>OY787618.1:8476930-11365788 GCA_963678935.1 Umbilicus rupestris
TCTACTTATGCAGATTTGTGAACTAGCAGTTGCTGCAGCACACTCTTGTTCACTTAAATGTAGGCACAGCAGACAATGAATAGGACACAGATTTGTTCACCCAGTTCGGCCAATCTGCCTACGTCTGGGGAGGACTATTCTCCAGTCCTCAATCCACTCACCAAAGGTTCAGATCACACTAGGTTACAACGCACGCAACCTATGCTACTTTAACCCCGTGTGGACTACTCAACACAATCAGAACAAGCTCTGATTTGTGCCGCACACCCTCTACAATATGTCAGCCTAGAATAGCTACAATCCTCTTCAAGAACTCAGCCTATTCTAGCCTACACTACTCAGCAGGGTTGCTGCAGCAACAGCTGTAACACCAGCTGAAGCACTCTGTCCGCGTCGCTCCAAGGCCTCCTGCCGAGCCGATCGAACCACTCCAAGAGCGCTGCACACTCTGAGTAACTCCCCCTCACTCAGTGACCACCTGCCACTAGTGAGTTCTTCCGCACGAACCTCCACCGAGCCTTCCACCCGTCAGTTCTCCCGCGGCTGCCTTTGATCAACCAACAAGCTCCACAGCTCTAAATTGGCTTCCAGATCAATGCACGAATCAGTCTCTGCAAGACCTGACTCTCTTCTGCAATACGCACCACAGCTCTGCGCTCAACGCTCTGCCCGTGTGTGTTGATCGAAGAACAACTTCTGTAGCACACCCAGAAAGTCCTCTCTCTGAATTTCGTGTCTACTCTCGTGTATCACTCAGCTTCGATCACCCTCTTCAGCCCTCGAACCTTCTGCTTAAATACCCTCACCACTTTAAGCAATTTCCAGGTTTAGGCCATTGACCCACAAGATCAATTATCTCCTAAAATCTAGGAGATTAGATTTGATTAATATCTTGAAGCATCTCTCCTTCTCTGACTGATAATCCTTGCTGAAATATGCTCAGCAGCATTTTAGAAATTCTTCTAAGCACTTTCACAAAGCTGCCAAAACTTCAAAACGCACCCAGCACAAAACTGTTATTCGGACATTTGAACTAGCTCTTGAACCAGCACCTGCTGCAGCATCCCCTGCTGCATCTGTTGCTGGTTTACTTCTGCTGTATACTTCTGCTGGCCTCCTTGATTGATTGAGCTGCAGCAGCTCCTTGTTCACTCATGCTGGTTTTGTCAAACACTGCCATACTTGCATTATCAATCTCCCCCTTGGCATTTTGACAAAACCTTAAGGCCAATGCACTCTTCCGAAAACCAGAAACGAAATACTCTAAATAAAAAATAATAGAGAGTAAGTAGATGTGGTGTGACCACACACGGCCATAGCATACTGACCACGCAGGGTCAAAAAAAATGTATCAATATTCAGCAATATTCAGCAGCATATAAATCTTCTCTCCCCCTTTTTGTCATAGATGCTCAAGGGGCCTGCTCCTCATCCTCCAGGAACTCCAAGTCTCTGATGAGGCTCCTAATCTGGCCACGCCTGGCATCCCTCCGTTTGGCCTCAGAATCAAGAAAGAGCAGTTCCGACCTGAGATGGCTCACAATTCTGGCACGCAGAGCTGGCTGAATGGAAGCAGCAGGGGGAAGAGAGTCCTCCAGGGGGGCTGGAGCTGAAGAACCAACCATTAGAAGATCCTCATACGCAACATCCACTACATGTTTTCCCTTGAATAGCTTGTGATCTACTGTGAAGACCTGCAGCTCCTCAGATAAGCCTTCAGTAATTGCTCCAAACTCTGGATGCTGAGAGACCATGATCCCATGGATGAGGGAGGGCAGCACAATGGGCTTGCTGGAGGAAGCACTCCCGGCATGAGCAGCGAGCTGGGGGAACATAACACTTCCCAGGCTAATCTTCCTCCTCTTTCCAATAGAATAGAGAAGATTAGCAAGGTCTTTGTTAACCTTCCCTCTGTGAGAACTAGGAATCCAGTTCCTGACACCAAGATGATACAGCAGAGCATACTTGGAGGTTAGCTCAGCCGCACTGAGGGTAGGGCCACCCCAAGACAGGCACACTCCCCCTGTGAGGATCTTTACCAGAAATTCTGGCTTAACATCAGTGGGTGCCCTTGCATTCTCAGAAATTCCAAGAAAAGCATCAATAATTTCAGGAGTAATCACCACTGACTTACCCCGTACCCAGCTTCTCCCATACTCATCAGCTCCTTCTTCTCCAAATTTTTCTTCCATATTCACTATAAATTCTCTAACCAGAATAATATTGAAACGGTGAGGAAAGGTTAGGGACTTGAGCAGATTTACCTCAGTCAGAAGCTCAATCATAGCAGCTGATCTATACTTATCTTGCACCAGTCGCTTCTCATGCACAATGTGTTTCCGCTCAACAGTACTCCAGGTTTGAGAGACGCTTTTGTTCCGGAACCATGTGCCTCCGACTGTGAGAGCAGAGAAATCTTCAGCTGCAGGTCCTCTCTCAGAGGGTCCACCAAGAGAACCTTCTTCTTCTTCTTCACTGGATGATCTTTCACTACTGGAGCCTGGGATCAGAATAGGGGCTTTTCCCTTGTCTGAAGAAGGAGGATGTGCTGCAGCAGGTTCTTGTTCAGGGGACTCAGCAGCTGCTTCAACCCCTTCACCAATAATACCTGGGGACATGACCAATGATCTGCACTCTTCTACTGCAGAGACTGCTGCAGCAGTCTCTGCTGCTAGTTCTTCTTCAGAAGCAACTTCAGCCAAATCCGCTTCTGGCAGCGCAGCAGAACTGGAGACAGGTTCTCCATCACGTACCAGCCGCCTCCTCTTCTGCGACGCTCCTTCAGAGGGAGAGGGCTCACTGTGCGACACAGGAAGAGGGTTTGGTTCCCACACAACCACATCCAGCGGCTGAGCGGGGTCTTCATTTCGTGCCTTGGTCCTTCTTTCAGACCTCCCTTGCCTGTCTGCTGCCAGATTCTTCTTCAACCCGCGGGTCTTCACCATTGCTGCAGAGATGTGGAAGGAAAGAGGAGCGCACAGAGGATGATCGGCAGAGATTTCTGAGAAGCCCTTTTGCTCTTGATCTGTGCCCTAGAAAATATTTACCCGTTATTTCCTTTTTCCTTTTTGAAGTTGTAAGTCACGTGCCTCCCATGTGCAAATATTTTCCTTTCCATTCTCAGCAACCAACACATGTGAACAAGCTAATTCGGACTAGGTTGCTGCAGCACATGTGAGCTTGTTCACCTATTCAATTCAGGCTGCAGTTGCTCAGAGGATCCTTGGGAGAATCTGGTGGAGTCTTCTTCACCCATACTTGGAATACACCATAGCTTTTCTTCTTCTGATCTTCCAGCCTCCTAACTCTTTGTTTGGGTTTCCATATTTGTACCATCTGTGTTTTGCCCTTGTTTTTAGCAATCCAGTGCTTTTGTGCAGCAACATGAAATGGAGTCTTTGTGCAACATGTGCTGATTCTGGACTTTGCTCTCCCTTTTTCAGCTGAGCAAGTTCTGTGTTGCTGCTTCGGATTGGAGTTGATCTTCTGCTTCCTAACACTTGTACCAGTACTCCACTTGTTCTGAGACTTTTGTTTTGTTTGAAAAAAATGTTGTCCATGATGCTGCAGCATCCTCTTGTTCACATGTCTAGATCCAATTTTCTCTGCCATTTTTGAGGAGGCATCTGAATTCTTCTTCTCGTCTGTCTCACCATCTGAAGCTTTAATGAACACAGTCCCTTTAGAGCTTTCTTCACCAGTATATCCAAGCCCTGTTTTCCCTTTTTCAAGTCTTTGGTAAGATAATATTTCGTCCAGAATATTGCTCTGCGGGTCAGCTGTCTTGGCTGCTGCTGGAGTGGATTCAACAGAGGTCTGTCTTTCTGAATCTTCCCTTTTCAGAATAGTAACTTGATTATCAACTGTGGGTAGACATTTTCTTCGTTCTTCTTCCAAGAGATTTACTCTGTCAGTCAAGGTCTGATTGGTCTGAAGAACTGCCTCACATTGTTTGAGTATCTTCTTCAGAAGATCAGCAAAACTGTCAGATGAGTCTTCTTCATCTTCACTCTCAGAGACTTCAATCCCATAGTGAATTTCTACCTTCCTTAGCTCATTGAGGTGGTCATCTGAAACACTTGTCAGCACAACACAGTTTTCTTCATCACTTTCATCCGAATCACTCCATTTTGCTGTCATGGATTTGCTGTTCTTTTTCTCAGAATTCTTGAGGGGTTTGCTTGGACAATCAGCCTCAATGTGTCCATATCCTTCACAGTTCCAGCATTGAACTCCCTTTTTCATCTCTTTCTTGTCATCTTCGTCCAGTGCTGGTTCTTTCCCTTTCTTCTTTCTTTCACTGCCCCGTCTGAATTGTCTTCGCGAGGAAGAGCTTCTCTCAGTTCTGGATTCCATGTTTTTCAGAAACTTTCCTAGATTTTTAACTAGCAAGCTCAACTGATCGTCTGGAACTGTCTGCTTGGTTTCTGCTTCAGCCTTCAAACCAACATTCTTGTCCTTGGAAGTGGTGTCTTCTTTGACCAGTTTCATCTCAAATTGTTTGAGAGACCCCATCAGCTCTTCCAACCTCATGAATCTGACATTCTGAGCTTCTTCAATGGCTGTCACCTTCATGTCAAATTTTGTGGGTAGCGATCTGAGAACCTTTCTGATAAGCTTTTCTTCTGGGATGGGCTCACCAAGGGCATGAGCTTCATTTGCAAGATCACAGAGTTTAGCATTAAACTCAGTGATAGTTTCTTCATCCAGCATCCTCAGATTCTCAAATTGTGTGGCAATAATCTGGAGTCTTGATAGCTTTACTCTATCAGTTCCCTCATGGGCAGTTTGCAGAATCTCCCATGCTTGCTTGGCCATGTCACAGTTTGAGATCAACCTGAAGTTATTAGCGTCAACTGCAGCAAAAATTGCATTCAGAGCCTTTGAATTACCAGTTGCTGCAGCACCTTCTTCAGCAGTCCATTCCTCTTCAGGTTTAATTCTTGTCACTCCTTGCTGATCCATGGTGATTGGGGGAGACCACTGAACCACAACAGCTCTCCATGTCTTCTCATCAATAGCTTTGAGAAAAGCTTTCATTCTAGCTTTCCAATAACCATAGTTGCTCTCTTCCAGGAGTGGAGGTCTACTCGTGCTCTGTCCTTCCTTCATTGTCTTGGCAACTTCGGAGACACTGTAGGACCTTTTGACTCTGTGTGTCGAGTTCCCGCTCTGATACCAATTGAAATTTCAAGTGTCTCTACTTATGCAGATTTGTGAACTAGCAGTTGCTGCAGCACACTCTTGTTCACTTAAATGTAGGCACAGCAGACAATGAATAGGACACAGATTTGTTCACCCAGTTCGGCCAATCTGCCTACGTCTGGGGAGGACTATTCTCCAGTCCTCAATCCACTCAACCAAAGGTTCAGATCACACTAGGTTACAACGCACGCAACCTATGCTACTTTAACCCCGTGTGGACTACTCAACACAATCAGAACAAGCTCTGATTTGTGCCAGCACACCCTCTACAATATGTCAGCCTAGAATAGCTACAATCCTCTTCAAGAACTCAGCCTATTCTAGCCTACACTACTCAGCAGGGTTGCTGCAGCAACAGCTGTAACACCAGCTGAAGCACTCTGTCCGCGTCGCTCCAAGGCCTCCTACCGAGCCGATCGAACCACTCCAAGAGCGCTGCACACTCTGAGTAACTCCCCCTCACTCAGTGACCACCTGCCACTAGTGAGTTCTTCCGCACGAACCTCCACCGAGCCTTCCACCCGTCAGTTCTCCCGCGGCTGCCTTTGATCAACCAACAAGCTCCACAGCTCTAAATTGGCTTCCAGATCAATGCACGAATCAGTCTCTGCAAGACCTGACTCTCTTCTGCAATACGCACCACAGCTCTGCGCTCAACGCTCTGCCCGTGTGTGTTGATCGAAGAACAACTTCTGTAGCACACCCAGAAAGTCCTCTCTCTGAATTTCGTGTCTACTCTCGTGTATCACTCAGCTTCGATCACCCTCTTCAGCCCTCGAACCTTCTGCTTAAATACCCTCACCACTTTAAGCAATTTCCAGGTTTAGGCCATTGACCCACAAGATCAATTATCTCCTAAAATCTAGGAGATTAGATTTGATTAATATCTTGAAGCATCTCTCCTTCTCTGACTGATAATCCTTGCTGAAATATGCTCAGCAGCATTTTAGAAATTCTTCTAAGCACTTTCACAAAGCTGCCAAAACTTCAAAACGCACCCAGCACAAAACTGTTATTCGGACAGTTGAACTAGCTCTTAAACCAGCACCTGCTGCAGCATCCCCTGCTGCATCTGTTGCTGGTTTACTTCTGCTGTATACTTCTGCTGGCCTCCTTGATTGATTGAGCTGCAGCAGCTCCTTGTTCACTCATGCTGGTTTTGTCAAACACTGCCATACTTGCATTATCATATTGATTATGTATAATTTAGATGATGAAAAATAGTTTATTCTCCAATGGGATTATGCATAATGGAAGAGTTTCTCTTATGGAAAATATCAATCAAGCAGTTACATAATGGTTTTCTCGCTTCTACTGAATACACTCTCTACTCTTGAGAGTTTCTCTTATGGCAAATATCAATCAAGCAGTTACAGAATGGTTTTCTTGCTTCTACTGCAGTTTCGCTGATGATGGCTCTGAACTCATCTTTCAATGAATCAAAATTGGTTAGGATGTCTTCCATGATATTGATAAAAGTGGCTAGTTTCGGGTTGGCCTGTTGTAGACATGAACTGACAGTGTCAATGTCACACTCCTCGCAACAGGAAGCAACAGACAGCAAACATCCACATAATCTGTTGTCCGACTCGATGCCCTTTTGAAGCGAGAGATCAAAGACTCGCACAAAATCATCGATCCTCTTAGTTTTACCTAAACACTGAATCAGACAAGTACATCCCATCACATTCAGCTGAACATTTGTCTTGGACATTTCTTCGAAGAATAGCCGCTTTCAACCCACTCCCATAAATATTCAACATTGCAGCGTAACTCCAGCTATCAGGCCTACACTGCCTAGACTGTTTCATATTATCAAACAGCTTCTCCGCTTCTTCCTCCAATCCAATATCCGCGCATATACTCAACAATGTATTATACAATATGAAATCCATGGGCCATTTATTAGCCCTCATCCGCTCCCACAAAGCGTCTCTAGACCACCTAGCCTTCCCATAAATTTTCACCAGCGCCACCATTTCCTCAAACAACCCCCTCGCCAAGCCAGGCTTCCTAGCCTTCCCCATCGCCTCCAACAGCGTGTGATACACAATCACATTAGGTTTCACCTCCAACGCCTTCATCTCCTGCAGCACATCACGAATCCCATCATAATCCCCCGCCTCCCCAAACATCTTCCCCAACACCGAAAATGCAATAGGATCCGGCTTCCACCCGTTCGCTCTCCCCCTCTCGTACAAACTCAACACCTCCTCAACCTTCCCCAATTTCGCATACACGTCCAAAATAGCCAAAATGTAACCTCATCAGGCATCACACCAGTTTGATACATCCTCAATAAGCTCAAATTGCCTCCCAAACCTCAAACTCTTCATAACAACATTATAAAAAATGGCAACGAACTCAAACAGCTACTGCTCCTTGACTCAATTGAGAAACATCACCACCTTGTTCTATGGCTTCAAGCTGTTCAACAACAACAATGCATTGCCTCTACTCATCTCGTGCGGCACCTCCACAAGCAAATCCTTAACAACATCACCCTTAGCCTCGCACTCATTCAGCCTCATCGCGAACTACTTCAAAACCCTAATCTACGGATTGTGCGCACACGCAGAACGTTTCTGCCTGAAAGCACTGACCTTTTCGATTTTGTCAGATTGCCACAGATTTATTTTGGCTTCGATAGCAGCTAGCTCTCGTCTTTCCCAGCCGTTTGAGACAAGATGGTTGTTGAGAGCGGGTTGTCGGACAAAGATGGGGTTCTGACCTTAATCTCTTCCAACGTGTCGAAGGATCGGCAACAACAAAAAAACGACACATGATATACCTGAACGGATCAAAGTCGGCAGGTTTCGGATGGAGACAGATTTCTTGGAGTCTCCGTTTCCGCCGTTAAAATTATGGGATAGCTATCAGTGAATTGCTGCAGATTTGGCAATTCATATCTTCATTGGGTAAACATATACCTAATTTGAGCTCTGCGTTGGAGAGGAGGATATGTAAGTGAATATGTATTTTTTAATGCCATGTATACTATTTTAACTGTTGGGCTATTTTAGCTGTTGTCTTTGGAGATGCTCTTATAGTGGAAGAAGTCCCCCCACCCAGAAGTAGGCACTGGCCGAACTGGGTGACCAATTGCGTGCCTGCCATACACTGTTGTCTTAGCTACTTTATTCCGCAAGTGTCATAAGAGGTTGCTATAGCAATCTGTCTGATCTAGACACCAGCAACACGTCAATTTCACGTCAGTTTGGCAGACCTCCAGGAAATGGCTCCTCCAGCAAACAGATAGTTATAGCATGACATGGATCATCTACTATCTTGGCATCCAAAAAAATCAGAGTCGGAGTACCTAATGATCTCAACATGATCCGATTTCTTATACGTGAGCCTGTATTATTTTATTTTCTGCAAATTCCTAATAACTTTTTTGACTGCTCTCAAATGATCCACTCCTGGGTTACTCAGATATCTTCCCAACATGCCAACAATATACGCGATATCAGGACGCGTACATACCTGAGCATACATACCCTACAGCCGAAGCGTACAAAAGATGCTGCATCTCCTGAATTTCCAAAGTACTCTTAGGGCACTGATCAAGACTAAACTTGTCTCCTTTAGCTACAGGGGTGTCAAATGGTTTGCAATTTTGCATACTAAATCTTATGAGGACTTTTTCAATATAACTCCTTTGTGATAAAATTAAACCTTCTACAAAACGGCCGGAAAACCTTCGTCGAAGCCATCATAATGATGCCATGGCTTTTGTGACGATTATATATGCTTTTGTGATGGTTTTTGTTAGAGGTATGGAATCCCTTGACAAAACTACGCATGATTCTGCTTTAGCACTCCCTGAAGATTTGAAGCTTGAGCACAATCTGAAGAATGGGCGAGATACATCAATCAAGCACAAGAATCTGCTACAGCACTCTGTGGACCATAAAAACTGAGGCAAACTGGCCAAAAGGTAAAAGACAAATTCTGCTTCAGCAGCCCTCGAAAATACAGAGAGTGCGACAGCAGAAGCTGTAACTCGAGATCAGCAGCACAGCCAAATTTCAATTAGTATTAGAGCCGATCGCTCGACATACAAAGTGTGATCCAGAAAGGCGTCGTTGTCACTTATGGCCACCATGAAAGAAGGACAAAGCACCAGTAGACCGCCATTTCTTGAAGGAGGAAACTATGGCTACTGGAAGGCTCGGATGAAGGCTTTTATTAAAGCTATTAATGAGAGGATATGGAGGGCGGTCATATTAGAATGGTCTCACCCAATGACTGTTGACAGCACAGGACTTGCACACAAACAACCTGAGAACAAGTGGAATGTTGATGAGCTAGCCTGTGCATCAGGAAACTCCAAGGCTTTGAATACCCATATTTTCTTTTGTGGATGCTAACAATTTCAGGTTGATCTCCAACTATGACACGGCCAAACAAGCATGGGAGATTCTTGAAACAACACATGAGGAAACAGACAAAGTAAAGATCTCTAGAATGCAGATGATCACCTCAAGATTTGAGAGCCTGAAGATGCTAGAAGAAGAGACCATCTCTGAGTTCAATGCCAGATTGTGTGATATATCAAACGTGGCGCATGCTCTTGGAGAACCAATTCAGAAGGAGAAGCTGGTAAGAAAGGTTCTCAAATCCCTCACCTCGAAGTTTGATATGAGGCTGCCATATAAAAAGCTTAAGATGTCAAGAACATGAGGCTAGAGGCACTGATTGGTTCACTAAGGCAGTTTGAGATGAAAGTTGCATAGAATGCTACACCACTCTCTAGGAAAGACCTTGGACTAAAAGCCGAGACAAAAGAGAAGGAGACCGTGCCAGATGATGTAATCCAAAAACTGTCCTTGCTGGTTAAGACTTCGGTAAGTTCATGAAGAGAATGGCCTAGAAACCTTCCTATTATGGTCAATCATTCAGGGGGAGAAACAGAAGAGGAGAAAATTTTCAAAGAAGAAACAAGGATGCTGATCAAACATATGAGGAAAGCAAAGACAAACAGAAGGGGATCCAATGTTGGGAGTGCGAAGGTTATGGTCACAGACAGACTGAATGCCCAACCTATCAGAAAAAGAACAACCAATTCTTAACAGCCAACTAGAGTATGATGATAGTGAAGAGGAGATTGATCTTAAAGGGAACTGATGTGCACGCGTCGTTGTGCGTGTATCAAATTAATTCCTTCCTCTTCCACTTAGTACAACGGTTAAGTCAGGGTCGAATCCACAGGGAGCAAGTAGATTAGCTTTAACTAGTAACCTGCAGTTACGAAAACTGGGGGTGTGAGTGATTGGGTTGCGCAATGCGCGAGTAAACAGTAGTAAACGCAGGAATTGCACTAGACGTGCGCAGGCAGTAGAGATTAAGTACTATGACTATGAGAAGTATCAGCGCAGACAATCCTCTATGAGTGTATTCTTTATCATTGACTCTAAACGTCTATAGTTTGATTTACTAATGTTAGTGTCCGATCAAGGCTTCCTAACATGTGCGCATGTTCCGATCAAAGTTCATGAGCTATTAATTCTTGAGACTAGTCTAAACAACTACGAATCCTGTCACAGTAGCAACTGATTATCCTAGCGCGTTACTCCTAGTCGTCACCGTCAGGCTATTCAACTAGTTTAACATATAACAAACAAGCAACAAGAGTAAGATTGCGGTTCAAGGCTTCCCCTACTCATGCAACTAGCAGTCAACAGTATGCACAGAATTAATACAAGAAAACAAACTATGCATTAAACACAAGTCTCAAAGGAAATACTCATAGATTCATGCCCAACCGATACTAAGCGTTTAGCTAGACATGCTAGTAGTAAACATCATAGAAACAGTAAATATTATCTAAAGTATCACAGAAAACAGCAACGAGCAGGTGCGTGCAGGTTGCAATGTCTCGGCGGGCGCAGTCGGCTAGCGCAGGTCCTTGCAGCAGGCTGTGTGTTTTTCTGTTCTGCCGCTCTCTCGTGTGTGTCTTGATGCCCTCTGATGATATATGGATGATTCTCTTCAAACCCTAGCCTTCTTCTCTTTATATACTGCTCAAGAGGCTCATCCTTGGCAACTTCCAAATCTGGTGGTGTCAGGATTTGGAAACACCACTATCTGCGCATGGCGCACTGCTCCTTGGTTAGCGCAATCGGTTAGCGCACCGTAGCTGATTCTGCCAACTTCTATCTGTTTGCGCTGCTAGCTCCGCAGGCTGTGTGATGCGCTCCTTAAAAGCTGCCTGTTAGCACGTATCCGACTTAGGCTCTCGTTTTGCCCTGAAATACAAAAAACACTGGAAACCAGTAATCTTGTACATAAAATAATGCAAACAAGCATAGGGTTAGGATCTAAATAATGTGTATAAATAGGCTCTATCAAACCCCCCACACTTGCCCCTTGTTCGTCCCGGACAAGCACTCAAGCACGGATACAATTACCTCTCTGGAGTCTTGCACTTGAGCGCGATTTGCACTACTATTCACCTTGCGCTACTCTACCACCTGCGCGCATCTGCCTTCAACAGTTCTAATATAATAATTTCGCAATTTGTTACCTCTCAGCTGGGATGAAGATCATTTCGGATGGCTGGGAGATAGCTCTTCATAGGCTCCGGGTTGTCAGCGTTTACTTCGAGGATGGGTATATGGTTAACAACGCAGCTTCTTCCGGTGCGTGATTTTTCCGTGCACTTTCTAGGAACTCAAGCCTTTGATGATTTTCTTGTGAACCTTGCGCAAGCTGGTACGTGTTTGTGCGCATGCTGATTCTTTTGTAGCGCATATCATCTGCTGGTATTTTTCTTTTTGTACAGCTTTCTCTACGGTTCCTATGTTTCCCAGAACGGTTCCAGTCTCGGCCTCCGGATAACAGAACAACGCTCCGCTCTCCCTCCTTTGTCTACTTGCGCAGGTCAGCGCACGCGTTTACACCCGCGCCCGCCTTCCTTAGCTCGACTTCCAGAGGAAAGGTGGTCTGTTTTCCCACCTCGCCACGCTTTGGGTAATTCGCCTTCGGCATCTGCGTGTCTGAGCGCACTCTCTTGTTCCGAAGGTTGCGAAGCACCGGCCTCGACTAGCGCTCTCGACCATATACCTCACCTTCGAAGCAAAAATGACTAACCGCCTCTCTAGAGCTTTTTTGTCAACTCCACATCCCCTGTATATCCCAACTAATAGGAGCAGAAAAAATGAAAAAAAAATACTAAAATAGTTGATAGCAGCTCATGCAATATGGATAGCGCAATACAAGCTGAACAGCGTGCGCAACCCGCACACTAGCGCACCACTGCTACTATTTTCTTCAACTAAACTAAGCTACACTACAAAGCTCAAAAACGTGAAATGTAAAATGTAACGCTCCCCCCCACACTTAAACAGAGACGTGTCCCCACGACTCAAGCTCAAGCGCACGGAGAGTGCACACATGCATGCAAGCAAAAGAAAGAATATAAAAAACATATAGTCAACGCAGCGCACAATATAGCAAGGGGCACAAAAATATTCAGCACAATAGTCAGCAAAATATAGCAAAATATGTCTGGAGCATATGGGCGCGGTCCAAGGGAACAGCCGGCACCACTGTGTGCTCGGGCACCTCAGGCTCTCCGTGCAACGCACGCAGCAGGTGCGTTATCATCCCTCCACAAGTCAGCGGCCCCTTGGTGCTGACCCGACTCCAATGAATCACCATGTTCAAGACAAACAACACCCTCTTCCCATAATAAAAGCCCTTCAAAATCTCCATATCCAGCAAGCTGATCTTCGGCGCACCATTAAAACGCCCAATGATTGCATAAGCGACCAGGCGCCACAGGTAGAACATCCACGGGTCGCACAGCTCGCGTCCTCGGCTGCGCCCCGCGGCAAAAACTGGGCCGGTCGCCATCTCACGCCACGCTTCCTGATTCGTGTGCGTGTCTATATCAGCTTCTCGCACCTTAGCGCACCTCAGTGTGCGCTTCAGCCTCTTAGCCGAGGCAATGTACCAGACCCCTCGGTGCCGGTACCTTATCTCCATATCGGCCGTCTCCAGTGACGCCAGAAACTCGCAGGTGTCCTCCTTGTCTGCTGCGCTATTGATCTCCAACAGCGCCTCCCAGCCCGCCAGCGCGAGCTTCTCCATGATGAGGTCCTCCATCCCGACCTCTCGCAGGAACTCCCTGCTGATGTACGGAGTCCCGTACATCTCAAGCCTTAGGAAGGCTTCGTACTTGCTGGCGAAGTGAGCTGGGGTCACTTGATCCTCGGCAGGCTGCATGGTGCGCTGGGTCTCGGTCAACAACGGTCAACACTCACAAAAGCGCAAAAAATCCAAACTCCTCCAAATGCCCTGAAACTTTCACCAAAGGATCGCCTACTGCCCGCCTACAAAACCCACTAACCAAACCTCCAATCGGTGCACGCTAGCTCGGTGCGATTTCAGACCTAGGGCACCCCTCTTGTCGCACAAACCCTAACTCAATCGGCTGAAATCTGAGGGGAAAGGTTACCTGGTGAGTGTGCGACTGTGTGCTAGTCGAATCTCTCTAAACGGAAGCTGGGTTGAGCGCCGGACGGTGAGCGGCTGCTGAGGGCGGGAGTTTCTCTTGCAACGATCGAGTGTGAAAAGTGCTGAAATTTTCTAAGTACTGCCCTTATATACCCCCTGACTGGCGCAGCTGTCCTGCGTACTGAAGTGCGCACGGACCTGCGCACTGCTGCTCGACTAAAAAAAACTACAAGTCCTAAACTAGCTAAAAGACACTAGAAAAACTAAAAGAAAAACATGTAAAAGTAAAACGTGTCGGGTTACCTCCCGACAAGTGCCTTTGTTTAACGTCGTTGGCTCGACTGTACCTCGTTACTTTCGTGAAAGTGTACCAGCGACCTCCCCCACACTTGCTCCTGAGTGACCCTGCGCTTGTGCATGTGTTGTGTCCTTCTTGATCCTGCGCAAAGGATCGGAAGGGTGGTCAGCATGAGTAAAAGTATGTGATAAATCATAAGTAACGAGGGTAGGTAAAGAGGAAGAAGAAATATGCGCAATAGTTCCCAGTTCTCCCTCTGGCGCGTCTGGTGGTGACCCTGGCGCAGCAACCTGTGCATCTGCTATCTCAGGCTCCGCCAATTCAACTTCGTGCGCTGTGCCATCCCAAGGTTCTCCTAAATACTTTTTGACTCTTTGCCCATTGACCTGAAAATGATGCCGGTGCTCGTTTTCTAACTCGATTGTTCCGTAGGGGAAAACCTTGGTGACTGTGTACGGTCCCGTCCATTTGCTGCGCAGCTTCCCAGGCATGAGCTTTAGGCGCGAGGAGTACCTGGTCTCCTGGCTCAAAAGTGCGTCTGAGGATATGTTTGTCGTGAAATGCCTTTGTGCGCGCCTTGTAATCGCGCAGTCCCTCATATGCATCCAGGCGCAGCTCTTCTAATTCGCTTAGCTCAAATGCGCGCTCCTTACCGGCCTCGTCTAGGTTCAGGTTGCAAATGCGCAATGCCTAGTATGCTTTGTGCTCTAACTCCACTGGCAGGTGGCACGCTTTTCCATAAACCAACCGGAACGGTGAGGTCCCAATTGGCGTCTTATGCGCAGTTCGGTATGCCCATAGCGCATCGTCCAGGCACTGGCTCAAGTCTTTGCGTGACGGTCTCACAGTTTTCTCCAGGATGCGCTTGATCTCTCTGTTGGAAACCTCGGCCTGTCCATTCGTCTGAGGGTGATAAGCGGTGGACGTCTTGTGGCGCACTCCATAATGCTTGAATACCTGCGCCACTATCCTGTTGCAAAAGTGCGTCCCCTGGTCGCTGATGACTGCCTTAGGCACTCCGTACCTGCAAAATATCTTAGTCCTTAAAAAGTCAGCGACTGTCTTACCATCATCCTTCTGGGTAGCCTTGGCCTCGACACATTTGGAGACATAATCTACCGCGACCAATATATACTCATATCCGGAAGATGGAGGAAATGGCCCCATGAAGTCAATCCCCCAAACATCGAATACTTCATCCACTAGAATTGGCGTCTGCGGCATCTCATTGCGCGCTGATATGCCTCCTGTGCGCTAGCACCTGTCACAGTTCCTGCAGTAGTTATACGCGTCACTAAACAAGTGCGGCCAATAGAATCCGCAATCCAGGATCTTTCTGCTCGTGCGCTTCGGACCAAAGTGCCCTCCACATGCGTGCGCATGACAAAACATCAAAACAGAGTTAATTTCATGGTCAGGCACGCAGCGCCTCAAAATCTGATCAGGTCCTATTCTGAGCATATACGGATCATCCCAAATGTAATGCTTGGACTCATGCTTTAATCTCATGCATTGGGTTTTAGTGAAATGAGGAGGAAACGTACCGTGACCAAGTAATTTGCAATGTGCGCATACCATGGTACCTTACCTGTTAGCGCCATCAGATGCTCGTCAGGGAACGTCTCCGTGATTTCCCTGGCTCCTCCGCTTTCACGATCCTGCTCAGGTGGTCTGCGACTGTGTTTTCCGTGCCCTTCTTATCTTTGATTTCCAAGTCGAATTTCTGAAGTAGGAGCACCCAGCGCATCAGGCGCGGCTTAGTCTCCTTCTTGGACATTAGGTAACGGATTGCTGCGTGGTCTGTGTAGACGATGACTCTGGCGCCAAGAACATATGCACGGAACTACTCCAGCGCAAACATAATTGCCAGAAGTTCCTTTTCCGTGGTGGTGTAGTTCCTCTGCGCAGCGTCCAGTGTGCGCGACGCATAATAAATGGCGTGCGGCTTCTTGTCCACTCGCTGTCCCAAGAATGCACCTACTGCATAGTCACTTGCATCGCACATTAGTTCAAAAGGCAGGTTCCAGTCTGGCGCGCGCATCACTGGCACACTTGTCAGCGCCTCCTTCAGCTTGTCAAACGCGGCCCTGCACTCATCAGTAAATTCGAAACACACATCCTTTTGCAAGAGGTTAGACAGGGGTATA
The DNA here is from genome assembly GCA_963678935.1 of Umbilicus rupestris. Lineage (NCBI taxonomy): Eukaryota > Viridiplantae > Streptophyta > Magnoliopsida > Saxifragales > Crassulaceae > Umbilicus > Umbilicus rupestris. The sequence goes on from OY787618.1 coordinate 8,493,044, forward strand.
CAAATCTTAGAAAAATCCTTTATGAAGCGCCTGTAAAACCCAGCATGCCCAAGGAATGATTTCACATCGCGCACGTTAGTGGAATAAGGCAGATTAGAAATAAGATCTATTTTGGCCTTATCTACCTTGATCCCCTCCTGCGAGATAATATGTCCTAGTACTACTCCATGTGATACCATGAAATGACATTTCTCATAATTGAGCACTAGGTTTTTTGAAATGCAGCGCGCTAAGACCTTATCAAGATGAGTTAAACATGCGTCAAAGGTACCTCCGTACACAGTAAAATCATCCATGAACACCTCTATGCATATACCAATCATATCAGAAAAGATGCTCATGACTAAACGTTGGAACGTACCTGACGCGTTACACAGCCCAAATGGCATGCGCCGAAACGCAAACGTACCGAATGGGCAAGTAAACGTGGTCTTCTCTTGATCCTCCGCAGCTATGGGTATCTGATTGTACCCTGAATATCCGTCCAAGAAACAAAAGTAGGGCTTCCCCGCTAATCGATCTAGCATCTGATCCATAAAGGGTAGCGGGAAATGGTCCTTGCGCGTGACTGCGTTAAGCTTCCTGTAGTCGATGCACATGCGCCATCCAGTTTGTATGCGCTTGGGAACTAGCTCGCCCTGCGCATTCTCTTCTACTATGATTCCTCCCTTCTTTGGCACAACGTGCACTGGACTTACCCATTTGCTGTCTGAGATTGGGTAAATGACTCCTGCGTCAAGCAGCTTCAGGATCTCCTTCTGCACTACCTCCATCATATTCGGGTTCAATCTGCGCTGAGGCTCCCTGGATGGTTTGGCACCATCTTCCAACAGAATTCTATGCATGCATACGTCCGGGCTCACTCCGCGCAGGTCAGCAAGTGTCCATCCTATAGCGCGCTGGTTCCTGCGCAGCACCTGCTGTAGTTGCGCCTCCTGCTCCTCTTCTAATCCTTTCTTTATGATTACTGGCAGGGTATCTTCATTTCCCAAGAATATGTATTTGAGGTGCTCGGGGAGTTGCTTCAGCTCGACCTTGGGTGCCTGTTCAATAGAGAGCAATATTTTATTAGCAGCGCAGACATCAATTATATCATGTACCTGTCTGGATTCTGGTTCAGCGCTGCTCAGCTCATTCTCTTGCGCCTCCAACTCTGCATGTGCCAGTGTTTCAGGTTCTTCTGCTACGCTCGCACATTGTGCATCTGCAACTAAGTCGTCTATGCTGTCCATTGCGTGCACTGTGGCGTCTTCATGAGGGTGCTGCATCCCTTTGAATATGTTAAAATGAATTTCCTCGCCATCGACCTCCATAGAGAGCGTGCCCCTCCACACGTCTATCTTTGTGCGCCCTGTCATCAGAAATGGTCTGCCTAGTAGGATCTGCGCACTGCTTATGCTCGACTCTCCCTCCATTTCTAAGACATAGAAGTCTGCTGGAAACACCAGCTCTCCTACTCGGACAAGGACATCCTCTATCATGCCCGTAGGTTGCTTGCACGACCGATCCGCTAGCTGAATGGTGAGACCTGCAGGCTTTAGTGGTCCAAGGCGCAATGACGCATATAGGGAATAGGGAAGCACATTTATAGATGCGCCTAAGTCAATCATGCAATTGCTAACTGTGGTCTTACCTAAAGTGCATGGGATGGTGAACGTACCTGGGTCTCGGCATTTAGGTGGTACCTTATGTTGCACGATTGCTGAGGCCTGCGCATTTAGCATCACCTGCGCGCACTCGCCTTTCCTTCTCTTGTTTGTGCACAGCTCCTTTAGAAACTTGGCGTACCTAGGTATCTGCTAGACTACTTCAATAAGGGGAATGTTTATTTCCACCTTGCTGAATAACTCGTAGAGCTCCTTGTCAAGCGCTTCCTTCCTAGCCGATGGTGCCTGTACAGGGAAAGGTGCAGGTATGTTAGTACGATTCATGCCCTTGTCTTTTAATTGTGTCATACCTGGCGCTTTGCCCTGCTGGCTTGTGGCTGGTGCTTCTGGTTGCGCATCTTGCTTTGATTGCACATTCTGGTCTGTTGGATCTGGGACTTGCGCAACTGGTTGCGCGGGCACCTTCGCGGTCTGCTCTGTTCCTATCGTGCGCCCAGTCCTCAGTGTCACGGCGTTGACTCCTCCCTTAGGATTCTGGATCACTTGAGAAGGCAGGTTGCCATCGCTCTTTTTCAGCTCATACACTGTGGTAGCAATCTGTGATAGCTGCTTCTCAATGGACTCGAACCTCTTGTCATACTTCTCATCATTCTTGCGCACTGTGTCTGCTAGCTGCCCCACGATATCTTCTAAGGATCGCCTCGGTTGCTGGTTGTTCTGCGCTGGTGCGTCAGTGCGGCGATGCGGTGGATTGTAGGGCGCAACTTGTTGCGTCTGCTGTGGTGCGCGCTGATCCGTGGACTGCCTCTGGAAATTGTTTTCCTCTTTCCATCTGAACCCATTTGCGGCTAGTCCAAAACGCGGCTGATTCTGCCTCTGCGGCCCTCTGTTATCCCATTGATCGCGCGTCGTCGTGCGCGTCAAATATAATCCTTCCTCTCCCACTAGTACAGCGGTTAAGTAAGGGTCGATCTCCACAGGGAGCAAGCAGTGAGTCTTAGCCAGTAACCTACACTTAAGAAAACGGGGGTTGCGTGAGTGATTGGGGGTGTTGCGCGATGCGCGAGTAACAGCGAATATCGTAACTCAGGGAATTGCACTAGACGTGCGCAAGCAGTAGAGATGAAGTACTATCTTTATGAGAAGTATTGGGCAGACAATCCTCTATGAATGCATTCCTTATCATCGACTCTAAACATCTATAGCTTGTGGTTTACTTGGGTTAGTGTCCGGTAAAGGCTTCCTAACACGTGCGCATGTTCCGTTCAAAGTTCATGTGCTATTAATCCTTAGAACTAGACTAAACAGCTGCGAATCCTGTCACAGTAGCAACTGCCTACCCTAACTCGTTACTCCTAATTGTCACGGTAAGTTTGCGGTTCAAGGCTTCCCCTACGCATGCAACTAGTTTAACAGGTGACAAGCAAGCAACACAAGTAAGATTGCGGTTCAAGGCTTCCCCTACTCATGCAACTAACTGTCTCAGCGCGCACAGAATTAATACAAGTAAATAAACTATGCATTAAGCTCAAGTCTCAAAGGTAATACATCATAGGTTCATGCCCGACCAACACTAAGTGTTTAGCTAGACATGCTAGTGGTAAACATCATAAAATAGGAAATAACAACTACTGTATCAGAGAAAACGGTAGCAAATAGTGCGTGCAGTGTCTTCTCTTGGCTGGCGCAGTCGGCTGGCGCAACTCTCCTTGACAGGTCCGTGTGTTTTCCAGTTCTGCCGCGCAGTGCCTCTGGAATGCCGCTGAGTGATGATGTTCCGCTCTGGTGAAACCCTAGACTTTCTTTGTTTAAATAGTGCCCCAGGAAGTTCATCTTTTGGCAACTTCCAAATCTGGTCACTGGGACTTTGCGCCTGGCGCACAGCATTGATTGGCGCAATCGGGTAGCGCACCTCTGCTGTCTTTCGCCATTTCTTCTTCTGTTTGCGCCGCTAGCTCCGCAGGCTGATCTTTCACTCCTAGAATGCTGCCTGTTAGCGCGTATCCGACTCAAGGACTCGTTCTGACCTGATATACAAAAACATTGGAAACGAGTAATCTTGCTCATGAAATATTGCAAACAAGCACAGGGTTATGACCTAAATAATATGTATAACTAGGCTCTATCAAACCCCCCACACTTGCCCCTTGTTCGTCCCGAACAAGTACTGAAACGCGGATACAATTACCTTTTCTGGAGACTAGCGCACAGCCTTGCATTCTAGCGCAAAATGCACAGTTGCTCAACTTGTGCTGCTCTATCACCTGCGCACAACTGCACTCAACAGTTCTAGTATAATAATCCCGAAATCTCATTACCTCTCAGCCGGGATGAAGATCTTTTGATGACTGGGAGATAGCTCTTCTTAGGCTCCTGGTTGTCAGCTCCCGCTCCGAAGATAGGTATATGGTTTCTTGCGCGAGCTTCTTCCAGTGCGTGATTCGTTCGCACACTTCCTGGGAACCTGAGCCTTTGATGATATCCTTTTGGTCTTGCGTACGCAGGTACTAAGTAGTGCGCGTGCTGATTCTTTGTAACGCAAATCATCTGCTACTGCTGGTATTTTTCTTTTGTACAGCTTCCTTTCCAATTTGTTTCATTCCCAGAACAGTTCCAATCTCAGCCTTCGGATAGCAGCTATGGAACTCGTTCCGCTCTCCCTCCTTGGTCCGTCTGCGCCGGTCGGCGCACGCGTTTGCAACCGCGCCCGCTTTCCTTAGCTCGGCTTTCAGAGAGAAGGTGGTCTATTTTCCCACCTCGCCACGCTTTGGGTACTTTGCCTTTGGCATCTGCGTGACTGAGCGCGCTCTTTTGTTCCGAAGGTTGCGAAGCACCGGCCTCCACTAGCGCACTCGACCATATACCTCGCCTTCGAAGCACAAGCGACTAACCGCCTCTCTGGAGCATTTCTATCAACTCCACATCCCCTGTATATCCCAACTGACAGGAGCAGAAAAAAAACGAAAAAATTATGCTAAAACAGTAGAGAACGGCGCACGCAATACGGATAGCGCAACACAAGCTGGAGCGCATGCGCATCCTGCACCTTAGCGCACTACTGCTACTAATTCTTTTCAACTTAAACTAAGCTATACTAAAAATGCTGTCCCCACGACTCAAGCTCAAGCGCACGGAGGCTGCGCACATGCATGCAATGCAACGAAAATAAAGAACAGAAAAGGGAACACAAATAGTCACACAAAATATAGCAAGGGAGTCACAGAATGTAGGGCACAAATATTCAGCACACATAATAGTCAACTAGACGCAGCAAAAATAAAAGACACCACCCTAAAGAAAATCACTGCGCCTGCCCAAGGCCTTAGAAGTCCTCCGAGCTAGAATCAGCCTCTGAATCATGCGCCTCCTCCTCTGAAGAATCTTGCAAGGAGTCGGTGCTGGAGGCTGGTGGTACTATGGTGAGGGGATCAGGCTGCTCGTCCTCGGAAAGTGACTCCCATATGGAATCGGAGTCTACGCTGGGAAAGTTAATGGGGGACTCCGGAACAGAAGGCCGGGCAGGGGAAGCTACTGGTGATGGTACTGGTTCGGGTTCAGGGGTGTGCTCTGCTGCTGGGGCTGCGGGGGCTGATGCAGGTGCTGACTCTGCTGGGGGTGCTGGGGCTGGGGTTGGTGCTGGAGAGGGTGCTGCTGGGGTTTCTGGGGTTCGGGTAGGAGGTGGATGGTGCAGGCTAAGGAGAGGGGGAATCGCATCTCCAAATTTCCACCCGGATGGTGGACTCATACTTAAATCTGCCCCCTCTGGCGCTAAGTATTCGAGCACGCGCATGACGTTGAACAACATGCGCTGCTCGGCAGTGGCTTCCTCAGGCGCCTCCTCAGTCTCAGTCCTTGGGCGCTTGGCACGTGCACGAGGGGGAGAATCCTCGATGGAAATGGTCACTGGCTCCCCCTGTGGTGCACGGGCCCTCTGGTGCGCTCCAGTCTGCGCCCGGGTCCTTGGGCGCCTGACTAGAGGCACCTCTGGTTCTAGGGCCTCCTCCATCTCTTCATCTGCTGCGGCGGCTGCTGCGGCTGCTGCTGCGGCGGCTGCTGCGCCCTGTGCACTGCTCTCTGCTCTGGCCCGCGCACTGCTCTCTGCTCTGGCCCGCGCACTGCTCTCTGCTCTGGCCCGCGGTGGTCTGGCTGGCTGCAGACGGTAGCACCACTCTAGTGTGCCATCGTCCCGAACGGCTACCGCCCTGATTTGCAGCATGTAGGCGCGGTCCAGAGGTATAGGCTGCACCAAGGTGTGCTCTGGCACCTCGGGCTCTCCATGTAAGGCCCGCAGCAGGTGCGTGATAAGGCCTCCACACGTCAGCGGCCCCCTCATGCTGACTCGGCTCCAATGGTGCACCATGTTCAGGATGAACAGCACCTTCCGCTCATAATAAAGCCCCGTCAAAATCTCCATATCCAGGAGGCTGATCTTTGGTGCGCCGTTGAAACGGCCAATGACTGTGTAGGCCACGATGCGCCATAAGTAGAACAGCCACGGGTCGCGCAGCTCTCGGCCCCTGCTGCGCCCCGCGGCGAATGCTGGCCCTGTTGCCATGTCCCGCCAAGCCTCCTGGTTATTGTGCGTGTCTAACTCCTCCTCACGCACCTTGGCGCATCCGAATGCGCGCCTCAGCCTCCTTTCTGAGGCTATGAACCAGACACCCCTGTGTCTATATCTGATCTCCCTGTCCCCTGCCTCCAGAGACGCCAGGAACTCACACGTATCTTCCTGGTCTGATGCGCTGCGGAGGTCCATAAGCGCCTCCCAGCCGGCAATCGCTAGCCTCTGCGCCACGAGGTCCTCTAATCCTACCTCGCGCAGGAAATCTCGGCATATGTACGGTGTCCCGTACATGTCCAGGCTGATGAACGCTGCATACTTGTTAGCGAAAGCCGCTGGGGTCTCCTGGTCTGTGGCGGGTCTCATCTTGCGCTGGGCTCCGGTCAATCGCGGTCAATGCTCCTCAAAACCCTAAAATTCGAAACTGCCCAGAATCCTCTGAAACTTGCACCGAACGAGCGCCTACTGGTCGCCTACTCAACGCACAAAACAGCACTCCAAGCCGCGCACTCTAGCCTGGTGCGATTTCAAAACCCTAAAAACTGTCTCCTCCGCGCAAACCCTAACAGAAGCGGCTCAAAGCGGAATCGGGGGGGGGGGGGGTTACCTGGGTGCTGTGCGGTCGTGTTGTCCTTGAATCCCTCTAGACGGACGGTGGGTTGGGCGCTGATCGACGGCAGAGGTCTGAAGGCGGGAGCTCGTGTGCAACGGTCGAGTGAAAAGTGTTGGGAATTTTCTAAGTCTGGCCTTATATACCCCCCTCTGGCTAGCGCAACGGACCTGCGCATTGATAGGCGCACGGTCCTGCGCACTTGTGTGACTAAAAACTACCAAACCCTAATCTAACTAAAAACACTCAAAAAACAAAACAAGCAAAATAAAATGTGCCAAATTAAAACGTGTCGGGTTACCTCCCGACAAGTGCCTTTGTTTAACGTCGTTGGCTCGACGGTACCTCGTTACGTGCCAAGAAGTGCGTCTGCAGCCCCCCCCACTCTTGCTCCTGAGTGTCCTTGCGCCAGTGCTTGTGTTACGATCTCATTGGTCCTGCGCAAAGGATACAAGGGAGGGTCAGCATGTGATACATTATTCGTAATGAGGGTAGATGCAGAGGAAGAGGAGATATAGGCGATGGGTGCTAGTTCTCCCTCTGAAACATCTGGTGGTGCGTCTGGTGCAGCAGCTTGCGCGTCCACTATCTCTGGCTCGGCCAAGTCAATGTTGCGTGTTGCGCCATCCCAAGGTTCGCCCAAGTACCGTTTGACTCTCTGCCCGTTAACCTGAAAACGATGCTGGTGCCCGTCTTCTAATTCAATTGTGCCGTAGGGGAAAACCTTGGTGACGGTGTATGGTCCCGTCCACTTGCTGCGCAACTTTCCAGGCATGAGCTTCAGGCGCGATGAAAATAACAGTACCTGGTCTCCTGGTTCAAACGTGCGCCGGAGGATATGCTTGTCATGAAACGCCTTGGTGCGCGCTTTGTAATCGCGCAGTCCCTCATAGGCGTCTAGGCGCAGCTCTTCGAGTTCGCTCAGCTCAAATGCGCGTTCCTTTCCTGCCTCATCCAAGTTCAAGTTACAAATACGTAAGGCCCAATATGCCTTGAGCTCGAGCTCTACTGGCAGGTGGCATGCCTTCCCATAGACCAGCCGGAATGCTGAGGTTCCAATGGGCGTCTTGTGTGCAGTGCGGTATGCCCATAGCGCATCATCCAGGCGCTGGCTCCAATCCTTGCGCGATGGCCTCACAGTCTTTTCCAAGATGCGCTTGATCTCTCTGTTAGAAACTTCGGCCTGTCCATTTGTCTGCGGATGGTAAGCGGTGGACGTCTTGTGGCGCACCCCATAGTGTATGAAAACTTGCGCCACAACCCTGTTGCAGAAGTGCGTCCCCTGGTCGCTGATAACTGCCTTAGGCACTCCGTACCTGCAAAATATGTTAGTTCAGAGAAAATCAGCGACAGTCTTACCATCATCCTTGCGCGTGGCCTTAGCTTCGACCCATTTGGATACGTAATCCACGGCCACCAGTATGTACTCGTAGCCGGCAGATGGGGGAAATGGACCCATGAAGTCGATTCCCCAAACATCGAACACTTCATCCACCAAAATCGGGGTCTGCGGCATCTCGTTGCGCGCGGAGATCCCTCCAGTGCGCTGGCACCTGTCACACTTCCTGCAGTGGTCATAGGCATCTCTGAATAGGTGCGGCCAGTAGAATCCGCAGTCCAAGATCTTCCTGCTCGTGCGCTTGGGACCGAAATGTCCTCCACAGGCGTGCGCATGACAAAACATCAACACGGAGTTAATCTCATGGTCAGGCACGCAACGTCTTAATATCCGATCTGACCTATTCTAAGCATGTAAGGATCATCCCAAAGATAATGCTTGGACTCATGTTTCAATCGCATGCACTGAGTTTTATTGAAATGAGGAGGGAACGCACCTGTGACCAGGTAATTTGCGATATGCGCATACCATGGTACCTTACCTGTTAGCGCCATCAGATGCTCGTCAGGGAATGTCTCCTTGATCTGCCCTGGCTCCTCATCCTTTACGATCCTGCTCAGGTGATCAGCGACGGTATTTTCCGTGCCCTTCTTATCTTTGATCTCTAAGTAGAATTCCTGAAGCAGAAGTACCCAGCGCATCAGGCGCGGCTTGGTCTCTTTTTTGGACATGAGGTAGCGGATAGCTGCGTGGTCCGTGTAGATGATGACTCTGGCGCCTAGAACATATGCTCGGAACTTCTCCAGCGCAAATACAATTGCCAGAAGCTCCTTCTCCGTGGTGGTGTAGTTCTTCTGCGCGGAGTCCAGTGTGCGCGATGCATAGTAGATGGCATGCGGCTTATTGTCCTCGCGCTGCCCCAAGACTGCTCCTACTGCGTAGTCACTTGCGTCACACATCAGCTCGAATGGCAGGTTCCAGTCAGGTGCGCGCATCACTGGCGCACTGGTCAGCGCCTCTTTCAGCTTATCGAACGCCGCCCTGCACTCATCAGTAAAATGGAAGCACACGTCTTTTTGCAACAGGTTAGACAGGGGTATGCAAATTTTAGAGAAATCCTTAATAAAACGCCTGTAAAACCCAGCATGCCCTAAAAACGATTTCACGTCGCGCACGTTGGTGGCATAAGGCAGATTAGAAATAATATCTATCTTAGCTTTGTCTACCTTAATACCCTCCTCTGAAATGATATGACCTAGTACTACTCCGTGCGTTACCATGAAATGACATTTTTCGTAATTTAGCGCTAAGTTCTTAGAGATGCAGCGCGCTAAGACTTTATCTAGATGTGTTAAGCATGCATAAAAGGTACTCCCATATACAGTGAAATCATCCATGAACACTTCTATGCATATACCAATCATATCAGAGAAAATGCTCATGACGAGGCGTTGGAACGTACCTGGCGCGTTGCACAGCCCAAAAGACATACGCCGAAATGCAAATGTTCCGAAGGGGCATGTGAACGTGGTCTTCTCTTGATCCTCCGCAGCTATGGGTATCTGATTGTAACCTGAATATCCGTCCAAAAAACAAAAGTAAGGCTTACCTGCCAAGCGATCCAGCATCTGGTCCATGAAGGGTAGCGGGAAGTGGTCCTTGCGCGTTACAGCGTTCAGCTTCCTGTAGTCGATGCACATGCGCCAGCCAGTTTGTATGCGCTTGGGAACTAGCTCGCCCTGCGCATTCTCCTCCACCGTGATTCCTCCTTTCTTTGGCACAACGTGCACCGGGCTGACCCATTTGCTGTCTGAGATTGGGTATATGACCCCTGCGTCAAGCAACTTCAGAACTTCCTTTTGCACTACCTCCATCATATTTGGGTTTAACCTGCGCTGAGCCTCCCTGGATGGTTTGGCACCATCTTCCAACAGAATTCGGTGCATGCACACGTCTGGGCTCACTCCGCGCAGATCAGCAAGAGTCCATCCAATAGCGCGCTGGTTCCTGCGCAGCACCTGTTGTAAGCGCGCCTCCTGCTCTGTTTCCAATCCCTTCTTGATGATCACTGGCAGGGTGTCCTCATCTCCCAAGAAAATGTACTTGAGGTGCTCCGGGAGTTGCTTCAGTTCGATCTTGGGTGCCTGTTCAATAGCGGTGCAAATATGAACTATATCAAGTACCTGTGTGGGTGCTGGTTCAGCACTGCTTAGCTCCTCCTCTTGCTCCTCCAGCTCTGCCTGTGTCAGTAGCTCTGGTCCTATGGTTGCGCTCGCACACTGCGCTTCTGTGACTAAATCGTCAAAGCTGTCCATTGCGTGCACAGTAGCGTCCTCATGTGGGTGCTGCATCCCTTCGAAGATGTTGAAATGGATTTCTTCGCCATCTACCTCCATGGAGAGCGTGCCCCTCCATACGTCTATCTTCGTGCGCGCAGTCATCAGAAACGGTCTGCCTAGGAGGATCTGCGCACCGCTGGCGCTTGATTCACCCTCCATTTCGAGCACATAAAAGTCTGCTGGGAACACCAGCTCTCCCACTCGAACTAGGACATCTTCTATCATGCCTGCAGGTTGTTTGCACGATCTATCTGCTAGCTGAATTGTGAGACCTGCAGGTTTTAGTGGTCCAAGGCGCAAAGTCGCATAGAGAGAATATGGTAATAAATTGATTGATGCGCCTAAATCGATCATGCAGTTGCTTACCGTGGTTTTACCTAAGGTGCAAGGGATAGTGAATGTACCTGGATCTCGGCACTTAGGTGGTACCTTTTGTTGCACGATTGCTGAGGCCTGCGCATTTAGCATTACCTGTGCGCATTCGCCTGTCCTTCTTTTATTTGTGCACAGCTCTTTTAAAAACTTCGCATACCTGGGAATCTGTCGAATAGCTTCTATGAGAGGTATGTTGATTTCCACCTTGCTGAACAGCTCATATAGTTCCTTGTCCAGTGCTTCTTTTCTCGCCAGTGGTGCCTGCACAGAGAAAGGAGCAGGTATGTTAGTACAATTTTTGTCCTTGTTTGTCGAGTGAGACATACCTGGCGCTTTGCCCTGCTGGTTCGTGGTTGGCGCTTCTGATTGCGCCTCTGGCTCTGGTTGCGCACTCTGAGCTGCTGAATCTGGGACTTGCGCAACTGGTTGCGCGGGCGCCTGCGCGGTCTGCTCTGTTCCCACTGTGCGCCCAGTCCTCAGTGTTACTGCATTAACTCCTCCTTTAGGGTTCTGAATCACTTGCGAAGGCAGGTTGCCATCGCTCTTTTTCAGCTCATACACCGTGGTTGCAATTTGTGATAGATGCTTTTCTATGGATTCGAACCTCTTGTCATACTTTTCGTCATTCTTGCGCACTGTGTCTGCTAGCTGCCCCATGATATCTTCCAAGGATCGCTTTGGTTGCTGATTGTTCTGCGCTGGTGCGTCTGTGCGGCGATGCGGTGGATTGTAGGGTGCAGCTTGTTGCGTCTGCTGTGGCGCGCGCTGATCAGTGGGCTGCCTCTGGAAATTGTTCTCTTCTCTCCATCTGAATCCATTTGCAGCAAGCCCAAAGCGCGGCTGATTCTGCCTCTGCTGTCCTCTGTTGTCCCATCCTCCAAGGGCATTTACATCTCCAGTTTCTTCAAAAAGTGTTGGGCATTCATCTGTCTTGTGCTCAGTGGACCTGCAGAATTCACATACCTTTGGCGCAACTGGTTGTGCGCTCTGCGCACTCATCAGCTTCTGTAGCATGGCCTTCATTTCTTTGATCTCAGCGCTTGCCTCTACCTGATGCACAGAACGATTACGACTACTTTCAAGTGTCAATTGATGTCTTACCTGCCCAGCAGAATCTTCTATCAGCTGCCATGCATCCTCCGGGTACATGTTGCAAATGTCCCCTCCTGCGCATGCATTCAGTAGTCGAAGCTCCATGGGCAGCAGTCCATTCAGAAAGTTCTCTATCAGCACATTCTGGGGAAGCCCGTGATTGTAGCAGTTGGCTTCTAGCTCCCTGAAACGCTCGTAGTATTCTGACAGAGACTCCCCTGCGCTCTGCCTTGGCGCGGCCAATTCCCTTCTGAGCAGCGCAATCTTCGCTGCTGGATAGAATTTATCTAAGAACTTCTTCTACAGCTGCTCCCATGTGTGAATAGATCCTGCAGGTAAATTCATTAGCCAGTGTCTAGCTGTATCACTTAGTGAGAATGGAAATGCCTTCATTTTTAGCGCTTCTTCGTTCTCCCCCAAGGTCTTCATGTTCTCGCAAATGATTAGGAACTCCCGCACATGCTTGACTGGATTTTCGTTGTTCATTCCGTGAAACTTGGGCATGTGATGGATGAGTGAGCTCCTCAGTTCGAACTGTCCGTTGGGCGGAAGCACTATGCACCATGGCTGGTTAACAGTGAGTGGGGCTGACATTTCGCGCACTGTTCTGCGCCTCGCGACTGGACGAACGGGTGGCGCAATGTATGGTTCAGCGGCCATCCGTGCGTCGACCTCACGCTGCACTTCCTCTCTGAATAGGGCTGCGCGGTTATGTGCCCTTGCTTCCTCTGGGGTTCTGTCTCCCAGGTTATCTCCAACCACACTGTTATCCTCCATGTCCTGATCCAAACTCAAGAAACGAATTAAATGGCAACGAAGTTGTTGCGTCTGTCAGTGCGCAACTAGAATCTGCGCAGCGCAACTGTTTCAAGGTTGCGCAGGCTGATGTGATTGTGCGCTGTCAGAAACAACAACGAGAAAACAAAACAAAATGAAATAACTAGTTACTAAAATGAGAAATGTAAGCTAGCTAAAACTTAGCTGTGTTGCTCCCCGGCAACGGCGCCAAAATTTGATCGCGCGTCGTCGTGCGCGTCAAATATAATCCTTCCTCTCCCACTAGTACAGCGGTTAAGTAAGGGTCGATCTCCACAGGGAGCAAGCAGTGAGTCTTAGCCAGTAACCTACACTTAAGAAAACGGGGGTTGCGTGAGTGATTGGGGGTTTTGCGCGATGCGCGAGTAACAGCGAATATCGTAACTCAGGGAATTGCACTAGACGTGCGCAAGCAGTAGAGATGAAGTACTATCTTTATGAGAAGTATTGGGCAGACAATCCTCTATGAATGCATTCCTTATCATCGACTCTAAACATCTATAGCTTGTGGTTTACTTGGGTTAGTGTCCGGTAAAGGCTTCCTAACACGTGCGCATGTTCCGTTCAAAGTTCATGTGCTATTAATCCTTAGAACTAGACTAAACAGCTGCGAATCCTGTCACAGTAGCAACTGCCTACCCTAACTCGTTACTCCTAATTGTCACGGTAAGTTTGCGGTTCAAGGCTTCCCCTACGCATGCAACTAGTTTAACAGGTGACAAGCAAGCAACACAAGTAAGATTGCGGTTCAAGGCTTCCCCTACTCATGCAACTAACTGTCTCAGCGCGCACAGAATTAATACAAGTAAATAAACTATGCATTAAGCTCAAGTCTCAAAGGTAATACATCATAGGTTCATGCCCGACCAACACTAAGTGTTTAGCTAGACATGCTAGTGGTAAACATCATAAAATAGTAAATAACAACTACTGTATCAGAGAAAACGGTAGCAAATAGTGCGTGCAGTGTCTTCTCTTGGCTGGCGCAGTCGGCTGGCGCAACTCTCCTTGACAGGTCCGTGTGTTTTCCAGTTCTGCCGCACAGTGCCTCTGGAATGCCGCTGAGTGATGATGTTCCGCTCTGGTGAAACCCTAGACTTTCTTTGTTTAAATAGTGCCCCAGGAAGTTCATCTTTTGGCAACTTCCAAATCTGGTCACTAGGACTTTGCGCCTGGCGCACAGCATTGATTGGCGCAATCGGGTAGCGCACCTCTGCTGTCTTTCGCCATTTCTTCTTCTGTTTGCGCCGCTAGCTCCGCAGGCTGATCTTTCACTCCTAGAATGCTGCCTGTTAGCGCGTATCCGACTCAAGGACTCGTTCTGACCTGATATACAAAAACATTGGAAACGAGTAATCTTGCTCATGAAATATTGCAAACAAGCACAGGGTTATGACCTAAATAATGTGTATAACTAGGCTCTATCACCCATCCTCCGAGAGTATTGACATCTCCTGATTCCTCAAAAAGTGTGGGACATGCATCGGTTTTGGGCTCAGTGGAATTGCAGAACTCGCATGCCCTTGGCGCAACTGGTTGTGCGCCTTGCGCACTCATCAGCTTCTGCAGCATGGCCTTCATTTCCTTGATCTCAGCGCTTATTTCTACCTGATGCACAGAACGAGCACGACTACTTTCAAGTGTTAGCTGATGTCTTACCTGCCCAGTAGAATCTTCTATCAGCTGCCACGCGTCTTCTGGGTACATGTTGCAAATGTCGCCTCCTACGCATGCATTCAATAATCTCAGCTCCATGGGTAGCAATCCATTCAGGAAATTCTCTATCAGCACATTCTGGGGCAGGCCGTGATTGTAGCAGTTGGCCTCCAGCTCCCTGAAACGCTCGTAATACTCTGACAGCGACTCTCCTGCACTCTGCCTAGGTGCGGCCAGCTCCCTCCTGAGTAGCGCGATCTTTTCTGCGGGATAGAATTTATCCAGGAACTTCTTCGGTAGCTGCTCCCATGTGTGAATTAATTCTGCTGGTAAGTTCATTAGCCAATGCCTGGCCGTGTCACACAGTGAAAATGGGAACGCTTTCATCTTTAGCGCCTCGTCGCTTTCCCCTTCGGCCTTCATGTTCTCGCAAATGACTGGGAATTCTCGCACATGCTTGACTGGGTTCTCGTTGTTCATCCCGTGGAACTTGGGCATGTGATGAATGATCGAGCTCCTTAGTTCAAAATGACCGTCTGGTGGAAGCAGTATACACCATGGCTGGTTAACCGTGAGCGGGGCTGACATCTCGCGCACTGTTCTGCGTCGCGCAGCTTGTCGCGCGGGTGGCGCATTATACAATTCAGCGGCCATCCTTGCTTCAACCTCACGCTGCACTTCCTCTCTGAACAGGGCTGCGCTGTTATGTGCTCTCGCATCCTCTGGGGTTCTGTCCCCCAAGTTGTCTCCAACGACACTGTTATCTTCCATGACCTGTTCTAAATCTCAAATAAAATGAAATTTAAGGAAAACTAAGCTGTTGCGTCTGTCAGTGCGCAACTAGAATCTGCGCAGCGCAACTGTTTCAGGGTTGCGCAGGCTGATGTTGATTGCGCGCTGTCAGAAACAACAACGAAAACAAAGTAAACAGAAATAACTAACTACTGTAAAAGAAAACTTAAGCTAATTAAAGCTTATCTGTGTTGCTCCCCGGCAACGGCGCCAAAATTTGATGTTCACGCGTCGTTGTGCGCGTATCAAATTAATTCCTTCCTCTTCCACTTAGTACAGCGGTTAAGTCAGGGTCGAATCCACAGGGAGCAAGTAGATTAGCTTTAACTAGTAACCTGCACTTATGAAAACTGGGGGTGTGAGTGATTGGGTTGCGCAATGCGCGAGTAAACAGTAGTAAACGCAGGAATTGCACTAGACGTGCGCAGGCAGTAGAGATTAAGTACTATGACTATGAGAAGTATGGGCGCAGACAATCCTCTATGAGTGTATTCCTTATCATTGACTCTAAACGTCTATAGTTTGATTTACTAATGTTAGTGTCCGATCAAGGCTTCCTAACATGTGCGCATGTTCCGGTCAAAGTTCATGAGCTATTAATTCTTGAGACTAGTCTAAACAGCTACGAATCCTGTCACAGTAGTAACTGATTATCCTAGCGCGTTACTCATAGTCGTCACCGTCAGGCTATTCAACTAGTTTAACATATAACAAACAAGCAACAAGAGTAAGATTGCGGTTCAAGGCTTCCCCTACTCATGCAACTAGCTGTCAACAGTATGCACAGAATTAATACAAGCAAACAAACTATGCATTAAGCACAAATCTCAAAGGAAATACTCATAGATTCATGCCCAACCGATAATAAGCGTTTAGCTAGACATGCTAGTAGTAAACATCATAGAAACAGTAAATAATATCTAAAGTATCACAGAAAACAGCAACGAGCAGGTGCGTGCAGGTTGCAGTGTCTCGGCGGGCGCAGTCGGCTAGCGCAGGTCCTTGCAGCAGGCTGTGTGTTTTTCTGTTCTGCCGCTCTCTCGTGTGTGTCTTGATGCCCTCTGATGATATCTGGATGATTCTCTTCAAACCCTAGCCTTCTTCTCTTTATATACTGCTCAAGAGGCTCATCCTTGGCAACTTCCAAATCTGGTGGTGTCAGGATTTGGAAACACCACTATCTGCGCATGGCGCACTGCTCCTTGGTTAGCGCAATCGGTTAGCGCACCGTAGCTGATTCTGCCAACTCCTATCTGTTTGCGCTGCTAGCTCCGCAGGCTGTGTGATGCGCTCCTTAAAAGCTGCCTCTTAGCGTATCCGACTTAGGCTCTCGTTTTGCAATGAAATACAAAAACACTGGAAACCAGTAATCTTGTACATAAAATAATGCAAACAAGCATAGGGTTAGGATCTAAATAATGTGTATAAATAGGCTCTATCAGGAACCTCGCCCTAACTACTGTGTTGAGGATATGTCTGTAATGACCCGACCGAAAAGGCCGATCCGAGCCGTTATAAGTATAGCCTGTCCCAACTGTCTCTTATCACCACCATCCCCTAGGTCACCACAATCTAGGGTCCATCTTAAAAACCATGGTCTGTTGGTGACAAGATAGTTAGTAGAGTTACTTATTAACTAATCACAAACACCTCTCACAATCGATGTGAGACAAATTGGGATGTTACCTACACCCCCACTTAAATCTTCATAACGTCCTCGTTAGGGCAATGAAACAGATCACACGATCTTCCCTCCATTCGGTGACCTCTGTCACCTACTGCGGAGGATCGGCTCTGATACCATTTGTAACGACCCGATCGGAAAAACTACTGTGTTGAGGATATGTCTGTAATGACCTGACCGAAAAGGCTGATCCGAGCCGTTATAAGTATTGTCTGTCCCAACTGTCTCTTGTCACCACCATCCCCTAGGTCATCACAATCTAGGGTCCATCTTAAAAACCATGGTATGTTGGTGACAAGATAGTTAGTAGACTTACTTATTAACTAATCACAAACACCTCTCACAATGGATGTGGGACAAAATTGGGATGTTACAATGTCATCCTTGACAAAACTGCTCAAGAGAATGCTGAAGCACTCTCTGAAGAGCAATGGATGGAGCACAATCTAAGGACTGGCAAAACAATAACAACAAAGATCCAGAGTATGCCTTAGCAATCCCTGAAGATCTGAAGCTGAGACACTATTTGAAGAATGGGCAAGAGACAGTGTATGCTTCAGCACTCTATGATGATCCAGAGCTAGAGCAGAATTTCGGCGTTGCACGGTGTGGCTCAGGAAGATAAAGATAAAGATCCAAGGGGTTCAAATTCGGCAACAGAATTTTAAATAAACTTGCTAGAATCTAGGAGTAAGATTCTGATATTGATTCTTGGCGCTTTTTGGGGGGGGGGGGGTGTGAGACCTTTAAAAGAAATGCAGAGGGCAGCAGTACGAGAGATAATCACAGAGATCTAATCTAGACTCCTCTTTTGAAGTCTAGGAATCGTAAGTTCTGCTGAAGCATTCTCTGGTGCTTCTTGTTCGGCTGGTCTTCTGATTTGAGACTGATGTCGGTCTTCAGAGTCAGAATCTTCTTTATCCTCAGAGTGTTTGGACTCCTCTCCTGGGTCATTCCCAACAACATTGATGGATTCAATCAAAGTTCCAGTTCTGCTGTTGAAGACTCAATATGCTCTATTGTTTGTTGAGTAGCCCAGAAATATTCCCGCGTCACTTTTTGGATCAAGTTTTGTCATGTACTCAGGGTCTCTAAAAATGTAGTACTCACTTCCAAAATATGTAAATACTTCACAATGGGTTTCTTCTCCTTCCATAATTCATAGCAAGTTTTGTCCGTACCCCTTCTGATAGACACTCGGTTAATGATATAGCATGATGTGTTCATAGCTTCTGCCGAAAACTTTAGTGGACCTTTTCTTGCATGGATCATAACTCGAGCCATCACTTGTTCCGTTCTTTCGTTCTACTATCCCATTTTGTTGTGCAGTAATGGGTGATGAGTATTGATGGGTGACCCTCAGTTTTTGCAGAATTCATTCATGGCTTCATTCTCAAATTCTTTCCCATGATGACTTCGGATGGCAGCCAATTTCAAGCCTTTTTCTTGCTATAGCCATGTTAGTAAGGCCATTACCACTTTCACAGTTTCTGCCTTTTCACGTAAAAATTTGATCCATGAGTAGCGAGAGTAAATCATCCACACATACAAAAGCGTACCTTTTTCTTCCACAGCTTTCTACCTCCATTCGTCCCGTAAGGTCCATATGCAGTAACTGAAGCGGTCTGGTGGAGCTCATTGTAGTGACTTTTGGATGAGGAACCCTTGACTGTTTTCCAATTTGGCATTCTCCACACACTGTGTTTATCTCTCCCATGATCTCAGGTATACCACATACTAATTGATCAGTTGCAAGTCTTCTTAAAGTCCTCGGATTGAGATGTAAAAGTCTTTGATGCCACAAATTTATTTCTTCATTTTTGGTCAGCATGCAGGATGATGCAGAGATTGCTTCAGCATTCTCTAGTAAATAGCAGTTGTTGGCTGACCTTGCACCCTTCATAATGCACCTTCCCTCTGCATCAAACACTTGACATAATTTTTGTGAGAAATTTACAAAATGATTACCTTCACATAGTTGACTGATGCTGATGAGATTCGCTGTAAGTCCTTCTACAAGCACCACGTTTTTGAGATTTGGCAGTCCTTGGACTTTCAGAGTTCCCTTCCCAAGGACTCTCCCTTTCAACTCATTTCCAAATGTTACGTCTTAGTTTCTGCATGGTTGAATATCAGTGAGATAGGATCTGTTTCCTGTCATGTGTTCAGAAGATCAACTGTCAAAATACAAGTTCCCTTCTTTGAGGATTTTGTTGAATTGAAGCATACTTGAATGATATGGTCCATTCCTGATTCCCAAATTTTGCTAAGTGTTGGACAGTTCCTTTGGATGTGTCCAGATTGATTGAAAAGATAGAAGCATCGTTTGTCTTGCCAAGTTCTGGATGAATGCTGAACAGTTTGCTGAAGCATCTTCTTGCTTTTCCTTCTAGGCTTTTGCTTCAACACCATTTTTTTTTGTTCACCAAGTGTTTGAATGCTTTGCAACTTTGGTCTTGTATTGATCCACTTTGCCGTCTTCCGGAGCAGGAGCACTTCATCCATTGCTTTGTCGTAATTTCTTTCTAGTTGACTAGCCTGTTCTTTCAACCTTAAGATATCACTCAATAGTTTCCTTTTCTCATTATTTAGCATAGATACTCTAGCAATCAGCCCTTCATTTACCTTCACCACTTTCAGACATTTGTCAATTATTTGTCTATAGTGTTGAGCAAGATATTCCTCGGTGATTCGGTTACATCCTTTCTGTAGCTGGTTTGACTTTTGACTATGCGCCATTGATGACAACAACGCTTTCCAGGATCACGCTCTGTATGACGACCGAACGGCTCTAATACCAATTGAAATTTCTACTGCATTGCTAATGCGGAGATATAACTTCTGCTTAAGCACTCTCTGTATCTTTTCTGTGGAACTACTCTACTGAAGAATAAGAAAGACACAATACGTTTATTCACCAGTTCGGCAACTTGCCTACGTCTGGAGAGGATGCTAGGAACCTCAAGATTTCACTATCACAATTCGAAGTACAAGGACTCCACACCTCTACTTCTAACCTAGCCAAAATCTAATGCTAAGTCTAATCTCCTAGATTAGCAAGCAATCTTATCACGCAGACTCTCTTCGTGTACTCTACACACTCTCAGTAATTAATAGCTACAGTTCTACCCCTCAAACTCTGCCTATTCTATTACAGTGTACACGGAATGCTTAAGCACACTCTTCACAAGTGTTGCTATATCTTCGGCTCCCCCTTTATCAATGACACACTCTGCCAATATTGAGTAGCCTCAGTCACTTCTCCTCAGCCCGCGTCTCTTCCTGTTCGCGGCTGATCACCGGGCTCCTGACTGTTCCCACAACTAGCAGCACTCCAATTGAAGTCCGAACCAGTCCAGAATCAAACTCCATGAATTTAGATTCCTCTGCGCAACACAAGCCTTTAACTCAGTATATAAAACCTTGCTACCGTGAGTTAATCTCTTCCGTGTGTTCTTCTCTTGTGCTCTGATACATAAGTTGAGAACCCACCGACTACACCAAGCATTGCTAGACTCCCCCCTAGAAAAATCCAAAAAGATCATCCAACCATAAACATCATTGGCAGCCTGACCAAAGGAAGACGAACTCGAGGTACTTCCAACATTAATCTTTGTGCTATGATTTACAACTCGTGTTTCCTGTCCAGCACTGAGCCTAAGAATATCAAAGAAGCCCTGGGAGATGAACAATGGATACAGCCATGCAGGAAGAGCTCGGTGAGTTTGAAAGAAACAAAGTATGGGATCTAGTTACTCGGCCAGATAATGTGAATGTTATTGAGACCAAATGGATTTATAAAAATAAGTCTGATGAGAAGGGCAATATTACAAGAAACAAGGCCAGATTAGTAGCCCAAGGTTACACAAAGATTGAAGGAGTAGATTTTGATGAGACCTTTGCTTCTGTTGCTCGCATGGAAGCAATCAAACTTCTTCTGGCGCTGGCCTATCACTTGAAGTTCAAGCTGTACCAAATGGATGTCAAAAGTGCATTCTTGAATGGGATTTTGACCAAAGAAGCCTATGTTGCTCAACCCAAGAATTTTGAGGATCCCCACCATCCTAACCATATATACAAGTTAAAGAAGGCTCTCTACGGCTTGAATCAAGCACCCAGAGCCTGGTATGAAAGATTGACAGAGTTCCTAATTAAACACGGATATGATCGAGGAGGGGTGGACAAGACTCTCTTTGTGCGCAAAACAAGGTCAGATTTTAATATTGCACAAATATATGTGGATGATATAGTATTTGGGTCAAGCTCGCAAAGAATGGTGAAGCAGTTTGTGAAACAAATGCAAATGGAGTTTCAAATGAGCATGGTTGGAGAATTAACCTACTTTCTGGGACTGCAAATCTCCAAAAAGAAGATGGCACTTTTATCTCACAAAGCAAGTATGAGAAAAATTTGGTAAAAATTTTTGGGATGGACACGGCCAGTCACAAATTCTCTCCTGCTGCAACCTACACTAAAGCCGTCAAGGATAAAGCTAGAATTGCTGTGGATTAGATAAAGCCATCAAGCATGATTGAAAGCCTTTTGTATCTCACTGCCAGCCGACCTGATATATCCTTCGCAGTAGGAGTTTGTGCCAGATATCAATCTTGCCAAAAGGTGAGTCATATGCAGTTTGTAACAAGAATCATCAGATATGTTGTAGAGACAACAAACTATGGACTATGGTATGCAAGGGACACGAGTGCAGAACTTATTGGATACTGCGATTTGCTAACTGGGCAGGTTGCGCAGAAGACCGGAAGAGCACATTTGGTGGATGTTTCTTTCTTGGAAACAATCTGGTATCCTGGTTCAGCAAGAAGCAGAATAGTATCTCTCTATCTACTGCTGAAGCTGAGTATATTGTTGCTGGAAGCTGCTGTGCGCAGTTGTTATGGATGAAACAAATGCTGAGTGAATATGGGATTCAACAGGGCGCCATGGCTATTTACTGTGATAATATGAGTGCTAATAGCATTAGCATGAATCCAGTGCAGCACTGCGCGATTACAGCAGGTGCTGCGCAAGAACCAGCGCGCCATAGGATGGACACTTGCTGACCTACGCGGAGTGAGCTCGGACGTATGCATGCATAGGATCCTATTAGAAGATGGTGCCAAACCATCCAGGGAGCCTCAGCGCAGATTGAACCCGAATATGATGGAGGTGGTTGATCGCGCGTCGTTGTGCGCGTCAAATATAATTCCTTCCTCTTCCACTAGTACAGCGGTTAAGTAAGGGTCGATCTCCACAGGGAGCAAGTAGTTCAGTTCTAGCCAGTGACCTACACTTACGAAGATTGGGGGGTGAGTGATTGGGTTGCGCAGTGCGCGAGCAAACAGTGGTATCGTAACGCAGGAAATTGCACTAGACGTGCGCAGGCAGTAGAGATTAAGTACTATGACTATGAGAAGTATCGGCGCAGACAATCCTCTATGAGTGTATTCCTTATCATTGACTCTAAATGTCTAATAGCTCGAGTTGCTAATGTTAGTGTCCGATCAAGGCTTCCTAACATGTGCGCATGTTCCGATCAAAGTTCATGTGCTATTAATTCTTACACTAGACTTAAACAACTACGAATCCGATCAAGGTAGTAATTGCCTATCCTAGCGCGTTACTCCTAGTTGGCATCGTCAGGCTATTCAACTAGTTTAACAAAAAACAACAAGCAACAAGAGTAAGATTGCGGTTCAAGGCTTCCCCTACTCATGCAACAAGCTGCCAGTAATGTGCACAGAATTAATATAAGCAAGCAAGTTATGCATTAAGTGCAAGTCTCAAAGGAAATACTCATAGATTCATGTCCAACCGATACTAAGCGTTTAGCTAGACATGCTAGTGATAAACATCATAGAATAGTAAAATAAGGTCTAATGTATCTGAGAAACAAGTAGCAAACAGTGCGTGCAGTATGTCTCTCGGCTGGCGCAGTCGGCTGGCGCAAGTCCTCTCAACAAGTCCGTGTGTTTTCCAGATTGCCGCTCTCTCGCTCTCTCGTGGCCCTCTGATGTGGGGTGTTGCCTCTCTGTGTGTCTCTCTTAAACCCTAGACCTCCTCCCCTTTATATACTGCTCGAGAGGTCCATCCTTGGCAACTTCCAAATCTCGTCATGTCAGGATTAGGAAATACTGGACTCTGCGCCTGACGCACGGCATACTGCTTAGCACATTGGTCGGCGCAACTCTGCTGTCTCTCGCCATTTCTTCTGTTGGCGCCGCTAGCTCCGTAGGCTGTGTGCTGCGCGACCTAAACGCTGCCTGTTAGCGCGTATCCGACTTAGGCCCTTGTTTTGCCCTGAAATACAAAAACACTGGAAACCAGTAATCTTGTACATAAAATATCGCAAACAAGCATAAGGTTGTGATCTAAATAATGCGTATAAATAGGCTCTATCAAACCCCCCACACTTGCCCCTTGTTCGTCCTCGAACAAGCACTCAAGCACGGATACTACTACCTTTCTGGAGTCTAGCGCACAGTCTTGCACTCAGGCGCGATCTGCACTACTGATCATCTTGCGCTGCTCTACCACCTGCGCACAACTGGTGTCAACAGTTTAAGTATAGTGATTTCGAAATTCATTACCTCTCAGCTGGGATGAAAATCATTTCGGATGGCTGGGAGATAGCTCTTTATAGGTGCCAGGTTGTCAGCTCTAACTCCGAGGATGGGTATATGGTTAACAACGCAAGTTTCTTCCCGCGCGTGATTCTTCCGCGCACTTCCAGGGAACTCAAGCCTTTTGATGATTTTCTGTGGATTTTGCGCCCGCTGGTACTTGTGCGCACGCTGATTCTTTTTTTTTGTAGCGCATATCATCTGCTGGTATTTTTTTCTTATTTGTACAGCTTTGTCTATGATTCCTATCTTTCCCAGAACGGTTCCAGTCTCGGCCTCCAGATAACAGCTATGGAACAACGCCCCGCTCTCCCTCCTTGGTCTGTCTGCGCAGGTCGGCGCACGCGTTTACACCCGCGCCAGCCTTCCTTGGCTCGACTTCCAGAGGGAAGGTGGTCTTTTTTCCCACCTCGCCACGCTTTGGGTATTTCGCCTTTGGCATCTGCGTGACTGAGCGCGCTCTCTTGTTCCGAAGGTCGCGAAGCACAGGCCTCCACTCCCGCTCTCGACCATATACCTCTGCTCTGAAGCGCGAACGACTAACCGCCTCTCTAGAGCGTTTCTGTCAACTCCACACCCAACTAACAGGAGCAGAAAAACGAAAAAAAAACATACTAAACACTGTTGATAGCGCACGGCGCACTATGGGTAGCGCAAGCAAGCTAAACAGTGCTCGCAACCCGCACACAAGCGCACTACTGCTACTGTTTCCTTCAATAAAACTAAGCTACACTAAAAAAACTCAGAAAAACGCGAAATGTAAGTGTAACGCTCCCCCCCCCCCCACACTTAAACAAAGACGTGTCCCCACGACTCAAGCTCAAGCGCACGGAGGATGCGCACACGCATGCAAGCTAAATAAAGAAACTAAAAGAAAAACATGTAAAAGTAAAACGAGTCGGGTTACCTCCCGACAAGTGCCTTTGTTTAACGTCGTTGGCTCGACTGTACCTCGTCAGGGGATGTCTCCGTGATCCTCTTCTAATCCTTTCTTTATGATTACTGGCAGGGTGTCCTCATTTCCCAAGAAAATGTATTTGAGGTGCTCTGGCAGCTGCTTCAGCTCGACCTTGGGTGCCTGTTCAATAGAGGGCAAGATTTTTTTGGCAGTGCAAATATGAACTATATCGTGTACCTGTTTGAGCTCTGGTTCAGCACTGCTCAGCTCCTCGTCCTGCTCCTCCAACTCTGTCTGTGCCAGTGGCTCTGGTCCTATTGTTGCGCTTGCGCATTGCGCATCTGTGACTAAATCATCTAAGCTGTCCATTGCGTGCACTGTGGCGTCCTCGTGTGGGTGCTGCATCCCCTTGAATATATTGAAATGGATCTCTTCGCCATCTACCTCCATGGAAAGCGTGCCCCTCCACACGTCTATCTTTGTGCGCGCGGTCATCAGAAAAGGTCTACCCAGTAGGATTTGCGCACTACTGGTGCTCGATTCTCCCTCCATTTCTAGCACATAAAAATCTGCTGGAAACACCAGCTCTCCTACTCGTACAAGGACATCCTCTATCATGCCTGCAGGTTGTTTACAAGACCGATCTGCTAGCTGAATAGTGAGACCTGCAGGCTTTAGTGGTCCAAGGCGCAATGTCGCATATAGGGAATAAGGTAACAAATTGATGGATGCGCCTAAATCAATCATGCAGTTACTCACTGTGGTTTTCCCTAGAGTGCATGGAATAGTGAACGAACCTGGGTCTCGGCACTTAGGTGGTACCTTATGTTGCACGATGGCTGAGGCCTGCGCATTTAGCATTACCTGCGCGCATTCGCCTTTCCTCCTCTTGTTTGTGCACAGCTCCTTTAACAACTTGGCGTACCTGGGAATCTGCCGAACTGCTTCGATAAGGGGAATGTTGATTTCCACCTTGCTGAATAACTCGTATAGCTCCTTGTCCAGCGCTTCCTTTCTAGCCGATGGTGCCTGCACATGAAAAGGTGCAGGTATATTAGTGCGATTCGTGCCCTTGTTGTTTATTTGTGTTATACCTGGCGCTTTGCCCTGCTGGCTTCTGGCTGGCACTTCTGGTTGCGCATCTTGCTCTGGTTGCGCATTCTGTTCTGCTGGATTCGGGGTTTGCGCAACTGGTTGCGCGGGCGCCTTCGCGGTCTGCTCTGCTCCTATCGTGCGCCCAGTCCTCAGTGTCACTGCATTGACTCCTCCTTTGGGATTCTGAATCACTTGCGAAGGCAGGTTGCCATCGCTCTTTTTCAGCTCATACACCGTGGTTGCGATCTGTGATAGCTGCTTTTCAATGGACTCGAACCTCTTGTCATACTTCTCGTCATTTTTGCGCACTGTGTCTGCTAGCTGCCCCACGATATCTTCCAAAGATCTCCTCGGTTGCTGGTTGTTATGTGCTGGTGCGTCAGTGCGGCGATGCGGTGGATTGTAGGGCGCAGCTTGTTGTGTCTGCTGTGGCGCGCGCTGATCTGTGGACTGCCTCTAGAAATTGTTCTCCTCCTTCCATCTGAATCCATTTGCTGCCAGTCCAAAGCGCGGCTGATTCTGCCTTGGTGGTCCTCTGTTGTCCCATCCTCCAAGAGCATTGACATCTCCAGATTCCTCAAATAGCGTGGGACATTCATCAGTCTTGTGTTCGGTGGACCTGCAGAATTCACATACCTTTGGCGCAACTGGTTGTGCGCTTTGCGCACTCATCAACTTCTGCAGCATGACCTTCATTTCCTTGATCTCAGCGCTTGTTTCTACCTGATGCACAGAACGTGCACGACTATTTTCAAGTGTTAGCTGATGTCGTACCTGACCAGCAGAGTCTTCTATCAGCTGCCACGCGTCTTCTGGGTACATGTTGCAAATGTCGCCTCCTGCGCATGCGTTCAATAACCTCAGCTCCATGGGTAGCAGTCCATTCAGGAAGTTCTCTATCAGCACATTCTGGGGTAGGCCATGATTGTAGCAGTTGGCCTCTAGCTCCCTGAAACGCTCGTAATATTCTGACAGTGACTCCCCTGCGCTCTGCCTTGGCGCGGCCAGTTCCCTCCTGAGTAGCGCGATCTTTGCTGCGGGATAGAATTTATCCAGGAATTTCTTCTGCAGCTGCTCCCATTTGTGAATGGATCCTGCGGGTAAGTTCATCAACCAATGTCTGGCTGTGTCACACAGTAAAAATGGGAATGCCTTCATCTTCAGCGCCTCATCGCTCTCCCCTTCGGTCTTCATGTTCTCGCATATGACCAGGAACTCTCGCACATGCTTGACTGAATTTTCATTGTTCATCCCGTGAAACTTGGGCATGTGATGGATGAGCGAGCTCCTTAGCTCAAAATGTCCGCCTGGTGGAAGCACGATGCACCATGGCTGGTTAACAGTGATAGGGGCTGACATCTCGCGCACTGTTCTGCGTCGCACAGCCTGTTGTACGGGTGGCGCATTATACACTTCAGCGGCCCTCCTTGCTTCAACCTCGCGCTGCACTTCCTCTCTGAACAGGGCTGCGCGGTTGTGTGCTCTTGCTTCCTCTGGGGTTCTGTCCCCTAAGTTATCTCGTACGACACTGTTATCCTCCATGACCTGTTCAATAGCTCAAAGAAAATGAAATTAAAAGATAACTAATGCTGCTGCGTCTGTCAGTGCGCAACTAGAATCTGCGCAGCGCAACTGTTTCAAGGTTGCGCAGGCTGATGGTGATTGCGCGCTGTCAGAGACAACAACGAGGAAACAAAACAACTGAAATAACTAGTTACTAAAAGGGAAAAACGTAAACTAACTAGAATTTAGCTGTGTTGCTCCCCGGCAACGGCGCCAAAATTTGATCGCGCGTCGTTGTGCGCGTAAAATATAATTCCTTCCACTTCCACTAGTACAGCGGTTAAGTAAGGGTCGATCTCCACAGGGAGCAAGTAGTTCAGTTCTAGCCAGTGACCTACACTTACGAAGATTGGGGGGTGAGTGATTGGGTTGCGCAGTGCGCGAGTAAACAGTGGTATCGTAACGCAGGAAATTGCACTAGACGTGCGCAGGCAGTAGAGATTAAGTACTATGACTATGAGAAGTATCGGCGCAGACAATCCTCTATGAGTGTATTCCTTATCATTGACTCTAAATGTCTAATAGCTCGAGTTGCTAATGTTAGTGTCCGATCAAGGCTTCCTAACATGTGCGCATGTTCCGATCAAAGTTCATGTGCTATTAATTCTTACACTAGACTTAAACAACTACGAATCCGATCAAGGTAGTAATTGCCTATCCTAGCGCGTTACTCCTAGTTGGCACCGTCAGGCTATTCAACTAGTTTAACAAAAAACAACAAGCAACAAGAGTAAGGTTGCGGTTCAAGGCTTCCCCTACTCATGCAACAAGCTGCCAGTAATGTGCACAGAATTAATATAAGCAAGCAAGTTATGCATTAAGTGCAAGTCTCAAAGGAAATACTCATAGATTCATGTCCAACCGATACTAAGCGTTTAGCTAGACATGCTAGTGATAAACATCATAGAATAGTAAAATAAGGTCTAATGTATCTGAGAAACAAGTAGCAAACAGTGCGTGCAGTATGTCTCTCGGCTGGCGCAGTCGGCTGGCACAAGTCCTCTCAACAAGTCCGTGTGTTTTCCAGATTGCCGCTCTCTCGTGGCCCTCTGATGTGGGGTGTTGCCTCTCTGTGTGTCTCTCTTAAACCCTAGACCTCCTCCCCTTCATGTCAGGATTAGGAAATACTGGACTCTGCGCCTGACGCACGGCATACTGCTTTGCGCATTGGTCGGCGCAACTCTGCTGTCTCTCGCCATTTCTTCTGTTGGCGCCGCTAGCTCCGTAGGCTGTGTGCTGCGCGTCCTAAACGCTGCCTGTTAGCGCGTATCCGACTTAGGCCCTTGTTTTGCCTTGAAATACAAAAACACTGGAAACCAGTAATCTTGTACATAAAATATCGCAAACAAGCATAGGGTTGTGATCTAAATAATGCGTATAAATAAACTCTATCAGTGGTGCAGAAGGAGATCCTGAAGCTGCTTGACGCAGGAGTCATTTACCCCATCTCGGACAGCAAATGGGTAAGTCCAGTGCACGTTGTGCCAAAGAAAGGAGGAATCACAGTAGAAGAGAATGCGCAGGGCGAGCTAGTTCCCAAGCGCATGCAAACTAGATGGCGCATGTGCATCGACTACAGAAAGCTTAACGCAGTCACACGTAAGGATCATTTTCCGCTGCCCTTCATGGACCAGATGCTAGATCGATTAGCAGGGAAGCCATACTTTTGCTTCCTGGACGGGTATTCAGGGTACAATCAGATACCCATTGCTGCGGAAGATCAAGAAAAAACCACGTTTACCTGCCCATTCGATACGTTTGCATTTCGGCGCATGTCATTTGGGCTGTGTAACGCACCAGGGTTTTACAGGCGTTTCATAAAAGATTTTTCTAAGATTTGTATACCCCTGTCTAACCTCTTGCAAAAGGATGTGTGTTTCGAATTTACTGATGAGTGCAGGGCCGCGTTTGATAAGCTGAAGGAGGCGCTGACAAGTGCGCCAGTGATGCGCACGCCAGACTGGAACCTGCCGTTTGAACTGATGTGCGACGCAAGCGACTATGCAGTAGGTGCAGTCCTGGGACAACGCGTGGACAAGAAACCGCACGCCATTTATTGTGCATCGCGCACACTGGACGCTGCGCAAGAGGAACTACACCACCACGGAGAAGGAACTTCTGGCAATTGTGTTTGCACTGGAGAAGTTCCGCGCATATGTTCTAGGCGCCAGAGTCATCGTCTACACAGACCACGCAGCAATCCGTTACCTAATGTCCAAGAAGGAGACTAAGCCGCGCCTGATGCGCTGGGTGCTCCTTCTTCAGGAATTCGACTTGGAAATCAAAAATAAGAAGGGCACGGAGAACACAGTCGCGGACCACCTGAGCAGGATCGTGAAACCAGAGGAGCCAGGGCGAATCACGGAGACATTCCCTGACGAGCATCTGATGGCGCTGACAGGTAAGGTACCATGGTATGCGCACATTGCGAATTACCTTGTCACAGGTACGTTTCCTCCTCATTTCACTAAAACCCAATGCATGAGATTAAAGCATGAGTCCAGGTATTACATTTGGGATGATCCGTATATGCTCAAAATATGACCTGATCAGATTTTGAGGCGATGCGTGCCTGACCATGAAATTAACTCTGTTTTGACGTTTTGTCATGTGCACGCATGTGGAGGACACTTTGGTCCAAAGCGCACGAGCAGAAAGATCCTGGATTGCAGATTTTATTGGCCGCACTTGTTTAGCGACTCGTATAACCACTGCAGGAACTGTGACAGGTGCCAGCGCACAGGGGGCATATCAGCGCGCAACGAGATGCCGCAGACGCCAATTCTAGTGGATGAAGTATTCGATATTTGGGGGATTGACTTCATGGGGCCATTTCCTCCATCTTCCGGATATGAGTATATATTGGTCGCGGTGGATTATGTCTCCAAATGGGTTGAGGCCAAGGCCACCCGGAAGGATGATGGTAAGACGGTCGCTGACTTTTTGCGCACTAACATTTTTTGCAGGTACGGGGTGCCTAAGGCAGTCATAAGCGACCAGGGGACGCATTTTTGCAATAGGATAGTGGCGCAGGTGTTCAAGCATTATGGAGTACGCCATAAGACATCCACCGCTTACCACCCTCAGACGAATGGACAGGCCGAGGTTTCCAACCGAGAAATCAAGCGCATCCTGGAGAAAACTGTGAGACCGTCGCCTCAAGTTAGATGAATAATTCTATTTGGGGATTTTTGTTGCAACGAACGGTTTGAGATACTTATGTTTCATACTTCAATTCAGTGAATTCCTGTTCTTGAATTTAATGGCATGCTTGTATGTTTGATTGGAGGAACTTAGCGGTGATCTAGTTAGACTAGCAGTGCATGATATTCGATTAGTCCAACATTAGCGTAAGCCTAGAGGTGGAACTAGTACTAGTAACTAAGAACATAAATATTTTATGTACTTGAGAACTTAGCGGTTAATAGTAGATAGAACTTGAAGTCGACGTTACCTTAGCAGGATTGTTAGACTAGAAACAGTAGTTTTACAAAGTGATGCATGTTTCAATCGATGATTACCAGTTGCAATGCATATCCCTGAACTGATTTTCTATGAATTTGATAAACAACATCATTCTTCCTGGAAACCCCCTTCTTAGTTTGATAATTAATCAATAGAACTCTAGACTATTTGCTCTCTCGTGGGTTCGACCATGCTTATCACTAGCTAATAAGAAGTTCTTGGACAAGTTCTATCCCGCAGCAAAGATCGCGCTACTCAGGAGGGAGCTGGCCGAACCTAGGCAGGGCGCAGGAGAATCACTATCGGAGTATTACGAGCGTTTCAGGGAACTGGAGGCCAACTGCTACAATCACGGCCTGCCCCAGAATGTGCTGATAGAGAATTTCCTGTATGGATTGCTACCCATGGAGCTGAGATTATTGAATGTATGCGCAGGAGGCGACATTTGCAACATGTACCCAGAGGACGCGTGGCAGCTGATAGAAGACTCTGCTGGACAGGTAAGACATCAGTTAACACTTGAAAATAGTCATGCTCGTTCTGTGCATCACTTGAAAATGAAGGCCATGCTGCAGAAGTTGATGCATGCGCTGGGGGCGCAACCAGCTGCGCCAAAGGTATGCGAATTCTGCACGTCCACTGAGCATAAACCGATGCATGTCCCACTTTTTTCGAGGAATCGGGAGATGTCAATGCTCTAGGAGGATGGGATAATAGAGG
This sequence comes from Umbilicus rupestris, assembly GCA_963678935.1. Taxonomy (NCBI): domain Eukaryota; kingdom Viridiplantae; phylum Streptophyta; class Magnoliopsida; order Saxifragales; family Crassulaceae; genus Umbilicus; species Umbilicus rupestris. Next base: position 8,524,276 of record OY787618.1, read on the forward strand.
GCTGCAGAGGCAGAATCAGCCGCGTTTTGGACTAGCCGCAAATGGGTTCAGATGGAAGGAGGAAAACAATTTCCAGAGGCAGTCCACGGATCAGCGCGCACCCCAGCAGACGCAACAAGCTGCACCCTACAATCCACCGCATCGCCGCACTGACGCACCAGCACAAAACAACCAGCAGCCGAGGCGATCCTTAGAAGATATCGTGGGGCAGCTAGCAGACACAGTGCGCAAGAATGATGAGAAGTATGACAAGAGGTTCGAGTCCATTGAAAAGCAGCTATCACAGACCGCTACCACGGTTTATGAGCTGAAAAAGAGCGATGGCAACCTGCCTTTGCAAGTGATCCAGAATCACAAGGGAGGAGTCAACGCAGTGACACTGAGGACTGGGCGCACGGTAGGAACAGAGCAGACCGCAAAGGCGCCCGCGCAACCAGTTGCGCAAGCTCCAGATCCAGCAGAGCAAGATGCGCAACCAGAAGCGCCAGCCACAAGCTAGCAGGGCGAGGCGCCAGGTATGGCGCAATCAAAAGACAAAGGCATGAATCGTACTAACATACCTGCACCTTTCCCTGTACAGGCACCATCGGCTAGGAAGGAAGCGCTTGATAAGGAGCTCTACGAGTTATTCAGTAAGGTGGAAATAAACATTCTCCTTATTGAAGCAGTTCAGCAGATCCCTAGGTACGCCAAATTCTTAAAGGAGCTGTGCACAAACAAGAGGAGGAAAGGCGAGTGCGCACAGGTAATGCTAAATGCGCAGGCCTCAGCAATCGTGCAACATAAGGTACCACCTAAATGCTGAGACCCAGGTACGTTCACCATCCCATGCACGTTAGGTAAGACCACAGTAAGCAACTGCAAGATTGACTTAGGCGCATCTATAAATGTGCTTCCCTATTCACTGTATGCGTCATTGCGCCTTGGACCCCTAAAGCCTGCAGGTCTCACCATTCAGCTAGCGGATCGGTCGTGCAAGCAACCGACGGGCATGATCGAGGACGTCCTCGTCCGAGTAGGAGAGCTGGTGTTCCCAGTAGATTTCTATGTCTTAGAAATGGAGGGTGAGTCGAGCAAAGGCAGTGCGCAGGTCCTATTGGGCAGACCATTCCTGATGACAGCGCTCACAAAGATAGACGTGTGGAGGGGTACGCTCTCAATGGAGGTTGATGGCGAGGAAATTCATTTTAACATATTCAAAGGGATGCAGCACCCTCATGAGGACGCCACAGTGCACGCGATGGACAGCATAGATGACTTGGTTGCAGATGCGCAATGTGCGAGCGCAGCAGAAGGACCTGAGACACTAGCACAGACATATTTGGAGGCGCATGAGGATGAGCTGAGCAGTGCTGAACCAGCACCCAGACAGGTACACGATAGAGTTAATGTCTGCACTGCTAATAAAATCTTGCCCTCTATTGAACAGGCACCCAAGGTCGAGCTGAAGCAACTCCCAGAGCACCTCAAATACATATTTTTGGGAAATGAAGACACCCTGCCGGTAATCATAAGGAAAGGATTAGAAGAGGAGCAGGAGGCGCGATTACAGCAGGTGCTTGGCAAGAACCAGCGTGCTATAGGATGGACACTTGCTGACCTGCGCGGAGTGAGCCCGGACGTATGCATGCATAGGATTCTATTGGAAGATGATGCCAAACCATCCAGGGAGCCTCAGCGCAGATTGAACCCGAATATGATGGAGGTGGTGCAGAAGGAGATCCTGAAGCTGCTTGACGCAGGAGTCATTTACTCGATCTCGGACAGCAAATGGGTAAGTCCAGTGCACGTTGTGCCGAAGAAAGGAGGAATCACAGTAGAGGAGAATGCGCAGGGCGAGCTAGTTCCCAAGCGCATGCAAACTGGATGGCGCATGTGCATCGACTACAGAAAGCTTAACGCAATCACGCGCAAGGATCATTTCCCGCTAGCCTTCATTGACAAGATGCTAGATCGATTAGCGGGGAAGCCCTACTTTTGTTTCTTGGACGGGTATTCAGGGTACAATCAGATACCCATTGCTGCGGAAGATCAAGAGAAAACCACGTTTACCTGCCCATTCGGTACGTTTGCGTTTCGGCGCATGTCGTTTGGGCTGTGTAACTGGCCAGGTACGTTCCGACGTCTAGTCATGAGCATCTTTTCTGATATGATTGGTATATGCATAGAGGTGTTCATGGATGATTTTACTGTGTACGGAGGTACCTTTGACGCATGCTTAACTCATCCTGATAAGGTCTTAGCGCGCTACATTTCAAAAAACCTAGTGCTCAATTATGAAAAATATCATTTTATGGTATCACATGGATTAGTTCTAGGACATATTATCTCGCAGGAGGGGATCAAGGTAGACAAAGCCAAAATAGATCTTATTTCTAATCTGCCTTATTCCACTAAGGTGCGCGATGTGAAATCATTTCTTGGGCATGCTGGGTTTTACAGGCGTTTCATAAAAGATTTTTCTAAGATTTGTATATCCCTGTCTAACCTCTTGCAAAAGGATGTGTGTTTCGAATTCATTGATGAGTGCAGGGCCGCGTTTGATAAGCTGAAGGAGGCGCTGACAAGTGCGCCAGTGATGCGCGCGCCGGACTGGAGCCTGCCGTTTGAACTGATGTGCGACGCAAGTGACTATGCAGTAGGTGCAGTCCTGGGACAGCGCGTGGACAAGAAGAAGGAACTTTATTATGCATCGCGCACTCTGGACGCTGTGCAGAGGAACTACACCACCACGGAGAAGGAACTTCTAGCAATCGTGTTTTCACTGGAGAAGTTCCGCGCATATGTTCTAGGCGCCAAAGTCATCGTCTACACAGACCACGCAGCAATCCGCTACCTAATGTCCAAAAAGGAGACTAAGCCGCGCCTGATGCGCTGGGTGCTCCTACTTCAAGAGTTCGACTTGGAAATCAAAGATAAGAAGGGCACGGAAAACACAGTCGCTGACCACCTGAGCAGGATCGTGAAAGAGGAGGAGCCAGGGCGGATCACGGAGACATTCCCTGACGAGTGATAGAGGCTATTTGTACGCATTATTTAAATCATAACCCTATGCTTGTTTGCAATATTTTATGAGCAAGATCACTCGTTTCTAGTGTTTTCGTATTACAGGGCAAAACGAGTCCTTGAGTCGGATACGCGCTAACAGGCAGGGTTCTAGGAGTGAAAGATCCGCCTGCGGAGCTAGCTGCACAAACAGAAGAGAAGTTGGCGAGAGTCAGTAGCGGTGCGCTAGCCGATGCGCTGGCCGAATGCCGTGCGCCAGGCGCAAAGTCCAGTGACCAGATTTGGAAGTTGCCAAAGGTGAACTTCCTGGGCAATATATAAACAAAGAAAGTCTAGGGTTTTAAAGAGAGAGATATCATCCACCATTGGACGACACACATCAGAGATAGCGGCAAAACTGGAAAACACACGGACTTGTTGAGAGGATTTGCGCCAGCCGAGAAGACAAGCTGCACGCACTGTTTGCTACAGTTTTCTCAGACACATTAGTCATTATTTATTATTCTGTGATGTTTATCACTAGCATGTCTAGCTAAACCCTTAGTGTTGGTCGGGCATGAATCTATGATGTATTATCTTTGAGACTTGAGCTTAATGCATAGTTTACTTACTTGTATTAATCCTGTGCATACGGAGACAGCTAGTTGCATAAGTAGGGGAAGCCTTGAACCGCAATCTTACTTGTGTTGCTTGCTTGTCATATGTTAAACTAGTTGATAGCTTTACGGTGACAACTAGGAGTAACGAGCTAGGGCAAGCAGTTGCTACTGTGACAGGATTCGCAGCTGTTTTAGTCTATGTTCTAAGGATTAATAGCACATGAACTTTGAACGGAACATGCGCATGTGTTAGAAAGCCTTGACCGGACACTAACCCAAGTGAAATTAAGCTATAGACGTTTTGAGTCGATGATAAGGAATGCACTCATAGAGGACTGTCTGCCCAATACTTCTCACAATCATAGTATTTAATCTCTATTGCTTGCGCACGTCTAGTACAAATTCCCTGCGTTACACTAGTTACTGTTCATTTGCGCATCGCGCATTTCAATCATTCACACACCCCCATTTTCGTAAGTGTAGGTTGCTGGCTAGAACTGAACTTTTGCTCCCTGTGGAGATCGACCCTTACTTAACCGCTGTACTGAGTGGAAGAGGAAGGATTATATTTGACGCGCACAACGACGCGCGATCAAATTTTGGCGCCGTTGCCGGGGAGCAACACAGCTAAGTTCTAGTTAGTTTACGTTTTTTTCCTTTTTTAGTAACTATTTATTTCAGTTTGTTTTGTTTTCGTTGTTGTTTCTGACAGCACGCAATCACATCAGCCTGCGCAACCTTGAAACAGTTGCACTACGCGGATTCTAGTTGCGCACTGACAGACGCAACAACATTAGTTATCTTTTAATTTCATTTTTCCTTGAGATTCGGAACAGGTTATGGAGGATAACAGTGTCGTAGGAGACAACTTGGGGGACAGAACCCCAGAGGAAGCAAGAGCACATAACCGAGCAGCCCTGTTCAGAGAGGAAGTGCAGCGCGAGGTTGAAGCAAGGAGTGCCGCTGAAGTGTATCATGCGCCACCCGTGCAACAAGCCGCGCGACGCAGAACAGTGCGCGAGATGTCGGCCCCTATCACTGTTAACCAGCCATGGTGCATCGTGCTTCCACCAGGCGGTCATTTTGAGCTAAGGAGCTCGCTCATCCATCACATGCTCAAGTTCCACGGGATGAACAATGAAAATCCAGTCAAGCATGTGCGAGAGTTCCTAGTCATTTGCGAGAACATGAAGACCGAAGGGGAGAGTGATGAGGCGCTGAAAATGAAGGCATTCCCATTTTCGTTGTGTGATACAGCCAGACATTGGTTGATGAATTTACCCGCAGGATCCATTCACACATGGGAGCAGCTGCAGAAGAAATTCCTAGATAAATTCTATCCAGCAGCAAAGATTGCGCTGCTCAGAAGGGAACTAGCCGCGCCAAGGCAGAGCGCAGGGGAGTCATTGTCAGAATATTACGAGCGTTTCAGGGAACTGGAGGCCAACTGCTACAATCACGGCCTGCCCCAGAATGTGCTGATAGAGAACTTTCTAAATGGACTGCTGCCCATGGAGCTGCGCCTACTGAATGCATGCGCAGGAGGGGACATTTGCAACATGTACCCAGAGGATGCGTGGCAGTTGATAGAAGACTCTGCTGGGCAGGTAAGACATCAACTAACGCTTGAAAATAGTCGTGCTCGTTCTGTGCATCAGGTCGAAACAAACGCTGAGATCAAGGAAATGAAGGCCATGCTGCAGAAATTAATGAGTGCGCAGAGCGCACAACCAGTTGCACCAAAGGTATGTGAATTCTGCAGGTCCACCGAGCACAAGACAGATGAATGCCCAACACTTTTCGAAGAGACTGGAGATGTCAATGCTCTTGGAGGATGGGACAACAGAGGACCGCAGAGGCAGAATCAGCCGCGCTTTGGGCTTGCCGCAAATGGATTCAGATGGAAGGAGGAGAACAATTTCCAGAGGCAGCCCACAGATCAGCGCGCACCACAGCAGACGCAACAAGCTGCGCCCTACAATCCACCGCATCGCCGCAATGACGCACCAGCGCATAACAACCAGCAACTGAGGCGATCTTTGGAAGATATCGTGGGGCAGCTAGCAGATACAGTACGCAAAAATGACGAGAAATATGACAAGAGGTTCGAGTCCATCGAAAAGCAGCTATCACAGATCGCAACCACAGTATATGAGCTAAAGAAGAGCGATGGCAACCTGCCTTCGCAAGTGATTCAGAACCCTAAAGGAGGAGTCAATGCAGTGACACTGAGGACTGGGCGCACAGTAGGAACAGAGCAGACCGCGCAGGCGCCCGCGCAACCAGTCGCGCAAGTCCCGGATCCAGCAGATCAGGCTGCGCAACCAGAGCAAGTTGCGCAACCAGAAGCACCAGCCACGAACCAGCAGGGCAACACGCCAGGTATGTCTCAGTCCAGAAGCAAGGACATAAATCGTACTAACATACCTGCACCTTTCCCTGTGCAGGCACCATTGGCTAGAAAGGAAGCATTGGACAAGGAGCTTTATGAGTTGTTCAGCAAGGTGGAAATCAATATTCCCCTCATTCAAGCTATTCGGCAGATTCCCAGGTATGCAAAGTTTTTAAAAGAGCTGTGCACAAACAAAAGGAGGAAGGGGGAATGCGCACAGGTAATGCTAAATGCGCAGGCCTCAGCAATCGTGCAACAGAAGGTACCACCTAAGTGCCGAGATCCATGTACATTTACTATCCCATGCACGCTAGGTAAGACCACAGTGAGTAATTGCATGATCGATTTAGGCGCATCCATCAATTTGCTACCTTATTCTCTATATACAACATTGCGCCTTGGACCACTAAAGCCTGCAGGTCTCACCGTTCAGCTAGCAGATAGATCGTGCAAACAACCTGCAGGCATGATAGAAGATGTCCTAGTTCGAGTAGGAGAGCTGGTGTTCCCAGCAGATTTTTATGTGCTCGAAATGGAGGGTGAATCAAGCGCCAGCAGTGCGCAGATCCTCCTAGGCAGACCATTTCTGATGACCGCGCGCACAAAGATAGACGTGTGGAGGGGCACGCTCTCCATGGAGGTAGATGGCGAAGAAATCCATTTCAACATATTCAAGGGGATGCAGCATCCACATGAGGACGCTCCAGTGCACGGAATGGACAACTTAGATGATCTAGTCGCAGAAGCGCAATGTGCGAGCGCAACCGTAGGACCAGAACTACTGACACAGGCAGAGCTGGAGGAGCAAGAGGAAGAACTGAGCAGTGCGGAACCAGCACCCACACAGGTACGTGATATAGTTCATATTTGCACCGCTAACAAAATCTTGCCTTCTATTGAACAGGCACCCAAAATCGAACTGAAGCAACTCCCAGAGCACCTCAAATACATTTTCTTGGGAAGTGAGGACACCCTGCCAGTGATCATCAAGAAAGGATTAGAAGAAGAGCAGGAAGTGCGCCTACAGCAGGTACTGCGCAAGAACCAGCACGCCATAGGATGGACACTTGCAGATCTGCGCGGAGTGAGCCCAGACGTATGCATGCATAGGATTCTACTGGAAGATGGTGCCAAACCATCCAGGGAGGCTCAGCGCAGGTTGAATCCAAACATGATGGAGGTAGTGCAAAAGGAAGTCCTGAAATTGCTTGGCGCAGGGGTCATTTACCCAATTTCGGACAGCAAATGGGTCAGTCCGGTGCATGTTGTGCCAAAGAAAGGAGGAATCACAGTGGAAGAAAATGCGCAGGGCGAGCTAGTCCCCAAGCGCACACAAACTGGCTGGCGCATGTGCATCGACTACAGGAAGCTTAACGCAGTAACGCGCAAGGACCACTTCCCGCTACCCTTCATGGACCAGATGCTGGATCGCTTAGCAGGTAGACCTTATTTTTGTTTCTTGGATGGATATTCAGGGTACAATCAGATACCCATAGCTGCGGAAGATCAAGAGAAGACCACATTCACCTGCCCGTTCGGTACATTTGCATTTCGGCGCATGTCCTTTGGGCTGTACAACGCGCCAGGTACGTTCCAACGCCTTGTCATGAGCATTTTCTCTGATATGATTGGTATATGCATAGAAGTGTTCATGGATGATTTTACCGTATATGGAAGTACCTTTGATGCATGCTTAACACATCTAGATAAAGTCTTAGCGCGGTGCATTTCTAAGAACTTAGTGCTAAATTACGAAAAATGTCATTTCATGATAACGCACGGAGTAGTATTAGGACATATCATTTCAGAGGAGGGGATCAAGGTAGACAAAGCTAAGATAGATCTTATCTCTAATCTACCTTATGCAACCAACGTGCGCGACGTGAAATCATTCTTAGGGCATGCTGGGTTCTACAGGCGTTTTATCAAAGATTTCTCTAAAATTTGTATACCCCTGTCTAACCTTTTGCAAAAAGATGTGTGCTTCGACTTTACTGATGAGTGCAGGGCAGCGTTTGATAAGCTGAAAGAAGCGCTGACCAGTGCGCTAGTAATGCGCGCACCAGGCTGGAACCTGCCTTTTGAGCTGATGTGCGACGCAAGTGATTATGCAGTAGGTGCAGTCTTGGGGCAGCGCGTGGACAAGAAGCCGCATGCCATTTACTATGCATCGCGCACACTGGACTCTGCGCAGAGGAACTACACCACCACGGAGAAGGAGCTTCTGGCAATTGTATTTGCGCTGGAGAAGTTCCGAGCATATGTTCTAGGCGCACGAGTCATCATCTACACTGACCACGCAGCTATCCGCTACCTCATGTCCAAGAAGGAAACCAAGCCGCACCTGATGCGCTGGGTGCTCTTACTGAAGGAATTTGACGTGGAGATCAAAGACAAGAAGGGCACGGAGAATACAGTTGCTGATCACCTGAGCAGGATCGTGAAGGAGGAGGAACCAGGGCAGAACACGGAAACATTCCCTGACGAGCATCTGATGGCGCTGACAGGTAAAGTACCATGGTATGCGCACATCGCAAATTACCTGGTCACAGGTACGTTTCCTCCACATTTCAGTAAAACTCAGTGCATGCGAATAAAACATGAGTCTAAGCGTTACCTTTGGGATGATCCTTACATGCTTAGAATAGGACCAGATCAGATATTGCGGCGTTGCGTGCGTGACCACGAAATTAATTCTGTTTTGATGTTTTGTCATGCGCACGCATGCGGAGGGCACTTCGGTCCCAAGCGCACGAGCAGAAAGGTCCTGGACTGCGGATTCTATTGGCCGCACCTGTTTCGAGATGCCTATAATCACTGCAGGAATTGTGACAGGTGCTAGCGCACAGGAGGAATATCCGCGCGCAATGAGATGTCGCAGACCCCGATTCTGGTGGATGAAGTGTTCGATGTTTGGGGAATCGACTTCATGGGGCCATTTCCCCCATCTGCAGGCTACGAGTACATATTGGTGGCAGTAGACTATGTCTCCAAATGGATTGAAGCTAAGGCTACGCGAAAGGATGATGGTAAGACTGTCGCTGATTTTCTCAGAACTAACATATTTTGCAGGTACGGAGTGCCTAAGGCCGTAATCAGCGACCAGGGGACACACTTTTGCAACAGGGTCGTGGCGCAAGTTTTCAAGCACTATGGGGTGCGCCACAAGACGTCCACCGCTTACCATCCGCAGACGACTGGACAGGCCGAAGTTTCTAACAGGGAGATCAAGCGCATCTTAGAAAAGACTGTGCGACCATCGCGCAAAGATTGGAGCCAGCGCCTTGATGATGCGCTATGGGCATACCGCACGGCGCATAAGACGCCCATTGGGACCTCACCATTTCGGCTGGTCTATGGGAAAGCATGCCACCTGCCAGTAGAGCTCGAGCACAAGGCATATTGGGCCTTACGCATTTGCAACCTGAACTTGGACGAGGCAGGAAGGGAGCGCGCACTTGAGCTGAACGAACTAGAAGAGCTGCGCCTGGACGCCTATGAGGGACTGCGCGATTACAAGGAGCGCACCAAGGCCTTTCACGACAAGCATATCCTCAGACGCACTTTTGAACCAGGAGACCAGGTATTACTATTCTCATCACGCCTGAAGCTTATGCCTGGAAAGCTGCGCAGCAAATGGACGGGACCGTACACGGTCACCAAGGTTTTCCCCTACGGAACAATCGAGTTAGAAGACGACATCGTTTTCAGGTTAATGGGCAGAGAGTCAAACGGTACTTAGGAGAACCTTGGGACAGCACAGCACGCAACATTGACTTGGCCGAACCAGAGATAATTGATGCGCAAGATGCTGCGCCAGACGCACCACCGGATGTACCAGAGGGAGAACTGGAACCTCTTGCTCATATCTCTTCTCCCTCTGCATCTACCCTCGTTACGCATAATTCATCACATGCTGACTTCCCATCTTACCCTTTGCGCAGGACCAATGAGCTCGCAGCATACACACTGGCGCAGGAACACTCAGGAGCAAGAGTGGGGGAGGTCGCAAGCACACGTTTTGGCACGTGACGAGGTACAGTCGAGCCAACGACGTTAAACAAAGGCACTTGTCGGGAGGTAACCCGACACGTTTTCACTTTTGCATATTTTATTTTCTACTTGTTTTGTTTTTTTTAGTTTTTAGCTAGTTTAGGTCTTGGTAGTTTTTAGTCATGCAGTAGTGCGCCGGACTGTGCGCCTAGCTATGCGCAGGTCAGATGCGCCAGCCAGGGGGGTATATAAGGCAGGACTTAGAAAAAATCCAGCACTTTTCACTCGACCGTTGCACAAGAGCTCCCGCCTTCAGACCTCTGCCCATCGATCAGCGCCCAACCCAGCGTCCGCTTAGAGTGATTCAAGGACCACACAGCCGCACTACACCCAGGTAACCTCTCCCCCCGATTTGAGCAGCTTCCGTTAGGGTTTGTGCGGAGGAGAAGTTTTCTAGGGTTTTGAAATCGCACCGGGGTAGAGTGCGCCGATTGGAGTATTGTTTAGTGCATTGTGTTGGCGTACAGTAGGCGCTCCTTCGGTGAGAGTTTCAGGGATTTCTGTGCAGTTTGGATTTTTGGAGTTGTTGAGGGTGTTGACCACAGTTGACCACAGCCCTAGCGCATCATGAGACCTGCCAAGGACCAGGAGACCCCAGCTGCGTTCGCCAGCAAGTATGCGGCGTTTATAAGCCTGGACATGTACGGGAGTTGGACTAGAGGACCTCGTAGAGCAGAGGCTGGCGCTCGCAGGCTGGGAAGCGTTGTTGGCACTCAACAGCGCATCTGACCAACAGGACACGTGCGAGTTTTTAGCGTCTCTGGAGGCAGGAGACAAGGAGATCAGGTACAGACATAGGGGTGTTTGGTTCATAGCCTCGGCAAGGAGGCTGAGGCACGCGTTCGGGTGCGCCAAGGTGCGTGACGAGGACTTAGACACGCACACTAACCAGGAGGCCTGGAGTGACATGGCGACTGGGCCAGCATTTGCCGCGGGGCGCAGCTGTGGCTGTTCTACTTGTGGCGCATGGTCGCCTATGCAGTCATTGGCTGTTTCAACGGCGCACCGAAGATCAGCCTCCTGGATTTGGACATTTTGAAGGGGCTGTACTATGGGCGGAAGGTGCTATTTATCCTGAACAAGGTGCACCACTGGAGCCGCGTCAGCATGAAGGGACCGCTGACTTGCGGAGGAGTCATAACGCACCTGCTGCGGGCATTACATGGAGAGCCCGAGGTGCCAGAGCACACTTTGGTGCCGGCTGTCCCTCTCGATCGGGCCCACATGCTGCAGATCAGGGCGGTAGCTCTGAAGGAAGATGGCACGTTGGAATGGTGTTACCGCCTGCAGCCGGCCAAAGTTCCGCGGCCCAGAGCAGAAAGCAGTGCGCAGGGCGCAGCAGCAGCCGCGCAGGGCATGGAGGAGGATGAAGAACCAGAGGTGCCTCTGGTCAGGCGCCCAAGGACCCGAGCGCATACTGGAGCGCACCAGAGGGCCCGTGCACCACAAGGGGAGCCAGTGACCATTTCCATCGAGGATTCTCCCCCTCGTGCACGTGCCAAGCGCCCAAGGACTGAGGCTGAGGAGGCGCCCGAGGAAGCAACCGCCGAGCAGCGCATGTTGTTCAACGTCATGCGTGTGCTCGAATACTTGGCGCCTGAGGGGGCGGATTTAAGTATGAGTCCACCATCCGGGTGGAGATTTGGAGCCGCAATTCCCCCTCTCCTCAGCCTGCACCGACCACCTCCAGGCCCCAGTGCGCCACATCAGCCAGCCAGCCCTCCTACTCAGCCCCCAGCGGCACCCTCTCCAGTACCACCAACAGCACCAGCAGCCCCCGCAGCAGAGCCCACCCCTGAACCAGAACCGATACCACCACCAGTAGTTTCCCCTGCCCAGCCTTCTGTTCCGGAGTCCCCCATAGCCTTTCCCAGCGTAGACTCAGATTCCATTTGGGATTCACTTTCCGAGGACGACCTCGCAGCGCAGCCTGACCCCCTCACCATAGTGCCACCAGCCTCCAGCACCGACTCCGTGACTGATTCTTCAGAGGATGAGGCGCTTGGGTCAGCAGCTGCGTCTAGCTCGGAGGACTTCTAAGGCCGAGGGGCAGCAGCTTTGGTTTTCTTTAGGGTGGTGTCTTTTATTTTGCTGCGTCTTATTGGATATTATGTGCTGAATATTTGTGCCGACTATTTTGTGACCCTTGTGCTATCGTTTATGTTGTGTACTATTTGTTTTTGTTCTTATGTTCTTTATTCTTGCATTACATGCATGTGTGCGCTCTCCATGCGCTTGCGCTTGAGTCGTGGGGACACGTCTCTGTTCAAGTGTGGGGGGGGGGGGGGGGGGAGGGGCGTTACATTCACTTTTCACGTTTTGAGCATTTTAGAATAGCTTAGTTTAAGTTAAAGAGAATAGTAGCAGTAGTGCGCTAGAGTGCAGGATGCGCATGCGCTCCAGCTTGTTTTGCGCTATCCGTATTGCGTGCGCTGCTACTTATTGTTTTAGTATATTTTTTTCGTTTTTCTGCTCCTGTTAGTTGGGATATGCAGGGGATGTGGAGTTGACAGAAATGCTCCGGAGAGGCGGTTAGTCGCTTTTGCTTCGAAGGCAAGGTATATGGTCGAGAGCGTTAGTGGAGGCCGGTGCTTCGCAGCCTTCGGGACAAAAGAGCGCGCTCAGTCACGCAGATGCCAAAGGCAAAATACCCAAAGCGTGGCGAGGTGGGAAAACAGACCACCTTCTCTCTGGAACTCGAGCTAAGGAAGGCAGGCGCGGATGTAAACGCGTGCGCTGACCTGCGCAGACAGGCAAAGAAGAGAGAGCGGGGCGAGTTCCATAGCTGCTATCCGAAGGCTGAGACTGGAACTGCTCTGGGAATGTAAGAAATTAAAGATGAAGCTGTACAAAAGAAAAAATACCAGCAGATGATACGCGCTACAAAAGAATCAGCATGCGCACAAACATCAACATGCGCAAAGACCATAAGGAAATCATCAGAGAGCTCAGGTTCCCAGGAAGTGCGCGGACAAATCACACACCGGAAGAAGCTGCGTTATCCACCATATACCTGTCTTCGGAGTAGGAGCTGGCAGCCTGGAGCCTAAGAAGAGCTATCTCCCAGCCATCCAAAAATCTTCATCCCAGCTGAGAGGTAATGGATTTCGAAATTATTATATTAGAACTGTTGAGTACGGTTGTGCGCAGGTGATAGAGTAGTGCGAGTTGAGCCATTGCGCATTCACATCGGAGTACAAGACTGTGCGCTAGACTCCAGAAGAGGTACTTGTATCCGCGCTTCAATGCTTGTTCGGGACGAACAAGGGGCAAGTGTGGGGGGTTTGATAGAGGCTATTTGTACGCATTATTTAAATCATAACCCTATGCTTGTTTGCAATATTTTATGAGCAAGATCACTCGTTTCTAGTGTTTTCGTATTACAGGGCAAAACGAGTCCTTGAGTCGGATACGCGCTAACAGGCAGCGTTCTAGGAGTGAAAGATCCGCCTGCGGAGCTAGCTGCACAAACAGAAGAGAAGTTGGCGAGAGTCAGTAGCGGTGCGCTAGCCGATGCGCTGGCCGAATGCCGTGCGCCAGGCGCAAAGTCCAGTGACCAGATTTGGAAGTTGCCAAAGGTGAACTTCCTGGGCAATATATAAACAAAGAAAGTCTAGGGTTTTAAAGAGAGAGATATCATCCACCATTGGACGACACACATCAGAGATAGCGGCAAAACTGGAAAACACACGGACTTGTTGAGAGGATTTGCGCCAGCCGAGAAGACAAGCTGCACGCACTGTTTGCTACAGTTTTCTCAGACACATTAGTCATTATTTACTATTCTGTGATGTTTATCACTAGCATGTCTAGCTAAACCCTTAGTGTTGGTCGGGCATGAATCTATGATGTATTATCTTTGAGACTTGAGCTTAATGCATAGTTTACTTACTTGTATTAATCCTGTGCATACGGAGACAGCTAGTTGCATAAGTAGGGGAAGCCTTGAACCGCAATCTTACTTGTGTTGCTTGCTTGTCATATGTTAAACTAGTTGATAGCTTTACGGTGACAACTAGGAGTAACGAGCTAGGGCAAGCAGTTGCTATTGTGACAGGATTCGCAGCTGTTTTAGTCTATGTTCTAAGGATTAATAGCACATGAACTTTGAACGGAACATGCGCATGTGTTAGAAAGCCTTGACCGGACACTAACCCAAGTGAAATTAAGCTATAGACGTTTTGAGTCGATGATAAGGAATGCACTCATAGAGGACTGTCTGCCCAATACTTCTCACAATCATAGTATTTAATCTCTATTGCTTGCGCACGTCTAGTACAAATTCCCTGCGTTACACTAGTTACTGTTCATTTGCGCATCGCGCATTTCAATCATTCACACACCCCCATTTTCGTAAGTGTAGGTTGCTGGCTAGAACTGAACTTTTGCTCCCTGTGGAGATCGACCCTTACTTAACCGCTGTACTGAGTGGAAGAGGAAGGATTATATTTGACGCGCACAACGACGCGCGATCAACGAGCATCTGATGGCGCTGACAGGTAAGGTACCATGGTATGCGCACATTGCGAATTACTTGGTCACAGGTACGTTTCATTCTCATTTCACTAAAACCCAATGGATGAGATTAAAGCATGAGTCCAGGTATTACATTTGGGATGATCCGTATATGCTCAGAATAGGACCTGATCAGATTTTGAGGCGATGCGTGCCTGACCATGAAATTAACTCTGTTTTGATGTTTTGTCATGCGCACGCATGTGGGAGACACTTTGGTCCAAAGCGTACGAGCAGAAAGATCCTGGATTGCGGATTTTATTGGCCGCACTTGTTTAGTGACTCGTATAACCACTGGAGGAACTGTGACAAGTGCCAGCGCACAGGGGGCATATCAGCGCGCAATGAGATGCCGCAGACGCCAATTCTAGTGGATGAAGTATTCGATATTTGGGGGATTGACTTCATGGGGCCATTTCCTCCATCTTCAGAATATGAGTATACATTGGTCGCGGTGGATTATGTCTCTAAATGGGTTGAAGCTAAGGCCACCAGGAAGGATGATGGTAAGACGGTCGCTGATTTTTTGAGAACTAACATTTTTTGCAGGTACGGGGTGCCTAAGGCAGTCATAAGCGACCAAGGGACGCATTTTTGCAATAGGATAATAGCGCAAGTATTCAAGCATTATGGAGTGTGCCACAAGACATCCACCGCTTACCACCCTCAGACGAACGGACAGGCCGAGGTTTCCAACCGAGAGATCAAGCTCATCCTGGAGAAAACTGTGAGACCGTCGCGCAAAGACTGGAGCCAGCGCCTTGACGATGCGCTATGGGCATACCGAACCGCACACAAGACACCAATCGGGACCTCACCGTTTCGGTTGGTTTATGGAAAAACGTGCCATCTGCCTGTGGAGTTGGAGCACAAAGCATACTGGGCATTGCTCGTTTGCAACCTGAACCTAGACGAGGCTGGTAAGGAGCGCGCATTTGAGCTAAGCAAATTAGAAGAGCTGCGCCTGGATGCATATGAGGGGCTGCGCGATTACAAGGCGCGCACAAAGGCATTTAACGACATAAACATCCTCAGACGCACTTTTGAGCCAGGAGACCAGGTACTATTGTTCTCCTCGCGCCTAAAGCTCATGCCTGGGAAGCTGTGCAGCAAATGGACGGGGCCATACACGGTTACCAAGGTTTTCCCTTACGGAACAATCGAGTTAGAAAACGAGCACCGGCATCGTTTTCAGATCAATGGGCAGAGAGTGAAAAAGTATTTAGGAGAACCTTGGGATGGCACAGCGCCCGAAGTTGAATTGGCAGAGCCAGAGATAGCAGATGCGCAGGTTGCTACGCCAGAGTCGCCACCAGATGCGCCAGAGGGAGAACTGGGAACTATTGCTCATATTTCTTCTTCCTCTTTACCTAACCTCGTTACGTATGACTTATCACATACTATTAACCATGCTGACCACCCTTCCGATCCTTTGCGCAGGACAAAGAAGAACGCAACACATGCACGAGCGCGGGGTCACTCAGGAGCCAGAGTGGGGGAGGTCGCTGGCACGCTTTTACGCAAGTAACGAGGTACGGTCGAGCCGACGACGTTAAACAAAGGCACTTGTCGGGAGGTAACCCGACACGTTCTACTTTTACACGTTTTTTTTGTTTTCTAGTATCTTTTAGCTAGTTTAAAACTTGTAGTTTTAGTCGCGCAGTAGTGCACAGGTCAGTGCGGAGAACAGCTGCGCCAGACAGGGGGTATAAAAGGCCAGGACTTAGAAAAATTTCAGCATTTTTACAGTCGACCGTTGCAAAGAAGCTCCTGTCCTCAGCCTCCGCTCATCGTCCGGCACTCAACCAAGCATCCGTTTAGAAAGATTTGAAGAGCTTCCCGTCGCACACACACCAGGTAACCCTTCCCCTCAGTTTTAGCCGATTTGGTTAGGGTTTGTGCGATGGAAGCGTTGCCCTAGTTTTGAAATCGACCCTAGATAGCCTGCACCATTTGGAGTTCTGGTTAATGGGTTTTGTAGGAGGGCGTTAGGCGACCTGTGGGTGACAGTTTCAGGGTGTTTGTCGGAGTTTGGATTTTTGAGCATTTGTGTAGCTTTGACCTTAGTTGACTGGAGGAACCCCAGCGCACCATGCAGCCTGCCGAGGATCAAGAGACCCCAGCATCATTCGCCAGCAAGTATGAAGCCTTCATGAGGCTGGAGATGTACGGGACCCCCTACATCAGCAGAGACTTCCTGCGCGAGGTCGAGATGGAGGACGTCATTGTGGAGAAGCTCGCGCTGGCGGGCTGGGAGGCGCTGTTGGAGATCAACAGCGCAGTGGATAAGGAGGATACATGCGAGTTTTTGGCGTCACTGGAGACGGCAGATCTGGAGATCAGGTACCGGCACAGAGGGGTCTGGTACATTGCCTCGGCCAAGAGGCTGAAGCGCACGCTGAGGTGCGCCAAGGTGCGTGAGGCGTATATAGACACGCACACGAATCAGGAGGCATGGCGTGAGATGGCGACCGGCCCAGTTTTTGCCGCAGGGCGCAGCCGAGGACGCGAGCTGCGCGACCGGTGGATGTTCTACCTATGGCGCATGGTCGCCTATGCAATCATCGGGCATTTCAATGGTGCGCTGAAGATCAGCCTGCTGAACATGGACATATTGAAGGGATTTTACTATGGGAAGAAGGTGTTGTTTGTCTCGGATATGGTGGTGCATTGGAGTCGGGTCAGCACGAAGGGGCCGCTGACTTGTGGAGGAATGATCACGCACCTGCTGCGTGCGCTGCATGGAGAGCCGGAGGTGCCCGAGCACACGGTAGTGCCAGCTGTTCCCCTGGACCGTGCCCATATGCTGTAGCTCAGAGCGGTACCAGCTGCAGCCGGCCAGAGCGCCGAGGCAAAGAGCAGAGAGCAGCGCGCAGCCAGAGGAGGCCGTTGAGGACAGGGAGATGGAAGAGGCCTCAGAGCCAGCTGCGCCTCCAGTCAGGCGCAGGAGGACTCGTGCGCAGACTGGAGCGCGCCGGAGGGCGAGTGCACCGCAGGGGGAGCCAGTTACCATAGCTATTGATGATTCTCCCCCGCGAGCACAAGGAAAGCGCCCCAGGACAGAGGCAGAGGAGGCGCCTGAGGAGGTATCAGAGGAGCAGCGCAAAATGTTCAACGTCATGCGCGTGCTCGAGTATTTAGCGCCACAGGGGGCAGACCTGAGCATGAGCCCACCATCAGGGTGGAGATTTGGAGATTCTATCCCCCCCTCTCCTCAGTCTGCGTAGGCCGCCTCCAGGATCCCCCAGCGAGCCGCGCCAGCCAGTCAGCCCTCCTACCTAGTCCACGGTCCATTGATGGAGCGTATTTATACGCTCCATTGAGTTGTTTATTCCCATAATTTTATTACATTTTGTGTGAATCGATTACTCTTTTGTAGTGTTTTCGTATCGCAGGAATGTTCAAGATCGCATTGGAATTTATCGCATATTCGAAGCATTCATCCAAGATCAAGAAGTCAACAGCAGTCAAAGTCAACAGCAGTCAACTCTGCTGGTTCAATTAGAAATTAGAAGTGGTTCAATGTGGTTCATTCTGGTTCAACCCAAACCCAAAAACCCTAAACCTAAGACATGGACAAAAGAGGAAAAAAAACATCTCACTGGAACACACTCCATTTTTGGACGGCACTATTCACGGGAGCTACAGTAGAACGGCGGGAGGAGAGGAGTGAAGAGCTTGAGAGAAGTCGTTGGAATTCACTATTCACGCCGGTTACTGTTCATTGTACTGTTACTATTCACTATTCACGCGGAACACTGTTCACTGTTACTGTTCACGGCCGGAAAACACTATTCACCGAATTTCCATTTTAGTTCAGTTTTGTTCTACTTCAGTTTGTAGCTACTTAACCTAGTGTCTATTGTATACCATGGATATGATGAGTAGCTAAATCAATATTTCAGTTTGGGGTTTGCATTGCGACATTTAGTTTGAGGTCAATGACAACATGATTTGAGCTATTGATTTGCTGCCCTTGTATGAATGAAATGAATGCTTTGATTGTCAATTTAGTGCAGCTTAGCGGTGAGCTAATTTGATATTAATTTTGTTATACTTGACTAGATTGCATTGTTGGGAAAACTTAGCGGTAGATCCAATTTGTGGTATTAGTCGAGTAACTATTGAACTTGTTCGAGAGCCTAGCGGTTAAGAATAGGTAGAATTTGGTGGTCGACATATCTTTAGCGGGAATAGACTGGGGTAGTATTCATTAGTTTATACATGTTGTTTGATCTATGATAACTAGTTGCATTGTATTCCTCGAACTGATTTTCTCTGAATTGATATCCACAGTTTGTTCCTTTTTCTGTGACTTTCATTAGAACTCTATCTTACTTGCTCTCTTTGGGTTCGACCCTGCTTACCGCTTGCTAGTGTGTTAACAGGAGTTACAAATACAAATTTGAGGCGCCCGACGACGCGCTGTCATCCATGCAGCAGAGCCCACCCCAGCAGTAGACCCAGTACCAGCACCTGCAGCACCCCCTGCACAGCCTTCTATTCAGAGGTCCCCTGAAGCCAATCCCATCATAAGTTCTAGCTCAGATTCACTATGGGACCCTATCTCAGAGGACGACCTCTTGGCTCAGCCCGCCGCCATTTCTGTAGTGCCTCCAGCCTCCAATACCGAGTATGAGACCGATTCTTCAGATAAGGAGGCGCACGGATCCGCGGCTGAGTCCAGCTCTGAGGATATCTAGGGCTGCAGTGAGGGCACGCATTTCTTTCGGGTGGTTTCTTATTTTCTGCTTTGAAAACTATTGCTCCATGTTGCTATATTGTGCTGAATATTTTGTGACCCTTGACTATATTGTTGCTGCGCTGACTATATGTTTTTCTTTCTTATATTCTTTGTTTTGCTTGCATGCATGTGTGCGCTCTCCGTTGCGCTTGAGCAGGAGTCGTGGGGACACGTCTCTGTTTAAGTGTAGGGGGGGGGGGAGCGCTACATTTCACATTTTTAGCCTTGTAGTGTAGCTTAGTTTAGTTGAAGAAAATAGTAGCAGTGGTGCGCTTGTGTGCGGGTTGTGCACACTTTTCAGCTTGTAGTGCGCTATTCATTTTGCGTGCGCTGCTATCAACTGTTTTAGTATATTTTTTCATTTTTTCTGCTCCTGTTAGTTGGGATATACAGGGGATGTGGAGTTGACAGAAACGCTCTAGAGAGGCGGTTAGTCGTTTTTGCTTCGAAGGTGAGGTATATGGTCGAGAGCGCTAGTGGAGGCTGGTACTTTCCGACCTTCGGAACAAGAGAGCGCGCTCAGCCACGCAGATGCCGAAGGCGAATACCCAAAGCCTGGCGAGGTGGGAAAACAGACCACCTTTCCTCTGGAAGTCAGGCTAGGGAAGGCGAGCGCGGGTGTAAACGCGTGCGCTGACCTGCGCAAATAGACCAAGGAGGGAGAGCGGAGAGTTGTTCCATAGCTGCTATCCGGAGGCCGAGACTGGAACCGTTCTGGGAACATAGGAACCATAGATAAAGCTGTACAAAAAGAAAAAGACACCAGCAGATGATATGCGCTACAAAAGAAATCAGCATGCGCACAAATACGTACCAGTTTGCGCAAGTTCACAAGAAAATCATCAAAAAGGCTCGAGTTCCCAGGAAGTGCGCGGAAGAATCACGCACCGGAAGAAGCTTGCGCTATTAACCATATATCCGTCCTCGGAGTAAAAGCTGACAACCCGGTGCCTATGAAGAGCTATCTCTCAGCCATCCGAAATGATCTTCATCCCAGCTGAGAGGTAATGAATTTCAAAATTGTTATATTAAACTGTTGAAGACAGATGCGCGCAGGTGATAGAGCAGCGCAAGGCGAATAGTAGTGCAGAGTGCAAGACTGTGCGCTAGACTCCAGAGAGGTAATTGTATCCGTGCTTGAGTTCTTGTTCGGGACGAACAAGGGCAAGTGTGGGGGGTTTGATAGAGCCTATTTATACGCGCTATTTAGATCCTAACACTATGCTTGTTTGCATCATTTTGTGTACAAGATTACTGGTTTCCGGTGTTTTTGTATTCCAGGGCGAAACGAGGGCCTAAGTCGGATACGCGCTAACAGGCAGCGTTTAAGGAGCGCAACACACAGCCTGCGGAGCTAGCAGCGCAAACAAGATAGGAAGTGGCAGAGTCGACTACGGTGCGCAGACCGATTGCGCTAACCAATGTGTGCAGTGCGCTATGCGCAAGATAGTGGTGTTTCCAAATCTTGACACCAACGGATTTGGAAGTTGCCAAGGCCGTCCTTGGGCCTCATCAGCAGTATATAAAGAGAGGAAGGCTAGGGTTTGAAAAGAGGAACACAGACACATCACAACACACGAGAGAGAGGCAGAACTGAAAAACACACGAGCTGCTGCGAGGATCTGCGCTAGCCGACTGCGCGAGCCGAGACACAGCAACCTGCACGCACCGGCTTGTTACTGTTTTCTTGGATACTTTAGCTGTTATTTGCTATTTCTATGATGTTTACTACTAGCATGTCTAGCTAAACGCTTTGTTTCGGTTGGGCATGATTCTATGAGTATTTCCTTTGAGACTTGTGCTTAATGCATAGTTTGTTTGTTTGTATTAATTCTGTGCACACGGTTGACAGCTAGTTGCATGAGTAGGGGAAGCCTTGAACCGCAATCTTACTCTTGCTACTTGTTTGTTATATGTTAAACTAGTTGGTAGCTTGACGGTGACAACTAGGAGTAACGCGCTAGGATAATCAGTTGCTACTGTGACAGGATTCGTAGCTGCTTAGACTAGTTTCAAGAATTAATAGCTCATGAACTTTGATCGGAACATGCGCACATGTTAGGAAGCCTTGATCGGACACTAACTTCAGTAAACCGAACTATAGACGTTTAGAGTCGATGATAAGGAATATATTCATAGAGGATTGTCTGCGCCGATACTTTTCATAGTCATAGTACTTAATCTCTACTGCCTGCGCACGTCTAGTGCAAATCCTGCGTTAACTACTGTTTACTCGCGCACCTGCGCAACCCAATCACTCACACCCCAATTTTCGTAAGTGTAGGTCACTAGTTAGAGCGAATCTGCTTGCTCCTTGTGGGATCGACCCTGACTTAGCCGCTATACTAAGTGGAGAAGGAAGGATTAATTTGATGCGCACAACGACGCGCGCATCAACTACCCACCGGCTAAAGCGACTCAGGTCAGAAGAGAGTTATCGATGATCAGACAAGGATCAAATGATTCAATGAATGACTACGTGAAGAGATTCAACTCATCGGAACAAAGCTGCTGTAACTTGGGTGTTCCAAAAAGGTTGCTGGTGGAATATTTATTAGATGTATTGAGACCTCTCGAGCGTATGTTATTGGAAGTTGTAGCTGGTGGCACAATATTGAACTTGACTCCCAGTCAAGTGCGAGAGTTGATCAATGAGACCGCTGAGAGTTCTCGGTACAGGAATGAGACTAGTCGAAGGGATGACACTAGCATGACAAGGAATCTATCTCAAGTGGAGGCGAATGACAGCCTGCTAGTGAAGAAGATCAAAGAGTTGAAGGAGACGATCCGAATGATGTCAGTGAAGGTTTGTGAGCCCTACACTCCAAGAAGAGGAGGTGATGGATGTTAACGCAATGGGTGGACAACAGACAGGCCCCTAGACAATTTGGACTTACTACGAATAGTTTTAGTTGGAGAAACAAAGGAGGATTTCAACAGCACCCGGGGAAGCATCAACAGCAAAACCAAGGGCAGCCACAGCCGTAGCAACAAGCACAGCCTTACTGCCCTCCATTTCAACAACAAGAGAGGTACAACAACCAGAGCAATCAATATCAGCAAAGGAGGGACTTTAATCAGGCTACCCCGAGCACTGGTAAGTCATGGGAAGAGAGTACCATCCAAAGGAACCAGGCCAAAACTGATGAAGCCATAGCCGAGCTCACAAAACAAATGTCACAGCTAGCCTCCACAGTTTATGAGATGAAGAGTGATCAAGGAAAGCTGCCCTCGCAGACAATTCCAAACCCAAAAGAAAATGTTAGTGCATTAACGCAGTCCAGCGAGCACTGTGGAAGTTGAAAACAAGAGAGAGAATTCTAAACCTTTCACTAAGTCTTTTAAAAAAATTTGTGTTGATCCCCACTTCCATTTCATGTGCAGGAGTCGAGACCTAGGGAGGATCCAGTAGCGTCTCAAATTTTATTGGAGCTCTTCAGCAGAGTTGGGATCACAATCCCACTCCTTGATGCAATAAAGCAGATCCCGAAATATGCTAAGGCCCTTAACGAATTGTGCACTAACCGAAGAGGAGAATTGAAGCCCGAGTAGGTAAATTTAAGGCAGAACATCCCGGCAATTGTTCAATGCAAGGTAGCACCAAAATGTAAGGATCCAGGTACATTTACAGTTTCATGCGTCATTGGTAAAGTAGTCTATGTGACGTTCATCTCAAACTGTCTCAGTGAGCAAATCAGCACCTCCTGCTCCATATCCTTTACATCTTGAGCTTCTTCAATGGCAGTGATCTTCATATCAAACCTAGAGGTGAGTGATCTAAGGACTTTCCTTACCAATTTCTCCTCCTGAATTGGTTCACCGAGAGCATGAGCCTCATTGGATATGTCACACAATTGGGCATTGAACTTAGTAATCGTCTCTTCATCCTGCATCTTCAGGCTTTCAAATCTTGAGGTGACAATCTTCTTTCTGGAAGTTCTCACCTTGTCTATTCCGTCATGGGCTGTTTGAAGAATCTCCCAAGCTTATTTGGCCGATCACAGTTGGATATTAACCTGAAATTTTTAGCATCCACAGCAGCAAATATAGCATTTAAAGCTTTGGAAGTTCCTGCTGTCGTGGCTACCTCATTAGTTGTCCATTTTTCTTCTGTTTTCTTGCTTGAGACTCCTGCTTCATCAACTGTCTGAGGATGAGTCCACTCTATAATGACTGCCTTCCAAGCTTTTTCATCGATGGCTTTGATAAAAGCCTTCATCCGAGCCTTCCATAGTCATAGTTTCCTCCTTTGATCAATGGAGGTCGGCTGGTGCTTTGTTCTTCTTTCATGTTGGCCATTAATGAAAGCAACGCTTTCCCGGATCACACTCTGTATGTTGAGTGAACGGCTCTGATACCAATTGAAATTATGTTGCATTGCTGATGTGGGGTTATAACTTCTGCTTAAGCACTCTCTGTATCTTTCACCGAAATTATTCTACTGGCAGAATAAGAAAGACACAATGATTTATTCACCTAGTTCGGCAACATGCCTACGTTTGGGAAGGATACACTGATCCTCAAGATTCCACTATCTTAGTTCGAAGTACAAAGGATTGACACCTCTACTTCTCACCTAGCCGAAATCTTATGCTCAGTCTAACCACCTAGACTAGCTAGTAGTCTGATCACACAAATAGCTAAACTCTCTTCGCGCTACCTACACACTTTTAGTAACAAATAGCTACGGACCTGACTCATCGAATCAAACACACACACATAGAGTAGAGATCTGAGTTCGCGGAAGCAGAGAGGGCTGGAGCGTTAGTTGTGTTAGAGCTGAAAAGCGACTGACGGCCTGTCGTTGTGTGCACTAAATTTATATTTATAGAGACCTACTATTCTAGCAAGCGGTAAGTAGGGCCGAACCCAAAGAGAGCAATTAATTCTAGAGTTCTACTAATAATTAACAGTGGGTTTTTCTCAGGAAGAATGTTTTTTATCTATTTCAATAAGAATCAGTTCAGGGATATGCATTGCAACTAGTAATCATCAATCGAACATGCAACAATTAGTAAAGACTACTGTTCTAGTCTAACAATCTTGCTAAGGTAAAGTCGACTCTAATGTTCTACCTACTCTTAATCGCCAAGTTCTCGAATAGGTTAACAATTACTTGACTAACAATACCCATTAGGTTCTACCGCTAGGCTTCGCTAATTGGGCAGTCAATCCAGTATTACGCAATAAATATTAATTCAGTTTCACTGCTAGGCAATGTTAACTTGAATATCAAGGCATGCAATTCATACGAAGAACAGTAATTCACTAAATCGAATAATGAGATATAGATCTCAAACCAAACGTTGCAATGCAAATCCTAAAATTGAGTTGGGGTGTAGCTACTAATACAATCCATCTAAAAATAATGAAAATACTAAGTTCAGAGAATACGAAAATTATCTGCACTTTTCACCGATCGATCTTCGCGTCAATCCAAATTGTGTCTCGAATTCTCCTCCTCCGGTGATTTGTTGACTCTGACTTGTTTAATTGTTTTGTTGTCGAATTCCCTCTCCGAGTCTCTATTTAATTCGATGCAAACCTGATACCGCTGGATGTGGGCCTCGGGATTTGGGCTTGTGCGACCAGTACAACCCATACAACCAGTACGACCTCAGCTCGTCGCAGAATCTCATGGCTCGTGTGTATCTCTCGTATCCAGTACGACCCTCGCAACCAGTACGAGTGGTACGACCTAAGTTGGCGTTTCGGCTCTCGCGATCCTGTCTTTGCTCCTTTGCAATCCCGAGTGATTGAATGAGGCCTAGAATGCTCCAAATACGCAATAAAGCTCATAAGCGGTGTTGATGTACTTGCGATGCGAAACACTACAAAGAAGTAATCTATCACACGCAAAATGCAACTAAACAATGGGAATAAACAACTTGATGGATCGTAGAAATATGCTTCATCAGCGAACAGTACTGAAGAAGTCTGATCCTACATTGCTTCAAAGGAGTCTACTGGAGCGGAGCCTCGTTGACAGACCGTAGAATTGATATTTGCGGAGTGTGTCTTGCGCAGGCTGTCTGAGCGTGCTCCTGGATAGTCACAAGAGGTCAATGAAAGCAGTGCAGAGTGTCCAACTTAGCCAGAAGGGAGTGCTTAAAGAGGTCATCGACAGAAGCATCAGCAACTTGGCGGAAGAAGTTACTGCAACATCATCTGGGTACTCTTTGTAATAGGATAGGCTGAGAGTTATAGAACTGCTAGCTATCTATTATTGAAAGTAGAGTACCTGTGTAGCTAATCTGTGAGATCAAATTGAGCGTAGATTCTAGCTAGGTTAGAAGTAGAGATTGTTCTAACGTAGGCTGAGAACGGGAACCTTTGCACTTTAACCAGAAATAGTGGAATCTTGAGGACCGAGAGCTGTCCTCCATAGACGCAGAATGTTGCCAAACTGGGTGAACAAATCTATTTGTGTTCTTTAAATTGGCCGAACTAAAGCGTCAGCAACTTAGCAGAAGAATTTGTTGAAGCAACTTGTGGTATCTTGTCAACAGCTACGCGGTGCCAATTTTAATATATCGCATGAACTTGAGTGATACTTGCATTAAGTTGCTCTTTTATTCATTGTGTATTTTATATTTGTTCAGGACTAACAAATCCTAAGTGTGGAGTGTTTTGATCGGTCGATTTATCGACTAAATATTCACTCTTTTACAATGGATTTATGTTCATTTTTCAAACATTTTATTATCATTTTATCACGCTACTCTTATTCTAGGTCAAAGTCTACTACATTGAAGCTTTGTAGAATCTTCTGAGTATTTCTTCTAGATGGCTTCTTTTGAGCCAGTTTCTGAGCTTTGGCTTGCTTCATTCGTGTGTAGGCCTGTCTTTGGCTCTTACCACAAATGTAGCAAAGAATGATCCATGTGCTACTAGACTCATGACTCAGGGATTACATGGAGCTTCTCTGCCCACATTTATTTAACAAATGTATCCGCGTTTTCGCGTAAATAGTAAACACAAGCCTTGCACCATTGGTTTATATTTTAATGTGATGGATAGACCTGATTTTTCAGTCATAAATCTGCAATTCTCGCACTTGCTTTACTCCAAGTTTTGAATTAAAGAGCAAGAAAAGAAATGTTGCAATTACAAGAAAATGCTTTACAGTCATGGAGAAGCACAAAGTCATTGTATATGCTGCTGTGCGATGGTTGGGAATTGGATTGGACAACAGCACTTGTGACTTGTTTTTGCTTGGGCAAACTCTCTGACCCAAAAGTTCAACTCTGCACTAAACTAATGCAACAATGCTCAGAAGACAAAACTAACCAAACCATAACAAAAAGAAAGAAAAAAAAATATTGTTTCTCCCCCTCCTTGTTTCTTGGAGACTGTAATACTGGTTTCACTGCCCACTCAAACACACTTGTTTTCTATGGCTAGCACCCCAACACTGCATAATTTACAGCGCATTTTTTTACTAGCTAGCTATATCTTCTCCAAATACTTTTTTGGCTTTTCTGGTGGCAAGAGTTGAGCTGTTCTCACCTTGGAAATGTTAGCAAGGACCTCCAGAGGCGTCACATCCCCAACAACTGTCACCTTCTTCGCATCAAAGTCTATGTTGAAAGAGGTCACACCTGTTTACTCATTCAAAAATGACAATATAATTTAAAGCTGAGCATGTACTTGTTGCTTTTGGAAATTAATTTAAGTATCAACTCAGGAGTAGGTATTTGAGAAATTTGGATTTTGAAAAATAAGGTATGTGAGAAATTCAGATTTTGAAAACTAAATTTTTTATAATAGAATGATCATCTTATAATTAGGATCGAAAGACGGTAAAATGATTTTTTTTGAACCTTGCATTCTGGAAATGTGCTTCTTCACTTTCCCAGCACAGCCCTTGCAGTGGAGTGACACCCTCACAACCACAACCTGCAGGGAGCAGTGAATTCTATAACATGATTGATGAATTCATTTCAGTTAAACAATTATTCTACACAGTGAACTGACCTGGTCTGAATTGGTGCAACAAGGCGAATAGTACTTGTCTGAAGTAGGAACAAACAGAGGAGCATCATTCTTTATTGATGCAGACCTGATCGGTTTTTCACCACCAGTCACCTTCTTCGTCTCTTCCAGTGTTAGTACCCTGTCAAAATGTGGCTGCTTCTGGTAGGATTCCTTCTCCTTAAGGAGGTATCTCTTGGAACCAGGAGGAGTGAAATAAGCACTGGGCCTGATACAGCTGCTCTTCCTCACAGCATCTACTAAACTAGCAGAACTTTTCCTCTCAGCAACCCCATCACTTGATTTCTTCGCCTGACCATTACTGTTCACATTCTCGTCACGGTCCAGTTTCGAGGAAGTGCTCTTCCTTCCAGGCTTCAGATTCTGGTGGGGCTTGGGATGAGAAGGAGCACTAGTTCTTGATCCTGGTGGTTTCTTGACAGTACTTCCCGGTGAGGACATGCTTCCTCTGGAGCCATCAATAATGGGGTTGTGACGGTCGATGGCGCGGCCAGATCCTAAATGGACAGCGGCAGAGGAAGAAGAGACCACAAGCTGATCCAAGCTCATACAAACTGCAGTAGCTGCTTGAGATGCACAAAACATATCTATGCTCTTAGTTGGGTGGGTAGCATAATGCTAATAACTATTTATGTTTGTACGGGCCATAAGTTTGATGTTATTTATTTCTAAATAAAGATATACCGGATTTCATTCTGCATCATGAACATTGGATTAAATTGAAAAGCTCTACTATAGGTATAGGATGGGAAAGATGGTGGTGAACAAATGATCTTATTAATCCCTGGCGTGCAGCGTTGTGTTCGTAAAAGCATATAGTTGCAGGAGCAGATCAGATGAGATGCTGCAGCTATTATATATGAATATTGGTTGAGGTGAATTCAAAACAAAAAGAATGATAAAATGTGCATGTGGGTCTGTCTTTATTTGACAGTAAAACTGAAGTTGCGCAAGCACTAAACTTGAGGGAGGTCTGGTCCTCCTTATAAAAGGTTGTTGCTGATTCATTGATGCCTATTTTTATTGTTTTTTGGCAGAGACCTGTTGTTTCTGGCCTACAACAAATATATTTATAGTTTGATGCTCGTGGGATATTAAAGGTTGAATATCAGACAGTGCGACGGTCGAACATTGGCAGAGCCTCATCAGTACACGAGCTTGTCGTGAATAAGAAACTAAGAGCATC
This sequence comes from Umbilicus rupestris, assembly GCA_963678935.1. Classification (NCBI taxonomy): domain Eukaryota; kingdom Viridiplantae; phylum Streptophyta; class Magnoliopsida; order Saxifragales; family Crassulaceae; genus Umbilicus; species Umbilicus rupestris. The sequence goes on from OY787618.1 coordinate 8,552,766, forward strand.
CTTTGCAACAACTTTTTTAAAGATTATACATCCAATCTTAAATTTGTAGTCCTTAATAGCCTCAAAAACAAAGATTGTCCGATCAAAAAGAATGATGGCACGATCAAGTTTGCCCCATCGTGGCGGTGTTGGATTGGCTGGAAAAATACTACAACGTGTCGTATTTTGATTGGTTGATAAAATAAAAGAGATTTAAAACTTAAAAATCCATAAATGAAAACAAATACTAAGTGAATTTTTTTTAAAAAAATACCAATAAATTTGTTTAAACAAGTTCTATAAATAGAGACCAATATTGCTATTTATAGAACTTGTAAAAAATTTCTCATCTCTTACTAATTTATTTTAGTTCTCTCTCTAATTTTCATTTCTTCTTACAAAAGATCACCATAAATATGTGGGCTGCATTCTATGATGAAGCTCTTGCAAGATAGAGGAGTGGTCAAAATGATGATGATGTTCTTAGAGAGGCTCATATACTTCATGAAATAAAGCATGGTAGGTTCATCCTTTTTCATTGCTGGGAATATTTATGTGATTTTCTAAATAGAAGTTTATTGTATTAAAGCTATGAATACTCCGTGCAGTAGTCCAAAACTTCAAGAAGAAAATATTAGTTCTTTTGGAAGCAGAAGTAGTGGTAAGAGACCCAGAGGTGATGGTAGTGACTAGCATCCTGACACGCGAACCAATGTTAAAAGAGGAGAAGGGAGCCTGTCTCTATCTGAAGGTATAAAATAAAGCCAAATCCAGACTTAAAAGGGTGACAGGTGAAGCAATTGAATGTTTTAATTCATTTACAAAAGATTACGACTTTATTCAGAGTCCAGGATTGAAGATGTCGAAAGAGAAAATGAAATTCAAAAAGAAAAGGTTGCCCTCAAAAAACAACATATGGAACTGCAGACAAGAGTTTCAAGATTCAGAGTCCGAGAGGATACGAGTCGTAGGGACGACCGAACAAGGAATGTGTCTCAAGTGGAGGCGAATGAAAGCCAGTTGTTGAAGGAGATCAAAGAGTTGAAGAAAACGATCCAAAGGATGTCAGTGAGCCAAGTCAGCACGGTGAAAGCTTGTGAGTTTTGTGGCACTGCAAGCCACAAGACGGATGAGTGCCCTACACTCCACGAAGAGGAGATAATGCATGTTAACGAAGTGGGGAATTTCCAGAATTTCCTCTTTCAGATCTAGTCCCTTAGGTGATTTTTGGTGTAGAACAAGCTTGTAAAATAAATCTTCAATCCCAGCTTTTATAGGCTTCAGTCCCTTGGGAACTCAAGTGTTTCTTGGCTGTTCCTCTGCCCCAATGACTCATAAGTAGTCCCTAGACAACCATCATTTTGCCCTTCTCGAAATTAGGCTTTAAATGCCCTTTTATAGTAACCAAAATCCCTAAGGCGAGGGACTTGATGCTCCTTAGATTTGAACTCCTCTTGTACCTCTATTTTGACCCCTTAAACTTCTGAATTTGATCTTGGCCAAAACATGAAAGTTGTAGAGCCTTGAATAAGATTTCCAATAGTATCTTTATCGTCTTCGTCAGACCTCTGAGCTGTTCTTGGCTTCTGTTGACGTTTAATAGGTAAAGTGGTGAGAATAGGGTAAATTGCCTTGATTTCGTCGTTTTAGTCCAAAATGGTTCTAAGGCGCCTGAAATATGAAACACTACAAAACGTCATAGCTCACAAGTAAAATGTCATAACAAGGTGGGATTTAGCGATTATTTGGAGCGTATAATTGCTCTCCATCAGTAAGCCAGCCAAACTTCAAACACAGGTTCACAAGAAATCGCTCGGGAGAAGCAGCCAGCAGATGCTACAGCAACCTGTGTATCAACTTCATGCAAGAAAGTCTTGGAATGATAAACGCATCTGCTACTTCTACAACCAAAGTGGTCATATACAGCGATTCTGCTCTATCCTTACCAGGTTGATGATGTAGTATGGCAGTGTTTGACAAAATCAGCACTAGTGAACAAGGAGCAGCTACAACACAAGAGAACAAGGAGCAGCTACAGAGCAAGTGAACAAGGAGCAGCGACAGCACAAGTGAACAAGGAGCAGCTACAGCAGGGGATGCTATAGCAGGAGCTTGTTCAAGTGGCTGCAACATCTGTCCTTGAAGCAGCAGCAACCTGGGCTTCGTTAGAAGGCCTGGCAGCTCTACGGGAAACACCAGAAGAATATTTTAGAGTGCTGTGGAGAATATTCCAGTGGGGTTTCCTAGCCAGAGAAGGAGATTTGTGTTGAAGATCAAAATCAAATCTAATCTCCTAAATTTTAGAAGATAATTGTTCTTTTTGGGACATTGCTTAATCCTGGTCTTGCTTAAAGCTGGTGCTGCTATTTAAGAGAAAGGAGTTCAGAGCTGAGAGGTGAATCGAAGCTGAGGGATACACGAGTGCATACACAGAATTCAGAGAGAGGAATTTTTGGGTGTGCGACGGACGAGTTCTTCGATCATCACCCGAGAGCAGAGCGTGAGCGCAGAGCTGTGGTGACAGAAGCAGAAGGAGATCAGGACTTGCGTAGTATCTGAGCTTGATCAGGGAAGCCAATTCAGAGCAGTGGTGCTTGTTGGTTGATCAAGGGCAGCCGCGGAAGAACTGACGAGTGTGTGGCTCGGTCGAGTGTCTAAGCGGCAGTTCTCGCTAGTGGCAGGTGGTCACTGAGTGAGGGGCAGTATTCCAGAGTGTGCAGCACTCGTGGAATCGTTCGATCGGCTCGGCAGAAGGCTTTGGAGCGACGCGGACAATTGTGCATCAGCTGTGTGTTACAGCAGTTGCTACAGCAACCCTGCTGAGTGAGTGTAGTTTAGAATAGGCTGAGTTTCGAGGAGACAGTAGCTATTCTAGATTGACATTTGTAGAGGGTGTGCAGACACAAGTCAGAGCCTGTTCTGACTGTGTCCAGTGATCCACACAAGGTTGAGTAGCATAGGTTGCGTGGAGTTGTAACCGAGTGAACTTGGAGACCTTTGTGTTTAGTGGATTGAGGACTGGAGAATAGTCCTCCCCAGACCTAGGCAGTTGGCCGAACTGGGTGAACAAACTTCTGTCTTGTTCATTTTTTGCTAAGACAATTTCCGAGTGAACAAGAGTGTGCTGCAGCAACTGCTTGTTCACAAATCTGTCTAACTGAGACGCTGCAAATTTCACAGGTACTGGAGACCATGAAGACCGTCTACAGCTAGACTTCAGAGAAATAGGCCAAGAAGAAGATCCTATGCCAATGTGTCTTATAGCTCCTCGAATTCAATGAAGGAAGGACGCTGATATTTCGACATTGGATGCTCAGAACACATGACCGGGAATCGGACTTGCCTGACTAACAATTAATCATACAAGAACAACACGTGACTTTTGGGAATGAGCTGAAAGGGAAAGTGCTTGGAAAGGAAACTCAATGCGTTCAAGGTCTGCCTAAACCGAAGAATGTTATGCTCATGGATGGCTTGAGAAATACTGCTCGAGCAAGAAAAGGAAAACACATTGTAGATGTGATAGAAGCAGATCCAATGATGCAGGGAGCAGACCAAGTCATTGAAGATGCTGCAGCAACTGCTGGGACACTTCTGTCAGGACTTCAGGCAGCATTAGGCGCAAGAATTGTCGGACACCTGAAGGCTGAGTTTGCTAAATTAAGTGCTGAAGCAAAGAAGAATGCTACCCGCCGCACCCAGATTGTCAGACTATTGCAAGATGTGGAGTACCCCGTCAATGAGATTCCACCTCCAGTGGATGAAGAAGTGGCGTAGGCTTATTCGCGGAGTTTCGCTTGAGGACCCTTCTCTTTTTTGACAAAAAGGGGGAGAAGAGTCCTTGGATTTTGTCAAAAATGTCAAGGGGGAGATTGTTAAGGTATTTGGCATCCTTGTCAAAATATGTAAAAGGTGATCTAGTGAGATGCTACAGCAACATGTGAAAACAGTAGCTGGAGCATCTGAAGACTACAAAACGCCTATAAGTTGATCTAGTAAGATGCTACAACAACCTGTGAGGATAGCAGCTAGAGCATCGTGAAGGCCAGCATCCGCAGACTTTTGGTAGCCTTCCAAATCCAAGAGATCAGCATTTGGCAAGTTTCCTAATTGTTTTAGGAAATTACAGCCAACAGATTGCTCAAACAACTCAGCAAGTTTGAGTTAAACATATGTGATGATGTAGTATGGCAGTGTTTGACAAAACCAGCACAAGTGAACAAGGAGCAGCTACAGCAAAAGTGAACAAGGAGCAGCTACAGCACAAGTGAACAATGAGCAGCTACAGCAGGGGATGCTATAGCAGGAGCTTGTTCAAGTGGCTGCAACATCTGTCCGAGAAGCAGCAGCGACCTGGGCTTGGCTAGAAGGCCTGGCAGCTCTACGGAGAACACCAAAAGAATATTTTAAAGTGCTGTTGAGAATATTCCAGTGTGGTTTCCTAGCTAGAGAAGGAGATTTGTGCTGGAGATCAAAATCAAATCTAATCTCCTAAAAATTAGGAGATAATTGTTCCTTTTGCGACATTGCTAAATTCTGGTCTTGCTTAAAGCTGGTGCTGCTATTTAAGTGAGAAGAGTTCAGAGCAGAGAAGGGGATCGAAGCTGAGGGATACACGAGTGCATACACAGAATTCAGAGAGGGCAATTTTGGTGTGCGACGGACGAGTTCTTCGATCATCACCCGAGAGCAGAGCGTGAGCGCAGAGCTGTGGTGACAGAAGCAGAAGGAGATCAGGACTTGCGTAGTCTCATCCAAGCTTGATCAGGGAAGCCAATTCAGAGCAGTGGTGCTTGTTGGTTGATCAAGGGTAGCCGCGGAAGAACTGACGAGTGAGTGGCTTGGTCGAGTGTCTAAGCGGCAGTTCTCGCTAGTGGCAGGAGGTCACTGAGTGAGGGGGAGTATTCCAGAGTGTGCAGCGCTCGTGGAATCGTTCGATCGGCTCGGCAGAAGGCCTTGGAGCGACGCGGACAATTGTGCATCAGCTGTGTGCTACAGCAGTTGCTACAGCAACCCTGCAGAGTTGAGTGTAGTTTAGAATAGGCTGAGTTTGGGGGAGACAGTAGCTATTCTAGATTGACATTTGTAGAGGGTGTGCAGACACAAGTCAGAGCCTGTTCTGATTGTGTCGAGTGATCCACACAAGGTTGAGTAGCATAGGTTGCGTGGAGTTGTAACTGAGTGTACTTGGAGACCTTTGTGTTTAGTGGATTGAGGACTGGAGAATAGTCCTCTCCAGACATAGGCAGTTGGCCGAACTGGGTGAACAAACTTCTGTCTTGTTCATTGTTTGCTGAGACAATTTCCGAGTGAACAAGAGTGTGCTGCAGCAACTGCTTGTTCACAAATCTGTCTGGCTGAGACGCTGCGAATTTCAATTGGTATCAGAGCGGGAGCTCAACACACAGAGTAAAAGATCCTACAGTGTCTCTGAAGAAGCCACGACAATGAAAGAAGGACAGAGCACAAGCAGACCTCCATTGTTGGAAGAAAGCAACTATGGATATTGAAAGGCTAGGATGAAAGCCTTTCTCAAGGCCATTGATGAGAAGACCTGGAGAGCTATCATGGTCCAGTGGTCTCCCCCAATCATCATGGATGAACAGGGAGTCACACGGATAAAGCCTGAAGAACAATGGACTGCTGAAGAGGGAGCTGCAGCAACTGGTAATTCAAAGGCCCTGAATGCGATTTTTGCTGCAGCTGCAGAAAAAGAACAGCAAGTCCCTGACAGCAAAATGGAGTGACTCTGAGGAAAGTGATGAAGAAAACTGTGTTGTGCTAACCAGTGTGTCAGATTTCAACCTCAAAGAGCTAAAGAAGGATGAATTTCACTATGGGATTGAAGTATCCGAAAGTGAAGATGAAGAGGACTCATCTGGCAGCCTTATTGACTATCTGGGGAAGATTCTCAAATAGTATGAGGCAGCTCTTCAGACGAATCAAGCATTGACTGACAGAGTTAAGTTTCTGGAAGAAGAACGAAGGAAATTTCTCTCCTCATCCAACGGTCAAGTTACCATTCTGAAAAGGAAAGACACAGGGAGCCAAGTCACTGACATTGATTTCTCACCAGCAACAGCCAAGGCAGCTGATTCTCAGAAAAATATCTTGGATGAAATTTTGTCTTATCAAAGACTTGGAAAAGGGAGAACGGGACTTGGATATACTGGTGAAGAAAGCTCTAGAGGAACAGTTTTCATTAAAGCTTCGGATGCTATGATATATGAAAAGAATAATTCAGATGATTCTCCAAAACCTGCAGGGAAAGATGGAACTAGATACGTGAACAAGAGGATGCTGCAGCACCTGGCGCATCACCCTTCTAAAACAAAGCCAGAGCCTCAGAATAAAAAGAGTTCCAGCACAAGTATTGGGAATCAGAAGATATCCTCCAACCTGAAGTGGCAGCAGAGAACCTCCTCAGCTGGCAAAGGGGGAACGAAATCCAGAGCCAACTGATAGAGGCTATTTGTACGCATTATTTAGATCATAACCCTATGCTTGTTTGCAATATTTTATGAGCAAGATTACTCGTTTCTAGTGTTTTTGTATTACAGGGCAAAACGAGTCTTTGAGTCGGATACGCGCTAACAGGCAGCGTTCTAGGAGTGAAAGATCCGCCTGCGAAGCTAGCAGCACAAACAGGAGAGAAGTTGGCGAGAGCCAGCAGAGGTGCGCTAGCCCATGCGCTAGCCGATGCCGTGCGCCAAGCGCAAAGTCCAGTACTGCCTAATCTTGACGTGACCAGATTTGGAAGTTGCCAAAAGTGAGCTTCCCAAGCAGTAAATAAACAAGAGGAAGGCTAGGGCAACAGAGAGGAGAAACAAGAGACCTTCTGGAGACGCATCAGAGATCACCAAGAGGCACTGCGCAGCAGAACTGGAAAACACACGGACGTGTTGAGAGGATTTGCGCCAGACCGACTGCGCCAGCCGAGAAGACAAGCTGCACGCACTGTTTGCTTCTGTTTTCTCAGACACATTAGTCATTATTTACTATTCTATGATGTTTATCAGTAGCATGTCTAGCTAAACTCTTAGTGTTGGTTGGGCATGAATCTATGATGTATTTTCTTTGAGACTTGAGCTTAATGCATAGTTTACTTACTTATATTAATCCTGTGCATACGGAGACAGCCAGTTGCATGAGTAGGGGAAGCCTTGAACCGCAATCTTACTTGTGTTGCTTGCTTGTCATATGTTAAACTAGTTGATAGCTTTACGGTGACAACTAGGAGTAACGAGCTAGGGTGATCAGTTGCTACTTTGAACGGATTCGCAGCTGTTTTAGTCTATGTTCTAAGGATTAATAGCACATGAACTTTGAACGGAACATGCGCACGTGTTAGAAAGCCTTGACCGGAGACTAGCCCAAGTAAACCGAAAACTATAGACGTTTAGAGTCGATGAGACGGAATGCACTCATAGAGGATTGTCTGCCCAATGCTTCTCATAATCATAGTATCTAATCTCTATTGTTTGCGCACGTCTAGTGCAAACTTCCTGCGTTACACTAGTTACTGTTCACTTGCGCATCGCGCATTTCAATCACTCACACACCCCCCATTGTCGTAAGTGTAGGTTGCTAGCTAGAACTGAACTACTTGCTCCCTGTGGAGATCGACCCTTACTTAACCGCTGCACTAAGTGGAAGAGGAAGGATTATATTTGACGCGCACAACAACGCGCGATCAAATTTTGGCACCGTTGCCGGGGACCACCTTCTCTCTAATTTTGGCGCAGATGCCAAAGGCGAAATATCCATAGCGTGGCGAGGTGGGAAAACAGACCACCTTCTCTCTGGAAATCGAGCTAAGGAAGGCAGGCGCGGATGTAAACGCGTGCGCTGACCTGCGCAGACAGACCAAAGGAGAGAGAGCGGGGCGAGTTCCATAGCTGCTATCCGAAGGCTGAGACTGGAACTGCTCTAGGAATGTGAGAAATTAAAGAGAAAGCTGTACAAAAGAAAAATACCAGCAGATGATACGCGCTACAAAAGAATCAGCATGCTACAAAAATACCAACACATGCTGCATAAAGACTTCTTGCCCAGTAGTTTCGGGAAATGCTTATTACTGGAAAGAATCACAGAGGAAGATCTCTAAGATCGCTGCACCAGGGCACTGGAAAGCTAAAGACAGGAGAAAACCATAGCTAATACAGGTGTGGAAACCCAAATGTGACAAACGAAGAGACAGGAGTCCTGAGAGTCAGAAGAGGAAGAACTCTAGACAAACCCAGGTATGGGTGAAGAAATCATCATCAGAACCTCACAAGGATCCGCCAAACAAAGATGTCTTCCGTAATGAGTAGGAGAACTAGCTCGTGTTTGCTATAGCAACCCGGTCAGAATAAGCTTGTTCACATGTTTTGGTTGCTAAAGCTGGGAGAAGGCACATGTGGTGCACGTGATCCAGAAGCTTCAAATTGAAAAGGAAAAATAACGGGTAAATCAACTTCTAGGGCAAAGACAAGTTGAAGGCGTTTTCCCCAAAATCGTTGCTGATCATCCTCACTATGCGTTCCTCAAATCCTCTACAAACCCGCAACAATGGTGAAGACTCGCAGTTTGAAGAAGAATCTGGCAGCAGATCGACAAGGCAGGTCTGAAAGGAGGTCTAAGTCGCGCAATGAAGCCCCTGCTCAGCGTCTAGACGTGGTGGTGTGGGAACCCGCACCTCTCCCTGTGTCGCACAGCGATCCTTCTACACAAGAAGGAACTCCGCAGAAAAGGAGGCGCTTGGTCCGTGACGGGGAGCCTGTATCCAGTGCAGCAGTGTTGACTGAAGAGGCTGTGCTTGAAGAAGTCTCGGGAGAAGAACAAGCTACAGAGGATGCTGTAGCAGGTTCTGCTGAAGAGAGGTGCAGAACACTTGTCATGTCTCCTGGCATTGTAGGTGAAGGGGAGGAGATAGAAGCTGAGTCTCCTGAACAAGAACCTGCTGCAGCACATCCTCCTCCACCCTCAGACAAAGGAAAAGCACCTATCCTAATTCCTGTCTCCAGCAGTGAAGAAGAAGAAGGTACTACTGGTGAACCGTCTGAGAGAGAACTTGCAGTGGCAGACTCAACTGCAATCACAGTAGGGGATATCTGGTTCAGAAATAGGAGTGCCTCCCAATCCTGGAGTGCTGTTGAGAGGAAGCACATTGTGACTGAAAAGAGACTGAACCTAGACAAGTACAAATCAGCCGCCATTATCCAGCTTCTCACTGAGGTAAACCTTCTCAAGTCCCTGACTTACCCATTCAGATTCAATATTGCCCTTGTTAGGGAATTTATTGTGAATATGGAAGAGAAATTTGGTGAGGAAGGAGGAGATGAGTTTGGAAAGAGTTGGGTGCGAGGTAAGACAGTGCTTGTCACCCCTGAGAAAATAGATGAGTTTCTTGAGATCCATGAGAATGCCAGAGCGTCCACGGATGTCCAGCCAGAGATGCTAGCTAAGGTTCTGACAGGAGGAGTTTGCCTGTCTTGGGGTGGCCCAAATCTTAGTGCTGCTGAGCTCACCTCTAAAAATGCCCTGCTGTATCATTTGGGCATTAGAAACTGGATCCCCAGCTCTCACAGGGGGAAGGTTACCAGAGCCTTTGCTAACCTTCTCTACTCTATTGGGAAAAGGAGGAAAATCAGTTTGGGCAGTGTGATGTTTCCCCAGCTGGCTACTCATGCTGGCAGCGCTTCCTCCAGCAAGCCCATCGTGCTACCCTCCCTCATCTATGGGATGATGGTCTCACAGCATCCGGAGCTTGGTGCGATTTTTGAAGTTTTATCCGAGGAGCTGCAGGTGTTTACAGTAGACCACAAATTGTTCAAAGGGAAACATGCAGTGGACATAGCTTATGAAGATCCACTCTTGGTCGGTGCCTCAGCCCCAGCTCCTCTGGAGGAATCCCTTCCCCCTGCCGCCACAATTCAATCAGCTCTCCGTGCTAGAATTGTGAGCCATCTCAGGTCTGAGATGCTCACTCTTGAAGCCGAAGCCAAAAAGAGGGATGCTAGGCGCGGCCAGATCAGAAGTCTGCTCAGAGACCTGGAGTTCCCGGCGGATGAGGAGCAGGCCCCTTGAGCATCTGTGACAAAAAGGGGGAGAGTAAAATGCTGCTACTGATGAACTGATTGTTTTTGGTTGACCCTGCGTGGTAGTGCTACGGCCGAGTGTGGCCACCTCTTACTCTCTTGTTGAATTCCTTTCTTTTTTCATTTAGAGTATTTACTGGTTCATGGAAGTGTGCATAAGTGTTCTAGGGTTTTGTCAAAATGCCAAGGGGGAGATTGATGATGTAGAATGGCAGTGTTTGACAAAACCAGCACAAGTGAACAAGGAGCAGCTACAGCACAAGTGAACAAGGAGCAGCTACAGCAGGGGATGCTATAGTAGGAGCTTGTTCAAGTGGCTGCAACATCTGTCCGAGAAGCAGCAGTGACCTGGGCTTGGCTAGAAAGCCTGGCAGCTCTACGGAGAACACCAGAAGAATATTTTAAAGTGCTATTGAGAATATTCCAGTGGGGTTTCCTAGCTAGAGAAGGAGATTTGTGCTGGAGATCAAAATCAAATCTAATCTCCTAAAAATTAGGAGATAATTGTTCCTTTTAGGACATTGCTAAATTCTGGTCTTGCTTAAAGCTGGTGCTGCTATTTAAGTGAGAAGAGTTCAGAGCAGAGAAGGGGATCGAAGCTGAGGGATACACGAGTGCATACACAGAATTCAGAGAGGGCAATTTTGGTGTGCGACGGACGAGTTCTTCGATCATCACCCGAGAGCAGAGCGTGAGCGCAGAGCTGTGGTGACAGAAGCAGAAGGAGATCATGACTTGCGTAGTCTAGTCCAAGCTTGATCAGGGAAGCCAATTCAGAGCAGTGGTGCTTGTTGGTTGATCAAGGGTAGCCGCGGAAGAACTTATGAGTGAGTGGCTCGGTCGAGTGTCTAAGCGGCAGTTCTCGCTAGTGGCAGGAGGTCACTGAGTGAGGGGGAGTATTCCAGAGTGTGCTGCGATCGTGGAATCGTTCGATCGGCTCGGCAGAAGGCCTTGGAGCGACGCGGACAATTGTGCATCAGCTGTGTGCTACAGCAGTTGCTACAGCAACCCTGCAGAGTTGAGTGTAGTTTAGAATAGGCTGAGTTTCGGGGAGACAGTAGCTATTCTAGATTGACATTTGTAGAGGGTGTGCAGACACAAGTCAGAGCCTGTTCTGATTGTGTCGAGTGATCCACACAAGGTTGAGTAGCATAGGTTGCGTGGAGTTGTAACCGAGTGTACTTGGAGACCTTTGTGTTTAGTGGATTGAGGACTGGAGAATAGTCCTCCCTAGACGTAGGCAGTTGGCCGAACTGGGTGAACAAACTTCTGTCTTGTTCATTGTTTGCTGAGACAATATCCGAGTGAACAAGAGTGTGCTGCAGCAACTGCTAGTTCACAAATCTGTCTGACTGAGACGCTGCGAATTTCAATATGGTTTCAAAAAGGATTTTTGGAAGAAGCTTGTTACAACCATATCTCAACAAACTCCTAAGATCTTGGGATAGATCTTAGACTACTAAAAGGAGTCGGATTTCTATAATCCTTCCAGGCTGCCTGATCGCGCGTCGTTGTACGCGTCAAATTAATCCTTCCTTCTCCACTTAGTACAGCGGCTAAGTCAGGGTCGATCCCACAAGGAGCGTGCAGACTCGTCTTCGCTAGCAACCTACAACTTATGAAATTGGGGGCTGTGAGTGATTGGGTTGCGCAGGTGCGCGAATGAACAGTAGTGAAAGGAGAATTGCACTATACGTGCGTAGGCAGTAGATATTTAGTACTATAACTATGAAAAGTATCGGTAAAGACAATCCTCTATGAATGTATCCCTTATCATCGACTCTAAACATCTATAGTGCAGTTCTACTTAAGTTAGTGTCCGATCAAGGCTTCCTAACGTGCGCGCATGTTCCGATCAAAGTCCATGAGCTATTAATTCTTAAAACTAGTCTAAGCAACTACGAATCCTATCACAGTAGTAGCCGATTATCCTAGTGTGTTACTCCTAGTTGACACCGTCAAGTTATCAACCAGTTTAACATACAATAACGAGCAGTTAGAATAAGATTGCGGTTCAAGGCTTCTCTTATTCGCACAACTAATTATCACCCATGTGCATAGAATTAATATAAGTAGACGAACTAAGCATTAAACACAAGTCTCAAAGGAAATACTTCATAGAATCATGCCCAACCGATACAAGGTGTTTAGCTAGACATGCTAGAAGCAAAACTCATAGAAATAATAAGTAAAACTAAAGCAGCCAAGGAAAAGAAGCAAGTCGGCAAAATTGCAGGTTGATGTTTTCGGATGGCGCAGGTGGTTCGCGCAAAATCTTGATGGCAGGCTTCTTGAGCTCGTGTGTTCCTGTTGCTATATGTCTCTCTCTCTATCTATATATCCTCTCCAAACCCTAGCTTCCCTCCTCTTTATATACTGGTCTTGAAGCCCAAGGAATGCTTAGATTTGGCCCGTGAGAATCTTAGCTACTTCCCAAATCTAGGAGATTTTGTAGGGATAATGATGATCAAAATTTAGAAACACTGCTATCCTGCGCATGGCTCGCTGCGCACGTTGATTGCGCTACTCGCTTCGAGCAGTTGGTTTGCGCACTGCAGTCTGAATCAACTATCTCCTAACTCCTTTTGCGCTGCTAGCTCCGTAGGTCGTGCATTGCGCTCTTTAAAAGCGCCCGTTAGCTCGCATCTCACTTATGCTCCTGTTTCATCCTGAAATACAAAAATATCGAAAACCAGTAATCTTGTACACAAAATAATGCAAACAAGCACAGTGTTAAGATCTAAATAGCGCATATAACTAGGCTCTATCAAATCCCCCACACTTGCCCTTGTTCGTCCCGAACAAGTACTTAAGCACAGATACAATTACCTCTCTGAAGTCTAGCGCAGAGCCTTACACTCATGCGCGATCTGCACAGCGGTTCACCCTGTGTTGCTCTATCACCTTCGCGCACATACCCTCAACAATTTTAATATAATAACTTCGAAATTTGTTATCTCTCAGCTAGGAGGCAATTTAATTTGGATGATTGGGAGATAGCTCTCCATAGGCTCCTGGTTGTCAGTCTCTACTCCGATTTCTGGTACATGGATAATTGCGCAAGCTTCTTCAGGTGCGTGATTCATTCGCGCGCTTCTTGGGAACTCAAGCCTTTCGTCCTTGACGATTTTTTTTTTTTACTTTTGGACTTGCGGATGCGCTAATATGGAGTTGTGTGCGCACGCTGGTTTCTTTCCTTTTATACAGCTTTGTCCACTTTTCTTATATTCCCAGAATGGTTCCAGTCTCGGCCTTCGGATAGCAGCTATGGAACAACGCCCTGCTCTCCCTCCTTGGTCTACTTGCGCAGGTCAGCGCACGCGTTTACACCCGCGCCTACTTTCCTACACTCGACTTCCAGAGGAAAGGTGGTCTGTTTTCCCACCTCGCCACGCTTTGGGTATTCGCCTTTGGCATCTGCGTGGCTGAGCGCGCTCTTTTGTTCCGAAGGTTGCGAGGCACCGGCCTCCACTAGCGCTTTTAGCCATGTACCTTAATCTCGAAGTAAAAACGACTAACCGCCTCTCTAGAGCTTTTTCTGTCAACTCCACATCCCCTGTATATCCCAACTAAAAAGACAAAAGAATCGAAAAAATTATATTAAAACGGTTTATAGTAGCGCATGTAGGAGAATAAGACAAAACAAGTCGAAAGGTGTGCTCAATCCGTACACAAGCGCACAACCGCTACTATTTTCTTTAACTACATTAACTAAACTAAGCTACAATGATAAATATGAAATGTAAATGTAACGCCCCCCCCCCCCCCCCACACTTAAACAGAGACGTGTCCCCACGACTCATGCTCAAGCGCAATGGAGAGCGCACTCATGTCCTAAACTAGCTAAAAATTCAAATCCTAAAAAAACGTGTAAAAATAAAAACGTGTATAAATTTAAAATGTGTCGGGTTACCTCCTGACAAGTGCCTTTGTTTAACGTCGTTGGCTCGACAGTACCTCGTTACTTGCTCAAGTTTGTGCACGTGACCACCCCACACTTGCTCCTGCGCGTCCCTGTGCTCCGCACGTGCTATGTCTTCCTTAGTCCTGCGCAAAGGAACATAAAGGTGGTCAGCGTGGCCAAAATCATGTGACACATCATAAGTAACGAGGTTAATCAATGAGGGAGAAGATATATAAGCAGTAGCTCCCAGTTCTCCCTCAGGTGCATCTGGTTGTATCTCTGGCACAGCAACCTGCGCATCCTCTATCTCTGGTTCCGCCAAATCAACTTTGCGTGTGGTCTCATCCCAAGGTTCTCCTAAGTATTTCTTTACTCGTTTCCCATTAACCTGAAAACGATGCTTGCGCTCGTTCTCTAACTCGATTGTTCCATATGGGAAAACCTTTGTGACTGTGTATGGTCCCGTCCACTTGCTGCGCAGCTTCCCGGGCATCAGCTTTAAGCGCGAGGAGAACAAAAGCACCTGGTCTCCTGGCTCGAAGGTGCGTCTGAGGATGTTCTTATCGTGAAATGCTTTCGTGCATGCTTTGTAGTCGCGCAGCCCCTCATATGCATCCAGGCGCAGCTCCTCTAGTTTGCTCGATTCAAATGCGCGCTCCTTACCAGCCTCGTCGAGGTTCAGATTGCAAGTGCGCAATTGATCGCGCGTCGTTGTGCGCGTCAAATATAATCCTTCCTCTTCCACTCAGTACAGCGGTTAAGTAAGGGTCGATCTCCACAGGGAGCAAGTAGTAAGTCTTTAGCTAGCAACCTACACTTACGAAAATGGGGGGGGGGTGTGAGTGATTGAAATGCGCGATGCGCAAGTGAACAGTAACTAGTGTAACGCAGGAAATTTGCACTAGACGTGCGCAAGCAGTAGAGATTAAATACTATGATTATGAGAAGCATTGGGCAGACAATCCTCTATGAGTGCATTCCTTATCATCGACTCTAAACGTCTATAGTTTTCGGTTTACTTGGGTTAGTGTCCGGTCAAGGCTTTCTAACATGTGCGCATGTTCCGTTCAAAGTTCATGTGCTATTAATCCTTAGAACATAGACTAAAACAGCTGCGAATCCGTTCAAAGTAGCAACTGATCACCCTAGCTCGTTACTCCTAGTTGTCACCGTAAAGCTATCAACTAGTTTAACATATGACAAGCAAGCAACACAAGTAAGATTGCGGTTCAAGGCTTCCCCTACTCATGCAACTGGCTGTCTCCGTATGCACATGATTAATACAAGTAAGTAAACTATGCATTAAGCTCAAGTCTCAAAGAAAATACATCATAGATTCATGCCCAACCAACACTAAGAGTTTAGCTAGACATGCTAGTGATAAACATCATAGAATAGTAAATAATGACTAATGTGTCTGAGAAACAGGTAGCAAACAGTGCGTGCAGAATGTCTCTCGGCTGGCGCAGTCGGCTGGCGCAAATCCTCTCAATGAGTCCGTGTGTTTTCCAGTTTGTCGCTCTCTCATGGGGTGTTGCGTCTCTGTGTGTGTCCGAAAGTCTCCGAGCCTCCTCTGTTGCCCTAGCCTTCCTCTTGTTTATATACTGCTTGGGAAGCTCACTTTTGGCAACTTCCAAATCTGGTCACGTCAAGATTAGGCAGTATTGGACTTTGCGCTTGGCGCACGGCATCGGCTAGCGCATGGGCTAGCGCACCTCTGCTGACTCTCGCCAACTTCTCTCTTGTTTGTGCTGCTAGCTCCGCAGGCGGATCTTTCACTCCTAGAACGCGGCCTGTTAGCGCGTATCCGACTCAAGGACTCGTTTTGCCCTGTAATATAAAAACACTAGAAACGAGTAATCTTGCTCATAAAATATTGCAAACAAGCATAGGGTTATGATCTAAATAATGCGTACAAATAGCCTCTATCAAACCCCCCACACTTGCCCCTTGTTCGTCCCGAACAAGCACTGAAGCGCGGATACAATTACCTCTTCTGGAGTTTAGCGCACAGTCTTGCACTCTGATGCAAATGCACAATTGCTCAACTCGCACTGCTCTATCACCTGCGCACAACTGCACTCAACAGTTCTAATATAATAATTTCGAAATTCATTACCTCTCAGCCGGAATGAAGATTTTTGGATGGCTGGGAGATAGCTCTTCTTAGGCTCCAGGCTGCCAGCTCCTACTCCGAAGATAGGTATATGGTGGATAACGCAGCTTCTTACAGTGCGTGATTCGTCCGCGCACTTCCTGGGAACCTGAGCTTTCTGATGATTTCCTTATGGTCTTTGCGCATGTTGATGCTTGTGCGCATGCTGATTCTTTTGTAGCGCGTATCATCTGCTGGTATTTTTCTTTTGTACAGCTTGTCTCTTTAATTTCTTACATTCCCAGAGCAGTTCCAGTCTCAGCCTTCGGATAGCAGCTATGGAACTCGCCCCGCTCTCTCTCCTTTGGTCTGTCTGCGCAGGTCAGCGCACGCGTTTACATCCACGCCTGCCTTCCTTAGCTCGATTTCCAGAGAGAAGGTGGTCTGTTTTCCCACCTCGCCACGCTATGGGTATTTCGCCTTTGGCATCTGCGTGACTGAGCGCGCTCTTTTGTTCCGAAGGCTGCGAAGCACCGGCCTCCACTAACGCTCTCGACCATATACCTTGCCTTCGAAGCAAAAGCGACTAACCGCCTCTCTGGAGCATTTCTGTCAACTCCACATCCCCTGCATATCCCAACTAACGGGAGCAAAAAAACGAAAAAATTATACTAAAACAGTAGCTAGCAGCGCACGCAATATGGATAGCGCAAAACAAGCTGGAGCGCATGCGCATCCTGCACTCTAGCGCACTACTGCTACTATTCTCTTTAACTTAAACTAAGCTACACTAAAATGCTCAAAAACGTGAAAAGTGAATGTAACGCCTCCCCCCCCCCCCCCCCACACTTGAACAGAGACGTGTCCCCACGACTCAAGCTCAAGCGCACGGAGGATGCGCACATGCAGAACATATGCATGCAAGCAAAATAAAGAACACATGTAAAAGTAAAACGAGTCGGGTTACCTCCCGACAAGTGCCTTTGTTTAACGTCGTTGGCTCGACTGTACCTCGTTACGTGTCCAAATGTGTGCCACCGACCTCCCCCACTCTTGCTCCTAAGTGACCCTGCGCTTGTGCATGTGTGGTGTTCTTCTTCGTCCTGCGCAAAGGTTCGGGCGGGTGGTCAGCATGGTTAATAGTACGTGATAAACCATAAGTAACGAGGGTAGGTAAAGAGGGAGAGGGAATATAAGCAATAGGTTCCAGTTCTCCCTCTGGTGCATCTGGTGGCGCCTCTGGCGCAATGCTCATGCACCATCCAGTCTGAATGCGCTTGGGAACTAGCTCGCCCTGCGCATTTTCTTCCACTGTGATTCCTCCCCTCTTAGGCACAACGTGCACTGGACTGACCCATTTGTTGTCCGAGATGGGGTAAATGACTCCTGCGTCAAGCAACTTTAAGATCTCCTTCTGCACTACCTCCATCATATTTGGGTTCAATCTGCACTGAGCCTCCCTGGATGGTTTGGCACCATCTTCCAATAGTATTCTGTGCATGCACACGTCTGGGCTCACTCCACGCAGATCTGCAAGTGTCCATCCTATGGCGCGCTGGTTCTTGCGCAGCACCTGCTGTAAGCGCACTTCCTGCTCTTCTTCTAATCCTTTCTTGATGATCGCTGGCAGGGTGTCCTCATTTCCCAGGAAAATGTATTTGAGGTTTTCCGGGAGTTGGTTCAGTTCGATCTTGGGTGCCTGTTCAATAGAGGGCAAGATTTTGTTAGCGGTGCAAATATGAACTATATCACGTACCTGTGTGGGTGCTGGTTCCGCACTGCTCAGCTCTTCCTCTTGCTCCTCCAGCTCTGCCTGTGTCAGTAGCTCTGGTCCTACGGTTGCGCTCGCACATTGCGCGTCTGTGACTAAATCGTCAATGCTGTCCATTGCGTGCACTGTAGCGTCCTCATGTGGATGCTGCATCCCCTTGAATATGTTGAAATGGATTTCTTCACCATCTACCTCCATGGAGAGCGTGCCCCTACACACGTCTATCTTTGTGCGCGCGGTCATCAGAAACGGTCTGCCTAGGAGGATCTGCGCACCGCTGGCGCTTGATTCACCCTCCATTTCGAGCACATAAAAATCTGCTGGGAACACCAGCTCTCCTACTCGAACTAGGACATCTTCTATCATGCCTACAGGTTGTTTGCACGATCTATCTGCTAGCTGAATGGTGAGACCTACAGGCTTTGGTGGTCCAAGGCGCAATGTCGTATATAGGGAATAAGGTAGCAAATTGATGGATGCGCCTAAATCGATCATGCAATTACTCACTGTGGTCTTCCCTAGCGTGCATGGAATAGTAAATGTACCTGGATCTCGGCAATTAGGTGGTACCTTTTGTTGCACGATTGCTGAGGCCTGCGCATTTAGCATTACCTGTGCGCATTCGCCCTTCCTCCTTTTGTTTGTGTACAGCTCTTTTAAAAACTTTGCATACCTGGGAATCTGCCGAATAGCTTCAATGAGGGGAATATTGATTTCCACCTTGCTGAACAACTCATAAAGCTCCTTGTCCAACGCTTCCTTTCTAGCCAATGGTGCCTGCACAGGGAAAGGTGCAGGTATGTTAGTACAATTTATGTCCTTGTTTCTGGACTGAGACATACCTGGCGTGTTGCCCTGCTGGTTTGTGGCTGGCGCTTCTGGTTGCGCATCTTGCTCTGGTTGCGCATTCTGATCTGTTGGATCCGGGATTTGCGCAACTGGTTGCGCGGGCGCCTGCGCGGTCTGCTCTGTTCCTACTGTGCGCCCAGTCCTCAGTGTCACTGCATTGACTCCTCCTTTAGGGTTCTGAATCACTTGCGAAGGCAGGTTGCCATCGCTCTTTTTTAGCTCATATACTGTGGTTGCGATCTGTGATAACTACTTTTCGATGGACTCGAACCTTTTGTCATATTTCTCGTCATTTTTGCGCACTGTGTCTGCTAGCTGCCCAACGATATCTTCTAATGATCGCCTCGGTTGGTGGTTGTTATGCGCTGGTGCGTCATTGCGGCGATGCGGTGGATTGTAGGGCGCAGCTTGTTGCGTCTGCTGTGGTGTGCTCTGATCTGTGGACTGCCTCTGGAAATTGTTCTCCTTCCTCCATCTGAATCCATTTGCGGCAAGCCCAAAGCGCGGCTGATTCTGCCTCTGCGGCCCTCTGTTGTCCCATCCTCCAAGAGCGTTGACATCTCCAGATTCTTCAAAAAGTGTTGGGCATTCATCTGTCTTGTGCTCGGTGGACCTGCAGAATTCACATACCTTTGGCGCAACTGGTAGTGCGCTCTGCGCACTCATCAATTTCTGCAGCATGGCCTTCATTTCCTTGATCTCAGCGCTTGCTTCTACCTGATGCACAGAGCGAGCACGACTATTTTCAAGTGTTAGGTGATATCTTACCTGCCCAGCAGAGTCTTCTATCAGCTGCCACGCATCCTCTGGGTACATGTTGCAAATGTCCCCGCCTGCGCATGCATTCAGTAGTCGCAGCTCCATGGGAAGCAGTCCATTCAGAAAGTTCTCTATCAGCACATTCTGTGGCAGGCCGTGATTGTAGCAGTTGGCCTCCAGCTCCCTGAAACGCTCGTAATATTCTGACAGAGACTCCCCTGCGCTCTGCCTTGGCGCGGCCAGTTCCCTCCTGAGTAGTGCGATCTTTGCTGCGGGATAAAATTTGTCCAGGAACTTCTTCTGCAGCTGCTCCCATGTGTGAATTGATCCTGCTAGTAAGTTCATCAGCCAATGCCTGGCTGTGTCACACAATGAAAATGGGAACGCTTTCATCTTCAGCGCTTCATCGTTCTCCCCTTCGGCCTTCATGTTCTCGCAAATGACTAAGAATTCTCGCACATGCTTGGCTGGGTTCTCGTTGTTCATTCCGTGGAACTTGGGCATATGATGGATGAGCGAGCTCCTGAGTTCAAAATGACCGTCTGGTGGAAGCACTATGCACCATGGCTGGTTAACCGTGAGTGGGGCTGACATCTCGCGCACCGTCCTGCGTCGCGTAGCTTGTCGCGCGGGTGACGCATTATACAGTTCAGCGGCCATCCTTGCTTCAACCTCGCGCTGCACTTCCTCTCTGAACAGGGCTGCGCGGTTATGTGCCCTTGCTTCCTCTGGGGTCCTGTCCCCTAAGTTGTCCCCAACGACACTGTTATCTTCCATGACTTGTTCTAAATCTCAAAGAAAATGAAATTAAAAGATAACTAAGCTGTTGCGTCTGTCAGTGCGCAACTAGAATCTGCGCAGCGCAACTGTTTCAAGGTTGTGCAGGCTGATGTTGATTGCGCGCTGTCAGAAACAACAACGATAATAAAGCAAACAGAAATAACTAACTATTATAAAAGAAAACTTAAGCTAATTAAAGCTTATCTGTGTTGCTTCCCCGGCAACGACGCCAAAATTTGATGCACGCGTCGTTGTGCGCGTCAAATTAATTCCTTCCTCTTCCACTTAGTACAGTGGTTAAGTCGGGGTCGAATCCACAGGGAGGCAGTAGATTAGCTCTAACTAGTAACTTGCACTTATGAAAACTCGGGGTGTGAGTGATTGGGGTTGCGCAATGCGCGAGTAAACAGTAGTAAAATGCAGGAGTTGCACTAGACGTGCCCAGGCAATAGAGACTAAGTACTATGACTATGAGAAGTATCGGTGCAGACAATCCTCTATGATTCTATTCGTTATCATCGACTCTAAATGTCTACAGTTTGGTTTGCTAATGTTAGTGTCCGATCAAGGCTTCCTAACATGATGTTTCGATCAAAGTTCATGAGCTATTAATTCTTAAGACTAGTCTAAATGGCTGCGAATCCTGTCACAGTAGCAACTGATTATCCTAGCGCGTTACTCCTAGTCGGCACCGTCAGGCTATTCAACTAGTTTAACATATAACAACAAGCAACAAGAGTAAGATTGCGGTTCAAGGCTTCCCCTACTCATGCAACTAGCTGCCAACAATGTGCGCAGAATTAATATAAGCAAACAAGCTATGCATTAAGCGCAATTCTCAAAGGAAATACTCATAGATTCATGCCCAACCGATACTAAGCGTTTAGCTAGACATGCTAGTAGTAAACATTATAGAAACAGTAAATAATATCTAAAGTATCAAAGAAACAGCAACAAGCAGGTGCGTGCAGGTTGCAGAGTCTCAGCTGGCGCAGTCGGCTAGCGCAGGTCCTCTCAGTAAGCTCGTGTGTTTTTCTGCTTCGCTGCTCTCTCGTGTGCTGTGATGATGATGGATGCTCTCAATTGTCTCGTGAGTCTTTTTCAAACCCTAGCCTTCTTCTCTTTATATACTGCTCAAGAGGCTCATCCTTGGCAACTTCGAAATCTGGTGGTGTCAGGATTTGGAAACACCATTATCTGCGCATGGCGCACGGCATCTTGGTTAGCGCAATCGTTAAGCGCACCGTTGTCGACTCTGCCAACTTCTCTGTTTGCGCCGCTAGCTCCGCAGGCTGTGTGATGCGCGTCCTAAACTCTGCCTATTAGCGCGCGACTTAGGCCCTCGTTTCGCCCTAAAATACAAAAACACTGGAAACCAGTAATCTTGTACTCAAAATAATGCAAACAAGCATAGGGTTAGGATCTAAATAATGTGTATAAATAGGCTCTATCAATCACACATCAGCTCAAAGGGTAAGTTCCAGTCTGGTGCGCGCATCATTGGCGCACTGGTCAGCGCATCCTTCAACTTATCAAAAGCATTCCTGCACTCATCAGTGAACTCAAAGCACACATCCTTTTGAAGGAGGTTAGACAAGGGAATACATATTTTAGAAAAATCTTTTATAAAACGCCTGTAGAACCCTGCATGCCCAAGAAACGACTTAACGTCGCGCACATTAGTGGAATAAGGTAGATTTAAGATAAGATCTATTTTTGCTTTATCAACCTTAATTCCTTCCTGTGAGATAATATGTCCTAGTACCACTCCATGTGATACCATAAAGTGACATTTTTCATAATTGAGAACTAGGTTCTTGGTAATGCAGCGCGCTAAGACCCTATCAAGATTATCCAAACATGCATCAAAAATCTCACCATGCACAGTAAAGTCATCCATGAACACTGATAGCGCGTCGTTGTGCGCGTCAAATTTAATCCTTCCTTCTCCACTTAGTACAGCGGCTAAGTCAGGGTCGAATCCACAGGGAGCAAGTAGATTAGCTTTAACTAGTAACCTGCACTTACGAAAACTGGGAGGTGTGAGTGATTGGGTTGCGCAAGTGCACGAGTAAACAGTAGTAAACGCAGGAATTGCACTAGACGTGCGCAGGCAGTAGAGATTAAGTACTATGACTACGAAAAGTATCGGCGCAGACAATCCTCTATGAGTGTATTCCTTATCATCGACTCTAAACGTCTATAGTTTGGTTTACTGATGTTAGTGTCCGATCAACGCTTCCTAACATGCGTGCATGTTCCGATCAAAGTTCATGAGCTATTAATTCTTAAGACTAGTCCAAAAAGCTACGAATCCTGTCACAGTAGCAACTAATTATCCTAGGGCGTTACTCTTAGTTGTCACCGTCAGGCTATTCAACTAGTTTAACATATAACAAACAAGTAGCAAGAGTAAGATTGCGGTTCAAGGCTTCCCCTACTCATGCAACTAGCTGTCAACCGTGTGCACAGAATTAATACAAGCAAACAAACTATGCATTAAGCACAAGTCTCAAAGGAAATACTCATAGAATCATGGCCAACTGATACCAAGCGTTTAGCTAGACATGCTAGTAGTAAACATCATAGAAACAGTAAATAATATCTAAAGTATCCATGAAAACAGCAACAAGCAGGTGCGTGCAGGTTGCAGTGTCTCGGCTGGCGCAGTCGGCTAGCGCAGGTCCTCTCAGTAGGCTCGTGTGTTTTTCTGTTCTGCCGCTCTCTCGTGTGCTGTGGTCCTCTCTTGGTGCTATTGATGCTCTCACAAACCCTAGCCTTCCTCTCTTTATATACTGCTCATGAGGCCCAACCTTGGCAACTTCCAAATCTGGTGGTGTCAAGATTTGGAAACACCACTATTCTGCGCATGGCGCACTGCACCTTGGTTAGCGCAATCGGTCTGCGCACCGTAGTCGACTCTGCCACTTTCTGTTTGTTTGCGCTGCTAGCTCCGCAGGCTGAGTGATGCGCGTCTTAAACGCTGCCCGTTAGCGCGTATCCGACTTAGGCCCTCGTTTCGCCCTGAAATACAAAAACACTGGAAACTAGTAATATTGTACACAAAATAATGCAAACAAGCATAGGGTTAGGATCTAAATAGTGTGTATAAATAGGCTCTATCAAACCCCCCACACTTGCCCCTTGTTCGTCCCGAACAAGCTCTCAAGCACGGATACAATTACCTCTCTGGAGTCTAGCGCACAGTCTTGCACTCTGGCGCGATCTGCACTACCATTCACCTTGCGCTGCTCTATCTCCTGCGCGCATCTGCCTTCAACAGTTTAATATAATAATTTCACATTTCGTTACCTCTCAGCTGGGATGAAGATCATTTCGGATGGCTGGGAGATAGCTCTTCATAGGCTCCTGGTTGTCGACTTTCACTTCGAGGACGGGTATATGGTTAACAGCGCAAGCTTCTTCCGGTGCGTGATTCTTCCGCGCACTTCTTGGAAACCCAAGCTTTTCTGATGATTTTCTTATGAATTTGCGCACGCTGGTATGTATTTGTGCGCATGCTGATTCTTTTGTAGTGCATATCATCTGCTGGTGTCTCTCTTTTTTGTACAGCTTTATCTATGGTTCCTATGTTCCCAGAACGGTTCCAGTCTCGGCCTCCGGATAGCAGCTATGGAACAACGCTCCGCTCTCCCTCCTTGGTCTATTTGCGCAGGTAAGCGCACGCATTTACACCCGCGCCCGCCTTCCCTAACTCGACTTCCAGAGGAAAGGTGGTCTGTTTTCCCACCTCGCCACGCTTTTGGGTATTCGCCTTCGCCATCTGCATGACTGAGCGCGCTCTCTTGTTCCGAAGGTCGCGAAGCACCGGCCTCCACTAGCGCTCTCGACCATATACCTCACCTTCGAAGCTCAAACGACTAACCGCCTCTCTAGAGCGTTTCTGTCAACTCCACATCCCCTGTATATCCCAACTAACGGGAGCAGAAAAAACGAAAAAAATATACTAAAACAGTTGATAGCAGCGCATGCAATATGAATAGCGCAATACAAGCTGAACAGTGTGCGCAACCCGCACACAAGCGCACCACTTCTACTATTTTCTTCAACTAAACTAAGCTACACTACAAAGCTATAAAAAAATGCGAAATGTAAATGTAACGCTCCCCCCCCCCACACTTAAACAGAGACGTGTCCCCACGACTCAAGCTCAAGCGCAACGGAGAGCGCATATGCATGCAAGGAAAACAAAGAACATAAGAAAAAAAACATATGGTCAGCGCAGCAACAATATAGCAAGGGATCACAAAATATTCAGCACAATATTCATCAAAATATAGCAACAGTTTTCAAAAAGATAGGAAAAGAAACCACCAGAAAGAAATGCGCGCCCCACTGCAGCCCTAGATATCCTCGGAGCTGGACTCAGCCGCTGATCCGTGCGCCTCCTCATCTGAAGAATCAGTCACATACTCGGTGCTGGAGGCTGGCGGCACTACAGAAATGGCGGCGGGCTGAGCCACGAGGTCGTCCTCTGAGATAGGATCCCATAGTGAATCTGAGCTGGAACTTATGAGGGGATCGGCTTCAGGGGACCTCTGAATAGAAGGCTGTGCAGGGGGAGCTGCAGGTGCTGGTGCTGGGTCTACTGTTGGGGTGGGCTCTGCTGCTGGGGCTGGCGCTACTGGATGGACCAGGGACTGGGTAGGAGGGCTGGCTGGCGCGGCTCGCTGGGGGATCCTGGGGGCGGCCTACGCAGGCTGAGGAGAGGGGGAATAGCATCTCAAAATCTCCACCCTGATGGTGGGCTCATGCTCAAATCTGACCCCTCGGGCGCTAAATATTCGAGCACGCGCATGATGTTGAACATCATGCGTCGCTCCTTTGGTACCTCCTCAGGTGCCTCCTCTGCCTCCGTCCTGGGGCACTTTCCTTGTGCACGCGGGGGAGAATCCTCAATGGCAATGGTAACTGGCTCCCCCTGCGGTGCACTGGCCCTCCGGCGCGCTCCAGTCTGCGCACGAGTCCTCATGCGCCTGACTGGAGGCACAACTGGCTCTGGGGCCTCGTCCATCTCCATTTCCTCCGCAGCCTCCTCTGCTTGTGCGCTGCTCTCTGCTCGCTGCCTCGACGCTCTGGCCGGCTGCAGCCGGTAGCACCACTCCAATGTACCATCCTCTCTCACGGCTACCGCTCTTATCTGCAGCATCTGGACGCGGTCCAAGGGAACAGCCGGCACCACTGTGTGCTCGGGCACCTCTGGCTCTACATGCAACGCACGCAGCAGGTGCGTTATCATTCCTCCACAAGTCAGCTGCGGCCCCTTCGTGCTGACCCGACTCCAATGGATCACCATGTTCAAGACAAACAACACCTTCTTCCCATAGTAAAAACGCTTCAAAATCTCCATGTCCAGTAAGCTGATCTTGGGCGCACCATTGAAGTGCCCGATGATCGCATAGGCAACCATGCGCCAAAGGTAGAACATCCACGGGTCGCGCAGCTCGCGTCCTCGGCTGCGCCCCGCGGCAAAAACTGGGCCGGTCGCCATCTCGCGCCACGCCTCCTGATTCGTGTGCGTGTCTATGTCCGCCTCTCGCACCTTTGCGCACCTCAGTGTGCTCTTCAGCCTCTTAGCCAAGGCAATGTACCAGACCCCTCTGAGCCGGTACCTTATCTCCAGATCAGCCGTCTCTAGCGACGCCAAAAACTCGCAGGTCTCTAGTTGATGTCCAACAGCGCCTCCCAGCCCGCCAGCGCGAGCTTTTCCACGATGGGGTCCTCCATCCCGACCTCTCGCAGGAACTCCCTGCTGATGTACGGAGTCCCGTACATCTCCAGCCTCAGAAAGGCATCATACTTGCTGACGAAAGAAGCTGGGGTCGCTTGATCCTCGGCAGGCTGCATGGTGTCAACGCTCACAAATGCTCAAAAAAACCAAACTCCGCCAAATGCCCTGAAATTTTCACCAATTGATCGCCTACTGCCTGCCTACAAAACCCCCTAACCAAAACTCCAAATGGTGCAGGCTAGCTAAGTGCGATTTCAGACCTAGGGAACTCCTCTTATCGCACAAACCCTAACTCAATCGGCTCAAATCTGAGGGGAAGGGTTACCTGGTGAGTGTGCGACTGTATGCTCCTCAAGTCTCTCTAAACGGAAGCTGGTTGAGTGCCGGACGGTGAGCCGGTGCTGAGGGCGGGAGCTTCTTGCAACGGTCGAGTGTGAAAAGTGCTGAAATTTTTCTAAGTACTGCCCTTATATACCCCCCCTGTCTGGCGCATCTGTCCTGCGCACTGAAGTTGCGCACTGACCTGCGCACTGCTGCGCGACTAAAAAACTACCAAGTTCTAAACTAGCTAAAAGACACTAGAAAAACTAAAAGAAAAACATGTAAAAGTAAAACGTGTCGGGTTACCTCCCGAAAAGTGCCTTTGTTTAACGTCGTTGGCTCGACTGTACCTCGTTACTTGCGTGAAAGTGTACCAGCGACCTCCCCCACTCTTGCTCCTGAGTGACCCCGCGCTCGTGCGTGTGTTGCATTCGTCTTGTTCCTGCGCAAAGGATCGGAAGGGTGATCAGCATGGTTAAAAGTTTGTGATAAATCATAAGTAACGAGGTTAGGTAAAGAGGAAGAAGAAATATGAGCAATAGTTCCAAGTTCTTCCTCTGGTGCATCTGGTGGCGGTTCTGGCGCAACAACCTGCGCATCTGCTATCTCTGGCTCTGCCAATTCAACTTCCCGCGCTGTGCCATCCCAGGGTTCTCCTAAATACTTTTTGACTCTCTGCCCATTGACCTGAAAACTATGTCGGTGCTCGTTTTCTAACTCGATTGTTCCGTAGGGGAAAACCTTGGTAACTGTGTATGGTCCCGTCCATTTGCTGCGCAGCTTCCCAGGCATGAGCTTTAGGCGCGAGGAGAATAATAGTACCTGGTCTCCTGGCTCAAAAGTGCGTCTGAGGATATTTTTGTCATGAAATGCCTTTGTGCGCGCCTTGTAATCGCGCAGTCCCTCATATGCATCCAGGCGCAGCTCTTCTAATTCGCTTAGCTCAAATGCGCGCTCGTTACCGGCCTCATCTAGGTTCAGGTTGCAAACGCGCAATGGCCAGTATGCTTTGTGCTCTAACTCCACTGGCAGGTGGCACGCTTTTCCATAAACCAACCGAAACGGCGAAGTCTCAATTGGTGTCTTATGTGCTGTTCGGTATGCCCATAGCGCATCATCAAGGCACTGGCTCCAGTCTTTGCGCGACGGTCTCACAGTTTTCTCCAGGATACGCTTGATCTCTCTGTTGGAAACCTCGGCCTGTCCATTCGTCTGAGGGTGGTAAGCGGTGGACGTCTTGTGGCGCACTCCATAATGCTTGAACACCTGCGCCACAATCCTGTTGCAAAAATGCGTCCCCTGGTCGCTGACGATTGCCTTAGGCACTCCGTACCTGCAAAATATGTTAGTCCTCAAAAAGTCAGCGACCGTCTTACCATCATCCTTCCTGGTAGCCTTGGCCTCATCCCATTTGGAGACATAATCTACCGCGACCAATATATACTCATATCCGGAAGATGGAGGAAATGGCCCCATGAAGTCAATCCCCCAAATATCGAATACTTCATCCACTAGAATTGGCGTCTGCGGCATCTCATTGCGCGCGGATATGCCTCCTGTGCGCTGGCACCTGTCACAGTTCCTGCAGTGGTTATACGAGTCACTAAACAAGTGCGGCCAATAAAATCCGCAATCCAGGATCTTTCTGCTCGTGCGCTTTGGACCAAAGTGTCCTCCACATGCGTGCGCATGACAAAACATCAAAACAGAGTTAATTTTATGGTCAGGCACGCAGCGCCTCAAAATCTGATCAGGTCCTATTCTGAGCAAATACGGATCGTCCCAAATGTAATGCTTGGACTCATGTTTTAATCTCATGCATTGGGTTTTAGTGAAATGAGGAGGAAACGTACCTGTGACCAGGTAATTCGCAATGTGCGCATACCATGGTACCTTACCTGTCAGCGCCATCAGATGCTCGTCAGGGAATGTCTCCATGATTCGCCCTGGCTCCTCTGCTTTCACGATCCTGCTCAGGTGGTCCGCGACTATGTTCTCCGTGCCCTTCTTATCTTTGATTTCCAAGTCGAATTCCTGAAGTAGGAGCACCCAGCGCATCAGGCGCGGCTTAGTCTCCTTCTTGGACATTAGGTAACGGATTGCTGCATGGTCTGTGTAGACGATGACTCTGGCGCCAAGAACATATGCGCGGAACTTCTCCAGTGCAAACACGATTGCCAGAAGCTCCTTTTCCGTGGTGGTGTAGTTCCTCTGCACAGCGTCCAGTGTGCGCGATGCATAGTAAATGGCGTGCGGCTTCTTGTCCACGCGCTGTCCCAGGACTGCACCTACTGCATAGTCGCTTGCATCGCACATCAGTTCAAATGGCAGGCTCCAGTCTGGCGTGCGCATCACTGGCGCACTTGTCAGCGCTTCCTTAAGCTTGTCAAACGCGGTCCTGCACTCATCAGTAAATTCGAAACACACATCCTTTTGCAAGAGGTTAGACAGGGGTATACAAATCTTAGAAAAATCTTTTATGAAGCGCCTGTAAAACCCAGCATGCCCAAGGAATGATTTCACATCGCGCACGTTAGTGGAATAAGGCAGATTGGAAATAAGATCTATTTTGGCTTTGTCTACCTTGATCCCTTCCTGCGAGATAATATGTCCTAGTACTACTCCATTTGATACCATGAAATGACATTTCTCATAATTGAGCACTAGGTTTTTTGAAATGCAGCGCGCTAAGACCTTATCAAGATGAGTTAAGCATGTATCAAAGGTACCTCCGTACACAATAAAATCATCCATGAACACCTCTATGCATATACCAATCATATCAGAAAAGATGCTCATGACTAGACGTTGGAACGTACCTGGCGCGTTACACAGCCCAAATGACATGCGCCGAAACGCAAACGTACCGAATGGGTAGGTAAACGTGGTCTTCTCTTGATCTTCGGCAGCTGTGGGTATCTGATTGTACCCTGAATATCCGTCCAAGAAACAAAAGTAGGGCTTCCCCGCTAATCGATCTAGCATCTGATCCATAAAGGGTAGCGGAAAATGGTCCTTGCGCGTGACTGCGTTAAGCTTTCTGTAGTCGATGCACATGCGCCATCCAGTTTGTATGCGCTTGGGAACTAGCTCGCCCTGCGCATTCTCTTCTACTGTGATTCCTCCTTTCTTCGGCACAACGTGCACTGGACTTACCCATTTGCTGTCCGAGATTGGGTAGATAACTCCTGCGTCAAGCAGCTTCAGGATTTCTTTCTGCACCACCTCCATCATGTTCGGGTTCAATCTGCGCTGAGGCTCCCTGGATGGTTTGGCACCATCTTCCAATAGGATCCTATGCATGCATACGTCCGGGCTCACTCCGCGCAGGTCAGCGAGTGTCCATCCTATAGCGCACTGGTTCCTGCGCAGCACCTGCTGTAATCGCGCCTCCTGCTCCTCTTCTAATCCTTTCTTTATGATTACTGGCAAGGTGTCTTCATTTCCCAAGAATATGTACTCGAGGTGCTCTGGGAGTTGCTTCAGCTCGACCTTGGGTGCCTGTTCAATAGAGGGCAAGATCTTATTAGCAGAGCAGACATTAACTATATCATGTATCTGTCTGGATGCTGGTTCAGCACTGCTCAGCTCATCCTCTTGCGCCTCCAACTCTACCTGCGCCAGCGTCTCAGGTTCTTCTGCTACGCTTGCACATTGCGCGCATCTGCAACCAAGTCATCTATGCTGTCCATTGCGTGCACTGTGGCGTCCTCATGAGGGTGCTGCATCTCTTTGAATATATTAAAATGAATTTCCTCGCCGTCGACCTCCATAGAGAGCGTACCCCTCCACACATTTATCTTTGTGCGCGCTGTCATCAGAAATGGTCTGCCCAGTAGGATTTGCGCACTGCCTTTGCTCGACTCACCCTCCATTTCTAGGACATAGAAATCTGCTGGGAACACCAGCTCTCCTACTCGGACTAGAACATCCTCTATCATGCCCGTCGGTTGCTTGCACGACCGATCTGCTAGCTGAATGGTGAGACGTGCAGGCTTTAGAGGTCCAAGGCGCAATGACGCATATAGAGAGAAGGGTAGCACATTTATAGATGCGCCTAAGTCAATCATGCAATTGCTCACTGTGGTCTTACCTAAAGTGCAAGGGATGGTAAACGTACCTGGATCCCGGCATTTAGGTGGTACCTTATGTTGCACGATCGCTGAGGCCTGCGCATTTAGCATTACCTGTGCGGACTCGCCCTTCCTCCTCTTGTTTGTGCACAGCTCCTTTAAAAACTTGGCGTACCTAGGGATCTGCCGAACTGCTTCAATAAGGGGAATGTTTATTTCCACCTTACTGAATAACTCGTAGAGCTCCTTATCAAGCGCTTCCTTCCTAGCCGATGGTGCCTGTACAGGGAAAGGTGCAGGTATGTTAGTACGATTCATGCCTTTGTCCTTTGATTGTGTCATACCTGGCGCTTCGTCCTGCTGGCTTGTGGCTGGCGCTTCTGGTTGCGCATTTTGCTCTGGTGATCTGGGACTTGCGCAACTGGTTGCGCGGGTGCCTTTGCGGACTGCTCTGTTCCTACCGTGCGCCCAGTCCTCAGTGTCACGGCGTTGACTCCTCCCTTGGGATTCTGGATTACTTGCGAAGGCAGGTTGCCATCGCTCTTTTTCAGCTCATACACCGTGGTAGCAATCTGTGATAGCTGCTTCTCAATGGACTCGAACCTCTTGTCATACTTCTCATCATTCTTACTCACTGTGTCTGCTAGCTGCCCCACGATATCTTCCAAGGATCGCCTCGGTTGCTGGTTTTTCTGCGCTGGTGCGTCAATGCGGCGATGCGGTGGATTGTAAGGCGCAGCTTGTTGCGTCTGCTGTGGTGTGCGCTGGTCCGTGGACTGCCTCTGGAAATTGTTTTCCTCCTTCCATCTGAACCCATTTGCGGCTAGTCCAAAACGCGGCTGATTCTGCCTCTGTGGCCCTCTATTATCCCATCCTCCTAGAGCATTGACATCTCCTGATTCCTCGAAAAGTGTGGGACATGCATCGGTTTTGTTCTCAGTGGACGTGCAGAACTCGCATACCTTTAGCGCAGCTGGTTGCGCTCCCTGCGCGTGCATTAACTTTTGCAGCATGGCCTTCATTTCCTTTATCTCAGCGCTTGTTTCTACTTGATGCACAGAACGAGCACGACTGTTTTCAAGTGTTAGCTGATGTCTTACCTGCCCAGCAGAGTCTTCTATCAGCTGCCACGCGTCCTCTGGGTACATGTTGCAAATGTCGCCTCCTGCGCATGCATTCAATAATCTCAGCTCCATGGGCAGCAATCCATTCAGGAAATTCTCTATCAGCACATTCTGGGGCAGGCCGTGATTGTAGTAGTTGGCCTCCAGCTCCCTTAAACGCTCGTAGTACTCTGACAGCGACTCTCCTGCGCTCTGCCTAGGTGCGGCCAGCTCCCTCCTGAGTAGCGCGATCTTTGCTGCGGGATAGAACTTGTCCAGGAACTTCTTCTGCAGCTGCTCCCATGTGTGAATTGATCCTGCTGGTAAGTTCATCAGCCAATGCCTGGCCGTGTCACACAGTGAAAATGGGAACGCTTTCATCTTTAGCGCCTCGTCGCTTTCCCCTTCGGCCTTCATGTTCTTGCAGATGACTAGGAATTCTCGCACATGCTTGACTGGGTTCTCGTTGTTTATCCCGTGGAATTTGGGCATGTGATGAATGAGCGAGCTCCTGAGTTCAAAATGACCGTCTGGTGGAAGCACTATGCACCATGGCTGGTTAACCGTGATTGGGGCTGACATCTCGCGCACTGTTCTGCGTCGCGCGGTCTGTCGCGCTGGTGGTGCGTTATACACTTCAGCGGCCATCCTTGCTTCAACCTCGCGCTGCACTTCTTCTCTGAACAGGGCTGCGCGGTTATGTGCCCTCGCATCCTCTGGGGTTTTGTCCCCTAAGTTATCTCCAACGACACTGTTATCCTCCATGACCTGTTCTAAATCTCAAAGAAAACGAAATTAAAAGAAAACTAAGTTGTTGCGTCTGTCAGTGCGCAACTAGAATCTGCACAGCGCAACTGTTTCAAGGTTGCGCAGGCTGATGTTGATTGCACGCTGTCAGAAACAACAACGAAAATAAAGCAAACAGAAATAACTAACTACTATAAAAGAGACTTAAGCTGGTTAAAGCTTATCTGTGTTGCTCCCCGGCAACGGCGCCAAAATTTGATAGCGCGTCGTTGTGCGCGTCAAATTTATTCCTTCCTTCCTCACTTAGTACAGCGGCTAAGTCAGGGTCGAATCCACAGGGACCAAGTAGATTAGCTTTAACTAGTAACCTGCACTTACGAAAACTAGGGGGTGTGACTGATTGGGTTGCGCGAGTGCGCGAGTAAACAGTAGTAAATGCAGGAATTGCACTAGACGTGCACAGGCAGTAGAGATTAAGTACTATGACTATGAAAAGTATCGGCGCAGACAATCCTCTATGAGTGTATTCCTTATCATCGACTCTAAACGTCTATAGTTTGGTTTACTGATGTTAGTGTCCGATTAACGCTTCCTAACATGCGCGCATGTTCCGATCAAAGGAAATACTCATAGAATCATGCCCAACCGATACCAAGCGTTTAGCTAGACATGCTAGTAGTAAACATCATAGAAACAGTAAATAATATCTAAAGTATCCAAGAAAACAGCAACAAGCAGGTGCGTGCAGGTTGCAGTGTCTCGGCTGGCGCAGTCGGCTAGCGCAGGTCCTCTCAGTAGGCTCGTGTGTTTTTCTGTTCTGCCGCTCTCTCGTGTGCTGTGGTCCTCTCTTGGTGCTATTGATGCTCTCACAAACCCTAGCCTTCCTCTCTTTATATACTGCTCATGAGGCCCAACCTTGGCAACTTCCAAATCTGGTGGTGTCAAGATTTGGAAACACCACTATTCTGCGCATGGCGCACTGCACCTTGGTTAGCGCAATCGGTCTGCGCACCGTAGTGGACTCTGCCACTTTCTGTTTGTTTGCGCTGCTAGCTCCGCAGGCTGAGTGATGCGCGTCTTAAACGCTGCCCGTTAGGGCGTATCCGACTTAGGCCCTCGTTTCGCCCTGAAATACAAAAACACTGGAAACCAGTAATCTTGTACACAAAATAATGCAAACAAGCATAGGGTTAGGATCTAAATAGTGTGTATAAATAGGCTCTATCAAACACCTCTATACATAAACCAATCATATCAGAGAAAATGCTCATGACTAAGCGTTGGAACGTACCTGGCGCATTACACAGCCCAAACGACATGCGCCGGAACGCAAAGGTACCGAATGGGCAGGTAAAGGTTGTCTTCTCTTGATCCTCCGCAGCTATAGGTATCTGATTGTACCCTGAGTAACCGTCCTGGAAGCAAAAGTGCGGTTTCCCTACCAACGGTCGAGCATCTGGTCCATGAACGGTACCGGGAAGTGATCCTTGCGCGTGACTGCGTTTAGCTTCCTCTAGTCAATGCATATACGCCATCCAGTCTGTATGCGCTTGGGAACTAGCTCGCCCTGCGCATTTTTCTCTACTGTGATGCCTCCTTTCTTGGGCACAACGTGCACTGGACTTACCCACTTACTGTCTGAGATCGGGTATATTACTCCTGCGTCAAGCAGCTTCAGGATCTCTTTCTGCACTACCTCCATCATAATTGGATTCAGTCTACGCTGAGGTTCTGATGCACGCGTCGTTGTGCGCGTCAAATTAATTCCTTCCTCTTCCACTTAGTACAGTGGTTAAGTCGGGGTCGAATCCACAGGGAGGCAGTAGATTAGCTCTAACTAGTAACCTGCACTTACGAAAACTGGGGGTGTGAGTGATTGGGGTTGCGCAATGCGCGAGTAAACAGTAATAAAATGCAGGAGTTGCACTAGACGTGCGCAGGAAATAGAGACTAAGTACTATGACTATGAGAAGTATCGGTGCAGACAATCCTCTATGATTGTATTCCTTATCATCGACTCTAAATGTCTATAGTTTGGTTTGCTAATGTTAGTGTCCGATCAAGGCTTCCTAACATGTGCGCATGTTCCGATCAAAGTTCATGAGCTATTAATTCTTAAGACTAGTCTAAACGGCTGCGAATCCTGTCACAGTAGCAACTGATTATCCTAGCGCGTTACTCCTAGTCGGCACCGTCAGGCTATTCAACTAGTTTAACATATAACAACAAGCAACAAGAGTAAGATTGCGGTTCAAGGCTTCCCCTACTCATGCAACTAGCTGCCAACAATGTGCGCAGAATTAATATAAGCAAACAAGCTATGCATTAAGCGCAAGTCTCAAAGGAAATACTAATAGATTCATGCCCAACCGATACTAAGCGTTTAGCTAGACATGCTAGCAGTAAACATCATAGAAATAGTAAATAATATCTAAAGTATCAAAGAAACAGCAACAAGCAGGTGCGTGCAGGTTGCAGAGTCTTAGCTGGCGCAGTCGGCTAGCGCAGGTCCCCTCAGTAAGCTCGTGTGTTTTTCTGCTTCGCTGCTCTCTCGTGTGCTATGATGATGATGGATGCTCTCAATTGTCTCGTGAGTCTTCTTCAAACCCTAGCCTTCTTCTCTTTATATACTGCTCAAGAGGCTCATTGATCGCGCGTCGTCGTGCGCGTCAAATATAATCCTTCCTCTCCCACTAGTACAGCGGTTAAGTAAGGGTCGATCTCCACAGGGAGCAAGCAGTGAGTCTTAGCCAGTAACCTACACTTAAGAAAACGGGGGTTGCGTGAGTGATTGGGGGTTTTGCGCGATGCGCGAGTAACAGCGAATATCGTAACTCAGGGAATTGCACTAGACTTGCGCACGCAGTAGAGATGAAGTACTATCTTTATGAGAAGTATTGGGCAGACAATCCTCTATGAATGCATTCCTTATCATCGACTCTAAACATCTATAGCTTGTGGTTTACTTGGGTTAGTGTCCGGTAAAGGCTTCCTAACACGTGCGCATGTTCCGTTCAAAGTTCATGTGCTATTAATCCTTAGAACTAGACTAAACAGCTGCGAATCCTGTCACAGTAGCAACTGCCTACCCTAACTCGTTACTCCTAATTGTCACGGTAAGTTTGCGGTTCAAGGCTTCCCCTACGCATGCAACTAGTTTAACAGGTGACAAGCAAGCAACACAAGTAAGTTTGCGGTTCAAGGCTTCCCCTACTCATGCAACTAACTGTCTCAGCGCGCACAGAATTAATACAAGTAAATAAACTATGCATTAAGCTCAAGTCTCAAAGGTAATACATCATAGGTTCATGCCCGACCAACACTAAGTGTTTAGCTAGACATGCTAGTGGTAAACATCATAAAATAGTAAATAACAACTACTGTATCAGAGAAAACGGTAGCAAATAGTGCGTGCAGTGTCTTCTCTTGGCTGGCGCAGTCGGCTGGCGCAACTCTCCTTGACAGGTCCGTGTGTTTTCCAGTTCTGCCGCGCAGTGCCTCTGGAATGCCGCTGAGTGATCATGTTCCGATCTCTGAGGCCGTGGTGCTGCCTCTCCGTGTTGTTCTGAAACCCTAGACCTCCTCTCCTTTATATACTGCCCAGGAAGTTCACCTTTGGCAACTTCCAAATCTGGTCACTGGATTTTGCGCCTGGCGCACGGCATCGGCTAGCGCATATGGTTAGCGCACCTCTGCTGTCTTTCGCCATTTCTTCTTCTGTTTGCGCCGCTAGCTCCTCAGGCTGATCTTTCACTCCTAGAACGCTGCCTGTTAGCGCGTATCCGACTTAAGGACTCGTTTTGACCTGATATACAAAAACATTGGAAACGAGTAATCTTGCTCATGAAATATTGCAAACAAGCATAGGGTTATGACCTAAATAATGTGTATAACTAGGCTCTATCAAACCCCCCAGAACAGTTCCAATCTCAGCCTTCGGATAGCAGCTATGGAACTCGTTCCGCTCTCCCTCCTTGGTCCGTCTGCGCCGGTCGGCGCACGCGTTTGCAACCGCGCCCGCTTTCCTTAGCTCGGCTTCCAGAGAGAAGGTGGTCTGTTTTCCCACCTCGCCACGCTTTGGGTATTTCGCCTTTGGCATCTGCGTGACTGAGCGCGCTCTTTTGTTCCGAAGGTTGCGAAGCACCGGCCTCCACTAGCGCACTCGACCATATACCTCGCCTTCGAAGCACAAGCGACTAACCGCCTCTCTGGAGCATTTCTATCAACTCCACATCCCCTGTATATCCCAACTAACAGGAGCCGAAAAAAACGAAAAAATTATGCTAAAACAGTAGAGAACGGCGCACGCAATACGGATAGCGCAACACAAGCTGGAGCGCATGCGCATCCTGCACCTTAGCGCACTACTGCTACTAATTCTCTTCAACTTAAACTAAGCTATACTAAAAATGCTCAAAACATGAAATGTAAGAGTAACGCCCCCCCCCCCCCCCCACACTTGAACAGAGACGTGTCCCCACGACTCAAGCTCAAGCGCATGGAGAGCGCACATGCATGCAATGCAAAAAAAGAACGAATATGAGAAAAAAACGTGTAAAAGTAAAAAACGTGTCGGGTTACCTCCCGACAAGTGCCTTTGTTTAACGTCGTTGGCTCGACTGTACCTCGTTACTTGCGTGAAAGTGTGCCAGCGACCTCCCCCACTCTTGCTCCTGAGTTGCCCCGCGCTTGTGTATGTGTTGCGTGCTCTTTGGTCCTGCGCAAAGGATCGAAAAGGTGCTCAGCATGGGTAATAGTATGTGATAAATCATAAGTAACGAGGTTAGGTAAAGAGGGAGAAAAAAGATGAGCGATAGTTTCCAGTTCTCCCTCTGGTGCATCTGGTGGCGGCTCTGGCGCAATGCGCATGCGCCATCCAGCCTGAATGCGCTTGGGAACTAGCTCGCCCTGCGCATCTGCAACCAAGTCGTCTATGCTGCCCATCGCGTGCACTGTGGCGTCTTCATGAGGGTGCTGCATTCCTTTGAATATGTCGAAGTAGATTTCTTTCCTATCAACCTCCATGGACAGCGTGCCCCTCCACACGTCTATCTTCGTGCGCGCGGTCATCAGAAAAGGTCTGCCCAGGAGGATCTGCGCACTGCTGGCGCTTGATTCACCCTCTATTTCGAGCACATAAAAGTCTGCTGGGAACACCAGCTCTTCCACTCGAACTAGGACATCTTCTATCATGCCTGCAGGTTGTTTGCACGATTGATCTGCTAGCTGAATTGTGAGACCTGCAGGTTTTAGTGGTCCAAGGCGCAAGGTCGCATAGAGAGAATATGGTAATAAATTGATTGATGCGCCTAAATCGATCATGCAATTGCTTACCGTGGTTTTACCTAAGGTGCAAGGGATAGTGAATGTACCTGGATCTCGGCACTTAGGTGGTACCTTTTGTTGCACGATTGCTGAGGCCTGCGCATTTAGCATTACCTGTGCGCATTCGCCTGTCCTCCTTTTATTTGTGCACAGCTCTTTTAAAAACTTCGCATACCTGGGAATCTGTCGAATAGCTTCTATGAGAGGTATGTTGATTTCCACCTTGCTGAACAGCTCATATAGTTCCTTGTCCAGTGCTTCTTTTCTCGCCAGTGGTGCCTGCACAGGGAAAGGAGCAGGTATGTTAGTACAATTTTTGTCCTTGTTTGTCGAGTGAGACATACCTGGCGCTTTGCCCTGCTGGTTCGCGGTTGGCGCTTCTGATTGCGCCTCTGGCTCTGGTTGCGCACTCTGAGCTGCTGGATCTGGGACTTGCGCAACTGGTTGCGCGGGCGCCTGCGCGGTCTGCTCTGTTCCCACTGTGCGCCCAGTCCTCAGTGTTACTGCATTAACTCCTCCCTTAGGGTTCTGAATCACTTGCGAAGGCAGGTTGCCATCGCTCTTTTTCAGCTCATACACCGTGGTTGCAATTTGTGATAGATGCTTCTCTATGGATTCGAACCTCTTGTCATACTTTTCGTCATTCTTGCGCACTGTGTCTGCTAGCTGCCCCATGATATCTTCCAAGGATCGCTTTGGTTGCTGATTGTTCTGCGCTGGTGCGTCTGTGCGGCGATGCGGTGGATTGTAGGGTGCAGCTTGTTGCGTCTGCTGTGGCGCGCGCTGATCAGTGGGCTGCCTCTGGAAATTGTTCTCTTCTCTCCATCTGAATCCATTTGCAGCAAGCCCAAAGCGCGGCTGATTCTGCCTCTGCGGTCCTCTGTTGTCCCATCCTCCAAGGGCATTTACATCTCCAGTTTCTTCAAAAAGTGTTGGGCATTCATCTGTCTTGTGCTCAGTGGACCTGCAGAATTCACATACCTTTGGCGCAACTGGTTGTGCGCTCTGCGCACTCATCAGCTTCTGTAGCATGGCCTTCATTTCTTGGATCTCAGCGCTTGCCTCTACCTGATGCACAGAACGATTACGACTACTTTCAAGTGTCAATTGATGTCTTACCTGCCCAGCAGAATCTTCTATCAGCTGCCATGCATCCTCCGGGTACATGTTGCAAATGTCCCCTCCTGCGCATGCATTCAGTAGTCGAAGCTCCATGGGCAGCAGTCCATTCAGAAAGTTCTCTATCAGCACATTCTGAGGAAGCCCGTGATTGTAGCAGTTGGCTTCTAGCTCCCTGAAACGCTCGTAGTATTCTGACAGAGACTCCCCTGCGCTCTGCCTTGGCGCGGCCAATTCCCTTCTGAGCAGCGCAATCTTCGCTGCTGGATAAAATTTGTCTAAGAATTTCTTCTGCAGCTGCTCCCATGTGTGGATTGATCCTGCGGGTAGGCTCATCAGCCAGTGTTTGGCTGCATCGCTCAATGAAAATGGGAATGCCTTCATCTTCAGCGCTTCTTCGTTCTCCCCCAAGGTCTTCATGGTCTCGCAAATGATTAGGAACTCCCGCACATGCTTGACTGGATTTTCGTTGTTCATTCCGTGAAACTTGGGCATGTGATGGATGAGTGAGCTCCTCAGTTCGAACTGTCCGTTGGGCGGAAGCACTATGCACCATGGCTGGTTAACAGTGAGTGGGGCTGACATTTCGCGCACTGTCCTGCGCCTCGCGACTGGACGAACGGGTGGCGCAATGTATGGTTCAGCGGCCATCCGTGCGTCGACCTCACGCTGCACTTCCTCTCTGAATAGGGCTGCGCGGTTATGTGCCCTTGCTTCCTCTGGGGTTCTGTCTCCCAGGTTATCTCCAACCACACTGTTATCCTCCATGTCCTGATCCAAACTCAAGAAACAAATTAAATGGCAACGAAGTTGTTGCGTCTGTCAGTGCGCAACTAGAATCTGCGCAGCGCAACTGTTTCAAGGTTGCGCAGGCTGATGTGATTGTGCGCTGTCAGAAACAACAACGAGAAAACAAAACAAAATGAAATAACTAGTTACTAAAATGAGAAATGAAAGCTAGCTAAAACTTAGCTGTGTTGCTCCCCGGCAACGGCGCCAAAATTTGATCGCGCGTCGTCGTGCGCGTCAAATATAATCCTTCCTCTCCCACTAGTACAGCGGTTAAGTAAGGGTCGATCTCCACAGGGAGCAAGCAGTGAGTCTTAGCCAGTAACCTACACTTAAGAAAACGGGGGTTGCGTGAGTGATTGGGGGTTTTGCGCGATGCGCGAGTAACAGCGAATATCGTAACTCAGGGAATTGCACTAGACTTGCGCACGCAGTAGAGATGAAGTACTATCTTTATGAGAAGTATTGGGCAGACAATCCTCTATGAATGCATTCCTTATCATCGACTCTAAACATCTATAGCTTGTGGTTTACTTGGGTTAGTGTCCGGTAAAGGCTTCCTAACACGTGCGCATGTTCCGTTCAAAGTTCATGTGCTATTAATCCTTAGAACTAGACTAAACAGCTGCGAATCCTGTCACAGTAGCAACTGCCTACCCTAACTCGTTACTCCTAATTGTCACGGTAAGTTTGCGGTTCAAGGCTTCCCCTACGCATGCAACTAGTTTAACAGGTGACAAGCAAGCAACACAAGTAAGTTTGCGGTTCAAGGCTTCCCCTACTCATGCAACTAACTGTCTCAGCGCGCACAGAATTAATACAAGTAAATAAACTATGCATTAAGCTCAAGTCTCAAAGGTAATACATCATAGGTTCATGCCCGACCAACACTAAGTGTTTAGCTAGACATGCTAGTGGTAAACATCATAAAATAGTAAATAACAACTACTGTATCAGAGAAAACGGTAGCAAATAGTGCGTGCAGTGTCTTCTCTTGGCTGGCGCAGTCGGCTGGCGCAACTCTCCTTGACAGGTCCGTGTGTTTTCCAGTTCTGCCGCGCAGTGCCTCTGGAATGCCGCTGAGTGATGATGTTCCGATCTCTGAGGCCGTGGTGCTGCCTCTCCGTGTTGTTCTGAAACCCTAGACCTCCTCTCCTTTAT
The DNA here is from genome assembly GCA_963678935.1 of Umbilicus rupestris. Taxonomy (NCBI): domain Eukaryota; kingdom Viridiplantae; phylum Streptophyta; class Magnoliopsida; order Saxifragales; family Crassulaceae; genus Umbilicus; species Umbilicus rupestris. The sequence continues at coordinate 8,593,375 of OY787618.1, forward strand.
ATACTGCCCAGGAAGTTCACCTTTGGCAACTTCCAAATCTGGTCACTGGATTTTGCGCCTGGCGCACGGCATCGGCTAGCGCATATGGTTAGCGCACCTCTGCTGTCTTTCGCCATTTCTTCTTCTGTTTGCGCCGCTAGCTCCTCAGGCTGATCTTTCACTCCTAGAACGCTGCCTGTTAGCGCGTATCCGACTTAATGACTCGTTTTGACCTGATATAAAAAAAACATTGGAAACGAGTAATCTTGCTCATGAAATATTGCAAACAAGCATAGGGTTATGACCTAAATAATGTGTATAACTAGGCTCTATCACTCATCCTTGGCAACTTCCAAATCTGGTGGTGTCAGGATTTGGAAACACCATTATCTGCGCATAGCGCACGGCATCTTGGTTAGCGCAATCGGTAAGCGCACCGTTGTCGACTCTGCCAACTTCTCTGTTTGCGCCGCTAGCTCCGCAGGCTGTGTGATGCGCGTCCTAAACTCTGCCTGTTAGCGAGTATCCGACTTAGGCCCTCGTTTCGCCCTGAAATACAAAAACACTGGAAACCAGTAATCTTGTACTCAAAATAATGCAAACAAGCATAGGGTTAGGATCTAAATAATGTGTATAAATAGGCTCTATCAGGTTCCCTGGATGGTTTGGCACCATTTTCCAGCAGAATTCTGTGCATACACACATTAGGGCTTACTCCGCGCAAGTCAGCTAATGTCCATCCTATAGCGCGCTGGTTCTTGCGCAACACCTCCTGTAATCGCGCCTCCTACTCCTCCTCTAATCCTTTCTTTATAATGACAGGCAGGGTGTCCTTATTACCCAGGAATATGTACTTTAAGTGCTCGGGCAATTGTTTCAGCTCAACTTTGGGTGCCTGTTCAATAGAAGGTAGGATTTTATTAGTAGCGCAAACATTAACCAGATCATATACCTGCCTGGACACTGGTTCTGTGCCGCTCAGCTCATCATCATGCGCCTCCATCTCTGCCTGTGTCAGTGGCGCAGGCTCCCCTGTTGCGCATGCGCAACCAAGTCGTACATACTATCCAACGCGTGTACTATGGCGTCCTCATGAGGATGCTGCATCCCCTTAAAAATGTTAAAGTGAATCTCCTCGCCATCTACCTCCATTGAGAGCGTACCTTTCCACACGTCTATATTTGTGCGTGCAGTCATCAGAAATGGTCTGCCCAGTAGGATTTACGCGCTTCCCTTGCTCGGCTCACCCTCCATCTCCAAGACATAGAAATCTGCTGGGAACACCAGCTCTCCCACTTGGACGAGAACGTCCTCTATCATACCCGTCAGTTGTTTGCACGACAGATCTGCTAATTGGATGATGAGACCTGCAGGCTTTAGTGGACCAAGGTGCAATGGCACATACAAGGAGTAAGGAAGCACATTTATAGATGCACCGAGATCAATCATGCAGTTGCTTACCGTGGTCTTACCTAAGGTGCACGGTATGGTGAACGTACCTGGATCCCGGCATTTAGGTGGTACCTTGTGTTGCACAATTGCTGATGCATGCGCGTTAAGCATTACTTATGTGCACTCGCCTTTCCTCCTCTTGTTTGTGCACAGCTCCTTCAAGAACTTGGCGTATCGAGGGATCTGCCGAACTGCCTCAATTAGGGGAATGTTTATTTCCACCTTACTGAATAATTCATACAGCTCCTTGTCTAGCGCCTCCTTCCTTGCTAAAGGTACCTGCACAGGGAAAGGTGCAGGTGCGTTAGTACGATTGATACTCTTTTCTCCTGATTGTATCATACCTGGCGCCACCCCCTGTTAGTTTGTAGCTTGCGCCGCTGGTTGCGCATCCGGCTGTCCTGGCACTGGAGGTTGCGCAACTGGCTTCGCGGGCACCTTTGCGGTCGGAGCTGTCTCAACTGTGCGCCCAGTACTCAGCGTTACGGCGTTAACTCCTCCCTTAGGGTTTTGAATCACTTGCGAAGGTAGGTTGCCATCGCTCTTTTTCAGCTCATAAACCGTGGTAGCAATCTGCGACAACTGCTTCTCAATTGACTCGAACCTCTTGTCATACTTTTCATCATTCTTGCGCACAGTGTCTGCTAACTGACCCACTATGTCTTTTAAGGAGCGCCGCGGTTGCTGGTTATTCTGTGTTGGTGCGTCATTGCGGCGGTGCGGTGGGTTGTATACTTGCTGCGCCTGCTGTGGTGTGCGATATTCCGCGGGCTGCCTTTGGAGATTGCTGTCTTCCTTCCATCTGAATCCATTTGTGGCTAGTCCAAAACGCGGCTGATTGTGCCTCTGCGGTCCTCTATTGTCCCATCCTCCTAGAGCATTTACATCTCCTGATTCCTCGAAAAGTGTGGGACATGCGCCGGTTTTGTGCTCAGTGGACGTACAGAACTCGCATGCCTTCGGCGCAACTGGTTGCGTGCCTTGCGCACTCATCAGCTTCTATAGCATGGCTTTCATCTCCTTTATTTCAGCACTGGAATCCACCTGATGCACAGCGCGCGCACGACTGTTCTCGAGCGTCAATTGATGCCTCACCTGTTCAGCAGAATCCTCTATCATCTGCCATACATCCTCCAGGTACATGTTACATATGTCACCGCCTGCGCATGCATTCAATAATCTAAGTTCCATCTGTTGTAGCCCGTTCAAGAAATTCTCTATCAACACATTTTGGGGCAGGCCATGATTATAGCAGTTGGCTTTCAGCTCCCTGAAACGCTCATAGTACTCTGATAGTGACTCTCCTATACCCTGCCTAGGCGTGGCCAATTCCCTCCTGAGTAGCGCGATCTTAGCTGCGGAGTAGAACTTATCCAAGAACTTCTTCTGGAGCTGCTCCCATGTGCGAATAGATCCTGCTGGTAAGCTCATCAGCCAATGCCTGGCTGTATCACACAATGGAAAAGGGAACGCCTTCAGCTTCAGCGCTTCTTCACTCTCTCCATTGGTCTTCATGTTCTCGCAGATAACTAGGAATTCACGCGCATGCTTGACCGGGTTCTCGTTGTTCATCCCATGAAACTTAGGCATATGATGAATGAATGAGCTCCGTAGTTCAAAATGCCCATCAGGTGGAAGTACTATGCACCAAGGTTGTTTGACTGTGATTGGAGCCGACATCTCGCGCACTGTTCTGCGTCGCACAATCTGTTGCGCGGGTTGCGCATTATACACTACTTCAGCGGCCATCCGAGCATCAACTTTGCGCTGTACTTCCTCTCTAAACCGAGCTGCGCGGTTATCTGCCCTTGCATTGTTAGGTCCCTCTGGGGTTTTGTTCCATAAGTTATCGCCGATGACACTATTATTCTCCATGCCCTGTTCTAAACTTAAAGAAAACAAAATTAAAAGACAACTAGGTTGTTGCCCCTGTCGGTGCGCAACTATAATCTGCGCAGCGCAACTGTTTCAAGGTTGCGCAGGCTGATGTTGATTCCGTACTGTCAGAAACGCCAACGAAAAAAAAGAAATAACTAACGACTGTAAAAGAAGACTTGAACTAGTTAAAACTTATCTGTATTGCTCCCCGGAAACGGCGCCAAAATGATCGCGCGTCGTTGTACGCATCAAATTAATCCTTCCTTCTCCACTTAGTACAGTGGCTAAGTCAGGGTCGATCCCACAAGGAGCATGCAGAATTGATCGCGCGTCGTTGTGCGCGTCAAATTAATTCCTTCCTCTTCCACTAGTACAGCGGTTAAGTAAGGGTCGATCTCCACAGGGAGCAAGCAGTTCAGTTTTAGCCAGTGACCTACACTTACGAAGATTGGGGGGGTGAGTGATTGGTTTGCGCGATGCGCGAGTAAACAGTCGTAAAACGCAGGGAATTGCACTAGACGTGCGCAGGCAGTAGAGATTAAGTACTATGACTATGAGAAGTATCGGCGCAGACAATTCTCTATAAGTGTATTCCTTATCATCGACTCTAAATGTCTATAGCTCGAGTTGCTAATGTTAGTGTCCGATCAAGGCTTCCTAACATGTGCGCATGTTCCGATCAAAGTTCATGTGCTATTAATTCTTACACTAGACTTAAACAACTACGAATCCGATCAAGGTAGTAATTGTCTATCCTAGCGCGTTACTCCTAGTTGGCACCGTCAGGCTATTCAACTAGTTTAACAAACAACAACAAGCAACAAGAGTAAGATTGCGGTTCAAGGCTTCCCTTACTCGTGCAACAAGCTGCCAGTAATGTGCACAGAATTAATATAAGCAAGCAAGTTATGCATTAAGCGCAAGTCTCAAAGGAAATACTCATAGATTCATGTCCAACTGATACTAAGCGTTTAGCTAGACATGCTAGTGATAAACATCATAGAAACAGTAAATAATAACTAGAGTATCTAAGAGAGCAATAGCAAACAGTGCGTGCAGGTTGTAGTCTTGGCGGGCGCAGTCGGCTAGCGCAGATCCTCTCAGCAAGCTCATGTGTTTTCCAGTCCTAGTGCGCAGTGCCTCCTTGGTGTACGAACTGTGCCGTGGTGTCGAATGTATGAAAATTGTCCTCTTAACCCTAGCCTCCTCCTCTTCTTTATATACTGCTCAGAGGCTCACTCTTGGCAACTTCCAAATCTGGTCATGTCAGGATTTGGAAACACCATCATCTGCGCCTGGCGCACGGCATACTGCTTAGCGCATTGGTCGGCGCAACTCTGCTGTCTCTCGCCATTTCTTCTGTTTGCGCCGCTAGCTCCGCAGGCTGTGTGCTGCGCGTCCTAAACGCTGCCTGTTAGCGCGTATCCGACTTAGGCCCTTGTTTTGTCCTGAAATACAAAAACACTGGAAACCAGTAATCTTGTACATAAAATAATGCAAACAAGCACGGGGTTATGATCTAAATAATGCGTATAAATAGGCTCTATCAAAACCCCCCACACTTGCCCCTTGTTCGTCCTCGAACAAGCACTCAAGCACGGATACCATTACCTCTCTGGAGTCTAGCGCACAGTCTTACACTCTGGTGCGGTCTGCACTACTGATCACCGTGCGCTGCACTTCCTCCTGCGCACAACTGCTGTCAACAGTTTAAGTATAGTGATTTCGAAATTCATTACCTCTCAGCTGGGATGAAGATCATTTCGGATGGCTGGGAGATAGCTCTTCATAGGCTCCAGGTTGTCAGCTCTAACTCCGAGAATGGGTATATGGTTAACAGCGCAAGTTTCTTCCCGCGCGTGATTCTTCCGCGCACTTCCTGGGAACTCAAGCCTTTTGATGATTCTCTGTGGATTTTGCGCCCGCTGGTACTTGTGCGCACGCTAATTCTTTTTTGTAGCGCAAATCATTTGCTGGTATTTTTCTTTTGTACAGCTTTGTCTTATGATTCCTATCTTTCCCAGAACGGTTCCAGTCTCGGCCTTCGAATAACAGCTATGGAACACCGCCCCGCTCTCCCTCCTTGGTCTGTCTGCGCAGGTCGGTGCACGCGTTTACACCCGCGCCCGCCTTCCTTGGCTCGACTTCCAGAGGGAAGGTGGTCTGTTTTCTCACCTCGCCACGCTTTGGGTGTTTCGCCTTCGGCATCTGCGTCACTGAACGCGCTCTCTTGTTCCGAAGGTCGCGAAGCACAGGCCTCCACTCGCGCTCTCGACCATATACCTCTCCTCTGAAGCGCGAACGACTAACCGCCTCTCTGGAGCGTTTCTGTCAACTCCACATCCCCTGTATATCCCAACTAACAGGAGCAGAAAAAATGAAAAAAATATACTAAAAACAGTTGATAGCGCACGGCGCAATAAGGATAGCGCAAACAAGCTGAACAGTGCGCGCAACCCGCACACAAGCGCACTACTGCTACTGTTTCCTGCAATAAAACTAAGCTACACTATAAAGCTCAAAGAATGCGAAATGTAAGTGTAACGCTCCCCCCCCCCCCACACTTAAACAGAGACGTGTCCCCACGACTCAAGCTCAAGCGCACGGACGATGCGCACACGCATGCAAGCAAAATAAAGAACATAAAAAATGAAGAACAAATAGTCAAAGTAGCGCAAATATAGCATAGGGACATAAAATATGTAGCACAAGAGTTCAGCACACAAATATAGCAACAGAATATCAAAATAAAGTTCAGCATATAAAGGAAAATGGACACCACCCTAAAGAAATGGTGACTGGCTCCCCTTGTGGTGCACGGGCCCTTTGGTGCCCTCCAGTCTGCGCGCGGGTCCTCGCGCGCCGGACTGGAGGCACAACTGGCTCTGGGGCCTCGTCCTCCTCCACCTGCGCGGCCTCTGCTGCCTGCGCACTGCTCTCTGCCCTTGGCCTTGGCACTCTGGCCGGCTGCAGGCGGTAGCACCATTCCAATGTGCCATCTTCCTTCACAGCTACCGCCCTGATCTGCAGCATGTGGGCGCGGTCCAGCGGGACAGCCGGCACCATTGTGTGCTCTGGCACCTCGGGCTCTCCATGTAACGCCCGCAGCAGGTGCGTAATTATCCCTCCGCAGGTCAGCGGTCCTCTTGCGCTGACCCGGCTCCAGTGGACCACCATGTCCGAAACAAATGGCACCCTCCTTTCGTAATACAGCCCCTTCAAGATGTCCAAGTCCAGGAGGTTGATCTTGGGCGCACCATTAAATCGCCCGACTGCATAAGCGACCAGGCGCCACAGGTAGAACATCCATGTGTCACGCAGCTCGCGTCCCCTGCTCTGCCCCGCGGCAAAGACTGGCCCGGTCGCCATCTCGCGCCAAGCCTCCTGGTTGGTGTGTGTGTCCAAGTCCTCCTCGCGCACCTCAATGTGCGCTTCAGCCTCTTAGTTGAGGCAATGTACCAGACGCCCCTGTGTTTGTACCTGATCTCCCGGTTGTCCGCCTCCAGTGATGCTAAAAATTTGCACGTATCCTCCTTGTCTGATGCGCTGTTGAGTTCCAACAGCGCCTCTCAGCCTGCTAACGCCAGCCTCTACACAACGAGGTCCTCCAGACCGACCTCGCGCAGGAAGTCCCTGCTAATGTACGGAGTCCCGTACATGTCCTGCCTCAGAAATGCTGCGTACCTGCTGGCGAAAATAGCTGGGGTCTCTTGGTCCCCGGCAGGCTGCATTGTGGCTGGGGTGCTCGTTCAACGCTGGTCAACACTCCTCAAACACTTCCAAAAATTCGAACTCCTCCGAATGCACTGAAACTCTCACCAAAGGAGCGCCTACTGCCCGCCTACAAAACCCTCTAAACACCACTCTAATCGGCGCACTCTATCCTGGTGCGATTTCAAAACCCTAGAGCACTCCTCCGTACAAAACCCTACTGGAATCGTGCTCAGATCTGGAGGAAAGGTTACCTGGGGGTAGTGCGGCCGTGTGGTCCTTGAATCTCTCTACACTGAAGCTGGGATGAGCGCCGGACAGCGGGTGGAGGCGGAAGGCGGGAGCTGCTGGTAACGGTTGAGTGAGAAAAAGTGCTGAAAATTTCTAAGTCCTGCCCTTATATACCCCTCTGGCTGGCGCAGCTGTCCTGCGCACTGCTGCTCGACTAAAAACTACAAGTCCTAAACTAACTAAAAGACACTAGAAAAACTAAAAAAAACATGTAAAAGTAAAACGAGTCGGGTTACCTCCCGACAAGTGCCTTTGTTTAACGTCGTTGGCTCGACTGTACCTCGTTACGTGCCAAAATGTGTGCCAGCGACCTCCCCCACTCTTGCTCCTGAGTGACCCTGCGCTTGTGCATGTGTTGTGTTCTTTTTGGTCCTGCGCAAAGGGTGAGAAGGATAGTCAGCATGGATAATATGTGAGAAGTCTGCAGTAACGAAGGTAGATGAAGAGGAAGAAGAAATGTGAGCAATAGTCTCCAGTTCTCCCTCTGGTGCATCTGGTGGTGCCTCTGGCGCGGCAGTTGGCGCATCTGTTATTACTGGTTCTGCCAACTCAATGTTGCGCGTTGTACCATCCCAAGGTTCTCCGAGATACCGTTTGACTCTCTGCCCATTTACCTGAAAACGATGCCGGTGCTCGTTTTCTAATTCGATTGTTCCATAGGGGAAGACCTTGGTGACTGTGTACGGTCCAGTCCATTTGCTGCGCAGCTTTCCAGGCATGAGCTTCAGGCGTGAGGAGAATAATAATACCTGGTCTCCTGGCTCAAAAGTGCGTCTGAGGATATGCTTGTCATGAAATGCCTTTGTCCGCTCCTTGTAATCGTGCAGTCCCTCATAGGCATCCAGGCGCAGCTCTTCTAACTCGCTGAGCTCAAACGCGCGCTCCTTGCCAGCCTCATCCAGGTTTAGGTTGCAAATGCGTAAGGCCCAATATGCTTTGTGCTCTAGCTCTACTGGCAAGTGGCATGCTTTTCCGTAGACCAACCGAAACGGTGAAGTCCCGATCGGTGTCTTATGCGCAGTGCGGTATGCCCACAGCGCGTCGTCCAGGCGTTGGCTCCAATCCTTGCGCGATGGTCTCACAGTTTTCTCCAGGATGCGCTTGATCTCTCTGTTGGAGACCTCGGCCTGTCCATTTGTCTGAGGATGATAAGCGGTGGACGTCTTGTGGCGCACTCCGTAATGCTTGAAAACTTGCGCCACGATCCTGTTGCAAAAGTGCGTCCCCTGGTCGCTGATGATTGTCTTAGGCACCCCGTACCTGCAAAAGATGTTAGTTTTCAGAAACTCAACGACCGTCTTACCATCATCCTTCCGTGTGGCCTTAGCTTCGACCCATTTGGAGACGTAATCCACCGTGACCATTATGTATTCATAGCCGGCAGACGGGGGAAATGGCCCCATGAAGTCGATTCCCCATATATCAAACACTTCATCTACGAGAATTGGCGTCTGCGGCATCTCGCTGCGCGCTGATATGCCTCCTGTGCGCTGGCACCTATCGCAATTCCTGCAATAGTCATATGCGTCTCTAAACAGGTGCGGCCAATAAAATCCGCAGTCCAGGACCTTCCTGCTGGTGCGCTTGGGACCAAAGTGTCCTCCACAGGCGTGTGCATGACAAAACATCAAAACAGAGTTAAATTCATGGTCAGGCACGCAACGCCTCAATATCTGATCTGGTCCTATTCTAAGCATATAAGGATCATCCCAAATATAATGTTTGGACTCATGTTTCAATCTCATGCACTGCGTTTTATTGAAATGCGGAGGAAACGTACCTGTGACCAGGTAATTCGCAATGTGCGCATACCATGGTACCTTACCTGTTAGCGCCATCAGATGCTCGTCAGGAAATGTCTCAGTGATCTTCCCTGGCTCCTCCTCCTTCACGATCCTGCTCAGGTGGTCCGCAACTGTGTTCTCCGTGCCCTTCTTGTCTCTGATCTCCAGGTCGAATTCCTGCAGTAGGAGCACCCAGCGCATCAGGCGTGGCTTAGTCTCCTTCTTGGACATTAGGTAGCGGATGGCTGCGTGGTCTGTGTATATGATGACCCTGGCGCCTAGAACGTATGCACGGAACTTCTCTAGCGCAAACACAATTGCCAGAAGCTCCTTCTCTGTGGTGGTGTAGTTCCTCTGCGCAGCGTCCAGTGTGCGCGATGCATAATAGATTGCGTGCGGTTTCTTGTCCACTCGCTGCCCCAAGACTGCACCTACTGCATAATCGCTTGCGTCACACATCAGTTCAAATGGCAGGTTCCAGTCTGGTGCGCGCATCACTGGCGCACTGGTCAGCGCCTCCTTCAGCTTATCAAATGCGGCCCTGCACTCATCAGTAAAATCGAAGCACACATCTTTTTGCAAGAGGTTAGACAGGGGAATACAAATTTTAGAGAAGTCTTTGATAAAACGCCTGTAAAACCCAGCGTGTCCTAAGAATGACTTCACGTCGCGCACGCTAGTGGCATAAGGTAGATTAGAAATAAGGTATATCTTAGCCTTGTCTACCTTGATCCCCTCCTCTGAGATGATGTGTCCTAGCACTACACCATGCGTTACCATGAAATGACATTTTTCATAATTAAGTACTAGGTTCTTAGAAATGCAGCGCGCCAAAACCTTATCTAGATGACTTAAACACGCATCAAAGGTACCTCCATATACAGTAAAGTCATCCATGAACACTTCTATGCATATACCAATCATATCAGAAAAAATGCTCATGACAAGGCGTTGGAACGTACCTGGCGCGTTGCACAGCCCAAATGACATGCGCCGAAACGCAAATGTACCGAACGGGCAGGTGAACGTGGTCTTCTTCTGATCCTCCGCAGCTATGGGTATCTGATTGTACCCTGAATATCCGTCCAAGAAACAAAAATAGGGTTTACCTGCTAATTTGTCTAGCATCTGATCCATAAAGGGTAGCGGGAAATGGTCCTTGCGCGTTACTGCGTTAAGCTTCCTGTAGTCGATGCACATGCGCCATCCAGTCTGAATGCGCTTGAGAACAAGCTCGCCCTGCGCATTTTCTTCCACTGTGATTCCTCCCTTGTTAGGCACAACGTGCACTGGACTGACCCATTTGCTGTCCGAGATGGGGTAAATGACTCCTGCGTCAAGCAACTTTAAGATCTCCTTCTGCACTACCTCCATCATATTTGGGTTCAATCTGCGCTGAGCCTCCCTGGATGGTTTGGCACCATCTTCCAATAGTATTCTGTGCATGCACACGTCTGGGCTCACTCCACGCAGATCTGCCAGTGTCCATCCTATAGCGCACTGGTTCCTGCGCAGCACCTGCTGTAAGCGCACTTCCTGCTCCTCTTCTAATCCTTTCTTTATGATTACTGGCAGGGTGTCCTCATTTCCCAAGAAAATGTATTTGAGGTGCTCTGGCAGTTGCTTCAGTTCGACCTTGGGTGCCTGTTCAATGGAGGGCAAGATCTTATTAGCAGTGCAAATCTGAACTATATCATGTACCTGTGTGGCTTCTAGTTCAGCACTGCTCGGCTCATCTTTCTGCTCCTCCAACTCTGCTTGTGCCAGGGGCTCTGGTTCTACCGTTGCACTTACGCACTGCGCATCTATGACTAAATCATCAATGCTATCCATCGCGTGCACTGTGGCGTCCTCGTGTGTGTGCTGCATCCCCTTGAATATATTGAAATGGATCTCTTCGCCATCTACCTCCATGGAAAGCGTGCCCCTCCACACGTCTATCTTTGTGCCCGCGGTCATCAGGAAAGATCTGCCCAGTAGGATTTGCGCACTGCTGGTGCTCGATTCTCCCTCCATTTCCAGCACATAAAAATCTGCTGGGAACACCAGCTCTCCTACTCGTACAAGGACATCCTCTATCATGCCTGCAGGTTGTTTACACGACCGGTCTACTAGCTGAATAGTGAGACCTGCAGGCTTTAGTGGTCCAAGGCGCAATGTCGTATATAGGGAATCAGGTAACAAATTGATGGATGCGCCTAAATCAATCATGCAGTTGCTCACTGTGGTCTTACCTATAGTGCAAGGGATAGTGAACGTACCTGGGTCTCGGCAGTTAGGTGGTACCTTATGTTGCACGATCGCTGAGGCCTGCGCATTTAGCATTACCTGTGCGCATTCGCCTTTCCTTCTCTTGTTCGTGCACAGCTCCTTTAAAAACTTGGCGTACTTGGGAATCTGCCGAACTACTTCGATAAGGGGAATGTTGATTTCCACCTTGCTGAATAACTCGTATAGCTCTTTGTCCAGCGCTTCCTTTCTAGCCGATGGTGCCTGCACAGGAAAAGGTGCAGAAATATTAGTACGTTTCGTGCTCTTGTCATTTATTTGTGTTATACCTGGCGCTTCGCCCTGCTGGCTTGTGGCTGGCACTTCTGATTGCGCTTCTTGCTCTGGTTGCGCAGTCTGTTCTGCTGGATCTGGGACTTGCGCAACTGGTTGCGCGGGCGCCTTTGCATTCTGCTCTGCTCCTATTGTGCGCCCAGTCCTCAGTGTTACTGCTTTGACTCCTCCCTTGGGGTTCTGAATCACTTGTGAAGGCAGGTTGCCATCGCTCTTTTTCAGCTCATATACCGTGGTTGCGATCTGTGATAGCTGCTTTTTAATGGACTCGAACCTCTTGTCATACTTCTCGTCATTCTTGCGTACTGTGTCTGCTAGCTGCCCCACGATATCTTCCAAAGATCGCCTCAGTTGCTGGTTGTTATGTGCTGGTGCGTCAGTGCGGCGATGCGGTGGATTGTAGGGCGCAGCTTGTTGCGTCTACTGTGGCGCGCGCTGATCTGTGGACTGCCTCTGGAAATTGTTCTCCTCCTTCCATCTGAATCCATTTGCTGCCAGTCCAAAGCACGGCTGATTCTGCCTCGGTGGCCCTCTGTTGTCCAATCCTCCGAGAGCATTGACATCTCCAGATTCCTCAAATAGCGTGGGACATTCATCAGTCTTGTGTTCGGTGGACCTGCAGAATTCACATACCTTTGGCGCAACTGGTTGTGCGCTTTGCGCACTCATCAACTTTTGCAGCATGGCCTTCATTTCCTTGATCTCAGCGCTTGTTTCTACCTGATGCACAGAACGAGTACGACTATTTTCAAGTGTTAGCTGATGTCGTACCTGACCAGCAGAGTCTTCTATCAGCTGCCACGCGTCTTCTGGATACATGTTGCAAATGTCGCCTCCTGCACATGCGTTCAATAACCTCAGCTCCATGGGCAGCAGTCCATTCAGGAAGTTCTCTATCAGCACATTCTGGGGTAGGCCATGATTGTAGCAGATGGCCTCTAGCTCCCTGAAACGCTCGTAATACTCTGACAGAGACTCTCCTGCGCTCTGCCTTGCCGCGGCCAGTTCCCTCCTGAGTAGCGCGATCTTTGCTGCTGGATAGAATTTATCCAGGAACTTGTTCTGCAGCTGCTCCCATGTGTGAATTGATCCGGCTGGTAAGTTCATCAACCAATGTCTGGCTGTATCACACTGTGAAAATGGGAATGCCTTCATCTTCAGCGCCTCATCGCTCTCCCCTTCGGTCTTCATGTTCTCGCATATGACTAGGAACTCTCGCACATGCTTGACTGGATTTTTATTGTTCATCCCGTGGAATTTGGGCATGTGATGAATGAGCGAGCTTCTTAGTTCAAAATGACCGCCTGGCGGAAGCACGATGCACCATGGCTGGTTAACTGTGAGTGGGGCTAACATCTCGCGCACTGTTCTGCGTCGCGCGGCCTGTTGCACGGGTGGCGCATGATACACTTCAGCGGCCCTCCTTGCTTCAACCTCGTGCTGCACTTCCTCTCTGAACAGGGCTGCGCGGTTATGTGCTCTTGCTTCCTCTGGGGTTCTGTCCCCTAAGTTGTCCCCAACGACAATGTTATCCTCCATAACCTGTTCTATATCTCAAAGAAAACGAAATTAAAAGATAACTAATGATGCTGCGTCTGTCAACTAGAATCTGCGCAGCGCAACTGTTTCAAGGTTGCGCAGGCTGATGGTGAGTGCGCGCTGTCAGAAACAACAACGACAAAACAAAAACAAACTGAAATAGCTAGTTACTAATAAGGAAAAAAAACGTAAACTAGTTAAAACTTAGCTGTGTTGCTTCCCCAGCAACGGCGCCAAAATTTGATCGCGCGTCCTTGTGCGCGTCAAATTAATTCCTTCCTCTTCCACTAGTACAGCGGTTAAGTAAGGGTCGGTCTCCACAGGGAGCAAGCAGTTCAGTTTTAGCCAGTGACCTACACTTACGAAGATTGGGGGGGGGGGGTGAGTGATTGGTTTGCGCGATGCGCGAGTAAACAGTCGTAAAACGCAGGGAATTGCACTAGACGTGCGCAGGCAGTAGAGATTAAGTACTATGACTATGAGAAGTATCGGCGCAGACAATCCTCTATAAGTGTATTCCTTATCATCGACTCTAAATGTCTATAGCTCGAGTTGCTAATGTTAGTGTCTGATCAAGGCTTCCTAACATGTGCGCATGTTCCGATCAAAGTTCATGTGCTATTAATTCTTACACTAGACTTAAACAACTACGAATTCGATCAAGGTAGTAATTGTCTATCCTAGCGCGTTACTCCTAGTTGGCACCGTCAGGCTATTCAACTAGTTTAACAAACAACAACAAGCAACAAGAGTAAGATTGCGGTTCAAGGCTTCCCTTACTCATGCAACAAGCTGCCAGTAATGTGCACAGAATTAATATAAGCAAGCAAGTTATGCATTAAGCGCAAGTCTCAAAGGAAATACTCATAGATTCATGTCCAACCGATACTAAGCGTTTAGCTAGACATGCTAGTGATAAACATCATAGAAACAGTAAATAATAACTAGAGTATCTAAGAGAGCAATAGCAAACAGTGCGTGCAGGTTGTAGTCTTGGCGGGCGCAGTCGGCTAGCGCAGATCCTCTCAGCAAGCTCGTGTGTTTTCCAGTCCTGGTGCGCAGTGCCTCCTTGGTGTACGAACTGTGCCGCGGTGTCGAATGTATGAAAATTGTCCTCTTAACCCTAGCCTCCTCCTCTTCTTTATATACTGCTCAGAGGCTCACTCTTGGCAACTTCCAAATCTGGTCGTGTCAGGATTTGGAAACACCATCATCTGCGCCTGGCGCACGGCATACTGCTTAGCGCATTGGTCGGCGCAACTCTGCTGTCTCTCGCCATTTCTTCTGTTTGCGCCGCTAGCTCCGCAGGCTGTGTGCTGCGCGTCCTAAACGCTGCCTGTTAGCGCGTATCCGACTTAGGCCCTTGTTTTGTCCTGAAATACAAAAACATAGGAAACCAGTAATCTTGTACATAAAATAATGCAAACAAGCACGGGGTTATGATCTAAATAATGCGTATAAATAAGCTCTATCAAGAATCGTCTTCGCTAGCAACCTACAACTTACGAAATTGGGGGGCTGTGAGTGATTGGGTTGCGCAGGTGCGCGAATGAGCAGTAGTGAAAACAGAATTGCACTATACGTGCGCAGGCAGTAGATATTAAGTACTATAACTATGAAAAGTATCGGAAAAGACAATCCTCTATGAATGTATCCCTTATCATCGACTCTAAACATCTATAGTGCAGTTTTACTTAAGTTAGTGTCCGATCAAGGCTTCCTAACGTGCGCGCATGTTCCGATCAAAGTCCATGAGCTATTAATTCTTTAAACTAGTCTAAGCAACTACGAATCCGATCACAGTAGTAGCCGATTATCCTAGTGTGTTACTCCTAGTTGTCACCGTCAAGTTATCAACCAGTTTAACATACAATAACGAGCAGTTAGAATAAGATTGCGGTTCAAGGCTTCTCTTATTCGCACAACTAATTATCACCCATGTGCATAGAATTAATATAAGAAGACGAACTAAGCATTAAACACAAGTCTCAAAGGAAATACTTCATAGAATCATGCCCAACCGATACAAGGTGTTTAGCTAGACATGCTAGAAGCAAACATCATAGAAATAATAAGTAAAACTAAAGCAGCCAAGGAAAAGTAGCAAGTCGGCGCAATCGCAGGTTGCTGTTTTCGGCTGGCGTAGGTGGTTCGCGCAGAATCATGATGGTAGGCTTCTTGAGCTCGTGTGTTCCTGTTGCTATATGTCTCTCTCTATCTATCCTATCCAAACCCTAGCTTCCCTCCTCTTTATATACTGGTCTTGAAGCCCAAGGAATGCTTAGATTTGGCCCGTGAGAATCTTAGCTACTTCCCAAATCTTGGAGATTTTGTAGGGATAATGATGATCAAAATTTAGAAACATTGCTATCCTGCGCATGGCTCGCTGCGCACGTTGATTGCGCTACTCGCTTCGCGCAGTTGGTTTGCGCATTGCAGTCTGAATCAGCTATCTCCTAACTCCTTTTGCGCTGCTAGCTCCGCAGGTCGTGCATTGCGCTCTTTAAAAGCGCCCGTTAGCGCACATCTGACTTATGCTCCTGTTTCATCCTGAAATACAAAAATACCGAAAACCAGTAATCTTGTACACAAAATAATGCAAACAAGCACAGTGTTAAGATCTAAATAGCGCATATAACTAGGCTCTATCACTGCCACTATATACGGGCAGTGCCTCTACGAAAAAAAAAAAACACACACACACACAAAGAAAGAGCGATAAAAAAAGAGCGAAGAGCAAGAGTGTGCTGTCACGGCTAAGGCAGAGAGAGATTAGGACTGGATGAGTCTGATCAACGCTTGATCAGCAAGTTCAACTAGAGGGGAGACTCGTTGAAGATCAGGTATATCAGACGTTGAAAAATCATCACGGGTGAGGCAGTCATGAACGATCAGAGTGTAGAGCAATGTCCCCGTACGATGAGTGGAGGTCACGGATCAAGGGAGAGCATCACCGGAGTTGTGAGAACTCATAGAACTCAGATTGAAGTGGCTGGGAGAGCTCCTAGAATTTGAGGTAGAGCAACTTGATGTTGTAAGTTGCTATAGCATCCTGTCGTAATGCATTGTTTTAGAATAGGTGACGGATCGTATTTATACGACCATTGAATCCACTAACTAAATGCATTTGTACACCCTTTTATGTGCAAGAGTACTCGCTTTGCGTGGTTTTTTATTTCATGTGTACTGAAGATGTTTAGGAAGAAAATGCAAAAAAAAGAAGGATTCTGGACCTATGACGATTCAAGCACTTGCTGCGCACTTGAGGCTTGTCTGATGGAAACAAGATACATGACATTGCGATGCCAACTCGAGAAGCTACAACTCAACTATCTATGCCGAGCGCTAATTCGCATGCGAAGGGCATCAAAATCGAGCCACACAGCAGACTGGGCCGAAGCTAGAAGAGGTCGCTCTGACCAATCCCGCGAGCGACGCCTAAGTTACGAACCTGTGAGCGCCTTGTCGATCGCGGGAATTCTCAAGGCATCACTCCCGGATGACGTCAGCATGACGTCATAGCCGAATATTCACCTTGCCCAATTTGAGAAGATGCAACCTTCCCTATCTGATCCCCACTGAGCAGTATAAATACAAGGGATCAACCAAGAGTTAGATAAACAAGAGACAGACGCAAAGGAGGAAGGCGGAAGTGACGACGACCAGTTTTCGGTTTCGCATTCGACATTCATTCATCTTTGTTTTCTCATTTCCTATTCATGATGTTGAATCTAGCCAACATGTGTAGCTAAACTTCTCATTCAATTTGGATCATGAACTTGTGAAGAAATGTTTTGAGACTGTTCATATTGCTTTGATGTATTCATTTACTTGCTCTCTATTTTCACATTACGAAACTGAATTAGGCCGACAATATCTTTCTCTTGCGATCCATTATCATTAGTTAACACTTTTTTGATACCTTGCCATAATAACAAGTAGTAACATCTAGGTCTTAACACTACTTTTGCCGGAGTGTGCAACCGTAGAAGAGCTAGTAAGCATATCACTTTTGCAGGGATATGCACATGAATATTACCTTTGCCGGAATAGGATGCATGAATACATGCTTGTTTATTAGTGTCTATGATAAACATACTTCACAAGTGATTGGTCTGAATCGATCTTCGTCATTTATAGGAAACTCTCATTCTTTACCCGCAACGTTATTTTAGTAACAACAACTCTTTTCCTGTGACAACCCCATTTTTCTAACCATTTCCAAACTACTTCCCTTTTTCAATTCCCTGTGCAACAACCTGCTTGCCACTATTCTACGTGTCGAGAAGGACTACAAATAAAAAATTTGTCGCGTACAACGACGCGCGGTCAATAGGCTAAGTCTGTGTGATAAAAGATGTAACATTCTATTACTGGAGTGTGTTGACAGTGTAAGCTAGTCTGTGTGATCAGACTAAACGTGATTCAAAGCTAGGTTAGAAGTAAAGGTGGGACTAGCATAAGCTGAGTTCTTATATCCTTATACGATAAATCGTGCTTAGTGGAATCTTGAGGACTCAGGAGAATTCCTCCCCAAACATATGCAATTGCTGAGCGGGGTGAACAAAGTGCTTTTGTCTTTCAGGTTCGGCCTTAGCAAGAAAATTCCGCAAGTGACCCAAAGGTTGCTATAGCAACCTATTGATACAAGTCACCAGAAGCTCTCGTAATTTCATAATAAGAGTACTTTTTAAGTTGATGCTATCAGTGAGTTAATGTCCAAGTCCGACTGGTTTATTGTTGTTTAAGTTGATTGTGAGTTAATGTCAAAGTTCGAGTGGTTTATGGTTCTTTAAGTTGTTTGTGAGTTAATGTTAAAGTCCGAGTGGTTTATGGTTTTTTATGTTGTTGTTCAATTATTCAACTCTAGTAAAGCAATGAAATGACAATTCGTTAGGCACTATGACAAGCATGTTGATTGAGGACAACAACCATGTGCATTGGTACCCATTCAAGTTGAAAAATTTAACTCTTTAAAGCAATGAAATGACAATTCCTTTTAGCACTATGACAAGCATGTTGATTGAGAACAACAACCATGTGCATTGATACCCACTCGAGTTGAATCATTGAACTCAAGTAAGGATATGAAATGACAATAGATTTTAGCACTATGACAAGCATGTTGATCGAGGACAACAACCATGTGCATTGGTACCCACTCGAGTTGAAAACTTCAAATCTTTACAACAATGAATGACAATTCATTTTTGTACTATGACCAGCATGTTTATTGACAACAACCATGTGCATTGGTACCCTCTCGAGTTGAATTATTCAACTCAAGTAAAGCAATGAAATGACAATTCATTTTAGCACTATGACAAGCATGTTGATTGAGGACAACAACCATGTTTATTGAGTGAAAGTACAGCACGATTAGCGCTTCTGAATTTACCAAAGGTGTAATCAACCAATTTGGATGCAAATATATGAGACGTCCAACTCAAGATGATTTGAGAAGGTTGCTGGTGAAATTTTGGATTTTCGAGAATGATTGGAAGCATAGATGGATTCACTGAGAGTGGAAGAATGTCCAGCAACATGGAAAGCAAAATATCAGGGAAGAGCGGGTGTTGCTACTTTAGTTCTTGAAGCCGTTGCAGATGGTGACTTATGGATTTTGCATTCATTCTTTGGAATACCGAGTTCAACTAATGACCTGAATGTTCTACATCTATCTCTTGTTTTTCAAGATGTTCTGGAAGGCCGCGCACCACATATAAATTTTACCGTAAATGGTCATCAATATAACATGGCGTATTATCTTACTGATGACATATATCCAAAATGGACTACATTCATTCAATCAATCACTTGTCCTCAGACTCGTATAGATAAGTTATTTGCTCAACATAAAGAAGCAGCCCGAAAAGATGTTGAGAGAAGATCTGGGGTTTTGCAATCTCGATTTGCTATAATTCGGAAGCAATCTCTTATGTGGGATGAAGACTTAATGATATCATGTTGTCTTGCATTATAATGCACAACATGATTGTTGAAGAGAACAAGACACATATGCCCACTATGAAAATACAACAGAGTTCAATAGAAGCACAAGATGTGATAAACAGTCATTTCAATATTACAGTGATCGAATAGTAGATATCAATATTTACTTGGGAAATAAGGATGAAGTTGAAACAGATATGTCTTTAAAAAATAATATGGTGGCCAATATATGGCAGAAATTTGGTTGCGATACTAATTAATGCATTTCAATACATGATTTTCGTACTACTCAAATATTTTGTCATGTAAATGCAAAACTATTTTTTTGAAAGATTAGAAATATTATATTACAATCCAAATGTATTAATAATATTTTGAATATTAATTTCAATTATTAAATAACTTTACATATATTATTGTGGTATATTGAGAAATAATTTTTTAAAATTATTTGATAATATTATAATAAGAGATGATGAGAGTGAATGCTATGATCTTTTTTTTGGATTCATTGCTAAGAGGAATATTTGAGAAAAGATTGTAAGATGATAAGAGAGAAAAATTGGTATGATGATCTGTTTTTAAGATTTACTAAAGATGGCCTAAGCATCTTTCTCATCAATAGAGGCTCATTTGCCCGATTTCAAATCCGGCGCAATCAAACCAAATACAACGATACCAAAAGGATGTAATTTTTTTATGTTTAAAAAACATAATTTTACTAGAAGGAAAATTTCAATATCAAAAACTAAGTCGTATTATAAACTCATAACACAAGGCGACGCTGCATCCTGATTGACTCCCATTTCACCATACATGCCTGTACGAATAAGGGCATCTGCACTGGTTGGGGATCTATCTCCATTTGAGAACGTTCTACCTCAGTTTAAGAACGTTCTCCTCAATTTCAAACGCAGCGATGGAGAGGTAGATCCGGAGGAGATCGAACGATCTGGGGGACAATCTCGGCGAGGACGTCCAGCTGATCGATCTGGATGGAGGAGAGAGAAGATGAAGGGAGGAGAGAATGTCACGTGATTTGCACGTGATAGCAATCCAACTGCAAACATAATTAAAATGAAACACATAATTAACATAATTAAAATTAATCAAACATAATTAAATGAAACACATATAACACTTGATTTACAAATAACAAAATTCAACATAACGAAAATTCACAAAAGTTGAACTTCAAACATAATTAAAATACAACACACACTACAAATAAAACACATAAGAAAAAAAGTAACAGACGACAATTACAAACCGAAAATAAAATTGCAACACTTAAAAATAAAATTGAAACACAAAATGCAAACTCATATTTGTTCGCCAGTTTCAATGAACAAATTGTGCTTCACCAAATCACTTTGAAGTTGTGCGTGAAGATATGAAGATTGAAGGTTCATAAGACGTTCACCCAATGCTTGAGATTGTTGAGCTTTTTGCACTAGGTCATGAGGGATTCGATTACCATTTTGATCACTTGGTCCATCTTACACAGTAAAGTGATGGAGCGTATTTATACGACTCGCTAAACCGTTTAAACCCTACTATTTCGACATGTTTTTATGTGAACAGTTACTTCTTAGTGTTGTTTGCATTTCAGGTGTTCGGAATGCGTGAAAAGAGACTTGCGACTCAAAATGGTGTTTTTAGGGACAAAATCGACGTTGAAGGAAATGGGTGCACATCTCAGTGAGTTCATCCACCGAAGACAACATTAGCATCGCGCGCTAGAAGTTAATGTCTACACCTAGCGTGGAAGATAATGTCTTCATGGGGCGCGGCCAGCTAATGATGACGTCAGCATCGGGCCCGCTGCCCGAAATCAAATTTTAGAGCCCGATCTCAATTAGGGTTACGTAATCAGTGTGAGACAGCAGCTTTGACGACAGAAGCTTAGAACGGACAGAATTTTGAGGAGACGAAGTCTTGCGTGAATAGTGTTTTCCGACGTGAACATTGTTTTCCGGCGGTGAACAGTATTAGTGAACAGTGTTTTTTCATTCTTTTCAGTTTAATGTGTTTTTCAGTAATGACTATGAGTAGCTAAATTTCTGTTTCAGTTTAGGATTTTCAGTTAGTGACATACATATTTGAGACTTGGATTTAATGCATGTTTCTATTCAATCGTTCT
Organism: Umbilicus rupestris; assembly: GCA_963678935.1. Classification (NCBI taxonomy): domain Eukaryota; kingdom Viridiplantae; phylum Streptophyta; class Magnoliopsida; order Saxifragales; family Crassulaceae; genus Umbilicus; species Umbilicus rupestris. Next base: position 8,614,666 of record OY787618.1, read on the forward strand.
GCATCTTAAATTGCATGAATTGTATTGCACGGTTAGCGTATACTTTGTCATGAAACTACCCGCTCATCAATTCTGATTATTAACTCTTGTCGAAGCTTTGTCGTGGAAACAAGTGGTAGAATCTAGGCGTAATATCACCTTTGTCGGGATACTCTAGGTTATTACCTTTGTCTTGATGACCACATGTTTGATTAGAACTGCAATCTTTAGAAGTCAATGATAACAGTCACTATTGAATTCCCTGAGCTGGATATCTCTCGTAATTGATATTCACGTTTCTTACTTTCATCCTGCAATAACCTACTTAAACCCCCTTTAGTTTAATATCCACAGGAAATCGTTTCACAGTCAGTTCTCTTAGGTTCGAGCCTTGTTTGCTGCTACACTAGCTAAAGCTTGGAACTATAAATGTAAATTTGGCGAACACAACGACGCGCATTGATCGCGCGTCGTTGTACGCGTCAAATTAATCCTTCCTTCTCCACTTAGTACAGCGGCTAAGTCAGGGTCAATTCCACAAGGAGCGTGCAGACTCGTCTTAGCTAGCAACCTACAACTTACGAAATTGGGGGTTGTGAGTGAGTGGGTTGCGCAGGTGCGCGAATGAACAGTAGTGAAAGCAGAATTGCGCGATACGTGCGCGGGCAGTAGATAGTAAGTACTATGACTATGAAAAGTATCGGTAAAGCCAATCCTCTTTGAATGTATCCCTTATCATCGACTCTAAACATCTATAGTGCAGTTCTACTTAAGTTAGTGTCCGATCAAGGCTTCCTAACGTGCGCGCATGTTCCGATCAAAGTTCATGAGCTATTAATTCCTAAAACTAATCTAAGCAACTACTAATCCTATCACAGTAGTAGCTGATTATCCTAGTGTGTTACTCCTAGTTGTCATCGTCAAGTTATCAACCAGTTTAACATACAATAACGAGCAGTTAGAATAAGACTGCGGTTCAAGGCTTCTCTTATTCGCACAACTAATTATCACCTATGCGCATAGAATTAATATAAGTAGACAAACTAAGCATTAAACATAAGTGTCAAAGGAAATACTTCATAGAATCATGCCCAACCGATACAAGGTGTTTAGCTAGACATGCTAGAAGCAAACATCATAGAAATAATAAGTAAAATTAAAACAGCCAAGGAAAAGTAGCAGGTCGGCGCAATTGCAGGTTGCTGTTTTCGGCTGGCGCAGCTGGTTCGCGCAGAATCTTAGCTGCAGAATTCCTGGAGCTCGTGTGTTTTTGCTGCTATGTCTCTCTCTATCTATATATCCTCTCCAAACCCTAGCTTCCCTCATCTTTATATACTGGTCTTGAAGCCCAAGGAATGCTTAGATTTGGACCGTGAGAATCTTAGCTACTTCCCAAATCTAGGAGATTTTGTAGGGATAATGATGATCAAAATTTAGAAACTCTGCTATCCTGCGCATGGCTCGCTGCGCACGTTGATTGCGCTACTCGCTTCGCGCAGTTGGTTTGCGCACTGCAGTCCGAATCAGCTATCTTCTATCTCCTTTTGCGCTGCTAGCTCCGCAGGTCGTGCATTGCGCTCTTTAAAAGCGCCCGTTAGCGCACATCTAACTTATGCTCCTGTTTTATCCTGAAATACAAAAATACCGAAAACCAGTAATCTTGTACACAAAATAACGCAAACAAGCACAGTGTTAAGATCTAAATAGCGCATATAACTAGGCTCTATCAAATCCCCCACACTTGCCCTTGTTCGTCCCGAACAAGTACTTAAGCACAGATACAATTACCTCTCTGAAGTCTAGCGCACAACCTTACACTTATGCGCGATCTGCACAGCGGTTCACCCTGTGTTGCTCTATCACCTTCGCGCACATACCCTCAACAATTTTAACATAATAACTTCGAAATTTGTTACCTCTCAGCTAGGATGCAATTTAGTTTGGATGATTGGGAGATAGCTCTTCATAGGCTCCTGGTTGTCGGTCTCTACTCTGATTTCTGGTACATGGATAATCGCGCAAGCTTCTTCAGGTGCGTGATTCATTCGCGCGCTTCTTGGGAACTCAAGCCTTTCGTCCTTGACGATTTTTTTACTTTTGGACTTGCGCATGCGCTAATATGGAGTTGTGTGCGCACTCTGGTTTCTTTCCTTTTATACAGCTTTGTCCACTTTTCTTATATTCCCAGAACGGTTCCAGTCTCGGCCTTCGGATAGCAGCTATGGAACAACTCCCAGCTCTCCCTCCTTGGTCTACTTGCGCAAGTTAGCGCACGCATTTACTCCCGCGCCCACTTTCCTACACTCGACTTCCAGAGGAAAGGGGTCTGTTTTCCCACCTCGCCACGCTTTGGGTATTTGCCTTTGGCATCTGCGTGGCTGAGCGAGCTCTACTGTTCCAAAGGTTGCGAAGCACCGGCCTCCACTAGCGCTTTTAGCCATGTACCTTAATCTCGAAGTAAAAACGACTAAACGCCTCTCTAAAGCTTTTTCTGTCAACTCCACATCCCCTGTATATCCCAACTAAGAAGACAAAAATCGAAAAAAATTATACTAAAACGGTTAATAGTAGCGCATGTAGGATGAATAAGACAAAAAAAGTCGAAAGGTGTGCGCAATCCGCACACAAGCGCACAACCGCTACTATTTCCTTTAACTAAGCTAAACTACAATGATAAATATGAAATGTGTTAAGGTATGTGGCATCATTGACAAACTCCTACAAAGTGCACTAGAGCCTGCTACAGCAAGTATGGAAAGAAAACAGCTGATGAAGAGCGTTCCAGAGTGAGCAAACTCAGTAAGTGGCGCTCCAGATGAAGACATTAAGTGGCGCTCCAGATGAAGACATTAAGTGGCGCTCCAGATGAAGACATTAAGTGGCGTCTGAGCTTAATGTCTTCACCAGGCGCGCCACCTAATGTTGCCTTGGGGCGCTCAGAAATCTGGAAGAGATCATGAAGACATCAGCTTGTGCAATCTGGGCAGAGTGACTATCTCAGTGCTCAAGCAGTGGAGTAGCTACAAGTGCTACAGCAGACGGTGCCTGGAGCTGCAGCAGAAGTATCGCACACCTTCAGCCAGCATGTGCTACAGCAGATGCTAGAGCTAAAATGCTGTAGCAGAAATTCAAAGCTTTCTCGGAGATTGCGTTCAAACAACAAATCAGTGGACCAAAGGGCTTCCGGAAAGAGCTGAATATTCAGGAGAATATTTTCTGGAGTGTCTCTCAAGAACAAGGGCAGACTTGTTGAGTGAAGATTTGATTGGAAAATCAAAACTCCTACAAATTAGGAGATATGATCTTGTAGAGATCTTGGAGGATCTTCTTTAAAATTGATGGGATTGTTTCCTAATGCATTTAGGAAATTCCAGCAGTAGCAAACAACTCCAGCACAAGTGAACAAGGAGCAGCTACAGCAGGGGATGCTATAGCAGGAGCTTGTTCAAGTTGCTGCAGCATCTGTCCGAGTAGCAGCAGCAACCTGGGCCTTTGGCAAGAAGGCCTGACAGCCCTGTTGAGAGCCTCAGAAGAATTTCCAAGTTGCTGCCAAGAATATTTAAGTGGGGATTTCCTAGCTAGAGAAGGAGATTTGTTTTGGGGACCAAATCAAATCTAATCTCCTAAATTTTAGGAGATAATTATTCTTTTTGGGACATTGCTTAAACCTGGTCTTGCTTAAAGCTGGTGCTGCTATTTAAGTGAGAGGAGTTCAGAGCTGAGAGGTTGATCGAAGCTAAGGGATACACGAGTGCATACACAGAATTTAGAGAGAGCAATTTTGGTGTGCGACGGACGAATTCTTCGATCATCACCCGAGAGCAGAGCGTGAGCGCAGAGCTGTGGTGACAGAAGTAGAAGGGAATCCGGACTTGCAGAGTCTGATTCGAGCTTGATCTAGAAGCCAATTCAGAGTAGTGGTGCTTGTTGGTTGATCAAGGGCAGCCGCGGAAGAACTGACGGGTGTGTGGCTCGGTCGAGTGTCTAAGCGGTGGTTCTCGCTAGTGGCAGGTGGTCACTGAGTGAGGGGGAGTATTCCAGAGCGTGCAGCGCTCGTGGAATTGTTCGAACGGCTCGGCAGAAGGCTTTGGAGCGACGCGGACAAATTGTGCTTCAGCTGTGTGTTAGAGCAGTTGCTACAGTAACCCTGCTGAGTGAGTGTAGTTTAGAATAGGCTGAGTCTTGAGAAGTCTATAGCTATTCTAGATTAACATTTGTAGAGGGTGTGCAGACACAAGTCAGAGCCTGTTCTGATTGTGTCAAGTGATCCACACAAGGTTGAGTAGCATAGGTTGCGTGGAGTTGTAACCGAGTGTACTTGGAGACCTTCGTGTTTAGTCGATTGTGGACTGGAGAATAGTCCTCCTCAGACGTAGGCAGTTGGCCGAACTGGGTGAACAAATTTCTGTCTTGTTCATTGTTTGCTGAGACAATTTCCAAGTGAACAAGAGTGTGCTGCAGCAACTGCTTGTTCACAAATCTACCTAACTGAGACGCTGTGAATTTCAATTGGTATCAGAGCGGGAGCTCAACACACAGAGTAAAAGATCCTACAGTGTCTCTGAAGAAGCCAAGACAATGAAGGAAGGACAGAGCACGAGCAGACCTCCATTGTTGGAAGAAAGCAACTATGGATGTTGGAAGGCGGGAATGAAGGTCTTCCTAAAGACGATGGATGAGAAGACTTGGAGAGCAGTAGTGTCTGGATGGTCACACCCACTGATCATCGATGATAAAGGAGTTGCACTGGAGAAACCAGAGGAGTTATGGACAGCTGAAGAGGAAGCTGTAGCAACCAGTAACTCAAGAGCCTTGAACGCAATATTTGCCGCTGTTGACGCAAATACTTTCAGGCTGATCTCTAACTGTGAAGTTTCCAAGCAAGCATGGGAGATTCTTCAGATGGCTCATGAAAGGAACAAGAACGTTGCTGCAAATTGGAGAGACGAAGATAGTGAAGAAAAATCTGACCAAATTAGCAATGTTGCTTTGATTATTGAAAATGATATGAAGAGCACAGTTTCGACAAAGCCAGAAATTGTTGATAGTGTTGATGAGTCAGATAGTAGTGATGATGAGGAAATCACTGAGGAGTCCACTGCAAGAAACTTTGCTTTGTTGTATGAAGAGTGGCTGCAAGTCATCGAGATCAACAAAGGATTGACAACCAAAGTTTCAGAGCTGGAAGAAAAACAAGAAGATCTGCTGAAGACGATCACTTCTCTTACGGATCAGGCTGCCCAGCAAGAAGAGAAGTTTGCTGCAGAGAAGGAAGAGCTCAACCTCTACCGGAAGACTACAAAGATGCTTAACAGTGGAACAAGCACTCTTGAAGATATTCTTGCTCGCCAAAGATATGGAGGAGGCTACTCTGGTCTTGGATACACTGGAGAAGAAGGTGCTGAAAGTACTGTATTCATCAAAGCTACGGAGCTAGAAGATGCTGAGATTGCAGTGGAGAAAACGGTCCTGTCCCAAAAACCAGTTCAGAAGGTGTCTAGAAGAGTGAACAAGAGGCTGCTACAGCAACCGTTGTATCAACCACCTGTAGCAGAAAAGAAACCCAGGTGCAAAAGTCGCAGATGTTATTTCTGTGATCGAAAGGGACACATTCAGAGAAGATGCCCTATCCTGAACAAGTATTGGAGACCTCAGAAATCGCCTACAGACGGACAACGGCAGATGAAGCCAAGGATCAGGCGTGGCACGCAGGTGACCTCCAGCTCATCAAAGCCGATGGACTGTCACTGTTCAGTTGTGCCCGAAAACATCAGATATGTTGGAGGGACAACTAAAATGAGGATCAAGAAGGATGCTGGCACAGAGAGGATGAGACACCGAAAAAATGCCGGAAGGAAAGAAAGAGTTGCTGGTCACAACAAAACTCGGAAGCAGCATGTTCGAAAACCAGTACAAGTATGGGTGGAGAAGCAGCCACCTGATATTCCCCCAAAGCCAACCAAAGAAGCACATGTTGACACATTGGAACGCCCTCTCCTATGGATGGAGAAGAGGCATTGGCATACTCGCTGAGTTTAGCTGGTATCCCCCTCTATCATTTGTGACAAAAAGGGAGAGAAGAGGAGAAGAGGAGAAGAGGAGAAGGGGAGAAGAAGAGAAGAGGTGCTCTCATAAATGATGCTCATGTTTTGTCAAAAATGCCAAGGGGGAGAGTGTTAAGGTAATGGCATCCTTGACAAAACAAGCGCAAGAAGTTGCTACAACATCCCCTGAAGATTAAAGCTGAGGAAGCTGCAAAAGAAGGAGTTCAAAGATGAGAGGAGGATTGCCTAAGATTAGAAGGGCTCTTGGATTTTGTCAAAATGCCAAGGGGGAGATTGTTAAGGTATGTGGCATCATTGACAAACTCCTACAAAGTGCACTAGAGCCTGCTACAGCAAGTATGGAAAGAAAACAGCTGATGAAGAGCATTCCAGAGTGAGCAAAGACATTAAGTGGCGCCCCAGATGAAGACATTAAGTGGCGCCTGAGCTTAATGTCTTCACCAGGCGCGCCACCTAATGTTGCCTTGGGGCGCTCAGAAATCTGGAAGAGATCATGAAGACATCAGCTTGTGCAATCTGGGCAAAGTGACTATCTCAGTGCTCAAGCAGTGGAGTAGCTGCAAGTGCTACAGCAGACGGTGCCTGGAGCTGCAGCAGAAGTATCGCACACCTTCAGACAGCATGTGCTACAGCAGATGCTAGAGCGAAAATGCTGTAGCAGAAATTCAAAGCTTTCTCGGAGATTGCGTTCAAACAACAAATCAGTGGACCGAAGGGCTTCCGGAAAGAGCTGAATATTCAGGAGAATATTTTCTGGAGTGTCTCTCAAGAACAAGGGCAGACTTGTTGAGTGAAGATTTGATTGGAAAATCAAAACTCCTACAAATTAGGAGATATGATCTTGTAGAGATCTTGGAGGATCTTCTTTAAAATTGATGGGATTGTTTCCTAATGCATTTAGGAAATTCCAGCAGTAGCAAACAACTCCAGCACAAGTGAACAAGGAGCAGCTACAGCAGGGGATGCTATAGCAGGAGCTTGTTCAAGTTGCTGCAGCATCTGTCCGAGTAGCAGCAGCAACCTGGGCCTTTGGCAACAAGGCCTGACAGCCTTGTTGAGAGCCTCAGAAGAATTTCTAAGTTGCTGCCAAGAATATTTAAGTGGGGATTTCCTAGCTAGAGAAGGAGATTTGTTTTGGGGATCAAATCAAATCTAATCTCCTAAATTTTAGGAGATAATTGTTCTTTTTGGGACATTGCTTAAACCTGGTCTTGCTTAAAGCTGGTGCTGCTATTTAAGTGAGAGGAGTTCAGAGCTGAGAGGTTGATCGAAGCTAAGGGATACACGAGTGCATACACAGAATTTAGAGAGAGCAATTTTGGTGTGCGACGGACGAATTCTTCGATCATCACCCGAGAGCAGAGCGTGAGCGCAGAGCTGTGGTGACAGAAGTAGAAGGGAATCAGGACTTGCAGAGTCTGATTCGAGCTTGATCTGGAAGCCAATTCAGAGCAGTGGTGCTTGTTGGTTGATCAAGGGCAGCCGCGGAAGAACTGACGGGTGTGTGGCTCGGTCGAGTGTCTAAGCGGTGGTTCTCGCTAGTGGCAGGTGGTCACTGAGTGAGGGGGAGTATTCCAGAGCGTGCAGCGCTCGTGGAATTGTTCGAACGGCTCGGCAGAAGGCTTTGGAGCGACGCGGACAAATTATGCTTCAGCTGTGTGTTACAGCAGTTGCTACAGCAACCCTGCTGAGTGAGTGTAGTTTAGAATAGGCTGAGTCTTGAGAAGTCTATAGCTATTCTAGATTGACATTTGTAGAGGGTGTGCAGACACAAGTCAGAGCCTGTTCTGATTGTGTCAAGTGATCCACACAAGGTTGAGTAGCATAGGTTGCGTGGAGTTGTAACCGAGTGTACTTGGAGACCTTCGTGTTTAGTGGATTGTGGACGAGAGAATAGTCCTCCGCAGACGTAGGCAGTTGGCCGAACTGGGTGAACAAATGTCTGTCTTGTTCATTGTTTGCTGAGACAATTTCCAAGTGAACAAGAGTGTGCTGCAACTGCTTGTTCACAAATCTACCTAACTGAGACGCTGTGAATTTCAAAATGAAAATGTAACTCCCCCCCCCCCTCCCCCCACACACTTGAACAGAGACGTGTCCCCACGACTCATGCGCAAGCGCAACGGAGAGCGCACTCATGCAGGCTACTAGCACAACTAATAACTAAAAGTAAAATGCATCACGAAAATGAAAAACATAGTCAACGCAGCAAACGAAATAAGGTCAGGAGTTCACAAAATATCCAACACAAAATAGGAAAATAACATCCGATGATAGTCTTCAAAACCAAAAGGACAACCCGATATTATGTGCGCCGAGCCATCTGTGCATCCCTAGAAACCCTCTGAGCTGGAGTCCTTCGCAGACCCTTGTGCCTCCTCGTCCACGGACTCTGTCTCATACTCAGAGCTGGAGGATGGTTGCGCAACTGAAACTGCTGCGGGCTGGTTTGCAAGCTCCTCCTTCGAGTCAGTTTCCCATATCGAATCTGAACTTAACTCTTTGATGGGGGTGACCTCAGAGGGCGATCGGATCATCTGTGCAGAGGGTTGCGGAGGGGGCTCTGATGGCATTTGCAGCGGGTCTATGACTGGGGTGCGCACTGAGGACTGTACCGGTGACTGCGCTGGAGAACTGGCTGGCTCGTGCTGCTCTATGGGTGATCCTGGAGGTGGCCTGCGCAGACTGAGAAGAGGGGGAATGGGATCTCCAAATTTCCACCCAGATGGTGGACTGATGCTTAAATCGGCCCCTTCGGGCGCCAAGTACTCCAGCACACGCATGACGTTAAACATCATACGCTGCTCTGCTGGCGCCTCCTCAGCATCCTATCTGTGCCGCTTCGCCTGTGTGCGCGGTGGAGAATCTTTGATGTCAATGGTCACAACTTCCCCTGTCGGCCCACTCGCCCGCGCGCGCGCTCCAGTCTGTGCGCGTGTCCTCAAGCGCCTAACTGGCTGCGTGACTGGTGCCTCCACATTCTCCATCTCCTCATCATCAGCAGCATCCTCTTGCTGCGCACTACTCTCTATTGGCGCTCTTCTGATTACTGCGTGCCTCGGTGCCCTAGCAGCCTGCAGCCGGTAACACCACTCCAGTGACCCATCTTCCTTAGCAGTTATCGCTAGGTACTACAGCATCTGTGTGCGGTCTAGAGGGATGGCTGGAACAACCGTGTGCTCGGGCACCTCTGGCTCTTCGTGCAGCCCGCGCAGCAAATGCGTGATCATACCCCCGCACGTGAGCGGGCCCTTGGTGCTGAGCCGCTCCCAGTGCACCACCATATCTGACACAAACCTCACCTTCTTCCCGTAATACAACCCCTTGAGCACGTCCATGTCAAGTAGGCTGACCTTTGGCGCACCGTTGTAGCGCCCGACGACTGCGTACGCGACCATGCGCCACAGATAGTACATCCAAGGGTCGCGCAGCTCACGTCCTCTGCTGCCAGCGGCAAATGGTTTGCCCGACGCCATCTCGCGCCATGCTTCCTGGTTGGTCTGCGTATCCACGTCCTGCTCGCGCACCTTGTCACATTGCAGGGTGCGCTTCAGCTACTTGGCCGATGCTACGTACCACACCCCTCGGTGTCGGTAACAGATCTCTAAGTCGGCGATCTTCAGTGATGCCAGGAACTCACAAGTGTCCTCCTTGTCAGCTGCGCTATCCACTTCCATCAGCGCCTCCCAGCCGGCCTGCGCGAGCTTCTCCGCGACCAAGTCTTCTAAGCTTACCTCGCGCACGAAGTTCCTGCTGATGCACGGTGTGCCGTACATCTCCAATCTCCAGAAGGTGTCATAATTCCTTGTGAAAGACGCCGGAGTGTCCTGGTTTTCTGCTGGCCTCATCTTTGCGTCTCAAGAATCTGCGGTCAACTTTAGTCAATGCTCCACTAAGTACCCCAAAATCAGAACTCCGAATTATAACCTCAAATCTTCACCAAATGGGCGCCTCACTCTTGTCAACAAAACCCAGCAATGAAAACACCAAACGGAGCGCGCTAACTAGGTGTGATTTTGAATCTAGGGTTACGTTCCTCAGTCGGCTTCTCTCACCAAACCCTCACTAAATCGACCGAAATGAAAATGAGAGGTTACCTAGGGCGCAGGTGATGTCGTGCTCTTCAAATCTCACTAAAGAACGCCGGAATCGGTGGTCGGACGGCAAAGATTGGCTGGAAGCAGTGAGAGCTCTAACGGTCGAAATTGAAGAATTTCTGGAATTTTCTAAGTTTCTGTCCTTATATACTCTCTGACCTGCGCATCTGTCCTGCGCACTGACCCGCGCATTGCTACGTGACTCAAAAAATTTACCAAGTCCTGAACTAGCTAAAAATTCAAATCCTAAAAAAACGTGTAAAAATAAAAAAATGTGGAAAAAAAACGTGTCGGATTACCTCCCGACAAGTGCCTTTGTTTAACGTCGTTGGCTCGACAGTACCTTGTTACTTGCTCAAGTTTGCGCTCATGACCACCCCACACTTGCTCCTGCGCGTCCCTGCGCATCCGCGCGTGCTATGTCTTCCTTAGTCCTGCGCAAAGGAACAGATAGGTGGTCAGTGTGGCAAAACTCATGTGACACACCATAAGTAACGAGGTTAATCAGCGAGGGAGAAGATATATAGGCAGTAGCTCCCAGTTCTACCTCTGATGCATCAGGTTGTATCTCTGGCGAAGCAACCTGCGCATCCTCTATCCCCGGCAACGGCGCTAAAATTTGATCGCGCATCGTTGTACGCGTCAAATTAATCCTTCCTTCTCCACTTAGTACAGCGGCTAAGTCAGGGTCGATCCCATAAGGAGCGTGCAGACTCGTCTTAGCTAGCAACCTACAACTTACGAAATTGGGGGTTGTGAGTGAGTGGGTTGCGCAGGTGCACGAATGAACAGTAGTGAAAGCAGAATTGCGCGATACGTGCGCGGGCAGTAGATATTAAGTACTATGACTATGAAAAGTATCGGTAAAGATAATCCTCTATGAATGTATCCCTTATCATCGACTCTAAACATCTATAGTGCATTTCTACTTAAGTTAGTGTCCGATCAAGGCTTCCTAACGTGCGCGCATGTACCGATCAAAGTCCATGAGCTATTAATTCCTGAAACTAGTCTAAGCAACTACGAATCCTATCACTGTAGTAGCTGATTATCCTAGTGTGTTACTCCTAGTTGTCACCGTCAAGTTATCAACCAGTTTAACATACAATAACGAGCAGTTAGAATAAGATTGCGGTTCAAGGCTTCTCTTATTCGCACAACTAATTATCACCCATGCGCATAGAATTAATATAAGTAGACGAACTAAGCATTAAACATAAGTGTCAAAGGAAATACTTCATAGAATCATGCCCAACCGATACAAGGTGTTTAGCTAGACATGCTAGAAGCAAACATCATAGAAATAATAAGTAAAACTAAAACAGCCAAGGAAAAGTGGCAGGTCGGCGCAATTGCAGGTTGCTGTTTTCGGCTGGCGCAGCTGGTTCGCGCAGAATCTTGGCGGCAGAATTCCTGGAGCTCGTGTGTTTTGCTGCTATGTCTCTCTCTCTCTATCTATATATCCTCTCCAAACCCTAGCTTCCCTCCTCTTTATATACTCGTCTTGAAGCCCAAGGAATGCTTAGATTTGGCCCGTGAGAATCTTAGCTACTTCCCAAATCTAGGAGATTTTGTAAGGATAATGATGATCAAAATTTAGAAACTCTGCTATCCTGCGCATGGCTCGCTGCGCACGTTGATTGCGCTACTCGCTTCGCGCAGTTGGTTTGCGCACTGCAGTCCGAATCAGCTATCTTCTATCTCCTTTTGCGCTGCTAGCTCCGCAGGTCGTGCATTGCGCTCTTTAAAAGCGCCCGTTAGCGCACATCTGACTTATGCTCCTGCTTTATCCTGAAATACAAAAATACCGAAAACCAGTAATCTTGTACACAAAATAATGCAAACAAGCACAGTTTTAAGATCTAAAGAGCGCATATAACTAGGCTCTATCACGCATCATAAAGGCACTATTTGGATTGAGGGGATCTTCTTCTGACTTCAATAAATTCCTCCTCATCAAATTCTTCCTCACCAATCATATTATGCATTATGATGCATGCTAACATAATAGTGGTCAAACACTTTTTTTGAGACACATACCTGCATGACACACTATTGACCATCGGGATTGTAAGATCCCAAATGCCCGTTCCACATCTTTGCGATATGAATTTTTTTTTTTTTGTAAGTAGTTTTTCCGCATCACCTTGAGGGTTATGAATTGTTTTGACAAAAGAGAAGTACCTTGGATAAATCCCTTCAGCCAAATAGTAGCTCTGCTCATATGTGCTCCCATTCCCTTTGAACGTCACTTGAAGGGTGACTCCTTCAAGATATGAATCAAATATATCCGACTAATACAAACATTAACATCATTTTGTGCTCCGGGTACGCCAATGAAACTATGCCATATCCAGGTATCGTACGACGCAACAGCCTCTAAAATAATAGTTGGACGGCCCTTATGACCTGAGTAGGCCCCTTGCCACGCCGTTGGACAGTTCTTCCATTCCCAATGCATACAATCTATGCTTCCGATCATACCTGAAAATCCTCATTGCTCTGCCCTTCTTAGTAGCGAGTTAAGTCTGCTTCATTTGGAGATCGTAGATAACGATCTTTATAATGCACAAGTACTTGAGCACTGAACTTCTTCAAACATTTGAGGGTCGTAGATTCGCCCATGCGTGTGATCTCGGCACACTGATCTGCGCATGACCCGTATGCTAGCATCCGTATAGCACCAGTCATCTTCAGTTAGGGAAGGAGGCCTAACACTCCAGCAGCATCACTTCGTTGGTGCCAATATGTATCATTGTTACAAAGCATAGTCTTTATATGATTAAAAAGACAGCTACTCATACAATACCTTCAGCGAAAGTCTGTTTCCGGAAAAATTAGACGCTCAATGAAGTAGTCTTGTGAAAGATTTTCCCCGCTCGATCGCCTATGTCTCTGTCGATTTGGTTGTCGACGAGGCCGTGCCTCTTCCTCCTCTTGAGCAACCATTGTTGTAATCTCAACGGCATCCATAACAAATGAGTTTTCCATTTCACTCATTTCATTCATTCTTTGGTTGAACAAGTGAAAGCTCTCATTAAAATTGAAGGATCCATTACTCGAGTACGAGATTGTAGAAATCAACAAAAATCTATATGAGGAGAAGATGAATGATTGTGTGAATATACAATGATGCATGAACCTCATTTTATACAAGTTTGAAGTTTATCCTTAAATATACGTGTCATCTTATGATTCGTAGAAAATCTTATCGGAATCCGAACTATAATTCATCAATGTTTTTTAAAAAAACTAATTTATCAAAATTAAAAATTAGTAAACAAATGTGAATAGTAATAGAAATATCTCTTCGAGATAGTTATGGGTGCATAAAATTTGTAGATTGTTATTACTGTTTGTTGAATAGTAACAGGAATTGCTTCTCGAGAAATTCCTCAACGAGATAGCACTTCCATAATGGGTGCGGATGCCCTAAGAGAAAATCTCTGTAATTAATAATTTATCTTTTATGTAAAGCGAGTTTATGTGGCAATATTGGTTGAGAACCATGCATTTTTTTGATAATCTGATAACTCTTGCCTGTGTTTATGGAACTTTAGTGTTTATATTTTCCCTTTATAATTCATTCAAAATTTATTAATTGGTTTTATAGCTCTGCTACGAGGAATATTAATCTGGTAAAATTCATCCGTTTGGACGTGTTAGTAATTAAGACTGGAATAGTTGCCGCAAATTGAGCCATTAAACACTATTTTTCAAACACTCTATCATGATGCGTTTCTTAATATAGGATATTCTTTAAAAGAAAACCCTAAACCATTTTGAAGGTAGTTGATGCGACACATTAATTACATTTCTTTGATGTTAAAAAATGAGTTTGAATTGGATAACAAAGTCGTGTCTAATTGGTTCAAAGATTTTATTGTGTTCAAATGTTCTCATGGAGTGATGGTGCTTCACTGATGTTTATCTGTTCGTTGGGAAGGTAAAGGACCGCCACTGACTTTATTCCTTCCCATTAGTAGACAATTAGGGGTGTATAAAATACAAAAATGAATACTGTGAATGTAATGTGTGCTCCTCCCAGTCATCAAGAACTTTCTAGCTTAGCATTATGATTTTGATTCATACTCTTTGCCTCAGTTTGAATTTTGGAAAACTTAGCGGAATGAAAATGAAAGTTTGTTACGTGTTCTTATTATTTTCATTTTCCTTAACAAACTAAATACAAAAGCTCATTTTCTTCCAAAATTTCTTCACATGCCCCAAATGTGACCATAACCAAACTGCGGGTTTCGGTCTGTCTATTGAAAAATTCTTAGATGTCCATCTGGTGAAGCTACATCCTGTGAAGCTAAATATAGAACCGGAGGCATTTATCAGTGACAGTAGCACTTTACTTTTCCGTCCATGAACCAAGAAGACAGCACCCGTCCATGAACCCAGAAGACAGCACCATTAAAAGCTCTATTTCCACAGCCCATCAGAATTCATATTTACTATTTTATACATGTTCCTAATTTTAGGATTTTCATTTCCTTTATAAGCACACATGTAAAACATTGTTGGCATCAATTCAATATCCATTTTGATTGTTAAACATTTTGTTATCATCTTCTAACCTTCTACCTTCGGTTGGAAGTAAGACTAATATTCGAGTCTTACCAATATTTGAGTCTCTTTTTAACCTTCCGCTACGTCAATTGGTATCAGAAGCCTTCTCTCCTGGATCATGGCAGCAAATGATAATCTTCAAGAGATCCGTGATATGCTTCAAAGTATTTGCCAGCCGCTAGATCGTCTTGAAGAACAAAATCTGCAGCAACAACAACTCAATACCCACCTCGAGCAGATGAAGATAGGTGAACCAAATCACAATGGTAATGACGCAGCAAGGGTACTACCTCCACTCCAACTTAATAATGTCGCACCAAGACAGCGCTAACGTCAGATCCATGCCCCTGCTGAAGAAGATTCATCTGATGACGATTCAGAATTAGTTCAAAATGATATACCCCCAGATCGTGCGCAACAACCAAAGATTCGCGTTGATTTACCAACATTCCATGGAAATCTTAACATTGAAGATTTCTTAGATTGGATCACTGAGGTAGAGAAGTATTTTTCATTGCTTGGGATCCCAGAACATACTCAAGTAAAGTATGTAGCCTACAAGTTGAAAGCTGGTGCCTCTGTTTGGTGGGATCAACACCAACGTGCTCGACAACGTCAAGGAAAACAACCTGTTCGCTCATGGCGAAAAATGAAACAACTACTATTTGCTCGTTTTCTGCCTCCAGACTATGAACAAATACTATATCAAAAATATCATAATTGTCGCCAAGGGTCAAAGTCAGTGCAAGAATATAGCGAGGAATTCCATCGGCTATCCTCTCGCGTTATCTTATATGAAACTGACGAGCAAGTAGTAGCTCGTTATCTTAATGGACTTCGCCTTACAATTCAAGATCACATCTTACAAACTATCTGGAGGTTGGACGAAGCGATCCAAATGGCTTTGAAAGTCGAAGCGCAACTAGCGCGCTCAACAACTACAAGATTTTCTCCTCAAAATTTGTCTCGGTCACAACCAAAACCTATTGAGCCAAGTACCTCATCGAATCCTCCTCGCGGTGATACGGGTGACAATCACAATCATGAAGCACCGCCTCGCTCACATCAAAACTCATTAAAGGTACCCTCATCTTCTCAAAATCCTTATGCTCGCACTTTTGGTGGAAAATGTAATCGATGTGGAAAACAAGGGCATATTTCTAGTTCGTGCCCTACACGGAAAATGGCTAACGTAGCTGAGCACTATGACGAAGTCGAGGATGAACTTCAAGAGGTCTTTATTAGCCCTGATGATGTGGTAGCAGAAGAACCTTTTCCAGATGATGATACACGCTTCACTGATGTCATTCAGCGCGTAATGTTGACAACCCCTACTCCGACAATCACTGCCCAACGCCACAATATTTTCCGCACAAAATGTCAAATATCACAGAAAGTTTTTGATGTCATCATTGATAGCGGTAGCAGCGAAAATATTATTTCACGAGCAGTCGTCCAGCAACTTCAACTTCCCACTCGAAAGCATACCGCATTGTACAAGCTTGGTTGGATTACTTCGGGAGGTGAAATTTGCCTGTCATCTTTTATTGGGTCGCCCTTGGCAATTTGATCGAGATGCCATACACAAAGGTCGTGATAATGTCTATACTTTGTCTAAAGATAATTTGCGCATTGTTCTTTGTCCACTGACTGAAACATGCAGCTCCAAGACTTCAAAGCAGCAACATGAACTACTTATCTCAACCAAACAAGTATTTTTCGCTGAGATTAAAGATGCCGCTATTTTATGTGCTTTGGTAGTCTTTCCCAGTGATGACATGTCCTCATCCATTCCTGAAGCTTTACACTCTATGCTCCAAGAATTTAGCAATATTATGCCAGGAGAACTCCCATCTGGTCTTCCACCTATGCGCAGTATTCAACATAATATTGACCTTTTTCCGGGTGCCAGCTTACCTAATCTATCACATTACAGAATGAGTCCGGCAGAACACGATATTTTGCAGATTCAAGTTGATGACTTATTGCAAAGAGGTTTGATTAGAGAAAGTATGAGCCCTTGTGCAGTTCCAGCATTACTAGTTCCGAAAAAGGATGGCAGTTGGCGTATGTGCATCAACAATCGAGCAATTAACAAAATAACCGTGAAGTATCAATTCCCTATCTCAGGACTTGATGATATGCTCGACGTGCTAAAGGGAGCTTCTATATTTTCCAAAATAGACCTTCGCAGCGGGTATCATCAAATCCAAATCCGACCCGGCGACGAATGGAAAACAGCATTCAAAACTAAAGACGGATTATATGAATGGCTTGTTATGCCTTTCGGACTATCAAACACACCTAGCACATTTATGAGACTCATGACTCAGGTACTGAAACCTTTTATTGGACAATATGTGGTTGTTTACTTTGACGATATTCTAATTTTCAGCCACTCAAAAGAAGAGCATATTGCACATTTGCGTTCCGAGTTGGAGGTTCTACAGGAAAGCAGGGTATTAGTAAACCTAAAAAAATGTTGTTTTCTCACAAACAAGTTATCATTCCTGGGATATATTGTGAGTGATCCTGGACTTCGAGTCGTGAGTGGCCAAGGCCACAAACAGTACATGAAATACGAAGTTTCCATGGATTAGCAACTTTTTATCGTCGTTTTATTCGGAATTTCAGCACAATCATGTCAACTATTACAGAGTGTTTGAAAAAGGGGAAATTTCGTTGGAGCAAAGATGCGGACTCCGCTTTTAATCTCATCAAAGACAAACTGACCAAAGCTCCAATTCTTGTTTTACCGGATTTCGCAAAAATATTCCAATTGGAAACAGATGCATTAATAATAGGTGTCGGTGCCGTACTTTCTCAAGATGGTCGTCCAGTAGCTTTTCACAGTGAGAAATTATCCGAAGCTCGACAAAAATGGACTACATATGAGTTAGAATTATATGCTGTTGTTCGCGCCGTGAAGCATTGGGAGCAATACCTCTTTCATGTGGAGTTCATCTTGCTCGCGGATCATCAAGCGTTAAAGTATATCAACAGTCAACGAGATTTGAATCGCACGCATGCTCGATGGATATCCTACTAGCAGCAATTCACATTCGTCATCAAGCACAAATCAGGTAATCAAAACAAAGTTGCGGATGCCTTAAGCCGTCGGGTATCTTTGCTTACTCAATGCAATCCATTGTCATTAGCTTTGATTTGATGAAGGAACTATATTCAGATGATGAGGACTTTGGTGAAACATGGAGAAAACTCAAAGCTGAGGTAACCACTGAATCTTTTTTCATTCAGGATGACTATCTTTTTTATCGTTCTCGTTTGTGCATTCCGCGTAGCTCTTTGCGTGAGGAATTAATTGCAGAACTAAATAGAGAGGGTCATTTCGGTCGAGATAAAACTATAGCTCTCGTCGAGGAGCTTTATTTACGTCGTGACGTGGGAAAATTTGTCACCAAATGCATGGTTTGCCAAACAAACAAGGGACACTCACAAAATACAGGACTTTACATGCCACTGCCAATACCTAATGCCCCCTGGGAAGACATTTCTATGGACTTTATTCTTGGTTTACCCCGGACACAACGAGGTGTTGATTCGGTACTTGTTGTCGTCGATAGATTTTCCAAAATGGGTCATTTCATAGCGTGTAAGAAGACATCAGATGCATCTCATGTCGCTGGAATATTTTTTAGAGAGGTTGCTCGTTTGCATGGTGTTCCTAAAACTATTACTTCGGATCGAGACTTGAAACTTTTGAGTCATTTTTGGCGCACTTTATGGTGTTTATTTCGCACTGACTTGAAGTATAGTAGCTCTTTTCACCCTCAAACGGATGGACAAACTGAAGTTGTCAATCGAACACTTGGAAACCTCATTCGATGCTTGTGCAGCGACAAACCGAAGCAGTGGAATCTTGTCTTGGCACCTGCTGAATTTGCATACAACAACATGGTTAATCGCTCTACGAGACGTGCTTTTTTTGATGTTGTTTATCAGCACCCACCGCGACATACTCTTGACGTAGTACCGCTGCCAAACATACCGAGGTATAGTTATGCAGCAGACAAACATAGGAGGCATAAAGTGTTTAATGAGGGAGATATGGTTATGGTTTTTCTTCGCAAGGAAAGGTTTCCCGCAGGAACATATCACAAGCTTAAAAAGAAGAAAATCGGGCCTTGCAAAGTGTTGAAGAAAATTAATGACAATGCATATGTCATTGACCTTCCTAAAGAGTATAACAGCTCGCCAACCTTTAATGTGTCAGATTTGTACGATTATTATGCCCCAGATTCACCTCTTTATCTGAACATCAACTCAGGGATGAGTTTTCTTAAAGTAGGGGAGAATGGTGAAGCTACATCCTGTGAAGCGCCAAATATAGAACCGGAGGCATTTATCAGTGACAATAGCACTTTACTTCTCCGTCCATGCACCAAGAAGACAGCACCCGTCCATGAACCCAAAAGACAGCACCATTAAAAGCTCTATTTCCACAGCCCATCAGAATTCATATTTACTATTTTATACATGTTCCTAGTTTTAGGATTTTCATTTCCTTTATAAGCACACATGTAAAACATTGTTGGCATCAATTCAATATCCAATTTCATTGTTAAACATTCTGTTATCATCTTCTAACCTTCTAGCTTCGGTCGGAAGTAAAACTAATATTCAAGTCTTACCAATATTTGAGTCTCTTTTTAACCTTCCGCTACGTCACCATTCTATATTCTTTTCCGGAATGTTGGGAGCCCAAGGTGTAGAAAATTGAATTTGCGCTGGAGATGCGTAAAAATCGTTTCTTAAAGCCATGCATGCCCTGTAAGAGTGGACATATTGATAACGGTGTGTTCGTTCGATGATCGCAAATCAAGTGAGCATGGATACAACCTGGTTGTGTTAGAGAAAAGTCATGCAACGACAGAATAATAGGATAATTAATCCACATAAGAATAATTAAGCATACTGTTTTACTGTAATTAAAGTACCTGAATCCATCTCTAAGAAAAAAACCTGAGAGATAAAACCTCGGTTGGTGCTTCAAATTTAACCGTATGTCTCTGTGGTCAGTTTACTTTGAGAATAAAGAAACTGAAAAACGATAAGGTAAACCGTATGTTTTGTGCACGACAAGATATAAACGAGATATTTATGAATTCTATCTCTCAAAAAATATTGTAATTATCTTTTCGGTATCACACAATATATGCCACGACTATATTATAACCGTTAAAAAGTAGATAACATTATTTAAATTTTCTTAATGATATCAAATACAACTATTTAAATTACATGTTCGATCCAATTAGATCAATATTAAATTAATATATCAGTCTCCACTAGAACACATGTGTATTCAAATAAATGTATAAATAAAATTGGACACAAAACTACTGTCATATCATAAAGATATATCACAAATTATCCTGTCTATACAGACATAGGATCAAGACGGCTTTCGTAATGATAATCGTTAGTCGACCGAGTTTGTCACATATGCCAACGTAGCTAAATGACATGTATTCATCGTAATGTGTAGCATGTAAATTACATAAAATGTGATATGCACATATCTATTTCCAACTAGTCCCCTCAAAAATGAGATC
The DNA here is from genome assembly GCA_963678935.1 of Umbilicus rupestris. Lineage (NCBI taxonomy): Eukaryota > Viridiplantae > Streptophyta > Magnoliopsida > Saxifragales > Crassulaceae > Umbilicus > Umbilicus rupestris. The sequence goes on from OY787618.1 coordinate 8,634,958, forward strand.
ATATAAAGAGTGTACCGTGTAAATATAAGTTCTACATAACATAATCTAAATGTATAGATAGAAAAATCCGTACATTTCATAGAGTCTTAGTGCAAAAAATATAAACTCCCTCTGAATATGAATATAATCAAACAAAATAACACCATGTGAGCTACATACTCTTGAAAGACCTTGTGTGTTAATTCTTTCGTATGCATATCTGCTCTATGGATATCCGTCCACTCTGTATCTTCTCTTTTACAATCAGGAACTTGATACCTACATGCTTTAATTTTGCAGTGCTCTTATTATTGTTGGCGTACATTACTGCTGATTTACTATCACAATATAACTTCAGTGATCTTTCTATATCACTCAAAATGCGTAGTCTAGTGAGAAAGTTTCTCAGCCATTGCCATGATGCCTCAAAACAAGCTACAAATTCCACCGCCACAGTATATGGAGCAACGAGCGGCTACTTGCCAGACCTCCAGAAAATGGCCTCTATAGCTATCATATAGATACAACCGGACGTGGATCTTTTACTGTCTTGGCATCCAGTGATCTCAACGTGATGTGATCTCTGATACATGAGCATGTACTCTTTTATTCCCTGCAAGTATATCTTAGATTGCCTTAATATTTTCCAATGATCCATATATTTTTCCATCATGCCAAAAATGTACACGAAATCAGGACTCATACACACCTGAGCATACATAAGATTCCTATAGCCAAAGCATAAGGAAGCTTATGCATCTCCAAAATTTCCAAAGCACTCTTAAGGTATTGATCAAGACTAAACTTGTCTCCTTTAGCGACAAGGGTGTCTAATGGTTTACAGTTCAGCATGCCGAATCTTATGAGAACTTTATCAATATAATTCATTTTTAATAATCCTAAGATATCCCTCAAACGGTCTTGGTTTATCAATATTCCAAGAATAACGGAAGCCTCACCAAGGTCTTTCATCTCAAAATGCTTTGATAGAAATTTCTTAGTGTCACATAAAGTCCTCTTATCATTAGTGGCCAGCAATATGTCATTGACATATAAAATCAAAAAACTATGCATGCTCCCACTGAACTTGAGATACACACAATAATCCAATCGGATTTGCCTCTGTTGAGGATATGACATCCTTGAAAAAATTGCTCAAGAGTTTGCTGAAGCACTCCTTGGAGTTCGGTGGCTGGAACACAATCTGAAGACTGACAAAACAACAACAACAAAGAGCCAGAGCAAGCTTCAGCAATCCTTGAAGATGTGAAGCTGAGACACTATTTGAAGACTGGGTGAGAGACAGCTTTGAAGAGACAAAGTCTGCTTCAGCACTCCGTGATGATGCAAAGCTAGACCAGAATCCTGACGTTGCACGGTAAGGCTCCGGTGTGATACGGTTGGCATCGGGGAAGCTCAGAGAGGTATGCAAACGTAATCAAGAGCTCAGCAAACGATAGCACATGGATTAAGATGATAAAGATCCAAGAGTTCAAATTTGGCAACAGAATCTTCAACAAACTTGCTAGAATCTAGGAGAATATTCTGATAATGATCCTTGGCATTTTTGGTGTGCTGGTGGGCTTAAACAGGAAGGCGGGGCAGCAGCACAGAAGAAGAGAACACGATCAGAGAGAGCAATTCGATCTCACACAGAGAGTTCACAGAACTCAACTTACGGTATCAAGGTTCTATATATTGAGTTGAAGACGTGTGTGGTGCTGAGGGAATCAGAACTTGTGGAGTTTAATTCTGGACTAGTTCTGAGTTCAACTGGAGCGCTGCTCATTAGACAGTCGGAGCTCGGTGATAAGCCGCGATCAGCTCGTTGAAGGGCTATGAGGCAGTGTTCGAAGCTTCCCAATAGTGATAGAGGGAGTCATTGATTGAGGGGGAACTAAGACTGAGTTGGAAAAACCCAGAGTGTCCAATTACTTGGCTGGAGAGCGTGGAGTGTCGTGGACTGGAGAGACAGCAACTGTGAGTTACACATTGTAATAAAATAGGCTAGGTATGTGTGTCAGGTCCGTAGCTATTTATTACCGAGAGTGTGTAGGCAGCATGAAGAGAATCTGTGAATTCAAATTGCTAGCTAGTCTAGAAGATTAGACTGAGCATTAGATTTCGGCTAGGTGAGAAGTAGAGGTGTGAGTCCTTGTACTTCGAACTGAGATAGTGGAATCTTGAGGATCAAAGCATCCTCCCCAGACGTAGGCAAGTGGCCGAACTAGGTGAACAAATATTGTGTCTTTCTTATTTTGTTAGTAGAGTAATTCCTCAGAAAGATACAGAGAGTGCTTAAGCAGAAGCTATAACTCCACATCACCAACGCAGCATAATTTAGCTTCAAAACCATACGAGACAACAACATGATGAAACTTAAAGTTACCACTGACGAGATGCGTGCTTGAGCCCATAAATGGATTCCCTCAACTTACAAATCATAATGTTCGTATCCTTTGACACAAAGTATTTTGACTGTATCATATAAATTGTTTCGTCAATGGCACCATTGAGAACGCTGCCTTAAGATCCATTTGATGCAGACCAAGGTCAAAATGTGCAATGAGTGCCATGATTGTCCTAAAAGAGTCATTTGAAGAAACACGGGAGAAGATCTTCTTAACGTCAATACCTTCCTTCTAAGTAAAGTCTTTAGCTACAAGACGAGCTTTAAACCTCTCGGCATTACCATTAGATCCCGCTTATTTTAAATATCCATTTACATCCAATGGGTCTCGCACCCTCTGATATTGGGATAAGTTCCCAAACTTTGTTTTATTGCATAGACTTGTACTCCTTATTCATAACATCAATCATTATATGAGAGTTGGAAATATCTATGGCTAGTTGATGGAGCGTATTCATACGATCCATCGAGTTGTTTATTCCCATTATTTAACTACATTTTGTGTGTGAAAGATTACTTCTTGGTAGTGTCTTGCATCGCAGGTGTATTAAGACCACTTGGAACTTTATTGCGCATTTGGATGGATATAGAGCAAATCTGGGCAGAATGACTTGTTTGTAGTCGAAGGCTTGCAGGATTCTTATTCGATTGAGGTGTGCTACATCTTGTTGGAAAGCTAACTAAAGGGGCTACAACTTCGTAGTTTACATCAAGATGAGATTCGAAGGTTTAAAGGGTCAAAAGAGCGAGTTTCCAACACTGCAGAAGTGATTCGCCCGAATCATTTTTAAAGCCTGCCAGAATCAAGTGATTCGCCCATCTCCAATACATACTGAGTATTTGATTCACCCGAATCAATTTTTGAAGGCAACCCGAATCAAGTGACTCGCCCAAGTTTATGCACAACATTGATTCGCCCGAATCACTTTGGAAGCTTGCCTGAATCAGCTGATTAGAGGCAGCAGGGGATGAGCACTGATAGTTTGATGCGGATAAGCTGCCCGAATCACTTGTCAAAGCTTGCACGAATAAAGTGATTCGTGCAAGAGAAGACCGGCCCAAAAGAAGAAAATAAAGAGAAAGAAAGAAGAAAGAAACCCTAGGCCACAAGTTTGGAGAGAGTTTTCTGGACAGAGTGCTTTTGCTGGAGCAACTGAGAGTTCGACGGGAATCAGAAAGGGAAATAACATCGTCACTGTTCACGCCGGAGTTATTGTTCACAGTTAGTATTTTTTCTGAATTCATTTTAGTTTCATTATTGCTTTAGAATGGATTGTAGTAGCTAAATCTTAATTTCAATTTGGGGATTTTTTTTTTGCGACAACGGTTTGAGACACTTATCTTTCGTAATTCAATTTTGTGAATTCCTGTTCTTCGTTTGGCGCACATAACAACGTGCCGTCAAATTTTGGCGCCGTTGCCAGGGAGAGCAACACTCAGTATAGAGTTCTTGGCTTAATTTTCTTGTTTTGCTTTGGTTTTGCTTGTTTTTCAGTATGTCGAATGAAGGAAGCATCAATGGTGATGGTCGCCAGAACCAAGAACATGACCAAATCAATGAGGAAGTGGCCCCACAAGTAATACCACCATTCTATGACGAGCCGGAGCGAGTATTTAATCAAAGGCAAAGAGCATCTCGTCAAAGAATGGAGTTACAGGGAGGACACAATGGTAGAGGTGGAAGAATGGATGAGTATGATGATTGTGCCCCACCACAACCATATGCGCGTCAACAACATGGGCAGCCACCACTTCAACAGTTATATAGGCAGCCAGCTCGTCACAAGCCAACCATGAGGGAGCTTTCAGCCCCTACATTCCAGAATCAGCCGTGGTGTATCAACACTGACCAGAACGAAGATAACTTTGAGATCAAAACCGCCGTGGTGCACCATTTGCCTAAGTTTGGAGGATTACTGGGAGAAGTTGCGACGAGGCACTTACAAGAGTTCACCTGAATTTGCTAAACATTGAGACCATACGCAGCTTCGGAGGAAAGGTTCAAACTAAAAGTATTTCCTTTGAGTTTAACCGACCTTGCAAAATCTTGGTTTTTGTCTTTGCCTTCAGGTAATATAAGAACATCGGGTCAAATGCAAAGGAAATTCCTTGACAAATATTACCCTCCTGCGAAAGCGACTCAAGTCAAAAGAGAGCTTTCAATGATCAAACAAGGATTGAATGAGTCGATGTATGACTACATGGAGAGGTTCAACTCATTGGAACGAAGCTGCTGCAACTTGTGTGTCCCGGAAAAGATGTCGGTCGAATATTTGTTGGACGGACTACGACCGCTGGAGAGAATGCTACTGGACGCAGCAGCTGGTGGCACCGTGCTGAACTTGACACCGTCTGAGGTATGTAATTTGATTAATGAGACTGCTGAGAGTGCTCGTTTCAGAGAAGAGACCACTCGAAGGGATGACACCAGTAGGGCAAAGAATGTTTCACAGGTGGATTCCAACACCAATCAGATGGCCAATGAAATCAAAGAGCTCAAGGAAATGGTGCAGAGAATGATGGTTGGGCAGGTGAGTGGAGTCAAGCTTTGTGAATTTTGCAGCGCTTCTAGCCAAAAGACAGATGAGTGCCATACCCTTCAAGAGGATGAGACGGTTGATGTAAACGCTATGGGTGGATTCCAGAACTATCACAACAGACAGGCCCCTAGGCAATTTGGACTTGCTGCTAATGGTTTCAGTTGGAGAAACGAAGGAGGATTCCAACAGAACCACGGGCAGAACCAGCAAAACCAGAACCATCAACAGCCCCAGTAGCAACAAGCGCAGCTATACTGCTCTACATTCCAACAACAAGAAAAAGTACAACAATCAGTACCCAAGGAGGAACTTCAACCAAGCTGACCCAAGCAATGTAAATTCAGAGAAATCATTAGAAGAAGTGGTTAAGGATTTGGCAACGAGTGTGCAGAATCATCAAGCAGAGACCGATGGTGCACTGGCCGAGTTGTCGAAGCATATGTCTCAATTGGCAGCCACCGTGTTTGAGCTCAAAAGTGATAAAGGAAAGCTGCCATCGCAGACAATACCTAACCCTAAAGGTAATATCAATGCAATGACCTTGAGGAGTGGAAAGAAGCTCGAAGGAGAACGGATGAGCAGCAGCCCAACGAGCACTATGGAAGCTGACGAGAAACTAGATAATTCTGAACCTTCCACAGAATCTTTTGAAAAAATTATTTCTGATCCCCCACTTCCATTTCCTGTGCAGGTGGCAAGACCTAAGAAGAGTCTAGCATTGGATCAAGAGCTATTAGAGCTATTCAGCAAGGTTGAGATCATCATCCCACTCCTCGACGCAATAAACCAGATTCCAATGTATGCTAAGTTTCTTAAGGAATTGTGTACTAACCGAAGAGGAGGAGGATTGAAACTTGAGCAGGTAAATCTGAAGCACAACATTTCAGCCGTTCTTTAATGCAAGGTGGCACAAAAATGTAAGGATCCAGGTACATATACGATTTCGTGCATAATTGGTAAATTCAAAGTCGATAATTGTATATTGGATTTAGGTGCATCTATTAATGTGTTGCCGTATTCTTTATATCGTGCACTGAGTATCGGTCCTCCGAGGCCCACTGATTTGACCATTCAACTTGCTGATAGATCTTATACTAAGCCAGAGGGCATTGTTGCCGATGTGTTAGTGCATGTAGGGAAACTTGTGTTCCTTGTAGATTTTTATGTGATGAAAATGGAGGGTGATGGAACGATAGATACTTCACCCGTCTTACTAGGGAGACCCTTCATGGTGATAGCCAAGATGAAGATTGATACATTTACGGGTTATCTCTCCATGGAGGTAGACGGGGAAGTAGTGAAATTCAATATCTATAAGTCTATGCAGTACCCACCTGACATTGCAGGGATACATGCTCTGGACATCATAGATGATGCGGCCCTCGAGTCAGACATACCGTGTGGGGTGGACACATTAGTATTAGTACTCAGAGAGTCAGTGGACACCGAAGAAGCTGCTGGCAGGTTCATCCATGACGCCAGCAATGTTGTTAGAATTCTACAAGAGAATCTGCCACTTGCCCCTAGGTATGAGATCAATGCGATTAATCTGTGCAGTAAAAATAAACTTGTCCCATCTGTTGTGTAGGCTCCTGATATTGAATTAAAGCCTTTACCGGAACACTTAAAGTACATCTTCGTAGGAGCAAGCGAGACGCTACCAGTTATCAGTAAGCGAGGACTTGATGTTGATCAAGAAGACAGGCTGGCGCAAGTACTGAAGGAGCATAAAACTGCGATTGGATGGACATTGGCTAACATTACAGGTATTAATCCAGCAGTTTTTATGCATCGTATTTTACTAGATGAAGGAGCACGGTCAGTGAGACAACCTCTTGAACCCGATAATGATGGAGGTTGTCCAGAAGGAAGTGCAAAAGCTTCTAGATGCCGGTGTCATCTATCCGATATCACAGTGAATGGGTAAGCCCTGTCCATGTGGTGCCGAAGAAGACCGGGATTATAGTAGAGACAAATGACAAGGAGAGCAAGTACCGAAGAGAGTGCAGAATGGCTGGCGTATGTGCATCGATTATAAATAGTTAAACACAGCCACACGAAAGGATCATTTCCCGTTGCCATTCATCAACCAGATGCTGGACAGACTTGCAAGTAAGCCTTCGTTTTGTTTTCTTGATGAATTTTCTGGATACAATCAAATACCTATTGCAGCTGAGGACCAGGAGAAGACGACATTCACATGCCCTTTCGGCACGTTTGCATTCAGACGCATGTCTTTCGGATTATGTAATGCGCCAGGTACGTTCCAACGTATTGTCTTGAGCATATTTTCTGATTTGATAGGTGATTGTGTAGAAGTGTTCATGGATGATTTTACTGTTTATGGAAATAGTTTTGACGATTGCTTGCATAATTTGGATAGGGTGCTCACACGTTGCATTAAGATGAATTTGGTGCTTAATTATGAGAAGTGTCATTTTATGGTCACACATGGCATTGTCCTAGGTCATATTGTCTCTAAGGAGGGCATACAAGTAGATAAGGGAAAACTGATTTAATTCGTAGTCTGCCTTTCCCTATTGACCAGCGTGGTATAGAGTTGTTCCTAGGACATGCAGGCTTTTATCACAGGTTTGTCAAGTACTTTTGTAAGAAAGCATTGCCTTTTTCTCGCTTGCTGCAAAAAGATGTGCCTTTTGATTTTAATGATGAATGCAAGGCAGCGTTTGAAGAGCTCAGGACAGCCTTGACGAGTGCACCAATCATATAACCACCGGACTGGACCCAGCCTTTCGAGATTATGTGTGATACGAGTGATTATGCCGTAGGAGCAGTACCTGGACAACGGAAGGATAAGAGGCTTGTGGTGATTCATTATGCATCTAGGACTCTAGACGTGGCACAGAAAAATTACTCCACCACAGAGAAGGAGCTTTTAGCTGTTGTGTTTGCTCTTGATAAGTTTCGTTCGTATTTACTTGGCTCTAAGGTTTTTGTATTTTCTGATCATGCAGCCATTAGGTACTTGATGGCTACGAAGGAGTCCAAGCCATGACTTATCAGATGGATCCTACTTCTTCAAGAATTCGACGTTGAAATCAGGGACAAGAAGGGGATCGAGAACACAGTAGCTGACCACTTGAGTAGAATAGTCGCGGACGAAGATGCGATGCCGATAACTGAGACATTTCCTGATGAGCATCTCTTCGTTGTGCATAAAACCACCATGGTATGCTAACATAGTTAACTACTTGGTGGGTGGTAAGTTTCCTCATTCTTTCTCAAGAACTTAAAAATTGAAACTCACGCATGATTCTAGATATTATATATGGGATGATCCTTATCTGTGGAAGATTGGTGCTGATTAGGTAGTTCGACGATGTGTGCCAGATAATGAGATTCCATCTGTTATGTCTTTTTGTCATGAACATGCTTGCGGTGGACATTTTGGTCCTAAGAGAACTTCTAGGAAGATTTTGGATAGTGGATTCTTTTGGCCTCATTTGTTTAGAGATGCGTATGACCATTGTAAGAGCTGTGATAGATGTCAGAGGGTAGGAAATATTTCTTCTAGGAATGAATTGCATCAGAATCCTATAATTGTTGATGAAGTTTTTGATATATGGGGTATAGACTTTATGGGACCTTCTCCTACTTCTCTTGGTTATCAATACATTTTGGTTGCTGTGAATTATGTCTCAAAATGGGTGGAGGTCAAGGCCACCAGAAATGATGATGGAAAAACTGTTGTTGATTTCTTGTGTACTAACGTGTTTTGTAGGTATGGAGTGCCGAAGGCGGTGATAAGCGATCAAGGATCACACTTCTGCAACAAATGGGTTGCGGCGGTGTTTAGGCAGTTTGGAGTGCACCATCGAGTGTCTACAGCCTACCATCCACAAACGAATGGGCAAGTAGAGATCTCGAATAGGGAAATTAAGTCAATTCTGGAGAAGATGGTTAAGCCTTCAAGGAAGGATTGGTCCACAAGGTTAGATGAAGCACTGTGGGCTTATAGGACAGCCTATAAGACGCCTATTGGGACCTCTCTGTTCAGACTCGTCTATGGCAAGGCCTGCCATTTAGCGATTGAGGTAGAGCACAAAGCTTATTGGGCTATTAAAGCGTGTAACTTTGATTTAGCGAGTGCAGGTATTGAAAAGAGGTTGCAACTAAATGAGTTAGAGGAGCTGCGCCTAGAGGCTTATGAGAGCCAATCAGACTACAAGGCCCGGACTAAGCTTTATCACGACAAATTTATTCTCCGACGCTCATTTGACATTGGACAAAAGGTATTGCTATTCTCTTCTAGACTTCAACTAATGCCTGGAAAGCTGCGTTCTCGTTGGACAGGTCCATATACGATAGTGAAAGTTTTTAACCATGGATTACTAGAGCTTGAGAAGGCGAGTACGGGAAAGAAGTTCGTCGTGAATGGCTGATCGCGCGTCGTCGTGCGCGTCAAATATAATCCTTCCTCTCCCACTAGTACAGCGGTTAAGTAAGGGTCGATCTCCACAGGGAGCAAGCAGTGAGTCTTAGCCAGTAACCTACACTTAAGAAAACGGGGGTTGCGTGAGTGATTGGGGGTTTTGCGCGATGCGCGAGTAGCAGTGAATATCGTAACGCGGGGAATTGCACTAGACGTGCGCAGGCAGTATAGATGAGATACTATGTTTATGAGAAGTGCTGGGCAGACAATCCTCTATGAATGCATTCTTATCATCGACTCTAAATGTCTATAGTTTGTGTCCTACTTGGGTTAGTGTCCGGTAAAGGCTTCCTAACACACGCGCATGTTCCGTTCAAAGTTCATGTGCTATTAATCCTAGAACTAGACTAAACAGCTGCGAATCCTGTCACAGTAGCAACTGCCTACCCTAACTCGTTACTCCTAATTGTCACGGTAAGTTTGCGGTTCAAGGCTTCCCCTACGCATGCAACTAGTTTAACAGGTGACAAGCAAGCAACACAAGTAAGATTGCGGTTCAAGGCTTCCCCTACTCATGCAACTAACTGTCTCAGTACGCACAGAATTAATACAAGTAAATAAACTATGCATTAAGCTCAAGTCTCAAAGGTAATACATCATAGGTTCATGCCCGACCAACACTAAGTGTTTAGCTAGACATGCTAGTGGTAAACATCATAAAATAGTAAATAACAACTACTGTATCAGAGAAAACGGTAGCAAATAGTGCGTGCAGTGTCTTCTCTTGGCTGGCGCAGTCGGCTGGCGCAACTCTCCTTGACAGGTCCGTGTGTTTTCCAGTTCTGCCGCGCAGTGCCTCTGGAATACCGCTGAGTGATGATGTTCCGATCTCCTGAAACCCTAGACTTTCTTTGTTTAAATAGTGCCCCAGGAAGTTCATCTTTTGGCAACTTCCAAATCTGGTCACTGGGACTTTGCGCCTGGCGCACAGCATTGATTGGCGCAATCGGGTAGCGCACCTCTGCTGTCTTTCGCCATTTCTTCTTCTGTTTGCGCCGCTAGCTCCGCAGGCTGATCTTTCACTCCTAGAATGCTGCCTGTTAGCGCGTATCCGACTCAAGGACTCGTTCTGACCTGATATACAAAAACATTGGAAACGAGTAATCTTGCTCATGAAATATTGCAAACAAGCACAGGGTTATGACCTAAATAATGTGTATAACTAGGCTCTATCAAACCCCCCACACTTGCCCCTTGTTCGTCCCGAACAAGTACTGAAACGCGGATACAATTACCTTTTCTGGAGACTAGCGCACAGCCTTGCATTCTAGCGCAAAATGCACAGTTGCTCAACTTGTGCTGCTCTATCACCTGCGCACAACTGCACTCAACAGTTCTAGTATAATAATCCCGAAATTTCATTACCTCTCAGCCGGGATGAAGATCTTTGGATGACTGGGAGATAGCTCTTCTTAGGCTCCTGGTTGTCAGCTCCCGCTAGATAGGTATATGGTTTCTTGCGCGAGCTTCTTCCAGTGCGTGATTCGTTCGCACACTTCCTGGGAACCTGAGCCTTTGATGATATCCTTTTGGTCTTGCGCACGCAGGTACTAAGTAGTGCGCGTGCTGATTCTTTGTAACGCAAATCATCTGCTTCTGCTGGTATTTTTCTTTTGTACAGCTTCCTTTCCAATTTGTTTCATTCCCAGAACAGTTCCAATCTCAGCCTTCGGATAGCAGCTATGGAACTCGTTCCGCTCTCCCTCCTTGGTCCGTCTGCGCCGGTCGGCGCACGCGTTTGCCACCGCGCCCGCTTTCCTTAGCTCGGCTTCCAGAGAGAAGGTGGTCTGTTTTCCCACCTCACCATGCTTTGGGTATTTCGCCTTTGGCATCTGCGTGACTGAGCGCGCTCTTTTGTTCCGAAGGTTGCGAAGCACCGGCCTCCACTAGCGCACTCGACCATATACCTCGCCTTCGAAGCACAAGCGACTAACCGCCTCTCTGGAGCATTTCTATCAACTCCACATCCCCTGTATATCCCAACTAACAGGAGCAGAAAAAACGAAAAAATTATGCTAAAACAGTAGAGAACGGCGCACGCAATACGGATAGCGCAAAACAAGCTGGAGCGCATGCGCATCCTGCACCTTAGCGCACTACTGCTACTAATTCTCTTCAACTTAAACTAAGCTATACTAAAAAATGCTCAAAACATGAAATGTAAGAGTAACGCCCCCCCCCCCCCCACACTTGAACAGAGACGTGTCCCCACGACTCAAGCTCAAGCGCATGGAGAACGCACATGCATGCAATGCAAAAAGAACGAATATAAGAAAAAACGTGTAAAAGTAAAAACGTGTCGGGTTACCTCCCGACAAGTGCCTTTGTTTAACGTCGTTGGCTCGACTGTACCTCGTTACTTGCGTGAAAGTGTGCCAGCGACCTCCCCCACTCTTGCTCTTGAGTTGCCCCGCGCTTGTGTATGTGTTGCGTGCTCTTTGGTCCTGCGCAAAGGATCGAAAAGGTGGTCAGCATGGGTAATAGTATGTGATAAATCATAAGTAACGAGGTTAGGTAAAGAGGGAGAAAAAAGATGAGCGATAGTTTCCAGTTCTCCCTCTGGTGCATCTGGTGGCGGCTCTGGCGCAATGCTCATGCGCCATCCAGCCTGAATGCGCTTGGGAACTAGCTCGCCCTGCGCATCTGCAACCAAGTCGTCTATGCTGCCCATCGCGTGCACTGTGGCGTCTTCATGAGGGTGCTGCATTCCTTTGAATATGTCGAAGTAGATTTCTTTCCTATCAACCTCCATGGACAGCGTGCCCCTCCACACGTCTATCTTCGTGCGCGCAGTCATCAGAAACGGTCTGCCTAGGCGGATCTGCGCACCGCTGGCGCTTGATTCACCCTCCATTTTGAGCACATAAAAGTCTGCTGGGAACACCAGCTCTCCCACTCGAACTAGGACATCTTCTATCATGCCTGCAGGTTGTTTGCACGATCTATCTGCTAGCTGAATTGTGAGACCTGCAGGTTTTAGTGGTCCAAGGCGCAAAGTCGCGTAGAGAGAATATGGTAATAAATTGATTGATGCGCCTAAATCGATCATGCAATTGCTTACCGTGGTTTTACCTAAGGTGCAAGGGATAGTGAATGTACCTGGATCTCGGCACTTAGGTGGTACCTATTGTTGCACGATTGCTGAGGCCTGCGCATTTAGCATTACCTGTGCGCATTCGCCTGTCCTCCTTTTATTTGTGCACAGCTCTTTTAAAAACTTCGCATACCTGGGAATCTGTCGAATAGCTTCTATGAGAGGTATGTTGATTTCCACCTTGCTGAACAGCTCATATAGTTCCTTGTCCAGTGCTTCTTTTCTCGCCAGTGGTGCCTGCACAGGGAAAGGAGCAGGTATGTTAGTACAATTTTTGTCCTTGTTTGTCGAGTGAGACATATCTGGCGCTTTGCCCTGTTGGTTCGTGGTTGGCGCTTCTGATTTCGCCTCTGGCTCTGGTTGCGCACTCTGAGCTGCTGGATCTGGGACTTGCGCAACTGGTTGCGCGGGCGCCTGCGCGGTCTGCTCTGTTCCCACTGTGCGCCCAGTCCTCAGTGTTACTGCATTAACTCCTCCTTTAGGGTTCTGAATCACTTGCGAAGGCAGGTTGCCATCGCTCTTTTTCAGCTCATACACCGTGGTTGCAATTTGTGATAGATGCTTCTCTATGGATTCGAACCTCTTGTCATACTTTTCGTCATTCTTGCGCACTGTGTCTGCTAGCTGCCCCATGATATCTTCCAAGGATCGCTTTGGTTGCTGATTGTTCTGCGCTGGTGCGTCTGTGCGGCGATGCGGTGGATTGTAGGGTGCAGCTTGTTGCGTCTGCTGTGGCGCGCGCTGATCAGTGGGCTGCCTCTGGAAATTGTTCTCTTCTCTCCATCTGAATCCATTTGCAGCAAGCCCAAAGCGCGGCTGATTCTGCCTCTGCGGTCCTCTGTTGTCCCATCCTCCAAGGGCATTTACATCTCCAGTTTCTTTAAAAAGTGTTGGGCATTCATCTGTCTTGTGCTCAGTGGACCTGCAAAATTCACATACCTTTGGCGCAACTGGTTGTGCGCCCTGCGCACTCATCAGCTTCTGTAGCATGGCCTTCATTTCTTGGATCTCAACGCTTGCCTCTACCTGATGCACAGAACGATTACGACTACTTTCAAGTGTCAATTGATGTCTTACCTGCCCAGCAGAATCTTCTATCAGCTGCCATGCATCCTCCGGGTACATGTTGCAAATGTCCCCTCCTGCGCATGCATTCAGTAGTCGAAGCTCCATGGGCAGCAGTCCATTCAGAAAGTTCTCTATCAGCACATTCTGAGGAAGCCCGTGATTGTAGCAGTTGGCTTCTAGCTCCCTGAAACGCTCGTAGTATTCTGACAGAGACTCCCCTGCGCTCTGCCTTGGCGCGGCCAATTCCCTTCTGAGCAGCGCAATCTTCGCTGCTGGATAAAATTTGTCTAAGAATTTCTTCTGCAGCTGCTCCCATGTGTGGATTGATCCTGCGGGTAGGCTCATCAGCCAGTGTTTGGCTGCATCGCTCAATGAAAATGGGAATGCCTTCATCTTTAGCGCTTCTTCGTTCTCCCCCAAGGTCTTCATGTTCTCGCAAATGATTAGGAACTCCCGCACATGCTTGACTTGATTTTCGTTGTTCATTCCGTGAAACTTGGGCATGTGATGGATGAGTGAGCTCCTCAGTTCGAACTGTCCGTTGGGCGGAAGCACTATGCACCATGGCTGGTTAACAGTGAGTGGGGCTGACATTTCGCGCACTGTCCTGCGCCTCGCGACTGGACGAACGGGTGGCGCAATGTAGGGTTCAGCGGCCATCCGTGCGTCAACCTCACGCTGCACTTCCTCTCTGAATAGGGCTGCGCGGTTATGTGCCCTTGCTTCCTCTGGGGTTCTGTCTCCCAGGTTATCTCCAACCACACTGTTATCCTCCATGTCCTGATCCAAACTCAAGAAACGAATTAAATGGCAACGAAGTTGTTGCGTCTGTCAGTGCGCAACTAGAATCTGCGCAGCGCAACTATTTCAAGGTTGCGCAGGCTGATGTGATTGTGCGCTGTCAGAAACAACAACGAGAAAACAAAACAAAATGAAATAACTAGTTACTAAAATGAGAAATGTAAGCTAGCTAAAACTTAGCTGTGTTGCTCCCCGGCAACGGCGCCAAAATTTGATCCCGCGTCGTCGTGCGCGTCAAATATAATCCTTCCTCTCCCACTAGTACAGCGGTTAAGTAAGGGTCGATCTCCACAGGGAGCAAGCAGTGAGTCTTAGCCAGTAACCTACACTTAAGAAAACGGGGGTTGCGTGAGTGATTGGGGGTTTTGCGCGATGCGCGAGTAGCAGTGAATATCGTAACGCGGGGAATTGCACTAGACGTGCGCAGGCAGTATAGATGAGATACTATGTTTATGAGAAGTGCTGGGCAGACAATCCTCTATGAATGCATTCTTATCATCGACTCTAAATGTCTATAGTTTGTGTCCTACTTGGGTTAGTGTCCGGTAAAGGCTTCCTAACACACGCGCATGTTCCGTTCAAAGTTCATGTGCTATTAATCCTAGAACTAGACTAAACAGCTGCGAATCCTGTCACAGTAGCAACTGCCTACCCTAACTCGTTACTCCTAATTGTCACGGTAAGTTTGCGGTTCAAGGCTTCCCCTACGCATGCAACTAGTTTAACAGGTGACAAGCAAGCAACACAAGTAAGATTGCGGTTCAAGGCTTCCCCTACTCATGCAACTAACTGTCTCAGTACGCACAGAATTAATACAAGTAAATAAACTATGCATTAAGCTCAAGTCTCAAAGGTAATACATCATAGGTTCATGCCCGACCAACACTAAGTGTTTAGCTAGACATGCTAGTGGTAAACATCATAAAATAGTAAATAACAACTACTGTATCAGAGAAAACGGTAGCAAATAGTGCGTGCAGTGTCTTCTCTTGGCTGGCGCAGTCGGCTGGCGCAACTCTCCTTGACAGGTCCGTGTGTTTTCCAGTTCTGCCGCGCAGTGCCTCTGGAATGCCGCTGAGTGATGATGTTCCGATCTCCTGAAACCCTAGACTTTCTTTGTTTAAATAGTGCCCCAGGAAGTTCATCTTTTGGCAACTTCCAAATCTGGTCACTGGGACTTTGCGCCTGGCGCACAGCATTGATTGGCGCAATCGGGTAGCGCACCTCTGCTGTCTTTCGCCATTTCTTCTTCTGTTTGCGCCGCTAGCTCCGCAGGCTGATCTTTCACTCCTAGAATGCTGCCTGTTAGCGCGTATCCGACTCAAGGACTCGTTCTGACCTGATATACAAAAACATTGGAAACGAGTAATCTTGCTCATGAAATATTGCAAACAAGCACAGGGTTATGACCTAAATAATGTGTATAACTAGGCTCTATCAATGGCCAGCGAGTTAAACATTACCATGGAGAGGATATTCCACCTGATCATGAGTTCGAGCTAGCTGACCCGTTAAATGAAGTGTGATTAGAGGTACCGTCGAGCCAACGACGTTAAACAAGTGCGCTCCTCGGGAGGAAGCCCGAGCATAGTTAGAATTTCTATTTGTTTCTTTTATTATTTCTTTTAAATCTTGCATGCCTACCCTTCCCGACAATCTAATTGTACCGTGAGGACACAGTTTGTTTCAAAAGTGTGGGGTGGGGGAGTTAGTTTGTTGTGTCAGCACGTTTACCTTTATTAGCATGCATTAGTAGTAGTTAGAGCACTTTTTTTTTTAGGTGCTGCGATGCTGTTGATATCGTGCGATTATATGCTTCTGGTTTATGCCATTATATGCTATGATGAAGATGCTGATTTTATGAGATGATGTTTGATGCTATGAGGTTTTGATGTGTATGCTTTGCATGATTTCTACAATGTTGTGATGCTAGTGACTTGATGTTATATGTTCCTTTGAGTTGAGATTTTACAGGATGTGGAGTAGATAGAAAATGTCCTAGAGGGACTTGACACACATTCAAAGGTTCAGAGGATTAGTCGCGTAGCGCGTTGAGTTTGTGGAGGTTGGCATTCCGAGGTATGAGGGGTTAGACTTTCACTCCACCTTTGCAGCATTTATGCAATGGTGGAACGGGAAAACAAACCGTCCAATCTCTAGTCCTAGTAACCGGGAATGGGTGGGTAACCTCTACCTGCCTCGCGCTAAAAGAATGATGAGAAAGAGCGGGACGCGCTCCATTTGTTGTTATTCGAAGGCGATGATTGGAACGGTTCAAAGAGCAAAAATGAAAAGGACAAGCAATTCACATTGGAGAGCAAAGCTCTAAAAGGAAAAATTCAAACAAATGTGAAAGAAAAAATGAGAAAAAGAAATCGAGTTGAGCGAAGTCTTCGGACCGACAAAATAAGAAAGTTTCAAAGTTGTCCTATCAAAAGAGAAGAAGAAAAAGTTGTGATGATGCGGTATGGCAGTGTTTGACAAAACCAGAGCAAGTGAACAAGATGCTGTTATAGCAGGAGTCCAGCCTTAGTGAACAAGGTCAGTGAACAAGGAGCAGCTATAGCAGGAGGAAGCTTTAGCAGGAGCTTGTTTAGAAGAGTTGTAGCGTCTGTCCGTGCAGCAGCAATCTGGGTTTTGGAAAGAAGGTGTGGCAGTCCATCTAAGAGCATTAGGAGAGTTTCTAAGTTGCTGAAGAGAATATTCCAGTGGAGATTCCTAGCTGGAGAAGGAGAGATTTGATTGTGGGAGATTTGAATCTCAAATCAAATCTAATCTCCTAAAATTTAGGAGATATTGATATTGCTAAGGGAATTGCTAAATCCTGATAATGATGGCAGTGGGCGCGCCTACTTAATGGAGACTCTTCAAAGCAATGAGGATTGATCGAATCTAAGAGAGAAAACACGAGAGTTACACAGAAGTTCAATAGAGAGTGAATCTGTGCGGGCGAATCTTCGATCATCACCAAGAGCAGAGCGTGAGCGCAGAACTGAGGTGATTGAAACAGTGGGTGATCAGGACTTGCAGAGTCTGATCACAGCTTGATCGGGAGACCAATTCAGAGCAGCAGTGCTTGTTGGTGGATCAAGGAAGTCCGCGAAGGGATTGTCGAGTGGAGGGACTTGGGCAATCGATCGAAGGCCAACTCTTGCTAGTGACAGGAGGTCACTGAGTGAGGGGGAGTATTCCAGAGTGTGCAGCGCTCGTGGAATCGTTCGAACGGCTCAGCGGAAGGCTTCGGAGCGACGCAGAGAGTTTGTGTATCAGTTGTGTGCTACAACAGATGCTATAGCAACCCTGCAGATTCTGGGCATTATTTAGAATAGGCTGAGTTTCGACGAGACAGTAGCTATTCAAGATAGATATCAGTAGAGGGTGTGCAGACACAAGTCAGAGCCTGTTCTGATTGTGTACGTGGATCCACTTGTGGTTGAGTAGCATAGGTTGCGTGGGTTGTAACCGTGTGTACTTGGAAACCTTGAGATTAGTGGATTGAGGACTGAGAAGAGTCCTCCCCAGATGTAGGCAATTTGGCTGAACTGGGTGAACAAACCTTTGTCCTTGTTCTTTCCTGCTGAAAAAGTTTTCGGGTGAACAAGAGTGTGTTGTAGCAACTGCTTGTTAACAAATCTGTTTATCAGAGGCGCCGCGAATTTCAATTGGTATCAGAGCCGGAGCTCAACGCACAGAGTAGAAGATCCTACATCGCCTCTGAAGAAGTCAAGGAACAATGAAGGAAGGATAGAGCACGAGTAGACCTCCATCGTTGGAGGAAAGCAACTATGGATATTGGAAGGCTAGGATGAAGGCCTTTCTCAAAGCCATTGATGAGAAGACCTGGAGAGCTATCGTGGTCCAGTGGTCTCCTCCGATCACCATGGATGAACAGGGAGTTACACGGATAAAACCTGAAGAACAATGGACTGCTGAAGAGGGAGCTGCAGCAACTGGTAATTCAAAGGCTCTGAATGCTATCTTTGTTGCAGTTTATGCTAACAATTTCAGGTTGATATCAAACTGTGATATGGCCAAGCAAGCTTGGGAAATCCTGCAAACTGCCCATGAAGGAACTGATAAAGTAAAGCTGTCAAGATTACAAATTATTGCTACGTAGTTTGAAAATTTGAGAATGCTAGAAGAGGAGACGATCACTGAGTTCAATGCGAAACTGTGTGACCTGGCAAATGAAGCCCATGCTCTTGGAGAACCTATTCCTGAAGAGAAGCTGATTAGGAAAGTACTCAGATCGTTGCCCACAAGATTTGACATGAAAGTGACCGCCATTGAAGAAGCTCAAAATGTCAGACACATGAGGCTGGAAGAATTAATTGGATCGCTCAAATAATTTGAGATGAAGTTAGTCAAAGTAGATGCTCCCCTCAAAAATACTGATGTTGGATTGAAGGCTGAAACAGATGAAAAGAAACCCTCTGCTGATGATTGATAGAGGCTATTTGTACGCATTATTTAGATCATAACCCTATGCTTGTTTGTAATATTTTATGAGCAAGATTACTCGTTTCTAGTGTTTTTGTATTACAGGGCAAAACGAGTCTTTGAGTCTGATACGCGCTAACAGGCAGCGTTCTAGGAGTGAAAGATCCGCCTGCGGAGCTAGCTGCACAAACAAAAGAGAAGTTGGCGAGAGTCAGTAGCGGTGCGCTAGCCGATGCGCTAGCCGAATGCCGTGCGCCAGGCGCAAAGTCCAGTGACCAGATTTGGAAGTTGCCAAAGGTGAACTTCCTGGGCAATATATAAACAAAGAAAGTCTAGGGTTTAGAAGAGAGGGGAGATATCATCCACCATTGGACGACACACATCAGAGGAGATATCATCCACCATTGGACGACACACATCAGAGATAGCGGCAAAACTGGAAAACACACGGACTCGTTGAGAGGATTTGCGCCAGCCGACTGCGCCAGCCGAGAAGACAAGCTGCACGCACTGTTTGCTACTGTTTTCTCAGACACATTAGTCATTATTTACTATTCTGTGATGTTTATCACTAGCATGTCTAGCTAAACTCTTAGTGCTGGTCGGGCATGAATCTATGATGTATTTTCTTTGAGACTTGAGCTTAATGCATAGTTTACTTACTTGTATTAATCCTGTGCATACGGAGACAGCCAATTGCATAAGTAGGGGAAGCCTTGAACTGCAATCTTACTTGTGTTGCTTGCTTGTCATATGTTAAACTAGTTGATAGCTTTACGGTGACAACTAGGAGTAACGAGCTAGGGTAAGCAGTTGCTACTGTGACAGGATTCGCAGCTGTTTTAGTCTATGTTCTAAGGATTAATAGCACATGAACTTTGAACGGAACATGCGCACGTGTTAGAAAGCCTTGACCGGACACTAACCCAAGTGAAGTTAAGCTATAGACGTTTAGAGTCGATGATAAGGAATGCACTCATAGAGGATTGTCTACCCAGTACTTCTCACAATCATAGTATTTAATCTCTACTGCTTGCGCACGTCTAGTGCAAATTTCCTGTGTTACACTAGTTACTGTTCATTTGCGCATCGCGCATTTCAATCATTCACACACCCCCCATTTTCGTAAGTGTAGGTTGCTGGCTAGAACTGAACTTTTGCTCCCTGTGGAGATCGACCCTTACTTAACCGCTGTACTGAGTGGAAGAGGAAGGATTATATTTGACGCGCACAACGACGCGCGATCAATGATCAACTGGGCCTGCTAGTGAAAAATCTAGGAAAGCTCTTGAAAAACATGGGAACAAGGTCAGGGCAGACCTCAACCTCTCGAAGACAATCCAGAAGAGGTGGAGGAAATCAGAGAAAGAGCAAAGAACCAGCTGAAAAGGAAGAAGAAAAGAAAGAAAAAAGAAAAGGGATTCAGTGCTGGAACTGTGAGGGGTACGGACACAGAAGCGGAGTGTCCCAGCAAGCAAGCCAAAGACTCTGACAAGAAAGACAACAAGTCTCTAACAGCAACATGGAGTGACTCTGAGGAAAGCGATGAATAAAATGTTATTGTGTTAGCTAGTGTATCCTCTTATGAATCTGAAACAGCAATAAAAAATGAGTTCAATTATGGGATTGATGTCTCAGATAGCGAAGAAGAAGATGACTCTACTCACAACATGTTAGAGAATCTGCAAGACATTCTTCGCCAATGTGAGGATGCCCTGAAGGTTTAAATGCCAATGGGCGAATCACTTTCTTATTCGGCAGTATCATATACTCAGTGCTATCTTCTGCTTGAGCGAATCACTTTTCTTGGCCGAATCACTTTCTGATTCGGTGAGCCTCACATGTGATTCGGTCAAACCACTCAAGTTCTCCCCGAGTCAATTTGATTCGTGCAGCTGAGGCGATTCGGCCTTGCTGATGGGCGAATCACTTTGTGATTCGGGCGAATCACTTCTGCAGTCTTGCCCAATTTTGTTGTTTCTGATCTCGATCGACCGGAATTCATCCAGATTTTCTTCGGGCCACTTCGTATCATTGATAGAGCCTATTTATACGCGCTATTTAGATCCTAACACTATGCTTGTTTGCATTATTTCGTATACAAGATTACTGGTTTTTGGTATTTTTGTATTTTAGGGCGAAACGAGGGCCTAAGCCGGATACGCGCTAACAGGCAGCGTTTAAGGAGCGCATCCCACAGCCTGCGGAGCTAGCAGCACAAACAGAATAGGAAGTGGCAGAGTCAACTACGGTGCGCAAACCGATTGCGCTAACCAATGTGTGCAGTGCGCCATGCGCAAGATAATGGTGTTTTCAAATCTTGACACCATCAGATTTGGAAGTTGCCAAGGCCGTCCTTGGGCCTCATGAGCAGTATATAAAGAGAGGAAGGCTAGGGTTTGAGGAGGACGATCATCAAGGACACAGCACACGAGAGAGAGGCAGAACTGAAAAACACACGAGCTGCTGCGAGGACCTGCGCTAGCCGACTGCGCCAGCCAAGACACTGCAACCTGCACGCACCTGCTTGTTACTGTTTTCTTGGATACTTTAGCTATTATTTACTATTTCTATGATGTTTACTACTAGCATGTCTAGCTAAACGCTTTGTATCGGTTGGGCATGATTCTATGAGTATTTCCTTTGAGACTGGTGCTTAATGCATAGTTTGTTTGCTTGTATTAATTCTGTGCACACTGTTGACAGCTAGTTGCATGAGTAGGGGAAGCCTTGAACCGCAATCTTACTCTTGCTACTTGTTTGTTATATGTTAAACTAGTTGATAGCTTGACGGTGACAACTAGGAGTAACGCGCTAGGATAATCAGTTGCTACTGTGACAGGATTCGTAGCTGTTTAGACTAGTTTTAAGAATTAATAGCTCATGAACTTTGATCGAAACATGCGCACATGTTAGGAAGCCTTGATCGGACACTAACTTCAGTAAATCAAACTATAGACGTTTAGAGTCGATGATAAGAAATACATTCATAGAGGATTGTCTGCGCCGATACTTTTCATAGTCATAGTACTTAATCTCTACTGCCTGCGCACGTCTACTGCAAATCCTGCGTTAACTATTGTCATTCGCGCACTTGCGCAACCCAATCAGTCACACCCCAATTTTCGTAAGTGTAGGTTACTAGTTAGAGCGAGTCTGCTTGCTCCCTGTGGAATCGACCCTGACTTAGCCGCTATACTAAGTGGAGAAGGAAGGATTAATTTGACGCGCACAACGACGCGCTATCAATCATCTAGTACACATTTTCAACCTGAAATGGACAAAGAAAACATCAAATGACTTTATAAAATAACGGAACAAACAGAAGTAAGGGGAAAATTATGGACAAATATAAGGTCATTTGTCCGCTCATCAGGAATTCAACCGGTCTCTCGTCTTCCTCTTGCGGAAGAGCGGCATTTCCTTCCCTCCTCAAGTTTGGTTGATCCATAATTTCTGTTGGTGGTTGATCAACGCAAATTTGAGGTGAAGGAGTATCAAAATCTGGTAATTTCTGATCCGGGTTTGGCATTGATGTGGAGGCTTGTTCTTGTGCCTTTTTCGTGTGTGCTTTGGTTTGCATTCAAACAACTACCAAGCAATTGACGAAAGCGTCAATAAGTGTGAACTTAAAACAAAGTAAGCAAGAATAGCATGCAAACACGCAATCACAGTCAACAAAAAAAAAAAAGAAAAACAATAAAGTAGATTAACTAAAACAATACTAACTAGCAAACTAGTCTAATGGCTTATCCCCAGCAACGACGACATTTTGAACATTGTGGTTATTATGGTAGCAAAAATAATAGTCCAATCACGGTACGCAAACAATATTTATAATCCGAGTGACCTCGAGTCAAACCCAAGAGAAAAGCCTAGATTAGTCTAAAGCTAGCGAATAATGCCTAATGCGAGTCTACTAAATAAAAAGGGGGTTTTTCCTCTATGCGAGGTATCTCTAGTGAATACTAAAGATAAGGTGGAATTCGGTTTAAAGGAAAGTAATAGAGAAAACGTAGTCGTAATCCTATTTCACCCCTAGGTCATAAGATTGGCAATCCAAAATAGAAATATATTCATGAGTTAATTTGATTGATTATTCTAGGCTAAAGCATCACACATTCTAAATTCAACTCTCGCTCCTTCTCTAGAATGGGAATGACACCTATGTGACACATTCTCAAACTCTCGCTCTATTGAATCGTGTAGAACAAAAGTCTCATGACCTCAATCTCGCGGTCTATTGATAGTTAACTAAAGTCCGCTCTATAGTTAGCCTAGTAGAATGCGAATGTCACTCTCGCGCACAAACGCTATCTAAAATAATCATGCTTGATCTTCTAAACAACCTAAGTTCAATTCTCATTTCATCCATAGGTGTTTTACCAGTTCATACTCATTCATGCGTTTCGTCAAACACTTGGTGTGCATAGAATTAACATGAAGAACAAGCATAAGAATTTTCAACCAAACTTCACTCATATAGATAAAAGAACATGTCTTGCATTACAATCTAACCTAAGGGATCTATAAGAATCCCTACGACTAAACAACTACTCACTCTTATGTCAATCATGGTGAGTTTGAAACAAGACATAATGAAATTGAATAACAAGGAAAAGTAAGGAAAGTATAGTAGAGAAGTAGGGTTTAGAGTAAAGGGATGTTGTAGAATCTTCGCGTGTTGTGTGTCTTCTCCAAATCCTTGACAGTTCTCCAAGTTTTCGATTTAGGGTTTTGTCCAAAGGAAGAACCCTAGGTGCCGGAGGCACCCCAAGGCTCCCTCTAATGTTTTCCACCTTTTTCTATTTATACTCCTTCGAAAATTAGCGATTTTGTCCTGCCTTGCCCGAATCAACTTTAATTTGGGCAACGCTTAATGAGTTGATTCGGACAGAGTGTCCGAATCAAACACTCAGTGCTATTTCAGAGCTGGGCGACTCAATTTTCTTGGGCGGATCACTTCTGCAGCGTTAGAAGCTCGCTTGGTTGACCCTGATGATGTTAGAATGGCAGTGTTTGACAAAACTAGCACAAGTGAACAAGGAGTTGCTGCAGCTCAAGTTATTAAGCAGGCCAGCAGAAGTGAACTAGCAGCAGCTGCAGCAGGGGATGCTGCAGCAGGAGCTTGTTCAACTGGCTGGTTCATCTGTCCGAGAAGCAGCAGCAACCTGGGCGTGTCTTGAAGGGCTGGAATCACTTCGGAGAGTATCTGAAGTATTTCTAATATGTTGTGGAGTATATTCCAGAGAGGTTTACTAGTCAGAGACGGAGATTTGCATTGAAGATAAATATCAAATCTAATCTCCTAGATTTTAGGAGATAATTGATCTTGTTGGGACATTACCTAAACCTGGACATTGCTTAAAGTGGTGCTGCTATTTAAGCAAGAGGTGTTTAGGGCAGAGAGGCTGATCGAAGCTGAGGGATACACGAGTGCATACACAGATTTCAGAGAAAGCAATCTTTGGTGTGTGACGGACGAATTCTTCGATCATCACCCGAGAGCAGAGCGTGAGCGCAGAGCTGTGGTGATTATAGCAGAAGGGAATCAGGACTTGCAGAGTCTGATTCAAGCTTGATCTGGAAGCCAATTCAGAGCTGCTGAGCTTGTTGGTTGATCAAGGGAAGCCGCGGAAGAACTGACGGGTGGAAGGCTCGGTCTAGTGTCGTGCGGCAGTACTCACTAGTGGCAGGTGGTCACTGAGTGAGGGGGGGTATTCCAGAGTGTGCAGCACTCGTGGGATCGTTCGATCGGCTCGGTGGAAGGCCTTGGAGCGACGCGGACATTTGTGCTTCAGCTGTGTGTTACAGCAGTTGCTACAGCAACCCTGCTGAGTAGTTGTAGTTTAGAATAGGCTGAGTCTTGAGAAGTCTGTAGCTATTCTAGATTGACATATTGCAGAGGGTGTGCAGACACAAGTCAGAGCATGTTCTAATTGTGTCGAGTGATCCACACAAGGTTGAGTAGCATAGGTTGCTTGAGTTGTAACCGTGTGTACGTGGGAACCTTCGAGTTAGTGGATTGAGGACTGGAGAATAGTCCTCCCCAGACGTAGGCAGATTGGCCGAACTGGGTGAACAAACCTGTGCCTTGTTCATTGTTTGCTGAAACAATTTTCGAGTGAACAAGAGTGTGCTGCAGCAACTGCTTGTTCACAAATTCTGTCAAATTAAGACACTGTGAAATTACAATTGGTATCAGAGAGGGAGCTCAACACACAGAGTTAAAGATCCTACAGTGCCTCTGAAGAAGCCAAGACAATGAAGGAAGGACAGAGCACAAGCAGACCACCATTGCTGGAAGAGAGCAATTATGGATATTGGAAAGCTAGAATGAAAGCCTTTCTCAACGCTATTGATGAGAAGACATGGAGAGCTGTCGTAATTCAGTGGTCTCCCCCAATCACCATGGATGAACAAGGAGTCACAAGAATAAAGCCAGAAGAACAATGGACTTTTGAAGAAGGTGCTGCAGCAACTGGAAATTCAAAGGCCCTGAATGCAATTTTTGCTGCAGTTGATGCCAATAACTTCAGACTGATTTCAAACTGTGACATGGCCAAACAAGCAAGGAAAATTCTGCAAACTGCACATGAAGGAACTGATAGAGTGAAGCTGTCAAGACTCCAGATCATTGCCACTCAGTTTGAGAATCTGAGAATGCTGGAAGAGGAGACTGTCACTGAGTTTAATGCTAAACTCTGTGATCTTGCAAATGAGGCCCATGCCCTTGGTGAACCTATCCCTGAAGAGAAGCTTATCAGGAAGGTTCTAAGATCGCTGCCCACTAAATTTGACATGAAAGTGACAGCCATGGAAGAAGCTCAAAATGTCAGATTCATGAGGTTGGAAGAATTGATGGGGTCTCTCAAACAATTTGAGATGAAACTGGTTAAAGAGGACACCACTCCCAAGGACAAGAATGTTGGACTGAAAGCTGAAACAGAAGCCAAGAAGACAGTTCCAGATGATCAGCTGAGCATGCTCGTCAAGAATCTTGGAAAGCTCCTGAAGAACATGGACTCAAGAAATGGGAAAAGCTCCTCATCACAAAATCAATTCAGAAGAGGTGGTGAGAATAAAAGGAAAAGGAAGGAACCAGCTCAGGATGAAGATGAGAAGAAAGAAATGAAAAAGGGAGTTCAATGCTGGAACTGTGAAGGGTATGGACACATTGAGGCTGACTGTCCAAGCAAACCTCTCAAAAAGAACAGTAAGTTCATGACAGCAAAATGGAGTGACTCTGATGAAAGTGATGAAGAAAACTGTGTTGTGCTGACCAGTGTATCAGATTTCAACCTCAAAGAACTAAAGAAGGAAGAATTTCACTATGGGATTGAAGTATCTGAAAGTGAAGATGAAGAGGACCCAACTGACAGCCTTGTTGACTATCTGAGGAAGATACTTGAGCAGTGTGAGGCACTTCTTCAGACCAATCAAGCATCGACTGACAGAGTCAATCTCTTGGAAGAAGAACGAAAGAAAAGTCTTTTCTCATCCAATAATCGAATTACCATTCTGAAGAGGGAAGACTCTAGAAGACAGACTTCTGTTGGACCCTCTCCAGCAACAGCCAAGACAGCTGATCCGCAGAATAATATCCTGGATGAAATTCTGTCTTACCAAAGACTTGGAAAAGGGAGAACAGGGCTTGGATATACTGGTGAAGAAAGCTCTAGAGGGACAGTTTTCATTAAAAGCTCAGATGCTGAGATAGGTGAAAAGAACAACTCAGATGACTCTTCAAAAACTGCAGAGAAAAATGGAACTAGGCATGTGAACAAGAGGGTGCTGCAGCACCGGGCACACCATTTTTCTACAACAAAGCTAAAGGCTCAGAACAAACGGGGATCTTGTACAAGTGTTGGGAATCAAAAGATTACCTCCAATCTGAAGCAGCTGCACAAAACCTCCTCAGTTGAAAAAGGGGGAGCAAAATCCAGAATCAACACATGCTGCATAAAGACTGCATATCATGTAGCTACAAGAAATGCCCATTGCTGGAAAGAATCGCAGAGAAGGATTGCTAAGACTGCTGCTCAAGGGCACTGGATTGCTAAAGACAAGGGAAAACCACAGGCGTTACAGGTATGGAAACTCAAACATGATAGACCAAGAGATAGGAGGCTGGAGGGTCAGAAAAGGAGAAACTATGGTGTATCTCAGGTGTGGGTAAAGAAATCTCCATCAGAAACTCTTAAGGATTCCCCGAGCAAAGCTGTTTGTCTAACGTGAGCAGTTGAACTAGCTCGCATGTGCTATAGCAACCTGGCCGAGAATAAGCTTGTTCACATGCTTTTGGTTACTAATGATGGGAGGAGGCACATGAGAGGCACGTGATCTAACAACTTCAAAATGGAAAAGAAAATAACGGGTAAATATTTTTCTAGGGCAAAGACAAGGTGCAAGGTGCTTCCCAAAAATCGCTGCCGATCATCCTCTGAACGTTCCTCAAACTCTCTGCAATCTAGCTACAATGGTGAAGACGCGCGGGTTGAAGAAGAATCTGGCAGCAGACCGACAGAACAGGTCTGAAAGAAGGACCAAGTCTCGCAATGAAGCCCCTGCTCAGCGACTGGATGTGGTAGTGTGGGAACCAGCTCCTATTCCCGTGTCGCACAGCGATCCTACCTCACTAGAAGGAACCTCACAGAAAAGGAGGCGCCTGGTACGTGATGGAGAACCTGTATCCAGTCCAGCTGTGCTATCTGAAGAAGCTGTGTCTGAGGAAGTCACTGAAGGAGAACATGCTACAGCGGATGCTGTAGCAGGTTCTGCAGAAGAAGAGTGCAGAAGTCTTGTTATGTCCCCAGGCATTGTGGGTGAAGGGGAGGAAACAGTTGCTGAGTCTCCTGAACAAGAACCTACTGCAGCACATCCTCCCCCTTCATCAGACAAAGGAAAATCTCCTATTCCTATCCCAGTCTCCAGTAGTGAAGAAGAAGAAGCAAGTGAAGAAAATGCAGGTGCTTCTGGTGTACCGTTATTTGCTCTCACAGTTGAAGGTACCTGGTTCAGAAACAGGAGTGCGTCTCAATCTTGGAGCGCTGTTGCGAGGAAGCACATTGTGGCCAAAAAGAGACTGGTCCAGGACAAGTACAAATCAGCAGCTATGATCCAGCTTCTCTCAGAGGTAAACCTTCTCAAGTCCCTAACCTTTCCATTCAGATTCAACATAGCTCTGGTTAGGGAATTTATTCTGAATATGGAAGAGAAATTTGGAGAAGAAGGAGCGGATGAGTTTGGGAAAAGTTGGGTAAGGGGTAAGACAGTGGTTATTACCCCTGAAAAAATTGATGCATTTCTTGGGATCCATGAGAATGCCAGAGCTCCCACAATTGTTCAGCCAGAGATATTGGCTAAAGTTCTGACAGGGGGAGTGTGCCTGTCTTGGGGCGGTCCAAACCTCAGTGCTGCTGAGCTATCTTCCAAGAATGCCCTGCTGTATCATCTGGGCATCAGAAACTGGATCCCTAGCTCTCACAGGGGGAAGGTTAGCAGAGACTTTGCTAACCTTCTCTACTCTATTGGGAAGAAGAGGAGAATCAGCCTGGGCAGTGTTATGTTTCCTCAGCTGGCCACTCATGCCGGGAGTGCTTCCTCCAGCAAGCCCATTGTGCTTCCCTCCCTCATCTATGGGATGATGGTCTCACAGCATCCGAAGCTTGGAGAAATTTCTGAAGGCTTATCTGAAGAGCTGCAGGTCTTCACAGTAGACCACAAGTTATTCAAAGGAAAGCATGCAGTGGATTTTCCATATGAGGATCCTCTTCTGGTTGGCTCTTCAGCATCAGCTCCTCTGGAAGAATCTCTTCCCCCTGCTGCAACAATTCAGCCAGCTCTTCGTGCCAGAATTGTGAGCCATCTCAGGTCTGAGCTGCTCATTCTTGATGCTGAAGCCAAACGGAGGGATGCCAGGAGTTGACAGATTAGGAGTCTACTCAGAGACTTGGAGTTCCCGGAGGATGAGGAGCAGGCCCCTTGAGCATCTGTGACAAAAAGGGGGAGAGAAGTTGCTTATTGCTGAACTGCTATTGATGAACTGTTTTTTTCTTTTGACCCTGCGTGGTCATGCTATGGCAGTGTGTGACCACCCTTTGACTATTTTTCTCCCTTGTTCTCTTGTTGAATTTTTATGTTGAACCTTTTCTGGTTCCTGTTAGTTGGCTCCTGTGTTCTAAGGTTTTGTCAAAATGCCAAGGGGGAGATTGATGATGTTAGAATGGCAGTATTTGACAAAACTAGCACAAGTGAACAAGGAGTTGCTGCAGCTCAAGTTATTAAGCAGGCCAGCAGAAGTGAACTAGCAGCAGCTACAGCAGGGGATGCTGCAGCAGAAGCTTGTTCAACTGGCTGGTTCATCTGTCCGAGAAGCAGCAGCAACCTGGGCGTGTCTTGAAGGGCTGGAATCACTTCGGAGAGTATCTGAAGTATTTCTAATATGTTGTTGGAGTATATTCCAGAGAGGTTTACTAGTCAGAGACGGAGATTTGCATTGAAGATAAATATCAAATCTAATCTCCTAGATTTTAGGAGATAATTGATCTTGTTGGGACATTACCTAAACCTGGACATTGCTTAAAGTGGTGCTGCTATTTAAGCAAGAGGTGTTTAGGGCAGAGAGGCTGATCGAAGCTGAGGGATACACGAGTGCATACACAGATTTCAGAGAAAGCAATCTTTGGTGTGTGACGGACGAATTCTTCGATCATCACCCGAGAGCAGAGCGTGAGCGCAGAGCTATGGTGATTATAGGGAATCAGGACTTGCAGAGTCTGATTCAAGCTTGATCTGGAAGCCAATTCAGAGCTGCTGAGCTTGTTGGTTGATCAAGGGAAGCCGCGGAAGAACTGACGGGTGGAAGGCTCGGTCTAGTGTCGTGCGGCAGTACTCACTAGTGGCAGGTGGTCACTGAGTGAGGGGGAGTATTCCAGAGTGTGCAGCACTCGTGGGATCGTTCGATCGGCTCGGTGGAAGGCCTTGGAGCGACGCGGACATTTGTGCTTCAGCTGTGTGTTACAGCAGTTGCTACAGCAACCCTGCTGAGTAGTTGTAGTTTAGAATAGGCTGAGTCTTGAGAAGTCTGTAGCTATTCTAGATTGACATATTGCAGAGGGTGTGCAGACACAAGTCAGAGCGTGTTCTGATTGTGTCGAGTGATCCACACAAGGTTGAGTAGCATAGGTTGCGTGAGTTGTAACCGTGTGTACGTGGGAACCTTCGAGTTAGTGGATTGAGGACTGGAGAATAGTCCTCCCCAGACGTAGGCAGATTGGCCGAACTGGGTGAACAAACCTGTGCCTTGTTCATTGTTTGCTGAGACAATTTTCGAGTGAAGAAGAGTGTGCTGCAGCAACTGCTTGTTCACAAATTCTGTCAAATTAAGACACTATGAAATTACAGACCCTTTAAACCTTCGAATCACGTCTTGATTTCCTTTGAAATAGCTTTCCAGCAAGCTATGGCACACCTCAATCGGATAAGAATCGCGCGCTCGGCAAGGCTTCAATTATGAACAAGTCAATCTGCCCAGATTTGATCTACAGGCGAATTGTTCACGAATCAAGTGATTCGTGCAGCCCCATAATTTGATTCGACCGAATCATAATGTCAGTGCTGTAATGAAGCTGGAATAATCAATTTTTTCATGGGTGAATCACTTTTCTTTGGCCGAATCAAAAGTGATTCGGCCTAGTCTGAATACCTCTTTGGGCGAATCAACTTTGCAGTGCTAGAATCTCACCTGTTTTGACCCTTAACCTTCGAATTACGTCTTGATTTGAACTATGAAGTTATAGCCCTTTGAGTCATCTTTCCAACAAGATATTGCTAGCCCTAATCGGATAAGAATCGCATGATCGGCGAGCCTTCGAAGATGAATAGGTCAATCAGCCTGGACGAATCAAACTAGCCTGGGCGAATCAAATCTGCCTTTTGCTTGATTTTGCTCTCTTTTACTCTCGATTGACTAGAATTCACCCAAAACTTCTTCGGACCACTTCATATCATGTAGTAAGCATTTGCAACCAGAAATGGACAAAGAAAACATCAAATGACTTTATAAAATAACGGAATAAACAAGAAGTAAAGTGAAAATACGGACAAACATAAGGTTATTTGTCCGCTCATCGGTAGCTAAACCCTAATTCGGTTTTTGGGGATTTATATTGCAACGCACGATTTGAGATACTTTTGTTTTCATAATTCAATTTGGTGAATTCTTGTTCTTGCGCTTAATGACATGCTTGTATGTTTGATTGGAGGAACTTAGTGGTGATCTAGTTAGACTAGCAGAGCATGTTTTTCGATTAGCCCAACATTAGCGTAAGCCTAGCTGTGGAACTAGTACTGGCAGTTAAGATGATAAATATTACATCTACTTGAGAACTTAGCGGTTAGTAGTAGATAGAACTTGAAGTCGACATTACCTTAGCAGGATTGGTAGACTAGGAACAGTAGTCTTACTAATTGATGCATGTTTCAATCGATGATTACCAGTTGTAATGC
Source organism: Umbilicus rupestris (assembly GCA_963678935.1). Lineage (NCBI taxonomy): Eukaryota > Viridiplantae > Streptophyta > Magnoliopsida > Saxifragales > Crassulaceae > Umbilicus > Umbilicus rupestris. Next base: position 8,666,253 of record OY787618.1, read on the forward strand.
ATATCCCTGAATTGATTTCTTCTGAATTTGATAAACAACAACATTCTTCTTGAAAACTCCCTTTTTAGTGTGACAATTAGCCAATAGAACTCTAGACTATTTTCTCTCTCGTGGGTTCAACCCTGCTTATCACTAGCTAGTAAGTAGGTATTATAAATTTAACTTTGACGCACACAACCACGTGCCGTCAGCATGTTACAGCTGTTGCTGTAGTAACTTCTAGTACACTACGCTTGTACACTCTGGCGGGTTTTGTCAGTTGAATGTCATTTGCATTATCAATCTTCCCCTTGGCATTTTTGACAAAACTTGATGTCCACTGATGTCTTGAGCTGTTGCTCGCGCTGGTCCTCCCTTGGTGGCAGTTGTCAAAAGAAATTTTTCCATGGCCTATCCGGAGCTTCAGCTTTTTGGTTGGGCACTCCCAGCCTCTTTCAACAGCAGCTAGCTTATTCTAAGCTACTTAGATCCCTGTCTTAAAGCTAAAGATTTTTCTACGTAAGAACCAATATTTTTCTGGGACAAATATGACCACATTTGGTCTTAAGGTCAGTGTAGCCACGCAGGGCTGTAAAAATAAAAAGTAATAGCTACTTATTACATCAATTCAGTTTTCAGTTCACAGACAGTGTTTATCTCATCATCTTATTAGTGACTTCTCTCCCCCTTTTTGTCATAAATGACAAAGGGGAGCTTTAGCTAGCTTCTTCCTCTGCCGGGTCCTCACCTTCCTCTTCAGGATACACTAGGTCTCTTAGAAGGCTTCTGATCTGAGCTCTTCTGGTAGTGATCTTCTTCACTTCTGCTATTAGTAGGTTTAGCTCGGTCTTGAGATGACTCACAATTCTGGCTTTAAATGCAACATGTATAGTTGGACCATGAGCTTCTTCGTCCACATCATTAGCTGGATTAGGTGGGGGTGCCACCAGCAGGGGGTCCTCTTGCACTATGTCCACCGCGTGCTTTCCCTTGAAAAGTTTGTGATTTACCATAAACACTTGCAGTTCTTCTGACATCCCTTCTGTAATGGACTTCAATTTCAGATGTTGGGCAGTAATCATTTCATAGATAAGGGATGGAAGCACAATGGACTGGACAGATTTTGTACTACCAGCATGTGCATAAATTTGGGGAAACATCACTCCCCCCATGTTCACTCTCCTTCTCTTCTCAATAGTGTACAGGAGGTTCCCAAATGCCTTGCTGACCTTTCCTCTATGTGAGCTGGGGATCCAGTTCCTGATGCCTAGATTATAAAGTAGTGCATACTTTGATGATAGCTCCGAGGCATTCAGGTTTGGTGCTGCCCATGTTCTGCACAGTCCTCCAGTGAGAATACTAGCCAAGACTTCACAACTGACACCAGCTGGTTGCCTTGACTCACTGCTTATCCCCAGATAATCATTTATTCTATCAGGAGTGATCACAACTAGCTTACCCCTTAGCCAACTTCTTCCGTACTCACAGCTATCCTCAACATCAAATTCTTCCTCCATATTTACCAAGAATTCTCTAACCAGTAGACTACTAACCTTTTAGGGAGGGTCAAGGTTTTCATAACATTTACCTCTTCAAGGAGTTGAATGATTTCAGCTGACTTATATCTTCCAGGAACCATTCTCTTTTCTAGCACAACAGTCTTCCTTTCCACTGTTTCCTATGATTCCGATGCATGCAAGCTCCTAAACCAGATGCCTCCTATAGTGACGCCCTCCTTGATCTTTGGCAGTGTGGACTGCATCTCAGACTGCCTCCTGGATGATTCTCCACTGTGAGCACCTTCAGTGTCACCATAATCCTCTTCTTCTTCGCTACTTGAGTCTGGAATGATGATGGGGGACTTCCCTTTGTCTGATGGAGTTGGAGGAGTTGCTTCAGCAGTTTCTTGATCAGACAAATTCTCTATCCAAGACTCCATGGAGTCTTCATCTGAGCCAAGGGTTGTGACTATAATTCTGCTGGGCTCTTCTACTCTTTGTGTTGCTGCAGCAACCTTTGGATCTTGTTCACCACTGGAGGAGTCTTCTTTTATTTCAACGGCTACCTCTTCTTCAACCGTTGTTGCTTCGGACACTGGAGCTACATCTCGCACAAGCCTCCTCTTCTTGTTTGAGGGTTCCCTAGATGGTGTAGGATGCTGCGGCGATGGTTGAAGTTCTGGTTCCCATACTACCATATCAAGACACGTTTCTGCAGTTCTGTGCTGAGACCCGGTCTCCCTTCTATCACTGGCTTGTCAAGCGGCTGCCAAGCTTTTCTTCAATCCACGGGTGCGACCATTGTCGGTTTTGTGCTATGATCGGTGATGGCTGGAGTTCTTCGGGTAGGAGTCTGACGTTGCTCACCAATTGTGCCCTAGAAAAATTTATTTTCCCGCCTTTTTCTTCTCAATAACTACATGTGCCTTGCTCGTGTCCCTTCTTTAATTAGCAACCAAATATTCTTGTACAAGCTCCTTTTCTGTGCCTAGTTGCTATAGCATCTTGACCTTGTACCACTTAGTGATTTGAACTATCCACTTCATCAGGCGATTTCTCATGAATTCCAGATGATTGTTTCCTCACCCATACTTCAGTTAGTTTGCATCTCTACCTGCTTCTGACCACTGTTGTGTTCAAACATACTTTCTTTTCTTCTGAGATAATCAGGTTGCCTAGCCTGATTTTCCCAAGAGCCTTCTGTGATCATCCTTCTCCAGTTGGTTGGTGATCGCGCGTCGTCGTGCGCGTCAAATATAATCCTTCCTCTCCCACTAGTACAGCGGTTAAGTAAGGGTCGATCTCCACAGGGAGCAAGCAGTGAGTCTTAGCCAGTAACCTACACTTAAGAAAACGGGGGTTGCGTGAGTGATTGGGGGTTTTGCGCGATGCGCGAGTAGCAGTGAATATCGTAACGCAGGAAATTGCACTAGACGTGCGCAAGCAGTAGAGATGAAGTACTATCTTTATGAGAAGTGCTGGGCAGACAATCCTCTATGAATGCATTCCTTATCATCGACTCTAAACATCTATAGCTTGTGGTTTACTTGGGTTAGTGTCCGGTAAAGGCTTCCTAACACGTGCGCATGTTCCGTTCAAAGTTCATGTGCTATTAATCCTAGAACTAGACTAAACAGCTGCGAATCCTGTCACAGTAGCAACTGCCTACCCTAACTCGTTACTCCTAATTGTCACGGTAAGTTTGCGGTTCAAGGCTTCCCCTCTGGCTAGCGCAACGGACCTGCGCAGTGATAGGCGCACGGTCCTGCGCACTTGTGTGACTAAAAACTACCAAACCCTAATCTAACTAAAAACACTCAAAAAACAAAACAAGCAGAATAAAATGTGCCAAATTAAGACGTGTCGGGTTACCTCCCGACAAGTGCCTTTGTTTAACGTCGTTGGCTCGACGGTACCTCGTTACGTGCCAAGAAGTGCGTCTGCAGCCCCCCCCCCACTCTTGCTCCTGAGTGTCCTTGCGCCAGTGCTTGTGTTACGATCTCATTGGTCCTGCGCAAAGGATACAAGGGAGGGTCAGCATGTGATACATTATTCGTAAAGAGTGTAGATGCAAAGGAAGAGGAGATATAAGCGATGGGTGCTAGTTCTCCCTCTGAAACATCTGGTGGTGCGTCTGGCGCAGCAGCCTGCGCGTCCACTATCTCTGGCTCGGCCAAGTCAATGTTGCGTGTTGCGCCATCCCAAGGTTCGCCCAGGTACCGTTTGACTCTCTGCCCGTTAACCTGAAAACGATGCTGGTGCCCGTCTTCTAATTCAATTGTGCCGTAGGGGAAAACCTTGGTGACGGTGTATGGTCCCGTCCACTTGCTGCGCAACTTCCCAGGCATGAGCTTCAGGCGCGATGAAAATAACAGTACCTGGTCTCCTGGTTCAAATGTGCGCCGGAGGATATGCCTGTCATGAAACGCCTTGGTGCGCGCTTTGTAATCGCGCAGTCCCTCATAGGCGTCTAGGCGCAGCTCTTCGAGTTCGCTCAGCTCAAATGCGCGTTCCTTTCCTGCCTCCTCCAAGTTCAAGTTGCAAATACGTAAAGCCCAATATGCCTTGTGCTCGAGCTCTACTGGCAGGTGGCATGCCTTCCCATAGACCAGCCGGAATGGTGAGGTTCCAATGGGCGTCTTGTGTGCAGTGCGGTATGCCCATAGCGCATCATCCAGGCGCTGGCTCCAATCCTTGCGCGACGGCCTAACAGTCTTTTCCAAGATGCGCTTGATCTCTCTGTTAGAAAATTCGGCCTGTCCATTTGTCTGCGGATGGTAAGCGGTGGACGTCTTGTGGCGCACCCCATAGTGCTTGAAAACTTGCGCCACAACCCTGTTGCAGAAATGCGTCCCCTGGTCGCTGATAACTGCCTTAGGTACTCCGTACCTGCAAAATATGTTAGTTCTGAGAAAATCAGCGACAGTCTTACCATCATCCTTGCGCGTGGCCTTAGCTTCGACCCATTTGGATACGTAATCCACGGCCACCAGTATGTACTCGTAGCCGGCAGATGGGGGAAATGGACCCATGAAGTCGATTCCCCAAACATCGAACACTTCGTCCACCAGAATCGGGGTCTGCGGCATCTCGTTGCGCGCGGAGATTCCTCCAGTGCGCTGGCACCTGTCACACTTCCTGCAGTGGTCATAGGCATCTCTGAATAGGTGCGGCCAGTAGAATCCGCAGTCCAAGATCTTCCTGCTCGTGCGCTTGGGACCGAAATGTCCTCCACAGGCGTGCGCATGACAAAACATCAACACAGAGTTAATCTCATGGTCAGGCACGCAACGTCTTAATATCCGATCTGGACCTATTCTAAGCATGTAAGGATCATCCCAAAGATAATGCTTGGACTCATGTTTCAATCGCATGCACTGAGTTTTATTGAAATGAGGAGGGAACGCACCTGTGACCAGGTAATTTGCGATATGCGCATACCATGGTACCTTACCTATTAGCGCCATCAGATGCTCGTCAGGGAATGTCTCCTTGATCTGCCCTGGCTCCTCATCCTTTAAGATCCTGCTCAGGTGATCAGCGACGGTATTTTCTGTGCCCTTCTTATCTTTGATCTCTAAGTCGAATTCCTGAAGCAGAAGTACCCAGCGCATCAGGCGCGGCTTGGTCTCTTTTTTGGACATGAGGTAGCGGATAGCTGCGTGGTCCGTGTAGATGATGACTCTGGCGCCTAGAACATATGCTCGGAACTTCTCCAGCGCAAATACAATTGCCAGAAGCTCCTTCTCCGTGGTGGTGTAGTTCTTCTGCGCGGAGTCCAGTGTGCGCGATGCATAGTAGATGGCATGCGGCTTCTTGTCCTCGCGCTGCCCCAAGACTGCTCCTACTGCGTAGTCACTTGCGTCACACATCAGCTCGAATGGCAGGTTCCAGTCTGGTGCGCGCATCACTGGCGCACTGGTCAGCGCTCCTTTCAGCTTATCGAACGCCGCCCTGCACTCATCAGTAAAATCGAAGCACACGTCTTTTTGCAACAGGTTAGACAGGGGTATGCAAATTTTAGAGAAATCCTTAATAAAACGCCTGTAAAACCCAGCATGCCCTAAGAACGATTTCACGTCGCGCACGTTGGTGGCATAAGGCAGATTAGAAATAATATCTATCTTAGCCTTGTCTACCTTAATACCCTCCTCTGAAATGATATGACCTAGTACTACTCCGTGCGTTACCATGAAATGACATTTTTCGTAATTTAGCACTAAGTTCTTAGAGATGCAGCGCGCTAAGACTTTATCTAGATGTGTTAAGCATGCATCAAAGGTACTCCCATATACAGTGAAATCATCCATGAACACTTCTATGCATATACCAATCATATCCGAGAAAATGCTCATGACAAGGCGTTGGAACGTACCTGGCGCGTTGCACAGCCCAAAAGACATACGCCGAAACGCAAACGTTCCGAAGGGGCATGTGAACGTGGTCTTCTCTTGATCCTCCGCAGCTATGGGTATCTGATTGTAACCAACAAAAGTAAGGCTTACCTGCCAAGCGATCCAGCATCTGGTCCATGAAGGGTAGCGGGAAGTGGTCCTTGCGCGTTACAGCGTTCAGCTTCCTGTAGTCGATGCACATGCGCCAGCCAGTTTGTATGCGCTTGGGAACTAGCTCGCCCTGCGCATTCTCCTCCACCGTGATTCCTCCTTTCTTTGGCACAACGTGCACCGGGCTGACCCATTTGCTGTCTGAGATTGGGTAAATGACCCCTGCGTCAAGCAACTTCAGGACTTCCTTTTGCACTACCTCCATCATATTTGGGTTTAACCTGCGCTGAGCCTCCTTGGATGGTTTAGCACCATCTTCCAACAGAATTCGGTGCATGCACACGTCTGGGCTCACTCCGCGCAGATCAGCAAGAGTCCATCCAATAGCGCGCTGGTTCCTGCGCAGCACCTGTTGTAAACGCGCCTCCTGCTCTTTTTCCAATCCCTTCTTGATGATCACTGGCAGAGTGTCCTCATCTCCCAAGAAAATGTACTTGAGGTGCTCCGGGAGTTGCTTCAGTTCGATCTTGGGTGCCTGTTCAATAGAGGGCAAGATTTTGTTAGCGGTGCAAATATGAACTATATCAAGTACCTGTGTGGGTGCTGGTTCAGCACTGCTTAGCTCCTCCTCTTGCTCCTCCAGCTCTGCCTGTGTCAGTAGCTCTGGTCCTATGGTTGCGCTCGCACACTGCGCTTCTGTGACTAAATCGTCAAAGCTGTCCATTGCGTGCACAGTAGCGTCCTCATGTGGGTGCTGCATCCCTTCGAAGATGTTGAAATGGATTTCTTCGCCATCTACCTCCATGGAGAGCGTGCCCCTCCACACGTCTATCTTCGTGCGCGCAGTCATCAGAAACGGTCTGCCTAGGAGGATCTACGCACCGCTGGCGCTTGATTCACCCTCCATTTCGAGCACATAAAAGTCTGCTGGGAACACCAGCTCTCCTACTCGAACTAGGACATCTTCTATCATGCCTGCAGGTTGTTTGCACGATCTATCTGCTAGCTGAATTGTGAGACCTGCAGGTTTTAGTGGTCCAAGGCGCAAGGTCGCATAGAGAGAATATGGTAATAAATTGATTGATGCGCCTAAATCGATCATGCAGTTGCTTACCGTGGTTTTACCTAAGGTGCAAGGGATAGTGAATGTACCTGGATCTCGGCACTTAGGTGGTACCTTTTGTTGCACGATTGCTGAGGCCTGCGCATTTAGCATTACCTGTGCGCATTCGCCTGTCCTTCTTTTATTTGTGCACAGCTCTTTTAAAAACTTCGCATACCTGGGAATCTGTCGAATAGCTTCTATGAGAGGTATGTTGATTTCCACCTTGCTGAACAGCTCATATAGTTCCTTGTCCAGTGCTTCTTTTCTCGCCAGTGGTGCCTGCACAGGGAAAGGAGCAGGTATGTTAGTACAATTTTTGTCCTTGTTTATCAAGTGAGACATACCTGGCGCTTTGCCATGCTGGTTCGTGGTTGGCGCTTCTGATTGCGCCTCTGGCTCTGGTTGCGTACTCTGAGCTAGCAGATCTGGGACTTGTGCAACTGGTTGCGCGGGCGCCTGCGCGGTCTGCTCTGTTCCCACTGTGCGCCCAGTCCTCAGTGTTACTGCATTAACTCCTCCCTTAGGGTTCTGAATCACTTGCGAAGGCAGGTTGCCATCGCTCTTTTTCAGCTCATACACCGTGGTTGCAATTTGTGATAGATGCTTTTCTATGGATTCGAACCTCTTGTCATATTTTTCGTCATTCTTGCGCACTGTGTCTGCTAGCTGCCCCATGATATCTTCCAAGGATCGCTTTGGTTGCTGATTGTTCTGTGCTGGTGCGTCTGTGCGGCGATGCGGTGGATTGTAGGGTGCAGCTTGTTGCGTCTGCTGTGGCGCGCGCTGATCAGTGGGCTGCCTCTGGAAATTGTTCTCTTCTCTCCATCTGAATCCATTTGCAGCAAGCCCAAAGCGCGGCTGATTCTGCCTCTGCGGTCCTCTGTTGTCCCATCCTCCAAGGGCATTTACGTCTCCAGTTTCTTCAAAAAGTGTTGGGCATTCGTCTGTCTTGTGCTCAGTGGACCTGCAGAATTCACATACCTTTGGCGCAACTGGTTGTGCGCTCTGCGCACTCATCAGCTTCTGCAGCATGGCCTTCATTTCTTTGATCTCAGCGCTTGCCTCTACCTGATGCACAGAACGATTACGACTACTTTCAAGTGTCCATTGATGTCTTACCTGCCCAGCAGAATCTTCTATCAGCTGCCATGCATCCTCCGGGTACATGTTGCAAATGTCCCCTCCTGCGCATGCATTCAGTAGTCGCAGCTCCATGGGTAGCAGTCCATTCAGAAAGTTCTCTATCAGCACATTCTGGGGAAGCCCGTGATTGTAGCAGTTGGCTTCCAGCTCCCTGAAACGCTCGTAGTATTCTGACAGAGACTCCCCTGCGCTCTGCCTTGGCGCGGCCAATTCCCTTCTGAGCAGCGCAATCTTTGCTGCTGGATAAAATTTGTCTAAGAACTTCTTCTGCAGCTGCTCCCATGTGTGAATAGATCCTGCAGGTAAATTCATTAGCCAGTGTCTAGCTGTATCACAGAGTGAGAATGGAAATGCTTTCATTTTTAGTGCTTCATCGCTTTCCCCTTCGGTCTTCATGTTTTCGCAAATGACCAGGAACTCTCGCACATGCTTGACTGGATTTTCATTGTTCATCCCGTGGAACTTGGGCATGTGATGGATGAGTGAGCTCCTTAGCTCGAAGTGACCGCCTGGTGGAAGCACGATGCACCATGGCTGGTTAACAGTGAGTGGGGCTGACATTTCGCGCACTGTCCTGCGCCTCGCGACTGGACGAACGGGTGGCGCAATGTATGGTTCAGCGGCCATCCGTGCGTCGACCTCACGCTGCACTTCCTCTCTGAATAGGGCTGCGCGGTTATGTGCCCTTGCTTCCTCTGGGGTTCTGTCTCCCAGGTTATCTCCAACCACACTGTTATCCTCCGTGTCCTGATCCAAACTCAAGAAACGAAATTAAATGGCAACGAAGTTGTTGCGTCTGTCAGTGCGCAACTAAAATCTGCGTAGCGCAACTGTTTCAAGGTTGCGCAGGCGGATGTGATTGTGCGCTGTCAGAAACAACAACGAGAAAACAAAACAAAATGAAATAACTAGTTACTAAAATGAGAAATGTAAGCTAGCTAAAACTTAGCTGTGTTGCTCCCCGGCAACGGCGCCAAAATTTGATCGCGCGTCGTCGTGCGCGTCAAATATAATCCTTCCTCTCCCACTAGTACAGCGGTTAAGTAAGGGTCGATCTCCACAGGGAGCAAGCAGTGAGTCTTAGCCAGTAACCTACACTTAAGAAAACGGGGGTTGCGTGAGTGATTGGGGGTTTTGCGCGATGCGCGAGTAGCAGTGAATATCGTAACGCAGGAAATTGCACTAGACGTGCGCAAGCAGTAGAGATGAAGTACTATCTTTATGAGAAGTGCTGGGCAGACAATCCTCTATGAATGCATTCCTTATCATCGACTCTAAACATCTATAGCTTGTGGTTTACTTGGGTTAGTGTCCGGTAAAGGCTTCCTAACACGTGCGCATGTTCCGTTCAAAGTTCATGTGCTATTAATCCTAGAACTAGACTAAACAGCTGCGAATCCTGTCACAGTAGCAACTGCCTACCCTAACTCGTTACTCCTAATTGTCACGGTAAGTTTGCGGTTCAAGGCTTCCCCTACGCATGCAACTAGTTTAACAGGTGACAAGCAAGCAACACAAGTAAGTTTGCGGTTCAAGGCTTCCCCTACTCATGCAACTAACTGTCTCAGCGCGCACAGAATTAATACAAGTAAATAAACTATGCATTAAGCTCAAGTCTCAAAGGTAATACATCATAGGTTCATGCCCGACCAACACTAAGTGTTTAGCTAGACATGCTAGTGGTAAACATCATAAAATAGTAAGTAATAACTTCTGAATCCAAGAAAACGGTAGCAAACAGTGCGTGCAGTGTCTTCTCTCGGCTGGCGCAGTCGGCTGGCGCAAATCTCCTCAATAAGTCCGTGTGTTTTCCAGTTCTGCCGCACAGTGCCTCCTTGCCTCCTCTGGTGCCTCTGGAACAACAGTCGTTTCGAACTCTCTGAAACCCTAGACTTACTTCCTTTATATAGGAGGTTCAACTTTCGGCAACTTCCAAATCTGGTCACTGGGACTTTGCGCCTGGCGCACGGCATTGGTTGGCGCAATCGGGTAGCGCACCTCTGCTGTCTTTCGCCATTTCTTCTTCTGTTTGCGCCGCTAGCTCCGCAGGCTGATCTTTCACTCCTAGAACGCTGCCTGTTAGCGCGTATCCGACTCAAGGACTCGTTCTGACCTGATATACAAAAACATTGGAAACGAGTAATCTTGCTCATGAAATATTGCAAACAAGCATAGGGTTATGACCTAAATAATGTGTATAACTAGGCTCTATCAGTTGGTTTATCATTGTTTCTGACTATCCTTGGATCATCTGAGTATCGGTAGTCCCTCACTGGTCTTGCAGAGCTTAAGGACATACGACTGTATGGTTTAATCTTTGGTTTCTCCCTCCAATTTTCGATTCTGGTTGACTTTTGAACATGACCCTGCTGAACATGACAAACGGGCATTTACTCTGAACATGACCCTCTTGATCACAGAAATTAGCATTTGCACCTTCTCCTGCTGAGTTTCCTTTCTGCTATAGGTGGTTGATACAGCGGTTGCTGTAGCAACCCCTTGTTCAGGTTTCTGGATTTTTCTTTCACAGTTGGTTTCCGGCTGATAACTCTTTCTGTTTCCAGATTCCCGATGTTCTCTGCTTCAGTAGCTTTAACAAAGACAGTTACTCTAGTGCTTCCTTCACGAGTGTATCCAAGGCCCGTTCTTCCTCCTTCATATCTGTGATACGAAAGAATTTCATCTAGTATATTGTTTTGAGCTTCAAACTTCTTCTCTGTTTGTTGAAGGATGCTGAGATCACTCTTCTCGGTAGTGAGTTCTTCTTCCTTTTGCTGAGTGACTAGCTCAATAAGTGATGAAATTTTGTCAAGCAGTTCTTCACGCTCTTCTTCTAGACTAGTCACTCTGTAGTCAAACCTCTGTTAATTCGTAAGACTTCTTCACACTTCTGAAAGATGATTCCCAAATTCTTTACCAGGTTTTCTTCTGTTACTTCCTCTATCAGACACATCAATCCCATAATTGAACTCTTCCTTTATTGAATCTCTAGAGTTAGAATTGGATACAGTAGATAAAACAATATAATTCTCCTCCTCACTCTCCTCAGAATCTCCATCACTCCACTTGGCTGTCAGAGAGTTGTTGCTCTTTTCCTCAGAATCCTTTATTTTCTAGGGCAGTCAACTTCTTGGTGTCCATAACCTTCACAGTTCTAGCATTGGATACCCTTCTTTTTCTCTTTTTTCTCATCCTCATCCTGGGCTTGTTCCTTCCCTTTTCTCTGATTTTCACCAACTTTTAGTCCAACACTCTTGCTTTTGGCTGGTGTATCATCCTTGATCAGCTTCATCTCAAATTGTTTGAGGGATCCTTTAGTTCCTCCAATCTCATATGTTTGACACTCTGAGCTTCTTCAATGGTTGTCACCTTCATGTCAAATCTGGTGGGAAATGATCTGAGAACTTTTCTTATCAGCTTCTCTTCTGAAATTGGTTCTCCGCGGGCATGAGCTTCATTTGATAGATCACACGGCTTAGCATTTTAATTTTTTTAAAACACACAAGCGGTTTGATGAAAAAAAATGGCATTTTGGGAAGTAACTTCAAACTCATGGCATTTTTGGAATGAAGTTATACAAACGTGGCAGTTTAAAAAAAATCGAAGAACGAGGTAGCAGCTGAGAATTTTGGACAAGTTCGGATTAAATCGTCAATGTGAGAGGTTTGTATGCGTCCTTATTCTTTTGTTTTGCCTTCATTAAATTCTTGAGGTTTCCAAGTCGGTGGAAATCAAAAGGTGTATGTATATAAATGGTTATGACAATTGAAAAGCCAAAAAAGGAAAGAAAATATAAATGCATGCGAGCGAGAGTCTTATGAATATAATAAATATGTTTTGATTCAGGGGAAGAAAACAAAACATTTTCAAAAGTATTTTTAAAAAAAAGTTTGTTCTCTTTTTTGCTTTCACTTATGCCATTTTTAAGATCCGCTCATATTGAGGTGATAGTCAATCTGTCAATTGAGCAAAGACGTTGTTTGTAACGACATCTTTGGTCGAATTAAAACTCTTTAGTTGATTTAGCGCTTCGTCTAGAAATTTGTCATAACACCTTCATTTGTTTCGTTGCTTCCATTGTCGATCAATTGAATCATTCACTTGATATGCTCCATGAAATCTTCGTCGGGACTAAAAGCACCTAATCCCTTCAAACGCAAACGTCGCCTAATTACTTTGCCGCAACCACATGCGCTCCGACTATCTCAGTGGTGTGTAGCTTATGATCTGAATATTGTGACCATCTCCGATAATTTTTGCGGACGAAGTCTGTGTCGAAACTTTGAGGTTAAACTTTTTATATCGGAGCATCAACTGAAAATTTTTAATTCAACTAAAGATACTATTAGAAATGACATTTTTTTAAGTAATTTCCAAACTTAATGTCACCTCAACGCTAAAAATAGTTTTTGTTCAAATGAATGTTGGTTATAAGTGGGCCTCTCCAATGGGTCGGGCGGGCTAACCCAACCCTATAAACTTCGGGCTCGGGTTGGGTAGGGTTGATAAATACAAAGGCCTTACTATAAAAAAGGGCCGGGCCGGGCCAAATTATTTGAATATTAACCAGCCTTAGGGCTTATACCGGGCTACGCTTTCTCGGGTAGGGTCGGGCTTTTACGACCCAACCCTTTATTCACGGGCCTTAAAGCCCTAAACAAAATTTTTGATAGCAGTAATATTTTTACATACGCTTGTTTTTGGCAGTTTTCAATTGAGCAATTGCACAAACTTACAAGTCTAATAATAAATTACAAATAGATGTTGGATAACAACAAAATAGATAGTTGTTAGTAGTGTTTGCAATGCAATGCAATAAGATGTTATGGATGTGGATGATGCTATCGACTCCTTGTCGTCTTCCAATGCAAATTTGTGTGAAATGAAGTCCCTATATCATCACCAACAATACTAGTTAGCAGATTGATATCATCACCAACAAGGCTATAGATTTAACACTACCAGTAAGATTGCAGTACTATATAATTTGTTTATTTTCTAATAAATCCAATCTCATTTACATTTAAACAAAAACGTTAATGAAATAGAAAATTATGGGCTGACACATTTTTTGGATCATACCATCTAGTCCTGACAGTTGCTATACCAAATATATCGATCAATATCCTTACCTATAGAAAAACATCAAATGGTATGTTAGACCCTACACTCAAAAGTCAAAAGTATACAAAATCAAATTGATAACTCGGTAATATAATAATTATTTACCTAGGTTTTAGAAGGAGGAGGTAGAACAACAGATTCTTCATCGTCTACCTCAGCCAAGTTTGTCACAGAATCAACACTCATTTATTCATCACTACTTAACCATTCAGCTCTGCTCGTCTTCACATTCATCAGTTCCTCTGCTGCCACTTCTTCGGCTGCTGCTTCTTGAGCCCTTGTTTTTGCTAATGACCAGTCTTTTAAACAAACAAGTGCCTCTATTGTGTTTGGGCTAAGAGACGCATGTTTTTCAGAAATAACCCTCCCTCCAGCAGAAAAAGTAGCCTCTGATGCCACAATGGATGCTGGTATACTCAGAATATCTCTTGTCATCACAGCCAAAATAGGATACATGCAGCTATTTGTTTTCCACCAAGTTAAGACATTAAATGAACCAATTTCATCAACATCCACCGTATCATGATCCAAGTACATTTGAAGATCAGATGTCACTGAACTACTACTAACTCTTGCCCTTTTCAATCTGGCCATAGAACCAAAACCAACTACTAGGACATTCACATCAATGGAATTTTGTGCCATTATAACTGAAGATGAAGTAGGGACGAAATGAGCTGCAGGCAAAGAATTAGTAACAGCAGCAGCATATGTTCTCTTGCACATCTCATACACTTGATTCAACACTGACTCCACATTAATAACTTTCAGCTCGATGTCAGATTTAGAGAGATCATAAACACTTAACCAAGACTCAATTGCCAATAATTTGAAACAAGAATCCATTACATTAGCTAGACAAAATATCATTGGAAACTCATTCCAATATTCGTCAAACTTTAACTTCATAGCATCCAAGGCAGTAGCTAAACAAAATATCATCGGAAACTTATTCCAATATTTGTCAAACTTTAACTTCATAGCATCCAAGGCAGTTTTGAATGAGCCAAGAGGCTGATAAGCTTTGAAAGTGTCATATATATCAACCAAACTATTAATCACCCTGTTTGACGTTGGAGAATAGACTCCGCTGCATACCTTACACTACAAGAAAAACTGCTAAAATCAACGGCACGTTCCGTCAGTTTTAGCATATATCCGTTTGTTATGGGATTAAAAATGACGAATATTTCCGTTGGTACGCCGTGGGTTATAGGGGCGTAGATTTTATTGGATCTGTTGGTTTTGAAGATTTTATCTACAGAATTTCTGTTGCTTAAATCGATTGAAAATAATGGAAAAAATCATCAAAAGTAACGATTAATCCGTCGTTTATAATATTCGTGGGTAAATTGTTAATCAAATATATTTACTATTATACCCTTTTTTATTAGCTACGAATTTATGACATTAATTTCAACAATAAATCGGTTGGTTTTATAAGTTGCGCGTAGTTACAATCAAGATAAAATCAACGAATAATTTGTGGGTTTTACCATTTGTTGATTATAAAATAAGTTTACTATTTTACCCTTTTCTAATTCCTACGAATTTTTGATTTTATTTTCAACAAATATTTGTCGGTTATAAAATATTGAGTTTCCAACAAACAAAGTTGTGGGTTTTAATGTTTGTCGTTTATATTTATTAAAAATTAAAATTAAAATTAATTTATAAAAAACAAAATTAATACATTTAATTAATACGAAAGAAGCATTAATATTAAACTTGAATAAAAGTACAAATTGTTCTGAATAGAAGAGGGAAAACGTAAAAAGTACTAAGTATCAAAGTTTACTAGCTAATCTGTTAATCTACTCCAAGTGCATCATCATCGCTAGAACTTGCAACATTTCTCTAGCCATCATTTTGTTTTTCCTGAATTATACAAATAGAAATTAATATACGAATAATGTATCATAGCATATTTAAGTGTGCAATCTGTCAATTTCATGTCATAAAGTAAAAAATTAATATTTATTACCTTAAGCGAATGTTGAATTTTTGAATATATGCTCTCCAATGTCTTCATAACAAGGCGGACGACTTCTGTGTTCTCCTTCACTGTACTATTTTCGGAGTTAGAAATGCCCCCATTAGCGGCCACATTTTCAGCCAAACTTCTTACAACATATAAATTAAGGTAACATATTAAATACAACATATAAATTAAGATGAACTGATGTGAGGAAATGAAAATAATAATTAAAGATCATACATGGAAGCGAACATCATAAAATACTATGCAGGTTACAAACTTACCGCAACTGCTCTTGCATCAGCTGAAGTAAAAGTTTGGGTGTCTTTGTGTTTATATGTGGCCTCAAAAAGTTGTAAGCGCGAAGGAGATTGACCATTCTGCTCGGTAAGGTCCGACAATGATTTAAAGACAATAAATCATCAGCTAGCAAAGTAAACTATATATGTCTATAAACCGCATGCAGCAACCATGAAGATTAACTCCTAACCAAGGCATTAATATTAACCACCCCAATCCTAATTACAATAAAAATAAAATCACAAACTCCAATCCACAAAAGAATATGCACATTGTCATATTATCAGCATTCATAGATAAAACTTACAAGTGTACCTTTTTAATTTTAGCATGTGGTGTCGGGCCAGTAGCATGTACCATAACCTTCTTCTTTCGATTTTCTTTGTTAATTTCAGATTTGGAAGCATGTTCTTGTCCTAGAAAATGGCCACAGAGTGAGCTCCAAACTTCATTTGAAAAGTATTCTGGTCTTTGGTCAATTATGGAGGTTCCATATGCTGTAGCTCTATCGAAAGCTTCCTTTTTTGCTTCACTTTTAAGCCCTCGCATCCGATTTTCAATATGAATGATGACGTCTTTATTCCATTGGCTTTCACAAGTTCCATCCTCGTTTTTGTAACACCTTTGTTAAAAAAGGTGAGACATAGATCAACTAATTTATAATTTAAAGGTAAACTTGTGATAGAGGTAGAACTTTACCCGAAACTTGTTTAGAACGGTGTCTTTAAATTTGCCCTGAGTTTGTAAATTAGCTTCACGGTAAGTGAAACATCCAACTGGCCAATGTATCCTCATTATAGTTGACAATGTCCTAGTAGCCGTACAATTCAATATGCTTCATATGGATAAAATAAGTAAAGAACCCAAGTTAGTGAAAAGTTATTTAAGGAAATTAAAATAAAAAAATACTTACTGTCCTTCAGCTGCTCCAACAGATGGAATTTTGTTCGGTGGAGGAGGGTTTCCATAAACGCCTTTGGAATAACTCCGGCGTTTGCGTTTACTGCTTCCACCAACTTCCATTCCGTCAACTTGATTTTCATTGTCAGTGGTACGAGTATGATTGCTGCGACCTCTTCCACGTCGGGGTGCACCAACAACAATAGCTATCACGGTAAGGAGAGCAAAAAAAAACCAATAACCCACAGTTGATTCCTTCACATATAAAACAGATCTTTACTTTCGAACGTCACATATCAATATTTCGCATATAAATTGACTAAATTACTTAGTGACTTACTATAAGGCGCACCATTGTTATTTGAAGGGATCCAAGGGAGAGCGAGTGACGTGAAAATTCTGCACATATTTAAGGAATCAACAAATTATATACCTTACAATATACCAACAATTGCAGTTTCAAAAAGCTCATCGCTTGAGCAATGATGTTTCTTTTCCCAGTTCAAATGACCTTGTTAATATTAAACCCTAAACCAAATAAATAAAACTCCGAGTACTAAGCCACATCTGTCTGCACAATTTGATATACGAAATGATAGCTGACAATATTCCTCTTTCTCAGTTCTCCTTAATCTTCCAAATTTCAACTAATTAAAAAAACAAACAAATTTGTAACCCTTAGTAAGCTGTTTCAATTTCAACATCACATCCATTCGATCTCAGTTAAAATTGAACATCCAGATAACTCCAATTCATTTCCTTAGTTTCATCTTGCTGATATTCATCATAAAATCTAACTTTTTCCAAATCCCCCTTGCTCCATTCCTCCATCTCATAACTGCCTATCACAACTTAAAACAAATCCAATGAAGAACACATCTAAACAACCTAATAATATCATTTCATTCCGACTTACGCACACTATACCTGCAACTACTCTGCTTACGTAGAAGTAGCATCAAGTAAATTATCTTTATCCCAGACCCCATCAACCCAGAAAAAGCATGCAAGTAAAACTTCACTAACGATTTACGATGGACCGCTCGCTGGTTCGGGGCATCGGGATTCGTGGCATCGCGGACAGTCGTTCCGAGCGAAGGACTGCACGCTGGTGCGTGCTCGGAAGAGTGACGCGCAAAGAACTAAAGGAGGGAGCGCCGGAGTAGCAGCTGATTCGGAGCTTCGACGGATTCGAGGTTTGTGAAGCGGCAACGACAAGATGAAGAGTAACGCGACTATTTTTTTGGATTAGGGTTTCACAAGGTTAATGTTTTATCGGGCTCAGTGGGCAATTAGCCCGGCGGGCTTAGGTCGGGCCGGGCCTTTGGGCTGATTGGGGCTTAATTTTTTGGATATGCAACAATGAAAAAATTCCAAAAATTAAATTTGCAAATTTTATTTCTTACGGAAATTCTTGTAGGTATATGATAGGCAAAATCCACGGATCTTAGTAATGACAAATATCTGTTGGAATTAAACATACAGTAGCAACAGAATTATTTCCAACCATATTTTTTGTTGCAAATAACAAAGTAAAAACTACTCATTATCTAGTTTAGAAAATTAATTATTTACGACCTTTATTTCCTACGAAAGTCTGTGATATATACGAATAAATACCAACGGTATTTTTATTGACAAATATCTGTTGCTTTTACAGGTAATATAATCGACAGAATTAATTCCCACCATTTTTTGTGGCCTTTACATATATAACCGACAAAATACAATCTGTTGGTTCTGCTTTGTGGATTTTAGCAGTTTTTCTTGTAGTGTTAGTTGTAGAACTAAAAATGGTCAGAAAATTCATGCACAGAGTTGCATTAAGCCAATCATTCTCAGTAGGAACATCCAACAAACCGATTCTTGATTCATTGACTTTTAAAGAGTAACGATGAAGGACAGTTTAACAACCACAATCAATAGGTCATAAGTACTATTCCATCTATGCGGCACGTCAATGTCAATATTACGCTTAGAAAAGCCTAACTCAACACAACATTTAGTCCACATTTCATGCTTTTTAATAGAGGAATTCAATGACCTAACAATTGATGTTATCTTAGATATACTATATGAAAGCACAGAGAGCCCATCCTGAACAATCAGATTCAATATGTGACAAGTACATCTAACATGGAGAAGACGTTTGCTAACAGATGCAAGCATAAGATGGTTACTAAGGTGTGCAACCAGAACATCGTTACTAGATGCATTATCTAAAGTCAAGGTAAACACTTTATCATGCAAATGCCAAGCAATCAATTCATCGTACATACGAGCAGCTAAATTCTCACCAGTATGTGGATATTCAACCATTTTAAACGATAAAATTCTCTTTTGCATTATCTAGTCATCATCTATCCAATGCTCAGTTAGACTCATATAACCCATCTTTTGGCGAGATGACCACATATCAAAAGTAAAACAAACCTTACATTTAAATGAGTCAAAATAAGCAATCAGGTCAGATTTACATTCACTGAAAATTTTCATCACATCTCGCTTACATGTTTGGTTTGAAAAATTTTTAAACTGAGGTGCAAAACCACATTAAATCATGCCTTCGAAATCATGTGAATCAACAAATGAGAAAGGTAGTTCAGTTCTAACAATAAAATCAATAATCTCAGATCTTGCTCTATTATTATCAAACTGATAAGTACCAAGCATTCCACACTTATCTTTAGCAAGCAGCATATTATTTCTTATATCAGATCCGTTTGATAAAACATTTTTATGAGATTGAGCATGCCTTGTAAGGTGAGAAGTACCAGCAGTACCACAACAAACAAGTTTCTTACCGCATATGTTACACTGTGCTTTATAAGCTTTTTTTCATTAACAACCTCTTCTATTTTAACAAAATATTTCCACACATCAGAAGTAGTTTTATGAGTAAACTGTGTGTTACTACCAATAAACATGGGATTGAGTCACTACCATGTGGTGCATCATCACAACCAAGGGACACAGGTTCTATGACAAAGTCAATCAACAAAGGGAAAATAAAATACCGCAGCATATAAGGAAGCTCGCTTTACCTTTCGTGCATCAAACAAGAAATTAGGGTTGGAGATGGTGGATTGTGAAGGAGTTGTGGATGGGGCGGCAGCAGGCGAATGAAAGGAGCGAGACCGAGACGGTGGACCCCCAAATGAGAGAGAGTGTGAGGTTCTGAGGCTCTGAGCAGCTGAGCTTCGAGGGAAGTAGTGGATTAGGGTTCAGAAAAAAAGGTAAAATTATATATGCCTAGTCAATTGAGCTGGGTAGGGCCAAATCGAGCCGGGCTGTCGGGCCAGGTCGGATTTTAAAAAGTTGACCCTAGCCCTACCCTAACATCTTCGGGCTGGGCTATTTTCCGAATCAGTATACCGGCCAAATCGGGCCTCGGGTTGATGGGCTTACGGGCTTATTTTGGGATAAATAAATCCTAGGGTCATATGTCAACCCCTAGTTATAGGGTATCTTTTCGTTCAAAAAGAGTGACACAACGGTATATCACTACACCTAAATATATTGTTTGTTTTCGTCTGTTTTCTAACTTACGTGTCAAGAGTGTCTTGGCATTTGTAAAAGTAACATGTTTCATTAGAAGATTGATGTGTGTTCTTATGATTTGATGGTTGGAATTGCTTTTATTCATAGTTTCATTAATATTTGGTCAATCACCAATTTTGAAGTGTTGGAATTGAAGATTTAAACAGGCGTGGGGCAATTTTTTTTGGTGCAAAGCCCCATTTGTAGTGCCGATATGGCAAGTTTCATTCTAAAGTGCTTTTCGCATTAACGCTTTCATATGATTTTCACTTCTCAATCAACTAAAGGCGCAATCATTAGAAGCGTTGTATAATGTATACGTGCCCCTAAAATAGTACTTTTGCTCTTGTTCATTTGGCAGGCTCTATGAAGTATTGAATCAACTAAAGGGGCTCCGGTCTCTTAATCTCAACTACTGAATATTGTCCGTCTGTCCATAAGAATGTCTTTAGTGAAATTATATATCAACTATTTCTGATTTGCCTGCTACTAGTTTTCCTGGGATCATTCAATTTTGTATAATATATTTAATACTTCTCTGCCGTCCTACTATAGCACTAAAAATTCTAAGAGGAATGACCTGGCTAGTAGTTTCTTTTGAAATTTTGTTTTCTTCTAAAGATTGCTGAAGCTAACTATGCGAGAGAGACATGACTTTATGCCCAAAGAAAGGCAAGTGTAAGCATGCCGATACTTTGATGTATGTATAATTGAGTCAATTCAAACCCAATGCGGCGATTCTATGCAGCTGTAATGCTTAAAAGCCAGGCCAGCTTGACTGAATAAACTCAAATTTGGTTGCATCATCAAACTTCTTCTTCTTCTTTTTCTTTTTTAAAAGAAGAAAAGGAAAGGAGCCAATCATCCAGATCTGATCATCCATCTGAGCTCTCAGTCGGAAGAGAAGACTTTGGTCTCCAACTGGTAGGCACTCGTAAAGAAAGCCGGCCAGCAAAGATAAGTCGAGAAAATGCTGCTCACAGTCGAAGCGCCGATCAACATATTCATCACTACTATCTGCAGCTGAACTGCTTCTAGCGGCGAAGCCCCACCCATGATCAGACCGGTCATCGCGCCCGGCAGCGATATCAGTCCTACCGTCTTCGCATTGTCCAGCACCGGAGAGAGCGCGATCACCAGCGACCTTTTCACTTGCTGAATTGTCGCCTGCCTCGGCGTCGCCCCTAAAGCCAGCGCCGTCTCTACCTACAAAAACATTTCAATGTGACAAAACGCCGTCGTTTTAGCTGAATCCGACATAACCGGGGGAGGTGGGTTTCCAAAATGGCAAGTGGGTACCAGATTCTGCTGCATCTTGATGTCATCTCTGAGCCTTTTCATCGTGACTCCGGTGACGGTCATGGCATTCCCGACCATCATTCCGGCGACGGGAATGATGTAGCGAGGAGTGAAGGGGAAAACATTTAGAATAACCAGGAGGAACATGGTGACAGAGGTCCCAGCTAATATGGAGGCTCCGGCGACGTACTTCCCCTTGGGTACATGCTTGGCTCTCTGCCCAGCTGTGTATCCAGCAATCGACACCTAATTACATCATTGGTGTAGTGTAGACGCGACCAAAAAAACATTGAATCATTTGTTGCAGAAAAAGAGAGTAGAAGAAAAGCGAGGAGCACAAACCATGAAGAGGTAGGCGAGGACGATCCAGGCGCTGTTGCTTTGGGTAAAGATGAACTGGAGCACAAAGCCAATAACGGAGAGCTGAATAAAGGCCCTGAGGATTGAATACACCATCTCGGATTCAAGGTCGAGTTTCTGAAAGTAAGATAGGAGCACAGCCATGAGGACGACCGAGGTGGCGGCGACAGGCTTGATCATGCCCTTGAGAAACTCCCCCAGCCACTCCAACTCCATCTTCGAATCGAAAAGTACGAATGAAGAATGCGAAACAGAGCAAACGCAATCAGAAGAGAAATACGGATGCGAGCCAGGTCGATAATGTGTACTATTTACCAATAAGAATTAATATATATATACCACTGATGGGGACGTAGTGGTACGACGTGGGGAAGGCTCAAGTGGTCTGGTTTCATATGCATGATCTAATCATTTCATTTATTATAAAAATCAACATGCTTTAAAACTTGTATTTTTAATCATTTGCGGTTGACAAAAATCAAAACAAGGAAGCAAAATTGATCTAACTACACCTCCAGTCGCTATGTCAATCTTCCAATGGATGATTTTGAAAACGACCAGTTCAATTTACACCAACTTGGTTAGTAATCTTTCGTGGTCCAAAACTATGACTTAAAATACTCAAATAAGTCATAAATTGGTGTATTGAACTTAACAATTTTTCTTGTGATGAATTTAAATGTTATGTTATATTAGCTTTTGTCAATTTTTTATTTATAATTTTGATGAATTTTAATTTTATAAAAATGAGTTTTTATGAGTTTATGAATTTTGAGGAATGAGTTTAAAGTACATTGGTTTATGAGTTTTGATTTTTGGTAAATGACTTTTAATAGTGTATGAATTTTGATTTATTTCGTTTAAAGCGCATTGAATTTTGTAGGTTTTTATATATGATTTTTAAAGTACATTAGATTTTATAGAATTAGTTTTTTTTAGACATAAGTTTTGATTTGTTTAGTTTAAAGTGCATTAGATTTTATGAATTATAATGTTAAGAAATAGGTTTTTATAGGCTTATGAATTTTGATTTGTGTTTGTTGAAAGTGTATTGGATATTATGAAATTGGATTGTCTTTAAAGTGCATTCGATTTTATGAGCTTTGATTTTTGAATAAGGACTTTTGATGGATTTATGAATTTTGATTTGTTTTGTTTAAAGTGCATTAAATTTTTTAGATTTTAGTATTCGATAAATGATTTTTGATGAGTTTATAGATTTTGATTTGCTTAAACTGCATTTGATTTTATGAGTTTTAATTTTTTTTTATTTAAAGAGCATTGAATTTTATGAATTGATTTTTTGATAAAAGTGTATTGAATTCTACGATTTTTTTGTTTTGTTTTGTTGATAGTGCATTTAAATTTTATGAATGTCATTACTTGTGTATTATAGTACATTTGTTGGCAAAAGTTGAAAAATTAATTAAAATTTGATGGAAATAATATTGAGCATAGACACATGAGGAATGAAATAATGCAATAAAAAATGTTAGTGATTGTTTAAAGACTAAATTACGTATTTTGCATTAAGTCAAAAATAAAAATCGCATAAAGTTAGTGAGACACATAACACAAATGAGTTGAATGAAATAATGTGATAAAAAATGTTAGTGAATGTTTAAAGCTAAATTACGCATTATGCATTAATTCAAAATTTAAAAACCCGTGTGAATTAGTGACACAAGTGACAAAATAAAAATATGTACTGTTTGATCTTTTGATCAAATATCTTGAAAAAGGAAAGAATTTTCTTTGTTACATTATATAATCGGGTCAGTTTTTTTAAAAAATTGAACTTATTTACTTAACTATTTAACTTTATTTAATTTAACATTATCATATATACTTTCACCGATAGTCGACAATAATTTAAATTTACTCAATTCATATATATCTAACTTAACTATATTAAATTTAGTGATATTTACATTATATATTAACTTATTAACTTATATATATATAAAAGAACAAACAGAATTTCAAGAAGAGTTTTATAAATTTTGTATTAAAACCAACAAAATAACATTTTTTGTTCCTTGGTTTATTTCCACGTATCTAACACAGTATGTCACAGTTCTTGAGAGGAGTTATAAACTCAATAATGGAAATATATTAAAACAGGTTTATCCTCCTCATAATGCTTTTCAAATTGAAAAGAATGGTAGAATTCATAATTTTACAGCTTTTAATAAGTTACTGGAATATGATACTCTTGCAGTAATCTGTAAACATATTAATCATGTGTATGAACAATGTAATTATACAAATCTGTATCTTAATGTTTTAGGAGAACATATAATTGCTCTTTATAACAGAGTAGAACAAATTATTAATGCTATTAACAAAATCCAACATATAAATGGAATTTCAAAAGATAAGGAAAAGGAAGTTGAAATTGCTACTTCGAATATTCAACCACCTCCTGAAATAACAGGATTTAAATTAAAACCGATGAAGGAATTAGAAATCTTTCTAGATGAAAAGTTTAAAGCTTTAAAATTCAATACTTTAAGTACTCTAGATAAAAAGCTTAGAGAAGAGTTAATAGAAAACTCTGACTATAAACAAGTTTATAAAGACCAAATTAATAAAATCACAAAGTGGGCAGATAAACCCATATCGGGAAAATACTATTATCCCAGACCAACACCTGTTAATGTTATGATTGAAGAAACCAATGAGGTTATATCAAATAGTTATAGCGGTAGTCATATCTATGAATGGAACATAGATGGATTTGTTTATCATCAAATCCATAATACCATCCATAGGATGCTTATGTATTCAAGTATCTGTAAGACTAATGGTAATACAGATAAAACTATTACAATGTTAATAACATCAGGATTTACAGGACAGCTAAAAGGCTGGTGGGATACTTATTTAACCCGAGAAGAAAAATTAAATATTCTTAATACAGTTAAGCATGAAAATAATGATATTAAAGAAGACGCAGTGTATACACTAGCTATTAACATCATTGAACATTTCACAGGAAGATATACCGAAAACAGTGAGAATATTATGACGCTGTTACAGAATCTTTAGATGTAAAACGCTTACAGATTTTCGGTGGTATAAAGACACTTTCCTTAGCAGGGTTATGGAACTCCCCGAGTGTAATAGTACTCACTGGAAGTCTAATTTTATAGATGGTCTTCCTAGCTTATTCGCTGATAGAGTAAGAAATGTTCTAAGACAGAATTATAATTAAATTCCCTATGAGAACTATACTTATGGGAAACTAATTAGTATCTGTACTAAGGAAGGACTAGCTCTCTGTAGTAAGATTAAATTGGATAAACAATTAAAGCGCCAAAAATTTGGCTGAGAAACACCAATTAGGTCAATTTTGTGTTCAGTTTGCTATGGACAAACCTTCGACTAGTAATACTAGAAAACATAGAAAGCCATCCAAAGATGATAGTCTTCATTATAAAAAGAAGAAAAAATGATTTGCTAAAAAGAAAGTTCTAGATAGAGAACAACGTAGGAATTATAAATACTATTATAAGAAAAACTGCAGTAATGATAGATCATTAATCTGTAGTAAATGTGGCAGATATGGCCATAGCCAGGAAACTTGCTGGGTAAGAAAAAAGATTAATAATCTAGAAACGGATGATAGGATGAAAGATATTCTTTCTAAAATTATGCTAGATTCAGATAAAGAATCAAGTTCAGATTTTAGTAAATCCTCATCTGATATAAATGAAGAATTAAACATTCTTGATAATGAATTAGTAATATCTAGTTCAGAATCAGAATGCGAGCCTTACACATTAGTTCAACTTTGCCTAAAAGATAAAACTCATAGTTCAGAAAAAAAAAAGAATTATATTCACTTCTATCCCAATTTTAAAATTTAATGATCAATGTTTTAAAACATAATGATGTTTTAGAAGTCCAAAAGATTATTAAGGATCCTGAATTGAAGTCTAAAATTATTGATCAAATTGAGAACACTCCTAGTACTTCTAGTAGTCAGGAATTAAGGAGTCAAAGAAATTTTGAACCTTATATGATGTCTGAAGTCTATAAAAGAATCAGACAAAAGAAGATAGAAGAGAATCCTACTTCTACTAATGATCTGATAATTGAAATCAAACATCTAAAAGATGAAATTCAAGATTTAAAATCTGAGAATAGAAAATTAGATTATAGAATTTCAAAAATTGAGGAAAACATATTTGAAGAAGTTAAACCTCCTTCGGACAATATTGTTAATCATTCTGATAATGAAGATGGTAATATTAACCACCAACAATTTCTATCTACCTTGGAAATGGTTACTAGCCAAAAATGGCACGTTAGAATTAAACTCCTTATTGACAACTATTATTCTCAAGATTTTATAGCTCTTGTTGATAGTGGATCAGATCTTAATGTTATACAGGAAGGATTAATTCAGGCAAGATATTTTCATAAGACAACTAATACATTGTCTCATGCAGGTGGTGATTATTTGAAAATTAATTTCAAGTTGCCAAAAGCAAAAATATGCATAAATAATAAATGCATTCAGACAAGTTTCTTACTTGCTAAAAATATAACCAACCAAGTTATACTTGGTACACCATATTTAGAAAAAATCTATTCTTTAAAACAAGTTGATAACAAAGGTATTATAGGAACTTTTGAAGGAAATGATATATCCTTAGAATTCATTTCTAAACCCTTCACTAAAGTTTTGCATAATATCTATGATAACCTATCCTTAAAGAAAAACCAATTATATTTTCTTAAACATGAACTTAGTCTATTGATATTGAAGAAAGGCTTAAAAACCCTAAATTGCAAAATAAGGTTAAAATGTTAATCAATCAATTCTCGCTAGATATATGTAGTGACCATCCAAATGCTTTTTGGAATAGAAAGAAACATATTGTTTCACTTCCTTATGAGGATAATTTCACTGAAATCAGATTCCTACCAAAGCAAGATCGTGTCAAATGAACACTGAATATCTCCAGTTATGTAAAAAAGAAATTGATTCCTTATTACAAAAAAGATTTATAAGTCCTTCACAATCTGCATGGTCATGTACTGCTTCTTATGTTAATAAAAATGCAGAAAAGGAACGAGGTGCTCCACGATTAGTTATAAATTATAAACCCCTTAATAAGGTTTTAAAATGGATCGGGTATCCTATTCCTAATAAGAAAGACCTAATTCTATCATATTCTCAAAGTTTGATTTAAAATCAGGATATTGGCAAATTCAGATTAATAAGTCTGGTAGATATAAAACTGCATTTAATATACCGATATGGCAATATGAATGGAATGTTATGCCATTTGGATTGAAAAATTCTCCTTCGGAATTTCAGAAGATTATGAATGATATATTCAACCCTTATAGTGAATTCATAATTGTTTACATAGATGATATTCTGGTATATTCTAAAGATATTGAAACATATTTCAAGCATTTAAATATGTTCAAAATCATTGTTTTAAAAAAATGGCTTGGTAATATCTAAACCAAAAATGGCTTTGTTTCAGACAAATGTTAGATTGTTAGGTCATAACATTGAAAAAAGAAATATAATTCCTATAAATAGAAGCATTGAATTTGCAGATAAATTTCCTTGACATTATTACGGATAAAACCCACCTCCAAAGATTTTTAGGGAGTCTCAATTATATCTCAACATATTATGAGAATCTTGCTCAAGATACATCTGTCTTATATGATAGGTTACAAAAGACACCGAAACCTTGGACAGAATAGCATATTAGGACTGTAAGAAAAATTAAAGATAAAGTAAAGGTTTTACCTTGCTTAATGCTGACAAACCCAAATTGGGATAATATCATTGAAACAGATGCATCCGAATTAGGATACGGGGGAATTCTTAAACAAATTAATCCAGATAGTAAACAAGAATATCTTGTAAGATTTCATTATGGAAAATGGAATAATGCCCAAAAAAATTATGCAACTGTGGCTAAAGAAATTCTTGCCATTGTTAAATGTGTTTTAAAATTCTAAGATGATTTATATAATCAGAAGTTCATAATAAAGACAGATTGCTAAGCTGCCAAATTTATGTTTCAAAAAGATTTTAAACATGATGTTTCCAAACAAATGTTTGTTAGATGGCAGGCACTTCTTGCTCCTTTTGATTTTGATATATTATATAAGAAAGGGGAAGAAAATAGTCTTCCTGATTTCTTCACCCGAGAATACATTCGCTAAAATGCATTTTCCAGGTGAAGGATCTTCTTCTTATGGAAGAAGAGGAAGAGGATCTTTCTCTTATAGAGGAAGAGGCAGAGGCAGAGGCACAGATAATATTCTGGCCCAACATGGAAATCGAAGGCTTATAGCCGCATATCTGTCAAATGACAGAGAATACCAGGAATATCTGGCATTCAGAAGGTCAAGGGAAGGTAATACTTCCCTAGGTAATAATCCTCAATTAAGGGAAGGTAATACCTCTCTGGGTAATATTCCTCCTAGTCCATCTTATTCCTCAGTTATTGGAAACGAGGGTGATGATTATACTCATCAAGATTATATTATGAATGATAAACAAGAAGTTATACTTCTGCTGGAGGAAAAAGATTCCAAATGGAAGAATGATTCATATCATTTAATGACCAGATATTTGGGAAAGGAATATTTTCCTTCAAGGGCTTATAAAGTCCGCCAATATTATGAGAATATACTCTCAGAAAATGGCTGCGATATCAGTATTTTTCCACTGGAGGACAGACTGAAGTTTATAATTTCAGCAAAATTGTGATTAAAAGGATTATACCCGTTGAAGATTGGGGAATTTCACCTCTCTCTACAAAGGAGTTTTGTTATCCACAAAATTTCAATCCCATTAAATATAATTTTTGGGATTACATGAATGCTTTTTACAAGGTTCTCTTATATGAGAATTCAATGAGAAGACATTCGTGGTTTATCAAAATATTCTCAGAAGTTTATAACTTCAAAATTCCATTATGGTTCATCAGATGGTGGCAATATTTTGGCAAGTCTGAGAAGATACTTCCAGATGAATGGAAGAAAATTTTTTATAAATGGGTGAATATTTCACCAAAAGTCATTGATAATGAAAAGAAAGAATGCTTTCTTGAAGGAGTATCCTCCTTTCTATTCTTTGTGGAATTTTCTATTATTTGGATTTGTACATGGACTCCTAATTTTGGTTATACCGAAGAATTGATTCCATGTATCAAGAAAATGTCATTTTTAAAGTTCTGGGACAAAATGATGAGAACTGACCCAAAGACCAAATTGATATATGGTTATGATACCTTGAATCTTATTAATAATAAGATCATTCTATATGAAGAGCAATTCAAAGGAAAGAAGAAAACTTCTTCTCAGCTTATAGCTGACAAAATTAAAGGGCAGATTCAAAGTCTCTCCAAAGAAGAGCTCATAGCCACTTACTTGAAAGAGTTAAATAAGGACTTATTCAGTAATGATGATGAAACAATGTCTCGGAAATCTGATGCTTCTATGACATCACAATTTACTCAGAATCCTGAAGACGACGTTATAACTGAAGATGTCTTCGATGCTATTAAGGAGACTCTCCTAGAGCGGTTCAAAGACAAAGGCGAGCCATCAACATCCAAGTAACAAGATGAGAAGATAGCCCGTGCTTTTCAGAAAACCAGCCATATTTGTCAAAGATGTCAAGGGATATGAGACCCTTTACTTTTATAAAGTTTTTAATATAGTCTCCTACTTTTATAAAGTACGAGACCTCTTTTTCTTTTTAGATTCCTTATGTTTTTCTTTTTCTTTATTTAAAATGTAAGGTTTGTAAGGAGAAGACACACTTCGGGAAACCTCTCTCCCTCTCTCTCTCTCTCTCTTGTAACTCTCCTCCCTCTTTGTACAAAAGCTTGAAGTAATAAGAAAGTCTTCTCTACTTGGATACAACTTGTAAGTTTTCTGTTTATTTATTTCCGTCTTACATATTGCATCTTCTACCCCTTTTATCTTTCTTTTCTGCCTTTATATGGCAAGCAGTCTTATAGACTGAACTTCTCTGTGTGATGAATCTGTGTTGACATCTTTATACATATCTCACTTATGTATCGGTTCCTGTACGAACATACTATAGGTAGTTCATGTTTAACCTAGCAGACAATTATGATGTGGTCATAATACTTCATTAAACAAACTAGTTGATGAAGGATTACATGTATTTGGGTAAAACATAGCAGTATGATAAAGGTTTGATAAAATCAGAACAGACATATTCAGATATGATTATCATAAAGGGTTGCCCGTTGAGCCGTTTAGCCGTGTGAAGGCGTTGAGGCGTATAGAGGCATATACCCGGAATATGATAAAGCATATTGAAACCATGCACTATTTGGTTTGTCTATAATTAGAGTCGATAGACTCTAATCCTATAGATCATCTGGCTGTTATTATCTGGATGTGTGAAATCATGAATCGTACTCGTTTGATTAATTTAGTATATATACATGATCCGACATCCTGTTGGATCGTGGTTAGTGTTCCCTAGTGAGTAACAAAGGGTTTTGTTCCTCACCAGGTAACAAAGCAGCGGAAATAGATTATGCAGAAAACTAAATAGACTTGCTCAGTGATTTATAGTGGAAACTCCAGTACCTTAAATGATACCTGAGAGAAAAACCACTACCTTCTAGCAAGCTAGAAGGATTTCGAAATACTCTTGTATTTAGGTGTTTGATCGGTTACACTTGATGTTATACCACAAGCAATCAGACATTCCAAATCACTGCTTGCTAGGGTATTTTTCAAGAGACAGCCGCACCACAAGTAGCACTTCTCCTTTTGACACAAACTACATAGCCGTCTTCAGTTCCCTCTGGAGTAGTGAGCTTCTCCTTTCTCGAGCTTCTAAGCGGTGTAGTCTTCCGAGCCTTAGCTTTTACGCCGTTGGGTGTCAAGGACTCTTTCCACTTCGCTTATTGCTTCGAAAGCACTGTTTCTCTTTTATCTTCACCTCCTTGGAAAAGCCCCCCGATTTGCTCAACCACAAATCCCAGATTTGCTCAACCGCCAATCACAGATTTACTCAACCACAAATCCCAGATTTATTGGGCTGCAAATCTCAGATCCACCTTCCAAATTTGGAATTGAATCTCTTAGATTATCAAGGATTATCCCATAATAATCTTGATAATCTTTAACCGGATCTTCTCAATCTTGATCCTTATTTTGCTCCGAGAATCTATTTAGAGATCGTAATCTCAGAGATTCTATCAGATCCTGCTTTCGTGTTGCAATGCCCGTTTCAGGGATCGTTCCCTGCACACTCAAGTAGCATTATCAGTTGGGTGTTTGCCTCATCAAAAACTTGGAGTGGACATACTCCAACAATTTTCCCCTTTTTGATGATGACAAACACCCTCAACAATAAAACCGAAATCACCAATCGTTTACAACTAGCATTCCCCATTGTGTTCCCCCTCAGTTGTTTACACTCTACACCTAGTGTTTGTTTCCACCTAGCATTCCCCATTGTTCCTACTCAGTACAGTTCCCCCTTAGAAAAGGATGGATATCAGTAGATATGATTTCCCCCTCAGGTCATGCGCCGTCTCTATAACCTTCCTCCTTTTGGCATCATCAAAACGCCCGGTCATGAAAAAGTAAGCATGAATAATAGACTAACGGACGTAAGACAATTAAACTTGAAATTTACAGCGTCTCAGATAGGCAGATTTGTGAACAAGCAGTTGCTGCAGCACACTCTTGTTCACTTAGAAATTATCTCAGCAAACAATGAACAAGACAAAAGTTTGTTCACCCAGTTCGGCCAACTGCCTACGTCTGGGGAGGACTATTCACCAGTCCTCAATCCACTAAACACGAAGGTCTCCAAGTACACTCGGTTACAACTCCACGTAACCTATGCTACTCAACCTTGTGTGGATCACTTGACACAATCAGAACAGACTCTGACTTGTGTCTGCACACCCTCTACAAATGTCAATCTAGAATAGCTACAGACTTCTCAAGACTCAGCCTATTCTAAACTACACTCACTCAGCAGGGTTGCTGTAGCAACTGCTGTAACACACAGCTGAAGCACAATTGTCCGCTTCGCTCCAAAGCCTTCTGCCGAGCCGTTCGAACGATTCCACGAGCGCTGCACACTCTGGAATACTCCCCCTCACTCAGTGACCACCTGCCACTAGCGAGAACCATCGCTTAGACACTCGACCGAGCCACACACCCGTCAGTTCTTCCGCGGCTGCCTTTGATCAAACAACAAGCACACCTGCTCTGAATTGGCTTCCAGATCAAGCTCGAATCAGACTCTGCAAGTCCTGATTCCCTTCTGCTTCTGTCACCACAGCTCTGCGCTCACGCTCTGCTCTCGGGTGATGATCGAAGAAATCGTCCGTCACACACCAAAATTGCGCTCTCTCTGAATTCTGTGTATGCACTCGTGTATCCCTCAGCTTTGATCAACCTCTCAGCTCTGAACTCCTCTCACTTAAATAGCAGCACCAGCTTTAAGCAAGACCAGAATTAAGCAATGTCCCAAAAAGAACAATTATCTCCTAAAATCTAGGAGATTAGATTTGATCTTTATCTTCAATACAAATCTCCTTCTCTGGCTAGGAAACCTCACTGGAAAATTCTCCACAGCATTTTAGAAATTCTTCTGATGATCTCCGTAGCGATCCCAGCCCTTCTAGACAAGCCTAGGTCGCTGCTGCTTCTCGGTCAGATGATGCAGCCACTTGAACAAGCTCCTGCTATAGCATCCTGATCGCGCGTCGTTGTGCGCGTCAAATATAATCCTTCCTCTTCCACTCAGTACAGCGGTTAAGTAAGGGTCGATCTCCACAGGGAGCAAAAGTTCAGTTCTAGCCAGCAACCTACACTTACGAAAATGGGGGTGTGTGAATGATTGAAATGCGCGATGCGCAAATGAACAGTAACTAGTGTAACGCAGGGAATTTGCACTAGACGTGCGCAAGCAATAGAGATTAAATACTATGATTGTGAGAAGTATTGGGCAGACAATCCTCTATGAGTGCATTCCTTATCATCGACTCTAAACGTCTATAGCTTAATTTCACTTGGGTTAGTGTCCGGTCAAGGCTTTCTAACACATGCGCATGTTCCGTTCAAAGTTCATGTGCTATTAATCCTTAGAACATAGACTAAAACAGCTGCGAATCCTGTCACAGTAGCAACTGCTTGCCCTAGCTCGTTACTCCTAGTTGTCACCGTAAAGCTATCAACTAGTTTAACATATGACAAGCAAGCAACACAAGTAAGATTGCGGTTCAAGGCTTCCCCTACTTATGCAACTAGCTGTCTCCGTATGCACAGGATTAATACAAGTAAGTAAACTATGCATTAAGCTCAAGTCTCAAAGATAATACATCATAGATTCATGCCCGACCAACACTAAGAGTTTAGCTAGACATGCTAGTGATAAACATCACAGAATAGTAAATAATGACTAATGTGTCTGAGAAAACTGTAGCAAACAGCGCGTGCAGCTTGTCTTCTCGGCTGGCGTAGTCGGCTGGCGCAAATCCTCTCAACAAGTCCGTGTGTTTTCCAGTTTTGCCGCTATCTCTGATGTGTGTCGTCCAATGGTGGATGATATCTCTCTTTTTAAAACCCTAGACTTTCTTTGTTTATATATTGCCCAGGAAGTTCACCTTTGGCAACTTCCAAATCTGGTCACTGGACTTTGCGCCTGGCGCACGGCATTCGGCCAGCGCATCGGCTAGCGCACCGCTACTGACTCTCGCCAACTTCTCTTCCGTTTGTGCAGCTAGCTCCGCAGGCGGATCTTTCACTCCTAGAACGCTGCCTGTTAGCGCGTATCCGACTCAAGGACTCGTTTTGTCCTGTAATACGAAAATACTAGAAACGAGTAATCTTGCTCATAAAATATTGCAAACAAGCATAGGGTTATGATTTAAATAATGCGTACAAATAGCCTCTATCAAACCCCCCACACTTGCCCCTTATTCGTCCCGAACAAGCATTGAAGCGCGGATACAAGTACCTCTTCTGGAGTCTAGCGCACAGTCTTGTACTCCGATGCGAATGCGCAATTGCTTAACTCGCACTACTCTATCACCTGCGCACAACCGTACTCAACAGTTCTAATATAATAATTTCGAAATCCATTACCTCTCAGCTGGGATGAAGATTTTTGGATGGCTGGGAGATAGCTCTTCTTAGGCTCCAGGCTGCCAGCTCCTACTCCGAAGACAGGTATATGGTGGATAACGCAGCTTCTTCCGGTGCGTGATTTGTCCGCGCACTTCCTGGGAACCTGAGCTCTCTGATGATTTCCTTATGGTCTTTGCGCATGTTGATGTTTGTGCGCATGCTGATTCTTTTGTAGCGCGTATCATCTGCTGGTATTTTTCTTTTGTACAGCTTCATCTTTAATTTCTTACATTCCCAGAGCAGTTCCAGTCTCAGCCTTCGGATAGCAGCTATGGAACTCGCCCCGCTCTCTCTTCTTTGTCTGTCTGCGCAGGTCAGCGCACGCGTTTACATCCGCGCCTGCCTTCCTTAGCTCGAGTTCCAGAGAGAAGGTGGTCTATTTTCCCACCTCGCCACGCTTTGGGTATTTTGCCTTTGGCATCTGCGTGACTGAGCGCGCTCTTTTGTCCCGAAGGCTGCGAAGCACCGGCCTCCACTAACGCTCTCGACCATATACCTTGCCTTCGAAGCAAAAGCGACTAACCGCCTCTCTGGAGCATTTCTGTCAACTCCACATCCCCTGCATATCCCAACTAACAGGAGCAGAAAAACGAAAAAATTATACTAAAACAGTAAATAGCAGCGCACGCAATACGGATAGCGCAAAACAAGCTGGAGCGCATGCGCATCCTGCACTCTAGCGCACTACTGCTACTATTCTCTTTAACTTAAACTAAGCTATTCTAAAATGCTCAAAACGTGAAAAGTGAATGTAACCCCCCCCCCCCCCCTCCCACACTTGAACAGAGACGTGTCCCCACGACTCAAGCGCAAGCGCATGGAGAGCGCACACATGCATGTAATGCAAGAATAAAGAACATAAGAACAAAAACAAAAGAATCACTCTAAGCGGACGCTGGGTTGGGCGCTGATCGACGGGTAGAGGTCTGAAGGCGGGAGCTCTTGTGCAACGGTCGAGTGAAAAGTGCTGGATTTTTTTCTAAGTCCTGCCTTATATACCCCCCTGGCTGGCGCATCTGACCTGCGCATAGCTAGGCGCACAGTCCGGCGCACTACTGCATGACTAAAAACTACCAAGACCTAAACTAGCCAAAAACTAAAAAAAACAAAACAAGTAGAAAATAAAATATGCAAAAGTGAAAACGTGTCGGGTTACCTCCCGACAAGTGCCTTTGTTTAACGTCGTTGGCTCGACTGTACCTCGTCACGTGCCAAAACGTGTGCCTGCGACCTCCCCCACTCTTGCTCCTGAGTGTTCCTGCGCCAGTGTGTATGCTGCGATCTCATTGGTCCTGCGCAAAGGGTAAGATGGGAAGTCAGCATGTGATGAATTATGCGTAACGAGGGTAGATGCAGAGGAAGAAGAGATATGAGCAAGAGGTTCCAGTTCTCCCTCTGGTACATCCGGTGGTGCGTCTGGCGCAGCATCTTGCGCATCAATTATCTCTGGTTCGGCCAAGTCAATGTTGCGTGCTGTGCTGTCCCAAGGTTCTCCTAAGTACCGTTTGACTCTCTGCCCATTAACCTGAAAACGATGCCGGTGCCCGTCTTCTAACTCGATTGTTCCGTAGGGGAAAACCTTGGTGACCGTGTACGGTCCCGTCCATTTACTGCGCAGCTTTCCAGGCATAAGCTTCAGGCGTGATGAGAATAGTAATACCTGGTCTCCTAGTTTAAAAGTGCGTCTGAGGATATGCTTGTCGTGAAAGGCCTTGGTGCGCTCCTTGTAATCGCGCAGTCCCTCATAGGCGTCCAGGCGCAGCTCTTCTAGTTCGTTCAGCTCAAGTGCGCGCTCCCTTCCTGCCTCGTCCAAGTTCAGGTTGCAAATGCGTAAGGCCCAATATGCCTTGTGCTCGAGCTCTACTGGCAGGTGGCATGCTTTCCCATAGACTAGCCGAAATGGTGAGGTCCCAATGGGCGTCTTATGCGCCGTGCGGTATGCCCATAGCGCATCATCAAGGCGCTGGCTCCAATCTTTGCGCGATGGTCGCACAGTCTTTTCTAAGATGCGCTTGATCTCCCTGTTAGAAACTTCGGCCTGTCCATTCGTCTGCGGATGGTAAGCGGTGGACGTCTTGTGGCGCACCCCATAGTGCTTGAAAACTTGCGCCACGACCCTATTGCAAAAGTGTGTCCCCTGGTCGCTAGTTACTGCCTTAGGCACTCCGTACCTGCAAAATATGTTAGTTCTGAGAAAATCAGCGACAGTCTTACCATCATCCTTTCGCGTAGCCTTAGCTTCAATCCATTTGGAGACATAGTCTACTGCCACCAATATGTACTCGTAGCCTGCAGATGGGGGAAATGGCCCCATGAAGTCAATTCCCCAAACAACGAACACTTCATCCACCAGAATCGGGGTCTGCGGCATCTCATTGCGCGCGGATATTCCTCCTGTGCGCTGGCACCTGTCACAATTCCTGTAGTGATTATAGGCATCTCTAAACAGGTGCGGCCAATAGAATCCGCAGTCCAGGACCTTTCTGCTCGTGCGCTTGGGACCGAAGTGCCCTCCGCATGCGTGCGCATGACAAAACATCAAAACAGAATTAATTTCGTGGTCAGGCACGCAACGCCGCAATATCTGATCTGGTCCTATTCTAAGCATGTAAGGATCATCCCAAAGGTAACGCTTAGACTCATGTTTTATTCGCATGCACTGAGTTTTACTGAAATGTGGAGGAAACGTACCTGTGACCAGGTAATTTGCGATGTGCGCATACCATGGTACTTTACCTGTCAGCGCCATCAGATGCTCGTCAGGGAATGTTTCCGTGATCTGCCCTGGTTCCTCCTCCTTCACGATCCTGCTCAGGTGATCAGCAACTGTATTCTCCGTGCCCTTCTTGTCTTTGATCTCCACGTCAAATTCCTGCAGTAAGAGCACCCAGCGCATCAGGCGCGGCTTGGTTTCCTTCTTGGACATGAGGTAGCGGATAGCTGCGTGGTCAGTGTAGATGATGACTCGTGCGCCTAGAACATATGCTCGGAACTTCTCCAGCGCAAATACAATTGCCAGAAGCTCCTTCTCCGTGGTGGTGTAGTTCCTCTGCGCAGAGTCCAGTGTGCGCGATGCATAGTAAATGGCATGCGGCTTCTTGTCCACGCGCTGCCCCAAGACTGCACCTACTGCATAATCACTTGCGTCGCACATCAGCTCAAAAGGCAGGTTCCAGTCTGGTGCGCGCATTACTGGCGCACTGGTCAGCGCTTCTTTCAGCTTATCAAACGCTGCCCTGCACTCATCAGTAAAGTCGAAGCACACATCTTTTTGCAAAAGGTTAGACAGGGGTATACAAATTTTAGAGAAATCTTTGATAAAACGCCTGTAGAACCCAGCATGCCCTAAGAATGATTTCACGTCGCGCACGTTGGTTGCATAAGGTAGATTAGAGATAAGATCTATCTTAGCTTTGTCTACCTTGATCCCCTCCTCTGAAATGATATGTCCTAATACTACTCTGTGCGTTACCATGAAATGACATTTTTCGTAATTTAGCACTAAGTTCTTAGAAATGCACCGCGCTAAGACTTTATCTAGATGTGTTAAGAATGCATCAAAGGTACTTCCATATATGGTAAAATCATCCATGAACACTTCTATGCATATACCAATCATATCAGAGAAAATGCTCATGACAAGGCGTTGGAACGTACCTGGCGCGTTGCACAGCCCAAAGGACATGCGCCAAAACGCAAATGTACCGAACGGGCAAGTGAATGTGGTCTTCTCTTGATCTTCCGCAGCTATGGGTATCTGGTTGTACCCTGAATATCCATCCAAGAAACAAAAATAAGGTCTACCTGCTAAGCGATCCAGCATCTGGTCCATGAAGGGTAGCGGGAAGTGGTCCTTGCGCGTTACTGCGTTAAGCTTCCTGTAGTCGATGCACATGCGCCAGCCAGTTTGTATGCGCTTGGGCACTAGCTCGGCCTGCGCATTTTCTTCCACTGTGATTCCTCCTTTCTTTGGCACAACATGCACCGGACTGACCCATTTGTTGTCCGAAATTGGGTAAATGACCCCTGCGCCAAGCAATTTCAGGACTTCCTTTTGCACTACCTCCATCATGTTTGGATTCAACCTGCGCTGAGCCTCCCTGGATGGTTTGGCACCATCTTCCAATAGAATCCTATGCATGCATACGTCTGGGCTCACTCCGCGCAGATCTGCAAGTGTCCATCCTATGGCGCGCTGGTTCTTGCGCAGTACCTGCTGTAGGCGCACTTCCTGCTCTTCTTCTAATCCTTTCTTGATGATCACTGGCAGGGTGTCCTCACTTCCCAAGAAAATGTATTTGAGGTGCTCTGGGAGTTGCTTCAGTTCGATTTTGGGTGCCTGTTCAATAGAAGGCAAGATTTTGTTAGCGGTGCAAATATGAACTATATCACGTACATGTGTGGGTGCTGGTTCCGCACTGCTCAGCTCTTCCTCTTGCTCCTCCAGCTCTGCCTGTGTCAGTAGTTCTGGTCCTACGGTTGCGCTCGCACATTGCGCTTCTGCGACTAGATCATCTAAGTTGTCCATTGCGTGCACTGTAGCGTCCTCATGTGGATGCTGCATCCCCTTGAATATGTTGAAATGGATTTCTTCGCCATCTACCTCCATGGAGAGCGTGCCCCTCCACACGTCTATCTTTGTACGCGCGGTCATCAGAAATGGTCTGCCTAGGAGGATCTGCGCACTGCTGGCGCTTGATTCACCCTCCATTTCGAGCACATAAAAATCTGCTGGGAACACCAGCTCTCCTACTCGAACTAGGACATCTTCTATCATGCCTGCAGGTTGTTTGCACGATCTATCTGCTAGCTGAACGGTGAGACCTGCAGGCTTTAGTGGTCCAAGGCGCAATGTTGTATATAGAGAATAAGGTAGCAAATTGATGGATGCGCCTAAATCGATCATGCAATTACTCACTGTGGTCTTACCTAGCGTGCATGGGATAGTAAATGTACCTGGATCTCGGCACTTAGGTGGTACCTTCTGTTGCACGATTGCTGAGGCCTGCGCATTCAGCATTACCTGTGCGCATTCCCCCTTCCTCCTTTTGTTTATGCACAGCTCTTTTAAAAACTTTGCATACCTGGGAATCTGCCGAATAGCTTCAATGAGGGGAATATTGATTTCCACCTTGCTGAACAACTCATAAAGCTCCTTGTCCAATGCTTCCTTTCTAGCCAATGGTGCCTGCACAGGGAAAGGTGCAGGTATGTTAGTACGATTTATGTCCTTGCTTCTGGACTGAGACATACCTGGCGTGTTGCCCTGCTGGTTCGTGGCTGGTGCTTCTGGTTGCGCATCTTGCTCTGGTTGCGCAGCCTGATCTGCTGGATCCGGGACTTGCGCGACTGGTTGCGCGGGCGCCTACGCGGTCTGCTCTGTTCCTACTGTGCGCCCAGTCCTCAGTGTCACTGCATTGACTCCTCCTTTAGGGTTCTGAATCACTTGCGAAGGCAGGTTGCCATCGCTCTTCTTTAGCTCATATACTGTGGTTGCGATCTGTGATAGCTGCTTTTCGATGGACTCGAACCTCTTGTCATATTTCTCGTCATTTTTGCGTACTGTATCTGCTAGCTGCCCCACGATATCTTCCAAAGATCACCTCGGTTGCTGGTTGTTATGCGCTGGTGCGTCATTGCGGCGATGCGGTGGATTGTAGGGCGCAGTTTGTTGCGTCTGCTGTGGTGCGCGCTGATCTGTGGGCTGCCTCTAGAAATTGTTCTCCTCCTTCCATTTGAATCCATTTGCGGCAGGCCCAAAGCGCGGCTGATTCTGCCTCTGCGGTCCTCTGTTGTCCCATCCTCCAAGAGCATTGACATCTCCAGTCTCTTCGAAAAGTGTTGGGCATTCATCTGTCTTGTGCTCGGTGGACCTGCAGAATTCACATACCTTTGGTGCAACTGGTTGTGCACTCTGCGCACTCATTAATTTCTGCAGCATGGCCTTCATTTCCTTGATCTCAGCGCTTGTTTCGACCTGATGCACAGAACGAGCACGACTATTTTCAAGCGTTAGTTGATGTCTTACCTGCCCAGCAGAGTCTTCTATCAGCTGCCACGCATCCTCTGGGTACATGTTGCAAATGTCCCCTCCTGCGCATGCATTCAGTAGGCGCAGCTCCATGGGCAGCAGTCCATTTAGAAAGTTCTCTATCAGCACATTCTGGGGCAGGCCGTGATTGTAGCAGTTGGCCTCCAGTTCCCTGAAACGCTCGTAATATTCTGACAATGACTCCCCTGCGCTCTGCCTTGGCGCGGCTAGTTCCCTTCTGAGCAGCGCAATCTTTGCTGCTGGATAGAATTTATCTAAGAATTTCTTCTACAGCTGCTCCCATGTGTGAATGGATCCTGCGGGTAAATTCATCAACCAATGTCTGGCTGTATCACACAACGAAAATGGGAATGCCTTCATCTTCAGCGCCTCATCACTCTCCCCTTCGGTCTTCATGTTCTCGCAAATGACTAGGAACTCTCGCACATGCTTGACTGGATTTTCATTGTTCATCCCGTGGAACTTGGGCATGTGATGGATGAGCGAGCTCCTTAGCTCAAAATGACCGCCTGGTGGAAGCACGATGCACCATGGCTGGTTAACAGTGATAGGGGCCGACATCTCGCTCACTGTTCTGCGTCGCGCGGCTTGTTGCACGGGTGGCGCATGATACACTTCAGCGGCCCTCCTTGCTTCAACCTCGCGCTGCACTTCCTCTCTGAACAGGGCTGCGCGGTTATGTGCTCTTGCTTCCTCTGGGGTTCTATCCCCCAAGTTGTCTCCTACGACACTGTTATCCTCCATAACCTGTTCCGAATCTCAAGGAAAAATGAAATTAAAAGATAACTAATGTTGTTGCGTCTGTCAGTGCGCAACTAGAATCTGCGCAGCGCAACTGTTTCAAGGTTGCGCAGGCTGATGTGATTGCGTGCTGTCAGAAACAACAACGAAAACAAAACAAACTGAAATAAATAGTTACTGAAAAAGGAAAAAAACGTAAACTAACTAGAACTTAGCTGTGTTGCTCCCCGGCAACGGCGCCAAAATTTGATCGCGCGTCGTTGTGCGCGTCAAATATAATCCTTCCTCTTCCACTCAGTACAGCGGTTAAGTAAGGGTCGATCTCCACAGGGAGCAAAAGTTCAGTTCTAGCCAGCAACCTACACTTACGAAAATGGGGGTGTGTGAATGATTGAAATGCGCGATGCGCAAATGAACAGTAACTAGTGTAACGCAGGGAATTTGCACTAGACGTGCGCAAGCAATAGAGATTAAATACTATGATTGTGAGAAGTATTGGGCAGACAATCCTCTATGAGTGCATTCCTTATCATCGACTCTAAACGTCTATAGCTTAATTTCACTTGGGTTAGTGTCCGGTCAAGGCTTTCTAACACATGCGCATGTTCCGTTCAAAGTTCATGTGCTATTAATCCTTAGAACATAGACTAAAACAGCTGCGAATCCTGTCACAGTAGCAACTGCTTGCCCTAGCTCGTTACTCCTAGTTGTCACCGTAAAGCTATCAACTAGTTTAACATATGACAAGCAAGCAACACAAGTAAGATTGCGGTTCAAGGCTTCCCCTACTTATGCAACTAGCTGTCTCCGTATGCACAGGATTAATACAAGTAAGTAAACTATGCATTAAGCTCAAGTCTCAAAGATAATACATCATAGATTCATGCCCGACCAACACTAAGAGTTTAGCTAGACATGCTAGTGATAAACATCACATAATAGTAAATAATGACTAATGTGTCTGAGAAAACTGTAGCAAACAGCGCGTGCAGCTTGTCTTCTCGGCTGGCGTAGTCGGCTGGCGCAAATCCTCTCAACAAGTCCGTGTGTTTTCCAGTTTTGCCGCTATCTCTGATGTGTGTCGTCCAATGGTGGATGATATCTCTCTTTTTAAAACCCTAGACTTTCTTTGTTTATATATTGCCCAGGAAGTTCACCTTTGGCAACTTCCAAATCTGGTCACTGGACTTTGCGCCTGGCGGACGGCATTCGGCCAGCGCATCGGCTAGCGCACCGCTACTGACTCTCGCCAACTTCTCTTCCGTTTGTGCAGCTAGCTCCGCAGGCGGATCTTTCACTCCTAGAACGCTGCCTGTTAGCGCGTATCCGACTCAAGGACTCGTTTTGCCCTATAATACGAAAATACTAGAAACGAGTAATCTTGCTCATAAAATATTGCAAACAAGCATAGGGTTATGATTTAAATAATGCGTACAAATAGCCTCTATCACATCCCCTGCTGCAGCTGCTGCTTGTTCACTTGTGCTGGTCTGCTTGTTCACTTGTGCTGTAGCAGCTCCTTGTTCACTTGTGCTGGTTTTGTCAAACACTGTCATACTACATCATCAATCTCCCCCTTGGCATTTAGACAAAACCCTAGAACACTTATGCACACTTCCATGAACCAGAAAATACTCTAAATGAAAACAAAATTCAACAAAGGAGTAAGAAGGTAAGAGGTGGCCACACTCGGCCGTAGCACAACCACGCAGGGTTAGCAAAAAAAATCATCAGTTCATCAGTAGCAGCAGCATTTTACTTCTTCTCTCCCCCTTTTTGTCACAGATGCTCAAGGGGCTTGCTCCTCATCTGCCGGGAACTCCAGGTCTCTGAGCAGACTTCTGATCTGTCCACGCCTAGCATCCCTCCTTTTGGCTTCGGCTTCAAGGATGACCAGCTCAGATCTGAGATGGCTCACAATTCTGGCACGGAGGGCTGATTGAATTGTTGCAGCAGGGGGAAGAGAATCCTCCAGGGGAGCTGGAGCTGAATCACCAACCGGGAGTGGATCCTCATAAGCTATGTCCACTGCATGCTTCCCTTTGAACAACTTGTGGTCTACTGTGAAGACCTGCAGCTCCTCAGATAAACCTTCAGAAATCTCACCAAGCTCCGGATGCTGTGAGACCATCATCCCATAGATGAGGGAGGGGAGCACAATGGGCTTGCTGGAGGAAGCGCTGCTGGCATGAGTAGCCAGCTGGGGAAACATCACACTGCCCAGGCTGATTCGCCTCCTCTTCCCAATGGAGTAGAGAAGGTTAGCAAAGGCTCTGCTAACCTTCCCCCTGTGAGAGCTGGGGATCCAGTTTCTGATGCCCAGATGATACAGCAGGGCATTTTTGGAGGTTCAGCAGCACTCAGGTTTGGACCGCCCCAAGACAGGCACACTCCCCCTGTCAGAACCTTAGCCAGCATCTCTGGTTGAACATCAGTGGGTGCTCTGGCATTCTCATGGATCTCAAGAAATTCATCAATTTTTTCAGGGGTAATAAGAACTGTCTTACCCCGTACCCAACTCTTTCCAAACTCATCCGCTCCTTCCTCACCAAACTTCTCTTCCATATTCACAATAAACTCCCTAACCAGGCCAATATTGAATCTGAAAGGATAAGTTAGGGACCTGAGAAGATTTACCTCAGTGAGAAGCTGGATAATTGCTGCTGATTTGTACTTGTCCAGGTCCAGCCTCTTTTCTGACACAATATGCTTCCTCTCAACAGCACTCCAGGATTGAGAAGCACTCCTATTTCTGAACCAAATACCTCCCACTGTGATTGCAGTTGTGTCTGCCAATGCGGATCTTCTCTCAGACGGTGCACCAGCAGTACCTTCATCTTCTTCACTTGATTCCTCTTCTTCACTACTGGAGACTGGAATTAGGATAGGGGCTTTTCCTTTGTCTGAGGGAGGAGGAGGATGTGCTGCACCAGGTTCTTGTTCAGGACACTCAGCTTCTATCTCCTCCCCTTCACCCATAATGCCCGGGGACAAAACAAGTGTTCTGCACCTCTCTTCTGCAGGACCTGCTACAGCATCCTCTGTAGCTTGTTCTTCTCCCGAGACTTTTTCAGCCACAGCCTCTTCAGTTAGCACAGCTGCACTGGAAACAGGTTCCCCGTCACGTACCAGGCGCCTCCGTTTCTGCGAAGTTTCTTCTTGTGGAGAAGGCTCACTGTGCGACACAGGGAGAGGAGCTGGTTCCCACACCACCACATCCAGGCGCTGAGCAGGGGCTTCATTGCGCGACTTGATCCTCCTTTCAGACCTGCCTTGTCGGTCTGCTGCCAGATTCTTCTTCAAACCACGAGTCTTCACCATTGTTGCAGGGTTGAGAAGGTTTGAGGAACGCACAGTGGGGATGATCAGCACCGATTTTTGGGAAACGCCTTCAACTTGCCTTTGCCCTAGAAATTGATTTACCCGTTATCTTCTTTTTCAATTTGAAGCTTCTGGATCACGTGCCCCACATGTGCCTTCTCCCAACTTTAGCAACCAAAACATGTGAACAAGCTTATTTTGACCGGGTTGCTATAGCAGACGCGAGCTAGTTCACCTATTCATTCCGGAAGACAGCTTTGCTCGGCGGGTCCTTGAGAGGTTCTGATGGTGACTTCTTTACCCACACCTGTGTTTGTCTAGAGTTTCTCCTCTTCCGACCCTCAAGACTCCTATCTCTTCGTTTGTCATGTTTGGGTTTCTACACCTGTATAACCTGTGGTTTCCTCCTGTCTTTAGCAATCCAGTGCCCTAGTGCAGCAGTCCTAGAGATCCTTCTCTGTGATTCTATCCAGCAACGAGCCTTTCCAGAAACAACTGGGTACGGAGTCTCTATGCAGCATGTGTTGGTTCTGGATTTTGTTCCCCCTTTTTCAACTGAGGTGGTTCTGTGCTGCTGCTTCAGGTTGAAGGTAGTCTTCTGATTCCCAATACTTGTGCAAGAACTCCTTTTATTCTGACCCTTTTGCTTTGTTTTAGAAGGATGATGTCCCAGGTGCTGCAGCATCCTCTTGTTCACCTGTCTAGTTTCATCTTTCCCTGCAGGTTTCGGAGGCTCACCTGTATTAATTTTTTCGTCTATCATGGCATCTGAGGCTTTAATGAAAACTGTTCCTCTAGAACTTTCTTCACCAGTATACCCAAGCCCCGTTCTCCCTTTTCCAAGTCTTTGATAAGACAAAATTTCATCCAAGATATTTTTCTGAGAGTTAGTTTCCTTGGCTGTTGCTGGTGAGGAACCAATGTCAATAACTTGTCTTCCTGTGTCTTCCCTTTTCA
The DNA here is from genome assembly GCA_963678935.1 of Umbilicus rupestris. Lineage (NCBI taxonomy): Eukaryota > Viridiplantae > Streptophyta > Magnoliopsida > Saxifragales > Crassulaceae > Umbilicus > Umbilicus rupestris. The sequence continues at coordinate 8,711,239 of OY787618.1, forward strand.
GAATGGTTACTTGACTGTTGGATGTGAGGAGAGATTTTCTTCGTTCTTCTTCCAGAACCTTGACTCTGTCAGTCAATGCTTGATTTGTCTGAAGAGCTGCCTCACACTTTTTAAGGATCTTCCCCAGATACTCAATCAGACTGTCAGATGAGCCCTCTTCATCTTCACTTTCAGTTACTTCAATCCCATAGTGCAATTCATCCATCTTTAGTTGTTTGAGGTTGAAATCTGACACACTGGTTAGCACAACACAGTTTTCTTCATCACTTTCCTCAGAGTCACTCCATTTTGCTGTCAGGGACTCTTTTTCTCTGAATTTTTGAAGGTTTTGCTTGGACAGTCAGCCTCATTATGTCCATATCCTTCACAGTTCCAGCATTGGACTCCCTTTTTCATTTCTTTCTTCTCATCTTCATCCTGAGCCGGTTCCTTCCCTTTTCTTTTATTTTCGCCACCCCTTCTGAATTGTTTTCGCGAGGAAGAGCTTTTCCCAGTTCTTGAGTCCATGTTCTTCAGGAACTTTCCAAGGTTCTTGACAAGCATACTCAGCTGATCATCTGGAACTGGCTTCTTGGCTTCTGTTTCAGCTTTTAGTCCAACATTCTTGTCCTTAGGAGTGGTATCTTCTTTAACCAGTTTCATCTCAAATTGTTTGAGAGACCCCATCAACTCTTCCAGCCTCATAAATCTGACATTTTGAGCTTCTTCAATGGCCGTCACTTTCATGTCAAATCTTATGGGCAGCTGATCGCGCGTCGTTGTGCGCATCAAATATAATTCCTTCCTCTCCCACTAGTACAGCGGTTAAGTAAGGGTCGATCTCCACAGGGAGCAAGCAGTGAGTCTTAGCCAGTAACCTACACTTAAGAAAACGGGGGTTGCGTGAGTGATTGGGGGTTTTGCGCGATGCGCGAGTAACAGCGAATATCGTAACGCGGGGAATTGCACTAGACGTGCGCAAGCAGTAGAGATGAGATACTATGTTTATGAGAAGTGCTGGGCAGACAATCCTCTATGAATGCATTCCTTATCATCGACTCTAAATGTCTATAGTTTGTGTCCTACTTGGGTTAGTGTCCGGTAAAGGCTTCCTAACACACGCGCATGTTCCGTTCAAAGTTCATGTGCTATTAATCCTAGAACTAGACTAAACAGCTGCGAATCCTGTCACAGTAGCAACTGCCTACCCTAACTCGTTACTCCAAATTGTCACGGTAAGTTTGCGGTTCAAGGCTTCCCCTACGCATGCAACTAGTTTAACATAGGACAAGCAAGCAACACAAATAGGATTGCGGTTCAAGGCTTCCCCTACTTATGCAACTAACTGTCTCAGTATGCGCAGGATTAATACAAATTAGTAAACTACGCATTAAGCTCAAGTCTCAAAGGTAATACATCATAGATTCATGCCCGACCAACACTAAGTGTTTAGCTAGACATGCTAGTGGTAAACATCATAAAATAGTAAATAACAACTACTGTATCAGGGAAAACGGTAGCAAATAGTGCGTGCAGTGTCTTCTCTTGGCTGGCACAGTCGGCTGGCGCAACTCTCCTTGACAGGTCCGTGTGTTTTCCAGTTCTGCCGCGCAGTGCCTCTGGAATGCCACTGAGTGATGATGTTCCGATCTCCCTGAAACCCTAGACTTTCTTTGTTTAAATAGTGCCCAGGAAGTTCATCTTTTGGCAACTTCCAAATCTGGTCACTGGGACTTTGCGCCTGGCGCACGGCATCGGCTAGCGCATATGGTTAGCGCACCTCTGCTGTCTTTCGCCATTTCTTCTTCTGTTTGCGCCGCTAGCTCCTCAGGCTGATCTTTCACTCCTAGAACGCTGCCTGTTAGCGCGTATCCGATTTAAGGACTCGTTTTGACCTGATATACAAAAACATTGGAAACGAGTAATCTTGCTCATGAAATATTGCAAACAAGCATAGGGTTATGACCTAAATAATGTGTATAACTAGGCTCTATCAGCAGCGATCTGAGAACCTTTCTGATCAGCTTTTCTTCAGGGATGGGTTCACCAAGAGCATGGGCTTCATTTGCAAGATCACAGAGTTTAGCATTAAACTCAGTTACAATCTCTTCTTCCAACATTCTCAGATTCTCAAACTGTGTAGCAATGATCTGGAGTCTTGACAGCTTCACTCTATCAGTTCCTTCATGAGCAGTTTGCAGAATTTCCCACGCTTGTTTGGCCATGTCACAATTTGATATCAACCTGAAATTGTTAGCATCAACTGCAGCAAAAATCGCATTCAGGGCCTTTGAATTACCAGTTGTTGCAGCTCCCTCTTCAGCAGTCCATTGTTCTTCAGGCTTTATCCGTGTGACTCCTTGTTCATCCATGGTAATTGGGGGAGACCACTAGACCATGATTGCTCTCCAGGTCCTCTCATTAATGGCCTTGAGAAAGGCTTTCATCCTAGCCTTCCAATATCCATAATTGCTTTCTTCCAACAATGGAGGTCTGCTTGTGCTCTGTCCTTCCTTCATTGTCGTGGCTACTTCAGAGACACTGTAGGATCTTTTACTCTGTGTGTCGAGCTCCCGCTCTGATACCAACTGAAATTCACAGCGTCTAAGATAGGCAGATTTGTGAACAAGCAGTTGCTGCAGCACACTCTTGTTCACTTAGAAATTGTCTCAGCAAACAATGAACAAGACAGAAGTTTGTTCACCCAGTTCGGCCAACTGCCTACGTCTGGGGAGGACTATTCACCAGTCCTCAATCCACTAAACACGAAGGTCTCCAAGTACACTCGGTTACAACTCCACGCAACCTATGCTACTCAACCTTGTGTGGATCACTTGACACAATCAGAACAGACTCTGACTTGTGTCTGCACACCCTCTACAAATGTCAATCTAGAATAGCTACAGACTTCTCAAGACTCAGCCTCCTCTAAACTACACTCACTCAGCAGGGTTGCTGTAGCAACTGCTATAACACACAGCTGAAGCACAATTGTCCGCGTCGCTCCAAAGCCTTCTGCCGAGCCGTTCGAACGATTCCACGAGCACTGCACACTCTGGAATACTCCCCCTCACTCAGTGACCACCTGCCACTAGCGAGAACCACCGCTTAGACACTCGACCGAGCCACACACCCGTCAGTTCTTCCGCGGCTGCCCTTGATCAACCAACAAGCACACCTGCTCTGAATTGGCTTCCAGATCAAGCTCGAATCAGACTCTGCAAGTCCTGATTCCCTTCTGCTTCTGTCACCACAGCTCTGCGCTCACGCTCTGCTCTCGGGTGATGATCGAAGAAATCGTCCGTCACACACCAAAATTGCACTCTCTCTGAATTCTATGTATGCACTCGTGTATCCCTCAGCTTCGATCAACCTCTCAGCTCTGAACTCCTCTCACTTAAATAGCAGCACCAGCTTTAAGCAAGACCAGAACTAAGCAATGTCCCAAAAAGAACAATTATCTCCTAAAATCTAGGAGATTAGATTTGATCTTTATCTTCAATACAAATCTCCTTCTCTGACTAGGAAACCTCACTGGAAAATTCTCCACATCATTTTAGAAATTCTTCTGATGATCTCCGTAGCGATCCCAGCCCTTCTAGACAAGCCCAGGTCGCTGCTGCTTCTCGGTCAGATGATGCAGCCACTTGAACAAGCTCCTGCTATAGCATCCCCTGCTGCAGCTGCTGCTTGTTCACTTGTGCTGGTCTGCTTGTTCACTTGTGCTGTAGCAGCTCCTTGTTCACTTGTGCTGGTTTTGTCAAACACTGTCATACTACATCATCAAAACTAAAACAGCCTGAGACCAAATCTGAGATAGGTAGAGCAATGACCAGTTCACAAAGCACCAACCGAGAGCATACCCCCAAGTTCACGATAGAGAAAAGTAAGAATAAAATAAGCCAAAAAAAAGAGTTAGGATAATGTAGCTGGGAATAAAGAGGATAATCAGCCGGATAACCGTTCAAGGGTCAGTTGGTTCATCAGGGACCAAAGGAGCTAGCGAGGGAGGGTTGCTGGATGATGGTGCTGGTCTTAGTGTTCCCCTGCTCGGTTTCCATGGCCTCACTTTCTTCTGATTCTTAAATTTGCTTTTCTACAGCTGGTTAAGTACGAATCCACATGACCCTTCCTGTCTAACGGATTTCATCTTTCTCAGGTTGCTTTCATCTAAAGAGCGGTTGCAGGTTACCTTGTCCGTGCGTTCCCTATTCCTCTCTTTTTTTTCATTTTTTTTCTTTGTTTTTTTTCTTTGTTTTCTTTCCCTTTTAGCTTTTCGAGGAGGACACAGTTCTGGATAAGAATGATGTTCCGCTTTTGTTCCCTTCGGAGAACCTTGCTATTTTCTTTTTTTCTTAAATATCCACCAAAGACTTCCGCTCTGTTTCTGAAAGTAGTCAGCCAACTATTTTCATTTGCTCTCGTGAATTGCAAGATATAGTCTTTCCTTGATTTTCTCGACTTTGTTCCTTCTGTTCCAACCAGCCCTTGAGGATTATCCGTGATTTTTCAAAAGCCGATATGGTGCGGTGAGATTACCCGAGTGGTACGAGGTGGGCACCATATTAAACAAAGAAAAGCAAAAAGAAGCAGATATGTTTTCAAGATGAACTTAGGTTTACCTCATGAGGAACAATATCCAGAAATTTATCAAAGGGGTCATAAGTATGTCTAGTCATGAGATGGCTTGGGTGGTCGTAGATTCCTTCCATTATTTAGGCTTGTAATGTGGGTTCAAAACATCAGGAAGGATCTTTTGGGTCAAAAGAATAATTCTCTCTATCATGACTGGTAAGTGGTAACAATACTCAGAAGGCCATTTGTTAGTGATCACACCTCATTTTAGTCAGATTAGGCTCTAGACATTTTCGAGAAATAGCATATGTCCACAAAATCTATGATATCAAGCTACTTATACTCATGTTAGCAAATTTCAACCATTCCATAGGGAGATCATGAGATGTCACATATTCAATCCAAGGAAATCATACCTAGCTCAAGTCGCAGCTTTTCAAAGGGTTCTCTGTTGAGTGCCTTGGTGAATATGTCAGCGATTTGTTCCTTAGTCCCTTTTTTTTTTTGAGTGCCTTAGTGATTATGTTATCACACAATATAGGAACAGAAGCAAATGAAATACCATAGTCACTTAGCTGTTATTTGAGCCATAGAAGTTGGGTTCTCCTATACTTCTGGTGTCTGTTCCGTCTGAGGTAACATATGTCGTTATTCTTCTGTATTTTCCTCCTGTGTTCCCCCCTGTTTTCCTCTTGTACATCCACTGCAAACATTATTTGCGTGATTATCTGCATTAGACAGCCCGCTCACCAGCTCTTGATGGTGAAGTTTGGCAATGAGGGGGGAAGCTGGCATGTTCAAACTGCTTGTGCCAGAGTTGTGGAGTCATCATTCATTGTGGCGAGGCAAAGTTCCTCCTCAGAAACAAAGGAGGGATCCACCTTGGAGACTGTGTTCTCGCACTTTCTCTTCAAGAGAGTCTTCCCTGTACTTATATCCTTAACACAGCAATCGTTAGAAGCAAAGGTGACACTGTTCCTACCATTTTGACAAAGCTAACCCGAAGACTTCTCCTTTGCTTTTGTTTTCGAAGGTGATGGATCCTCCAGAGTGTTGTCGAAGAGAAGCAAACCATTCTTGTATTCTGTCATGTGACCTGAGCAGGCGCTGTTGATATACCATGAACAGTTTCTCCCTCCAACCTGCACAAGAGAAGGTTAGTTCTTACGAACCCAAATAAGGTTGGGTTGGTTAGTACTGTGATATGTGGAAAGTTTTCTCTTTTTGATACGGATCCCTGAGTTTCCTGATTGTGGGGCATGCCTGGCCTTCACCTTTTCATCTAGGATCCTTCGGAGGGAACACTCTCTTCTGTAGTGTCCTCCTTGACCGCCAGCATATCCTGTGACATTTAAGATCCACATATTTGCTTTGTCCTGCCCATATGGATTTGTTTGCTATTCTCGAGTGGAAGTCTATGTGGGAGGATTTCTTGCTATTAGTCTGTTTGAGCCACATGGCATATGCCTTTCCTCCGTTCCAGGGAACTATACTATCGCTGGGGGGAGAGTTCCCTCCTTTTTGAGTGATATTTTGTTCCCTCCTGACCCGATTCTTTGTCTGATCTGGCTTTCCTTGCTTGGTGCGATTCTTTCAGGGCATGTCATCATTTCTTCCTGAGTATCCCAACCCTGGTCTTGATACAAAGCGGGTAGAGAAGTCCTTTCTCACCTCTTCATCCTTGGAGTCGGTATGTTCCCTGAGCCATACTTGTTTCTTGTCCTCGTCACTTACTTGGAGTATCTGATGTTTCTTTCTCAGTTCGGCATTTTCTGATTCCAAGCGAGCAACCTCCTTTTCCAGGGATTGAATCTTTCTCTTCAGCTCATCTTCTTTGTGATTGTATGACTGTCTTTCTTCTTCCAGCTTCATTGCTTTGGCGGACCATAGTTCACTGTTTTCTGTGAGACCTGTGATGAACTCTTCCTGTTCTTCTATAGTTTCACTAAGGTCGACGTTCTTTTGTGCTAGGTTTTTCACGATAGACATCAAGTATGAAAGAGGGTTACTTACCTCATGAGTATGAAAGAGGGTCAGGGTTACTTACCTCATGAGTTGGAGTTTCGTCTGTCGCCATTATGCACAATTCCTTTGAGTGTTCATCCTCTTCACTTTCCTCCTCAGATTCTCCCCATGCAGCCATCATTACCTTACTATCTTTCTGAGTGGGTGGTTCTCCTGCCTTCTTGCTGAAACAGTCCTTGACCTAGTGTCCTTTCTTCTGACAGTGGTAGCATATAAGATCTCTGTTTGATCGCTTTCCCTTGAAGGAACGAAGATTTGCGTTCCCTACCATTTTGAGAGCTCTGGTCAGTAAGGCCATAGTTTTGTCTTCATGTTCATCCTTGTCATCTGTTTGGGCAAGCTCAAAGACTTTCTCAATTTTCAGCTCTATGGATTGGCCGTTTTCTGGTTCGCGCCTTGCAACCTTTTGCTGATGTATCCCATCATTGCTTTGGAGTCGTGCAACAAGTTCTTCAAGAGTAATTTCTTTGATGTCTTTCTGAGCTTGGAGAGCTATTGTTACCGCATCCCATTTCGAGTTTAAGGCTTGAAGGAAGTGGTGAGTGATCTTGCACTCTGGGATCTCTTCTCCTAGGAACTCCATTTGTCCTATGTACCCCTGAAAATCGTGAATGAAAGTCAGCAAGGGATTCATTTTTACCTTGGATGGCGTTATCGTAGTCCCTCATGGCAGCGAGGATGCGATTTCTTTTGACATCCTCATTTCCTGAATATAATCGTTTGAGTGCGTCCCATATTTCTTTGGTTGTTTTGTACCGAAGCATTTTCTTCAGATCTCCTGGACCCAATGTCATGTGGAGCACCTTCTTGGCTTTGTTGTTCTTTTCAAGTATCTTGTAGTCAGCATCAGTATATTCTTCCCTGTCCTTAACCTTGGTTGAATCTTTTGTGTCCATTATAGGTATCAGTCCCTTATCTATAATTCTCCAAAGTTGTCCATCCAGGGAACATGTGTGAGCTTCGAACTGTTCCGCCCACCAGTCATACTCTCCCGATTTCAGTGTGGGTGGTTTCCAGAAAGTGTCAGTCTGAGTCGTCATTTTTCTTGCAATGCTAGTTCAAAAATCTAGAAATAAGGCTCTGATACCAATTGTTGGATCGTGGTTAGTGTTCCCTCATGAGTAACAAAGGGTTTTGTTCCTCACCAGGTAACAAAGCAGCGGAAATAGAAAATGCAGAAAACTAAATAGACTTGCTTAGTGATTTATAGTGGAAACTCCAGTACCTTAAATGATACCTGAGAGAAAAACCACTACCTTCTAGCAAGCTAGAAGGATTTCGAAATACTCTTGTATTTAGGTGTTTGATCGGTTACACTTGATGTTATACCATAAGCAATCAGACATTCCAGTTCACTGCTTGCTGGGGTATTTTCCAAGAGACAGCCACACCACAAGTAGCACTTCTCCTTTTGACACAAACTATAGAGCCGTCTTCAGTTCCCTCTGGAGTAGCGAGCTTCTCCTTTCTCGAGCTTCTAAGCGGTGTAGTCTTCCGAGCCTTAGCTTTTACGCCGTTGGGTGTCAAGGACTCTTTCCATTTCGCTTATTGCTTCGAAAGCATTGTTTCTCTTTTATCTTCACCTCGGAAAAGCCCCCGATTTGCTCAACCGCCAATCACAGATTTGCTCAACCACAAATCCTAAATTTGTTGGGTTGCAAATCTCAGATCCACCTTCTAAATTTGGAATTGAATATCTTAGATTATCAAGGATTATCCCATAATAATCTTGATAATCTTTAACCGGATCTTCTCAATCTTGATCCTTATTTTTCTCCGAGAATCTAGTTAGAGATCGTAATCTCAGAGATTCTATCAGATCCTGCTTTCGTGTTGCAATGTCCGTTTCAGGGATCATTCCTTGCACACTCAAGTAGCATTATCAGTTGGGTGTTTGTCTCATCAAAAACTTGGAGTGAACATACTCCAACACATCCCATGTTGATTATGCTAGTGTTGATCATGGGTCTGCCTGTACTGCCTAAGTTTATGGATATTAAATTTAGTGATATTTACATTATATAGTAAATTTAGTGATAAAGAATAAATTCTAAATATAATCAAAAGGTTCCAAGGACAAGTTGGTAGAAACGGCAGAGTTTTGGCATCACATATACACGCATCGAGTGAAAGCAGGCACCAGAAGTAAAACTAATAAAATCCATCTCCATCTCCTTCTGCCCGGAAGCCCAACCATCCAACTTCTCATTCCGGAAACCCTAATGTCTCCATTTCCTGCGATGATGAACATTATCAGAACAACATTTAAACCAAACTGCTTCCCCAAAAGCAGTCTACAATGCGAAGCTGTCAATTCGATATTGCGGACTTCAACGAAGCTGTTTTCGACCGAACCAGATGGGACTCGACTCCCAAGTTTTTCTCCCGATTCGCTTACTCAAAATCCAGGTACCGATTCCCTCTGTACCCATCCGCTTAACTTCTTGCTTACTTGTATTTCAAAGTTGTGATTTTGTATGTGTTTGTGGCATTTAGGTTTTAGCTATTGGCGATCCATTTTATGTGTTAGGTTGTTTATGCTACCTAAGGTATTAGTCGATTTGATTTTAAACTCTTCAGTTTCAGTGTGGCTGTTGGTCCCTTTTATTTATCTATAAAATCCACTATTGACATATGTTATTGGATTCATGCTTTCATGCTTTAAATGATGATTGATCCAAGGGAAGTTTTTTTTTAGTATCACCATTTCCTTGATGCAAACAATTGCTGCTCAATAGTTTCATCTCCTCTAGTTCATTGGATATCTTGTCGGTGGTTTTTTTGTTGCATTCCTTACTTGAGTTCTTTCATTATCTGCGAGCAGGTGTTAAGTATGGGAGTTTGGTTGGCTCGATCAAGAATACATTGAGATCTGATGTTGTTAATCTGCTTGAAGGCTGTGATTTATCCCTAGAAGATGTCAAAACTGTTTACAGTCCAAACTTTATGCCTATATCAATGTAATATCCTCTTCCTCTCCAAAGTGGGTCTGTTTGTTATAAGTTCTGATTGAATGCCTTTTAGATGTAATAGATTAAATGCCTACGCAACAATGATCTTTAACAAAGCACAGCATCATTAGGGTAAAAGCTTTGCACGATAGTGTATTTTGAGTTAGATCGTTAGATCAATCAATATGATTGCATATCATACCTGAAAATAGAAATAATGTAGTTTTTCTCAGCTGTCAGTTAGCTGACATTCACTTGGCTTAGTAATATGTATCTTTGTCCGAAACTGTATTTTACCCTGTTTTGACGCCACAAATTTTCATGCAGTTTGGTAAAGTTTCCTTCTTCAAATGCTTATGACAAAGCTATGAAGTTGATTACTAAGAACCGATTATACCGATTGGACAGGGTAACACACTGACTTGTTCCTTGATGTCGTCACTTCATTATTTTCCAAGGATTCAAGTAATGATGAATATAACATATAGGCTGAGCGTTCTCAATGGGACCGGGCTAAAGATTATGGAGCAAAAACTGTGAGTGATTGTCTTGTACCATTTATTCCCTGTTCATCCCTTTGTTTCGTCTTTATAAACCATCAGTTACATGTGTCACTGTCTATATATCTGATCATGTCTGCATTGTATATACATTTAGAAGAAAATATGCAAAAAGATTGTCATTAATCGACCATCGAGTGATGTAAATGCCAATCAACTGGCCACCGTTTTATTTACTTTTTGGGAGGATATTTTAATTGAATTTGTTATTCTAGAGCAGAAGATGCAAATTCTATCGAAGTTAGCTAAGCACTGGACTAAACTAACTGTTTCTTATCTCTTTAGCATCTGCCTAGGGCTTAAATTAGCTTGTATGCTAGACATACTTCTGTCTTTTGTACAGAGACATACCAAGTCGTACTATTTAATAACACAAATCTGTACCGTGCAATAACAACTATCAGATTCGTGGCTTTGTCTTCTGCTTCATTAGTATTCTTCCATCTCTTGATTTAATACTAATAGTCCGGTCACCAAACATGTTTGAGTTGAGTGACTTTTAAGTGACTATGTTTCAGTTCTATCTATGATAGATAACATGATTTAGACATTGGTCGTTACCGACCATTTTCAGTTACTATTGGAAGGGATTCCTCGTATGGCTCAGGTAGAAGAAGTGGAGCGTTTTCTGTCAGGCTGTGAATATGATGCTGCTAGTATGTTAATGCTCACCAGGTAATCAGCCTTCTGCTTAATCTGACTCTGGTTTATATAGTTGGTATTCCATTGACTTTACACCTTATCCTATTGAATTTGCAGACAAGCATTTCCAGAATCCATTAAAACAGCCGTTGTACCTGTATCATCCCCAATCCAGGCAATGAGTGTGTTCCTCACAAAAAATAGAGGATATATTTCTAACAACCAAGTCCTGGTGCGGGTCTTGCAGTGATTACTGTCTAGCGTTTGAGAGGGAATACCCTTTTGTCATCGAGAAAAATCATGGTAGTTGAGGTTTTCATTGTTAATTGCTTCAAAAGCTCGACTAATTGAGATTTACGACCTGGTTGCCTGTCTAATAAGAGATGAATGCTTGCGCTCAAATCTGGTGCCAAGCTTTGCTTGTATGTGTACTTTTATTTTTAATATTATAATTTTTTTTTTTTTTTTTTTTTGCGGTGAGCTTGAAACATCTCTATTGGCTGGTTGTGCTGTACAAAATTGATGGAATAAGTAAGAGTTGAACTATTCAATTTAGAAGAAGTTTGTTAGCTAGTTCCAGGGAAGCACTATTCTACTTTCAGTTGTATTCTAATTTTTAAATAGAGTCCTTTGATTGCTTAAATCGTCCATTGCAACCACATACAATTTCAACAATTGTTAAGAACCAATTTCATCACAAAGGGGCCTCAATTTGTAAGAACTTCAGATGGGAGATAGCAGTAACTCGAACAATTTTGTTGTACATGCTATCCCACGGTTCGATGGTCATTATGACCTCGCTTGATGGAGAATTTCTCTAAGGAGTAGTGAGATCTCATTGAGAATGTGATCACTAAGGTGGACGAAGGAGTCACTCTTACTGAAGTACAACAGAAGACCATAAATGAGCAGCAGTTAAAAGGATTTACAACTTAAAGAATTTTCTCTTTCAATCCATTGATAGAGATGTTCTTGATGCAATCCTTGACACTAATACGAGTAGGCAAATATGGGATAACATGAGGCAAAAGTTTCAGGGATTAACCAAAGTAAAGAGAGCGCAACTTCATGCTTTGCGCAAGGAGTATGAGATGATGAAGGAAGGAGACTCCGTGAATAGTTTCTTTGCACGAACACTAGCTATTGCAAAGAAAATGAGAACCTATGGTGATACACTTCAAGAAAAAGCCATCACCGAAAAGATTTGAGATCTCTTACCATGACGTTCAATTATGTAGAGTCAAATAATTTGAACACACTTACGGACTTCAGAGTAGTTTTCTAGTTCAAGAACAGCGAATGAAAGGCAATGTGGAAGAAGAACAAGTGTTAAAGATTTCAAATGAAAGTCAGGGACGAGGATCATTTAGAAGCAGTCAGAGAGGAGGACGAGGAAGATTCGTAAATAAGGCAACTGTGGAGTGCTACAAGTGCCATAAGTTGGGACATTTTCAGTTAGAATGTCCTACTTGGGAAGGCAATGCTAATTATGCTGAACAAAATGAGAAGGAGGATGTCTTACTTATGGCATATGATGAAAAGGAAAGCTCGCATATGGATAGTGTATGGTTTTTAGACTCAAGTTGTTCAAATCATATGCCTGGAGATAGAAACGTTGAAAAACCTCAACACCCAATAAGGATCTACTTGAAGACAATTAACAATTATTCAAGCAACCCAAATGAGAGAAAGTAAATTGCAATGACATACGATTTTTACGTGAAAAACCTCTCCGGTGTGGACACAAAAGCTTCAACTTGTGCGCACAAATTTATGTGGCCCTATCAAACCTACCACTACAGGAGGAAAGAGGTACATACTAATAAGCTTTGTTGTTGATTTTAGTAGAAAAACTTGGATTTATTCCCTTTAATAAGTAACTACTTGGTTGACTCGATTCTGACTTCATTTCCTTCAAGTCCCTCTGTGTCCAACACAGGTTCTTGTCCCTCGCCTGACTCTCTGATTTAGAGTCCTTCTGTCCATCAGATGTTCACATCCTGATACAGGTTCCTACACACTCAACTTAAAGTGTTAGTCGAGTGTTCTCATCATCAAAAGCACATGGGGTACATGATCCTCAGGATCCAACAATTTCCCCCTTTTTGATGATGACAAAACACTCAGAGACAAAACATAAGCTCAACCACAAGCAATACTAGTCATCTACTAGTCATCTACCCACTGAATCATAAATGGGAACAATTCCCCCTAAGCCCAAGTAAGGACTTGCAAGTAGTATCAAGAACAGATACCTGACATGATTCCCCCTGGATAGATATCCCACTAACTCTTCCTCCTTTTGGCATCATCAAATAAGGGTTAGATAGTTAAAACACATTAGCCATCAATAGAGTTAGTCAAAACATGTAATAAAATTGAAATCATGCAAACTTCAAAATTAACTGCAAAATGTCACGAGTGCATAAAGAGTTCAGGGAAAAACGAAAGGATTAATGCGGTGGGGAGCAAGGAATGGATGAGTCTATGATGGAAAAGGGTATTGGCATTCTCTGATTCAGGTTCGTGAACCTGACCCGGACACTAAGTTCCCAACCCTGACAATCTCTATCACTGCCTTGTCGACTGCTTTCTTCACGACACCAAACTCTGAGTTCAACCGTGCCATTCCTTCCTTCAGCTCTAAGATCCCATCCTCGATCTTCTGAAGTCTCCGCTCCACACTAACTTTTTCTTCATTTTTAGGAACCTGATCCTCCTGAACATCCTCATCATGGTCTGAGGTGTTGCCTTAGTCCTCATCTCTTCTAGCTCCTTCAGAGCTCTTTGAATGAGGGCCTCTGAAGCATCCACTCCCTTGGTGCTTCCTTCAGGATTCGGTTCTTTATCCGAACCATCCTGGTTCTCAACCCCCACCTCAGCAGGCGGACTTGACCTTTTCAGCAACACGAGATGCCTTAGCGCCTTCATCAACCTGCCTAATGCAGCCACGTCCCCTTCTGGGATCACCAAATCATCACCAACAGTAACGTCCCCTTCTGGGACCTTCTCAACAACAATATTATCCACTACTGGGATCTGAGACTCAGTAACCTTACATGCAGTCTCCTGGTTCGAAGCTTCCACTACTTCTGCTCCGGCGTCCGACGCCTCAGATGCAGCCACTGGAACTTGAACTGCCACTGCCAACCCTGGAGACAGATTCTCCAGGCTTTCTGATCCAGCATCGCCATTAACGGCCTTGTTGTTGTTGACATTGATGGACTCCATTGATTTGGACAAGTATCTGACATATATTGGCCTGACTGGTACATATACCTCAGTGTTTACTCAAGTACCTGGATCTGGTTTCTGACCTGAACAAGTGAATGCCATACCCATACCTTTTCATAGACTCCTCAAGGAGCGTTGTGATGGATCGGCTGAACCGTAAGGGTTTATAGTGTAAAACATCACAACTGAATCACTCAAATGAAATCACAAAATTTTTACCTCGAGTGAATTTTTTGAGTCTCAAATAGGCATGTGGCTAAGGTGGCTGAGTACACTTCCTTCATGCGGTTTGTGAGGTTCAAGATCCGGAAGGTACATAGGCTAGAAATAACATATTTCGAGCACAAATATGACAATTTCACATTTAATCGAGAAGTAAGGCTATGTTTTTTTGTACTTATAAAGTACTTATATAAGTATATATAAGTATATATAAGTAAATATAAGTAAATATAAATAAATATAAGTAAAGTTCAGTAAATATGAATACATATAAGTAAATATAAGTACATATAAGTAAATATAAATACTTTATAAGTACTTTAACTATTCATCCTCTCTTTCATCAACACACCACCACCACTATTCATCACCACCACCACCAAAACCACCACCATTATTCATCATCCCTTTCATCAATACACCACCACCACCACTATTTATCACCACCACCACCCTAACACCACCACTATTCATCATCATCATCACCCCCACCACCACCACAACAATCACCACTATTCATCAAATCTTTCATCAACACACCACCACCACTATTCATCATCATCACTATTCATCATCTCTTTCATCCACACACCACCTTCGCCACTATTCATCACCACCACCACCATAACAACACCACCACCACTATTCATCAAGTTAAGTTAAGTTATTATTTTTTATTAGTGGTGTGCTGTTTTTGTGGTGGTAGGTTGCTATGATTTTGGAAGTCTGATGGTATGATAGTGGTAGTGGTGGTTGTAATGATATGGTGGTGGTGGTGGGTTGTTGTGGTGATAATGTGGTGGTAGTGGTGGTGGTCGTAATGATGTTTTGGTGGTGGTGGGTTATGGTGGTGGTGATGGTAGTATTGTGATAATGGTGGTGGTAGTGGAGTGGTGGTGTTGTTTGTGGAGTTAAGTTAAGTTAAATTAAGTCAAGTTAAGTTAAGTTAAATTAAATTAAGTTAAGTTAAATTATTATTTTTTATTATGGTGGTGGTGGTGGCGGGTTGTTGTGTTGGTGATGAATAGTACATATAAGTACATATAAGTACATATAAGTAAATATAAGTAAATATAAGTACATATAAGTAAATATAAGTAAATATAAGTAAACATAAGTAAACATAAGTAAATATAAATAAATATAAGTAAAGTAATAAGTTTAAGTACAAAATATAAGTACAAAAGAACACACCTTAAGACATGATCAATTTATCACACATTGACAGGATCGCATACCTCAGGCTAACATGCATAACTACTCTACCCCTACTCTAACCAATCATTGGGGGTTAAGTTAGAGGTACCTCACTGAGTAGATATCATGCCAAGCGCCATCCTGAACTTCTCGAAAGACTCCCTGCCTAGAGCCTTGGTGAAAATGTCCGCCACTTGTTCCTCAGTCCTACAGGTCTCCATTGAAACAAGTCACTTTTCTACACAATCCCTAATAATGTGATGTTTGATTTCTATATGCTTCATCCTACTATGATGTACTGGATTCTTAGCAACACAGATAGCACTAGTATTATCACAATAAATAGGGATTTGATCAAAGAAGAGATTAAAATAACTTAGCTGGTTCCTCAACCAGAGGAGTTGCGCACAACATGAACTTGCGGGAACATACTCGGCCTCCGTTGTGGACAAAGCTACTGAGTTTTGTTTCTTGGATCCCCATGAGACAAGACATGATCCAAAGTACTGAGCCATGCCGGATGTTGACTTCATGTCAGCTCGATCACCAGCGTAGTCCGCGTCGGTGTATCCTTCCAGAGTCAGGGACTTGTACCTCGGATACCACAGAGCCAGGTTCTTGGTTCTCTTCAAGTACCTCAGAATCCTCTTCACAGCCTTCACGTGTGATTCCCTTGGATCTGCTTGGTACCTGGCACAAACGCAAACACTAAACATTATATCTGGACGACTTGCAGTTAGGTAAAGAAGTGAACCTATCATCCCCCTGTAAAGTGTTGCATCTGTCTTTGGTGAGTTCTCGTCCCTGGATAATGAGACACTGATAGAGCTCGGAGTAGTCGAGGGCTTTGACTGATCAAGTCCATACTTCTTGACTACCTCGGTCAAATACTTCTCCTGATGTATCCGAGTCCCATTTGACTCCTGCTTTATCTGAAGCCCCAATAAATAAGTAAGTTCTCCAACCATACTCATTTCAAATTCACTCTCCATGAGCTGAGTGAATTTCTTGACCAATTGATAGAGCCTATTTATGCGCGCTATTTAGATCCTAACACTATGCTTGTTTGCATCATTTTGTGTACAAGATTACTAGTTTCCGGTGTTTTTGTATTTCAGGGCGAAAAGAGGGCCTAAGTCGGATACGCGCTAACAGGCAGCGTTTAAGGAGCGGAACACAGCCTGCGGAGCTAGCAGCGCAAACTGGATAGGAAGTGGCAGAGTCGACTACGGTGCGCAGACCGATTGCGGTAACCAATGTGTGCAGTGCGCCATGCGCAAGATAGTGGTGTTTCCAAATCTTGACACCATCTGATTTGGAAGTTGCCAAGGCCGTCCTTGGGCCTCATGAGCAGTATATAAAGAGAGGAAGGCTAGGGTTTGAACACACACACACACAGACACAACACAGCACACGAGAGAGAGGCAGAACTGAAAAACACACGAGCTACTGAGAGGACCTGCGCTAGCCGACTGCGCCAGCCGAGACACTGCAACCTGCACGCACCTGCTTGTTACTGTTTTCTTGGATACTTTAGCTATTATTTACTGTTTCTATGATGTTTACTACTAGCATGTCTAGCTAAACGCTTTGTATCGGTTGGGCATGATTCTATGAGTATTTCCTTTGAGACTTGTGCTTAATGCATAGTTTGTTTGCTTGTATTAATTCTGTGCACACTGTTGACAGCTAGTTGCATGAGTAGGGGAAGCCTTGAACCGCAATCTTACTCTTGCTACTTGTTTGTTATATGTTAAACTAGTTGGTAGCTTGACGGTGACAACTAGGAGTAACGCGCTAGGATAATCAATTGCTACTGTGACAGAATTCGTAGCTGCTTAGACTAGTTTCAAGAATTAATAGCTCATGAACTTTGATTGGAACATGCGCACATGTTAGGAAGCCTTGATCGGACACTAACTTCAGTAAATCGAACTATAGACGTTTAGAGTCGATGATAAGGAGTACATTCATAGAGGATTGTCTGCACCGATACTTTTCATAGTCATAGTACTTAATCTCTACTGCCTGCGCACGTCTAGTGCAAATCCTGCGTTAACTATTGTCATTCGCGCACTTGCGCAACCCAATCACTCACACCCCAATTTTCGTAAGTGCAGGTTACTAGTTAAAGCTAATCTGCTTGCTCCTTGTGGGATCGACCCAGACTTAGCCGCTATACTAAGTGGAGAAAGAAGGATTAATTTGACGCGCACAACGACGCGCGAATCACCAATTCCTCACTGGTCGACCCGAAGACTATGTTATCTACATAGACCTGCACCACCAAGAGATGCTTCTTCGTCCTTAGAAAAAACAACGTCTTATCCACAGCTCCCCGCTCATATCCATGAGCTATGAGAAAGTCTGATAACCTCTCATACCACGCTCTAGGTGACTGCTTTAATCCATAAAGCGCCTTGTCAAGGACATATACCTGGTCCAGATGCTCTGGGTCTTCGAACCCTGGAGTCTGCTTCACGTACACCTCCTCCTTGAGGTTTCCGTTCAGGAACGCCGTCTTCACGTCCATCTGATGGAGCTTGAATCCATGCTGAACTGAATAAGCAATGAGAAATCTGATAGCCTCCAATCTTGCTACTGGTGCGAAGGTCTCATCGTAATCGATGCCTTCTTGTTGATTGTACCCCTGTACTACCAACCAATCCTTGTTCCTAACAATAGCTCCCTTCTCATCTCGCTTATTCCTGAAGACCCAACGAGTACCTATCACCTTCCTCTTTTCTAGTCTAGGTACAAGTCTCTAAACCTTGTTCCTCTCGAACTGATGCAATTCCTCATGCATCGCCTGAACCCAGTCAGGATCCTTAAGTGCATCCTCGACTGTCTTGGGTTCCATCAGGGACACGAACGCAGTCTGAACTCGTTCCCCCTGAAAAGCAGAATAACAATGAAAATCTCGAAGTCTAGTATTAGGTTGACTAACCCGAGTACTTGTTCTCAGTGGAATCACATCTCCTATGGCTTCCACATCATTGTTATCGCCCTCAGATACTTGATCTGGTTCAAGTACCCGACCCTGATCCTCATGCTGTTCATCCTGCACCTGTATCTCGGCTGGATCTTCATCAGCAAGACCTGGATCCTGATCAGCTTCCTCCTGATCCCCATCAGCACCCTTTTGTGCTGGAACACCAATGGCATCTTGTGTGTTATCTGCATCTGGCCGTGCTAACACAAAGATTTCCTCAGCAGGTTCCTGTCTGACCCGAACCTCCACAGGTTCCTGAACCTCTGTAGGATTTCCTGGCATGACGTTCTCGTCAAAAACCACGTGTACACTTTCTTCGACTGTCCTAGTCTTCTTTTTGTACACCTTGTAGGCTTTACTATGTGCTGAATACCCTACGAACACCCCTTCATCGCTCCTCGGATCGAACTTCCCAAGCTGATCTTTCCCATTGTTGTGAATGAAGCACCTGCACCCAAATACTCTCAAGTGAGATATGTTAGGTTTGCGTACCTTCAACAACTCATACGGAGTTTTATTCAGAAGCGGCCTTAAGTAGGCTCTGTTCAGCACATAACACGCCGTGTTCATTGCTTCTCCCCAAAATCTTTTTGGTAGACCACTTTCCAACAACAAGGTCCTGGTCATATCTTCCAGGGTCCTGTTCTTCCCCTCAACTACCCCATTCTGCTGTGGAGTCCTTGGCGCCGAAAGATTGTGTTGAACACCTTGACAAGCACACCAGCTGATGAACATTGAGTTGTCGAACTCAGTACCATGATCCGACCTGATACTCTTGAGTTTTTGAACAAGTGACGTCTCAACCGCCTTGGCCCAAGCTTCGAACTCCTCAAATACCTGAGTCTTAGAAGACAAAAATATTGTCCATGTGAACCTTGAATAGTCATCGACCAACACGAACACGTACCTGTTCCCTCCTATGGTCTGAGTCCTCATTGGTCGGCATAAGTCCATATGCACCAACTCCAAAGGTCTACTGGTACTCACTACCTTCTTTGGCTGAAATGAGGTTTGGGTCTGCTTACCCCTGATCAGGTACCTGAATCACTTCTGGTAAGCCACGAACAAGTTCCAGTCTCTGGATCTTCTTCATTAACCTCAGATTCACATGACCCAGACGTCTGTGACATAGGCTAGAGTCATCTGTCCTTGATGACAGGCAGAGGTACTCATCCCGATCCCACTCCGGATCGGTCTTGTACACTCCATTCTCAACCGTGCCCTTGAGAAGAATCTTACCTATACTCAGAGACTTCACATAGCACCCATTAGTGGTAAAAGCAACTTTGTTGTTCCCACCTTGAAAAAGTTGAAATACACTAAGTAAATCAAACTTTAAATTGTGAACTAAATTCACACCATCAATACTAACCTTCTTATTTAAACTAACCATACCTGTTCCGAAGATCTCACCTTTACTTCTATTTCCAAAAGTATTGGAACCTCCGGAATGCTGCTGCAGAGAAGAGAAATGGTCCATCCTTCCAGTCATGTGACTTGAGCATCCGCTGTCTACATACCAGGGACCTGTTCCTCTCTCCACCTGCACACAAACAATCAGTTCTTACGAACCCAAATTAGCTTCGCCTTTTTGGGTTTCTTGTCCGAACTAGAATCAACACAAGTAATGAGTTTAGAAGAGTTAGCATTTGATTTGACAGTTGGATCCTTCCGGGTACTTGTTCCTCGCTTGGAACCACTAGGTTTCTGATCCTTGTCTCTGGAGGCTTGCCTAGCAGTACTGATCGCGCGTCGTCGTGCGCGTCAAATATAATCCTTCCTCTCCCACTAGTACAGCGGTTAAGTAAGGGTCGATCTCCACAGGGAGCAAGCAGTGAGTCTTAGCCAGTAACCTACACTTCAGAAAACGGGGGTTGCGTGAGTGATTGGGGGTTTTGCGCGATGCGCGAGTAGCAGTGAATATCGTAACGCAGGAAATTGCACTAAAACGTGCGCAAGCAGTAGAGATGAAGTACTATCTTTATGAGAAGTATTGGGCAGACAATCCTCTATGAATGCATTCCTTATCATCGACTCTAAACATCTATAGCTTGTGGTTTACTTGGGTTAGTATCCGGTAAAGGCTTCCTAACACGTGCGCATGTTCCGTTCAAAGTTCATGTGCTATTAATCCTTAGAACTAGACTAAACAGCTGCGAATCCTGTCACAGTAGCAACTGCCTATCCTAACTCGTTACTCCTAATTGTCACGGTAAGTTTGCGGTTCAAGGCTTCCCCTACGCATGCAACTAGTTTAACAGGTGACAAGCAAGCAACACAAGTAAGTTTGCGGTTCAAGGCTTCCCCTACTCATGCAACTAACTGTCTCAGCGCGCACAGAATTAATACAAGTAAATAAACTATGCATTAAGCTCAAGTCTCAAAGGTAATACATCATAGGTTCATGCCCGACCAACACTAAGTGTTTAGCTAGACATGCTAGTGGTAAACATCATAAAATAGTAAGTAATAACTACTGAATCCAAGAAAACGGTAGCAAACAGTGCGTGCAGTGTCTTCTCTCGGCTGGCGCAGTCGGCTGGCGCAGATCTCCTCAATAAGTCCGTGTGTTTTCCAGTTCTGCCGCGCAGTGCCTCCTCTGAGGCCGTGGTGCTGCCTCTCCGTGTTGTTGTGAAACCCTAGACTTTCTTTGTTTAAATAGTGCCCAGGAAGTTCATCTTTTGGCAACTTCCAAATCTGGTCACTGGGACTTTGCGCCTGGCGCACGGCATCGGCTAGCGCATATGGTTAGCGCACCTCTGCTGTCTTTCGCCATTTCTTCTTCTGTTTGCGCCGCTAGCTCCTCAGGCTGATCTTTCACTCCTAGAACGCTGCCTGTTAGCGCGTATCCGACTTAAGGACTCGTTCTGACCTGATATACAAAAACATTGGAAACGAGTAATCTTGCTCATGAAATATTGCAAACAAGCATAGGGTTATGACCTAAATAATGTGTATAACTCGGCTCTATCAAGTACACTTTGCCCAAAAGTGTACCTCCTTTCCACAGTGAAAACAGATTGTCTTCTTTCTGAAGTTCACCTTTTTAAAATCAGCAATCTTTTCCTTTTGCTTGCTGAAGTTAATGCCAGCTGGTTTCTGACCTTGAGTGCTCTTTGCCCAGATATAGTACCCCTTACCATACGTCTTAGCCTCGTCTCGGAGATCCACCTTTACCCGTGGAGTACTCCTGGGCTCTCCAGCTTTTTGAACTCTCTTTGCAATGGTCACATCTCCCTAACCCAGACCTGGTTTAGACTTCTTTGTTCCCTGAACATTTGTCTTCACCTTAACATCAGGTTCATGTACCTGCAATCTTGAAATACCCCTTTGTTTCCCAACGAGTTCCCTCTGAAATTGCCGAATCTTGGCAGACTTCTCATCAATTTGAGCATCTTTCTCAACAATAATATTAGTTAACTCATCATATTTATCAAAAAGACCTTTAATAATGAGTAACAAATCAGCACGTGATTTAAAATCAGAAGACTTAGAGGAATGTTTTACCTCTGATGTTGATGACCTTCCCTTGGCCATAAGACACAAGTTCCTCCCTGAGGACTTGTTCTCGCACTGACTCCCCGAGTCGCTGTCCTCTTCCGAATCTCCCCATGCTGCAATCATTGCCCTCTTGTCCTTTGATTTCTCATCATTGGATTTCTCCTTGTTGGACTTATCCTTCTTTTTCTTCCAGCAGTCTTTGGCAAAATGACCCTTTTTACCACAATAGAAGCATTCGTCATCCTTCTTTGCAGTGCGCTTTGAAGAAGAGTTCTTTGAATTGAGTTTCTGGTTCGCGACCCTCAACGCCTTTGTCAGAAGCACCAAATCAGATTTGTCTTCTGCTTTTGTTTCAGACTCAATCTCTTTCCCTTTGGACTTCTTGGACTTCCCTTTCTCACTAATCAATGCAATCTGCTTTGCTTCTCTCTGAGGTTCACATCCCTCCAGCTTGCATTTCTCAATAAGCATGATGCTTTCGAGCTTAGAAACCAAATCTTCTAGAGTGATTCTCTTTGTATCAGGAAGAGCAGCCAAAGTCCTTGAAATATTATCCCATTCTGGAGTAAGTCCCTGTAGGAAGTGATGAGTGACCTCCCAATTCTCATACTCCTTTCCCAGTCTTGACAGAGTTGATAGACATCCTTGAACCCTTGAGTGATAGTCATGTATCGACTCGTCCTTAGCTTGACGAAGACTATTATACTTCATCTGAGCAGTGAGGATCCTATTCCTCCTAACGTCTGCAGAACCATCATAGATTCTCCTGAGAGCATCCCAGACCTCTGACGGGTCTGTGTAGATCAGGACCTTGGCAAGATCTCCTGGTTCCAGTGCTACATGAAGGACTTTCATAGCTTGAGCGTTCTTTTGAAGCTTCTTGAAGTCCGCGGTAGTGTAAAGCGTTCGTGATTTATCCATGGTTTTGTCATCATCATCCATGATGAGTTGTCTACCTTGCTCGATGATCTGCCAGACCTTGCCATCCAGTGAGAGGACATGTTCCTCAAATCTGATAGCCCATGAGTCATATTCTCCTGCCTTCAATTTTGGAGGGGTTGCAAACGAATCACCTAACATACCTGCAATGCTAATCAAAATCTAGAACCAGAGGCTCTGATACCAATTGATAGGATCGTGATTAGTAGTAACACACTAGGTATAGGAACTGGTAGGAACCTAAACTTAGTTGGCAGATATGTGTACCTCAGAGTATCAATGCACAGCGGAATTCGTCTAAAGATTATTTTATTAATCTATAGACTGTACAAATACTTACACTATTCGTACACAAGTAACAGTATCGCTAACTATCACAAAATCAAGTCACCTAAGCCTGATGATCCCGGATCACCAATCGCGACTTCCAAAGACAAGTCCCTCCAACGATTCCCCGAATCGTCCGCTCGTCTCCCACACTCCAAAGGCTAGCTCTTGATGCACGGATGGCTTACTCAAGCTTCTGCACTCCTTCCCTTAATTCTTATGTGCGATATCTATGATTTCCCTTTAATAAGTAACCAGCGGTTATGTGCAATTAGTATCAAATCTGGATCTCCGAGATTCTTGTTATCAAATCACGATCTTCGAGATTCTCGTTATCAAATCATGATCTCCGAGATTCTCGCAACTGCTCGGTTGACTCGGTTCTGACTTCATTTCCTTCAAGTCCCTCTGTGTCCAACATAGGTTCTTGTCCCTCGCCTGACTCTCTGACTTAGAGTTCTTCTGTCCATCAGATGTTCACATCCTGGTACAGGTTCCTACACACTCAACTTAAAGTGTTAGTCGAGTGTTGTCATCATCAAAACCACATGGGGTACATGATCCTCAGGATCTAACAATCATGAATACAGTGAGGTGTTTGCTGAATGAGAAAGGGTTGCCAAAAAGGTTTTGGGGAGAAGTGGTAAATTCACATCTTGAATAGATGTCGGGGAGTGGAGTAAAACCGAATGTCGAACGCTTCAAAATATTTGAATGTTCATGTTCCAAATCAAAGAAGAACGAAGCTTGACAAAAGTGCATATTTCTTGGGGGTAAGTAAAGGCTCTAAAATGTATGTCAAGTTATGGTTAGTAGGAATTTTATTTTTGATGAGCAAGAATAAAAAAAGTCATGAAGAAGAACCGAGCGATATACTCATCATTGATGTTGTAGTAGAAAGTCATACAAATGGTGACAACGGCATAGCAAAATTCAGAACATGATATCTCAGAAGCTACAAGTGATGAATGAGATAGAAAACCAACCCGATGAAGAAGAGAGAAGAAGAAAAAGACCACCCAGATATGTGCATGATTATGCAAGTGGAGATGGACTTACTGACGAAGAAGAAGAAGACCTCCAACATCTTGCCCTGTAAACAATGCAAGATAACCAGATGACTTGTTCAGAAGCTGTAAAAAGAGAAGAAATGGAGAGAGGCAATGGATGCTGAAATTGACTCAATAGAAAGGAATAAGACATGGGAATTGGTTGACGTGAACGAAAAAGATTGGTGTTAAAGACCAAAGTGAATGATAGAGGTGAGATAGACAAGTTCAAATTAGCTAGGCTTGTCGCAAAGGGATCCTCTCAAAGGCATGAAATTAATTATGTACAAGTGTTTGCACCAGTTGAACATTGGGACACCATTAGAATGTTGTATTTCAACATGTTAAGAGCATGTTTCTTTATGGAGTGTTGAATCCAACAAAGGAATTTTTCTATCCCAAAAGAAATATGCAACTGAGGTACTCTTTCGATTCGGAATGGATAAGTGTAATCTGGTAAATAATCCCATGGTCTATGTTAAGGTATGTGGCATCATTGACAAACTCCTACAAAGTGCACTAGAGCCTGCTACAGCAAGTATGTAAAGAAAACAGCTGATGAAGAGCATTCCAGAGTGAGCAAACTCAGTAAGTGGCGCTCCAGATGAAGACATTAAGTGGCACCTGAGCTTAATGTCTTCACCAGGCGCGCCACCTAATGTTGCCTTGGGGCGCTCAGAAAACTGGAAGAGATCATGAAGACATCAGCTTGTGCAATCTGGGCAGAATGACTATCTCAGTGCTCAAGCAGTGGAGTAAGCAAGTGCTATAGCAATCTCTGGAGCAGAAGTTCAGTAGCAGAATATCAGCTCTCCTTTAGAAATCCAGTGCATGTATACAAGGCAGAAAAGCTGCAAGTGCTACAGCAGACGCTGGTGCCTAGAGCTGCAGCAGAAGTATCGCACACCTTCAGACAGCATGTGCTACAGCAGATGCTGGAGCTAAAATGCTCTAGCAGAAATTCAAAGCTTTCTCGGAGATTGCATTCAAACAACAAATCAGTGGACCGAAGGGCTTCCGGAAAGAGCTGAATATTCAGGAGAATATTTCTAGAGTGTCTCTCAAGAACAAGGGCAGATTTGTTGAGTGAAGATTTGATTGGAAAATCAAAACTCCTATAAATTAGGAGATATGATCTTGCAGAGATCTTGGAGGATCTTCCTTAAAATTGATGGGATTGTTTCCTAATGCATTTAGGAAATTCCAGCAGCAGCAAACAACTCCAGCACAAGTGAACAAGGAGCAGCTACAGCAGGGGATGCTATAGCAGGAGCTTGTTCAAGTTGCTGCAGCATCTGTCCAAGTAGCAGCAGCAACCTGGGCCTTTGGCAAGAAGGCCTGGCAGCCCTGTCGAGAGCCTCAGAAGAATTTCTAAGTTGCTGCCAAGAATATTCCAGTGGGGATTTCCTAGCTAGAGAAGGAGATTTGTTTTGGGGATCAAATCAAATCAAATCTCCTAAATTTTAGGAGATAATTGTTCTTTTTGGGACATTGCTTAAACCTGGTCTTGCTTAAAGCTGGTGCTGCTATTTAAGTGAGATGAGTTCAGAGCTGAGAGGTTGATCGAAGCTGTGGGATACACGAGTGCATACACAGAATTTAGAGAGAGCAATTTTGGTGTGCGACGGACGATTTCTTCGATCATCACCCGAGAGCAGAGCGTGAGCGCAGAGCTGTGGTGACAGAAGCAGAAGGGGATCAGGACTTGCAGAGTCTGATTCGAGCTTGATCTGGAAGCCAATTCAGAGCAGTGGTGCTTGTTGGTTGATCAAGGGCAGCCGCGGAAGAACTGACGGGTGTGTAGCTCGGTCGAGTGTCTAAGCGGTGGTTCTCGCTAGTGGCAGGTGGTCACTGAGTGAGGGGGAGTATTCCAGAGTGTGCAGTGCTCGTGGAATCGTTCGATCGGCTCAGCGGAAGGCTTTGGAGCGACGCGGACAATTGTGCATCAGCTGTGTGTTACAGCAGTTGCTACAGCAACCTTGCTGAGTGAGTGTAGTTTAGAATAGGCTGAGTTTTGAGAAGACTGTAGCTATTCTAGATTGACATTTGTAGAGGGTGTGCAGACACAAGTCAGAGCCTGTTCTGATTGTGTCCAGTGATCCACACAAGGTTGAGTAGCATAGGTTGCGTGGAGTTGTAACCGAGTGTACTTGGAGACCGTTGTGTTTAGTGGATTGAGGACTGGAGAATAGTCCTCCCCAGACGTAGGCAGTTGGCTGAACTGGGTGAACAAACTTCTGTCTTGTTCATTGTGTGCTAAGACAATTTCCGAGTGAACAAGAGTGTGCTGCAGCAACTGCTTGTTCACAAAATCTGTCTAACTGAGACGCTGCGAATTTCAGTCTATGAAACAAGATTATCAAAAGACATGGAGCCGAAATTATGTTTTCTGTGTGTTTCTTGAGTCGCTTTATGTCAAAACCGAAAGAAGCACATTTGCTGGCAATCAAGAGAGTGTTGCGGTATGTCGAGGGAACTGTGAAGATAGGATTGCTATATACCAATGGTGGAGATGGTAGTGTGCAAGCTTATGCTGATAGTGATTTTGCAGGGGACATTGACACATGTAAAAGCACTTCTGGTTATATGTTTCTAACGAGTAATTCAGTTGTAGCATGGAGTTTGAAGAAACAATTGGTTATGACTTTGTCTACAACCAAGGCGGAATATGTCGTTGCATCGTCTTGTGCGTGCCAATGTCTATGGATGAAGAAGATACTCAACTACTTCATTCAGATTCAAGGTGATTGCATGACTATTTATTGTGATAATAGTTCACCGATTAAGCTATCAAGAAATCCGGTATTTCATGGAAGAACCAAACATATTAAGATCAAATTTCACTTTCTATGTGATTTGGTAAAGAAGGGAGAAATTAACTTGGTTCACTGCGGAACTCAAAATCAAGTACCCAATAGCCGCTGAAGTTGGACACTTTTTGGAAATTGTGAAAGATGCTTGGAGTACAGAACGTTGAAGATACAAACTGATTGTGTATTCAATTTGGAGGAGGGAATGATGGAATAAGTAAGAGTTGAACTATTCAACTTAGAAGAAGTTGGTTAGCTAACTTCAGGGAAGCACTATTCTACTTTCAGTTGTCATCTACTCTTTAAATAGAGTCCTTTGATTGCTTAATAAGATGACTTCAGCCCATGTTCCTCGGGTAATCCAGAGCTTAACAACAGTGCATTCATCATCTCTTTCACAATATGATTTTCTTCGTTCGGCCACACCATTCGATTGAGGCGAGTACGGTGAAGTTACTTCATGAATGATTCTGTGTTGTGCACAAATGGCACCAAACGGTTCTACGTATTCATCTCCACGGTCACTTCTTTACCAAGGCATCAGCTGAGGGACTCTCCGAAGAGCCCTAAGTGTTTGTGGTAGAACACAAACTCTTCAAGGAAAAGCACATTGTGAATATTGCTGAAGCAGTACCCTTGGTACATACAGTAACGCCCCCTAAGAGTGAAGCAGCAGTAATGCCCCGCGTTTCTGCCATCCAAAAGGCTCTTCTGGCGCACATTATTGGCCACCTGAAGTCTGAGTTGGCTCACCTTACCACTGAAGCCAAGAAGATTGCAGTAAGGCACGACCATCTCTGGAGCCTGTTGAGTGACTTGCAATATCCAAAACCTGAGGATGAAACCCATCTTTGAAAAAACCCCGTCATTTGTGACCACAAAGGGGAGAAGAACAAAAACTTTTTGTGTAATAGGTAGAAACTGTGTTTGATGCCATGTGTGAACTTTTTTTGGTAGAGCTAGTGTAGCCAGTACGTGAGTTGATATCTGTTGCTTTAGCATTAGACTTAGCGATGCATATGGTACATAGGTAGGAGACAGATCAAGCAACCCTAGGTGGAAGAGAAGTCTGCCCAATGAAGAGTGAAAACTGCCCGCTGGGTCTGAGGCCTTGGGTTTTGTCAAAATTGCGAAGAGGAAGATTTTTATGGATTATGGCATCCAATTGACAAAACGCCTACAAGTTGGTCCAGCAAGATGCTACAACATCCTGTGAAGATGATAGCAGCTGAAGCATCGTAGAGACTGACGACTGTAGACTTTTGGCCAACCACCAAAAGCAGATAACCAACGTCTGGGAAATGTTCCTAATACTTTTAGGAATTCCCTCAATTGCATCAAATTGCCCGAATCAACTCTCAATGCACAAGCTAAAGATATGTTCCAAAAAGGGATTTTGGAAAGAAGGTTGTTCCAATCCTATCTCAACAAACTCCTAAGACCTTGTCGAAGATCGGAAACTACCAAAAGAGTTTAGAAAGAGTTCTAAAATTGGTAAGGGCAGTGGCGCGTCACCTTCAAGTATAAAAGGGAGCATTGCCCGCAAGGAGAGGACACACACAACTCACACGCATAAGCAAGAGCAAGAAGCTAGAGCGAATAGTTAGAGAGTTGTGAGTGCATGAGCTGAGAGCTGTCACGACTAGTAGAGTCTGATCCATGCTTGATCATGAAAGTTCAACTGAAGCGAAGCCTCGTCGAAAGATCAAGTACATGTCTTTGAAGCTTCTTCGCGGGAGAACCTGTCTCGGACGATTGGAGAGTAAAGCAGAGTTCCCCACACTTGACAAGAGGTCATTAATCAAGGGGGAGCACTACCATAGTTACAAAATTTCATCACTATTAAGCTAGTCACCCAGCAAAAGGAGGAAGAATCCACTGCAGAGAAAAGTGAATCCAACATCCATCAACAAACATAAAAGATACATGAAGTTCAGAACAATATTCTGGATGAGATCCTTGCCTATTAGATATATGGAGGAGGAAGAACGGGTCTCGGATACACGGGTGAAGGGAGCACTGGAGTAACTGCCATTATTAAAGCTACTAAAGCACAGAACGTTAGCAATGAGGAATCAGAAGGAGGTATTAGCCAGAAACCTACGACGAAGGAAAAATCTAGAGATCTGAATGAGAGGTTGCTACAGCAACCGCTGTATCATCCACCTGTAGTAGAATGAAAACCCGGGAGAAGAGGGTGCATATGCTATTGCTGTGACCAAGAGGCTCATGTTCAGAGTAAATGCCCGAGGATGAAAGAGTGGTATGGTATAGCAATGCAAGACCAGTGATGAACTACAAATATGCAGATGATCTAAGAATAGTCAGAAACAATGATAGAGATCCAATGATGAGGGACAATTACAAAAGGCTCTTGGAAAAATCAGATGAGGCAATCTGCATATGTCAGAAGAAGAGAAAGGATGTTTGAGCACAACAAAAGTCAGAGGCAGTGGAGATACAAACCTAATCAGGTATGGGTGAGGAAACAATCATCAGGAGTTCACGAGAAACCGCCCGATGGAGTGGATGGTTCAAACCCTTAAGCGGTAAGAACTCAAGAAGCTATAGCAACCTGGCAAAAAAGAGAAACTTGTACAAGAATATTTGGTTGCTAAAGAAAGGAGGGAACCGTGCAAGGCACGTGCAGCTATTGAAAAGAAAAGCGAGTAAATCAATTTTTGTTCTAGGGCACATTCTGTGAAGAACTGATCCCTCCTCATGAACTCCAACCATCACCGATCACAGCCCAAAACTGACAATGGTGCGCACTCATGGACTAAAGAAGAGCTTGGCAGCCACCCGACAAAACAATGGTAGAAGGGAGACCGGGCCTCGGCGCAGATCAGCAGAATAATGTCATGAGCTGGTAGTCTGGGAATCAGCACCGCATCCACCGATGCAGAATACTACATCATCTTCAGAGGAACCCTCAAACAAGAAGAGGAGGCTTGTGCGTGATGGGGTACATGTGTCCGAAGCAACAATAGTTGAAAAGGAGGTAGCCGCTGGAGACTTCTCTAGTGATGACAAGCTACAGAGGTTGCTGCAGCAACACAAAGAGCAGAAGAGCCCAGTAGAACTGTAGTCACAACCCCTCGCTCAGATGAAGACTCCGAGGAGTCTTGGACAAAAGAGCTATCTAAACAAGAATCTGCTGAAGCAACTTTTCCACCACCAACTGACAAAGGGAAGTCCCCCATCATCATTCCAGACTCAAGTAGTGAAGTAGAAGAGGACTCTAATGACACTGAAGGTGCTCACAATGGAGAACCATCTGAGAGTCGGTCCACACTGCCTGAGATCACCGAAGAGGTCACTGTAGGAGGCATCTGGTTCAGGGGCAGGCTTGCCTAAGAATCATGGGTAATAGAGGAAAGAAAGATTGTGGTGCCTGAAAAGAGGACGGTTTCTGGAAGATATAAATCTGCTGCAATCATCCAGCTTCTATCAGAGGTAAACCTTTTGAGAACCCTAATCACCCTTAAGAAGTTCAATATTTCATTGGTTAGGGAATTTGTGGCAAATATGTAGGATGAATTTGAAGTTGAGAGCAGTAATCATTATGGGAGAAGCTGGGTAAGAGGCAAGCTGGTTGTGATCTCTCCGGAGAAGATAAATGAATATCTGGAGATAAGCAATGAATCAAGGGGACCACCTAGTGTCGATCAAGAGATCCTTGCCAATATTTAAATGCCATTAAATGTATTAATATCGCTCAAGCGCCGCCTTGACATTTAGCCTCAGAAGACGCCTCAACCTTGAATGCCATTAAATCTACTTAATGATCACTCATGCATTACCTCGCTAAAGCCCCAAATTCAGGCGATGCCTGAACCTTTAGGAATCGCTTCCAAGTTATGTTGAGATGTTGCCTCGCATAATCCCCAAATTCAGAGCTCCAAAATTGTCTAGTTCATAACTATACCATGTTGCCTAGTTTAACGTCTTGGCAAGAGTGGACTGTCTTCATGGAGTGTAAGAATGGTATGTTGGGTTGCATCTATCTAGGCGGTCTGTAACCAATGAGGGCTTGATCTTGAGATTGTTAGCCTCCATGTTGGCATACTAGACTGTTGATTGCAGCACAAGGTTGGCCCACGCTACATACTCAAGGAGCGTTAGCTCTTGCTGAGGTTGCTCTCTTGCATGAACTGTAACTTTCCTTTGGTTTGTCGTCAACTTGAATGATGAATTTCCTACCAAGCTGATGGTTTGATTGACCGGTCTTAAGCTAAGAGGGGTCCTCCATTTTATGGTCAAAAGAAGTTTCTTGCGAGAAAGGAATCAAAAACTACTCTCAAAGTAGGGAATTCAAATAAATAGTGGATAAGCTCAGTTCATGTGAATTCAAATTCAATGGCATGTAAAGACTCCAATCCCTGACAACGTCGCCATTTTGATCAATAGTATTTTAAACCTCTATAGAAATCAAAGAGTATAAGTTTCTGAGGGTATGCCGTAGACAAACAATATTTGTAAACTTAACTAAGTACCTAGGATCGTCCAAGGATTTGATGTTATACACACATTATTTATGAATATAGAATTCCTATTCTATCCTAAATAGCTATGGTTTTATGAGTGGCGACGCAATTCGGAGTCAACAAGTAAGCAAGGATAAGTGCTCAACTTAGCAAGAAGAGAACACACAACCTATCACGCGAACGACCTATTGGCATAGATGACTAAACCCAGACAATGGCTGATAGTAAGAGTATTAAAGCAGAATATGAAAACTCAGTGTATAAAGAAATATTAAGATCGTTCAACAAATGATGGAAAATATAAGGGAACACCTAGAGCATCAAAATAAGTGAAGAACTAATCCTGTCACAAATTTAAGGAACTCAAATTTTTACTACCTATTCTACCCTAAACCCCTCACCAGAGCCCCTACCCTAGCCCTATCAGAAATCAAACCCAAGTGACGTTGGCGTTTTAGGCAAGCAAAATGAAGTGCTATTCTAGTCACGCAAATATCAAACAATATTTATAACCAAGTGACCTCGGATCGAACCCAAGGGAAAAGCTTAGACTAATTGACAACTAATCAATGCTACTATTGTAAGTCTACGGTTTTGGGGGGGGGGGGGGGGGTTTGTCCTCCTATAGAGGTATCTCTAGCAAGCACTAAAGACAAATGATATTCTTGAGTTCTACTTAATGAATAAAAAGGGTGACTAGGGATTCAACTTCCCCCCTAAGATATGAGGAAATGAAATAACTCACTAATACATGCATGAACTACATTTGGTTGATAAAAGCAAGGCTAATGCATCGTCTGCTCTAGGTTCAACTCTCGCTCCTTCCCTAGAATGGAGAGGACACATAAATGACATGGTTCTCAAACTCTCATTCTATTGAACCGTGTAGAATTTGAGTCCCATAACCGCACCCTCTCGGTCTATTGGCCGGTTACTCAAATCCGCTCAAAACTTAGCCTAATGTCAAGAATGCATGTCGCTCTCACGCACAAACACTCCATCTACGATCATACAATAGCTATGAAACATCCTAAGTTCAACTCTCGCTCCTTCCTTAGGGGTTCTAACCAAGCATACTCACTTAAGCATTTCGTCAAACACTTGGTGTGCATACAATGAATACATAGCTAGGGCACAATATAATCAAACCAATCTTCATTCAATGCAATAAGTTAGAGTTCTACATCATATCCAATCCTAGGGGATCCATTTAATCCCCAACCACAAAAGCAACTACTCACTCATAATGAGTGTGCACAAATACATGACAACTAAGGGAAGCATAAATGTAATTACAAAGCTAGGGTTTAGGAGAGGATGATGTAGAATCTTCAATCCAAGCTTCAATCTTCCATCAAGCTTGGTCTTCTTTGAGTTTTGGTCGTCTAGGGTTGCAAAAAGTGGAAGCTCTCTTTCTTCACTTCTATCTCCTTCTATTTATACTTTGTGAACATTTCCAATAAGTGCCCGAAGTGACCGAATCACTTGATTCGGTCAATGTCCATGTGATTCGCTCGAAGCTTTTGTTCAGTGGTGTTTTGAGTTTGGGCGAATCACTTATCCTGGCCGAATCACTTTTTGATTCGGTCACGCCCTTGTGTTGATACGGTCAAACGTCTTGTGGAGCTAAACTAATTCGGGCACCTCTGGGCGAATCACCTCTGATTCGGCCGAATCATCTGTTCAGTGGTGGTCTCGGACTAGGCGAATCACTTTTCTTGGCCGAATCACTTTTGATTCGGTCACACCCATTATGTGATTCGGTCAAACCTTCAGGACTTTCCCCGGATCAGGTCAATTCGCGCAGTTGAGAGTGATTCGGTCAAGCTGGTGGGCGAATCACTTATGATTCGGCCGAATCACTTCTGCAGTTTGCTCAGACTTCCTTCTTTTGATCTCCATCGACCAGAATTCGTCTAGATTTTCTTCGGGCCACTTCGTATCGTGAGATATATAATTTTAACCTGAAATGGACGAAGAAATCATCAAATGGCTTTATAGAATTGTGGAACAAACAAGAAGTAAGGGAAAAATGTGGGCAAATAAAAGGTTATTTGTCCGCTCATCAAAACACCCCACACTTAAGTCTTGTTCGTCTCGAACAAGTATGTGCATAAGTCAAGCGAGAGTTTTCAGAAAAGGAATACTCACAAATCCCAATTGCAATCATCCATGAGAGTTCAAAGTCCAAATATAGCTAGCTAAGCAAGTAGTTCACTATCACCTCAAATTGAAATAGAGTTGGGCAAATTATTCACTTCACGCAAACTCTAAGAATCATTCACTTCAATGTGACAATAAATACTCATAGAATCGATGTCAACCTAGCATTCGTCAAATTCAAATTTCCGCTCAATTTCCTATGCAAGTAGTATGAAGAAAAGCGTCGCTAGCACAAAAATTTTGTCAAATCAATCACATATGCTTGCTAAGGGCAAGTCCATAAGCTCAAGACAATAAACTCGTTCTCAAAAATTAGGCTATACGTGATAAACCGCAAGGGAAGAGGAGTTTTGACAATGAACAATTTAGAATTCCCTCGTACAAATCTGGATGCTTAAGTAATAAATTACGAGGGTCATACCTTAGACGCTTCCTAAAAACCCAATGCAAAAACCTTGCTCACACATATGCGAAAGAACTTGCGGAAAAGGCACAAAGTCAAGAGTTAAGTGTACCTATTTTTTTTGCGTTTATACAAATGCTTTCGAGGGGGAAATTACCTTCCTAACCCTCGGCAAATGCAAAACCTTCAAAATATGATAATTCTTTTTTTTCCTCTTTCTTTTGCCTTTTTTTTTTTTTTTTTTCTTTCGCAATCATTTCGAAACACCCCACACTTAAGACTTGACAGTGTGCCTAAATGTTATATGATGGGGCATGAAGTGTGAGCAAAGCAAATGCAAAGGCTAAATAGGGACGCTAAAATCACCTAAAAGCAACCAAGAGCAAGTACAAGGTTTTTGTATGAAAACATTTTTTATTTTGTGATTGCTAAACTTAACTTCATTTTTCATGCATGGAAAGAGCTTAAAAATGAATCGAACTAAGCTAGCCGAACATCGAATCATGTGAATAAAATCATCACAAAGAGGATCAATCGACTTAAAGATGCGATTCATGAATTTAAGGCACAACTCAATCCAAAATTTTTTGATACTACTTAATTGCTTAGCAAACATTACTTCATGTGATCAATACTTAAAGCTTGGATGAGAGCAATTATGCGAGTGTAATGTGCTCAAAGTGAGTGTGTAGCATAGAATCAAGTTGTAGAAAATCAAAGCAAAAGCGCAAAACACCCCACACTTAGAATTTTGCTTAGTCCCTAAGCAATATAAAGAACAAAGGATTGCAAAGAGAAAGTTGCGAAGGAACTTCTCTCGTGTGGAGGTAGCCCAATGCACATCCGTCCGTGTCCGTGAATGATGCTCTTGGCAGTTGCAATAAATCTGAAACTCACGAAAAAGGTTAGCGCAACACTTGAATTCCCATGTTTAAAACAGCCAGCTATGCGAGATATAATTAATGTAGAACATATAGCTAGGCATGAGGTTAGAAAAAAAATGCGCGACAATGTATATGATGAGTTCACTTAGATATGTTTGTGTGCATCAAAAGTCATGAATTTGTGCATTAATGTGCTTGAGAAGGGTTTCGAACAATGGCAGATAAAGGGCAGAAATTTCCAAACCTAAGGCAGTGCTGCTGAAGAGTGCTCGAATCAGGTGATTCGGTGACGGCAAATATTTGATTCGGTGACACCCGGGCGAATCACTTTTGTTCGGATAAGATTGGGTTGGCCGAATCAGGTGATTCGGACAAGGCAAAAAGGATTGATTCGGCCAAGTGTCCAAATCACTTTAGCTGGGATAGAGGTTTGCCCGAATCACACTTGATTCGGACAAGGCCAAAAGTGGTGATTCGGCCTGGGTGTCCGAATCATTTTACCTGGGCAGTTCAAAATAGTGTTTTTTAAAGAAAATCTGCCAGAGAAACATTCAAGTGCCACAACCAATTGTCATACAAAAAATATCGCGGCGAAGCGCGTCAAATACAAATGGACAAGTCAAGCCAAATACATGTCAATTAAAACATCACAAGTCATGACACAATATTGTAGCAAACTAAACCTCATTCCCTTGGTTTCCACTGCCAGCTCCGGGAGCTCCTTCAACATAACCTCCATCCACTCTCCCTTCAAACATGGCTGAAACTGAGTCACTCGCAGCTGTGGTAGGCACAGTCGGCTGAGGTGGTGGCTGAGAGAAGGGTGCTGGAGGCGGTGGAAGGTCTGAAATACCCATGCTCGCTGCCATACGCACCATGAAATTTCCTTGCCATGCGACAAAATCGTGGACAAGGGTGGATAATACCTCATGAGAGCGAATGAGCGTCGTGTGAGAATCTGAAAGCGAATCCAAGCGTGCGCTGATCAATGCTAGGCCTTCGCGTGCAATGGGCTCAGGCTCGACTGGAGGAATGGCAGTGGGAGAGGGTCTGAAATCTTGTATAAGCGCTGAGGTGAGGGCTGGATTGGCTGCTGCTGACATGGGTGGCTCGCTGGCCTGCCTGGGTGGTGTCTCTATATCAGGGAGCCCATGCTCCTTTCGCTTCCTCTCTATTCTCTTCTCCAAGTGCTGTGGCACTTCGGCTCGAGTAATCCAACGAAGCGTCTTAGCCTCTATCATGTGCATCTTTCGGAGAGTTTCCAGGTTGAGAATTTTCTTTGGCAAGATTGCGCAGCGGTCGAAAATGAATCCCAGCCACTTCGCGAGAAGCGTAATAAATGTCCCGCCACCTAGAGCTCGCCCCTTGTACTCCAATCTCTGATATGACTCAAACTGGACCGTCAGTGCATCTACAATGTTTACTGATCTGCCACGAGAAATGAGGAGCATCAAGTCCAAGTCCGATGTATTAACGTACCTGCCTCCATCCTTGCGGCTGTGAATGGATGTCGCGATGATACGGTGAATCAACTGCCAAACTGGGGAGGTAATCATCGTGGCTGGCTGAGGGGACGTGAAAAATATGTCTTTCGCGGCGAGGTCTACCCAGAAATGGTACCGTTCGCGCTCTCTGAAATGCGGGGACTCACCAAGCTTAGTGCACCCAAAAGCTGTGCAAATATCCAGCGCGGGCAGGGTAAAAGTCTGTCTGCCTAAACGGAAGGTCCAAGAACTAACAGTTTGGTCCCTCTTGCCATTGTGCCTTCGACTACCCTCAATATCTTCCTTCGTCGCAGAAAATGAGGCCATAAATTCTTTCACCAGCCTCGGGTAAGTACCCGGATCATCCATCAAAATATAATGCATATCACTGGCACGAAGATAATTACTGATTTCATCCATAACCTTAAGCTTGCTCAGTGCGGCATGATCAGGATAAGTGGGAGCTAGTACCTCATAATTCTCGTGCTGTGTCAATAAAGCTTGCATCTTGGCGTCCGTAGCAAGGATTTCTCCAGTAAGATGGCGGGGTCTCCTTGTCTCTGCTGCTCCAGAATGAGGGATAACTGCCAACCTGGCTTGCGAGCGCGACGACTCTCCCACGAGTCTGAAATCGTCGGAAGAGGATGATGAGGATGAGGATGATGCACTGACTGAAAACGGCGGGGGAGAGGAGCGGATTATGATACCACTAGTAGCTCGCCTTGGCTTCGATTTGGTTTTGGCTGGAGCTTTAGCTTTAGGTTTAGCAATGCCCTTACCCTTTTTAGCTACGGACAGCTTCTTGGCAGGCGGTGGTCGTGATTTTCCTGTAGTCGTCAAGTTAGTCCTGGCCATTGTAAAGCTGGGCGAAGGAGAAAGGGTGACTCGGGGAACCTGCGGCTGATTCGGGTAAAGAGGACTCGGAGGAAGCTGGGTTGAATGGGGGTCGCGGTTTAGGGTTAGCTCGGACAGGCAGTGCTCGGACGGACGAGGGTTTGGTTGGGAAGGTCAGACGGAAGCTGGTCTGGGGTTTGTGGTAGTTGGACGAGAGCTGCTCGGGCGGAAAAGGATTTAGGGCTCGGGGGGAATGAGCGAATAAGCGGAGTTCGCACGAATAAATCTTCAGCCTCCAGCGAATTTGATTCGGGGACCTGCCCGAATCACAAATGATTAGCCCGAATCATTTACTCAGTGGCGATTTATATATTTTCGGGTGAGCGAATCAACTGATTCGGGCGAAGTCTTGGCCGAATCGATCTGGGTAGCTGCTTGACCGAATCAAGTGATTCGGGGAGACCATCAATGATTCGCCCGAACCATTTACTTAGTGGCGATTTATATATTTTCGGGTGAGCGAGTCAACTAATTCGGTCACTCCTGAAAATTGATTCGGGCGAACCAACTGGTGTGTGTTAGCCACTCTGCACAAAATCTTTCACTCAAATGCACCACATTCCTCAACCACTTTAAGACATCTAATATTCACTCAAAACACCCCACACTCAAATATTTTCACACATGAATAATCAAATCAAAAGAGGTAATTTTGAGTGCACTCTACCACAAAAAACCCTAAAACCTCTAACTTGATATAGGCATGGCGCAACACAAAGTCAAAACATGATTCTACACTACAAACAAGTAGGAGCAAAAGCACAAATACTCACCAGCCTAGTTTAAAGTCTTGGCTAAGACGTAGCCGATTCCCTTCTTCATAAGAAACACACTTGAGAAGTCCTATGCTAGGATCCCTTCTCAAATGGCATGCAATAATTTGGGAATTAGGTAGAATCATCAAGCTTGAAGTCTCCAAGC
This sequence comes from Umbilicus rupestris, assembly GCA_963678935.1. Classification (NCBI taxonomy): domain Eukaryota; kingdom Viridiplantae; phylum Streptophyta; class Magnoliopsida; order Saxifragales; family Crassulaceae; genus Umbilicus; species Umbilicus rupestris. Next base: position 8,749,478 of record OY787618.1, read on the forward strand.
TCCAAGCTTTGCACGTCTCCATGGTACGCTTTAATTCGATGGCCATTCACTTTGAAAGTTTCACCTTCTTTGTTTATCAATTCGAAATGGCCATCTTCATACACTTTTTCAACTTTGAAGGGCTCCGACCATCTTGATTTCAATTTTCCCGGGAATATTCTAAGTCTAGAGTTGAAAAGCAATACGCTATCCCCCTTTGAGAAAGTCCTCCTCCGAATTTTCTTGTCATGCCACAATGTGGTTTTCTCCTTATAAATTATTGAACTCTCGTAAGAGTCGAGTCTAATCTCATCTAGTTCGTGGAGTTGGAGGACTCTCTTTTCCATCGCCGTCTTCAAGTCAAAATTTAACTTCTTGATTGCCCACATGGCCTTGTACTCCATTTCGACGGGGAGATGGCATGGCTTCCCATAGACTAAGCGGTATGGTGACATGCCAATCGGGGTCTTGAAAGCGGTGCGATATGCCCATAAAGCTTCTTCGAGCTTTGAAGACCAATCCTTCCTTGAGTTCCCCACCGTTTTTTCGAGAATAGCTTTTATCTCCCTATTAGAAACTTCAACTTGTCCACTAGTTTGAGGGTGATAAGGCGTCGCAATTTTATGATAAACTCCATATTTTCGAAGCATCGCTTCGAATTGCTTTTCTTTGAAATGAGTACCATTATCACTAATTACGGTCCGAGGGGCTCCAAATCTTGGAAAGATGACCTTCTTGAATAACTTAATCACAACTTTGGCATCGCAAGAAGGTGAGTGATCGCGCGTCGTTGTGCGCGTCAAATATAATCCTTCCTCTTCCACTCAGTACAGCGGTTAAGTAAGGGTCGATCTCCATAGGGAGCAAAAGTTCAGTTCTAGCCAGCAACCTACACTTACGAAAATGGGGGTGTGTGAATGATTGAAATGCGCGATGCGCAAATGAACAGTAACTAGTGTAACGCAGGGAATTTGCACTAGACGTGCGCAAGCAATAGAGATTAAATACTATGATTGTGAGAAGTATTGGGCAGAAAATCCTCTATGAGTGCATTCCTTATCATCGACTCTAAACGTCTATAGCTTAATTTCACTTGGGTTAGTGTCCGGTCAAGGCTTTCTAACACATGTGCATGTTCCGTTCAAAGTTCATGTGCTATTAATCCTTAGAACATAGACTAAAACAGCTGCGAATCCTGTCACAGTAGCAACTGCTTGCCGTAGCTCGTTACTCCTAGTTGTCACCGTAAAGCTATCAACTAGTTTAACATATGACAAGCAAGCAACAGAAGTAAGATTGCGGTTCAAGGCTTCCCCTACTTATGCAACTAGCTGTCTCCGTATGCACAGGATTAATACAAGTAAGTAAACTATGCATTAAGCTCAAGTCTCAAAGATAATACATCATAGATTCATGCCCGACCAACACTAAGAGTTTAGCTAGACATGCTAGTGATAAACATCACAGAATAGTAAATAATGACTAATGTGTCTGAGAAAACTGTAGCAAACAGTGCGTGCAGCTTGTCTTCTCGGCTGGCGCAGTCGGCTGGCGCAAATCCTCTCAACAAGTCCGTGTGTTTTCCAGTTTTGCCGCTATCTCTGATGTGTGTCGTCCAATGGTGGATGATATCTCTCCCTTTAAAACCCTAGACTTTCTTTGTTTATATATTGCCCAGGAAGTTCACCTTTGGCAACTTCCAAATCTGGTCACTGGACTTTGCGCCTGGCGCACGGCATTCGGCCAGCGCATCGGCTAGCGCACCGCTACAGACTCTCGCCAACTTCTCTTCTGTTTGTGCAGCTAGCTCCGCAGGCGGATCTTTCACTCCTAGAACGCTGCCTGTTAGCGCGTATCCGACTCAAGGACTCGTTTTGCCCTGTAATACGAAAACACTAGAAACGAGTAATCTTGCTCATAAAATATTGCAAACAAGCATAGGGTTATGATTTAAATAATGCGTACAAATAGCCTCTATCAAACCCCCCACTTGCCCCTTGTTCGTCCCGAACAAGCATTGAAGCGCGGATACAAGTACCTCTTCTGGAGTCTAGCGCACAGTCTTGTACTCCGATGCGAATGCGCAATTGCTCAACTCGCACTACTGTATCACCTGCGCACAACCGTACTCAACAGTTCTAATATAATAATTTCGAAATCCATTACCTCTCAGCTGGGATGAAGATTTTTGGATGGCTGGGAGATAGCTCTTCTTAGGCTCCAGGCTGCCAGCTCCTACTCCGAAGACAGGTATATGGTGGATAACGCAGCTTCTTCCGGTGCGTGATTTGTCCGCGCACTCCCTGGGAACCTGAGCTCTCTGATGATTTCCTTATGGTCTTTGCGCATGTTGATGTTTGTGCGCATGCTAATTCTTTTGTAGCGCGTATCATCTGCTGGTATTTTTCTTTTGTACAGCTTCATCTTTAATTTCTTACATTCCCAGAGCAGTTCCAGTCTCAGCCTTCGGATAGCAGCTATGGAACTCGCCCCGCTCTCTCTCCATTGTCTGTCTGCGCAGGTCAGCGCACGCGTTTACATCCGCGCCTGCCTTCCTTAGCTCGAGTTCCAGAGAGAAGGTGGTCTGTTTTCCCACCTCGCCACGCTTTGGGTATTTTGCCTTTGGCATCTGCGTGACTGAGCGCGCTCTTTTGTCCCGAAGGCTGCGAAGCACCGGCCTCCACTAACGCTCTCGACCATATACCTTGCCTTCGAAGCAAAAGCGACTAACCGCCTCTCTGGAGCATTTCTGTCAACTCCACATCCCCTGCATATCCCAACTAACAGGAGCAGAAAAATGAAAAAATTATACTAAAACAGTAAATAGCAGCGCACGCAATACGGATAGCGCAAAACAAGCTGGAGCGCATGCGCATCCTGCACTCTAGCGCATTACTGCTACTATTCTCTTTAACTTAAACTAAGCTATTCTAAAATGCTCAAAACGTGAAAAGTGAATGTAACGCCCCCCCCCCCCCCCCCCCCCCCACACACTTGAACAGAGACGTGTCCCCATGACTCAAGCGCAAGCGGATGGAGAGCGCACACATGCATGTAATGCAAGAATAAAGAACATAAGAAAGAAAAACATATCGGGTTACCTCCCGACAAGTGCCTTTGTTTAACGTCGTTGGCTCGACTGTACCTCGTTACGTGCCCAAATGTGTGCCTGCGACCTCCCCCACTCTTGCTCCTGAGTGTTCCTGCGCCAGTGTGTATGCTGCGATCTCATTGGTCCTGCGCAAAGGGTAAGATGGGAAGTCAGCATGTGATGAATTATGCGTAACGAGGGTAGATGCAGAGGAAGAAGAGATATGAGCAAGAGGTTCCAGTTCTCCCTCTGGTACATCCGGTGGTGCGTCTGGCGCAGCATCTTGCGCATCAATTATCTCTGGTTCGGCCAAGTCAATGTTGCGTGCTGTGCTGTCCCAAGGTTCTCCTAAGTACCGTTTGACTCTCTGCCCATTAACCTGAAAACGATGCCGGTGCCCGTCTTCTAACTCGATTGTTCCGTAGGGGAAAACCTTGGTGACCGTGTACGGTCCCGTCCATTTGCTGCGCAGCTTTCCAGGCATAAGCTTCAGGCGTGATGAGAATAGTAATACCTGGTCTCCTGGTTCAAAAGTGCGTCTGAGGATATGCTTGTCGTGAAAGGCCTTGGTGCGCTCCTTGTAATCGCGCATTCCCTCATAGACGTCCAGGCGCAGCTCTTCTAGTTCGTTCAGCTCAAGTGCGCGCTCCCTTCCTGCCTCGTCCAAGTTCAGGTTGCAAATGCATAAGGCCCAATATGCCTTGTGCTCGAGCTCTACTGGCAGGTGGCATGCTTTCCCATAGACCAGCCGAAATGGTGAGGTCCCAATGGGCGTCTTATGCGCCGTGCGGTATGCCCATAGCGCATCATCAAGGCGCTGGCTCCAATCTTTGCGCGATGGTCGCACAGTCTTTTCTAAGATGCGCTTGATCTCCCTGTTAGAAACTTCGGCCTGTCCATTCGTCTGCGGATGGTAAGCGGTGGACGTCTTGTGGCGCACCCCATAGTGCTTGAAAACTTGCGCCACGACCCTGTTGCAAAAGTGTGTCCCCTGGTCGCTGATTACTGCCTTAGGCACTCCGTACCTGCAAAATATGTTAGTTCTGAGAAAATCAGCGACAGTCTTACCATCATCCTTTCGCGTAGCCTTAGCTTCAATCCATTTGGAGACATAGTCTACTGCCACCAATATGTACTCATAGCCTGCAGATGGGGGAAATGGCCCCATGAAGTCGATTCCCCAAACATCGAACACTTCATCCACCAGAATCGGGGTCTGCGGCATCTCATTGCGCGCGGATATTCCTCCTGTGCGCTGGCACCTGTCACAATTCCTGCAGTGATTATAGGCATCTCTAAACAAGTGCGGCCAATAGAATCCGCAGTCCAGGACCTTTCTGCTCGTGCGCTTGGGACCGAAGTGCCCTCCGCATGCGTGCGCATGACAAAACATCAAAACAGAATTAATTTCGTGGTCAGGCACGCAACGCCGCAATATCTGATCTGGTCCTATTCTAAGCATGTAAGGATCATCCCAAAGGTAACGCTTAGACTCATGTTTTATTCGCATGCACTGAGTTTTACTGAAATGTGGAGGAAACGTACCTGTGACCAGGTAATTTGCGATGTGCGCATACCATGGTACTTTACCTGTCAGCGCCATCAGATGCTCGTCAGGGAATGTTTCCGTGATCTGCCCTGGTTCCTCCTCCTTCACGATCCTGCTCAGGTGATCAGCAACTGTATTCTCCGTGCCCTTCTTGTCTTTGATCTCCACGTCAAATTCCTGCAGTAAGAGCACCCAGCGCATCAGGCGCGGCTTGGTTTCCTTCTTGGACATGAGGTAGCGGATAGCTGCGTGGTCAGTGTAGATGATGACTCGTGCGCCTAGAACATATGCTCGGAACTTCTCCAGCGCAAATACAATTGCCAGAAGCTCCTTCTCCGTGGTGGTGTAGTTCCTCTGCGCAGAGTCCAGTGTGCGCGATGCATAGTAAATGGCATGCGGCTTCTTGTCCACGCGCTGCCCCAAGACTGCACCTACTGCATAATCACTTGCGTCGCACATCAGCTCAAAAGGCAGGTTCCAGTCTGGTGCGCGCATTACTGGCGCACTGGTCAGCGCTTCTTTCAGCTTATCAAACGCTGCCCTGCACTCATCAGTAAAGTCGAAGCACACATCTTTTTGCAAAAGGTTAGACAGGGTTATACAAATTTTAGAGAAATCTTTGATAAAACGCCTGTAGAACCCAGCATGCCCTAAGAATGATTTCACGTCGCGCACGTTGGTTGCATAAGGTAGATTAGAGATAAGATCTATCTTAGCTTTGTCTACCTTGATCCCCTCCTATGAAATGATATGTCCTAATACTACTCCGTGCGTTACCATGAAATGACATTTTTCGTAATTTAGCACTAAGTTCTTAGAAATGCACCGCGCTAAGACTTTATCTAGATGTGTTAAGCATGCATCAAAGGTACTTCCATATACGGTAAAATCATCCATGAACACTTCTATGCATATACCAATCATATCAGAGAAAATGCTCATGACAAGGCGTTGGAACGTACCTGGCGCGTTGCACAGCCCAAAGGACATGCGCCGAAACGCAAATGTACCGAACGGGCAGGTGAATGTGGTCTTCTCTTGATCTTCCGCAGCTATGGGTATCTGGTTGTACCCTGAATATCCATCCAAGAAACAAAAATAAGGTCTACCTGCTAAGCGATCCAGCATTTGGTCCATGAAGGGTAGCGGGAAGTGGTCCTTGCGCGTTACTGCGTTAAGCTTCCTGTAGTCGATGCACATGCGCCAGCCAGTTTGTATGCGCTTGGGCACTAGCTCGCCCTGCGCATTTTCTTCCACTGTGATTCCTCCTTTCTTTGGCACAACATGCACCGGACTGACCCATTTGCTGTCCGAAATTGGGTAAATGACCCCTGCGCCAAGCAATTTCAGGACTTCCTTTTGCACTACCTCCATCATGTTTGGATTCAACCTGCGCTGAGCCTCCCTGGATGGTTTGGCACCATCTTCCAGTAGAATCCTATGCATGCATACGTCTGGGCTCACTCCGCGCAGATCTGCAAGTGTCCATCCTATGGCGTGCTGGTTCTTGCGCAGTACCTGCTGTAGGCGCACTTCCTGCTCTTCTTCTAATCCTTTCTTGATGATCACTGGCAGGGTGTCCTCACTTCCCAAGAAAATGTATTTGAGGTGCTCTGGGAGTTGCTTCAGTTCGATTTTGGGTGCCTGTTCAATAGAAGGCAAGATTTTGTTAGCGGTGCAAATATGAACTATATCACGTACCTGTGTGGGTGCTGGTTCCGCACTGCTCAGTTCTTCCTCTTGCTCCTCCAGCTCTGCCTGTGTCAGTAGTTCTGGTCCTACGGTTGCGCTCGCACATTGCGCTTCTGCGACTAGATCATCTAAGTTGTCCATTGCGTGCACTGTAGCGTCCTCATGTGGATGCTGCATCCCCTTGAATATGTTGAAATGGATTTCTTCGCCATCTACCTCCATGGAGAGCGTGCCCCTCCACACGTCTATCTTTGTGCGCGCGGTCATCAGAAATGGTCTGCCTAGGAGGATCTGCGCACTGCTGGCGCTTGATTCACCCTCCATTTCGAGCACATAAAAATCTGCTGGGAACACCAGCTCTCCTACTCGAACTAGGACATCTTCTATCATGCCTGCAGGTTGTTTGCACGATCTATCTGCTAGCTGAACGGTGAGACCTGCAGGCTTTAGTGGTCCAAGGCGCAATGTTGTATATAGAGAATAAGGTAGCAAATTGATGGATGCGCCTAAATCGATCATGCAATTACTCACTGTGGTCTTACCTAGCGTGCATGGGATAGTAAATGTACCTGGATCTCGGCACTTAGGTGGTACCTTCTGTTGCACGATTGCTGAGGCCTGCGCATTTAGCATTACCTGTGCGCATTCCCCCTTCCTCCTTTTGTTTGTGCACAGCTCTTTTAAAAACTTTGCATACCTGGGAATCTGCCGAATAGCTTCAATGAGGGGAATATTGATTTCCACCTTGCTGAACAACTCATAAAGCTCCTTGTCCAATGCTTCCTTTCTAGCCAATGGTGCCTGCACAGGGAAAGGTGCAGGTATGTTAGTACGATTTATGTCCTTGCTTCTGGACTGAGACATACCTGGCGTGTTGCCCTGCTGGTTCGTGGCTGGTGCTTCTGGTTGCGCATCTTGCTCTGGTTGTGCAGCCTGATCTGCTGGATCCGGGACTTGCGCGACTGGTTGCGCGGGCGCCTGCGCGGTCTGCTCTGTTCCTACTGTGCGCCCAGTCCTCAGTGTCACTGCATTAACTCCTCCTTTAGGGTTCTGAATCACTTGCGAAGGCAGGTTGCCATCGCTCTTCTTTAGCTCATATACTGTGGTTGCGATCTGTGATAGCTGCTTTTCGATGGACTCGAACCTCTTGTCATATTTCTCGTCATTTTTGCGTACTGTATCTGCTAGCTACCCCACGATATCTTCCAAAGATCGCCTCGGTTGCTGGTTGTTATGCGCTGGTGCGTCATTGCGGCGATGCGGTGGATTGTAGGGCGCAGCTTGTTGCGTCTGCTGTGGTGCGCGCTGATCTGTGGGCTGCCTCTGGAAATTGTTCTCCTCCTTCCATCTGAATCCATTTGCGGCAAGCCCAAAGCGCGGCTGATTCTGCCTCTGCGGTCCTCTGTTGTCCCATCCTCCAAGAGCATTGACATCTCCAGTCTCTTCGAACAGTGTTGGGCATTCATCTATCTTGTGCTCGGTGGACCTGCAGAATTCACATACCTTTGGTGCAACTGGTTGTGCGCTCTACGCACTCATTAATTTCTGCAGCATGGTCTTCATTTCCTTGATCTCAGCGCTTGTTTCGACCTGATGCACAGAACGAGCACGACTATTTTCAAGCGTTAGTTGATGTCTTACCTGCCCAGCAGAGTCTTCTATCAGCTGCCACGCATCCTCTGGGTACATGTTGCAAATGTCCCCTCCTGCGCATGCATTCAGTAGGCGCAGCTCCATGGGCAGCAGTCCATTTAGAAAGTTCTCTATCAGCACATTCTGGGGCAGGCCGTGATTGTAGCAGTTGGCCTCCAGTTCCCTGAAACGCTCGTAATATTCTGACAATGACTCCCCTGCGCTCTGCCTTGGCGCGGCTAGTTCCCTTCTGAGCAGCGCAATCTTTGCTGCTGGATAGAATTTATCTAGGAATTTCTTCTGCAGCTGCTCCCATGTGTGAATGGATCCTGCGAGTAAATTCATCAACCAATGTCTGGCTGTATCACACAACAAAAATGGGAATGCCTTCATTTTCAGCGCCTCATCACTCTCCCCTTCGGTCTTCAGGTTCTCGCAAATGACTAGGAACTCTCGCACATGCTTGACTGGATTTTCATTGTTCATCCCGTGGAACTTGGGCATGTGATGGATGAGCGAGCTCCTTAGCTCAAAATGACCGCCTGGTGGAAGCACGATGCACCATGGCTGGTTAACAGTGATAGGGGCCGACATCTCGCGCACTGTTCTGCGTCGCGCGGCTTGTTGCACGGGTGGCGCATGATACACTTCAGCGGCCCTCCTTGCTTCAACCTCGCGCTGCACTTCCTCTCTGAACAGGGCTGCGCGGTTATGTGCTCTTGCTTCCTCTGGGGTTCTGTCCCCCAAGTTGTCTCCTACGACACTGTTATCCTCCATAACCTGTTCCGAATCTCAAGGAAAAATGAAATTAAAAGATAACTAATGTTGTTGCGTCTGTCAGTGCGCAACTAGAATCTGCGCAGCGCAACTGTTTCAAGGTTGCGCAGGCTGATGTGATTGCGTGCTGTCAGAAACAACAACGAAAACAAAACAAACTGAAATAAATAGTTACTAAAAAAGGAAAAAAAACGTAAACTAACTAGAACTTAGCTGTGTTGCTCCCCGGCAACGGCGCCAAAATTTGATCGCGCGTCGTTGTGCGCGTCAAATATAATCCTTCCTCTTCCACTCAGTACAGCGGTTAAGTAAGGGTCGATCTCCACAGGGAGCAAAAGTTCAGTTCTAGCCAGCAACCTACACTTACGAAAATGGGGGTGTGTGAATGATTGAAATGCGCGATGCGCAAATGAACAGTAACTAGTGTAACGCAGGGAATTTGCACTAGACGTGCGCAAGCAATAGAGATTAAATACTATGATTGTGAGAAGTATTGGGCAGACAATCCTCTATGAGTGCATTCCTTATCATCGACTCTAAACGTCTATAGCTTAATTTCACTTGGGTTAGTGTCCGGTCAAGGCTTTCTAACACATGTGCATGTTCCGTTCAAAGTTCATGTGCTATTAATCCTTAGAACATAGACTAAAACAGCTGCGAATCCTGTCACAGTAGCAACTGCTTGCCCTAGCTCGTTACTCCTAGTTGTCACCGTAAAGCTATCAACTAGTTTAACATATGACAAGCAAGCAACACAAGTAAGATTGCGGTTCAAGGCTTCCCCTACTTATGCAACTAGCTGTCTCCGTATGCACAGGATTAATACAAGTAAGTAAACTATGCATTAAGCTCAAGTCTCAAAGATAATACATCATAGATTCATGCCCGACCAACACTAAGAGTTTAGCTAGACATGCTAGTGATAAACATCACAGAATAGTAAATAATGACTAATGTGTCTGAGAAAACTGTAGCAAACAGTGCGTGCAGCTTGTCTTCTCGGCTGGCGTAGTCGGCTGGCGCAAATCCTCTCAACAAGTCCGTGTGTTTTCCAGTTTTGCCGCTATCTCTGATGTGTGTCGTCCAATGGTGGATGATATCTCTCCCTTTAAAACCCTAGACTTTCTTTGTTTATATATTGCCCAGGAAGTTCACCTTTGGCAACTTCCAAATCTGGTCACTGGACTTTGCGCCTGGCGCACGGCATTCGGCCAGCGCATCGGCTAGCGCACCGCTACAGACTCTCGCCAACTTCTCTTCTGTTTGTGCAGCTAGCTCCGCAGGCGGATCTTTCACTCCTAGAACGCTGCCTGTTAGCGCGTATCCGACTCAAGGACTCGTTTTGCCCTGTAATACGAAAACACTAGAAACGAGTAATCTTGCTCATAAAATATTGCAAACAAGCATAGGGTTATGATTTAAATAATGCGTACAAATAGCCTCTATCAGTGAGGCAATGGCTTCCACCCATTTTGAGACATAGTCGACGACGACCAAAATATACTTATTCCCATAAGAAGATGGGAATGGTCCCATGTAATCGATCCCCCATACGTCGAATATCTCAACCTCTAGAATACCCTTTTGAGGCATTTCATCTCTCTTAGAAATATTTCCGGTTCTTTGACACGCATCACAAGACTTCACGAACTCATATGCATCTTTGAACAAACTCGGCCAATAGAATCCGCTTTGAAGAACCTTTGCGGCCGTTTTAGAACTTGAGCCGTGCCCGCCATAAGGAGAAGAGTGACATCCTTCAAGAATACCTTGTTGGTCGCATTCCGCGACACATGATCTATAAAGTCCATCCGCGCAAAGCCTATATAGATAAGGCTCGTCCCAATAGTACCGGTTGATATCATGAAGGAATTTCTTCCTTTGATTGTAATTTGCTCCCTCCGGTAGAATTCCACAAGCTCGGAAATTCACGAAGTCCGCATACCATGGAGCTTGCGCGGTCTCGATGCTCATCAAGTATTCCCCAATGAATGTGTCATTTACGGGAATCGTTATTGAATCTTCTTCTTTGGTTAGTTCGAGTCTTGATAAGTGATCCGCCACTACATTCTCTACTCCTTTCTTGTCCTTAATCTTTATATCAAATTCTTGCAATAGGAGTACCCAACGGATAAGTCTAGGCTTTGCTTCCTTCTTAGAAACCAAATACTTGATGGCGGCATGATCCGTGTAGACTATTGTTTTAGAACCAATCAAGTATTGCCTAAATTTTTCAAAGGCATAGACAATGGCTAGCATTTCTTTCTCCGTTGTTGAGTAGTTTGCTTGGGTAGAGTCAAGGGCCTTACTAATGCAATAGATTACGTGGAGGCGCTTATCGATTCGTTGACCCAAGACGGCTCCAATGGCGCTATCACTTGCATCGCACATCATTTCGAATGGTAAATCCCAATTCGGTGCTTGAATAATAGGTGTGGTCACCAAAGCTTGCTTCAATACTTCAAACGCTTCAAGATAAGGCTCATCAAAAGTAAATTCCACCTCATTGCGTAGAAGATTTGTGAGGGGCTTTGCTATCTTTGAAAAATCCTTAATAAACCTTCGATAAAAGCCCGCATGCCCGAGAAAACTTCTAATTCCTTTAACATCCCTTGGAGGTGGCAACTTTTCAATCACGTCGATTTTAGCTCTATCGACTTCGATCCCTCTTTTTGAAACACGATGTCCCAAAACTATGCCTTCTTTCACCATGAAATGGCATTTCTCCCAATTGAGGACTAAGTCCATCTCAATGCACCTAGCCAAAACACGTGAAAAATTTGTAAGACAATCATCAAAAGAATATCCATGCACCGAAAAATCATCCATAAAAACTTCCATGGAATTTTCAAGAAATTCGGAAAATATGGACATCATTCATCTTTGAAAAGTACCCGGCGCATTACAAAGACCAAAAGACATTCTCCTATATGCAAAAGTGCCATTGGGGCAAGTAAACGTTGTCTTTTCTTGGTCATCGGGGTGGATGGGAATTTGGAAAAAACCACTAAAACCATCTAGAAAGCAAAAATATTCATGTCCCGCTAATCTTTCTAACATTTGATCAATAAAAGGAATTGGGAAATGATCTTTCTTGGTGGCTTTGTTTAATTTCCTATAGTCTATGCACATCCTCCACCCCGTGACCGTGCGCGTAGGGATCAATTCATTTTTATCATTCTCCACAACGGTGAGCCCGCCTTTCTTAGGCACCACATGAATTGGGCTCACCCATTCTGAGTCGGGGATCGAGTAAATTATTCCCGCATCTCTTAACTTAGTCACTTCTTTCAACACAACCTCACCAAGCTTAGGATTTAATCGCCTAAGAAATTTGCGACTAGGTTTCACATTCTCCCAAGTCTTATCCTATGCATGCAAACCTTGGGGCTAATCCCTTTCAAATCATCAATGGAATGCCCAATAGCACCCTTATACAATTGCAACACATGCATAAGCTTAGAGGTCTCACATTCATCAAGAGATGCTTCGATAATAACGGGTAGTGAATTGTTTGGTCCGAGGAATTCATACCTTAGATTCGGTGGAAGGGGTTTCAATCCCTCACCGAATTCCTTACCTTTTCGTGTATCTTCTTCAATGGTGTCCTCATCGAGAGTGTTACCGTCCTCAAGATTCATCAACGAGGCGAAAGATGGACTACCACTATCTTGGGTGAGTAACTCGTACTCAAAATTTGTCAATTCATCATGAGCATCAAAAACATCACAAGCATCATTTATTTCAAGCAAATGACAATCCATAGAACTACTAGGAGCATTTAAAACCTTTTTCAAGTAAAATTTAATTTTGTTGGTTCCCAAGTTAAGTTCTATAACTCCTTCTCCACAATTAATAACGGCTTTTACCGTATTCAAGAAAGGCCTTCCTAGTATGATAGGAATTTCACGATCCTCATCCATTTCAAGCACATAAAAGTCAACGGGAACATAAAATTTCCCTACTCTAATTGGAACATCCTCTAAAATACCCTTAGGTAACCTAGATGATCTATCCGCCAATCTAAGATTTATGGATGTAGGAGTGAGTTCACCCATGTCAAGTTTTTGAAACAAGGAAAATGGCATCAAAGAAATACTAGCTCCCAAATCACACAATGCACTATCTATGCAAAAATCACCAATAGCAATAGGAATAGAGAATGAACCATGATCATTTAGCTTCCTAGGCATGTTATGTTGAATAATAGCGCTACAATTAGCATCCAAAGCTACGTGATCAATTTCATGCATTTCTCTCCTATGCGATATAATATCTTTAAGAAATTTTGCATAAGTGGGCATTTGGGTTAGTACCTCCATGAAGGGGAGAGTCACTTGGAGTTTGCTCAAGATATCCGCAAAGCGCTTGAAATGTGCGTCCTCCTTCTTCTTCTTCAATCTTTGTGGAAATGGAATGGGAGGCACATATGGAGCGGGTTCTTGAGCTTTTTCTTTTCCTCTCTTCTCAACCTTCTCTTGAGATGAAGACCCTTCTTTCTCAACCTCAACGGTTGTATTGGCAACTTTGGTCTTCGCTTGGGGTTCTTCTAAGACTCTTCCGCTCTTTAGGGTGATGGCATTTATGGTTTCTGAAGAGTTCACATCCGGTTGAGAAGGCAATTTCCCTTGATATTTTGAGGAAGAACTCGCTTGTTGAGAAATTTGGGTCTCAAGCATTTTGTTGTGTGCTTGCAATTGGTCGAGTCTTTGAAGGATGAGTTGGTTATCTTTTTGTTGTTGAGCTTGAGTTGCGGCCAATTGCGCGACAATGGATAATAGGGATGGTTCCTCTTGGCTAGGCCTCTCCTCATTTCTTTGGTAAGGAGCTTGCAATTGTTTCCTTGGTGGGAATCCCGGAGGTGTAGGCTTCGGCTCATTGTTGATGGGCGCTCTCCTCGGAAAGTTTGGGTCTTCATGGAACCTTACATGTTGAGGAGGGTTCCTTGGTTGATAGGGATGGTTTCTTGGTTGATACCCACTTGATTGAGGTGGCACATAAGCTCTCTCTTGGTTCCTCACAAGATAGTTAACATTTTCAAATTCATCCGCATGTTTGGCGGTGCAAGAATCTTCGTCATGCGACGGGTTGGCGCATATGCTACAAGCTTGCGGATGTTCTCTTCTCTTGTTTAAATTCATGTTCCCAATAGATTGTGCCAAGGAATTTACCGTCTTTGCAAGGGAGTTGAAATCTTCCTTTGTCACGGCTTTAGAGATTTCCTCCTTGCTCTTTTTCTTCAAGTGGTTCCTTTCACCACCCCATTGATGCGAATTTCGTGCAATCTTTTCGATGATCTTGAAACCATCGGTAGCCGTTAAGTCCATCATTGCTCCATTACCCGCATGGTCCATGAGGTTCCTTGCATCTTGGTCCATCCCATCGTAAAAGCTTTGCAATAATTGCCACTTGTTGAATCCATGATGAGGGCAATCTCTTTGAAGCTCTTTGAAACGCTCATACGCCTCATAGAAGGTTTCATCGTCACGTTGAGTAAATTGGTTGATTCTATCCCGAATCTTCTTTGTCTTGGCGGGAGGGAAGTATTGGATTAAAAAGGCTTGTGCTAGTCCCTCCCAAGTATTGAATGTATCCGGTTCATGACTCATCAACCAATCTTTAGATTTCCCGGAAAGTGAGAACGGAAAAACCTTCATGTATACCCACTCTTGTTGGATGCCCGGCATTTTGTATGTGCGACATAGCTCCGTAAATTGGGCCAAATGTGCATTTGGGTTTCCATACCCGTCAAATTGATGTGCGGCCACCATATGGAGGAGGGCGGATTTGATTTCAAATTCTTGGTCTTCTCCCCCCGGTAAGCAAATCGGGGAACAATAATGTCCAATGGTTGGGGCGATGTATGCCCCAACCGGTCTTTCTTCTTCCTCTTGCGGAAGAGGAGCATTTCCTTGCCTTCTAGGAATTTGTGGATCCATATTTCCCGGTTGTCCGGCTCGTGTAGGCGAAGGAGTATCCAAATGAGGAGTGTGAAGCTCGTGTGAAGCGGAGGGATGAGAAGGTTGGCTTGTAGTTGAGGTAGAAGCTTGTTCTTGTACTCTCTTGCTCTAGTTTGCATTCAAACACCTATGAAGCAATCAAAGAGAGCTTTTTTATAAGTGTGAACTTTAATAGAGACAAACAAGAATAGCACGCACGCAAGCAATTACGACAACTAAGTAAACTAACTAAAAGTAATACTAATTAGCAATCTAGTCTAATGGCAATTGTCCCCGGCAACGGCGCCATTTTGACGTTCGCGTTTTAGGCAAGCAAAATGAAGTGCTATTCTAGTCACGCAAATATCAAACAATATTTATAACCAAGTGACCTCGGATCGAACCCAAGGGAAAAGCTTAGACTAATTGACAACTAATCAATGCTACTATTGTAAGTCTACGGTTTTGGGGGGGTGGGGGGTTTTGTCCTCCTATAGAGGTATCTCTAGCAAGCACTAAAGACAAATGATATTCTTGAGTTCTACTTAATGAATAAAAAGGGTGACTAGGGATTCAACTTCCCCCCTAAGATATGAGGAAATGAAATAACTCACTAATACATGCATGAACTACATTTGGTTGATAAAAGCAAGGCTAATGCATCGTCCGCTCTAGGTTCAACTCTCGCTCCTTCCCTAGAATGGAGAGGACACATAAATGACATGGTTCTCAAACTCTCATTCTATTGAACCGTGTAGAATTTGAGTCCCATAACCGCACCCTCTCGGTCTATTGGCCGGTTACTCAAATCCGCTCAAAACTTAGCCTAATGTCAAGAATGCATGTCGCTCTCACGCACAAACACTCCATCTATGATCATACAATAGCTATGAAACATCCTAAGTTCAACTCTCGCTCCTTCCTTAGGGGTTCTAACCAAGCATACTCACTTAAGCATTTCGTCAAACACTTGGTGTGCATACAATGAATACATAGCTAGGGCACAATATAATCAAACCAATCTTCATTCAATGCAATAAGTTAGACTTCTACATCGTATCCAATCCTAGGGGATCCATTTAATCCCCAACCACAAAAGCAACTACTCACTCATAATGAGTGTGCACAAATACATGACAACTAAGGGAAGCATAAATGTAAATACAAAGCTAGGGTTTAGGAGAGGATGATGTAGAATCTTCAACCCAAGCTTCAATCTTCCATTAAGCTTGGTCTTCTTTGAGTTTTGGTCGTCTAGGGTTGCAAAAAGTGGAAGCTCTCTTTCTTCACTTCTATCTCCTTCTATTTATACTTTGTGAACATTTCCAATAAGTGCCCGAAGTGACCGAATCACTTGATTCGGTCAATGTCCATGTGATTCGCTCGAAGCTTTTGTTCAGTGGTGTTTTGAGTTTGGGCGAATCACTTATCCTGGCCGAATCACTTTTTGATTCGGTCACGCCCTTGTGTTGATACGGTCAAACGTCTTGTGGAGCTAAACTGATTCGGGCACCTCTGGGCGAATCACCTCTGATTCGGCCGAATCATCTGTTCAGTGGTGGTCTCGGACTGGGCGAATCACTTTTCTTGGCCGAATCACTTTTGATTCGGTCACACCCATTATGTGATTCGGTCAAACCTTCAGGACTTTCCCCGGATCAGGTCAATTCGCGCAGCTGAGAGTGATTCGGTCAAGCTAGTGGGCGAATCACTTATGATTCGGCCGAAACACTTCTGCAGTTTGCTCAGACTTCCTTCTTTTGATCTCCATCGACCAGAATTCGTCTAGATTTTCTTCGGGCCACTTCGTATCGTGAGATATATAATTTTAACCTGAAATGGATGAAGAAATCATCAAATGGCTTTATAGAATTGTGGAACAAACAAGAAGTAAGGGAAAAATGTGGGCAAATAAAAGGTTATTTGTCCGCTCATCACCAAGTCACTGAGATGTTTGACGTTTTTTTGCCACTAGACCACACTCTAATGAGGAATATCGTTGTTGCTCTGTGTAATATTGGGTCCCATTGGCTGAGGCTCCAGTTCCTCTACTCTTCTCTGGACCCTACAGACTGGATTTGATGTGCCTCGAATGAATAATCCTAGAATGAAGCAACCTATTTGAAATTGATGTGTTGCTGGTGTTTGGATCAGTCAGGTTGCTATAACAACCTCTTATGACACTTCAGAGTAACGTAGCTAAAACAGTAGTGTAGGGTACACACATAATTTTTTACCTAGTTCGGCCAGTGCCTACCTCTGGGGGGACTTCTCTTCGGTCTCCAAGAGTCCACTACACTTGGTTAAAGTACAAAGGTACCAGTTCTCAACCTATGCTAGAACAACCTCTACTTTGAACCTAGCTAGAACCTATGGGCAGTCTGATCCCACAGACTGCTATCTCCGCTTAATCTGATCACACAAATTAGCATATGCTGTCTACTACATTGCACTGTGTATATTAGGTTGCTACAATGACTTAATCAATCAAGCTGCTCTCCCATAGCATAGGTCTCCAACTCTCAAGGCTCTTCTAGCTGCTTAGTCGGACCTCCGCAAGTTCTCGCAACTTTGGTGATGCTCCCCCTTGATCAATGACCTCTTGTCAACTATCGAGAACTTTGCTCTACTCTTTGAACGTCCGTGACCAGCACACCCGTGCTCTTTGAACGTCCGTAATAAGAACCAATATTATGTAGGATTAATGTCTAACATAGTAGCTATGTTGGTAGTATATGGTTTGGTAGGGAAGTTAGCATTACTTGTTTGAAAAACATGTTCTTAATGTGTTCCTAACTTAATTAGTAGATAAATGTTGATTGGACATTAATGGAACAATCGAGTGTATGTGTCAATAGAGGAATTCGAAATACAAGATGTGTCACGAAAAGTAATGATCCAGGAGTGTATGGCTTACTTATAATACACGTGGTTTATTCTCATTCATCATATGATATGAATGATATATGTTTTATTTCATGAATCGAGTTGTGCGCACGGGTGAAGTTTGATTCAGGAATACTTCTTTTATTTACATAAGCTTGTTCTTGAATCAGAATTACATAGTTTGGTAATTTTAGTCCTTTTCTTGATTAGAATAGCTAAGCACATACACTATCTTGCATAGTGTATACACGCATTTTCTCCTTGGATCCCTTGGACTTACTAAGGCTATAAATTATGTGTAATTGCAACTTGAACCCCAAAACAGAACCTTGAAAACTGTAAGAGGTTAAAATATGCTTGTCAAAATGGCACCGTTGTCGGGGATTAAAGGAATAGTGTGTTATTATTTGAGATTCTACTACAGTCTAGACTATCCTCGTAGATATTCTTTTATTTTATTTTCTTATGTATATTTTGTTTAACTTTATCCTTTACTAATCACCTATTTATCTTAAATTGCAAGGATGTATTCATACAATAAACAAGGCACATATGTGAGTGGAGGAAGCTCATGGGACGAGCAGTGCTCTTCCATATCTCAACATACTCCATCTTGGAGCAATGATCGACATCTCTGTGAGGATGCACCAAATCGTATCCTACGCCACAATCGAGAAAAGAGACTTTACGGGAATTGCTCTTCAAGGCTAATCTTGGTTTAATAGAGTTCTCTGGAAGCAATGACCCTGACCTAAGATCACAAATACATGAATGGGAAGCTCAGGTTAAAAGAGACACTTATGCTCATTCTCACCCTCAACCTAATTCTTATTGTGCAAAGCATGATTATGGGGCACAATCATATGAGACAAATTGGGAAAGAAATCATCATCCAATAATGGAGGGACACTACTATGAAGATAAGGAGTATCAAGAAAGTCCACCACAAGTTTGATTAAACCTGAACATGGAACAATTCTTACCAGTCAAGTAGAAATCGATGAAAAGGATTAATGAACTTTCAAGCAAGTACCCAAAGATCTTTTCATTGAAAACTCCTAACGCATCTAGGGAATTCAGAGATGAGCACGTGAAGATGGAAGTGGCCAGCCATCAAAAAGCTTAATTTTAGGAAGCATTTTCCCCTTCATCTTTATTTCCCAATGATGTGGTTGACGACCATATGATGCAGTAGAAAAGATGGAGCACTTTGAGCTACAATAAGATAAAAATTATGAAGACTTCGTAGTTGTGTATCGAATTTTACCAAAGAATATCCTCGCATGTATATGGATGTGATAATGAAGAAAGTTTCAGAGCCGTCGACACCTGATTTACTAGCTAAAGAGCTCACGAGAGGCTTGCCACTAGATATGGAGCATAAAGTTAAGATGTATATTATCCTGCACCAACACCGGATAAGTTTCTAAGGTTCTTGCCATATATCTTGAAACTTCCCAAAAGAAGCTCCTACAATCCCTTAGTTTTTAAGGGAGTCATACTTGTGAAGGGATATGAGTCTCAATTCAACGTCCATATTAGACTTGATGGACGTTGAAATCGATTTGTTGTTGGTGTCTAGGACAATAAAGATGCTATGACAACTGATTACGATGATTGCAAAATAATATAGCTAAGACAAAAACATAAAGCACACAAGCACTTTGGTCACCCAGTTCGGCTACAGCCTACAAAGGTACCAGTTCTTAGCATCTACTAGAACAACCTCTACTTTCGACCTAGCTAGAATCTTTGCTCAGCCTGATCACACAGAGTAGCCTACATTGTCAGCTACTCAGCTCAATGTATGACAGGATGCTATAGCAACTTACTCAGTCAAGTTGCTCTTTCATAGCACAGGTTTCAGACTCTCCAATCCCTTCCGATGCTTCGTCGGAACTTTGCAAGTTTGCTCAACTTCGGTAATGCTCCCCCTTGATCGACAACCTTCTATAAGAGTATGGGAACGTTGTTTAGCACCTTGATCTTCAGGGATAATTTTCTAAAGGGCATGTACTTGATCTTCAACGGGACTCCTCTCTAGTTGAACGCAATGATCAATCTCTGACCACACTCATTGTATCGTGATATCTCTCAGGTTTCTTTCTATAATCTCACTCTCTGTATTCTGATCACCCTTTTGAAACCCTCAGAGACACTGCTCTTATATACCCGACACACTTTAGCAGATTATAAGAATCCTAGTCCGACTAGGATTTATCAGATTTAGGAAAATTCCTAAAACTTTTT
Source organism: Umbilicus rupestris (assembly GCA_963678935.1). Taxonomy (NCBI): domain Eukaryota; kingdom Viridiplantae; phylum Streptophyta; class Magnoliopsida; order Saxifragales; family Crassulaceae; genus Umbilicus; species Umbilicus rupestris. The sequence continues at coordinate 8,769,273 of OY787618.1, forward strand.
CAACAATCCTAATCTTCTCCAAGATCTTTGCGGGTTGTTCTGCAGTTGCATCAACTCTTTTGAAATTCGCAGTGTCTCAGTTCGACAGATTCGTGAACAAGCAGTTGCTGCAGCACACTCTTGTTCACTCGGATATTGTCTCAGCAAACAACGAACAAGACAAAGTTTGTTCACCCAGTTCGGCCAACTGCCTACGTCTGGGGAGGACTATTCTCCAGTCCTCAATCCACTCAAACCAAAGGTCTCCAAGTACACTTGGTTACAACTCACGCAACCTATGCTACTCAACCTTGTGTGGATCACTCGGCACAATCAGAACAAGCTCTGATTTGTGTCTGCACACCCTCTAAAATATGTCAATCTAGAATAGCTACAGTCTTCTCAAAGAACTCAGCCTATTCTAAACTACACCTACTCAACAGGGTTGCTGTAGCAACTGCTGTAACACACAGCTGAAGCACAATTGTCTACGTCGCTCCAAAGCCTTCTGCCGAGCCGTTCGAACGATTCCACGAGCGCTGCACACTCTGGAATACTCCCCCTCACTCAGTGACCACCTACCACTAGTGAGTACTGCCGCTTAGACACTCGACCGAGCCACACACCCGTCAGTTCTTCCACGGCTGCCCTTGATCAACCAACAAGCTCCGCAGCTCTGAATTGGCTTCCAGATCAAGCTTGAATCAAACTCTGCAAGTCCTGATTCCCTTCTGCAACAATCACCACAGCTTTGCGCTCACGCTCTGCTCTCGGGTGATGATCGAAGAATTCGTCCGTCGCACACCAAAGATTGCTTTCTCTGAAATCTGTGTATGCACTCGTGTATCCCTCAGCTTCGATCAACACTTCTGCTCTAAACCCCTTCTGCTTAAATAGCATCACCAGCTTTTAGCAATGTCCAGGTTTAGGCAATGTCCAACAAGAACAATTATCTCCTAAAATCTAGGAGATTAGATTTGATATTTATCTTCAATATAAATCTCCTTCTCTGATTAGTAAACCTCACTGGAATAAACTCTTCAGCAGTTTAGAAATTCTTCAGATGCTCTCCATAGAGTTTCCAGCCCTTCAGGACAAGCCCAGGTTGCTGCTGCTTCTTGGACGGTTGATACAGCCAGTTGAACAAGCTCCTGCTGTAGCATCCCCTGCTGCAGCTGCTGCTAGTTCACTTCTGCTGGCCTGCTTGATAAGTTGAGCTGCAGCAACTCCTTGTTCACTTGTGCTGGTTTTGTCAAACACTGCCATACTTACATCATCAATCTCCCCCTTGGCATTTTGACAAAACCCACCAGAGATTTGTATGAAGAATTTTTCTTCACCTCCACTTCTTAGCCTGCTCTTCTCCTCCCCCTTTTTGGAATAAATGACAAGGGGGTGCTCCTGGCTGAACTATAGAGGCAACACGCAGAGCCCAGAGAGGCTCTCAGGGCTTCGAACCGGACTGCGTCCAAAGCTTTTGTGAAGATATCAGCAAGTTGTTTGGCAGACACAACATGTTGTAGTGCAATGGTCTTCTTTTCAACAAGATCACGGATGAAGTGATGACGAATGTCAATGTGCTTGGTTCTGCTGTGCTGCACCGGATTCTTAGATATGCTGATGGCACTCATATTGTCACAGTAGAGAGTCATTTCATCCTGATGAAGACCATACTCACTCAGCATTTGCTTCATCTACAGCATTTGTGCACAGCAGCTCCCAGCAGCAATGTATTCAGCCTCGGCAGTGGATAGCGAAATGCTGTTTTGCTTCCTGCTGAACCAGGACACCAGATTATTTCCTAAGAAGAAGCATCCTCCTGAAGTGCTCTTCCTGTCCTCTGAGCATCCAGCCCAGTGCGCATCACTGTATCCTACCAGATTAGCATTTGTGTCCTTAGTATACCAAAGGCCATAATTCACAGTTCCTCCCACATACCGAATGATTCGCTTGACCAACTGTAGGTGACTATCTTTTGGAGAGGCTTGAAATCTGGCACAGACTCCTACTGCGAAGGAAATGTCAGGGCGGCTGGCAGTCAGGTACAATAAGCTCCCAATCATGCTTCTATAGATTGTCTGACTCACTTCCATGCCATGTTCATCTTTGATTGCCTTGACATGAGTGGCAGCAGGGGTTCGTTTGTGACTGGCCTTATCTAGCTGGAATTTCTGCACAAGGTTCTTGCTGTATTTGCTTTGAGCAATAAAAATGCCATCTTCTTTCTGGGTAATCTCCAGACCAAGAAAGTATGACAGCTCTCCAACCATACTCATTTGAAATTCCTGCTGCATGTGATTCACAAACTGCTTCACCAGGTGCTTACTTTGAACCAAAAACAATATCATCCATATAGATTTGTGCAATGATCGCATCTGACTTGGTTCTCTTGACAAAAAGAGTTTTGTCAGCTCCCCCTCATTTGTAGCCATGTTTTTCCAAGAACACTGTCAACCTTTCATACCATGCCCGAGGAGCCTGTTTCAGTCCGTATAGGGCTTTCTTCAACTTGTAAACATGCTCTGGGGATCTTCAAAACCTTTTGGCTGAGTGACATAAACTTCTTCAGACAGGTCTCCGTTCAGGAATGCGCTTTTGACATCCATTTGATACAGTTTAAACCCAAGAAAACATGACATGGCTAGAAGAAGTCTAATGGCCTCCAGGCGAGCAACTGGAGCAAATGTTTCTTCAAAATCCAGACTTTCAATCTGAGTAAATCCCTGAGCAACCAGACGGGCCTTATTTCTTGTGATGTTTCCCTTCTCATCAGTTTTGTTTTTGAAGATCCACTTTGTGCATATGATATTCACTCCATTTGGTCTGTCCACCAGATCCCAGACATCGTGTCTTTCGAACTTTGCCAGTTCCTCTTGCATAGCCATCATCCAGAATTCATCACTCATGGCTTCCTTGAAATTCTTGGGTTCAATGCTGGACATAAAACATGTATTGAGGTAAGCATGGCTTCTGGTCCTTCTTCTGTCTGCGGGATCCCCAATCACATTTGTCAGGGGATGATTCTTCTGAATCTTCTTTGGGGGCTGCCTTGAAGGTGGATCAGGAGCCTCAGTGTGCAGATCATCAGACAGGCTTTCTAATTGAACATCTGGAATTTCTGCTTCAGCACTTGCTGTAGCATCTGCTGGAACCGCAGCTTGTTCACTTCTGGTCTGTCTGTCAGACACTTCTTCAAGATCAGAGTCTTCATCACCAGTGTCAGTATCAGGGGTAGAAACTTCTTCTGCATCATTGACAACAACATTTATGGATTCCATGACTGTATTTGTCCGCTGGTTATATACTCGATAAGCCCTGCTGTTTGTTGAATAACCCAAGAACAATCCAGGATCACTCTTAGGGTCGAGTTTCTTTCTATACTCCCAATCTCTCAGAATGAAACACTCACTTCCAAAGATGTGGAAGTATTTAACAGTGGGCTTCTTCTGATTCCAGAGCTCATAGCAGGTCTGATTGGTTCCTCTCCGTAAGGTGACTCTATTGATGATATAACATGCGGTGTTCATAGCCTCTGCCCAAAATCTCAGGGGAACTCTCTTAGCATGAATCATGACTCTGGCCATTTCTTGAATTGTTCGATTCTTTCGTTCCACTACACCATTTTGCTGTGGAGTGATGGGAGAAGAGTACTAATGAGAGATACCCCTTTGACGACAGAAATCATCCATAGCTTCGTTTTCAAATTCCCTACCATGATCACTGCGGATGCTGCTGATTCTGAGGTCTTTCTCTTGCTCTAGGCGAAACACCAGGGACAATATAACTTTCACAGTATCTGATTTTTCTCTGATAAAATCAATCCAGGTGAATCTAGAGTAGTCATCAACACAAACAAAAGCATACCTCTTTCTGCCCAGACTTTCAACCTCCATTGGTCCCATCAGGTCCATGTGAATCAGCTGTAACGGTCTGGAAGTACCTACATCTTTGACTCTTGGGTGTGACGCCTTCTTTTGTTTTCCAATCTGACAATCTCCGCAGATGGAATTTGTCTCCCTTTTAAGCTGTGGTATTCCTCTGACTAGCCCTTCTGCTGCAATTCTCTTCAGAGTTCTCATGTTAACATGCCCCATTCTTCTGTGCCATAGAGTCATTTCCTCGGCCTTTGTCAGCATACATTTCTGAAGTGGTGAGTTTGAACTCACATTGAGAAGATAACAGTTGCTCTTTGATCTAGCTCCTTTCATTATACATTTTCCAGATTTGTCGAGGACTTTGCATGAGTCTTTCGTAAATTTTACCTGTTGAATCCCGTCACACAACTGGCTAATGCTTATGAGATTTTCCTTTAGCCCTTCCACTAGAAGAACATTGCTCCGGCTCGGCATTCCTTCCACTGCCAAAGTTCCTCTTCCCAGAACTCTTCCTTTTAGGCCGTTACCAAACTTCACGCATTGTTCCAAATAGGGTGTTATGTTTTTCAAGAAGGATCTTTCTCCTGTCATGTGTCCTGAACATCCACTGTCAAAGTACCAGTTATCTTGTCCGAGGAGCTAGCTGTGCTGACAAGAGCGAGGAGCTGAGTCTGCGCATGATTCTGCCTGACAGATTCCCTGACTGAAGCAACTCCAGCATGAGCTGAGGAACAGTTTCTTTTAATGTGACCTTTGCGACCGCAGCTGTAACATTTTTTATACTTTGAAGCTCTCTTGTTACGGTGATGCAGAGGTTGCTAAAGCAGATCCTGGTTCAATCTTCCATGTGTTTTTCTGCCTCTTCTGAACGACCTGTATCTGGCCAAGTTGCATTCATCTTCACTCAGCTCTTTCTCATCTTCACTTCCACTGGCAGGCCTCTTTTTCATCGGTTTGCTAGTGCAGTTGATTTGTCGATGACCGTAGCCTGCACAGTTCCAGCATTGGACTCCCTTCTTTATTTCTTTCTTTTCATCTTCATTCTGAGCCGGTTCCTTCCCTTTTCTGTTATTTTCACGGCCCCTTCTGAGTTGTCTTTGCGAGGAGGAGCTTTTCCCGGTTCTGGATTCCATGTTCTTCAGTAGTTTCCCAAGGTTCTTAACAAGCATACTCAGCTGATCTTCTGGAACTGCCTTCATGGATTCTGCTTCAGCTTTTAGTCCAACAACCTTGTCCTTAGCAGAGATGTTTTCTTTAACCAGCTTCATCTCAAATTGTTTGAGAGACCCCATCAATTCTTCCAACCTCATGAATCTGACATTTTGAGCTTCTTCAATGGCCGTCACTTTCATGTCAAATTTTGTGGGCAGCGATCTGAGAACCTTCCTGATCAGCTTCTCTTCAGGGATAGGTTCACCAAGGGTATGGGCTTCATTTGCAAGATCACAGAGTGTGGCATTAAACTCAGTGACAGTCTCCTCTTCCAGCATTCTCAGATTCTCAAACTGAGTGGCAATGATCTGGAGTCTTGACAGCTTCACTCTATCAGTTCCTTCATGTGCAGTTTGCAGAATTTCCCATGCTTGTTTGGCCATGTCACAATTTGAAATCAGCCTGAAGTTGTTGGCATCACTTGCAGCAAAAATTGCATTCAGAGCCTTTGAATTACCAGTTGCTGCAGCACCTTCTTCAGCAGTCCATTGCTCTTCAGGTTTTATCCTTGTCACTCCTTGCTCATCCATGGTGATTGGGGGAGACCACTGGATTACGACAGCTCTCCATGTCTTCTCATCAATAGCCTTGAGAAAGGCTTTCATTCTAGCTTTCCAATATCCATAGTTGCTCTCTTCCAACAATGGAGGTGTGCTTGTGCTCTGTCCTTCCTTCATTGTCTTGGCTTCTTCAGAGACACTGTAGGATCTTTTACTCTGTGTATTGAGCTCCCGCTCTAATACCAATTGAAATTCGCAGTGTCTCAGTTCCACAGATTTGTGAACAAGCAGTTGCTGCAGCACACTCTTGTTCACTCGGAAATTGTCTCAGCAAACAATGAACAAGACAAAGTTTGTTCACCCAGTTCGGCCAACTGCCTACGTCTGGGGAGGACTATTCTCCAGTCCTCAATCCACTCAAACCAAAGGTCTCCAAGTACACTCGGTTACAACTCACGCAACCTATGCTACTCAACCTTGTGTGGATCACTCGGCACAATCAGAACAAGCTCTGATTTGTGTCTGCACACCCTCTAAAATATGTCAATCTAGAATAGCTACAATCTTCTCAAAGAACTCAGCCTATTCTAAACTACACCTACTCAGCAGGGTTGCTGTAGCAACTGCTGTAACACACAACTGAAGCACAATCCGAGCCGTTCGAACGATTCCACGAGCGCTGCACACTCTGGAATACTCCCCCTCACTCAGTGACCACCTGCCACTAGTGAGTACTGCCGCTTAGACACTCGACCGAGCCACACACTTGTCAGTTCTTCCGCGGCTGCCCTTGATCAACCAACAAGCTCCGCAGCTCTGAATTGGCTTCCAGATCAAGCTTGAATCAGACTCCGCAAGTCCTGATTCCCTTCTGCTACAATCACCACAGCTCTGCGCTCACGCTCTGCTCTCGGGTGATGATCGAAGAATTCGTCCGTCGCACACCAAAGATTGCTTTCTCTGAAATCTGTGTATGCACTCGTGTATCCCTCAGCTTCGATCAACACTTCTGCTCTAAACCCCTTCTGCTTAAATAGCATCACCAGCTTTTAGCAATGTCCAGGTTTAGGCAATGTCCAACAAGAACAATTATCTCCTAAAATCTAGGAGATTAGATTTGATATTTATCTTCAATATAAATCTCCTTCTCTGATTAGTAAACCTCACTGGAATAAACTCTTCAGCAGTTTAGAAATTCTTCAGATGCTCTCCATAGAGTTTCCAACCCTTCAGGACAAGCCCAGGTTGCTGCTGCTTCTTGGACGGTTGATACAGCCAGTTGAACAAGCTCCTGCTGTAGCATCCCCTGCTGCAGCTGCTGCTAGTTCACTTCTGCTGGCCTGCTTGATAACTTGAGCTGCAGCAACTCCTTGTTCACTTGTGCTGGTTTTGTCAAACACTGCCATACTTACATCATCATCTTTCCTAAATCAATTTAGGAAGCTTCCTTAGATTAGAAAACATTGACCGTCCACTGACTGTCTTCAGTTTGCATGTATTTGCTTCACCACTTGCTTTAGCAACTCCTTGATCACTATGTCATCCAGATATATCTAAGCAATAACAAAGTTTAACCTAATTTTTTAACCAATAGGGACTTGTCCACTCCTCCTTGATCATAGCCATGCTCCATTAGAAAGATTGTCTGCCGGTCATACCAAGCTCTTGGTGCTTGTTTTAGCCCATACAGGGCCTTCTTTAGCTTATACACGTGATCAACATGGTGAGGATTCTTAAATCCCTTGGGCTACACCACATATTCTTCTTCAGACAATATTCCATTCAGGAAAGCACTCCGGACATCCATCTGATATAGCTAGAACTTTAAATGACATGCTAGAGAAAAAAGCAGTCGGATAGCCTCCAATCAAGCTGCTAGAGCAAACGTCTAGGGTCGACACCTTCAAGTGTACCCTTGAGTAACCAGTCGAGCTTTGTTCCTGGTGATGTTTCCCTTTACATCAGACTTGTTCTTGAAGATCCACCTGGTTCCAATAATGTTGACTCCATCTGGACGAGGTACCTGATCCCACACATGCTGTACCTGATCCAATAATGTAACATGCTGTATTCATGGCCTCTGCCCAAAATCTCAAAGGGACCTTCTTTGCATGAATCATCACTCAAGCCATCCCTGAATAGTCCTATTCTTTTGCTCAATCACTCCATTCTGTTATGGTGTAATAGGGGACGACAACTGATGGGTTATACCATGGTTGCTGTAGAACTAATCTATAGCTGCCACTCGCCGACCCTTCTCTTATTCTAGCCGGATTGCTAAATTAACTACTATTTTGACAGTTTTGACTTTTCCCTTATGAAGTTGATCCACGAGAATCGAGTATAGTCATCAACACAGATGAATGCATACCTCTTCCTTCCATAGCTTTCCACTTTCACTGGTTCAATAAGGTTCGTAAACAGTAGTTGAAGTGGTCTTGATGTGTTGATTTTCGTAATTTTTGGGTGAGAAACCTTCTTCTGTTTTCCTATTTGGCATTCTACACAAACTACATTCAACTCTCCTTTGATCTTAGGAATTCCTCGAACCAAGTGCTCAACAACAACCTTTTTTAGGGTTCTAAGAATCAAGTGGCCCCTTCTCTTATGCCACAAATTCATCTCTTCAGTCTTGGTCATCATACAAGTTGATGTAGCGGTTGCTATATCATCCTCTAGTAGGTAGCAGATGTTTGCGGACCTCGCACCATTCATTATACATCTCCCTTCAATGTCAAATACTTGGCAGAATCCTAGAGTAAAAATTACAAAGTGCTACCGCCACAGAGTTGACTTATGTCGATGAGATTTGCCTTTAATGAATCCACAAGCATAACAGTCTTCAGCTTAGGCAGACCTTGAATGCATAGATTTCTGTTTCCAAGAACTTTTCCTTTCAGGCCATTGCCAAATGTCACGTGCAGTTCTTTGCATGGATGAATGTCAAACAGGCAAGTCCAATCCCCGGTCATGTGTTTTAAGCATCCATTGTTGAAGTACCAGCTTCCTTTCTTCATTGAGTTTGATGAGCTGTAGGATATATATGTATAATGTCTGTCTTTAGATATTGTTCTCCAGTACTTGGGAGTGGGGGGTCTTCGTGGTTTCCAGTACTTGGTTAGAATAGGGCAGACCCATTGGATATGACCCCTTTGGTTGTAGAAGTAACAGATGCGTTTATCTCTCCCGACAGTCATCTCATGCTGTTGTTGTAGCGGTTGTTATAGCATCTGCCGACTGGTTCTTCTGAGTGCTTTCTTCTGAACGTACTTTTGAAGTCTGGCTAGTCTATCCACTTTTTGTTCTTGAGTTTCAGGTTGTTTTAGCTCCTGAGCTTTAACGACTTGTGTCTTTCAAGAACCCAGCTCTTCTGTGTAACCTAGACCAGAGTTTCCTCCACCATGCTAGATCCATTGTTCAACATCTTTATTATTCTCTTGTGTTGACTCAGTTCTTCCATCACAGCAACATATTATTCCTCATGTTGTCTGGCTTGAGTCGTCAGAGAGGTGATGGTCTGGTTTAGATTATTCTTCTCAGACTTAAGTTCATCCAAAGTTTCATATATTTCTTCCTTTTCCTCTTCTAGCCAACATATCTTTGTATTCAGATCCTTGTTGACTTCAATCACTTCCAACCACTTTTGGTGCATCAGGGTGAACCTTTTAACGAGAAATTCCTCAATGAGCTCTTCATCATTGTTGCTCTCTAGATCCGAAAGTTTGGCATCGTGTCTTTCTTGACACTAATATCGCTGTCGTGGTCTGGTACAAACGCTAGTGCGAGATTATTCCTAGTTTCAGCTTCATGCTCAATATTTTATGAGTCTACATCGCTTCATTTTACAACATATGACTTATTGTTGCTCATCTGTGTGTTCTTAGAGCAATCTGATTGTATATGGCCTAGACCTTCACATCCCCATTAGGGAATTCTTTTCTGCGTGTCCTTTCGTTCTTCATTGTTCTAATCAGCAGATCTATTTTTTCTTGGAAAGTTTGAAATTCACAGCGTCTCAGTTAGACAGATTTGTGAACAAGCAGTTGTTGCAGCACACTCTTGTTCACTTGGAAAATGTCTCAGCAAACAATGAACAAGACAGAAGTTTGTTCACCCAGTTCGGTCAACTGCCTACGTCTGGGGAGGACTATTCTCCAGTCCTCAATCCACTAAACACAAAGGTCTCCAAGTACACTCGGTTACAACTCCACGCAACCTATGCTACTCAACCTTGTGTGGATCACTGGACACAGTCAGAACAGGCTCTGACTTGTGTCTGCACACCCTCTACAAATGTCAATCTAGAATAGCTACTGTCTCCTCGAAACTCAGCCTATTCTAAACTACACTCAACTCTGCAGGGTTGCTGTAGCAACTGCTGTAGCACACAGCTGATGCACAATTTGTCCGCGTCGCTCCAAGGCCTTCTGCCGAGCCGATCGAACGATTCCACGAGCGCTGCACACTCTGGAATACCCCCCTCACTCAGTGACCTCCAGCCACTAGAGAGGACCACCGCTTAGACACTCAACCGAGCCACACACCTGTCAGTTCTTCCGCGGCTTCCCTTGATCAACCAACAAGCACCACTGCTCTGAATTGGCTTCCAGATCAAGCTCGAATCAGACTATGCAAGTCCTGATCACCTTCTGCTTCTGTCACCACAGCTCTGCGCTCACGCTCTGCTCTCGGGTGATGATCGAAGAATTCGTCCGTCACACACTAAAATTACTCTCTCTGAATTCTGTGTATGCACTCGTGTATCTCTCTGCTTCGATCGACCTCTCAGCTCTGAACTCATCTCACTTAAATAGCCGCACCAACTTTAAGCAAGACCAGGTTTAAGCAATGTCCCAAAAAGAACAATTATTTCCTAAAATTTAGGAGATTAGATTTGATCCCCAAAACAAATCTCCTTCTCTAGCTAGGAAATCCCCACTGGAATATTCTTGGCAGCAACTTAGAAATTCTTCTGAGGCTCTCAACAGGGCTGCCAGGCCTTCTTGCTAAAGGCCCAGGTTGCTGCTGCTACTCGGACAGATGCTACAGCAACTTGAACAAGCTCCTGCTATAGCATCCCCTGCTGTAGCTGCTCCTTGTTCACTTGTGCTGGAGTTGTTTGCTGCTGCTGGAATTTCCTAAATGCATTAGGAAACAATCCCATCAATTTTAAAGAAGATCCTCCAAGATCTGTACAAGATCATATCTCCTAATTTGTAGGAGTTTTGATTTTCCAATCAAATCTTCACTCAACAAGTCTGCCCTTGTTCTTGAGAGACACTCCAGAAAATATTCTCCTGAATATTCAGCTCTTTCCGGAAGCCCTTCGGTCCACTGATTTGTTGTTTGAACGCAATCTCCGAGAAAACTTTGAATTTCTGCTACAGCATCTGCTGTAGCACATGCTATCTGAAGGTGTGCGATACTACTGCTGCAGCTCCAGGCACCAGCGTCTGCTGTAGCACTTGCAGCTTTTCTGCCTTGTATACATGCACTGGATTTCTGAAGGAGAGCTGATCTTCTGCTACTGAACTTCTACTCTAGATATTGCTATAGCACTTGCTTACTCCACTGCTTGAGCACTGAGATAGTCACTCTGCCCAGATTGCACAAGCTGATGTCTTCATGATCTCTTCCAGTTTTCTGAGCGCCCCAATGCAACATTAGGTGGTGCGCCTGGTGAAGACATTAATCTCAGGCGCCACTTAATGTCTTCATCTGGAGCGCCACTTACTGAGTTTGCTCACTCTGGAATGCTCTTCATCAGCTGTTTTCTTTACATACTTGCTGTAGCAGGCTCTAGTGCACTTTTTAGGAGTTTGTCAATGATGCCACATACCTTAACAAAGTTTCTTCCCCTCCTGAATGGATTTCTAAGCCCAGACTGCTGTCCAGCATAAGGGGTTTCTGGTCGAGTTTCTTAATAAGCTTTCAAAGTTTTTGGCCAGAAGTGCAAGTTGCTGCATCATCTCCTCTGGGGTTCCTTGCTTCTCATCAATATTGAAATTGATATGTTGTTGGTGTCTAGGTCAATCAGGTTGCTACAACAATTGATTGTGATGATTGCAGAATATTCTTGCTAAGACAGAATCTTAAAGCACATAACACTTTGGCCACCCAGTTCGGCCAATGCCTACATCTGGGGGGAATTCTCTTCAGCCCCAAGATTTCACTCTTAGTACACGGTACTAGTTCTCAGCATCCGCTAGAACAAACTTTACTTATAACCTAGCTAGGATCTCTGCTCGATCTGGTCACACAGACTAGATTATTCTATCAACTACACAACACAGTGTATGACATGATGCTACAACAACTAACTTAATCAAGCTGCTCTTCAGTAGCAGGATGCTACAATAACTTACTCAGTCAAGTTACTCTTCAGTAGCACATGTCTCAGACTCTCCAATCTCTTCCAGATGCTTAGTCTGACCTTCGCGAGTTCACTTAACTTTGGTGACGCTCCCCCTTGATAGGCGACCTCCTGTCAGCGTACGAGAACGTTGCTCAGTACTTTTATCGTCTGTGTTCAGCTCAATAGTGACAATTCTCTAAAAGGCATGTACTTGATCTTAAACAAGACTCCTCTCCAGTTGAACACATTGATCAAGCGTTGATCACACTTATCCAGTTGTGAACTCTCTCAGGCTTTTTGCTGATCACACTCTCGCTCTTCACTCCATACTTATCACCCTTTTTTTGTGCTGATCACATGCTGCCCTTATATATTAGCAGGCCATAGTAGAATATAGAAGTCCTAAAACCTTTTCAACCAACCAAATCTTCTTCAAGATCTTCACAGGTTGTTATGCAAATCTGTTACAGCAACTAATTCCTACAATAGTTTAGGAAATTTTGTAGACCCTTTTCTGAATCTTCTCCAAGATCTTCTAAGGATGATTGCCAATTCTGTTGCAGCAACTGTTTCCTAAAACTAGTTAGGAAACTTCCTCCAATTAGAAACCTTTGACCATCTACGGGCTATCTTCAAGTCGCTCTACCAACTGTCTTCTGGTTGCATTAGCTCTTTATCGCTTGCTGTAGCAACTACACGGGTTTTGTCAAGGATGCCACAATCCTTAACAAGTTTCAGCTTTCAGTCAAATGCTCTTCCCGCGGGATGGTGAAGCTTCCTCTAGCAGCTTCATTTCAAATTATTTCAATGAGCCAATCAGCTCCCAATCTCATGTTCTTGACATTTTGAGCTTCCTCTACTGCAATAACTTTCATAGCTAACCTTGAGGCAGTGATCTTAGTACCTTGCAAACTAGTTTTTCTTCTTTTATAGGTCCTCTGAGTGCATGAGCTTCATTTGATAGGTCACATAGGCTTGCATTAAAGTCTGTCATGGTTTCCTCTTCATGCATCTTTAGGTTCTCAAACTTTGTTATGAACATCTGGATTCTTGACAATCTAACATTGTCAGTGCCCTCATGAGCTATCTCAAGAATATCCCAAGCATATTTAGCAACATTGCAATTTGAGATCAGCCTTAAGTTGTTGGCATCTACTATAGCAAATATGGCGTCGAGAGCCTTGGAGTTTCCGGATGCTACAACTTCTTCCGTGGTCCATCGATCCTCAGATTTCTTTTGTGCTACTCCTGTAATGTCTATCAACAATGGATGCACCCATTCCGAGACCACAGCTCTCCATGGCCTTCAGAAATGCTTTCATGAGAGCTTTCCAATATAATTTCCTCTTTCAAGCAGCGGAGGTCTGCTTGTGCTTTGTCCTTCCTTCATGTTTGTCTTAGCTGTCAGCAACACGTCCGGATCCCACTATATGTGTCGAGTAACCTGCTCTGATACCAATTAAAATTGATGCATTGATGGTGTCTGGGACAATCAGGCTGCTATAATAATTGATTAAGATGACTGTGGAATAATGTAAGACAAAACTTAAAGCACACACGCACTTTGGTCACATAGTTCGGCCAATGCCTACGTTAGGGAGGACTTCTCTCCAGCTCCAAAGATTCTACTATTACCAATTATAGATACAAGTACCAGTTCTCAGTAAATGCTAGAACAACCTCTACTTCTAACCTAACTAGAATCTCTGCTTAGTCTGAACACATAGACTAGCCTACTTAGTTAATAACTCAACATAGTCTATGAAAAGATGCTTTTCCGAAGCATCGATCACACTCATCAAGTCATGATCACTCTCAGGCTTTTTACTGATCGCACTCTCGCTCTATGCTTATCGCCCTATCTTTGTACTAGTGCATGTACATTCACGTGCCTCTCCTCTACTCATAGAGACGCTACCCTTATATATTGGTAGCCCACGATATAATATAGAAGTCCCAGTCCAACTAAGACTTATTCATTAGAAACATTTCCTAAAAGCTTTTCAACCGACCGAATCTTCTCCAAGATCTTTGCAGGTTGTTATGTAATTGTGTTGCAGCAACTATTTCCTATAATAGTTTAGGAAACTTTCAAGATCCTTTTCCGAATCCTCTTCAAGATCTTCTCAAGATGATTGGCAATTCTGTTACAGCAACTATTTCCTAAAAATATTTAGGAAACTTCCTATGATTAGAAACCTTTGACCATCCGCTGACTGTCTTCAGATTGTTCCAATGCCTATTTTTAGGTTGCTCCAGCTTTGTATGTCGAGTGATTGACTCTGATACCAATTGAAATTTATCTGCGCTGGTGCTCTAGAGATACAACTTTTGGATCTGCTATAACAGTCTCTATATCTTTCTGCGGAAATTATTCTTGTGAGAATAAGAAAAACATTGAAAATTTGTTCACCCAGTTCAGCAACTTTCCTATGTCTGGGGAGGATTAGTCTCTGATCTTCAAGGCTTCACTATCACGGTTCAAAGTACAAAGGACTCTCACCTCTACTTCTTACCTAGTCGAAATCTTTCGCTCAGTCAAACCCCCTAGACTAGCAAGCAGTCTGACCATAAAGGCTCTCTTCGTGCTACCTACATACTTCCAATAACGAATAGCTAAAGACGTGACGCTCAAACCTAGCCTACCCTATTACAATGTGCAGTACATGGAATGCTTTAGCACACTCTATCTCAGAGTTACTGTAACTTCTTTAGACGACTTCTCCAGCACTCTCTGTCAATCACTCCCTCTCTCTCTCTCGGAGTTCTACCAACTCATAATCTGCTCCCCCTTGATCAATGCCCACGTGACAATATCAAGGAGCGATGCTCGGGTCTTCAACAGCTTGCAACAGGTTCGTCCGCAGCTATTCTCCGAAGCTCCTGTTTGATCCCTCAATGAGCCACGCTTCAGTCGAAATCTGTGGATCAAATCTTTATCAAACTCAGCGAGGTTTGATCTCTTCAGCGCACCTCACAACACCTTCAGCCCTCTACTTTAAACTCAGGTTTTGAGAATTCTTTGCTTCGGTTTCTTCACCTCCTTACCTCTGGCACTGCCTTTGCCGTGCTCTTATAGCTTCATGGGGCACCAATGATGGAAACCTTAATGCTTTAAGATTCGTAGGACAGCCCATCATTATCAAAATCTCTTTCTAGATTCTTGCAAGGTTGTTGAAGATTCCGTATCCTAATTTGAACTTTAGGATCTTTATCTTTTCAGCTTTTCTTCCAACAGATAGATGATCTCTGCTGGACACTCGATGAGTTTATAATGCAATTTGGACCTCTCAGACAATGGAAACACTTATCTGGACTTTCCTATGCATCTTTAAGCTTTCTCAGTTTTTTTGCTGTAGCTTCAAATCTTCAGGGATTGCTGAAGCAGAATCTGTCTTTTGCCTCAACTTTTGTGGTGAAATTTCACAGTGTCTCAATTCGGCAGATTTGTGACCAGCAACTCTTCCTTTCCTTCCGGCATTGTTTCGGTGTCTCATCCTCTCTGTGTCAGCATCCTTCTCGATCCTCATTCTCCAGCTCATTGTCCCTCCAGTGCACCTGCAATTTCTATGCACAATCGGACAGTGTTGTTCCTTCATTGGATTTGATGAGCTGAGGGTGCAACGTCTAATCCTTGGCTTCATCCGACGCTGTCCGTCTATGGGAGGTCTCTGAGTTCTCCAATACTTGTTCAGGATCGGGCATCTTTTCTGAATGTGTCCCTCTCGATCACAGAAATAACAACTGCGACTTTTGCACCTGGATTTCTTTTCTGCTACAGGTTGTTGATACAACGGTTGCTGTAGCAGCCTCTTGTTCACCCTTCTATGCACCTTTTTCTGAACTGGTTTCTGGGACAAGACCGGTTTTTCTACGGCAATCTCAGCATCTTCTCGCTCCGTAGCTTTGATGAATACAGTTGTTTCAGCACCTTCTTCTCCAGTGTATCCAAGACCTGAGTAGCCACCTCCATACCTTTGGCGTGCTAGAATGTCTTCAAGAGTGCTTGTTCCACTGTTAAGCATCTTTGTAGTCTTCCGGTAGAGGTTGAGCTCTTCCTTCTCTGCAGCAAACTTCTCTTCTTGCTGGGCAACCTGATCCGTAAGAGAAGTGATCATCTTCAGCAGCTCCTCTTGTTTTTCTTGCAGATCTGAAACTTTAGCCGTCAATCCTTTGTTGACCTCCATGACTTGCAGCCACTCTTGGTGCAACAGGGTAAAGTTTCTTGCAATGGACTCCTCAGTGATTTCCTCATCATCACTACTGTCTGACTCATCAGCACAATCAACACTTTCTGGCTTTGTTGAAACGGTGCTCTTCAAATCAGTTTCAAACATCAAAGCAACATTGCTAATTTGGTCAGATTTTTCTTCACTGTCTTCGTCTCTCCAATTTGCAGCAGGAGTTTTATTCCTTTCATGAGCCGACTGGAGGATCTCCCATGCTTGCTTGGCAACTTCACAGTCAGAGATCAGCCCGAAATTATTTGCATCAACAGCGGCAAAAATCGCGTTCAAGGCTCTTGAGTTACTGGTTGCTACAGCTTCTTCTTCAGCTGTCCATGTCTCCTCTGGTTTCTCCAGTGCAACTCCTTTGTCGTCGATGATCAGTGGGTGTGACCATCCAGACACTACTACTCTCCACGTCTCCTCATCCATCGTCTTTAGGAAGACCTTCATTCCCGCCTTCCAACATCCATAATTGCTCTCTTCCAATAATGGAGGTCTGCTTGTGCTCTGTCCTTCCTTCATTGTCTTTGCTTCTTCAGAGACACTGTAGGATCTTTTTAACTCTGTGTGTCGAGTTCCCGCTCTGATACCAATTGAAATTTCACAGTGTCTCAATTCGGCAGATTTGTGAACAAGCAGTTGCTGCAGCACACTCTTGTTCACTAGAATTAATCTCAGCAAGCAACAAACAATGCACAAGTTTGTTGACCCAGTTCGGCCAATCTGCCTACGTCTGGGGAGGACTATTCTCCAGTCCTCAATCCACTCAACCAAAGGTTCCAAGTACACTAGGTTACAACGCACGCAACCTATGCTACTTTAACCCCGTGTGGACTACACAACACAATCAGAACAAGCTCTGATTTGTGCCAGCACACCCTCTACAATAAGTCAGTCTAGAATAGCTACAATTCTCTCAAAGAACTCAGCCTATTCTATACTACTCTACTCAGCAGGGTTGCTGCAGAAACAGCTGTAACACACAGCTGAAGCACAATGTCCGCGTCGCTCCAAGGCCTTCTGCCGAGCCGATCGGACCACTCCAAGAGCGCTGCACACTCTGAGTAACTCCCCCTCACTCAGTGACCACCTGCCACTAGTGAGTTCTTCCGCACGAACCTCGACCGAGCCTTCCACCCGTCAGTTCTTCCGCGGCTGCCTTTGATCAACCAACAAGCTTCACAGCTCTGAATTGGCTTCCAGATCAATGCACGAATCAGTCTCTGCAAGACCTGATTCTCTTCTGCAATGCACACCACAGCTCTGCGCTCAACGCTCTGCCCGTGTGTGTTGATCGAAGAACAACGTCAGTAGCACACCAAAGAATCCTCACTCTGAAATCTGTGTCTACTCTCGTGTATTCCTCAGCTTCGATCCCACTCTACAGCCCTCAAACCTTCTGCTTAAATACCCTCACCACTTTAAGCAATTTCCAGGTTTAGGCCATAGTCCCACAAGATCAATTATCTCCTAAAATCTAGGAGATTAGATTTGATTAATATCTTCAATGCAAATCTCCCACTCTGACTAGCAAACCTTGCTGGAATATGCTCAGCAGCATATTAGAAATTCTTCTAAGCACTTTCACAAAGCTGCCATACCTTAAAATCGCACCCAGCACAAAACTGCTACTTGGACAGTTGAACCAGCACTTGAACCAGCACCTGCTGCAGCATCCCCTGCTGCATCTGCTGCTAGTTCACCTCTGCTGCCAGCTTGATTGTTTGAGCTGCAACAACTCCTTGTTCACTTGTGTTGTAGCTGTTTGCTGCTGCTGGAATTTCCTAAATGCATTAGGAACCAATCCCATCAATTCTAAGGAAGATCCTCCAAGATCTCTACAAGATCATATCTTCACTTCAACAAATCTGCCCTTGTTCTTGAGAGGCACTCCAAAAATATTCTCCTGAATATTCAGCTCTTTCCGGAAGCCCTTCGGTCCACTGATTTGTTGTTTGAATGCAATCTACGAGAAAGCTAAATTTCTGCTACAGCATTTGTGCTGCAGCATCTGCTGTAGCACAAGCTGTCTGAAGGTGTGCAATACTTCTGCTGCTGAACTTCTGCTCCAGAGGTTGCTATTGCACTTGCTTACTCCACTTGAGTACTGAGATAGTCACTCTACCCAGATTGCACAAGCTGATGTCTTCATGATCTCTTTCAGATTTTCGAGCGCCCCAAGGCAACATTAAGTCGCGCGCCTCGTGAAGACATTAGCCACTTAATGTCTTCACCTGGAGCGCTACTTAATGTCTTCATCTGGAGCGCCACTTACTGAGTTTGCTCACTCTGGAATGCTCTTCATCAGCTGTTCTCTTTCCATACTTGCTGTAGCAAGCTCTAGTTCACTTTGTAGGAGTTTGTCAATGATGCCACATACCTTCACATGTGGTATACAGAGTGCTGTAGCAGATCCTTATGCTTGGTTGCTGTATCTTGCCCATTCTTCAGATTGTGCTCCAACTTCAAAACTTCAGAGATTGCTGGAGTAGAATCTTTTGTAGTTTTGTTAAGGCTCTAACAATCTTCCCTTGACATTTTGACAAAACTATAACTACAACAATACTAACTATAGCAACACTACAAAAGATAACCCGGCAAAAATCTATCTATAGCAACTATCTACTAATTACAATCTTCTCCCTCTTTTTGTCACAAATGACAGAGGCTACTACAGACTAAATTATTCAGGAACTACACAAAAGCCTAGGCAGCTCTGAGTTCCTCAAACCATGCTCCATCCATTGGTTTTGTGAGGTGTCAGCCAACTGCTTCTCTGTAGCTACATGTTTCAGCACAGTGGTATAATTTTCTATCAGGTCTCTGATAAAATGATGTCTAATATCAATGTGTTTGGTTCGAGAGTGGTGCACCGGATTCTTGCTAATACTGATGGCACTCTTGTTGTCACAGTAAATGGTCATAGTACCCTATTGAACCCCATATTCACCAAACAATAGCTGCCAGCAGCAATATACTCAGCTTCAGCAGTGCATAGAGAATACTATTCTACTTTTTACTGAACCAAGACACCAGGTTGTTTCCAAGAAAGAAAACACCTCCAGATGTACTCTTCCTATCTTCTGCACAACCTGCCCAGTCAGCATCACAATTTCCTACCAGTTCTACACTTATGTCTTTCATGTACCAAAGTCAATAGTTGGTTGTGCCTCTGATCGCGCGTCGTTGTACGCGTCAAATTAATCCTTCCTTCTCCACTTAGTATAGCGGCTAAGTCAGGGTCGATCCCACAAGGAGCAAGCAGACTCGTTCTAGCTAGTAACCTACAACTTACGAAAATTGGGTTGTGAGTGATTGGGTTGCGCAGGTGCGCGAAAGAACAGTAGTGAAAGCAAAATTTGCACTAGACGTGCTCAGGTAGTAGAGATTAAGTACTATGACTATGAAAAGTATCGGTGCAGACAATCCTCTATGAATGTATTCCTTATCATCGGCTCTAAACGTCTATAGTTCGATTTACTGAAGTTAGTGTCCGATCAAGGCTTCCTAACATGTGCGCATGTTCCGATCAAAGTCCATGGGCTATTAATTCTTGAAACTAGTCTAAGCAGCTGCGAATCCTGTCACAGTAGCAACTGATTATCCTAGTGCGTTACTCCTAGTTGTCACCATCAAGCTACCAACTAGTTTAACATATAACAGCAAGTAGTAAGAATAAGATTGCGGTTCAAGGCTTCCCCTACTCATGCAACTAGCTGCCAACCGTGTGCACAGAATTAATACAAGCAAACAAACTATGCATTAAGCACAAGTCTCAAAGGAAATACTCATAGAATCATGCCCAACAGATACAAAGCGTTTAGCTAGACATGCTAGTAGTAAACATCATAGAAATAGTAAATAAAAGCTAAAGTAACCAGGAAAACAGTAACAAGCAGGTGCGTGCAGGTTGCTGTGTCTCGGCTCGCGTAGTTGGCTAGCGCAGGTCCTCGCAGCAGCTCGTGTGTTTTTCAGTTCTGGCTCTCTCTCCTCGATATTCGTCTCTCTTCTCAAACCCTAGCCTTCCTCTCTTTATATACTGCTCATGAGGCCCAAGGACAATCTTGGCAACTTCCAAATCCTATGGTGTTCAAGATTTGGAAACACCATTATCCTGCGCATGGCTCACTGCGCACATTCGTTCGCGCAGTCGGTCTGCGCACCGCAGTCTGAATCTGCCACTTCCTATCCTGTTTGCGCTGCTAGCTCCGCAGGCTGTGTGTTGCGCTCCTTAAACGCGCCTATTAGCGCGTATCCGACTTAGGCCCTTGTTTTGCCCTGGAATACAAAAACACCGGAAACCAGTAATCTTGTACACAAAATAATGCAAACAAGCACATTGTTAAGATCTAAATAGCGCGTATAAATAAGCTCTATCAGCCTCCAATATACCTGATGATTTTTTTTACAAGCTGCATGTGACTCTCTTTTGGACTTCCTTTTCAGAGATTTGCAGGCCGAGAAAGTAAGTAAATTCTCCCACCATACTCATTTGGAACTCCATTTTCATATGTTCAATGAACTGCTTCACCATTCTCTGTGAACTGGAGCCAAAAATGATATCATCCACATATATATGTGCTATAATAAGTCTGACCTGGATTTGTAAACAAAGAGTGTCTTGTCCACCCCTCCTCGATCATACGGCTTGCTTTAAACCGTAGAGGGCCTTCTTCAGTTTGTAGACGTGGTTTGGATGATGAGGATCCTCGAATGCCTTGGGCTGTGCAACATAAACTTTTTCAGTCAGGATTCCCTTTAAAAATGCAGCCTTGACATCCATTTGATACAGCTTAAACTTGAAATGACAGGCCAGGGCGAGGAGAAGTCTGATAGATTCCATGCGAGCAACTAAAGCGAAGGTTTCATCAAAGTCTACTCTCTCAATCTGTGTGTACCCTTGAGCTACTAGTCTGGTTTATTCCTTGTGATATTTCCCTTTTTCATCAGACTTGTTTTTGTAGATCCACTTGGTGCCAATGACATTCACATTTTCTGGCCGAGCGACTAAGTTCCATACATCATTCCTTTCAAACTCACCAAATTCTTCTTGCATTGCAGCTATCCAGAATTCATCTTTCAGAGCCTCTTTAATGTTCTTTGGTTCTGTACTAGACAGGAAACACGTGTTATTGATCATTTCACAAAGGATAAGATTGGTGGTACCTCGAGTACGTCTTCCTTCCGTCAAGCTCCCAATAATGTTAGTTGTCGGGTGATCCTTCTGGATTTTTTCTTGGGGGAAGTCTAGCTATTCCTGGTGTGGTCGGTGGATTCTCAGTAGGACCTCCAGAATCTGGTTCAGACTCTTCGTCTGAATTGATGATCACCATGGTCTGCTGAAGCATTCTCTGGAGCTTCCTCGTGATCATATTTATTACTTGTTTGTGGCAGAGACTGATGCTGATCTTCTGTATCTGAATCTTCATTATTGTAGGAGTGTTGCCATTTCTCTTCCGGGTCATTCACAACTATGATATAGATACGATCACAGTTCTAGTTATGTTGGTGAAGACGCGATATGCTCTGCTGTTTGTTGAGTATCCCAGAAGTATCCCCTAATCACTCTTTGGTTCAAGCTTTGTTCAGTACTCGCAATCTGTCAAAATGTAGCAATCACTCTCAAAGATGTGAAAATACCTCAGAATGGGTTTCATCTCTTTCCAGAGTTCATAACATGTTTTATCTGTCGTCTTATGATTGACACCTGATGAATGATATAGCATGAGGTATTCATAGCTTTTTGTCCAGAACTTCAAAGGGACTTTTCTTACGTGGATCATCACTCGAGCCATTTCCTGCATTGTTAAGTTCTTTCGCTCTACTATCCTATTTCGTTGTGGAGTAATGGGTGCTGATACTGATGGGTGATTCCTCGGTTTGTGCAGAATTCATTCATGGCTTCGTTTTCGAACTCTTTCTCGTGATCACTTCTAATGGGCGCTACTATCAATCCTTTCTCCTGTTCTAGCCGAGGTAGCAAGGCCATCAGCACCTTTCACTATATCTGATTGTTCACGCATAAACTCAATCCATGAGTAACGAGAGTAATCATCCACACATACAAAGGCATACCTTTTTCTGCCACAGCTCTCAACCTCCATTGGCCCCATCAAATCCATATGAAGTAATTGTAGGGGTCTAGTGGAGCTCATCTCAGTGATCTTTGGGTGAGGAGCTCTTGTCTTTTTTTTTCTTTTTCCGATTTGGCATTCCCCACACACTGTGTTCATCTCTCCCTTGATCTCAGGAATACCCCGAACCAGTTTATCAGATGCAAGTCTTCTTAATGTCCTCAGATTGAGATGT
Source organism: Umbilicus rupestris (assembly GCA_963678935.1). Classification (NCBI taxonomy): domain Eukaryota; kingdom Viridiplantae; phylum Streptophyta; class Magnoliopsida; order Saxifragales; family Crassulaceae; genus Umbilicus; species Umbilicus rupestris. Next base: position 8,791,732 of record OY787618.1, read on the forward strand.
CCCAGCCTTTTATGCCACATGTTCATTTCTTCTATTTTTGTCAACAGTCAGGTTGATTCAAAGGTTGTTGCAACATTCTCTAGAAGATAGCAGTTGTTGGTGAATTGTCAAAATTGTGGTAGTAAAAATACTAGTTCAATCACGGTACGCAAACAATATTTATAACCCGAGTGACCTGGGGTCGAACCCAAGAGAAAAGCCTAGATTAGTCTAAAGCTAGCTAATAATGTTTAAGGTAAATCTACTAAATAAAAGCTGGGGATTTTTGTCCTCTAGGTGAGGTATCTCTAGTAAGTACTAAAGGCAAGATTGATTTGGTTTGAAGTAAAGCAATAGAGAAAACATAGTAGGAATCCTATTTCACTTTTAGGTCATGCGATTAGCATCACAGAACAACATTTCATGCATAAGGTGATTTGATTGATAATTCTAGGCTAAAGTATCACACATTCTAAATTCAACTCTCGCTCCTTCTCAAGAATGTGAATGATACCTAAGTGACACAATTCTCAAACTCTCGCTCTATTGAACCGTGTTGAACAAAAGTCTCATAATCTCAACCTCTCAGTCTGTTGATAGTTAACTAAAGTCTGCTCTGTACTTAGCCTACTAGAATGCGAATGTCACTCTTGCGCACAAACGCTATCTAAAATAAACATGCTTGGTCTTTTAAACAACCTAAGTTCAATTCTCATTCCATCCTTAGGTGTTTTATCAATTCATACTCATTCATGCGTTTCGTCAAACACTTGGTGTGCATAGAATTAACATGAAGATAAAGCATGAGAATTTTCAATCAAACTTCACTCATATTGATAAAGAAACATGTTTGGCATTACAATCTAACCTAAGGGATCCATATGAATCCCTATTACTAAACAACTACTCACTCATGGTGAGTTTGAAACAAAACATAATGAATTGTTCAACAAGGAAAAGTAAAGAAAGTAAAGTAGTAGAGAAGTAGGGTTTAGAGTAGGAAAATGTTGTAGAGTCTTCAATTGTTGGTGTCTTCTCCCGAATCTTGACAATTCTCCAAGTTCTTCAATTAGGGTTTCGTTCCAAGAGAGGAACCCTAGGCGCCGGAGGCACACCAAGGCACACACTAATTGTTCCTATCTTTTTTCTATTTATATTTATCCGCCATGCCCGAATCAAAATTGATTCGGGATAGCCTTATTTGTTGATTCGGACAGAGTGTCCGAATCAAACTCTCAATGCTGTTCCGGAGCTGGGCGATTCACTTTCTCTTGGCCGAATCACTTTTGATTCGGTCAACCCTTGGGCAGATCACTTCTGCAGCGTTATAATCTCGCTCGTTTGACCCTTTAAACCTTCGATCCACATCTTACCATAAACTAAGAAGTTGTAGCTCTTTGAATTAGCTTTTCAACAAGCTATTTACGCCGCAATAGGATAAGAATCATGTTCTCGGCAAGCCTTCGATGATGAATAGGTCAGTCTGTCCAGATTTGGTCTCGGGCGAATTCTCCTCGAGTCATTTTTTGATCCGGGCAGCGTGGAGGTTGATTCGACCAAGGGTGGCCTAATCACATGTGATTCGTGCACCCCCTGGCCTAATCAAATCTGCCTTGGGCGAATCACTTTTGCCTTTTGCCCAATTTTGCTTGTTTTTGCTCTCGATCGACCAAAATTTATCTAGATTTTCTTCGGGCCAATTCAAATCATGTAATACACATTTTTAACCTGAAATGGACAAATAAAGCATCAAACGATTTCATAAAACAACGTAAAAAATAAGAAGTAAAGTGAAAATCCAGACAAATATAAGATCATTTGTCTGCTCATCAGTTGGTAGACCTTGTGCCCTTCATTATGCACCTTCCCTCCACCTCAAACACTTGCCAAATCTTTTGAGAAAAATTTAAAAATTGCGTATTGTCACACAGTTGGCTGATGCTGATGAGATTGCAGTCAGTCCTTCTACGAGCTTCACATTTTTTAGCTTTGGCAATCCCTAAACTTCCAGCATTCCTTTTCCAAGGATTCTCCTTTTTAGTCCATTTTCAAATGTCACGTCTTGTTCCCTGCAGGATTGAATGTTAATCAGGCAGGATTTGTTCCCAGTCATATGTCCAGAGCATCCCTGTCAAAATACCAATCCCCTTTCTCTAATTTCGTTGAGTTATACCACACATGAGTGTGATAATTCATTCCAGGTCTATGCTTTGGAAAATTGCTTGGACATCGTTTCTGTGGCCTCTAGTGCTTGTTGAGTACAAGACAGGACCTTTGGATGTGACCAGCTATGATTGCAGAAGTAGCCACACCATTTGTCCCGTCGAGTTACAGCCATGTGCTGTACAAATTGCTCAAGCATCTTCTTGCTTTTTCTTCTGGGCTTTTTCTTCAGAGTCTGTTTTTGCTGTTCAGCTGATGTTGTCTTGCTTTGCATCTTTTGCAACGCCAGCAAACTATTCAAGTTGTTAGATCCTGTGTTGAGCATCTTTGTTGTCTTTCTATACAGATGTACTTCTTCCATTTCTTCATTGTACTTCTGTTCTTATTGATCTGCCTTCTCTTCCATACATGATATTGCCCTTAGGAGTTCCTCCTTTTCGTTATTCAGTCGACACTTTAGCGGTCAATCTTTCATTTACTTTCACTACATCCAAACGTTTGTCAATCATTTGAGTGTAGAGTTAAGCTAAGTACTCCGTTGTGATTTGATTACTACTTTATACTCACAAGCTTGCCCTTTTCGTGATATGTTTGAGCTTTGTCTATTCAGTAAGTTGTCCATAGTACTCAGCAACGCTCTCCCGGATCAAACTTTGTATGTCGAGTGATCGGCTCTGATACCAATTGAAATTTGTCTGCGCTACTGATCTCGAGTTACAGCTTCTGGAGTTACAGCTTCAGCTATATCACTCTCTATATCTTTCTGCTGAAATTATTCTTGTGACGAATAAGGAAGGCACTAAAAATTTGTTCACCCAGTTCGACAGTTTTCCTAAAGTCTAGAGAGGATCACTCTACGATCCTCAAGACTTCACTATCACGGTTCAAAGTACAAAGGACTCTCACCTCTACTTCTTACCTAGTCGAAATCTTTTGCTCAGTCTAACCCCCTAGACTAGCAAGCAGTCTAATTACACAGACTCTCTTTGTACTACCTACACACTTCCAGTAATGAATAGCTACAGACCTGACGTTCAGACTTAGCCTACCCTATTGCAATTTGCAGTACATGGAGTGCTTAAACAAACTCTATCTCAGAGTTGCTGTAACTTCTATAGACGACTTCTCCAACACTCTCTGCCAATCAGTCCGTCTCTCTCTCTCTAAGTTCTACCAACTCAGAATCTGCTCCCCCTTGATCAATGCCCACCTGAGAATACCAAGGAGAGATGCTCGTGTCATCAACAGCCTGCGACAGGTTCGTTCGTAGCTGTTCTCCGAAGCTCCTATTTGATCCTTCAACGAGCCACGCTCCACTCGAAATCTGTGGATCAAATCTTGATCAAAATCGGCGAGTTCTGATCTCTTCAGCACACCTCACAACACCTTCAGCCCTCTGCTTTAAACTCAGGTTGTGAGAATTCTCTACTTCGGTTTCTTCACCTCCTTACCTCTGGCACTGCCTCTGCCATGCTCTTATAGCTTCGTGGGTCGCCAGTGATGGAAATCTTGTTGCCTTTCGACTCGTATGACAACCCATCATTATCAAAATCTCTTCGTAGATTCTTACAAGGTTGTTGAAGATTCTGTTTCCTAATTTGAACTTTAAGATCTTTATCTTTTAAGCTTTTCTTCCAACCAAGAGATGACCTCTTCTTGACACTCGATGATGTTTTTTATGCAATTTGGACCTTTGAGACAATGGAAACACTTCTCTGGACTTTCTCAGTTTTCTGCTTTAGCTTCAAATCTTCAGGGATTGCTGAAGCAGAATCTGTCTTTTGCCTGTTGCCCAGTTTGCCTCAACTTTTGTGGTCCACAGAGTGCTGTAGCAGATCGTTGTGCTTGGTTGTTGTATCTCGCCCATTTTTCAAATTGTGCTCCAGCTTCAAATCTTTAGGGATTGCTGAAGCAGAATCTTGTGCAGTTTTGTCAAGGGATGCCATACATATAACAATTTTGATCCATTTTTCTGTGCTTAATCAAAATAGACATTCGTTCATTTTCGGACTTTTCATTGTAGTTTTACCTTTCTTCATCTTGTTTAAGGATAAATTCTATTAAATATCATATTTGAGTTTGTTTGGAGCAAACAATGCAATGCACAAATATTTGAGGCAAAAATAAGTCAAAATTTGGGCAAAATTATCAAGATGGCTTTATAGGGATGCCGAGCGCACAAGGATTGTCCAATTCAGACAAACCGTATCTAAAGCTAATTCAAATACCTACAACTTTTTAGTTTATATGAAGACCAAATTCGGAAGTGTTATGGGTCAAATAGGTGCCCGATGCACCAGAAGTGGCTGTAAGTGATTGAAGTTAACAAGGACCTGAATACGAAGTTATCTGGTCTTGAAGATGAAAAAGAAGATTTTCAAGAAACTACGGATGCTCTGAAGTCTGAAAAGAATTACCTCAGCCAGACCATCACCTTCCTGATGACTCAAGCCAAACAACATGAGGAACACTATGCTGTTGTGATTGAAGACTTGAGTCAAAACAAGAGAATGACGAAGATACTAAATAGTGGATCTAGCAACCTCGATGCCATTTTGGAATGTCAAAGGTACGGAGGAGGGATCAATGGTCTTGGCTATACAAGAGATGTTGGTTAGTGAAAAATGCAGTTTGTTAAAGTCCAGGAGACAGAACAACCTCAACCCCAAGTGAAAAAGGTAGACAGGCTAGCCAAACTTCAAAAACAGGTTCAGAAAAAAAAATACCCAGAACAAGCTAATAACAGATGCTATAGCAACCACTACAACAACATCATGAGATGATTATGGGGAGAGATGAACGCATCTGCTACTTCTGTAACCAAAGTGGTCACATCCAAAGACGCTATCCTATCCTGACGAAGTACTAGAAACCATAAAGACCACCTGCTGCAAGGTACTGGAAGACAATGGCCAAACACAGGCACTATGCATATGTATCCTACAACTTATCAAACTCAATGAAGAAAGGAAGCTGGTACTTTGACAGTGGATGCTCAGGATACATGATCGGAGATTGAAATTGTTTGATTGAAATCCAACCATGCAAAGAACTGAACGTAACATTTGGCAATGGGCTGAAAGGAAAGGTACTTGGAAAATGAATTCTATGCGTTCAGAGTTTCTGACGTTGGTGAAATGGTGGAAGTAAAATTACTAATGTAATCACGCTATGCAAACAATAATTTTTTTTATCCAAGTGACCTCGGGTCGAACCCAAGAGAAAAGCCAAGATTAATCTAAAGCTAGTTAGCAATGCTTAATGCAAGTCTACGAAAGAAAAAAACTAGGGTTTTGTCCTATACGCGAGGTGTCTCTAGTAAATACTAAAGAGAAGTTTGAGTTTGTTTTGAAATAAAGTTATAAAAAGCATAGCCGGGATCCTATTTCACCCCTAGGTCATGCGATTAGCAACACAAAATAGTATTTACATGCATAAGGTAATTTGATTGATAGTTCTAAGACTAAAGTATCATGCACTCTAGATTCAACTCTCGTTCCTTCTCTAGAAAAGGAATGATACCTAAGGGACACGGTTCTCAAACTCTGCTCTGTTGAACCGTGTAGAACATTAGTCCCTTAGTCCCTTAATCTCAACCTCTCGGTCGGTTGATCGGTAACTCAAGTCTGTTCTATACTTAGCTTAATAGAGTGCGAGTGTCGCTCTCGCGCACAAATGCTATCTAAGGTAAACATGTGACATCTTCTAAACATCCTAAGTTAATTTCTCATTCATCCTTAGGTGTTTTACTAATTCATACACATTCATGCATTTTGTCAAACACTTGGTACACATAAACTTAACATGACGATAAAGCATGTGAATTTTCAATCAAACTTCATTCATATTGATAACATACATGTTCTGCGTTCAATCTAACCTAAGGGATCCATAAGGATCCCTACTACTATGCGACTACTCACTCATGGTGAGTTTGATACAAAACATGGTTATATATAAAGGAAATTGTTCAACAATGAAAATTAAAGTAGTAGATTAGTAGAAATTGAGTAGAATGATGTTGTAGAATCTTTGGTTGTAGGCGTCTTCTCTAAAATTTCGACAAGTCTCTGAGTCTGCGATGATCTCTGGTTTAGGGTTTTCCCAAGAGAGGCACACCCTGATTTCTTCCATCTTTTTCTATTTATACTCTTGAAATTTGATCGGGTTGACTTGTCTTGCACGAATCAAAGTATCAGTTCCGGACAAAGGCTTCTGTGCTGGTCGAATCAATTCTGCTTGGTCGAATCATTAACGAAACAAACAAGATGTAAAGGGAAAATGCAAACAAATATATGGTTATTTGTCCGTACATCAGTCTACCTAAGCTGAAGAATGTCATGCTTGTAGATAGACTAAAGGCAAATATCATCAGCATAAGTCAACTCTGTGATGATACTCACTTTGTCAATTTCACTCGAGAATTCAGCAAAGTATTTGACAAAGAAGGCACATGCATAATGAATGGTACGAGGTCAGCAAACAATTGCTACCTACTGGAGGATGGTATAATAATCTCTGCATCAACCTGTTCGATGACTAAGGCTGAAGAGATGAATATGTGGCACAAGAGGATGGGACACTTGAATCTTAGAACCCTAAAAATATTGCTGCTAAGCACATGGTTCGAGGAATACTAGAGATCGAAGGTGACGTGAATGAGATTTGTGGCAAATGCCAAATAGGAAAATAAAAGAAGGTCACCCACCCAAAAGTTACTGAAATCAACACATCCAGACCACTTCAGTTACAATGTATGGACCTGATAGGACCAATGGAAAGTGAAAGTTGCGGAAGGAAATGGTACGCATTCGTTTGTGTGGACAACTACACTCATTTCTCTTGGATTGACTTCATAAGGGAGAAGTCAGAAACTATTAAGTTGGTAGTTGCTTTAGCAATCCGGCTGGAACTAGAGAAGGGTCTGCGAGTGGCAATGATAGAGCCTAGTTATATGCGCTATTTAGATCTTAACACTGTGCTTGTTTGCATTAATTTGTGTACAAGATTACTGGTTTTTTGGTATTTTTGTATTGCAGGATAAAACATGAGCATAAGTCAGATGTGCGCTAACAGACGTTTTAGAGCGCAATGCACGACTGCGCAAAGCTAGCAGCTCAAAAGGAGATAGCTGTTTCGGACTATAGTGCGCAAACCGACTGCGGAAAGCGAGTAGCGCAATCCGCGTGCGCAAAAGGGCAGAGTTTCTAAATATTGATCTCCTAGATTTGGGAAGTTGCTAAAAGTCTCTCGGGCCAAATCTAAGCATTCCTTGGGCTTCAAGACCACTATATAAGAGGAGGGAAGCCAGGGTTACAGAGAGAGAGAGAGCAGATAGAGAGCAGGACACTCGGCAGAAAAACACACGAGCTACTTCAGCCAGATTCTGCGCGAACTACCTGCGCCAGCCGAGAACAGCAACGCGCTATTGCGCCAACCTGCTACGTTTCTCTTGTTGCTTTAGTTTTATTTATTATTGCTATGATGTTTGTTTCTAACATGTCTAGCTAAACACATTGTATCGGTTGGGCATGATTCTATGAAGTATTTCCTTTGAGACTTGTTCTTAATGCTTGGTACATCTACTTATATTAATTCTATGCATATGGGTGATAATTAGTTGTGCGAATAAGGGAAGCCTTGAACCACAATCTTATTCTAATTGCTAGTTATTGTTTGTTAAACTAGTTGATAGCTTGACGATGACAACTAGGAGTAACACACTAGGATACTCAGCTGCTACTGTGATAGGATTCGTGGCTGTTTAGACTAGTTTCAGGAATTAATAGCTCATGAACTTTGAGCGGAACATGCGCGCACGTTAGGAAGCCTTGACCGGACACTAACTTAAGTAGAACTGCACTATAGATGTTTAGAGTCGATGATAAGGGATACATTCATAGAGGATTGTCTGTACCAATACTCTTCTTAGTCATAGTACTTAAAATCTACTGCATGCGCACGTATCGTGCATTTCTGCTTACACCACTGCTCATTCGCGCACCTGCGCAACCCAACCACTCACAACCCCAATTTCGTAAGTTGTAGGTTGCTAGCTAAAACGAGTCTGCTTGCTCCTTGTGGAATCGACCCTGACTTAACCGCTATACTAAGTGGAGAAGGAAGAATTAATTTGACGCGTACAACGACGCGCGATCAAATTTTGGCGCCGTTGCCGAGGAGCAACACAGATAAGTTTTAACTAGTTCAAGTTTTCTTTTACAGTAGCTAGTTATTTCTTTTTTATTTTCATTGGTGTTTCTGCCAGTACGCAATCAACATCCGCGTGCGCAACCTTGAAACAGTTGTGCTGCGCAGATCATAGTTGCGCACAGACAGGGGCAACAACCTAGTTTCTTTTAATTCCGTTTGCTTGAAGTCTAGAACAGGACATGGAGAATAACAGTGTCATTGGCGATAACTTAGGGGACAGAACCCCATAGGGACCTAACAATGCAAGGGCAGATAACCGCCCAGCTCGGTTCAGAGAGGAAGTGCAGCGCGAAGTTGAAGCAAGGATGGCCGCTGAAGTATATAATGTGCAACCCGCGCAACAGATCGTGCGACGCAGAATAGTGCGCGAGATGTCGGCTCCAATCACAGTCAACCAACCGTGGTGCATAGTGCTTCCACCCGATGGGCTTTTTGAACTACGGAGCTCATTCATTCATCATATGCCGAAGTTCCATGGGATGAACAACGAAAACCCAGTCAAGCATGTGCGCGAATTCCTAGTTATCTGCGAGAACATGAAGACCGACGGAGAGAGTGAAGAAGCGCTGAAGCTGAAGGCGTTCCCTTTTTCATTGTGTGATACAGCTAGGCATTGGCTGATGAGCTTACCAGCAGGATCTATTCGCACATGGGAGCAGCTCCAGAAGAAGTTCTTGGATAAGTTCTACCCCGCAGCAAAGATTGCGCTACTCAGGAGGGAATTGGCCGCACCTAGACAGGGCGTAGGAGAGTCACTATCAGAGTACTATGACCGTTTCAGGGAGCTGGAGGCCAACTGCTACAATCATGGCCTGCCCCAACATGTACTGATAGAGAATTTCCTGAACGGGCTACAACCGATGGAACTTAGGCTGCTGAACGCATGCGCAGGAGGTGATATATGCAACATGTACCCGGAGGATGTATGGCAGATGATCAAGGACTCTGCTGGACAGGTAAGGCATCAATTGACGCTTGAGAACAGTCGTGCGCGCGCTGTGCACCAGGTGGACTCTAGCGCCGAAATTAAGGAAATGAAAGCCATGCTGCAGAAAGTGATGAGTGCGCAAGGCGCGCAACCAGTTGCGCCAAAGGTATGCGAGTTCTGTACGTCCACTGAGCACAAAACCGACGCATGTCCCACACTTTTTGAGGAATCAGGAGATGTCAATGCTCTAGGAGGATGGGACACTAGAGGACCGCAGAGCCAGAATCAACCGCGGTTTGGATTGGCCACAAATGGATTCAGATGGAGGGAGGACAGCAATCCCCAAAGGCAGCCATCAGAATATCGTGCACCTCAGCAGGCACAGCAAGCATACAACCCACCGCACTGCCGCAATGACGCACCAACACAGAATAACCAGCGACTGCGGCGCTCCTTAGAAGACATAGTGGGTCAGTTGGCAGACACCGTGCGCAAGAACGATGAAAAATATGACAAGAGGTTCGAGTCAATTGAGAAGTAGTTGTCGCAGATTGCTACCACGGTCTATGAGCTGAAAAAGAGCAATGGCAACTTGCCTTGGCAAGTGATCCAAAACCCTAAGGGAGGAGTTAACGCTGTAACACTAAGGATTGGGCGCACAGTGGGGACAGCTCCAACCGCAAAGGAGCCAGCGCCGCCAGTTGCGCAACTTCCAGAGCCAGAACAGCCGGATGCGCAACCAGCCGCACCAGCTACGAACAAGCAGGGGGTGGCGCCAGGTATGATACAATCAGAAAAAAAGAGTACTAATACACCTGCACCTTTTCCTGTGCAGGCACATTTAGAAACGAAGGAGGCGCTGGACAAGGAGTTATACGAGTTATTCAGCAAGGTGGAAATAAACATTCCCTTGATTGAGGCAGTTCGGCAGATTCCTAGATATGCTAAATTCTTGAAGGAGCTGTGCACAAACAAGAGGAGGAAAGGCGAGTGCGCACAAGTAATGCTTAACGCACATGCATCAGCAATTGTGCAACACAAGGTACCACCTAAATGCCGGGATCCAGGTAAGTTCACCATACCGTGCACCCTAGGTAAGACCACGGTAAGCAACTGCATGATTGATCTCGGTGCATCTATAAATGTGCTTCCTTACTCCTTGAATGTGTCATTGCACCTTAGTCCACTAAAGCCTGCAGGTCTCACCATCCAATTAGCAGATCGGTCGTGCAAACAACCAACGGGCATGATAGAGGACGTTCTTGTCCGAGTAGGAGAGCTGGTGTTTCCAGTAGATTTCTACGTCTTGGAAATGGAGGGTGAGCCGAGCAAGGGAAGCGCGCAAATCCTACTGGGCAGACCATTTCTGATGACAGCGCGCACAAAGATAGACGTATGGAAAGGCACGCTCTCAATGGAGGTAGATGGCGAGGAGATTCACTTCAACATTTTCAAGGGGATGCAACACCCTCATGAGGACGCCACAGCACCCTCATGAGGACGCCACAGCGAGCCATAGGATGGACATTGGCTGACCTGCGCGGAGTAAGCCCTGATGTGTGCATGCACAGAATTCTGCTGGAAAATGATGCCAAACCATCTAGGGAACCTCAGCACAGATTGAATCCTATTATGATGGAGGTAGTACAGAAGGAGATCCTGAAGCTGCTTGACGCAGGTGTAATATACTCGATTTCAGATAGCAAGTGGGTGAGTTCAGTGCACGTTGTGCCTAAGAAAGGAGGCATCACAGTAGAGGAGAATGCGCAGGGCGAGCTAGTTCCCAAGCGCATACAGACTGGGTGGCGCATGTGCATTGACTACAGGAAGTTAAACGCAGTCACGCGCAAGGATCATTTCCCGCTACCATTCATGGATCAGATGCTCGACCGGTTGGCAGGAAAGCCACACTTTTGCTTCTTGGACGGTTATTCAGGGTACAATCAGATCCCTATTGCTGCGGAGGATCAGGAGAAGACAACCTTTACCTGCCCATTCGGTACCTTTGCGTTCCGGCGCATGTCGTTTGGGCTGTGTAATGCGCCAGGTACGTTCCAACGCTTAGTCATGAGCATTTTCTCTGATATGATTGGTTTATGTATTGAGGTATTCATGGATGACTTCACTGTGCACGGTGAGAGTTTGATGCATGTTTGGATAATCTTGATAAGGTCTTAGCGCGCTGCATTACCAAGAACTTAGTTCTCAATTATGAAAAATGTCACTTTATGGTGTCACATGGAATAGTCTTAGGACATATCGTCTTGCAGGAAGGAATTAAGGTCGATAAAGCAAAAATTGATCTTATCTCAAATCTGCCTTATTCCACTAATGTGCGCGACGTTAAGTAGTATCTTGGGCATGCAGGGTTCTATAGGCGCTTTATTAAAGATTTTTCTAAAATATGTATCCCATTGTTTAACCTCCTTCAAAAGGATGTGCGCTTTGAGTTCACTGATGAGTGCAGGAATGCTTTTGACAAGTTAAAGGATGCGCTGACCAGTGCGCCAGTAATGCGCGCACCAGACTGGAACCTACCATTTGAGCTGATGTGCGATGCCAGTGACTACGCTGTAGGCGCAGTACTTGGCCAGCGTGTGGATAAGAGGCCGCATGCTATCTATTATGCGTCGCGCACACTGGACACTGCGCAGAAGAACTACACAACGACCGAGAAGGAACTTCTGGCAATCGTATTTGCGCTGGAGAAGTTCCGCGCATATGTTCTGGGCGCTAAAGTCACTGTCTACACTAACCACGCTGCTATCCGCTACCTGATGTCCACGAAAGAGACTAAGCCACGCCTGATGCGCTGGTTGCTGCTGCTCCAAGAGTTCGATCTAGAAATCAAGGATAAAAAGGGGACGGAAAACACTGTTGCTAATCACCTAAGCAGGATAGTGAAGGAAGAGGAGCCAGGGCAGATCACGGAGACATTCCCTGACGAACACCTGATGGCGCTGAACGGTAAGGTACCATGGTATGTGCATATTGCAAATTACCTGGTCACAGGTGCGCTTCCTCCTCATTTCACTAAAACTCAATGCATGAGGTTAAAACATGAGTCTAAATATTACATTTGGGATGATCCATACATGCTTAGAATAGGCCCTGATCAGATCTTGAGGCGATGTGTGCCTGATCATGAGATGAGCTCTGTTTTGAGATTTTGTCATGCGCACGCGTGCGAAGGACACTTTTGTCCAAAGCGCACGAGCAGGAAAATCCTAGATTGCGGTTTTTATTGGCTGCACTTATTTCGTGACTCATATAACCACTGCAGGGCTTGTGATAGGTGTCAGCGCACAGTAAATATCTCAGCGCGCAACGAGATGCCACAAACACCTATACTGGTAGATGAAGTGTTCGATTTGTGGGGAATGGATTTCATGGGACCGTTTCCGCCATCTTGTGGATATGAGTACATACTAGTTGCGGTGGACTATGTCTCGAAGTGGGTCGAAGCTAAGGCCACTCGCAAGGATGATGGTAAAACGGTCGTTGACTTCTTAAGAACTAACATTTTCTGCAGGTACGAAGTACCTAAGTTAATAATTAGCGACCAGGGGCGCACTTCTGCAACAGAATAGTGGCGCAAGTACTAAAGCATTATGGGGTGCTCCACAAAACGTCCACTGCCTACCATCCTCAAACGAATGGCCAGGCTGAGGTTTCCAACAGAGAGATCAAGCGCATTCTGGAGAAAACCGTGAAACCTTCTCGCAAAGACTGGAGCCAGCGACTGGACGATGCACTCTGGGCATACAGGACTGCGCACAAGACACCGATTGGGACTTCACCATTTCGGTTGGTGTACGGAAAGGCGTGCCACCTACCGGTTGAGTTGGAGCGCAAGGCATACTGGGCAATGCGCACTTGCAATCTGAACCTTGATGAGGCTGGTAAAGAGCGCGCATTGGAGTTAAGCGAGCTAGAGGAGCTGCACTTGGATGCATATGAGGGGTTGCGCGACTACAAAGCGCGCACGAAAGCATTTCACGATAAGAACATCCTCAGACGCACGTTGGAGCAAGGAGACCGAGTGCTGTTGTTCTCCTCGCGCCTAAAACTAATGCCTGGGAAGCTGCGCAGCAAGTGGACGGGACCTTACACGGTCACAAAGGTTTTCCCGTATGGAACTATCGAGTTAGAGAACGAGCGCAAGCATCGCTTTCAGGTTAATGGGCAAAGAGTCAAGAAATACTTGGGAGAACCATGGGATGAGGCCACGCGCGAAGTTGATTTGGCGGAACCCGAAATAGAAGATGCGCAAGCTGCTGCGCCAGAGATACAACCTGCTGCACCGGAGGGAGAACTAGAAGCTACTGATTATATATCTTCTCCCTCACTGATTAACCTCGTTACTTATGATGTGCCACACAATTTTGGCCACACTGACCACCTATCTGTTCCTTTGCGCAGGACTAAGGAGGACATAGCACACAATGACGCACCAGAGCGCGCAGGAGCAAGTGTGGGGGTGGTCCGGAGCACGAACTTGAGCAAGTAACGAGGTACTGTCGAGCCAACGACGTTAAACAAAGGCACTTGTCGGGAGGTAACCCGACACGTTTCCATGTTTTATTTTTTTTTACACTTTTTTAGGATTTGCATTTTAGCTAGTTCAGCACTTGCATTTTTTTTTAGTCACGTAGCAATGCGCGAGTCAGTGCGCAGGACAGATGCGAAGGTCAGTGGGTATATAAGGGCAGATACTTAGAAAAATCCGGACATTCTGCAATTTCGACCGTTACCCACTCCGCACTGCTGCCCGCCGATATTTGCCGTCCGCCCACCGTTTCCAGTGTTCTCTAGAGAGATTTGAGGAGCAAAACACTACCAGCACACTAGGTAACCTCTCCTTCCTCGTTTTCAGACATTTTAGTGAGGGTTTGGTGAAGGTACCCGACTGAAGACGTAACCCTAGGTTCACAACCGCACCTAGTTAGCTAGCTCCGTTTGGTGATTTCTTTGCTGGGTTTTGTTGACGCGAGTGAGGCGCCCTTTTGGTAGAAATTTGAGGGTTTGATTTGAAGTTTTGATTTTGGGTAGAGCGTTGACTACAGTTGACCGTTGCAACTATGAGGCCAGCCGAGGACAAGGACACCCCAGCCTCGTTCACACGGAAGTATGATGCCTTCTGGAGGCTGGACATGTATGGCACACCGAGCATCAGCAGGGACTTCTTGCGCGAGATGGGCTTATGGTCGCAGAAAAGCTCGCGCAGGCTGGCTGGGAAGCGCTAATGGACTTAGAAAGCGCGGCCGATAAAGAGGACACCTGTGAGTTCCTGGCGTCCCTGCAGATCCAATACTTAGAGATCCGGTACCGACACCGAGGGGTGTGGTACATTGCATCGGCTAAGAGATTGAAGCTCATTCTGCGCTGTGACAAGGTGCGCGAGCACGAGGTGGATACGCACACCAATCAGGAGGCATGGCGCGAGATGGCGCCCGGCAAACCGTTCACCGCTGGGCGCAGCCGAGGGCGTGAGCTGCGCGACCCCTGGATGTATTACCTGTGGCGCATGGTCGCGTACACAGTTATTGGCCGCTACAATGGTGCGCCGAAGGTCAGCCTGCTTGATATGGTTGTGCTGAAGGGGTTGTATTATGAGAAGAAGGTGAGGTTCGTGTCGGACATGGTAGTGCACTGGGAGCGGCTCAGCACCAAGGGCCCGCTCACTTGTGGAGGTGTGATTACGCATTTGCTGCGTGGGCTGCACGGAGAGCCAGAGGTGCCTGAGCACACAGTTATTCCAGCCGTTCCTCTTGACCGTGCTCCGATGCTGCAGTACCGAGCAGTTACTGCTAAGGGAGACGGGTCCCTGGAATGGTGTTACCGGCTGCAGGCTGCTAGGGCACCGAGGCACGCGGCAATAAGAGGAGCGCCCGCGGAGAGTAGTGCGCGGCAAGAGGAAGCTGCTGCTGAGGAGGAAATGGAGAATGTGGAGGCACCAGTCGTGCCGCCGGCTCGGCGCTGAGGACGCGCGCTCAGACTGGAGCGCGCGCGTGAGCGAGTTGACCGCCAGGGGAAGTTGTCACCATTGACATCAAAGATTCTCCCCCGCGCACGCCAGCAAAGCGGCGCAGACAGGATTCTGAGGAGGCGCCAGCAGAGCAGCGCATGTTGTTCAACGTCATGCGCGTGCTGGAGTACTTGGCGCCTGAGGGGGCAGATTTAAGCATCAATCCACCAGCAGGGTGGCAATTTGGAGAACCCATTCCCCCTGTCCTCAGTCTGCGCAGTTCACCTCCAGGATCACCTTCAGAGCAGCGCCAGCCAGCCAGTTCTCCCGCGCAGTCACTAGCCCAATCCTCAGTGCGCACCCCAGTCATGGACCCACAGCCAATGCCATCAGAGCCCCCTCAGCAACCCTCTGCCCAGAGAAGTCGAGTGTAGGAAAGTGGGCGCGGGTGTAAACCCGTACGCTGACCTGAGCAAGTAGACCAAGGAGGGAGAGCGGGGCGTTGTTCCATAGCTGCTATCTGAAGGCCGAGATTGGAACCGTTCTGGGAAAATCAGAAGAATGGACGAAGCCGTATAAAAGAAAGAAATCAGTTGAAGATATACGCAAGAAAAAGAAGAATCAGCGTGCGCACACAACTCCATACTAGCGCATGCGCAAGTCCAAAGAAAAAATCGTCAAGGACGAAAGGCTTGAGTTCCCAAGAAGCGCGCGAATGAATCACGCACCTGAAGATACTTGCGCAATTATCCATGTACCAGAAATCGGAGTAGAGACCGACAACCAGGAGCCTACGAAGAGCTATCTCCGAATCATCCGAATTAAATTGCATCCTGGCTGAGAAGTAACAAATTTCAAAATTATTATATTAGAATTGTTAAGGGTTTGTGCGTGTAGGTGATAGAGCAACGCAGGGTGAATCGCTGTGCGGATCGCGCATGAGTATGAGGCTGTGCGCTAGACTTCAAAGAGGTAAAAGTATCTGTGCTTCAGTACTTATTCGGGACGAACAAAGGCAAAGTGTGGGGGATTTGATAGAGCCTAGTTATATGCGCTATTTAGATCTTAACACTGTGCTTGTTTGCATTATTTTGTGTACAAGATTACTGGTTTTTCGGTATTTTTGTATTGCAGGATAAAACATGAGCATAAGTCAGATGTGCGCTAACGGACGTTTTAGAGCGCAATGCACGACTGCGCAAAGCTAGCAGCGCAAAAGGAGATAGCTGTTTCGGACTACAGTGCGCAAACCGACTGCGGAAAGCGAGTAGCGCAATCCGCGTGCGTAGAAGGGCAGAGTTTCTAAATATTGATCTCCTAGATTTGGGAAGTTGCTAAAAGTTTCTCGGGCTAAATCTAAGCATTCCTTGGGCTTCAAGACCACTGTATAAGAGGAGGGAAGCTAGGGTTACAGAGAGAGAGAGCAAATAGAGAGAAGGACACTCGGCAGAAAAAGACACGAGCTACTTCTGCCAGATTCTACGCGAACCACCTGTGCCAGCTGAGAACAGCAACGCGCTATTGCGCCAACCTGCTACGTTTCTCTTGTTGCTTTATTTTTATTTATTATAGCTATGATGTTTGTTTCTAGCTAAACACATTGTATCGGTTGGGCATGATTCTATGAAGTATTTCCTTTGAGACTTGTTCTTAATGCTTGGTACATCTACTTATATTAATTCTATGCATATGGGTGATAATTAGTTGTGCGAATAAGGGAAGCCTTGAACCGCAATCTTATTCTAATTGCTAGTTATTGTATGTTAAACTAGTTGATAGCTTGATGGTGACAACTAGGAGTGAAATTTCACAGCGTCTCAATTAGGCAGACTTGTGAACAAGCAGTTGCTGCAGCACACTCTTGTTCACTCGGGAATTGTCTCAGCAAACAATGAACAAGACAGAAGTTTGTTCACCCAGTTTGGCCAACTGCCTACGTCTGGGGAGGACTATTCTCCAGTCCTCAATCCACAAAACTCGAATGTGTCCAAGTACACACGGTTACAACTCCACGCAACCTATGCTACTCAACCTTTGTGTGGATCACTTGACACAATCAGAACAGGCTCTGACTTGTGTCTGCACACCCTCTACAAATGTCAATCTAGAATAGCTACAGACTTCTCAAGACTCAGCCTATTCTAAACTACACTCAACTCAGCAGGGTTGCTATAGCAACTGCGGTAACACACAGCTGAAGCACAATTTGTCAGCGTCGCTCCAAAGCCTTCTGCCGAGCCGTTCGAACGATTCCACGAGCGCTGCACACTCTGGAATACTCCCCCTCACTTAGTGACCACCTGCCACTAGCAAGAACCACCGCTTAGACACTCGACCGAGCCACACACCCGTCAGTTCTTCCGCGGCTGCCCTTGATCAACAAACAAGCACCACTGCTCTGAATTGGCTTCCAGATCAAGCTCGAATCAGACTCTGCAAGTCTTGATTCCCTTCTGCTTCTGTCACCACGGCTCTGCGCTCACGCTCTGCTATCGAGTGATGATCGAAGAATTCGTCCGTCGCACACCAA
Organism: Umbilicus rupestris; assembly: GCA_963678935.1. NCBI lineage: Eukaryota > Viridiplantae > Streptophyta > Magnoliopsida > Saxifragales > Crassulaceae > Umbilicus > Umbilicus rupestris. The sequence continues at coordinate 8,809,513 of OY787618.1, forward strand.
AATTGCTCTCTCTAAATTCTGTGTATGCACTCGTGTATCCCTCAGCTTCGATCAACCATTCTACTCTAAACCCCTTCCTTTTAAATAGCAGCACCAGCTTTAAGCAATGTCCAGGTTTAGGCAATGTCCCAAAAAGAACAATTATCTCCTAAAATCTAGGAGATTAGATTTGATACAATGCAATGCAAACTACTCCACAGCTGACTACAATTATCTACAATGCAAACTCCTTCTCTGACTAGTAAACCTCACTAGAATATACTCCACAGCTGTTTAGAAATTCTTCAGATGCTCTCCGTAGAGTTTCCAGCCCTTCTAGACACGCCCAGATTGCTGCTGCTTCTCGGACAGATGATGCAGCCAGTTGAACAAGCTCCTGCTATAGCATCCCCTGCTACAGCTGCTGCTAGTTCACTTCTGCTGGACTGCTTGTTTACTTGTGCTGTGGAAACTCCTTGTTCACTTGTGCTGTTTTTGTCAAACACTGCCATACTACATTATCAATCTCCCCCTTGGCATTTTGACAAAACCTTAGAGAGTTTGTTTTCCGGAATAAAATTTCTTAACCTCTCCTTCTTCTCCTTATCGTCTCCTCCCCCTTTTTGAAAAGATGACAAGGGGGCAGTCTCCTAGCCGTCCTATGGAGGTAAAACACAGAGCCCCAGAGAGGCTCGTAGGTCTTCAAACCGGGCTGCATCCAGAGCTTTTGTGAAGATATCAGCAAGTTGTTTGGCAGACACCACATGCTGTAGCACAATGATATTCTTTTCAACTAGATCACGGATGAAGTGATGACGAATGTCAATGTGCTTGGCTCTGCTGTGCTGAACCGGATTCTTAGATATGCTGATGGCACACATATTGTCACAGTAGAGGGTCATTTCATCTTGAGCAATCCCATACTCACTCAGCATTTGCTTCATCCCCAACATTTGTGCACAGCAGCTCCCAGCAGCTATGTATTCAGCCTCGGTAGTGGATAGAGAAATGCTGCTCTGTTTCCCGCTGAACCAAGAGACCAGGTTATTTCCTAGGAAGAAGCATCCTCCCGAAGTGCTCTTCCTGTCCTCTGAGCATCCTGCCCAGTCTGCATCGCTGTATCCTACCAGATTAGCATTTGTGTCTTTAGTATACCATAAGCCATAGTCCACAGTTCCTCCAACATAACGAATGATGCGCTTGACCAACTGCAAGTGACTATCTTTGGGACAAGCTTGAAATCTGGCACAGACTCCTACTGCAAATGAAATGTCAGGGCGGCTGGTAGTCAGGTATAGCAAGCTCCCAATCATACTTCTGTAGATAGTCTGACTAACTTCCATACCGTGCTCATCTTTAATGGCTTTAACATGAGTGGCAGCAGGAGTTCGTTTGTGACTGGCCTTATCTAGCTGGAATTTCTGCACAAGATTCTTGCTGTATTTGCTTTTAGCAATAAAGATGCCATCTTCTTTCTGGGTAATCTCCAGACCAAGGAAGTATGACAGTTCTCCTACCATGCTCATTTGAAATTCTTGCTGCATGTGATTCACAAACTGCTTCACCAGGTGCTGAGACTTTGATCCAAAGACTATATCATCCACATATATTTGAGCAATGATCACATCTGACTGAGTTCTTTTGACAAATAGAGTTTTGTCAGCTCCCCCTCGTTTGTAGCCATGTTTTTCTAAGAACACTGTCAACCTCTCATAACATGCCCGAGGAGCCTGTTTCAGTCCGTATAAGGCTTTCTTCAATTTATATACATGCTCTGGGTGATGAGGATCTTCAAAACCTTTTGGTTGAGAGACATAGACTTCTTCAGACAGGTCTCTATTCAGGAACGCACTTTTAACATCCATTTGATATAGTTTGAACCCTAGGAAACAAGACATTGCTAGAAGAAGTCTGATGGCCTCTAGGCGAGCCACTGGAGCAAATATTTCTTCGAAGTCTAGACCCTCAATCTGAGAATATCCCTGGGCAACCAGTGTGGCTTTATTTCTTGTAATGTTGCCTTTTTCATCAGTTTTGTTTTTGAACACCCACTTTGTGCCTATAATATTTACTTCATTTGGTCTGTCTACCAGATCCCAAACATCATGTCTTTCAAACTCTGCCAATTCTTCCTGCATCGTTATTATCCAGAATTCATCACTCATGGCTTCCTTGAAATTCTTGGGTTCAATGCTGGACATAAAACATGTATTAAGGTAAGCATGGCTTCTGGTTCTTCTTCTTTCTGACAGGTCTCCAATTACATTTGTCTGGGGATGATTCTTCTGAATCTTCTTCGGAGGCTGCCTTGAAGGTGGATTGGAAGTTTCAGAGTTCACATCTTCAGACATGCTTTCAAATTGTATATCTGGGTTTTCTGCTTCAGCACTTGCTATAGCATCTTCTGGAGCCACAGCTTGTTCACTTCTATTCTGACTGACAGACACCTCCTCAAGATCAGAGTCTTCATCATCAGTGACAGTATCAGAGGGAGGCACTTCTTCAGCATCGTTGACAACAACATTTATGGATTCCATTACTGTATGTGTCCGGTGGTTGTAGACTCGATAAGCTCTGTTGTTTGTTGAGTAGCCCAGAAACAGACCAGGATCACTTTTTGGGTCTAGTTTCTGCCTATACTCCCGATCTCTTAGAATAAAACAGTCACTTCCAAAGACGTGAAAGTATTTAACTGTGGGCTTCTTCTGATTCCAGAGCTCATAGCAGGTCTGGTTGGTTCCTCTCCGTAAGGTGACTCTATTGATGATGTAACAAGCGGTATTCATGGCCTCTGCCCAGAATTTCAGGGGAACCCTCTTAGCATGGATCATGACTCTGGCCATTTCTTGGATTGTTCGATTCTTTCGTTCCACTACACCATTCTGCTGAGGGGTAATGGGAGAGGAGTAATGATGTGAGATACCCCTTTGTCGACAGAAATCATCCATATCTTTGTTTTCAAATTCCCTGCCATGATCACTGCGAATGCTGCTGATTCTGAGGTTTTTCTCTTGCTCTAGACGAGACACCAGCGACACAATGACTCTCACAGTATCTGATTTTTCTCTGATAAAATCAATCCAGGTGAATCTGGAGTAGTCATCAACACAGACAAATGCATACCTTTTTCTGCCCAGACTCTCGACTTCCATTGGTCCCATCAGATCCATGTGAATCAACTGTAGAGGCCTGGTGGTACCAATATCTTTGACTCTTAGATGTGAAGCCTTCTTTTGTTTCCCAATCTGACAGTCACCACAGATAGAGTCTGTCTCCCCTTTTAGCAGCGGTATTCCTCTGACTAGACCTTCCGTAGCAATTCTCTTCAGAGTTCTCAGGTTAACATGCCCCATCCTTCTGTGCCATAGAATCATTTCCTCGGCCTTTGTCAGCATACATTTCTGAATCGGTGAGTTTGAACTCACATTGAGAAGATAGCAGTTGCTCTTTGATCTGGCTCCTTCCATTATACATTTTCCAGATTTGTCGAGGACTTTGCATGAGTCTTTCATAAATTTTACCTGTTTAGTCCCATCACACAGCTGACTAATGCTTATGAGATTTGCCTTTAGCCCTTCCACTAGAAGAACATTGCTCAGGCTCGGCATCCGTTCAACTGCCAAAGTTCCCCTTCCCAGAACTCTTCCTTTTAGGCCGTTACCAAACTTCACACGTTGTTCCAAACAGGGTGTAATGTTTTTCAAGAAGGATCTTTCTCCTGTCATATGTCCTGAACAACCACTGTCAAAGTACCAGCTTATCTTGTCCGAGGTGCTAGCTGTGCTGACAAGAGCGAGGAGCTGAGTCTGCGCATGATTCTGCCTGACAGGTTCCCTGGCTGAAGCTATTCCGGCATGAGCTGAGGAACAGTTTCTTTTTATGTGACCTTTGCGACCGCAGCTGTAACATTTTTTATACTTTGAAACTCTCTTGTAACGGTGATACAGAGGTTGCTGTAGCAAGTCCTGGTTCAATCTTCCTTGTGTTTTTCTGCCTCTTCTGACAGACCTGTATCTGGCCAAGTTGCATTCATCTTCACTCAGCTCTTTCTCGTCTTCACTTCCACTGGCAGAGAGAGCCCTATTTTTCATCGGTTTGCTAGTGCAGTTGATTTGTCGATGACCGTAGCCTGCACAGTTCCAGCATTGGACTCCCTTCTTCATTTCTTTCTTTTCGTCTTCATTCTGAGCCGATTCGTTCCCTTTTCTGTTATTTTCACGGCCCCTTCTGAATTGTTTTCGCGAAGAAGAGCTTTTCCCAGTTCTGGATTCCATGTTCTTCAGAAGCTTTCCAAGATTCTTAACAAGCATACTCAGCTGATCTTCTGGAACTGCCTTCTTGGATTCTGCTTCAGCTTTTAGTCCAACATCCTTGTCCTTAGCAGTGATGTTTTCTTTAACCAGCTTCATCTCAAATTGTTTGAGAGACCTCATCAATTCTTCAAGCCTCATAAATCTGACATTTTGAGCTTCTTCAATGGCCGTCACTTTCATGTCAAATCTTGTGGGCAGCGATCTAAGAACCTTTGTGATCAGCTTTTCTTCTGGGATGGGTTCACCAAGAGCATGGGCTTCATTTGCAAGATCACAGAGTTTAGCATTAAACTCAGTCACAGTCTCCTCTTCCAGCATTCTCAGATTCTCAAACTGTGTAGCAATGATCTGGAGTCTTGACAGCTTCACTCTATCAGTTCCTTCATGTGCAGTTTGCAGAATTTCCCACGCTTGTTTGGCCATGTCACAGTTCGATATCAACCTGAAATTGTTAGCATCAACTGCAGCAAAAATTGCATTCAGGGCCTTTGAATTACCAGTTGCTGCAGCTCCCTCTTCAGCAGTCCATTGTTCTTCAGGCTTTATCCGTGTGACTCCCTGTTCATCCATGGTGATGAGCGGACAAATGACCTTATATTTATCCATATTTTCCCCTTACTTCTTGTTTGTTCCGCTATTTTATAAAGTCATTTGATGTTTTCTTTGCCCATTTCAGGTTAGAAATGTATACTACATGATATGAAGTGGTGCGAAGAAAATCTGGATGAATTCTAGTTGATCAAGAGCAAAATCAAGCAAAAGGCTAGTTTGATTCGTCCATGACTGACCTATTCAGCTTCGAAGGCTCACTGAGCACACGTTTCTTATCCGATTAAGGCGTGCCATGTCTTGTTGGAAAGATAACTCAAAGGGGTACAAATTCATAGTTTACATCAAGACATAATTCGAAGGTTTAAGGGGTCAAAACAGACGAGATTCCAGCGCTGCAGATTTGGGTCTCCCAAAGAGGAATTCAGGATAGGCCGAATCACTATTGATTCGGCCAAAGAAAGGTGATTCGGGCAAGCATGATACTTCACTACAGCACTGAACAGATGATTCGCACGAATCACCTCAAGGCTTGCCCGAATCAAAGTTGATTCGGGGAGAATTTGCCTGTAGATCAAATCTGGGCAGACTGACCTGTTTATCTTCGAAGGCTTGCCGAGCGCGCGATTCTTATCCGATTGGGACGTTCTATAGCTTGTTGGAAAGGTAATTCAAAGATCTACAACTTCTTAGTTTCCGTCAAGACGTAAATCAAAGGTTTAAAGTGTCAAAAAAGCTAGTTGCTAACTGCAGAAGTGATTCGGCCGAATCACTCTCAGCTGCACGAATCGACCTGATCCGGGGAAAGTCTTGAAGGTTTGACCGAATCACTTGAGGGGTTGACCGAATCAAAAGTGATTCGACCAGGATAAGTGATTCGCCCAAACTTAAAACAACACTGAGAAAAAGATTCGAGCGAATCACATGGGCATTGACCGAATCAAGTGATTCGGTCACTTCGGGCACTTATTGGAAATCTTCACAAAGTATAAATAGAAGGAGATAGAAGTGAAGAAAGAAGAAGCTTGCTTTTCTCTCAACCCTAAAAAGGAGCTTCCACATTTTCTCAACCCTAGGCGACTGGAGCTCGGAGAAGACCAAGCTTGGGTGAAGACCCAAGCTTGGATTGAAGATTCTACATCAACCTCTCTTAAACCCTTTGGCTTTGTATTTACATTCATGCTTCCCTTAGTTGTCATGTTTTTGTGCACACTCATTATGAGTGAGTAGTTGTTCTTGTGGTTGGGGATTAAATGGATCCCCTAGGATTGGATATGATGTAGAACTCTATTGTTATTGCATTGAATGAAGTTTGGTTTGATTATATTGTGCCCTAGCTATGTATTCATTGTATGCACACCAAGTGTTTGACGAAATGCTTAAGTGAGTATGCTTGGTTAAAACCCCTAAGGAAGGAGCGAGAGTTGAACTTAGGATGTCTCATAGTTATTGTATGATCATAGATGGAGTGTTTGTGCGCGAGAGTGACATGCACTCTTGACATTAGGCTAAGTTTTAAGCGGATTTGAGTAACCGGCCAATAGACCGAGAGGGTGCGGTTATGGGACTCAAGTTCTACACGGTTCAATAGAGCGAGAGTTTGAGAACCATGTCCTTTGTGTATCCTCTCCACTCTAGGGAAGGAGCGAGAGTTGAACCTAGAGTGGACGATGCATTAGCCTTGCTTTTATCAACCAAATGTAGTTCATGCATGTATTAGTGAGTTATTTCATTTCCTCATATCTTAGGAGAGAAGTTGAATCCCTAGTCACCCTTTTGTTTCATCAACCAAAAACACCAAAAATATCATTTATCTTTAGTGCTTGCTAGAGATACCTCTATAGGAGGACATATCCCCCCCAAATCCGTAGACTTTCAATAATAGCATTAATTAGTTGTAAATTAGTCTAAGCTTTTCTCTTGGGTTCGACCCGAGGTCACTCGGTTATAAATATTGTTTGATATTTGCGTGACTAGAATAGCATTTCATTTTGCTTGCCTAAAACGCCAACGTCACATGGTAATTGGGGGAGACCACTGGACCATTATTGCTCTCCAGGTCTTCTCATCAATGGCCTTGAGAAAGGTTTTCATCCTAGCCTTCCAATATCCATAGTTGCTTTCTTCCAACAATGGAGGTCTGCTTGTGCTCTGTCCTTCTTTCATTGTCGTGGCTACTTCAGAGACACTGTAGGATCTTTTACTCTGTGTGTCGATCTCCCGCTCTAATACAATTGAAATTTCACAGCGTCTCAATTAGGCAGACTTGTGAACAAGCAGTTGTTGCAGCACACTCTTGTTCACTCAGGAATTGTCTCAGCAAACAATGAACAAGACAGAAGTTTGTTCACCCAGTTCGGCCAACTGCCTACGTCTGGGGAAGACTATTCTCCAGTCCTCAATCCACAAAACTCGAACGTGTCCAAGTACACACGGTTACAACTCCACGCAACCTATGCTACTCAACCTTTGTGTGGATCACTTGACACAATCAGAACAGACTCTGACTTGTGTCTGCACACCCTCTACAAATGTCAATCTAGAATAGCTACAGACTTCTCAAGACTCAGCCTATTCTAAACTACACTCAACTCAGCAGGGTTGCTGTAGCAACTGCTATAACACACAGCTGAAGCACAATTTGTCCGCGTCGCTCCAAAGCCTTCAGCCGAGCCGTTCGAACGATTCCACGAGCGCTGCACACTCTGCAATACTCCCCCTCACTCAGTGACCACCTGCCACTAGCGAGAACCACCACTTAGACACTCGACCGAGCCACACACTCGTCAGTTCTTCCGCGGCTGCCCTTGATCAACCAACAAGCACCACTGCTCTGAATTGGCTTCCAGATCAAGCTCAAATCAGACTCTGCAAGTCCTGATTCCCTTCTGCTTTTGTCACCATGGCTCTGCGCTCACGCTCTGCTCTCGGGTGATGATCGAAGAATTCGTCCGTCGCACACCAAAATTGCTCTCTCTAAATTCTGTGTATGCACTCGTGTATCCCTCAGCTTCGATCAACCATTCTGCTCTAAACCCCTTCTTCTTAAATAGCAGCACCAGCTTTAAGCAATGTCCAGGTTTAGGCAATGTCCCAAAAAGAATAATTATCTCCTAAAATCTAGGAGATTAGATTTGATATTTATCTACAATGCAAACTCCTTCTCTGACTAGTAAACCTCACTGGAATATACTCCACAGCTGCTTAGAAATTCTTCAGATGCTCTCCGTAGAGTTTCCAGCCCTTCTAGACACGCCCAGATTGCTGTTGCTTCTCGGACAGATGATGCAGCCAGTTGAACAAGCTCCTGCTATAGCATCCCCTGCTACAGCTGCTGCTAGTTCACTTCTGCTGGACTGCTTATTTACTTGTGCTGTAGCAACTCCTTGTTCACTTGTGCTGTTTTTGTCAAACACTGCCATACTACATTATCAAGGAGTAACACACTAGGATACTCAGCTGCTACTGTGATGGGATTCAGGAATTAATAGCTCATGAACTTTGATCGGAACATGCGCGAACGTTAGGAAGTCTTGACCGGACACTAACTTAAGTAGAACTGCATTATAGATGTTTAGAGTCGATGATAAGGGATACATTCATAGAGGATTGTCTGTACCGATACTCTTCATAGTCATAGTACTTAAAATCTACTGCCTGCGCACGTATCGTGCATTTCTGCTTACACCACTGCTCATTCGCGCACCTGCGCAATCCAACCACTCACAACCCCAATTTCGTAAGTTGTAGGTTGCTAGCTAAAACGAGTCTGCTTGCTCCTTGTGGAAAATCGACCCTGACTTAGCCGCTATACTAAGTGGAGAAGGAAGGATTAATTTGACGCGTACAACGACGCACGATCAGGCAACTATAAGGAGTGACCATGGAAAGGAGTTTGAGAATGATGCTCTAGATATGTTCTGAAGCAACCATGGTATCACCCATCACACCATAGCAGAATGGAGCGGTTGAGCACAAGATTAGGACAATAAAGTACAAGCCCTTTGTAGAATCGTCACAGTTGAGCAGAATACGGACAATCAAAGTGTAAAGCAACGCTTCATGTACGCTGACTAGAGGTCACCGATCAAGGGGGAGCATCTCCAGAGTTGAGTTGTTCTAGGTCATAGAGTAAGACTTAGCATCTGGAAGAGATCACAGAGTCTGAGACCCATGCTACTGAAGAGCAAACTTGACAGAGTAAGTTGTTGTAGTTTCCTATCATACACTGTGTTGTGCAGTTGATAGAATACGCTAGTTTGTGTGTGCAATTCTGCTATGTTGCTGATCCGGAGTTATAGCTTCTGCTTAAGGACTCTCTATATCGTTCTGTGGAATTACTCTACTATCAGAATAAGAAAGACACAATGTTTGTTCACCACAAGATTCCACTATCTCAATTTAAAGTACAAGGACTATACCTCTACTTCTTACCTAGCTGAAATCTAATGCTCAGTCTAATCTCCTAGACTAGCTAGCAGACTGATCCCACAGACCCTCTTCGTGCAACCTACAGACTCTCAGTAAGAAATAGCTATAAGAACCGGCAGTTGCTCTATAAAACCGCCGGTTCCCTTACCCAAACCGCAGGTGCACCTCAGAACCGGCGCTTTTCAGAGAAAAACCAAATTTGCAAAGGGGGGCCGCTTCGCTCCTAAAACCGGCGGTTTCACTATCAAACCTCTGGTTCGCTCCTAAAACCGGCGGTTTCACTATCAAATCTCCAGTTCCCTTATCCAAACCGCCGGTTCACCTCATAACCGGCCCTTTTCGGAGAAAACCAAATTTGCAAAGGGGGGTTGTTCGCTCCTAAAACCGGCGGGTTCTATATCAAACCTCCGGTTCCCTTATCCAAACCGCCGGTTCACCTCAAAACCGGCCCTTTTTAGAGAAATCAAAAATTTGCATAGGGGGGCCGGTTCTAATCCGAAACCGTCGGTTTTTCCTTCTAACCGCCAATTTTACCTGACAAACCGCCGGTTCCCTAACCCACTCCACACATTAAGAACCAGGTAAATAGACTAAGGGTTCCGTAACCAAATCATCATGTCATGTCACGTACCATGCAAGCTAAATAAACCTAAATGATGAATAATCTAAGTGCACTCAAAATGATGCAGAAAACTAAAAAAAAAAAATTAAATAAACTTACAGTGCAGGTTACTCCCCGAAGAGGCCTAATTTAACTTCATGGTGAGACGAGGTTGAAGCGCAAAAATCAGAAACACTCTCGAGAAGTCCCTTGCTGGGATCCCTTCGCGAGAGGTGGATCGTCTGAAATTCCGTCCGGTGGAGCAAGTCCCTTGAGGATGTGGTAGTGCTTCAGGCGTTGACCATTTACGACTAAGGATTTGCCGTCCTCGACAGTGATTTCCACATGGCCGTCAGGATAGGCACGGGCCACAGTATACGGTCCACTCCATTTGGTCTTCAGTTTTCCAGGAAATAATCTTATACTAGAGTTATAGAGAAGAACTCGCTCTCCCTCATCGAATTCTCTGCGCACTATCCTCTTGTCATGCCACTTCTTAGTCCTTTCTTTTTAGATGCGGGCATTCTCATAAGAATCAAGCCTGATTTCATCGAGCTCATGTAACTGCAACACTCTTTTCTCCCCGGCGGTTTTCATATCGAAGTTCAATGCTTTGACCGCCCACATCGCTTTGTGTTCGAGCTCTACTGGCAGGTGACAGGGCTTTCCGTATACAAGTCTGAACAGACTCATACCAATAGGGGTCTTGTACGCAGTTCGGTATGCCCATAGTGCATCGTCAAGCTTGGAGGCCCACTCCTTTCGAGAACTAGACACGGTCTTTTTGAGAATAATCTTTATCTCCCTATTGGAGACTTCAACCTGGCGACTAGTTTGGGGGTGATACGGGGTACCCGTCTTGTGATACAGACCATATTTGACGTTGGCGTTTTAGGCAAGCAAAATGAAGTGCTATTCTAGTCACGCAAATATCAAATAATATTTATAACCGAGTGACCTCGGGTCGAACCCAAGAGAAAAGCTTAGACTAATTGACAACTAATTAATGCTACTATTGTAAGTCTACGGTTTTTGGGGGGGTTTTGTCCTCCTATAGAGGTATCTCTAGTAAGCACTAAAGATAAATGATATTTTTGGGTTTTGCTTAATGAATAAAAGGGTGACTAGGGATTCAACTTCTCCCCTAAGATATGAGGAAAATGAAATAACTCACTAATACATGCATGAACTACATTTGGTTGATAAAAGCAAGGCTAATGCATCATCCGCTCTAGGTTCAACTCTCGCTCCTTCCCTAGAATGGAGAGGATACACAAATGACATGGTTCTCAAACTCTCGTTCTATTGAACCGTGTAGAACTTGAGTCCCATAACCGCACCCTCTCGGTCTATTGGCCGGTTACTCAAATCCGCTTAAAACTTAGCCTAATGTCAAGAGTGTATGTCGCTCTCACGCACAAACACTCCATCTATGATCATACAGTAGCTATGAAACATCCTAAGTTCAACTCTCGTTCCTTCCTTAGGGGTTTTACCCAAGCATACTCACGCATTTCGTCAAACATTTGGTGTGCATACAATGAATACATAGCTAGGGCACAAGTAATCTAACCAAACTTCAGTCAATACAATAACATAGTGTTCTACATCATATCCAATCCTAGGGGATCCATTTAATCCCTAATCACAAGAACAACTACTCACTCATAATGAGTGTGCACAAATACATGACAGCTAAGTGAAACATCAATGTAAATACAAAGTTAAAGGGTTTAAGAGAGGTTGATGTAGAATCTTCGATCCAAACTTCAATCTTCAATCAAGCTTGATCTTCTCCGAGTTCCAGTCGCCTAGGGTTGCGAAAAATGTTGAAGCTCTCTTTCTTCACTTCCATCTCATTCTATTTATACATTTTGAAGATTTCCAAAAAGTGGCCGAAGTGTCCGAATTACATGATTTGGTCACTCTCCATGTGATTCGCTCGAATCATCTGTTCAGTGCTGTTTTGAGTCTGGGCGAATCACTTTTCCTGCCCGAATCACTTTTTGATCCGGTCAAACCTTTGTGTTGATTCGGTCAAACGTCTTATGGAACTCAACTGATTCGGGCACCTCATGGGCGAATCACTTCTGATTCGGCCGAATCATCTGTTCAGTGATGATCTCGGACAGGGCGAATCACTTTTCTTGGCCGAATCACTATGTGATTCGGTCAACTCCTTATGTGATTCGGTCAAATCTTCAAGACTTTCCCTGGATCAGGTCGATTCGTGCAGTTGAGAGTGATTCGGCCAGGCTGGTGGGCGAATCAGTTTTGATTCGGCCGAATCACTTCTGCAGTTTGCTCAGTCTTTCTGCTTTTGATCTCCATCGACCGGAATTCGTCCAGATTTTCTTCGGGCCACTTCATATCGTCAGATAATATTTTTAACCTGAAATGGACGAAGAAATCATCAAATGACTTTATAGAATAGCGGAACAAACAAGAAGTAAGGGGAAAAATGTAGACAAATATAAGGTTATTTGTCCGCTCATCAAAACACCCCACACTTAAGTCTTGTTCGTCCCGAACAAATGTATGCATAAGTCATGCGGAGAGTAAGATGCTAGATCATATATGACAGTATCAAAGCACGCAGCAAATCTTACGCACATGAAACACATCAACCTCCTACTCATGTAACATAACTAAAGAAAACTAAACAGAGGAAATTAATCTACTCCTAACTCACTGTCGTAGGAAACACGGATGCATTTAGCGAATGCATCAAGCCTTTAAACCCCTAGGTTACCCTAGCGGACGAGTTAAAGTCTCGTGAGAGTTTTCAGAAAAGGAATACTCACAAATCCCATTTGCAATCATCCATGAGAGTTCAAAATCCAAATAGAGCTAGCTAAGCAAGTAGTTCACTATCACCTCAAATTGTAATAGAGTTGTGCAAATTATTCACTTCACGCAAACTCTAAGGATCATTCACTTCAATGTGATAATAAATACTCATAGAATCGATGTCGAACTAGCATTCGTCAAATTCAAATTTTTGCTCAATTTCCTATGCAAGAAGTATGGAGAAAAGTGTCGCTTGCACAAAACTTTTGTCGAATTAATCACATATGCTTGCTAAGGGCAAGTCCATAAGCTCAAGACAATAAACTCGTTCTCAAGTATTAGACTATACGTGATAAACCGTAAGAGAAGAGAAGTTTTGACAATGAACAATTTAGAATTCCCTCGTACAAATCTGGATGCTTAAGTAATAAATTACGAGGGTCATACCTTAGACGCTTCCTAGAAACCGAATGCAAAAGCCTTGCTCACACAAATGCGAAAGAACTTGCGGAAAAGGCACAAAGTCTAGAATTAAGTGTGTTTATTTATTTTTTGCGTTTATACAAATGCTTTCGAGGGGGAAATTACCTTCCTAACCCTCGGCAATTGTAAAACCTTGAAAATATGATAGTTCTTTTTTTTTCTTTCTTGTGCCTCTTTTTTCTTTTTCTTTTTTTTTCTTTCGCAATCACTTCGAAACACCCCACACTTAATACTTGACAATGTGCCTAAATGTTATATGATGGAGCATGAAGTGTGAGCTAAGCAAATGCAAAGGCTAAATAGGGACGCTAAAATCACCTAAAAGCAAACAAGAGCAAGTACAAGGTTTTTGTATGAAAACATTTTTTTTTTATTTTTGTGCTCGCTAAACTTAACTTCATCATTCATGCATGGAAAGAGGATCAATCGACTTAAAGATGCGATTCATGAATTTAAGGCACAACTCATCCCAAAATTTTTTATGATACTACTTAATTGCTTAGCAAACATTACTTCGTGTGATCAATACTTAAAGCTAGGATGACAGCAATTATGCGAGTATAATGTGCTCAAAGTAAGTGTGTAGCATAGAATCAAGTTGTAGAAAATAAAAGCAAAAGCGCAAAACACCCCACACTTAGAATTTTCCTTAGTCCCTAAGCAATATAAAGAACAAAGGATTGTAAAGAGAAAGTTGCGAAGGAACTTATCCCGTGTGGAGGTAGCCTAATGCACATCCGTCCGTGTCCGTGAATGATGCTCTTGGCAGTTGCAATAAATCAGCCTAGTTTAAAGTCTTGGCTAAGACGTAGCCGATTCCCTTCTTCATAAGAAACACACTTGAGAAGTCCTTTGCGAGGATCCCTTCTCAAGTGGCATGCAATAATTTGGGAATTAGGTAGAATCATCAAGCTTGAAGTCTCCAAGCTTCGTCTCCATGGTACGCTTTAATTCGATGGCCATTCACTTTGAAAGTTTCACCTTCTTTGTTTATCAATTCGAAGTGGCCATCTTCATACACTTTTTCAACTTTGAAAGGCCCAGACCATCTTGATTTCAGCTTTCCCGGGAATATTCTAAGTCTAGAGTCGAAAAGCAATACGCTATCGCCCTTTGAGAAAGTCCTCCTCCAAATTTTCTTGTCATGCCACAATGTGGTTTTCTCCTTATAAATTCTTGAACTCTCATAAGAGTCGAGTCTAATCTCATCTAGTTCGTGGAGTTGGAGGACTCTCTTCTCCCTCGCCGTCTTCAAGTCAAAATTTAACTTCTTGATTGCCCACATGGCCTTGTACTCCATTTCGACGGGTAGATGGCATGGTTTCCCATAGACTAGGCGATATGGTGACATGCCAATCAGGGTCTTGAAAGCGGTGCGATATGCCCATAAAGCTTCTTCGAGCTTTGAAGACCAATCCTTCCTTGAGTTCCCCACTATTTTTTCGAGAATCGCTTTTATCTCCCTATTAGAAACTTCAACTTGTCCACTAGTTTGAGGGTGATAAGGCGTCGCAATTTTATGATAAACTCCATATTTTCGAAGCATCGCTTCGAATTGCCTTTCTTTGAAATGAGTACCATTATCACTAATTACGGTCCTAGGGACTCCAAATCTTGGAAAGATGACCTTCTTGAATAACTTCATCACAACTTTGGCATCGCAAGAAGGTGAGGCAATGGCTTCCACCCATTTTGAGACATAGTCGACGACGACTTAAATATACTTATTCCCATAAGAAGATGGGAATGGTCCCATGAAGTCGATCCCCCATACGTCGAATATCTCAACCTCTAGAATACCCTTTTGAGGCATTTCATCTCTCTTAGAAATATTTCCACTTCTTTGACATGCGTCACAAGACTTCACGAACTCATATGCATCTTTGAACAAACTCGGCCAATAAAATCCACTTTGAAGAACCTTTGCGGCCGTTTTGGAACTTGAGCCGTGCCCGCCGTAAGGAGAAGAGTGACATCCTTCAAGAATACCTTGTTGGTCGCATTTCGCGACACATGATCTATAAAGTCCATCCGCGCAAAGCCTATATAGATAAGGCTCGTCCCAATAGTACCGGTTGATATCATGAAGGAATTTCTTCCTTTGATTGTAATTTGCTCCCTCCGGTAGAATTCCACAAGCTAGGAAATTCACGAAGTCCGCATACCATGGAGCTTGCGTGGTCT
Source organism: Umbilicus rupestris (assembly GCA_963678935.1). Classification (NCBI taxonomy): domain Eukaryota; kingdom Viridiplantae; phylum Streptophyta; class Magnoliopsida; order Saxifragales; family Crassulaceae; genus Umbilicus; species Umbilicus rupestris. The sequence goes on from OY787618.1 coordinate 8,824,843, forward strand.
CGATTCTCATCAAGTATTCCTCAATGAATGTGTCATTTACAGGAATCGTTATTGAATCTTCTTCTTTGGTTAGTTCGAGTCTTGATAAGTGATCCGCCACTACGTTCTCTACTCCTTTCTTGTCTTTAATTTCTATATCAAATTCTTGCAATAGGAGTACCCAACGGATAAGTTTAGGCTTTGCTTCCTTCTTAGAAACCAAATACTTGATGGCGGCATGATCCGTGTAGACTATTGTTTTAGAACCAATCAAGTATTGCCTAAATTTTTCAAAGGCATAGAAAATGGCTAGCATTTCTTTCTCCGTTGTTGAGTAGTTTCCTTGGGTAGTGTCAAGGGCCTTACTAACGTAATAGATTACGTGGAGGCGTTTATCGATTCGTTGACCCAAGACTGCTCCAATGGCGCTATCACTTGCATCGCACATCATTTCGAATGGTAAATCCCAATTCGGTGGTTGAATAATAGGTGCGGTCACCAAAGCTTTCTTCAATATCTTAAACACCTCAAGACAAGACTCATCAAAGAAAAATTCCACCTCATTGCGTAGAAGATTTGTGAGGGGCTTTGCTATCTTTGAGAAATCCTTAATGAACCTTCGATAAAAGCCCGCATGCCCGAGAAAACTTCTAATTCCTTTAGCATCCCTTGGAGGTGGCAACTTTTCAATCACGTCGATTTTAGCTCTATAGACTTCGATCCCTCTTTTCGACACACGATGTCCCAAAACTATGCCTTCTTTCACCATGAAATGGCATTTCTCCCAATTGAGGACTAAGTCCATCTCAATGCACCTAACCAAAACACGTGAAAGATTTGTAAGACAATCATCAAAAGAATATCCATGCACCGAAAAATCATCCATAAAAACTTCCATGGAATTTTCAAGAAATTCGGAAAATATAGACATCATGCATCTTTGAAAAGTACCCGGCGCATTACAAAGACCAAAAGGCATTCTCCTATATGCAAAAGTGCCATAGGGGCAAGTAAATGTTGTCTTTTCTTGGTCATCGGGGTGGATGGGAATTTGGAAAAAACCACTATAACCATCTAGAAAGCAAAAATATTCATGTCCTGCTAATCTTTCTAACATTTGATCAATAAAAGGAATTGGGAAATGATCTTTCTTGGTGGCTTTGTTTAATTTCCTATAGTCTATGCACATCCTCCACCCCATGACCGTGCGCGTAGGGATCAATTCATTCTTATCATTCTCCACAACGGTGAGCCCGCCTTTCTTAGGCACCACATGAATTGGGCTCACCCATTCGGAGTCGAGGATCGAGTAAATTATTCCCGCATCTCTTAACTTAGTCACTTCCTTTAACACAACCTCACCTAGCTTAGGATTTAATCGCCTAAGAAATTCGCGGCTAGGTTTCACATTCTCCTCAAGTCTTATCCTATGCATGCGAACCTTGGGGCTAATCCCTTTCAAATCATCAATGGAATGCCCAATAGCACCCTTATACAATTGCAACACATGCATAAGCTTAGAGGTCTCACATTCATCAAGAGATGCTTCGATAATAACGGGTAGTGAGTTGTTTGGTCCGAGGAATTCATACCTTAGATCCGGTGGAAGGGGTTTCAATCCCTCACCGAATTCCTTACCTTTTTGTGTATCTTCTTCCATGGTCTCTTCATCGAGAGTGTTACCGTCCTCAAGATTCATCCACAAGGCAAAAGATTGACTACCACTATCTTGGGTGAGCAACTCGTACTCAAAACTTGTCAACTCATCATGAGCATCATAAACATCACAAGCATCATTTATTTCAAGCAAATGACAATCCATAGAACTACTAGGAGCATTTAAAATCTTTTTCAAGTAAAATTTAATTTTGTCGGTTCCTAAGTTAAGTTCTATAACTCCTTCTCCGTAATTAATAACTGCTTTTACCGTATTCAAGAAAGGCCTTCCTAGTATGATAGGGATTTCACGATCCTCATCCATTTCAAGCACATAAAAGTCAACGGGAACATAAAATTTCCCTACTCTAATTGGAACATCCTCTAAAATATCCTTAGGTAACCTAGATGATCTATCCGCCAATCTAAGATTTATGGATGTAGGAGTGAGTTCACCCATGTCAAGTTTTTGAAACAAGGAAAATGGCATCAAAGAAATACTAGCTCCCAAATCACACAATGCGCTATCTATGCAACAATCGCCAATAGCAATAGGGATAGAGAATGAACCATGATCATTTAGCTTCCTAGGCATGTTATGTTGAATAATAGCGCTACAATTAGCATCCAAAGCTACGTGATCAATTTCATACATTTCTCTCCTATGTGATATAATATCTTTAAGAAATTTTGCATAAGTGGGCATTTGAGTTAGTACCTCCGTGAAGGGGAGAGTCACTTGGAGTTTACTCAAGATATCCGCAAAACGTTTGAAATGTGTGTCCTCCTTCTTCTTTAATCTTTGCGGAAATGGAATGGGAGGCACATATGGAGCGGGTTCTTGAGCTTTTTCTTTTCCTCTCTTCTCAACCTTCTCTCTAGATGAAGACCCTTCTTTATCAACCTCAACGGTTGTGTTGGCAATTTTGGTCTTCACTTGGGGTTCTTCTAAGACTCTTCCGCAGTTTAGGGTGATGGCATTTATAGTTTCGGAAGAGTTGACATCCGGTTGAGAAGGCAATTTCCCTTGATATCTTGAGGAAGAACTCGCTTGTTGAGCAATTTGGGTCTCAAGCTTTTTGTTATGTGCTTGCAATTGGTCGAGTCTTTGAAGGATGAGTTGGTTATCCTTTTGTTGTTGAGCTTGAGTTGCAGCCAGTTGCGCAACAATGGATAATAGGGATGGTTCCTCTTGGCTAGGCCTCTCCTCATTTCTTTGGTAAGGAGCTTGCCCTTGTTTCCTTGGTGGGAATCGATGTGCACGCGTCGTTGTGCGTGTATCAAATTAATTCCTTCCTCTTCCACTTAGTACAGCGGTTAAGTCAGGGTCGAATCCACAGGGAGCAAGTAGATTAGCTTTAACTAGAAAACCTGCACTTACGAAAACTGGGGGTGTGAGTGGGTTGTGCAATGCGCGAGTAAACAGTAGTAAACGCAGGGATTGCACTAGACGTGCGCAGGCAGTAGAGATTAAGTACTATGACTATGAAAAGTATCGGCGCAGACAATCCTCTATGAGTGTATTCCTTATCATCGACTCTAAACGTCTATAGTTTGATTTACTGATGTTAGTGTCCGATCAAGGCTTCCTAACTTGTGCGCATGTTCATATCAAAGTTCATGAGCTATTAATTCTTCAGACTAGTCTAAGCAGCTACGAATCCTGTCACAGTAGCAACTGATTATCCTAGCACGTTACTCCTAGTCGTCACCGTCAGGCTATTCAACTAGTTTAACATATAACAAACAAGCAACAAGAGTAAGATTGCGGTTCAAGGCTTCCCCTACTCATGCAACTAGCTGTCAACATTGTGCACAGAATTAATATAAGCAAACAAGCTATGCATTAAGCACAAGTCTCAAAGGAAATAATCATAGAATCATGCCCAACCGATACCAAGCGTTTAGCTAGACATGCTAGTAGTAAACATCATAGAAACAGTAAATAATATCTAAAGTATCCAAGAAAACAGCAACGAGCAGGTGCGTGCAGGTTGCAGAGTCTCGGCTGGCGCAGTCGGCTAGCGCAGTCGGCTAGCGCAGGTCCTCGCAGTAGCTCGTGTGTTTTTGAATCTGGCTCTCTCTCTCTGATATCTCGTGTGTCTCTTCAAACCCTAGCCTTCCTCTCTTTATACACTGCTCATGAGGCCCATCCTTGGTAACTTCCAAATCTGATGGTGTCAAGATTTGGGAACACCACTCTTCTGCGCATGGCGCACGGCACCTTGGTTAGCGCATTGTGTTTGCGCTGCTAGCTCCGCTGCGCACCGTAGTCGACTCTGCCAACTCCTCTGTTTGCGCTGCTAGCTCTGCAGGCTGTGTGATGCGCTCCTTAAAAGCTGCCTGTTAGCGCGTATCCGACTCAGGCCCTTGTTTTGCCCTGAAATACAAAAACACTGGAAACCAGTAATCTTGTACACAAAATAATGCAAACAAGCATAGGGTTAGGATCTAAATAATGTGTACAAATAGGCTCTATCAAACCCCCCACACTTGCCCCTTGTTCGTCCCGAACAAGCACTCAAGCACGGATACCATTACCTCTCTAGAGTCTAGCGCACAGTCTTGCACTCTAGTGCATGCTGCACTACTGATCACCTTGCGCTGCTCTACCACCTGCGCGCATCTGCCTTCAACAGTTTTAATATAATAATTTCGCAATTCGTTACCTCTCAGCTGGGATGAAGATCTTTTTGGATGACTGGAGATAGCTCTTCATAGGCTCCGGGTTGTCAGCTCTTACTTCGAGGATGGGTATATGGTTAATAGCGCAAGCTTCTTCCGGTGCATGATTCTTCCGCGCACTTTCTGGGAACTCAAGCCTTTGATGATTTTCTTGTGAACTTTCCGCAAGCTGGTACGTATTTGTGCGCATGCTGATTCTTTTGTAGCGCATATCATCTGCTGGTATTTTTTCTTTTTTTTGTACAGCTTTATCTATGGTTCCTATGTTTCCCAGAACGGTTCCAGTCTAGGCCTCCGGATAGCAGCTATGGAACAACGCTCCGCTCTCCCTCTTCGGTCTATCTGCGCAGGTCAGCGCACGCGTTTACACCCGCGCCCGCCTTCCCTAGCTCGACTTCCAGAGGAAAGGTGGTCTGTTTTCCCACCTCGCCACGCTTTGGGTATTTGCCTTCGGCATCTGCGTGACTGAGCGCACTCTCTTGTTCCGAAGGTCGCGAAGCACCGGCCTCCACTAGCGCTCTCGACCATATACCTCACCTTCGAAGCTCGAACGACTAACCGCCTCTCTAGAGATTTTCTGTCAACTCCACATCCCCTGTATATCCCAACTAAAAGGAGCAGAAAAAATGAAATAAATATACTAAAACAGTTGATAGCAGCGCATGCAATAAGGATAGCGCAATACAAGCTGAAAAGTGTGCGCAACCCGCACACTAGCGCACCACTGCTACTATTTTCTTCAACTAAACTAAGCTACACTGCAAAGCTCAAAAACGTGAAATGTAAAATGTAACGCTGCCCCCCCCCCCCCACACTTAAACAGAGACGTGTCCCTACGACTCATGCTCAAGCGCACGGAGAGCGCACACATGCATGCAAGCAAAACAAAGAATATATAAAAAAACAAACAGTCAGCGCGGCACAATATAGCAAAGGGGCACAAAATATTCAGCAAAACATAGTAAAATATAGCAACAGTTTTCAAAAAGATACGAAAAGAAAACCACCCGAAAGAAATGCGCGCCCCACTGCAGCCCTAGATGTCCTCAGAGCTGGAGTCAGCCTCGGATCCGTGCGCCTCCTCATCTGAAGAATCAGTCACATACTCGGTGCTGGAGGCTGGCGGCACGACAGAAATGGCGGCGGGCTGAGCCACGAGGTCGTGCTCTGAGATAGGATCCCATAGTGAATCTGAGCTGGTACTAATAATGGGTTCGGCTTCAGGAGACCTCTGAATGGAAGGTTGTGCAGGGGGTGGTGCAGGTGCTGGTACTGGGTCTGCTGCTGGGGTGGGCTCTGGTGCTGGGGCTGGCTCTGGTGCAGGAGTGGGCTCTGCTGTATGCACTGGGGACTGGGTAGGAGGGCTGGCTGGCTGGCGCAGCTCGTTGGGGGATCCTGGAGGTGGCCTACGCAGGCTGAGGAGAGGGGGAATAGCATCTCCAAATCTCCACCCTGATGGTGGGCTCATGCTCAAATCTCCCCCCTCGGGCGCTAAATATTCGAGCACGCACATGACGTTGAACATCATGCGCTGCTCCTCTGGTACCTCCTCTGGCGCCTCCTCGTGCACGCGGGGGAGAATCCTCAATGGCAATGGTAACTGGCTCCCCTTGCGGTGCACTGGCCCTCCGGTGCGCCCCAGTCTGCGCACGAGTCCTCATGCGCCTGACTGGAGGCGCAACTGGCTCTGGGGCCTCGTCCCTCTCCATTTCCTCCACAGCCTCTTCTGCTTGCGCGCTGCTCTCTGCTTGCTGCCTCGGCGCTCTGGCCGGCTGCAGCCGGTAGCACCATTCCAATGTACCATCCTCTCTTACGGCTACCGCTCTTATCTGCAGCATCTGGGCGCGGTCCAAGGGAACAACCGGCACCACTGTGTGCTCGGGCACCTCTGGCTCTCCATGCAACGCACGCAGCAGGTGCGTTATCATCCCTCCACAAGTCAGCGGCCCCTTGGTGCTGACCCAACTCCAATGGATCACCATGTTCAAGACAAACAGCACCCTCTTCCCATAGTAAAAGCCCTTCAAAATCTCCATGTCCAGCAAGCTGATCTTCGGCTCACCATTAAAGCGCCCAATGATCACATAGGCGACCATGCGCCACAGGTAGAACATCCACGGGTCGCGCAGCTCGCGTCCTCGGCTGCGCCCCGCGGCAAAAACTGGGCCGGTCGCCATCTCGCGCCACGCTTCCTGATTCGTGTGCGTGTCTATATCCGCCTCACTCACCTTAGCGCACCTCAGTGTGCGCTTCAGCCTCTTAGCCGAGGCAATGTACCAGACCCCTCGGTGCCGGTACCTTATCTCCATATCGGCCGTCTCCAGTGACGCCAGAAACTCGCAGGTGTCCTCATTGTCCGCTGCGCTGTTGATCTCCAACAGCGCCTCCCAGCTCGCCAGCGCGATCTTCTCCATGATGAGGTCCTCCATCGCGACCTCTCGCAGGAACTCCCTGCTGATGTACGGAGTCCCGTACATCTCAAGCCTCAGGAAGGCATCGTACTTGCTGGCGAAATGAGCTGGGGTCACTTGATCCTCGGCAGGTTGCATGGTGGTTTCTCCGGTCAACTACGGTCAACACTCACAAAAGCTCAAAAAATCCAAACTCCTCCAAATGCCCTGAAACTTTCACCAAATGGGCGCCTACTGCCCGCCTACAAAACCCACTAACCAAACCTCCAATCGGCGCACGCTAGCTCGGTGCGATTTCAAACCTAGGGCACCCCTCTTATCGCACAAACCCTAACTCAATCGGCTCAAATCTGATGGGAAAGGTTATCTGGTGAGGGTGCGACAGTGTGCTCCTCAAATCTCTCTAAACGGAAACTGGGTTGAGTGCCGGACGGTGAGCGGCTGCTGAGGGCGGGAGTTTCTCTTGCAACGGTCGAGTGTGAAAAGAGCTGAAATTTTCTAAGTACTGCCCTTATATACCCCCCCCCCTCCGACTGGCGCAGCCGTCCTGCGCACTGCTGCTCGACTAAAAAATCTACAAGTCCTAAACTAGCTAAAAGACACTAGAGAAACTAAAAGAAAAATAGGTAAAAGTAAAACGTGTCGGGTTACCTCCCGACAAGTGCCTTTGTTTAACGTCGTTGGCTCGACTGTACCTCGTTACTTGCGTGGAAATGTACCAGCGACCTTCCCCACACTTGCTCCTGAGTGACCCTGCGCTCATGCATGTGTTGCGTTCTTCTTGGTCCTGCGCAAGGATCGGAAGGGTGGTCAGCATGGTTAATAGTTTGTGATAAATTATAAGTAACGAGGTTAGGTAAAGAGGGAGAAGAAATATGAGCAATAGTTCCCAGTTCTCCCTCTGGTGCGTCTGGTGGTGACTCTGGCGCAGCAACCTGCGCATCTGCTATCTCTGGCTCTGCCAATTCAACTTCGCGCACTGTGCCATCCCAAGGTTCTCCTAAATACCTTTTGACTCTCTGCCCATTGACCTGAAAACAATGCCGGTGCTCGTTTTCTAACTCGATTGTGCCGTAGGGGAAAACCTTGGTAACCGTGTAAGGTCTTGTCCATTTGCTGCGCAGCTTCCCAGGCATGAGCTTCAGGCTCGAGGAGAATAATAGTACCTGGTCTCCTGGCTCAAAAGTGCGTCTGAGGATATGTTTGTCATGAAATGCCTTTGTGCGCGCCTTGTAATCACGCAGTCCCTCATATGCATCCAGGCGCAGCTCTTCTAATTCGCTTAGCTCAAAAGCGCGCTCCTTACCGGCCTCGTCTAGGTTCAGGTTGCAAACGCGCAATGCCCAGTATGCCTTGTGCTCCAACTCCACTGGCAGGTGGCACGCTTTTCCATAAACCAACCGGAACGGTGAAGTCCCAATTGGTGTCTTATGCGCAGTTTGGTATGCCCACAGCGCATCGTCAAGGCGCTGGCTCCAGTCTTTACGCGACGGTCTCACAGTTTTCTCCAGAATGCGCTTGATCTCTCTGTTGGAAACCTCGGCCTGTCCATTCGTTTGAGGGTGATAAGCGGTGGACGTCTTGTGGCGCACTCCATAATGCTTGAAAACCTGCGCCACTATCCTGTTGCAAAAGTGCGTCCCCTGGTCGCTAATGATTGCGTTAGGCACTCTGTACCTGCAAAATATGTTAGTCCTTAAAAAGTCAGCGACCGTCTTACCATCATCCTTCCGTGTAGCCTTGGCCTCAACCCATTTGGAGACATAATCTACCGCGACCAATATATACTCGTATCCGGAAGATGGAGGAAATGGCCCCATGAAGTCAATCCCCCAAATATCGAATACTTCATCCACTAGAATTGGCGTCTGCGGCATCTCATTGCGCGCTGATATGCCTCTTGTGCGCTGGCACCTGTCACAGTTCCTGTAGTAGTTATATGAGTCACTGAACAAGCGCGGCCAATAAAATCCGTAGTCCAGGATCTTTCTGCCCGTGCGCTATGGACCGAAGTGTCCTCCACATGCGTGCGCATGACAAAACATCAAAACAGAGTTAATTTCATGGTCAGGCACGCAGCTCCTTAAAATCTGATCAGGTCCTATTCTGAGCATATATGGATCATCCCAAAGGTAATGCTTGGACTCATGCTTTAATCTCATGCATTGGGTTTTAGTGAAATGAGGAGGAAACGTACCTGTGACCAGGTAATTCGCAATGTGCGCATACCATGATACCTTACCTGTCAGTGCCATCAGATGCTCGTCAGGGAACGTCTCCGTGATTTGCCCTGGCTCCTCCGCTTTCACGATCCTGCTCAAGTGGTCCGCGACTGTGTTTTCCGTGCCCTTCTTATCTTTGATTTCCAAGTCGAATTCCTGAAGTAGGAGCACCCAGCGCATCAGGCACGGCTTAGTCTCCTTCTTGCACATTAGGTAACGGATTGCTGCGTGGTCTGTGTAGACGACGACTCTGGCGCCTAGAACATATGCACGGAACTTCTCCAGCGCAAACACAATTGCCAGAAGTTCCTTCTCCGTGGTAGTGTAGTTCCTCTGCGCAGCGTCCAGTGTGCGCGATGCATAATAAATGGCATGCGGCTTCTTGTCCACTCGCTGTCCCAGGACTGCACCTACTGCATAGTCACTTGCGTCGCACATTAGTTCAAATGGCAGGTTTCAGTCTGGCGCGCGCATCACTGGCGCACTTGTCAGCGCCTCCTTCAGCTTGTCAAACGCGACCCTGCACTCATCAGTAAATTCGAAATGCACATCCTTTTGCAAGAGGTTAGACAGGGGTATACAAATTTTAGAGAAATCTTTTATGAAGCGCCTGTAAAACCCGGCATGCCCAAGGATTTCACATCGCGCACGCTAGTGGAATAAGGCAGATTAGAAATAAGATCAATTTTGGCCTTATTTACCTTGATCCCCTCCTGCGAGATAATATGTCCTAGTACTACACCATGCGATACCATGAAATGACATTTTTCATAATTGAGCACTAGGTTCTTTGAAATGCAGCGCGCTAAGACCTTATCAAGATGAGTTAAGCATGCGTCAAAGGTACCCCCGTATACAGTAAAATCATCCAGGAACACTTCTATGCATATACCAATCATATCAGAAAAAATGCTCATGACTAGATGTTGGAACGTACCTGGCGCGTTACATAGCCCAAATGACATGCACCGAAATGCAAACGTACCGAATGGGCAGGTAAACGTGGTCTTCTCTTGATCCTCCGCAGCTATGGGTATCTGATTGTACCCTGAATATCCGTCCAAGAAACAAAAGTAGGGCTTCCACGCTAATCGATCTAGCATTTGATCCATAAAGGGTAGCGGGAAATGGTCCTTGCGCGTGACTGCGTTAAGCTTCCTGTAGTCGATGCACATGCGCCATCTAGTTTGTATGCGCTTGGGAACTAGCTCGCCTTGCGCATTCTCTTCTACTGTGATTCCTCCCTTCTTTGGCACAACGTGCACTGGACTTACCCATTTGCTGTCCGAAATAGGGTAAATGACTCCTGCGTCAAGCAACTTCAGGATCTCCTTCTGCACTACCTCCATCATATTCGGGTTCAATCTGCGCTGAGGCTCCCTGGATGGTTTGGCACCATCTTCCAATAGAATCCTATGCATGCATACGTCCGGGCTCACTCCGCGCAGGTCAGCAAGTGTCCATCCTATAGCGCGCTGGTTCCTGCGCAGCACCTGCTGTAATCGCGCCTCCTGCTCCTCTTCTAATCCTTTCTTTATGATCACTGGCAGGGTGTCTTCATTTCCCAAGAATATGTACTTGAGGTGTTCTGCGAGTTGCTTCAGCTCGACCGTGGGTGTCTGTTCAATAGAGGGCAAGATTTTATTAGCAGCGCAGATATTAACTAAGTCTTGTACCTGTCTGGATTCTAGTTCAGCGCTGCTCAGCTCATTCTCTTGCACCTCCAACTCTGCCTGTGCCAGTGTTTTAGGTTCTTCTGCTGCGCTCGCACATTGCGCATCTGCAACTAAGTCGTCTATGCTGTCCATTGTGTGCACTGTGGCGTCTTCATGAGGGTGCTGCATCCCTTTGAATATGTTAAAATGAATTTCCTCGCCATCAACCTCCATAGAGAGCGTACCCCTCCACACGTCTATCTTTGTACGCGCGGTCATCAGAAATGGTCTGCCCAGTAGGATCTGCGCACTGCCTGTGCTCGACTCACCCTCCATTTCTAGGACATAGAAATCTGCTGGGAACACCAGCTCTCCTACTCGGACAAGAACATCCTCTATCATGCCCGTAGGTTGCTTGCACGACCGATCTGCTAGCTGAATGGTGAGACCTGCAGGCTTTAGTGGTCCAAGGCGCAATGACAAATATAGGGAATAGGGAAGCACATTTATAGATGCGCCTAAGTCAATCATGCAATTGCTAACTGTGGTCTTACCTGAAGTGCAAGGGATGGTGAACGTACCTGGGTCTCGGCATTTAGGTGGTACCTTATGTTGCACGATTGCTGAGGCCTGCGCATTTAGCATTACCTGTGCGCACTCGCCTTTCCTTCTCTTGTTTGTGCACAGCTCCTTTAAAAACTTGGCGTACCTAGGGATCTGCCGGACTGCTTCAATAAGGGGAATGTTTATTTCCGTCTTGCTGAATAACTCGTAGAGCTCTTGTCAAGCGCTTCCTTCCTAGCCGATGGTGCCTATACAGGAAAAGGTGCAGGTATGTTAGTACGATTCATGCCCTTGTCTTTTGATTGTGTCATACCTGGTGCTTCGCCCTGCTGGCTTTTGGCTGGCGCTTCTGGTTGCGCATCTTGCTCTGGTTGCGCATTTTGCTCTGTTGGATCTGGGACTTGCGCAACTGGTGGCGCGGGCGCCTTCGTGGTCTGCCCTGTTCCTATCGTGCGCCCAGTCCTCAGTGTCACGGCGTTGACTCCTCCTTTGGGATTCTGGATCACTTGGGAAGGCAGGTTGCCATCGCTCTTTTTCAGCTCATACACCGTGGTAGCAATCTGTGATAGCTGCTTCTCAATGGACTCGAACCTCTTGTCATACTTCTCATCATTTTTGCGCACTGTGTCTGCTAGCTACCCCACGATATCTTCTAAGGATCGCCTTGGTTGCTGGTTGGTCTACGCTGGTGCGTCAGTGCGGTGATGCGGTGGATTGTAGGGCGCCTTTGGAAATTGTTTTCCTCTTTCCATCTGAACCCATTTGCGGCTAGTCCAAAGCGCGGCTGATTCTGCCTCTGTGGCCCTCTGTTATCCCATCCTCCGAGAGCATTGACATCTCCTGACTCCTCGAAAAGTGTGGGACATGCATCGGTTTTGTGCTCAGTGGAATTGCAGAACTCGCATGCCCTTGGCGCAACTGGTTGTGCGCCTTGCGCACTCATCAGCTTCTGCAGCATGGCCTTCATTTCCTTTATTTCGGCGCTTGTTTCTACCTGATGCACAGAACGAGCACGACTATTTTCAAGTGTTGCTGATTTCTTACCTGTCCAGCAGAGTCTTCTATCAGCTGCCACGCGTCTTCTGGGTACATGTTGCAAATGTCGCCTCCTGCGCATGCATTCAATAATCTCAGCTCCATGGGTAGCAATCCATTCAGGAAATTCTCTATCAGCACATTCTGGGGTAGGCCGTGATTGTAGCAGTTAGCCTCTAGCTCCCTGAAACGCTCGTAATATTCGGACAGCGACTCTCCTGCGCTCTGCCTAGGTGCTGCCAGCTCCCTCCTGAGTAGCGCGATCTTTGCTGCGGGATAAAATTTGTCCAGGAACTTCTTCTGCAGCTGCTCCCATGTGTGAATTGATCCTGCTGGTAAGTTCATCAGCCAATGCCTGGCCGTGTCACACAATGAAAATGGGAACGCTTTCATCTTCAACGCTTCGTTGCTCTCCCCTTCGTCCTTCATGTTCTCGCAAATGACCAGGAATTCTCGCACATGCTTGACTAGGTTCTCGTTGTTCATCCTGTGGAACTTGGGCATGTGATGAATGAGCGAGCTCCTGAGTTCAAAATGACCGTCTAGTGGAAGCACTATGCACCATGGCTGGTTAACCGTGAGTGGGGCTGACATCTCGCGCACTGTTCTGCGTCGCGCAGCTTGTCGCGCGGGTGGCGCATTATACAATTCAGCGGCCATCCTTGCTTCAACCTCGCGCTGCACTTCGTCTCTGAACAGGGCTGCGCGGTTATGTGCCCTCGCTTCCTTTGGAGTTGTCCCCTCAGTTATCTCCAACGACACTGTTATCCTCCATGACCTGTTCTAAATCTCAAAGAAAACGAAATTAAAAGAAAACTAAGCTGTTGCGTCTGTCAGTGCGCAACTAGAATCTGCGCAGCGCAACTTTTTCAAGGTTGCGCAGGCTGATGTTGATTGCGCGCTGTCAGAAACAACAACGAAAATAAAGCAAACAGAAATAACTAACTACTGTAAAAGAAAACTTTAGCTGGTTAAAGCTTATCTGTGTTGCTCCCCGGCAACGGCGCCAAAATTTGATGTGCACGCGTCGTTTGTGCGTGTATCCAATTAATTCCTTCCTCTTCCACTTAGTACAGCGGTTAAGTCAGGGTCGAATCGACAGGGAGCAAGTATATTAGCTTTAGCTAGAAAACCTGCACTTACGAAAACTTGGGGTGTGAGTGGGTTCCGCAATGCGCTAGTAAACAGTAGTAAACGCAGGGATTACACTAGACGTGCGCAGGCAGTAGAGATTAAGTACTATGACTATGAAAAGTATCGGCGCAGACAATCCTCTATGAGTGTATTCCTTATCATCGACTCTAAACGTCTATAGTTTGATTTACTGATGTTAGTGTCCTATCAAGGCTTCCTAACTTGTGCGCATGTTCCGATCAAAGTTCATGAGCTATTAATTCTTAAGACTAGTCTAAGCAGCTACGAATCCTGTCACAGTAGCAACTGATTATCCTAGCGCGTTACTCCTAGTCGTCACCGTCAGGCTATTCAACTAGTTTAACATATAACAAACAAGCAACAAGAGTAAGATTGCGGTTCAAGGCTTCCCCTACTCATGCAACTAGCTGTCAACATTGTGCACAGAATTAATATAAGCAAACAAGCTATGCATTAAGCACAAGTCTCAAAGGAAATAATCATAGAATCATGCACAACCGATACCAAGCGTTTAGCTAGACATGCTAGTAGTAAACATCATAGAAACAGTAAATAATATCTAAAGTATCCAAGAAAACAGCAACGAGCAGGTGCGTGCAGGTTGCAGAGTCTCGGCTGGCGCAGTCGGCTAGCGCATGTCCTCGCAGTAGCTCGTGTGTTTTTGAATCAAGCTCTCTCTCTCTGATATCTTGTGTGTCTCTTCAAACCCTAGCCTTCCTTTTTTTATATACTGCTCATGAGGCCCATCCTTGGCAACTTCCAAATCTGATGGTGTCAAGATTTAGGAACACCACTCTTCTGCGCATGGCGCACGGCACCTTAGTTAGCGCAATCGGTCTGCGCACCGTAGTCGACTCTGCCAACTCCTCTGTTTGCGCTGCTAGCTCCGCAGGCTGTGTGATGCGCTCCTTAAAAGCTGCCTATTAGCGCGTATCCGACTCAGGCCCTTGTTTTGCCCTGAAATACAAAAACACTGGAAACCAGTAATCTTGTACACAAAATAATGCAAACGAGCATAGGGTTAGGATCTAAATAATGTGTATAAATAGGCTCTATCAGGAATCCCGGAGGTGTAGGCTTTGGCTCATTGTTGATGGGCGCTCTCCTCGGAAAGTTTGGGTCTTCATGGAACCTTACATGTTGAGGAGGGTTCCTTGGTTGGTAAGGAGCATTTCTTGGTTAATACACACTTGATTGAGGTGGCACATAAGCTCTCTCTTGGTTCCTCACAAGATAGCTAACATCTTCAAATTCATCCGCATGCTTGGAGGTGCAAGAATCTTCGTCATGCGACGGGTTAGCGCATATGCTACAAGCTTGCGGATGTTCTCTTCTCTTGTTCAAATTCATGTTCCCAATAGATTGTGCTAAGGAATTTACCGTCTTTGCTAGGGAGTTGAAATCTTCCTTCGTTACGGCCTTAGAGGTTTCCTCCTTGCTCTTTTTCTTCAAGTGGTTCCTTCCACCACCCCGTTGATGCGAATTTCGTGCAATCTTTTCGATGATCTTGAAACCATCGGTAGCCGTTAAGTCCATCATTGCTCCATTGCTCGCATGGTCCATAAGGTTCCTTGCATCTTGGTCCATCCCATCATAAAAGGTTTGCAATAATTGCCACTTGTTGAATCCATGATGAGGGCAATCTCTTTGAAGCTCTTTGAAGCGCTCATAAGCCTCATAGAAGGTTTCATCGTCACGTTGAGTAAATTGATTGATTCTATCCCGAATCTTCTTTGTCTTGGCGGGAGGGAAGTATTGGATTAAAAAGGCTTGTGCTAGTCCCTCCCAAGTGTTGAATGTATCCGGTTCATGACTCATCAACCAATCCTTAGACTTCCCGGAAAGTGAGAACGGAAAAACCTTCATGTATACCCACTCTTGTTGGATGCCCGGCATTTTGTATGTGCGGCATAGCTCCGTAAATTGAGCCAAATGTGCATTTGGGTTTCCATACCCGTCAAATTGATGTGCGGCCACCATATGGAGGAGGGCGGATTTGATTTCAAATTCTTGGTCTTCTCCCTCCCACAAGCAAATAGGAGAACCATAATGTCCAATGGTTGGGGAGATGTATGCCCCAACCGGTCTTTCTTCTTCCTCTTGCGGAAGAGGAGCATTTCATTGCCTTCTAGGAATTTGTGGATCCATATTTACCGGTTGTTCGGCTCATGTAGGCGAAGGAGTATCCAAATGAGGAGTGTGAAGCTCGTGTGAAGCGGAGGGATGAGAAGGTTGGCTTGTAGTTGAGGTAGAAGCTTGTTCTTGTACTCTCTTGCTCCTTGCTCTAGTTTGCATTCAAACACCTATGAAGCAATCAAAGAAGCTTTTGTAAGTGTGAACTTAAATAGAGACAAACAAGAATAGCACGCACGCAAGCAATTACGACAACTAAATAAAAGAAAAATAGAAAGTGAAGTAAACTAACTAAAAGTAATACTAATTAGCAATCTAGTCTAATGGCTAAGTCCCCGGCAACGGCGCCATTTTGACGTTGGCGTTATAGGCAAGCAAAATGACGTGCTATTCTAGTCACGCAAATATCAAACAATATTTATAACCGAGTGACCTCGGGTCGAACCCAAGAGAAAAACTTAGACTAATTGACAACTACTTAATGCTACTATTGTAAGTCTACGATTTTTGTGGGGGTGTTTTGTCCTCCTATAAGGGTATCTCTAGTAAGTACTAAAGATAAATGATATTTTTGGGTTTTGCTTAATGAATAAAAGGGTGACTAGGTGATGAGCGGACAAATAACCTTATATTTGTCCATATTTTCCCCTTACTTCTTGTTTGTTTCCCTATTTTATAAAGTCACTTGATGTTTTCTTTGCCCATTTTAGGTTAAAAATGTATAATACATGATATGAAGTGGTGTGAAGAAAATCTGGATGAATTCTAGTCGATCGAGAGCAAAAGAGAGCAAAATCAAGCAAAAGGCTAGTTTGATTCGTCCATGATTGACCTATTCAGCTTTGAAGGCTCGCCGAGCACACGTTTCTTATCCGATTAAGGCGTGTCATGTCTTGTTGAAAAGCTAACTCAAAGGGCTACAACTTCATAGTTTACATCAAGACATAATTCGAAGTTTTAAGGGGTCAAAACAGGCGAGAATTCCAGCGCTACAAAGTTGATTCTCCCAAAGAGGAATTCAGGATAGGCCGAATCACTTTTGATTCGGCCAAGGAAAAGTGATTCGGCCAGTTTCCTTCCAGCACTGAGTAAATGATTCGGGCGAATCAAAATTATGGGGCTGCCCGAATCACTTGATTCGCGGATAATTCGCCTGTAGATCAAATCTGGGCAGACTGACCTGTTTATCTTCGAAGACTTGCCGAGCGCGAGATTCTTATCCGATTGGGACGTTCTATAGCTTGTTGGAAAGGTCATTCAAAGATCTACAACTTCCTAGTTTACGTCAAGACGTAAATCAAAGGTTTAAAGTGTCAAAAAAGCGAGTTGCTAACGCAGCAGAAGTGAGGACACCCTGTCCGAATCAACTTACTAAGCCTTGTCCGAATCACCTGATTCGGGCAGTGAGTGTAAATGTTGGAAAAGGTATAAATAGAATGAGATGGAAGTGAAGAGAAAGAGCTTCCACATTTTCTCAACCCTAGGCGACTGGAGCTCGGAGAAGACCAAGCTTGGGTGAAGAACCAAGCTTGAGTCGAAGATTCTACATCAACTTCTCTTAAACCCTTTACCCTTTGTATTTACATTCATGTCTCATTTAGTTTTCATGTATTTGTGCACACTCATTATGAGTGAGTAGTTGTACTTGTGGTTGGGGATTAAATGGATCCCCTAGGATTGGATATGATGTAGAACACTGTTGTTATTGCATTGAATGAAGGTTGGTTTGATTATATTATGCCCTAGCTATGTATTCATTGTATGCACACCAAGTGTTTGACGAAATGCTTAAGTGAGTATGCTTGGTTAGAACCCCTAAGGAAGGAGCGAGAGTTGAACTTACGATGTTTCATAGCTATTGTATGATCATAGATGGAGTGTTTGTGCGTGAGTGCGACATGCATTCTTGACATTAGGCTAAGTTTTAATCGGATTTGAGTAACCGGCCAATAGACCGAGAGGGTGCGGTTATGGGACTCAAGTTCTACACGGTTCAATAGAGCGAGAGTTTGAGAACCATGTCCTTTGTGTATCCTCTCCACTCTAGGGAAGGAGCGAGAGTTGAACCTAGAGTGGACGATGCATTAGCCTTGCTTTTATCAACCAAATGTAGTTCATGCATGTGTTAGTGAGTTATTTCATTTTCTTCATATCTTAGGAGAGAAGTTGAATCCCTAGTCACTCTTTTGTTTCATCAACCAAAAACCAAAAATATCATTTATCTTTAGTACTTACTAGAGGTACCTCTAAAGGAGGACAAATCCCCCCCAAATCCGTAGACTTTCAATAATAGCATTAATTAGTTGTAAATTAGTCTAAGCTTTTCTCTTGGGTTCGACCCGAGGTCACTCGGTTATAAATATTGTTTGATATTTGCGTGACTAGAATAGCACTTCATTTTGCTTGCCTAAAACGCCAACGTCACTAGGGATTCAACTTCTCCCCTAAGATATGAGGAAAATGAAATAACTCACTAATACATGCATGGACTACATTTGGTTGATAAAAGCAAGGCTAATGCATCGTCCGCTCTAGGTTCAACTCTCGCTCCTTCCCTAGAATGGAGAGGATACACAAATGACATGGTTCTCAAACTCTCGTTCTATTGAACCGTGTAGAACTTGAGTCCCATAACCGCACCCTCTCGGTCTATTGGCCGGTTACTCAAATCCGCTTAAAACCTAGCCTAATGTCAAGAGTGCATGTCGCTCTCACGCACAAACACTCCATCTATGATCATACAATAGCTATGAAACATCCTAAGTTCAACTCTCGTTCCTTCCTTAGGGGTTTTACCCAAGCATACTCACTTACGCATTTCGTCAAACATTTGGTGTGCATACAATGAATACATAGCTAGGGCACAAGTAATCAAACCAAACTTCATTCAATACAATAACATAGTGTTCTACATCATATCCAATCCTAGGGGATCCATTTAATCCCCAATCACAAGAACAACTACTCACTCATAATGAGTGTGAACAAATACATGACAGCTAAGTGAAACATCAATGTAAATACAAAGCTAAAGGGTTTAAGAGAGGTTGATGTAGAATCTTCGATCCAAACTTCAATCTTCAATCAAGCTTGATCTTCTCCGAGTTCCAGTCGCCTAGGGTTGCGAAAAATGTTGAAGCTCTCTTTCTTCACTTCCATCTCATTCTATTTATACATTTTGAAGATTTCCAAAAAGTGCCCGAAGTGTCCGAATTACATGATTCGGTCACTCTCCATGTGATTCGCTCGAATCATCTGTTCAGTGCTGTTTTGAGTCTGGGCGAATCACTTTTCCTGGCCGAATCACTTTTTGATATGGTCAAACCTTTGTGTTGATTCGGTCAAACGTCTTATGGAGCTCAACTGATTCGGACACCTCATGGGCGAATCACTTCTGATTCGGCCGAAATCATCTGTTCAGTGCTGATCTCGGACTGGGCGAATCACTTATCTTGGCCGAATCAGTATGTGATTCGGTCAACTCCTTATGTGATTCGGTCAAATCTTCAAGACTTTCCCCGGATCAGGTCGATTCGTGCAGCTGAGTGTGATTCGGCCAGGCTGGTGGGCGAATCACTGTTGATTCAGCTGAATCACTTCTGCAGTTTGCTCAGTCTTTCTGCTTTTGATCTCCATCGACCGGAATTCATCCAGATTTTCTTCGGGCCACTTCATATCGTGAGATACATATTTTTAACCATAAATGGACGAAGAAATCATCAAATGGCTTTATAGAATAGCGGAACAAATAAGAAGTAAAGGGAAAAATGTGGACAAATATAAGGTTATTTGTCCGCTCATCAATATTTCTTCAGGAGGGTCTCGAAGTTCCGTTCCTTGAAATGAGAGCCACCATCACTGATGACTGTTCTTGGAACTCCAATGCGAGGGAAAATAACTCTCTGAAAGAGTTTAATAACCACCTTGACGTCACATGTGAGGGTAGCCATTGCTTCGACCCACTTGAACATATAATCAACCGCCACTAAAATCTACTGATTCCCGTAGGAGGGCGGAAACGGTCCCATGAAGTCAATCCCCCATACATCGAATAGTTCGACTGCGAGAATTCCTTGCTGAGCCATCTCTTGCTGTTTTGATATATTTCCGGTCCGCTGGCACTCATCAGAAGTCTTCACGAATTCATATGCGTCTCGGAATAAAGAGGGCCAGAAAAATCCAGATTGGGGTACCTTGGCAGCAGTTTTTGATCCAGCCCTGTGTCCGCCGTATTGAGATGAGTGGCAATGTTTCAAGATCCATCTTATCTGGTTCTCGTCGACACAAGTCCTGTATAAGCCATTTCTGATGACAGCGCGCACAAAGATAGACGTGTGGAGGGGTACGCTCTCAATGGAGGTTGATGGAAAGGAAATTCATTTTAACATATTCAAAGGGATGCAACACCCACAGGAGGACGCCACAGTGCACGCGATGGACAGCATAGATAACTTGGTTGCAGATGCGCAATGTGCGAGCGCAGCAGAAGGACCTGAGCCACTGACATAGGCAGAGTTGGAGGCGCATGAGGATGAGCTGAGCAGTGCTGAACCAGTACCCAGACAGGTACATGACATAGTTAATGTCTGCACTGCTAATAAAATCTTGCCCTCTATTGAACAGGCACCCAAGGTCGAGCTGAAGCAACTCCCAGAGCACGTCAAGTACATATTCTTAGGAAATGAAGACACCCTGCCGGTAATCATAAAGAAAGGATTAGAAGAGGAGCAGGAGGAGCGATTACAGCCAGTGCTGCGCAAGAACCAGCGCGCGATAGGATGTACACTTGCTGACCTGCGCGGAGTGAGCCTGGACTATGCATGCATAGGATTCTATTGGAAGATGGTGCCAAACCATCCAGGGAGCCTCAGTGCAGATTGAATCCGAATATGATGGAGGTGGTGCAGAAGGAGATCCTGAAGCTGCTTGACGCAGGAGTCATTTACCCGATCTCGGACAGCAAATGGGTAAGTCCAGTGCACGTTGTGCCGAAGAAATGAGGAATCACAGTAGAGGAGAATGCGCAGGGCGAGCTAGTTCCCAAGTGCATGCAAACTGGATGGCGCATGTGCATAGACTACAGGAAGCTTAACGCAGTCACGCGCAAGGATCATTTTCCGCTACCCTTCATGGACCAGATGCTAGATCGGTTAGCAGGAAAGCCATACTTTTGTTTCTTGGACGGGTATTTAGGGTACAATCAGATACCCATTGCTGCGGAAGATCAAGAGAAAACCACGTTTACCTGCCCATTCGGTACGTTTGCGTTTCGGCGCATGTCATTTGGGCTGTGTAACGCGCCAGGCACGTTCCAACGTCTAGTCATGAGCATCTTTTCTGATATGATTGGTATATGCATAGAGGTGTTCATGGATGATTTTACTGTGTACGGAGGTACCTTTGACGCATGTTTAACTCATATTGATAAGGTCTTAGCGCGCTGCATTTCAAAAAACCTACTGCTCAATTATGAAAAATGTCATTTCATCGTATCGCATGGTGTAGTACTAGGACATATTATCTCGCAGGAGGGAATCAAGGTAGATAAGGCCAAAATAGATCTTATTTCTAATCTGCCTTATTCCACTAACGTGCGCGATGTGAAATCATTCCTTGGGCATGCTGGGTTTTACAGGCGGATTTTTCTAAGATTTGTATACCCCTGTCTAACCTCTTGCAAAAGGATGTGTCTTTCGAATTTACTGATGAGTGCAGGGCCGCGTTTGATAAACTGAAGGAGGCGCTGACCAGTGCGCCAGTGATGCGCGCGCCAGACTGGAACCTGCCGTTTGAACTGATGTGCGACGCAAGCGACTATGCAGTAGGTGCAGTTCTGGGACAGAGCGTGGACAAGAAGCCACACGCCATTTATTATGCATCGCGCACACTGGACGCTGCGCAGAGGAACTACACCACCACGGAGAAGGAACTTCTGGCAATCGTGTTTGCACTGGAGAAGTTCCGCGCATATGTTCTAGGTGCCAGAGTCATCGTCTACACAGACCACGCAGCAATCCATTACCTGATGTCCAAGAAGAAGACTAAGCCGCGCCTGATGCGCTGGGTGCTCTTACTTCAAGAATTCGACTTGGAAATCAAGGATAAGAAGGGCACGGAGAACACAATCTCTGACCACCTGAGCAGGATCGTAAAGGAGGTGGAGCCAGGGCGAATCACGAAGACATTCCCTGACGAGCATCTGATGGAGCTGACAGGTAAGGTACCATGGTATGCGCACATTGCAAATTACCTGGTCACAGGTACGTTTCCTCCTCATTTCACTAAAACCCAATGCATGAGATTAAAGCATGAGTCCAAGTATTACATTTCGGATGATCCGTATATGCTCAGAATAGGACCTAATCAGATTTTGAGGAGATGCGTGCCTGACCATGAAATTAACTCTGTTTTGATGTTTTGTCATGCGCACGCATGTGGAGGACACTTTGGTCCAATGCGCACGAGCAGAAAGATCCTGGATTGCGGATTTTATTGGCCGCACTTTTTAGCGACTCGTATAACCACTGCAGGAACTGTGACAGGTGCCAGCGCACAGGGGGCATATCAGCGCGCAATGAGATGCCGCAGACGCCAATTCTAGTGGATGAAGTATTCGATATTTGGGGGATTGACTTCATGGGGCCATTTCCTCCATCTTCCGGATATGAGTATATATTGGTCGTGGTGGATTGTGTCTCCAAATGGGTTGAGGCCAAGGCTACCCGGAAAGATGATGGTAAGACGGTCGCTGACTTTTTGAGAACTAACATTTTTTGCAGGTACGGGGTGCCTAAGGCAATCATAAGCGACCAGGGGACGCATTTTTGCAATAGGATAGTGGCGCAGGTATTCAAGCATTATGGAGTGCGCCACAAGACGTCCACCGCTTACCACCCTCAGACGAATGGCCAGGCCGAGGTTTCCAACCGAGAGATCAAGCGCATCCTGGAGAAAACTGTGAGACCGTCGCGCAAAGACTGGAGCCAGCGCCTTGACGATGCGCTATGGGCATACCGAACATCACATGAGACACCAATTGGGACTTCACCGTTTCGGTTGGTTTATGGAAAAGCGTGTCACCTGCCAGTAGAGTTTGAACACAAGGCATACTGGGCATTGCGCGTTTGCAACCTGAACCTAGACGAGGCTGGTAAGGAGCGCGCATTTGAGCTAAGCGAATTAGAAGAGCTGCGCCTGGATGCATATGAGGGGCTGCGCGATTACAAGGCGCGCACAAAGGCATTTCACGACAAAAACATCCTCAGACGCACTTTTGAGCCAGGAGACAAGGTACTATTGTTCTCCTCGCGCCTAAAGCTCATGCCTGGGAAGCTGCGCAGCAAGTGGACGGGACCATACATGGTTACCAAGGTTTTCCCCTACGGAACAATCGAGTTAGAAAACGAGCACCGGCATCGTTTTCAGGTCAATGGGCAGACAGTCAAAAAGTACTTAGGAGAACCTTGGGATGGCACAGCGCGCGAAGTTGAATTGGCAGAGCCAGAGATAGCAGATGCGCAGGTTGCTGCGCCAGAGTCGCCACCAGATGCACTAGAGGGAGAACTGGGAACTATTGCTCATATTTCTTCTTCCTCTTTACCTAACCTCGTTACTTATGATTTATCACATACTATTAACCATGTTGACCACCCTTCCGATCCTTTGCGCAGGACCAAGAAGAACGCAACACACGCACGAGCGCGGGGTCACTGATCGCGCGTCGTTGTGCGCGTCAAATATAATTCCTTCCTCTCCCACTAGTACAGCGGTTAAGTAAGGGTCGATCTCCACAGGGAGCAAGCAGTGAGTCTCAGCTAGTAACCTACACTTAAGAAAACGGGGGTTGCGTGAGTGATTGGGGGTTTTGCGCGATGCGCGAATAACAGCGAATATCGTAACTCAGGGAATTGCACTAGACGTGCGCAAGCAGTAGAGATGAAGTACTATATTTATGAGAAGTATTGGGCAGACAATCCTCTATGAATGCATTCCTTATCATCGACTCTAAACATCTATAGCTTGTGGTTTACTTGGGTTAGTGTCCGGTAAAGGCTTCCTAACACGTGCGCATGTTCCGTTCAAAGTTCATGTGCTATTAATCCTTAGAACTAGACTAAACAGCTGCGAATCCTGTCACAGTAGCAGCTGCCTACCCTAACTCGTTACTCCTA
This sequence comes from Umbilicus rupestris, assembly GCA_963678935.1. Classification (NCBI taxonomy): domain Eukaryota; kingdom Viridiplantae; phylum Streptophyta; class Magnoliopsida; order Saxifragales; family Crassulaceae; genus Umbilicus; species Umbilicus rupestris. The sequence goes on from OY787618.1 coordinate 8,848,509, forward strand.
GTTGTCACGGTAAGTTTGCGGTTCAAGGCTTCCCCTACGCATGCAACTAGTTTAACATGCGACAAGCGAGCTACACAAGTAAGTTTGCGGTTCAAGGCTTCCCCTACTCATGCAACTAACTGTCTCAGTACGCGCAGGATTAATACAAATAAATAAACTATGCATTAAGCTCAAGTCTCAAAGGTAATACATCATAGATTCATGCCCGACCAACACTAAGTGTTTAGCTAGACATGCTAGTGGTAAACATCATAAAATAGTAAGTAACAACTACTGAATCCAAGAAAACGGTAGCAAACAGTGCGTGCAGGGTCTTCTCTTGGCTGGCACAGTCGGCTGGCGCAACTCTCCTTGACAGGTCCGTGTGTTTTCCAGTTCTGCCGCGCAGTGCCTCTGGAATGTCACTGAGTGATGGTGTCCGCCTCTCTGTGTTCCTTTGAAACCCTAGACTTTCTTTGTTTAAATAGTGCCCCAGGAAGTTCATCTTTTGGCAACTTCCAAGTCTGGTCACTGGGACTTTGCGCCTGGCGCACAGCATTGATTGGCGCAATCGGGTGGCGCACCTCTGCTGTCCTTCGCCATTTCTTCTTTTGTTTGCACCGCTAGCTCCACAGGCTGATCTTTCACTCCTAGAACGCTGCCTGTTAGCGCGTATCCGACTTAAGGACTCGTTCTGACCTGATATACAAAAATAGTGGAAACGAGTAATCTTGCCCATAAAATATTGCAAACAAGCATGGGTTTATGATCTAAATAACATGTATAACTAGGCTCTATCAAACCCCCCACACTTACCCCTTGTTCGTCCCGAACAAGTACTGAAACGCGGATACAATTACCTTTTCTGGAGACTAGCGCACAGCCCTTGCATTCTAGCGCAAGATGCACAGTTGCTTCAACTTGTGCTGCTCTATCACCTGCGCACAACTGCACTCAATAGTTCTAATATAATAATCCCGAAATTTCGTTACCTCTCAGCCGGGATGAAGGTCTTTGGATGACTGGGAGATAGCTCTTCTTAGGCTCCTGGTTGTCAGCTCCCGCTCCGAAGATAGGTATATGGTTTCTTGCGCGAGCTTCTTCCAGTGCGTGATTCGTTCGCACACTTCCTGGGAACCTGAGCCTTTGATGATATCCTTGTGGTCTTGCACACGCAGGTACTAGGTAGTGCGCATGCTGATTCTTTGTAACGCACATCATCTGCTTCTGCTGGTATTTTCTTTTGTACAGCTTCCTTTCCAATTTTTTTTTATTCCCAGAACAGTTCCAATCTCAGCCTTCGGATAGCAGCTATGGAACTCGTTCCGCTCTCCCTCCTTGGTTTGTCTGCGCCGGTCAGCGCACGCGTTTACATCCGCGCCCGCTTTCCTTAGCTTGACATCCAGAGAGAAGGTGGTCTGTTTTCCCACCTCGCCACGCTTTGGGTATTTTGCCTTTTGCATCCGCGTGACTGAGCGCACTCTTTTGTTCCGAAGGTTGCGAAGCACCGGCCTCTACTAGCGCAATCGACCATATACCTCGCCTTCGAAGCAGAAGCGACTAACCGCCTCTCTGGAGCATTTCCATCAACTCCACATCCCCTGTATATCCCAACTAACAGGAGCAGAAAAAACGAAAAAATTATGCTAAAACAGTAGATAGCAGTGCACACAATACGGATAGCGCAAAACAAGCTGGAGCGCATGCGCATCCTGCACCTTAGCGCACTACTGCTACTAGTTTTCTTCAACTTAACTAAGCTATACTAAAAATGCTAAAAACATGAAATGTAAGAGTAACGCCCCCCCCCCCACACTTGAACAGAGACGTGTCCCCACGACTCAAGCTCAAGCGCACGGAGGTTGCGCACATGCATGCAATGCAACGAAAATAAAGAATATAAGAGTGAACAAAATAAAATGTGCAAAACAAGCAGAATAAAATGTGCCAAAATAAAATGTGTCTGGTTACCTCCCGACAAGTGCCTTTGTTTAACGTCGTTGGCTCGACGGTACCTCGTTACGTGCCAAGTAGTGCGTCTGCAGCCTCCCCCACTCTTGCTCCTGAGTGTCCCTGCGCCAGTGCTTGTGTGACGATCTCAGTGGTCCTGCGCAAAGGATAAAAGGAGAGGTCAGCATGTGATACATTATTCGTAAGGAGGGCAGATGCAGAGGAAGAGGAGATATAGGCGATGGGTGCTAGGTCTCCCTCTGAAACATCTGGTGGTGCGTCTGGCGCAACAGCTTGCTCGTCTACTATCTCTGGCTCGGCCAAGTCAATGTTGCGTGCTGCGCCATCCCAAGGTTCGCCCAAGTACCGTTTGACTCTCTGCCCGTTAACCTGAAAACGATGCTGGTGCCCGTCTTCTAATTCAATTGTGCCGTAGGGGAAAACCTTGGTGACGGTGTATGGTCCCGTCCACTTGCTGCGCAGCTTCCCAGGCATGAGCTTCAGGCGTGATGAAAATAATAATACCTGATCGCCTGGTTCAAATGTGCGCCGGAGGATGTGCTTGTCATGAAACGCCTTGGTGCGCGCTTTGTAATCGCGCAGTCCCTCATAGGCGTCCAGGCGCAGCTCTTCTAGTTCGCTCAGCTCAAATGCGCGTTCTTGTCCTGCCTCCTCCAAGTTCAAGTTGCAAATACGTAGAGCCCAATATGCCTTGTGCTCGAGCTCCACTGGCAGGTGGCATGCCTTCCCATAGACCAGCCGGAATGGTGAGGTTCCAATGGGTGTCTTGTGTGCAGTGCGGTACGCCCATAGCGCATCATCCAAGCGCTGGCTCCAATCCTTGCGCGACGGCCTCACAGTCTTTTCCAAGATGCGCTTGATCTCTCTGTTAGAAACTTCGGCCTGTCCATTCGTCTGCGGATGGTAAGCGGTGGACGTCTTGTGGCGCACCCCATAGTGCTTGAAGACTTGCGCCACAACCCTGTTGCAGAAGTGCGTCCCCTGGTCGCTGATAACTGCCTTAGGCACGCCGTACCTGCAAAATATGTTAGTTCTGAGAAAATCAGCGACAGTCTTACCATCATCCTTGCGCGTGGCCTTAGCTTCGACCCATTTGGATACGTAATCCACGGCCACCAGTATGTACTCGTAGCCGGCAGATGGGGGAAATGGACCCATGAAGTCGATTCCCCAAACATCGAACACTTCATCCACCAGAATCGGGTTCTGCGGCATCTCGTTGCGCGCGGATATTCCTCCAGTGCGCTGGCATCTGTCACACTTCCTGCAGTGGTCATAGGCATCTCTGAATAGGTGCGGCCAGTAGAATCCACAGTCCAAGATCTTCCTGCTCGTGCGCTTGGGACCGAAATGTCCTCCACAGGCGTGCGCATGACAAAACATCAATACAGAGTTAATCTCATGGTCAGGCACGCAACGTCTTAATATCCGATCTGGACCTATTCTAAGCATGTAAGGATCATCCCAAAGATAATGCTTGGACTCATGTTTCAATCGCATGCACTGAGTTTTATTGAAATGAGGAGGGAACGCACCTGTGACCAGGTAATTTGCGATATGCGCATACCATGGTACCTTACCTATTAGCGCCATTAGATGCTCGTCAGGGAATGTCTCCTTGATCTGCCCTGGCTCCTCATCCTTTATGATCCTGCTCAGATGATCAGCGACGGTATTTTCTGTGCCCTTCTTATCTTTGATCTCTAAATCGAATTCCTGAAGCAGAAGTACCCAACGCATCAGGCGCGGCTTGGTCTCTTTCTTGGATATGAGGTAGCGGATAGCTGCGTGGTCCGTGTAGATGATGACTCTGGCGCCTAGAACATATGCTCGGAACTTCTCCAGCGCAAATACAATTGCCAGAAGCTCCTTCTCCGTGGTGGTGTAGTTCTTCTGCGCGGAGTCCAGTGTGCGCGATGCATAGTAGATGGCATGCGGCTTCTTGTCCTCGCGCTGCCCCAAGACTGCTCCTACTGCGTAGTCACTTGCGTCACACATCAGCTCGAATGGCAGGTTCCAGTCTGGTGCGCGCATCACTGGCGCACTGGTCAGCGCTTCTTTCAGCTTATCGAACGCCGCCCTGCACTCATCAGTAAAATCGAAGCACACGTCTTTTTGCAACAGGTTAGACAGGGGTATGCAAATCTTAGAGAAATCCTTAATAAAACGCCTGTAAAACCCAGCATGCCCTAAGAACGATTTCACGTCGCGCACGTTGGTGGCATAAGGCAGATTAGAAATAATATCTATCTTAGCTTTGTCTACCTTAATACCCTCCTCTGAAATGATATGACCCAATACTACTCCGTGCGTAACCATGAAATGACACTTCTCGTAGTTTAGCACTAGGTTCTTAGAGATGCAGCGTGCTAAGACTTTATCTAGATGTGTTAAGCATGCATCAAAGGTACTCCCATATACAGTGAAGTCATCCATGAACACTTCTATACATATACCAATCATATCAGAGAAAATGCTCATGACAAGGCGTTGGAACGTACCTGGCGCGTTGCACAGCCCAAAAGACATACGCCGAAACGCAAATGTTCCGAAGGGGCATGTGAACGTGGTCTTCTCTTGATCCTCCGCAGCTATGGGTATCTGATTGTAACCTGAATATCCGTCCAAAAAACAAAAGTAAGGTTTACCTGCCAAGCGATCCAGCATCTGGTCCATGAAGAGTAGCGGGAAGTGGTCCTTGCGCGTTACAGCGTTCAGCTTCCTGTAGTCGATGCACATGCGCCAGCCAGTCTGTATGCGCTTGGGAACTAGCTCGCCCTGCGCATTCTCCTCCACCGTGATTCCTCCTTTCTTTGGCACAACGTGCACCGGGCTGACCCATCTGCTGTCTGAGATTGGGTAAATGACCCCTGCGTCAAGCAACTTCAGAACTTCCTTTTGCACTACCTCCATCATATTTGGGTTTAACCTGCGCTGAGCCTCCCTGGATGGTTTGGCGCCGTCTTCCAACAGAATTCGGTGCATGCACACGTCCGGGCTCACTCCGCGCAGATCAGCAAGAGTCCATCCAATAGCGCGCTGGTTCCTGCGCAGCACCTGTTGTAAGCGCGCCTCCTGCTCTTTTTCCAATCCCTTCTTGATGATCACTGGCAGGGTGTCCTCATCTCCCAAGAAAATGTACTTGAGATGCTCCGGGAGTTGCTTCAGTTCGATCTTGGGTGCCTGCTCAACAGAGGGCAAGGTTTTGTTAGCGGTGCAAATATGAACTATATCACGTACCTGTGTGGATGCTGGTTCAGCACTGCTTAGCTCCTTCTCTTGCTCCTCCAGTTCTGCCTGTGTCAGTAGCTCTGGTCCTATGGTTGCGCTCGCACACTGCGCTTCTGTGACTAAGTCGTCAAAGCTGTCCATTGCGTGCACGGTAGCGTCCTCATGTGGGTGCTGCATCCCTTCGAAGATGTTGAAATGGATTTCTTCGCCATCTACCTCCATGGAGAGCGTGCCCCTCCACACGTCTATCTTCGTGCGCGCAGTCATCAGAAACGGTCTGCCTAGGAGGATCTGCGCACCGCTGGCGCTTGATTCACCCTCCATTTCGAGCACATAAAAGTCTGCTGGGAACACCAGCTCTCCTACTCGAACTAGGACATCTTCTATCATGCCTGCAGGTTGTTTGCACGATCTATCTGCTAGCTGAATTGTGAGACCTGCAGGTTTTAGTGGTCCAAGGCGCAAGGTCGCATAGAGAGAATATGGTAATAAATTGATTGATGCGCCTAAATCGATCATGCAGTTGCTTACCGTGGTTTTACCTAAGGTGCAAGGGATAGTGAATGTACCTGGATCTCGGCACTTAGGTGGTACCTTTTGCTGCACGATTGCTGAGGCCTGCGCATTTAGCATTACCTGTGCGCATTCGCCTGTCCTTCTTTTATTCGTGCACAGCTCTTTTAAAAACTTCGCATACCTGGGAATCTGTCGAATAGCTTCTATGAGAGGTATGTTGATTTCCACTTTGCTGAACAGCTCATACAGTTCCTTGTCCAGTGCTTCTTTTCTCGCCAGTGGTGCCTGCACAGGGAAAGGAGCAGGTATGTTAGTACAATTTTTGTTCTTATTTTTCGAGTGAGACATACCTGGCGCATTGCCCTGCTGGTTCGTGGTTGGCGCTTCTGATTGCGCCTCTGGCTCTGGTTGCGCACTCTGAGCTGCTGGATCTGGGACTTGCGCAACTGGTTGCGCGGGCGCCTGCGCGGTCTGCTCTGTTCCCACTGTGCGCCCAGTCCTCAGTGTTACTGCGTTAACTCCTCCCTTAGGGTTCTGAATCACTTGCGAAGGCAGGTTGCCATCGCTCTTTTTCAGCTCATACACTGTGGTTGCAATTTGTGATAGGTGTTTTTCTATGGATTCGAACCTCTTGTCATACTTTTCGTCATTCTTGCGCACTGTGTCTGCTAGCTGCCCCATGATATCTTCCAAGGATCGCCGTGGTTGCTGACTGTTCTGCGCTGGTGCGTCTGTGCGGCGATGCGGTGGATTGTAGGGTGCAGCATGTTGCGTCTGCTGTGGTGCGCGCTGATCAGTGGGCTGCCTCTGGAAATTGTTCTCTTCTCTCCATCTGAAACCATTTGCAGCAAGCCCAAAGCGCGGCTGATTCTGCCTCTGCGGTCCTCTGTTGTCCCATCCTCCAAGGGCATTTACATCTCCAGTTTCTTCAAAAAGTGTTGGGCACTCGTCTGTCTTGTGCTCAGTGGACCTGCAGAATTCACATACCTATGGTGCAACTGGTTGTGCGCTCTGCGCACTCATCAGCTTCTGTAGCATGGCCTTCATTTCTTTGATCTCAGCGCTTGCCTCTACCTGATGCACAGAACGATTACGACTACTTTCAAGTGTCAATTGATGTCTTACCTGTCCAGCAGAATCTTCTATCAGCTGCCATGCATCCTCCGGGTACATGTTGCAAATGTCCCCTCCTGCGCATGCATTCAGTAGTCGCAGCTCCATGGGCAGCAGTCCATTCAGAAAGTTCTCTATCAGCACATTCTGGGGAAGCCCGTGATTGTAGCAGTTGGCTTCTAGCTCCCTGAAACGCTCGTAGTATTCTGACAGAGACTCCCCTGCGCCTTGCCTTGGCGCGGCCAATTCCCTTCTGAGCAGCGCAATCTTCGCTGCTGGATAAAATTTATCTAAGAATTTCTTCTGCAGCTGCTCCCATGTGTGGATTGATCCTGCGGGTAGGCTCATCAGCCAGTGTTTGGCTGCATCGCTCAATGAAAATGGGAACGCTTTCATCTTCAGCGCTTCATCGTTTTCCCCCAAAGCCTTCATGTTCTCGCAAATGATTAGGAACTCCCGCACATGCTTGACTGGATTTTCGTTGTTCATTCCGTGAAACTTGGGCATGTGATGGATGAGTGAGCTTCTTAGTTCGAACTGTCCGTCGGGCGGAAGCACTATGCACCATGGCTGGTTAACAGTGAGTGGGGCCGACATTTCGCGCACTGTCCTGCGCCTCGCGACTGGACGAACGGGTGGCGCAATGTATGGTTCAGCGGCCATTCGTGCGTCGTCCTCACGCTGCACTTCCTCTCTGAATAGGGCTGCGCGGTTATGTGCCCTTGCTTCCTCTGGGGTTCTGTCTCCCAGGTTATCTCCAACCACACTGTTATCCTCCATGTCCTGATCCAAACTCAAGAAACGAAATTAAATGGCAACGAAGTTGTTGCGTCTGTCAGTGCGCAACTAGAATCTGCGCAGCGCAACTGTTTCAAGGTTGCGCAGGCTGATGTGATTGCGCGCTGTCAGAAACAACAACGAGAAAACAAAACAAAATGAAATAACTAAAATGAGGAATGTAAGCTAGTTAAAACTTAGCTGTGTTGCTCCCCGGCAACGGCGCCAAAATTTGATCGCGCGTCGTTGTGCGCGTCAAATATAATTCCTTCCTCTCCCACTAGTACAGCGGTTAAGTAAGGGTCGATCTCCACAGGGAGCAAGCAGTGAGTCTCAGCTAGTAACCTACACTTAAGAAAACGGGGGTTGCGTGAGTGATTGGGGGTTTTGCGCGATGCGCGAATAACAGCGAATATCGTAACTCAGGGAATTGCACTAGACGTGCGCAAGCAGTAGAGATGAAGTACTATATTTATGAGAAGTATTGGGCAGACAATCCTCTATGAATGCATTCCTTATCATCGACTCTAAACATCTATAGCTTGTGGTTTACTTGGGTTAGTGTCCGGTAAAGGCTTCCTAACACGTGCGCATGTTCCGTTCAAAGTTCATGTGCTATTAATCCTTAGAACTAGACTAAACAGCTGCGAATCCTGTCACAGTAGCAGCTGCCTACCCTAACTCGTTACTCCTAGTTGTCACGGTAAGTTTGCGGTTCAAGGCTTCCCCTACGCATGCAACTAGTTTAACATGCGACAAGCGAGCTACACAAGTAAGTTTGCGGTTCAAGGCTTCCCCTACTCATGCAACTAACTGTCTCAGTACGCGCAGGATTAATACAAATAAATAAACTATGCATTAAGCTCAAGTCTCAAAGGTAATACATCATAGATTCATGCCCGACCAACACTAAGTGTTTAGCTAGACATGCTAGTGGTAAACATCATAAAATAGTAAGTAACAACTACTGAATCCAAGAAAACGGTAGCAAACAGTGCGTGCAGGGTCTTCTCTTGGCTGGCGCAGTCGGCTGGCGCAACTCTCCTTGACAGGTCCGTGTGTTTTCCAGTTCTGCCGCGCAGTGCCTCTGGAATGTCACTGAGTGATGGTGTCCGCCTCTCTGTGTTCCTTTGAAACCCTAGACTTTCTTTGTTTAAATAGTGCCCCAGGAAGTTCATCTTTTGGCAACTTCCAAGTCTGGTCACTGGGACTTTGCGCCTGGCGCACAGCATTGATTGGCGCAATCGGGTGGCGCACCTCTGCTGTCCTTCGCCATTTCTTCTTTTGTTTGCACCGCTAGCTCCACAGGCTGATCTTTCACTCCTAGAACGCTGCCTGTTAGCGCGTATCCGACTTAAGGACTCGTTCTGACCTGATATACAAAAATAGTGGAAACGAGTAATCTTGCCCATAAAATATTGCAAACAAGCATGGGTTTATGATCTAAATAACATGTATAACTAGGCTCTATCAGTCACTCAGGAGCAAGACTGGGGGAGGTCGCTGGCACACTTTTACGCAAGTAACGAGGTACAGTTGAGCCAACGACGTTAAACAAAGGCACTTGTCGGGAGGTAACCCGACACGTTCTACTTTTACACGATTTTTTATAGTTTTCTAGTATCTTTTAGCTAGTTTAGGACTTGTAGTTTTAGTCGAGCAGTAGTGCACAGGTCAGCGCGCAAATTCAGTGCGCAGAACAGCTGTCCTCACACTTGTATAAAAGGCCAGGACTTAGAAAAATTTTAGCATTTTCACATTTGACCGTTGCAAAGAAGCTCCTGTCCTCAGCCTCCGCTCACCGTCCGGCGATCAACCAGCCATCCGTTTAGAAAGATTCGAAGAGCTTACCGTCGCACACTCCCCAGGTAACCCTTCCCCTCAGATTTGAGCCGATTCAGTTAGGGTTTGTGCGATAGGAAGGTTGCCCTAGGTTTGAAATCGCACCTGGATCGCTTGCACCATTTGGAGTTCTGGGCAGTGGGTTTTGTAGGCGGACGTTAGGCGACCTGTGGGTGATAGTTTCAGGGTGTTTGTCGGAGTTTGGATTTTTGAGCATTTGTGGAGCTTTGACCTTAGTTGACCGGAGGAACCCTAGCGCACCATGCAGCCTGCCGAGGATCAAGCGACCCCAGCATCGTTCGCCAGCAAGTTTGAAGCCTTCATGAGGCTGGAGATGTACGGGACTCCGTACATCAGCAGGGACTTCCTGCGCGAGGTCGGGATGGAGCACCTCATTGTGGAGAAGCTCGTGCTGGCGGGCTGGGAGGCGCTGCTGGAAATCAACAGCGCAGCGGACAAGGAGGATACATGCGAGTTTTTGGCGTCACTGGAGACGGCAGATTTCGAGATCAGGTACCGGCACAGAGGGGTCCGGTACATTGCCTCGACCAAGAGGCTGAAGCGCGCGCTAAGGTGGGCCAAGGTGCGTGAGGCGGATATAGACACGCACACGAATCAGGAGGCGTGGCCTGAGATGGCGACCGGCCCAGTTTTTGCCGCGGGGCGCAGCCGAGGACGCGAGCACCGCGACCCGTGGATGTTCTACCTTTGGCGCATGGTCGCCTATGCAATCATAGGGCGTTTTAATGGTGCGCCGAAGATCAGCCTGCTGGACATGGACATACTGAAGGGATTTTATTATGGAAAGAAGATGCGGTTTGTCTCGGACATGGTGGACCATTGGAGTCGGGTCAGCACGAAGGGGCCGCTGACTTGTGGCGGAATGATCACGCACCTGCTGCTTGCGCTGCATGGAGAGCCGGAGGTGCCCAAGCACACGGTAGTGCCGGCTGTTCCCCTGGGCCGCGCCCATATGCTGCAACTCAGAGCTGTAGCCGTGAGAGAGGATGGGACATTGGAATGGTGCTACCAGCTGTAGCCGGCCAGAGCGCCGAGGCAAAGAGCAGAGAGCAGCGCGCAACCAGAGGAGGCTGTAAAGGAAATGGAGATGGACGAGGCCCCAGAGCCAGTTGCGCCTCCAGTCAGGTGCATGAGGACTCGTGTGCAGACTAGAGCGCGCCGGAGGGCGAGTGCACCGCAGGGGGAGCCAGTTACCATAGCCATTGATGATTCTCCCCCGCGTGCACAAGGAATGCGCCCCAGGACAGAGGCAGAGGAGGCGCCTGAGCAGGTATCAGAGGAGCAGCGCATGATGTTCAACGTCATGCGCATGCTCGAGTATTTAGCGCCAGAGGGGGCAGCCTGAGCATGAGCCCACCATCAGGGTGGAGATTTGGAGATCCTATCCCCCCTCTCCTCAGTCTGCGTAGGCCGCCTCCAGGATTCCCCAGCGAGCCGCGCCAGCTAGCCAGCCCTCCTACCCAGTCCCCGGTCCATGCAGCAGAACCCACCCCAGCAGTAGACCCGATACCAGCACCTGCAGCACCCCCTGCACAGCCTTCTGTTCAGAGGTCCCCTGAAGCCGATCCCATCATAAGTTCCAGCTCAGATTCACTATGGGACCCTATCTCAGAGGACAACCTCTTGGCTCAGCCCGCCGCCATTTCTGTAGTGCCGCCAGCCTCCAGTACCGAGTATGAGACCGATTCTTCAGATGAGGAGGCGCACGGGTCCGCGGCTGAGTCCAGCTCCGAGGATATCTAGGGCTGCAGTGAGGGCGCGCATTTCTTTCGGATGGTTTCTTATTTTCTGCTTTGAAAACTATTGCTCCATGTTGTTATATTGTGCTGAATATTTTGTGACCCCTGACTTTGTTTTTGCTGCGCTGACTATATGTTTTCTTTCTTATGTTCTTTGTTTTGCTTGCATGCATGTGTGCGCTCTCCATTGCGCTTAAGCAGGAGTCGTGGGGACACGCCTCTGTTTAAGTGTGGGGGGGGGAGCACTACATTTACATTTCACGTTTTTAGCCTTGTAGTCGAGCTTAGTTTAGTGAAGGGAATAGTAGCAGTGGTGCGCTAGTGTGCGGGTTGCGCACATTTTTCAGCTTGTAGTGCGCTATTCATTTTGCGTGCGCTGCTATCAACTATTTTAGTATATTTTTTCGTTTTTTCTGCTCCTGTTAGTTGGGATATACAGGAGATGTGGAGTTGACAGAAACGCTCTAGAGAGGCGGTTAGTGGAGGTATATGGTCGAGAGCGCTAGTGGAGGCCGGTGCTTCGCGACCTTCGGAATAATAGAGCGCGCTCAGCCACGCAGATGCCGAAGGCGAATACCCAGGCGTGGCGAGGTGGGAAAACAGACCAACTTTCCTCCGGAAGTCGAGCTAGGGAAGGCGGGCGCGGTGTAAACGCGTGCGCTGACCTGCGCAAATAGACCAAGGAGGGAGAGCGGAGCGTTGTTCCATAGCTGCTATCAGGAGGCCGAGACTGGAACCGTTCTGGGAACACAGGACCATAGATAAAGCTGTACAAAAAGAAAAACACCAGCAGATGATATGCGCAACAAAAGAATCAGCATGCGCACAAATACGTACCAGCTTGCGCAAAGTTCACAAGAAAATCATCAAGAAGGCTCGGGTTCCCAGGAAGTGCGTGGAAGAATCACGCACCGGAAGAAGCTTGTGCTATTAACCATATACCCGTCCTCGGAGTAAAAAGCTGACAACCCGGAGTCTATGAAGAGCTATCTCCCAGCCATCCGAAATGATCTTTATCCCAGCTGAGAGGTAACGAATTTCGAAATTGTTATATTAAACTATTGAGGGCAGATGCGCGCAGGTGATAGAGCAGCGCAAGGTGAATAGTAGTGCAGATCGCGCCAGAGTGCAAGACTGTGCGCTAGACTCCAGAGAGGTAATTGTATCCGTGCTAGAGTGCTTGTTCGAGACGAACAAGGGCAAGTGTGGGGGGTTTGATAGAGCCTGTTTATACGCGCTATTTAGATCCTAACACTATGCTTGTTTGCATCATTTTGTGTACAAGATTACTGGTTTCCGGTCTTTTTGTATTCCAGGGCGAAACGAGGGCCTAGGTCGGATACGCGCTAACAGCCAGCGTTTAAGGAGCGCAACACAGCCTGCGGAGCTAGCAGCGCAAATAGGATAGGAAGTGGCAGATTCAGACTGCGGTGCGCGAACCAACGTGCGATGTGGAGTTGGCAGGAAAGCTCTAGAGAGGCGGTTAGTCATTTTGGCTTCGAAGGGAAGGTATATGGTTGAGAGCGCTAGTGGAGGCCGGTGTTTCGCGACCTTCGGAACAATAGAGCGCGCTCAGCCACGCAGATGCCGAAGGCGAATACCCAAAGCGTGGCGAGGTGGGAAAACAGACCACCTTTCCTCTGGAAGTTAAGCAAGGGAAAGCAGGCGCGGGTGTAAACGCGTGCGCTGACCTGCGCAAATAGATCAAGGAGGGAGAGCGGAGCGTTCTTCCATAGCTGCTATCCGAAGGCCGAGACTGGAACCGTTCTGGGAACATAGGAACCGTAGATAAAGCTGTACAAAAAGAAAAAAACACCAGCAGATGATATGCGCTAAAGAAACCAGCATGCGCACAACTTCGTACCAGCTTGCGCAAGTTCACTAGAAAACCATCAAGAAAGCTCGAGTTCCCAGGAAGTGCGCGAAAGAATCACGCACCGGAAGAAACTTGCGCAATTAACCATATACCCGTACTCGAAGTAAAGTCCGACAACTCGGAGCCTATGAAGAGCTATCTCCCAGCCATCCAAAATAATTTCCATCCCAACTGAGAGGTAACGAATTTCGGAATTGTTATATTAAAACTGTTGAAGGCATGTGCGCGCAGGTGACAGAGCAACGCAGGTTGAACGGTTGTGTAGATCGCGCCTGAGTGCAAGACTGTGGGCTAGACTCCAAAGAGGTAATTGTATCCGTGCGCTAGACTCCAAGGACAAGTGTGGGGGGTTTGATAGAGCCTATTTATACGCACTATTTAGATCTTAACACTGTGCTTGTTTGCATTATTTTGTGTACAAGATTACTGGTTTCCGGTGTTTTTGTATTCCAGGACAAAACAAGGGTCTAAGTCGGATACAAGCTAATAGGCTCGTTTAAGGAGCGCAACACATAGCCTGCGGAGCTAGCAGCGCAGACAGGATAGGAAGTGGCAGATTTAGACTGCGGTGCGCGAACCAACGTGCGCAGTGAGCCATGCGCAGGGTAGCGGTATTTCCAAATCTTGAACACCATATCCCTACAAAATCTCCTAGGATTTGGAAGTTGCCAAGATTGTCCTCGGGCCTCACAAACAGTATATAAAGAGAGGAAGGCTAGGGTTTGAGAGATAACAAGGAGAGAGAGCCAGTACTGAAAAACACACGAGCTGCCACCGAGGAATTGCGCCAACCGACTGCGCGAACCAAGACACAGCAACCTGCACGCACCTGCTTGTTACTGTTTCCTTGGACACTTTAGCTTTTATTTACTATTTCTATGATGTTTACCACTAGCATGTCTAGCTAAACACTTTGTATCGGTCGGGTATTATTCTATGAAGTATTTCCTTTGAGACTTGTGTTTAATGCATAGTTTGTTTGCTTATATTAATTCTGTGCACACGGTTGACAGCTAGTTGTATGAGTAGGGGAAGCCTTGAACCGCAATCTTACTCTTACTACGTGTTGTTATATGTTAAACTAGTTGGTAGCTTGACGGTAACAACTAGGAGTAACGCGCTAGGATAATCAGCTGCTACTGTGACGGGATTCATAGCTGCTTAGACTAGTTTCAAGAATTAATAGCTCATGGACTTTGATCGGAACATGCGCACATGTTTGGAAGCCTTGATCGGACACTAACTTCAGTAAAATTGAACTATAGACGTTTAGAGTCGATGACAAGGAATACATTCATAGAGGATTGTCTTTGCCGATACTTCTCATAGTCATAGTACTTAATCTCTACTGCCTTCGCACGTCTAGTGCAAAATCTACTTTCACTATTGTTCATTCGCGCACCTGCGCAACCCAACCACTCACAACCCCAATTTCGTAAGTTGTAGGTTGCTAGCTAGAACGAGTCCGCTTGCTCCTTGTGGGATCGACCCTGACTTAGCCGCTATACTAAGTGGAGAAGGAAGGATTAATTTGACGCGTACAACGACACGCGATCACTTTCCAACAAGATTTAGCACGCCTCAATCGGATAAAAATCATGCGCTCGGAAAGCCTTTAACGACGAACAGGTCAATCTGTCCAGATTTGGTCTATATTTATAAAAATGCGCAATAAAGTTCCAAAGCGGTCTTGATACACCTACGATGCAAAATACTACCAAAAAGTAATCTTTCACACACAAAATGCACTTAAACAATGGAAATAAACAACTCGATGGATCGTATAAATACGCTCCATCATGTGTGCAGCAATCTGATAAAAAATGATTTGCCCTAGATTTACTCTTCTTCTTTCTCCAACACTGAATAATAACGGCCCCATTGCTGACTTGCCTTTTCCTTGTGAGAGCTGGGCATCCAGTTTCTCACCACAAGAGCATAAAGGACTGCATACTTAGTTGTTAAATCAGCAGCTCTTAAATTTTACGAGCCCTAACTTTTGAAAAAAGGCCCAATAAGAACAACAGCTAGCCTATCAGCCTTAACCTCTGCCGGTAGGCTTGCATTTTCATCAATGCCAAAAAAATTTATTAATCACAGCAGGGGTAATCACAACCCTCAACCTTCTAACAAAACTTGTCCCATATACCAGATTGTTTACTACTCAAAGTCTCTATCAGTATTTGCTAGAAACTCCTTAACTATATGCAAATTGTAACGCTTGGTAAAAGTCAAGAAGCTCAGCAATTTTATCTCTCTCCGTAGTGATATCACCTCTGGTACCCGAAACCGGCCAATCTCCAGTAACTT
This sequence comes from Umbilicus rupestris, assembly GCA_963678935.1. Taxonomy (NCBI): domain Eukaryota; kingdom Viridiplantae; phylum Streptophyta; class Magnoliopsida; order Saxifragales; family Crassulaceae; genus Umbilicus; species Umbilicus rupestris. The sequence goes on from OY787618.1 coordinate 8,863,884, forward strand.
TCCAGACATAATTGTTCTGTGATTGATCACCTCCCAGGACCCGGCACCCTTTTTAGATACGAACCACTCTCCTTGTTGATCACGTCCCGTCACAACTGGTATTGTTGGTGTGGGTGCAGCCCTTCGCTTGTAAACCTTAGCTCCCCTTGTTTTCACCATTTCAAACGATTATCTGAAGGCTGGAATGGCTGATCGCTGAAGTAGTCAGAGATATGGAAATCTAGGTCAGGAACAGATACTTCTTGTTTCTTCCTTTCTCGGCCTTTTTTTTGTTTTAAAAGAACCGAACACGTGTCGTCTCCTGAGTGGCCACTCTTTTCTGGATACAACGTTCAAAAATTTACAGCTCCGAGTCACCAGAGAGTGCTTCAGCACTCTGTTCAACTGTCTTTTCTGAAAAAAAAAAAATAAGTTGTAAGCTTCCATTGCTCAGTTCCAGCTTCAGCGGGGATACTTGCACGCTGTTTCTCAACCCAGTGTTTTTGACACTTGTTCCTTTTCACCTCCACCCAGCGGCATTAGACACTTGCTCTTCTCAGATGTACTTCTGATTTTTGCGGCATTGAAGAGTGACATTTGCTTCGTTTCTTTCTATGCCTCATTCTCTGAGTGAATGCCTCTTAGTACTTGTTGGATCGATAAATTAGCTTTCCCTCTCAGGTAAAGAAGAGGTGTCTTCCCTGAGAGGTAAGCAGCGGAATAAATTAAATAAATAAAATTAAATGGCTTACTCGTTTATGTATAGTGGAAACCTTAATACCAATTGGTGACTAGGGTCTGTTCTTTAGACCTTAACTTATGCTTAACTTAACTTAACTTAACTTAACTTATCTTAACTTAACTTACCTTAACTTAACTTAACTTACCTTAACTTAACTTAATTTAACTTAGCTTAATTGAACTTACCTTAACTTAACTGAACTTAAGTACTTTTACAAACATATTTTCATGGTGGTGGTGGTGGTGTGGTTGGGGTGGTGGGTTGGGGTTGTGGTGGTGGGGGTGTTGGTGGTGGTGGGGGTTGTGGGTTGGGGTTGTGGTGGTGGGGGTGTTGGTGTTGGTGGTGCTGGGTTGGGGTTGTGGTGGTGGGTTGGTGGTGGTGGGGGGTGTTGGTGGTGGTGGTGTTGAGGGTGGTGGTGGTGGTGGTGGTGGGTTGGGGTGGTGGTAGTGTGGTGGTGTTGTTGGGGTGGTGGTGGTGTGGTATTGTTGGGGTGGTGGTGGTGGTGTGGTGTTGTTGGGGTGGTGGTGGTGGTGTGGGGGTGGTGTGGTTGGGGTGGTGGTGTGGGGATGGTGTGGTTGGGGTGGTGGTGGTGGTGTGGTTGGGGTGGTGGGTTGGTGGTGGTGGGTTGGGGTGTTGGTGGTGGGGGTGGGGGGTGGTGTTGGTGTGGTTGTGGTGATGGTGGTGGTGTGGTTGGGGTGGTGGGTTGGTGGTGGTGTGGTTGGGGTGTTGGGTTTGGGTGGTGGTGGTGGGTTGGAGTGGTGGTGGGGTGTGATGGTGGGTTGGGGTGATGGGTAGTACTTAACTTAACTTAACTTACCTTAACTTAACTTAACTTACCTTAACTTAACTGAACTTACCTTAACTTAACTGAACTGAACTTAGCTTAACTTAACTTAAGTGCTGAAAATTTAATGTCTAAAGAACAGGGCCTAAGTAAAACCACTACCTTCTAGTATCCACTAGAAGGATTTGTGAAAAGAGATTCTCTATATTGAGGCTATGCTTATTGGTTACAAAGCGTTTAAGCAACTAACTAATACTACCCGTACACAGCTTTTGCTTAACCTTTGGATCTTTCAACTCAATCCAACCCTTGAACACTACTCTTTGCACCTCCGAGCTTGACGATCCGAATTTAATCGCTCTCACGTAGAAGTTCTTTGATTTCCTCGATCAATCTTTCTTTTCTACAATCGACATATTTTCTTGCCTTTACTTTTTCGCTTTTTAAAGCTCTTTTCCAAAGATTCAGCTGTCATCAATGTTAGGATTGAGTGTGATTTGGATTTTCTCAATCCTAATCAATTCCGACATTAATATGATATCTCTTAAGGTTGGAAAGTTAATCAATCAAGAATAGATTTGTTTCCAAGCCAAGAGAGAATCATATTTGTTGTCATCCAAAATATATCCCATAGTATATTTTGGATCCAGAATATATCTCATAATATATTCTGGATTGATATGGGAAGATGTTATCAATATTCCTTGGATCCTCTTCATTTATTGTGAATCCACCTGCGTATCTTTGCAAGAAAATCTTTTGTGTTCAGTGCATTTATTGCAACTTTCCTGCGCATTAAATGCAATCATTAGCTACGTGTTTGCAGTCATCAAAACCTCAGAATCTAACAAATTCCCCCTTTTTGATGATGACAAACTCTTCTTCAAAACGCAGAAAACAGCATACGGATTATGATCATGACGTGCATTGTGTTTCATAAGTGTCCTAGTTAATGATCATCCTAGGTATGTCATGCAAGTGCATTCCCTATCAAGGGCAGTACTGGTTTGTTCCCTTTCAGACAAATATGTGTAACAAAATTCCTAGGTATAGCATGTTTGTCATTTCCGTGTCAAGTATAGCACAGGTTAGTTCTCCCTTTGAAATACAAGTGTATAGAGAAGGATATTGTACTTCCCCCTCAGCGTATCACTTCCCCCTTTTGGCATCATCAAAAAGAAGTTAGTGACAAGTTAAAAACCACACCAAATTAGAAACTCCATTCTTCATTCACATTTGGGTGCCATACAAAGTGGCACCAACCGCAAAATAGGAGGCACAATTTAGACTAAAATAGATGAAGGCAGTGCATGATTGAGGTAGAGAAAAAATTTACCAAGGAACGGAGATAATGAGGTAGGGGTAACAAGGAGGGGCCGAACCATAAGGGAAAAAACTGATCGCTGGGCTTTGCGGATAATTTCATTGCGTTTGTTCGAGCATCTTAGTCCCAACATGGTGAAGTTTGGTGATATGATCAATAGACTCCTCCATTATGGTCACTTGCTTTGCCATAGAGGTAACCATACCCTCCAGCTTCCAAATACTCTCCACGATTGGGTGACATCCATTCAATGAGTAATAAATGAGTAGCATTCCGCATTCCTTCTACTAGAGTCACTACCTTGGCAGCTTTGGATGAATCTTCCTTTACTCTAGAGGTAAACATATAGCCCATTTTGTCACAGTTATTACCTGCAAGCTCTTTCTGTGCATGGATCTCCTCTTCTGCTCGGTATATTTGATAGTTCATGAGAATGAGCTTTACCCACATAGGTATAGGACATGCCATGTTAACCCATGGTGCGAATACGTGCCATATGATGCATTATGATTTGGGCAAGGTGGAATTGCTCCTTCTTTAGTAGCTAAGCACCCTGATTTCTGGAGAATCATAGACTTGGTAATCCAGGCTTTAAAATGTGTCCATCTTCCAAAATCTTATCCCAAGACTTAATGAGTATGTCCATAAATTGGCTGTCCAGGTTTCCCTCTTGATTTCTGTTTTTCTCTTGTTTTTCCCCTGATTGTTCCTGCTCTATAACTCCCGCTCAAAAATTTCTGTTCAGCCTAGATTTTCAGTTCGAGTCTTATGGTTCATCAAAGAGGGGTGTGATGCAGTTGATTTACCCAAATGGTACGAGATAGGGCATCACAAAAATAAAATAATTTAAAATGAATAAAGTATGAGTAGCTGAGTATGTGTATACCTCATGATTGATCGCTCCAGTTTCAAGATAACAATGGGCACATAGAAGCGTCGAATCATGATCGGGCTTGGGTTGGCTGTAGAGATCTTCCGTGGCTTGTAAGGTGGGATCAAAATCTGGAAGAATCATTAGGTCTTGAAGAGAAACTCAACAGGCTCCTTATTGTCCAACAGTGAATAGTAACAAATGAACAGTAAACCACAATGAACAGTAACTCCGACGATCGCCCAGCAGCTTCTTCTTCTTTCTCTCACTAAGCTGCCGCCGCTACAGTGTCGTGTTCCTTAATGTTTGATGTCCCTTGTGTTTGTCCAATGTGTTAACATTTTAGGGTTTGGGACTTAAACTGGTTTTGGTTGGACCAACAGGTCTTTGGTTCAGCTTCTGTTGGCAGCTGTTGACTTATGTTTACTGCTGACTTCTGTTGACCGCTGTTGACCTGATCTTGAATGAATGCTCCAAATATGCAATAAAACCAATCTTGAACACACCTGTGATACGAAAACACTACAAAAGAGTAATCGATCTCAAGCAAAATGTAATAAACTATGAGAATAAACAACTCAATGGAGCATATAAATACGCTCCATCAAGAAGTCCCCCCCCCCCCCAGGCATAGGCATTGGCCGAACTGGGTTACCAACATACGTGTTCGTTATGTTTCTGGCTTAGCTACGTTACTTCGCAAGCATCACAATTAGTTGCTATAGCAACCTGATTGACCCGGACAACATCAACACATCAATTTTCGCCCGTCCCATCTAACCTTGTAACTTCGAATTTTGTACAAGAAATAATCACCATAAGATACCAATTGTCAACATTTAGTAAACAGAAAAATAGTGTAGAGAAAAGAGAATGAAACAAGACAATGACATTGATCGTTTGTTCACGCAGTTTGATCAAGTATGCCTACCCCTACGACTACAAATCAAATGCATTTCCTTTGTATTGATTCTTTGTGAGTTAAGGTTTACAGATATATGATGCCTATTTATAATTTTTAGATGTGGGCGTAGTACCAGTGGTACGTGTAGTACATCTGTACTTCACTTCTTAAAACTGAAAAGTAGTACGTTCTTAGTACGAGTAGTACACGTAATACTCCGTACTACTTTTCAGGAAAAGTGATAGATACGTGAGGTACAAGAAGTACACACAGTACCACTTGCCATGGTACGGCCTGACACCCCAATTATGCGTAGAGCCATTCTCAACAAAATCTCTATCCAGTATTGACGATTAACTTTGACTTTTGATGGTTAAATTATTTTGGTCATCATTTTGTTTTTGGGTTTTATAGATGCAAATAATATCCCACCTCCAAAGAGGCTATAATATCCCACCTTTATCTTTCTTATCTTTTGAGAAGGATGGTTAGGCTTCACTATCTATAATTATTTTTCATAAACGTTACTTTTTATAACTGTTAGGAATATGAATTGACTGTGTACTCATACGAGGCCAATATGTATTCATACACAACACAAAGATATTAATATACAATAATATGAATGTGAACAGACTTTAACACTCCCACCTAATATTATGATGGATCTTAAACATGGAGTTTGGAGAGTTGAAATGAATGTTGTACTCTAGTCTATGCCTTTGTAAAGAAGTCTACCAACTAAAGCTCGGAAGGACCATAACGAAGTGCAATAATTTGATCATGTATCACTGCACTATTTGACAAAGGGGTGAAATACGCTGCGCACTGCTGGTGACGAGTTACAGCAGTTACTGTAGCATTCTCTAGGTCATTTTGATGAAGTTGTTTCTCTGGTTAAACCTGAAAGAACTCAAAAACTTTGGTTACCTAGTTCGGCCAATGCTTACATCTGGGGAGGACCAATCTCCGATCCTCAAGATTTCACTATTTACGGTTATAGTACAAAGGATTCTCCCCCTTGATCAGTGACTTCCTCTCTGCTATCGGGGACTTTTTTTTGCTCTTTTATTATCCGCGGCCAGCACTCCTGTGACTGTTCTTCAAAGGGCATGAGACATATTTATACGACTCATCGAACCGTTTAAGCCCAACAATTTCGGCATTTTTGTATGTGAACAGTTGCTTTTTAGTGTTATTTGCATTTCAGGTGTTCGGAATGCATTAAAAGGAGATTCATGTCTTAAATGGCATTTTAGATAGTCGATGCGAAAATTGACGTTGATGGAAGTTGGGTGTGCAACTCAGTAAATACTACTCCGAAAGAAGACATTAATGTTGCATGCAAGAGGTTAATATCTTCTCCGGGCGCGCTGGCTAATGTCAGGTGAGGTGGGGTCAGCACTGCAGGTTTGATTCTCCCGAATCACAAGTGACTCGCCCAAGTCAGAAGTGATCCTCCCAGCTTCGGAGGCCATAGCGTATTTGACTCGCCCTAGAGTGCACGAATCACTTATGAGCCAGCCCGAATCACGATTGATTCGCCGAGCTTATCGAGACACTTTTGCTCAACCAAGACTACACGAGTCACCTTGGAGCTTGCCCGAATCAAACTTGACTCGTGCAGCAGGGGAAGCGCACTGAGTATTTGATTCCTGCAAGCTGCACGAATCACCTTTGAAGCCTTGCACGAATCACTTTTGATTCGTGCAAGAGAAGTCAGCCCGACCCAATTTTAAAAGAATGAAAAGGTTGAAAAATCTTAGTTTTTTGGAGAGAGTGTTTTTGCTGGAACAACTGAGGAGAACGACCTGATTGAAGGAGAGAAAAAGCAGCTACTGGCGGAGATACTGTTCATCGCGCACTATTCATCCCATTAATGTTCGTCGACGGAAGTACTGTTCACAGTTTTAGTATTTTTTATGAACTCAGTTTATTTTCATTATTGTTTTAGATGGATTGTAGTAGCTAAACCCTAATTCGGTTTGGGGATTTGTGTTGCAACGAACGGTTTGAGATACTTATGTTTTCATAATTCAATTCAGTGAATTCCTGTTCTTGAGCTTAATGGCATGCTTGTATGTTTGATTGGAGGAACTTAGCGGTGATCTAGTTAGACTAGCAGTGCATGACATTAGATTAGTCCAATATTAGCGTAAGTCTAGCGGTGGAACTAGTACTGGTAACTAAGAGGATAAATATTACATCTACTTGAGAACTTAGAGGTTAAGAGTAGGTAGAATATTGGAGTCGACATTACTTTAGCAGGACAATAGTTTTACTAATTGATGCATGTTTCAATCAATGATTACCAGTTGCAATGTATATCCCTAAACTGATTTCTTCGGAATTTGATAAACAACAACATTCTTCTTGCAAACCCTCTTTTTAGTGTGACAATTAATCAATAGAACTCTAAACTATTTGCTCTCTCGTGGGTTCGACCTTGCTTACTACTTGCTAGTATAGTAAGAGATATAAATTTAATTTTGGCCCACACAACGACGTGCCGTCACATATATATTTGATTTTCAACGAGACTCCGCTCAAGTTGAACTCAGTGATCAAGCGTCGATCAAACTCATCCAATCGTGATCTCTCTCAGCCTTTCCCAGTGACAGCACACTCGCTCTTCACATTATGGTTTCTTCGCTTTGCTCCGTCTATGTGTATGTTTCCTTGGAGGCACTTCCCTTATATACTGGCAGCCCATGAAGGATTATAGAAATCTTAGTTTTGCTAGGATTTAGAACACTTTCTCAACTCCTTTTGGCAATCCAAGATCGATCCCAAGCTTAGGAGTTTGTTGAGATTTGGTTTCCTCAAGCTATCCCAAGCTTGTATGAAGAAACTGACAAAGCTGCCATAGAAGCAGTATGAAGAGGATGAACAAATCATTGGGGTTTAGGGTTTGTCAGTTTCTTGTACAAGCTTGGGATAGCTTGAGGAAACCAAATCTCAACAAACTCCTAAGCTTGGGATAGATCTTGGATTGCCAAAAGGAGTTGAGAAAGTGTTCTAAATCCTAGCAAAACTAAGATTGATGAAGACTTCTGTTCAACTGTGATCAACTAGAAAACTCCCTGACTTGTTGCGACACGGTAGAAATCCTCCGGATGCTCTCTATGCGGCTCCATGTTGATCGGTTACACTGCTGTAGCTTTGAGTCCTCATGGTATGCTATAACATCTTCTGGTAGTTGTCTTCAAACAACTTGCTTTAGCTTCTGTTGCCACGAGAAACTATAGCATCTTCTTTCGCTTGTTTTGTCAGTCCGCAGAACATGCTTCAGCCTCTTACTCCACGGGATGCTGTAGCATCTTCTTGCGCCTATTTTGTCAAGGATGCCATACCTCAACAAGGGAAGTAGGTGCGGAAGTCAAAAACCAAATTCGTCAAATAACCATCGAAGTCATGTAACCTCAGCTTCTAACAAAGCAATAGCACGCAATTAAGCCTCACCGCTTGAAGAGAGACTGCAGTTTCCTTATCTTTCAAACAATGAAAGAACCACCCAAAAACACACAATATGAAGAAAAAGACTGACGATAAGAGTGATCGTTATCCCAGGTTGCGTTAGAGTACTTCTGAATCTCAATAAAGCTAGATCTAGAAAAGAAAAGGCAATGAGTGATATTTTGACGAAGATATCATAGAACACAGAGAAGGTGACTACAGTGGAGCTGAGTGGGAACAAAGACGAACTAACGCAAGATATGGACAAGATAAGAGATATCGGGACGAGTTGCACCTAAATACACAGGGCTACCAACCAGATGACGATAGTGAGTAGAATCTTCAAGAGACTCACCATTCGTAGGGCGAAGCTGAAAATTAAGTTCTTTCGGAGTCTCGGTAGTACATTGATCTGCGAGAACAACACGATCAAAAAGATCTCGTATATACTTCTCTTGGGATAGAAAGAAACCCTCAAAAGTAGAAGAACCCTTAATTACCATAATATAATGAAGAGGAAACCCTCAAAAGAAACCCTCATATATAGCCGTGACACTAAACAAACATAGAAATTCTAATTCCCTTAGGATTCACAGATCTTTCCAACGAACTTTGCATATTGGATCCTTTTCTAGATTCTTACAAGTTGTTGAGATTTGATTTCCTAAAATAAATTTAGAAATCTGATTTCCTACAAGCTCTTTCAGTCGATGTTTGAGAATTTTGTTGCGACTGGCGACTCATCAAGCCGGTTGATGTGGCAGCTGCAACTCTCTGGACTCTCTCCGTGCCACTTCAGATCGAGACAGTGTTGATCGGCCAAGTTGCTCCAACTTTGCATCTTCATAGGATGTTGTGGCAACTTCTTGTGTTTGGTTGCCAGCTACCGAAACTCGATCCAGCTTCTTGCAGATGTTGTAGCAACTTCTTGCGGTCTTTTTGTGAAGCGTTTTTTTCAGCTTCAGAAACTTGATCCAACTTCTATATTCATGGGATGTTGTAGCAACTTCTTGTGCTTCTTTTATCAAGGATGCCATAACCTTAACAGAATGGACTGCTGAATGAAGAAGTCTACGTTACTCAACCAAAGGGATTTGAGGATCCTCATCACCCTGACCATGTCTATCGTTTAAAGAAGGCTCTATATGGTCTCAAACAAGCGCCCAAAGCATGGTACGAGCGTCTCACGGTGTTCTTACTCAACCATGGCTATGTGACAGGGGGAGCAGACAAGACCTTGTTCGTCAAATGTGGTAAGAAAGACTTTATTATTGCTCAAATTTATTTTGACAATATTGTGTTTGGTCTCAGTAGCCAGCGATTAGTTCATCAGTTCGTGGAACGAATGAAGCGTGAGTTCAAAATGAGTATGGTTGGTTGACGTTCGAATTTTTTATTCGAACATAATGAAGTGCTATTCTAGTCAAGCAAATATCAAACAATATTTATAACCAAGTGAACTCAGGTTGATCAAAAGAGAAAAGCCTAGACTAATTGATAACTAATTAATGCTACTATTGAAAGTCTACAGTTTAGGGGGGTTGTCCTCCTATAGAGGCATCTCTAGTAAGTCCTAAAGACAATGATAGTTGGGTTTGCTTAATGAATAAAAGGTGATTAGGGATTCAACTTCTCCCCTAAGATATGCAAAAAATGAAATAACTCACTAATACATGCATGAACTACATTTGTTTGATAAAAGCAAGGCTAATGCATCATCCGCTCTAGGTTCAACTCTCGCTTCTTCCCTAGAGTGGAGAGGATACACAAAGGACACGATTCTCAAACTCTCGCTCTATTGAACCGTGTAAAACTTGAGTCCCATAACTGCACCCTCTCAGTCTATTGGCCGGTTACTCAAGTCTGCTTAAAACTTAGCCTAATGTCAAGAGTGTATGTCACTCTCGTGCACAAAACTCCATATTTGATCATACAATAGCTATTAAACATCCTAAGTTCAATTTTCATTCCATCCTTCGGGGTTTCACTCATGCATACTTAGGCATTTCATCAAAAACTTGGTGTGCATACAATGAATACATAGTTAGGGCACAAATAATCAAACCAGACTTCAATCAATAAAATAAAATAGTGTTCTACATCATATCCAACCCTAGGGGATCCATTTGATCCCCAATCACATAAACAACTACTCACTCATAATGAGTGTGCACAAATAGATGATAAATAAGTGAAACATGAATGTAAATACAAAGTTAAGTGTTTAGAAATGTAGTCTAGGTCTTGAATGATCTTCAATCCAAGCTCCAATCTTTAACCAAGCTTGATCTTCTCCAAAGGTTTGATCTTTGCTCTTTAGGGTTTGAGAGAGTTGGTGAGTTTTCTTCAAATTGAGAGATAGCTTTCTTTATCTTCAAAGCTTTCCATTTATACCTAGGAGGTTTGATTGAGTTGACCTGACTTGGGCGAGTCACTTTGACACAGGAAGGGCACATAGTTGACTCGAGCGAGTCACTTCCTCAGGGGCTTTGAAGTCGGCCGAGTCAAGAAGTGACTCGCGCTTGGGTAAATTTGGCTAGGGCGAGTCAACCTTTGTATGCTCGACTAGGTCTTTGACCGAGTCAGATTGTGACTAGGGCTGTCTCGGAGTTGACTCAGACGAGTCACTTCCTCAGGGGCTTTAAAGTCGGCCGAGTCAAGAAGTGACTCAAGATTGGACAAATTGACTCGGGTGAGTCAACTATCATTGACAATATTCGGACCTGCTGAAACTTTGACTCACGCGAGTCACTGGTTTACTTGCTCGAGTCATTTCTTGAGTGGCCGAGTGCTTTGGTACGGTCGAGTTGAAGTCCTACCGAGTCAACATGTGTCTCGGGCAAATCTTCGTTACCATGATTCTTTTGCGCTTTCCCCCCCAGCCGATTGGATTCTGTTCGAAACTCTCCCAAGTTGCTGCGTGACTCCAACTACTTGATATAAACCTGAAATGCACGCGAAAAGCATCAAAAGACTTATATAACATCACAGAATGAACAAGAACTAAAGGGATATTGCGGGAAAATACTATGTACTTTACGCGCACATCAAAATACCCCACACTTAATTCTTGTTCGTCCAGAACAAGTAAATGCATAAGTCATGAGAGGAGTAAGACGCTATAAATTATGAAACAATGTAATGGCGCATAGCAATACTTACTATCATGAAGATCCATTCAATTCTGCTATCTTTTCCTAGCATGGAAACAAGTTAACTAAAATTACACCTACTCTTAACTCACATTCGTAGGAATCACCGATGCATTTAGCATATACATCAAGCTTTTAAACCTATAGGCTTGCCTAAAGAATGAGTTTAGTCTCGTGAGAGTTTTCTGAAAAGGAATACTCACAAATCCCACTCGCAATCATCCATAAGAGTCCAAGGCTCAAATATAGTTCGTTAAGCAAGTAGTTCTCTGTAAGCTCATATAACATAAGAGTTATGCAAATAATTCACTTCATGCAAACAATAAGATTCATTCAATTCATTTGGACAACAAACATTCGTGCGATCAATAGCAAAAACTAGTATTCATCAAATTCAAATTATCGCTGAATTTCCTATGCAAGTAGTATGAAGAAAAGCGTTGCCAACACACAAAATATGTCAAGTGAATCACCTATGCTTGCTAAGGACAAGTCCATTGGCTCATGATAACAAACTCGTACGAATCAATAATGCTTGTGTAATAAAAATATGAGGGTCATACCTTAGGATTTTCCTAAAAGCGAGATGTAAATGCCTCGTTCGCACGCACGCAAGAGAAATTGCGGAAAAAGGTATAAAGTCAAGAATTAAGTGGGTTTTTATTTCTATTTTTTGTGTTTGTACAAATGATTTCAAGGGGAAACTTACCTTCCTAACCCTCGGCAATTGTAAAACTTTTCATACATAATACTTTTTTTTCTTCAGCCTCACACTCAATACTTGACAATGTGCCTAAGGGATAATAATGGAGCGTAACATGGGAGCTAGGCAAATACAAAGGCTAAATAAGAACGCTTCACCTAAGAGCACACAAAGACTCGCACGAGGTTTCATATGAAGTAATTTTGTGTGATCGCTAATCTTTACTTCATTTTTCATGCATGGAAATAATATAAAAATCAATCGAACTAAGCTAGTCAAGGCATCAAATCATGTGTATGAAGTCATCGCAAACAACATCGATCATCTTAAAGATATGATTCATGAAATCACTACGCCCTCAATCTAAGATTAATTTCAAATGATACTACTTAATCGCGTAGCGAACATTACATCGTGTGAACAATAATTAAGGCTAGGATCAGACGCATGAATTGGACAAAGCATGGAAATACAATGATAAGAATGTAAAGCATGCACACTACCCACCCCACACTTAAAAAAGTAAGCTTAGTCTCTAAGCAAATAAAAGTACGAAAAGAGAAAGGTATCAGAAACTTCTCCCGTGTGAAGGTAGACGGCGCTCTATATCCAATGATTTGTAGGCGACACTTCCTTGATTGTGATAAAAACTGAAAATCATCAAGATAGATTAGTGCAACACTCGCAAAACATTAAACTCAAGGCGCGATGATATTCAATAGCCTAGTTTAACGTCTTGGCTAAGACGTAGCCGACTCTCCCATTTTAATAGAACCACACTTGAGAAGTCCTATGCTAGGATCCCTTATCAAGCGGCGTAAAAGAAAAGCTTGGGATTAGTTGGAGTCGTCAAGCTTGAAGTCCTTTCGCTCCAAGCTTTGTTCGGCTCCGTGATACACCTTGATTCGATGGCCATTAACTTTGAAGGTTTCCCCCTCCTTATTCATGAGCTCTACATGGCCATCATCATAAACTTTATCGATTTTAAAAGGTCCCAACTACCTTGATTTCAGCTTTCCCGGGAAGATCCTCAATCGCGAGGTGAAGAGAAGTACATTATCCCCCTTTTTGAATGTACGCGCTCAAATCTTCTTATCATGCCATCTCTTCGTCCTCTCCTTATAAATCTTTGAACTCTCATAAGAATCGAGTCTAATCTCATCTAGCTCGTGGAGTTGGAGGACTCTCTTCTCCCCCGCCGTCTTCAAGTCAAAATTCAACTTCTTGATTGCCCACATGGCCTTGTACTCCATTTCGACGCGCAAATACTATGTACTAAGCGCACATCAAAATACCCAACACTTAATTCTTGCTCGTCCCGAACAAGTAAATGCATAAGTCATGAGAGGAGTAAGACGCTATAAATTATGAAACAATGTAATGGCGCATAGCAATACTTACTATCATGAAGATCCATTCAATTCTACTACCTTTTCCTAGCATGGAAACAAGTTAACTAAAATTACACCTACTCCTAACTCACTTTCGTAGGAATATCGGATGCATTTTGCATATGCATCAAGCTTTTAAACATATAGGCTTCCCTAATGGACGAGTTTAGTCTGGTGAGAATTTTTAGAAAAGGAATACTCACAAATCCCACTCGCAATCATCCATAAGAGTCCAAGGCTCAAATATAATTCGCTAAGCAAGTAGTTATCATAAGCTCATATAACATAAGAGTTATGCAAATCATTCACTTCATGCAAACAATAAGATTCATTCAATTCATTTTGACAACAAATATACATGCTATCAATAGCAAAAACTAGCATTCGTCAAATTAAAATTATGGCTGAATTTCCTATGCAAGTAGTATGAAGAAAAGCGTCGCAAACACATAAAATATGTCAAGTCAATCACTTATGCTTGATAAGGGCAAGTCCACTGGCTCATGATAAGAAACTCGTACGAATCAATAATGCATACGTAAGAGGGTCATACCTTAGGATTTTCCTAAAAGCGAGATGTAAATGCCTCGCTCGCACGCACGCGAGAGAAATTGCGGAAAAAAGTATAAAGTCAAGCATTAAGTGGGTTTTTATTGCTATTTTTTTGTGTTTATACAAATGCTAACTTACCTTCCTAACCCTCGGCAATTGCAAAACTTGTCATACATAATACTTTTTTTATCTTGAAACCTTTTATTCAGCCTCACATTGAATACTTGACGATATGCCTAAGTAATAATAATGGAGTGTAACATGCGAGCTAGGCAAAAACAAAGGCTAAATAAGAACACTAAAGTAACCTAAAAGCACATAAAGACACGCATGAGGTTTCGTATGAAGTAATTTTGTGTGATCGCTAATCTTTACTTCATTTTTCATGCACAGAAAGAACATAAAAATCAATCGAACTAAGCTAGTCAAGGCATTGAATCATGTGAATAAATTCATCGCAAAGAACGTCAATCATCTTAAAGATACGATTCATGAAATCATTGTGCACTCAATCTAAGATTAATTTCAAATGATACTACTTAATCGTTTAGCTAATAGGGCAGTCAATCCTAGTATCACGCAATAGATATCAATCAGTTTCACCGCTAGGCTATGCTAACTTGATAATCAGAGCATGCCATTCATACGAAGAACAGGAATTCACTGAATCGAATTATGAAACATAAGTATCTCAAACCATGGTTTGCAATACAATTCCTTAAACATAATTAGGATTTAGCTACGACAATCCATCTAATAACAATGAGTAAAGAGTAAAGAAAAATACTAAAAACTTCTACGATGCTGCTGCTCACTTCTCCAAGTTCTTACCAGAATGAAGGCCAAAAAAACTATCCAAAGAAAAAAGCCTGCCTCCCGGAAGAAGCTGCCTAGGGTTTTTTCCTTTCTTTTTTATTTATTTTCTTTGAATTGGGCCAGGCCGACCTTCCTTGCACGAATGAAAAGTGATTCGTGCAAGGCTTGGTAAGTGATTCCTGCAAGCTTGCACAAATCAAAGTGGCAGTGTCGTTCCCTTGCTAAGCGAATCAAGTTTGATTCGGGCAAGCTCCAAGGTGACTCGTGCAGGGCTTGGGCGAATCAATAGTTATTCGAGCTGGCTACAAAGTGACTCGTGCAGTCTTGGTCGAGTCAAAGTGGCAGTGTAACAATGGGACTAGGCGAATCAATTCCTCTTGGGCGGATCACTTTTTACTCGTCCACTGCTTAGGCGAATCACTTCTGCAGTGTAAGAATCTGGCTTCTTTGACCCTTCAAACTTTTTAATTACATCTTGATGTAAACTAAGAAGTTGTAGCCGCTTGAATTAGCTATCCAACGAGATATAGAACGCCTCAATCGGATAAGAATCATGTGCTCGGCGAGCCATCGATAACGAACATGTCAATCTACCTAGATTTGGTCTATATTCGTCAAAATGCGCAATAAAATTCCAAAGTGGTCTAGATACACATGTGATAAAAAACATTATTAAGCAGTAATCTTTCACACACATAGTGCAATTAAACAATAGGAATAAACAACTTGATGGATCGTATAAATACGCTCCATCAAATCAAATTGCACTGTTGGCCAAAAACTTTGGAAAGATTATGAAGAAACTTTATCAAAAACCCCTATTTACTGAACATTTCCCAGAAATTGATTTAGGAGAGTAGGTAATTTCCCAAGGATTAATAGGACTGCTTATCAAACTAATGAAGAATGAAAGGATAGAGCGAAGGGAATCCGCTGCTGGTGATGTGAAGGTCTGGCTCATATACAATCAAAATGCCCTAATAACCAAAAGAAACATACCAATAAGTCCTATGCTATCAAATGGAGCGATGTAAGACTCAGAAGAGGGTGAGCATGAAGTTGAACCTAGGAAAAATCTGGCACTAGCTTCTGTAGTTGATTCAAGATAGACACAGTAAAGTTGGTGCAAAACTTTTCAGATTCAGAGAGCAGCGACTGTGAAGAACTGGCTGAGGAATGTCTCGTTGAAAACATTGCCCTGATGCACCAGAAGTGGCTGGAAGTTATTGAAGTCAAAAAGGAATTGAATATAAAGGTGCGTAGTCTAGAAGAAGAAAAAGAAGACCTGTAGGAAATTGTGGATGCTCTGAAGTCTGAGAAGAATGACCTAAACCAGATCATCATTTCTCTAAAGGCTGAAGCCAAAGAACATGTGGAAGACTATGGTGCAGTGATGGAAGAACTTAGTCAACACAATAGAATGGTGAAGATGCTAAATAGTGGATCTAGCAATCTCGATGCGATACTAGCGTGTCAAAGGAATAGAGGAGAGAACACTGGTCTTGGCAACAAAGGAGAGTTGGGTTCTGATAAGACGCAATTTTTGAAAGCTCAGGAGCCAAAACAACCTGAACCCCAAGAGAAAAAGGTGGATATACCAACTAGACTTCAAAAATAGTTTCAAAGGAAAGGACCCAAAAGAAATAGACAGCAGATGTTACAACAACATCATGGGATGAATAGATGGAGAGATAAATGCATTTGCTACTTGTGCAACCAAGTTGGTCATATCCAACTATTTTGCCCTATTCTGACCAAGTACTAGAAACCACGAAGACCACCAACTACTAGGTACTAGAGAACAATGTCAAAACACAAACACTATGCATATGTGTCCTACACCTCATCAAACTCAATGAAGGAAGGAAGATGGTACTTCGATAGTGGATAATCAAGACTGTTACGGATATGGCATCTGTGACAAGCGGAAGTTCCGAGCGGAAGAAGACGCTACAACAAACTATGGTACCAGGAGCTGGTACTTACAAATGAAGACTGACAAAACAAAAGAGGAAGAAGAAGCTATAACATCCTTTGACGACTGAAGCTGGTGCAGGTGATCAGAAGGGATCAAGACAAGAACCAAAAGAGGCTATAGCATGCCCTAAAGTTTCAAGGCTAAAGCTAAAGAGATTATCTTTGTAGCTGATCATTCTGGAGGAGCTCGGATATTGTCCACGTGATTGCAGTAGGCGTGGCAACATGCAGTGGACGGCTCAAATGATCAAAGAATCTTCAGCATCGGCGCGGATGAAGGCCAACAAGATAATGTTTCTAAATTCTAGTTTAGGTAACTGAATCTCAACAACCATACCAAGAATCCAGGGGAAGATTCGGAAGGTGGGATTATCTGCGGAAGGTGGAATTATCCTTTGGGAAAAAACTTACTGAGGTGCAAAAGCTACATATGCAGAGGTAGAGGCAGAGACCGAAGGGAAACACACCAAAGAATTGAAGAACACACACACACACACACACTAAGTAGAGATCAGAGTTTGCGGAAGCAGAGAAGTGCTGGAGCAATAGTTGTGTGAGAGCTGAAGAGTGATTAGGTCTGGTATAGTCTGATCCTATTTTGATTCGAGGAAGTCGACTGGAGCGGAGCCTCATCGACAGGCCGAACGGTGGACATTCGCGCAGTGTAGCTTGCGCGGACTGTCCCAACATGATCCTTGGTAATGACGGAAGGTAACTGATTGAGGGGAAGCAACGCAGAGCGTCCGACTACTCAGCAAGAAGTGTTTGGAGAAGTCATCGACAAAAGCGTCAACAATTTGGCCAAAGAAGTTGTTGTAGCATCCGCTATAAAACATTGTAATAAGATAGACTGAGTCTGTGATATCAGGTCGTTAGCTATCTATTACTGGAGTGTGTTGATAATGTAGGCTAGTCTGTGTTGATAGATTGAGCAGAGACTTCGGCTAGGTTAAGAGTAGTGGTTAGACTAGCGTGGCTGAGTTGTTGGAAACCAAGAGTAGTCCTCCCTAGACGTAGACCGTTGCCGAACTGGGTAAACAAATTTGTGTATGCTTTTCAGGTTTGGCCGAAGCAAAGCGTCAGCAACTTAGCGGAAGAAGTTGCTGAAGCAAACCGTGGATTGTCGACTACAGTAACGCACTGCCAATTTCAAAGACATATTGAAGATCGAACTTGCTTGACTATCATTATATCATGCAATGAACTACACGTGACATTCGAAAATGGGCTGAAAGGGAAGCTGCTTTGACAAACGTATTTTTAATCCTTTATAGTTGTCAAGTGTGTATTTTAGGGGTCAAGTTCCAGTCACAAATAATTTATAAACCTTGGTAAGCCAAGGGTCGATGCAAGAAGCAAATGCGTGTGTATACTATGCAAGATAGTGTCTTCGTTTAGCTATTCTAATAAAGAAAAAGTTGTAATTACCTAACTTAATGATTCTGATGCATGAGCAAGATTACGCAGATAAAATCTGTTGAGGATATGGCATCCTTGACAAAACTTCTCTAGAGACTGCTGAAGCACTCTCTAAAGATTGGTGGCTGGAGCACAATCTAAAGATTGACAAAAAAACAACAACAATGAAACAAGAGTCTGCTTCAGCAATCCCTGAAGATTTGAAGCTGCGACACTTTCTGAAGAACGGGCGAGATACAACTATGAAGAGACAGAGTCTGCTCAGCAGTCCATGAGGATTCAGAATTAGAGCAGAATGCCCGATCAACCTGGCGTTGCACTGTGTGGCTCCGGCATATCCGGCTGGCATCAGGGAACCTCAGAGGAGTATGCAGATGTCATCAAAAGCTCATTAAATGCCAGCACGTGGTCAAAGAAGATAAAGATCCAACAATCCAAATTTGGTAACCGAATCTTCAACAAACTTGCTAGAATCTTGAAGAAGATTCTGATAATGATCTTGGCATTTTTGGTGTTGCTGGTGCGCTTGAAAAGGAAGGCGGGGACGCAGCAAAGGACACACACACGATTAGAGAGCAAACACTGAGATTACAGAGGGAAAACACAGAGATCAACCATGGTAGAAGGGCTAATACATTGAGTTGAAGACTGGTGTTGTGTGCAGAAAAATTAGAACTAGTGGAGTTTGATTCAGGATTGGTCCGAAGTTCATTTGGAGCACTGCTCGTTGAAGGGACAATCGGATCTCGGTGATCAGCCACGGACAGGCAGTGTCGCGAGCTACGGACCATTGATCGAAGCTACCCAATATTGACGGAGTGACTCATTTGATTGAGGGGGAGCAGAGACTGAGTTTGTAGAACTCAGGTTATCCTACTTATTGGTGAGAGAGGTAGGAGAGTCGCTGACTAAAGATACAGCAACTCTGGTGAAGAGTTTGCTTAAGCAGTTCGTGTACCACATATTATAATAGAATAGGCTAGGTCTGTGGATCAGGTCCGTAGCTATTTGTTACTGGGAGTGTGTAGGTAGCACGCAGAGGATCCGTGGGATCAGACTGCTAGCTAGTCTAACAGATTAGACTGAGCATTAGATTTCAGCCAGGTGAGAAGTAGAGGTGTGAGGATTTGTACTTCGAACTGAGAGAGTGGAATCTTGAGGATCAGAGCATCCTCCCCAGACGTAAGCAAGTTGCCGAACTGGGTGAACAAGCACTGTGTCTTTCTTATTCTGACAGTAGGTAATTTCGCAGAAAGATACAAAGAGTGCTTAAGCAAAAGCTATAACTCTGCATCAGCAACGCAGTCGGATTTCAATTGGTATTAGAGCCGTTCGCTCAACATACAGGGTGTGATCCGAGAAAGCGTTGCTGTCATCAATGGCTAATAGAAGACGTTCAAACCAGCCACATGAAGGGTATTTGACTCAACACTATAGACAAATGATTGACAAGTGTCTGAAACTAGTGAAGGTAAATGAGAGGTTGATTGCCAGAGTGTCTGAGTTAAATGATGAGAAAAAGATACTTCTGAGTGTGATCTCAAGATTGAAAGAACATGTTGATCAACTAGAAAGAAAATACTATAAAGCAATGGAAGAAGTGCTCTTGTCCCGATAGATAGCAAAGATGCTCAACAGAAGATCAATATTACAAAACAATCAGACACCAGATGAACAAGAAAAAAATGTTTCTGAAGAAAAAGCCTAGTAGAAAAAGCAAGAAGACGATTTAGCAAACTGTACATCACTTACCCAGAACTCGAGAGGACAAGCGATGCTGCTTTCATTGTAACCAATCTGGTCACATCTGGAGGTACTGTCCCACACTCAGCAAGAGCTGGAAATCAGGAATGGATCATCTCAATCATGTGTGCTTAAACCAACAAAATCCTTAAAGAAAGGAAATTGGTATTTCGACAGTGGATCTTCTGGACATATGACAGAAAACAGATCCTATCTAACAGATATTCAGCCATGCAAAGAACAAGACGTCACATTTGGAAATGGGTTAAAAGGAAGAGTCCTTGGGAAGGGAACATTGAAAGTTCATGGGCTGCCCTAACTAAAAAAATGTGATGCTCGTGGAAGGACTAACGACGAATCTCGTCCGCATTAGTTAGCTATGTGACGGTACTCACTGAAAGTGTTTGATGCTGAGGGAAGATGCATTATAAAGGGTGCAAGGTCAGCCAACAACTGCTATTTACTAGAGAATGTTGAAGCAATCTCTTCCTCATCCTGCTGATGGAGCATATTTATACGATCCATCGAGTTGTTTATTCCCATTGTTTAGTGCATTTTGCGTGTGAAAAATTACTTCTTTGTAGTATTTTGCATCGCAGGTGTATCAAGACTGCTTTGGAGCTTTATTGCGTATTTGGAGCATTCTAGGCCTCACTCGATCTCTCGGGAATGGAAAGAGCGAAGACTGAATCGCGAGAGCATCGATACGGGCCAGGGGCCCACGGGCCCAAATCCCGAGGCCCACATCCAGCAAATTAGGGTTTGGTTTGCATTGAAATAGAGGATTCGAAGACACAACTCATATACACAATTAGAGGAAAATCAGAGAGAATTAAGAGACGAAATTCAGCGTCGGTGAACAGTGATTTACAGTTTTTCGTATTCTCTAAACTTAGTTTATTTCCATTATTGTTAGATGGATTGTAGTAGCTAAACCCTAATTCAGTTTTGTTGAGGATATGCCATCCTTGACAAAACTGCTCAAGAGAATGCTCAAGCACTCCCTGAAGATCGGTGGCTGGAGCACAATCTGAAGACTGACAAAAAAACCACAACAACAAAGTTCCAGAGTATGCCTCAGCAATCTCTAAAAATCTGTAGGTGAGACACTATTTGAAGAATGGGCAGAGACTTGTATGAAGAGACAGAGTCTTCCTCAGCACTTTGTGATGATCCAGAGCTAGAGCAGAATTCTGGAGTTGCTCGGTAAGGCTCCAGCTTGATCCAGCTGGCATCGGGGAAGCTCAACGAGGTTTGCTAGTGTCATCAAGAGCTCAGTAGTCGCCAACACGTGCTCAAAAAGATAAAGATCCAAGGGGTTCAAATTTGGCAACCGAATCTTCAACATCTTGCTAGAATCTAGGAGTAAGATTTTGATATTGATGCTTGGCGCTTTTGTGGGTGCGAGTGCTTTTAAAGTAGGGCAGAGGGCAGCGGTACCAGAGACAATCACAGAGAGAAAACACAGAGCGCAAGAGAAGAACACACGGAGAGATTAACTCATGGTAGTAGGGTTTTATACACTGAGTTAAAGGTTTGTGTTGCGTTGAGGGATCAGAACTCGTGGAGTTTAATTCTGGACTAGTTCCGAGTTCAACTGGAGCGCTGCTCATTGGTGGAACAGTCAGGAGCTGCATGATTAGCCGCGGACAGGCAGAGACATGGGCTGAGGAGAGGTGATTGAGGCTATTCAATATTGGTAGAGTGTGTCGTTCATTGATGGGGAGGCGACGCTGAGTTAGAAGAACTCAGAGGGCCTGACTACCTGGCAGGAGAGCTTGGAGGGTCGTGGACTAAAAATATAGCAACTCTGGTGAAGAGTGTGCTTAAGCATTCTGTGAGCTATATAGTGTAATAGAATAGGCTGAGTTTGAGAGGTATAACTGTAGCTATTTATTATTGAGAGTGTGTAGAGTACATGAAGATTCTGTGTGATCAGACTACTTGCCAATCTAGGAGATTAGACTGAGCTTTAGATTTCAGCTAGGTGAGAAGTAGAGGTGTGAGTCCTTATACTTCGAACTGTGATAGTGAAATCTTGAGGATCGGAGCATCCTCCCCAGATGTAGGCAAGTTGCCGAACTTGGTGAACAAACATACTGTGTCTTTCTTATTCTTCAGTAGAGTAGTTCCGCAAAAAGATACAGAGAGTGCTTAAGCAGAAGCTATACCTCCGCATAAGCAACGTAGCAGAAATTTCAATTGGTACCAGAGCGGTTCGCTCGACATATAGGGCGTGATCCTAGAATGCATTGCTATCATCAATTACGCATAGTCAAAAGTCAAACCAACCACAGAATGGATGTAACAGAATCCCCGAGGAATAACTTGCTCAACAACTATAGACAAATGATTGACAAATGTCTGAAGGTGGTGAAGGTAAATGAAGGGCTGATTGCTAGATTGTCTATGCTAAATGACGAGAAAAGGAAATTACTGAGTGATATCTCAAGATTGAAAGAACAGGCAAGTCAACTATGAAGAAAATACGACAAAGCAATGAATGAAGTGCTTCTGCTCCGGAAGACGGCAAAGTGGATCAAGATAGAACCAAAGCTGAAAAGCATTATGACACTAGGGGAACAAGAAAAAATGGTGTTGAAGTAAAAGCCTAGAAGAAAAAGCAAGAAGATGCTTCAACAAACTGTCCAGCACTCATCTAGAACTAGGCAAGACAAACGATGTTGCTATCTTTGCTAGCAGAAACCTATGCAGAAACAAAGACTTAACATTTGGAAATTGGTTGAAAGGGAGAGTCCTTGGGAAGGGAACTTTGAAAGTCCACAGACTGCCAAATCTCAAAAACGTGTTGCTCGTAGAAGGACTTACAACGAATCTCATTAGCATCAGTCAACTATGTGACTACTCACTTTGTACATTTCTCACAAAAATTATGTCAAGTGTTTGATGCAGAAGGAAGGTGCATCATGAAGGGTGCAAGGTCAGCCAATAACTGCTATTTACTAGAGAATGCTGAAGCAATCTCTACATCATCCTGCCTGCTGTCCAAACTTGAAGAAATAAATTTATGGCATCAGAGACTGGGACATCTCAATTTGAGGACTTTAAAAAAACTTGAAACTGATCAACTAGTACGTGGTATACCTGAGATCAAGGGAGAGATAAACACAGTGTGTGGAGAATGCCATATTGGAAAACAGACAAGGGTTCCTCATCCAAAAGTCAATACAATGAGCTCCACCAGACCACTTCAGTTACTGCATATGGACCTTATGGGACCAATGGAGGTAGAAAGCTGTGGAAGAAAAAGGTACCCTTTTGTATGTGTGGATGACTACTCTCGCTATCATGGATCGAATCTTTAAGTGAAAAGGTAGAAATAGTGAAAGTGGTAATGGCCTTACTAACACGGCTAGAGCAAGAAAAAGGCTTGAAAGTAGTTGCCATCCGAAGTGACCATGGGAAATAATTTGAGAATGAAGGCATGAATGAATTCTGCAGAAACCGAGGGATCACCCATCAATACTCATCACCCATACTCCACAACCAAATGGAATAGTGGAACAAAAGAACAGAACAATACAGAAGATGGCTTGAGTTATGATCCATGCAAGAAAAGTTCTCCTAAAGTTCTGGGCAGAAGCTATGAACACATCATGCTATATCGTTAACCGAGTGTCTATAAGAAGGGGTACAGACAAAACTTGCTATGAATTATGGAAGGAGAAGAAACCTACTGTGAAGTACTTTCATATTTTTGTAAGTGAGTACTACATTCTTAGAGACCGTGAGTACATGAAAAAACTTGATCCAGAAAGTGACCCGAGGATATTTCTGGCTACTCAACAAACAGTAGAGCATATCGAGTCTTCAACAGCAGAACTGGAATTGTGATTGAACCCATCAACGTTGTTGTGAATGACCTAGGAGAGGAGTACAAACACTCTGAGGATAAAGAAGATTCTGACTTTGAAGACTAACATCAGTCTCAAATCAGAAGAACAGCCGAACAAAAAGCACCAGAGAATGCTTCAGCATAACCTGACGGTTCCCAGACTTCAGACGAGGAGTCTAGATCAGATGTTGATGCATTAGTTGAGAACCCACCAATTACACCAAGCACTACTAGACTTCCCCCTAGAAAAATCCAAAAAGATCATCCAACAACTAACATCATTGGCAGTCTGACCGAAGAAGACGAACTCGAGGTACTTCCAACATTAATATTTGTGATATGATTAACAACTCATGTTTCCTGTCCAGCAATGAGCCTAAGAATATCAAAGAAGCATTGGGAGATGAACACTGGATAGCAGCCATGCAGGAAGAGCTCGGTGAGTTCGAAAGAAACAAGGTATGAGATCTAATTACTCGGCCAGATAATGTGAATGTTATTGGACCAAATGGATTTATAAAAACAAAGTCTAATGAGAAGGGAAATATTACGAGAAACAAGGCAAGATTTGTAGCCCAAGGTAGCACACAGATCGAAGGAGTAGATTTTGATGAGACCTTTGCTCCTGTTGCTCTGATGGAAGCAATCAGACTTCTTTTGAGGCCTGTCACCTGAAGTTCAAGCTATACCAAATGGATGTCAAAAGTGCATTCTTGACTAGGATTTTGACAAAAGAAGTCTATATTGCTCAACCCAAGGGTTTTGAGGATCCTCATCACCCTAACCATGTATACAAGTTAAAGAAGGCTCTCTACTGCTTGAAGCAAACACCCATAGCCTGGTATGAGAGATTGACATAGTTCCTAATTAAACATGGATATGATCGAGGAGGGGTGGCAAGACACTCTTTGTGAGCAAAACAAGGTCATATTTTATTATTGCACAAATATATATTGATGATATAGTATTTGGGTCAAGCTCGTAGAGAATGGTGAAGCAGTTTGGGAAGCAAATGCAAATGGAGTTTCAAATGAGCATGGTTAGAGAATTAACCTACTCTCTGGGACTGCAAATCTCACAAAAAGAAGATGGCATTTCTCACAAAGCAAGTATGGGGAAAATTTGGTGAGAGTGGAGTTGATGATGCAGTATGGCAGTCTTTGACAAAACCAGCACAAGTGAACAAGCTGCTGCTATAGCTGGAGCTGGTTCAGAAAGATGTAGCATCTGTTCTTCAGCAGCAGCTCGGACCTTCGGAAAAAGAGCTCGGCCGTTCATCAGGCAGCATCAACAGAGATTCTAAATATTCATCAGAGAATATCCTAGAGAAGATACCGTCCCAGAGTGAAGATTTGGTTATGGGAGATTTGTTTCTCAAATAAAATCTAATCTCCTACAAATTCGGAGATATTGTTGTTTGGAGGAAATTACTAAAACTGTTAATGGTGGGACTGGGTGTTCCTATTTAAAGGAGGTTGTTCAGAGCGTCAAGGGCATCGAAGTGAAGAGAGCAAATACCAGAGCGTACACAGAATACGGTGAGAGTGGAATTCAAGTGCGAGAGGATCTTCGATCATCACCAGAAACTCACATGTATCCTCCTTGTCCGCTGCGCTGTTGATCTCCAACAGTGCCTCCCAGCCCGCCAGCGTGAGCTTCTCCAAAATGAGGTCCTCCATCTTGACCTCGCGCAGGAAGTCCCTGCTGATGTACGGGGTCCCGTACATCTCCAGCCTCATGAAGGCTTCAAACGTGCTGGCAAATGATGCTGGGGTCTCTTGATCCTCGGCAGGCTGCATGGTGTACTGGGGTTCCTCCGGTCAACTAAGGTCAAAGCTTCACAAATGCTAAAAAATCCAAACTCCGACAAACATCCTGAAACTGTCACCCACAGGTCGCCTAACGCCCGCCTACAAAACCCACTAACCAGAACTCCAAATGGTGCAGGCTATCTAGGGTCGATTTCAAAACTAGGGCAACGCTTCCACCGCACAAACCCTAACCAAATCGGTTAAAACTGAGGGGAAGGGTTACCTGATGTGTGTGCGATGGGAAGCTCTTCAAATCTTTCTAAACGGATGCTTGGTTGAGTGCCGGACGATGAGCGGAGGCTGAGGACAGAAGCTTCTTTGCAACGGTCGACTGCAAAAATGCTGAAATTTTTCTAAGTCCAGGCCTTTTATACCCACTATCTGGCGCAGCTGTTCTGCGCACTGACCTGTGCACTGCTGCGCGACTAAAACTACAAGTCCTAAACTAGCTAAAAGATACTAGAAAACAAAAAAAAACGTGTAAAAGTAGAACTTGTCGGGTTACCTCCCGACAAGTGCCTTTGTTTAACGTCGTTGGCTCGACCGTACCTCGTTACTTGCGTAAAAGCGTGCCAGCGACCTCCCCCACTCTTGCTCTTGAGTGACCCCGCGCTCGTGCGTGTGTTGCGTTCTTCTTTGTCCTGCGCAAAGGATCGGAAGGGTGGTCAGCATGGTTAATAGTATGTGATAAGTCATAAGTAACGAGGTTAGGTAAAGAGGAAGAAGAAATATGAGCAATAGTTCCCAGTTCTCCCTCTGGTGCATCTGGTGGCGACTCTGGCACAGCAACCTGCGCATCTGCTATCTCTGGCTCTGCCAATTCAACTTCGCGCGCTGTGCCATCCCACGGTTCTCCTAAATACTTTTTCACTCTCTGCCCATTGACCTGAAAACGATGCTGGTGCTCGTTTTCTAACTCGATTGTTCCGTAAGGGAAAACCTTGGTAACCGTGTATGGTCCCGTCCATTTACTGCGCAGCTTCCCAGGCATGAGCTTTAGGCGCGAGGAGAACAATAGTACCTGGTCTCCTGGCTCAAAAGTGCGTCTGAGGATGTTTTTATCGTGAAATGCCTTTGTGCGCGCCTTGTAATCGCGCAGCCCCTCATATGCATCCAGGCGCAGCTCTTCTAATTCGCTAAGCTCAAACGCGCGCTCCTTACCAGCCTCGTCTAGGTTCAGGTTGCAAACGCGCAATGCCCAGTATGCTTTGTGCTCCAACTCCACTGGCAGGTGGCACGCTTTTCCACAAACCAACCGAAACGGTGAAGTCCCAATTGGTGTCTTATGTGCGGTTCGGTATGCCCATAGCGCATCGTCAAGGCGCTGAGATCCAGTTTTTGCGCGACGGTCTCACAGTTTTCTCCAGGATGCGCTTGATCTCTCGGTTGGAAACTTCGGCCTGTCCATTCGTCTTAGGGTGGTAAGCGCCGGACGTCTTGTGGCGCACTCCATAATGCTTGAATACTTGCGCTACTATCCTATTGCAAAAATGCGTCCCCTGGTCGCTTATGACTGCCTTAGGCACCCCGTACCTGCAAAAAATGTTGGTTCTCAAAAACTCAGCGACCGTCTTACCATCATCCTTCCTGGTGGCCTTAGCTTCAACCCATTTAGAGACATAATCCACCGCGACCAATATATACTCATATCCGGAAGATGGAGGAAATGGCCCCATGAAGTCAATCCCCCAAATATCGAATACTTCATCCACTAGAATTGGCGTCTGCGGCATCTCATTGCGCGCTGATATGCCCCCTGTGCGCTGGCACCTGTCACAGTTCCTGCAGTGGTTATACGAGTCACTAAACAAGTGCGGCCAATAAAATCCGCAATCCAGGATCTTTCTGCTTGTGCGCTTTGGACCAAAGTGTCCCCCACATGCGTGCGCATGACACAACATCAAAACAGAGTTAATTTCATGGTCAGGCACGCATCGCCTCAAAATCTGATCAGGTCCTATTCTGAGCATATACGGATCATCCCAAATGTAATATCTGGACTCATGCTTTAATCTCATGCATTGGGTTTTAGTGAAATGAGAAGGAAACGTACCTGTGACCAAGTAATTCGCAATGTGCGCATACCATGGTACATTACCTGTCAGCGTCATCAGATGCTCGTCAGGGAATGTCTCCGTGATCTGCCCTGGCTCCTCCTCTTTCACGATCCTGCTCAGGTGGTCAGCGACTATGTTTTCCGTGCCCTTCTTATCTTTGATTTCCAAGTCGAACTCCTGAAGTAGAAGCACCCAGCGCATCAGGCGCGGCTTAGTCTCCTTCTTGGACATTAGGTAATGGATTGCTGCGTGGTCTGTGTAGACGATGACTCTGGCGCCTAGAACATATGCGCGGAACTTCTCTAGTGCAAACATGATTGCCAGAAGTTCCTTTTCCGTGGTGGTGTAGTTCCTCTGCGCGGCATCCAGTGTGCGCGATGCATAATAGATGGCATGCGGCTTCTTGTCCACGCGCTGTCCCAGGACTGCACCCACTGCATAGTCACTTGCGTCGCACATCAGTTCAAACGGCAGGCTCCAGTCCGGTGCGCGCATCACTGGCGCACTTGTCAGCGCCTCCTTCAGCTTATCAAACGCGGCCCTACCCTCATCAGTAAATTCGAAACCCACATCCTTTTGCAAGAGGTTAGACAGGGGTATACAAATCTTAGAAAAATGTTTTATGAAACGCCTGTAAAACCCAGCATGCCCAAGGAATGATTTCATATCGCGCACGTTAGTGGAATAAGGCAGATTAGAAATAAGATCTATTTTGGCTTTGTCTACCTTGATCCCCTCCTGCGAGATATTATGTCCTAGTACTACTCCATGTGATACCACAAAATGACATTTTTCATAATTGAGCACTAGGTTTTTTGAAATGCAGCGCGCTAAGACCTTATCAAGATGAGTTAAGCATGCGTCAAAGGTACCTCCGTACATAGTAAAATCATCCATGAACACCTCTATGCATATACCAATCATATCAGAAAAGATGCTCATGACTAGACGTTAGAACGTACCTAGCGCGTTACACAGCCCAAATGACATGCGCCGAAACGCAAACGTACCGAATGGGCAGGTAAACGTGGTTTTCTCTTGATCTTCCGCAACAATGGGTATCTGATTGTACCCTGAATACCCGTCCAAGAAACAAAAGTAGGGCTTCCCCGCTAATCGATCTAGCATCTGGTCCATGAAGGGTAGCGGGAAATGATCCTTGCGCGTGACTGTGTTAAGCTTTCTGTAGTCGATGCACATGCGCCATCCAGTTTGCATGCGCTTGGGAACTAGCTAGCCCTGCGCATTCTCCTCTACTGTGATTCCTCCTTTCTTCGGCACAACGTGCACTGGACTTACCCATTTGCTATCCGAGATCGGGTAAATGACTCCTGCGTCAAGCAGCTTCAGGATCTCCTTCTGCACTACCTCCATCATATTCGGGTTCAATCTGCGCTGAGGCTCCCTGGATGGTTTGGCATCATCTTCCAATAGAATCCTATGCATGCATACGTCCGGGCTCACTCCGCGCAGGTCAGCAAGTGTCCATCCTATGGTGCGCTGGTTCTTGCGCAGCACTTCCTGTAATCGCGCCTCCTGCTCCTCTTCCAATCCTTTCTTTATGATTACTGGCAGGGTGTCCTCATGTCCCAAAAATATGTATTTGAGGTGCTCTGGGAGTTGCTTAAGCTCGACCTTGGGTGCCTGTTCAATAGAGGGCAAGATTTTATCAGCAATGCAGACATTAACTATATCGTGTACCTGCCTGGATACTGGTTCAGCACTGCTCAGCTCATCCTCATGTGCCTCCAACTCTGCCTGTGCTAGTGTCTCAGGTCCTTCTGCTGCGCTCGCACATTGCGCATCTGCAACCAAGTCATCTATGCTGTCCATCGCGTGCACTGTGGCGTCCTCATGAGGGTGCTGCATCCCTTTGAATATGTTAAAATGAATTTCCTCGCCATCAACCTCCATTGAGAGCGTACCCCTCCACACGTCTATCTTTGTGCGCGCTGTCATCAGGAATGGTCTGCCCAATAGGATCTGCGCACTGTCTTTGCTCGACTCACCCTCCATTTCTAGGACATAAAAATCTGCTGGGAACATGATAGAGCCTAGTTATACATGTTATTTAGATCATAAACCCATGCTTGTTTGCAATATTTTATGGGCAAGATTACTCGTTTCCACTATTTTTGTATATCAGGTCAGAACGAGTCCTTAAGTCGGATACGCGCTAACAGGCAGCGTTCTAGGAGTGAAAGATCAGCCTGTGGAGCTAGCGGTGCAAACAAAAGAAGAAATGGCGAAGGACAGCAGAGGTGCGCCACCCGATTGCGCCAATCAATGCTGTGCGCCAGGCGCCAAGTCCCAGTGACCAGACTTGGAAGTTGCCAAAAGATGAACTTCCTGGGGCACTATTTAAACAAAGAAAGTCTAGGGTTTCAAAAGAACACAGAGAGGCGGACACCATCACTCAGTGACATTCCAGAGGCACTGCGCGGTAGAACTGAAAAACACACGGACTTATTGAGGAGAGTTGCGCCAGCCGACTGCGCCAGCCGAGAAGACACTCTGCACGCACTGTTTGCTACCGTTTTCTCTGATACAGTAGTTTGTTATTTACTATTTTATGATGTTTACCACTAGCATGTCTAGCTAAACACTTAGTGTTGGTCGGGCATGAATCTATGATGTATTACCTTTGAGACTTGAGCTTAATGCATAGTTTATTTATTTGTATTAATCCTGCGCGTACTGAGACAGTTAGTTGCATGAGTAGGGGAAGCCTTGAACCGCAAACTTACTTGTGTAGCTCGCTTGTCGCATGTTAAACTAGTTGCATGCGTAGGGGAAGCCTTGAACCGCAAACTTACCGTGACAACTAGGAGTAACGAGTTAGGGTAGGCAGCTGCTACTGTGACAGGATTCGCAGCTGTTTAGTCTAGTTCTAAGGATTAATAGCACATGAACTTTGAACGGAACATGCGCACGTGTTAGGAAGCCTTTACCGGACACTAACCCAAGTAAACCACAAGCTATAGATGTTTAGAGTCGATGATAAGGAATGCATTCATAGAGGATTGTCTGCCCAATACTTCTCATAAATATAGTACTTCATCTCTACTGCTTGCGCACGTCTAGTGCAATTCCCTGAGTTACGATATTCGCTGTTACTCGCGCATCGCGCAAAACCCCCAATCACTCACGCAACCCCCGTTTTCTTAAGTGTAGGTTACTGGCTGAGACTTACTGCTTGCTCCCTGTGGAGATCGACCCTTACTTAACCGCTGTACTAGTGGGAGAGGAAGGAATTATATTTGACGCGCACAACGACGCGCGATCAAATTTTGGCGCCGTTGCCGGGGAGCAACACAGCTAAGTTTTAGCTAGCTTACATTCCTCATTTTAGTTATTTCATTTTGTTTTGTTTTCTCGTTGTTGTTTCTGACAGCGCGCAATCACATCAGCCTGCGCAACCTTGAAACAGTTGCGCTGCGCAGATTCTAGTTGCGCACTGACAGACGCAACAACTTCGTTGCCATTTAATTTCGTTTCTTGAGTTTGGATCAGGACATGGAGGATAACAGTGTGGTTGGAGATAACCTGGGAGACAGAACCCCAGAGGAAGCAAGGGCACATAACCGCGCAGCCCTATTCAGAGAGGAAGTGCAGCGTGAGGACGACGCACGAATGGCCGCTGAACCATACATTGCGCCACCCGTTCGTCCAGTCGCGAGGCGCAGGACAGTGCGCGAAATGTCGGCCCCACTCACTGTTAACCAGCCATGGTGCATAGTGCTTCCGCCCGACGGACAGTTCGAACTAAGAAGCTCACTCATCCATCACATGCCCAAGTTTCACGGAATGAACAACGAAAATCCAGTCAAGCATGTGCGGGAGTTCCTAATCATTTGCGAGAACATGAAGGCTTTGGGGGAAAACGATGAAGCGCTGAAGATGAAAGCGTTCCCATTTTCATTGAGCGATGCAGCCAAACACTGGCTGATGAGCCTACCCGCAGGATCAATCCACACATGGGAGCAGCTGCAGAAGAAATTCTTAGATAAATTTTATCCAGCAGCGAAGATTGCGCTGCTCAGAAGGGAATTGGCCGCGCCAAGGCAAGGCGCAGGGGAGTCTCTGTCAGAATACTACGAGCGTTTCAGGGAGCTAGAAGCCAACTGCTACAATCACGGGCTTCCCCAGAATGTGCTGATAGAGAACTTTCTGAATGGACTGCTGCCCATGGAGCTGCGACTACTGAATGCATGCGCAGGAGGGGACATTTGCAACATGTACCCGGAGGATGCATGGCAGCTGATAGAAGATTCTGCTGGACAGGTAAGACATCAATTGACACTTGAAAGTAGTCGTAATCGTTCTGTGCATCAGGTAGAGGCAAGCGCTGAGATCAAAGAAATGAAGGCCATGCTACAGAAGCTGATGAGTGCGCAGAGCGCACAACCAGTTGCACCAAAGGTATGTGAATTCTGCAGGTCCACTGAGCACAAGACAGACGAGTGCCCAACACTTTTTGAAGAAACTGGAGATGTAAATGCCCTTGGAGGATGGGACAACAGAGGACCGCAGAGGCAGAATCAGCCGCGCTTTGGGCTTGCTGCAAATGGTTTCAGATGGAGAGAAGAGAACAATTTCCAGAGGCAGCCCACTGATCAGCGCGCACCACAGCAGACGCAACATGCTGCACCCTACAATCCACCGCATCGCCGCACAGACGCACCAGCGCAGAACAGTCAGCAACCACGGCGATCCTTGGAAGATATCATGGGGCAGCTAGCAGACACAGTGCGCAAGAATGACGAAAAGTATGACAAGAGGTTCGAATCCATAGAAAAACACCTATCACAAATTGCAACCACAGTGTATGAGCTGAAAAAGAGCGATGGCAACCTGCCTTCGCAAGTGATTCAGAACCCTAAGGGAGGAGTTAACGCAGTAACACTGAGGACTGGGCGCACAGTGGGAACAGAGCAGACCGCGCAGGCGCCCGCGCAACCAGTTGCGCAAGTCCCAGATCCAGCAGCTCAGAGTGCGCAACCAGAGCCAGAGGCGCAATCAGAAGCGCCAACCACGAACCAGCAGGGCAATGCGCCAGGT
The DNA here is from genome assembly GCA_963678935.1 of Umbilicus rupestris. NCBI lineage: Eukaryota > Viridiplantae > Streptophyta > Magnoliopsida > Saxifragales > Crassulaceae > Umbilicus > Umbilicus rupestris. Next base: position 8,896,482 of record OY787618.1, read on the forward strand.
ATGTCTCACTCGAAAAACAAGAACAAAAATTGTACTAACATACCTGCTCCTTTCCCTGTGCAGGCACCACTGGCGAGAAAAGAAGCACTGGACAAGGAACTGTATGAGCTGTTCAGCAAAGTGGAAATCAACATACCTCTCATAGAAGCTATTCGACAGATTCCCAGGTATGCGAAGTTTTTAAAAGAGCTGTGCACGAATAAAAGAAGGACAGGCGAATGCGCACAGGTAATGCTAAATGCGCAGGCCTCAGCAATCGTGCAGCAAAAGGTACCACCTAAGTGCCGAGATCCAGGTACATTCACTATCCCTTGCACCTTAGGTAAAACCACGGTAAGCAACTGCATGATCGATTTAGGCGCATCAATCAATTTATTACCATATTCTCTCTATGCGACCTTGCGCCTTGGACCACTAAAACCTGCAGGTCTCACAATTCAGCTAGCAGATAGATCGTGCAAACAACCTGCAGGCATGATAGAAGATGTCCTAGTTCGAGTAGGAGAGCTGGTGTTCCCAGCAGACTTTTATGTGCTCGAAATGGAGGGTGAATCAAGCGCCAGCGGTGCGCATATCCTCCTAGGCAGACCGTTTCTGATGACTGCGCGCACGAAGATAGACGTGTGGAGGGGCACGCTCTCCATGGAGGTAGATGGCGAAGAAATCCATTTCAACATCTTCGAAGGGATGCAGCACCCACATGAGGACGGTACCGTGCACGCAATGGACAGCTTTGACGACTTAGTCACAGAAGCGCAGTGTGCGAGCGCAACCATAGGACCAGAGCTACTGACACAGGCAGAACTGGAGGAGCAAGAGAAGGAGCTAAGCAGTGCTGAACCAGCATCCACACAGGTACGTGATATAGTTCATATTTGCACCGCTAACAAAACCTTGCCCTCTGTTGAGCAGGCACCCAAGATCGAACTGAAGCAACTCCCGGAGCATCTCAAGTACATTTTCTTGGGAGATGAGGACACCCTGCCAGTGATCATCAAGAAGGGATTGGAAAAAGAGCAGGAGGCGCGCTTACAACAGGTGCTGCGCAGGAACCAGCGCGCTATTGGATGGACTCTTGCTGATCTGCGCGGAGTGAGCCCGGACGTGTGCATGCACCGAATTCTGTTGGAAGACGGCGCCAAACCATCCAGGGAGGCTCAGCGCAGGTTAAACCCAAATATGATGGAGGTAGTGCAAAAGGAAGTTCTGAAGTTGCTTGACGCAGGGGTCATTTACCCAATCTCAGACAGCAGATGGGTCAGCCCGGTGCACGTTGTGCCAAAGAAAGGAGGAATCACGGTGGAGGAGAATGCGCAGGGCGAGCTAGTTCCCAAGCGCATACAGACTGGCTGGCGCATGTGCATCGACTACAGGAAGCTGAACGCTGTAACGCGCAAGGACCACTTCCCGCTACCCTTCATGGACCAGATGCTGGATCGCTTGGCAGGTAAACCTTACTTTTGTTTTTTGGACGGATATTCAGGTTACAATCAGATACCCATAGCTGCGGAGGATCAAGAGAAGACCACGTTCACATGCCCCTTCGGAACATTTGCGTTTCGGCGTATGTCTTTTGGGCTGTGCAACGCGCCAGGTACGTTCCAACGCCTCGTCATGAGCATTTTCTCTGATATGATTGGTATATGTATAGAAGTGTTCATGGATGACTTCACTGTATATGGGAGTACCTTTGATGCATGCTTAACACATCTAGATAAAGTCTTAGCACGCTGCATCTCTAAGAACCTAGTGCTAAACTACGAGTAGTGTCATTTCATGGTTACGCACGGAGTAGTATTGGGTCATATCATTTCAGAGGAGGGTATTAAGGTAGACAAAGCTAAGATAGATATTATTTCTAATCTGCCTTATGCCACCAACGTGCGCGACGTGAAATCGTTCTTAGGGCATGCTGGGTTTTACAGGCGTTTTATTAAGGATTTCTCTAAGATTTGCATACCCCTGTCTAACCTGTTGCAAAAAGACGTGTGCTTCGATTTTACTGATGAGTGCAGGGCGGCGTTCGATAAGCTGAAAGAAGCGCTGACCAGTGCGCCAGTGATGCGCGCACCAGACTAGAACCTGCCATTCGAGCTGATGTGTGACGCAAGTGACTACGCAGTAGGAGCAGTCTTGGGGCAGCGCGAGGACAAGAAGCCGCATGCCATCTACTATGCATCGCGCACACTGGACTCCGCGCAGAAGAACTACACCACCACGGAGAAGGAGCTTCTGGCAATTGTATTTGCGCTGGAGAAGTTCCGAGCATATGTTCTAGGCGCCAGAGTCATCATCTACACGGACCACGCAGCTATCCGCTACCTCATATCCAAGAAAGAGACCAAGCCGCGCCTGATGCGTTGGGTACTTCTGCTTCAGGAATTCGATTTAGAGATCAAAGATAAGAAGGGCACAGAAAATACCGTCGCTGATCATCTGAGCAGGATCATAAAGGATGAGGAGCCAGGGCAGATCAAGGAGACATTCCCTGACGAGCATCTAATGGCGCTAACAGGTAAGGTACCATGGTATGCGCATATCGCAAATTACCTGGTCACAGGTGCGTTCCCTCCTCATTTCAATAAAACTCAGTGCATGCGATTGAAACATGAGTCCAAGCATTATCTTTGGGATGATCCTTACATGCTTAGAATAGGTCCAGATCGGATATTAAGACGTTGCGTGCCTGACCATGAGATTAACTCTGTATTGATGTTTTGTCATGCGCACGCCTGTGGAGGACATTTCGGTCCCAAGCGCACGAGCAGGAAGATCTTGGACTGTGGATTCTACTGGCCGCAACTATTCAGAGATGCCTATGACCACTGCAGGAAGTGTGACAGGTGCCAGCGCACTGGAGGAATATCCACGCGCAACGAGATGCCGCAGACCCCGATTCTGGTGGATGAAGTGTTCGATGTTTGGGGAATCGACTTCATGGGTCCATTTCCCCCATCTGCCGGCTACGAGTACATACTGGTGGCCGTGGATTACGTATCCAAATGGGTCGAAGCTAAGGCCACGCGCAAGGATGATGGTAAGACTGTCGCTGATTTTCTCAGAACTAACATATTTTGCAGGTACGGCGTGCCTAAGGCAGTTATCAGCGACCAGGGGACGCACTTCTGCAACAGGGTTGTGGCGCAAGTCTTCAAGCACTATGGGGTGCGCCACAAGACGTCCACCGCTTACCATCCGCAGACGAATGGACAGGCCGAAGTTTCTAACAGAGAGATCAAGCGCATCTTGGAAAAGACTGTGAGGCCGTCGCGCAAGGATTGGAGCCAGCGCTTGGATGATGCGCTATGGGCGTACCGCACTGCACACAAGACACCCATTGGAACCTCACCATTCCGGCTGGTCTATGGGAAGGCATGCCACCTGCCAGTGGAGCTCGAGCACAAGGCATATTGGGCTCTACGTATTTGCAACTTGAACTTGGAGGAGGCAGGACAAGAACGCGCATTTGAGCTGAGCGAACTAGAAGAGCTGCGCCTGGACGCCTATGAGGGACTGAGCGATTACAAAGCGCGCACCAAGGCGTTTCATGACAAGCACATCCTCCGGCGCACATTTGAACCAGGCGATCAGGTATTATTATTATTTTTTTTTTTTTTGCGTGTTTTTAGTTAGAATAGGGTTTGGTAGTTTTTTTTGTAGTCACACAAATGCGCAGGACCGTGCGCCTATCAATGCGCAGGTCAGTTGCGCTAGCCATAGGGGGTATATAAGGCCAGACTTAGAATAATTCCCAGCACTTTTTCACTCGACCGTTACACACAAGCTCCCGCCCTCAGACCTCTGCCGTCGCCCAGCGCCCATCCCACCGTCCGTCTAGAGCGATTCAAGAACCACACGACCACACAGCACCCAGGTAACCCCCGATCCCGCTTTGAGCCGCTTCTGTTAGGGTTTGCGCGGAGAAGACAGTTTTTAGGGTTTTGAAATCGCACCAGGCTAGAGTGCGCGGCTTGGAGTGCTGTTTTGTGCGTTGTGTAGGCGACCAGTAGGCGCTCGTTCGGTGCAAATTTCAGAGGATTCTGGGCAGTTTCGATTTTTAGGGTTTTGGGGAGCATAGACCGCGATTGACCGGAGCCAGCGCAAGATGAGACCCGCCGCAGACCAAGTGACCCCAGCGGCTTTCGCTAACAAGTACGCAGCATTCATTAGCCTGGACATGTACGGGACACCGTACATCTGTCGAGATTTCCTGCGCGAGGTAGGGTTAGAGGACCTCGTGGCGCAGAGGCTAGCGATTGCCGGTTGGGAGGCGCTAATGGACCTCCGCAGCGCAGCAGACCAGGAGGATACGTGTGAGTTCCTGGCGTCTATGGAGGCGGGGGACAGGGAGATCAGATATAGACACAGGGGTGTCTGGTTCATAGCCTCGGAAAGGAGGCTGAGGCGCGCATTCGGGTGCGCCAAGGTGCGTGAGGAGGAGTTAGACACGCACAATAACCAGGAGGCTTGGAGGGACATGGCAACAGGGCCAGCATTCGCCGCGGGGCGCAGCAGGGGCCGAGAGCTGCGCGACCCGTGGCTGTTCTACTTGTGGCGCATCGTGGCCTACGCAATCATTGGCCGTTTCAACGGCGCTCCAAAGATCAGCCTCCTGGATATGGAGATTTTGACGGGGCTTTATTATGAGCGGAAGGTGCTGTTCATCCTGAACATGGTGCACCATTGGAGCCGAGTCAGCATGAGAGGGCCGCTGACGTGTGGAGGGCTTATCACGCACTTGCTGCGGAGCTTACATGGAGAGCCCGAGGTGCCAGAGCACACCTTGGTGCAGCCTATACCTCTGGACCGCGCCCACATGATGCAAATCAGGGCGGTAGCCGTTCGGGACGATGGCACACTAGAGTGGTGCTACCACCTGCAGCCAGCCAGACCACCGAGGGCCAGAGTAGAGAGCAGTGCGCGGGCCAGGGCCGAGAGCAGTGCGCAGGGCGCAGCTGCAGGCGCAGCAGCAGCCGCAGCAGCCGCCGCAGCAGACGAAGAGATGGAGGAGGCCCTAGAACCAGAGGTGCCTCTAGTCAGGCGCCCAAGGACACGGGCGCAGACTGGAGCGCAACAGAGGGCCCGCGCACCATTGGGGGAGCCAGTGACCATTTCCATAGAGGACTCTCCCCCGCGTGCCACTGCCAAGCGCCCAAGGACTGAGACTGAGGCGGCGCCTGAGGAAGCCACTGCCGAGCAGCGCATGCTGTTCAACGTCATGCGCGTGCTCGAATACTTAGCGCCAGAGGGGGCGGATTTAAGTATGAGTCCACCATCCGGGTGGAAATTTGGAGACGCAATTCCCCCTCTCCTCAGCCTGCACCATCCACCTCCTACCCGAACCCCAGAAACTTCAGCAGCTCCAGCTCCAGCACCCTCTCCAGCCCCAGCCCCAGCAGCGCCCGCACCAGAACCAGCAGCCCCAGCAGCAGAGCCCACCCCTGCACCTGAACCAGCACCGGTACCACCACCAGTAGTTGCCCCTGCCCGGCCTTCTGTTCCGGAGTCCCCAATTAACTTTCCCAGCGTCGACTCCGATTCCATATGGGAGTCACTTTCCGAGGACGAGCAGCCTGACCCCCTCACCATTGTGCCACCATCCTCCAGCACCGACTCCATGACTGATTCTTCAGAGGATGAGGCGCATGGGTCAGCAGCAGCGTCTAGCTCGGGGAACTTCTAAGGCCGAGGGCAGGCGCAGTGATTTTCTTTAGGGTGTTGTCTTTTATTTTGCTGCGTCTATTTGACTATTAGGTGTGCTGAATATTTGTGCCCTACATTCTGTGACTCCCTTGCTATATTTTGTGTGACTATTGGTGTTCACTCTTATATTCTTTATTTTCGTTGCATTGCATGCATGTGCGCAACCTCCGTGCACACAATACGCATGCGCTCCAGCTTGTTTTGCGCTATCCGTATTGTGTGCACTGCTATCTACTGTTTTAGCATAATTTTTTCGTTTTTTCTGCTCCTGTTAGTTGGGATATACAGGGGATGTGGAGTTGATAGAAATGCTCCAGAGAGGCGGTTAGTCGCTTCTGCTTCGAAGGCGAGGTATATGGTCGATTGCGCTAGTAGAGGCCTGTGCTTCGCAACCTTCGGAACAAAAGAGCGCGCTCAGTCACGCGGATGCAAAAGGCAAAATACCCAAAGCGTGGCGAGGTGGGAAAACAGACCACCTTCTCTCAGGATGTCAAGCTAAGGAAAGCGGGCGCGGATGTAAACGCGTGCGCTGACCGGCGCAGACAAACCAAGGAGGGAGAGCGGAACGAGTTCCATAGCTGCTATCCGAAGGCTGAGATTGGAACTGTTCTGGGAATAAAAAAATAAAAAAATTGGAAAGGAAGCTGTACAAAAGAAAATACCAGCAGAAGCAGATGATGTGCGTTACAAAGAATCAGCATGCGCACTACCTAGTACCTGCGTGCGCAAGACCACAAGGATATCATCAAAGGCTCAGGTTCCCAGGAAGTGTGCGAACGAATCACGCACTGGAAGAAGCTCGCGCAAGAAACCATATACCTATCTTCGGAGCGGGAGCTGACAACCAGGAGCCTAAGAAGAGCTATCTCCCAGTCATCCAAAGACCTTCATCCCGGCTGAGAGGTAACGAAATTTCGGGATTATTATATTAGAACTATTGAGTGCAGTTGTGCGCAGGTGATAGAGCAGCACAAGTTGAAGCAACTGTGCATCTTGCGCTAGAATGCAAGGGCTGTGCGCTAGTCTCCAGAAAAGGTAATTGTATCCGCGTTTCAGTACTTGTTCGGGACGAACAAGGGGTAAGTGTGGGGGGTTTGATAGAGCCTAGTTATACATGTTATTTAGATCATAAACCCATGCTTGTTTGCAATATTTTATGGGCAAGATTACTCGTTTCCACTATTTTTGTATATCAGGTCAGAACGAGTCCTTAAGTCGGATACGCGCTAACAGGCAGCGTTCTAGGAGTGAAAGATCAGCCTGTGGAGCTAGCGGTGCAAACAAAAGAAGAAATGGCGAAGGACAGCAGAGGTGCGCCACCCGATTGCGCCAATCAATGCTGTGCGCCAGGCGCAAAGTCCCAGTGACCAGACTTGGAAGTTGCCAAAAGATGAACTTCCTGGGGCACTATTTAAACAAAGAAAGTCTAGGGTTTCAAAAGAACACAGAGAGGCGGACACCATCACTCAGTGACATTCCAGAGGCACTGCGCGGCAGAACTGAAAAACACACGGACTTATTGAGGAGAGTTGCGCCAGCCGACTGCGCCAGCCGAGAAGACACTCTGCACGCACTGTTTGCTACCGTTTTCTCTGATACAGTAGTTTGTTATTTACTATTTTATGATGTTTACCACTAGCATGTCTAGCTAAACACTTAGTGTTGGTCGGGCATGAATCTATGATGTATTACCTTTGAGACTTGAGCTTAATGCATAGTTTATTTATTTGTATTAATCCTGCGCGTACTGAGACAGTTAGTTGCATGAGTAGGGGAAGCCTTGAACCGCAAACTTACTTGTGTAGCTCGCTTGTCGCATGTTAAACTAGTTGCATGCGTAGGGGAAGCCTTGAACCGCAAACTTACCGTGACAACTAGGAGTAACGAGTTAGGGTAGGCAGCTGCTACTGTGACAGGATTCGCAGCTGTTTAGTCTAGTTCTAAGGATTAATAGCACATGAACTTTGAACGGAACATGCGCACGTGTTAGGAAGCCTTTACCGGACACTAACCCAAGTAAACCACAAGCTATAGATGTTTAGAGTCGATGATAAGGAATGCATTCATAGAGGATTGTCTGCCCAATACTTCTCATAAATATAGTACTTCATCTCTACTGCTTGCGTACGTCTAGTGCAATTCCCTGAGTTACGATATTCGCTGTTATTCGCGCATCGCGCAAAACCCCCAATCACTCACGCAACCCCCGTTTTCTTAAGTGTAGGTTACTAGCTGAGACTCACTGCTTGCTCCCTGTGGAGATCGACCCTTACTTAACCGCTGTACTAGTGGGAGAGGAAGGAATTATATTTGACGCGCACAACGACGCGCGATCAGAACACCAGCTCTCCTACTCGGACGAGGACGTCCTCGATCATGCCCGTCGGTTGCTTGCACGACCGATCTGCTAGCTGAATGGTGAGACCTGCAGGCTTTAGTGGTCCAAGGCGCAATGACGCATACAGGGAATAGGGAAGCACATTTATAGATGCGCCTAAGTCAATCATGCAGTTGCTTACTGTGGTCTTACCTAAAGTGCATGGGATGGTGAACGTACCTGGGTCTCGGCTTTTAGGTGGTACCTTATGTTGCACGATTGCTGAGGCCTGCGCATTTAGCATTACCTGTGCGCACTTGCCTTTCCTCCTCTTGTTTGTGCATAGCTCCTTTAAAAACTTGGCGTACCTAGGGATCTGCCGAACTGCTTCCATAAGGGGAATGTTTATTTCCACCTTACTGAATAACTCGTAGAGCTCCTTATCAAGCGCTTCCTTCCTAGCCGATGGTGCCTGTACAGAGAAAGGTGCAGGTATGTTAGTACGATTCATGCCTTTGTCTTTTGATTGCGCCATACCTGGCGCCTCGCCCTGCTGGCTTGTGGCTGGCGCTTCTGGTTGCGCATCTTGCTCTGCTGGATCTGGAGCTTGCGCAACTGGTTGCGCGGGCGCGTTTGCGGTCTGCTCTGTTCCTACAGTGCGCCCAGTCCTCAGTGTCACTGCGTTGACTCCTCCCTTGGGATTCTGGATCACTTGCGAAGGCAGGGTGCCATCGCTCTTTTCAGCTCATACACCGTGGTAGCGATCTGTGATAGCTGCTTTTCAATGGACTCAAACCTCTTGTCATACTTCTCATCATTCTTGCGCACTGTGTCTTCTAGCTGCCCCACGATATCTTCTAAGGATCGCCTTGGCTGCTGGTTGTTTTGTGCTGGTGCGTCAGTGCGGCAATGCGGTGGATTGTAGGGTACAGCTTGTTGCGTCTGCTGTGGTGCGCGCTGATCCGCGGACTGCCTCTGGAAATTGTTTTCCTCCTTCTATCTGAACCCATTTGCGGCCAGTCCAAAACGCTACTGATTCTGCCTCTGTGCCCCTCTATTATCCCATCCTACTAGAGCATTGACATCTCCCGATTCCTTGAAAAGTGTGGGACATGCATCGGTTTTTTGCTCAGTGGACGTACAGAATTCGCATGCTTTTGGCGCAGCTGGTTGCGCCCCCTGCGCATGCATCAACTTCTGCAGCATGGCCTTCATTTCCTTTATCTCAGCGCTTGTTTCTACCTGATGCACAGAACAAGCACTACTATTTTCAAGTGTTAGCTGATGTCTTACCTACCCAGCAGAGTCTTCTATCAGCTGCCACGCGTCCTCTGGGTACATGTTGCAAATGTCGCCTCCTGCGCATGCATTCAATAATCTCAACTCCATGGGTAGCAATCCATTCAGGAAATTCTCTATCAGCACATTCTGGGGCAGGCCGTGATTGTAGCAGTTGGCCTCCAGTTCCCTGAAACGCTCGTAATACTCCGATAGTGATTCTCCTGCGCCCTGCCTAGGTGCGGCCAGCTCCCTCCTGAGTAGCGCGATCTTGGCTGCGGGATAGAGCTTGTCCAAGAACTTCTTCTGCAGCTGCTCCAAGGTGTGAATTGATCCTGCTGGTAAGCTCATCAGCCAATGCCTGGCCGTGTCACACAAAGAAAATGGGAACGCTTTCATCTTCAGCGCTTCGTAGCTCTCCCCTTCGGCCTTCATGTTCTCGCAAATGACTAGGAATTCTCGCACATGCTTGATTGGGTTCTCATTGTTCATCCCGTGGAAACTTGGGCATGTGATGAATGAGCGAGCTCCTTAGCTCAAAATGACCGTCTGGTGGAAGCACTATGCACCATGGCCGGTTAACTGTGACTGGGGCTGACATCTCGCGCACTGTTCTGCGTCGCGCGGGTGGCGCATTATACACTTCAGCGGCCATCCTTGCTTCAACCTCGCGCTGCAGTTCCTCTCTGAACCGAATTGCGCGGTTGTCCGCCCTCGCATTCTCTGGGGTGCTGTCCCCTAAGTTGTCTCCAACGACACTGTTATCCTCCATGACCTGTTCTAAAACTCAAAGAAAACGAAATTAAAAGACAACTAAGCTGTCGCGTCTGTCAGTGCGCAATTAAAATTCAAGGTTGCGCAGGCTGATGTTGATTGCGCGCTATCAGAAACAACAACGAGAATAAAGCAAACAGAAATAACTAAGTATTGTAAAAGAAAACTTAAGCTGGTTAAAGCTTATCTGTGTTGCTCCCCGGCAACGATGCCAAAATTTGATGCACGCGTCGTTGTGCGCGTCAAATTAATCCTTCCTTCTCCACTTAGTATAGCGGCTAAGTCAGGATCGATCACACAAGGAGCAAGCAGATTCTCTCTAACTAGTGACCTACACTTACGAAAATTGGGGTGTGAGTAATTGGGTTGCGCAGGTGCGCGAGTAAACAGTAGTTAACGCAGGATTTGCACTAGACGTGCGCAGGCAGTAGAGATTAAGTACTATGACTATGAAAAGTATCGGCGCAGACAATCCTCTATGAATGTATTCCTTATCATCGACTCTAAACGTCTATAGTTCGGTCTACTGAAGTTAGTGTCCGATCAAGGCTTCCTAACATATGCGCATGTTCCGATCAAAGTTCATGAGCTATTAATTCTTGAAACTAGTCTAAGCAGCTACGTATCCTGTCACAGTAGCAACTGATTATCCTAGCGCGTTACTCCTAGTTGTCACCGTCAAGCTACCAACTAGTTTAACATATAACAGACAAGTAGTAAGAGTGCGGTTCAAGGCTTCCCCTACTCATGCAACTAGCTGTCAACCGTGTGCACAGAATTAATACAAGCAAACAAACTATGCATTAAGCACAAGTCTCAAAGGAAATACTCATAGAATCATGCCCAACCGATACAAAGCGTTTAGCTAGACATGCTAGTAGTAAACATCATAGACATAGTAAATAACAGCTAAAGTATCCAAGAAAACAGTAACAAGCAGGTGCGTGTAGGTTGCTGTGTCTCGGCTCGCGCAGTCGGCTAGCGCAGGTCCTCGCAGCAGCTTGTGTGTTTTTCAGTTCTGCCTCTCTCTCGTGTGTTGTGATGTGTCTGTGTTCCTCTATTCAAACCCTAGCCTTCCTCTCTTTATATACTGCTCATGAGGCCCAAGGACGGCCTTGGCAACTTCCAAATCCGTTGGTGTCAAGATTTGGAAACACCACTATCTTGCGCATAGCGCACTGCACACATTGGTTAGCGCAATCGGTCTGCGCACCGTAGTCGACTCTGCCACTTCCTATCTTGTTTGCGCTGCTAGCTCCGCAGGCTGTGTGTTGCGCTCCTTAAACGCTGCCTATTAGCGCGTATCCGACTTAGGCCCTCGTTTCGCCCTGGAATACAAAAACACCGGAAACCAATAATCTTGTACACAAAATGATGCAAACAAGCATAGTGTTAGGATCTAAATAGCGCATATAAATAGGCTCTATCACCTGCCCATTTGGTACGTTTGCGTTTCGGCGCATGTCATTTGGGCTGTGTAACGCGCCAGGTACGTTCCAACGTCTAGTCATGAGCATCTTTTCTGATATGATTGGTATATGCATAGAGGTGTTCATGGATGATTTTACTGTGTACGGAGATACCTTTGACGCATGCTTAACTCATCTTCATAAGGTCTTAGCGCGCTGCATTTCAAAAAACCTAGTGCTGAATTATGAAAAATGTCATTTCATGGTGTCACATGGAGTAGTACTAGGACATATTATCTCGGAGGAGGGGATCAAGGTAAATAAGGCCAAAATAGATCTTATTTCTAATCTGCCTTATTCCACTGACGTGCGCGATGTGAAATCATTCCTTGGGCATGCCTTATTCCACTGAGGTTTTACCCCTGTCTAACCTCTTGCAAAAGGATGTGTGTTTTGAATTCACTGATGAGTGCAGGGTTGCATTTGACAAGCTGAAGGAGGCGCTGATGAGTGCGCCAGTGATGCGCGCGCCAGACTGGAGCCTGCCGTTTGAACTGATGTGCGACGCAAGTGACTATGCAGTGGGTGCAGTCCTGGGACAGCGCATGGACAAAAAGCCGCATGCCATCTATTATGCATCGCGCACACTGGACGCTGCGCAGAGGAACTACACCACCACGGAAAAGGAACTTCTGGCAATCGTGTTTGCACTAGAGAAGTTCCGCGCATATGTTCTAGGTGCCAGAGTCATCGTCTACACAGACCACGCAGCAATCCATTACCTGATGTCCAAGAAGGAGACTAAGTCGCGCCTGATACGCTGGGTGCTCCTACTTCACGAGTTCGACTTGGAGATCAAGGATAAGAAGGGCACGGAGAACACAGTCGCTGACCACCTGAGCAGGATCGTGAAAGAGGAGGAGCCAGGGCGGATCACGGAGACATTCCCTGACGAGCATCTGATGGCGCTGACAGGTAAGGTACCATGGTATGTACACATTGCGAATTACCTGGTCACAGGTACGTTTCCTCCTCATTTCACTAAAACCCAATGCATGAGATTAAAGCATGAGTCCAGGTATTACATTTGGGATGATCCGTATATGCTCAGAATAGGACCTGATCAGATTTTGAGGCGATGCGTGCCTGACCATGAAATTAACTCTGTTTTGATGTTCTGTCATGCGCACGCATGTGGAGGACACTTTGGTCCGAAGCGCACGAGCAGAAAGATCCTGGATTGCGGATTTTATTGGCCACACTTGTTTAGTGACTCGTATAACCACTGCAGGAACTGTGACAGGTGCCAGCGCTTAGGGGGCGTATCAGCGCGCAATGAGATGCCGCAGACGCCAATACTAGTGGATGAAGTATTCGATATTTGGGGGATTGACTTCATGGGGCCATTTCCTCCATCTTCCGGATATGAGTATATATTGGTCGCGGTGGATTATGTCTCCAAATGGGTGGAGGCTAAGGCCACCCGGAAGGATGATGGTAAGACGGTCGCTGACTTTTTGAGAACTAACATTTTTTGCAGGTACGGGGTGCCTAAGGCAATCATAAGCGACCAGGGGATGCATTTTTGTAATAGGATTGTGGCACAGGTATTCAAGCTTTATGGAGTGCGCCACAAGATGTCCACCGCTTACCACCCTCAGACGAATGGACAGGCCGAGGTTTCCAACCGAGAGATCAAGCGCATCCTGGAGAAAACTGTGAGACCGTCGCGCAAAGAATGGAGCCAGCGCCTTGACGATGCGCTATGGGCATACAGAACCGCACATAAGACACCGATTGGGACTTCACCGTTTCGGTTGGTTTATGGAAAAGCGTGCCACCTGCTAGTGGAGTTTGAACACAAGGCATACTGGGCATTGCGCGTTTGCAACCTGAACCTAGACGAGGTTGGTAAGGAGCGCGCATTTGAGCTAAGCAAGTTAGAAGAACTGGGCCTGGATGCATATGAGGGGCTGCGCGACTACAAGGCGCGCACAAAGGCATTTCACGACGAAAACATCGTCAGACGCACTTTTGAGCCAGGAGACCAGGTACTATTGTTCTCCTCGCGCCTAAAGCTGATGCCTGGGAAGCTGCGCAGCAAATGGACAGGACCATACACGGTTACCAAGGTTTTCCCTTACGGAACAATCGAGTTAGAAAACGAGCACCAGCATCGTTTTCAGATCAATGGGCAGAGAGTGAAAAAGTATTTAGGAGAACCTTGGGATAACACAGCGCGCGAAGTTGACTTGGCAGAGCCCGAAATAGAAGATGCGCAAGTTGTTGCGCCAGAGTCGCCACCGGATGCACCTGAGGGAGAACTGGGAACTATTGCTCATATTTCTTCTCCCTCAGTCACTACCCTCGTTACTTATGATTTGTTACATACTATTAACCTTGCTGACCACCCTTCCGATCCTTTGCGCAGGACCAAGAAGAACGCAACTCACACACAAGCGCGGGGACACTCAGGAGCAAGAGTGGGGGAGGTCGCTGGCACACTTTTACGAAAGTAACGAGGTACAGTCGAGCCAACGACGTTAAACAAAGGCACTTATCGGGAGGTAACCCGACACGTTTTTACTTTTACACGTTTTTTTTAGTGTCTTTTAGCTAGTTTAGGACGTGTAGTTTTTTTAGACGCGCAGCAGTGCACAGGTCAGTGTGCAGAACAGCTACGCCAGCCAGGGGGTATAAAAGGCCAGGACTTAGAAAAATTTCGGCATTTTCAAAGTCGACCGTTGCAAGGAAGCTCCTGCCCTTAGCCTCCGCTCACCGTCCGACGATCAACCAGCCCTCCGTTTAGAAAGATTTGAAGAGCTTCCCGTCGCACACACACCAAGTAACCCTTCCCCTCAGTTTTAGCCGATTCAGTTAGGGTTTGTGCGGTGGAAGCGTTGCCCTAGGTTTGAAATCGACCCTAGTTCGTCCGCAGCATTTGGAGTTCTGGGTAGTGGGTTTTGTAGGCGGAGGATAGGCGACCTGTGGGTTACCTGCTTGAAGTCGGGTTGGAGGAACTCATTGTGGAGAAGCTCGTGCTGGCGAGCTGGGAGGCGCTGTTGGAGATCAACAGCGCAGCTGACAAGGAGGATACATGTGAATTCTTGGCGTCGCTGGAGACTGCCGATTTGGAGATCAGGTACCGGCACAGAGGGGTCTGGTACATAGCCTCGGCAAAAAGGCTGAAGCGCACGCTGAGATGCGCCAAGGTGCGTGAGGAGGATATAGACACGCACACGAATCAGGAGGCGTGGCGTGAGATGGCGATTGGCCAAGTTTTTGCCGCGGGGCGCAGCCGAGGACGCGAGCTGCGCGACCCGTGGATGTTCTACCTCTGGCGCATGGTCGCCTATGCAATCATCGGGCGTTTTAATGGTGCGCCAAAGATCAGCCTGCTGGACATGGACATATTGAAGGGATTCTATTATGGGAAGAAAGTGATGTTTGTCTCGGACATGGTGGTGCATTGGAGTCGGGTCAGCACGAAGGGGCTGCTGACTTGTGGAGGAATGATCACGCACCTGCTGCGTGCGCTGCATGGAGAATCGGAGGTGCCCGAGCACACGGTAGTGCCAGCCGTTCCCCTGGACCGTGCCCATCAGCTGCAGCTCAGAGCGGTGGCCGCGAGAGAGGACGGGTCCTTGGAATGGTGCTTCCAGCTGCAGCCGGCTAGAGCGTCGAGGCAAAGAGTGGAGAGAAGCGCACAGCCAGAGGAGGCCGCTGAGGAAAGGGAGATGGAAGAGGCCCCAGAGCCAGTTGCGCCTCCAGTCAGGTGCATGAGGACTCGTGCGCAGACTGGAGCGAGCCGGAGGGCAAGTGTGCCGCAGGGGGAGCCAGTAACCATAGCCATTGATGATTCTCCCCCGCGTGCACAGGGAAAGCGCCCAAGGACAGAGGCAGAGGAGGCGCCTGAGGAGGTATCAGAGGAGCAGCGCATGATGTTCAACGTCATGCGCGTGCTAGAGTATTTAGCGCCAGAGGGGGCAGACCTGAGCGAAAGCCCACCATCAGGGTGGAGATTCTATCCCCCCTCTCCTCAGTCTGCGTAGGCCGCCTCCAGGGTCCCCCAGCGAGCAGCGCAAGCCAGCCAGCCCTCCTGCCCAATCACCGGTCCATGCATCAGAGCCCACCCCAGCAGCAGATCCAGCACCAGCAGCACCCTCTGCGCAACCCTCTGTACAGAGGTCCCCTGAGGCCGATCCCATCATAAGTTCCAGCTCAGATTCGATATGGGACCCTATCTCAGAGGACGACCTCTTGACTCAGCCCGCCGCAGTTTCTGTTGTGCTGCCAGCCTCCAGTACCAAATATGAGACTGATTCTTCAGAAGAGGATGCGCACGGGTCCGCGGCTGAGTCCAGCTCCGAGGATATCTAGGGATGCAGGGAGGGCGCTCATTTCTTTCGGGTGGTTTCTTATCTTTTTTTTTGAAAACTATTGCTCGGTGATGTTTTACTATCTTGTGCTGAATATTTTGTGAACCCTTGACCTTGTCTTTGCTGCGCTGGCTATATGTTTTTTCTTATGTTCTTCGTTTTGATTGCATGCATGTGTGCGCTCTCTGTTGCGCTTGAGCGTGAGTCGTGGGGACATGTCTCTGTTTAAGTGTGAGGGGGGGGGAGCGTTACATTTACATTTCACGTTTTTTTTAGCATTGTAGTGTAGCTTAGTTTAGTTGAAGGGAATAGTAGCAGTGGTGCGCTTGTGTGCGGCTTGCGCACACTTTTCAGCTTGTATTGCCCTATTCATCTTGCATGCGCTGCTATCAACTGTTTTGGTATATTTTTTCATTTTTCTGCTCCTTTTAGTTGGGATATAGAGGGGATGTGGAGTTGACAGAAAAGCTCTAGAGAGGCGGTTAGTCGTTTTTGCTTCGAAGGTAAGGTATATGGTCGCGAGCGCTAGTGGAGGCCGGTGCTTCGCGATCTTCGGAACAATAGAGCGCGCTCAGCCACGCAGATGCCGAAGGCGAATACCCAAAGCGTGGCGAGGTGGGAAAACAGACCACCTTTCCTCTGGAAGTCAGGCTAGGGAAGGCGGGCGCGGGTGTAAACGCGTGCTCTGACCTGCGCAAATAGATCGAGGAGGAAGAGCGGAGCGTTGTTCCATAGCTGCTATCCGGAGGCCGAGACTGGAACCGTTCTGGGAACATAGGAACCGTGGATTAAGCTGTACAAAAAGACAAACACCAGCAGATGATATGCGCTAAAAAAAATCAGCATGCGCAAAACTCCGTACCAACGTGCGCAAGTTCACAAGAAGATCATCAAGAAGGCTCGAGTTCCCAGAAAGTGCGCGGAAGAAGCTTGCGCTATTAACCATTGACGTTGGCGTTTTAGGCAAGCAAAATGAAGTGCTATTCTAGTCACGCAAATATCAAACAATATTTATAACCGAGTGACCTCGGATCGAACCCAAGGGAAAAGCTTAGACTAATTGACAACTAATCAATGCTACTAATGAAGTCTACGGTTTTGGGGGAGGGGGGGGGGGTTTGGTCCTCCTATAGAGGTATCTCTAGCAAGCACTAAAGATAAATGATATTTTTGGGTTTTGCTTAATGAATAAAAAGGGTGACTAGGGATTCAACTTCCCCCCTAATATATGAGGAAATGAAATAACTCACTAATACATGCATGAACTACATTTGGTTGATAAAAGTAAGGCTAATGCATCATCCGCTCTAGGTTCAACTGTCGCTCCTTCCCTAGAATGGAGAGGATACATAAATGACATTCTATTGAACCGTGTAGAATTTGAGCCCCATAACCGCACCCTCTCGGTCTATTGGCCGGTTACTCAAATCCGCTCAAAACTTAGCCTAATGTCAAGAATGCATGTCGCTCTCACGCACAAACACTCCATCTATGATCATACAATAGCTATGAAACATCCTAAGTTCAACTCTCGCTCCTTCCTTAGGGGTTTTAACCAAGCATACTCACTTAAGCATTTCGTCAAACACTTGGTGTGCATACAATGAATACATAGCTAGGGCATAATATAATCAAACCAACCTTCAATCAATGCAATAAATTAGAGTTCTACATCATATCCAATCCTAGGGGATCCATTTAATCCCCAACCACAAGAACAACTACTCACTCATAATGAGTGTGCACAAATACATGATTAATAAGTGAAACATGAATGTAAATACAAAGTTAAGGGTTTAGAAAAGTAGTCTAGGTCTTGAATGATCTTCAATCCAAGCTCCAATCTTCAACCAAGCTTGATCTTCTCCAAAGGTTTGATCTTTGCTCTTTAGGGTTTGAGAGAGTTCTTGAGTTTTCTTTAAAATTGAGATCCATTTCTCTCTCTTCAAAGCTTTTCATTTATACCTAGAAGGTTTGACCAGCTTTGACCAGCGTTGACCGAGTTGACCGAGTCAAATAGTTGACTCGGGCGAGTCAACTTTCCATAGGGTTCGAATTTGGCCGAGTCACTTCTTGACTCGGTCTTGCGCTTCGTGACTCGGGCAGAACTGACTCGTGCGAGTCAAATAGTTGACTCGGGCGAGTCAACTTTCCAGAGAGTTCCAATTTGCCCGAGTGCTTTGATCCGGGCGAGTCAACTAGTCCAGGCCGAGTCACATTGACTCGGGCGAGTCACAATGTGACTTGGGCGAATCTTCGTTATCATGATTCTTTTGCGCTTTCGCCCGCAATCGACTGGATTTTGTCCGAAACTCATCTAAGCTGCTGCGTGACTCCAACTACTCGATATAAACCTGAAACGCACGCGAAAAGCATCAAAAGACTTATATAACATCACGGAATGAACAAGAACTAAAAGGGGAATGCACGTAAATACTATGCACTTTGCGCGCACATCAACCATATAGCCGTACTCGAAGTAAAAGCTGACAACCCGGAGCCTATGAAGAGCTATCTCCCAGCCATCCGAAATGATCTTCATCCCAGCTGAGAGGTAACGAATTTCGAAATTGTTATATTAAACTGTTGAAGGCAGATGCGCGCAAGTGATAGAGCAGCGCAAGGTGAGCGGTAGTGCAGATCGCGCCAGAGTGCAAGACTGTGCGCTAGACTCCAGAGAGGTATTGTATCCGTGCTTGAGTGCTTGTTCGGAACGAACAAGGGCAAGTGTGGGGGGTTTGATAGAGCCTATTTAGACGCGCTATTTAGATCTTAACACTGTGCTTGTTTGCATCATTTTGTGTACAAGATTACTGGTTTCCGGTGTTTTTGTATTCCAGGACAAAACAAGGGCCTGATTCGGATACGCGCTAATAGGCAGCGTTTGAGGAGCGCAACACATAGCGTGCGGAGCTAGCAGCGCAAACAGGATAGGAAGTGGCAGAGTCAGACTACGGTGCGCAGACCGACTGCGCGAACCAATGTGCGCAGTGAGCCATGCGCAGGATATTGGTGTTTCCAAATCTTGACACCATCGGATTTGGAAGTTGCCAAGGCCGTCCTTGGGCCTCATGAGCAGTATATAAAGAGAGGAAGGCTAGGGTTTGAAGAGAGGAACACAGACACACCACAACACACGAGAGAGAGGCAGAATTGAAAAACACACGAGCTACTGTGAGGACCTGCGCTAGCCGACTGCGCGAGCCGAGACACAGCAACCTGCACGCACCTGCTTGTTACTGTTTTCTTGGATACTTTAGCTGTTATTTACTATTTATATGATGTTTACTACTAGCATGTCTAGCAAAACGCTTTGTAATGGTTGGGCATGATTCTATGAGTATTTCCTTTGAGACTTGTGCTTAATGCATAGTTTGTTGCTTGTATTAATTCTGTGCACACTGTTGACAGCTAGTTGCATGAGTAGGGGAAGCCTTGAACCACAATCTTATTCTTGCTACTTGTCTGTTATATGTTAAACTAGTTGGTAGCGTGACGGTGACAACTAGGAGTAACGCGCTAGGATAATCAGCTGCTACTGTGATAGGATTCATAGCTGCTTAGGCTAGTTTTAAGAATTAATAGCTCATGAACTTTGATCGGAACATGCGTACATGTTAGGAAGCCTTGATCGGACACTAACTTCAGTGAATCGAACTATAGACGTTTAGAGTCGATGATAAGGAATACATTCATAGAGGATTGTCTGCACCGATACTTTTCATAGTCATAGTACTTAATCTCTACTGCCTGCGCACATCTAGTGCAAATCCTGCGTTAACTACTATTTATTTGTAAGTGTAGGTTACTAGTTAGAACGAGTCTGCTTGCTCCTTGTGGGATCGACCCTGACTTAGCCCTTGTACTAAGTGGAGAAGGAAGGATTAATTTGACGCGCACAACGACGCGCGGATCAGCACCATGACTATTTTCTGCGACAATATGAGTGCTATTAGCATTTGCAAGAATCCGGTGCAGCACTCTCGTACTAAACACATTGACATCAGACACCATTTCATCATAGACTTGGGACAAACTCAGACTGTTGCCTCAAGCATGTAGCTACTGAGAAGCAGCTTGCCAACATTTTCACAAAGCCTTTGGATGGAGCTAGGTTCGAAGAACTCAGAGCAACCTTGGGAATGTGTTTAGTTCCTGATTAAGCTGACAGCAGCCCCTGTCATTTGTGACAAAAAGGGGGAGAAGACTGTTGATAGAGCCTATTTATACACATTATTTAGATCCTAACCCTATGCTTGTTGGCATTATTTTGTGTACAAGATTACTGGTTTCCAGTGTTTTTGTATTTCAGGGCAAAACGAGGGCCTAAGTCGGATACGCGCTAACAGGCAGCGTTTAGGACGCGCATCACACAGCCTGCGGAGCTAGCGGCGCAAACAGAAGAATTGGCAGAGTCGACCATGGTGCGCTAACCGTTTGCGCTAACCAAGATGCCGCGCACCATGCGCAGATGGTGGTGTTTCCAAATCCTGAGACCACCAGATTTGGAAGTTGCCAAGAATGAGCCTCTGAGCAGTATATAAAGAAGAGAAGAAGGCTAGAGTTATATCATCATATCATCATTCAGAGAGGACCACAGCACACGGGAGAACGGCTGAACTGAAAAACACACGAGCTTGCTGAGAGGACCTGCGCCAGCCGAGACTGCAACCTGCACGCACTGTTTGCTATTGTTTTCTTGGATACTTTAGATGTTATTTACTATTTCTATGATGTTTACTACTAGCATGTCTAGCTAAACGCTTAGTATCGGTTGGGCATGAATCTATGAGTATTTCCTTTGAGACTTGCGCTTAATGCATACCTTGTTTGCTTGTATTAATTCTGTGCACACTGTTGGCAGCTAGTTACATGAGTAGGGGAAGCCTTGAACCGCAATCTTACTCTTGTTGCTTGTTGTTGTATGTTAAACTAGTTGAATAGCCTGACGGTGCCAACTAGGAGTAACGCGCTAGGGTAATCAGTTGCTACTGTGACAGGATTCGCAGCTGTTTAGACTAGTCTTAAGAATTAATAGCTCATGAACTTTGATCGGAACATGCGCACATGTTAGGAAGCCTTGATCGGACACTAACATTAGCAACCCGAGCTATAGACATTTAGAGTCGATGATAAGGAATACACTCATAGAGGATTGGCTGCGCCGATACTTCTCATCGTCATAGTACTTAATCTCTACTGCCTGCGCACGTCTAGTGCAATTCCTGCGTTTACTACTGTTTACTCGCGCGTTGCGCAACCCCAATCACTCACACCCCCAGTTTTCGTAAGTGCAAGATACTAGTTAAAGCTAATCTACTGCTTCCTTGTGGATTCGACCCCGACTTAACCGCTGTACTAAGTGGAAGAGGAAGGAATTAATTTGACGCGCACAACGACGCGAGGATCAACTGTAATAGGCAGAGCAGTTAGCTAGTATAGGTAGAATCGTGTCAGGTTGTAGTTTTTGTTTTGTTAAAATGCCCAGGGGGAGATTGTTGAGGATATGACATCCTTGACAAAATAGCTCAAGAAAATGTTGAAGCACTCCCTGAAGATCGGTGGCTGGAGCACAATCTGAAGACTGACATAAAAAAAAAAACTTAACTCCAGAGTATGCCTCAGCAACCCGGAGATCTGTAGCTGAGACACTATTTGAAAAATGGGCAGAGACATGTATTAAGAGACAGAGTCTGTTTCAGCACTCTGTGATGATCCAGAGCTAGAGCACAATTCCAGCGTTGATCGGTGAGGCTCTGGCTTGATCCAGCTAGGATGGGGGAAGCTCATTGAGGTTTGCAGGTGTCATCAAGAGCTCAGCAGTTGCCAGCACGTGCTCAAAAAGATAAAATTCCAAAGGGTTCAAATTTGGCAATCGAATCTTCAACAACTTACTAGAATCTAGTAGTAAGATTCTGATATTGATGCTTGGCGCTTTTGGGGGGTGCGAATGCTTTAAAAGTAGGGTAGAGGGCAGTAGTACCAGAGACAATCACAGAGAGAAAACATAGAGCGCAAGAGAAGAGCACACA
Organism: Umbilicus rupestris; assembly: GCA_963678935.1. NCBI lineage: Eukaryota > Viridiplantae > Streptophyta > Magnoliopsida > Saxifragales > Crassulaceae > Umbilicus > Umbilicus rupestris. The sequence continues at coordinate 8,918,374 of OY787618.1, forward strand.
GAGAGATTAACTCACGGTAGCAGGTTTTATACACTGAGTTAAAGGCTTGTGTTGCGGAGAGGAATCAAAACTCATGGAGTTTGATTTTTACTGGTTCCGAGTTCAACTGGAGCGCTGCTCATTGGTGGAATAGTCAGGAGCTCGGTGATCAGCCGCGGACAAGCAGAGACGCTGGCTGAGGAGCAGTGATTAAGGCTACTTGAACGTTGTCGAAATTGTGGTATTCAATTGTTGATGTATTGTCCGAATTCTTGACAATTCTTCTAGTTCTCCAATTAGGATGTCGTTCCAAGAGAGGAACCCTAGGCGCCGAAGGCACCTCAAGGCACTCTCTAATTTTTCCCATCTTTTTCCATTTATATTTACCCGCTGTGGCCGAATCAAAAGTGATTCGGGGTAGCCTTATTAGTTGACTCGGACAGAGTGTCCGAATCAAACTCTCAGTGCACTTCCGGAGCTGGGCAAATCACTTTCTCTTGGACGAATCACTTTTGATTCGGTCAACCCTTGGGCGGAACACTTCTGCAGCATTAGAATCTTGCCCGTTTGACCCTTTAAACTTTCGAAACACGTCTTACTTAAACTAAAAATTTGTAGCTCTTTGAATTAGCTTCCCAACAAGCTATGGTACGCTTCAATCAGATAAGAATCATGTGCTCGGCAAGGTTTTGATGATGAATAGGTCAGTCTGCCCAGATTTGATTTCGGGCGAAGTCATTTCTAATCCGAGCAACATGGAGGTTGATTCGACCAAGGTGGGCCAAATCACATGTGATTTGTGCATCTCGTGGTCGAGTCAACTCTACTTTGGGCGAATCATTTTTGCCTTTTGCTTATATTTGGCTCCTTTTTGCTCTCTATAGACCGGAACTCATCCGGATTTTCTTCAGCCCACTTCAAGCTGAAATGAACAAAGAAAACATCAAGCGACTTTATAAAATAACGGAACAAACAAGAAGTAAAGGGAAAATGCCGACAAATATAAGGTCATTTGCCGCTCATCACTACTCAATATTGGCAGAGTGTGTCATTGATTGAGTGGGAGCCGAGGCTGAGTTAGAAGAGCTCAGAGAATCCGACTACTTGGCAGGAGAGCTCGGAGGGTCGTGGACTAAAAATATAGCAAATCTGGTGAAGAGTGTGCTTTCGCATTCCTTGAGCTATACACTGTAATAGAATAGGCTGGTTTGAGAGATAGACTGTAGCTAATTGTTACTAAGAGTGTTAGAGTACACGAAGAGAGTCTGTGTGATCAGACTGCTTGCTAGTGTTGGAGATTAAAGAGCTTTAGATTTCTGCTAGGGAGAAGTAGAGGTGTGAGTCCTTGTACTTCGAACTGTGATAGTGAAATCTTGAGGATCCGAGCATCCTCCCTAGACGTAGGCAAGTTGCTGAACTGGGTAAACAAATGCATTGTGTCTTTCTTATTCTTCAGTAGAGTAGTTCTGCAGGAAGATATAGAGTGTGCCTAAGCAGAAGCTATACCTCCGCATCAGCAACGCAGTAGAAATTTCAATTGGTATCAGAGCGGTTCGCTCGACATACAGAGCTATACCTCCGCATCATCAACGCAGCAGAAATTTCAAGTTTGGAGATTTGTATTGCAACGTACGGTTTGAGATACTTATGTTTCATTATTTGACTTAATGAATTACTGTTGTTCGTATGAATTCATGATCTGATTATCAAGTTAGCATAGCCTAGCTGTGAAATTGAATTGATATCTATTGCGTGATACTAGGATTGAGTGCCCTATTAGCTAAGCTTAGCGGTAGAACTAATTTGGTATTTTGAGTCGAGTAATTGTTAACCTTTTATAGACCTTAGCAGTTAAGAGTAGGTAGAACATTGAAGTCGGCATTACCTTAGCAGGATTGTTAGACTAGAACAATAGTTTTAACTAGTTGATGCATGTTAGATCGATGATTACCAGTTGCAATGCATATTCTTGAATTGAATCTTTCTAGAATTGATAAACAACAATCTTCTTGCAACCCCCTTTTTTGTGATAATTATTAATAGAACTCTATAACCAATTGCTCTCTCTTGAGTTCGACCCTGTTTATCACTAACTAATAAGTAGGTAATATATGGTGCACACAACGATGTGCCGTAAATTGCCTGCTGACTAAAACTGAAGGAATGAACCTGTGGCATAAAAGGGTGTGATATATCAATCTGAGGACCTTAAAAAGACTTGCACCTGATCAAATAGTACGTGGTATACCTGAGATCAAGAGAGAGATGAACTAAATGTGTGAGGAATGCCAAATTGTAAAACAAGCAAAGGTCCCTCGTCCAAAAGTCACTGCAGTTATTCCACCAGACCTCTCCAATTGCTGCATATGGACCTTATGGGACTAATGCAGGTAGAAAGCTATGGAAGAAAAAGGTATGCCTTTGTGTGTGTGGATGATTACTCTCGCTACTCATGGATCGAGTTTTTACGTGAAAAATCAGAAACAATGAAGGTAGTGATGGCCTTACTAACACGGCTAGAGCAAGAAAAATGCGTGAAAGTAGCAGCCATTAGGAGTGATCATGGGAAAAAATTCGAGAACGAACCCATGAATGAAATCTGCAGAAATCGAGGGATCACCCACCAGTACTCTTCACCCATAACCCCTCAACAAAATGGGATAGTTGAACGAAAGAACAGAACTATACAATAGATGGCCCGAGTTATGATCCATGCAAGAAAAGTTCCTCTGAAGTTTTGGCAGAAGCTATGAATACTTCATGCTATATCATCAATCGGGTGTCAATCAGGAGAGGGACGGATAAAACCTGTTATGAATTATGGAAGGAAATGATACCCACCATGAAGTACTTCCATATTTTTGGAAGTGAATACTATGTTCTTAAAGACCGAGAATATAGGACAAAGTTTGATCCAAAAAGTGATCTGGGGATATTTCTGGGCTAAAACAGCAGAGCATATCTTGTCTTCAATAACAGAACTGGAACCGTGATTGAATCCATCAACTTTGTCTTGAATGACTCAGGAGAGGAGTGCAATTACTCCGAGGATGAAGAAGGTTCTGACACTGAAGATCAATATTAGTCTCAAATTGGCAGAACAGCTGAACTAGAAGCATCAGAGTATGCTTCAGCAGAACCTGACAATTCTCAGAATCCAGACGAGGAGTCTGAACCAGATGCTGATCCACCAATTGAGAACCCACCAACTACACTAGGCACAGCGAGACTTCCCCCTAGAAAAATCCAGAAGGATCAACCAACCACCAACATCATTGGCAGCTTAACCGAAGGAAGATGAACTCCAGGTACTTCCAACATTAATCTTTGTGATATGATTAACAACTCGTGTTTCCTGCCCAGCACTGAGCCAAAGAACATCAAGGAATGCAGGAAGAACTTGGTGAGTTTGTAAGAAATTAGGTATGGGATTTGGTCACTCGGCCAGAAAATGTAAATGTTATTGGCACCAAATGGATATATAAAAATAAGTTTGATGAGAAGGACAATATTTCAAGAAACAAAGCCAGCCTAGTAGCACAAGGGTACAAACAGATAGAGGGAGGAGACTTTGATGAAACCTTTGCTCTCGTTGCTCGCATGGAAGCAATCCGGCTCCTTCTCGCACTGGTCTGTCACCTGAAGTTCAAGCTGTACCAAATGGACGTCAAAAGTTCATTATTGAATGGGATCTTGACAAAATAAGTCTATGTTGCTCAACCCAAGGGATTCGAGGATCCTCATCACCCAAACCATGTCTACAAGCTAAAGAATGCTCTCTACGGTTTGAAGCAGGCACCGAGATCATGGTGTGAAAGACTGACTGAGATCCTGATTAAGCACGGATATGATCGAGGAGGGACTCTTTTTGTGCACAGAACGAGGTCAGATTTTATTATTGCACAAATATTTCTAGATGGCATTGTGTTTGGATCAAGTTCGCAGAGAATGGTGAAGCAGTTTGTGGAACAAATGCAAATGGAGTTTCAAATGAGCATGGTAAGAGAATTAACCTACTTTCTTGGATTGCAAATCTCACAAAAAGAAGGTGGCATTTTTATCTCGCAAAGCAAGAATGGGAAAATTTTGATAAAGAAGTTTGGGATGGACATGGCCAGTCACAAACGTTCTCCTGCTGCAACCTGTACTAAAGCCATCAAAAATGAAGCTGGAATTGTAGTGGATCAGACATTATACCAAAGCATGATTTGACGCCTTCTATATCTTACTTCTAGCCGTCCAGATATATCCTTTGTAGTAGGAGTTTGCTTCAGATATCAATCATGCCCAAAGGAGATCCACATGCAGCTTGTAAAGAGAATCATCAGATATGTTGGAGGGACAACCAACTATGGGCTATGGTATGCAAGGGATACAAGTGCAGAACTTGTTGGATAGTGCGATGCTGACTAGGCAGGTTGTGCAGAAGACAGGAAGAGTACATCTGGTGGATGTTTCTTCCTTGGAAACAATCTGGTATCCTGGTTCAGCAAGAAGCAGACAGTATTTCTCTATCTGCTACTGAAGCTGAGTATATTCATGTTGGACGCTACTGTGAACAACTATTATGGATGAAACAAATGATGGGTGAATATGAGATTCAACAGGGCATCATGACTATTTACTATGACAACATGAGGGCTAACAGCATTAGCAAGAATCTGGTGCATCAGACTAAACACATTGACATCAGACACCATTTCATCAAAGACCTGGTAGAGACTCAGACTATCGTACTCAAACATGTAGCCGCAGAGAAGCAGCTAGCTGACATTTTCACAAAGTCTCGGTTCGAGGAGCTCAGAGCAGCCTTGGGTTTAAGTGTAGTTCCTAAATGAGCTGGCAGCAGCCCCTGTCATTTGTCACAACATGGGGGAGAGGAATGTAATAGGTAGAACAGTTATCTACTATAGGTAAATTTGTGTAAGTCATCATAAATTTTGCAGTTGTGTTTTAGTTTCGTCAAAATGCCAAGGGGATGATTGTTGAAGATATGGTATCCTTAACAAAACTGCTCAAGAGACTGCTGACGCACTCCCTGAAGATTGGTGATTGGAGCATGATGAGGCGTATTTATATGACTCGTTGAATTGTTTAAGCCCAACAATTTCGCCATCTTTGTAGGTTAACAATTACTTTTTTAGTATTGTTTGCATTTCAGGTGTTCGGAATACATAAAAAATGAATCATGGCTTAAAATTGCATTTTTAGAGTGTCGATGCGGAAATTGACGTTGAAGGAAGCTAAGTGTACGTTTCAGTAGACACATCGCCGGAAGAACACTTAAGTGTCGCGCGCCGGAACTAAATATCTCTTCCCGACGAGCTGATTAATGTCAACGTGCGGAGTGCTAGAACGAAGGAAACTAAATGCTCGTTTTAGTAGATCCCGCTCTGGAAGAAGACTTTAGCGTGGCGCTCCGGACCTTAATGTCTCTTCCCGGCGCGTCACTTAATGTCTACTTGGGGCGCGGTCAACAAGTGATGACGTCAGCATCGGGCCCGCGGCCCGAGATCAGATTTTAAAGCCTAATCTCAATTAGGCTTTTTGATGGAGAATTAGAGAGAGTTTTATAGCTGGAACAACATATGAGAGACATGAATCGAAGTGGGAGAAAGACTCGACCTTGGAGAGAAGAAGTCAGCGGCGGTGAACAGTGCAGTGAACATTGTTTTCGTATTTTCTGAACTCAGTTTATTTTCATTATTGTTTTAGATGGATAGTAGTAGCTAAACCCTAATTCGGTTTGGGGATTTGTGTTGCAACGAATGGTTTGAGCTACTTTTATTTTCATAATTCGATTCAGTGAATTACTATTCTTGACCATAATGGCATGCTTGTATGTTTGATTAGAGGAACTTAGCGATGATCTAGTTAGACTAGTAGTGCATGATGTTTTATTTAGTCCAACATTAGCTTAAGCCTAGCGGTGGAACTAGTACTAGTAACTAAGAGGATAAATATTACATCTACTTGAGAACTTAGCATTTAATAGTAGATAGAACATGAAGTCGACATTACCTTAGCAGGACTGTTAGACTAGGAACAGTAGTTTTACTAATTGATGCATGTTTCAGTGGATGATTTCCAGTTGCCATGCATATCCCTGAACTGATTTTCTCTGAATTTGATGAACAACAGCGTTCTTCCTGAAACCCCCCCCCCCCTTTTTGTGTGACAATTAATCAATAGAACTCTAGACAATTTGCTCTCTCGTGGGTTCGACCCTGCTTATCACTAGCTAGTAAGTAGGTATTATCAATTTAACTTTGACGCACACAACGACGTGCTGTCAAACCACAATTTAAAAACTGACAAAACAACAACAACAACAACAAAGAACCAGAGTCTACTTCAGCAACCCCTGAAGATTTGAAGCTGAGACACTTTCTGAAGAATGGGCGAGATACAGCTATGAAGAGACAGAGTCTGCTTCAGCAGATGATCCATAGCTAGAGCACGTGGTCATCAAAAGCTTCAGCTATAGAGACGTTCATCAAAAGCTCAGCAAATGCCAGCACGTGGTCAAAGAAGATAAAGGTCCAAGAATCCAAATTTGGCAACGGAATCTTCAACAAACTTTCTAGAATCTAAGAGAAGATTCTCATAATGATCCTTGGCGTTTTTGGTGTGCTGGTGCACTTGGAATGGAATGCGGGGACGCAACACAGGAGACACACACACGATCAAAAAGAAAACACTAAGAATTTCAAAATTAATTCCGCAGCATAAGCTATAACTCCGCATCAGCATCGCAGCAGAATTTCAAAATTCTAACAATTCTATCTCGTGCAATAATTTCAATATTCAAGAATCAAACTTCACCCATGCCTAACACACAAATCATGCAATAATTCTAACAATTCAATCATAATAAGTTATGGATACAACTTAATAACATCAGGCAAGCCTCCCAATGATGGATCATTGCCTGATTTAATCTAGCTCGTGGAATGTAGCCTAATCATGGATTATCAACATTTTGATTTATTAAGCTTAGGGATTTTAGACAAACAATGTCAACTTCATTATCGATTCATGTACTAACAATATAGCTACCATGCTTCATATTAATTCTATTCGATCCTGTTAATCACCTCAAACCGAGTCATCTTTATAGCTTTCAACCTAATTTCTTTCTAACAAAAAAGCATCCAAGTCAATGGCAAACATGCAAGAATGATGAACTAAGAGCAATAAAATTAAGGAACTCCATTTACATAATTGGACTGTTCTATTAAGATCGCATGCATTGTTAAGTACATGCATGAAATCCGTCGGATCCCTGAATAAGACGACTACTCACTACTCATGATAATAAAACCATAATATATATGTATATAAAAAAGAAAAAGATAAAGAAATAGAAGGTAGAGAAGAAATCTTCTCTATGAAGCCGAGTCTTCGATCTTTAATCTTCAGACCGGCGAGAGCATCTGGACAATTCCCTTAATGTTGCCTCAGCGGAAGCTGAAGCAATCGTTGAAGCTAGCGAGGAGTCTGAGTAAGAGTCTGGAGATAATGTCTACAGAGTGGCCTTAGTTCTTGCACCTGCGGAGGCGCAGAAGAAAAAAGCTGAATCGTCCAAGGCACGGTCCTAGCGCACCAAAAGAAGCCCAACAGATGTGCTTAGGGTCATCCTACACGGTATATGTTTCAGAAACATGGAGGTGTCAAAATCTTAGGAGCATGTATCGAAGCATGTCAAATATACCAGAAAGGTTGCCGGAGGTCAGCAAATTTAAGGTGCCAAAAATCATTCAATTGCTCAACGAGGTAAACATGCTCAAGTATCTTACTATATCAAAGAAGTATAGTGCTCAAGTTGTTAGGGAGGTTATAGCAAATCTGCCTAAAAGATTGGAGTTGAGAGATACACAAAGGATGGTGATAAATGAGCATCTAGGTATAGGAGGAGATGCTAGAGTGCCTGCTGAGACAAAACCAGTTGTAGCTTACCTAACCACTAAATACTCCCTCCTGTATAACTTTGCCGTGAAGATCTGGATCCCTAACTCCCACAAAGGTAAGATTGGCAACGTGATGGGACAGCTATTGGTTGCTATAGGAAGGTCGAGGTTAACCTAAGAAAGATTATCTACTCACAAATTGCAGCGCATGCTAGATCAGCCAAATCTAATTAAGAAATAGTCTTCCCCTTGCTCATATACAAGCTGACCAAACAGCACCTTGAGCTCAAGGCACTGCTAGAAGGGTAATCTAAAGAACCCCATGTATTTTTAGTGACCACAAGCTATTTATGGGGAAGCACATTGTGGATGTGAGGCAAGTTTGCCTACAATTTAGGCAGCACTGCATGCACGTATTTTCAGGCTCCTAAAGGCTGTGAGCTCTCTCACCTGACTACTGCAGCAAATAAGAAAGCTACGATTCTTGCCAAGATTGCTAGTCTACTGATGTACGAACAAATAACCATATATTTGTCCACATTTCCCCCTTACTTCTTATTTGTTCCGTTATTTTATAAAGTCGTTTGATATTTTCTTTGTCCATTTTAGGTTAAAAATGTGTATTACACGATATGAAGTGGTTCAAAGAAGTTTCGAGTGACTTCCAGTTGATCGAGGGCAAAAATGAGCGAGAATCGAACAAAATGCAAAGTTGATTCACCCAAGCCCCTCCACGAATCAAAGTGATTCGACCAACCCTTGTTGAATCAACTCATGCTGCCCGAATCAAACACAAGGAACCCACCGTCCACCTATGAATACTACAACACGCAGATGCTAGTAACCAAGGGATATCGTTTCACTGTGCAGGAAACCTTCAAAAGTATTGGAGGGACCACTAACCCAAGAAGGAGGAACAAAAGGAAAATAAATCTGAACATCTCATCCACGGTTGGAAAAAGAAGCAAAGCATTAGAAAAATATAAGTGTCAAAAGCATTGGGTACAAGTGTCAAAGAACACAGCTATGGATGAACAACCGCCGGATATACCTACAAAAGCACAAGACAATGGCCAGGCATATGCTTCAAAGTCGACTCTGGATCCAGGAGAGGCAGCTGAATAAAGTGTTAAAAGTTGGCAACTTGAGGATGTAACTTGTGTCAAAAGTTGGTCATACACAGAGAAGTCGACATGTGTCCAAAGTTTTTTAAAAAAGGAAAAAAGGGCTTTGAGTTAACGTTTTTAACATAGGGCTTTAAATTTCTCTAGTTGAGTACAAGGGGAGCCAAGGTACACAGTCGTAAGGAAGGGTCTGAAAAGAGGAAGGGTAGTGAGGTACCCGTGAGCCAACATCCTGCAACAAAAATCCCCAAAAGGAGCTCCGCCCCTCAAATTAGAGAATCAAAGGAGGTCCCGCGCCTGACTTGGAACCCACTAGCCGGTCAGTTTGAGGCAGGACCTTCAACAACAAAAAGGGCAGTCAATATCAAAGAGTACTTGTCTGCAGAGGTTGATGAGAAACTCCTATCCACCAGCAAGAGCAACAGCCCATCTGCTCAAGAGAATGCTTCCGCATCCGATGACTCTAACATGGAAGAGAACCCCCACGAGACCAGATCAAAAAGAGCTTTAGACAGGCAGATTGCTCTAGTACCCACTCCTCCATCAGAAGATGATCCCTCATCAGCCTTCGGCAGTGACGAAGAAGAGGCAAAGAAGGAGGAACAAGAACCCTCAGGGAAACTAGTCGAGAAAGGAAAGCAACCAATTGATATTTACTCTTCCAGTGATGAAGAAGGAGATGAAACAGAAGACACTGAGTCAGAAGGCTTCAGATTTGCCCTATTCCTCAGAACCCTCTGCCAGAGACTTCTATGGCCAAGTCTGCACCTCCTCCGCCTCCTAAATCAGATATGTCAGGAATTGACCATCGGAGCATTTGGTTCAGAAACAAATATGTCACCGGATCATGGGAATTTCAGTGAACCACAAAACCGTGGTCCCGGAGAAGCTGCTGGAGCTGGGGAGATTCAGAGTCCCTGAGGTAATAACCCTGCTGAGAGAGGTAAACCAACTACAATCCTTGACTGCTGCCAAACGTTACAATCTACATTTGGTTAAGGAATTTTTGGTAAATATTATTGAGGACTGTGGAAGATTACGGAGTTTATTATATGGGGTATGCTTTGTGAGGAAGCTAAGAGTTGTGATCATGCCGTCGGTGATCAACAAATGTAGATTGTGTAATGAGGACACCAGCCCACCTGCAGAAGTGAGCTCAGATACACTGGTTGCGACGCTTACTGGTGGATTGTGTAAAAGCTGGGTCTCTCACAATTTGGGAGCTGCTGATCTAACAACCAAGTACTCAATCTATACTCCTTTGCTATAAGAAATTGGGTGCCCAACTCACATAGAGGAAAGGTGAGCAAAGCAAATGGCTAGCTGTTGTTCAGCATTGGGCAAAAGAAAGACGTCAACCTTGGACAGATCATCTTCCATCAAAACTACTCATGCTGACAATCCAAAATCCAACTTGAGCATTGGATTCCTGTCCCTAATATACGAGATCATGATCAGCCAGCACAAGGAGTTGGAAGGTATAACTGAAGGTTTATCTGAGGCTCCTCATATGTTCCTGCAGAATCACAAGGTGTTCAAAGGCAGGCATATAGTGGACGTGGTAGAGGGAGAACCAGCCCTAGCACCAGCCCACGAAGGTCCAGAGGATGCTGAAGCACTCCCTGAAGCTCAAGCCCCAACTCTGGATGCTGCTCTGAGAGCCCGGATGATCAGCCACCTTAAGTCTGAGCTTGCATATACCAAGAAGAACACTATGCGGAGAAAGCATATCAGAAGCCTCATCCGTGACTTGGAGTACCCAGAAGCTAGCAGCTCAGCCCTAGCAGCCCGATAATCATAGAAGCCCCCGTCATTTTTGACAAAAAGGGGAGAAGATTGTAACTAGTTGAACACCGACATGCTCCTAAAACATTTTAGACTTTTGAGATTTAGTTTTGAGAAACTCTAAACTCAATTGTAATATTTAGATTATTATGCGTAGAAGCAGCTTCCTAGCATAGTTAGCTAGATATGCCAGGATCTAGGAGCATGAACCTTTAGTAGTGTTGTTGCGGTTTTGTCAACATGCCAAGGGGGAGATTGTTGAGGTATGGCATCCTTGACAAAACAACACAAGAAGATGCTACAGCACTCCCTGAAGATCGAAGCTGGAGCACAATCTGAAGATTGACAAAACAGCAACAAAGTACAGCGACAAAGCACAAGAAAGTGCTATAGCACTCTGTGGACCACAAGAGCTGAGGCAAGCTGGGGTCAAGACAAAGGCAAAAAACAAATGACAAAAACTGCTATAGCAACCTGTGATGATTTGAAGCCAGAGTAGAATGGCCGATAGTCTTGAAGATGCACGAAGAGAGTCCAGAGAGGTGTTGCCGATGTCGCGGAGTGTTATAGATATGGCATATTGGACAAAGCGGAGGAACTCGAGCGAAATAAGAGGCTACACCAACTGTGGTACCACGAGCTGGCTTGCAAATGAGGACTGACAAAACAAAAGAGGCAGAAGAAGTTATAGCATCCCCTGACAATTGGACATGGTACAGATGATTAGGAGGGATCAACACAAGAACCAGAAGATGCTATAGCATCTCCTAAAGATTCAAGGTTAAAGCTAAAGAGATTATCTGTGTAGTAGATTAATCTGGAGGTGCACGGAGGTTGTTCGGGTGATTGTGGCTGGCGTGGCAACAAGCAGAGGAAGGCTCAGATGATCAGTGAATCTTCAGCAGCGGCGAGGATGAAGGCCAACAAGATAAGATTCCTAAATTCCAATTTAGGAAACTGAATCTCAACAATTTCTAGGAATTTAGGGGAGGATTCGAAAGTTAGCATTATCGTGTGGGACTAACGTTGTTGATGTGAAAAAGCTATATGAGCAGACAAAGACAGAAGCAACAAACAGGCAGATCGAATCGAGAATCTAAGAACACACACACATTGAGAAGAGGTCAGAGTCCGCGGAAGCAGAGAGTGCTGGAGCATTGAGTTGTGTGAGAGCTGAAAGCAATCTGGACTGGAGTAGTCTGATTACTATATTTGGTTCGAGGGAGTCAATTGGAGCGTAGTCCCATTGACAGACCGTGATTATGACAGCAATGATGAAGAGGAATAACTGAAGAATCCATTGTTAGTCACTACACACAGATGGTTGAGAAGTGTATGGAATTAGCTGAAATCAACAAGGTGCTGATCGCAAAAATATCAAAACTTGATGATGAGAAGGAAGAACTTCTAAAGATCATCTCATCCATGACAAATCAGGCTGAACAACGAGAGGTAGAACACGCTGAGATTATGAACTAAGTGAGTTTGTACAGAAAAACAGTCAGGATGCTCAACACGGAACAAATAATCTGAAAGAATTCCTAGATCATTGAACATTGTCGAAATTGTGGTAGCATAAATACTATTCCAATCACAATACGCAACAATATTTATAATCCGAGTGACCTCGAGTTGAACCCAAGAGAAAAGCCTAGATTAGTCTAAAGCTAGTTAGTAATGCCTAATGCGAGTCTACTAAACAAAAAGGGGGGTTTTTCCTCTAGGTGAGGTATCTCTAGTGAATACTAAAGACAAGTTCAAATTTGGTTAAAAGGAAGTAATAGAGAAAACGTAGTCAGAATCCTAGTTCACCCCTAGGTCATGCGATTAGCAATGCAAAACTAAAATATATTCATGAGTTAATTTGATTGATAATTCTAGGCTAATGTATCACGCATTTTAAATTCAACTCTCGCTCCTTCTCTAGAATGGGAATGATACCTAAATGACACAATTCTCAAACTCTCGCTCTATTGAACCGTGTAAAACAAGTCTCATAATCTCAACCTCTCGGTCTATTGATAGTTAACTAAAGTCCGCTCTATGCTTAGCATAAGAGATTGCCAATGTCACTCTCGCACACAAAAGCTATCTAAAATAATCATGCTTGATCTTCTAAACAACCTAAGTTCAATTCTCATTCCACCCCTAGGTGTTTTATCAATTCATACTCATTCATGCGTTTCGTAAAACACTTGGTGTGCATAGATTTAACATGAAGAACAAGCATAAGAATTTTCAATCAAACTTCACTCATATAGATAAAAGAACATGTTTTGCATTACAATCTAACCTAAGGGATCGATAAAAATCCCTACTACACAACTACTCACTCATGGTGAGTTTGAAACAAAACATAATGAAACAGTTCAACAAGGAAAAGAAAAGTAGTAGGGAATTAGAGAATGAATAAAGAGTACATGTAGAATCATCAATTGTTGATGTATTCTCTGAATTCTTGGCAATTCTTCAAAGTCTCCAATTAGAGTTTCGTTCCAAGAGAGGAACCCTAGGCACCGGAGGCACCCCAAGGCTCTCTCTAATTTTCCCCCTCTTTTTTCTATTTATATTGTCTTAGGAAATTACCAATTCACCCGCCGTGCCCGAACCAAAAGTGATTCGGGCAAGGCTGTAATGAGGCCGGCGAATCACTTTTTCCTTGGGCGAATCACTTTTGCTTCGGCCAAGCCTTGAATTCCTCTTGAGCGAATCAACTCTGTAGCGTTAGAATCTCGCTTGTTTGACCCTTTTATGATTCGAATCACGTCTTGATGTAAACTACAAAGTTGTAGCTCTTTAAATTATCTTTGCAACAAGCTATAGCATGCCTCAATCGAATAAGAATCATGTGCTCGGCAAGCCTTCAAAGAGGAATAGGTCACTCTCCCAAATTTGGTGTCGGGCGAATTCTCCTCGAGTCATTTTTGAACCGAGCAGCATGGAGGTTGATTCGACCAAGGATGCACGAATCACATGTGATTCTTGCACTCCCCCTGGCCGAATCAAATCTGCCTTGGGTGAATCACTTTTGCCTTTTGCTCAATTTTGCTCGTTTTTGCTCTCGTCGACCGGAAGTCATCCAGATTTTCTTCGGGTCACTTCATATCATGTAATACATCCTTTCAACCTGAAATGGATAACGAAAACATCAAATGACTTCATAAAATAATGGAACAAACAAGAAGTAAAGGGAAAATACGGACAAATATAAGGTCATTTGTCCGCTCATCAAAACACCCCACACTTAAGTCTTGTTCATCCCGGACAAGTATATGCATAAGTCAAGCAGAGAGTAAGATGCTAGATCATATATGACAGTATCAAAGCACGTAGCAAATCTTACGCACATAAAATACATCCATCCCCTACTCATGTAACCTAACATAAAGATAACTAAACAAAGAAAATTAATCTACTCCTAACTCACTGTCGTAGGAATCACGGATGCATTTAGAGTATGCATCAAGCCTTTAAATCCCTAGGCTACCCTAGTAGACGAGTTATAGTCTTGTGAGAGTTTTTAGAATAGGAATACTCACAAATCCTACTCACAATAATCCATAAGAGTTCAAAATCCAAATATAGTTCGCAAAGCAAGTAGTTCTTTTATCAACCATCTTTATAATAGAGTTGTGCAAATCATTCATTTCACGCAAACTCTTAGGATCATTCACTTCATTGCGACAACTAATATTCACAGGTTCGATGTCAAAACTAGAATTCGTCAAATTCAAATTGCCGCTCAATTTCCAATGCAAGTAGTATGAAGAAAAGCGTCACTTACAAAAAAAAATTTATCGAGTCAATCACATATGCTTGCTAAGGGCAAGTCCATAAGCTCATGACAAGAAACTCATTCTCAAGTTTTAGACTATACATTATACTCCGTAAGAGAAGTGGAGTTTCGGCATTGAAAATTTAAAATTTACTCGTACAAATCTTGATGCTTTAGTAATAAATTACGAGGGTCATACCTTAGATGCTTCCTACAAGCGAAATGCAAATGCCTTACTCACACACATGCGAAAGAACTTGCGAAAAAGGCATAAAGTTAAGAATTAAGTATGTTTTTTTTTTTTGCGTTTATACAAATGCTTTCAAGGAGGAACTTACCTTCCTAACCCATGGCAGTTGTAAAACTTTTCATTGACCAAAATAAAAAAACAAATAATATTTTTGTGTTTATACAAATGCTTTCAGGGGAACTTATCTTCTTAATCCTCGGCCTTCATAAAACCTTAAAAATATAATTTTTCTTTCTTGCGCCCTTTTATTTTTCTCTTTTCGCAAACATTTTAATTGACCCCACACTTAACACTTGACAATGTGCCTAAGTGATATATAATGGAGCATGAAGTGTTGAGCTAAACAAATGCAAAGGCTAAATAGGAATGCTAAAGTCATTTAAAAGCAAATAAGAACAAGTACGAGAGTTTTATAGAAAACTAGTTTTATTTTATTTTTGTGGTCGCTAAACTTAACTTCATTTTTCATGCACGAAAAAAGGCTTAAAAATAAATCGCACTAAGCTAGTCAAAATATCGAATCATGTGAATACCATCATCACAAAGAATGTCAATCAACTTAAAGGTATGATTCATGAATTCAAAGCACAATTTATCCCAAAAATATTTTTAAATGATACTACTTAATTGCTTAGCAAACATTACTTCGTGTGATCAATATTTAAAGCTAGGATGAAAGCAATCATGCGAGTATAATGCGCACAACAATAAATATGTAGCATAGAAACATATTGTTAAACAAATAAAAGCGCAAGCGCAAAACACCCCACACTTAAAAATTTGCTTAGTCCCTAAGCAATATAAAGTAAAAGAATGAAAGAGAAAGTGTCGAAGGAACTTCTCTCGTGTGGAGGTAGCCAAATGTGTTTCCGCTCACATCCGTGAATGATGCGCTAATCAATTGCATTAAATCTGAAACTGGAGAAAAATGTTAGCGCAACACCTGAATTCAAAGATTAAAATAGCTAGCTATGACATATATATCAATGCGAAACTTATAGCTAGGCAAAAGATTTGGAAACAAATGGGCGATGATTCAAACGATGAGTTTACTTAGATATTCACGTGTAAATCAAAAGTCATGAACTAGTGTATTATAGTGCTTGAAAAAGTTTCGAACAAATGAGAGTAAAATTGCAAAATTTTCCAAAGTCAACCTAAAACAATGCTGCTCAAAACTGTCCGAATTAGAATTGATTCGGGGTGCTCAAAAAGTGATCCGGCCACACCCTGGTCGAATCAAGTCAGTTCGGCTGTCGTGAGCTTGTCCGAATCAAAAGTGATTCGGGGAGGCCAAAAGTGATTAGCTCGAATCAAACACTTAGTGCTGCAATGAACAATTTCAAGCTGCACGAATCAAAAGTGACTCGTGCAAGCCAGAAATTGATTTGGGCAAATCAACTGTTGTGTGTTACAGCCTGCCCTCTCCACTAAATTCTCCCAAAATTTACCAGATTCAGAAATCGAATTACCCACAATTAAAACTACTACATAAAGATAATCAGACCAAAGGGGTAATTCGAGTGCACTGAAAAACAAAAATCCCTAAAGCCACTAATTAATTATTTGCACGGCGCAACACAAAGTCCAAAATGATTCTATACTACCAACAAGTAGGAATAAAAGTACAAATACTCACCAGCCTAGTTTAAAGTCTTGGCTAAGACGTAGCTGATCTCCTTCTTCATAAGAAACACACTTGAGAAGTCCTTTGCGAGGATATTTTTTCAACTGGCATGCGTCGATAATGTGGGAATCAAGTGGAGTCGTCGAGCTTGAAGTCTCCAAGATCCAACCGGTCTCTCATCTTCCTCTTGCAGAAGAGCAGCATTGCTTTCTCTCCTCAAGTTCGGTTGATCCATAATTTCTATTGGTGGTTGATCAACGCGAATTTGAGGTGAAGGAGTATCAAAATCTTGCAATTTCTGATCTGGCGTTGATGTGGAGGCTTGTTATTGTGCCTTCTTCGTGCGTGCTCTAGTTTTCATTCAAACACCTACCAAGCAATCGGAGAAAGCGTCAATAAGTGTGAACTTAAATCAAATTAAGCAAGAATAGCATGCAAACACGCAATCACAATCAACAAAAAAAAATATTTAGTAGACTAACTAAAGTAATAC
The DNA here is from genome assembly GCA_963678935.1 of Umbilicus rupestris. Lineage (NCBI taxonomy): Eukaryota > Viridiplantae > Streptophyta > Magnoliopsida > Saxifragales > Crassulaceae > Umbilicus > Umbilicus rupestris. The sequence continues at coordinate 8,935,317 of OY787618.1, forward strand.
TAAAGAGAAAACTAGTCTAATGGCTAATCCCTGACAACGGCGCCATTTTGAACGTTGTCAAAATTGTGATAGAACAAATACTAGTCCAATCACGGTACGCAACAATATTTATAATCCGAGTGACCTCGAATCGAACCCAATAGATTAGTCTATAGCTATTTAGTAATTCCTAATGCGAGTCTACTAAACAAAAAGGGGGGTTTTTCCTCTAGATAAGGTATCTCTAGTGAATACTAAAGACAAAATCAAATTTGGTTAAAATGAAGTAATAGAGAAAACGTAGTCGGAATTATATTTCACCCCTAGGTCATGCGATTAGCAATGCAAAAAAGAAATATATTCATGAATTAATTCGATTGATAATTCTAGGCTAAAGTATCAAGCAGTCTAAATTCAACTCTCGGTCCATTGATAATACCTAAGTGACACAATTCTCACTCTCTCTATTGAACCGTGTAGAACAAAAGTCTCCTAATCTCAACCTCTCGGTCTATTGATAGTTAACTAAAGTCCGCTCTATGCTTGACGCTTTCTAAGAGATTGCCAATGTCACTGTCACTCTCGCTCACAAAAGCTATCTAAAATAATCATGCTTGATCTTCTAAACAACCTAAGTTCAATTCTCATTCCATCACTAGGTGTTTTATCGATTCATACTCATTCATGTGTGAAATTCGCAGCACCTCTGAGTTGCAGATTGTGTACAAGGAGTTGCTACAACACGCTTTTGAACAACCAAATTTGATGCAGTAAGATAGAACAAGGAACAATGGTTTGTGACGTTGGCGTTTTAGGCAAGCAAAATGAAGTGTTATTCTAGTCACGCAAATATCAAACAATATTTATAACCGAGTGAACTCGGGTTGATCCCAAGAGAAAAGCCTAGACTAATTGATAACTAATTAATGCTACTATTGAAAGTCTACGGTTTAAGGAGGTTTTGTCCTCCTATAGAGGTATCTTTAGTAAGTACTAAAGATAAATGATAGTTAGGTTTGTCTAATGAATAAAAGGTGACTAGGGATTCAACTTCTCCCCTAAGATATGCGGAAAATGAAATACCTCACTAATACATGCATGAACTACGTTTGATTGATAAAAGCAAGGCTAATGCATCGTCCACTCTCGGTTCAACTCTCGTTCCTTCCCTAAAGTGGAGAGGATACACAAATGACATGGTTCTCAAACTCTCGCTCTATTGAACCGTGTAGAACCTGAGTCCCATAACCGCACCCTCTCGGTCTATTGGCCGGTTACTCAAGTTCGCTTAAACTTAGCCTAATGTCAAGAGTGTATGTCACTCTCGCGCACAAACACTCCATATATGATCATACAATAGCTATTAAACATCCTAAGTTCAATTCTAATTCCATCCTTAGAAGTTGTACTCATGCATACTCACTTAGGCATTTCATCAAACACTTGGTGTGCATACAATGAACACATAGCTAGGGCACAAATAATCAAACCAAACTTCATTCAATACAATAAAATAGTGTTCTACATCATATCCAATCCTAGGGGATCCATTTGATTGAGATATATTTCTCTCTCTTCAAAGCTTTCCATTTATACCTAGAAGGTTTGACCAGCATTGACCGAGTTGACCAGCGTTGACCGAGTCAAATAGTTGACTCGGGCGAGTCAACTTTCCAGAGGGTTCGAATTTGGCCGAATCACTTCTTGACTTGGTCTTGTGCTTCTTGACTAGGGCAGAACTGACTCGGCGAGTCAAATAGTTGACTCGGGCGAGTCAACTTTCCAGAGAGTTCCAATTTGGCCGAGTGCTTTGATCCGGGCGAGTCAAATAGTCCAGGCCGAGTCACATTGACTCGAGCAAAACTTCATTATCATGATTTTTTTGCGCTTTCGCCCGCAATCGACTGGATTTTGTCTGAAACTCTTCTAACCTGCTGCGTGACTCCAACTACTCGATATAAACCTGAAACGCACGCGAAAAGCATCAAAAGACTTATATAACATCACGGAATGAACAAGAACTAAAAGGGGAATGCGCATAAATACTATGCACTTTGCGCGCACATCAAAATACCCCACACTTAATTCTTATTCGTCCCGAACAAGTAAATGCATAAGTCATGAAAGGAGTAAGAAGCTATAGAATATGAAACTATGTAGTGGCGCATAGCAATACTTACTATCATGAAGATCTATTCAATATGATACACCTTGATTCGATGGCCATTAACTTTGAAGGTTTCCCCATCATTATTCATGAGCTCTACATGGCCATCATCATAAACTTTATCGATTTTAAAAGGTCCCGACCACCTTGATTTGAGCTTTCCCGAGAAGATCCTCAATCGCGAGTTGAAAAGAAGTACGTTATCCCCCTTTTGGAATGGACGCACTAAAATCTTCTTATCATGCCATCTCTTCGTCCTCTCCTTATAAATCTTTGAACTCTCATAAGAATCGAGTCTAATCTCATTTAGCTCGTGGAGTTGGAGGACTCTCTTCTCTCCCGTCGTCTTCAAGTCAAAATTCAACTTCTTGATTGCCCACATGGCCTTGTACTCCATTTCGACGGGGAGATGGCATGGCTTCCCATAGATTAGGCGATATGGTGACATGCTAATCGGGGTCTTGAAAGCGGTGCGATATGCCCATAAAGCTTCTTCGAGCTTTGACGACCAATCCTTCCTTGAGTTTCCCACCGTATTTTCGAGGATCGCTTTTATCTCCCTATTAGATACCTCAACTTGTCCGCTAGTTTGAGGGTGATAAGGCGTCGCAATTTTGGGATAAACTCCATATTTTCGAAGCATCGCTTCGAATTGCCTCTCTTTGAAATGAGTTCCATTATCACTAATCACGGTCCTCGGGGCTCCAAATCTCGGAAAGATGACCTTCTTGAATAACTTCATCACAACTTTGGCTTCACAAGAAGGTGAGGCAATGGCTTCCACCCATTTTGAGACATAGTCGACGGCGACTAGAATATACTTATTCCCATAAGAAGATGGGAATGGTCCCATGAAGTCGATCCCCCATACGTCGAATATCTCAACCTCCAGAATACCCTTTTGAGGCATTTCATCTCTCTTTGAAATGTTTCCGGTTCTTTGACATGCATCACAAGACTTCACGAACTCGTATGCATCTTGAACAAACTCGGCCAATAAAATCTACATTGAAGAACCTTTGCGGCCGTTTTCGAGCTTGAGCCGTGGCCGCCATAAGGAGAAGAGTGACATCTTTCAAGAATACCTTGTTGGTCGCATTCCGCGACACATGATCTGTAAAGTCCATCCGCGCAAAGCCTATATAGATAAGGCTCGTCCCAAAAGTACCGGTTGATATCATGAAGGAATTTCTTCCTTTGATTGTAATTTGCTCCCTCTGGTAGAATTCCACAAGCTAGGAAATTCACAAAGTCCGCATACCATGGAGCTTGCACGGTCTCGATGCTCATCAAGTATTCCCCAATGAATGTGTAATTTACGGAAATCGTTATTGAATCTTCTCCCTTGGTTAGTTCGAGCCTTGATAAGTGATCCGCCACTACATTCTCTACTCCTTTCTTGTCCTTAATCTCTATATCAAATTCTTGCAATAGGAGTACCCAACGGATAAGTCTAGGCTTTGCTTCCTTCTTAGAAACCAAATACTTGATGGCGGCATGATCCGTATAGACTATTGTTTCAGAACCAATCAAGTATTCTCTAAATTTTTCAAAGGCATAGACAATAGCTAGAATTTCCTTCTCCGTTGTTGAGTAGTTTCCTTGGGTAGCGTCAAGGGCTTTACTAACGTAATAGATTACGTGGAGGCATTTATCGATTCGTTGACCCAAGACGGCTCCAATGGCGCTATCACTTGTATCGCACATCATTTCGAATGGTAAATCCCAATTCCATGGTTGAATAATAGGTGCGGTCACCAAAGCTTTCTTCAATACCTTAAACGCCTCAAGACAAGGCTCATCAAAAGTAAATTCCACCTCATTGCGTAGAAGATTTGTGAGGGGCTTTGCTATCTTTGAAAAATCCTTAATGAACTTTCAATAAAAGCCCGCATGCCCGAGAAAACTTCTAATTCCTTTAACATCCCTTGGAGGTGGCAACTTTTCAATCACGTCGATTTTAGCTCTATTGACTTCGATCCCTCTTTTCGACACACGATGTCCCAAAACTATGCCTTCTTTCACCATGAAATGGCATTTCTCCCAATTGAGGACTGTCCATCTCAATCCACCTAGCCAAAACACGTGAAAGATTTGTAAGACAATCATCAAAAGAATATCCATGCACAACCTCTCCTAGCTTAGGATTTAATCGCCTAAGAAATTCGCGGCTAGGTTTCACATTCTCCTCAAGTCTTATCCTATGCATGCAAACCTTGGGGCTAATCCCTTTCAAATCATCAATGGAATGCCCAATAGCACCCTTATACAATTGCAACACATGCATAAGCTTAGAGGTCTCACATTCATCAAGAGATGCTTCGATAATAACGGGTAGTGAGTTGTTTGGTCCGAGGAATTCATACCTTAGATTCGGTGGAAGGGGTTTCAATCCCTCACCGAATTCCTTACCTTTTTGTGTATCTTCTTCGATGGTCTCCTCATCGAGAGTGTTACCGTCCTCAAGATTCATCCACAAGGCAAAAGATGGACTACCACTATCTTGGGTGAGCAACTCGTACTCAAAACTTGTCAACTCATCATGAGCATCATAAACATCACAAGCATCATTTATTTCAAGCAAATGACAATCCATCGAACTACTAAGAGCATTTAAAACCTTTTTCAAGTACAATTTAATTTTTTTGGTTCCTAGGTTAAGTTCTATAACTCCTTCTCCACAATTAATAACGGCTTTAACCGTATTCAAGAAAGGCCTTCATAGTATGATAGGGATTTCACGATCCTCATCCATTTCAAGCACATAAAAGTCAACGGGAACATAAAATTTCCCTACTCTAATTGGAACATCGTCTAAAATACCCTTAGGTAACCTAGATGATCTATCCGCCAATCTAAGATTCATGGATGTAGGAGTGAGTTCACCCATGTCAAGTTTTTGGAACAAGGAAAATGGCATCAAAGAAATACTAGCTCCTAAATCACATAATGCGCTATCTATGCAAAAATCGCCAATAGCAATAGGGATAGAGAATGAACCATGATCATTTAGCCTCCTTGGCATGTTATGTTGAATAATAGCGCTACAATTTGCATCCAAAGCTACGTGATCAATTTCATGCATTTCTCTCCTATGCGATATAATGTCCTTAAGAAATTTTGCATAAGTGGGCATTTGAGTTAGTACGTCCGTGAAGGGGAGAGTCACTTGGAGTTTACTCAAGATATCCGCAAAGCGTTTGAAATGTGCGTCCTCCTTCTTCTTCTTTAATCTTTGCGGAAATGGAATGGGAGGCACATATGGAGTGGGCTCTTGAGCTTTTTCTTTTCCTCTCTTCTCAACCTTCTCTTGAGATGAAGACCCTTCTTTCTCAACCTCAACGGTTGTGTTGGCAACTTTGGTCTTCGCTTGGGGTTCTTCTAAGACTCTTCTGCTCTTTATGGTGATGGCATTTATAGTTTCGGAAGAGTTCACATCCGGTTGAGAAGGCAATTTCCCTTGATATCTTGAGGAAGAACTCGCTTGTTGAGCAATTTGGGTCTCAAGCATTTTGTTATGCGCTTGCATTTGGTCGAGTCTTTGAAGGATGAGTTGGTTATCCTTTTGTTGTTGAGCTTGAGTAGCGGCCAATTGCGCGACAATGGATAATAGGGATGGTTCCTCTTGGCTAGGCCTCTCCTCATTTCTTTGGTAAGGAGCTTGCCCTTGTTTCCTTGGTGGGAATCCCGGAGGTGTAGGCTTTGGCTCATTGTTCATGTGTGCTCTCCTCGGAAAGTTTGGGTCTTCATGGAACCTTACATGTTGAGGAGGGTTCCTTGGTTGGTAGGGAGCATTTCTTGGTTGATACCCACTTGATTGAGGTGGGACATAAGCTCTCTCTTGGTTCCTCACAAGATAGCTAACATCTTCAAATTCATCCGCATGCTTGGAGGTGCAAGAATCTTCGTCATGCGACGGGTTAGCGCATATGCTACAAGCTTGCGGATGTTCTCTTCTCTTGTTCAAATTCATGTTCCCAATAGATTGTGCCAAAGAATTTACCGTCTTTGCTAGGGAGTTGAACTCTTCCATTGTTACGGCCTTAGAGGTTTCCTCCTTGCTCTTTTTCTTCAAGTGGTTCCTTTCACCACCCCATTGATGCAAATTTCGTGCAATCTTTTCGATGATCTTGAAACCATCGGTAGCCGTTAAGTCCATCATTGCTCCATTACTCGCATGGTCCATATGGTTCCTTGCATCTTGGTCCATCCCATCGTAAAAGGTTTGCAATAATTGCCACTTGTTGAATCCATGATGAGGGCAACCTCTTTGAAGCTCTTTGAAGTGCTCATAAGCCTCATAGAAGGTTTCATCGTCACGTTGAGTAAATTGATTGATTCTATCCCGAATCTTCTTTGTCTTGGCGGGAGGGAAGTATTGGATTAAAAAGGCTTGTGCTAGTCCCTCCCAAGTGTTGAATGTATCCGGTTCATGACTCATCAACCAATCTTTAGACTTCCCGGAAAGTGTGAACGGAAAAACCTTCATGTATACCCACTCTTGTTGGATGCTCGGCATTTTGTATGTGCGGCATAGCTCCGTAAATTGGGCCAAATGTGCATTTGGGTTTCCATACCCGTCAAATTGATGTGCGGCCACCATATGGAGGAGGGCTGATTTGATTTCAAATTCTTGGTCTTCTCCCTCCGGCAAGCAAATAGCAGAACCATAATGTCCAATGGTTGGGGCGATGTATGCCCCAACCGGTCTTTCTTCTTCCTCTTGCGGAAGAGGAGCATTCCCTTGCCTTCTAGGAATTTGTGGATTCATATTTCCCGGTTGTTCGGCTCGTGTAGGCGAAGGAGTGTCCAAATGAGGAGTGTGAAGCTCGTGTGAAGCGGAGGGATGAGAAGGTTGGCTTGTAGTTGAGGTAGAAGCTTGTTCTTGTACTCTCTTGCTCCTTGCTCTAGTTTGCATTCAAACACCTATAAAGCAATCAAAGAGAGTTTTTGTAAGTGTGAACTTAAATAGAGACAAACAAGAATAGCACGCACGCAAGCAATTACGACAACTAATGAAAGAAAAATAGAAAGTGAAGTAAACTAATTAAAAGTAATACTAATTAGCAAGCTAGTCTAGCTAGTCCCCGGCAACGGCGCCATTTTGACGTTGGCGTTTTAGGCAAGCAAAATGAAGTGCTATTCTAGTCACGCAAATATCAAACAATATTTATAAGCGAGTGAACTCGGGTCGATCCCAAGAGAAAAGCCTAGACTAATTGATAACTAATTAATGCTACTATTGAAAGTCTACGGTTTAAGGGGGGTTTTGTCCTCCTATAGAGGTATCTCTAGTAAGTACTAAAGATAAATGATAGTTGGGTTTGTCTAATGAATAAAAGGTGACTAGGGATTCAACTTCTCCCCTAAGATATGCGGAAAATGAAATACCTCACTAATACATGCATGAACTACGTTTGATTGATAAAAGCAAGGCTAATGTATCGTCCACTCTAGGTTCATCTCTCGTTCCTTCCCTAGAGTGGAGAGGATACACAAATGACATGGTTCTCAAACTCTCGCTCTATTGAACCGTGTAGAACCTGAGTCCCATAACCGCACCCTCTCGGTCTATTGGCCGGTTACTCAAGTCCGCTTAAACTTAGCCTAATGTCAAGAGTGTATGTCACTCTCGTGCACAAACAGTTCATATATGATCATACAATAGCTATTAAACATCCTAAGTTCAATTCTCATTCCATCCTTAGGAGTTGTACTCATGCATACTGACTTAGGCATTTCGTCAAACACTTGGTGTGCATACAATGAACACATAGCTAGGGCACAAATAATCAAACCAAACTTCATTCAATACAATAAAATAGTGTTCTACATCATATCCAATCCTAGGGGATCCATTTGATCCCCAATCACATAAACAACAACTCACTCATAATGAGTGTGCACAAATACATGATTAATAAGTGAAACATGAATGTAAATACAAAGTTAAGGGTTTAGAAAAGTAGTCTAGGTCTTGAATGATCTTCAATCCAAGCTCCAATCTTCAACCAAGCTTCATCTTCTCGAAAGGTTTGATCTTTGCTCTTTAGGGTTTGAGAGAGTTTTTGAGTTTTCTTTAAAATGGAGATATATTTCTCTCTTCAAAGCTTTCCATTTATATCTAGAAGGTTTGACCAGCATTGACCGAATTGACCAGCATTGACCGAGTTGACCAGCGTTGACCGAGTTGACCCGCGTTGACCAGTCAAATAGTTGACTCAGGCGAGTCAACCTTCCAGAGGGTTCGAATTTGGCCGAGTCACTTCTTGACTCGGTCTTGTGCTTCTTGACTCGAGCAGAACTGACTCGGGCGAGTCAAATAGTTGACTCGGGCGAGTCAACTTTCAAGATTGTTCCAATTTGGCCGAGTGCTTTGATCCGGGCGAGTCAAATAGTCCAGGCCGAGTCACATTGACTCGGGCGAGTCACAATGTGACTCGGGCAAATCTTCATTATCATGATTCTTTTGCGCTTTCGCCCGCAATCGACTGGATTTTGTCCGAAACTATTCTAAGCTGCTGCGTGACTCCAACTACTCGATATAAACCTGAAACGCACGCGAAAAGCATCAAAAGACTTATATAACATCACGGAATGAACAAGAACTAAAAGGGGAATGCGCATAAATACTATGCACTTTGCGCGCACATCAAAATACCCCACACTTAATTCTTGTTCGTCCCGAACAAGTAAATGCATAAGTCATGAAATGAGTAAGATGCTATAGAATATGAAACTATGTAGTGGCGCATAGCAATACTTACTATCATGAAGATCTATTCAATTCTACTACGTTTTCCTAACCTAACATGGAAACAAGTTAACTAAAATTACACCTACTCCTAATTCACTTTCGATAGTCTTGTGAGAGTTTTCAGAAAAGGAATACTCACAAATCTCACTCGCAATCATCCATAAGAGTTCAAGATTCAAATATAGTTTGCTAAGCAAGTAGTTCTCTATGAGTTCATATAACATAAGAGTTATGCAAGTCATTCACTTCATGCAAACTATAAGCTTCATTCAATTCATTTTTGACAACAGATATTCATTCGATCAATAGCAAAAACTAGCATTCGTCAAATTTTCAAATCATCGCTCAATTTCCTATGCAAGTAGCATGAAGAAAAGCGTCGCAAACGCACACAAAATATGTCAAGTCAATCACCTATGCTTGCTAAGGGCAAGTCCATTGGCTCATGATAACAAACTCGTTCTCAAGTATTAGACTATACGTGATAAACCGTAAGAGAAGAGGAGTTTTGACATTTAAGATTTTAAAACCTATTCGTACGAATCAATAATGCTTACGTAATAAAATTACGAGGGTCATACCTTAGGATTTTCCTAAAAGCGAGATGCAAATGCCTAGCTCGCACGCACGCGAGAGAAATTGCGGAAAAAGGCACAAAGTCAAGCATGAAGTTTTATGGGTTTTTTTTTGTACAAATGCTTTCAAGGGGAACTTACCTTCCTAACCCTCGACAAATGTAAAACTTTTCATCTAGAATACTTTTTTTTTCTCTTCTTTTATTTTTTCAGCTTTTTTCTTGCAAACATTTTATTCAACCTCATACTTAAAACTTGACAATGTGCCTAAGCGATAATAATGGAGCGTAACATGCGAGCTAGGCAAACACAAAGGCTAAATAAGAACTCTAAGGTCACCTAAAAGCACACAAAGACACGCACGAAGTTTCATATGATGTAATTTTATGTGATCGCTAGTCTTGACTTCATTTTTCATGCACGGAAAGAACATAAAAATCAATCGAACTAAGCTAGTCAAGGCATCGAATCATGTGAATAAAGTCATCGCAAAGAACGTCAATCATCTTAAAGATACGATTCATGAAATCATTGCGCACTCAATCTAAGATTTTTTTCGAATGGTACTACTTAATCACTTAGCAAACATTACATCGTGTGAACAATAATTAAGGATAGGATGAACACGAAGTTTCGCAAGTATCATGCGCATGAAATGAACAAAGCATGGAAATGCAATGATAAAAATGTAAAGCATGCACACTACCCACCCCACACTTAAAAAGGAAGCTTAGTCTCTAAGCAAATGAACAACAACAAATGCAATCCGCATGCAATCTACTCATTAAACTCAAGGCGCGAAGATACTCACTAGCCTAGTTTAACGTCTTGGCTAAGACGTGGCCGATTCTCCCATTTTAATAGAACCACACTTAAGAAGTCCTATGCTTGGATCCCTTCTCAAGCGGTGCAAAAGAAAAACTTGGGATTAGTTGGAGTCGTCAAGCTTGAAGTCCTCTTGCTCCAAGCTTTGTTCGGCTCCGTGATACACCTTGATTCGATGGCCATTAACTTTGAAGGTTTCCCCATCATTATTCATGAGCTCTACATGGCCATCATCATAAACTTTATCGATTTTAAAAGGTCCCGACCACCTTGATTTGAGCTTTCCCTGGAAGATCCTCAATCGCGAGTTGAAAAGAAGTACGTTATCCCCCTTTTGGAATGTACGCGCTAAAATCTTCTTATCATGCCATCTCTTCGTCCTCTCCTTATAAATCTTTGAACTCTCATAAGAATCGAGTCTAATCTCATCTAGCTCGTGGAGTTGGAGGACTCTCTTCTCTCCCGCTGTCTTCAAGTCAAAATTCAACTTCTTGATTTCCCACATGGCCTTGTACTCCATTTCGACGGGGAGATGGCATGGCTTCCCATAGATTAGGCGATATGGTGACATGCCAATCGGGGTCTTGAAAGTGGTGCGATATGCCCATAAAGCTTCTTCGAGCTTTGACGACCAATCCTTCCTTGAGTTTCCCACCGTATTTTCGAGGATCGCTTTTATCTCCCTATTAGATACCTCAACTTGTCCACTAGTTTGAGGGTGATAAGGCATCGCAATTTTGTGATAAACTCCATATTTTCGAAGCATCGCTTCGAATTGCCTCTCATTGAAATGAGTTCCATTATCACTAATCACGGTCCTCGGGGCTCCAAATCTCGGAAAGATGACCTTCTTGAATAACTTCATCACAACTTTGGCTTCGCAAGAAGGTGAGGCAATGGCTTCCACCCATTTTGAGACATAGTCGACGGCGACTAGAATATACTTATTCCCATAAGAAGATGGGAATGGTCCCATGAAGTCGATCCCCCATACGTCGAATATCTCAACCTCTAGAATACCCTTTTGAGGCATTTCATCTCTCTTTGAAATGTTTCCGATTCTTTGACATGCATCACAAGACTTCACGAACTCATATGCATCCTTGAACAAACTCGGCCAATAAAATCCACATTGAAGAACCTTTGCGGCCGTTTTCGAGCTTGAGCCGTGGCCTCCATAAGGAGAAGAGTGACATCTTTCAAGAATACCTTGTTGGTCGCATTCCGCGACACATGATCTATAAAGTCCATCCGCGCAAAGCCCATATAGATAAAGCTCGTCCCAAAAGTACCGGTTGATATCATGAAGGAATTTCATCCTTTGATTGTAATTTGCTCCCTCCGGTAGAATTCCACAAGGTAGCAAAATTCACAAAGTCCGCATACCATGGAGCTTGCGCGGTCTCGATGCTCATCAAGTATTCCCCAATGAATGTGTCATTTACGGAAATCGTTATTGAATCTTCTCCCTTGGTTAGTTCGAGCCTTGATAAGTGATCCGCCATTACATTCTCTATTCCTTTCTTGTCTTTAATCTCTATATCAAATTCTTGCAATAGGAGTACCCAACGGATAAGTCTAGGCTTTGCTTCCTTCTTAGAAACCAAATACTTGATGGCGGCATGATCCGTATAGACTATTTTTAGAACCAATCAAGTATTGTCTAAATTTTTCAAAGGCATAGACAATAGCTAGCATTTCCTTCTCCGTTGTTGAGTAGTTTCCTTGGGTAGTGTCAAGGGCTTTACTAACGTAATAGATTACGTGGAGGCGTTTATCGATTTGTTGACCCAAGACGGCTCCAATGGCGCTATCACTTGCATCGGACATCATTTCGAATGGTAAATCCCAATTCGGTGGTTGAATAATAGGTGCGGTCACCAAAGCTTTCTTCAATACCTTAAACGCCTCAAGACAAGGCTAAATTCCACCTCATTGCGTAGAAGATTTGTGAGGGGCTTTGCTATCTTTGAAAAATCCTTAATGAACCTTCGATAAAAGCCCGCATGCCCGAGAAAACTTCTAATTCCTTTAACATCCCTTGGAGGTGGCAACTTTTCAATCACGTCGATTTTAGCTCTATCGACTTCGATCCCTCTTTTCGACACACGATGTCCCAAAACTATGCCTTCTTTCACCATGAAATGGCATTTCTCCCAATTGAGGACTAAGTCCATCTCAATGCACCTAGCCAAAACACATGAAAGATTTGTAAGACAATCATCAAAAGAATATCCATGCACCGAAAAATCATCCATAATCACTTCCATGGAATTTTCAAGAAATTCGGAAAATATGGACATCATGCATCTTTGAAAAGTACCCGGCGCATTACAAAGACCAAAAGGCATTCTCCTAGATGCAAAAGTGCCATAGGGGCAAGTAAATGTTGTCTTTTCTTGGTCATCGGGGTGGATGGGAATTTGGAAAAAACCACTATAACCATCTAGAAAGCAAAAATATTCATGTCCCGCTAATCTTTCTAACATTTGATCAATAAAAGGAATTGAGAAATGATCTTTCTTGGTTGCTTTGTTTAATTTCCTACAGTCTAAGCACATCCTCCACCCCGTGACCGTGCGCGTAGGGACCAATTCATTCTTATCATTCTCCACAACGGTGAGCCCGCCTTTCTTAGGCACCACATGAATTGGGCTCACCCATTCGGAGTCGGGGATCGAGTAAATTATTCCCGCATCTCTTAACTTAGTCACTTCCTTTAACACAACCTCTCCTAAATTATTATTCGCGGCTAGGTTTCACATTCTCCTCAAGTCTTATCCTATGCATGCAAACCTTGGGGCTAATCCCGTTCAAATCATCAATGGAATGCCCAATAGCACCCTTATACAATTGCAACACATGCATAAGCTTAGAGGTCTCACATTCATCAAGAGATGCTTCGATAATAACGGGTAGTGAGTTGTTTGGTCCGAGGAATTCATACCTTAGATTCGGTGGAAGGGGTTTCAATCCCTCACCGAATTCCTTACCTTTTTGTGTATCTTCTTCGATGGTCTCCTCATCGAGAGTGTTACCGTCCTCAAGATTCATCAACAAGGCAAAAGATGGACTACCACTATCTTGGGTGAGCAACTGGTACTCAAAACTTGTCAACTAATCATGAGCATCATAAACATCACAAGCATCATTTATTTCAAGCAAATGACAATCCATAGAACTACTAGGAGCATTTAAAACCTTTTTCAAGTAAAATTTAATTTTGTCGGTTCCTAGGTTAAGTTCTATAACTCCTTCTCCACAATTAATAACGGCTTTAACCGTATTCAAGAAAGGCCTTCCTAGTATGATAGGGATTTCACGATCCTCATCCATTTCAAGCACATAAAAGTCAACGGAAACATAAAATTTCCCTACTCTAATTGGAACATCGTCTAAAATACCCTTAGGTAACCTAGATGATCTATCCGCCAATCTAAGATTCATGGATGTAGGAGTGAGTTCACCCATGTCAAGTTTTTGGAACAAGGAAAATGACATCAAATAAATACTAGCTCCTAACTCACATAATGCGCTATCTATGCAAAAATCGCCAATAGCAATAGGGATAGAGAATGAACCATGATCATTTAGCTTCCTAGGCATGTTATGTTGAATAATAGCGCTACAATTTGCATCCAAAGCTATGTGATCAATTTCATGCATTTCTCTCCTATGCGATAAAATGTCCTTAAGAAATTTTGCATAAGTGGGCATTTGAGTTAGTACCTCCGTGTAGGGGAGAGTCACTTGGAGTTTACTCAAGATATCCGCAAAGCGTTTGAAATGTGCGTCCTCCTTCTTCTTCTTTAATCTTTGCGGAAATGGAATGGGAGGCACATATGGAGCGGGCTCTTGAGCTTTTTCTTTTCCTCTCTTCTCAACCTTCTCTTGAGATCAAGACCCTTCTTTCTCAACCTCAACGGTTGTGTTGGCAACTTTGGTCTTCGCTTCGGGTTCTTCTAAGACTCTTCCGCTCTTTAGGGTGATGGCATTTATAGTTTCGGAAGAGTTCACATCCGGTTGAGAAGGCAATTTCCCTTGATATCTTGAGGAAGAACTCGCTTGTTGAGCAATTTGGGTCTCAAGCATTTTGTTATGCGCTTGCAATTGGTCGAGTCTTTGAAGGATGAGTTGGTTATCCTTTTGTTGTTAAGCTTAAGTAGCGGCCAATTGCGCGACAATGGATAATAGAGATGGTTCCTCTTGGCTAGGCCTCTCCTCATTTCTTTGGTAAGGAGCTTGCCCTTTGATGATGCTGTATGGCAGTGTTTGACAAAACTAGCACAAGTGAACAAGGAGCAGCTACAGCACAAGTGAACAAGGAGCAGCTACAGCAGGGGATGCTATAGCAGGAGCTGGTTCAAGTGGCTGCAACATCTGTCCATGAAGCTGCAGCGACCTGGGCTTGGCTAGAAGGCCTGGCAGCTCTACGGAGAACACCGGAAGAATATTTTAAAGTGCTGTTGAGAATATTCCAGTGGGGTTTCCTAGCTAGAGAAGGAGATTTGTGTTGGAGATCAAAATCAAATCTAATCTCCTAAAAATTAGGAGATAATTGTTCACTTGTGCTGGTTTTGTCAAACACTGCCATACTACATTATCAGAGATAATTGTTCCTTTGGGACATTGCTAAATTCTGGTCTTGCTTAAAGCTGGTGCTGCTATTTAAGTGAGAAGAGTTCAGAGCAGAGAGGGGGATCGAAGCTGAGGGATACACGAGTGCATACACAGAATTCAGAAAGGGCAATTTTGGTGTGCGACGGACGAGTTCTTCGATCATCATCCAAGAGCAGAGCGTGAGCGCAGAGCTGTGGTGACAGAAGCAGAAGGAGATCAGGACTTGCGTAGTCTGATCCGAGCTTGATCAGGGAAGCCAATTCAGAGCAGTGGTGCTTGTTGGTTGATCAAGGGCAGCCGCGGAAGAACTAACGAGTGTGTGGCTCGGTCAAGTGTCTAAGCGGCAGTTCTCGCTAGTGGCAGGAGGTCACTGAGTGAGGGGGAATATTCCAGAGTGTGCAGTGCTCGTCGAATCGTTCGATCGGCTCGGCAGAAGGCTTTGGAGCGACGCGGACAATTGTGCATCAGCTGTGTGCTACAGCAACCTTGCTGAGTGAGTGTAGTTTAGAATAGGCTGAGTTTCGGGGAGACAGTAGCTATTCTAGATTGACATTTGTAGAGGGTGTGCAGACACAAGTCAGAGCCTGTTCTGCTTGTGTCCAGTGATCCACACAAGGTTGAGTAGCATATGTTGCGTGGAGTTGTAACCGAGTGTACTTGGAGACCTTTGTGTTTAGTGGATTGAGGACTGGAGAATAGTCCTCCCCAGACGTAGGCAGTTGGCCGAACTGGGTGAACAAACTTCTGTCTTGTTCATTGTTTGCTGAGACAATTTCCGAGTGAACAAGAGTGTGCTGCAGCAACTGCTTGTTCACAAATCTGTCTGACTGAGACGCTGCGAATTTCAATTGGTATCAGAGCGGGAGCTCAACACACAGAGTAAAAGATCCTACAGTGTCTCTGAAGAAGCCAAGACAATGAAGGAAGGACAGAGCACAAGCAGACCTCCATTGTTGGAAGAAAGCAACTATGGATATTGGAAGGCTAGGATGAAAGCCTTTCTCAAGGCCATCGATGAGAAGACCTGGAGAGCTATCATGGTCCAGTGGTCTCCCCCAATCACCATGGATGAACAGGGAGTCACAAGGATAATGCCTGAAGAACAATGGACTGCTGAAGAGGGAGCTGCAGCAACTGGTAATTCAAAGGCTCTGAATGCGATTTTTGCTGTAGTTGATGCTAACAATTTCAGGCTGATATCAAATTGTGACATGGCCAAACAAACTTGGGAAATTCTGCAAACTGCACATGAAGGATTTGATAGAGTAAAGCTGTCAAGATTACAGATCATTGTCACACAGTTTGAGAATCTCATAATGCTGGAAGAGGAGACTGTCACTGAGTTTAATGCTAAACCTTGTGATCTTGCAAATGAAGCCCATGCTCTTGGTGAACCTATCCTTGAAGAGAAGCTGATCAGGAAGGTACTCAGATCGCTGCCCACAAGATCTGACATGAAGGTGACAGCCATTGAAGAAGCTCAAAATGTCATATTCATGAGGCTGGAAGAGTGGATGGGGTCCCTCAAACAATTTGAGATGAAACTGGTTAAAGAAGACATCACTCCTAAGGACAAGAACATTGGACTAAAGGCTGAAACAGAAGCTAAGAAGCTAGTCCCAGATGATCAGCTGAGTATGCTAGTCAAGAACCTTGGAAAGCTCCTGAAGAACATGGACTCAAGAACTGGGAAAAGCTCATCCTCACGAAAACAGTTCAGAAGAGGTGGAGAAAATAAAAGGAGAGGGAAGGAACCTGCTCAGAATGAAGATGAGAAGAAAGAAATAAAAAGGGGTGTCCAATGCTGGAACTGTGCGGGATATGGCCATCGACAAATCAACTGCACCAGCAAACCGATGAAAAAGAGGGCTCTCTCTGCCAGTGGAAGTGAAGATGAGACAGATTTGAGTGAGGATGAATGCAACTTGGCCAGATACAGATCAGTCAGAAGAGGCAGAAAAACTCAAGGAAGAGTGAACCAGCACCTGGTACAGCAACCTCTGTATCACCGTGACAAGAGAGTCTCAAAGTATAAAAGATGTTATAGCTGCGGGCACAAAGGTCACATAAAGAGGAACTGTTCTTCAGCATTCACCGGAAAAGGTTCAGCTAGGAAACCAATCAGGCAGAAACATGCGCGGACTCAGCTTCTCGCGTTGGTCAGCACAGCAAGCACCTCGGATAAGATAAGCTGGTATTTTGACAGTGGTTGTTCAGGGCACATCACAGGAGAAAGATCCTTCTTGAAAAACATAACACCCTGTCTGGAACAACAGGTGAAGTTTGGAAACGGACTGAGAGGAAGAGTTCTAGGAAAGGGAACCTTAGCAGTTGAAGGAATGCCCAACCTGAGCAATGTCTTGCTAGTGGAAGGTTTAAAGGCAAACCTCATAAGCATCAGTCAGCTGTGTGATGGAACTAAACAGGTGAAATTTACAAAAGACTCTTGCAAAGTTTTCGACAAAGCTGGAGAATGTATAATGGAAGGAGCCAGATCAAAAAGCAACTGTTATCTCCTCAACGTGAGTTCAACCTCACTGGTTCCGAAATGTATGCTGACAAAGGCTGAGGAAATGATCCTATGGCACAGAAGGATGGGGCATGTTAATCTGAGGACTCTGAAGAGAATTGCGACAGAAGGACTAGTCAGAGGGATACCGCTGATAAAAAATGAGACAAACTCTATCTGTGGAGATTGTCAGATTGGGAAAAAAAAGAAGGCATCACACCCCAGAGTCAAAGATGTTGGTACTACCAGACCTCTACAGTTGATTCACATGGACCTGATGGGTCCGATGGAAGTTGAGAGTCTGGGCAGAAAAAGGTATGCTTTCGTCTGTGTTGATGACTACTCCAGATTCACCTGGATTGATTTTATCAGAGAAAAATCAGACACTGTGAAGGTTATAGTGTCACTGGTGTCCCGTCTAGAGCAAGAGAAAAATCTCAGAATCAGCAGCATTCGGAGTGATCATGGTAGGGAATTTGAAAACGAAGCCATGGATGATTTCTGTCGTCAAAGGGGTATCTCACATCAGTATTCTTCTCCCATCACTCCTCAGCAGAATGGTGTAGTGGAACGAAAGAATCGAACAATTCAAGAAATGGCCAGAGTCATGATTCATGCTAAGAGGGTTCCCCTAAGATTTTGAGCAGAAGCCATGGACACCGCATGTTACATCATCAACAGAGTCACCTTACGGAGAGGAACCAACCAGACCTGCTATGAGGCTGGAATCAGAAGAAGCCCACAGTTAAGTATTTCCACGTCTTTGGAAGTTACTATTTCATTCTGAGAGATCGGGAGTACAGGAAGAAGCTTGACCCAAAGAGTGATCCTGGAGTGTTCTTGGGTTATTCAATAAACAGCAGGGCTTATCGAGTCTATAACCAACGGAAAAATACAGTAATGGAATCCATAAATGTAGTTGTCAATGATGCTGAAGAAGTCCCTGCCACTGATACTGCCATTGATGATGAAAATTCTGACCTTGAAGAGGTGCCTGTCACTCAGAACAGAAGTGAACAAGCTGTAGCTCCAGAAGATGCTACAGCAAGTGCTGAAGCAGAAAATCCAGATCAACAATTAGAAAGCCTGTCTGAGGATCTAAATATTGAGGCTCCTGATCCACCATCAAGGCAGCCTCCGAAGAAGATACATAAGAATCATCCTCTGACAAATGTGATTGGAGACCCGGCAGAAAGAAGAAGAACTAGAAGCCATGCTTATCTCAATACCTGTTTTTTGTCCAGCATTGAACCTAAGAGCTTCAAGGAAGCCATGAGTGATGAATTCTGGATGATAGCGATGCAGGAAGAACTTGCAGAGTTTGAAAGACACGATGTTTGGGACCTGGTGGACAGACTCAATGGAGTGAATATTATAGGCACCAAGTGGATCTTCAAAAACAAAACTGATGAAAAGGGAAACATCACAAGAAATAAAGCCAGACTGGTTGCTCAAGGATACTCCAAGATTGAGGGCCTAGATTTTGAAGAAACGTTTACTCCAGTTGCTCGTTTGGAGGCCATCAGACTCCTTCTAGCTATGTCCTGTTTCCTAGGGTTTAAACTGTATCAAATGGATGTCAAAAGTGCGTTCCTAAACGGAGACCTCTCTGAAGAAGTATATGTTTCTCAGCCAAAAGGTTTTGAAGATCCTCATCACCCAGAACATGTGTACAAGTTGAAGAAAGCCTTATACGGACTGAAACAGGCTCCTCGGGCATGGTATGAGAGGTTGACAGTGTTTCTGGAAAAACATGGCTACAAACGAGGGGGAGCTGACAAAACTCTATTTGTAAAAAGAACCAAGTCAGATGTGATCATTGCACAAATCTATGTGGATGACATTGTCTTTGGATCAAAGTCTCAGCACCTGGTGAAGCAGTTTGTGAATCACATGCAGGAGGAATTTCAAATGAGCATGGTCGGAGAATTGTCATATTTTCTTGGTCTGGAGATTACCCAGAAAGAAGATGGCATCGTTATTGCACAAAGCAAATACAGCAAGAATCTTCTGCAGAAATTTCAGCTAGATAAGGCCAGTCACAAACGAACCCCTGCTGCCACTCATGTCAAAGCCATCAAAGATGAACTTGGAGTGGAAGTGAGTCAGACAATCTACAGAAGTATGATTGGGAGCTTATTGTACCTGACTGCCAGCCGCCCCGACATTTCCTTTGCAGTAGGAGTCTGTGCCAGATTTCAAGCTTGTCCCAAAGATAGTCATTTGCAGTTGGTCAAGCAAATCATTCGGTATGTTGGAGGAACAGTGAACTATGGCTTATGGTATACTAAGGACACAAATGCTAATCTGGTAGGATACAGTGATGCGGACTGGGCAGGATGCTCAGAGGACAGGAAGAGCACTTCGGGAGGCTGCTTCTTTCTAGGAAATAACCTGGTGTCCTAGTTCGGCAGGAAGCAAAACAGCATTTCATTATCCACAGCCGAGGCTGAATACATAGCTGCTGGGAGCTGCTGTGCACAAATGTTGTGGATGAAGCAAATGTTGAGTGAGTATGGTCTTGATCAAGATGAAATGACTCTCTACTGTGACAACATGAGCGCCATCAGCATATCTAAGAATCCGGTTCAGCACAGCAGAACCAAGCACATTGACATTCGTCATCACTTCATCCGTGATCTAGTAGAAAAGAATATCATTGCGCTACAACATGTGGTGTCTGCCAAACAGCTTGCTGATATCTTCACAAAAGCTCTGGATGCAGTCCGGTTCGAAGACCTGAGAGCCTCTCTAGGGCTCTGTGTATTGCCTCCATAGGGCAGCCAGGAGCACCCCCTTGTCATTTATTACAAAAAGGGAGAGGAAAAGAAGGGAAGGTTAAGAAAAAATTCTCTGTATTGAAATTGGTTTAGGGTTTTTTCAAAATGCCAAGGGGGAGATTGATGATGCTGTATGGCAGTGTTTGACAAAACAAGCACAAGTGAACAAGGAGCAGCTACAGCACAAGTGAACAAGGAGCAGCTACAGCAGGGGATGTGATAGAGCCTATTTATACGCATTATTTAGATCATAACCCTGTGCTTGTTTGCAATATTTTATGTACAAGATTACTGGTTTCCAGTGTTTTTGTATTTCAGGGCAAAACGAGGGCCTAAGTCGGATACGCGCTAACAGGCAGCGTTTAGGACGCGCATCACACAGCCAGCGGAGCTAGCGGCGCTAACAGAAGAATTGGCAGAGTCGACCACTGTGCGCTAACCGATTGCGCTAAGCAGATGCCGTGCGCCAGGCGCAAATGTTGGTGTTTCCAAATCCTGACACGACCAGATTTGGAAGTTGCCAAGACTGAGCCTCTGAGAAGTATATAAAGAAGAGAAGGAGGCTAGGGTTACACAGACACACAGACGATTCTCAGGACTCAAAATTCGTAGACCCAGGAGGCATTGCGCAGCAGGACTGGAAAACACACGAGCTTGTTGAGAGGATCTGCGCCAGCCGACTGCGCCAGCCAAGACAGCAACCTGCACGCACTGTTTGCTATTGTTTTCTTGGACACTTTAGTTATTATTTACTATTTCTATGATGTTTATCACTAGCATGTCTAGCTAAACGCTTAGTATCGGTTGGACATGAATCTATGAGTATTTCCTTTTGAGACTTGCCTTAATGCATAGCTTGCTTGCTTATATTAATTCTGTGCACATTACTGGCAGCTTTTTACATGAGTAGGGGAAGCCTTGAACCGCAATCTTACTCTTGTCGCTTGTTGTTGTCTGTTAAACTAGTTGAATAGCCTGACGGTGCCAACTAGGAGTAACGCGCTAGGTTAGGCAATTACTATCTTGATGGGATTCTTAGTTGTTTAGTCTAGTGTAAGAATTAATAGCACATGAACTTTGATCGGAACATGCGCACATGTTAGGAAGCCTTGATCGGACACTAACATTAGCAAATCAAGCTATAGACATTTAGAGTCGATGATAAGGAATACACTCATAGAGGATTGTCTGCACCGATACTTCTCATAAGTCATAGTACTTAATCTCTATTGCCTGCGCACGTCTAGTGCAATTTCCTGCGTTACGATACCACTGTTTACTTGCGCATCGCGCAACCCCGATCACTCACCCCCCAATCTTCGTAAGTGTAGGTTACTGGCTAAAACTGAACTGCTTGCTCCCTGTGGAGATCGACCCTTACTTAACCGCTGTACTAGTGGAAGAGGAAGGAATTAATTTGACGCGCACAACGACGCGCGATCAAATTTTGGCGCCGTTGCCGGGGAGCAACACAGCAAAGTTATAGCTAGTCTACATTTTTTTTCCTTATTAGTAACTAGTTATTTTCAGTTTGTTTTGTTTTCTCGTTGTTGTTTCTGACAGCGCGCAATCACCATCAGCCTGCGCAACCTTGAAACAGTTGCGCCGCGCAGATTCTAGTTGCGCACTGACAGACGCAGCAGCATTAGTTATCTTTTAATTTCGTTTTCTTTGAGATTTAGAACAGGTCATGGAGGATAACTGTGTCGTTGGGGACAACTTAGGGGACAGAACCCCAGAGGAAGCAAGAGCACACAACCGCGCAGCCCTGTTCAGAGAAGAAGTGCAGCGCGAGGTTGAAGCAAGGAGGGCCGTTGAAGTGTATCATGCGCCACCCGTGCAACAGGCCGCGCGACGCAGAACAGTGCGCGAGATGTCAGCCCCACTCACAGTTAACCAGCTATGGTGCATCGTGCTTCCGCCAGGCGGTCATTTTGAACTAAGAAGCTCGCTCATTCATCACATGCCCAAGTTCCACGGGATGAACAATGAAAATCAAGTCAAGCATGTGCGAGAGTTCCTAGTCATTTGCGAGAACATGAAGACCGAAGGGGAGAGCGATGAGGCGCTGAAGATGAAGGCATTCCCATTTTCACTGTGTGATACAGCCAGACATTGGTTGATGAACTTACCCGCAGGATCAATTCACACATGGGAGCAGCTGCAGAAGAAGTTCCTGGACAAATTCTATCCAGCAGCAAAGATCGCGCTACTCAGGAGAGAACTGGCCGCGCCGAGGCAGAGCGTAGGAGAGTCACTGTCAGAATATTACGAGCGTTTCAGGGAGCTAGAGGCCAACTGCTACAATCATGGCCTGCCCCAGAATGTGCTGATAGAGAACTTCCTGAATGGACTGCTGCCCATGGAGCTGAGGTTATTGAACGCATGCGCAGAAGGCGACATTTGCAACATGTATCCAGAAGATGCGTGGCAGCTGATAGAAGACTCTGCTGGTCAGGTAAGACATCAGCTAACACTTGAAAATAGTCGTACGCGTTCTGTGCATCAGGTAGAAACAAGCGCTGAGATCAAGGAAATGAAGGCCATGCTGCAGAAATTGATGAGTGCGCAAAGCGCACAACCAGTTACGCCAAAGGTATGTGAATTCTGCAGGTCCACCGAGCACAAAACTGATGAATGTCCCACACTTTTCGAGGAATCTGGAGATGTCAATGCTCTTGGAGGATGGGATAACAGAGGGCCACAGAGACAGAATCAGCCGCGCTTTGGACTGGCAGCAAATGGATTCAGATGGAAGGAGGAGAATAATTTCCAGAGGCAGTCCACAGATCAGCGCGCGCCACAGCAGACGCAACAAGCTGCGCCCTACAATCCACCGCATCGCCGCACTGACGCACCAGCGCATAACAATCAACAACCGAGGCGATCTTTGGAAGATATCGTGGGGCAGCTAGCAGACACAGTGCGTAAGAATGATGAGAAGTATGACAAGAGGTTCGAGTCCATTGAAAAGCAGCTATCACAGATCGCCACCATGGTGTATGAGCTGAAAAAGAGCGATGGCAACCTGCCTTCGCAAGTGATTCAGAACCCCAAAGGAGGAGTCAATGCAGTGACATTGAGGACTGGGCGCACAATAGGAGCAGAGCAGACCACGAAGGCGCCCGCGCAACCAGCTGCGCAAGTCCCGGATCCAGCAGAACAGAATGCGCAACCAGAAGTGCCAGTCACAAGCCAGCAGGGCGAAGCGCCAGGTATAACGCAATTAAAAGACAAGGGCACGAATCGTACTAATATACCTGCACCTTTTCCTGTGCAGGCACCATCGGCTAGAAAGGAAGCGCTGGACAAGGAACTATACGAGTTATTCAGCAAGGTGGAAATCAGTTCGGCAGATTCCCAGGTACGCCAAGTTTTTAAAGGAGCTGTGCACAAACAAGAGGAGGAAAGGCGAATGCGCACAGGTAATGCTCAATGCGCAGGCCTCAGCGATCGTGCAACATAAGGTACCACCTAAGTGCCGAGACCCAGGTACGTTCACTATCCCTTGCACTTTAGCTAAGACCACAGTGAGCAACTGCATGATTGAGTTAGGCGCATCCATCAATTTGTTACCTTATTCCCTATATACGACATTGCGCCTTGGACCACTAAAGCCTGCAGGTCTCACTATTCAGCTAGCAGATCGGTCTTGCAAACAACCTGCAGGCATGATCGAGGATGTTCTTGTGCGAGTAGGAGAGCTGGTGTTTCCAGTAGATTTTTATGTGCTGGAAATGGAGGGTGAATCAAGCACCAGCAGTGCGCAGATCCTACTGGGTAGACCTTTTCTGATGACCGCGCGCACAAAGATAGACGCGTGGAGGGGCACGCTTTCCATGGAGGTAGACGGCGAAGAAATCCATTTCAATATATTCAAGGGGATGCAGCATCCTCATGAGGACGCCACAGTGCACGCAATGGACAGCTTAGATGATTTAGTCACAGATGCGCAATGCGCAAGCGCAACAATAGGACCAGAGCCACTGGCACAGACAGAGTTGGAGGAGCAGGACGAGGAGCTGAGCAGTGCTGAACTAGAACTCAAACAGGTACACGATTTAGTTCATATTTGCACTGCCAATAAAATCTTGCCCTCTATTGAACAGGCACCCAAGGTCGAGCTGAAGCAATTGCCAGAGCACCTCAAATACATTTTCTTGGGAAATGAGGACACCATGCCAGTGATCATAAAGAAAGGATTAGAAGAGGAGCTGGAACCAGCGCGCTATAGGATGGACACTGGCAGATCTGCGTGGAGTGAGCCCAGACGTATGCATGCATAGAATTCTGTTGGAAGATGGTGCCAAACCATCCAGAGAGGCTCAGCGTAGATTGAACCCAAATATGATGGAGGTAGTGCAGAAGGAAATTATAAAGTTGCTTGACATAGGAGTCATTTACCCCATCTCGGACAGCAAATGGGTTAGTCCAGTGCACGTTGTGCCTAAGAAGGGAGGAATCACAGTGGAAGAGAATGCGCAGGGCGAGCTAGTTCCCAAGCGCATACAGACTGGATGGCGCATGTGCATCGACTACAGGAAGCTTAACGCAGTAACGCGCAAGGACCATTTCCCGCTACCCTTTATGGATCAGATGCTGGATAGATTAGCAGGTAAGCCCTATTTTTGTTTCTTGGACGGCTATTCAGGGTACAATCAGATACCCATAGCTGCAGAGGATCAGGAGAAGACCACGTTCACCTGCCCGTTCGGTACATTTGCGTTTCCGCGCATGTCATTTGGGCTGTGCAACGCGCCAGGTACGTTCCAACGACTTGTCATGAGCATTTTCTCTGATATGATTGGTATATGCATAGAAGTGTTCATGGATGATTTTACTGTATATGGAGGTACCTTTGATGCGTGCTTAACTCATCTAGATAAGGTCTTAGCGCGCTGTATTTCTAAGAACCTAGTGCTTAATTATGAAAAATGCCATTTCATGGTAACGCATGGTGTAGTGCTAGGACACATTATCTCAGAGGAGGGGATCAAGGTAGACAAAGCTAAGATAGACCTTATTTCTAATCTACCTTATGCCACTAGCGTGCGCGATGTGAAGTCATTCTTAAGGCACGCCGGATTTTACAGGCGTTTTATAAAAGACTTCTCTAAAATCTGTATTCCCCTGTCTAAGGATGTGTGCTTTGATTTCTCTGATGAGTGCAGGACCGCATTCGATAAGCTGAAGGAAGCGCTGACCAGTGCGCCAGTGATGCGCGCACCAGACTGGAACCTGCCATTTGAACTGATGTGCGACGCCAGCGATTATGCAGTAGGTGCAGTCCTGGGGCAGCGAGTGGACAAGACGCCGCACGCCATCTATTATGCATCGCGCACACTGGACGCTGCGCAGAGGAACTACACCACCATGGAGAAGGAGCTTCTGGCAATTGTGTTTGCGCTAGAGAAGTTCCGTGCATATGTTCTAGGCGCCAGGGTCATCATATACACAGACCACGCAGCCATCCGCTACCTAATGTCCAAGGAAGAAACTAAGCCCCGCCTGATGCGCTGGGTGCTCCTACTGCAGGAATTCGACCTGGAGATCAAGGATAAGAAGGGCACAGAGAACACAGTTGCGGATCACCTGAGCAGAATCGTGAAGGAGGAGGAGCCAGGGCAGATCACTGAGACATTTCCTGACGAGCATCTGATGGCACTGACAGGTAAGGTACCATGGTATGCGCACATTGCGAATTACCTGGTCACAGGTACGTTTCCTCCGCATTTCAATAAAACCCAGTGCATGAGATTGAAACATGAGTCCAAGCATTATATTTGGGATGATCCTTATATGTTTAGAATAGGACCAGATCAGATATTGAGGCGCTGCGTGCCTGACCATGAACTTAACTCTGTTTTGATGTTTTGTCATGCGCACGCATGTGGAGGACACTTTGGTCCCAAGCGCACCAGCAGGAAGGTCCTGGACTGCGGATTCTATTGGCCACACCTGTTTAGAGACGCATATGACTATTGCAGGAATTGTGACAGGTGCCAGCGCACAGGAGGCATATCAGCGCGCAACGAGATGCCGCAGACGCCAATTCTAGTGGATGAAGTGTTTGACATATGGGGAATTGACTTCATGGGGCCATTTCCCCCGTCTGCAGGATACGAGTACATATTGGTCGCGTTGGACTATGTCTCCAAATGGGTCGAAGCTAAGGCCACATGGAAGGATGATGGTAAGACGGTCGTTGAATTTCTGAAAACTAACATCTTTTGCAGGTACGGGGTGCCTAAGGCAATCATCAGCGACCAGGGGACGCACTTTTGCAACAGGATCGTGGCGCAAGTTTTCAAGCATTATGGGGTGCGCCACAGGACGTCCACTACTTATCATGCTCAGACAAATGGACAGGCCGAGGTCTCTAACAGAGAAATCAAGCGCATCTTGGAGAAGACTGTGAGACCATCGCGCAAGGATTGGAGCCAGCGCCTGGACGATGCGCTGTGGGCATACCGCACTGTGCATAAGACACCAATCGGGACTTCACCGTTTCGGTTGGTCTACGGAAAAGCCTGCCGCCTGCCAGTAGAGCTAGAGCACAAAGCATATTGGGCCTTACGCATTTGCAACCTGAACTTAGATGAGGCTGGAAAGGAGCGCGCGTTTGAGCTGAGTGAATTAGAAGAGCTGCGCCTGGATGCCTATGAGGGACTGCGCGATTACAAGGAGCGGACAAAGGCGTTTCATGACAAGCATATCCTCAGACGCACTTTTGAGCCAGGAGACCAGGTATTATTATTCTCATCACGCCTGAAGCTCATGCCTGGCACTTGTCGGGAGGTAACCCGACTCGTTTTACTTTTTTATGTCTTTCTAGTGTCTTTTAGTTAGTCTAGGTCTCGTAGTTTGTTTTAGTCGAGCAGCAGTGCGCAGGTCCGTGCGCACTTCAGTGCGCAGGACCGCTGCGCCAGTCAGGGGGGTATATAAGGGTAGGACTTAGAAATTTTCAGCACTTTTACACTCGACCGTTGCAAGCAGCTCCAGCCTTCACACCTCCACCCGCTGTCCGGCACTCATCCCAGCTTCAGTTTAGAGAGATTCAAGGACCACACGGCCGCACTACCCCCAGGTAACCTTTCCCCCAGATCTGAGCACGATTCCAGTAGGGTTTTGTACGGAGGAGTGTTCTAGGGTTTTGAGATCGCACCGGGTTAGAGTGCGCCGATTGGAGTGGTGTTTAGAGGGTTTTGTAGGCGGGAAGTAGGCGCTCCTTTGGTGAAAGTTTCAGTGCATTCGGAGGAGTTTGGATTTTTGGAAGTGTTTGAGGAGTGTTGACCAGCGTTGACCCGAGCACCCCAGCCACAATGCAGCCTGCCGCGGACCAGGAGACCCCAGCTGTTTTCGCCAGCAAGTACACCGCATTTCTAAGGCAGGACATGTACGGGACTCCGTACATTAGTAGGGACTTCCTGCGCGAGGTCGGACTGGAGGACCTCGTTGTAGAGAGGCTGGCGTTAGTAGGCTGGGAGGCGCTGTTGGAACTCAACAGCGCATCAGACAAGGAGGACACGTGCGAATTTTTGGCGTCGCTGGAGGCGGGCAACCAGGAGATCAGGTACCGACATAGGGGCGTCTGGTACATTACCTCAGCCAAGAGGCTGAAGCGCACACTGAGGTGCGCTAAGGTGCGCGAGGAAGACATGGACACGCACACCAACCAGGAGGCTTGGCGCGAGATGGCGACCGGGCCAGTCTTTGCAGCGGGGCGCAGCAGGGGACGAGAGCTGCGTGACCCGTGGATGTTCTACTTGTGGCGCCCGGTCGCCTATGCAGTCATTGGGCGATTTAATGGTGCGCCCAAGATCAACCTCCTGGACTTGGACATCTTAAAGGGGCTGTATTACGGAAGGAAGGTGCTATTTGTCTCGGACATGGTGGTCCAGTGGAGCCGTGTTAGCACAAGGGGACCGCTGACTTGCGGAGGTATTATTACGCACCTGCTGCGGGCGTTACATGGAGAGCCCGAGGTGCCAGAGCACACTTTGGTGCCAGCTGTCCCTCTGGACCGCGCCCACATGCTGCAGATCAGGGCGGTAGCTGTGAGGGAAGATGGCACATTGGAATGGTGCTACCGCCTGCAGCCGGCCAGAGTGCCAAGGCCAATCGCAGAGAGCAGCGCGCAAGCAGCAGAGGCCGCGCAGGAGATGGAGGAGGATGAAGTCCCAGAACAAGTTGTGCCTCCAGTCAAGCGCGCGCAGACTGGAGCGCACCGGAGGGCCCGCGCACCACAGGGGGAGCCAGTCACCATTTCTATCGAGGATTCTCCCCCTCGTGCACGCGGAAAGCGCCCAAGGACCGAGGCTGAGGGGGCGCCTGAGGAAGCGTCCGCAGAGCAGCCCATGATGTTCAACGTCATGCGCGTGCTCGAATATTTAGCGCCAGAGGGGGCGGACTTAAGCATGAGCCCACCATCAGGGTGGAGATTTGGAGACGCAATTCCCCCTCTCCTCAGCCTGCACCGACCACCTCAAGGGTCTCCCAGTGAGCCGCATCAGCCAGCCAGCCCTCTTACTCAGCCCCCAGTGCATCCAGTAGAACCCTTCTCAGCACCAGCAGCACCAGCAGAACCCACCCCCGAACCAGAACCAGTGCCCGCACCTGCACCTTCCCCTGCCCAGCCGGCCATTCCAAGGTCCCCTATAGCCAAACCCATCATTAGCACCAGCTCAGACTCGCTATGGGAACCCGTTCCAGAGGATGACGACGAGGCGCAGCCTGTCGCCCTATCAGTTGTACCGCCTTCCTCCAGCTCCGAATACATGACAGATTCTTCAGAGGAGGAGGCGCATAGTTCAGCGGCTGCGTCCAGCTCAGATGACCTCTAGAGCTGCGGGGGGGGGGGGGGGAGCGCATTATTTCTTTCGGGTGGTGTCTATTTTCCTTTATATGCTAAACTTTATTTGATATTCTGTTGCTATATTTGTGTGCTAAACTCCTGTGATACATATTTTGTGCCCCTATGCTATATTTGCGCTGTTTTGACTATATGTTCTTCATTTTTATATTCTTTATTTTGCTTGCATGCATCAGTTCTGCATGTGCGTGTCCTCCGTGCGCTTGAGCTTGAGTCGTGGGGACACGTCTCGGTTTAAGTGTGGGGGGGGAGCGTTATACTTACTGATAGAGCCTAGTTATACATGTTATTTAGATCATAAACCCATGCTTGTTTGCAATATTTTATGGGCAAGATTACTCGTTTCCACTATTTTTGTATATCAGGTCAGAACGAGTCCTTAAGTCGGATACGCGCTAACAGGCAGCGTTCTAGGAGTGAAAGATCAGCCTGTGGAGCTAGCGGTGCAAACAAAAGAAGAAATGGCGAAGGACAGCAGAGGTGCGCCACCCGATTGCGCCAATCAATGCTGTGCGCCAGGCGCAAAGTCCCAGTGACCAGACTTGGAAGTTGCCAAAAGATGAACTTCCTGGGGCACTATTTAAACAAAGAAAGTCTAGGGTTTCAAAAGAACACAGAGAGGCGGACACCATCACTCAGTGACATTCCAGAGGCACTGTGCGGCAGAACTGAAAAACACACGGACTTATTGAGGAGAGTTGCGCCAGCCGACTGCGCCAGCCGAGAAGACACTCTGCACGCACTGTTTGCTACCGTTTTCTCTGATACAGTAGTTTGTTATTTACTATTTTATGATGTTTACCACTAGCATGTCTAGCTAAACACTTAGTGTTGGTCGGGCATGAATCTATGATGTATTACCTTTGAGACTTGAGCTTAATGCATAGTTTATTTATTTGTATTAATCCTGCGCGTACTGAGACAGTTAGTTGCATGAGTAGGGGAAGCCTTGAACCGCAAACTTACTTGTGTAGCTCGCTTGTCGCATGTTAAACTAGTTGCATGCGTAGGGGAAGCCTTGAACCGCAAACTTACCGTGACAACTAGGAGTAACGAGTTAGGGTAGGCAGCTGCTACTGTGACAGGATTCGCAGCTGTTTAGTCTAGTTCTAAGGATTAATAGCACATGAACTTTGAACGGAACATGCGCACGTGTTAGGAAGCCTTTACCGGACACTAACCCAAGTAAACCACAAGCTATAGATGTTTAGAGTCGATGATAAGGAATGCATTCATAGAGGATTGTCTGCCCAATACTTCTCATAAATATAGTACTTCATCTCTACTGCTTGCGCACGTCTAGTGCAATTCCCTGAGTTACGATATTCGCTGTTACTCGCGCATCGCGCAAAACCCCCAATCACTCACGCAACCCCCGTTTTCTTAAGTGTAGGTTACTGGCTGAGACTTACTGCTTGCTCCCTGTGGAGATCGACCCTTACTTAACCGCTGTACTAGTGGGAGAGGAAGGAATTATATTTGACGCGCACAACGACGCGCGATCACTTACATTTCACGTTTTTTGAGCTTTTTAGTGTAGCTTAGTTTAATTAAAGTAAACAGTAGCAGTAGTGCGCTTGAGTGCGGGTTGCGCGCACTGTTCAGCTTGTTTGCGCTACCCATATTGCGCCGTGCGCTATAAACTGTTTTTAGTTTTTTTTTTTCATTTTTTCTACTCCTGTTAGTTGGGATATGCAGGGGATGTGGAGTTGACAGAAACGCTCTAGAGAGGCGGTTAGTCGCTCGCGCTTCAGAGGAGAGGTATATGGTCGAGAGCGCGAGTGGAGGCCTGTGCTTCGCGACCTTCGGAACAAAAGAGCGCGCTCAGTCACGCAGATGCCGAAGGCAAATACCCAAAAGCGTGGCGAGGTGGGAAAACAGACCACCTTCCCTCTGGAAGTTGAGCCAAGGAAGGCGGGCGCGGGTGTAAACGCGTGCGCCGACCTGCGCAGACAGACCATGGAGGGAGAGCGGGGCGGTGTTCCATAGCTGTTATCCGGAGGCCGAGACTGGAACCGTTCTGGGAATATGAGAAATCATAGACAAAGCTGTACAAAAGAAAAAACACCAGCAGATGATATGCGCTACAAAAGAATCAGCATGCGCACAAATAAGTACCAGCGTGCGCAAAGTCCACAGAAAATCATCAAAAGGCTTGAGTTCCCAGGAAGTCCGCGGAAGAATCACGCACGGGAAGAAGCTGGCGCTGTTAACCACATACCCATCCTCGGAGTAAGAGCTGACAGCCTGGCGCCTATAAAGAGCTATCTCCCAGCCATCCGAAATGATTTTCATCCCAGCTGAGAGGTAATGAATTGCGAAATCCCTATACTTAAACTGTTGACAGCAGTTGTGCGCAGGTGGTAGAGCAGCGCAAGGTGTTCAGTCGTGCAGATCGCGCCAGAGTGCAAGACAGTGCGCTAGACTCCAGAGAGGTAGTAGTATCCGTGCTTGAGTGCTTGTTCGAGGACGAACAAGGGGCAAGTGTGGGGGGTTTGATAGAGCCTATTTATACGCATTATTTAGAACATAACCTTGTGCTTGTTTGCAATATTTTGTGTACAAGATTACTGGTTTCCAGTGTTTTTGTATTTCAGGGCAAAACGAGGGCCTAAGTCGGATACGCGCTAACAGGCAGCGTTTAGGACGCGCATCACACAGCCTGCGGAGCTACCGGCGCAAACAGAAGAATTGGTAGAGTCGACCACGGTGCGCTAACCGATTGCGCTAAGCAGATGCCGTGCGCCAGGCGCAGATGTTGGTGTTTCCAAATCCTGACACGACCAGATTTGGAAGTTGCCAAGACTGAGCCTCTGAGCAGTATATAAAGAAGAGAAGGAGGCTAGGGTTAGACAGACACAAAGACGATTCTCAGGACTCAAAATTCGTAGACCCAGGAGGCACTGCGCAGCAGGACTGGAAAACACACGAGCTTGTTGAGAGGATCTGCGCCAGCCGACTACGCCAGCCAAGACAGCAACCTGCACGCACTGTTTGCTATTGTTTTCTTGGACACTTTAGTTATTATTTACTATTTCTATGATGTTTATCACTAGCATGTCTAGCTAAACGCTTAGTATCGGTTGGACATGAATCTATGAGTATTTCCTTTTGAGACTTGCGCTTAATGCATAGCTTGCTTGCTTATATTAATTCTGTGCACATTACTGGCAGCTTGTTACATGAGTAGGGGAAGCCTTGAACCGCAATCTTACTCTTGTCGCTTGTTGTTGTCTGTTAAACTAGTTGAATAGCAAGACGGTGCCAACTAAGAGTAACGCGCTAGGTTAGGCAATTACTACCTTGATCGGATTCGTAGTTGTTTAGTCTAGTGTAAGAATTAATAGCACATGAACTTTGATCGGAACATGCGCACATGTTAGGAAGCCTTGATCGGACACTAACATTAGCAAATCAAGCTATAGACATTTAGAGTCGATGATAAGGAATACACTCATAGAGGATTGTCTGCACCGATACTTCTCATAAGTCATAGTACTTAATCTCTATTGCCTGCGCACGTCTAGTGCAATTTTCTGCGTTACGATACCACTGTTTACTTGCGCATCGCGCAACCCCGATCACTCACCCCCCAATCTTCGTAAGTGTAGGTTACTGGCTAAAACTGAACTGCTTGCTCCCTGTGGAGATCGACCCTTACTTAACCGCTGTACTAGTGGAAGAGGAAGGAATTAATTTGACGCGCACAACGACGCGGGATCAGGATGCTATAGCAGGAGCTTGTTCAAGTGGCTGCAACATCTGTCCATGAAGCAGCAGCGACCTGGGCTTGGCTAGAAGGCCTGGCAGCTCTACGGAGAACACCAGAAGAATATTTTAAAGTGCTGTTGAGAATATTCCAGTGGGGTTTCTAGCTAGAGAAGGAGATTTGTGTTGGAGATCAAAATAAAATCTAATCTCCTAAACATTAGGAGATTGAAATTCGCAGCGTCTCAGTTAGACAGATTTTGTGAACAAGCAGTTGCTGCAGCACACTCTTGTTCACTCGGAAATTGTCTCAGCACACAATGAACAAGACAGAAGTTTATTCACCCAGTTCGGCCAACTGCCTACGTCTGGGGAGGACTATTGTCCAGTCCTCAATCCACTAAACACAACGGTCTCCAAGTACACTCGGTTACAACTCCACGCAACCTATGCTACTCAACCTTGTGTGGATCACTGGACACAATCAGAACAGGCTCTGACTTGTGTCTGCACACCCTCTACAAATGTCAATCTAGAATAGCTACAGTCTTCTCAAAACTCAGCCTATTCTAAACTACACTCACTCAGCAGGGTTGTTGTAGCAACTGCTGTAACACACAGTTGATGCACAATTGTCCGGG
Organism: Umbilicus rupestris; assembly: GCA_963678935.1. Classification (NCBI taxonomy): domain Eukaryota; kingdom Viridiplantae; phylum Streptophyta; class Magnoliopsida; order Saxifragales; family Crassulaceae; genus Umbilicus; species Umbilicus rupestris. The sequence continues at coordinate 8,968,750 of OY787618.1, forward strand.
TCTCTCCAAAGCCTTCTGCCGAGCCGATCGAACGATTCCACAAGCGTTGAACACTCTGGAACTCCCCCTCGCTCAGTGACCACCTGCCACTAGCGAGAACTGCCGCTTAGACACTCGACCGAGCCACACACCCGTCAGTTCTTCCGCGGCTGCCCTTGATCAACCAACAAGCAGCACTGCTCTGAATTGGCTTCCCTGATCAAGCTCGGATCAGACTATGCAAGTCCTGATCTCCTTCTGCTTCTGTCACCACAGCTCTGCGCTCACGCTCTGCTCTCGGGTGATGATCGAAGAACTCGTCCGTCGCACACCCACAAAATTCCTCTCTCTGAATTCTGTGTATGCACTCGTGTATCCCTCAGCTTCGATAAACCATTCTGCTCTGAACCTCTTTCTCTTAAATAGCAGCACCAGCTTTAAGCAAGACCAGGTTTAAGCAATGTCCCAAAAAGAACAATTATCTCCTAAAATCTAAGAGATTTAGATTTGATTTTGATCTTCAATACAAATCTCCTTCTCTGGCTAGGAAACCTCACTGGAAAAATCTCCACAGCATTTTAGAAATTCTTTTGATGATCTCCGTAGAGTTTCCAGCCCTTCTAGACAATCCCAGGTCGCTGCTGCTACTCGGTCAGAAGATGCAGCCACTTGAACAATCTCCTGCTATAGCATCCCCTGCTGCAGCTGCTGCTTGTTCACTTGAGCTGGTCTGCTTGTTCACTTGTGCTGTAGCAGCTCCTTGTTCACTTGTGCTGGTTTTGTCAAACACTGCCATACTACATTATCAATCTCCCTCTTGGCATTTTGACATAACCCTAGAACACTTATGCACACTTCCATGAACCATAAAAAACTCTAAATGAAAACAAAATTCAACAAAGGAGTAAGAAGGTAAGAGATGGCCACACTCGGCCGTAGCACGACCACGCAGGGTAAAAAAAAATCAGTTCATCAGCCTACAACTATACTCCCCCTTTTTGTCACAGATGCTCAAGGGGCCTGCTCCTCATCCGCCGGGAACTCCAGGTCTCTGAGCAGACTTCTGATCTGGCCACGCCTAGCATCCCTCCTTTTGGCTTCGGCTTCAAGGATGACCAGCTCAGATCTGAGATGGCTCACAATTCTGGCACGGAGAGCTGATTGAATTGTGGCAGCAGGGGCAAGAGATTCCTCCAGAGGAGCTGGGACTGAAGAACCAACCAAGAGTGGATCCTCATATGCAATGTCCACTGCATGTTTCCCTTTGAACAACTTGTGATCAACTGTGAAGACCTGCAGCTCCTCAGATAAACCTTCAGAAATCTCACCAAGCTCCGGATGCTGCGAGACCATCATCCCATAGTTGAGGGAGGGAAGCACAATGGGCTTGCTAGAGGAAGCGCTGCTTGCATGAGTAGCCAGCTGGGGAAACATCACACTGCCCAGGCTGATTCGCCTCCTCTTCCCAATGGAGTAGAGAAGGTTAGCAAAGGCTCTGCTAACCTTCCCCCTGTGAGAGCTGGGGATCCAATTTCTAATGCCAAGATGATACAGCAGGGCATTCTTGGAGGTTAATTCAGCAGCACTCAGATTTGGACCGCCCCAAGACAGGCACACTTCCCTTGTCAGAACCTTAGCCAGCATCTCTGGCTGAACATCAGTGGGAGCTCTGGCATTCTCATGGATCCCAAGAAACTCATCAATTTTTTCAGGGGTAATACGAACTGACTTACCCCGCACCCAACTCTTTCCAAATTTCTCTCCTCCTTCCTCACCAAATTTCTCTTCCATATTCACAATAAATTCCCTAACTAGGCCAATATTGAATCTGAATGGATAAGTTAGGGACCTGAGAAGATTTACCTCAGTGAGAAGCTGGATAATTGCTGCTGATTTTTACTTGTCCAGGTCCAGCCTCTTTTTTGACACAATGTGCTTCCTCTCAACAGCACTCCAGGATTGAGAAGCATTCCTATTTTTGAACCAAATACCTCCCACTGTGATTGCAGTTGTGTCTGCCAATGCAGGTCCTCTCTCAGACGGTTCACCAGTAACAGCTGCGTTTTCTTACACTTGATTCTTCTTCTTCACTACTGAAGACAGGAATTAGGATAGGGGCTTTTCCTTTGTCTGAGCGAGGAGGATGTGCTGCAGCAGGTTCTTGTTCAGGGGACTCAGCGTCTATCTCCTCCCCTTCACCCACAATGCCTGGGGACATAACAAGTGTTCTGCACCTCTCTTCTGCAGAATCTGCTACAGAATCCTCTGTAACTTGTTCTTCTCCAGAAACTTCTTCAGCCACAGCCTCTTCAGATAACACAGCTGTACTGGATACAGGTTCCCCGTCACGAACCAGGCGCCTCCTTTTCTGCGAGGTTCCTTCTTGTGGAGAGGGCTCGTTGTGCGACACAGGGAGAGGTGCTGGTTCCCACACCACCACATCCAGGCGCTGTGCAGGGGTTTCATTGTGCGACTTGGTCCTCCTTTCAGACCTGCCTTGACGGTCTGCTGCCAGATTCTTCTTCAAGTCACGAGTCTTCACCATTGTTGCAGGGTTGTAGAAGGTTTGAGGAACTCACAGTGGGGATGATCAGCACCGATTTTTGGGAAGCGCCTTCAACTTGACTTTGCCCTAGAAATTCATTTACGCGTTATCTTCTTTTTCAATTTGAAGCTTTTGGATCACGTGCCCCACATGTGCCTTCTCCCAGCTTTAGCAACCAAAACATGTGAACAAGCTTATTTTGACCAGGTTGCTATAGCAGACGCGAGCTAGTTCACCTATTCATTCCGAAAGACAATTTTGCTCGGCGGATCCTTGACAGGTTCTGATGGTGACTTCTTCACACATACCTGAGTTTGTCTAGAGTTTTTCCTCTTTTGACCCTCAAGACTCCTATCTCTTCGTTTGCCATGTTTGGGTTTCCACACCTGTATAACCTGTGGTTTCCTTCTGTCTTTAGCAATCCAGAGCCCTGGTGCACCAATCCTAGAGTTCCTTCTCTGCGATTCTTTCCAGTAGTGAGCCTTTCTCGAAACTACTGGGTACGGAGTCTTTATGCAGCATGTGTTGGTTCTGGATTTTGCTCCCCCTTTTTCAACTGAGGAGGTTCTATGCTGCTGCTTCAGGTTGAAGGTAATCTTCTGATTTCCAATACTTGTGCACGAACTCCTTTTGTTCTGACCCTTTTGCTTTGTTTTAGAAGGATGATATGCCAGGTGCTGTAGCATCCTCTTGTTCACATGTCTAGTTCCATCTTTCCCTGCAGGTTTCGGAGGCTCACCTGAATTATTCTTTTCGTCTATCATGGCATCTGAGGCTTTAATGAAAACTGTTCCTCTAGAGCTTTCTTCACCAGAATACCCAAGCCCCATTCTTCCTTTTCCAAGTCTTTGATAAGACAGAATTTCATCCAAGATATTTTTCTGAGAGTCAGCTGCCTTGGCTGTTGCTGGTGAGGGACTGATGTCAGTGCCTTGTCTTCCTGTGTCTTCCCTTTTCAGAATGGTGACTTGACTGTTGGATGCGAGGAGAAATTTTCTTCGTTCTTCTTCTAGAATCTTGACTCTATCAGTCAATGCTTGGTTTGTCTGAAGAGCTGCCTCACACTGTTTGAGGATCTTACCCAGATAATCAATCAGGCCGTCAGAAGAGCTCTCTTCATCTTCACTTTCAGATACTTCAATCCCATAGTGAAATTCATCCATCTTTAGTTCTTTGAGGTTGAAATCTGACACACTGGTTAGCACAACACAGTTTTCTTCATCACTTTCCTCAGAGTCACTCCATTTTGCTGTCAGGGACTTGCTGTTCTTTTTCTCTGAATTTTTGAAGGTTTTGCTCGGACAGTCAGCCTCAATACGTCCATATCCTTCACAGTTCCAGCATTGGACTCCCTTTTTCATTTCTTTCTTCTCATCTTCATCCTGAGCCGGTTCCTTCCCTTTCCTTTTATTTTCACCACCCCTTCTAACTTGTCTTCGCGAGGAAGAGTTTTTCCCAGTTCTTGAGTCCATGTTCTTCAAGAGCTTTCCAAGGTTCTTGACAAGCATACTCAGCTGATCATCTGGAACTGGCTTCTTGGCTTCTGCTTCAGCTTTTAGTCCAACATTCTTGTCCTTGGAAGTGGTGTCTTCTTTAACTAGCTTCATCTCAAATTGTTTGAGGGACCCCATCAACTCTTCAAGCCTCATGAATCTGATATTTTGAGCTTCTTCAATGGCCGTCACTTTCATGTCAAATCTTGTGGGCAGCGATCTGAGAACCTTTCTGATCAGCTTTTCTTCAGGGATGGGTTCACCAAGAGCATGGGCTTCATTTGCAAGATCACAGAGTTTAGCATTAAACTCAGTGACAGTCTCCTCTTCCAGCATTCTCAAATTCTCAAACTGGGTAGCAATGATCTGGAGTCTTGACAGCTTCACTCTATCAGTTCCTTCATCTGCAGTTTGCAGAATTTCCCACGCTGGTTTGACCATGTCACAATTTGATATCAGCCTGAAATTGTTAGCATCAACTGCAGCAAAAATCGCATTCAGGACCTTTGAATTACCAGTTGCTGCAGCTCCCTCTTCAGCAGTCCATTGTTCTTCAGGCTTAATCAGTGTGACGCCCTGTTCATCCATAGTAATTGGGGGAGACCAATGGACCATGATTGCTCTCCAGGTCTTTTCATCAATGGCCTTGAGAAAGGCTTTCATCCTAGCCTTCCAATATAGTTGCTTTCTTCCAACAATGGAGGTCTGCTTGTGCTCTGTCCTTCCTTCATTGTCGTGGCTACTTCAGAGACACTGTAGGATCTTTTACTCTGTGTGTCGAGCTCCGGCTCTGATACCAATTGAAATTCGCAGCGTCTCAGTTAGACAGATTTTGTGAACAAGCAGTTGCTGCAGCACACTCTTGTTCACTCGGAAATTGTCTCAGCACACAATGAACAAGACAGAAGTTTGTTCACCCAGTTCGGCCAACTGCCTACGTCTGGGGAGGACTATTGTCCAGTCCTCAATCCACTAAACACAACGGTCTCCAAGTACACTCGGTTACAACTCCACGCAACCTATGCTACTCAACCTTGTGTGGATCACTGGACACAATCAGAACAGGCTCTGACTTGTGTCTGCACACCCTCTACAAATGTCAATCTAGAATAGCTACAGTCTTCTCAAAACTCAGCCTATTCTAAACTACACTCACTCAGCAGGGTTGCTGTAGCAACTGCTGTAACACACAGTTGATGCACAATTGTCCGCGTCGCTCCAAAGCCTTCTGCCGAGCCGATCGAACGATTCCACGAGCGCTGCACACTCTGGAATACTCCCCCTCGCTCAGTGACCACCTGCCACTAGCGAGAACTGCCGCTTAGACATTCGACCGAGCCACACACCCGTCAGTTCTTCTGCGGCTGCCCTTGATCAACCAACAAGCACCACTGCTCTGAATTGGCTTCCCTGATCAAGCTCGGATCAGACTATGCAAGTCCTGATCTCCTTCTGCTTCTGTCACCACAGCTCTGCGCTCACGCTCTGCTCTCGGGTGATGATCGAAGAACTCGTCCGTTTCACACCCACAAAATTCCTCTCTCTGAATTCTGTGTATGCACTCGTGTATCCCTCAGCTTCGATAAACCATTCTGCTCTGAACCCCTTTCTCTTAAATAGCAGCACCAGCTTTAAGCAAGACCAGGTTTAAGCAATGTCCCAAAAAGAACAATTATCTCCTAAAATCTAGGAGATTTAGATTTGATTTTGATCTTCAATACAAATCTCCTTCTCTGGCTAGGAAACCTCACTGGAAAAATCTCCATAGCATTTTAGAAATTCTTCTGATGATCTCCGTAGAGTTTCCAGCCCTTCTAGACAATCCCAGGTCGCTGCTGCTACTCGGTCTCTGAATTATCTCCTATCCCTCAGCTTCGATCACCCACTCAGCTCTGAACATCTCTCGCTTAAATAGGAGCACCAGCTTTAAGCAATGTCCAGGTTTAGGCAATGTCCCAAAAGGAACAACTATCTCCTAAAATCTAGGAGATTAGATTTGATCTTTATCTTCAATGCAAATCTCCTTCTCTGACTAGTAAACCTCACTGGAAAATACTCTATAGTAATTTAGAAATTCTTCATATGCTCTCTGTAGAGATTCCAGCCCTTCGATACAATCCCAGGTAGCTGCTGCTTCTCGGACAGATGCACTAGCCAGTTGAACAAGCTCCTGCTGTAGCATCCCCTGCTGCAGCTGCTGCTAGATCACTTCTGCTGGACTGCTTGTTTAGTTGTGCTGTAGCAACTCCTTGTTCACTTGTGCTGGTTTTGTCAAACACTGCCATACTACATTATCAATCTCCCCCTTGGCATTTTGACAAAACCTTAGAACATATGCACTCTCCCATGAACTAGAAAAAAAACTCTAAATACTCTAAACAAGAAAGGTCCAACAATAGAGAGTAAGTAGTAAGTAGGTGTGGCCACACTCGGCCATAGCACAACCACGCAGGGTCAGCAAAAAAATTTCATCAAGGTTCATCAGTAGCAGTAGCATAATAATCTTCTCTCCCCCTTTTTGTCACAGATGCTCAAGGCGCCTGCTCCTCATCTGCCGGGAACTCTAGGTCTCTGAGGAGGCTTCTGATCTGTCCACTCCTAGCATCCCTCCGTTTGGCTTCTGCTTCAAGAATAACCAGCTCCGATCTGAGATGGCTTACAATTCTGGCGCGGAGGGCTGATTGTATTGTTGCAGCAGGGGGAAGAGCATCCTCCAGGGGAGCTGGAGCTGAGTCACCTACCATAAGAAGATCCTCATAAGCTATGTCCACTGCATGCTTCCCTTTGAACAGCTTGTGATCAACTGTGAAGACCTGCAGTTCCTCAGATAGTCCTTCACTAATCTCACCAAGCTCCGGATGCTGGGAGACCATCATCCCATAGATGAGGGAGGGGAGCACAATGGGCTTGCTGGAGGAAGCGCTGCCGGCATGAGTAGCTAGCTGAGGAAACATCACACTGCCCAGGCTAATGCGCCTCCTTTTCCCAATGGAGTAGAGAAGGTTAGCAAAGGTTTTGCTAACCTTCCCCCTGTGAGAGCTGGGGATCCAGTTTCTGATGCCCAGATGATATAACAAGGCATTCTTGGAGGTCAGTTCAGCAGCACTCAGATTGGGACCTCCCCAAGACAGGCACACTCCCCCTGTCAGGATCTTAGCCAGCATCTCAGGCTACACATCAGTGGGAGCTCTGGCATTCTCATGGATCCCAAGGAAATCATCAATTTTTTCTGGGGTAATAATAACTGTCTTACCCCGTACCCAACTACTTCCATACTCATCTACTCCTTCCTCACCAAACTTCTCTTCCATATTCACAATAAATTCCTTAACCAGAGCTATATTGAATCTGAATGGAAAGGTTAGGGACTTGAGCAGGTTTACCTCTGTGAGAAGCTGAATGATTGCTGCTGATCTGTACTTGTCTAAGTCCAGCCTCTTCTCTGACACAATATGCTTCCTCTCAACTGCACTCCAGGATTGAGAAGCACTTCTATTTCTGAACCAAATACCTCCCACTGTGGTTGCAGCTGTGTCTACCAATACAGGACCTCTCACAGAAGGTTCACCAGAAGCACCTGCATTTTCTTCACTAGATTCTTCTTCTTCACTGCTGGAGACTGGGATTAGGATAGGAGCTTTTCCTTTGTCTGAGGGAGGAGGAGGATGTGCTGCAGCAGGTTCTTGTTCAGGGGACTCAGCTACTGTTTCCTCCCCTTCACCCACAATGCCCGGGGACATAACCAGTGTTCTGCACCTTTCTTCTGCAGAACCTGCTACAGCATCCTCTGTAGCTTGTTCTTCTCTAGGGACTCCCTCAGCCACAGCCTCTTCAGATAGCACATCGGCACTGGATACGGGTTCTCCATCACGTACCAGGCGCCTCCTCTTCTGCGAAGTACCTTCATGAGGAGAGGGCTCGCTGTGCGACACAGGGAGAGGTGCTGGTTCCCATACCACCACATCCAGCCGCTGAGCAGGAGCTTCATTGAGCCCCTTGGTCCTCCTCTCAGACCTGCCTTGGCGGTCTGCTGCCAGATTCTTCTTCAACCCGCGCGTCTTCACCATTGTAGCTAGATTGCAGAAGGTTTGAGGAGCGTTCAGAGGCTGATCGGCAACGATTTTTGGGAAGCACCTTGCACCTTGTCTTTGCCCTAGAAAATGATTTACCCGTTATTTTCTTTTCCATTTTGAAGTTGTTAGATCACGTGGCTCACATGTGCCTTCTCCCATCATTAGCAACCAAAACATGTGAACAAGCTCATTTTGACCAGTTTGCTATAGCAGACACGAGCTGGTTCACCTACTTATTTCAGACGACAGCTTTGCTTAGAGAATCCTTAAGAGGTTCTGGTGGAGATTTCTTCACCCACACCTGGGATAGGCTAGAGGTTCTCCTCTTCTGACTCTCCAGCCTCCTATCTCTTCGTTTGTCATGTTTGGGTTTCCATACCTGTAAAACCTGTGGTTTTCCCTTGTCTTTACAATCCAGTGCCCTTGTGCAGTAGTCTTAGCGATCCTCCTCGGTGATTCTTTCCAGCAAGGAGCTTTTCTTGTAGCAGCATGAAACGGAGTCTTTATGCAGCATGTGTTGGTTCTGGATCTTGCTCCCCCTATTTCAACTGAGGAGGTTCTGTGCTGCTTCTTCAGATTGGAGATAATCTTTTGATTCCCAACACTTGTACAAGAATCCCTTTTATTCTGAGCCATTTGCTTTGTTTTAGAGGAAAGATGTGCCCGGTGCTGCAGCATCCTCTTGTTCACATATCTAGTTCCATCTTTGTCTGCATATTTTGAGAAGTCATCTGAATTATTCTTTTCATCTATCACAGCATCCGAGGCTTTAATGAAAACTGTCCCTCTAGAGCTTTCTTCACCAGTGTATCCAAGCCCTGTTCTTCCTTTTCCAAGTCTTTGGTAAGACAGAATTTCATCCAAGATATTCTTCTGGCAATCTGCTGTCTTGGCGGTTGCTGGAGAGGAGCCAACAGAGATCTGTCTTCCAGAGTCTTCCCTTTTCAGTATGGTAACTTGACTATTGGATGAGAAGAGACATTTCCTTCGTTCTTCTTCCAAGAGATTGACTCTGTCAGTCAAGGCTTGATTGGTCTGAAGAACTGCCTCACACTGTTTGAGTATCTTCCCCAGATAGTCAACAAGGCTGTCAGATGAGTCCTCTTCTTCTTCACTTTCAGATATGACGTTGGCATTTTAGGCAAGCAAAATGAAGTGCTATTCTAGTCACGCAAATATCAAACAATATTTATAACCGAGTGACCTCGGGTCGAACCCAAGAGAAAAGCTTAGACTAATTTACAACTAATTAATGATATTATTGAAAGTCTACGGATTTGTGGGGGATTTGTCCTCCTATAGAGGTATCTCTAGCAAGCACTAAAGATAAATGATATTTTTGGATTTTGGTTGATGAAACAAAAGAGTGACTAGGTATTCAACTTCTCTCCTAAGATATGAGGAAAATGAAATAACTCACTAACACATGCATGAACTACATTTGGTTGATAAAAGCAAGGCTAATGCATCGTCCACTCTAGGTTCAACTCTCGCTCCTTCCCTAGAGTGGAGAGGATACACAAAGGACATGGTTCTCAAACTCTCGCTCTATTGAACCGTGTAGAACTTGAGTCCCATAACCGCACCCTCTCGGTCTATTGGCCGGTTACTCAAATCCGCTTAAAACTTAGCCTAATGTCAAGAATGCATGTCGCTCTCACGCACAAACACTCCATCTATGATCATACAATAGCTATGAAACATCCTAAGGTCAACTCTCGCTCCTTCCTTAGGGGTTCTAACCAAGCATACTCACTTAAGCATTTCGTCAAACACTTGGTGTGCATACAATGAATACATAGCTAGGGCACAATATAATCAAACCAACCTTCATTCAATGCAATAAATTAGAGTTCTACATCATATCCAATCCTAGGGGATCCATTTAATCCCCAACCACAAGAACAACTACTCACTCATAATGAGTGTGCACAAATACATGAAAACTAAATGAGACATGAATGTAAATACAAAGGGTAAAGGGTTTAAGAGAAGTTGATGTAGAATCTTCGACTCAAGCTTGGTTCTTCACCCAAGCTTGGTCTTCTCCGAGCTCCAGTCGCCTAGGGTTGAGAAAATGTGGAAGCTCCTCTTTCTTCATTTCCATCTCATTCTATTTATACATTTTGAAGATTTCCAAAAAGTGCCCGAAGTGACCGAATTACATGATTCGTTCACTCCCTTGTGTTGATTCGGTCAAACGTCTTATGGAGCTCAACTGATTCGGGCATCTCTGGGCGAATCACTTCTCTTGGCCGAATCACCTTTGATTCGGTCACACCTTTTATGTGATTCAGCCGGTTGACCGAGTTGACCAGCGTTGACCGAGTCAAATAGTTGACTCGGGCGAGTCAACTTTTCAGAGAGTTCCAATTTGCCCGAGTTCTTTGATCCGGGCGAGTCAACTAGTCCAGGCCAAATCACCATTGATTCGGTCACACCCATTATGTGATTCGGTCAAATCTTCAGGACTTCCCCGAATCAGGTCAATTCGTGCAGCTGAGGGTGATTCGGTCAGGCTGGTGGGCGAATCACTAGTGATTCGGCCGAATCACTTCTGCAGTTTGCTCAGCTTTTCTTCTTTTGATCTCCATCGATCAGAATTCGCCTAGATTTTCTTCGGTCCACTTCGCATTGCGAGATACATAATTTTAACCTGAAATGGACGAAGAAATCATCAAATGACTTTATAAAATAGCGGAACAAATAAGAAGTAAGGGGAAAATATGGACAAATATAAGGTCATTTGTCCGCTCATCAAGATACTTCAATCCCATAGTGCAACTCTTCCTTCTTTAGCTCTTTGAGGTTGCAATCTGATACACTGGTTAGCACAACACAGTTTTCTTCATCACTTTCATCAGAGTCACTCCATTTTGCCGTCATGGACTTACTCTTCTTTTTCTCTGATTTTTTGAAGGATTTGCTTGGACAGTCAGCCTCAATGTGTTCATACCCTTCACAGTTCCAGCATTGAACTCCCTTTTTCATTTCTTTCTTCTCATCTTCATCCAGAGCTGGTTCCTTCCCTTTCCTTTTATTTTCACCACCTCTTTTGAATTGTTTTCGTGAGGAGGAGCTTTTCCCAGTTCTTGAGTCCATGTTCTTCAGGAGCTTTCCAAGGTTCTTGACAAGTATACTCAGCTGATCATCTGGAACTGTCTTCTGTCTCAGCTTTCAGTCCAACATTCTTGTCCTTGGTCGTGGTGTCTTCTTTAACCAGTTTCATCTCAAATTGTTTGAGAGACCCCATCAACTCTTCCAACCTCATGAATCTGACATTTTGAGCTTCTTCAATGGCCGTCACTTTCATGTCAAATTTTGTGGGCAGTGATCTGAGAACCTTCCTGATCAGCTTTTCTTCAGGAATAGGCTCACCAAGGGCATGGGCTTCATTTGCAAGATCACAGAGTTTAGCATTAAACTTAGTGACAGTCTCCTCTTCCAGCATTCTCAGATTCTCAAACTGTGTGGCAATGATCTGGAGTCTTGACAGCTTCACTCTATCAGTTCCTTCATGTGCAGTTTGCAGAATTTCCCACGCTTGTTTGGCCATGTCGCAGTTTGAAATCAACCTGAAGTTGTTAGCATCCACTGCAGCAAAAATTGCATTCAGAGCCTTTGAATTACCAGTTGCTGCAGCTCCTTCTTCAGCAGTCCATTATTCTTCAGGCTTTATCCTTGTGACTCCTTGCTCATCCATGGTGATTGGGGGTGACCACTGGACCAAGACAGCTCTCCATGTCTTCTCATCCATAGCCTTGAGAAAGGCTTTCATTCTAGCTTTCCAATATCCATAGTTGCTCTCTTCCAACAATGGAGGTCTGCTTGTGCTCTGTCCTTCCTTCATTGTCTTGGCTTCTTCAGAGACACTGTAGGATCTTTTACTCTGTGTGTCGAGCTCCCGCTCTGATACCAATAGAAATTTCATAGTGTCTCGATTAGGCAGATTTGTGAACAAGCAGTTGCTGCAGCACACTCTTGTTCCCTCGGAAATTGTCTCAGCAAACAATGAACAAGACAAAGTTTGTTCACCTAGTTCGGCCAATCTGCCTACGTCTGGGGAGGACTCTTCTCCAGTCCTCAATCCACTCAAAACAAAGGTTTCCAAGTACACTCGGTTACAACTCACGCAACCTATGCTACTCAACCTTATGTGGATCACTCAACACAATCAGAACAAGCTCTGACTTGTGACTGCACACCCTCTACAAATGTCAATCTAGAATAGCTACAGTCTTCTCAAAAACTCAGCCTATTCTAAACTACACTCACTCAGCAGGGTTGCTGTAGCAACTGCTGTAACACACAGCTGAAGCACAATTTGTCCGCGTCGCTCCAAGGCCTTCTGCCGAGCCGTTCGAACGATTCCACGAGCGCTGCACACTCTGGAATACTCCGCCTCACTCAGTGACCACCAGCCACTAGCGAGAACTGCCGCACGACACTTGACCGAGCCAACCACCCGTCAGTTCTTCTACGGCTGTCCTTGATCAACAAACAAGCACCCCTGCTCTGAATTGGCTTCCAGATCAAGCTTGGATCAGACTCTGCAAGTCCTGACCACCTTCTGCTTCTGTCACCACAGCTCTGCGCTCACGCTCTGCTCTCGGGTGATGATCGAAGAATTCGTCCGTCGCACACCAAGAATTGCTCTTTCCGAATTCTGTGTATGCACTCGTGTATCACTGAGCTTCGATCACCCACTCAGCTCTGAACATCTCTCGCTTAAATAGGAGCACCAGCTTTAAGCAATGTCCAGGTTTAGGCAATGTCCCAAAAGGAACAATTATCTCCTAAAATCTAGGAGATTAGATTTGATCTTTATCTTCAATGCAAATGTCCTTCTCTGACTAGTAAACCTCACTGGAAAATACTCCATAGTAATTTAGAAATTCTTCAGATGCTCTCTGTAGAGATTCCCGCCCTTCGATACAAGCCTAGGTAGCTGCTGCTTCTCGGACAGATGCACTAGCCAGTTGAACAAGCTCCTGCTGTAGCATCCCCTGCTGCAGCTGCTGCTAGATCACTTCTGCTGGACTGCTTGTTTACTTGTGCTGTAGCAACTCCTTGTTCACTTGTGACATTATCAAACCCGAACATGATGGCGGTGGTGCAGAAACAGATCCTGAAGCTGCTTGACGCAGGAGTCATTTACCCAATCTCGGACAGCAAATGGGTAAGTCCAGTGCACGTTGTGCCAAAGAAAGGAGGAATCACAGTAGAGGAGAATGCGCAGGGCGAGCTAGTCCCCAAGCGCATACAAACTGGATGGCGCATGTGCATCGACTACAGAAAGCTTAACGCAGTCACGCGCAAGGACCATTTCCCGCTACCCTTTATGGATCAGATGCTAGATCGATTAGCGGGAAAGCCCTACTTTTGTTTCTTGGACGGATACTCAGGGTACAATCAGATACCCATAGCTGCGGAAGATCAAGAGAAAACCACGTTTACCTGCCCATTCGGTACGTTTGCGTTTCGACGCATGTCATTTGGGCTGTGTAACGCGCCAGGTACGTTCCAACGTCTAGTCATGAGCATTTTTTTTGATATGATTGGTATATGCATAGAGGTGTTCATGGATGATTTTACTGTGTACGGAGGTACCTTTGACGCATGCTTAACTCATATCGATAAGGTCTTAGCGCGCTGCATTTCAAAAAACCTACTGCTCAATTATGAGAAATGTCATTTCATGGTATCGCATGGAGTAGTACTAGGACATATTATCTTGCAGGAAGGGATCAAGGTAGACAAAGCCAAAATAGATCTTATTTCTAATCTGCCTTATGCCACTAACGTGCGCGATGTGAAATCATTCCTTGGGCATGCTGGGTTTTACAGGCGCTTCATAAAAGATTTTTCTAAGATTTGTATACCCCTGTCTAACCTCTTGCAAAAGGATGTGTGTTTCGAATTTACTAATGAGTGCAGAGCCGCGTTTGATAAGCTTAAGGAGGCGCTGACAAGTGCGCCAGTGATGCGCGCGCTAGACTGGAGCCTGCCATTTGAACTGATGTGCGACGCAAGTGACTATGCAGTAGGTGCAGTCCTAGGACAGCGAGTGGACAAGAAGCCGCATGCCATTTATTATGCATCGCGCACACTGGACGCTGCGCAGAGGAACTACACCACCACGGAGAAGGAACTTCTGGCAATTATGTTTGCGCTGGAGAAGTTCCGCGCATATGTTCTAGGCGCCAGAGTCATCGTCTACACAGACCACGCAGCTATCCGTTACCTAATGTCCAGGAAGGAGACTAAGCCGCGCCTGATGCGCTGGGTACTCCTACTTCAGGAGTTCGACTTGGAAATCAAAGATAAGAAGGGCACAGAGAACACAGTCGCGGACCACCTGAGCAGGATCATGAAAGCAGAGGAGCCAGGGCGAATCACGGAGACATTCCCTGACGAGCATCTGATGGCGCTGATAGGTAAGGTACCATGGTATGCGCACATTGCAAATTACCTGGTCACAGGTACGTTTCCTCCTCATTTCACTAAAACCCAATGCATGAGAATAAAGCATGAGTCCAAGCATTACATTTGGGATGATCCGTATATGCTCAGAATAGGACCTGATCAGATTTTGAGGCTCTGCGTGCCTGACCATGAAATTAACTCTATTTTGATGTTTTGTCATGCGCACGCATGTGGAGGACACTTTGGTCCAAAGCGCACGAGCGGAAAGATCCTGGATTGCGGATTTTATTGGCCACACTTGTTTAGTGACTCGTATAACCACTGCAGGAACTATGACAAGTGCCAGCGCACAGGAGGCATATCTGCGCGCAATGAGATGCCGCAGACGCCAATTCTAGTGGATGAAGTATTCGATATTTGGGGGATTGACTTCATGGGGCCATTTCCTCCATCTTCCGGATATGAGTATATATTGGTCGCGGTAGATTATGTCTCCAAATGGGTTGAGGCCAAGGCTACCCGGAAGGATGATGGTAAGACGGTCGCTGACTTTTTGAGAACTAACATTTTTTGCAGGTACGGGGTGCCTAAGGCAGTCATAAGCGACCAGGGGACGCATTTTTGCAATAGGATTATGGCGCAGGTGTTCAAGCATTATGGAGTGCGCCACAAGACGTCCACCGCTTACCACCCTCAGACGAATGGACAGGCCGAGGTTTCCAACAGAGAGATCAAGCGCATCCTGGAGAAAACTGTGAGACCATTGCGCAAGGACTGGAGCCAGCGCCTTGATGATGCGCTATGGGCATACCGAACTGCACACAAGACACCAATTGGGACTTCACCGTTTCGGTTGGTTTATGGAAAAGCGTGCCACCTGCCAGTGGAATTGGAGCACAAAGCATACTAGGCGTTGCGCGTTTGCAACCTGAACCTAGACGAGGCCGGTAAGGAGCGCGCATTTGAGCTAAGCGAATTAGAAGAGCTGCGCCTGGATGCATATGAGGGACTGCGCGATTACAAGGCGCGCACAAAGGCATTTCAAGACAAAAATATCCTCAGACGCACTTTTGAGCCAGGAGACCAAGTACTATTTTCTCCTCGCGCCTAAAGCTCATGCCTGGGAAGCTGCGCAGCAAATGGACGGGACCATACACGGTTACCAAGGTTTTCCCCTACGGAACAATCGAGTTAGAAAACGAGCACCGGCATCGTTTATCAGGTCAATGGGCAGAGAGTCAAAAAGTATTGAGGAGAACCTTGGGATGGCACAGCGCGCGAAGTTGAATTGGCAGAGCCAGAGATAGCAGATGCGCAGGTTGCTGCGCCAGAGTCGCCACCAGATGCACCAGAGGGAGAACTGGGAACGATTGCTCATATTTCTTCTTCCTCTTTACCTAACCTCGTTACTTATGATTTATCACATACTTTTAACCATGCTGACCAACCTTTCGATCGTTTGCGCAGGACCAAGAAGAACGCAACACACGCACGAGCACGGGGTCACTCAGGAGCAAGAGTGTGGGAGGTCGCTGGTACACTTTCACGCAAGTAACGAGGTACAGTCGAGCCAACGACGTTAAACAAAGACACTTGTCGGGAGGTAACCCGATTCGTTCTACTTTTACACGTTTTTTTATAGTGCCTATATGTTTCTTTCTTATATTCTTTGTTTTGCTTGCATGCATGTGTGCATTCTCCGTGCGCTTGAGCTTGAGTCG
The DNA here is from genome assembly GCA_963678935.1 of Umbilicus rupestris. NCBI lineage: Eukaryota > Viridiplantae > Streptophyta > Magnoliopsida > Saxifragales > Crassulaceae > Umbilicus > Umbilicus rupestris. The sequence continues at coordinate 8,984,987 of OY787618.1, forward strand.
TGGGGACACGTCTCTGTTTAAGTGTGGGGGGGAGCGTTACATTTACATTTCACGTTTTTTTGAGCTTTGTAGTGTAGCTTATTTTAGTTGAAGAGAATAGTAGCAGTGGTGCGCTTGTGTGCGGGTTGCGCACACTGTTCAGCTTATATTGCGCTATTCATATTGCATGCGCTGCTATCAACTGTTTTAGTATTTTTTTTTCGTTTTTCTGCTCTTGTTAGTTGGGATATACAGGGGATGTGGAGTTGACAGAAACGCTCTAGAGAGGCGGTTAGTCGTTTGAGCTTCGAAGGTGAGGTATATGGTCGAGAGCGCTAGTGGAGGCCGGTGCTTCGCGACCTTCGGAACAAGAGAGCGCGCTCAGTCACGCATATGCCGAAGGTGAATACCCAAAGCGTGGCGAGGTGGGAAAACAGACCACCTTTCCTCTGGAAGTCGAGCTAGGGAAGGCGGGCGCGGGTGTAAATGCGTGCGCTGACCTGCGCAAATAGACCAAGGAGGAAGAGCGGAGCGTTATTCCATAGCTGCTATCCGGAGGCCGAGACTGGAACCGTTCTGGGAACATAGGAACCATAGATGAAGCTGTAAAAAAAAGAAAGACACCAGCAGATGATATGCGCTACAAAAGAATCAGCATGCGCACATACCAGCGTGCGCAAATTCATAAGAAAATCATCAAGAAAGCTTGAGTTCCCAGGAAGTGCACGGAAGAATCACCGCACCGGAAGAAGCTTGCGCTGTTAACCATATACCCTTCTTCGGAGTGAAAGCTGACAACCAGGAGCCTATGAAGAGCTATCTCCCAGCCATCCGAAATGATCTTCATCCCAGCTGAGAGGTAACAAAATTCGAAAATTATTATATTAAACTGTTGAAGGCAGTTGCTCGCAGGTGATAGAGCAGCGCAAGTTGAACAGTAGTGCAGATCGCGCTAGAGTGCAAGGCTGTGCGCTAGACTCCAGAGAGGTAATTGTATCCGTGCTCGAGTGCTTGTTCGGGACGAACAAGGGGCAAGTGTGGAGGGTTTGATAGAGCCTATTTATAAACACTATTTAGATCCTAACCCTATGCTTGTTTGCATTATTTTGTGTACAAGATTACTGGTTTCCAGTGTTTTTGTATTTCAGGGCGAGACGAGGGCCTAAGTCGGATACACGCTAACAGGCAGCGTTTAAGGAGCGCAACACACAGCCTGCGGAGCTAGCAACGCAAACAGGATAGAAAGTGGCAGAGTCGACTACGGTGCGCAGACCGATTGCGCTAACCAAGGTGCAGTGCGCCATGCGCAGAATAGTGGTGTTTCCAAATCTTGACACCATCAGATTTGGAAGTTACCAAGGTTGGGCCTCATGAGCAGTATATAAAGAGAGGAATGCTAGGGTTTATAAAAACATAAAAACAGAGCATCAATAGCACCAAGAGAGGACCACAGCACACGAGAGAGCGGCAGAACAGAAAAACACACGAGCCTACTGAGAGGACCTGAGCTAGCCGACTGCGCCAGCCGAGACTCTGCAACCTGCACGCACCTCCTTGTTGCTGTTTTCTTGGATACTTTAGATATTATTTACTGTTTCTATGATGTTTACTACTAGCATGTCTCGCTAAACGCTTGGTATCGGTTGGGCATGATTCTATGAGTATTTCCTTTAAGACTTGTGCTTAATGCATAGTTTGTTTGCTTGTATTAATTCTGTGCACACGGTTGACAGCTAGTTGCATGAGTAGGGGAAGCCTTGAACCGCAATCTTACTCTTGCTACTTGTTTGTTATATGTTAAACTAGTTGAATAGCTTAACGGTGACAACTAGGAGTAACGCGCTAGGATAATCAGTTGCTACTATGACAGGATTCGTAGCTGTTTAGACTAGTCTCAAGAATTAATAGCTCATGAACTTTGATCGGAACATGCGCATAAGTTAGGAAGCCTTGACCGGACACTAACTTCAGTAAATCAAACTATAGACGTTTAGAGTCGATGATAAGGAATACACTCATAGAGGATTGTCTGCGCCGATACTTTTCATAGTCATAGTACTTACTTTCTACTGCCTGCGCACGTCTAGTGCAATTCCTGCGTTCACTGCTGTTTACTCGCGCACTTGCGCAACCCAATCACTCACCCCCTAGTTTTCGTAAGTGCAAGATTCTAGTTAAAGCTAATCTACTTGCTCCCTGTGGATTCGACCCTGACTTAGCCGCTGTACTAAGTGGAGAAGGAAGGAATAAATTTGACGCGCACAACGACGCGCTATCAGATACCCACTTGATTGAGGTGGCACATAAGCTCTCTCTTGGTTCCTTACAAGATAGCTAACATCTTCAAATTCATCCGCATGCTTGGAGGTGCAAGAATCTTCGTCATGCGACGGGTTAGCGCATATGCTACAAGCTTGCGGATGTTCTCTTTTCTTGTTCAAATTCATGTTCCCAATAGATTGTGCTAAGGAATTTACCGTCTTTGCTAGGGAGTTGAAATCTTCCTTTGTTACGGCCTTAGAGGTTTCCTCCTTGCTCTTTTTCTTCAAGTGGTTCCTTTCACCACCCCATTGATGCGAATTTCATGCAATCTTTTCGATGATCTTGAAACCATCGGTAGCCGTTAAGTCCATCATTGCTCCATTACTCGCATGGTCCATATGGTTCCTTGCATCTTGGTCCATCTCATCGTAAAAGCTTTGCAATAATTGCCACTTGTTGAATCCATGATGAGGGCAACCTCTTTGAAGCTCTTTGAAGTGCTCATAAGCCTCATATAAGGTTTCATCGTCATGTTGAGTAAATTGATTGATTCTATCCAGAATCTTCTTTGTCTTGGCGGGAGGGAAGTATTGGATTAAAAAGGCTTGTGCTAGTCCCTCCCAAGTGTTGAATGTATCCGGTTCATGACTCATCAACCAATCTTTAGACTTCCCGGAAAGTGAGAACGGAAAAACCTTCATGTATACCCACTCTTGTTGGATGCTCGGCATTTTGTATGTGCGGCATAGCTCCGTAAATTGGGCCAAATGTGTATTTGGGTTTCCATACCCGTCAAATTGATGTGCGGCCACCATATGGAGGAGGGCTGATTTGATTTCAAATTCTTGGTCTTCTCCCTCCGGCAAGCAAATAGGAGAACCATAATGTCCAATGGTTGGGGCGATGTATGCCCCAACCGGTCTTTATTCTTCCTCTTGCGGAAGAGGAGCATTCCCTTGCCTTCTAGGAATTTGTGGATTCATATTTCCCGGTTGTTCGGCTCGTGTAGGCGAAGGAGTGTCCAAATGAGGAGTGTGAAGCTCGTGTGAAGCGGAGGGATGAGAAGGTTGGCTTGTAGTTGAGGTAGAAGCTTGTTCTTGTACTCTCTTTTTCCTTGCTCTAGTTTGCATTCAAACACCTATAAAGCAATCAAAGAGAGTTTTTGTAAGTGTGAACTTAAATAGAGACAAACAAGAATAGCACGCACGCAAGCAATTACGACAACTAATGAAAGAAAAATAGAAAGTGAAGTAAACTAACTAAAAGTAATACTATTTAGCAATCTAGTCTAAAAGCTAGTCCCCGGCAACGGCGCCATTTTGACGTTGGCGTTTTAGGCAAGCAAAATGAAGTGCTATTCTAGTCACGCAAATATCAAACAATATTTATAAGCGAGTGAACTCGGGTCGATCCCAAGAGAAAAGCCTAGACTAATTGATAACTAATTAATGCTACTATTGAAAGTCTACGGTTTAAGGGGGGTTTTGTCCTCCTATAGAGGTATCTCTAGTAAGTACTAAAGATAAATGATAGTTGGGTTTGTCTAATGAATAAATGGTGACTAGAGATTCAACTTCTCCCCTAAGATATGCGGAAAATGAAATACCTCACTAATACATGCATGAACTACGTTTGATTGATAAAAGCAAGGCTAATGCATCGTCCACTCTAGGTTCAACTCTCGTTCCTTCCCTAGAGTGGATAGGATACACAAATTACATGGTTCTCAAACTCTCGCTCTATTGAACCTTGTAGAACTTGAGTCCCATAACCGCACCCTCTCGGTCTATTGGCCGGTTACTCAAGTCCGCTTAAACTTAGCCTAATGTCAAGAGTGTATGTCACTCTCGTGCACAAACACTCCATATATGATCATACAATAGCTATTAAACATCCTAAGTTCAATTCTCATTCCATCCTTAGGAGTTGTACTCATGCATACTCACTTAGGCATTTCGTCAAACACTTGGTGTGCATACAATGAACACATAACTAGGGCACAAATAATCAAACCAAACTTCATTCAATACAATAAAATAGTGTTCTACATCATATCCAATCCTAGGGGATCCATTTGATCCCCAATCACATAAACAACTACTCACTCATAATGAGTGTGCACAAATACATGATTAATAAGTGAAACATGAATGTAAATACAAAGTTAAGGGTTTAGAAAAGTAGTCTAGGTCTTGAATGATCTTCAATCCAAGCTCCAATCTTCAACCAAGCTTCATCTTCTCCAAAGGTTTGATCTTTGCTCTTTAGGGTTTGAGAGTGTTTTTGAGTTTTCTTTAAAATTGAGATATATTTCTCTCTTCAAAGCTTTCCATTTATACCTAGAAGGTTTGACCAGCATTGACCGCGTTGACCGAATTGACCAGCATTGACCGAGTTGACCAGCATTGACCGAGTTGACTAGCGTTGACCGAGTTGACCAGCGTTGACCGAGTCAAATAGTTGACTCGGGCAAGTCAACTTTCCAGAGGGTTCGAATTTGGCCGAGTCACTTCTTGACTCGGTCTTGTGCTTCTTGACTCGGGTAGAACTGACTCGGGAGAGTCAAATAGTTGACTCGGGCGAGTCAACTTTCCAAAGAGTTCCAATTTGGCCGAGTGCTTTGATCCGGGCGAGTCAAATAGTCCAGGCCGAGTCACATTGACTCGGGCAAATCTTCATTATCATGATTCTTTTGCGCTTTCCCCCGCAATCGACTGGATTTTGTCCGAAACTCTTCTAAGCTGCTGCGTGACTCCAACTACTCGATATAAACCTGAACGCACGCGAAAAGCATCAAAAGACTTATATAACATCACGGAATGAACAAGAACTAAAAGGGGAATGCGCATAAATACTATGCACTTTGCGCGCACATCAGTTTGTTCACCTAGTTCGGCCAATCTGCCTACGTCTAGGAAGGGCTGAACTTCAACCCTTAATCCAAAAGCTTCTCAGGTCCACAGTACAACACGGTTCGACGAACGACACCTATGCTACCTGACCTAAACTAGTCACACAATCAGAACAAGCTCTGACTTGTGTATTGCACACCTAAAGACTTGAAATAATTTAGAATAGCTACAACTCTAATCCCACAAACTCAGCCTAGTCTAATTAACTCAATGTTACCTGCAGATTGCTATAGCACCTGCTGTAGCACACAGCTGGTACCAAACTGTCTGCGTTGCTCCAAGCCTTCTGTTGAGCCGATCGAACCTCTCCACGAGCGCTGCACACTCTGGAGCACTCCCCCTCACTCAGTGACCATCTGTCACTAGTGAGTTTAGCCGTCCAGTCACTTGACCGAGTTCGTCCACTCGTCAATACCTCCGCGGCCTCCCTTGATCAACCAATAAGTAACCGCTGCTCTGAATTGGCTTCCTGATCAAGCTATGATCAGACTCTCGAAGTCCTGATCACACTCTGCTTCAATCACCTCAGCTCTGCGCTGCTTTTGGTGGTGATTGAAGATCCTCTCGCACTTGAATTCCACTCTCACGGTATTCTGTGTACGCTCTGGTGTTTTCTATCTTGTCTTCGATACCTTTGACACTCTGCCCGGCCTCCTTTAAATAGGAACCCCCAGTTCCATCATTCAGTTTTTGGGAACCTTCAAGCAAAAATATCTCCTAATTTGTAGGAGATTAGATTTAATTTGCAAATCGAATCTTCTACAAACAAATCTTCCCCTCCATCTGGGAATCTCCACTGGAATATTCTCTCTGAGTATTTAGGAACTCTCTTGATGCTCACGGATGAACTGCCAAGCTCCTTCCGCGAAGATCCGAGCTGCTGCTGAAGAACAGATGTTACAGCTTCCTGAACCAGCTCCGGCTATAGCAGCAGCTTGTTCAGCCGCTAGTTCACTTGTGCTGGTTTTGTCAAAGACTGCCATACTGCATCATCAATCTCCCCCTTGGCATTTTGACAAAACCCTTGGCCACAGAAGGAGTCTTCCACGAAAAATAAATTTTAAAGACTTCCTATCATCAGTTCAAAATAAGTGTTGTGGCCACATTCGGCCTTTGGTTCAGCATAGCCACGCGGGGCTTCAAAAAAAATTAGAAAGTTCATCAATGGAGATCAATCAGTGGGACTTGGCTTGCTCTCCCCCTTTTTGGCAGAAATGGACAAGGGGGAAACACTTCAGTGCTCAGGAGGACATGACACAGAGCCCCAATGAGGATCTCAGTGTTTCGAATCTGGCTGTATCCAGGGGTTTGGTGTAGATGTCTGCAAGCTGATTTTCTGTACCAATATGTTGTAGAGCAATCGTTTTCTTCTCCACCAGATCACGAATGAAGTGGTGTCTGATATCAATATGCTTAGTCCTCGAATGTTGTACTGGGTTCTTGGAAATACTGAAGCACTCAGATTGTCACAGTACAAGACCATTTCATTTTGAGGCATCCCATACTCGGTGAGCATCTGCTTCGTCCAGAGCAGTTGAGCACAACAACTCCTTGCGGCAATGTATTCTGCCTCAGCTGTGGAGAGGGAAATACTGTTCTGCTTTGGACTGAACCAGGATACAAGATTATTCCCCAAGAAGAAGCATCCTCCAGAAGTGCTCTTTCGATCTTCAATACATCCAGCTCAATCTGCATCACTGTATCCTACCAGATTTGCATTTGTATCCTTCGAGTACCACAGACCATAGTTCACTGTTTCTGCTACATACCGAATGATCCACTTTACTAGTTGGAAGTGGCTTTCCTTCGGGCTAGCTTGGAAACGAGCACACACTCCAACTGAGAAAGATATGTCTGGACGGCTAGCAGTTAGATACAGAAGACTTCCAATCATACTTCGGTAGGTGGACTGATTTACTTCAACCCCAGCTTCGTCTTTGCCAACCTTGACGTGAATTGCAGCAGGAGTGCGTTTGTGGCTGGCTTTATCAAGCTGAAACTTCTTCACCAGATTCCGGTTATATTTGGTCTGTGATATGAATATCCCTTCATCTTTCTCAGCTACTTCTAGACCTAGAAAATAAGACAGCTCACCCACCATATTCATTTTGAATTCTTGTTTCATCTGCTCCACAAGCTGCTTCACCAACCGTTGTGACCTGGAGCCAAACACACAATGTCATCCACATAAATTTGAGCAATGACGAGATCTGACTTGGTTCTTTTTACGAAGAGAGTTTTGTCAGTTCCTCCTCGTTCATAGCCATGTTTCTCCAGGTAGATGGTTAATCGCTCATACCAGGCTCTTGGTGCTTGCTTAAGCCCGTAGAGGGCTTTCTTCAGCTTGTAAACATGATGGGGATAATGAGGATCTTCAAATCCTTTTGGCTGAGCTACATATACTTCTTCTGACAGATCCCCATTCAAGAAGGCACTCTTGACATCCATTTGGTAGAGTCTGAAGCCAAGATGACACTATAAAGCCAGGAGAAGTCTTGACGTTGGCGTTTTAGGCAAGCAAAATGAAGTGCTATTCTAGTCACGCAAATATCAAACAATATTTATAACCAAGTGACCTCGGATCGAACCCAAGGGAAAAGCTTAGACTAATTGACAACTAATCAATGCTACTAATGTAAGTCTACGGTTTTTGGGGGGGAATATGTCCTCCTATAGAGGTATCTCTAGCAAGCACTAAAGATAAATGATATTGTTGAGTTCTACTTAATGAATAAAAAGGGGTGACTAGGGATTCAACTTCTCTCCTAGGATATGAGGAAATGAAATAACTCACTAATACATGCATGAACTACATTTGGTTGATAAAAGCAAGGCTAATGCATCATCCACTCTAGGTTCAACTCTCGCTCCTTCCCTAGAATGGAGAGGATACATAAATGACAAGGTTCTCAAACTCTCATTCTATTGAACCGTGTAGAATATGAGTCCCATAACCGCACCCTCTCGGTCTATTGGCCGGTTACTCAAATCCGCTCAAAACTTAGCCTAATGTCAAGAATGCATGTCGCTCTCACGCACAAACACTCCATCTATGATCATACGATAGCTATGAAACATCCTAAGTTCAACTCTCGCTCCTTCCTTAGGGGTTCTAACCAAGCATACTCACTTAAGCATTTCGTCAAACACTTGGTGTGCATACAATGAATACATAGCTAGGGCACAATAAGATCAAACCAAACTTCATTCAATGCAACAACAATAGTGTTCTACATCATATCCAATCCTAGGGGATCCATTTAATCCCCAACCACAAAAGTAACTACTCACTCATAATGAGTGTGTACAAAAACATGACAACTAAAGGAAGCATAAATGTAAATACAAAGCTAGGGTTTAGAAGAGGATGATGTAGAATCTTCAATCCAAGCTTCAATCTTCCATCAAGCTTGATCTTCCTTGAGTTTTGTCGTCTAGGGTTGCAAAAAGTGGAAACTTGTCGTCTAGGGTTGAGAGAAAAAGCAAGCTCTTTTTCTTCACTTCTATCTCCTTCTATTTATACTCTTTGAAGTTTCCCAAAAAATGACCGAAGTGACCGAATCACTTGATTCGGTCAATGTCCATGTGATTCGCTCGAACCTTTTGTTCAGTGCAGTTTTGAGTTTGGGCGAATCAATTATCCTGGCCGAATCACTTTTGATTCGGTCAAATGTCTTTGTTTTGATACGGTCAAACGCCTTGTGGAGCTAAACTGATTCGGGCACCTTTGGGCGAATCACTTCTGATTCGGCCGAATCAGTTGTTCAGTAGCTTCTTGACTGGGCGAATCAATTTTCTTAGCCGAATCACCATTGATTCGGTCACACCCATTATGTGATTCGGTCAAACCTTCAGGACTTCCCCGGATCAGTCAATTCGTGCAGCTGAGGGTGATTCGGTCAAGCTGGTGGGCGAATCACTAGTGATTCGGCCGAATCACTTCTGCAGTTTGCTCAGCTTTGCTTCTTTTGATCTCCATCGACCGGAATTCGTCTAGATTTTCTTCGGGCCACTTCGTATTGCGAGATACATAATTTTAACCTGAAATACACGAAGAAATCATCAAATGGCTTTATAGAATTGCGGAACAAACAGGAAGTAGGAAAAATGTGGACAAATATAAGGTTATTTGTCCGCTCATCAAAATACCCCACACTTAAGACTTGTTCGTCCCGAACAAATATGTGCATAAGTCAAGCGAGAGTTTTCAGAAAAGGAATACTCACAAATCCCAATTGCAATCATCCATGAGAGTTTAAAGTTCAAATATAGCTAGCTAAGCAAGTAGTTCACTATCACCACAAATTGGAATAGAGTTGTGCAAATTATTCACTTCACGCAAACTCTAAGGATCATTCACTTCAATGCGATAATAAATGTTCATAGAATCGATGTCAACCTAGCATTCGTCAAATTCAAATTTCCGCTCAATTTCCTATGCAAGAAGTATGAAGAAAAGCGTTGCTAGCACAAAAATTTTGTCAAATCAATCACATATGCTTGCTAAGGGCAAGTCCATAAGCTCAAGACAATAAACTCGTTCTCGAAAATTAGGCTATACGTGATAAACCGCAAGAGAAGAGGAGTTTTGACAATGAACAATTTAGAATTTCCTCGTACAAATCTGGGTGCTCAAGTAATAAATTACGAGGGTCATACCTTAGACGCTTCCTAGATACCCAATGCAAAAACCTTGCTCACACCTATGCGAAAGAACTTGTGGAAAAGGCACAAAGTCAAGAATTAAGTGTGCCTATTTTTTTGCGTTTATACAAATGCTTTCGAGGGGGAAATTACCTTCCTAACCCTCGGCAAATGCAAAACCTTCAAAGTATTATAATTCTTTTTTTTTCTTTCTCTTTCAAGTGCCTTTTTTTCTTTTTCTTTTTGTTTTTTCTTCTTTCGCAAACATTTTGAAACACCCCACACTTAAGACTTGACAATGTGCCTAAATGTTATTTGATGGGGCATGAAGTGAGAGCAAAGCAAATGCAAAGGCCAAATAGGGACGCTAAAATCACCTAAGAGCAACCAAGAGCAAGCACAAGGTTTTTGTATGAAAACATTTTTTATTTTGTGCTCGCTAAACTCAACTTCATTTTTCATGCAGGGAAAGAGCTTAAAAACGAATCAAACTAAGCTAGCCGAACATCGAATCATGTGAATAAAATCATCACAAAGAGGATCAATCGACTTAAAGATGCGATTCATGAATTTAAAGCACAACTCAATCCAAAAATTTTTTTGATACTACTTAATTGCTTAGCAAACATTACTTCGTGTGATCAATACTTAAAGTTTGGATGAGAGCAATTATGTGAGTGTAATGTGCTCAAAGTGAGTGTGTAGCATAGAATCAAGTGGTAGAAAATCAAAGCAAAAGCGCAAAACACCCCACACTTAGAATTTTGCTTAGTCCCTAAGCAATATAAAGAACAAAGGATGGTAAAGAGAAAGTTGCGAAGGAACTTCTCTCGTGTGGAGGTAGCCTAATGCACATCCGTCCGTGTATGATGCTCTTGGCAGTTGCAATAAATCTGAAACTCACAAAAAAAATCAGCGCAACACTTGAATTCCCGTGTTTAAAACAGCTAGCTATGCGAGATATAATTAATGGAGAACATATAGCTAGGCATGAGGTTAGAAGACAAATGCGCAACAATGTATATGATGAGTTCACTTAGATATGTTTGTGTGCATCAAAAGTCATGAATTTTTGCATTAATGTGCTTGAGAAAGGTTTTGAACAATGGCAAATAAGAGGCAGAAATTTCCAAACTCAAGACAGTGCTGCTGAAGAGTGCCCGAATCACTTGATTCGGTGACGGCTAAGAATTGATTCGGTGACACCAGGGCGAATCACTTTTGTTCGGATAAGAGGTTGGCCGAATCAGGTGATTCGGACAAGGCAAAAATGATTGATTCGGCCAGTGTCCGAATCACTTTAGTTGGGATAGAGCTTTGCCCGAATCACACTTGATTCGGACAAGGCCAAAAGTGGTGATTCGGCCTGGGTGCACGAATCAATTTACCTGGGCAGTTCAAAATAGTGTTTTTTTTAAAGAAAATCTGCCAGAGAAACATTCAAGTGCCACAACCAATTTTCATAGTCAAAATATCGCGGCGAAGCGCGTCAAATATATATGGACAAGTCAAGCCGAATACATGTCAATTAAAATATCACAAGTCATGACACAAAATTGCAGCAAACTAAACTTCATCCCCTTGGTTGCCACTGCCAGCTTCAGGAGCTCCTTCAACATTGCCTCCCTCCACTCTCCCTTCGAACATGGCTGAAAGTGAGTCACTCGCAGCTGCGGTAGGCACAGCCGGCTGAGGTGGTGGCTGAGAGAAAGGAGCTGGAGGCGGTGGAAGGTCTGAAATACCCATGTTGGCTGCCATACGCACTATGACATTTCCTTGCCATGCAACAAAATCGAGGACAAGGGTGGATAATACCTCATGGGAGCGAATGAGCGTCGTGTGAGAATCTGAAAGCGAGTCCAAGCGTGCGCTCAACAATTCCAGGCCTTCGCGTGGGATGGGCTCAGGCTCGACTGGAGGAACGGCAGCGGGAGAGGGTCTGGAATTCGGCATAGGCTCTGAGGTGTGGGCGGCTGGAGCGGCTGCTGCTGGCATGGGTGGCTCGCTGGCCTGCCTGGGTGGTGTCTCTATATCAGGGAGTCCATGCTCCTTTCGCTTCCTCTCTATCCTCTTCTCCAAGTGTTGTGGCACATCGGGTCGAGTAATCCAACGAAGCGTCTTAGGCTCTATCATGTGCATCTTTCGGAGAGTTTCCAGGTTCAGAATTTTCTTTGGCAAGATATCGCAGCGGTCTAAATTGAATCCCAGCCACTTCGCGAGAAGTGTAATAAATGTCCCGCCACCTAGAGCGCGCCCTTTGTACTCCTTTCTCTGATATGACTCAAACTGAAACGTCAGTGCATCTACAATGTTTACTGATTTGCCGCGAGAAATGAGGAGCATCAAGTCCAAGTCCGATGTGTTCACGTACCTGCCCCCATCCTTGCGGCTGTGAATTGATGTAGCTATGATACGGTGAATCAGCCGCCAAACTGGGGAGGTAATCATCGTGGCTGGCTGAGGGGAGGTGAAGAAAATGTCCTTCGCGGCGAGGTCCACCCAGAAATGGTACCGTTCGCGCTCTCTGAAATGCGGGGACACACCAAGCTTAGTGCACCCAAAAGCTGTGCAAATATCAAGCGCGGGCAGGGTAAAAGTCTGCCCGCCTAATCGGAAGGTCCAAGAAATGACAGTTTGGTTCCTCCAGCCATTGTGCGTTCTACTACCCTCAACATCTTCCTTCGTCGCAGAAAATGATGCCATGAATTCCTTCACCATCCTCGGGTAAGTACCCGGATCATCCATCAAAATATAATGCATATCACTAGCACGAAGGTAATTTCTGATTTCATCCATAACTTTAAGCCTGCTCAGTGCGGCATGATCAGGATAAATGGGAGCCAATACCTCATCATTCTCGTGCTGCGTCAATAAAGCTTGCATCTTGGCATCCGCAGCAAGGATTTCTCCAGTAAGATAGCGGGGTCTCCTTACCTCTGCTGCTCCGGAATGAGGGATAACTGCCAGCCTAGCTTGCGAGCGCGACGACTCTCCCACGGGTCTGAAATCGTCGGAAGAGGAGGATGAAGATGATGAACTGACTGGAGACGGCGGGGGAGAGGAGCGGATTATGATACCACTAGTAGCTCGCCTTGGCTTCGGTTTGTTTTTGGCTGGAGCTTTGGCTTTAGGTTTAGGTTTAGCAATGCCCTTACCCTTTTGAGCTGCTGTCAGCTTCTTGGCAGGCGGTGGTCGAGGCTTTCCTGTAGTCGTCAAGTTAGTCCTGGCCATTGTGAAGCTGAGGAAGGAGAAGGGTGACTCGGGGAGGCTACGGTTGAATCGGGCGAGAAGACTCGGAGAAGCCGCGGCTGAATGGGTGTCACGGAGTGCGAACACGGTTCAGGGTTAGCTCGGAGAGGGAGGGATTTGGTTGGGACGGTCGGACGGAAGCGCTCGGGGTCTGAGGTAGTCGGACGGAAACGTGTTTAGGGCTCGGGCGGAAGAGTGAGCGAATAAGATGGATTCGCACGAATAAATCTCAAACTTCCAGCGAATAAATCTCAAACTTTCGCAAACTTCCAGCTTCCAATCGAGCAACAGGTGCGAATGTTTCTTCAAAATCCACTCCCTCAATCTGAGTGTATCCTTGTGCAACGAGTCTAGCCTTATTCCTTGTAATGTTTCCTTTTTCATCTGACTTATTTTTGAAGATCCACTTGGTCCGTATGATGTTTGTCCCTTCAGGTCTGGGCACAAGGTCCCACACATCATGTCTTTCGAACTCTGCCAACTCTTCCTACATGGCCAGCAGCCAATATTCATCACTTATTGCTTCTTTGATGTTCCTTGGCTCTGTAAGGGATATGAAGCAAGAATTGCAGATCGAGTCACATAAGCTGAAGAGAGACGAGCTTCTGGTTCTTATCCCTTCCGTAGGATTTCCAATTACATTGTCCAGTGGATGATTTCTCTGTATCTTCTTTGGAGGTTGTCTCGATGATGGGAGAGGTTCTCTGTCATCTTGCCCAGTGACTGAGTTGTCTGTTTGTTGATCAGGACTTTCTGCTTCAGTATTTGCTGTAGCATCTTCTTGCACCACTTCTTGTTTACTTCTGTTATGATTACTTGTGCCTCCTTCTGAGTTAGAGTCTTCATCTTTCGTACTTGTGGGGATTTCATCTTCCATGTCATTGATGACAACGTCGATGGATTCCATCACTGTTCTAGTTCTTTCATTGTAAACACGATAGGCACGGCTGTTGACTGAATAACCCAAGAATATTCCACGGTCACTCTTAGGATCGAGCTTTCTTCGGTATTCCCGATCTCTCAAAATGTAGCAGCCGCTTCCAAATATGTGAAAGTATTTCACCGTAGGCTTCTTCTGATTCTAGAGCTCATAGCATGTTCGCTTGGTCCCTTTTCGAATGGTGACTCGGTTGATGATGTAGCAAGCAGTATTCATTGCTTCAGCCCAAAAACGCAGAGGAATTTTCTTGGCATGAATCATAACTCGCGCCATTTCTTGGATGGTTCGATTCTTGAGCTCCACAACACCATTTTGCTGAGGGTGATCGGTGAGGAGTATTGATGGGTAATTCCCCGGTCATTGCAGAATTTGTCAACAGATTCATTCTCAAATTCTCTTTGTTAAGGTATGTGGCATCATTGACAAAACAAGCGCAAGAAGTTGCTACAACATCCCCTGAAGATCGAAGCTGAGGGATACACGAGTGCGTGCGCAGAATCCAGAGAGAGGAATTTTGGTGTGCGACGGACGAGTTCTTCGATCATCACCCGAGAGCAGAGCGTGAGCGCAGAGCTGTGGTGACAGAAGTAGAAGGAGATCAGGACTTGCGTAGTCTGATTCGAGCTTGATCAGGGAAGCCAATTCAGAGCAGTGGTGCTTGTTGGTTGATCAAGGGCAGCCGCGGAAGAACTGACGAGTGTGTGGCTCGGTCGAGTGTCTAAGCGGCAGTTCTCCCTAGTGGCAGGTGGTCACTGAGTGAGGGGGAGTATTCCAGAGTGTGCAGCGCTCGTGGAATCGTTCGATCGGCTCTGCAGAAGGCTTTGGAGTGACGCGGACAATTGTGCATCAGCTGTGTGTTACAGCAGTTGCGACAGCAACCCTGCTGAGTGAGTGTAGTTTAGAATAGGCTGAGTTTTGAGGAAACAGTAGCTATTCTAGATTGACATTTGTAGAGGGTGTGCAGACACAAGTCAGAGCCTGTTCTGACTGTGTCCAGTGATTCACACAAGGTTGAGTAGCATAGGTTGCGTGGAGTTGTAACCGAGTGAACTTGGAGACCTTTGTGTTTAGTGGATTGAGGAGTGGAGAATAGTCCTCCCCAGACGTATGCAGTGGCCGAACTGGGTGAACAAACTTCTGTCTTATTCATTGTTTGCTGAGATAATTTCCGAGTGAACAAGAGTGTGCTGCAGGAACTGCTTGTTCACAAATCTGTCTAACTGAGACGCTGCGAATTTCAATTGGTATCAGAGAGGGAGCTCAACACACAGAGACAGTGTCTCTGAAGAAGCCAAGACAATGAAGGAAGGACAGAGCACAAGAAGACCTCCATATTTGGAAGAAAGAAAAAATGGATGTTGGAAGGCGGGAATGAAGGTCTTCCTAAAGACGATGGATGAGAAGACTTGGAGAGCAGTAGTGTCTGGATGGTCACACCCTCTGATCATCGACGACAAAGGAGTTGCACTAGAGAAATCAGAGGAGACATGGACAGCTGAAGAGGAAGCTGTAGCAACCAGTAACTCCAGAGCCTTGAACGCGATTAATAGAGCCTATTTATACGCATTATTTAGATCATAACCCTATGCTTGTTTGCATTATTTTATGTACAAGATTACTGGTTTCCAGTGTTTTTGTATTTCAGGGCAAAACGAGGGCCTAAGTCGGATACGCGCTAACAGGCAGCGTTTAGGACGCGCATCACACAGCCTGCGGAGCTAGCGGCGCAAACAGAAGAATTGGCAGAGTCGACCACGGTGCGCTAAGCAGATGCCGTGCGCCAGGCGCAGATGTTGGTGTTTCCAAATCCTGACACGACCAGATTTGGAAGTTGCCAAGAGTGAGCCTCTGAGCAGTATATAAAGAAGAGAAGGAGGCTAGGGTTACAGAGACACACAGACGATTCTCAGGACTCACAATTCGTAGACCCAGGAGGCATTGCGCAGCAGGACTGGAAAACACACGAGCTTGTTGAGAGGATCTGCGCTAGCCGACTGCGCCAGCCAAGACAGCAACCTGCACGCACTGTTTGCTATTGTTTTCTTGGACACTTTAGTTATTATCTACTATTTCTATGATGTTTATCACTAGCATGTCTAGCTAAACGCTTAGTATCGGTTGGACATGAATCTATGAGTATTTCCTTTTGAGACTTGCGCTTAATGCATAGCTTGCTTGCTGATATTAATTCTGTGCACATTACTGGTAGCTTGTTACATAAGTAGGGGAAGCCTTGAACCGCAATCTTACTCTTGTTGCTTGTTGTTGTCTGTTAAACTAGTTGAATAGCCTGACGGTGCCAACTAGGAGTAACGCGCTAGGTTAGGCAATTACTACCTTGATCGGATTCGTAGTTGTTTAGTCTAGTGTAAGAATTAATAGCACATGAACTTTGATCGGAACATGCGCACAAGTTAGGAAGCCTTGATCGGACACTAACATTAGCAAATCGAGCTATAGACATTTAGAGTCGATGATAAGGAATACACTCATAGAGGATTGTCTGCGCCGATACTTCTCATAAGTCATAGTACTTAATCTCTATTGCCTGCGCACGTCTAGTGCAATTTCCTGCGTTACGATACCACTGTTACTTGCGCATCGCGCAACCCCGATCACTCACCCCCCAATCTTCGTAAGTGTAGGTTACTAGCTAAAACTGAACTGCTTGCTCCCTGTGGAGATCGACCCTTACTTAACCGTTGTACTAGTGGAAGAGGAAGGAATTAATTTGACGCGCACAACGACGCGCGATCAGCGATATTTGCCGCTGTTGACGCAAATAATTTAAGGCTGATCTCTGACTGTGAAGTTGCCAAGCAAGCATGGGAGATCCTCCAGACGGCGCATGAAAGGATCAAGACTCTTGCTGCAAACTGGAGAGACGAAGACGGTGAAGCAGATTCTGAACTGATAAGCAATGTTGCTCTGACATCTGTAACTGATTTGGAGAACACCGTTTCAACAAAGCCAGAAATTGTTCATGGTGTTGAGAAGTCAGACAGTGGTGATGATGAGGAAATCACTGAGGAGTCCATTGCCAAAAACTTTACCCTACTGCACGAAGAGTATCTGCGAGTCATGGAGATCAACAAAGGATTGACTGCCAAAGTTTCAGACCTGCAAGAAAAACAAGAGGAGCTTGATAATGTAGTATGGCAGTATTTGACAAAACCAGCACAAGTGAACAAGGAGTTGCTACAACACAAGTAAACAAGCAGTCCAGCAGAAGTGAACTAGCAGCAGCTGTAGCAGGGGATGCTATAGCAGGAGCTTGTTCAACTGGCTGCATCATCTGTCCGAGAAGCAGCAGCAATATGGGCGTGTCTAGAAGGGCTGGAAACTCTATGGAGAGCATCTGAAGAATTTCTAAACAGCTGTGGAGTATATTCCAGTGAGGTTTACTAGTCAGAGAAGGAGTTTGCATTGTAGATAAATATCAAATCTAATCTCCTAGATTTTAGGAGATAATTGTTCTTTTTGGCACATTGCCTAAACCTGGACATTGCTTAAAGCTGGTGCTGCTATTTAAGAAGAAGGGGTTTAGAGCAGAATTGTTGATCGAAGCTGAGGGATACACGAGTGCATACACAGAATTTAGAGAGAGCAATTTCGGTGTGCGACGGACGAATTCTTCGATCATCACCCGAGAGCAGAGCGTGAGCGCAGAGCCGTGGTGACAGAAGCAGAAGGGAATCAGGACTTGCAGAGTCTGATTCGAGCTTGATCTGGAAGCCAATTCAGAGCAGTGGTGCTTGTTGGTTGATCAAGGGCAGCCGTTGAAGAACTAACGGGTGTGTGGCTCGGTCTAGTGTCTAAGCGGTGGTTCTCGCTAGTGGCAGGTGGTCACTGAGTGAGGGGGAGTATTCCAGAGTGTGCAGCGCTCGTGGAATCGTTCGAACGGCTCGGCAGAAGGCTTTGGAGCGACGCGGACAAATTGTGCTTCAGCTGTGTGTTACAGCAGTTGCTACAGCAACCCTGCTGAGTTGAGTGTAGTTTAGAATAGGCTGAGTCTTGAGAAGTCTGTAGCTATTCTAGATTGACATTTGTATAGGGTGTGCAGACACAAGTCAGAGCCTGTTCTGATTGTGTCAAGTGATCCACACAAAGGTTGAGTAGCATAGGTTGCGTGGAGTTGTAACCGTGAGTACTTGGACACCTTCGAGTTTAGTGGATTGAGGACTGGAGAATAGTCCTCCCCAGACGTAGGCAGTTGGCCGAACTGGGTGAACAAACTTCTGTCTTGTTCATTGTTTGCTGAGACAATTCCTGAGTGAACAAGAGTGTGCTGTAGCAACTGCTTATTCACAAGTCTGCCTAATTGAGACGCTGTGAAATTTCAGAGCTGCTGAAGATGATCACTTCTCTTACGGATCAGGTTGCCCAGCAAGAAGAGAAGTTTGCTGCAGAAAAGGAAGAGCTCAACCTCTACCGGAAGACTACAAAGATGCTTAACAGTGGAACAAGCACTCTTGAAGATATTCTAGCTCGCCAAAGATATGGAGGAGGCTACTCTGGTCTTGGATACACTGGAGAAGAAGGTTCTGAAAGTACTGTATTCATCAAAGCTACGGAGCTAGAAGATGCTGAGATTGCAGTGGAGAAAACGGTCCTGTCCCAGAAACCAGTTCAGAAGAAGGTGCATAGAAGGGTGAACAAGAGGCTGCTACAGCAACCGTTGTATCAACCACCTATAGCAGAAAAGAAACCCAGGAGCAAAAGTCGCATATGCTATTTTTGTGATCAGGATGGACACATTCAGAGGAGACGCCCGATCCTAAACAAGTATTGGAGAACTCAGAGACCTCCCACAGACGGACACCGTCGGATGAAGCCAAGGATTAGACGTTGCACCCTCAGCTCATCAAATCCGATGAAGGAACAACACTGTCCGATTGAGCATAGAAATCGCAGGTGCACTGGAGGGACAACGAGCTGGAGAATGAGGATCGAGAAGGATGCTGGCACAGAGAGGATGAGACACCGAAACAATGCCAGAAGGAAAGGAAGAGTTGCTTGTCACAACAAATCTCGGAAGGAGCATGTTCGAAAACTAGTACAAGTATGGGTGCAGAAGCAGCCACCTGATTTTCCCCCAAAGCCAACCAAAGAAGCACATGTTGACACATTGGAATGCCCTCTCCTGTGGATGGAGAAGAGGTGTTGGCATACTCGCTGAATTTTACTGTTATCCCCCTCTATCATTTGTGACAAAAAGGGGGAGAAGAGGAGAAGAAGAGAAGAGGTGCTCTTATAGATGATGCTCTGGTTTTGTCAAAAATGCCAAGGGGGAGATTGTTAAGGTATGTGGCATCATTGACAAAACAAGCGTAAGAAGTTGCTACAACATCCCCTGAAGATCGAAGCTGAGGGATACACGAGTGCGTGCGAAGAATCCAGAGAGAGGAATTTTGGTGTGCGACGGACGAGTTCTTCGATCATCACCCGAGAGCAGAGCGTGAGCGCAGAGCTGTGGTGACAGAAGTAGAAGGAGATCAAGACTTGCGTAGTCTGATCCGAGCTTGATCAGGGAAGCCAATTCAGAGCAGTGGTGCTTGTTGGTTGATCAAGGGCAGCCGCGGAAGAACTGACGAGTGTGTGGCTCGGTCGAGTGTCTAAGCGGCAGTTCTCCCTAGTGGCAGGTGGTCACTGAGTGAGAGGGAGTATTACAGAGTGTGCAGCGCTCGTGGAATCGTTCGATCGGCTCGGCAGAAGGCTTTGGAGCGACGCGGACAATTGTGCATCAGCTGTGTGTTACAGCAGTTGCTACAGCAACCCTGCTGAGTGAGTGTAGTTTAGAATAGGCTGAGTTTCGAGGAGACAGTAGCTATTCTAGATTGACATTTGTAGAGGGTGTGCAGACACAAGTCAGAGCCTGTTCTGACTGTGTCCAATGATCCACACAAGGTTGAGTAGCATAGGTTGCGTGGAGTTGTAACCGAGTGAACTTGGAGACCTTTGTGTTTAGTGGATTGAGGACTGGAGAATAGTCCTCCCCAGACGTAGGCAGTTGGCCGTACTGGGTGAACAAACTTCTATCTTGTTCATTGTTTGCTGAGACAATTTCCGAGTGAACAAGAGTGTGCTGCAGCAACTGCTTGTTCACAAATCTGTCTAACTGAGACGCTGCGAATTTCACTCTTCCATGATAACTCCTTATAGCTGAGGTTCTGAGATTCTTCTATTGCTCAAGATGAGAGATCAGGGTTGCTATAGCTCCCCCTATGTCTGATTTTTCCCTGATAAAATCAATCCACGTAAATCTTGTATAATCATCCACGCACACAAAAGCACACCTCTTCCTTCCAAGACTCTCTACCTCCATCGGTCCCATTAGGTCCATGTGTAGCAGCTGTAGAAGTCTGACAGTGTTGATGGTGGTTTTTTTGGGGTGAGAAGCTTTTTTCTGCTTTCCTATCTGGCACTCTCCATAAATAGTGCTGACTTCACCTTTGATTTCTGGAACGCTCCTGACCAACCCTTCTGCTGCAATCTTCTTCAGGGTTCTTAGGTTGATGTGACCCATCCTCTTGTGCCACATATTCATTTCTTCTGTGCTAGTCATCAAGCATCCTGATAAGGAGTGAGCTTTACCAACTTTGAGAAGATAGCAGTTGTTCTTTAATCTGGATCCATGCAGTATGCACTCCCCCAGATTATTGTAGACTTAACAAGAATTTTGAGTGAATTTTATCTGGTGAGTCCCGTCACAGAGCTGGCTGATGCTTATGAGGTTTGCCTTTAATCATTCCACTAGCATGACATTTTCCAGAGGAGGCAGTCCTGTGACAGCCAGGGTCCCCTTTCCTAGAATTCTACCTTTCAGCCCATTTCCGAACTTAACATGTTGCACTGAGCAAGGTTTAACATTTTTGAGGAAAGTTCTCTCTCCAGTCATGTGCCCTGAGCATCCACTGTCAAAGTACCAGCTTTCTTTATGAGTTGCTCTAGCTGTGCTAACCAAAGCAATGTGTATCATCTTGGATCTTCTCTGCTGACGAGAGATCTTAGGGAGATTCTGACGAGTCGAGGTGGAAGGACAGTTTCTCTTAATGTGTCCACTATGACCACATTTGTAACACCTTTGATATTTGCGAATGGTCTCTCTTCCAGTAGTGTGAAGATGATGCAGAGGTTGCTGTAGCAGATTCTTGTTCACATTTCTGTACCTCTTTCTCTCAGCATGACTTACTACTTTTCGAATGGATCTGTACCTGGCCATGTGACATTCATCTTCACTGAGATTAGTATCCTCTTCACTCCAGTTTACTGACTGAGAGTTGTTGTTTTTCTGATCTGAGTTTGACAGTGGTTTGCTGCTACAGTCAGCCTTTCGATGACCATACCCCTCACAATTCCAGCATTGGATGCCTTTCCTTCTTTCTTTTCTTCTTCCTCTTGGGCGGGTTCTTTGGCTCTTCTCTGATTTCCTCCACCTCTTCTGGATTGTCTTAGAGTGGTTGAGGTCTGACCAGACCTTGTTTCCATATTTTTCAAGAACTTCCCCAGATTTTTTTACCAGCAAACTGAGTTGATCATCAGCTGAGGGCTTCATCTCTTCTGTTTTAGCTTTCAATCCAACATTTTTGCTTTTGAGGGGAGCATCTTCTTTGAATAGCTTCATCTCAAACTGCTTGAGAGATCCAATTAGTTCTTCCAGCCTGATGTACCTGACATTCTGAGCTTCTTCAATGGCGGTCACCTTCATGTCAAATCTGGATGGCAATGATCTGAGAACCTTCCTAATTAGCTTTTCTTCAGGGATAGGTTCTCCAAGAGCATGAGCTTCATTTGACAGGTCACACAGCTTGACATTGAATTCTGTGATGGTTTCCTCCTTCTGCATTTTCAGCCCTTTAAACTATGAAGTAATCATCTGCATTCTAGATATCTTCACTTTGGGAGTCCCCTCATGAGCAACTTCCAAGATCTCCCAAGCTTGATTTGCATTGTCACAATTGGAGATTAATCTGAAGTTGTTGGCATCCACAGCAGTAAAGATTGCATTCAAGGCTTTTGAATTGCCAGTTGCTGCAGCATCCTCTTCAGCAGTCCATTGCTCTTCAGGTTTCTTTCGACTGACTCCTTTTTCATCAATGGTTTTGGGAGGGGCCCACTCTGTCACCACTGCTTTCCTCACTTTCTCATCAATAGCCTTGAGGAAAGCCTTAATCCTAGCCTTCCAATAGGCATAATTGCTTTCTTCTATCAGTGGAGGGCGGCTTGTGCTTCGTCCTTCCTTCATTGTCTTGCTCTACTCAGCTAGGTGCACAGGATCTAGACTCTGTATGTTGAGCTTCGGCTCTGATACCAATTGAAATTCGCAGCACCTCTGAGTTACAGATTGTGTACAAGCAGTTGCTACAACACACTCTTGAACACCCAAATCTGATGCAGCAAGATAGAACAAGGAACAATGGTTTGTTCACCCAGTTCGGTCAATCTGCCTACGTCTGGGAAGAGCTGAACCCCAACCCTTAATCCACTAGCTTCTCAAATCCACAGTACAACACGGTTCGACGCACGACACCTATGCTACCTGACCTAAACTAGTCACAAAATCAGAACAAGCTCTGACTTGTGTATTGCACACCTATAGACTTGAAATAATTCAGAATAGCTACAACTCTGGATCCCAAAGACTCAGCCTATTCTAATTAATGCAATGTAACCTACAGATTGCTATAGCACCTGCTGTAACACACAGCTGGTACCTAAACTGTCAGCGTCGCTTCAAGCATTCTGCTGAGCCGATCGAACCTCTCCATGAGCGCTGCACACTCTGGACCCCTCACTCAATGACCACCTGTCACTAGTGAGATTAGCCGTCCAGTCACTTGACCGAGTTCGTCCACTCGTCAATACCTCCGCGACCTCCCTTGATCAACCAACAAGCAACCGCTGCTCTGAATTGGTTTCCTGATTAAGCTATGATCACACTCTGATTCAATCACCTCAGCTCTGCGCTCACGCTCTCCTCTTGGTGATGATTGAAGATCCTCTCGCACTTGAATTCCACTCTTCTGTGTACGCTCTGGTGTTTGCTATCTTGTCTTCGATGCCTTTGACACTCTGCCCGGCCTCCTTTAAATAGGAACCCCCAGTTCCATCATTCAGTTTTTGGGAATTTCCTTCAAGCAACAATATCTTCTAATTTGTACGAGATTAGATTTGATTTGTAAATCTAATCTTCAACAAACAAATCTTCTCCTCCATCTGGGAATCTCCACTGGAATATTCTCTCTGAGTATTTAGAAACTCTCTTGATGCTCACGGATGAACTGTCAAGCTCCTTCCGCGAAGATCCGAGCTGCTGCTGAAGAACAGATGCTACAGCTTCCTGAACCAGCTCCGGCTATAGCAGCAGCTTGTTCAGCCGCTTGTTCACTTGTGCTAGTTTTGTCAAAGACTGCCATACTGCATCATCAATGTGTTTCGTCAAACACTTGGTGTGCATAGAATTAACATGAAGAATAAGCATAAGAATTTTCAATCAAACTTCACCATATAGATAAAAGAACATGTTTTGCATTACAATCTAACCTAAGGGATCCATAAGAATCTCTGCTACACAACTACCCACTCATGGTGAGTGACGTTGGCGTTTTAGGCAAGCAAAATGAAGTGTTATTCTAGTCACGCAAATATCAAACAATATTTATAACCGAGTGACCTCGGATCGAACCCAAGGGAAAAGCTTAGACTAATTGACAACTAATCAATGCTACTATTGTAAGTCTACGGTTTTTTTTGGGGGGGGGGGGGGGGGGGGGGGGGGGTTTGTCCTCCTATAGAGGTATCTCTAGCAAGCACTAAAGACAAATGATATTCTTGAGTTTTGCTTAATGAATAAAAAGGGTGACTAGGGATTCAACTTCCCCCCTAACATATGAGGAAATGAAATAACTCACTAATACATGCATGAACTACTTTTGGTTGATAAAACCAAGGCTAATGCATCATCCGCTCTAGGTTCAACTCTCGCTCCTTCCCTAGAATGGAGAGGATACATAAATGACATGGTTCTCAAACTCTCATTCTATTGAACCGTGTAGAATTTGAGTCCCATAACCGCACCCTCTCGGTCTATTGGCCGGTTACTCAAATCCGCTTAAAACTTAGCCTAATGTCAAGAATGCATGTCGCTCTCACGCACAAACACTCCATCTATGATCATACAATAGCTATGAAACATCCTAAGTTCAACTCTCGCTCCTTCCTTAGGGGTTCTAACCAAGCATACGCACTTAAGCATTTCGTCAAACACTTGGTGTGCATACAATGAATACATAGCTAGGGCACAATATAATCAACCAAACTTCATTCAATGCAATAAATTAGAGTTCTACATCATATCCAACCCTAGGGGATCCATTTAATCCCCAACCACAAGAACAACTACTCACTCATAATGAGTGTGCACAAATACATGACAACTAAGGGAAACATAAATGTAAATACAAAGCTAGGGTTTAAGAGAGGTTGGTGTAGAATCTTCAATCCAAGCTTCAATCTTCACTCAAGCTTCATCTTCTTCGAGTTCCAGCCACCTAGGGTTGCAAAAAGTATGGAAGCTCTTTTTTCTTCACTTCTATCTCATTCTATTTATACTTTTTGAAGATTTCCAAAAAAAATGCCCGAAGTGACCGAATTACTTGATTCGGTCAATGTCCATGTGATTCGCTCGAACCTTTTGTTCAGAGCTGTTTTGAGTTTGGGCGAATCACTTATCCTGGCCGAATCACTTTTTGATTCGGTCACGCCCTTGTGTTGATACGGTCAAACGTCTTATGGAGCTCAACTGATTCGGGCACCTCTGGGCGAATCACCTCTGATTCGGCCGAATCATCTGTTCAGTGCTGATCTCGGACTGGGCGAATCACTTTTCTTGGCCGAATCACTTTTGATTCGGTCACACCCATTAAGTGATTCGGTCAAACCTTCAGGACTTTCCCCTGATCAGGTCAATTCGCGCAGCTGAGAGTGATTCGGTCAAGCTGGTGGGCGAATCACTTATGATTCGGCCGAATCACTTCTGCAGTTTGCTCAGACTTCCTTCTTTTGATCTCCATCGACCAGAATTCGTCTAGATTTTTTTCGGGCCACTTCGTATCGTGAGATATATAATTTTAACCTGAAATGGACGAAGAAATCATCAAATGGCTTTATAGAATTGCGGAACAAACAAGAAGTAAGGGAAAAATGTGGACAAATAAAAGGTTATTTGTCCGCTCATCAGTGAGTTTAAAACAAAACATAATGAAATAGTTCAACAAGGAAAAGTAAAGTAGTAAGGAACAAGGGATGTAGAGAATGAGTAAAGGGTTGATGTAGAATCTTCAATTGTTGATATATTCTTAGAATTCTTGGCAATTCTTCAAGTTCTCCAATTAGGGTTTCGTTCCAAGAGAAGAACCCTAGGCGCCGGCGGCACCCCAAGGCTCTCTTTAATTTTTTCCCTCTTTTTTCTATTTATGTTGTCTTAGGAAATTACCAATTCACCCACCGTGCCCGAATCAAAAGTGATTCGGGTAAGGCTTAATGAGTTGATTCACTCGAATCAACATCTCAGTGCTGTAATGAGGCTGGGCGAATTATTTTTTTCTTGGGCGAATCACTTTTGATTCGGCCAAGCTTTGAATTTCTCTTGGGCGAATCAACTCTGCAGCGTTAGAATCTCTCTCGTTTGACCTTTTAAAACTTCGAATCACATCTTGATATAAACTACAAAATTGTAGCCTTTTGAATTAGCTTTCCAACAAAGCTATAACACGCTTCAATCGGATAAGGATCATGTGCTCGGCAAGCCTTCGAAGGGGAACAGGTCACTCTGCCCAGATTTGATCTCGGGCGAATTCTCCTCGAGTCAATTTTGATCCGGGAAGCATGGTGTTTGATTCGCCCGAGGATGAACGAATTACATGTGATTCATGCACCCCCTGGCCGAATCAAATCTGCCTTGGGCGAATCACTTTTGCCTTTGCTAAATTTTGCTCTTTTTTGCTCTCGATCGACCGGAATTCATCCAAATTTTTTTCGGGTCACTTCATATCATGTAATACATCTTTTCAACCTGAAATGGACAAAGAAAACATCAAATGACCATAACTTTCTTTGTTACCACTGTGTACTTGAATCACCGTGAGTGCGTCTGACTCCCTCAAACTGAGATCCGTCGCTTGTACACCTCGATCTGCCTCCCGCAGATCGGAAGTTCTCTTCCCGAGAAGATCAGCACTGTAACACAGTCTTTTCAACCTTCAAATTGAATACCAACACTCTAACATAGCTTTTCAACCTTCAAACTGAACACCTTGCGATAAACTTCTCTTAAGATCAATTGCTAATCTCCAAAGATAATCGCTGCTGTGATTAATCTTGCTCTCTGTGTTATTGAATAATATAATCTGTGTTTTCTCACTCTTCTTTTCCCGATCTCCTCACTCTATATAGATTAGATTCTAGTGTGTTCTTTAGGAAACAAGGATAGAGATAATCTTACTTTTCTAACTGAGTAACCCAATCTGCTGTTGCCACGAGATCTTATGAATATCGTCACCATATTCTTCACTTAAGATCTTATAAATATCATTAGCATATTATTCGCTTAATTTCAACAACGCAATATTCGCACCAATGTAGATCTGATTGCACGCGCCTCTGTCCAAGCTGATTCTGATTTACCCTCTGTTTTAGCCTTCTTGGTTTACATATAGCAGACATCATTTGCCAAGAATATGTCACACATACATCTATGGGACCCAGGATTTAACAAACATGCTATCAAGTCGACCCAATTGAGCTTCCGGTGGTGACATTTTTTTGGGCCCTAGGACAAATTTAGCTGAAGGGCTCTTTGTACAAAAAATATTTTATCACAAAATATGATTTAAATGAGCCTTGAACCAGTGGATTTGTGTTTTAACATAATTGGGAACTTCAGATATGAGAAAATAGAGGAAACTTCATTTTTGATTATGAAGTTCATCATTGGAACTCCATCCGAAAAATCACAACTAAGGTGAAGCAGGGTCACAGTCGTCGAATAGTGAAATATAGTTTAGGCCCTGTTCTTTAGACCTTAAATTTTTAACATTTAAATTAGATTAAGTTAAGTTAAATTCAGTTAAGTTAAATTCAGTTAAATTAAACGAAGTTAAGTTAAATTAAATACCGAAAATGTAAACCCACCACCACACCACTCAACCCACCACACCATCACCTCAACCACAGCACCATCACCACCCCAACCCACCACCACCACCACCACCACCACCCCAACCCACCACCACCCTAACCACATCACGACCACCACACCTCGCCACCACCACCCCAACCACACCACCACCACCACAACCCCAACCCACCACCCCAACCCACACCACTACCACCACCCAAACAACACCACCAACCCACCACTTCAACCACACCACCACCACCCCAACCCATCACCCCAACCCATCACCCCAACCACAACACCACCACCACCACAACCCCAACAACACCACCACAACCGCAACCACACCACCACCACCACCACCCCAACCCACCACTCCAACAACACCACCACCCCCACACCACCACCCAAACCACACCACACCACTACCATCTCAACCCACCACAACATACTTAAAGTTAAAAATATGTTTGTAAAAGTACTTAAGTTAAGTTAAGTTAAATTAAATTAAATTAAATATAAGTTCAGCTCTAAAGAACAGACCCTTCAAAATTAAATTACGTTACCCAACTTGCCTTTTGAAATTGCTGAACGCCACTATTTGATCCAAATGAAGAAGAAGAAAAACTCATCTTTTACATGAGTTATCTTCTTCATATTGTGTAAAGTGAGCAACATGCAAATACTTCAACCCAAAATGATTGGATGTTCCTCGTTTCTGCATTGCACGACAAGTTTAAACTGAGAAGTGCTAAAAAGATTATATGGTAATTGATGGATGCAACAGTTAGTTGTCAATTTAGGCAGTGCTCTTTTCGAGATACAAAACTTGATAGTAGCAATATTTCCACAATCTATCCTAGTTGGCATAAGATGAACAATTAATTAAATTGAATCAAGAAATACAGAAAACAGAACGGTGGGCTGGGGTAAAAGGTGTATATATTTGGGAATACAGCGTGCCTTAAATAAAGATTATGATGACCTGCAACAACCACTTCTGCTTCCACCCCTGTCGGAATCACCAGGAACAATAATTTTTGTTCCTTTTAATAATGCTGCATTGCCTCCAGGGTCATCATCACCAGCATTGAGTGTCTTCTTGCTCGTTATTTTGTAAATGTTTGTGAGAATGGTTAGAAAAGCTGATTCGACATTGATGGCCTCAAGGGCAGATGTCTCCATGAAGTAAAGATTCTCTCTCTGAGCAAATTCCTGGGCATCTTCAACTGGCACTGCTCTAAGACTCCCCAAATCACATTTGTTGCCAACTAGCATGATCACAATATTCTTATCCGCATGACCTCTCAGTTCTTCCAGCCATCTAGCCATGTGGTCAAATGATTGCCGCTTGGTCATATCATAGACTAACATTGCACCAACTGCTCCTCGATAGTATGCACTCGTCACTGCCCGGTACCTGATGAGAAAAATAGTAAAATCAGCATTCCCAAACAGCATGAAAAGGCAAGATGTTTATGTTTCATCCAGCTCACGTGACACATTTGAGGACAAACATATCACATCTGAGCCCAACAAAGGAGATTTGATGGTGGGAAATATATGTCTCATGACAAGGGTATGAATATCAACAGTACATGAATCATAAAGCAAGGATCCTGCGTATAACGACGAGACGCTATCAGTCTAAAAAAATATTGTGAAAACTACTCTTCCTTCCCAGAAAACATTGTACGAAATATACATTCGCTAATAGTCAAAATGTCCCTCCTACACAATGAAGACAGTATAAATTCAAAACAGAAGACAATTTTCTGGCGAGAAGCTCACGTAAGTCCTTTATAGTTCAAAAGTTTTTTACAATTTATATTGTATAATAAAAACTGTTGTTTTGTAAATAATGCACAACTGAAAACCTTTTTGCGTCTAGTGCAATGTGAAGTTATGTGAAAAACTAAAATCCAGTTTTCACCCCTGATCTGATACATCAGTACAAAACTAACCCAGACAATGTGCCTTTAGGTTAGTCTTAACTATGTGGCAGCTAGCCTGCCAGGAGTTTCTTCATTCTGAAAAGGTGTAATATAAAGATTCTGTGCCCATTCATACACTGTTGAAATTCTTCTCAAGTGAAACTTAAGATAACCTCTTCCTTCCTGACATATAGAAATGTGCCAACTAAAATCAACATATTGATAGAGAGTTAAAGAAAAAATAAAGATGCCAAGAACAGTTGGAAAGGCAAAGAGGACAAAGCCTAACTCATCAAAATGTAAAGTCATCGGCATCCACAAAATAACACTAATCACGGTGTATCAGTTCCATGACATACAAATACATCTAATCTGCACTTGATCACCCTCTTATGAGAACATATCTGCAGTAACATCACCATGCTGGTAAGAAAAACTGTGAACGAATTTGAATCCAATACAATTTCCATGGAAAGTGTTTGAAACCTACAATATTAACTTTTTCATCAAACTATGACTCTTTTAATCATGCTCTTTATCTTTTTTGCAACTTTTCTGTACAGCATTGGTTTCGAATCTAAGTCTCCCATTTAATTTAATTAACATATAGACTAGAAGCAAGTCGAGAATGACTCTTCTTATGGCAATAAGATGGCTCCGATTTGAATTATCAGGAAACTTGTGCAGAGAGGGTAATCTTACTAGCCATTTTTCATTCTATGAAAATTTTCATACTGCATAGTGCCAGTGTACAAACATAAAGCTATAAATATACATTATATGTCATGACAAAAAACAGCTACTGAAGAAAGCTGATTTTATAGTTCATGACCTGTACGTAAACATTAAGAGTGCAATTTTCAGTTTGAGTGTCATAATTAAGTAATATCTAACTGCAAACCAAAACTGGCAACAAAAGGGTAAAAAGGAAGACCTTCATCTGCTATTCTAGTTAATAAACAAGTCCAATATCTATTTCATGTTTCGCAGTCTTTTCTCAAAAAAACAGAATTAGAGAAATGCCTAATAATTTGTGTATGGAAACTATACGATATAAAGGAGGATACTCTATAGGGATATTCAACAATATATTCGTTTATATTGTATTCATAACAAATACAGATGATCAGCACGGATATTAACTGGAAAGGAAACATCAGCCAGTCAATTCCAAATGAAATGTCAACTCAGACCATTTTCAATTCACACCATTCTAAAGCCAAAAAATTTGCATTGAAGTGAAAATCCGTCTTCATAAATGATCAACACTCGATCATGGATTAGAGATCCATGGAGAACGTCATTACTGCACAATTTGAAAAAGAAAATCCAGGAAATAAGGATGAAAGGAGTGATCATACCTTTCTTGGCCAGCGGTATCCCATATCTGCGCCTTGACAGTTTTGCTATCAATCACAAGCGTCTTGGTCTGGAACTCGACGCCAATCGTAGCTTTCGAATCGACGCTAAACTCGTTCCTGGCGAATCGCGCGAGGAGCTGTGATTTCCCGACCGCTGAGTCACCGATCAACACCACTTTAAAGACGTAGTCGATCTTCTGATTGTAATCTCCGTATAAATTTGACATTGTTAGGATCCCGTCGTCGTCCCTGATAAATGGATGCCTTAACGATCGATCGATTGATGGTAATCTCGGAGGAAAAAAGAGGAGGCGTTCAGATTGATCGTAACAAGCGAGAAGAGCGAGTGTAGAGATGCTGAGTAGGGTTAGGTTTTAGGTTTGGGACGAGTAGATGATGATGATGATGATTCTGGTGTGAGGGATTCGTTGAGATTGGTGTGTTAGAAACTAACGACTCTTGCGGGACCCATTCTAACAGTTTCCCATCATCAAATTTTGAATTCATATTTAAGTTAACATTTTCCCGATTCTATTAAATTTGCAATGACAAATCAGAAGTATTAAACCCGAAGTGAAACACTTTATTTGGTACCGCCAAACATAATAATAAATCAAAAATAATTTTTCTTAAATATACATTTTCTTGAATTTTTCTTGAATGCCACTAATCAATTTCTATATTTCTCACAATGTCATCCTCTAATTTTTTTAGTTTCGAATTTGTCACTTTCTTTATAAACTCTTTTCGGAAAAGCGGTTTATTAATATTTCTGTCCACTGACACTTATGTTACATTTTAAACACACTGCTTTTGGAAAAAGTGACTTGTTCTTAAATTAAAAGCAAAGACATTGAGGTTCTCTCAATGTTTAAAATTCAACAAACCGTTTTTGTAAAAGAGTTTTGTATGACAAGCCACCTTTACAAGAGGAGGTTTTTGTTGAGTTCAATTTCAACGGGTTTTATTTTCTTTAATCCTCCATTTCAGCAAATCACCAGAAAATAACTTCATCCACACCTTTAAAAACATTCATTCTCCTTACACATTCATCTCAAACACAAAGCGGTACCTCCATTTCAAACACAAAAAATAGTATCTCATTCATATAAAAGGTCATACCCTGCCAATTCTGTGGAATGAATATATATTCTGTGGAAAACTTCGAGTATCCACTTGTGTTATCTGGAATGAAAGTTTTTCGTTTGTAACTGTCTCTTTTTGAGTTATAAGAATGAATATATATTCTGTGGAAAACTTCGAGTATCCACTTGTGTTATCTGGAATGAAAGTTTTTCGTTCGGCTGTTCACTCGCAGTGTCCTCCTAGATATAAGCATTTGCACCTTTAATAAAATAAACTTTAGGATTTAGTATAAGGAATATGACATGATTAAAAACCTGATGTTAAGCCAATATATTGTGTTTATCAAAAAAAAAAAAAAAATGAACAAGCATTGGATTGATATCCGATACATTCTCAAAGATCCACTAAATCAATTAGAGACGCATGAAATAATTCAAAAGCAATATTTTTTGAATCGTGAGATGGATTGTTTAAAATGATTTGAGTGGACATTTGAGTTGAAGTACTAAGGACATAACCTGCAAATTTCATAACATAATGTACAATAGTTAGATGAATTATATAAAATAAAGTTGTATCTAGTAATGAAATGCTTACATGGGAAGAGTGTTCGGCTGCATTGCCTACGTCTGGGGGGCTTATCCCAAGTCCGTGGGAACCAATTCACTATATCTAGATCGAGTACAAGGACATTACAGAACAGCAGACTATTCTAAACTTCACTCACTCAAAGCAATTGGCACTCAGGCTCCCCCTGAATGTGTGACCTCCTGTCTCTACCCACTGTTAGAGTCCTTCTCCCGAAAACACTTGTAGGCATTAAACATTTATTACAATGCTTAAAACTAGTTTAAAATGATTATTTTGAATTAATGTAACTTTTTTAATTCAATTTAGTTATTTTAAATTAAGTATGGGCCAGACCCGACAAATTAAATAATCATTTGGGTCATAAGTGACTAATGGGCCAAAACTTACTAAAAGCCCACAAAGGAGGCCCAGTATTCAAGCCCAGTAAATTTTCTATAAATAGAGAGTTCATGATTCATTTGAAACTCCATAAACCCTAGATAAGAAGACTTCTCTGAGGAAAGCAACATTGCAAACAACAAGTACGCAAATTGTACCGTTTGCTGAACTTTCTTCAAGAAGTGTCAAGCATCAAGTGAGACCAAGTCATCGCGACCCTTGCTTACGCAACTCAACTTAAAACTTATACGTAGTAGAATTAGAGGGATTTTAGAGATTGTACACATAAACTTTCTGAAGAGCAATAAAATCATTGTTCCGTTATTTTGTGCTTTGCAAAATAATTCGTCTACAAATTTTTGGTGAACCCGACGTGAATCATCTCTACCTCTCATCTCTACATCGTAACCAAATAAGTCCACTGCTGCAATGTCTGCTCAACCAACAAGTCCACGCACTCCAGGTCAGACTTACGCTGCAGCTCTCCTCAGCAACTCTCCTCCTGCAAACATGCAACATGTTGGTGTCTGCACCAGAGGCATGGCAAGAAAGATTGCTGTCGACGCAGCTGCTACCAGCTTACGTGCTGCAAATGTTCCAACACGTGAGCGTACGTACACTGCTGCCTCTATTGCTGCTGCAGCTAAAGTGATAATTGCCTCTCACTCTCCACATCAAAAGAAGAGGGAAGGCGACAAAGCTAGCACTACATCTTCACCAAACATGAAGGTGGTTGTGCAAAAGAATGCTGAAGTCTGCAAACTTGATGTGGCTACTGTCATGACAATCGAAGCTAAATCTGTAGAGGAACAAATGGCTGAAATGAAGGAGATGCTCCAACAAGTCTTGAAAGACAATGAAGAAAAGAACCGAAAAATAGCAGAACTTCAGAAAGAGGTGAATGGATTGATTGAAAAGGAGAAGCCCAAAGAAGTCGAACTGGATGTCGTATTGGATAACAGTAATGCCGGCATGATTGTGGTGGAAGACACTGTTAAGAACGAAGGTGTCATTTTCAATGAGAAACAACTACAAATTGATAACGAATGTAGTGAAGTGTCAAATGGGCGGAGAATCTTCTGGTAGTTCACGCTATAGCAAACCGTATACCAGAAGGATTGATGCGCTACGAATGCCACTTGGTTATCAGCCTCCTAAGTTCCAACAATTTGATTGGAAGGGTAACCCAAAACAGCATATAGCTCATTTCATAGAAACTTGCAGCAATGCTGGTACAGAAGGAGACTTGTTGGTGAAACAATTTGTCCGTTCTCTAAAGAGTCTCGCTTTTGATTGGTATACTGATCTACAGGCAGAATCCATTGATAGCTGGGATCATATGGAAGATGAATTCTTAAATCGCTTCTACAGTACCAGACGGGTCGTCAGCATGAGTGAGCTGACGAACACTAAGCAGTGGGAAGATGAACCTGTGGTGGACTATATCAACCGTTGGCGCGGGTTGAGTCTTGAATGCAAAGATCGCATAAGTGAAACTTCCGCTGTGGAGATGTGTATAGATGGGATGAGTTGGGAGCTTCTGTACATTCTTAAAGGCATCAAACCCAGAAGTTTCCAAGAGCTAGCTACACGAGCCCATGACATGGAAATTACAGTAAAAGGACACGGAAAGAGTCGTGCATCTTATTCTAAGCCGCCTGTCGAAAAGAAGGAATTTAAGAAAATGGAAAAGACTGTGAAAAGCACTTCTAAAGAGGCCATGGCTATCAATAGTAGCAACGCTCCAATAAAGATATCAGGGAAACCTAAAGAAGATAGGAAGAGATTTGCTACAAATGACCTTAGGCGCGACAAGCCGACACTAAAAGAGTTACAGGCTAAGAAATACCCCTTTCCTGATTCGGACTTGTCAGGAATGCTAGATGATCTGCTAGCAAATAATGTGATCCAGTTGCCTGAACCAAAGCGGCCTGATGAAGCAAACCAAACTAGTAATCCGAAGTATTGCCGTTATCACAGATTGGTAAGTCACAATATCGAAAATTGCATAACACTGAAAGAGTTGATAATGAGGCTAGCTAAGGAAGGGAAAATACTGCTAGATGTCGATGAAGCTACGGAAACAAATTATACCACAATGACTACATGCAAAAAGCCTCTTCTGGAATCACAGTTTTGGTATAAAAGCAACATTCGATTTGGAAGCTTCAAACCAACAGAAGTATGGATTCAAAAGCAGCCAATGTTGTCAGAATCAGAAAAGAAGGTTTGTGATGATGCACCGCAAAATGTGCAAAACACAGACGAGGATGATGAAGGATGGACCGTTGTAATACGAAAAAAATCAAAGAAGCGGGTAAACATTCTGAAATTTCACAGTGTCTTAGTTCGACAGATTTGTGAACAAGCAGTTGCTACAGCACACTCTTGTTCACTAGAAAATTGTCTCAGCAAGCAATGAACAAGACAAGGTTTGTTCACCCAGTTCGGCCAACTGCCTACGTCTGGGGAGGACTATTCTCCAGTCCTCAATCCACTAACTCGAAGGTTCCCAAGTACACACGGTTACAACCCACGCAACCTATGCTACTCAACCTTGTGTGGATCACTCAGCACAATCAGAACAAGCTCTGACTTGTGCCTGCACACCCTCTACAATATGTCAATCCAGAATAGCTACAGACTTCTCAAGACTCAGCCTATTCTAAATTACACTTGACACAGCAGGGTTGCTGTAGCAACTGCTGTAACACACAGCTGAAGCACAATTTGTCCTCGTCGCTCCAAAGCCTTCCGCCGAGCCGATCGAACGATTCCACGAGCGCTGCACACTCTGGAATACTCCCCCTCACTCAGTGACCACTTGCCACTAGCGAGTACTGCCGCACGACACTCGACCGAGCCAACAACTCGTCAGTTCTTCCGCGGCTTCCCTTGATCAACCAACAAGCTCACCAGCTCTGAATTGGCTTCCAGATCAAGCTCGAATCAGGCTCTGCAAGTCCTGATTCCCTTCTGCCACAATCACCTCAGCTCTGCGCTCACGCTCTGCTCTCGGGTGATGATCGAAGAATTCGTCCGTCGCACACCAAAGATTGCTCTCACTGAAATCTGTGTATGCACTCGTGTATCCCTCAGCTTCGATCAATCATTCTGCTCTGAACCCTTTCTCTTAAATAGTGCACCAGCTTTAAGCAATGTCCAGGTTTAGGCAATGTCCTAACAAGAACAATTATCTCCTAAAATCTAGGAGATTAGATTTGATCTTTATCTTCAATGCAAATCTCCTTCTCTGACTAGTAAACCTCACTGGAAAATACTCCACAGTATTTTAGAAATTCTTCAGAGGCAATCCATAGAGTTTCCAGCCCTTCTGGACCAACCCAGGTTGCTGCTGCTTTCGGAAGGTTGATACAACCAGTTGAACAAGCTCCTGCTGTAGCATCCCCTGCTGCAGCTGCTGCTAGTTCACTTATTCTGGCCTGCTTAAATACTTGAGCTGCAGCAACTCCTTGATCACTTGTTCTGGTTTTGTCAAACACTGCCATCTTAGGGAGGTAAAACACAGAGCCCCAGAGAGGCTCGCAGGTCTTCAAACCGGGCTGCATCCAGGGCTTTTGTGAAGATGTCAGCGAGTTGTTTGGCAGTTACCACATGCTGTAGCGCAATGATACTCTTTTCAACAAGATCACGGATGAAGTGATGACGAATGTCAATGTGCTTGGTTCTGCTGTACTGAACCGGATTCTTAGATATCTTAATGGCACTAATATTGTCGCAGTAGAGGGTCATTTCATCTTGAGGAATCCCATACTCACTCAGCATCTGCTTCATCCACAGCATTTGTGCACAGCAGCTCCCAGCAGCAATGTATTCAGCCTCGGCAGTTGATAGAGAAATGCTGTTCTGTTTTTTGCTAAACCAAGAGACCAGGTTATTTCCTAGAAAGAAACACCCTCCCGAAGTGCTCTTCCTGTCCTCTGAGCATCCTGCCCAGTCTGCATCACTGTATCCTACCAGATTAACATTTGTGTCTTTAGTATACCATAGGCCATAGTCCACAGTACCTCCAACATACCGAATGATGCGCTTGACCAACTGCAGGTGGCTATCTTTGGGACACGCTTGAAATCTGGCACAGACTCCTACTGCAAAAGAAATGTCCGGGCGGCTGGCAGTAAGATATAGCAAGCTCCCAATCATACTTCTGTAGATAGTTTGGCTCACTTCCATGCCAAGCTCATCTTTAATGGCTTTAACGTGAGTGGCAGCAGGAGTTCGTTTATGACTGGCCTTGTCTAGCTGGAATTTCTTCACAAGGTTCTTGCTGTATTTGCTTTGAGCAATAAAGATGCCATCTGCTTTCTGAGAAATCTCCAGACCAAGAAAGCATGACAGTTCTCCTACCATGCTCATTTGAAATTCTTGCTGCATGTGATGCACAAACTTCTTCACCAGGTGCTGAGACTTTGATCCAAAGACAATATCATCCACGTATATTTGAGCAATGATCACATCTGACTGAGTTCTTTTGACAAATAGAGTTTTGTCAGCTCCTCCTCGATTGTAGCCATGTTTTTCTAAGAATACTGACAGCCTCTCATACCATGCCCGAGGAGCCTGTTTCAGTCCATATAAGGCTTTCTTCAATTTATAGACATGCTCCGGGTGATGAGGATCTTCAAAACCTTTTGGCTGAGAGACATAGACTTCTTCAGAGAGGTCTCCATTTAAGAATGCGCTTTTAACATCCATTTGATATAGTTTGAATCCCATGAAACAAGATATTGCTAAAAGGAGTCTGATGGCCTCCAGGCGAGCCACTGGAGCAAATGTTTCTTCAAAGTCAAGACCCTCAATCTGAGAATATCCCTGGGCAACCAGTCTGGCTTTATTTCTTGTAATGTTGCCTTTTTCATCAGTTTTGTTTTTGAACACCCACTTGGTGCCAATAATATTTACTCCATTTGGTCTGTCAACCAGATCCCAAACATCATGTCTTTCAAACTCTGCCAATTCTTCCTGCATTGCCAATATCCAGAATTCATCACTCATGGCTTCCTTTAAATTCTTAGGTTCAATGCTGGACATAAAACATGTATTTAGGTAAGCATGGCTTCTAGTTCTTCTTCTTTCTGACGGGTCTCCAATGACGTTTGTCAAGGGATGATTCTTCTGAATCTTCTTTGGGGGCTGCCTTGAGGGAGGATTAGAAATCTCAGAGTTCACATCTTCAGGCAAGCTTTCAAATTGCACATCTGGATTTTCTGCTTCAGCACTTGCTGTAGCATCTTCTGAAGCAACAGCTTGTTCACGTCTGTTCTGTCTGACA
Source organism: Umbilicus rupestris (assembly GCA_963678935.1). Taxonomy (NCBI): domain Eukaryota; kingdom Viridiplantae; phylum Streptophyta; class Magnoliopsida; order Saxifragales; family Crassulaceae; genus Umbilicus; species Umbilicus rupestris. Next base: position 9,022,793 of record OY787618.1, read on the forward strand.
GACACCTCCTCCACTTCAGAGTCTTCATCATCAGCGACAGTATCAGGAGAAGGAATTTCTTCAGCATCGTTAACGACAACATTTATGGATTCCATTACAGTAAGTGTCCGCTGGTTGTAGACTCGATAAGCTCTGTTGTTTGTTGAGTAGCCCAGAAACAGACCAGGATCACTCTTTGGGTCTAGTTTCTGCCTATACTCCCGATCTTTTAGAATAAAGCAGTCACTTCCAAAGACATGAAAGTATTTGACTGTGGGCTTCTTCTGATTCCAGAGCTCATAGGAGGTCTGGTTGGTACCTCTCCGTAAGGTGACTTTATTAATGATGTAACACGCGGTATTCATGGCCTCTGCCCAGAACTTTAGAGGAACTCTCTTAGCATGGATCATGATTCTTTCGTTCTACTACACCATTCTGCTGAGGGGTAATGGGAGAGGAGTACTGATGTGAGATACCCTTTTTCCGACAGAAATCATCCATATCTTTGTTTTCATGATCACTGCGAATGCTGCTGATCCTGAGGTTTTTCTCTTGCTCAAGACGAGACACCAGTGACACAATGACTCTCACAGTGTCTGATTTTTCTCTGATAAAATCTATCCAGGTGAATCTGGAGTAGTCATCAACACAGACAAATGCATACCTTTTCCTGCCCAAACTCTCGACTTCCATTGGTCCCATCAGATCCATGTGGATCAACTGTAGAGGCCTGGTGGAACCAATGTCTTTGACTCTTGGATGCGAGGCCTTCTTTTGTTTCCCAATCTGGCAGTCACCACAGATAGAATCTGTCTCCCCTTTTAGCAGCGGTATTCCTCTGACTAGACCTTCTGTAGCAATTCTCTTCAGAGTTCTCAGGTTAACATGCCCCATCCTTCTGTGCCATAGAGTCATTTCCTCGGCCTTTGTCAGCATACATCTCTGAATCTGCGAGTTTGAACTCACATTGAGAAGATAGCAGTTGCTCTTTTATCTGGCTCCTTCCATTATGCATTTTCCAGATTTGTCGAGAATCTGGCATGGGTCTTTCGTGAACTTTACCTCTTTAGTCCCATCACACAGCTGACTAATGCTTATGAGATTTGCCTTTAGCCCTTCCACTAGAAGAACATTGCTCAGACTCGGCATTCCTTCAACTGCCAAAGTTCCCCTTCCCAGAACTCTTCCTTTGAGGCCATTCCCAAACTTCACACGTTGTTCCAAACAGGGTGTAATGTTTTTCAAGAAGGATCGTTCTCCTGTCATATGTCCTGAACAACCACTGTCAAAGTACCAGCTTATTTTGTCCGAGGTGCTGGCTGTGCTGACAAGAGCGAGGAGCTGAGTCTGCGCATGATTCTGTGGCTGAAGCTACTCCGGTGTAGGCTGAGAAACAGTTTCTCTTTATGTGGCCTTTGCGACCGCAGCTGAAACAATTTTTATGCTTTGACGCTCTCTTGTTACGGTGATACAAAGGTTGCTGTAGCAAGTCCTGGTTCACTCTTCCTTGTGATTTTCTGCCTCTTCTGACAGACCTGTATCTAGCCAAGTTGCATTCATCTTCACTCAGCTCTTTCTTGTCTTCGCTTCCACTGGCAGAGAGAGCCCTCTTTTTCATCGGTTTGCTAGTGCAGCTGATTTGTCGATGACCCCTGCACAGTTCCAGCATTGGACTCCCTTCTTCATTTCTTTCTTCTCATCTTCATCCTAAGCTGGTTCCTTTCCTTTCCTTTTGTTTTCACCACCTCTTCTGAATTGCTTTCTTGAGGAAGTGCTTTTCCCATTTCTTGAGTCCATGTTCTTCAGGAGCTTTCCAAGATTCTTGACAAGCATACTCAGCTGATCATCTGGAACTGTCTTCTTGGCTTCTGTTTCAGCTCTCAGTCCAACATTCTTGTCCTTGGGAGTGGTGTCTTCTTTAGCCAGTTTCATCTCAAATTGTTTGAGAGACCCCATCAATTCTTCCAACCTCATGAATCTGACATTTTGAGCTTCTTCAATGGCTGTCACTTTCATGTCAAATTTTGTGGGCAGCGATCTGAGAACCTTCCTGATCAGCTTCTCTTCAGGGATAGGTTCACCAAGGGCATGAGCTTCATTTGCAAGATCACAGAGTTTGGCATTAAACTCAGTGACAGTCTCTTCTTCCAGCATTCTCAGATTTTCAAACTGTGTGGCAATGATCTGCAGTCTCGACAGCTTCACTCTATCAGTTCCTTCATGTGCAGTTTGCAGAATTTCCCACGCTTGTTTAGCCATGTCGCAGTTTGATATCAACCTGAAGTTGTTAGCATCCACTGCAGCAAAAATTGCATTAAGAGCCTTTGAATTACCAGTTGCTGCAGCACCTTCTTCAGCAGTCCATTGCTCTTCAGGTTTTATCCTTGTCACTCCTTGCTCATCCATGGTGATTGGGGGAGACCACTGGATTACGACAGCTCTCCATGTCTTCTCATCAATAGCTTTGAGAAAAGCTTTCATTCTCGCTTTCCAATATCCATAGTTGCTCTCTTCCAACAAATGGAGGTCTGCTTGTGCTCTTTCCTTCCTTCATTGTCTTGGCTTCTTCAGAGACACTGTAGGATCTTTTACTCTGTGTGTTGAGCTCCCGCTCTGATACCAATTGAAATTTCACAGTGTCTTAGTTCGACTGATTTGTGAACAAGCAGTTGCTACAGCACACTCTTGTTCACTAGAAAATTGTCTCAGCAAGCAATGAACAAGACAAGGTTTGTTCACCCAGTTCGGCCAACTGCCTACGTCTGGGGAGGATTATTCTCCAGTCCTCAATCCACTAACTCGAAGGTTCCCAAGTACACACGGTTACAACCCACGCAACCTATGCTACTCAACCTTGTGTGGATCACTCAGCACAATCAGAACAAGCTCTGACTTGTGCCTGCACACCCTCTACAATATGTCAATCCAGAATAGCTACAGACTTCTCAAGACTCAGCCTATTCTAAATTACACTTGACACAGCAGGGTTGCTGTAGCAACTGCTGTAACACACAGCTGAAGCACAATTTGTCCGCGTCGCTCCAAAGCCTTCCGCAGAGCCGATCGAACGATTCCACGAGCGCTGCACACTCTGGAATACTCCCCCTCACTCAGTGACCACCTGCCACTAGCGAGTACTGCCGCACGACACTCGACCGAGCCAACAACTCGTCAGTTCTTCCGCGGCTTCCCTTGATCAACCAACAAGCTCACCAGCTCTGAATTGGCTTCCAGATCAAGCTCGAATCAGACTCTGCAAGTCCTGATTCCCTTCTGCCACAATCACCTCAGCTCTGCGCTCACGCTCTGCTCTCGGGTGATGATCGAAGAATTCGTCCGTCGCACACCAAAGATTGCTCTCACTGAAATCTGTGTATGCACTCGTGTATCCCTCAGCTTCGATCAATCATTCTGCTCTGAACCCTTTCTCTTAAATAGTGCACCAGCTTTAAGCAATGTCCAGGTTTAGGCAATGTCCTAACAAGAACAATTATCTCCTAAAATCTAGGAGATTAGATTTGATCTTTATCTTCAATGCAAATCTCCTTCTCTGACTAGTAAACCTCACTGGAAAATACTCCACAGTATTTTAGAAATTCTTCAGAGGCAATCCATAGAGTTTCCAGCCCTTCTGGACCAACCCAGGTTGCTGCTGCTTTCGGACGGTTGATACAGCCAGTTGAACAAGCTCCTGCTGTAGCATCCCCTACTGCAGCTGCTGCTAGTTCACTTGTTCTGGCCTGCTTAAATACTTGAGCTGCAGCAACTCCTTGATCACTTGTTCTGGTTTTGTCAAACACTGCCATACTCATTATCACATTCAGTCGCAACCTGATCTCCGTAAATGAAAGCAGAATACCAGAAAGAGCTTGTATCACCAAAAAGGAAAGAAGAAATCAAAGAAAGTAGTAAGGCAAGATATCCTACCGACGGATCTTCTGAAGAAAAATCCACAAATCCCTATTACTTTGAAAGATTTCTTTCCAGAAGGTTACATAGAGAAAATTATCGTCAACACTATTTCTATGACAACCGATGGAGGTGACAAGGAAAATGAAGTACGGGAGAGTCAGACTTCAACCACCATGATACCACCACAACCTAACCTCGGTGAACAAATCCTCCAACTACCTGACAAGACACAACAACAGGTGGATACAAGCCAAAACTCCAAAGGATGTGAGGATAAGGTCAAAGACGGAGAGGAATCAATGGAGAGTTTGATCAAATGTATTTCATGTCATACTGCTTTGACATTCTCTGATGAAGATCTTTTCCTTGGGTCTAAACCCCATAACAGACCTTTATACGTATCTGGTTACATCAGAAAACAAAGGATAAGCAGAATCCTTGTAGATGGAGGCTCTGGTGTAAATCTTATGCCAAAAGCAACAATGAATGAATTGGGAATCACAACTGATGAACTCTCGAATAGTCGCATGGTGATTCATGGCTTCAACCTGAATGGCGAGCGCGCGATTGGTATGATCCGCGTTAAACTCACTATGGACGAACTATCTTCGAATACTTTGTTTCATGTCATAGAATCAAGAACATCATTCAAATTGTTACTCGGTCGCCCATGGATGCATGAAAACGGAATTGTTGCTTCAACCTTGCACATATGTTTGAAGTACTATCGCGGAGGTGTGAGAAAAATAAATGGAGATGTCAAACCATTCACTAAAGCCGATTCATTCTATGCAGACGCCAAATTCTTTGAAGAAGAGGGAACTTCAAGTGAGTTGTTACCCTCTATTATCTCTTCGACCGGAAAAGGGAATAAAAAGAAGGAGAGTGTCTCCAAACCTAATACGTCTACAATCGACACACAGCTAAAAGTGGTACAAACAAATCAACCAGAGACAACCCGAAAGCTAGATCCCTCAACAGTTGTTAACAAACAAGATTTAATGCCCAAGACTACACCTCCAGTCTTGCGTTACATTCCGCAATCTCGACGTAAGAAAGGAGAGAGTCCTTTCGCGGAATGCCAAAGTTCTACAACCAAGCCCGGGGAGGATAAAAAAATTAAGAAGAATGTGAAGCAGGAGTGGGTGGAAAAAGTTGTGATCCCTTTACCCAGCTCAGGTCGAGCACAATTTGTAAATCCTCCGCCGAAAGGATGTGTTTTTTCATCTAACGAATCATTGGAAAGAGAGCAAGAGTTGGAAGGTAGATTTGATTCCAACGCATATAAGTTAATGGAGAAGTCCGGGTACGATTTCAAAAATCCGTCTCTACTTGGAAACATGATCAAACCTCATACTTACACAATCGGTCAAATACAAGGAACAACTCCTAAACAAGCCGGTCTGGGGTACGAACTTCCACCGCTTGTGAAGATTTCTGCTCGTCGCGGGAAAGGCACGTCTTCAGCTCTGTACATTACGACAGAAGAAATTGAGGAGAACGAGGAAACTAACTTGCGACCACAGGCAAGTTCTGTCTTTGATAGAATAAGGCCACCTTCACCAGAGCACGACCTTCTGTTTTTGACAGAATGAATACACCAGATCGCAGAAGAAGTCGACGAGATACTCTCATAAGAAATCGCTCTTCCGTTTTCAACAGATTAGGCGAGCAGAGTACAGGAACTAATAACGATCCATCTGATGGTCTTCATGATCACGAGCGGACAGTTTTTAAACGATTATGTAGCTCCACGAGTTCGGTATTCAACCGTTTGAGAACGCCAGAAGAATGGGCCGAAAAACAAGATAGTGATGAAGGTGAAGTAGTAACAATCTATCACATTACAGTTGAAGAAGTAGATGAAGACAATAAGGAAATAGAGGCTGATCAAGCTCCGAACACACTTGAAGACGGGGGGCAGTCCACAGTAGATGACCTGAAAGAGTTAGATCTTGGAACTTCAGAAGATCCACGACCCATCTACGTGAGTGCCTTGCTTACTGAGCAGGAAGAACACGAATATCACGCGCTACTAGCTGAGTATAGAGATGTGTTTGCTTGGAATTACACAGAGATGCCAGGGCTTAATCCGAATGTAGCAGTCCATCGGCTAGCGATTAAGAAGGGCACTAATCCTAAGAAACAATCTCAACGACGATTCAGGCCAGAGTTAGTTCTTGAAATTGAAAAGGAAGTCAACAAACTCATTGATGCTGGTTTTATTCGTGAAGTTAAATATCCAACATGGATTGCAAACATTGTCCCTGTCAGAAAGAAGAACGGACAATTGCGTGTATGTGTTGACTTTCGAGATCTCAATGAAGCATGTCCAAAGGATGATTTCCCATTACCTGTCACAGAACTCATGATTGATGCCACAACCGGACATGAAGCACTTTCTTTCATGGATTGTACGGCAGGATACAACCAAATACACATGGCGCCTGAAGATCAAGAAGCAACTGCTTTCCGCACTCCAAAAGGGATCTTTTGCTATAAAGTTATGCCTTTTGGATTAAAAAATGCTGGTGCCACATATCAACGTGCAATGCAAAGAATGTTCGAAGACATGATGCACAAGACGATAGAGTGTTACGTTGATGATGTGGTCGTTAAATCAAAAGAAAGGAAAAATCACATTGGGGACCTTCGTTTAGTGTTCGAAAGACTCCGAAAATATCAACTAAAGATGAATCCACTTAAATGTGCATTTGGCGTAACTTCCGGAAAATTCTTAGGATGTGTGGTTACACACAGAGGCATTGAAATCGACCAAACAAAAATCAAAGCCATCCAAGAAATGCCCGCACCAAAAAATTTGAAAGAACTGCGCGGCTTGCAAGGGCGTCTTGCTTACATTCGAAGGTTCATCTCTAACCTCGCAGGACGTTGTCAACCCTTTAGTCACTTAATGAAAAAGGATGCTCCATTTCATTGGGATGATAAGTGTCGCAAGGCTTTTGATAGCATAAAGAAGTACTTGTCATCTGCACCAGTACTGGGGGCACCAATTCCGGGAAAACCTCTAATTCTTTATATCGCTGCACAAGAACGATCGTTGGGGGCAATGTGTGCTCAAGAGAATACCGAGCGTAAAGAAACGGCTTTGTATTATTTGAGTCGAACTCTAATCGGAGCTGAGCTGAATTATTCCCCCATTGAAAAGATATGTCTTGCCCTAGTATTTGCTGTTCAAAAGTTGAGACACTACATGCAAGCACATACCGTACACGTGGTTTCTAGGGATGACCCAATTAAATACATACTTTCGAAACCTGTCCTCTCCGGTCGATTGGCAAAATGGGCAATGCTCCTCAAGCAGCATGATTTAATATTTGTTCCTCAAAAAGCAACCAAAGGCCAAGCAATAGCAGATTTCTTTGTCGATCATCCTGTTCCAGCTGAATGGGAGCTCTCCGTTGACCTTCCTGGTGAAGGAGTGTTCTACATTGATATTCTACCACCATGGCAAATGTATTTTGATGGGGCTGCGAGACGTGATGGAGCAGGAGCAGGAGTTGTTTTTATATCTCCAGGAAATCATCTTCTCCCGTACTCATTTACACTGACTCAGTTGTGTTCAAACAATGCGGCGGAATATCAAGCTCTCCTATTGGGACTCCAAATGGCACGTGAGATAGGCATCAAAGACATGGATATCTATGGGGACTCACAACTCGTGATCAATCAAATTCTCAACGACTACGAAGTAAAAAAAGAAGACTTAATCCCTTTTCACAAAAATGCGACCCGGATGCTTAACATGTTCGATTCAATCAACTTAGGACATGTTCAGAGGAGTGCCAATAAGTTGGCCGACGCGCTTGCAAATCTTGCAGCCAACTTGGCACTGGGGGCAGAAGAGACCATGTCCATTCCAGTTTGCAATCGTTGGGTCGTTCCACCATTCGAAGAGTGCGACGATGTAGAGACGACTAATATGGTTTATGCTTATGAAGTAAACAAAGAGGATTGGCGCCAACCTATTATTAACTTCTTGGATAACCAGATATTGCCTGATGACCCAAAACATAAGATAGAGATACGTCGACGCGCTCCCAAGTTTATACATTACAAAGAAACGCTCTACAGACGGTCTTTTCTTGGACAATGGCTAAGGTGCCTAGGAGAAGAAGAGGCGATGGAAGCTATGAAGGAAGCCCACGCTGGAGTCTGCGGCGCTCATCAATTAGGTCCAAAACTTTATGATCGCATAAAAAGAATGGGATACTACTGGCCTAGCATGGTGCAAGATTGCATGGACTTTGCGAAGAAATGTGATGCATGTCAATTTAATGCAAACTTCATACACCAACCACCAGAGCCATTACACCCCACAATTTCATCATGGCCATTCGAAGCATGGGGACTTGATGTGGTAGGACCAATTACTCCAAAAGCCTCTAATGGACATGCATACATCCTTGCTGCTACAGACTACTTCTCTAAATGGGCAGAAGCAATTACACTACGCGAAGTTAAGAAAGAAAATGTCGCCGACTTTATCCGGACACAAATCATCTACTGGTATGGCGTGCCACAACGAATCATAACGGACAATGGAAAACCTTTCTTCAACAAGCTAGTGACAAGTTTATGCGAAAAGTTCACATTTAAACAGTACAAATCATCAATGTATAACGCGCCTGCAAATGGTTTGGCTGAAGCTTTTAACAAGACATTGTGCAACCTGTTGAGAAAAGTAGTGACAAAGTCAAAACGTGATTGGCACGAAAAAATTGGTGAAGCGCTATGGGCATACCGAACAACGTACAAGACACCTACTCAAGCAACCCCGTATGCTTTGGTGTACGGAGTAGAAGCTGTGTTGCCCTAGGAGCTTCAAATTCCATCCATGCGCATCGCTATTCAAGAAGGACTAACTTGTGATGAAAATGACCAGCTACGGTTAGCAGAGTTGGAAGCTCTTGACGAAAAAAGACTACAAGCACAACAAAGTTTACAATGTTATCAAGCAAGACTCTCACGTGCGTTTAACAAAAAAGTGCGTCCTCGCTCTTTTCAAGCAGGTGACTTAGTTTTGGCAGTCAGAAGACCAATCATCACCTCGTACAAGACGGGAAGTAAATTCAAGTCAAAAAGGGATGGTCCATATGTAGTGAAAGAAGTCTACACAAACGGTGCCTACAAGATTGTAGATCAAGATGGATTGTGTATTGGTCCAATCAACGGAAAGTTTTTGAAGCGGTACTATGCCTGAATCTACAAAGAAAAAAATATTGTAACTCCTAAGCAAGAGTATAAACTGTGTAATAAGGAACTACGTTGGCTTGATCTTGCAAATTGTAATGCAAGTACGTAGGCAGCTTGGAAATGAAACAAGTACAGCCACAAAAAAAAAAAAAAAATTGTAACTCCTGGCCCGCAAGAGTTTAAACTGTGAACGGCTAAAATAAAATAAATAAAATTTCAAAAAAAAAAATGAAGTCACAAATAAAAGCATATGTGGAATTTAACGTATCGCTACATCGAGACTCTCTCTCCTCTCTTCGAGCATGTCCTCCATCCTTTTCAGACTGGCAATCTCCTCCTGAGAAGTACTCTGCACAGAAATCAAATTCTCTAACTTCAGCTGAAGTGACTCGACTTCTGATTTGGCCGCCGAAATTACTTCAAGCTGCTGACGATGTTGCTCTCTTAAATTTATTTCTCTAGCCTCTAAAGTAGCTTTCTCCTGGGTTATTATAGACATCTCCACCTCTTGACTATCTCCAACCCGTAACACTTCCTCAAGAGTCATTTTAGCTGATTCGAGATTCACCGTAACATCAGAGACGTCGCTCGCGAGCTGTTTATCACGAATATCTTCAGTAGTGACCTGCTTCACCATAAGAAATGCTTCAACATCTCTTGAGTACCCATCAACCACGGCCTGAACGTCAGAAGGATCGCCATCCAACTTTCGAATGCTCTCATAAACATTAACGGCACCTGCTACGACATTCTGGACTTTTTCAAAACTGACCGTCTTCAAGAGCTGGAGCAAACGTCTCTTCATGATTAACACGGCCTCATCTGTAATATTACTGCTCATACGAGCAGGTTGAAATGTAGAAAAGGAGGTTGTAGGGCAAGCATCCATCCGTCCACTAATACGGGAAGAGCCGTCATGAGGGCTAGAAGCATGCAAATTTCTTGCCGAATGTTCACCAGTGGAAGATGACGAATCAGAAACCTGCGGAGCCTGTTGCGGTGTCGGTGGAGGAGGCTTTCCTTTCCCGTAAAATGTTTTTTGTACGGCTCCAAGTAGTGGTTCATTAATAAGGTTTGGAACTTCTGCTGCTAAGTCAAGACCCTCCTGAAAAAAAAAAAAACGTATCTATAGAATCAAACAGGAGTCACTGAAATAGAAATTATTAAAATAAATGGGGAAAGTAGAATACCAAGGCGGCACACGTAGCAGGGGCATCGGAGGCCGTGCGCAAACTGTCAAGCATAGTAGGCGTCACAAGTGTTTTCTTCTTCTTCCCTCCACGACGATGCTTGAAGTTAGTCTCACTAGCGTCATCACTACTGAGCTCATCGACAGTTCGTTTGTTAGCCGGGAGTACATGGACTTCCATCACTTGCGTCACAAGAGGAGCTGGGGTTCCTATATCCCCAGTTGGTGGATCACTCACACCTTCTCGGATGGTAGCTTTATCCTTTTTCGTGCACTCAACACCCGATACAAGGAGCTGGACTTCCCTTCTTAAATCACTCACATTCGCTCTGCTCCACCATTCTTTGAACTCATCGGTAGTCAGGGCAGCCCAACTCGACGAATAACTCGGTACAATCACTTCACTATGACTACCCTCAAATAAAAGCATTCTAAGATAAAACAAAGCCACAGAGTATCGTGCAGTACCCTCTATATCACGCTTGAGCGCACCCCGAACTGTCTCAAAATAACCAAACTGCCTGCTAAAGCGAGTCGGACTGTAGGGTTCCAAGACAAAGGAATTGCCGCGACGTAGCGAAAGGAAAGTCGTGCGAAGTGAGATAACGTAACTCATTCTATTGACGTCGAGTGCATTATTGTCAAGAATAGACTCACGTTTATTGTTTGAAAACTTGAGGCTCAAAGCTTTGATGGAATGACCCTCATGGATCAACTCACGAGCAGCAATAGCACTCGTATAACTTCTAGCACATTGGTGACCTCCGTAAAGGACCATTAAGGGACCTGGGGGAGGATGATCAGATTTAAAGTGAGTGCCAAAATAATGAGCCAACCACCCGTACAAGTAATGAGCCGGAAAAAAGGAGTTAGACAAAGCAGGTTTCGGGGCAACCATCATTGCGTTCAGACCACGATAGATGTTAGCCAGTACCGGTGCTGCTAAACTAAAATGGGCACCGCTTGCCATCTGAGTAGCCACCTCAAACGTACCTGGCCTAATTAACCTATCCACGTGATGAGGTAGCACGAATACACATAACCAACATGATATGAAGGCTGCCAGATAGGTCGTCTTTCTCTCTTCTTCGTCAACGATGCCGAGTACAGAAAATATCTCTAATTCCTCAGGAACCCAAGTAGAAGATTTAGCAGGAACGTCCCCACTAGGATTAAACGTTTGTTTCGGACGAGCCTCTGATTCACGAACTCGTTTCTTGCGCGTCTTTTCATAATGAAGCTTCCGTTTACACCAGAAATTTATCCATTGGGTGGCACGAACTTTATTTTTAACTTCAGGTTGATCGTCGAGGCGACAATACGCGCTAAACAAGTGCCCACATGCCCGGGAGATCAGCCTCTTGCCATCTGGTCCGCGTGCTTCCATAGCACTATAACTGGGAACTGCTTCGTCATAGATATGACCTACCACAGGCAACCCGCCGAGCTTAAAAAGATCCCAAAGAGAAATTGACCACTCGCCTGTTTGGGTATGTAGAGTATTGGTTTCCGGACACCAACTCTCACAAAAAGCACGTAAAATGTTGTTATCATGGTCATACGAATATAGAGAAGCGTAAACAGCAGCTAAAATGCGGCAAGTATCCAGCTCAGAGGCATAACGAGCAATGACATCTTCTACCCATTCCCAGTATAACGGTATGTAAGAGAATGCACCAGGGATCTTCAGATAACTACTACCCCACTTTGAGGAGTTATAAATGATTCTACGTCCGAGCATAGGAAATTGATGGTCTACAGGATCATCTTCCTTTGAAAGACTCCTAAGGACATATGTGTCCTCCTCACCCCTTTTGATAGTGTGCGTACTGTCATCCTCGCATGAAACCTTTTTGTCATCTCAGTTAAATCCAGCGGAGTCTCTGGACGTAGCATCGATCTGTGTACAGGAAACTTATGTCTAGCCTTAAATGTTCTACCTGTAGGGGTATCCATGACACAAAGATACCAATTCCCATCTTCCGGAAAATCTTTAAAGTACACCATCGTTTGCACCTGAGAAAACAAATAATATAATATATAAGAAGGTACAGGCATACCCACTATAAAAAAAAAATGAGAGTGTGATTGTCATAATCTTGGCATCTTTAGGTTTGGACGACAATCTCTGCTCAGACTACTGTTGGGATTCTTGCCGCTGTAAAAGCAACTGGGTTCCGAACCGTCCAAGTATGGTTATCATCAGACGATAACCAACCCTGAAACTACTGTTGGGATTACCGCCGCTATAAAAGCAACTGGGTTCCGAACCATCCCAATATGATTATCATCAGACAGCAACCCCACTGAAACTACTGTTGGGATTACCGCCGCTATAACAGCAGCTGGGTTCCCGACCGTCCCAGTGTGATTGTCGCTGCTTCAAGATCACCTTTCCACCCAACACATACAAAAGCAAAGCATACCGATACAAACATAATATTTATCATAAAGGTGATTACACATACAATTAAAGAGCTAAATAAGCTACTGAACGATGATGTCAACCAATTCCGGGCTGCAACAAGAAGGAAATATTAATGAAAGAATAACCTGCGCAAGTCAGAGCAAATAATAGGGCTGAGTGTATGCCTCTGATATTATTAAGGAGACTTGAGAGGGAGAGGCAGAGAAGGCTGCTGCAGAAGCCAGGGCCAAGTCAAATGCAGAAGAAAAAGAGAGAACTGCCAAAGCTGAAAGTGAAGCCCGTAGTAGTGCAGAAAGAACTGCTGTTGAGAAAGCTGCTAAAGAGGCTAGAGAAAGAGCTGCTGCACAGTCACGGAACAGAGCAGCTGCTACAAGGGCAAACCAACAAAAACCAGAAGATGATCTTGAATCCTTTTTCAGCTCAGGTTCTAGGCCTAGTAGTGCACCAAGGGCTAGTGCCAATAATTCGGATTCTTTATTCAATTCCCATTTTCAAACCAAGCAAGAAAGTGAGGCTGTAAGGAGAACGTCATCAAGTTCTTCCAGCAGCAGAAAGGCCTCTTCAACCACAAATATCGTGGATGATCTTTCCTCAATTTTTGGAGGTTCACCGCAAACTGGAAGTTTCCAGGAAGTAGTTGGGGATCACTATGACAACTTTCTCTTAAAAAAATGTTTTCTTAGAGACCACATAATTTGACTGTATCACCCACCAAGCAACATACACCAATAACCTACATACAAATTTACCTGAGCAAAGCAGCATTCTGAAACTGAAACCCGGATCTACCCAGATCAGATTTATCAATCTTCGACCACAGGAAGAGAGAAACTGAGCACAATTTGTTGGGTGTTGATTCAAGCGTCAATCGCAGAAGAGAAGCTCCCTTGTGTAGTTGAGTTGATAAGCTAGAGGGGAGGGAGTGAAAGGAGTATGCTTTTATCGTTTGTAGGAATACCTAGAATAGATACAAACCCTAATTGAATTGGGGAAGTGAGCGAATAATGGGGAAAGAGGAGAACCCATCTTCGCGGCCGAGCAGTACGTATCCAGTGAAAGAGGAAAAATCGAAGCTTTGGGGGATTCTTCTGTTCGGGATCATCGGAGCGACCGCCACCACATTAGCTGTTGGGCAGCTCAAGAAAAGCCGAGAATGGTTTCATCATGTGCCGTTTATAAGGTCGGGCACAGCGAGAAAAGGAAGTGGAAGTGGAAATACGTACCGCACAGCATCACAAGAGGATGCTTGGAAAAGGTATAACCGCAGAATGCAAGATGAATACGAGGAAGAGATGGAGAAAGTGGAGCGTATAAGGCGGATGCAAAGCGTATTTAACAGAGAGAGAAGCAAACATCAAAAGAGATACGAGACATGGACAGAAAACCAGCAAAATGCATACACTCAAGACTTTCAGCGCAACGACTGGTATTGGAAGGCTGACAATACTTTCAGAGATCATCGCAGGACTAATTATAGGGAAACCCAGATGAATTCAAGCAACCTAATCACAACAAGTTGAAAACTTTACAGATCAAAACTCGTCTGCTCGTGCGCTCGTGTTCTTCGCTTCAACGGCAAGTGTTGTCTCAGTCCTCTGTGATCGAATTTCAAGGGCCAAGGCTGCTGTAATTCCCAGATAAAAAGCTAGACTTTTGGGATACACGCATTGCTCGGGAGATATATCAACTTGGGAACCCTGGCGCAAGCCCAACTATTTATATGAGTTGAGGTTTCCTATTTTGATTAAAATATTCAAAATCGAAAAAATATAATCAAATCAGGAAATACTCAAATCTGTGATTATTATCAATATATATATAATAAAACGGATTGACAAAGAAACAAGTGTTGTTACAACAAGTTTGGCAACTCTCAATTTAAATAATTTCGGGTCAACCGCCAAATCGGTTAATGACAGGCTGACCTAGAAAAAAAAATGATGTGGGCGATCCCGTAACTAGCGAATGCTCACACAAATTCAAGTCAACCGACAAGTTGGATAACAACAGGTAAACTCAAATGAAATCGAGTATTCATACGACAAGTTCGATACTCGCTAACTTCCAAATCAACCCACAGTGACTCAGAACCACACCACGCGAAAGCACACATTCAAATGGCACGCGCGACCTGGTCCTGAGGGGGAAATTTGTAGGCATTAAAAATTTATTACAATGCTTAAAACTAGTTTAAAATGATTATTTTGAATTAATATAACTTTTTTAATTCAATTTAGTTATTTTAAATTAAGTATGGGCCGGACCCGACAAATTAAATAATCATTTGGGTCATAAGTGACTAATGGGCCAAAACTTACTAAAAGCCCACAAAGGAGGCCCAGTATTCAAGCCCAGTAAATTCTCTATAAATAGAGAGTTCATGATTCATTTGAAACTCCATAAACCCTAGATAAGAAGACTTCTCTGAGGAAAGCAACATTGCAAACAACAAGTACGCAAATTGTACCGTTTGCTGAACTTTCTTCAAGAAGTGTCAAGCATCAAGTGAGACCAAGTCATCGCGACCCTTGCTTACGCAACTCAACTTAGAATTGATACGTAGTAGAATCAGAGGGATTTTAGAGATTGTACACATAAACTTTCTGAAGAGCAATAAAATCATTTGTTCCGTTATTTTGTGCTTTGCAAAATAATTCGTCTACAACACTCTCTTCCGTCTGGTGTTGTTGATAGCTCAAGATCGGATGCTATCCAGGTTATCTTTGATGCTTGTATAATCTCTCAATATTAGCTCACTGTTTTCTTCTCAAAACCATGTCTTTCATCGGCTGCGTGATCCGCATACTTATACTTAGCTGCACCCTGAGATGTTGATGATATCCCCATGATTTGTTGAGATCTTTTATTCCAAATAGATCGATGTCGGTGATATCCTTGCAATCTTTCATTCCAAAGTGTTTGTTGGAGATAATCTTCTATTCCAAGTAGATTGTTGTAGTAGAAGATCTTTGCCATTGTTTGCCTTAGTGATCACGATCCGTTGCATCTCGAAATATACTCAGTGTTTATGATGAAGATTGCATCTTCATATCTTGTACCGGATTTTGCGCTCATGATAAGATCTTCTTTCAAGGTTGTCCCGCACTGGTCGCCTGTACAACATCTTGTACAGTTTTGTTCACCATGCCAATTTGCAGCCACAATCTCTCCCTTTGGCATTTGCAGCAAAACTAACCTGTTTGCTTATGGCAACAGACTTTGTTTACTGTTGTAATCTCCTATAATCCTACAGCTTTATCTTCTGGTTTGAATATCCCTATTTTTTCGTACTGCCAGATTTTCTAGATATGCTCATATCTGTACTGCACAGGTTGCTTGTACAAAGTCATGGACAATATGTTGTTAATTTTGTCGACATGTCATAATGATGTAGCAATAATCTCCCCCTTGGCATTTGCGACAAAACTAATAACAGATTTTTCAGCAAGATGATATGCTCGTCCCAGTCATATCATCTTCTTCTCATATTAATAAGCATATCAGTCATGTCATCTTCTTCTCCCCCTTTTTGTCACAAATCCAAAAGGTGGCATTCACCAGGTTCTGTGTGGATCGGATACTTCATGTTCATGATCAGGCCAACAGGTTGTCCCAGATGTTGTTCTACCATGTTCCCATCCAGCCATTTGCTCCGTCTTGGACACTTCATTATCAATGCAATAACCTGCCATATACTATCCTACTTCCCCAATAGTTGCAATTGTCCAAGAGAAACGAAGATACCTTTTCTCCCCCTTTTTGATGTAAATGCCATAAGCCTTTGTGAGTCCGGAGGAGGCTGCACTGGGTACTTCATATGCCTGATGAGATTGGTAGTCTGTGCCCGCTATATCGTGAGTCGTTTAATCTCCGCAGTAAGACAGTTGGCTGTAGTCTCTAGATGGCCTCTTGTCCTTGTAATGCAGCTGCTGGAACATCATCCGGGACATCTTTAGTAGCCCCTTGGAGCTCATTGATGTGCCGCCTAATAAACCAGTTGTTGATTTGGAGCTTGGCTTTGGGTTGCCTTCTTCTGGTTGTTCTTCCTCCTCGGTCATTTCTTCCATCTGTACTGGATAGTCTGTTCGAACAGTTTCTTGTACATTCTGAGTCTCTTCCTCTGTTGGCTCCTGAGACTCCTCCTCCTCCTTTTCTGTGAGTGTGGTCATGCTGTAGGCAACGAGGCAGGTGTCTCTTCTTTCCTTCGCTTTCCAGACCCACTTGTTGCTGCGTCCAGTGCTAGAGTCCATCCTTCTAATGTGGCAGTTTCTTCTGATGTGCCCAGATCTGTGGCAGTGATAACATCTTCTCTTCTCCTTCCATATCATTTCATTAGTTTTCTTAGTTCCAGTGAATCTAATGCCTCTCGTGTCCTTGATTGGTCTCTGCATGGATAGAATGGAGTCTAGCTTACTGGTTCCGGTGTTAAGCATTCTTTGAAACTTCTTGATAGAACTCAGTTCTTCTGTGACTTCAGCAAGTTCTTGTTGCAGCCAATTGATGATTCCGCAGTGCTCAGCTTTTTCTTTGTCCAGGATACTATTCTGCTTTTGTAGCTGAGTGTTCTTCTCTTTTAAATCGTTGATGGTGGTGTTGAGCTTGGTGTTGATGCTTACTATTTCAGTCCACTTTGTGTGTAGGAAGGTGAATTTTTCGATGATGCATTCTTTGTTGTGTTCATCATCTTCACTGTTTTCAATGTTCGATTCTTCACTATAACAACTGCTGGTATAGATTTTTGAAATTCTAGAGGTCAGGGCCACAATATTGTTATTATTCTCCTCAAGCACATCCTCTTCAGAATCACTCCATGTAGCTATCAAGGACTTGTTGTTTCTTTTGTGAGTATTTGCACACTCTGCCTGAATGTGTCTGTATCCTTCGCACTCTCTACATTGAATTCCCTTGGGATGACTCGGTCTACTTTGTTCATTTGAGTCGAGCTGTCTGCCTCTCGTTTGAGAATTCCCGCTGGATCTGTACTGCCTGTTGTGCTGAGCGAACTGTCCCACCACTTTCATGTTCAACTTGTTCATGAACTTTTCAAACTTCTTACTCAAGAGATCAATTGCTTCTGAGATTTCTTCTCCACTATCATAATCTACGGCCTCAGCTTTTAATCCAATAGTCTTGCCTTTGAATGCAGATTGGTTGCTATCTATCCTCATTTCATAGGTGGTGAGTGATCCTAGGACGTCATCGAATCGCATGCTTTTCACATCTTGAGCTTCCTCGATCGCGATCACTTTCATTTCAAATCTGGCAGGTAGTGATCGCAATTCCTTTCGAACCAGCTTCTCTTTAGGCATGGGTTCTCCTAGGTTGAAAGCTTGATTGAACAGGTCTCCAAGCTTTGCGAAGAACTCTCTTATGGTCTCGGCTTCATTCATCTTTAGCTCCTCAAATTGCGTGTTGATCATTTTCATACGAGACAGCTTTACTTTGTCGGTTCCTTCATGATGAGTCAGCCGTATGTCCCAAGCTTCTTTGGCTACTTCGCATTTTGAGATGAGTTTGAAGATCTTCTCATCTACTCCGGAGAAAATGGCATTCAAAGCTTTTGCATTGCTGGTTCGGGCCCACTCTTCATCCTTTGTCCATTTTTCTCTAGGTTTGTCAATCTCGTTTCCTTCACACTCCATGGTTTTAGAATGGCTCTCCCTGCTCGATAGTCGATGGTTTAAATGTATGCTTTCATTCTGGCTTTCCAGTAGCCGTAATTGTCTTCGTCCAACAATGGAGGTCGCGCTATACTCTGCCTTTCTCTCATACTCATCTCCCTCTCAGCTTTACACCAAGATATTTTACTATGTTTGTTGAGCATGCTGCTCTGATACCAATTGAAAATGCTGAATGCAGGATGACAGGAACTTGTCCAACTTGTCAGTAGTACAACTTCTTGGATAAGCTGCACATTATGATGAGACGACAGATAATAATCGATCCTACGTACTAAGTGCATAAGACAGATTACCCAGCTCGGCTTCGTCTGGGGGGCTTATCCCAAGCCCGTGGGAACCAATTCACTATATCTAGATTGAGTACAAGGACATTATAAAATAGTAGACTCCCTCTCTATTCTAACCTTCACTCACCCAAAGCGATTGACACTCAGGCTCCCCCTGACTGTGAGACCTCCCATCTCTACCCACTGTTAGAGTACTTCTCCCGAAGAGACTCTTCCATCTGGTGTTGTTGATAGCTCAAGATCGGATGCTATCCAGGTTGTCCTTGATGCTTGTGTAATCTCTCAGTATTAACTCACTGTTTTCTTCTCAAAAGCATGTCTTTCATCGGCTGCGTGATCCGCATACTTATACTTAGCTGCACCCTGAGATGCTGATGATATTCCCATGATTTGTTGAGATCTTTTATTCCAAATAGATCGATGTCGGTGATATCCCTGCAATCTTTCATTTTAAAGTGTTTGTTGGAGATAATCTTCTATTCCAAGTAGATTGTTGTAGTAGAAGATCCTTGATATTGTTTGCCTTAATGATCACGATCCCATCTCGAAATATACTCAGTGTTTATGCCGAAGATTGCATCTTCAGATCTTGTACCGGATTTTGCGCTCATGATAATATCTTCTTTCGAGGTTGTCCCGCACCGGTTGCCTGTACGACATCTTGTACAGTTTTGTTCAACATGCCAATTTGCAGCCACAATCTCGCCTTTTGGCATTTGCAGCAAAACTAACCTGTTTGCATATGGCAACTGACTTTGTTTATTGTTGTAATCTCATATAATCCTGTATCTTTATCTTCTGGTTTGAATATCCCTATTTTTCCATACTGCCAGATTTTCCAGATATGCTCATACTTGTATTGCATAGGTTGCTTGTACAAAGTCATGGACAATGTATTATTAATTTTGTCGACATGTCATAATAATGTAGCAACAGTGACAGCTATCCTAGTTAAAAAGGACCATGAATTTCGAGAACAATGTAGGATTCGTTGATGACACTTGTAAACCACCATCAAAAGAATGAACTATTAAACTATAGATTGTGGTTTATATGCAATGACATGCTCCCTCTGTGAATTTTCAACACTATTGTTCTAGAAATCACCGACATCATTATTTACTACACTTATGCTCATGAAGTTTGGAAAGATATACATAACCAATTGTCACACGATATTGCTCGTCGTGATTTTGAAATCAAGTAAAGTACCGCATCTCTTGTAGAACACAAAGAAGAGAAGAAGGAAACGATGCTAGGGTTTCAATAGATGCAAAGAGAAATGTTCTACATAATACAGAAAAGTAAGAATATATAGAAAACAATGACAATGCAAAATTACGAAACTATCCCTATTACTATTATTATCTCTAATATCCCCTCTCAGTCTCACGATGCACTGACATGAAGCAGCGAGAGTTTGCCAATCAAGAACCAAGAACGTGGAGCGGAAAGGGCCTTAGTAAACAAGTCTGCAAACTGCATAGCGGAAGTAACGAACGACAACGTGTCCCAATCTGATAGTGATGACGAGTAAAGTGACAATCAATCTCTATATGCTTCGTACGCTCATGATAGACAGAATTTCGGGTAATCTAAATAGCATTAGCGTTGTCACAATACATAGGAGTAGGTCCTGAAAGAGCAACACCCATATCAGCCAATAACCAACGTATCCCCACTATCTCAGCAGTAGTGGAGGCCATAGCACAATATTCAGCTTTTGTAGACGAACGAGAGACAATTGTTTGCTTTTTGCTCCTCCAAGAAATAAGAGAGACACCAAGAAATATACATAATCCAGTGAATGATTTGGGATCTAAAGGATCACTAGCCCAATCTGCGTCAGAATGAGCCCGCAATTCCAAGGAAGAAGTAGAAGGAAATAGAAGACACTGAAATTGTGTCCCACTTAGATACCGAAGAATGCGAAGTACAACTGCCCAAAGTACTTTACTAGCGGTAGAAACAATCTGACTAACAGTATGTACCGCATATGCAATATCTGGTATACACTAAGCAGCCAACTAAAGTGCGATAAAGAGTAGGGTCTGACAAGACATACCATCAGTGGAAGAATACCGCGATTAGCCTCAATAGGTGTATCGGTAGTGCGAGTCTCAGAAAGACGAGCCTGATCAAAAATATCAGCAATATACTTAGACTAAGATAAAAGATAGCCTCGTGGAGAGTATGCAGCTTCTATGTCCAGAAAGTATCGTAAAGGTCCCAAATCTTTCATTTCGAATTTCCGAGCCAAATGTTGTTTTAGCTCCTGTGATAATCATATCACCATCTCCTGTGATAATCATATCATCAACATACAAAGAAAGTAATGTGCGACCAGAAGAAGTACACCTGAAAAAGAGTACTGAATCATGAGGATTGGGGTGGAAGCCTAGAGAGGAAATCGCAATCGAGAAATTTTCAAACCAGGCTCGTGGTGCTTGTTTCAATCCATAAAGAACTTTCTTCAGTCTGCAAACTTCACCAGAACTATGAGGAACACCCGGCGGAGGAGTCATATAAACCTCCTCTTGAAGATCTCCATTCAAAAATGCATTCTTCACATCAACTGAGAAATAGACCATTATTTCACAGAGGCAACAACAATAAGAGTGCGAATCGTGACATGCTTAGAGACGGGCGACCATATCATACTGCTGAGCAAAACCCTTAGCAACCAAATGAGTTGTGAATTGCTCAATTAGCCCAATCTGACTTGGTTTTAATCTTATAAACCCAACGAACACCAATAGCACGCTTTCCCTTCGGGAGAGGAACAAGATCCTAAGTATTTGTTTTGGACAATGCAGAGAGTTCATCATCCATTGCCTGCTGCCAACGTGGATCGAGAGGTGCCTCTTTATAAGAAGAAGGCTCGGATATCTATTGAATAGAAGCCAAAAAAGAAGCAAAAGAAGTAGAATATGTGGAATATACAAAATCAGGTAACTAAGTGGACTTACGATTCTCACCAATGCCAACGGGGATCAGAAGGATTAGAATCCTCAGTCGCAGAAGCATCATCCTGGGAGGCAATAGGAGTAGGGGGAGCTTGTGGAGCATCAGTATGCTGAGGATGAGCATCTACAAGATCAGAAGCATCACCAACAGAAGACTCAAAAGGATCAATATGAATGAGATCAGACTTAGTTATACTAGGAGTGTCAGCCGAAATAGAGAAATATGGAATGTGCTCAAGAAAAAAGACATGACGAGACACGTAAGATTTTTGACTGACTGGATCATAACAACGATAACCTTTTTGACCTTCACCATAGCCAAGGAAGACAAAAAGAGCAGAACGAGAGGTGAGCTTACTATGCTCAACATGAGGCCGAGGCACAAAGCAAGAACAACCAAATACTCTCAATGAAGAATTATCAGGAGAATGACCATAAAGTTTTCAAAGAGAGACAGACCTGAAGTGACAGACGAAGGGATTCTATTAATAGCATGAACAGAAGTAAGGACTGCTTCGCCCAGAACTGATTTGGAATAGATGCAAATAATAAAAATGAGCGTGCCGTTTCCATAATATGTCTGTGTTTTTGATAGAGCCTATTTATACACATTATTTAGATCATAACCCTGTGCTTGTTTGCATTATTTTGTGTACAAGATTACTGGTTTCCAGTTTTTTTGTATTTCAGGGCAAAACAAGGGCCTAAGTCGGATACACGCTAACAGGCAGCATTTAGGACGCGCATCACACAGCCTGCGGAGCTAGCGGCGCAAACAGAAGAATTGGCAGAGTCGACCACGGTGCGCTAACCGATTACGCTAAGCAGATGCCATGCGCCAGGCGCAAGATGGTGGTGTTTCCAAATCCTGACACGACCAGATTTGGAAGTTGCCAAGGATGAGCCTCTGAGCAGTATATAAAGAAGAGAAGGAGGCTAGGGTTAAGAGACGATAATTAGGATTCACAATTCGTACACCCAGGAGGCGCTGCGCAGCAGGACTGGAAAACACACGAGCTTGTTGAGAGGATCTGCGCCAGCCAAGACTGCAACCTGCACGCACTGTTTGCTATTGTTTTCTTGAACACTTTAGTTATTATTTACTGTTTTTATGATGTTTATCACTAGCATGTCTAGCTAAACGCTTAGTATCGGTTGGACATGAATCTATGAGTATTTCCTTTGAGACTTGCGCCTAATGCATAGCTTCTTGCTTATATTAATTCTGTGCACATTACTGGCAGCTTGTTACATGAGTAGGGGAAGCCTTGAACCGCAATCTTACCCTTGTTGCTTGTTGTTGTTTGTTAAACTAGTTGAATAGCCTGACGGTGCCAACTAGGAGTAACGCGCTAGGATAAGCAATTACTACCTTGATCGGATTCGTAGTTGTTTGGTCTAGTGTAAGAATTAATAGCACATGAACTTTGATCGGAACATGCGCACATGTTAGGAAGCCTTGATCGGACACTAACATTAGCAGCCCAAACTATAGACATTTAGAGTCGATGATAAGGAATACACTCATAGAGGATTGTCTGCGCCGATACTTCTCATAGTCATAGTACTTAATCTCTATTGCCTGCGAACGTCTAGTGCAAATTCCTGCGTTACGATACCACTGTTACTCGCGCATCGCGCAACCCCAATCACTCACCCCCCAATTACATAAGTGTAGGTTACTGGCTAAAACTGAACTACTTGCTCCCTGTGGAGATCGACCCTTACTTAACCGCTGTACTAGTGGAAGAGGAAGGATTATATTTGACACGCACAACGACGCGCGATCAAATTTTGGCGCCGTTGCCGGGGAGCAACACAGCTAAGTTCTAGCTAGTTTACGTTTTTTCCTTTTTTTTAACTAGTTATTTCAGTTTGCTTTATGCTCGTTGTTGTTTCTGACAGCGCGCAATCACTATTAGCCTGCGCAGCCTTGAAATAGTTGCGCTGCGCAAATTCTAGTTACGCACTGACAGACACAGCAGCGTTAGTTATCTTTTAATTTCGTTTTCTTTGAGATATAGAACAGGTCATGGAGGATAACAGTGTCGTTGGAGACAATTTAGGGGACAGAACCCCGGAAGAAGCAAGAGCACATAACCGCGCAGCCCTGTTCAGAGAGGAAGTGCAGCGCGAGGTTGAAGCAAGGAGGGCTGCTGAAGTGTACCATGCGCCACCCGTGCAACAGGCCGTGCGACGCAGAACAGTGCGCGAGATGTCAGCCCCACTCACAGTTAACCAGCCATGGTGCATTGTGCTTCCGCCAGACGGACATTTTGAACTAAGGAGCTCGCTCATCCATCACATGCCCAAGTTCCACGGAATGAACAACGAAAATCCAGTCAAGCATGTGCGAGAGTTCCTAGTCATATGCGAGAACATGAAGACAGAAGGGGAGAGCGATGAGGCGCTGAAGATGAAGGCATTCCCATTTTCACTATGTGACACAGCCAGACATTGGTTGATGAATTTACCAGCAGGATCAATTCACACATGGGAGCAGCTGCAGAAGAAGTTCCTGGACAAATTCTATCCCGCAGCAAAGATCGCGCTACTCAGGAGGGAACTGGCCGCGCCAAGGCAGAGCGCAGGAGAGTCACTGTCAGAGTATTACGAGCGTTTCAGGGAGCTAGAGGCCAACTGCTACAATCATGGCCTGCCCCAAAATGTGCTGATAGAGAATTTCCTGAATGGATTGCTACCCATGGAGCTGAGGTTATTGAACGCATGCGCAGGAGGCGACATTTGCAACAAGGAAATCAAGGAAATGAAGGAAATGAAGGAAATGAAGGCCATGCTGCAGAAGTTGATGAGTGCGCAAAGCGCACAACCAGTTGCGCCAAAGGTATGTGAATTCTACAGGTCAACAGAGCACAAAACTGATGAATGTCCCACACTTTTCGAGGAATCTGGAGATGTCAATGCTCTTGGAGGATGGGATAACAGAGGATCACAAAGACAGAATCAGCCGCGCTTTGGACTGGCAGCAAATGGATTCAGATGGAAGGAGGAAAACAATTTCCAGAGGCAGTCCACAGACCAGCGCGCACCACAGCAGACGCAACATGCTACGCCCTACAATCCACCGCATCGCCGCACTGACGCACCAGCGCATAACAACCAGCAACCGAGGCGATCTTTGGAAGATATCGTGGGGCAGCTAGCAGACACATTGCGCAAGAATGACGAGAAGTATGACAAGAGGTTCGAGTCCATTGAAAAGCGGCTATCACAGATCGCTACCACGGTATATGAGCTAAAGAAGAGCGATGGCAACCTGCCTTCGCAAGTGATTCAGAACCCCAAAGGAGGAGTCAATGCAGTAACACTGAGGACTGGGCGCACAATAGGAGCAGAGCAGACCACGAAGGCGCCCGCGCAACCAGCTGCGCAAGTCCCGGATCTAGCAGAACAGAATATGCAACCAGAGCAAGATGCGCAACCAGAAGTGCCAGCCACAAGCCAGCAGGGCGAGGCGCCAGGTATAACACAAATAAACGACAAGGGCACGAATCGTACTAATATACCTGCACCTTTTCCTGTGCAGGCACCATCGGCTAGAAAGGAGGCGCTGGACAAAGAGCTGTACGAGTTATTCAGCAAGGTGGAAATCAACATTCCCCTTATCGAAGTAGTTCGGCAGATTCCCAGGTACGCCAAGTTTTTAAAGGAGCTGTGCACAAACAAGAGGAGGAAAGGCGAATGCGCACAGGTAATGCTAAATGCGCAGGCCTCAGCGATCGTGCAACATAAGGTACCACCTAAGTGCCGAGACCCAGGTACGTTCACTATCCCTTGCACTTTAGGTAAGACCACAGTAAGCAATTGCATGATTGATTTAGGCGCATCCATCAATTTGTTACTTTATCCCCTTTATGCGACATTGCGCCTTGGACCACTAAAGCCTGCAGGTCTCACTATTCAGCTAGCAGATCGGTCTTGCAAACAACCTGCAGGCATGATAGAGGATGTTCTCGTGCGAGTAGGAGAGCTGGTGTTCCCAGCAGATTTTTATGTGCTAGAAATGGAGGGTGAATCAAGCATCAGCAGTGCGCAGATCCTACTGGGCAGACCTTTCCTGATGACCGCGCGCACGAAGATAGACGTGTGGAGGGGCACACTCTCCATGGAGGTTGACGGCGAAGAAATCCACTTCAATATATTCAAGGGGATGCAGCACCCACACGAGGACGCCACAGTGCACGCGATGGACAGCATTGACGATTTAGTCTCAGAACCAGAGCCACTGGCACAGGTAGCGTTGGAGGAGCAGGACGAGGAGCTGAGCAGTGCTGAACCAGAGCTCAGACAGGTATACGGTATAGTTCATATGTGCACTGCTAATAAAATCTTGCCCTCCATTGAACAGGCACCCAAGGTCGAGCTGAAGCAACTTCCAGAACACCTCAAATACATTTTCTTGGGAAATGAGGACACCCTGCCAGTGATCATAAAGAAGGGATTAGAAGAGGAGCAGGAAGTCCGTTTACAGCAGGTGCTGCGCAGGAACCAGCGCGCTATAGGATGGACACTGGCTGATCTGCGTGGAGTGAGCCCGGACGTGTGCATGCATAGAATTCTGCTGGAAGATGGTGCCAAACCATCCAGGGAGGCTCAGCGCAGATTGAACCCAAATATGATGGAGGTAGTGCAGAAGGAAATTCTAAAGTTGCTTGACGCAGGAGTCATTTACCCTATCTCGGACAGCAAATGGGTCAGTCCAGTGCACGTTGTGCCTAAGAAGGGAGGAATCACAGTGGAAGAGAATGCGCAAGGCGAGCTAGTTCCCAAGCGTATACAGACTGGATGGCGCATGTGCATCGACTACAGAAAGGTTAACGCAGTAACGCGCAAGGACCATTTCCCGCTACCCTTTATGGACCAGATGCTGGACAGATTAGCAGGTAAGCCCTATTTTTGTTTCTTGGACGGCTATTCAGGGTACAACCAGATACCCATAGCTGCGGAGGATCAGGAGAAGACCACGTTCACCTGCCCGTTCGGAACGTTTGCGTTTCGGCGCATGTCATTTGGGCTGTGTAACGCGCCAGGTACGTTCCAACGCCTTGTCATGAGCATTTTCTCTGATATGATTGGTATATGCAAAGAAGTGTTCATGGATGATTTTACTGTATATGGAGGTCCTTTGATGCATGCTTAACTCTTTTAGATAAAGTTTTAGAGCGCTGCATCTCTAAGAACCTAGTACTCAATTATGAAAAATGCCATTTCATGGTAACGCATGGTGTAGTGCTAGGACACATCATCTCAGAGGAGGGGATCAAGGTAGACAAAGCTAAGATAGACCTTATTTCTAATCTACCTTATGCCACGAACGTGCATGATGTGAAGTTATTCTTAGGACATGCCGGATTTTACAGGCGCTTTATAAAAGACTTCTCTAAAATTTGTATTCCCCTGTCTAACCTCTTGCAAAAGGATGTGTGCTTCGATTTTACTGATGATTGCAGGGCCGCATTTGATAAGCTGAAGGAAGCGCTGACCAGTGCGCCAGTGATGCGCGCACCAGACTGGAACCTGCCATTTGAACTGATGTGCGACGCAAGCGATTATGCAGTAGGTGCAGTCCTGGGGCAGCGAGTGGACAAGAAACCGCACGCCATCTATTATGCATCGCGCACACTGGACGCTGCGTAGAGGAACTACACCACCACGGAGAAGGAACTTCTGGCAATTGTGTTTGCGCTGGAGAAGTTCCGTGCATATGTTCTAGGCGCTAGGGTCATCATCTACATAGACCACGCAGCCATCCGCTACTTAATGTCCAAGAAGGAAACTAAGCCGCGCCTGATGCGCTGGCTGCTCCTACTGCAGGAATTCGACCTGGAGATCAAGGATAAGAAGGGCACAGAGAACACAGTCGCTGACCACCTGAGCAGGATCGTGAAGGAGGAGGAGCCAGGGCAGATCACTGAGACATTTCCTGACGAGCATCTGATGGCGCTGACAGGTAAAGTACCATGGTATGCGCACATTGCGAATTACCTGGTCACAGGTACGTTTCCTCTGCATTTCAATAAAACCCAGTGCATGAGATTGAAACATGAGTCCAAGCATTACCTGTGGGATGATCCTTATATGCTTAGAATAGGACCAGATCAGATATTGAGGCGCTGCGTGCCTGACCATGAATTTAACTCTGTTTTGATGTTTTGTCATGCGCACGCATGTGGAGGACACTTTGGTCCCAAGCGCACCAGCAGGAAGGTCCTGGACTGCGGATTTTATTGGCCGCACCTGTTTAGAGACGCATATGACTATTGCAGGAATTGTGATAGGTGCCAGCGCACAGGAGGCATATCAGCGCGCAACGAGATGCCGCAGATGCCGATTCAAGTGGATGAAGTGTTTGATATATGGGGAATTGACTTCATGGGGCCATTTCCTCCGTCTGCAGGATACGAGTACATACTGGTCGCGGTGGACTATGTCTCCAAATGAGTCGAAGCTAAGGCCACACGGAAGGATGATGGTAAGACGGTCGCTGAGTTTCTAAAAACTAACATCTTTTGCAGGTACGGGGTGCCTAAGGCAATCATCAGCGACCAGGGGACGCACTTCTGCAACAGGATCGTGGCGTAAGTTTTCAAGCATTATGGGGTGCGCCACAAGACGTCCACTGCTTATCATCCTCAGACAAATGGACAGGCCGAGGTCTCCAACAGGGAGATCAAGCGCATCCTGGAGAAGATTGTGAGACCATCGCGCAAAGATTGGAGCCAGCGCCTGGACGACGCGCTGTGGGCATACCGCACTGCGCATAAGACACCAATCGGGACTTCACCGTTTCGGTTGGTCTATGGAAAAGCATGCCACCTGCCAGTGGAGTTAGAGCACAAAGCATACTGGACTTTACGCACTTGCAACCTGAACTTAGATGAGGCCGGAAAGGAGCGCGCGTTTGAGCTGAGCGAATTAGAAGAGCTGCGCCTGGATGCCTATGAGGGACTGCGCGATTACAAGGAGCGGACAAAGGCGTTTCATGACAAGCATATCCTCAGACGCACTTTTGAGCCAGGAGACCAGGTATTATTATTCTCATCACGCCTGAAGCTCATGCCTGGAAAGCTGCGCAGCAAATGGACCGGACCGTACACAGTCACCAAGGTTTTCCCCTATGGAACAATCGAATTAGAAAACGAGCACCGACATCGTTTTCAGGTCAATGGGCAGAGAGTCAAACGGTATCTAGGAGAACCTTGGGACGACACAGTGCGCGACATTGACTTGGCAGAACCTGAGATAGCAGATGCGCAGGTTGCTGCGCCAGAGTCACCACCAGATGCACCAGAGGGAGAACTGAAAACTATTGCTCACATTTCTTCTTCCTCTTCATCTACCCTCGTTACTGCAGACTTCTCACATATTATCCATGTTGACTACCCTTCTCACCCTTTGCGCAGGACAAAGATGAACACAACCCATGCACAAGCGCAGGATCACTCAGGAGCAAGAGTGGGGAAGGTCGCTGGCACACATTTGGGCACGTAACGAGGTACAGTCGAGCCAACGACGTTAAACAAAGGCACTTGTCGGGAGGTAACCCGACTCGTTTTACTTTTACATGTCTTTCTTTTAGTTTTTTCTAGTGTCTTTTAGTTATTCTAGGACCTGTAGTTTTTTTAGTCGAGCAGCAGTGCGCAGGTCCGTGCGCACTTCAGTGCGCAGGACCGCTGCGCCAGTCAGGAGGGTATATAAGGACAGGACTTAGAAAATTTCAGCACTTTTTCACACTCGACCGTTACCAGCAGCTCCCGCCTTCACACCTCCGCCCACTGTCCGACGCCCAACCCAGCTCCAGTTTAGAGAGATTTGCAGAGCACACAGCCGCACTCCCCTCAGGTAACCTTTCCCCCAGATTTGAGCAGATTTTAGTAGGGTTTGTGCGGTGGAGGAGTGTTTTAGGGTTTTGAAATCGCACCAGGCTAGAGTGCGCCGATTGGAGTGTTGTTTAGAGGGATTTGTAGGTGGGCAGTAGGCGCTCCTTTGGTGAGAATTTCAGTGCATTTGGAGGAGTTTGGATTTTTGGAGTGTTTGAGAAGTGTTGACCGGAGTTGACCAGAGAAATGCAGCCTGCCGAGGACCAAGCTACCCCAGCTCGCTTCGCCAGCATGTACGCGGCCTTCTTGAGGCTCGAGATGTACGGGAATCCGTGCATCAGTCGGGAGTTCCTGCGGGAGGTCGGTTTGGAGGACTTCATTTTGGAGAGGCTCGCGCTGGCGGGCTGGGAGGCGCTGTTGGAACTCAACAGCGCAGCAGACAGGGAGGACATCTTCGAATTTTTGGCGTCATTGGAGCCAGGAGCTATGGAGATCAGGTACCGGCACCGAGGGGTGTGGTACATTACCTCGGCTACGAGGCTGAAGCGCACATTGAGGTGCGCTAAGGTGCGAGAAGCTGACATGGACGCGCACACCAACCAAGAGGCGTGGCGCGAGATGGCAACCGGGCCTGTGTTTGCCGCGGGGCGCAGCAGGGGACGAGAGCTGCGTGACCCGTGGATGTTCTACTTGTGGCGCCTGGTCGTCTATGCCATCATTGGGCGCTTTAATGGTGCGCCGAAGATCAGTTTGCTGGATATGGAGATCTTAAAGGGGTTTTATTATGGGAAGAGGGTGCTCTTTGTTCTGAACATGGTGCACCACTGGAGCCGAGTCAGCACCAAGGGGCCGCTGACTTGCGGAGGAATTATTACGCACCTGCTGCGGGCGTTACATGGAGAGCCCGAGGTGCCAGAGCACACATTGGTGCCTGCTGTCCCTCTGGACCGTGCCCATATGCTGCAGATCAGGGCGGTAGCCGTGAAGGAAGATGGCACATTGGAGTGGTGCTACCGCCTGCAGCCGGCCAGAGTGCCGCGGCCAAGAGCAGAAAGCAGTGCGCAAGCAGTAGAGGCCGTGCAGGAGATGGAGGAGGATGAAGTTCCAGAGCAAGTTGTGCCTCCAGTCAGGCGCGCAAGGACCCGCGCGCAGACTGGAGCGCGCCGCAGGGGGAGCCTGTCACCATTTCCATCAAGGATTCTCCCCCGCGTGCCCAAGGGAAGCGCCCGCGGACTGAGGCTGAGGCGGCGCCTGAGGAAGCATCAGCAGAGCAGCGCATGATGTTCAATGTCATGCGCGTACTCGAATATTTAGCGCCAGAGGGGGTGGACTTAAGCATGAGCCCACCATCAGGGTGGAGATTTGGAGACGCAATTCCCCCTCCGCTCAGCCTACACCGGCCACCTCCAGGTTCTCCCGGGAGTCCACACCAGCCAGCCAGCCCTCTTACTCAGCCCCTAGTGCATCCAGCAGAGCCCTTCCCAGCACCAGCACCAGCACCATCAGCCCCAGCACCAGCAGCACCAGCACCAGCAGAACCCACCCCCGACCCAGAACAAGTACCCGCACCTGCACCTTCCCCTGCCCAGCCGTCCATTCCACGGTCCCCTATAGCCGAACCCATCATTAGCACCAGCTCAGACTCGCTATGGGACCCCGTTTCAGAGGATGACGTCGAGGGGCAGAGTCTAGCTCAGATGACTTCCTCCAGCTCCGAATATATGACGGATTCTTCAGAGGAGGAGGCATATAGTTCAGCGGCTGCGTCTAGCTCAGATGACTTCTAGAGCTGTAGGGGGGCGCACTATTTCTTTTGGGTGTCTATTTTCCTTTATTTGCTGAACTTTCTTTGATATTCTGTTGCTATATTTGTGTGCTAAACTCCTATGATACATATTTTGTGCCCCTATGCTATATTTGCGCTTCTTTGACTTTATGTTCTTAGTTTTTATGTTCTTTATTTTGCTTGCATGCCTATGTTCTGCATGTGCGCGTTCTCCGTGCGCTTGAGCTTGAGTCGTGGGGACACGGCTCTGTTTAAGTGTGGGGGGGGGGGGGGGGAGCGTTACATGTACATTTCACGTTTTTTAGCATTTTTAGTGTAGCTTAGTTTAATTGAAGGAAACAGTAGCAGTAGTGCGCTTGTGTGCGGGTTGCGCGCACTGTTCAGCTTGTTTGCGCTAGCCATATTGCGCCGTGCGCTGCTATCAACTGTTTTTAGTATATTTTTTTCATTTTTCTGCTCCTGTTAGTTGGGATATACAGGGGATGTGGAGTTGACAGAAACGCTCTAGAGAGGCAGTTAGTCGTTCGCGCTTCAGAGGAGAGGTATATGGTCGAGAGCGCGAGTGGAGGCCGGCGCTTCGCGACCTTCGGAACAAGAGAGTGCGCTCAGTCACGCAGATGCCGAAGGCAAGTACCCAAAAGCGTGGCGAGGTGGGAAAACAGACCACCTTCCCTCTGGTAGTCGAGCTAAGGAAGGCGGGCGCGGGCGTAAACGCGTGCGCCGACCTGCGCAAATAGACCAAGGAGGGAGAGCGGGGCGGTGTTCCATAGCTGTTATCCGGAGGCCGAGACTGGAACCGTTCTGGGAAACATAGGAACCGTAGACAAAGCTGTACAAAGAAAAAAAGACCAGCAGATGATATGCGCTACAAAAGAATCAGCATGCGCACAAATACGTACCAGCGTGCGCAAAGTCCACAAAGAAAATCATCAAAGGCTTGAGTTCCCAGAAAGTGCGCGGAAGAATCACGCACCGGAAGAAGCTTGCGCTGTTAACCATATACCCATCCTCGGAGTGAGAGCTGACAACCTGGCGCTTATAAAGAGCTATCTCCCAGCCATCTGAAATGATTTTTCATCCCAGCTGAGAGGTAAGGAATTGCGAAATCATTATATTAGAACTGTTGAATGCGGTTGTGCGCAGGTGGTAGAGCAGCGCAAGGTGTTCAGTAGTGCAGATTGCGCCAGAGTGCAAGACTGTGCGAAAGGTAATAGTATCCGTGCTTGAAGTGCTTGTTCGAGGACGAACAAGGGGCAAGTGTGGGGGGTTTGATAGAGCCTATTTATACACATTATTCAGATCATAACCCTGTGCTTGTTTGCATTATTTTGTGTACAAGATTACTGGTTTCAAGTGTTTTTGTATTTCAGGGCAAAACAAGGGCCTAAGTCGGATACGCGCTAACAGGCAGCATTTAGGACGCGCATCACACAGCCTGCGGAGCTAGCGGCGCAAACAGAAGAATTGGCAGAGTCGACCACGGTGCGCTAACCGATTGCGCTAAGCAGATGCCATGCGCCAGGCGCACATGGTGGTGTTTCCAAATCCTGACACGACCAGATTTGGAAGTTGCCAAGGATGAGCCTCTGAGCAGTATATAAAGAAGAGAAGGAGGCTAGGGTTAAGAGACGATAATTAGGATTCACAATTTGTACACCCAGGAGGCGCTGCACAGCAGGACTGGAAAACACACGAGCTTGTTGAGAGGATCTGCGCCAGCCGACTGCGCCAGCCAAGACTGCAACCTGCACGCACTGTTTGCTATTGTTTTCTCGGACACTTTAGTTATTATTTACTGTTTCTATGATGTTTATCACTAGCATATCTAGCTAAACGCTTAGTATTGGTTGGACATGAATTTATGAGTATTTCCTTTGAGACTTGCGCCTAATGCATAGCTTGCTTGCTTATATTAATTCTGTGCACATTACTGGCAGCTTGTTACATGAGTAGGGGAAGCCTTGAACCGCAATCTTACCCTTGTTGCTTGTTGTTGTTTGTTAAACTAGTTGAATAGCCTGACGGTGCCAACTAGGAGTAACGCGCTAGGATAGGCAATTACTACCTTGATCGGATTCGTAGTTGTTTGGTCTAGTGTAAGAATTAATAGCACATGAACTTTGATCGGAACATGCGCACATGTTAGGAAGCCTTGATCGGACACTAACATTAGCAGCCCAAACTATAGACATTTAGAGTCGATGATAAGGAATACACTCATAGAGGATTGTCTGCGCCGATACTTCTCATAGTCATAGTACTTAATCTCTATTGCCTGCGCACGTCTAGTGCAAATTCCTGCGTTACGATACCACTGTTACTCGAGCATCGCGCAACCCTAATCACTCACCCCCCAATTTCATAAGTGTAGGTTACTGGCTAAAACTGAACTACTTGCTCCCTGTGGAGATCAACCCTTACTTAACCGCTGTACTAGTGGAAGAGGAAGGATTATATTTGACGCGCACAACGACGCGCGATCAGTTTTCTTTCAGCAATACCATTTTGTTCAGAAGTGTCAGTACAAGAGGTTTGAAAAAGAGTATCATCGGAAGAAAGAAGGTCAGAAAAACGTTTAGACATGTATTCACCTCCCAAATCACAACGAAAGCATTTAATAACAAAATTATGCTGAGTTTTGACAAGAGCGCGAAACATCTGATAAAACTCAAAAACTTCAGAGCGGTGTTTCATGAAATATACCCAACAGTAGCGAGTACAGTCATCAATGAAATAGACATAGTATCGGGATCCACCTTTTGTAGGAATAGGTGAAGGTCCCCAGACATCTGAATGTATCAAGTCAAATGGTGATAGAGAAATGGAAGAATATTTATGAAAAGGTAATGCTGAAAATTTAACTAACTTACACCCTCAAAAATCGGTAATATCATGACTCTGTAATTGTCATAATTTTTCTGTGGAATCTAAATATTTCAAACGAGAGCCAGAAACATGACCAAGACGTGAATGCCACAAATAAAAGCTAGAAGAAGAAGGACACAAGCGAAAAGAAGACAAGTCAAAACCAGATGCTGCAACCTTAGGTACTTTCAACTCATCCAAGACGTAAAGGCCCCCTTGCCTATGGCCTATCCCATTCAGCTTCTTCGAATGGGGATCCTGCAGATAACAAGAAGAGCGAGAGAAGAAAACTAGTAAGCCAGCCTCACATAACTGACCAACAGAAGCAAGATTTAAAGTAAGACTCGGAACATGATAGACATTAGAAAAGGACATATTAGGAGTGTAAATAGATTCAATTCCTGCTACTGGCATGGAAGTACCATCAGCAGTCATGATTGGTTCGGACGAAGAAGATTGAATGGACAAAAAAGAGTTAGAATCATGAGACATATGTCGTGAAGCACCAGAGTCAAAAATTCATACAGGAGAAGAGTTACCTGACATGTTACCAGAATGCAAACCTGAAGAAGTAGTAGCAGACATAGCACGTGATTGCGAGGCAATGAACTTCTGAAACTGTTCCATTAGTGTAGCCAAATCAGTATTGATTCCAGAATCAATTGGAGGGACAACAGCTGCTATGGATGGCGGCTTCGGACGCGGGGGATTGTTGCCTGATTAACCTCCTTTTATCCTTAACAGCTCGGGACATTGAGCTTTCTAGTGCCCTTTCTTCTTACAATAACTGCACTCGTCAATAGCAAGCATTGACGTAGACTTTCTAAAATTAGGCATTCGAGGAGACGCTGCTAATACAGAGCTGTTGGGAAGTGGCATAATGCCCCTTTTGTCAACACAGGTGCGACTCTTCTGCCATCAGCTCATGATAAACCGAATCATGCAGAATAGAACCACGAAGACCTTCAAAGTCATCCCGAAGGGCCATCAAAAATTGAATCAAGCGTTGCTCCTCTCTCCGAGCAATATATGGGGCAGATGCTCTTAGTTGTGCAGACTCTGTCAATGCAAAGTGATCCCATAAACCAGACATAGCCGAATAGAACTCATGAATAGTCATACTATTTTACTGGAGAACTCGAAAATCATTTTCTAACTAATATTTCTTGGCAAAGTTAGATTATACAAACAATCGTTCCAAGTGATCCCAAATTTCCTTAGCTGTATCATACTTTACTCCGGAGACAACATCCCACACCGATTTGCCTTTTTAAAAAAAAATTTCATAACATAACTCCAATACGAATATTTCTTACCATCCAATTGGACACTAATAGCCTGAAGCAAGTCATCCTTTACGGCAGCCATGATGAACAGATAAGATAGAGACCAAGGCCGAGCTTGACCACCGTGCTATCTAATCCTAGCGCTCTAATTAGGCTCTGATACCATGTGGAAGACAAAGAAGAGAAGGAGGAAACGATGCTAGAGTTTCACTAGATGCAAAGAGAAATGTTCTACATAATACAGAAAGCAAGAATATATAGGAAACAATGACAATGCAAAATTATGAAACTATCCCTATTACTATTATTATCTCTAATATCTCTCACACAAAAAAAAATTTGTATTATTGAATTCCAAACAAACTCAATCGTAGTCAAATTTCACTTCTTTCAGTGGCTACACACAATGGTCCCTTAGGCAATAGTGGTTGATAGTCATCATGAAGCAATTATTGATTCCATCGGGGCGTGATCTATTGAAAAAAAAAACGGGCGTCAAACATCTCAACAATTATGGTTTGATTCTTGATGGGGTAAGAGCAATAGCGAAGAGGACTTCCATGACACTCACATTGTAATGAATTCTCCGTTAGAATAATGCATCACTAATGTAAATAAAATGGTGTGCGACCCCATTTTTTGAGTCAAAATGGAAGATTGAAATAGTCTAAAACATTAGAAATGTGAGTCCATTAAGAATAAGATATTCAATCTTGTGGCTTAGAAATATAAGTAATGTACAAGTATCCCACATTGCTTGGAAAGTGAATAGAATGCAAGTTTATATATAAACTCATTCTACCTGCTTGGTAAGATAGTAATCAAGGATGCTCTCTCTACATGGGGGTGCCAATCACGAGCCGATTCGAATTCTGAACCCCATTAATTACGTTTATTGGCATTTAAGGATTGAGACATCGCCTGGTTGACCAAGGATCCCAACAACGAAGGCATGACAATAACACTTTAAGCCTGGACTCCTTACTCTCGATTTTTTAACACTTTATTTAATTTCAATAGTTATTAATTGTATTATTTGCACACAGTTAATGCTGATCATCCTTGAAATTCATGCTGAAGGGATGGTGATCAATGAATCATTTCAAGTTGCCTTGGTCATCAAGAAGCTGCCTCGGGGTGGAAGGCCTTCAATAACTACCTTAAGCACAAGCGCAAGGAGATGAGTCTTGAGACCTTTCTTCGGATTGAGGATGTTGGGAAAATAACTTAACAAATCGAGGAAGAATCTGAATAGGAGATAGAACCTGATTTCCTAACCTAAATGCTAGAAACTGAATCTCAAACGTATAAAGAGGCATCAGTTCAATAGAGGGTCCCTTATGAAAAGAAGCCATAAAGTGAGATAGACTATATCCTACAAAATCATACTTGGAAGTTGGTTGATATCCTTGTAGAAGTAAACACTTGACTCCAGACGGGTCTTCAAAATGAAGATGAAAGTGGATGTGTCTATAAAAAAAGTACAAGGCAAGGCTTGTCGTCAAAGGGCATGAAAAGTTTGACAACATGATGATGTCAAATAATTTCAAAATCAACGAGTGTGAGAAATTTGTATACATTAAAAAAGTACGAACACAATTATGTATTTATACATGGATGACATGCTCATTATGGGAGCAATGATCGCATGGTTAAGTCTACAAACTCTTTATTGACTTTTAAATTCGATATGAAAGATTTGGGACTGGATGATGTAAATTTGGATATCAAAATTACACTGACGATAGATGAATTTGTCCTAAGTCAGTTACACTACGTTGATAAGATCTTAGACAAGTTTGGGAAAGATTGTTCCGGTGTATCTAGAACTCCAATCGACATAAGTCAACCCTTGTCGAAGAACAAGGCGGAAAATATCTCCCAAATGGAATATACGAGAGTGATAGGTAGTAAAAATCTGATATTGCCTATTATGTAACTAGACTTGCAAGGTATATGAGTAATCTAGGATCAGAACACTGAAAAGCAATCGTGAGAATACTAAGTAATCTACGATTTACTCGTCACTTATGTCCACATTATACCGTTCATCGATGCAAGTTGGATATATGATATACACGACTCTAAAGCCACCAGTGGATATGTATGTATTCACATTGGAAGGGCAATATTCTCTTGGAAATGCTCCAAACAAACATTGATAACTAGATCCACTATAGAAGCCGAATTCGTTGCTTTAGATAAATATAGCAAAGAAGCCCAGTGGTAAAGGAATTTTGTGGAGGATTTTCCAATTGGAAAAAACCTATGCTAGCAATATGTTTATATTGTAATAACCAATCTGCAATTGGTAGAGCACGGGGTGTACTATGTAATGGTAACTCAAGACATATACGTCGACGACATAATATCATTAGACAACTTCTCTCCACATGAGTCAGAAGTATTGACTATATGAGGTCCAAGGAAAACAATGTGTATCCATTAATCAAAGGGTTAAATAAGAACCAAGTAGAGAAGACGTCCAAAAGAATGAGGCTAAAACCCTTGGAAAATTAAAATCAAGGCGACAGAAAATCCTACCATATTGAATGGAGATACCAGAATCTTGGTTACAAGGGACAACCTAACCGCTAAGACTAAGGGTGTGTTCTTTTGTACTTATATATTGTACTTAAACTTATTACTTTACTTATATTTACTTATATGTACTTATATTTACTATTTATCATCTCTTTCCAAAACACCACACCACAACACATCCACACACACCACCATTACCGCAACACTACTACCACCACCACCACACACCACCACCCTAACCACAGCACCATCGCTACCACCCCCACCCACAACACCATCCCAATCACAACATCACTATCACCACCACAACACCACACTACCACTGCCACCATAATAAAAATAATAGTTATAATGTATTTATTTTAACTTAAAATAAATACATTATAATTATGGTGGTGGTGTGGTGTTATGGTTGTGGTGGTGGTGGTGTGATAGTGTGGTCATTGTGGGGTGGGGTGGGAGGGGGGGGGGGGGGAGTTTACTTCCTATCTAATTCCTTTTTGAAAAAGTGACTTCCGCATGACGTTAAGCTTGAATTTTTTTAATGTTTCTGATAATTTGGATGTTGACATTCCGAAAAGTAATGCAAGATTACTTGATAAAAGAATCATATATGTGAGAAAGAAGTGAGGCCGCTTTAAAGGAGAATTTATGGGGCTTAATTCTGTAAAATTCTCGCAGAACTAGGACAGGGTGTAATGGCCAGAAATGAACCCAACTATGAGAACTGAGGTTGTGTCAGGAATATGAAATTTGACCGCGCTGCTGATCGCAAGTTACAGCTTCTGCTATAGCAGTCTCTGTGTCTTTCTGCGGAATTTATTCTTCTGACGAATAAGAAAGACACAAATAATTTATTCTACCAATTCGGCAACTTGCCTACGTCTGGAGAGGATCACACTCTGATCCTTAAGATTTTACCATCACGGTTTAAAGTACAAAGGACTCTAACCTCTACTTCTCGTTTAGTCGAAATCTTTCGCTCAGTCTAACCCCCAAGACATGCTAGCAGTCTGATCACACAGACACTCTTCATGCTACCTACACACTTCCAGTAAAGAATAGCTACAGACCTGATACTCAGACTTAGGCCCTGTTCTTTTGCACTTAAATTTTAAGTATTTAAGTTAAATTAAGTACACTTAATGAAATTTCACAGTGTCTTAGTTCGACAGATTTGTGAACAAGCAGTTGCTGCAGCACACTCTTGTTCACTAGGAAATCGTCTCAGCAAGCAATGAAGAAGACAAAGTATGTTCACCCAGTTCGGCCAACTGCCTACGTCTGGGGAGGACTATTCTCCAGTCCTCAATCCACTAACTCGAAGGTTCCCACGTACACACGGTTACAACTCATGCAACCTATGCTACTCAACCTTGTGTGGATCACTTGACACAATCAGAACAAGCTCGGACTTGTGCCTGCACACCCTCTACAATATGTCAATCTAGAATAGCTACTGTCTCCTCGAAACTCAGCCTATTCTAAACTACAACTACTCAGCAGGGTTGCTGTAGCAACTGCTGTAACACACAGCTGAAGCACAAATGTCCGCGTCGCTCCAAAGCCTTCTGCCGAGCCGTTCGAACGATTCCACGAGTGCTGCACACTCTGGAATACTCCCCCTCACTCAGTAACCACCTGCCACTAGTGAGTACTGCCGCACGACACTTGACCGAGCCAACAACTCGTCAGTCCTTCCGCGGCTGCCCTTGATCAACCAACAAGCTCCGCAGCTCTGAATT
This sequence comes from Umbilicus rupestris, assembly GCA_963678935.1. Taxonomy (NCBI): domain Eukaryota; kingdom Viridiplantae; phylum Streptophyta; class Magnoliopsida; order Saxifragales; family Crassulaceae; genus Umbilicus; species Umbilicus rupestris. The sequence continues at coordinate 9,062,519 of OY787618.1, forward strand.
GGCTTCTAGATCAAGCTTGAATCAGACTCTGCAAGTCCTGATTCCCTTCTGCTATAATCACCACAGCTCGGCGCTCACGCTCTGCTCTCGGGTGATGATCGAAGAATATGACCGCCGCACACCAAAGATTTCTCTCTCTGAAATCTGTGTATGCACTCGTGTATCCCTCAGCTTCGATCAACCTCTCAGCTCTGAACACCTCTCGCTTAACTAGCAGCACCAGCTTTAAGCAATGTCCAGGTTTAGGCAATGTCCCAAAAGGAACAATTATCTCCTAAAATCTAGGAGATTAGATTTGATATTTATCTTCAATGCAAATCTCCTTCTCTGACTAGTAAACCTCACTGGAATATACTCCACAGCATATTAGAAATTCTTCAGATGCTCTTGATAGAGCCTAGTTATACATGTTATTTAGATCATAAACCCATGCTTGTTTGCAATATTTTATGGGCAAGATTACTCGTTTCCACTATTTTTGTATATCAGGTCAGAACGAGTCCTTAAGTCGGATACGCGCTAACAGGCAGCGTTCTAGGAGTGAAAGATCAGCCTGTGGAGCTAGCGGTGCAAACAAAAGAAGAAATGGCGAAGGACAGCAGAGGTGCGCCACCCGATTGCGCCAATCAATGCTGTGCGCCAGGCGCAAAGTCCCAGTGACCAGACTTGGAAGTTGCCAAAAGATGAACTTCCTGGGGCACTATTTAAACAAAGAAAGTCTAGGGTTTCAAAAGAGAACACACAGAGAGGCGGACACCATCACTCAGTGACATTCCAGCGGCACTGTGCGGCAGAACTGAAAAACACACGGACCTGTCAAGGAGAGTTGCGCCAGCCGACTGCGCCAGCCGAGAAGACACCCTGCGCGCACTGTTTGCTACCGTTTTCTTGGATACAGTAGTTTGTTACTTACTATTTTATGATGTTTACCACTAGCATGTCTAGCTAAACACTTAGTGTTGGTCGGGCATGAATCTATGATGTATGACCTTTGAGACTTGAGCTTAATGCATAGTTTATTTATTTGTATTAATCCTGCGCGTACTGAGACAATTAGTTGCATGAGTAGGGGAAGCCTTGAACCGCAAACTTACTTGTGTAGCTCGCTTGTCGCATGTTAAACTAGTTGCACGCGTAGGGGAAGCCTTGAACCGCAAACTTACCGTGACAACTAGGAGTAACGAGTTAGGGTAGGCAGCTGCTACTGTGACAGGATTCGCAGCTGTTTAGTCTAGTTCTAAGGATTAATAGCACATGAACTTTGAACGGAACATGCGCACGTGTTAGGAAGCCTTTACCGGACACTAACCCAAGTAAACCACAAGCTATAGATGTTTAGAGTCGATGATAAGGAATGCATTCATAGAGGATTGTCTGCCCAATATTTCTCATAAATATAGTACTTTATCTCTACTGCTTGCGCACGTCTAGTGCAATTCCCTGAGTTACGATATTCGCTGTTATTCGCGCATCGCGCAAAACCCCCAATCACTCACGCAACCCCCGTTTTCTTAAGTGTAGGTTACTAGCTGAGACTCACTGCTTGCTCCCTGTGGAGATCGACCCTTACTTAACCGCTGTACTAGTGGGAGAGGAAGGAATTATATTTGACGCGCACAACGACGCGCGATCAAATTTTGGCGCCGTTGCCGGGGAGCAACACAGCTAAGTTTTAGCTAGCTTACATTCCTCATTTTAGTTATTTCATTTCGTTTTGTTTTCTCGTTGTTGTTTCTGACAGCGCGCAATCACATCAGCCTACGCAACCTTGAAACAGTTGCGCTGCGCAGATTCTAGTTGCGCACTGACAGACGCAACAACTTCGTTGCCATTTAATTCGTTTCTTGAGTTTGGATCAGGACATGGAGGATAACAGTGTGGTTGGAGATAACCTGGGAGACAGAACCCCAGAGGAAGCAAGGGCACATAACCGCGCAGCCCTATTCAGAGAGGAAGTGCAGCGTGAGGACGACGCACGAATGGCCGCTGAACCATACATTGCGCCACCCGTTCGTCCAGTCGCGAGGCGCAGGACAGTGCGTGAAATGTCGGCCCCACTCACTGTTAACCAGCCATGGTGCATAGTGCTTCCGCCCGACGGACAGTTCGAACTAAGGAGCTCACTCATCCATCACATGCCCAAGTTTCACGGAATGAACAACGAAAATCCAGTCAAGCATGTGCGCGAGTTCCTAATCATTTGCGAGAACATGAAGGCTTTGGGGGAAAACGATGAAGCGCTGAAGATGAAAGCGTTCCCTTTTTCATTGAGCGATGCAGCCAAACACTGGCTGATGAGCCTACCCGCAGGATCAATCCACACATGGGAGCAGCTGCAGAAGAAATTCTTAGATAAATTTTATCCAGCAGCGAAGATCGCGCTGCTCAGAAGGGAATTGGCCGCGCCAAGGCAAGGCGCAGGGGAGTCTCTGTCAGAATACTACGAGCGTTTCAGGGAGCTAGAAGCCAACTGCTACAATCACGGGCTTCCCCAGAATGTGCTGATAGAGAACTTTCTGAATGGACTGCTGCCCATGGAGCTGCGACTACTGAATGCATGCGCAGGAGGGGACATTTGCAACATGTACCCGGAGGATGCATGGCAGCTGATAGAAGATTCTGCTGGACAGGTAAGACATCAATTGACACTTGAAAGTAGTCGTAATCGTTCTGTGCATCAGGTAGAGGCAAGCGCTGAGATCAAAGAAATGAAGGCCATGCTACAGAAGCTGATGAGTGCGCAGAGCGCACAACCAGTTGCACCAAAGGTATGTGAATTCTGCAGGTCCACTGAGCACAAGACAGACGAGTGCCCAACACTTTTTGAAGAAACTGGAGATGTAAATGCCCTTGGAGGATGGGACAACAGAGGACCGCAGAGGCAGAATCAGCCGCGCTTTGGGCTTGCTGCAAATGGTTTCAGATGGAGAGAAGAGAACAATTTCCAGAGGCAGCCCACTGATCAGCGCGCACCACAGCAGACGCAACATGCTGCACCCTACAATCCACCGCATCGCCGCACAGACGCACCAGCGCAGAACAGTCAGCAACCACGGCGATCCTTGGAAGATATCATGGGGCAGCTAGCAGACACAGTGCGCAAGAATGACGAAAAGTATGACAAGAGGTTCGAATCCATAGAAAAACACCTATCACAAATTGCAACCACAGTGTATGAGCTGAAAAAGAGCGATGGCAACCTGCCTTCGCAAGTGATTCAGAACCCTAAGGGAGGAGTTAACGCAGTAACACTGAGGACTGGGCGCACAGTGGGAACAGAGCAGACCGCGCAGGCGCCCGCGCAACCAGTTGCGCAAGTCCCAGATCCAGCAGCTCAGAGTGCGCAACTAGAGCCAGAGGCGCAATCAGAAGCGCCAACCACGAACCAGCAGGGCAATGCGCCAGGTATGTCTCACTCGAAGAACAAGAACAAAAATTGTACTAACATACCTGCTCCTTTCCCTGTGCAGGCACCACTGGCGAGAAAAGAAGCACTGGACAAGGAACTGTATGAGCTGTTCAGCAAAGTGGAAATCAACATACCTCTCATAGAAGCTATTCGACAGATTCCCAGGTATGCGAAGTTTTTAAAAGAGCTGTGCACGAATAAAAGAAGGACAGGCGAATGCGCACAGGTAATGCTAAATGCGCAGGCCTCAGCAATCGTGCAGCAAAAGGTACCACCTAAGTGCCGAGATCCAGGTACATTCACTATCCCTTGCACCTTAGGTAAAACCACGGTAAGCAACTGCATGATCGATTTAGGCGCATCAATCAATTTATTACCATATTCTCTCTATGCAACCTTGCGCCTTGGACCACTAAAACCTGCAGGTCTCACAATTCAGCTAGCAGATAGATCGTGCAAACAACCTGCAGGCATGATAGAAGATGTCCTAGTTCGAGTAGGAGAGCTGGTGTTCCCAGCAGACTTTTATGTGCTCGAAATGGAGGGTGAATCAAGCGCCAGCGGTGCGCAGATCCTCCTAGGCAGACCGTTTCTGATGACTGCGCGCACGAAGATAGACGTGTGGAGGGGCACGCTCTCCATGGAGGTAGATGGCGAAGAAATCCATTTCAACATCTTCGAAGGGATGCAGCACCCACATGAGGACGCTACCGTGCACGCAATGGACAGCTTTGACGACTTAGTCACAGAAGCGCAGTGTGCGAGCGCAACCATAGGACCAGAGCTACTGACACAGGCAGAACTGGAGGAGCAAGAGAAGGAGCTAAGCAGTGCTGAACCAGCATCCACAGAGGTACGTGATATAGTTCATATTTGCACCGCTAACAAAACCTTGCCCTCTGTTGAGCAGGCACCCAAGATCGAACTGAAGCAACTCCCGGAGCATCTCAAGTACATTTTCTTGGGAGATGAGGACACCCTGCCAGTGATCATCAAGAAGGGATTGGAAAAAGAGCAGGAGGCGCGCTTACAACAGGTGCTGCGCAGGAACCAGCGCGCTATTGGATGGACTCTTGCTGATCTGCGCGGAGTGAGCCCGGACGTGTGCATGCACCGAATTCTGTTGGAAGACGGCGCCAAACCATCCAGGGAGGCTCAGCGCAGGTTAAACCCAAATATGATGGAGGTAGTGCAAAAGGAAGTTCTGAAGTTGCTTGACGCAGGGGTCATTTACCCAATCTCAGACAGCAGATGGGTCAGCCCGGTGCACGTTGTGCCAAAGAAAGGAGGAATCACGGTGGAGGAGAATGCGCAGGGCGAGCTAGTTCCCAAGCGCATACAGACTGGCTGGCGCATGTGCATCGACTACAGGAAGCTGAACGCTGTAACGCGCAAGGACCACTTCCCGCTACCCTTCATGGACCAGATGCTGGATCGCTTGGCAGGTAAACCTTACTTTTGTTTTTTGGACGGATATTCAGGTTACAATCAGATACCCATAGCTGCGGAGGATCAAGAGAAGACCACGTTCACATGCCCCTTCGGAACATTTGCGTTTCGGCGTATGTCTTTTGGGCTGTGCAACGCGCCAGGTACGTTCCAACGCCTCGTCATGAGCATTTTCTCTGATATGATTGGTATATGTATAGAAGTGTTCATGGATGACTTCACTGTATATGGGAGTACCTTTGATGCATGCTTAACACATCTAGATAAAGTCTTAGCACGCTGCATCTCTAAGAACCTAGTGCTAAACTACGAGAAGTGTCATTTCATGGTTACGCACGGAGTAGTATTGGGTCATATCATTTCAGAGGAGGGTATTAAGGTAGACAAAGCTAAGATAGATATTATTTCTAATCTGCCTTATGCCACCAACGTGCGCGACGTGAAATCGTTCTTAGGGCATGCTGGGTTTTACAGGCGTTTTATTAAGGATTTCTCTAAGATTTGCATACCCCTGTCTAACCTGTTGCAAAAAGACGTGTGCTTCGATTTTCCTGATGAGTGCAGGGCGGCGTTCGATAAGCTGAAAGAAGCGCTGACCAGTGCGCCAGTGATGCGCGCACCAGACTGGAACCTGCCATTCGAGCTGATGTGTGACGCAAGTGACTACGCAGTAGGAGCAGTCTTGGGGCAGCGCGAGGACAAGAAGCCGCATGCCATCTACTATGCATCGCGCACACTGGACTCCGCGCAGAAGAACTACACCACCACGGAGAAGGAGCTTCTGGCAATTGTATTTGCGCTGGAGAAGTTCCGAGCATATGTTCTAGGCGCCAGAGTCATCATCTACACGGACCACGCAGCTATCCGCTACCTCATATCCAAGAAAGAGACCAAGCCGCGCCTGATGCGTTGGGTACTTCTGCTTCAGGAATTCGATTTAGAGATCAAAGATAAGAAGGGCACAGAAAATACCGTCGCTGATCATCTGAGCAGGATCATAAAGGAGGAGGAGCCAGGGCAGATCAAGGAGACATTCCCTGACGAGCATCTAATGGCGCTAACAGGTAAGGTACCATGGTATGTGCATATCGCAAATTACCTGGTCACAGGTGCGTTCCCTCCTCATTTCAATAAAACTCAGTGCATGCGATTGAAACATGAGTCCAAGCATTATCTTTGGGATGATCCTTACATGCTTAGAATAGGTCCAGATCGGATATTAAGACGTTGCGTGCCTGACCATGAGATTAACTCTGTATTGATGTTTTGTCATGCGCACGCCTGTGGAGGACATTTAGGTCCCAAGCGCACGAGCAGGAAGATCTTGGACTGTGGATTCTACTGGCCGCACCTATTCAGAGATGCCTATGACCACTGCAGGAAGTGTGACAGGTGCCAGCGCACTGGAGGAATATCCGCGCGCAACGAGATGCCGCAGACCCCGATTCTGGTGGATGAAGTGTTCGATGTTTGGGGAATCGACTTCATGGGTCCATTTCCCCCATCTGCCGGCTACGAGTACATACTGGTGGCCGTGGATTACGTATCCAAATGGGTCGAAGCTAAGGCCACGCGCAAGGATGATGGTAAGACTGTCGCTGATTTTCTCAGAACTAACATATTTTGCAGGTACGGCGTGCCTAAGGCAGTTATCAGCGACCAGGGGACGCACTTCTGCAACAGGGTTGTGGCGCAAGTCTTCAAGCACTATGGGGTGCGCCACAAGACGTCCACCGCTTACCATCCGCAGACGAATGGACAGGCCGAAGTTTCTAACAGAGAGATCAAGCGCATCTTGGAAAAGACTGTGAGGCCGTCGCGCAAGGATTGGAGCCAGCGCTTGGATGATGCGCTATGGGCGTACCGCACTGCACACAAGACACCCATTGGAACCTCACCATTCCGGCTGGTCTATGGGAAGGCATGCCACCTGCCAGTGGAGCTCGAGCACAAGGCATATTGGGCTCTACGTATTTGCAACTTGAACTTGGAGGAGGCAGGACAAGAACGCGCATTTGAACTGAGCGAACTAGAAGAGCTGCGCCTGGACGCTTATGAGGGACTGCGCGATTACAAAGCGCGCACCAAGGCGTTTCATGACAAGCACATCCTCCGGCGCACATTTGAACCAGGCGATCAGGTATTATTATTTTCATCACGCCTGAAGCTCATGCCTGGGAAGCTGCGCAGCAAGTGGACGGGACCATACACCGTCACCAAGGTTTTCCCCTACGGCACAATTGAATTAGAAGACGGGCACCAGCATCGTTTTCAGGTTAACGGGCAGAGAGTCAAACGGTACTTGGGCGAACCTTGGGATGGCGCAGCACGCAACATTGACTTGGCCGAGCCAGAGATAGTAGACGAGCAAGCTGTTGCGCCAGACGCACCACCAGATGTTTCAGAGGGAGACCTAGCACCCATCGCCTATATCTCCTCTTCCTCTGCATCTGCCCTCCTTACGAATAATGTATCACATGCTGACCTCTCCTTTTATCCTTTGCGCAGGACCACTGAGATCGTCACACAAGCACTGGCGCAGGGACACTCAGGAGCAAGAGTGGGGGAGGCTGCAGACGCACTACTTGGCACGTAACGAGGTACCGTCGAGCCAACGACGTTAAACAGAGGCACTTGTCGGGAGGTAACCCGACACATTTTATTTTGGCACATTTTATTCTGCTTGTTTTCGTTTTTTTTTTTTTTTTTTTTTTTTTTTGCTTTGCGTGTTTTTAGTTAGAATAGGGTTCGGTAGTTTTTTTTTTTTTTTGTAGTCACACAAATGCGCCGGACCGTGCGCCTATCAATGCGCAGGTCAGTTGCGCTAGCCTTAGGGGGTATATAAGGCCAGACTTAGAAAAATTCCCAGCACTTTTTCACTCGACCGTTACACACAAGCTCCCGCCCTCAGACCTCTGCCGTCGCCCAGCGCCCATCCCACCGTCCGTCTAGAGAGATTCACGGACAACACGACCACACAGCACCCAGGTAACCCCCGATCCCGCTTTGAGCCGCTTCTGTTAGGGTTTGCGCGGAGAAGACAGTTTTTAGGGTTTTGAAATCGCACCAGGCTAGAGTGCGCGGCTTGTAGTGCTGTTTTGTGCGTTGTGTAGGCGACCAGTAGGCGCTCGTTCGGTGCAAATTTCAGAGGATTCTGGGCAGTTTCGATTTTTAGGGTTTTGGGGAGCATAGACCGCGATTGACCGGAGCCAGCGCAAGATGAGACCCGCCGCAGACCAAGTAACCCCAGCGGCTTTCGCTACCAAGTACGCAGCATTCATTAGCCTGGACATGTACGGGACACCGTACATCTGTCGGGATTTCCTGCGCGAGGTAGGGTTAGAGGACCTCGTGGCGCAGAGGCTAGCGATTGCCGGTTGGGAGGCGCTAATGGACCTCCGCAGCGCAGCAGACCAGGAGGATACGTGTGAGTTCCTGGCGTCTATGGAGGCGGGGGACAGGGAGATCAGATATAGGCACAGGGGTGTCTGGTTCATAGCCTCGGAAAGGAGGCTGAGGCGCGCATTCGGGTGCGCCAAGGTGCGTGAGGAGGAGTTAGACACGCACAATAACCAGGAGGCTTGGAGGGACATGGCAACAGGGCCAGCATTCGCCGCGGGGCGCAGCAGGGGCCGAGAGCTGCGCGACCCGTGGCTGTTCTACTTGTGGCGCATCGTGGCCTACGCAATCATTGGCCGTTTCAACGGCGCTCCAAAGATCAGCCTCCTGGATATGGAGATTTTGACGGGGCTTTATTATGAGCGGAAGGTGCTGTTCATCCTGAACATGGTGCACCATTGGAGCCGAGTCAGCATGAGAGGGCCGCTGACGTGTGGAGGGCTTATCACGCACTTGCTGCGGAGTTTACATGGAGAGCCCGAGGTGCCAGAGCACACCTTGGTGCAGCCTATACCTCTGGACCGCGCCCACATGCTGCAAATCAGGGCGGTAGCCGTTCGGGACGATGGCACACTAGAGTGGTGCTACCACCTGCAGCCAGCCAGACCACCGAGGGCCAGAGTAGAGAGCAGTGCGCGGGCCAGGGCCGAGAGCAGTGCGCAGGGCGCAGCTGCAGGCGCAGCAGCAGCCGCCGCAGCAGACGAAGAGATGGAGGAGGCCCTAGAACCAGAGGTGCCTCTAGTCAGGCGCCCAAGGACTCGAGCGCAGACTGGAGCGCAACAGAGGGCCCGCGCACCATTGGGGGAGCCAGTGACCATTTCCATAGAGGACTCTCCCCCGCGTGCCCCTGCCAAGCGCCCAAGGACTGAGACTGAGGCGGCGCCTGAGGAGGCCACTGCCGAGCAGCGCATGCTGTTCAACGTCATGCGCGTGCTCGAATACTTAGCGCCAGAGGGGGCGGATTTAAGTATGAGTCCACCATCCGGGTGGAAATTTGGAGACGCAATTCCCCCTCTCCTCAGCCTGCACCATCCACCTCCTACCCGAACCCCAGAAACTTCAGCAGCTCCAGCTCCAGCACCCTCTCCAGCCCCAGCCCCAGCAGCGCCCGCACCAGAACCAGCAGCCCCAGCAGCAGAGCCCACCCCTGCACCTGAACCAGCACCGGTACCACCACCAGTAGTTGCCCCTGCCCGGCCTTCTGTTCCGGAGTCCCCAATTAACTTTCCCAGCGTCGACTCCGATTCCATATGGGAGTCACTTTCCGAGGACGAGCAGCCTGACCCCCTCACCATTGTGCCACCATCCTCCAGCACCGACTCCATGACTGATTCTTCAGAGGATGAGGCGCATGGGTCAGCAGCAGCGTCTAGCTCGGGGAACTTCTAAGGCTGATGGCAGGCGCAGTGATTTTTCTTTAGGGTGTTGTCTTTTATTTTGCTGCGTCTATTTGACTATTAGGTGTGCTGAATATTTGTGCCCTACATTCTGTGACTCCCTTGCTATATTTTGTGTGACTATTGGTGTTCACTCTTATATTCTTTATTTTCGTTGCATTGCATGCATGTGCGTAGCCTCCGTGCGCTTGAGCTTGAGTCGTGGGGACACGTCTCTGTTCAAGTGTGGGGGGGGGGGGGGGGGCGTTACTCTTACATTTCATGTTTTTTTAGCATTTTTAGTATAGCTTAGTTAAGTTGAAGGAAACTAGTAGCAGTAGTGCGCTAAGGTGCAGGATGCGCATGCGCTCCAGCTTGTTTTGCGCTATCCGTATTGTGTGCACTGCTATCTACTGTTTTAGCATAATTTTTTCGTTTTTTTCTGCTCCTGTTAGTTGGGATATACAGGGGATGTGGAGTTGATAGAAATGCTCCAGAGAGGCGGTTAGTCGCTTCTGCTTCGAAGGCGAGGTATATAGTCGATTGCGCTAGTAGAGGCCGGTGCTTCGCAACCTTCGGAACAAAAGAGCGCGCTCAGTCACGCGGATGCAAAAGGCAAAATACCCAAAGCGTGGCGAGGTGGGAAAACAGACCACCTTCTCTCTGGATGTCAAGCTAAGGAAAGCGGGCGCGGATGTAAACGCGTGCGCTGACCGGCGCAGACAAACCAAGGAGGGAGAGCGGAACGAGTTCCATAGCTGCTATCCGAAGGCTGAGACTGGAACTGTTCTGGGAATAAAAAAAAAATATTGGAAAGGAAGCTGTACAAAAGAAAATACCAACAGAAGCAGATGATGTGCGTTACAAAGAATCAGCATGCGCACTACCTAGTACCGGCGTGCGCAAGACCACAAGGATATCATCAAAGGCTCAGGTTCCCAGGAAGTGTGCGAACGAATCACGCACTGGAAGAAGCTCGCGCAAGAAACCATATACCTATCTTCGGAGCGGGAGCTGACAACCAGGAGCCTAAGAAGAGCTATCTCCCAGTCATCCAAAGACCTTCATCCCGGCTGAGAGGTAACGAAATTTCGGGATTATTATATTAGAACTATTGAGTGCAGTTGTGCGCAGGTGATAGAGCAGCACAAGTTGAAGCAACTGTGCATCTTGCGCTAGAATGCAAGGGCTGTGCGCTAGTCTCCAGAAAAGGTAATTGTATCCGCGTTTCAGTACTTGTTCGGGACGAACAAGGGGTAAGTGTGGGGGGTTTGATAGAGCCTAGTTATACATGTTATTTAGATCATAAACCCATGCTTGTTTGCAATATTTTATGGGCAAGATTACTCGTTTCCACTATTTTTGTATATCAGGTCAGAACGAGTCCTTAAGTCGGATACGCGCTAACAAGCAGCGTTCTAGGAGTGAAAGATCAGCCTGTGGAGCTAGCGGTGCAAACAAAAGAAGAAATGGCGAAGGACAGCAGAGGTGCGCCACCCGATTGCGCCAATCAATGCTGTGCGCCAGGCGCAAAGTCCCAGTGACCAGACTTGGAAGTTGCCAAAAGATGAACTTCCTGGGGCACTATTTAAACAAAGAAAGTCTAGGGTTTCAAAAGAGAACACACAGAGAGGCGGACACCATCACTCAGTGACATTCCAGCGGCACTGTGCGGCAGAACTGAAAAACACACGGACCTGTCAAGGAGAGTTGCGCCAGCCGACTGCGCCAGCCGAGAAGACACCCTGCGCGCACTGTTTGCTACCGTTTTCTTGGATACAGTAGTTTGTTACTTACTATTTTATGATGTTTACCACTAGCATGTCTAGCTAAACACTTAGTGTTGGTCGGGCATGAATCTATGATGTATGACCTTTGAGACTTGAGCTTAATGCATAGTTTATTTATTTGTATTAATCCTGCGCGTACTGAGACAATTAGTTGCATGAGTAGGGGAAGCCTTGAACCGCAAACTTACTTGTGTAGCTCGCTTGTCGCATGTTAAACTAGTTGCACGCGTAGGGGAAGCCTTGAACCGCAAACTTACCGTGACAACTAGGAGTAACGAGTTAGGGTAGGCAGCTGCTACTGTGACAGGATTCGCAGCTGTTTAGTCTAGTTCTAAGGATTAATAGCACATGAACTTTGAACGGAACATGCGCACGTGTTAGGAAGCCTTTACCGGACACTAACCCAAGTAAACCACAAGCTATAGATGTTTAGAGTCGATGATAAGGAATGCATTCATAGAGGATTGTCTGCCCAATATTTCTCATAAATATAGTACTTCATCTCTACTGCTTGCGCACGTCTAGTGCAATTCCCTGAGTTACGATATTCGCTGTTATTCGCGCATCGCGCAAAACCCCCAATCACTCACGCAACCCCCGTTTTCTTAAGTGTAGGTTACTAGCTGAGACTCACTGCTTGCTCCCTGTGGAGATCGACCCTTACTTAACCGCTGTACTAGTGGGAGAGGAAGGAATTATATTTGACGCGCACAACGACGCGCGATCAGCTCTCCGTAGAGATTCCAGCCCTTCAAGACACGCCCAGGTTGCTGCTGCTTCTCGGACAGATGAACTAGCCAGTTGAACAAGCTCCTGTTGCAGCATCCCCTGCTGCAGCTGCTGCTAGTTCACTTCTGCTGGCCTGCTTGATAACTTGAGCTGCAGCAACTCCTTGTTCACTTGAGCTGGTTTTGTCAAACACTGCCAAACTTGCATCATCAATCTCCCCCTTGGCATTTTGACAAAACCCCTTAGAGAATTGATTGAGTATTTTCTTCTCCTCCACTCCTTAGCTTTTCTTCTCCTCCACTCCTTAGCCTGTGCTTCTCCTCCCCCTTTTTGGAATAAATGTCAAGGGGGTGCCCTTGGCTGAACTATGGAGGCAACACGCAGAGCCCCAGAGAGGCTCTCAGGTCTTTGAACCGGACTGCGTCCAAAGCTTTTGTGAAGATGTCAGCAAGTTGTTTGGCAGACACAACATGTTGGAGGGCAATGATCTTCTTTTCAACAAGCTCACGGATGAAGTGATGACGAATGTCAATGTGCTTGGTTCTACTATGCTGTACTGGATTCTTAGAGATGCTGATGGCACTCATATTGTCACAGTAGAGAGTCATTTCATCCTGATGAAGACCATACTCACTCAGCATTTGCTTCATCCACAGCATTTGAGCATAGCAGCTCCTAGCAGCAATGTCTTCAGCCTCAGCAGTGGATAGAGAAATGTTGTTTTGCTTCCTGCTGAACCAGGACACCAGATTATTTCCTAAAAAGAAGCATCCTCGTGAAGTGCTCTTCCTGTCCTCCGAGCATCCAGCCCAGTCCGCATCACTGTATCCTACCAGATTAGCATTTGTGTCCTTAGTATACCAAAGGCCATAGTTCACGGTTCCTCCCACATACCGAATGATTCGCTTGACCATCTGCAGGTGACTGTCTTTGGGAGAGGCTTGAAATCTGGCACAGACTCCTACTGCGAAGGAAATGTCAGGACGGCTGGCAGTCAGGTATAATAGGCTTCCAATCATGCTTCTGTAGATTGTCTGACTCACAGCCACGCCATGTTCATCTTTGATTGCCTTGACATGAGTGGCAGCAGGGGTTCGTTTGTGACTAGCCTTGTCGAGCTGGAATTTCTGCACAAGATTTTTGCTGTATTTGCTTTGATTAATAAAAATGCCATCTTCTTTCTGGGTAATCTCCAGTCCAAGGAAATATGACAGCTCTCCAACCATACTCATTTGAAATTCCTGCTGCATTTGATTCACAAACTGCTTCACCAGGTGCTGAGACTTGGAACCAAACACAATATCATCCACATAGATTTGTGATATGGCCACATCTGACTTGGTTGTCTTGACAAAAAGAGTTTTGTCAGCTCCCCCTCGTTTGTAGCCATGTTTTTCCAAGAACACTGTCAACCTCTCATACCATGCCCGAGGAGCCTGTTTCAGTCCGTATAGGGCTTTCTTCAACTTGTAAACATGCTCTGGGAAGTGAGGATCTTCAAAACCTTTTGGCTGAGAGACATAAACTTCTTCAGACAGGTCTCCGTTCAGGAACGCACTCTTAGCATCCATTTGATACAGTTTAAACCCAAGACTGCATGACATGGCTAGAAGAAGTCTAATGGCCTCCAGGCGAGCAACTGGAGCAAATGTTTCTTCAAAATCCAGACCCTCAATCTGAGTAAATCCCTGAGCAACCAGACGGGCCTTATTTCTTGTGATGTTTCCCTTCTCATCAGTTTTGTTTTTGAAGATCCACTTTGTGCCTATGATATTCACTCCATTAGGTCTGTCCACCAGATCCCAAACATCGTGTCTTTCGAACTCTGCCAGTTCCTCTTGCATAGCCATCATCCAGAATTCATCGCTCATGGCTTCCTTGAAATTCTTGGGTTCAATGCTAGACATAAAACATGTATTGAGGTAGGCATGACTTCTGGTTCTTCTTCTGTCTGCGGGATTCCCAATCACATTTGTCAGGGGATGATTCCTCTGAATCTTCTTTGGGGGCTGCCTTGAAGGTGGATCGGGTGCCTCAGTGTGCAGATCATCAGACAGGCTTTCCAATTGATCATCTGGAATTTCTGCTTCAGCACTTGCTGTAGCATCTTCTGGAACCGCAGCTTGTTCACTTCTGGTCTGTCTATCAGACACTTCTTCAAGATCAGAGTCTTCTTCACCAGTGTCAGTATCAGGGGTAGACTCTTCTTCTGCATCATTGACAACAACATTTATGGATTCCATGACTGTATTTGTTCGCTGGTTATAAACTCGATAGGCCCTGCTATTTGTTGAATATCCCAAGAACAATCCAGGATCACTCTTAGGGTCGAGTTTCTTTCTATACTCCCGATCTCTCAGAATGAAACACTCACTTCTAAAGATGTGGAAGTATTTAACAGTGGGCTTTTTCTGATTCCAGAGCTCATAGTAGGTCTGATTGGTTCCTCTCCGTAAGGTGACTCTGTTGATGATATAACATGCGGTGTTCATGGCTTCTGCCCAAAATCTCAGGGGAACTCTCTTAGCATTAATCATGACTCTGGCCATTTCTTGAATTGTTCGATTCTTTCGTTCCACTACACCATTCTGCTGTGGAGTGATGGGAGAGGAGTACTGATGAGAGATACCCTTTTGACGACAGAAATCATCCATAGCTTCGTTTTCAAATTCCCTACCATGATCACTGCGGATGCTGCTGATTCTGAGGTCTTTCTCTTGCTCTAGGCGAGACACGAGAGACACAATAACTTTCACAGTATCAGATTTTTCTCTGATAAAATCAATCCAAGTGAATCTAGAGTAGTCATCAACACAAACAAAAGCATACCTCTTTCTGCCCAGACTTTCAACCTCCATTGGTCCCATCAGATCCATGTGAATCAACTGCAACGGTCTGGTAGTGCCTACATCTTTGACTCTTGGATGTGTTGCCTTCTTTTGTTTTCCAATCTGACAATCTCCGCAGATGGAAATTGTCTCCCCTTTAAGCTGTGGAATTCCTCTGACTAGCCCTTCTACTGCAATTCTCTTCAGAGTTCTTAGGTTAACATGCCCCATTCTTCTGTGCCATAGAGTCATTTCCTCGGCCTTAGTCAGCATACATTTCTGAATTGATGGGTTTGAACTCACATTGAGAAGATAACAGTTGCTCTTTGATCTGGCACCTTCCATTAAACATTTTCTAGATTTGTCGAGGACTTTGCAAGAGTCTTTCGTAAATTTTACCTGTTTAGTCCCATCACACAGCTGACTGATGCTTATGAGATTTGCCTTTAACCCTTCCACTAGAAGAACATTGCTCAGACTCGGCATTCCTTCCACTGCCAAAGTTCCTCTTCCCAGAACTCTTCCTTTTAGCCCGTTACCAAACTTCACACGTTGTTCCAAACAGGGTGTAATGTGTCCTGAACAGCCACTGTCAAAGTACCAGCTTATCTTGTCCGAGGAACTAGCTGTGCTGACAAGAGCTAGGAGCTGAGTCTGCACACGCTTCTGCCTGACAGATTCCCTGATAGAAGCTATTTCAGCATGAGCTGAGGAACAGTTTCTTTTTAAGTGACCTTTCCGACCGCAGCTGTAGCATTTTTTATACTTTGACGCTCTCTTGGAACGGTGATACAGAGGTTGCTGTAGCAGGTCCTGGTTCAATCTTCCTTGGATTTTTCTGTCTCTTCTGAATGACCTGTATCTGACCAAGTTGCACTCATCTTCACTCAGCTCTTTCTCATCTTCACTTCCACTGGCAGAGAGAGCCCTCTTTTTCATCAGTTTGCTAGTGCAGTTAATTTGTCGATGACCGTAGCCTGCACAGTTCCAACATTGGACTCCCTTCTTTAATTCTTTCTTTTCCTCTTCAATCTGATCTGGTTCCTTCCCTTTCCTTTTACTTTCACCGCCCCTTCTGAGTTGTCTTCGCGAGGAAGAGCTTCTCCCGGTTCTGGATTCCAAGTTCTTCGGAAGCTTTCCAAGGTTCTTAACAAGCAAGCTCATCTGATCATCTGGAGCTGTCTGCTTGGTTTCTGCTTCAGCTTTCAATCCAACATTCTTGTCCTTGGGAGTGGTGTCTCCTTTAACCAGCTTCATCTCAAATTGTTTGAGAGACCCCATCAACTCTTCCAACTTCATGAATCTGACATTTTGAGCTTCTTCAATGGCCGTCACTTTCATGTCAAATTTTGTGGGCAGCGATCTGAGAACCTTTCTGATAAGCTTTTCTTCAGAGATGGGTTCACCAAGGGCATGGGCTTCATTTGCAAGATCACAGAGTTTAGCATTAAACTCAGTGACTGTTTCCTCATCCAGCATTCTCAGATTCTCAAATTGTGTGGCAATGATCTGGAGTCTTGACAGCTTCACTCTATCAGTTCCTTCATGTGTGGTTTGCAGAATTTCCCACGCTTGTTTAGCCATGTCGCAGTTTGATATCAACTTGAAGTTGTTAGCATCCACTGCAGCAAATATTGCATTCAGGGCCTTTGAATTTCCAGTTGCTGCAGCACCTTCTTCAGCAGTCTATTGCTCTTCAGGTTTTATCCTTGTCACTCCTTGCTCATCCATGGTGATTGGGGGAGACCACTGAACCACGACAGCTCTCCATGTCCTCTCATCAATTGCCTTGAGAAAGGCTTTCATTCTAGCTTTCCAATATCCATAGTTGCTCTCTTCCAACAATGGAGGTCTGCTTGTGCTCTGTCCTTCCTTCATTGTCTTGGCTTTTTCAGAAACACTGTAGGATCTTTAACTCTGTGTGTTGAGCTCCCGCTCTGATACCAATTGAAATTTCACAGTGTCTTAGTTCGACAGATTTGTGAACAAGCAGTTGCTGCAGCACACTCTTGTTCACTAGGAAATCGTCTCAGCAAGCAATGAACAAGACAAAGTTTGTTCACCCAGTTCGGCCAACTGCCTACGTCTGGGGAGGACTATTCTCCAGTCCTCAATCCACTAACTCGAAGGTTCCCACGCACACACGGTTACAACTCACGCAACCTACACTACTCAACCTTGTGTGGATCACTTGACACAATCAGAACAAGCTCTGACTTGTGCCTGCACACCCTCTACAATATGTCAATCTAGAATAGCTACTGTCTCCTCGAAACTCAGCTTATTCTAAACTACAACTACTCAGCAGGGTTGCTGTAGCAACTGCTGTAACACACAGCTGAAGCACAAATGTCCGCGTCGCTCCAAAGCCTTCTGCTGAGCCGTTCGAACGATTCCACGAGTGCTGCACACTCTGGAATACTCCCCCTCACTCAGTAACCACCTGCCACTAGTGAGTACTGCCGCACGACACTTGATCGAGCCAAAAACTCGTCAGTCCTTCCGCGGCTGCCCTTGATCAACCAACAAGCTCCGCAGCTCTGAATTGGCTTCCAGATCAAGCTTGAATCAGACTCTGCAAGTCCTGATTCCCTTCTGCTATAATCACCACAGCTCGGCGCTCACGCTCTGCTCTCGGGTGATGATCGAAGAATATGACCGCCGCACACCAAAGATTTCTCTTTCTAAAATCTGTGTATGCACTCGTGTATCCCTCAGCTTCGATCAACCTCTCAGCTCTGAACACCTCTCGCTTAACTAGCAGCACCAGCTTTAAGCAATGTCTAGGTTTAGGCAATGTCCCAAAAGGAACAATTATCTCCTAAAATCTAGGAGATTAGATTTGATATTTATCTTCAATGCAAATCTCCTTCTCTGACTAGTAAACCTCACTGGAATATACTCCACAGCATATTAGAAATTCTTCAGATGCTCTCCGTAGAGATTCCAGCCCTTCAAGACACGCCCAGGTTGCTACTACTTCTCGGACAGATGAACTAGCTAGTTGAACAAGCTCCTGCTGCAGCATCCCCTGCTGCAGCTGCTGCTAGTTCACTTCTGCTGGCCTGCTTGATAACTTGAGCTGCAGCAACTCCTTGTTCACTTGAGCTGGTTTTGTCAAACACTGCCAAACTTGCATCATCACTTAAGTTAAGTTAAATTAAGTTAAGTACATTCCTGCATGTGTACATAACGTCTTTCATTACCACCGCCACCACTATTCATCACCACCACCACCACTATTCATCACCGCCACTATTCATCACAACCACCACTATTCATCATCACCACTATTCATCACAACCACCAATATTTATCACCACCACCACTATTCACTAAGAGGTTGTGGTGGGTGGTGGTGAGTTGTGGTGGTGGTGGCAGTGGTGGTGGGTTGTTGTTATGGTGGCGGTGGGTTGTGATGGTGGTGGTGGTACTGATGGGTTGTGGTGGTAGTGGTGGGTTGTTGTGATAGTGGTGGTGAGTTGTGGTGGGTGGTGGTAAGTTGTGATGGTGGTGGTGGTGATGGATTGTGGTGGTGGTGGTGATGGGTTATGGTGGGTTGTGGTGGTGATGGTGGTAGTGGTGGTGATGGGTGGTGGTGGGTTGTGGTGATGAATAGTAATTTAAGTACTTAAGTTAAGTTAAGGTTACTTAAGTTAAATTAAGTTAAGTTAAGTAACTGACTTAAGGTCAAAAGAACAGACCCTTAGCCTACCCTATTACAATGTGCAGTACACGGAATGCTTCAGCACACTCTGTATCAGAGTTGCTGTAACTTCTGTCGACAACTTATCTAGCACACACGGCCACAGTGTCAGATTCTCTCTCTGAGTTCTTCCAACATAGATGTTGCTCCCCCTTAATCAATGCCCACCTGACAATATCAAGGAGAGACGTTTGGCGCTCCAACAGCCTGCGACAAGTTTGTCTGCAGCTTATCTTCGAAGCTTCTGTTTGATCTTTCAACGAGCCACGCTCCAATTGAATTTTGTGGATTAAATCTTGATCAAACTCAGCGAGTTCTGATCTCTTCTGTGCACAGGGGCACTGCAACTCCGTCTTCCGGGATTGACTCTAATGCGTTTGTGTGTGTGTCTCTGTGAATATCTCTCTCTCTACTCTGTCTTCCAAGGAACTACCTCTGCCTTCCTCTTATAGCTCTGTGAATTCGTAGTGCAGCCGAGCATATTCTGAATCTTCTCCTAGATTCTTGCAAAGTTGTTGAAGATTCCGTTTCCTAAATCAGAATTTAGGATCCTTATGTTTTTGAGTTTTTCCTCCAACTGCGTGATGACATTTGCTGGACACTTTATGACGTTTGCAAAGCTTCTTGAACCTCTGAGACAATGGCAGCACCTCTCTGGACTTTCTCCGCGCATCTTCAAGCCTCTCGGCCATTTTGCTTTAGCTTCAAATCATCGTGGGTTGCTATAGGAGAATCTATCTTTTGGCTTTTGCCCAGTTCGCCTAAGCTTTTATGGTCCACAGAGTGTTG
Source organism: Umbilicus rupestris (assembly GCA_963678935.1). Lineage (NCBI taxonomy): Eukaryota > Viridiplantae > Streptophyta > Magnoliopsida > Saxifragales > Crassulaceae > Umbilicus > Umbilicus rupestris. The sequence continues at coordinate 9,081,994 of OY787618.1, forward strand.
TAGCAGATCCTTGAGCTTGGTTGCTATATCTCGCCCATTCTTCAAATAGTGCTGCACTTCAAATCTTCAAGGATTGCTGAAGCAGAATCTTATGCAGTTTTGTTAAGGGATGCCATACCTCAACAAAATATATCAATGGGAGATATGTGTTTTTTTTTCACTATACGACAAACAGTTCAAGGATATCTTTTCCACTGTTTAGTAAGTAAAAAAAAGACATGTCTTCCCGATGGGACGTTCACAGATATTGTGCACCTATCCTATACAGATATAGGGACATAGAAACTATCACTACATTAAATCGAGTCTTGATTTTATTTTGTTTTTGTTTTTTCCTATTCTATACCAAACCCCCCACCAGAGCCCGTGCTCTGGCCCCATCAGAAATCGAACCATAATCGCTGGGATGTTTGACGTCCCTTTTCGTGGAGATTGTTGGAATAAAGTGTGATTAATGTGAGGAAAATGATGGTGCGACCCCATTTGTGAATTGAAATTAAGGGTGGAGTACATCTTGATTTAAGATGAATTAATCATAATTAAATACCTTGAGAAGAGATGTATAAAATCAATTATTTATAAGCCAAATCCAAGTTAAATTAAATGAAATATTAATGCTCAAAGAGTGATATTAATTATTGAAAATGTGAGTCCATCAGAAATAGAACACTCAACCTTGTGGAGTAGAAGTACAAGCAATGTGCAAGTATCCCAAATTGCTTGGAAAGTGAATAGAATATAAGTTTATTTATAAACTCATTCTACCTATTTGGTAAGATAGTAACCAAGTACCCGTAGGTGCGCAAGGCTGGTGTGTAAATCTCGAGCCGATTTGGATTGGGGCTGAGGTCTAATGGGTGCGCCTACGACGTACGAGATGTGAATGGTGGACCGATTTCGTCGAAAATGGACATGCCCCATTTGCACTTATTTCTACTCAAACTTTTAACTTTGAGCATACAAGTTGAGGTAACGAGTCAACATAACTTTGAAGCGTGCTTGAAGGTCTAAGCATCACCTGAATTTTGGGTTAATCGAGGCAACGTGTGAGAGGCCATTAATTAAGTTTAATGGATTATTAGGATTGAGGCATCAAAGGTTGAGGCGACGCCTGAGTAGCCATTAAAACAATTAATGGCATTTAAGGTTGAGGCATTGCCTGAGGCTCAATGTTGATACAGCGCTAGTGTCGTTTAACAACTTTTAAGATCATGAATGAGCACTTAGGCTTTATATAACACCAAATGAGGCAATGCCTGAGTCAAGCATCCCCTGGCTTATAAGGGAGGCGACGCCTGAGGTATTATTACTCGAAGGCTATAAAAAGAGAAGCTATTTCTTCATTTGGAACACACCAAAAATTACTACACTCTCTAGCAGTCCTCCACTGAAGTCTTTAGCTGGCTATTTTTGAGTTTTCATCTCTTTGAGGTTTTCTAGTCGATGTGATAGCGAAAGGCAAAGTCAGTTCGCCCAAGCAAGTTCTTTGGTGCAAGAAGAGTTGCTCAAGACTAGTTGTATCCTGGAAGCGCTTTGTTAAGGTTATGACATCCTTGACAAAACAACCGCAAGAAGTTGCTACAGCATCCTATGGAGTTAGAAGGTGGAGCATGTACTGGAATTGAAAAAATAAAACAAACGCAAGAAGTTGCTACAGAATCTCATGACAATAGAAGCTGGAGCAAAGTTTCTGGAGTTGACAATCTCAAGAAGATACTATAGCAAACCATTGCAATAGAACCTGGAGCAAGTATCGGAAGCTGTCAACCGACAACTAGAAGTTGCTATAGCATACCAATGGAGACTCAGAGCTAGAGTAAAGTAGCCGTTCAACTTGAAGCAACACAGAGGGCGTCCGTAGGGTTGCTACAGGCGTCGCAACAAGTTAGAGAGTCTCCAAGTCGATCTCAGTTGATCAGAAGTCTTCATCATGCGATCAGAATCGGTTGAAGAAGTTAAGGTTCTGAATTGATTTTAGGAATATAATTCTCAACAACTTGCAACAATCTTGAAAAAGATCCAATGTGCAATGTTGGTTGGAAAGATCTGTAATTCCTAATAGAATTAGGATTTCAATGTTTGTTCTGTGATGCGGCTATATAAGGGAGTGCAACACACATACAAGATACACAACCATAGAGAGTTATGCATAAGTGATCGCGCGTCGTCGTGCGCGTCAAATATAATCCTTCCTCTCCCACTAGTACAGCGGTTAAGTAAGGGTCGATCTCCACAGGGAGCAAGCAGTGAGTCTTAGCCAGTAACCTACACTTAAGAAAACGGGGGTTGCGTGAGTGATTGGGGGTTTTGCGCGATGCGCGAGTAACAGTGAATATCGTAATGCGGGGAATTGCACTAGACGTGCGCAAGCAGTAGAGATGAAGTACTATCTTTATGAGAAGTGCTGGGCAGACAATCCTCTATGAATGCATTCCTTATCATCGACTCTAAACATCTATAGCTTGTGGTTTACTTGGGTTAGTGTCCGGTAAAGGCTTCCTAACACGTGCGCATGTTCCGTTCAAAGTTCATGTGCTATTAATCCTTAGAACTAGACTAAACAGCTGCGAATCCTGTCACAGTAGCAACTGCCTACCCTAACTCGTTACTCCTAATTGTCACGGTAAGTTTGCGGTTCAAGGCTTCCCCTACGCATGCAACTAGTTTAACAGGTGACAAGCAAGCAACACAAGTAAGATTGCGGTTCAAGGCTTCCCCTACTCATGCAACTAACTGTCTCAGTACGCACATAATTAATACAAGTAAATAAACTATGCATTAAGCTCAAGTCTCAAAGGTAATACATTATAGGTTCATGCCCGACCAACACTAAGTGTTTAGCTAGACATGCTAGTGGTAAACATCATAAAATAGTAAATAACAACTACTGAATCCAAGAAAACGGTAGCAAACAGTGCGTGCAGTGTCTTCTCTCGGCTGGCGCAAATCTCCTTGACAGGTCCGTGTGTTTTCCAGTTCTGCCGCGCAGTGCCTCTGGAGTGCCGCTGAGTGATGATGTTCCGATCTCTTGAAACCCTAGACTTTCTTTGTTTAAATAGTGCCCCAGGAAGTTCATCTTTTGGCAACTTCCAAATCTGGTCACTGGGACTTTGCGCCTGGCGCACAGCATTGATTGGCGCAATCGGGTAGCGCACCTCTGCTGTCTTTCGCCATTTCTTCTTCTGTTTGCGCCGCTAGCTCCGCAGGCTGATCTTTCACTCCTAGAACGCTGCCTGTTAGCGCGTATCCGACTCAAGGACTCGTTCTGACCTGATGTACAAAAACATTGGAAACGAGTAATCTTGCTCATGAAATATTGCAAACAAGCATAGGGTTATGACCTAAATAATGTGTATAACTAGGCTCTATCAAACCCCTCACACTTGCCCCTTGTTCGTCCCGAACAAGTACTGAAACGCGGATACAATTACCTTTTCTGGGGACTAGCGCACAGCCTTGCATTCTAGCGCAAAATGCACAGTTGCTCAACTTGTGCTGCTTTATCACCTGCGCACAACTGCACTCAATAGTTCTAATATAATAATCCCGAAATTTCATTACCTCTCAGCCGGGATGAAGATCTTTGGATGACTGGGAGATAGCTCTTCTTAGGCTCCTGGTTGTCAGCTCCCGCTCCGAAGATAGGTATATGGTTTCTTGCGCGAGCTTCTTCCAGTGCGTGATTCGTTCGCACACTTCCTGGGAACCTGAGCCTTTGATGATATCCTTTTGGTCTTGCGCACGCAGGTACTAAGTAGTGCGCATGCTGATTCTTTGTAACGCAAATCATCTGCTTCTGCTGGTATTTTTCTTTTGTACAGCTTCCTTTCCAATTTTTTTTCATTCCCAGAACAGTTCCAATCTCAGCCTTCGGATAGCAGCTATGGAACTCGTTCCACTCTCCCTCCTTGGTTTGTCTGCGCCGGTCAGCGCACGCGTTTACATCCGCGCCCGCTTTCCTTAGCTTGATTTCCAGAGAGAAGGTGGTCTGTTTTCCCACCTCGCCACGCTTTGGGTACTTTGCCTTTGGCATCTGCGTGACTGAGCGCGCTCTTTTGTTCCGAAGGTTGCGAAGCACCGGCCTCCACTAGCGCACTCGACCATATACCTCGCCTTCGAAGCACAAGCGACTAACCGCCTCTCTGGAGCATTTCTATCAACTCCACATCCCCTGTATATCCCAACTGACAGGAGCAGAAAAAAAACGAAAAAATTATGCTAAAACAGTAGAGAACGGCGCACGCAATACGGATAGCGCAACACAAGCTGGAGCGCATGCGCATCCTGCACCTTAGCGCACTACTGCTACTAATTCTCTTCAACTTAAACTAAGCTATACTAAAAATGCTCAAAACATGAAATGTAAGAGTAACGCCCCCCCCCCCCCCCCCCCCCCCACACTTGAACAGAGACGTGTCCCCACGACTCAAGCTCAAGCGCACGGAGGCTGCGCACATGCATGCAATGCAACAAAAATAAAGAACAGAAAAGGGAACACAAATAGTCACACAAAATATAGCAAGGGAGTCACAGAATGTAGGGCACAAATATTCAGCACACATAATAGTCAACTAAACGCAGCAAAAATAAAAGACACCACCCTAAACAAAATCACTGCGCCTGCCCAAGGCCTTAGAAGTCCTCCGAGCTAGACGCTGCTGCTGACCCATGCGCCTCATCCTCTGAAGAATCAGTCAAGGAGTCGGTGCTGGAGGATGGTGGCACAATGGTGAGCGGGTCAGGCTGCTCGTCCTCGGAAAGTGACTCCCATATGGAATCGGAGTCGACGCTGGGAAAGTTAATGGGGGACTCCGGAACAGAAGGCCGGGCAGGGAAAGCTACTGGTGATGGTACTGGTTCGGGTTCAGGGGTGGGCTCTGCTGCTGGGGCTGCTGGGACTGATGCAGGTGCTGACTCTGCTGGGGCTGGGGCTGGGGTTGGTGCTGGAGAGGGTGCTGCTAGGGCTTCTGGGGTTCGGGTAGGAGGTGGATGGTGCAGGCTGAGGAGAGGGGGAATCGCATCTCCAAATTTCCACCCGGATGGTGGACTCATACTTAAATCCGCCCCCTCTGGCGCTAAGTATTCGAGCACGCGCATGACGTTGAACAACATGCGCTGCTCGGCAGTGGCTTCCTCAGGCGCCTCCTCAGTCTCAGTCCTTGGGCGCTTGGCACGTGCACGAGGGGGAGAATCCTCGATGGAAATGGTCACTGGCTCCCCCTGTGGTGCACGGGCCCTCTGGTGCGCTCCAGTCTGCGCCCGAGTCTTTGGGCGCCTGACTAGAGGCACCTCTGGTTCTAGGGCCTCCTCCATCTCTTCATCTGCTGCGGCGGCTGCTGCGGCTGCTACTGCGGCGGCTGCTGCGCCCTGTGCACTGCTCTCTGCTCTGGCCCGCGCACTGCTCTCTGCTCTGGCCCGCGGTGGTCTGGCTGGCTGCAGACGGTAGCACCACTCTAGTGTGCCATCGTCCCGAACGGCTACCGCCCTGATTTGCAGCATGTGGGCGCGGTCCAGAGGTACAGGCTGCACCAAGGTGTGCTCTGGCACCTCGGGCTCTCCATGTAAGGCACGCAGCAGGTGCGTGATAAGGCCTCCACACGTCAGCGGCCCCCTCATGCTGACTCGGCTCCAATGGTGCACCATGTTCAGGATGAACAGCACCTTCCGCTCATAATAAAGCCCTGTCAAAATCTCCATATCCAGGAGGCTGATCTTTGGCGCGCCGTTGAAACGGCCAATGACTGTGTAGGCCACGATGCGCCATAAGTAGAACAGCCACGGGTCGCGCAGCTCTCGGCCCCTGCTGCGCCCCGCGGCGAATGCTGGCCCTGTTGCCATGTCCCGCCAAGCCTCCTGGTTATTGTGCGTGTCTAACTCCTCCTCACGCACCTTGGCGCATCCGAATGCGCGCCTCAGCCTCCTTTCTGAGGCTATGAACCAGACACCCCTGTGTCTATATCTGATCTCCCTGTCCCCTGCCTCCAGAGACGCCAGGAACTCACACGTATCTTCCTGGTCTGATGCGCTGCGGAGGTCCATAAGCGCCTCCCAGCCGGCAATCGCTAGCCTCAGCGCCACGAGGTCCTCTAATCCTACCTCGCGCAGGAAATCTCGGCAGATGTACGGTGTCCCGTACATGTCCAGGCTGATGAACGCTGCATACTTGTTAGCGAAAGCCGCTGGGGTCTCCTGATCTGTGGCGGGTCTCATCTTGCGCTGGGCTCCGGTCAATCGCGGTCAATGCTCCCCAAAACCCTAAAATTCGAAACTGCCCAGAATCCTCTGAAACTTGCACCGAACGAGTGCCTACTGGTCGCCTACTCAACGCACAAAACAGCACTCCAAGCCGCGCACTCTAGCCTGGTGCGATTTCAAAACCCTAAAAACTATCTTCTCAGCGCAAACCCTAACAGAAGCGGCTCAAAGCGGAATCGGGGGTTACCTGGGTGCTGTGCGGTCGTGTTGTCCTTGAATCCCTCTAGACGGACGGTGGATTGGGCGCTGATCGACGGCAGAGGTCTGAAGGCGGGAGCTTGTGTGTAACGGTCGAGTGAAAAAGTGCTGGGAATTTTCTAAGTCTGGCCTTATATACCCCCCTCTGGCTAGCGCAACGGACCTGCGCATTGATAGGCGCACGGTCCTGCGCACTTGTGTGACTAAAAACTACCAAACCCTAATCTAACTAAAAACACTCAAAAAACAAAACAAGCAGAATAAAATGTGCCAAATTAAAATGTGTCGGGTTACCTCCCGACAAGTGCCTTTGTTTAACGTCGTTGGCTCGACGGTACCTCGTTACGTGCCAAGAAGTGCGTCTGCAGCCCCCCCCCACTCTTGCTCCTGAGTGTCCTTGCGCCAGTGCTTGTGGTACGATCTCATTGGTCCTGCGCAAAGGATACAAGGGAGGGTCAGCATGTGATACATTATTCGTAATGAGGGTAGATGCAGAGGAAGAGGAGATATAGGCGATGGGTGCTAGTTCTCCCTCTGAAACATCTGGTGGTGCGTCTGACGCAGCAGCTTGCGCGTCCACTATCTCTGGCTCGGCCAAGTCAATGTTGCGTGTTGCGCCATCCCAAGGTTCGCCCAAGTACCGTTTGACTCTCTGCCCGTTAACCTGAAAACGATGCTGGTGCCCGTCTTCTAATTCAATTGTGCCGTAGGGGAAAACCTTGGTGACGGTGTATGGTCCCGTCCACTTGCTGCGCAACTTTCCAGGCATGAGCTTCAGGCGCGATGAAAATAACAGTACCTGGTCTCCTGGTTCAAACGTGCGCCGGAGGATATGCTTGTCATGAAACGCCTTGGTGCGTGCTTTGTAATCGCGCAGTCCCTCATAGGCGTCTAGGCGCAGCTCTTCGAGTTCGCTCAGCTCAAATGCGCGTTCTTTTCCTGCCTCCTCCAAGTTCAAGTTGCAAATACGTAAGGCCCAATATGCCTTGTGCTCGAGCTCTACTGGCAGGTGGCATGCCTTCCCATAGACCAGCCGGAATGGTGAGGTTCCAATGGGCGTCTTGTGTGCAGTGCGGTATGCCCATAGCGCATCATCCAGGCGCTGGCTCCAATCCTTGCGCGATGGCCTCACAGTCTTTTCCAAGATGCGCTTGATCTCTCTGTTAGAAACTTCGGCCTGTCCATTTGTCTGCGGATGGTAAGCGGTGGACGTCTTGTGGCGCACCCCATAGTGCTTGAAAACTTGCGCCACAACCCTGTTGCAGAAGTGCGTCCCCTGGTCGCTGATAACTGCCTTAGGCACTCCGTACCTGCAAAATATGTTAGTTCTGAGAAAATCAGCGACAGTCTTACCATCATCCTTGCGCGTGGCCTTAGCTTCGACCCATTTGGATACGTAATCCACGGCCACCAGTATGTACTCGTAGCCGGCAGATGGGGGAAATGGACCCATGAAGTCGATTCCCCAAACATCGAACACTTCGTCCACCAGAATCGGGGTCTGCGGCATCTCGTTGCGCGCGGAGATTCCTCCAGTGCGCTGGCACCTGTCACACTTCCTGCAGTGGTCATAGGCATCTCTGAATAGGTGCGGCCAGTAGAATCCGCAGTCCAAGATCTTCCTGCTCGTGCGCTTGGGACCGAAATGTCCCCCACAGGCGTGCGCATGACAAAACATCAACACAGAGTTAATCTCATGGTCAGGCACGCAACGTCTTAATATCCGATCTGGACCTATTCTAAGCATGTAAGGATCATCCCAAAGATAATGCTTGGACTCATGTTTCAATCGCATGCACTGAGTTTTATTGAAGTGAGGAGGGAACGCACCTGTGACCAGGTAATTTGCGATATGCGCATACCATGGTACCTTACCTGTTAGCGCCATCAGATGCTCGTCAGGGAATGTCTCCTTGATCTGCCCTGGCTCCTCATCCTTTACGATCCTGCTCAGGTGATCAGCGACGGTATTTTCTGTGCCCTTCTTATCTTTGATCTCTAAGTCGAATTCCTGAAGCAGAAGTACCCAGCGCATCAGGCGCGGCTTGGTCTCTTTCTTGGACATGAGGTAGCGGATAGCTGCGTGGTCCGTGTAGATGATGACTCTGGCGCCTAGAACATATGCTCGGAACTTCTCCAGCGCAAATACAATTGCCAGAAGCTCCTTCTCCGTGGTGGTGTAGTTCTTCTGCGCGGAGTCCAGTGTGCGCGATGCATAGTAGATGGCATGCGGCTTCTTGTCCTCGCGCTGCCCCAAGACTGCTCCTACTGCGTAGTCACTTGCGTCACACATCAGCTCGAATGGCAGGTTCCAGTCAGGTGCGCGCATCACTGGCGCACTGGTCAGCGCTTCTTTCAGCTTATCGAACGCCGCCCTGCACTCATCAGTAAAATCGAAGCACACGTCTTTTTGCAACAGGTTAGACAGGGGTATGCAAATTTTAGAGAAATCCTTAATAAAACGCCTGTAAAACCCAGCATGCCCTAAGAACGATTTCACGTCGCGCACGTTGGTGGCATAAGGCAGATTAGAAATAATATCTATCTTAGCTTTGTCTACCTTAATACCCTCCTCTGAAATGATATGACCTAGTACTACTCCGTGCGTTACCATGAAATGACATTTTTCGTAGTTTAGCACTAAGTTCTTAGAGATGCAGCGCGCTAAGACTTTATCTAGATGTGTTAAGCATGCATCAAAGGTACTCCCATATACAGTGAAATCATCCATGAACACTTCTATGCATATACCAATCATATCAGAGAAAATGCTCATGACGAGGCGTTGGAACGTACCTGGCGCGTTGCACAGCCCAAAAGACATACGCCGAAACGCAAATGTTCCGAAGGGGCATGTGAACGTGGTCTTCTCTTGATCCTCCGCAGCTATGGGTATCTGATTGTAACCTGAATATCCGTCCAAAAAACAAAAGTAAGGCTTACCTGCCAAGCGATCCAGCATCTGGTCCATGAAGGGTAGCGGGAAGTGGTCCTTGCGCGTTACAGCGTTCAGCTTCCTGTAGTCGATGCACATGCGCCAGCCAGTTTGTATGCGCTTGGGAACTAGCTCGCCCTGCGCATTCTCCTCCACTGTGATTCCTCCTTTCTTTGGCACAACGTGCACCGGGCTGACCCATTTGCTGTCTGAGATTGGGTAAATGACCCCTGCGTCAAGCAACTTCATGACTTCCTTTTGCACTACCTCCATCATATTTGGGTTTAACCTGCGCTGAGCCTCCCTGGATGGTTTGGCACCATCTTCCAACAGAATCCGGTGCATGCACACGTCTGGGCTCACTCCGCGCAGATCAGCAAGAGTCCATCCAATAGCGCGCTGGTTCCTGCGCAGCACCTGTTGTAAACGCGCCTCCTGCTCTTTTTCTAATCCCTTCTTGATGATCACTGGCAGGGTGTCCTCATCTCCCAAGAAAATGTACTTGAGGTGCTCCGGGAGTTGCTTCAGTTCAATCTTGGGTGCCTGTTCAATAGAGGGCAAGATTTTGTTAGCGGTGCAAATATGAACTATATCAAGTACCTGTGTGGGTGCTGGTTCAGCACTGCTTAGCTCCTACTCTTGCTCCTCCAGCTCTGCCTGTGTCAGTAGCTCTGGTCCTATGGTTGCGCTCGCACACTGCGCTTCTGTGACTAAATCGTCAAAGCTGTCCATTGCGTGCACAGTAGCGTCCTCATGTGGGTGCTGCATCCCTTCGAAGATGTTGAAATGGATTTCTTCGCCATCTACCTCCATGGAGAGCGTGCCCCTCCACACGTCTATCTTCGTGCGCGCAGTCATCAGAAACTGTCTGCCTAGGAGGATCTGCGCACCGCTGGCGCTTGATTCACCCTCCATTTCGAGCACATAAAAGTCTGCTGGGAACACCAGCTCTCCTACTCGAACTACGACATCTTCTATCATGCCTGCAGGTTGTTTGCACGATCTATCTGCTAGCTGAATTGTGAGACCTGCAGGTTTTAGTGGTCCAAGGCGCAAGGTCGCATAGAGAGAATATGGTAATAAATTGATTGATGCGCCTAAATCGATCATGCAGTTGCTTACCGTGGTTTTACCTAAGGTGCAAGGGATAGTGAATGTACCTGGATCTCGGCACTTAGGTGGTACCTTTTGTTGCACGATTGCTGAGGCCTGCGCATTTAGCATTACCTGTGCGCATTCGCCTGTCCTCCTTTTATTTGTGCACAGCTCTTTTAAAAACTTCGCATACCTGGGAATCTGTCGAATAGCTTCTATGAGAGGTATGTTGATTTCCACCTTGCTGAACAGCTCATATAGTTCCTTGTCCAGTGCTTCTTTTCTCGCCAGTGGTGCCTGCACAGGGAAAGGAGCAGGTATGTTAGTACAATTTTTGTCCTTGTTTGTCGAGTGAGACATACCTGGCGCTTTGCCCTGCTGGTTCGTGGTTGGCGCTTCTGATTGCGCCTCTGGCTCTGGTTGCGCACTCTGAGCTGCTGGATCTGGGACTTGCGCAACTGGTTGCGCGGGCGCCTGCGCGGTCTGCTCTGTTCCCACTGTGTGCCCAGTCCTCAGTGTTACTGCATTAACTCCTCCTTTAGGGTTCTGAATCACTGGCGAAGGCAGGTTGCCATCGCTCTTTTTCAGCTCATACACCGTGGTTGCAATTTGTGATAGATGCTTCTCTATGGATTCGAACCTCTTGTCATACTTTTCGTCATTCTTGCGCACTGTGTCTGCTAGCTGCCCCATGATATCTTCCAAGGATCGCTTTGGTTGCTGATTGTTCTGCGCTGGTGCGTCTGTGCGGCGATGCGGTGGATTGTAGGGTGCAGCTTGTTGCGTCTGCTGTGGCGCGCGCTGATCAGTGGGCTGCCTCTGGAAATTGTTCTCTTCTCTCCATCTGAATCCATTTGCAGCAAGCCCAAAGCGCGGCTGATTCTGCCTCTGCGGTCCTCTGTTGTCCCATCCTCCAAGGGCATTTACGTCTCCAGTTTCTTCAAAAAGTGTTGGGCATTCGTCTGTCTTGTGCTCAGTGGACCTGCAGAATTCACATACCTTTGGCGCAACTGGTTGTGCGCTCTGCGCACTCATCAGCTTCTGTAGCATGGCCTTCATTTCTTGGATCTCAGCGCTTGCCTCTACCTGATGCACAGAACGATTACGACTACTTTCAAGTGTCAATTGATGTCTTACCTGCCCAGCAGAATCTTCTATCAGCTGCCATGCATCCTCCGGGTACATGTTGCAAATGTCCCCTCCTGCGCATGCATTCAGTAGTCGAAGCTCCATGGGTAGCAGTCCATTCAGAAAGTTCTCTATCAGCACATTCTGAGGAAGCCCGTGATTGTAGCAGTTGGCTTCTAGCTCCCTGAAACGCTCGTAGTATTCTGACAGAGACTCCCCTGTGCTCTGCCTTGGCGCGGCCAATTCCCTTCTGAGCAGCGCAATCTTCGCTGCTGGATAAAATTTGTCTAAGAATTTCTTCTGCAGCTGCTCCCATGTGTGGATTGATCCTGCGGGTAGGCTCATCAGCCAGTGTTTGGCTGCATCGCTCAATGAAAATGGGAATGCCTTCATCTTCAGCGCTTCTTCATTCTCCCCCAAGGTCTTCATGTTCTCGCAAATGATTAGGAACTCCCGCACATGCTTGACTGGATTTTCGTTGTTCATTCCGTGAAACTTGGGCATGTGATGGATGAGTGAACTCCTCAGTTCGAACTGTCCGTTGGGCGGAAGCACTATGCACCATGGCTGGTTAACAGTGAGTGGGGCTGACATTTCGCGCACTGTCCTGCGCCTTGCGACTGGACGAACGGGTGGCGCAATGTATGGTTCAGCGGCCATCCGTGCGTCGACCTCACGCTGCACTTACTCTCTGAATAGGGCTGCGCGGTTATGTGCCCTTGCTTCCTCTGGGGTTCTGTCTCCCAGGTTATCTCCAACCACACTGTTATCCTCCATGTCCTGATCCAAACTCAAGAAACGAAATTAAATGGCAACGAAGTTGTTGCGTCTGTCAGTGCGCAACTAGAATCTGCGCAGCGCAACTGTTAAGGTTGCGCAGGCTGATGTGATTGTGCGCTGTCAGAAACAACAACGAGAAAACAAAACAAAATGAAATAACTAGTTACTAAAATGAGAAATGTAAGCTAGCTAAAACTTAGTTGTGTTGCTCCCCGGCAACGGCGCCAAAATTTGATCGCGCGTCGTCGTGCGCGTCAAATATAATCCTTCCTCTCCCACTAGTACAGCGGTTAAGTAAGGGTCGATCTCCACAGGGAGCAAGCAGTGAGTCTTAGCCAGTAACCTACACTTAAGAAAACGGGGGTTGCGTGAGTGATTGGGGGTTTTGCGCGATGCGCGAGTAACAGTGAATATCGTAATGCGGGGAATTGCACTAGACGTGCGCAAGCAGTAGAGATGAAGTACTATCTTTATGAGAAGTGCTGGGCAGACAATCCTCTATGAATGCATTCCTTATCATCGACTCTAAACATCTATAGCTTGTGGTTTACTTGGGTTAGTGTCCGGTAAAGGCTTCCTAACACGTGCGCATGTTCCGTTCAAAGTTCATGTGCTATTAATCCTTAGAACTAGACTAAACAGCTGCGAATCCTGTCACAGTAGCAACTGCCTACCCTAACTCGTTACTCCTAATTGTCACGGTAAGTTTGCGGTTCAAGGCTTCCCCTACGCATGCAACTAGTTTAACAGGTGACAAGCAAGCAACACAAGTAAGATTGCGGTTCAAGGCTTCCCCTACTCATGCAACTAACTGTCTCAGTACGCACATAATTAATACAAGTAAATAAACTATGCATTAAGCTCAAGTCTCAAAGGTAATACATTATAGGTTCATGCCCGACCAACACTAAGTGTTTAGCTAGACATGCTAGTGGTAAACATCATAAAATAGTAAATAACAACTACTGAATCCAAGAAAACGGTAGCAAACAGTGCGTGCAGTGTCTTCTCTCGGCTGGCGCAAATCTCCTTGACAGGTCCGTGTGTTTTCCAGTTCTGCCGCGCAGTGCCTCTGGAGTGCCGCTGAGTGATGATGTTCCGATCTCTTGAAACCCTAGACTTTCTTTGTTTAAATAGTGCCCCAGGAAGTTCATCTTTTGGCAACTTCCAAATCTGGTCACTGGGACTTTGCGCCTGGCGCACAGCATTGATTGGCGCAATCGGGTAGCGCACCTCTGCTGTCTTTCGCCATTTCTTCTTCTGTTTGCGCCGCTAGCTCCGCAGGCTGATCTTTCACTCCTAGAACGCTGCCTGTTAGCGCGTATCCGACTCAAGGACTCGTTCTGACCTGATGTACAAAAACATTGGAAACGAGTAATCTTGCTCATGAAATATTGCAAACAAGCATAGGGTTATGACCTAAATAATGTGTATAACTAGGCTCTATCAATAAGCAAAGAGCGGAAGCTAAAGGCTAGAGTGAAGAGTTATGGGTGAACGAGCTGAGAGAATATCATGACTGGAGAAGTATGATCTAAGCTTGATCTAAGAATTTCAACTGGAGCGTAGTCTCGTTGAAAGATCAAGTACTTGCTTTGGAACATAGTCGCGGAAAAGGAGCTATCACGGACTGTTAGAGATCAAAGCAGAGTTCCCAAATATTGACGGGAGGTCATTGATCAAGGGGAAGCATCGCTAGAGTCAGAAGAACTCGTGGGAGTCTAACCTCCGACTATTCCATGGGAACATTGATCCGCGCGTCGTTGTGCGCGTCAAATTAATTCCTTCCTCTTCCACTTAGTACAGCGGTTAAGTCGGGGTCGAATCCTCAGGGAAGCAGTAGATTAGCTTTAACTAGTATCCTGCACTTACGAAAACTGGGGTGTGAGTGATTGGGGTTGTGCAACGCGCGAGTAAACAGTAGTAAACGCAGGAATTGCACTAGACGTGCGTAGGCAGTAGAGATTAAGTACTATGACTATGAGAAGTATCGGCGCAGACAATCCTCTATGAGTGTATTCCTTATCATTGACTCTAAATGTCTATAGTTTGGTTTACTAAAGTTAGTGTCCGGTCAAGGCTTCCTAACTTGTGCGCATGTTCCGATCAAAGTTCATGAGCTATTAATTCTTAAGACTAGTCTAAACAGCTACGAATCCTGTCACAGTAGCAACTGATTAACCTAGCGCGTTACTCCTAGTTGGCACCGTCAGGCTATTCAACTAGTTTAACATACAACAACAAGCAACAAGAGTAAGATTGCGGTTCAAGGCTTCCCCTACTCATGTAACAAGCTGCCAACAATGTGCACATAATTAATACAAGCAAACAAGCTATGCATTAAGCGAGTCTCAAAGGAAATACTCATAGATTCATGCCCAACCGATACTAAGCGTTTAGCTAGACATGCTAGTAGTAAACATCATAGAAATAGTAAATAATATCTAAAGTGTCCAAGAAAACAATAGCAAACAGTGCGTGCAGGTTGCAGTCTTGGCTGGCGCAGTCGGCTAGCGCAGGTCCTCTCAGCAAGCTCGTGTGTTTTTTCAGTTCTGCCGTTCTCTCCTCCTTTGTTGTATATCTCGTGTGTCTTACTGATGCCCTAGCCTTCTTCTCTTTATATACTGCTCAGAGACTCATCTTTGGCAACTTCCAAATCTGGTGGTGTCAGGATTTGAAAACACTACCATCTGCGTATGGCGCACGACACACTTGGTTAGCGCACTCGGTTAGCGCACTCGGTTAGCGCACCGGTCGACTCTGCCAATTCTTCTGTTTGCGGTGCTAGCTCCGCAGGTTGTGTGATGCGCGTCCTAAACGCTGCCTGTTAGCGCGTATCCGACTTAGGCCCTCGTTTTGCCCTGTAATACAAAAACACTGGAAACCAGTAATCTTGTACACAAAATAATGTAAACAAGCATAGGGTTAGGATCTAAATAATGTGTATAAATAGGCTCTATCAAACCCCCCACACTTGCCCCTTGTTCGTCCCGAACAAGCACTCAAGCACGGATACCATTACCTCTCTGGAGTCTAGCGCACAGTCTTGCACTCTGGCGCGATCTGCACTACTGATCACCTTGCGCTGCTCTACCACCTGCGCGCATCTGCCTTCAGCAGTTCTAATATAATGATTTCGCAATTCATTACCTCTCAGCTAGGATGAAGATCATTTCGGATGGCTGGGAGATAGCTCTTCATAGGCTCCAGGTTGTCAGCTCTCACTTCGAAGATGGGTATATGGTTGATAACGCAAGCTTCTTCCCGTGCGTGGTTCTTCCGTGCACTTCCCGGGAACCTGAGCCTTTTTGATGATTTTTTTTCTTTCTCGTGAACTTGCGCATGCTGGTACTGAGTAGTGCGCATGCTGATTCTTTAGCGCATATCATCTGCTGGTATTTTTTCTTTTGTACAGCTTTCTCTGCAATTTCTTACGTTCCCAGAACGATTCCAGTCTCGGCCTTCGGATAGCAGCTATGGAACAACTCTCCGCTCTCCCTCCTTGGTCTGTCTGCGCAGGTCAGCGCACTCGTTTACTCCCGCGCCCGCCTTCCTTAGCTCGACTTCCAGAGGGAAGGTGGTCTATTTTCCCACCTCGCCACGCTTTGGGTATTCGCCTTCGGCATCTGCGTGACTGAGCGCGCTCTCTTGTTCTGAAGGTCGCGAAGCACAGGCCTCCACTAGCGCTCTCGACCATATACCTCACCTCCGAAGCGCGAACGACTAACCGCCTCTCTAGAGCGTTTCTGTCAACTCCACATCCCCTGTATATCCCAACTAACAAGAGCAGAAAAACGAAAAAAATATACTAAAACAGTTGATAGCAGCGCACGCAATACGGATAGCGCAAAACAAGCTGACAGCATGCGCAACCCGCACACAAGCGCACTACTGCTACTGTTTTCTTCAATTAATCTAAGCTACACTATAAGGCTAAAAAAAAAACGTGAAATGTAAAGGTAAAGGTAGCGCTCCCCCCCACACTTAAATAGAGACGTGTCCCTACGACTCAGGCTCAAGCGCACGGAGAACGCGCACATGCATGCAATAAAAAAAAAGAACATAAAAACTAAAAACATATAGTCAAAGCAGTGCAATATAGCAAAGGGTCACAAACTATTTAGCACAAAAGTTCAGCACAAATATAGCAACATAATATCGAATAATGTCAGCATATAAAAGAAAAATAGACACCACCCGAAAGAAATAATGTGCCCTCCCTATAGCTCTATATGTCCTCTGAGCTGGACGCAGCCGCTGAACCATGCGCCTCCTCCTCTAAAGAATCCGTCACATATTCGGTGGGGGTTTGAGTAAGAGGGGTAGCTGGCTGGCGCGGCTCGCTGGGGGAACCTGGAGGTGGCCGGTGCAGGCTGAGGAGAGGGGGAATCGCGTCTCCAAATCTCCACCCTGATGGTGGGCTCATGCTCAAGTACGCCCCCTCTGGCGCTAAATACTCGAGCACGCGCATGACGTTGAACATCATGCGCTGCTCTGCTGATGCTTCCTCAGGCACCTCCTCAGCCTCGGTCCTCGGGCGCTTCCCTTGTGCACGCGGGGGAGAATCCTCGATGGAAATGGTAACTGGCTCCCCCTGCGGTTTACGGGCACACCGGTGCGCTCCAGTCTGCGCGCGGGTCCTTGCGCGCCTGACTGGAGGCACAACTGGCTCTGGGGCCTCGTCCTCCTCCATCCCCTGCACAGCCTCTGCTGATTGCGCGCTGCTCTCCACTTTTAGCCGCGGCACTCTGGCCGGCTGCAGGCGGTAGCACCACTCCAATGTGCCATCCTCTTTCACGGCTACCGCCCTTATCTGCAGCATGTGGGTGCGGTCCAGGGGAACAGCCGGCACCATTGTGTGCTTGGGCACCTCCGGCTCTCTATGCAACGCACGCAGCAGGTGCGTAATTATTCCTCCGCAAGTCAGCAGCCCCTTGGTGCTGACTCGGCTCCAGTGGATTACCATGTTCAGGACAAAAAGCACCCTCTTCCCATAATAAAACCCCTTCAAAATCTCCATATCCAGCAAGCTGATCTTCGGCGCACCATTAAAACGCCCAATGATAGAGCCTAGTTATACACATTATTTAGGTCATAACCCTATGCTTGTTTGCAATATTTCATGAGCAAGATTACTCGTTTCCAATGTTTTTGTACATCAGGTCAGAACGAGTCCTTGAGTCGGATACGCGCTAACAGGCAGCGTTCTAGGAGTGAAAGATCAGCCTGCGGAGCTAGCGGCGCAAACAGAAGAAGAAATGGCGAAAGACAGCAGAGGTGCGCTACCCGATTGCGCCAATCAATGCTGTGCGCCAGGCGCAAAGTCCCAGTGACCAGATTTGGAAGTTGCCAAAAGATGAACTTCCTGGGGCACTATTTAAACAAAGAAAGTCTAGGGTTTCAAGAGATCGGAACATCATCACTCAGCGGCACTCCAGAGGCACTGCGCGGCAGAACTGGAAAACACACGGACCTGTCAAGGAGATTTGCGCCAGCCGAGAGAAGACACTGCACGCACTGTTTGCTACCATTTTCTTGGATTCAGTAGTTGTTATTTACTATTTTATGATGTTTACCACTAGCATGTCTAGCTAAACACTTAGTGTTGGTCGGGCATGAACCTATAATGTATTACCTTTGAGACTTGAGCTTAATGCATAGTTTATTTACTTGTATTAATTCTGTGCGTACTGAGACAGTTAGTTGCATGAGTAGGGGAAGCCTTGAACCGCAATCTTACTTGTGTTGCTTGCTTGTCACCTGTTAAACTAGTTGCATGCGTAGGGGAAGCCTTGAACCGCAAACTTACCGTGACAATTAGGAGTACCGAGTTAGGGTAGGCAGTTGCTACTGTGACAGGATTCGCAGCTGTTTAGTCTAGTTCTAAGGATTAATAGCACATGAACTTTGAACGGAACATGCGCACGTGTTAGGAAGCCTTTACCGGACACTAACCCAAGTAAACCACAAGCTATAGATGTTTAGAGTCGATGATAAGGAATGCATTCATAGAGGATTGTCTGCCCAGCACTTCTCATAAAGATAGTACTTCATCTCTACTGCTTGCGCACGTCTAGTGCAATTCCCCGCATTACGATATTCACTGTTACTCGCGCATCGCGCAAAACCCCCAATCACTCACGCAACCCCCGTTTTCTTAAGTGTAGGTTACTGGCTAAGACTCACTGCTTGCTCCCTGTGGAGATCGACCCTTACTTAACCGCTGTACTAGTGGGAGAGGAAGGATTATATTTGATCGCGCGTCGTCGTGCGATCAAATTTTGGCGCCGTTGCCGGGGAGCAACACAGCTAAGTTTTAGCTAGCTTACATTTCTCATTTTAGTAACTAGTTATTTCATTTTGTTTTGTTTTCTCGTTGTTGTTTCTGACAGCGCACAATCACATCAGCCTGCGCAACCTTAACAGTTGCGCTGCGCAGATTCTAGTTGCGCACTGACAGACGCAACAACTTCGTTGCCATTTAATTTCGTTTCTTGAGTTTGGATCAGGACATGGAGGATAACAGTGTGGTTGGAGATAACCTGGGAGACAGAACCCCAGAGGAAGCAAGGGCACATAACCGCGCAGCCCTATTCAGAGAGGAAGTGCAGCGTGAGGTCGACGCACGGATGGCCGCTGAACCATACATTGCGCCACCCGTTCGTCCAGTCGCAAGGCGCAGGACAGTGCGCGAAATGTCAGCCCCACTCACTGTTAACCAGCCATGGTGCATAGTGCTTCCGCCCAACGGACAGTTCGAACTGAGGAGCTCACTCATCCATCACATGCCCAAGTTTCACGGAATGAACAACGAAAATCCAGTCAAGCATGTGCGGGAGTTCCTAATCATTTGCGAGAACATGAAGACCTTGGGGGAGAACGAAGAAGCGCTGAAGATGAAGGCATTCCCATTTTCATTGAGCGATGCAGCCAAACACTGGCTGATGAGCCTACCCGCAGGATCAATCCACACATGGGAGCAGCTGCAGAAGAAATTCTTAGACAAATTTTATCCAGCAGCGAAGATTGCGCTGCTCAGAAGGGAATTGGCCGCGCCAAGGCAGAGCACAGGGGAGTCTCTGTCAGAATACTACGAGCGTTTCAGGGAGCTAGAAGCCAACTGCTACAATCACGGGCTTCCTCAGAATGTGCTGATAGAGAACTTTCTGAATGGACTGCTACCCATGGAGCTTCGACTACTGAATGCATGCGCAGGAGGGGATATTTGCAACATGTACCCGGAGGATGCATGGCAGCTGATAGAAGATTCTGCTGGGCAGGTAAGACATCAATTGACACTTGAAAGTAGTCGTAATCGTTCTGTGCATCAGGTAGAGGCAAGCGCTGAGATCCAAGAAATGAAGGCCATGCTACAGAAGCTGATGAGTGCGCAGAGCGCACAACCAGTTGCGCCAAAGGTATGTGAATTCTGCAGGTCCACTGAGCACAAGACAGACGAATGCCCAACACTTTTTGAAGAAACTGGAGACGTAAATGCCCTTGGAGGATGGGACAACAGAGGACCGCAGAGGCAGAATCAGCCGCGCTTTGGGCTTGCTGCAAATGGATTCAGATGGAGAGAAGAGAACAATTTCCAGAGGCAGCCCACTGATCAGCGCGCGCCACAGCAGACGCAACAAGCTGCACCCTACAATCCACCGCATCGCCGCACAGACGCACCAGCGCAGAACAATCAGCAACCAAAGCGATCCTTGGAAGATATCATGGGGCAGCTAGCAGACACAGTGCGCAAGAATGACGAAAAGTATGACAAGAGGTTCGAATCCATAGAGAAGCATCTATCACAAATTGCAACCACGGTGTATGAGCTGAAAAAGAGCGATGGCAACCTGCCTTCGCAAGTGATTCAGAACCCTAAAGGAGGAGTTAATGCAGTAACACTGAGGACTGGGCGCACAGTGGGAACAGAGCAGACCGCGCAGGCGCCCGCGCAGCCAGTTGCGCAAGTCCCAGATCCAGCAGCTCAGAGTGCGCAACCAGAGCAAGAGGCGCAATCAGAAGCGCCAACCACGAACCAGCAGGGCAATGCGCCAGGTATGTCTCACTCGAAAAACAAGGACAAAAATTGTACTAACATACCTGCTCCTTTCCCTGTGCAGGCACCACTGGCGAGAAAAGAAGCACTGGACAAGGAACTATATGAGCTGTTCAGCAAGGTGGAAATCAACATACCTCTCATAGAAGCTATTCGACAGATTCCCAGGTATGCGAAGTTTTTAAAAGAGCTGTGCACAAATAAAAGGAGGACAGGCGAATGCGCACAGGTAATGCTAAATGCGCAGGCCTCAGCAATCGTGCAACAAAAGGTACCACCTAAGTGCCGAGATCCAGGTACATTCACTATCCCTTGCACCTTAGGTAAAACCACGGTAAGCAACTGCATGATCGATTTAGGCGCATCAATCAATTTATTACCATATTCTCTCTATGCGACCTTGCGCCTTGGACCACTAAAACCTGCAGGTCTCACAATTCAGCTAGCAGATAGATCGTGCAAACAACCTGCAGGCATGATAGAAGATGTCCTAGTTCGAGTAGGAGAGCTGGTGTTCCCAGCAGACTTTTATGTGCTCGAAATGGAGGGTGAATCAAGCGCCAGCGGTGCGCAGATCCTCCTAGGCAGACCGTTTCTGATGACTGCGCGCACGAAGATAGACGTGTGGAGGGGCACGCTCTCCATGGAGGTAGATGGCGAAGAAATCCATTTCAACATCTTCGAAGGGATGCAGCACCCACATGAGGACGCTACTGTGCACGCAATGGACAGCTTTGACGATTTAGTCACAGAAGCGCAGTGTGCGAGCGCAACCATAGGACCAGAGCTACTGACACAGGCAGAGCTGGAGGAGCAAGAGGAGGAGCTAAGCAGTGCTGAACCAGCACCCACACAGGTACTTGATATAGTTCATATTTGCACCGCTAACAAAATCTTGCCCTCTATTGAACAGGCACCCAAGATCGAACTGAAGCATCCAGGGAGGCTCAGCGCAGGTTAAACCCAAATATGATGGAGGTAGTGCAAAAGGAAGTCCTGAAGTTGCTTGACGCAGGGGTCATTTACCCAATCTCAGACAGCAAATGGGTCAGCCCGGTGCACGTTGTGCCAAAGAAAGGAGGAATCACAGTGGAGGAGAATGCGCAGGGCGAGCTAGTTCCCAAGCGCATACAAACTGGCTGGCGCATGTGCATCGACTACAGGAAGCTGAACGCTGTAACGCGCAAGGACCACTTCCCGCTACCCTTCATGGACCAGATGCTGGATCGCTTGGCAGGTAAGCCTTACTTTTGTTTTTTGGACGGATATTCAGGTTACAATCAGATACCCATAGCTGCGGAGGATCAAGAGAAGACCACGTTCACATGCCCCTTCGGAACATTTGCGTTTCGGCGTATGTCTTTTGGGCTGTGCAACGCGCCAGGTACGTTCCAACGCCTCGTCATGAGCATTTTCTCTGATATGATTGGTATATGCATAGAAGTGTTCATGGATGATTTCACTGTATATGGGAGTACCTTTGATGCATGCTTAACACATCTAGATAAAGTCTTAGCGCGCTGCATCTCTAAGAACTTAGTGCTAAACTACGAAAAATGTCATTTCATGGTAACGCACGGAGTAGTACTAGGTCATATCATTTCAGAGGAGGGTATTAAGGTAGACAAAGCTAAGATAGATATTATTTCTAATCTGCCTTATGCCACCAACGTGCGCGACGTGAAATCGTTCTTAGGGCATGCTGGGTTTTACAGGCATTTTATTAAGGATTTCTCTAAAATTTGCATACCCCTGTCTAACCTGTTGCAAAAAGACGTGTGCTTCGATTTTACTGATGAGTGCAGGGCGGCGTTCGATAAGCTGAAAGAAGCGCTGACCAGTGCGCCAGTGATGCGCGCACCTGACTGGAACCTGCCATTCGAGCTGATGTGTGACGCAAGTGACTACGCAGTAGGAGCAGTCTTGGGGCAGCGCGAGGACAAGAAGCCGCATGCCATCTACTATGCATCGCGCACACTGGACTCCGCGCAGAAGAACTACACCACCACGGAGAAGGAGCTTCTGGCAATTGTATTTGCGCTGGAGAAGTTCCGAGCATATGTTCTAGGCGCCAGAGTCATCATCTACACGGACCACGCAGCTATCCGCTACCTCATGTCCAAGAAAGAGACCAAGCCGCGCCTGATGCGCTGGGTACTTCTGCTTCAGGAATTCGACTTAGAGATCAAAGATAAGAAGGGCACAGAAAATACCGTCGCTGATCACCTGAGCAGGATCGTAAAGGATGAGGAGCCAGGGCAGATCAAGGAGACATTCCCTGACGAGCATCTGATGGCGCTAACAGGTAAGGTACCATGGTATGCGCATATCGCAAATTACCTGGTCATAGGTGCGTTCCCTCCTCACTTCAATAAAACTCAGTGCATGCGATTGAAACATGAGTCCAAGCATTATCTTTGGGATGATCCTTACATGCTTAGAATAGGTCCAGATCGGATATTAAGACGTTGCGTGCCTGACCATGAGATTAACTCTGTGTTGATGTTTTGTCATGCGCATGCCTGTGGGGGACATTTCAGTCCCAAGCGCACGAGCAGGAAGATCTTGGACTGCGGATTCTACTGGCCGCACCTATTCAGAGATGCCTATGACCACTGCAGGAAGTGTGACAGGTGCCAGCGCACTGGAGGAATCTCCGCGCGCAACGAGATGCCGCAGACCCCGATTCTGGTGGACGAAGTGTTCGATGTTTGGGGAATCGACTTCATGGGTCCATTTCCCCCATCTGCCGGCTACGAGTACATACTGGTGGCCGTGGATTACGTATCCAAATGGGTCGAAGCTAAGGCCACGAGCAAGGATGATGGTAAGACTGTCGCTGATTTTCTCAGAACTAACATATTTTGTAGGTACGGAGTGCCTAAGGCAGTTATCAGTGACCAGGGGACGCACTTCTGCAACAGGGTTGTGGCGCAAGTTTTCAAGCACTATGGGGTGCGCCACAAGACGTCCACCGCTTACCATCCGCAGACAAATGGACAGGCCGAAGTTTCTAACAGAGAGATCAAGCGCATCTTGGAAAAGACTGTGAGGCCATCGCGCAAGGATTGGAGCCAGCGCCTGGATGATGCGCTATGGGCATACCGCACTGCACACAAGACGCCCATTGTAACCTCACCATTCCGGCTGGTCTATGGGAAGGCATGCCACCTGCCAGTAGAGCTCGAGCACAAGGCATATTGGGCCTTACGTATTTGCAACTTGAACTTGGAGGAGGCAGGAAAAGAACGCGCATTTGAGCTGAGCGAACTCGAAGAGCTGCGCCTAGACGCCTATGAGGGACTGCGCGATTACAAAGCGCGCACCAAGGCGTTTCATGACAAGCATATCCTCCGGCGCACGTTTGAACCAGGAGACCAGGTACTGTTATTTTCATCGCGCCTGAAGCTCATGCCTGGAAAGTTGCGCAGCAAGTGGACGGGACCATACACCGTCACCAAGGTTTTCCCCTACGGCACAATTGAATTAGAAGACGGGCACCAGCATCGTTTTCAGGTTAACGGGCAGAGAGTCAAACGGTACTTGGGCGAACCTTGGGATGGCGCAACACGCAACATTGACTTGGCCGAGCCAGAGATAGTGGACGCGCAAGCTGCTGCGTCAGACGCACCACCAGATGTTTCAGAGGGAGAACTAGCACCCATCGCCTATATCTCCTCTTCCTCTGCATCTACCCTCATTACGAATAATGTATCACATGCTGACCCTCCCTTGTATCCTTTGCGCAGGACCAATGAGATCGTACCACAAGCACTGGCGCAAGGACACTCAGGAGCAAGAGTGGGGGGGGCTGCAGACGCACTTCTTGGCACGTAACGAGGTACCGTCGAGCCAACGACGTTAAACAAAGGCACTTGTCGGGAGGTAACCCGACACATTTTAATTTGGCACATTTTATTCTGCTTGTTTTGTTTTTTGAGTGTTTTTAGTTAGATTAGGGTTTGGTAGTTTTTAGTCACGCAAGTGCGCAGGACCGTGCGCCTATCAATGCGCAGGTCCGTTGCGCTAGCCAGAGGGGGGTATATAAGGCCAGACTTAGAAAATTCCCAGCACTTTTTCACTCGACCGTTACACACAAGCTCCCGCCTTCAGACCTCTGCCGTCGATCAGCGCCCAATCCACCGTCCGTCTAGAGGGATTCAAGGACAACACGACCGCACAGCACCCAGGTAACCCCCGATTCCGCTTTGAGCCGCTTCTGTTAGGGTTTGCGCGGAGAAGACAGTTTTTAGGGTTTTGAAATCGCACCAGGCTAGAATGCGCGGCTTGGAGTGCTGTTTTGTGCGTTGAGTAGGCGACCAGTAGGCGCTCGTTCGGTGCAAGTTTCAGAGGATTCTGGGCAGTTTCGAATTTTAGGGTTTTGGGGAGCATTGACCGCGATTGACCGGAGCCCAGCGCAAGATGAGACCCGCCACAGATCAGGAGACCCCAGCGGCTTTCGCTAACAAGTATGCAGCGTTCATCAGCCTGGACATGTACGGGACACCGTACATCTGCCGAGATTTCCTGCGCGAGGTAGGATTAGAGGACCTCGTGGCGCTGAGGCTAGCGATTGCCGGCTGGGAGGCGCTTATGGACCTCCGCAGCGCATCAGACCAGGAAGATACGTGTGAGTTCCTGGCGTCTCTGGAGGCAGGGGACAGGGAGATCAGATATAGACACAGGGGTGTCTGGTTCATAGCCTCAGAAAGGAGGCTGAGGCGCGCATTCGGATGCGCCAAGGTGCGTGAGGAGGAGTTAGACACGCACAATAACCAGGAGGCTTGGCGGGACATGGCAACAGGGCCAGCATTCGCCGCGGGGCGCAGCAGGGGCCGAGAGCTGCGCGACCCGTGGCTGTTCTACTTATGGCGCATCGTGGCCTACACAGTCATTGGCCGTTTCAACGGCGCGCCAAAGATCAGCCTCCTGGATATGGAGATTTTGACAGGGCTTTATTATGAGCGGAAGGTGCTGTTCATCCTCAACATGGTGCACCATTGGAGCCGAGTCAGCATGAGGGGGCCGCTGACGTGTGGAGGCCTTATCACGCACCTGCTGCGTGCCTTACATGGAGAGCCCGAGGTGCCAGAGCACACCTTGGTGCAGCCTGTACCTCTGGACCACGCCCACATGCTGCAAATCAGGGCGGTAGCCGTTCGGGACGATGGCACACTAGAGTGGTGCTACCGTCTGCAGCCAGCCAGACCACCGCGGGCCAGAGCAGAGAGCAGTGCGCGGGCCAGAGCAGAGAGCAGTGCACAGGGCGCAGCAGCCGCCGCAGCAGCAGCCGCAGCCGCCGCCGCAGCAGATGAAGAGATGGAGGAGGCCCTAGAACCAGAGGTGCCTCTAGTCAGGCGCCCAAGGACCCGGGCGCAGACTGGAGCGCACCAGAGGGCCCGTGCACCACAGGGGGAGCCAGTGACCATTTCCATCGAGGATTCTCCCCCTCGTGCACGTGCCAAGCGCCCAAGGACTGAGACTGAGGAGGCGCCTGAGGAAGCCACTGCCGAGCAGCGCATGTTGTTCAACGTCATGCGCGTGCTTGAATACTTAGCGCCAGAGGGGGCGGATTTAAGTATGAGTCCACCATCCGGGTGGAAATTTGGAGATGCGATTCCCCCTCTCCTCAGCCTGCACCATCCACCTCCTACCCGAACCCCAGAAGCCCCAGCAGCACCCTCTCCAGCACCAACCCCAGCCCCAGCCCCAGCAGAGTCAGCACCTGCATCAGCCCCAGCAGCCCCAGCAGCAGAGCCCACCCCTGAACCCGAACCAGTACCATCACCAGTAGCTTTCCCTGCCCGGCCTTCTGTTCCGGAGTCCCCCATTAACTTTCCCAGCGTCGACTCCGATTCCATATGGGAGTCACTTTCCGAGGACGAGCAGCCTGACCCCCTCACCATTGTGCCACCATCCTCCAGCACCGACTCCTTGACTGATTCTTCAGAGGATGAGGCGCATGGGTCAGCAGCAGCGTCTAGCTCGGAGGACTTCTAAGGCCTTGAGCAGGCGCAGTGATTTTGTTTAGGGTGGTGTCTTTTATTTTTGCTGCGTCTAGTTGACTATTATGTGTGCTGAATATTTGTGCCCTACATTCTGTGACTCCCTTGCTATATTTTGTGTGACTATTTGTGTTCCCTTTTCTGTTCTTTATTTTCGTTGCATTGCATGCATGTGCGCAGCCTCCGTGCGCTTGAGCTTGAGTCGTGGGGACACGTCTCTGTTCAAGTGTGGGGGGGGGGGGGGGGGGGGGGGGGGCGTTACTCTTACATTTCATGTTTTGAGCATTTTTAGTATAGCTTAGTTTAAGTTGAAGAGAATTAGTAGCAGTAGTGCGCTAAGGTGCAGGATGCGCATGCGCTCCAGCTTGTGTTGCGCTATCCGTATTGCGTGCGCCGTTCTCTACTGTTTTAGCATAATTTTTTCGTTTTTTTTCTGCTCCTGTCAGTTGGGATATACAGGGGATGTGGAGTTGATAGAAATGCTCCAGAGAGGCGGTTAGTCGCTTGTGCTTCGAAGGCGAGGTATATGGTCGAGTGCGCTAGTGGAGGCCAGTGCTTCGCAACCTTCGGAACAAAAGAGCGCGCTCAGTCACGCAGATGCCAAAGGCAAAGTACCCAAAGCGTGGCGAGGTGGGAAAACAGACCACCTTCTCTCTGGAAATCAAGCTAAGGAAAGCGGGCGCGGATGTAAACGCGTGCGCTGACCGGCGCAGACAAACCAAGGAGGGAGAGCGGAACGAGTGCCATAGCTGCTATCCGAAGGCTGAGATTGGAACTGTTCTGGGAATGAAAAAAAAATTGGAAAGGAAGCTGTACAAAAGAAAAATACCAGCAGAAGCAGATGATTTGCGTTACAAAGAATCAGCATGCGCACTACTTAGTACCTGCGTGCGCAAGACCAAAAGGATATCATCAAAGGCTCAGGTTCCCAGGAAGTGTGCGAACGAATCACGCACTGGAAGAAGCTCGCGCAAGAAACCATATACCTATCTTCGGAGCGGGAGCTGACAACCAGGAGCCTAAGAAGAGCTATCTCCCAGTCATCCAAAGATCTTCATCCCGGCTGAGAGGTAATGAAATTTCGGGATTATTATATTAGAACTATTTAGTGCAGTTGTGCGCAGGTGATAAAGCAGCACAAGTTGAGCAACTGTGCATTTTGCGCTAGAATGCAAGGCTGTGCGCTAGTCCCCAGAAAAGGTAATTGTATCCGCGTTTCAGTACTTGTTCGGGACGAACAAGGGGCAAGTGTGGGGGGTTTGATAGAGCCTAGTTATACACATTATTTAGGTCATAACCCTATGCTTGTTTGCAATATTTCATGAGCAAGATTACTCGTTTCCAATGTTTTTGTACATCAGGTCAGAACGAGTCCTTGAGTCGGATACGCGCTAACAGGCAGCGTTCTAGGAGTGAAAGATCAGCCTGCGGAGCTAGCGGCGCAAACAGAAGAAGAAATGGCGAAAGACAGCAGAGGTGCGCTACCCGATTGCGCCAATCAATGCTGTGCGCTAGGCGCAAAGTCCCAGTGACCAGATTTGGAAGTTGCCAAAAGATGAACTTCCTGGGGCACTATTTAAACAAAGAAAGTCTAGGGTTTCAGGAGATCGGAACATCATCACTCAGCGGCACTCCAGAGGCACTGCGCGGCAGAACTGGAAAACACACGGACCTGTCAAGGAGATTTGCGCCAGCCGACTGCGCCAGCCGAGAGAAGACACTGCACGCACTGTTTGCTACCGTTTTCTTGGATTCAGTAGTTGTTATTTACTATTTTATGATGTTTACCACTAGCATGCCTAGCTAAACACTTAGTGTTGGTCGGGCATGAACCTATAATGTATTACCTTTGAGACTTGAGCTTAATGCATAGTTTATTTACTTGTATTAATTCTGTGCGTACTGAGACAGTTAGTTGCATGAGTAGGGGAAGCCTTGAATCGCAATCTTACTTGTGTTGCTTGCTTGTCACCTGTTAAACTAGTTGCATGCGTAGGGGAAGCCTTGAACCGCAAACTTACCGTGACAATTAGGAGTAACGAGTTAGGGTAGGCAGTTGCTACTGTGACAGGATTCGCAGCTGTTTAGTCTAGTTCTAAGGATTAATAGCACATGAACTTTGAACGGAACATGCGCACGTGTTAGGAAGCCTTTACCGGACACTAACCCAAGTAAACCACAAGCTATAGATGTTTAGAGTCGATGATAAGGAATGCATTCATAGAGGATTGTCTGCCTAGCACTTCTCATAAAGATAGTACTTCATCTCTACTGCTTGCGCACGTCTAGTGCAATTCCCCGCATTACGATATTCACTGTTACTCGCGCATCGCGCAAAACCCCCAATCACTCACGCAACCCCCGTTTTCTTAAGTGTAGGTTACTGGCTAAGACTCACTGCTTGCTCCCTGTGGAGATCGACCCTTACTTAACCGCTGTACTAGTGGGAGAGGAAGGATTATATTTGATCGCGCGTCGTCGTGCGATCACCCAATAATCGCATAGGGGGACCAAGCGCCACAAGTAGAACATCCACGGGTCACGCAGCTCTCGTCCCCTGCTGCACCCCGCGACAAAAACTGGCCCGGTCGCCATCTCGTGCCACGCCTCCTGATTCGTGTGCGCGTCCATGTCAGCTTCTCGCACCTTAGCGCACCTCAGTGTGCGCTTCAGCCTCTTAGCCGAGGCAATGTACCACACCCCTCGGTGCCGGTACCTTATCTCCATCTCACCTGGTTCTAACGATGCCAGGAACTCGCAGGTGTCCTCCCTGTCTGCTGCGCTGTTGATCTCCAACAGCGCCTCCTAGCCCGCCAGCGCGAGCCTCTCCAAAATGAGGTCCTCCATACCGACCTCCCGCAGGAACTCCCTGCTGATGTACGGAGTCCCGTACATCTCAAGCCTCAGGAAGGCCGCGTACTTGCTGGCGAAGTGAGCTGGGGTGGCTTGGTCCTCGACAGGCTGCATCGTGGCTGGGTCTCTCTGGTCAACTCCGGTCAACACTCTCTAAAGCTCAGAAAATGAAAACTCCTCCAAATGCCCTGAAACTGTCACCAATTGGGCGCCTACTCCCCGCCTACAAAACCCACTAACCAATCCTCCAATCGGTGCACGCTAGCTTGGTGCGATTTCAAACTTAGGTTACCCCTCTTCTCGCACAAACCCTAATGCAATCGGCTCAAATCGGGGGGAAAGGTTACCTGGAGGGTGGTCGATGGAGGGCTCCTCAAATCTCTCTAAACGGAAGCTGGGTTTAGCGCCGGACGGTGGGCGGCGGTGCAAGGGCGGGAGTTTCTTCTGCAACGGTCGAGTGAAAAAGTGCTGAAATTTTCTAAGTACTGCCCTTATATACCCCCTGACTGGCGCAGCTGTCCTGCGCACTGAAGTGCGCACGGACCTGCGCACTGCTGCTCGACAAAAAAAACTACAAGTCCTAAACTAGCTAAAAGACACTAGAAACACTAAAAGAAAAAACGTGTAAAAATAAAACGAGTCGGGTTACCTCCCGACAAGTGCCTTTGTTTAACGTCGTTGGCTCGACTGTACCTCGTTACTTGGGTGAAAGTATACCAGCGGCCTCCCCCACACTTGCTCCTGAGTGACCCTGCGCTTGTGCATGTGTTGTGTTCTTCTTGGTCCTGCGCAAAGGGTTGGACGGGTAGTCAGCATGGTTAATAGTATGTGATAAATCATAAGTAACGAGGGTAGGCAAAGAGGGAGAAGAAATATGAGCAATAGTCCCCTGTTCTCCCGCTGGCGCGTCTGGTGATGACTCTGGCGCAGCAACCTGTGCATCTGCTATCTCAGGTTCTGCCAATTCAATTTCGTGCGCTGTGCCATCCCAAGGTTCTCCTAGATACCGTTTGACTCTCTGGCCATTGACCTGAAAACGATGCCGCTGCTCGTTTTCTAACTCGATTGTTCCGTAGGGCAAAACCTTGGTGACTGTGTACGGTCCCGTCCATTTGCTGCGCAGCTTTCCAGGCATGAGCTTCAGGCGTGATGAGAACAATAATACCTGGTCTCCTGGCTCAAAAGTACGTCTGAGGATATGCTTGTCATGAAATGCCTTTGTGCGCGCCTTGTAATCGCGCAGTCCCTCATAGGCATCCAGGCGCAGCTCTTCTAATTCGCTTAGCTCAAATGCGCGCTCCTTTCCGGCCTCGTCTATGTTCAGGTTGCAAACGCGCAATGCCAGTATGCTTTTTGCTCTAACTCCACTGGCAGGTGGCATGCTTTTCCGTAAACCAGCCGGAACGGTGAAGTCCCAATTGGCGTCTTATGCGCAGTGCGGTATGCCCACAGCGCGTCGTCAAGGCGCTGGCTCCAATCTTTGCGCGATGGTCTCACAGTCTTCTCCAGGATGCGCTTGATCTCTCTGTTGGAAACCTCGGCCTGTCCATTCGTCTGAGGATGGTAAGCGGTGGACGTCTTGTGGCGCACTCCATAATGCTTGAAGACTTGTGCGACAATCCTGTTGCAAAAGTGCGTCCCCTGGTCGCTAATGATCGCCTTAGGTACCCCGTACCTGCAAAAGATGTTAGTTCTCAAAAAATCAGCGACTGTCTTACCATCATCCTTTCTTGTGGCCTTAGCCTCGACCCATTTGGAGACATAATCCACCGCGACCAATATATATTCATAGCCGGCAGATGGGGGAAATGGCCCCATGAAGTCAATTCCCCATATATCGAACACTTCATCCACTAGAATCGGCGTCTGCAGCATCTCGTTGCGCGTTGATATGCTCTCTATGCGCTGGCATCTGTCACAGTTCTTGCAGTAGTCATATGCGTCTCTAAATAGGTGCGGCCAATAAAATCCACAGTCCAGGATCTTTCTGCTGGTGCGCTTTGGCCCGAAGTGTCCTCAACATGAGTGCGCATGACAAAACATCAAAACAGAGTTAATTTTATGGTCAGGCACGCAGCACCTTAAAATCTGATCAGGCCCTATTCTGAGCATATATGGATCATCCCAGAGGTAGTGCTTGGACTCATGTTTCAATCTCATGTACTGGGTTTTATTGAAATGAGGAGGAAACGTACCTGTGACCAGGTAATTCGCAATGTGCGCATACCATGGTACCTTACCTGTCAGCGCCATCAGATGCTCGTCAGGAAATGTCTCCGTGATCTGCCCTGGCTCCTCCTCTTTCACGATCCTGCTCAGGTGGTCAGCAACTGTATTCTCCGTGCCCTTCTTATCCTTAATTTCCAAGTCAAATTCCTGAAGTAGGAGCATCCAGCGCATCAGGCGCGGCTTAGTTTCCTTCTTGGACATTAGGTATCGGATGGCTGCGTGGTCTGTGTATATGATGACCCTAGCGCCTAGAACATATGCGCGGAACTTCTCCAGCGCAAACACAATTGCCAGAAGCTCCTTCTCCATGGTGGTGTAGTTCCTCTGCGCAGCGTCCAGTGTGCGCGATGCATAATAAATGGCGTGCGGCTTCTTGTCCACTCGCTGCCCCAGGACTGCACCTACTGCATAATCGCTTGCGTTGCACATCAGTTCAAATGGTAGGCTCCAGTCTGGCGCGCGCATTACTGGCGCACTTGTTAGCGCCTCTTTCAGCTTATCAAAGGCGGCCCTGCACTCATCAGTAAATTCGAAACACACATCCTTTTGCAAGAGGTTAGACAGGGGTATACAAATTTTAGAGAAATCTTTTATGAAACGCCTGTAAAACCCGGCATGCCCAAGGAATGATTTCACATCGCGCACATTAGTGGCATAAGGCAGATTAGAAATAAGATCAATTTTAGCTTTATCTACCTTGATCCCCTCCTGCGAGATAATATGTCCTAGTACTACACCATGTGATACCATGAAATGATATTTTTCATAATTGAGCACTAGGTTTTTTGATATGCAGCGCGCTAAGACCTTATCAAGATGTGTTAAGCATGCATCAAAGGTACCTCCATATACAGTGAAATCATCCATGAACACTTCTATGCATATACCAATCATATCAGAAAAAATGCTCATGACTAGACGTTGGAACGTACCTGGCGCGTTACACAGCCCAAATGACATGCGCCGAAACGCAAACGTACCGAA
The DNA here is from genome assembly GCA_963678935.1 of Umbilicus rupestris. Classification (NCBI taxonomy): domain Eukaryota; kingdom Viridiplantae; phylum Streptophyta; class Magnoliopsida; order Saxifragales; family Crassulaceae; genus Umbilicus; species Umbilicus rupestris. The sequence goes on from OY787618.1 coordinate 9,114,512, forward strand.
CGGGCAAGTGAACGTGGTCTTCTCTTGATCCTCCGCAGCTATGGGTATCTGATTGTACCCTGAATATCCGTCCAAGAAACAAAAATAGGGCTTCCCTGCTAATCGGTCTAGCATCTGGTCCATAAAGGGTAGCAGGAAATGGTCCAAAAATGGTCTAGCATCTGCTAATCGGTCTAGCTTCCTGTAGTCGATGCACATGCGCCATCCAGTTTGTATGCGCTTGGGAACTAGCTCGCCCTGCGCATTCTCTTCTACAGTGATTCCTCCTTTCTTTGGCACAACGTGCACTGGACTGACCCATTTGCTGTCTGAGATCGGGTAAATGACTCATGCGTCGAGTAGCTTAAGGATCTCCTTCTGCACTACCTCCATCATATTCGGGTTTAATCTGCGCTGAGCCTCTCTGGATGGTTTGGCACCATCTTCCAATAGAATTCTATGCATGCATACGTCTGGGCTCACTCCACGCAGATCGGCAAGTGTCCATCCTATAGCGCGCTGGTTCCTGCGCAGCACCTGCCGTAATTGCGCCTCCTGCTCCTCTTCTAATCCTTTCTTTATGATCACTGGCAGGGTGTCCTCGTTTCCTAAGAATATGTACTTGAGGTGTTCTGGGAGTTGCTTCAGCTCGACCTTGGGTGCCTGTTCAATAGAGGGCAGAATTTTATTGGCAGTGCAAACATGAACTATATTGTGTACCTGTCTGGGTTCTGGTTCAGCACTGCTCAACTCCTCTTCCTGCTCCTCCAACTCTGCTTGTGCCAGTGTCTCAGGTCCGTTTTCTGCGCTTGCGCATTCGGCATCTGCGACCAAGTCGTCTATGTAGTCCATTGCGTGCACTGTGGCGTCTTCATGAGGGTGCTGCATCCCTTTGAATATGTTGAAATGAATTTCTTCGCCATCAACCTCCATGGAGAGCGTGCCCCTCCACACGTCTATCTTTGTGCGCGCGGTCATCAGAAAAGGTCTGCCCAGTAGGATTTGCGCACTGCTGGTGCTCGATTCACCTTCCATTTCTAGCACATAAAAATCTGCTGGGAACACCAGCTCTCCTACTCGCACAAGAACATCCTCTATCATGCCCGCTGGTTGTTTGCACGACCGATCTGCTAGCTGAATGGTGAGACCTGCAGGCTTTAGTGTCCAAGGCGCAACGTCGCATATAAGGAATAGGGTAGCAAATTTATGGATGCGCCTAAATCAATCATGCAATTGCTCACTGTGGTCTTACCTAAAGTGCATGGGATGGTGAACGTACCTGGGTCTCGGCACTTAGGTGGTACCTTATGTTGCACGATCGCTGAGGCCTGCGCATTTAGCATTACCTGTGCGCACTCGCCTTTCCTTCGCTTGTTTGTGCACAGCTCCTTCAAAAACTTGGCGTACCTAGGGATCTGCCGAACTGCTTCAATAAGGGGAATGTTTATTTCCACCTTACTGAATAACTCGTAGAGCTCCTTGTCGAGCGCTTCCTTCCTAGCCGATGGTGCCTGCACAGGGAAAGGTGCAGATATATTAGTACGATTCGTGCCCTTGTTTGTTAATTGTGTTATACCTGGCGCTTCGCCCTGCTGGCTTGTGGCTGGCACTTCTGGTTGCGCTTTTTGCTTCGATTGCGCATTCTGGTCTGCTGGATCCGGGACTTGCGCAACTGGTTGCGCAGGCGCCTTCGTGGTCGGCTCTGTTCCTATCGTGCGCCCAGTCCTCAGGGTCACTGCATTGACTCCTCCTTTGGGGTTCTGAATCACTTGCGAAGGCAGGTTGCCATCGCTATTCTTTAGCTCATACACCGTGGTAGCGATCTGTGATAGTTGCTTTTCAATGGACTCGAACCGCTTGTCATCCGGAGATCGCCTCGGTTGCTGGTTGTTATGCACTGGTGCGTCAGCGCGGCGATGCATGCTGCTGTGGCGTGCGCTGATCCGTGGACTGCCTCTGGAAATTGTTTTCCTCCTTCCATCTGAACCCATTTGCGGCTAGTCCAAAACGCGGCTGATTCTGTCTCTGTGGCCCTCTGTTATCCCATCCTCCAAGAGCATTGACATCTCCGGATTCCTCAAACAGCGTGGGACATGCATCGGTTTTGTGCTCGGTGGAATTGCAGAATTTGCATACCTTTGGCGCAACTGGTTGTGCGCTTTGCGCACTCATCAACTTCTGCAGCATGGCCTTCATTTCCTTGATCTCAGCGTTTGTTTCTACCTGATGCACAGAACGAGCACGACTATTTTCAAGTGTTAGCTGATGTCTTACCTGCCCGGCAGAGTCTTCTATCAGCTGCCACGCGTCTTCTGGGTACATGTTGCAAATGTCGCCTCCTGCGCATGCGTTCAATAGTCTCAGCTCCATGGGTAGCAGTCCATTCAGAAAGTTCTCTATCAGCACATTCTGGGGCAGTTGGCCTCCAGCTCCCTGAAACGCTCGTAATACTCTGACAGCGATTCTTCTGCGCTTTGCCTAGGTGCGGCCAGCTCTCTCCTGAGTAGCGCGGTCTTTGCTGCGGGATAAAATTTGTCTAGGAATTTCTTCTGCAGCTGCTCCCATGTGTGAATTGATCCTGCTGGTAAGTTCATTAGCCAATGTCTGGCCGAGTCACACAGTGAAAATGGGAACGCTTTCATCTTCAGCGCTTCGTCGCTTTCCCCTTCGGTCTTCATGTTCTCGCAAATGACTAGGAACTCTCGCACATGCTTGACTGGATTTTCGTTGTTCATCCCGTGGAACTTGGGCATGTGATGAATGAGCGAGCTCCTTAGTTCAAAATGTCCGTCTGGTGGAAGCACGATGCACCATGGCTGGTTAACTGTGACTGGGGCTGACATCTCGCGCACTATTCTGCGTCGCGCAGCTTGTCGCGCAGGTGGCGCATTATATACTTCAGCGGGCATCCTTGCTTCAACCTCGCGTTGCACTTCCTCTCTGAACAGGGCTGCGCGGTTGTGTGCTCTTGCTTCTTCCGGGGTTCTGTCCCCAAAGTTGTCCCCAACGACACTAATATCCTCCATGACCTGTTCTAAATCTCAAAGAAAACGAAATTAAAAGATAACTAAGCTGATGCGTCTGTCAGTGCGCAACTGTTTCAAGGTTGCGCAGGCCAATGGTGATTGCGCGCTGTCAGAAACAACAACGAAAATAAAACAAACCGAAATAACTAACTATTAAAAGAAATCCTAAGCTGGTTAAAGCTTATCTGTGTTGCTTCCCCGGCAACGGCGCCAAAATTTGATCCGCGCGTCGTTGTGCGCGTCAAATTAATTCCTTCCTCTTCCACTTAGTAAAACGGTTAAGTCGGGGTCGAATCCTCAGGGAAGCAGCAAATTAGCTTTAACTAGTATCCTGCACTTACGAAAACTGGGGGTGTGAGTGATTGGGGTTGCGCAACGCGCGAGTAAACAGTAGTAAACGCAGGATTTGCACTAGACGTGCGCAGGCAGTAGAGATTAAGTACTATGACTATGAGAAGTATCGGCGCAGACAATCCTCTATGAGTGTATTCCTTATCATTGACTCTAAATGTCTATAGTTTGGTTTACTAAAGTTAGTGTCCGGTCAAGGCTTCCTAACTTGTGCGCATGTTCCGATCAAAGTTCTTGAGCTACTAATTCTTAAGACTAGTCTAAACAGCTGCGAATCCTGTCACAGTAGCAACTGATTAACCTAGCGCGTTACTCCTAGTTGGCACCGTCAGGCTATTCAACTAGTTTAACATACAACAACAAGCAACAAGAGTAAGATTGCGGTTCAAGGCTTCCCCTACTCATGTAACAAGCAGCCAACAATGTGCACAGAATTAATACAAGCAAACAAGCTATGCATTAAGCGCAAGTCTCAAAGGAAATACTCATAGATTCATGCCCAACCGATACTAAGCGTTTAGCTAGACATGCTAGTAGTAAACATCATAGAAATAGTAAATAATATCTAAAGTGTCCAAGAAAACAATAGCAAACAGTGCGTGCAGGTTGCAGTCTTGGCTGGCGCAATCGGCTAGCGCAGGTCCTCTCAGCAAGCTCGTGTGTTTTTTCAGTTTTGCCGTTCTCTCCTCCTTTGTTGTATATCTCGTGTGTCTTACTGATGCCCTAGCCTTCTTCTCTTTATATACTGCTCAGAGACTCATCTTTGGCAACTTCCAAATCTGGTGGTGTCAGGATTTGGAAACACTACCATCTGCGCATGGCGCACGGCACACTTGGTTAGCGCACTCCGTTAGCGCACCGGTCGACTCTGCCAATTCTTCTGTTTGCGCCGCTAGCTCCGCAGGTTGTGTGATGCGCGTCCTAAACGCTGCCTGTTAGCGCGTATCCGACTTAGGCCCTCGTTTTGCCCTGTAATACAAAAACACTGGAAACCAGTAATCTTGTACACAAAATAATGTAAACAAGCATAGGGTTAGGATCTAAATAATGTGTATAAATAGGCTCTATCAAACATCCGATTCTTTTTTATCGGACTCTAGCAATGATCTTCTAATCTTTGCTTTCAATAGTGTAAACTCCGTCTCGGATAGAAATAAAATTCCCTTATAATCTTCTAATTGTTGAGGTCTACGATGAGGGACAAAGCACAAGCAGACCACGGCTGCTCGAAGGAGGAAACTACGGATAATTGAAAGCCAACATGAAGGCTTTTCTGAAGGCAGTAGATGAAAAATATTTGAGAGCGGTGATATCAGAATGGTTGCATCCTCTGACCATTGATAGCACGGGAGTTGCTCAGAAGAAGTCCGAAGATAGGTGGACAACAGAAGAGGAAGCTACAGGATCCGGCAACTCCAAGGCCCTTATTACAATATTTACTGCTGTGGATGCCAAAACTTTCAGGCTAATCTCAAACTTCGACATCGCAAAATAAGCATGGAACATTCTTGAGACAGCTCATGAGGGAACGGACAAGGTGAAGACCTTGAGAATTCTGATGATCACCTCAAGGTTTGAAAGCTTGAAGATGCTGGAAGGAGAAACATCACTGAGTTCAACGCAAAGCTATGTGACCTATCGAATGAAGCCTATGCTCTCGGAGAACCAATACAGGAAGAGAAACTGGTGAAAAAAGTTCTTAGATCCTTGACTTTGAAGTTTGATATGAAGGTCACTGCCATAGACGAAGCACGGGACATCTAGAACGTGAGGCTAGAAGCTCTGATTGAGTCTCTGAAGCAATTCAAGATGAACCTGATAGAGGATGCTACACCTCTCGTGGGAAGAACATCAGACTTTAAAGTTGTACGACTGTTCTACTCGGACTGTTCCAAACCATTTATTTGCTGTTTCACAATGCTTAAACAGATCTCGTTTTGATAATTGTTAGTCACAGCATGAATGGTACGAAGGAATGGAAATGACACATGATATGTTTACCTTATTCAGCTCACCGAGCCTACTCAGGGGGGTTTTTCTGAACCCCAAGTGGAAATTACTTCACAATGTGTATTATCAAGTACAATAGATCTTTAAGGAACACAATTTCAATTGTTACCATTATGTAGTTGAATCACTGTGAGTGCGTTTGACTCCCTCAGACTGAGATCCTTCTCTTTCTACCTCGATTTATCTCCCACATATCGGTAATTCTTTTCCCGATAATATCAGCACTGTAACACAGTTTGTTCAACGATTTTCTTGAGCACTCTGCGATCAGATTCTTGCGCTCTCAATTTCTATCCATCTTTGAAGATGATTGCACTTCTGCTAGCTCTGTCTTCCTTAGTTCTCAGATCAGGTTTGTCAATCGTGCTCTTCTCCATTTCCCGATCCCCTCACCTGTATAGATTAGATTGAATTTTTATCTTTTTGGAAGCTAGAATAGTGTTTGATCATGCTTTCTTGATTCAGAGACAAAATCTAATCTTTCGGAGCCGCATTATCTTGGAGAATATTATCATCAGAATATCTCCTTGCTGATCTTGATTGATCCCATTGCACGTGTCTGTTTGAACTAGCACTGTCTCACCCTCTATTACAGCTGTGTTAGTTTGTACCGTTTGTCAAAAATATGTCATTCGAAAATCCATGAAATACCTGTATCTAACATTCTCCCCCTTGACATTTTTTAGCAAATTTCCACTTCATAGGTCAAAAATAGCGTGCATCCATCGAGTCCCGAGTTCGTCCTTTTGTTGTACTTTTTACTCCCTGTTTTTTGAAAACAAAAGTGACAAGGGATGATAACCAAATATAAGCGTCAGAAGTGCTCAAAATAAGAGACAATATTCCAAAAAGAAATAACAAAACAGGATGTTTTTCTTAGTCTCTGGTTCACTCCTCTGAGTCATCAGCTTCAGATTCTTCTTCCTCCAGTGAATATTTGAGATCCCGCAGAATCAACTTCACTTCTCTCTTGGTTGATGTAATCTGAGAGGACATGGTTTCCAGCATTAACATATGATTTTCAAGTCTTGTGATTACCTTTGAGTTGAAGGATGTCTGTTCAGGCTTCTTGAACAACACTGTTCCACCAGGTGGTTCTTTCAGTCTGAGCAATGCTTTCTGAACCAAGACAAGAATAGTGACATCCACTTGATGTTCTCAATGAACAGCTTATAATCCGTGTTGAGTGGTGCATGAGCAAGAGACATTTTTATTGATCCATCACATATGTCAGCAAACTGATTTGTAATCATCTCAAATAGCATGGAGAAACAGCCAATCTGGACATTAGTAAGATCAGAAACAATGTGCTGACACAGATGGTTAAAAATAATTTTCCCCAGATTTACCTTTACTCCTGTTGCCACATGGAGAATAAATGCTGCAATGGTCTTGCTGATAGTAGTTCTCTGTAGTGTAGGCACCCAGTTTCGGATACAAATTCCATGTAAAATGGCATATTTTATTGTCATGTGTCCAAACTCGATATAACTCTTCTTCCATGATGTTATACGACCATTGGTGATTTCTGCAGCTATATCTCCCCAATCTGGTACCTCTGCCACAGATGCTGCTGAATGAATGCCGAAGAAGTCGTTGATGAATTCTGTAGTAATCACAACTCGCTGCCCTCTTATCAGTACAACACCATAGTCTGCGCTGGACTTTGTTCTGAACTGTTGCGACGGTCCCAACAAGTTCACGAACTAGCTGTTCAGAGAACTGTTGAGGTAGCCTGAGAATCTTCATCAGACTAGCCTCTTCAATGGCACTGACCACCTCTGGAACTTCAAATTTCCTTTCCACAAATATTCTCCCCTAAACAATCTTCCGTCTTCCACCTCTTTGCATTCTCACTATCACTAAACCACACCCCAGATTTAGTGATGCCTACTGACATGGACTCTCCACTATGTTTGTGAGAGAATAATTCCTTTACTGACTTCGTAGCAACACGTTTGCTCTTTTCTTTGGGAACTACTCCCCCTGTCTCAGAGCCTTTCTTTTCTTTCGGACACTACATCTTTTCCCCTTTTTCTCTTGGATAGCCATTCAGCAATTGATGACACTTTTACTTCCTCATCCAAATCGTCTGCTACAAGGACTGCTTCAGATGTATCCAGAGTATCTTCTACAATAACTGGCTTAGATACAGTAGGTTTGATAGGAGAGTTGTCACGATCAGCCTCAGCCTGGGTCATCTTTTAGGGAGGAGACACTGTCTATGGCTTGTAGACAACCATCACCATGGCTTCTTGCTCTGCTTCAGTCAGTTGAATAGTATCCTCTTTAACAGCTTCAGCATGGATCACTTCAACTACTGAGACTTCATTATCTTCTACCTCCTTCAGTCATCTGGGCGGTGTTCTCTTTGACAACTTCCCCACGAGTAACTTCAGCCATTGGGACTTCAATGTCTATGGGTACGGCATCCACTGAGCTATGCCCAAATGCAACTTCTATTTTCTTGACTCTCTTCCTAGCCTTTTGTACGAACACCCAGGCTATCCATGAGGCCTTGCTTTTCTTCTGACCTGCAACTCCCTTCTGTTGATACAGACTAGTGCCAATCTTGTCAGCTAGAGACATCTTGACCGACTAAGCCTTTTGTCACTCAGTCGCCTCAGTCCTCTTAGCTGACTATTCCCCTTGTACGATTGAGCATGGAGGCATACTAACCTCCCTAGATATGTTCTTAACACGGGCTATTTCAACTTCCATTGTCACTTCTTTACACTTATCATCCTCTACCACAGGAGTAATCACAGGTGAATAAACTTTAGAACTTACCTCTGAGTCGGTCTCATGTTCAACTACCAATGGCTTTGGTACAGGAGGCATGTTCGCTCCCTTCTTCCTCCTTCCTCCTTTCTTTGCTGCTTCGTTTTCGACGGGTATTTGGGAGTCCGCAGCAGTGTTTCCCTTTCTCCGTGATGCTGCAACTCTAGTCGATCTTGCCGAAGCCGATGAGATGGAGGTATCGGTTAGAGCTCTGGCGGAGGCTTTCTTGGATGCTACCATGATTTTTTGATGTCGAGATTTCTTCCTGGGACTAGAGATTTCGCTTTTACTTCTCAAAAACTCTGCTGGATATTCTGCCAAAAATCAGGTAATGATTTAGGGGATTCAAAATTGGAAATTGGAAACCCTAACTATCGTATCATGAATATATTTAGAATATTTGCTGATTTTTCCTTTCCAAAACAAATATTCATTTAGAGATCCATGTTTCAATGTACTTTGGCTAGCTCAGACTCTGTTTTACCCATCATACTAGATAATTACCAGAATTTCTCCCCCTGATTCTTTAACCAGTTCATCGGATCCTTGCACAATGATTAGGAGCTGGTCCAGATTTTCTGAAATTGACTTAAATGTTGATCACACATAGACCCAAGGCAAGTCTAAGTATTTCAAACTGAGCATTGTTCAAAGCTTTTATTGAAGATATCAGTTAGTTGTTTATCGGAGGGTACATGTTTCAGCGTGATGATCTTTTGTTCAACTAATTCACGAATGAAGTGATGCTTGATGTCAATATGGTTTGTCCTGGAATGCTGAACAGGGTTTTGGGAGATGTTAACTGCACTCATATTGGCACAGGATAAGATCATCTCTTCCTATTTCAGACCATACTCTTTCAACATCTGTTTCATCCAGATCATCTGGGCGCAACAGCTTCTTGCAGCTATAAATTCAGCATCTACAGTGGACAATGATATACTGCTTTGCTTCTTACTGAACCATGATACTAAGTTGTTTCCTAGAAAGAAACATCCACCAGAAGTGCTTTTTCGATCTTTCGCGCTGCCCGCCCAATCAGCATCTCCATACCCAACTAAGTGAGAACTGTTATCCTTGGTGTACCAGAGTCCCTAGTTTGTTGTTCCACTTATGTATCTGATTATACGTTTTACACTTGCTAGGTGACTTTCTTTTTGGTTTGCCCGGTACCTGGCACAGACTCCTACAGCATAGCAGATGTCAGGTCGACTGGCAGTAAGATAGAATAAACTCCCGATCATGCTCCTGTACAAGGTCTCTATTCCACACTCACTCCAGATTCATCTTTTGTGATTTTTACATGTGTAGCGGCGGGAGTGTGCTTATGGCTGGCATTCTCCAATCCGAACTTCTTCACCAAGTTTCTGGCATAATTGCTCTGTGTTATAAAGATGCCATCTGATTTTTGATGTACCTGTAGGCCAAGAAAGTAGATCATTACCTCCACCATACTCATCTGAAATTCACTTTGCGCCTATTTGACAAACTGGTCCACTAAATGCTATGATCGAGACCCGAATACTATGTCGTCCACATAGATTTGTGCAATGATGAATTCTTATTGGATGTGCTTTACAAACAAGGTCCTCTCCACATAGTGAACAAGAAATATCATGAGCCGTTCATACCATGCTCTGGGCTCCTGTTTCTGTCCGTATAGGGCATTTTTGAGACGATACACATGATTAGGATAATATGGGTCTTGAAACCCCTTAGGTTGAGCCAGTATACTTCTTCATTTAGCCATCCGTTGAGAAACGCACTTTTTACATCCATCTGAAACAGCTTGAATTGTAGGTGGCATGCAAGAGCCAGCAGTAGTCTAATGGCCTCAAGTCGGACAACCGGAGCAATTGTTTCATCAAAATCTATGCCTTCATTCTGTGCATACCCTTGGGCCACCAATCGTGCTTTTTCCGCGTGATGTTTCCTTTCTTATCTATCTTGCTTTTGAAAATTCACTTAGTATCGATGATGTTTGTTTCGGCTGTTTTCGGTACAAGTGTCCAAACATCATTTTTGGCAAATTCTGAGAATTCGTCTTGCATAGCACTGACCCAATGTTCATACAGGATGCTTCCTTGATGTTCTTAGGTCCAGCTGATGACAAAAAACATGTTCCACTTAGCATTTCTGCAAAATCAATAACTTTGCCACGGGTTCTTCTAGATGCTTGTGGATCTCTAATATTATTCGTCATTGGATGACTTCGCTGAACGTGCTATGGTGGTTGAATAATCGAAGCCTGATCTCGTTCAGTGTCTGATACATGTTCAACATCCTGAATTACTACTACAGATTCTGAACCACGTATTTGTTCCACCTGAGACGGTTTCCTGGTTCCTATATCAGTACCGGCAACATCATCTTCATCCGTGCTGATCGAGTAATCTGAGTCTTGAATTTCCAAGTTTATTGACTCCACAACAGTTTTTGATTTCTCGATATAGACACGATACGCTCGACAATTAGTAGAATGTCCTAAAAATATTCCTTCACTACTACGGGGGTCAAGCTTCCTTTTATATTCTCGATTCTCATAAACATAGTATGTGCTTCCGGAAATATGAAAGTGTTTCACTGAAGGCGTCTTCCCTTTCCAAATTTCATAGCAGGTTTTCTGGGTTCCAGGGCGAACCATGACTCTGTTTAGGATGTAACTGGCAGTATTGATTGCTTCAGCCCAGAAGGTTAGTGCCAAGCCCTTTCCATAAAGCGTAACACGCATCATTTCTTGAAGGGTATGATTCTTTCATTCAGCAACTCCTTTTTGTTGGGGCGTTATGGGTGCTGAGAACTGATGAAGTATGCCCTGTTTAAGACAAAATTCTTCCATGTCATTGTTCTCGAATTCCTTACCATGATCACTCCTGATTGCAATCAGAGTTGTGTCTTTTTACCGTTGTAGTCTCAGAATCAGGTGAATCAAGGCTTGAACAATGTCTGATTTATGTCTGAGAAACACAGACCAGGTGAAACGAGAAAAATCATCAACACAAACTAGAACATAGATCTTACCACCAATGCTTTCAGTCTGCATGGGACCCATCAGATCCATGTGTAGTAGTTCAAGAATTCAGGTTTTTTGGATTTAATTTGTTCCAGGGTGAGCTGACCTTGTCTGTTTTCCTATCTTACATTCACCACACATAGCATATGTCTGTCCTTTCAGTTTGGGTATTCCTCGCACCAGTCCATGTTTAGATATTTGCCTTATAGCCTTGAGATTCAAGTGTCCCAGCCGCTTATGCCACTGAATCAGTTCATCCTGTTTAGATAGAAAAAAGTGAGCTATAACAGGCTCTGTGTTAGAATTCAGCAGATAGCAGTTATTTGATGAATGATCTCCTCTCATAACACATTTCCCTTCATTGTTGATGACTTGGCATGAATCCTTAGTGAATTGGACATTCGGCTTTCCATCACATAGTTGGCTTATACTTAATAAATTAGCTTCAAGCCCTTCCACAAGGAGCACCTTTTTAATTGCAGGCATCCCTCGAACTAATAATGTACCTTGACCAATGACCCTTCCTTTTCCTCCACCATCAAATGTAACAAATCGTCCATCCAAGTTCTGTACATCAGTCAGATAGCTGGCTTCTCTGGTCATGTGAGCTGAGAAGCCACTGTCTAAGTACCACCGATCTTTCTCATGGTGACTAGACGAGTTGTATGCGACGTAGCAATGGTTGGTCTAAGTTTATGAGACAGGCACGGACTTTTGTAGATGATATTTTTCCAGAAATGTGGAGCACTTTCTTGAGATGTGACCTTGAATATTGCAAAAATGGCAGTCATGCTTCTTGTCCTTTGTCCAACGCATATTAGATCTGTGACTGGGATGAGCACCGTTAGCAGAGTTAAGATTTTTAGCTTGAACAAACACAGTCTTACCATAGGTCTTTGATGCTCATATAGCCCAAACCAGGACTCCTACGATTCATACACTAGGCACCCATGAATATCTCCATACTGACGCAATACGAAGAAGAATATCTCCTTGCTAACGCAATATTTTTGCCGATCTTGATTGATCTCATTACACGCGCCTGTCTGAACTAGCACTGTCTCACTCTCTATTACAGTTGTGTTAGTTTGTACCGTTTGTAAAAAATATTTCATTCAAAATCCATGAAATACCAGGATCTATAAAAATTGAGACAAACGAGAAGGAAGCTACACCAGAATACATAATGCAGCAACTAGCACTTCTTGCAAAAACCTTTGGTAAGTTTGTGAAGAAATTAGATCAAAAACCCTCGTATGCAGGTCAGCAATCAGGTGGAAGAAATCAGTCCATAAGAGGAGAAAAGTCACAAATAAGAAACAAGAGTGCTAATCAAAGTGGAGAGGATAGAAAGGACAAACAAAAAGGAGTATAGTGCTAGAGTGTGAAGGCTTTGGTCACATGCAGTCTGAATGTCCGAACAATCAGAAGAAGAACAACAAGTCCCTTGCTGCAAACTGGAGCAACAAAGATAGTGAAGATGACTCTCAACAAAAGAGCAATGTTGCTCTAATTACTGTAACAGACCTAGAGAACACCACTTCAATAAAGGCATCTATTACTTATTCTGTTGAGTCAGACAGTAGAATTGATGAGGAAATCATTGAGTAGTCCATTGAAAGAAACTTTGCCCTGTTGCACGAGATGTGGCTGAAAGTCATTGAGATCAACAAGCAACTGTTTTCAAAATATCGAACGAGAAGACTTACTAAAGACCATCACTTCCATGACAAACCAGGCAGACCAACGTGAGATAGAATATGCTGCAGTAATGGAAGAAGTCAGTCTGCACAGAAAAACTGCCAAAATGCTCAACAGTGGATTGAGCAGCCTTGATGATCTCTTATCTTACCAAAGGTATGGACGTGGAAACTCGGGACTTGAGTACACCGGCAAAGTAGGCACTGGAATGGAAATGTTTGTCAAATCTCAGAAGCCAGAAGATCCTGAACATGTAGTGCAGAGGAAGGATATGCCAGCCAAGTAGCAAGAACTGATTCAAAAGAAAACTCCCAGAAGAAATGGACAGAAGATGCCTAAACAACCTCTATAACACTAAGGTAAAACTTCACAGAACAAACACAGGTGTTACTTCTGCAATTGAAATGCTGTTGGTTGTTGTGGTAGTATAAATACTAGTCCAATCAGGGTGTTCAAACAATATTTATTATCCGAGTGACCTCGAGTCGAACCCAAGAGAAAAGCCTAGATTAGTCTAAAGCTAGCTAGTAATGCCTTAAGGTAAATCTACTAAATAAAAAGGGGTTTTTTTTCTCTAAGTGAGGTATCTCTAGTGAATACTAAAGACAAGATGAAATATGGTCTAAGATGTAAATAATAGAGAAAGCGTAGACAACACAAAACCTGTCTAAATCATGAGTAAAATCGAGTGATGGTTCTAGGCTAAGGTATCACACATTCTAAATTCAACTCTCGCTCCTTCTCTAGAATGGGAATAATACCTAAACAGTACGGTTCTCAAACTCTCGCTCTATTGAACCGCGTAGAACTAAAGTCTCCTAATCTCAACCTCTCAGTGTATTGATAGTCAACTAAAGTCGCTCAATACTTAGCCTAATGGAATGCGTATGTCACTCTCGCGCACACACGCAACCTAAAATAATCATGCTTGATCTTCTAAACAACCTAAGTTCAACTCTCATTCCATCCCTAGGTGTTTTATCAATTCATATTCACTCATGCATTTCGTCAAACACTTGGTGTGCACAAAATTGATATGAAGAGAAAGTATGAGAATTTTCAACCAAACTTCATTCATAGATAAAAAAGACAAGTCTTGCATTACAATCAAACCTAAAGGGTCCATAAGAATCCAAACTACTAACAGACTACTCACTCATGTGTCACTCATGGTGAGTTTGAAACAAAACTTAATGAAATAGTTCAACAAGGGAAAGTAAAGAAGTAGAGAAGTAGGGTTTAGAAAATGAGTAAAGGGTTGATGTAGAGTCTTCAATTGATGATGTCTTCTTCGAATTCTCCAATTTCTCCAATTAGGGTTTCGTCCCAAGAGAGGAACCCTAGGCACCCCAAGGCATTCCAAGGCTCACCTTGATTTTTCTCTTCTTCTTTTATTTATACTGTTTCTGGAAATTACCAAATCACCCGCAGTCCCCGAATCAATTTTGTAGTGCTAGATTCTTGCCTTTTTGACCCTCTAAACATTCGAATTACGTCTTGATGTAAACTATTGTACCCCTTTGAATTATTTTTCCAACAAGCTATAGCACGCCCCAATCAGATAAGAATCATGCACTCGGCAAGCCTTCAAAGGTGAATAGGTCACTCTGCAGATGATTCGGGCGAGTCACTATCTGAGTGCTGTTTTGAGCTGGGCAAATCACTTTCTCTTGGCCGAATCACTTTCTGATTCGGTCAACCCTTATTTGATTTGGTCAACATGAGATGAAATCCTTCTCCTTGGCCGAATCACTTTTGATCCGCCCACTGCTTGGGCGGATCAATTATGCAGCGTTAGAAACTCGCTTTTTTGACCGTTTAGACCTTAGAATCACGTCTTGACGTAAACTAGAAAGTTGTAGATCTTTGATATAGCGTTCCAACAAGCTGTGGAACGCCTCTGATAGAGCCTAGTTATATGCGCTATTTAGATCTTAACACTGTGCTTGTTTGCATTATTGTGTGTACAAGATTACTGGTTTTCGGTATTTTTGTATTTCAAGATAAAACAGGAGCATAAGTCAGATGTACGCTAACGGGCGTTTTTAAAGAGCGCAGTGCACGACCTGCGGAGCTAGCAGCGCAAAAGGAGATAGGAGATAGCTGATTCGGACTGTAGTGCGCAAACCGACTGCGCGAAGCGAGTAGCGCAATCAACGTGCGCAGCGAGCCATGCGCAGGATAGCAGAGTTTCTAAATTTTGATCATCATTATCCCTACAAAATCTAAGCATTCCTTGGGCTTCAAGACTAGTATATAAGAGTAGGGAAGCTAGGGTTTGGAGGATACAGAGGACATATAGAGAGAGGGACACATAGCAGCAAAAACACACTAGCTCCAGCCAAGATTCTGCGCGAACCACCTGCGCCAGCCGAAAACAGCACCCTGCAATTGCGCCGACCTGCTACTTTTCCTTGGCTGCTTTAGTTTTATTTATTATTTCTATGATGTTTGTTTCTAGCATGTCTAGCTAAACACCTTGTATCGGTTGGGCATGATTCTATGAAGTATTTCCTTTGAGACTTGTGTTTAATGCTTAGTTCGTCTACTTATATTAATTCTATGCACATGGGTGATAATTAGTTGTGCGAATAAGAGAAGCCTTGAACCGCAATCTTATTCTAACTGCTCGTTATTGTATGTTAAACTGGTTGATAACTTGACGGTGACAACTAGGAGTAATACATTAGGATAGTCAGCTACTACTGTGATAAGATTCGTAGTTGCTTAGACTAGTTTCAGGAATTAATAGCTCATGGACTTTGATCGGAACATGCGCGCACGTTAGGAAGCCTTGATCGGACACTAACTTAAGTAGAACTGCACTATAGAAGTTTAGAGTCGATGATAAGGGATACATTCATAGAGGATTGTCTTTACCGATACTTTTCATAGTCATAGTACTTAATATCTACTGCCTGCGCACGTATCGTGCAATTCTGCTTTCACTAATGTTCATTCGCGCACCTGCGCAACCCAATCACTCACAACCCCCAATTTCGTAAGCTGTAGGTTGCTAGCTAAGACGAGTCTGCATGATCCTTGTGGGATCAACCCTGACTTAGCCGCTGTACTAAGTGGAGAAGGAAGGATTAATTTGACGCGTACAATGACGCGCGATCAAATTTTGGCGCCGTTGCCGGGGATCAACACAGATAAGTTTTAACTAGTTCAAGTTTTCTTTTACAGTAGTTAGTTATTTCTTTTTTTTATTATTTATTTTTTCGTTGGTGTTTCTGCCAGTACGCAATCAACATCAGCCTGCGCAACCTTGAAAGGGTTGCGCTGCGCAGATTATAGTTGCGCACCGACAGGGGCAACAACTTAGTTGTCTTTTAATTTCGTTTTCTTTAAGTTTAGAACAGGGCATGGAGAATAATAGTGTCATCGGCGATAACTTAGGGGACAAAACCCCAGAGGGACCTAACAATGCAAGGGCAGATAACCGTGCAGCTCGGTTCAGAGAGAAAGTACAGCGCAAAGTTGAAGCTCGGATGGCCGCTGAAGCAGTGTATAATGCGCAATCCGCGCAACAGATCGTGCGACGCAGAACAGTGCGCGAAATGTCGGCTCCAATCACAGTCAACCAACCTTGGTGCATAGTACTTCCACCCGATGGGCATTTCGAACTACGGAGCTCATTCATTCATCATATGCCTAAGTTTCATGGGATGAACAACGAGAACCCGGTCAAGCATGTGCGTGAATTCCTAGTCTTTTGCGAGAACATGAAGACCGATGGGGAGAGTGAAGAAGCGCTGAAGCTGAAGGCGTTCCCTTTTTCATTGTGTGATACAGCCAGGCATTGGCTGATGAGCTTACCAACAGGATCTATTCGCACAAGGGAGCAGCTCCAGAAGAAGTTCTTAGACAAGTTCTACCCCGCAGCTAAGATCGCGCTACTCAGGAGGGAATTGACCGCACCTAGGCAGGTGATGGAGCGTATTTATACGCTCCATTGAGTTATTTATTCCCATAGTTTTATTATATTTTGCGTGAATCGATTACTCTTTTGTAGTGTTTTCGTATCGCAGGTGTGTTCAAGATCGCATTGGATTTTATCGCATATTTGAAGCATTCATCCAAGATCAAGAAGTCAACAGCAGTCAACTCTGCTGGTTCAATTAGAAATCAGATCCGGTTCAGCAGATGTGGTTCAATGTGGTTTAACCCAAAAACCTTAAATCTAAGAGATGGACAAATTAGGAAAAGAATCATCTCACTTCATTACACTTCACTATTGACAGCTACTATTCACGAGCTACAGTGACGGAGTGGAGGAGAAAGTGAAGAGCTTGAGAGAGAAGTCGCCGGAATTCACTATTCACGCCGGTACTGTTCACAGTTACTGTTCATTGTACTGTTACTATTCATTGTTCACTATTCACACGGAACACTGTTCACGGCAGAATTTATTTTAGTCAGTTTGTGTTCCTTAGCCTATTGTAGTGTAATGAACTCATTTTTATTGTATTCCATGAATGATATGAGTAGCTAAATCCTATTTTCAGTTTGGGGTTTATAATACAACATTTGGTTTGAGGTCAATGAATACATGATTCGAGCTATTGATTCGCTGCCTTTGTATGAATGAGTGAATGAATCTTTGATTGTCAGTTTAGTGCAGCTTAGCGGTGAGCTATATTGATGTCATTTGTGTTATACTTGATTGGATTGCATTGTTGGGGAGAACCTAGCGGTAGAACCGATTTTGTGGTGTTAGTTGAGTAACTATTGCACTTGTTCGAAAACCTAGCGGTTAAGAATAGGTAGAATTTGATTGTCGACATATCTTTAGCGAGAATGTTGGGCTCAGGCAGAATTCACTAGCTTATGTATGTATTCGATCGGTGATAACTAGTTGCATTGTATTCCCCGAACTGATTTTAACTGAATTGATATCCTCAGTTGTTCCTTTTTCTGTGACTATCATTTGAACTCCAACTCATTTGCTCTCTTTGGGTTCGACCCTGCTTACCGCTTGCTAGTGTGTTAACAGGAGTTACAAATACAAATTTGAGGCGCATGACGACGCGCTGTCAGCAGGGCGTAGGAGAGTCACTATCAGAGTACTATGAGCGTTTCAGGGAGCTGGAAGCCAACTGCTAAAATCATGGCTTGCCCCAAAATGTGCTGTTAGAGAATTTCCTGAACGGGCTACAACCGATGAAACTTAGATTGTTGAATGCATGCGCAGGCAATGACATATGCAACATGTACCCGGAGGATGTATGGCAGATGATAGAGGATTCTTCTGGACAGGTGAGGCATCAATTGACGCTCGAGAACAATCGTGCGCGTGCTGTGCATCAGGTGGATTCCAATGCTGAAATAAAGGAGATGAAAGCCATGCTACAGAAGTTGATGAGTGCGCAAGGCACGCAACCAGTTGCGCCGAAGGCATGCGAGTTCTGTACGTCCACTGAGCACAAAACCGACGCATGTCCCACAGTTTTCGAGGAATCAGGAGATGTAAATGCTCTAGGAGGATGGGACAATAGAGGACTGCAGAGGCAGAATCAGCCGCGCTTTGGACTAGCCGCAAATGGATTCAGATGGAGGGAAGACAGCAATCTCCAAAGGCAAGCATATAACCCACCGCACCGCCGCAATGACGCACCAGCACAGAATAACCAGCAACCGCAGCATAGTGGGTCAGTTAGCAGACACTGTGCGCAAGAATGATGAAAAGTATGACAAGAGGTTCGAGTCAATTGAGAAGCAGTTGTCACAGATTGCTACCACAGTTTATGAGCTGAAAAAGAGCGATGGCAACCTACCTTCGCAAGTGATTCAAAACCCTAAGGGAGGAGTTAACGCCGTAACGCTGAGGACTGGGCGCACAGTTGGGACAGCTCCGACCGCGAAGCTGCCCGCGAAGCTGCCCGCGCAGCCAGTTGCGCAACCTCCAGAGCCAGCACAGCCGGATGCACAACCAGCCGCGCAAACTATAAACCAACAGGGGGTGGCGCCAGGTATGATACAATCAGGAGAAAAGAGTATCAATCGTACTAACGCACCTGCACCTTTTTCTGTGCAGGCACCTTTAGCAAGGAAGGAGGCGCTAGACAAGGAGCTGTATGAACTATTCAGTAAGGTGGAAATAAACATTCCCCTGATTGAGGCAGTTCGGTAGATCCCTAGATATGCCAAGTTTTTGAAGGAGCCGTGCACAAACAAGAGGAGGAAATGCGAGTGCGCACAAGTAATGCTTAACGCGCATGCATCAGCAATCGTGCAGCACAAGGTACCACCTAAATGCCGGGATCCAGGTACGTTTACCATACCGTGCACCTTAGGTAAGACCACGGTAAGCAACTGCATGATTGATCTCGGTGCATCTATAAATGTGCTTCCTTACTCCTTGTACGTGTCATTGCACCTTGGTCCACTAAAGCCTGCAGGTCTCACCATCCAATTAGCATCGGTCGTGCAAACAACCGACGGGTATGATAGAGAACGTTCTCGTCCAAGTGGGAGAGTTGGTGTTCCCAGCAGATTTCTACGTCTTGGAAATGGAGGGTGAGCCGAGCATGGGAAGCGCACAAATCCTACTGGGCAGACCATTTCTGATGACAACGCGCACAAAGATAGACGTGTGGAAAGGCATACTCTCAATGGAGGTAGATGGCGAGGAGATTCACTTTAACATTTTTAAGGGGATGCAGCATCCTCATGAGGACGCCACAGTGCACGCGTTGGATAGTATGGACGACTAGGTTGCGCATGCGCAGTGTGCGTGCGCAACAGGGGAACCTGTGCCACTGACATAGACGGAGATGGAGGCGCATGATGATGAGCTGAGCGGCACAGAACTAGTGTTCATGCAGGTATATGTTCTAGTTAGTGTTTGCGCTACTAATTAAATCATGCCTTCTATTGAACAGGCACCCAAAGTTGAGCTGAAGCAATTGCCCGAGCACTTAAAGTACATCTTCCTGGGAAATAAGGACACGCTACCTGTCATTATAAAGAAAGGATTAGAGGAGGAGCAGGAGGCGCGATTACAGGAGGTGTTGCGCAAGAACCAGCGCGCTATAGGATGGACATTAGCTGACCTGCGCGGAGTAAGCCCTGATGTGTGCATGCACAGAATTCTGCTGGAAAATGATGCCAAACCACCAGGGAACCTCAGCGAAGACTGAATCTGATTATGATGGAGGTAGTGTAGAAGGAGATCCTGAAGCTGCTTGACGCAGGAGTAATATACCGGATTTCAGATAGTAATTGGGTAAGTCCAGTGCACGTTGTGCCAAAGAAAGGAGGCATCACAATAGAGGAGAATGCGCAGGGCGAGCTAGTTTCCAAGCGCATGCAGACTGGTTGGCGCATGTGCATTGACTACAGGAAGCTAAACGCAGTCATGGACCAGATGCTCGACCGTTTGGCAGGGAAACTGCACTTTTGCTTCCTGGACGGTTACTCAGGGTACAATCAGATCCCTATAGCTGCGGAGGATCAGGAGAAGACAACCTTTACCTGCCCATTCGGTACCTTTGCATTCCGGCGCATGTCGTTTGGGCTGTGTAATGCGCCATGTACGTTCCATCGCTTAGTCATGAGCGTTTTCTCTGATATGATTGGTTTATGTATAGAGGTATTCATGGATGACTTTACTGTGCATGGTGAGACTTTTGATGCATGTTTGGATAATCTTGATAGGGTCTTAGCGCGCTGCATTACCAAGAACCTAGTTCTCAATTATGAAAAATGCCACTTTATGGTATCACATGGAGTAGTACTAGGACATATTATCTCAGAGGAAGGAATTAAGGTTGATAAAGCAAAAATAGATCTTATCTCAAATCTGCCTTATTCCACTAATGTGCGCGGCGTTAAGTCGTTTCTTGGGCATGCAGGGATCTACAGGCGTTTTATAAAAGATTTTTCTAAAATATGTATTCCTTGTCTCACCTCCTTCAAAAGGATGTGTGCTTTGAGTTCACTGATGAGTGGAGGAATGCTTTTGATAAGTTGAAGGATGCGCTGACTAGTGCGCCAGTGATACGCGCACCAGACTGGAACTTGCCCTTTGAGCTTATGTGTGATGCAAGTGACAACGCTATAGGCGCAGTATTGGGTTAGCGCGTGGATAAGAGGCCACACGCTATCTATTATGCGTCGCACACACTGGACACTGCGCAGAGGAACTACACCACGACTGAGAAGGAGCTTATGGCAATCGTATTTGCGCTGGAGAAGTTCCGCACATATGTTCTGGGCGCTAGAGTCATTGTCTACACTGACCACGCTGCTATCCGTTACCTGATGTCCAAGAAAGAGACTAAGCCGCGCTTGATGCGCTGGTTGCTTCTGCTCCAAGAGTTCGATTTAGAGATCAAGGATAAGAAGGGAACGGAAAACACTGTTGCTGATCACCTAAGCAGGATAGAGAAAGAAGAGGAGCCAGGGCAGATCACGGAGACATTCCCTGACGAGCACCTGATGGCGCTGAACGGTAAGGTACCATGGTATGCGCATACTGCAAATTACCTGGTCACAGGCGCGTTTCCCCCTCAGTTCACTAAAGCTCAATGCATAAGGTTAAAACATGAGTCTAAATATTACGTTTGGGATGATCCGTACATGCTTAGAATAGGCCTTGATCAGATCTTGAGGCGATGTGTGCCTGATCATGAGATGAGCTCTGTTTTGAGGTTTTGTCATGCGCACACGTGCGGAGGACACTTTGGTCCAAAGCGCACGAGCAGGAAAATCCTAGATTGCGGTTTTTATTGGCCGCACTTATTTTGTGACTCATATAACTACTGCAGGGCTTGTGACAGATGTCAGCGCACAGGAAATATATCAGCGCGCAACGAGATGCCACAAACGCCAATACTGGTAGACGAAGTGTTCGACTTGTGGGGGATTGACTTCATGGGGCCGTTTCCTCCATTGTGTGGATACGAGTACATACTAGTTGCAGTGGATTATGTCACGAAGTGGGTCGAAGCTAAGGCCACGCGCAAGGATGATGGTAAAATGGTTGTTGAGTTTTTAAGGACTAACATTTTCTGCAGGTACGGAGTGCCCAAGGCGATAATCAGCGACCAGGGGACGCACTTCTGCAACAGAATAGTGACGCAGGTACTAAAGCATTATGGAGTGCGCCACAAGACGTCGACTGCATACCATCCTCAAACGAATGGCAAGGCCGAGGTTTCCAACAGGGAGATTAAGCGCATTCTGGAGAAAACCGTGAGACCTACGCGCAAAGATTTGAGCCAGCGGCTGGATGATACACTTTGGGCATACAGGACTGCGCACAAGACACCGATTGGGACTTCACCATTTCGATTGGTGTATTGAAAGGCGTGCCACCTACGGGTTGAGTTGGAACACAAGGCATATTGGGCATTGCGCATTTGCAATCTAAACCTCGACGAGGCTGGTAAGGTTGCACATTTGAATTGAGCGAGCTAGAGGAGCTGCGCCTGGATGCATATGAGGGGCTGCGCGACTACAAAGCGCGCACGAAAGCATTTCACGATAAGAACATCCTCAGACGCACCTTCGAGCCAGGAGACAGGTGCTTTTGTTCTCCTCGCGCTTAAAGCTGATGCCTGGGAAGCTGAGCAGCAAGTGGACGGGACCGTACACTGTCACAAAGGTTTTTCCATATGGAACAATCAAGTTAGAGAACGAGCGCCAGCATCGTTTTCAGGTTAATGGGCAAAGAGTAAAGAAATACTTGGGAGAACCTTGGGATGAGGCCACGCGCGAAGTTGATTTGGCGGAACCAGAAATCGAGGATACGCATGTTGCTGCGCCAGAAATACAACCTGATGCACCGGAGGGAGAACTGGGAGCTACTGCCTATATATCTTCTCCATCACTGATTAACCTCGTTACTTATGATGTGTCCCATGATTTTGGCCACGCTGACCACCTATCTGTTCCTTTGCGCAGGACTAAGGAAGACATAGCACGCGCAGATGCACAGGAGCGCGCAAGAGCAAGTGTGGGGGTGGTCACGAGCGCAAACTTGAGCAAGTAACGAGGTACTGTCGAGCCAACGACGTTAAACAAAGGCACTTGTCGGGAGGTAACCCGACACGTTTTCCACATTTTTTTACACGTTTTTTTTAGGATTTGAATTTTTAGCCAGTTCAGTACTTGCACACATAGCAATGCGCGGGTCAGTGCGCAGTTCAGTGCGCAGGACAGATGCGCAGGTCAGAGGGTATATAAGGATAGAAACTTAGAAAATTCCAGAACTTCTGAAATTTCGACCGTTAGAGCTCTCGCTGCTTCCAGCCAATCTTTGTTGTCCGACCACCAATTCCAGCGTTCTTTAGTGAGATTTGAAGAGCACGACATCACCTGCGCACTAGGTAACCTCTCATTTCATTTCGGTCGATTTCGTGAGGGTTTGGTGAGAGAAGCCGACTGAGGAACGTAACCCTAGATTCAAAATCAAACCTAGTTAGCGCGCTCCGTTTGGTGTTTTCATTGCTGGGTTTTGTTGACAAGAGTGAGGCGCCCATTTGGTAAAGATTTGAGGGTTTAATTCGGAGTTCTGATTTTGGGGTACTTCGTGGAGCGTTGACAACAGTTGACCGCAGATTCTTGAGTCGATCGTCGCAAAGATGAGTCTAGCAGAGAACCAGGAGACTCCGGCGTCTTTCGCAAGGAAATATGACGCCTTCTGGAGATTGGACATGTACGGCACCCCGTGCATCAGCAGGGACTTCCTGCGCAAGGTAGGCTTAGAAGACTCGGTCGCGGAGAAGCCCGCGCAGGCCGGCTGGGAGGCGCTGATGGAAGTGGATAGCGCAGCCGACAAGGAGGACACTTATGAGTTCCTGGCGTCACTGAAGATCGCCGACTTAGAGATCCGTTACCGACACCGAGGGGCGTGGTACGTAGCATCGGCCAAGAGGCTGAAGCGCACCCTGCACTGTGACAAGGTGCGCGAGCAGGACGTGGATACGCACACCAACCAGGAAGCATGGCGCGAGATGGCATCGGGCAAACCATTTGCCGCTGGGCGCAGCAGAGGACGTGAGCTGCGCGACCCTTGGATGTACTATCTGTGGCGCATGGTCGCGTACGCAGTCATCGGGCGCTACAACGGTGCGCCAAAGATCAGCCTACTTGACATGGACGTGCTCAAGGGGTTGGATTACGGGAAGAAGGTGAGGTTTGTGTCCGATATGGTGGTGCACTGGGAGCGGCTCAGCACCAATGGCCCGCTCACTTGTGGGGGTATGATCACGCATTTGCTGCATGGGCTACACGGAGAGCCAGAGGTGCCCGAGCACACGGTTGTTCCAGCCGTCCCTCTCGACCGCGCACAGATGTTGCAGTACCGAGCGGTAACTGCTAAGGAAGATGGGTCACTGGAGTGGTGTTACCAGCTGCAGGCTGCTAGGGCACTGAGGCACGCAGCAATCAGAGGAGTGCCAGCAGAGAGTAGTGCACAGTAAGAGGAAGCTGCTGCTGATGAGGAGATGGAGAATGTGGAGGCACCAGTCGCGCAGTCTGGAGCGCGCGCGCGGGCGAGTGGGCCGACAAGGGAAGTTGTGACCATTGACATCAAAGATTCTCCCCCGCGCGCACAGGCGAAGCGGTGTAGACAGGATGCTGAGGAGGCGCCAGCAGAGCATCGCATGATGTTTAACGTCATGCGCGTGTTGGAGTACTTGGCGCCTGAGGGGCCTGATTTAAGCATCAGTCCACCATATGGGTGGAAATTTGGAGATCCCATTCCCCCTCTTCTCAGTCTGCGCAGGCCACCTCCAGGGTTGCCCATAGAGCAGCACGAGCCAGCCAGTTCTCCCGCGCAGTCACCGGCACAATCCTCGG
Organism: Umbilicus rupestris; assembly: GCA_963678935.1. Classification (NCBI taxonomy): domain Eukaryota; kingdom Viridiplantae; phylum Streptophyta; class Magnoliopsida; order Saxifragales; family Crassulaceae; genus Umbilicus; species Umbilicus rupestris. The sequence goes on from OY787618.1 coordinate 9,139,184, forward strand.
TGCGCACCCCAGTCATAGACCCGCTACAAAGGCCATCAGAGCCCCTTCCGCAACCCTCTGCACAGATGATCAGATCGCCCTCTGAGGTTACCCCCATCAAAGAGTTAAGTTCAGATTCGATATGGGAAACTGACTCGGAGGAGGAGCTTACAAACCAGCCCGCAGCAGTTTCAGTTGCGCAACCATCCTCCAGCTCTGAGTATGAGACAGAGTCCGTGGACGAGGAGGCACAAGGGTCTACGAAGGAATCCAGCTCAGAGGATTTCTAGGGATGCGCAGATGGCTTGGCACAAATAATTTCGGGTTGTCCTTTTGCTTTTGAAAACTATCACTGGATGTTCTTTTCCTATTTTGTGTTGGATATTTTGTGAACTCCTGACCTTATTTCTTTTGCTGCGTTGACTATGTTTTTCATTTTCGTTATGCATTTCACTTTTAGTTTTTAGTTGTCCTAGTAGCTTGCATGAGTGCCCTCTCCGTTGCGCTTGAGCATGAGTTGTGGGGACACGTCTCTGTTTAAGTGTGGGGGGGGGGGGGGGGGGGGGGGGGCGTTACATTTACATTTCATATTTATCATTGTAGTTTAGCTTAGTTAATATAGTTAAAGGAAATAGTAGCGGTTGTGCGCTTGTGTGCGGATTGCGCACACCTTTCGACTTGTTTTGCCTTATTCATCCTACATGCGCTGCTATTAACCGTTTTAGTATAATTTTTTCGATTTTTGTCTTTTTAGTTGGGATATACAGGGGATGTGGAGTTGACAAAAAAAGCTCTAGAGAGGCGGTTAGTCGTTTTTACTTCGAGATTAAGGTACATGGCTAAAAGCGCTAGTGGAGGCCGGTGCTTCGCAACCTTCGAACAATAGAGCGCGCTCAGCCACGCAGATGCCAAAGGCGAATACCCAAAACGTGGCGAGGTGGGAAAACATACCACCTTTCCTCTGGAAGTCGAGTGTGGGAAAGTGGGCGCGGGTGTAAACGCGTGCGCTGACCTGCGCAAGTAGACCAAGGAGGGAGATGGGGCGTTGTTCCATAGCTGCTATCCGAAGGCCGAGACTGGAACCGTTCTGGGAATATAAGAAAAGTGGACAAAGCTGTATAAAAGGAAAGAAACCAGAGTGCGCACACAACTCCATATTACCGCATGCGCAAGTCCAAAAGTAAAAAAAAAAATCGTTACGGACGAAAGGCTTCAGTTCCCAAGAAGCGCGCGAATGAATCACGCACCTGAAGAAGCTTGCGCGATTATCCATGTACCAGAAATTGGAGTAGAGACCAACAACCAGGAGCCTATGGAGAGCTATCTCCCAATCATGCAAATTAATTTGCATCCTGGCTGAGAGGTAACAAATTTCGAAATTATTATATTAAAATTGTTGAGGGTATGTGCGCGAAGGTGATAGAGCAATGCAGGGTGAACCGATGTGCAGATCGCGCATGAGTGTAAGGCTGTGCACCAGACTTCAGAGAGGTAATTGTATCTGTGCTTCAGCACTTGTTCGGGACGAACAAGGGAAAGTGTGGGGGATTTGATAGAGCCTAGTTATATGCGCTATTTAGATCTTAACACTGTGCTTGTTTGCATTATTTTGTGTACAAGATTACTGGTTTTCGGTATTTTTGTATTTCAGGATAAAACAGGAACATAAGTCAGATGTGCGCTAACGGGCGTTTTTAAAGAGCGCAGTGCACGACCTGCGGAGCTAGCAGCGCAAAAGGAGATAGGAGATAGCTGATTCGGACTGTAGTGCGCAAACCGACTGCGCGAAGCGAGTAGCGCAATCAACGTGCGCAGCGAGCCATGCGCAGGATAGCAGAGTTTCTAAATTTTGATCATCATTATCCCTACAAAATCTCCTTGATTTGGGAAGTAGCTAAGATTCTCTCGGGCCAAATCTAAGCATTCCTTGGGCTTCAAGACCAGTATATAAGAGGAGGGAAGCTAGGGTTTGGAGGATATAGAGGACATATAGAGAGAGGGACACATAGCAGCAAAAACACACTAGCTCCAGCCAAGATTCTGCGCGAACCACCTGCGCCAGCCGAAAACAGCAACCTGCAATTGCGCCGACCTGCTACTTTTCCTTGGCTGCTTTAGTTTTATTTATTATTTCTATGATGGTTGTTTCTTGCATGTCTAGCTAAACACCTTGTATCGGTTGGACATGATTCTATGAAGTATTTCCTTTGAGACTTGTGTTTAATGCTTAGTTCGTCTACTTATATTAATTCTATGCACATGGGTGATAATTAGTTGTGCGAATAAGAGAAGCCTTGAACCGAATATTATTCTAACTGCTCGTTATTGTATGTTAAACTGGTTGATAACTTGACCTAACACACTAGGATAATCAGCTACTACTGTGATAAGATTCGTAGTTGCTTAGACTAGTTTCAGGAATTAATAGCTCATGGACTTTGATCGGAACATGCGCGCACGTTAGGAAGCCTTGATCGGACACTAACTTAAGTAGAACTGCACCATAGATGTTTAGAGTCGATGATAAGGGATACATTCATAGAGGATTGTCTTTACCGATACTTTTCAAAGTCATAGTACTTAATATCTACTGCCTGCGCACGTATCGTGCAATTCTGCTTTCACTACTGTTCATTCGCGCACCTGCGCAACCCAATCACTCACAACCCCCAATTTCGTAAGCTGTAGGTTGCTAGCTAAGACGAGTCTGCACGCTTCTTGTGGGATCGACCCTGACTTAGCCGCTGTACTAAGTGGAGAAGGAAGGATTAATTTGACGCGTACAACGACGCGCGATCAGCCTCAAAGGGATAAGAATCGCGCGCTCGGCAAGCCTTTGATGATAAATAGGTCAATCTGCCCAGATTTGATCTTCAGACGAATTTCCCCGAATAAAGTGATTCGGGCAGCCCCATAAATGTGATTCGCCCGAGTCATAATTTCAGTGCTGTAATGAAGCTGGGCGAATCACTTCTGTAGTGCTATAATCTCGCCTATTTTGACCCTTTAGACCTTCGAATTACGTCTTGATGTAAACTGTGGAGTTATGTCCCTTTGGGTTAGCTTTCCAACAAGATATGACACGCCTCATTCGGATTAGAATTATATGCTCGGCGAGCCTTTGAAGATGATAAGGTCAATCTTGGACGAGTCCCTTACTTTACCTTTCTGCATTACATTATTTATTCGCTGTGCAAACTGTACTTGGGGACACTTCCACAGTGAACCCAAGTTAAACTTAAACTAACACAACGATCCAACAATAGGGAATAGAGCTTTGTTAACCAATTTTCGGCCCTGCAAAGAATAGAATGTGTCGTTTGGGAACGGGCTGAAAGGAAAAGTTCTCGGCAAAGGAACTCTGGACGTGCATGAGCATTTGTGGATGGACCAAAAGTAAACCTCACTAGCATAAACTAGTTATGTGACGGTACGCACTCCGTGAATTTTGCTCAAAAGATCTTTCAAATATTTGATACAGATGGGGGAGATGCATAATGAAGGGCACAAGATCTACAAAGAATTGATATTTACTTGAGGACGCTACAACAACCTTTGTTCCACGTGTCTGATGACCAAGACAGAAAAGATAAGCCTATGGCATAAGCTAAGGGGACCAATAAAGCAGTGGAAAGAAAAGGCGCACCGGAGTTGATGACTACATTCACTATTTTGGGATCGATGTGGTGAAAGAATATTCAGAAGTAGCAGAGAAATTCGTCGAGGAGATCAGACATCATCGAGATCCAGTGGAGAAGAAAATCATTGGATGAAATCAGAATTGGTGAGTTTAAAACAGTGCTGGGATTATGTATGATACAAGGCTAGGTTGCTATAGCAACCTATAGCAACACCAGGCTGATAATTGTAAAAAGAGTTTTGGCGCCAAAATCTCGGGATCCAACAGAGGACACATGTCCTCTTATTTCCAAAAGGAAATTGCTTTAAGGGAAAATCATATAGGGCTTGTTCAAACACCATCTCCGTTGATCCTCTGATACTCTCAAATCCATTTCAAAAGAAGGTCAAGGTTCGAACTATGGTAGGCAAGAGGTCCACGATAAGGATAACTGATAGTTGTAAGAAATGGAAGAGCTCCACAAGTGACAGGAATCAGTCCTCGGAACCTGTTGTGCAGCAGTTCTCCACAATCCAAGTTGCAGAACCAACACCTGTGGCGCTGTTGACTTGGAAGCCTACCCATTAAACTGAAGGACTGTCCGGGGGAAACAAGGGCCCGTCGAAGAAGACAAGAATTGTTTCAATCAGTGAGCACTTATCTGCTGAAGCCGAAGAAGAGGAGACAAGGAGTGAAGACAAAAGCAACTCGAACATGGAGGTTGGTGAAGCAACCTGCGAAGCTCGCTTCAAGAAAGCTGCTGATCGAAAAACAAAGAAAGGAACAAAGGCCCCAGTCTCCTCCACTGAAGACCATGCCCCAGAAGAAGACGTATCTCAAGATCTCTGGTCTGAAATTTTTTCTAGAGGCAAAGCCCCTCCAAATGCGAACAAAAAGGGGAAGGCGCCCATCACTGTTGACTCCTCCAGTGTGGAGTCCGAGTCTGAATCTGATGATCTTAAGGTGGCCCCAATCCCTACTACCCAGCAGAAAAGGATTGTTGAATCCTTGTAGAGGGAACCAATCAGCAGCCCAGCCCTGCAATGCCTGGATTCGTTCATAGGGGAATTTGGTTTTGCAACAAGGACGTGTCCGGCTCATGGGAGGTAGTGGCCAGGCAAACAGTTATCCACAAAAAGCTACTTGAAGTTGAGCGGTACAAGGTGAAAGAGATCATTCATCTGCTCAAAGAGGTAAATTTGTTAAAATCAGTTACTGTGTCCAAAAGGTTTTGTGGACAGTTAGTTAGAGAAGTATTGGTGAATCTACCTGAGCACTTTGGAGAAGTAGGGAAGGTTGATTTTGGTAGATGTTTAGTAAGAGAGTAGCAAGTAATGATCACTCATATGGTGATCAATGAGGTCTTAGAGATTGGTGAAGAAGCAAGAACCCCGGCCGAGGTGAGTCCAAATGCACTGGCAGCCACCCTCACTGGAGGACTATGCACGGGGTCACTCACAATCTCGCAACCGTTGATCTCACTAACAAGTATGCATTATTGTAAAACATTCTTGCGAAGAACTGAACTCCTAACTCTCATAAAGGAAAAGTGAGCAAGGAAGTGGCTCAGTTGCTCTACGGCATTGGGCAGTAGCAGAAGGTAGACTTGGGACGAGTCATCTTTCCACAAATTTCTGCCCATGCCGGCTCAACTAGATCCAAGTTAAGCATTGTCTTCCCTTCCCTCATATATGAAATCATCACCAAGAAGCACCCCGAGCTCATAAGGCCTGCAGAAGGACTTTCTGAGGCTCTGCAAATATTCTTGGTGGATCACAAATTATTCAAGGGAAGACACATTGTTGATGTGGCTAAAGGAGAACCTATCTTAGAGGCAGCTGGTCAGGGCAATGAAGATGCTAAAGCAACAAGGGACACACCCCTTCATGCAGCTTTGCGGGCAAGGATAGTGGGCACCTGAAGTCGGAGCTGGATCACTTGACAGCCAAGGTAAAGAAGAAGCTACAAGGTGGAACCAGATCCTAAATCTGTTGAGGGACTTGGAGTATCCAGCACCTGCAGATGAAACCCAGGTATGGTGACCCCTAAAGGGGGGGGGGGGGGGGGGAGGGGAGAAAGAACACATTTATGTAATAAATAAAAACCTCCTCTATGTGGGCCAAAACACTTTACTCCATGTAAACCTCTTGCTAGTATATCTAGAATGGCAAGTTGATACTTGGTTCCATTATCAGTAGCTAGCCATAGTATACATAGTTCACAGGTAGAAGGAGAGTGCGGAGTCGCCAAATATCTTCGAGCGAGAAAAGTAACTAATGAAGCATATTTATACAATCCATCGAGTTGTTTATTCCTATTCTTTAGTTGCATTTTATGTGTGATAAATTACTTCTTTGTAGTGTTTCGCATCGCAGGTGTACCGAGACCGCTTTTGAGCTTATTCGCATATTTGGAGCATTCTAGGCCTCATTCATGCAAGGGAGAAAAGACTAGATAGTGAAAAGAAGTTTCGGGCGAGAATATCAACGCAGCAGAGGTGATTCGCCCAAGCAGTGCGCGAGTCAGAAGTGATTAGCCAAAACGAAGGTGATTCACCCAGCTCAAAACCTAAGAAGATTTGATTCACTCAAGCCCTACATGAATCACTTTGGTGCAGCACGAATCAAATTTGATTCTTGCAGCTTCGTACCACACTGCCACTTTGATTCGCCCAAGCCTGCACGAATCAACTACTCAGCCAGCCCGAATCAAATGTGATTCGACCAACTCCGGAACACAGTGAGCCATTGATTCGCCCAACCCTAGGCGAATCACTTGCTGAGCTTGCACGAATCAATATTGATTCGGTCAACCCGGTCAGCCCAGCCTAATTTGAAAGGTAAAAATTAAAAGAGCGAACAAAAAAAACCTAGCAGCTAGCCGCCCAGACCCTAGACCGGAGATTGGAGATCGCAGATCAGAGAAGGAAGCACCATCGCGGAACAGTTTTAGTATTTTTATGAACTTTTTATTTTCATTATTATTAGATGGATTGTGGTTGCTAAACCCTAATTCAGTTTGGGGATATGTATTGTAATGTACGGTTTAAGATACTTATGTTTCATAATTCGATTTAGTGAAAGATTATGCTTCATATGAATTGCATGCCCTGATTATCAAGTTAGCATAGCCTAGCGGTGAAACTGAATTGATATCTATTGCGTGATACTAAGAATGACTGCCCTATTAGCTAAGCCTAGCACTAGAACTAATTCGGTATTGTTAGTCTAGTAAATGTTAACCTATTCGGTTAAGAGTAGGTATAACATTGAAGTCGGTATTACCTTAGCAGAATTGTTAGACTAGAACAGTAGTTTTACTAATTAATGCATGTTCGATCGATGATTACCAGTTGTAATACATATCCCTGAATTGAATCTTTCTGAAATGGATAAACAACAATCTTCTTACAAACCCCCTTTTTTGTGACAATTGTTAGTAGAACTCTATAACTAATTTCGCTATTTGGGTTCGACCCTGCTTATCACTAGCTAATAAGGAGGTAATATAAATATAATTTTGGTGCACACAATGACGTGCCATCAGGAACCCCTGCTGAAGTTTTGTCAAAATGCCAAGGGGGAGGTTATTAAGGTTATGGCATCCTTGACAAAACAACCGCAAGAAGTTGCTACAGTATTCTACGGAGTTAGAAGCTGGAGTATGTACTGGAATTGAAAAAACAAAACAAACGCAAAAAGTTGCTACAACATCCTGTGACAATAGAAGCTCGAGCAAAGTTAACAATCGAAAGAAGATGCTATAGCAACGCGTTGCAACAGAAGTTGGAGCAAGTATTGGAAGCTGCCAACCGACAACAATAGCATGCCTTGGAGACTCAGAGCTAGAGTAAAGTAGCCGTTCAACTTGAAGCAACACGGAGAGCGTCCGGAGGGCTGCTAAAGGCGTCGCAACAAGTTAGAGAGTCTCCAAGTCGATCTCAGTTGATCAGAATTCTTCATCAAGCGATCGGAATCGATTGAAGAAGATAATTTTCTAAATTGATTTAGGAATCTGAAATTCGCAGCGCCTCTAATAAACTGATCTGTGAACAAGCAGTTGCTGCAGCACGCTCTTGTTCACTCGGAAATTGTCTCAGCAAACAATGAACAAGACAGAAGTTTGTTCACCCAGTTCGGCCAACTGCCTACGTCTGGGGAGGACTATTCTCTAGTTCTCAATCCACTAATCACAGAGGTCTCCAAGTACACTCGGTTACAACTCCACGCAACCTATGCTACTCAACCTTGTGTGGATCACTGGACACAATCAGAACAGGCTCTGACTTGTGTCTGCACACCCTCTACAAATGTCAATCTAGAATAGCTACTGTCTCCTCGAAACTCAGCCTATTCTAAACTACACTCAACTCTGCAGGGTTGCTGCAGCATCTGCTGTAGCACACAGCTGATGCACAATCTGTCAACGTCGCTCCGAAGCTTTTTGCTGAGCTGATAGAACTCTTCCACAAAGCACTGCACACTCAGGAATACTCCCCCTCACTTAATGACCACCTGCCAATATCGAGGGCTCAAATCTGCTCTTTGAATTTCCAACGGCCAATACCTCTCTATGGCTATGCTCCAAAGAAAGTACTTGACTTTTCAATGAGACTACGCTCCAATCGAACTCAAATCAAGCTTAGATCAGACTTCACTAGTCTCGATCTTCTTTCAGCTCATACACAAACAAAATCTTCGCTCTAGTCTTTAGCTTCCGCTCTTTGCTTATGTGAATCACTCACTCTTTTGGGTGCTGGATCCAATCTTTCTCCTTTTGAACTCTCTTGAATTATTGATGCTCGGATGGATCCTTTGATGCTCTGCCCAGCCTCCTTTAAATAGGAGCTCCATGCTCCATCAATATCAACATTAGGAAGCCTTCCAAAAAGCTCTCCTAGATTCTTGCAAGTTTGTTGAGATTTGATTTCCCAAAACCAATTTTAGAAATCCCATCTTTACCTTGAGCTTGCTGAGTTGTTGGCTGCTGCTGGAATTTCCTAAATGCATTAGGAAACAATTCCATCAATTTTAAAGAAGATCCTCCAAGATCTCTACAAGATCATATTTCCTAATTTGTAGGAGTTTTGATTTTCCAATCAAATCTTCACTCAACAAATCTGCCCTTGTTCTTGAGAGACACTCCAGAAATATTCTCCTGAATATTCAGCTCTTTCCGGAAGCCCTATGGTCCACTGATTTGTTGTTTGAACGCAATCTCCGAGGAAGCTTTGAATTTCTGCTACAGCATTTTAGCTCCAGCATCTACTGTAGCACATGCTGTCTGAAGGTGTGCTCTGGATTTCTGCTACAGAGACTGCTGTAGCACATACTCTGAAGAAGTGCAATACTTCTGCTGCAGCTCCAGGCACCAGCGTCTGCTGTAGCACTTGCAGCTTTTCTGCCTTGTATACTTGCACTGGATTTCTGAAGGAGAGCTGATCTTCTGCTACTGAACTTCTGCTCTAGAGATTGCTGTAGCACTTGCTTATTCCACTGCTTGAGCACTGAGATAGTCACTCTGCCTAGATTGCACAAGCTGTGCTTGTTTGCATTATTTTGTGTACAAGATTACTAGTTTCCAGTGTTTTTGTATTTCAGGGCAAAACAAGGGCCTAAGTCGGATACGCGCTAACAGGCAGCATTTAGGACGCGCATCACACAGCCTGCGGAGCTAGCGGCGCAAACAGAAGAATTGGCAGAGTCGACCTCGGTGCGCTAACCGATTGCGCTAAGCAATGCGCAAGGCGCAGACGGTGGTGTTTCCAAATCCTGACACGACCAGATTTGGAATTTGCCAAGGATGAGCCTCTGAGCAGTATATAAAGAAGAGAAGGAGGCTAGGGTTAAGAGACAATAATAAGGATTCACAATTCGTACACTCAGGAGGCACTGCGCTGCAGGACTGGAAAACACACGAGCTTGTTGAGAGGATCTGCGCCAGCCGACTGCGCCAGCCAAGACTGCAACCTGCACGCACTGTTTGCTATTGTTTTCTCGGACACTTTAGTTATTATTTACTGTTTCTATGATGTTTATCACTAGCATGTCTAGCTAAACGCTTAGTATCGGTTGGACATGAATCTATGAGTATTTTCTTTGAGACTTGCGCCTAATGCATAGCTTGCTTGCTTATATTAATTCTGTGCACATTACTGGCAGCTTGTTACATGAGTAGGGGAAGCCTTGAACCGCAATCTTACTCTTGTTGCTTGTTGTTGTTTGTTAAACTAGTTGAATAGCCTGACGGTGCCAACTAGGAGTAACGCGCTAGGATAGGCAATTACTACCTTGATCGGATTCGTAGTTGTTTGGTCTAGTGTAAGAATTAATAGCACATGAACTTTGATCGGAACATGCGCACATGTTAGGAAGCCTTGATCGGACACTAACATTAGCAAACCAAACTATAGACATTTAGAGTCGACGATAAGGAATACACTCATAGAGGATTGTCTGCACCGATACTTCTCATAGTCATAGTACTTAATCTCTATTGCCTGCGCACGTCTAGTGCAAATTCCTGCGTTACGATACCACTGTTACTTGCGCATCGCGCAACCCCAATCACTCACCCCCCAATTTCATAAGTGTAGGTTACTGGCTAAAACTGAACTACTTGCTCCCTGTGGAGATCGACCCTTACTTAACCACTGTACTAGTGGAAGAGGAAGGATTATATTTGACGCGTACAACGACGCGCGATCAAATTTTGGCGCCGTTGCCGGGGAGCAACACAGCTAAGTTCTAGCTAGTTTACGTTTTTTCCTTTTTTTTAACTAGTTATTTCAGTTTGCTTTATTCTCGTTGTTGCTTCTGACAGCGCGCAATCACCATTAGCCTGCGCAACCTTGAAACAGTTGTGCTGCGCAAATTCTAGTTGCGCACTGACAGACGCAGCAGCATTAGTTATCTTTTAATTTCGTTTTCTTTGAGATATAGAACAGGTCATGGAGGATAACAGTGTCGTTGGAGACAACTTAGGGGACAGAACCCCGGAGGAAGCAAGAGCACATAACCGCGCAGCCCTGTTCAAAGAAGAAGTGCAGCGCAAGGTTGAAGCAAGGATGGCCGCTGAATTGTATAATGCGCCACTCGCGTGACAAGCTGCGCGACGCAGAACAGTGCGCGAGATGTCAGCCCCAATCACAGTTAACCAGCCATGGTGTATTGTGCTTCCGCCAGACGGACATTTTGAGCTAAGGAGCTCACTCATCCATCATATGCCCAAGTTCCACGGAATGAACAATGAAAATCCAGTCAAGCATGTGCGAGAGTTCCTAGTCATATGCGAGAACATGAAGACCGAAAGGGAGAGTGATGAGGCGCTGAAGATGAAGGCATTCCCATTTTCACTGTGTGACACAGCCAGAAATTGGTTAATGAACTTACCAGCAGGATCAATTCACACATGGGAACAGCTGCAGAAGAAGTTCCTGGACAAATTCTATCCCGCAGCAAAGATCGCGCTACTCGGGAGGGAACTGGCCGCGCCAAGGCAGAGCGCAGGAGAGTCACTGTCAGAGTATTACGAGCGTTTCAGGGAGCTAGAGGCCAACTGCTACAATCATGGCCTGCCCCAGAATGTGCTGATAGAGAACTTCCTGAATGGACTGCTACCCATGGAGCTGAGGTTATTGAACGCATGCGCAGGAGGCGACATTTGCAACATGTATCCAGAAGACGCATGGCAGCTAATAGAAGACTCTGCTGGGCAGGTACGACATCAGCTAACACTTGAAAATAGTCGTACTCGTTCTGTGCATCAGGTAGAAACAAGCCCTGAGATCAAGGAAATGAAGGCCATGCTGCAGAAGTTGATGAGTGCGCAAGGCGCACAACCAGTTACGCCAAAGGTATGTGAATTCTGCAGGTCAACCGAGCACAAAACTGATGAATGTCCCACACTTTTCGAGGAATCTGGAGATGTCAATGCTTTTGGAGGATGGGATAACAGAGGACCACAAAGACAGAATCAGCCGCGCTTTGGAGTGGCAGCAAATGGATTCAGATGGAAGGAGGAAAACAATTTCCAGAGGCAGTCCACAGACCAGCGCGCACCACAGCAGACGCAACACGTTGCGCCCTACAATCCACCGCATCGCCGCACTGACGCACCAGCGCATAACAACCAGCAACCGAGGCGATCTTTGGAAGATATCGTGGGGCAGCTAGCAGACACAGTGCGCAAGAATGACGAGAAGTATGACAAGAGGTTCGAGTCCATTGAAAAGCAGCTATCACAGATCGCTACTACGGTATATGAGCTAAAGAAGATCGATGGCAACCTGCCTTCGCAAGTGATTCAGAACCCCAAAGGAGGAGTCAATGCAGTAACACTGAGGACTGGGCGCACAATAGGAGCAGAGCAGACCACGAAGGCGCCCCCGCAACCAGCTGCGCAAGTCCCGGATCCAGCAGAACAGAATGCGCAACCAGAGCAAGATGCGCAACCAGAAGTGCCAGCCACAAGCCAGCAGGGCGAGGCGTCAGGTATAACACAAATACACGACAAGGGCACGAATCGTACTAATATACCTGCACCTTTTCCTGTGCAGGCACCATCGGCTAGAAAGGAGGCGCTAGACAAAGAGCTGTACGAGTTATTCAGCAAGGTGGAAATCAACATTCCCCTTATCGAAGCAGTTCGGCAGATTCCCAGGTATGCCAAGTTTTTAAAGGAGCTGTGCACAAACAAGAGGAGGAAAAGCGAATGCGCACAGGTAATGCTAAATGCGTAGGCCTCAGCGATCGTGCAACATAAGGTACCACCTAAGTGCCGAGACCCAGGTACGTTCACTATCCCTTGCACTTTAGGTAAGACCACGGTAAGCAATTGCATGATTGATTTAGGCGCATCCATCAATTTGTTACCTTATTCCCTATATGCGACATTGCGCCTTGGACCACTAAAGCCTGCAGGTCTCACTATTCAGCTAGCAGATCGGTCTTGCAAACAACCTGCAGGCATGATAGAGGATGTTCTCGTGCGAGTAGGAGAGCTGGTGTTCCCAGCAGATTTTTATGTGCTAGAAATGGAGGGTGAATCAAGCACCAGCAGTGCGCAGATCCTACTGGGCAGACCTTTCCTGATGACCGCGTGCACGAAGATAGACGTGTGGAGGGGCACACTCTCCATGGAGGTTGACGGCGAAGAAATCCACTTCAATATATTCAAGGGGATGCAGCACCCACACGAGGACGCCACAGTGCGCAATGTGCAAGCGCCACAATAGAACCAGAGCCACTGGCACAGGCAGCGTTGGAGGAGTAGGACGAGGAGCTGAGCAGTGCTGAACCAGAGCTCAGACAGGTACACGGTATAGTTCATATTTGCACTGCTAATAAAATCTTGCCCTCCATTGAACAGGCACCCAAGGTCGAGCTGAAGCAACTTCCAGAACACCTCAAATACATTTTCTTGGGCAATGAGGACACCCTGCCAGTGATCATAAAGAAGGGATTAGAAGAGGAGCAGGAAGTGCGTTTACAGCAGGTGCTGCGCAGGAACCAGCGCGCTATAGGATGGACACTGGCTGATCTGCGTGGAGTGAGCCCAGACGTATGCATGCATAGAATTCTATTGGAAGATGATGCCAAACCATCCAGGGAGGCTCAGCGCAGATTGAACCCAAATATGATAGAGGTAGTGCAGAAGGAAATTCTAAAGTTGCTTGACGCAGGAGTCATTTACCCCATCTCGGACAGCAAATGGGTCAGTCCAGTGCACGTTGTGCCTAAGAAGGGAGGAATCACAGTGGAAGAGAATGCGCAAGGCGAGCTAGTTCCCAAGCGCATACAGACTGGATGGCGCATGTGCATCGACTACAAAAAGCTTAACGCAGTAACGCGCAAGGACCATTTCCCGCTACCCTTTATGGACCAGATGCTGGACATATTAGCAGGTAAGCCCTATTTTTGTTTCTTGGACTGCTATTCAGGGTACAACCAGATACCCATAGCTGCGGAGGATCAGGAGAAGACCACGTTCACCTGCCCGTTCGGAACGTTCGCGTTTCGGCGCATGTCATTTGGGCTGTGTAACGCGCCAGGTACGTTCCAACGCCTTGTCATGAGCATTTTCTCTGATATGATTGGTATATGCATAGAAGTGTTCATGGATGATTTTACTGTATATGGAGGTACCTTTGATGCATGCTTAACTCATTTAGATAAAGTTTTAGAGCGCTGCATCTCTAAGAACCTAGTACTCAATTATGAAAAATGCCATTTCATGGTAACGCATGGTGTAGTGCTAGGACACATCATCTCAGAGGAGGGGATCAAGGTAGACAAAGCTAAGATAGACCTTATTTCTAATCTACCTTATGCCACGAACGTGCGTGATGTGAAGTCATTCTTAGGACATGCCGGATTTTACAGGCGCTTTATAAAAGACTTCTCTAAAATTTGTATTCCCCTGTCTAACCTCTTGCAAAAGGATGTGTGCTTCGATTTTACTGATGAGTGCAGGGCCGCATTTGATAAGCTGAAGGAAGCGCTGACCAGTGCGCCAGTGATGCGCGCACCAGACTGGAACCTGCCATTTGAACTGATGTGCGACGCAAGCGATTATGCAGTAGGTGCAGTCCTGGGGCAGCGAGTGGACAAGAAGCCGCACGCCATCTATTATGCATCGCGCACACTGGACGCTGCGCAGAGGAACTACACCACCACGGAGAAGGAACTTCTGGCAATTGTGTTTGCGCTGGAGAAGTTCCGTGCATATGTTCTAGGCGCTAGGGTCATCATATACACAGACCACGCAGCCATCCGCTACCTAATGTCCAAGAAAGAAACTAAGCCGCGCCTGATGCGCTGGGTGCTCCTACTTCAGGAATTCGACCTTGAGATCAAGGATAAGAAGGGCACAGAGAACACAGTTGCGGACCACCTGAGCAGGATCACTCAGGAGCAAGAGTGGGGGAGGTCGCTGGCACACATTTGGGCACGTAACGAGGTACAATCGAGCCAACGACGTTAAACAAAGGCACTTGTCTGGAGGTAACCCGACTCATTTTACTTTTCCATGTCATTCTTTTAGTTTTTCTAGTGTCTTTTAGTTATTCTAGGACCTGTAGTTTTTTAGTCGAGCAGCAGTGCGCAGGTCCGTGCGCACTTCAGTGCGCAGGACCGCTGCGCCAGTCAGGAGGGTATATAAGGGCAGGCTTGGAAAATTTCAGCACTTTTTCACACTCAACCGTTACCAGCAGCTCCCGCCTTCACACCTCCGCCCACTATCCGGCGCCCAACCTAACTCCAGTTTAGAGAGATTTGCAGAGCACACAGCCGCACTCCCCTCAGGTAACCTTTCCCCTAGATTTGAGCAGATTTTAGTAGGGTTTGTGCGGTGGAGGAGTGTTCTAGGGTTTTGAAATCGCACCAGGCTAGAGTGCGCCGATTGGAGTGTTGTTTAGAGGGATTTGTAGGCGGGCAGTAGGCGCCCCTTTGGTGAGAATTTTAGTGCATTCGGAGGAGTTTGGATTTTTGGAGTGTTTGAGAAGTGTTGACCGGAGTTGACCAGAGAAATGCAGCCTGCCGAGGACCAAGCTACCCCATCTCGCTTCGCCAGCATGTACGCGGCCTTCCTGAGGCTCGAGATGTACGGGACTCCGTGCATCAGTCTGGAGTTCCTGCGGGAGGTCGGTTTGGAGGACTTCATTTTGGAGAGGCTCGCGCTGGCGGGCTGGGAGGCGCTGTTGGAACTCAACAGCGCAGCAGACAGGGAGGACACCTGCGAATTTTTGGCGTCATTGGAGCCAGGAGCTATGGAGATCCGGTACCGGCACCGAGGGGTGTGGTACATTACCTCGGCTACGAGGCTGAAGCGCACATTGAGGTGCGCTAAGGTGCGAGAAGCTGACATGGACGTGCACACCAACCAAGAGGCGTGGCGCGAGATGGCAACCGAGCCTGTGTTTGCCGCGGGGCGCAGTAGGGGACGAGAGCTGCGTGACCCGTGGATGTTCTACTTGTGGCGTGTGGTCGCCTATGCCATCATTGGGCGCTTTAATGGTGCGCCAAAGATCAGTTTGCTGGATATGGAGATCTTAAAGGGGTTTTATTATGGGAAGAGGGTGCTCTTTGTTCTGAACATGGTGCACCACTGGAGCCGAGTCAGCACCAAGGGGCCGCTGACTTGCGAAGGAATTATTACGCACCTGCTGCGGGCGTTACATGGAGAGCCCGAGGTGCCAGAGCACACATTGGTGCCGGCTGTCCCTCTGTACCGCGCCCACATGCTGCAGATCAGGGCGGTAGCCGTGAAGGAAGATGGCACATTGGAGTGGTGCTACCGCCTGCAGCCGGCCAGAGTGCCGCGGCCACGAGCAGAAAGCAGTGCGCAAGCAGCAGAGGCCGCGTAGGAGATGGAGCAAGATGAAGTTCCAGAGCAAGTTGTGCCTCCAGTCAGGCGCGCAAGGACCCGCGCGCAGACTGGAGCGCACCGCAGGGGGAGCCAGTCACCATTTCCATCGAGGATTCTCCCCCGCGTGCCCAAGGGAAGCGCCCGCGGACTGAGGCTGAGGCGGCGCCTGAGGAAGCATCAGCAGAGCAGCGCATGATGTTCAACGTCATGCGCGTGCTCGAATATTTAGCGCCAGAGGGGGCGGACTTAAGCATGAGCCCACCATCAGGGTGGAGATTTGGAGACGCAATTCCCCCTCTCCTCAGCCTACACCGGCCACCTCCAGGTTCTCCCGGCAGTCCAGACCAGCCAGCCAGCCCTCTTACTCAGCCCCTAGTGCATCCAGCAGAGCCCTTCCCAGCACCAGCACCATCAGCCCCAGCACCAGCAGCACCAGCACCAGCAGAACCCACCCCCGACCCAGAACAAGTACCCGCACCTGCACCTTCCCCTGCCCAGCCGTCCATTCCAAGGTCCCCTATAGCCCAACCCATCATTAGCACCAGCTCAGACTCGCTATGGGACCCCGTTTCAGAGGATGACGTCGAGGCGCAGCCTGTCGCCCTATCAGTTGTACCGCCTTCCTCCAGCTCCGAATATATGACGGATTCTTCAGAGGAGGAGGCACATAGTTCAGCGGCTGCGTCTAGCTCAGATGACTTCTAGAGCTGTAGGGGGGGCGCACTATTTCTTTCGGGTGGTGTCTATTTTCCTTTATTTGCTGAACTTTCTTTGATATTCTGTTGCTATATTTGTGTGCTAAACTCCTATGATACATATTTTGTGCCCCTATGCTATATTGCGCTGCTTTGACTTTATGTTCTTAGTTTTTTATGTTCTTTATTTTGCTTGCATGCCTATGTTCTGCATGTGCGCGTTCTCCGTGCGCTTGAGCTTGAGTCGTGGGGACACGGCTCTGTTTAAGTGTGAGGGGGGGAGCGTTACATGTACATTTCACGTTTTTTAGCATTTTTAGTGTAGCTTATTTTAATTGAAGGAAACAGTAGCAGTAGTGCGCTTGTATGCGGGTTGCGCGCACTGTTCAGCTTGTTTGCGCTAGCCATATTGCGCAGTGCGCTGCTATCAACTGTTTTTAGTATATATTTTTTCGTTTTTCTGCTCCTGTTAGTTGGGATATACAGGGGATGTGGAGTTGACAGAAACGCTCTAGAGGGGCGGTTAGTCGTTCATGCTTCAGAGGAGAGGTATATGGTCGAGAGCGCGAGTGGAGGCCGGCGCTTCGCGACCTTCGGAACAAGAGAGTGCGCTCAGTCACGCAGATGCCGAAGGCAAGTACCCAAAAGCGTGGCGAGGTGGGAAAATAGACCACCTTCCCTCTGGTAGTCGAGCTAAGGAAGGCGGGCGCGGGCGTAAACGCGTGCGCCGACCTGCGCAAATAGACCAAGGAGGGAGAGCGGGGCGGTGTTCCATAGCTGTTATCCGGAGGCCGAGACTGGAACCGTTCTGGGAAACATAGGAACCATAGAGAAAGCTGTACAAAGAAAAAAATGACCAGCAGATGATATGCCCTACAAAAGAATCAGCATGCGCACAAATACGTACCAGCGTGCGCAAAGTCCACAAAGAAAATCATCAAAGGCTTGAGTTCCCAGAAAGTGCGCGGAAGAATCACGCACCGGAAGAAGCTTGCGCTGTTAACCATATACCCATCCTCGGAGTGAGAGCTAACAACCTGGCGCCTATAAAGAGCTATCTCCCAGCCATCTGAAATGATTTTTCATCCCAGCTGAGAGGTAATGAATTGCGAAATCATTATATTAGAACTGTTGAATGCAGTTGTGCGCAGGTGGTAGAGCAGCGCAAGGTGATCAGTAGTGCAGATCGCGCCAGAGTGCAAGACTGTGCGCTAGATTCTAGAGAGGTAATAGTATCCGTGCTTGAGTGCTTGTTCGAGGACGAACAAGGGGCAAGTGTGGGGGGTTTGATAGAGCCTATTTATACACATTATTTAGATCATAACCCTGTGCTTGTTTGCATTATTTTGTGTACAAGATTACTGGTTTCCAGTGTTTTTGTATTTCAGGGCAAAACAAGGGCCTAAGTCGGATACGCGCTAACAGGCAGCGTTTAGGAAGCGCATCACACAGCCTGCGGAGCTAGCGGCGCAAACAGAAGAATTGGCAGAGTCGACCTTGGTGCGCTAACCGATTGCGCTAAGCAATGCGCCAGGCGCAGATGGTGGTGTTTCCAAATCCTGACACGACCAGATTTGGAAGTTGCCAAGGATGAGCCTCTGAGCAGTATATAAAGAAGAGAAGGAAGCTAGGGTTAAGAGACAATAATAAGGATTCACAATTCGTACACTCAGGAGGCACTGCGCTGCAGGACTGGAAAACACACGAGCTTGTTGAGAGGATCTGCGCCAGCCGACTGCGCCAGCCAAGACTGCAACCTGCACGCACTGTTTGCTATTGTTTTCTCGGACACTTTAGTTATTATTTACTGTTTCTATGATGTTTATCACTAGCATGTCTAGCTAAACGCTTAGTATCGGTTGGACATGAATCTATGAGTATTTCCTTTGAGACTTGCGCCTAATGCATAGCTTGCTTGCTTATATTAATTCTGTGCACATTACTGGCAGCTTGTTACATGAGTAGGGGAAGCCTTGAACCGCAATCTTACTCTTGTTGCTTGTTGTTGTTTGTTAAACTAGTTGAATAGCCTGACGGTGCCAACTAGGAGTAACGCGCTAGGATAGGCAATTACTACCTTGATCGGATTCGTAGTTGTTTGGTCTAGTGTAAGAATTAATAGCACATGAACTTTGATCGGAACATGCGCACATGTTAGGAAGCCTTCATCGGACACTAACATTAGCAAACCAAACTATAGACATTTAGAGTCGATGATAAGGAATACACTCATAGAGGATTGTCTGCACCGATACTTCTCATAGTCATAGTACTTAATCTCTATTGCCTGCGCACATCTAGTGCAAATTCCTGCGTTACGATACCACTGTTACTTGCGCATCGCGCAACCCCAATCACTCACCCCCCAATTTCATAAGTGTAGGTTACTGGCTAAAACTGAACTACTTGCTCCCTGTGGAGATCGACCCTTACTTAACCACTGTACTAGTGGAAGAGGAAGGATTATATTTGACGCGTACAACGACGCGCGATCAGCCCCACACCAACATTAGGTGGCGCGCCTGGTGAAGACATTAAGCTCAGGCGCCACTTAATGTCTTCATCTGGCGCGCCACTTACTGAGCTTGCTCACTCTAGAATGCTCTTCATCAGCTGTTTTCTTTACATACTTGCTGTAGCAGGCTCTAGTGCACTTTGTAGGAGTTTGTCAATGATGCCACATACCTTAACAGAATCAATTCTCAACAACTTGCAAGAATCTAGGAGAAGATCCAATGTGCAATGTTGGTTGGATTGATCTGCGAATCCTAAGCGATTTAGGATTCCTATGCTTGTTCTGTGCTACGGCTATATAAGGGAGTGTAGCACACATACAAGATACTCAACCATAGAGAGATACGCATAAGCAAAGAGCGGAAGCTAAAGGCTAGAGCGCAGAGTTGTGGGTGCACGAGCTGAGAGAAGATCATGACTGGTGAAGTTTGATCTAAGAATTTCAACTGAAGCATAGTCTCCTTAAAAGATCAAGTACTTGCTTTGGAACATAGTCGCGGAGAGGATTTGTCGCGGACTGTCAGAGATCTAAGCAGAGTTCCCAAATATTGACGGGAGGTCATTGATCAAGGGGGAGCATCGCTAGAGTTAGAAGAACTTGTGGGAGTCTAGCCTTCGACTACTCCATGGGAACATCCGATTCTTTTTCATCGGACTCTAGCAATGATCTTCTAATCTTTGCTTTCAATAGTGTAAACTCCGTCTCAGATAGAAATAAAATGCCCTTTCTCTGAAAGTTGCATCATGTTGAGCAAGTTCCAACAAAGTCCTGGTACATAGTTGATAGCGCGTCGTTGTGCGCGTCAAATTTATTCCTTCCTTCTCCACTTAGTACAACGGCTAAGTCAAGGTCGAATCCACAGGGAGCAAGTAGATTAGCTTTAACTAGTAACCTGCACTTACGAAAACTGGGGGGTGAGTGATTGGGTTGCGCAAGTGCGCGAGTAAACAGTAGTAAACGCAGGAATTGCACTAGACGTGCGCAGGCAGTAGAGATTAAGTACTATGACTATGAAAAGTATCGGCGCAGACAATCCTCTATGAATATATTCCTTATCATCGACTCTAAACGTTTATAGTTCGGTTTACTAATATTAGTGTTCAATCAAGGCTTCCTAACATGTGCGCATGTTCCGATCAAAGTTCATGAGCTATTAATTCTTAAGACTAGTCTAAGCAGTTACGAATCCTGTCACAGTAGCAACTGATTATCCTAGCGCGTTACTCCTAGTTGTCACCGTCAAGCTATTCAACTAGTTTAACATATGACAAACAAGTAGCAAGAGTAAGATTGCGGTTCAAGGCTTCCCCTACTCATGCAACTAGCTGTCAACCGTGTGCACAGAATTAATACAAGCAAACAAACTATGTATTAAGCACAAGTCTCAAAGGAAATACTCATAGAATCATGCCTAACCGATACAAAGCGTTTAGCTAGACATGCTAGTGGTAAACATCATAGAAACAGTAAATAATATCTAAAGTATCCAAGAAAACAGCAACGAGCAGGTGCGTGCAGGTTGCAGAGTCTCGGCTAGCGCAGGTCCTCGCAGCAGGCTCATGTGTTTTTCAGTTCTGCCGCTCTCTCGTGTGTTGTGATGTGCCTTTTCTATTATTGATGCTCTGTCAAACCCTAGCCTTCCCTTCTTTATATACTGCTCAAGAGGCCCAACCTTGGCAACTTCCAAATCTGGTGGTGTCAAGATTTGGAAACACCTATATCCTGCGCATGGCGCACTGCACATTGGTTAGCGTAATCGGTTTGCGCACCGTAGTCGACTCTGCCACTTTCTGTTTGTTTGCGCTGCTAGCTCCGCAGGCTGTGTGATGCGCGTCTTAAACGCTTCCTGTTAGCGCGTATCCGACTTAGGCCCTCGTTTCGCCCTAAAATACAAAAACACTGGAAACCAGTAATCTTGTACACAAAATAATGCAAACAAGCATAGGGTTAGGATCTAAATAGTGTGTATAAATAGGCTTTATCAAACCCTCCACACTTGCCCCTTGTTCGTCCCGAACAAGCACTCAAGCACGGATACAATTACCTCTCTGGAATCTAGCGCACAGTCTTGCACTCCGGCGCGATCTGCACTACTATTCACCTTGCGCTGCTCTATCTCCTGCGCGCATCTGCCTTCAACAGTTTAATATAATAATTTTCGAATTTTGTTATCTCTCAGCTGGGATGAAGATCATTACGGATGGCTAGGAGAGAGCTCTTCATAGGCTCCTGGTTGCCAGCTTTCACTCTGAGGATGGGTATATGGTTAACAGCGCAAGCTTCTTCCGGTGCATGATTCTTCCGCGCACTTCCTGGGAACTCAAGCCTTCTTGATGATTTTCTTGTGAACTTTGCGCAAGCTGGTACGTATGTGTGCGCATGTTGCTTCTTTTGTAGCGCATATCATCTGCTGGTGTCTTTCTTTTTTTTGTACAGCTTTGTCTATGGTTCCTATGTTCCCAGAACGGTTCCAGTCTCGGCCTCCAGATAACAGCTATGGAACAACGCTCCGCTCTCCCTCCTTGGTCTATTTGCGCAGGTCAGCGCACGCGTTTACATCCGCGCCCGCCTTCCCTAGCTCGACTTCGGGAGGAAAGGTGGTCTGTTTTCCCACCTCGCCACGCTATGGGTATTCGCCTTCGGCACCTGTGTGACTGAGCGCGCTCTCTTGTTCCGAAGGTCGCGAAGCACCAGCCTCCACTAGCGCTCTCGACCATATATCGCACCTTCGAAGCTCAAACGACTAACCGCCTCTCTAGAGCGTTTCTGTCAACTCCACATCCCCTGTATATCCCAACTAACAGGAGCAGAAAAAACGAAAAAAAATATACCAAAACAGTTGATAGCAGCGCATGCAATATGAATAGCGCAATACAAGCTGAACAGTGTGCGCAACCCGCACACTAGCGCACTACTGCTACTATTTTCTTTTCAACTAAGCTAAGCTACACTACAAAGCTCAAAAAAACGTGAAATGTAAATGTAACGCTCCCCCCCCCACACTTAAACAGAGACATGTCCCCACGACTCGAGCTCAAGCGCACGGAGAGCGCACACATGCATGCAAGCAAAACAAAGAATATAAGAACGAAAAAACAAATAGTCAGCGCAGCAACAATATAGCAAGGGGTCACAAAATATTCAGCACAATATTCAGCAAAACATATAGCAACAGTTTTCAAAAAGATAAGAAAAGAAACCACCCGAAAGAAATGCGCGCCTGATGCGCGCGTCGTTGTGCGCGTTCAAATTAATTCCTTCCTCTTCCACTTAGTACAGCGGTTAAGTCGGGGTCGAATCCACAGGGAGCAAGTAGATTAGCTTTAACTAGAATCCTGCACTTACGAAAACTGGGGGTGTGAGTGATTGTGTTGCGCAATGCGCGAGTAAACAGTAGTAAACGCAGGAATTGCACTAGACGTGCGCAGGTAGTAGAGATTAAGTACTATGACTATGAGAAGTACCGGCACAGACAATCCTCTATGAGCGTATTCCTTATCATCGACTCTAAACGTCTATAGTTTGATTTACTGAAGTTAGTGTCCGGTCAAGGCTTCCTAACTTGTGCGCATGTTCCGATCAAAGTTCATGAGCTATTAATTCTTAAGACTAGTCTAAGCAGCTACGAATCCTGTCACAGTAGCAACTGATTATCCTAGCGCGTTACTCCTAGTTGTCACCGTCAGGCTATTCAACTAGTTTAACATATAACAAACAAGCAACAAGAGTAAGATTGCGGTTCAAGGCTTCCCCTACTCATGCAACTAGCTGTCAACATTGTGCACAGAATTAATATAAGCAAACAAACTATGCATTAAGCACAAGTCTCAAAAGAAATACTCATAGAATCTTGCCCAGCCGATACTAAGCGTTTAGCTAGACATGCTAGTAGTAAACATCATAGAAAGAGTAAATAATATCTAAAGTATCACAGAAAACAGCAACAAGCAGGTGCGTGCAGGTTGTAGTGTCTCGGCTAGCGCAGGTCCTCTCAGTAAGCTCGTGTGTTTTCCGTTCTGCTGCTCTTCCGTGTGCTGTGGTGTGTCTGGATGATATCAATTGTGTCGTGAGTGTCCTTCAAACCCTAGCCTTCTTCTCTTTATATACTGCTCAAGAGGCCCAACCTTTGGTAACTTCCAAATCTGGTGGTGTCAGGATTTGGAAACACCACTATCTGCGCATGGCGCACAGCACCTCGGTAGCGCAATCGGTTAGCGCACCGTAGCTGATTCTGCCAACTCCTCTGTTTGCGCTGCTAGCTCCGCAGGCTGTGTGATGCGCTCCTTAAAAGCTGCCTGTTAGCGCGTATCCGACTTAGGCCCTCGTTTTGCCCTGAAATATAAAAATACTGGAAACCAGTAATCTTGTACACAAAATAATGCAAACAAGCATAGGGTTAGGATCTAAATAATGTGTATAAATAGGCTCTATCAAACCCCCCACACTTGCCCCTTGTTCGTCCCGAACAAGCACTCAAGCACGGATACAATTACCTCTCTGGAGTCTAGCGCACTGTCTTGCACTCTGGCGCGATCTGCACTACTGTTCACCTTGCGCTGCTCTATCACCTGCGCGCATCTGCCTTTAACAAGTTAATATAATAATTTTTGAATTTCGTTACCTCTCAGCTGGGATGAAGATCATTTCGGATGGCTAGGAGATAGCTCTTCACAGGCTCCGGGTTGTCAGCTCTCACTCCGAGGATGGGTATATGGTTAATAGCGCAGCTTCTTCCGGTGCATGATTCTTCCGCGCACTTCCTGGGACTCAAGCCTTTGATGATTTTCTTGTGAACTTTGCGCAAGCTGGTACGTATTTGTGCGCATGCTGATTCTTTTGTAGCGCATATCATCTGCTGGTATTTTTTTCTTTTTGTACAGCTTTATCTATGGTTCCTATGTTTCCCAGAACGGTTCCAGTCTCGGCCTCCGGATAACAGCTATGGAACAACGCTCCGCTCTCCCTCCTTGGTCTACTTGCGCAGGTCAGCGCACGCGTTTACACCCGCGCCCGCCTTCCTTAGCTCGACTTCCAGAAGAAAGGTGGTCTGTTTTCCCACCTCGCCACGCTTTGGGTAATTCGCCTTTGGCATCTGCGTGACTGAGCGCGCTCTCTTGTTCCGAAGGTTGCGAAGCACCGGCCTCCACTAGCGCTCTCGACCATATACCTCACCTTCGAAGCTCGAACGACTAACCGCCTCTTTAGAGCGTTTCTGTCAACTCCACATCCTCTGTACATCCCAACTAACAGGAGCAGAAAAACGAAAAAATATACTAAAACCGTTGATAGGAGCGCATGTAATATGGATAGCGCAAAATAAGCTAAACAGTGTGCGCAACCCGCACACAAGCGCACCACTGCTACTGTTTTCTTCAACTAAACTAAGCTATACTATAAAGTTCAAAAAAAACGTGAAATGTAAATGTAACGCTCCCCCCCCCCCCCACACTTAAACAGAGGCGTGTCCCCACGACTCAAGCTCAAGCGCACGGAGAGCACATATGCATGCAAGCAAAACAAAGAACATAAAAAACATATTGTCAACGCAGCGCACAATATAACAAGGGGGCACGAAAATATTCAGCACAATAGTCAGCAAAATATAGCAACATATAGCAACAGTTTTCAAAAAAAGATAAGAAAAGAAACCACCCGAAAGAAATGCGCCCCCTCCCTGCAGCTCTAGATGTCCTCGGAGCTGGACTCAGCCGCTGATCCGCGCGCCTCCTCATCTGAGGAATCCGTCTTGTACTCGGTGCTGGAGGCTGGCGGCACTACAGAAATGGGGGCGGGCTGAGTCACGAGGTCATCCTCTGAGATAGGATCCCATAGGGAATCTGAGCTGGTACTAAGGATGGGTTCGGCTTCAGGGGACCTCTGAATGGACGGCTGGGCAGGGGGTGGTGCAGGTGCTGGTACTGGGTCTGTTGCTGGGGTGGGCTCTGGTGCTGGGGCTGGCTCTAGTGCTGGAGTGGGCTTTGCTGTATGCACTGGGAACTGGGTAGGAGGGCTGGCTGGCTGGTGTGGTTCACTGGGAGATCCTGGAGGCGGTCTACGCAGGCTGAGGAGAGGGGGAATAGCATCTCCAAATCTCCACCCTGATGGTGGGCTCATGCTCAAGTCTGCCCCCTCTGGCGCAGCAACCTGTGCATCTGCTAACTCTGGCTCTGCCAATTCAATTTCGCGCGTTGTGCCATCCCAAGGTTCTCCTAAATACCTTTTGACTCTCTGCCCATTGACCTGAAAACGATGCCGGTGCTCGTTTTCTAACTCGATTGTTCCGTAGGGGAAAACCTTGGTAACCGTGTAAGGTCCTGTCCATTTGCTGCGCAGCTTCCCAGGCATGAGCTTTGGGCGTGATGAGAATAATAATACCTGGTCTCCTGGCTCAAAAGTGCGTCTGAGGATATTTTTGTCATGGAATGCCTTGGTGCGCCCCTTGTAATCGCGTAGTTCCTCATATGCATCCAGGCGCAGCTCTTCTAATTCGCTCAGCTCAAATGCGCGCTCCTTACCGGCCTCGTCTGGGTTCAGGTTGCAAACGCGCAATGCCAAGTATGCCTTGTGCTCTAGCTCCACTGGCAGGTGGCAGGCTTTTCCATAAACCAACCGAAATGGTGAGGTCCCAATTGGGATCTTATGTGTTGTTCGGTATGCCCACAGCGCATCGTTAAGGCGCTGGCTCCAGTCTTTGCGCGACGGTCTCACAGTTTTCTCCAGCATGCGCTTGATCTCTCTGTTGGAAACCTCGGCCTGTCCATTTGTCTGAGGATGATAAGCGGTGGACGTCTTGTGGCGCACTCCATAATGCTTGAAAACCTGCGCCACAATCCTGTTGCAAAAGTGCGTCCCCTGGTCGCTAATGATTGTCTTAGGCACTCCGTACCTGCAAAATATGTTAGTCCTTAAAAAGTCAGCGACCGTCTTACCATCGTCCTTCCGTGTAGCCTTGGCCTCAACCCATTTGGAGACATAATCTACCGCGACCAATATATACTCGTATCCGGAAGATGGAGGAAATGGCCCCATGAAGTCAATCCCCCAAATGTCGAATACTTCATCCACTAGAATTGGCGTCTGCGGCATCTCATTGCGCGCTGATATGCCTCCTGTGAGCTGGCACCTATCACAGTTCCTGCAGTAGTTATATGAGTCACTGAACAAGCGCAGCCAGTAAAATCCGCAGTCCAGGATCTTTCTGCTCGTGCGCTTCGGACCAAAGTGTCTTCCACATGCGTGCGCATGACAAAACATCTAAACAGAGTTAATTTCATGGTCAGGCACGCAGCGCCTGAAAATCTGATCAGGTCCTATTCTGAGCATAGACGGATCATCCCAAAGGTAATGCTTGGACTCATGCTTTAATCTCATGCATTGGGTTTTAGTGAAATGAGGAGGAAACGTACCTATGACCAGGTAATTGGCAATGTGCGCATACCATGGTACCTTACCTGTCAGCGCCATCAGATGCTCGTCAGGGAACGTCTCCGTGATTTGCCCTGGCTCCTCCGCTTTCACGATCCTGCTCAAGTGGTCCGCGACTGTGTTTTCCGTGCCCTTCTTATCTTTGATCTCCAAGTCGAATTCCTGAAGTAGGAGCACCCAGCGCATCAGGCGCGGCTTAGTTTCCTTCTTGGACATTAGGTAACGGATTGCTGCGTGGTCTGTGTAGACGATGACTCTGGCGCCAAGAACATATGCGCGGAACTTCTCCAGCTCAAACACAATTGCCAGAAGCTCCTTTTCCGTAGTGGTATAGTTCCTCTGCATAATAAATGGCGTGCGGCTTCTTGTCCACTCGCTGCCCCAGGACTGCACCTACTGCATAATCGCTTGCGTCGCACATCAGTTCAAATGGCAGGTTCCAGTCTGGCGCGCGCATCACTGGCGCACTGGTCAGTGCCTCCTTTAGCTTGTCAAATGCGGCCCTGCACTCATCAGTAAATTCGAAACACACATCCTTTTGCAAGAGGTTAGACAGGGGTATACAAATCTTAGAAAAATCTTTTATGAAGCGCCTGTAAAACCCGGCATGCCCAAGGAATGATTTCACATCGCGCACGCTAGTGGCATAAGGCAGATTGGAAATAAGATCAATTTTAGCTTTATCTACCTTGATCCCCTCCTGCGAGATAATATGTCCTAGTACTACACCATGCGTTACCATGAAATGACATTTTTCATAATTGAGCACTAGGTTCTTTGAAATGCAGCGCGCTAAGACCTTATCAAGATGTGTTAAGCATGCATCAAAGGTACTTCCGTATACAGTAAAATCATCCATGAATACTTCTATGCATATACCAATCATATCAGAAAACATGCTCATGATTAGGCGTTGGAACGTACCTGGCGCGTTACACAGCCCAAATGACATGCGCCGAAACGTAAACGTACCGAATGGGCAGGTAAATGTGGTCTTCTCTTGGTCTTCCGCAGCTATGGGTATCTGATTGTACCCTGAGTATCCGTCAAAGAAACAAAAGTAGGGCTTCCCCGCTAATCGATCTAGCATCTGATCCATGAAGGGTAGCGGGAAATGGTCCTTGCACGTGACTGCGTTCAGCTTCCTGTAGTCGATGCACATGCGCCATCCAGTCTGAATGCGCTTGGGAACTAGCTCGCCCTGCGCATTCTCTTCTACTGTGATTCCTCCCTTCTTTGGCACGACGTGCACTGAACTTACCCACTTGCTGTCTGAAATGGGGTAAATGACTCCTGCGTCGAGCAACTTCAGGATCTCCTTCTGCACCACCTCCATCATATTCGGGTTCAATCTGCGCTGGGGCTCCCGGGATGGTTTGGCTCCATCTTCCAATAGAATCCTGTGCATGCATACGTCGGGGCTCACTCCGCGCAGATCAGCAAGTGTCCATCCTAAAGCGCGCTGGTTCTTGCGCAGCACCTGCTGTAATCGCACCTCGTGCTCCTCTTCTAATCCTTTCTTTATGATCACTGGTAGGGTGTCTTCATTTCCCAAGAATATGTACTTGAGGTGCTCTGGGAGTTGCTTCAGCTCGACCTTGGGTGCCTGTTCAATAGAGGGCAAGATTTTATTAGCATTGCAGACTTTAACTATGGCTTGTACCTGTCTGGGTTCTGGCTCAGCACTGCTCAGCTCCTCTTCCTGCGCCTCCAACTCTGCCTGTGCCAGTGTTATAGGTTCTTCTGCTGCGCTCCCACACTGCGCATCTGCGACCAAGTCATCTATGCTGTCCATTGCGTGCACTGTGGCGTCTTCATGAGGATGCTGCATCCCCTTGAATATGTTGAAATGAATTTCCTCGCCATCAACCTCCATAGAGAGCGTACCCCTCCACACATCTATCTTCGTACGCGCGGTCATCAGAAATGGTCTGCCCAGTAGGATATGCGCACTGCTGGTGCTTGATTCACCCTCCATTTCTAGGACATAGAAGTCTGCTGGGAACACCAGCTCTCCTACTCGCACAAGAACGTCCTCGATCATGCCCGTAGGTTGCTTGCACAACCGATCTGCTAGCTGAATGGTGAGACCTGCAGGCTTTAGTGGTCCAAGGCGCAATGACGCATATAGGGAATAGGGTAGCACATTTATAGACGCGCCTAAATCAATCATGCAATTGCTCACTGTGGTCTTACCTAAAGTGCATGGAATGGTAAATGTACCTGGGTCTTAGCATTTAGGTGGTACCTTATGTTGCACGATTGCTGAGGCCTGTGCATTTAGCATTACCTGTGCGCACTCGCCTTTCCTTCTCTTGTTTGTGCACAGCTCCTTTAGAAATTTGGCGTACCTAGGGATTTGCCGAACTGCTTCAATAAGGGGAATGTTTATTTCCACCTTACTGAATAACTCGTAGAGCTCCTTGTCGAGCGCTTCCTTCCTAGCCGATGGTGCCTACACAGGGAAAGGTGCAGGTATGTTAGTACGATTCGTGCTCTTGTCTTTTAAGTGTGTTATACCTGGCGCTTCGCCCTGCTGGCTGGCGCTTCTGGTTGCGCGTCTTGCTCCGGTTGCGCATTCTGCTCTGCTGGATTCGGGACTTGCGCAACTGGTTGCGCGGGTGCCTTCGTGGTCTGCTCTGTTCCTATCGTGCGCCCAGTCCTCAGTGTCACAGCGTTCACTCCTCCCTTGGGGTTTTGAATCACTTGCGAAGGCAGGTTGCCATCGCTCTTTTTCAGCTCGTACACCGTGGTCGCAATCTGTGATAGCTGCTTCTCGATGGACTCGAACCTCTTGTCGTACTTCTCATCATTCTTGCGCACTGTGTCTGCTAGCTGCCCCATGATATCTTCTAAGGATCGCCTCGGGTGCTGGTTGTTCTGCGCTGGTGTGTCAGGGCGGCGATGCGGTGGATTGTAGGGCGCAGCTTGTTGCGTCTGCTGTGGCGCGCGCTGATCCGTGGACTGCCTCTGGAAATTGTTTTCCTCCTTCCATCTGAACCCATTTGCGGCTAGTCCGAAACGCGGCTGATCCTGCCTCGGTGGCCCTCTGTTATCCCATCCTCAGAGAGCATTGACATCTCCTGATTCCTCAAAAATCGTGGGACATACATCGGTTTTGTGCTCAGCGGAATTGCAGAATTCGCATACCTTTGGCGCAACTGGTTATGCGCTTTGCGCACTCATCAACTTCTGCAGCATGGCCTTCATTTCCTTTATTTCAGCGCTTGTTTCTACCTGATGCACAGAACGAGCACGACTATTTTCAAGTGTTAGCTGATGTCTTACCTGCCCAGCAGAGTCTTCTATCAGCTGCCACGCGTCCTCTGGGTACATGTTGCAAATTTTGCCTCCTGCGCATGCGTTCAATAATCTCAGCTCCATGGGCAGCAGTCCATTCAGGAAATTCTCTATCAGCACATTCTGGGACAGGCCGTGATTGTAGCAGTTGGCCTATAGCTCCCTGAAACGCTCGTAATACTCTGACAGCGACTCCCCTGCGCTCTGCCTAGGTGCGGCCAGCTCCCTCCTGAGTAGCGCAATCTTTGCTGAGGGATAGAATTTGTCCAGGAACTTCTTCTGCAGCTGCTCCCATGTGTGAATTGATCCTGCTGGTAAGTTCATCAGCCAATGCCTGGCTGTGTCACACAATGAAAATGGGAACGCTTTCATCTTCAGCGCTTCATCGCTCTCCCCTTCGGCCTTCATGTTCTCGCAAATGACTAAGAACTCTCGTACATGCTTGACTGGATTCTCGTTGTTCATCCCGTGGAACTTGGGCATGTGATGAATGAGCGAGCTCCTTAGTTCAAAATGACCGTCTGGTGGAAGCACGATGCACTTAAGCGGCCATCCTTGCTTCAACCTCGCGCTGCACTTCCTCTCTGAACAGGGCTGCGCGGTTATGTGCCCTCATTTCCTCTGGGGTTCTGTCCCCAACGACACTGTTATCCTCCATGACCTGTTCTAAATCTCAAAGAAAACGAAATTAAAAGATAACTAGGCTGTTGCGTCTGTCAGTGCGCAACTAGAATCTGCGCAGCGCAACTGTTTCAAGGTTGCGCAGGCTAATGGTGATTGCGCGCTGTCAGAAACAACAACGAAAATAAAGCAAACAGAAATAACTAACTATTAAAAGAAAACCAAAGCTGGTTAAAGCTTATCTGTGTTGCCTTCCCAGGCAACGGCGCCAAAATTTGATCGCGCGTCGTTGTGCGCGTTCAAATTAATTCCTTCCTCTTCCACTTAGTACAGCGGTTAAGTTGGGGTCGAATCCACAGGGAGGCAGTAGATTAGCTTTAACTAGTAACCTGCACTTACGAAAACTGGGGGTGTGAGTGATTGGGGTTGCGCAATGCGCGAGTAAACAGTAGTAAAATGCAGGAATTGCACTAGACGTGCGCAGGCAGTAGAGATTAAGT
Source organism: Umbilicus rupestris (assembly GCA_963678935.1). NCBI lineage: Eukaryota > Viridiplantae > Streptophyta > Magnoliopsida > Saxifragales > Crassulaceae > Umbilicus > Umbilicus rupestris. The sequence continues at coordinate 9,170,204 of OY787618.1, forward strand.
ACTATGACTATGAGAAGTATCGGCGCAGACAATCCTCTATGAGTGTATTCCTTATCATCGACTCTAAATGTCTACAGTTTGGTTTGCTAATGTTAGTGTCCGATCAAGGCTTCCTAACATGTGCGCATGTTCCGATCAAAGTTCATGAGCTATTAATTCTTAAGACTAGTCTAAGCAGCTGCGAATCCTGTCACAGTAGCAACTGATTATCCTAGCGCGTTACTCCTAGTCGGCACCGTCAGGCTATTCAACTAGTTTAACATACAACAACAAGCAACAAGAGTAAGATTGCGGTTCAAGGCTTCCGCTACTCATGCAACTAGCTGCCAACAATGTGCACAGAATTAATATAAGCAAACAAGCTATGCATTAAGCGCAAGTCTCAAAGGAAATACTCATAGATTCATGCCCAACCGATACTAAGCGTTTAGCTAGACATGCTAGTAGTAAACATCATAGAAACAGTAAATAATATCAAAAGTATCAAAGAAACAGCAACTAGCAGGTGCTTGCAGGTTGCAGGGTCTCGGCTGGCGCAGTCGGCTAGCGCAGGTCCTCTCAGTAAGCTCGTGTGTTTTTCTACTTTGCTGCTCTCTCGTGTGTTGTGATGATGATAGATGCTCTCAATTGTGTCGTGAGTCTCTCTCAAACCCTAGTCTTCCTCTCTTTATATACTGCTCAAGAGGCTCAACCTTGGCAACTTCCAAATCTGGTGGTGTCAAGATTTGGAAACACCACTATCTGCGCATGGCGCACGGCATCTTGGTTAGCGCAATCGGTTAGCGCACCGTGGTCGACTCTGCCAACTTCTCTATTTACACCGCTTGCTCCGCAGGCTGTGTGATGCGCGTCCTAAACGCTGCCTGTTAGCGCGTATCCGACTTAGGCCCTCGTTTCGCCCTGAAATACAAAAACACTGGAAACCAGTAATCTTGTACACAAAATAATGCAAACAAGCATAGGGTTAGTATCTAAATAATGTGTATAAATAGGCTCTATCAGCAGTCCACGGATCAGCGCGCGCCACAGCAGACGCAACAAGCTGTGCCCTACAATCCACCGCATCGCCGCACTGACGCACCAGCGCAGAACAACCAGCAGCTGAGGCGATCCTTAGAAGATATTGTGGGGCAGCTAGCAGACACAGTGCGCAAAAATGATGAGAAGTTTGACACGAGGTTCGAGTCCATTGAGAAGCAGCTATCACAGATTGCTACCACGGTGTATGAGCTGAAAAAGAGCGATGGCAACCTGCCTTCGCAAGTGATCCAGAATCCTAAGGGAGGAGTCAACGCCGTGACACTGAGGACTGGGCGCACGATAGGAACAGAGCAGACCGCGAAGGCGCCCGCGCCACTAGTTGCGCACGTCCCAGATACGACAGAGCAGAATGAGCAACCGGAGCAAGACGCGCAACCAGAAGCGCCAGCCACAAGCCAGCAGGGCGAAGCGCCAGGTATGACACAATTAAAAGACAAGAGCACGAATCGTACTAACATACCTGCACCTTTCCCTGTACAAGCACCATCGGCTAGGAAGGAAGCGCTCGATAAGGAACTCTACGAGTTATTCAGTAAGGTGGAAATAAACATTCCCCTTATTGAAGCAGTTCGGCAAATCCCTAGGTACGCCAAATTTTTAAAGGAGCTGTGCACAAACAAGAGAAGAAAAGGCGAATGCGCACAGGTAATGCTAAATGCGCAGGCCTCAGCTATCGTGCAACATAAGGTACTACCTAAATGCCAAGACCCAGGTACGTTCACCATTCCATGCACTTTAGGTAAGACCACAGTGAGCAATTGCATGATTGACTTAGGCGCGTCTATAAATGTGCTACCCTATTCCCTATATGCGTCATTGCGCCTTGGACCACTAAAGCCTGCAGGTCTCACCATTCAGCTAGCAGATCGGTCGTGAAAGCAACCTACGGGCATGATCGAGGACGTTTTGGTTCGAGTAGGAGAGCTGGTGTTCCCAGCAGATTTCTATGTCCTAGAAATGGAGGGTAAGTCGAGCAACGGCAGTGCGCAGATCCTACTGGGCAGACCATTTCTGATGACCGCGCGCACGAAGATAGATGTGTGGAGGGGTACGCTCTCTATGGAGGTTGATGGCGAGGAAATTCATTTCAACATATTCAAAGGGATGCAGCACCCTCATGAAGACGCCACAGTGCACGCAATGGACAGCATAGACGACTTGGTTGCATATGCGCAATGTGCAAGCGCAGCAGACGAACCTATAACACTGGCACAGGCAAAGTTGGAGGCGCAAGAGGAGGAGCTGAGCAGTGCTGAACCAGAACCCAGACAGGTACAAGACATAGTTAATGTTTGCACTGCTAATAAAATCTTGCCCAAGGTCGAGCTAAAGCAACTCCCAGAACACCTCAAGTACATATTCTTGGGAAATGAAGACACCCTGCCAGTGATCATAAAGAAAGGATTAGAAGAGGAGCAGGAGGCGCGATTACAGCAGGTGCTGCGCAAGAACCAGCGCGCTATAGGATGGACACTTGCTGATCTGCGCGGAGTGAGCCCCGACGTATGCATGCACAGGATTCTGTTGGAAGATGGTGCCAAACCATCAAGGGAGGCTCAGTGCAGATTGAACCCGAATATGATGGAGGTGGTGCAGAAGGAGATACTGAAGTTGCTTGACGCAGCAGTCATTTACCCTATTTCGGACAGCAAATGGGTAAGTCAAGTGCACGTTGTGCCGAAGAAAGGAGGAATCACAGTAGAAGAGAATGCGCAGGGCGAGCTAGTTCCCAAGCGCATACAAACTGGATGGCGCATGTGCATCGACTACAGGAAGCTTAACGCAGTCACGCGCAAGGATCATTTCCCGCTACCCTTTATGGATCAAATGCTAGATCGATTAGCGGGGAAGCCCTACTTTTGTTTCTTGGACGGATATTCAGGGTACAATCAGATACCCATAGCTGCGGAAGATCAAGAGAAGACCACGTTTACCTGCCCATTCGGTACGTTTGCGTTTCGGCGCATGTCATTTGGGCTGTGTAACGCGCCAGGTACGTTCCAACGTCTAGTCATGAGCATTTTTTCTGATATGATTGGTATATGCATAGAAGTGTTCATGGATGATTTTACTGTATACGGAGGTACCTTTGACGCCTGCTTAACTCATCTTGATAAGGTTTTAGCGCACTGCATTTCAAAGAACCTAGTGCTCAATTATGAAAAATGTCATTTCATGGTATCACATGGCGTAGTACTAGGACATATTATCTCGCAGGAGGGGATCAAGGTGGATAAAGCCAAGATAGATCTTATTTCTAATCTGCCTTATGCCACTAACGTGCGCGATGTGAAATCATTCCTTGGGCATGCCGGGTTTTACAGGCGCTTCATAAAAGATTTTTCTAAATTTGTATACCCCTGCCTAACCTCTTGCAAAAGGATGTGTGTTTCGATTTTACTGATGAGTGCAAGGCCACATTTGATAAGTTGAAAGAGGCACTGACAAGTGCGCCAGTGATGCGTGCGCCAGACTGGAACCTACCATTTGAACTAATGTGCGACGCAAGCGACTATGCAGTAGGTGCAGTCCTGGGACAGCGAGTGGACAAGAAGCCGCACGCCATTTATTATGCATCGCGCACACTGGACGCCGCGCAGAGAAACTACACCACCACGGAAAAGGAGCTTCTGGCAATTGTGTTTGCGCTAGAGAAGTTCCGCGCATATGTTCTTGGCGCCAGAGTCATCGTCTACACAGACCACGCAGCAATCCGTTACCTAATGTCCAAGAAGGAAACTAAGCCGCGCCTGATGCGCTGGGTGCTCCTACTTCAGGAATTCGACTTGGAAATCAAAGATAAGAAGGGCACGGAAAACACCGTCGCGGAACACTTGAGCAGGATCGTGAAAGCGTAGGAGCCAGGGCAAATCACGGAGACGTTCCCTGACGAGCATCTGATGGCGCTGACAGGTAAGGTACCATGGTATGCGCACATTGCCAATTACCTCCTCATTTCACTAAAACCCAATGCATGAGATTAAAGCATGAGTCCAAGCATTACCTTTGGGATGATCCGTATATGCTCAGAATAGGACCTGATCAGATTTTAAGGTGCTGCGTGCCTGACCATGAAATTAACTCTGTTTTGATGTTTTGTCATGCGCACGCATGTGGAGGACACTTTGGTCCGAAGCGCACGAGCAGAAAGATCCTGGACTGCGGATTTTACTGGCCGCGCTTGTTCAGTGACTCATATAACTACTGCAGGAACTGTGACAGGTGCCAGCGCACAGGAGGCATATCAGCGCGCAATGAGATGCCGCAGACGCCAATTCTAGTGGATGAAGTATTTGACATTTGGGGGATTGACTTCATGGGGCCATTTCCTCCATCTTCCGGATACGAGTATATATTGGTCGCGGTAGATTATGTCTCCAAATGGGTTGAGGCCAAGGCTACACAGAAGGACGACGGTAAGACGGTCGCTGACTTTTTAAGGACTAACATATTTTGCAGGTACGGAGTGCCTAAGGCAATCATTAGCGACCAGAGGACGCACTTTTGCAACAGGATTGTGGCGCAGGTTTTCAAGCATTATGGAGTGCGCCACAAGACGTCCACCGCTTATCATCCTCAGACAAATGGACAGGCCGAGGTTTCCAACAGAGAGATCAAGCGCATCCTGGAGAAAACTGTGAGACCGTCGCGCAAAGACTGGAGCCAGCGCCTTGACGATGCGCTGTGGGAATACCGAACAGCACATAAGACCCCAATTGGGACCTCACCATTTCGGTTGGTTTATGGAAAAGCCTGCCACCTGCCAGTGGAGTTAGAGCACAAGGCATACTGGGCATTGCGCGTTTGCAACCTGAACCTAGACGAGGCCTGTAAGGAGCGCGCATTTGAGCTGAGCGAATTAGAAGAGCTGCGCCTGGATGCATATGAGGGACTGCGCGATTACAAAGCGCGCACCAAGGCATTCCATGACAAAAATATCCTCAGACGCACTTTTGAGCGAGGAGACCAGGTATTATTATTCTCATCACGCCTAAAGCTCATGCTTGGGAAGCTGCGCAGCAAATGGACAGGACCTTACACGGTTACCAAGGTTTTCCCCTACGGAACAATCGAGTTAGAAAACGAGCACCGGCATCGTTTTCAGGTCAATGGGCAGAGAGTCAAAAGGTATTTAGGAGAACCTTGGGATGGCACAGCGCGCGAAATTGAATTGGCAGAGCCAGAGTTAGCAGATGCACAGGTTGCTACGCCAGAGTCACCACCAGACGCACCAGAGGGAGAACTGGGAACTATTGCTCATATTTCTTCTCCCTCTGTACATAACCTCGTTACTCATAATTTATCACAAACTATTAACCATGCTAATCATCCCTCCGATCCTTTGCGCAGGACCAAGAAGAACGCAACACATGCACGGGCGCAGGGTCACTTAGGAGCAAGTGTGGGGGAGGTCGCTGGTACATTTTCATGAAAGTAACGAGGTACAGTCGAGCCAACGATGTTAAACAAAGGCACTTGTCGGGAGGTAACCCGACACGTTTTACTTTTACATGTTTTTCTTTTAGTTTCTCTAGTGTCTTTTAGCGAGTTTAGGACTTGTAGTTTTTTTTTAGTCGAGCAGCAGTGCGCAGGACGGCTGCGCCAGTCGGGGGGGGGGTATATAAGGGCAGTACTTAGAAAATTTCAGCACTTTTTCACACTCGACCGTTGCAAGAGAAACTCCCGCCCTCAGCAGCCGCTCACCGTCTGGCACTCAACCCAGCTTCCGTTTAGAGAGATTTGAGGAGCACACCGTCGCACGCCCACCAGGTAACCTTTCCCCTCAGATTTGAGCCGATTGAGTTAGGGTTTGTGCGAGAAGAGTGTGCCCTAGGTCTGAAATCGCACTGAGCTAGCGTGCACCGATTGGAGGTTTGGTTAGTGGGTTTTGTAGGCGGGCAGTAGGCCCCCATTTGGTGAAAGTTTCAGGGCATTTGGAGGAGTTTGGAATTTTTGAGCTTTTGTGAGTGTTGACCGTAGTTGACCAGAGAGACCCAGAGCACGATGCAGCCTGCCGAGGACCAAACGACCCCAGCTCACTTTGCCTGCAAGTACGAAGCCTTCCTGAGGCTTGAGATGTACGGGACTCCGTACATCAGCAAGGAGTTCCTGCGAGAGGTCGGTATGGAGGACCTCATCCTGGAGAAGCTCGCGCTGGCGGGCTGGGAGGCGTTGTTGGAATTCAACAGCGCAGCAGACAAGGAGGACACCTGCGAGTTTCTGGCGTCGCTAGAAACAAGTGATATGGAGATACGGTACCGGCACAGGGGAGTCTGGTACATTGCCTCGGCTAAGAGGCTGAAGCGCACACTGAGGTGCGCTAAGGTGCGAGAAGCTGATATGGACACGCACACGAATCAGGAAGCGTGGCGTGCGATGGCGACCGGCCCAGTTTTTGCCGCGGGGCGCAGCCGAGGACGCGAGCTGCGCGACCCATGGATGTTCTACCTGTGGCGCCTGGTCGCCTATGCGATCATTGGGCGTTTTAATGGTGCGCCAAAGATCAGCTTGCTGGACATGGAGATTTTGAAGGGCTTTTACTAAGGGAAGAGGGTGTTGTTTGTCTTGAACATGGTGATCCACTGGAGCCGGGTCAGCACAAAAGGGCTGCAGACTTGTGGAGGGATCATAACGCACCTGCTGCGTGCGTTGCATGGAGAGCCAGAGGTGCCAGAGCACACAGTGGTGCCGGCTGTTCCCTTGGACCGCGCCCATATGCTGCAGATAAGAGCGGTAGCCGTGAGAGAGGATGGCACATTGGAGCGGTGCTACCGTCTGCAGCCGGCCAGAGCGCCGAGGCAAAGAGCGGAGAGCAACGCGCAAGCAGAAGAGGCTGCGGAGGAGATGGAGGAGGATGAGGCCCCACAGCCAGTTGCGCCTCCAGTCAGGCGCATGAGGACTCGTGCGCAGACTGGAGCGCACCGAAGGGCCCGTGCACCGCAGGGGGAGCCAGTTACCATTTCCATTGAGGATTCTCCCCCGCGTGCACGAGGGAAGCGCCCCAGGATGGAGTCAGAGGAGGCGCCAGAGGAAGTACCAGAGGAGCGGCGCATGATGTTCAACGTCATGCGCATGCTCAAATATTTAGCGCCAGAGGGGGCAGACTTGAGCATGAGCCCACCATCAGGGTGGAGATTTGGAGATACTATTCCCCCTCTCCTCAGCCTGCCTCCAGGATGCCCCAGCGAGCCGCACCAGCCAGCCAGCCCTCCTACCCAGTCCCCAGTGCATACAGCAGAGCCAGCCCCAGCACCAGAGCCAACCCCAACAGCAGACCCAGAACCAGCACCTGCACCACCCCCTGCCCAGCCGTCCATTCAGTGGTCCCCTGAAGCCGATCCCATCCTTTGTACCAGCTCAGATTCCCTATGGGATCCTATCTCAGAGGATGACCTCGTGACTCAGCCCGCCCCCATTTTTGTAGTGCCGCCAGCCTCCAGCACCGAGTATGAGACAGGTTCTTCAGAGGAGGAGGCGCACGGATCCGAGGCTGAGTCCAGCTCCGAGGACATCTAGAGCTGCAGGGAGGGGCGCATTTCTTTCGGGTGGTTTCTTTTCTTATCTTTTTTTGAAAAGTGTTGCTATATGTTGCTGACTATTGTGCTGAATATTTTCGTGCCCCCTTGTTATATTGTGCGCTGCGTTGACTATATGTTTTTTATGTTCTTTGTTTTGCTTGCATGCTTGTGTGCGTTCTCCGTGCGCTTGAGCTTGAGTCGTGGGGACACGCCTCTGTTTAAGTGTGGGGGGGGGGGGGGATCGTTACATTTACATTTCACATTTTTTTTGAGCTTTATAATATAGCTTAGTTTAGTTGAAGGAAACAGTAGCAGTGGTGCGCTAGTGTGCGGTTGCGCACACTGTTCAGCTTGTTTTGCGCTATCCATATTGCATGCGCTGCTATCAACGGTTTTAGTATTTTTTTTCTGCTCCTGTTAGTTGGGATATACAGGGGATGTGGAGTTGACAGAAACGCTCTAGAGAGGCGGTTAGTCGTTCGAGCTTCGGAGGTGAGGTATATGGTCGAGAGCGCTAGTGGAGGCCGGTGCTTCGCAACCTTCGGAACAAGAGAGCGCGCTCAGTCACGCAGATGCCGAAGGCGAATACCCAAAGCGTGGCAAGGTGGGAAAACAGACCACCTTTCCTCTGGAAGTCGAGCTATGGAAGGCGGGCGCGGGTGTAAACGCGTGCGCTGACCTGCGCAAGTAGACCAAGGAGGGAGAGCGGAGCGTTGTTCCATAGCTGTTATCCGGAGGCCGAGACTGGAACCGTTCTGGGAAACATAGGAACCATGGATAAAGCTGTACAAAAAGAAAAAATACCAGCAGATGATATGCGCTAAAAAAGAATCAGCATGCGCACAACTACGTACCAGCTTGCGCAAAGTTCACAAGAAAATAATCAAAGGCTTGAGTCCCAGGAAGTGCGCGGAAGAATCATGCACCGGAAGAAGCTGCGCTGTTAACCATATACCCATCCTCGGAGTGAGAGCTGACAACCCGGAGCCTGTGAAGAGCTATCTCCCAGCCATCCGAAATGATCTTCATCCCAGCTGAGAGGTAACGAAATTCGAAAATTATTATATTAAACTGCTAAAGGCAGATGCGCGCAGGTGATAGAGCAGCGCAAGGTGAACAGTAGTGCAGATCGCGCCAGAGTGCAAGACTGTGCGCTAGACTCCAGAGAGGTAATTGTATCCGTGCTTGAGTGCTTGTTCGGGACGAACAAGGGGCAAGTGTGTGGGGTTTGATAGAGCCTATTTATACACATTATTTAGATCCTAACCCTATGCTTGTTTACATTATTTTGTGTACAAGATTACTGGTTTCCAGTATTTTTGTATTTCAGGGCGAAACGAGGGCCTAAGTCGGATACGCGCTAACAGGCAGCTTTTAAGGAGCACATCACACAGCCTGCGGAGCTAGCAGCGCAAACAGAGGAGTTGGCAGAATCAGCTACGGTGCGCTAACCGATTGCGCTAACCAAGGAGCAGTGCGCCATGCGCAGATAGTGGTGTTTCCAAATCCTGACACCACCAGATTTGGAAGTTGCCAAGGATGAGCCTCATGAGCAGTATATAAAGAGAAGAAGGCTAGGGTTTGAAGGACACTCACGACACAATTGATATCATCCAGACACACAAAAGCACACGGAAGAGCAGCAGAACAGAAAACACACGAGCTTACTAAGAGGACCTGCGCTAGCCGACTGCGCTAGCCGAGACACTGCAACCTGCACGCACCTGCTTGTTGCTGTTTTCTGTGATACTTTAGATATTATTTACTGTTTCTATGATGTTTACTACTAGCATGTCTAGCTAAACGCTTAGTATCGGTTGGGCATGAATCTATGAGTATTTCCTTTGAGACTTGCGCTTAATGCATAGCTTGTTTGCTTATATTAATTTTGTGCACACTGTTGATAGCTAGTTGCATGAGTAAGGAAAGCCTTGAACCGCAATCTTACTCTTGTTACTCGTTTGTTAAATGTTAAACTAGTTGAATAGCCTGACGGTGACAACTAGGAGTAACGCGCTAGGATAATCAGTTGCTACTGTGACAGGATTCGTAGCTGCTTAGACTAGTCTTAAGAATTAATAGCTCATGAACTTTGATCGGAACATGCGCACAAGTTAGGAAGCCTTGACCGGACACTAACTTCAGTAAATCAAACTATAGACGTTTAGAGTCGATGATAAGGAATACGCTCATAGAGGATTGTCTGTGCCGATACTTCTCATAGTCATAGTACTTAATCTCTACTGCCTGCGCACGTCTAGTGCAATTCCTGCATTTACTACTGTTTACTCGCGCATTGCGCAACCCAATCACTCACACCCCCAATTTTCGTAAGTGCAGGATTCTAGTTAAAGCTAATCTACTTGCTCCCTATGGATTCGACCCCGACTTAACCGTTGTACTAAGTGGAAGAGGAAGGAATTAATTTGAACGCGCATCAGCGCACAGCACCTCGGTAGCGCAATCGGTTAGTGCACCGTAGCTGATTCTGCCAACTCCTTTGTTTGCGCTGCTAGCTCCGCAGGCTGTGTGATGCGCTCCTTAAAAGCTGCCTGTTAGCGCGTATCCGACTTAGGCCCTCGTTTTGCCATGAAATACAAAAACACTGGAAACCAGTAATCTTGTACACAAAATAATGCAAACAAGCATAGGGTTAGGATCTAAATAATGTGTATAAATAGGCTCTATCAGTGCCCCACTACAGCCCTAGATGTCCTCGGAGCTGGACTCAGCCGCTGATCCGTGCGCCTCTTCATCTGAAGAATCAGTCATATACTCCGTGCTGGAGGCTGGCGGCACTACAGAAATGGCGGCGGGTTGAGCCAAGAGGTCGTCCTCCGAGATAGGATCCCATAGTGAATCTGAGCTGGAACTTATGATGGGATCGGCTTCAGGGGACCTCTGAGTAGAAGGCTGTGCAGGGGGTGCTGCAGATGCTGGTGCTGGGTCTACTGCTGGGGTGGGCTCTGCTGCTGGGGCTGGCTCTGCTGCATGGACCGGGGACTGGGTAGGAGGGCTGGCTGGCTGGCGCGGCTCGCTGGGGGATCCTGGGGGCGGCCTGCGCAAACTGAGGAGAGGGGGAATAGCATCTCCAAATCTCCACCCTGATGGTGGGCTCATGCTCAAATCTGCCCCCTCGGGCGCTAAATATTCGAGCACGCGCATGATGTTGAACATCATGCGCTGCTCCTCTGGTACCTCCTCAGGCGCCTCCTCTGCCTCCGTCCTGGGGCGCTTTCCTTGGGCACGCGGGGGAGAATCCTCAATGGAAATGGTAACTGGCTCCCCCTGCGGTGCACTTGCCCTTCGGCGCGCTCCAGTCTGCGCACGAGTCCTCATGCGCCTGACTGGAGGCGCAACTGGCTCTGGGGCCTCGTCCATCTCCATTTCCTCTGCAGCCTCCTCTGCTTGTGCGCTGCTCTCTGCTCGCTGCCTCGGCGCTCTGGCTGGCTGCAGCCGGTAGCACCATTCCAATGTACCATCCTCTCGCACGGCTACCGCTCTTATCTGCAGCATCTGGGCGTGGTCCAAGGGAACAGCCGGCACCACTGTGTGCTCAGGCACCACTGTGTGCTCAGGCACCTCTGGCTCTCCATGCAACGCACGCAGCAGGTGCGTTATCATCCCTCCAAATTTGAACTGTTGAATCTTTATCTTCTTAGACCACGTGTTGGCGTTTGCTGAGCTCTTGATGATGTCTGCATAACTCTCTGAGCTTCCCTGATGCCAGCCGTATCACACCGGAGCCTTATCGTGGAATGCCAGGATTCTGCTTTAGTATGGATCATCATGGAGTGCTTCAGCAGTCTCTGTCTCTTTGTTGTTGTTGTTTTGTCAGTCTTCAGATTGTGTTCCACCCACCGAACTCTAGGGAGTGCTTCAGCAGTCTCTTGAGCAGTTTTGTCAAGGATGTCATTTCCTCAACAGTATTGTTTTAGTTAGTCTACTTCATTTTCTTCTTTATTTTGTTGATCGTGATTGCATGTGTTGCGTGCTTTTCTTGACTACTTTGATTTAAGTTCACACTTATTGATGCACTCTTCATTTTCTTGGTAGGTGTTTGAATGCAAACCGAAGCACGTGCAAAAAAGGCACAAGAACAAGCTTCCACATCAATGCCAAATCAAAACTTGCCAGATTTCGATACTCCTTCTCCTCAAATTCGCGTTGATCAACCATCAATAGGGATTATGGATCAACCACCAATAAGAATTGTGGATCAACCAAATCCGAGGAGGTTAGGAAATGTCGTTCGTTCGCAAGAGGAAGACGAAAGACCGGTTGGGGAATACATTGCCTCAACCATCGGACATTATGGATCACCCATATACCTGGAGGAGGGTGATGATAAAGAGTTCCAGATTAAGTCGGAGCTTCTCCACTTGGTATAAAGATGGGGATCGGCTATGTCTTAGCCAAGACGTTAAACTAGGCTTGTGAGTATTTATGCTTTTGTTTTTACTTGATTATAGTATAGAATCGTTGTGGAATTTGTGTTGTGCCGTGTGCCAAATGTTTGATTGGTGGTTTAAGGGTTGTAATTCGTTGATGTTTAGGTTGCACCTTTCTATGTCGTGACTTGTATTGGTATTTTGTATGCAATTTGCTTGACTTGTCGACTTGTGTTTTGATGCGCTTCGATCTGATCTTTTTATGACAATTTTATGGTTTTCGAACTTGTGCTTTTTTTATCTGGCATTTTTCCTTAAACAACTGACTCGACCAAAGGCTGGTCGAATCGATTTTTGCTCTCCACGAATTAAGTCTGATTCGACCAGGGCATTAGGCACATTACTCAGTGATCGTTTGATTCGACTAGTACTAGTCGAATCACTTTTTTTTTTGCCTTGACAGAATCAAGTTTGATTCGTGGAACAAGACTACCATTCCGAAATTGCTTTGATTAGACCACAGCCTAGTCGAATCACTTTATATGCATCCTGAATCACTTTTGATTTGGGCAATTTTGCTACAAAATTTTCGGTTGACTTTGAGAATTTTGTGACTTTAGGCACATTTGTTCGAAACCTTTTTCAAGCACTATAATACAAGTCAATGACTTTTGATTTACACGAGCATACCTAAGTAAACTTCTTATTTCGCACATTTGTTTTCTAATCTTTTGCCAAGCTATATGTTTCGCATTGATTTGTCTATCATAGCTAGCCTTTTCAATTGGTGAATTCAGGTGTTGCGTTAACCTTTTTCTTGAGTTTTAGACTTACCGCAACTGACTAGAGCATTATTCACGGACCTTAGAGAATGTGCATTTGGCTACCTTCACACGAGAGAAGTTCCTTCGAAACTTTATCTTTAATTCTTTTACTTTATATTGCTTAGGGACTAAGCAAATTTGTAAGTGTGGGGTTTTTTGCGCTTGTACTTTATTTGCTTAACGAAATGATTCTATGCTACATGTTTACTTTGCGCGCATTATACTCGCATCATTGTCTTCATCGTAGCTTTAAGTATTGATCACACCAAGTAACGTTTGCTAAGCAATTAAGTAGTACCATTTAAAACAAATTTTTGGAATGAGTTGTGCTTTGAATTCATGAATCATACATTTAAGTTGATTGAAGTTTTTTGTGATGATTCTATTCACATGATTCGGTGTTTTAACTAACTTAGTTCGATTTATATTTAAGCCTTTTTCCGTGCATGAAAAATGATGTTAAGTTTAGCGAGCACAGAAAAAAATAGTTTTCATATAAAAACCTCGTACTTGCTTTTGTTTGCTTTTAGGTGACTTTAACTCCTATTTAGCCTTTACATTTGTTTAGCTCACACTTCATGCTGTATTACATCTCACTTAGGCACATTATCAAGTATTAAGTGCGGGGCAAATAAAACATTTGCGAAAAGAGAAAAATGGGCGCAAGAAAAAAAATTATATTTTTAAGGTTTTACAAAAGTCGAGGGTTAGGCAGGTAAGTTCCCCCTTGAAAGCCTTTTTATAAGCACCAAAATATTATTTGTTTTTTTTGTCAAGGAAAAGTTTTACAAATGCCGAGGGTTAAGAAGGTGAGTTCCTCCTTGAAAGCATTTGTATGAATGTAAAAAAAAAAACCCACTTAATTCTTGACTTTATGCCTTTTCTGCAAGTTCTTTCGCATGTATGTGAGTAAGGCATTTGCATTTCGCTTTTAGGAAACGTCTAAGGTAAGACCCTCGTAATTTATTACTTAAGCATCAAAATTTGTACGAGTGAATTTTAAAATTTTCAATGTCAAAACTCCTCTTCTCTTACGAATTATGACGTATAGTCTAAAACATGAGAATGAGTTTGTTGTCATGAGCTTATGAACTTGTCCTTAGCAAGAATATGTGATTGACTCGACAAAATTTTTGTGTAAGCGACACTTTTCTTCATGCTACTTGTATAGGAAACTGAGCGATAATTTAAATTCAACGAATGCTAGTTTTGATATCAATTCTATGAATACATATTGTCCCAATAAATTGAATGATTCTTATAGTTTGCGTGAAGTGAATGATTTGCACAACTCTTTTATTATGTGGGCTGATAAAGAACTACTTTCTTAGCAAACTATATTTGCACTTTGAACTCTTATGGATGACTGCGAGTAGGATTTGTGAGTATTCCTATTCTGAATACTCTCAGGAGACTATAAATCGTCCACTAGGGTAGCCTAGGGGTTTAAAGGCTTGATGCATATGCTAAATGCATCCGTGATTCCTATGACAGTTAGTTAGAAGTAGATTAATTTTATCTATTTAGTTATTTTAATGTTATGTTGCATGAGTACGAGGTCGATGTGTTTAGAACTTAGGATGGAATGGGAATTAAAACTTAGGATGTTTAGAAGATCAAGCATGTTTATCATAGATAGCGTTTGTGCGCAAGAGTGACACTCGCATTCTATTAGGCTAAGTATAGAGCGGACTTGAGTTATCGATCAATAGACCGAGAGGGTGAGATTAGGAGACTTATGGTCTACGCGGATCAATAGAGTGAGAGTTTGAGAGCCGTGTCTCTTAGGTCCCATTCTAGAGAAGAAGCGAGAGTTGAATCTAGAGTGCATGATATTTAGGCTAGATCTATCAATCGAATTACCTTATGCATGTTTTGCTGTTTTGTGTTGCTAATCGCATGACCTATGGGTGAAATAGGATTCCGACTACGTTTTCTTTAATTACTTCCTTTCAAAACGAATTCAAACTTTTCTTTATTACTTACTAGAGATACCTCGCCTAGATGACAAAACCCCCAATTGTTCTTTAGTAGACTCGCATTAAGCATTACTAGCTAGCTTTAGACTATTCTACGCTTTTCTCTTAGATTCGACCTGAGGTCACTCGGATTATAAATATTGTTTGCGTAGCGTGATTGGACTAGTAACTTTACTACCACAATTTTGACCACGTCAAATTCCGGGCAAGCGTTGGTGATGTCTATTGCGAACATGAAAGAAGGAGAGAGCACAAGGAGACCACCGCTGCTTGAAAATGAAATTATGGCTACTGAAAAGCACGCATGAAAGCCTTCTTGAAGGCCGGAAATGAGAACGCTTGGAGAGCTGTTGCATCCTCTAGTGAAAGACAATGCTGGAGGCATCCGGGCAAGCCTTCATGCTGGACGCATCCTCTAGTGAAAGACAATGCGTGAGTAGCATAAAACAAACCTGAGGATAGGTGGACCGCTAAATATAAAGCTATAGCATCCGGGAATTCAAAGTCTGTCAACGCTATATTTGTTGCTGTTGATGCCAACAATTTCAGGCTGATCTCAAACTGCGACATCGCAAAACAAGCATGTGACATCCTGGAGACATTTCGTGAAGGAACGGATAAGGTGAAGACCTCAAGAAGTCAGATGATCACCTTAAGGTTCAAAAGCTTGAAGATACTGGAAGGAGAAACCATCACTGAGTTCAACGCAAAGCTATGTGACCTATTCGAATGAAGCCTATGCTCTCGGAGAACTGTTACAGGAAGGGAAACTAGTGAGAAAAGTTCTCAGATCCTTGACTTCAAAGTTTGATATGAAGATCGCGGCCATAGAAGAAGCACGGGACATCAAGAACATGAGGCTAGAAGCTCTGATTAGGTACCTGAAACAATTCGAGATGAAGCTGATAGAGGATGCTACACCATCACATGGGAAGTACTTTGGGCTGAAAGCTGAACAAAGGTCGAGCAAGGATCACTTGAGGAGATGTTGCAGTAACTTGCATTGCTGGCCAAAAAAATTGGAAGGATTATGAAGGAACTACACCAAAGACCCCCATCTACTGGACAACTATCTGAGTATAAAAATCGATTCAGGAGAGGAGAAAGTTTTCCAAGGAAGAACAAGAATGTAGATCATAGCTGTTACGAATATGGCATCTGTGACAAAGCGAAAGCTCCCGAGCGGAAGAAGAGGCTACAGTAAACTCTGGTACCAGGAGCTGGTCTTTTCAAATGAAGACTGGCAAAAAAAAGAGGCAGAAGAAGCTATAGCATCATGTGATGACGGGAGCTGGAACAGTTGATCAGAAGGAATCAAGACAAGATCCAGAAGAGGGTATAGCTTCCCCTGAAGGTTCAAGGCTAAAGCTAAATAGAGGAGCTTTGTAGCAGATCTTTCCAGAGGTTCTCGGAGGCCGTCCAGAAGATTTCTTCCGGTGTAGCATTGGTCAATGAAAGCCTAGATGATAGTGATCTTCACCAGAGGCGCAGTTGGCAGAGATGAAGGCCCATAAGATAAGGTTCCAAATTTGGGAACCGAATCTCAACAACTTCTAGAAATCTAGGGAAGGCAGCTTCCAGAAATCTAGGGAAGGTTTTGGAAGGTAGCATTATCGTGTGGGAATCCAGGAGAATTTGGAAGGTAGGATTATCTGCTGGAAAGAGTTGTTACGGTGAAAAAGCTATATAAGCAAGCAGAGATCGAGGCAACGAGTGTGCAAAAAAGAGAGACACACTCGAAGACCGAATCACAGAAGATACACACTGAGGAGAGATCAAAGCAGAGAGTGCTGAATCGCGAGTTGTTTGAGAGCAGAGGAGTAATATGGATTGGAGCAGTCTGATTACTACATTGATTCGAGGCAGTTGACTAGAGCGGAGTCTCGGTTGACAGGTTAAAAGGCAGACAGTCGTGGAGTGGAGCTTGCGCGAACTGACCAAGTGTGCTCCTTGATAGTGACTGGAAGTCATTGATTAAGGGGGAGCTGCGCCCTGTGTTCGACTATTCAGCGAGAAGAGGTTGGAGAAGTCGTCGACAGAAGAGTCAGTGAAATTCGCAACACCTCTGAGATGCAGATTGTGAACAAGCAGTTGCTACAGCACACGCTTGTTCACCAGAATCTGAAGCAACAAGACACATCAAGGAACACTGATTTATTCACCCAGTTGGGCCAACTGCCTATGTCTGGGGAGGACTGTACTCCAGTCCTCAATCCACTAATCTCGAAGGTCTCAAAGTACACTCGGTTACAATCTCCACGCAACCTATGCTACTTAACCTTAAGTGGAACCTAGATCACAATCAGAACAGGCTCTGACTTGTGTCTACACAACCTCCACTTATAACAATCTAGAATAGCTACTGTCTCCACGAACTCAGCCTATTCTAATTAATACCCAGTCGCTGCAGGTTTGATATAGCATCCGCTGTAGCACACAGCTGATGCACTATCTGTCTGCGTCGCTCCAAAGCCTTCCGCTGAGCCGATCGAACGATTCCACGAGAGCTGCACACTCTGGAATACTCCCCCTCACTTAGTGACCTCCTGTCACTAGCGAGAACAGCCGTCCAGACACATGACCGAGTCACCCACTCGTCAGTTCTTCCGTGGCTTTCCTTGATCAACCAACAAGCACTTGCTGCTCCTAATTGGCTTCCAGATCAAGCTTAGATCAGACTCTGCAAGTCCTGATCACTCTCTGCTTCAGTCACCTCAGCTCTGCGCTCACGCTCTGCTCTCGGTGATGATCGAAGATCTTCTCGCACACCAAAACTACTCTCACGGTATTCTGTGTATGCTCTCATGTTTGCTCTCTTCCCTTCGATCACTCTCAACTCTTTGAAGGGCCTCCTTTAAATAGAAACACCCAGTTCCATCATTCACCTTTTTAGCAATTTCCTCCAAAGAGCAATATCTTCTAATTTGTAGGAGATTAGATTTGATTGGCAAAAATCTAATCTTCTACAAACAAATCTTCTTCTTCATCTGGGAATCTCCACTGGAATATTCTCTGCTGAATATTTAGAAACTCTCTTGATGCTCGTTGATGAACTGCCAAGCCCTTTTTCTGAAGATCCGAATAACTGTAGAAGCCCTTTTTCTATAGCTTCCCAAACCAGCTCCTGCTCCTGCTATAGCAGCCGCTTGTTCATTTGTGCTGGTTTTGTCAAACACTGCCATACAGCATCATCAGTCAGCAATTTGGCGGAAGAAGTTGCTGCAGCATCCACTGTAACACATTGTAATAGGATAGATTGTGTCTGAGAGTTCAGGTTGATAGTTATCTGTTACTAGAAGTATGTTGATAGTGTATGCTAGTCTGTGTTGACAGATTGAGCGGAGACTTCAATTGGGTTAGAGTAGTGGTTAGACTAGCATGGCTGAGTTGTTGGAAATAATTGTACTCTAACAGAGATAGTGAAATTTTGAGGACCAAGAGTAGTCCTCCCCAAACGTAGGCTGTTGCCGAACTGGGTAAACAATTCTGTTTGTGTTCTTCAGGTTTGGCAAAAGTTAAGCAATAGCAACTTAGCATCAGAAGTTGCTGAAGCAAACCGTGGGGTGTCGCCTACCGTTACGCAGTGCCAATTTCAAAAGTAGTGAAGAGAGGAAGGACAAACAGAAGGGAATTTACTGTTGGGGATGTGAACGTCTCGGTCACAGGCAATCAGAATGCTCTAGCAACCACAAGAAGATTAAGAAATCTTATGCTGCCAAATGGAGTGATGAGGACTTTGAAGATAGTGAGCATGAAGCTATACCCAAGAACAATCTTGCTCTGACATCAGTGACAGACCACAACTATGATAGCAAAGTCAAGAAAGATACAATGCACAATCCTTCAGATTCAGAAAGCAGCGATGATGAAGAGCTCAAGGAGGAATGCCTCGCTGAAAACTTTTCCCTAATGCATTAGAAGTGTCTGGAAGTGATTAAAGTTAACAATAATCTGAATGCACAAGTGTCTCGGCTAGAAGAGGAAAAAGAAGACTTGCACGAAGCGGTGGATGCTCTAAAGAATGAGCTGAATTGCCTAAACCAGACTGTCACCTCCCTGACGAATCAAGCCAAACAATATGAGGAAGGTTATGTTGTTGTGATGGAAGAAATGAGTCAACACAAAAGAATGGTGAAGATGCTAAATAGTGGATCTAGCAACCTCGATGTCGTTCTAGCATGTCAAAGGTATGGTGGAGAAAAGACTTGCCTTGGCTACACATGTGAAGTTGATTCTGGAAAGATGCAGTTTGTCAAAGCTAAGGAACTAGAACAACCTGACTATGGAGTGCAAAAATTGGATAGGCCAGCCAAACTTCAAACACAGGTTCAGAAGAAATAGCTTGAAAGAAGCAGCCAGTAGATGCTACAGCAACCTGTGCATCAACTTCATGCAAGGAAGTCTTGGAATGATAAACGCATCTGCTACTTCTGCAACCAAAGTGGTCACATACAGCGATTTTGCCCTATCCTTACCAGGTACTGTACAGCTAGACCAGAGAAATAGGCCAAGAAGAAGATCCTATGTCGATGTGTCCTATAGCTCGTCGAATTCAATGTAGGAAGGACGCTGTTATTTCGACACTGGATGCTCAGGACACGTGATCGGGGATCGGACTTGTCTGACTAACATTCAACCATGCAAAAAATAGCACGTGACTTTTGGGAATGAGGTGAAACGGAAAGTGCTTAGAAAGGAAACTCAATGCGTTCAAGGTTTGCCTAAGCCAAAGAATGTTATGCTCATGGATGGGTTAAGAAACACGGCTAGAACAAGAAAAGGAAAACACATTGTAGATGTGAAGGAAGCAGATCCAATGCTGCAGGGAGCAGACCCAGTCATGGAAGATATTGCAGCAACTGCTAGGACACTTCTGTCAGCACTTGAGGCAGCATCAGGCACAAGGATTGTTGGACACCTGAAGGTTGAGTTTGCTCAATTAAGTGCTGAAGCAATGAAGAATCCTAGCCATCGTGCCCAGATTATCAGACTGCTCCGAGATGTGGAGTACACCGTCGATGAGATTCCACCTCCAGTGGATGGAGAAGTGGCGTAGGCCTATTCGCGGAGTTTCGCTTGAGGAGTCCTTGGATTTTTTTCAAATAATGCCAAGGGGGAGATTGTTAAGGTATGTGGCATCCTTGTCAAAATCTGTAAAAGATGATCTAACGAGATGCTACACCATCCTGTGGAGACAACAGCCGGAGCATCGTTGAAGATAGTCCACATTCGATGTCCGGGGAAAGTTCCTAACCGTTTTAGGAATTTCCTGCAACAAAAGATTCCCCAAATCAGTTCTCAAAGCTTGAGTTAAATATATGGTTCCAAAAAAGATTTTTGGAAAGAAAGTTGTTATATCCATATCTCAACGAATTCCAAAGATCTTGGATAGATCTTGGACTACTAAAAGGAGCTTGGAAAGCGCCTAAATCCCAGTGGGACAAGAATTTCTTTAATCCTTGGGCTGCCAGTATATAAGGGCAGTGCCTCTTCGAAAGAAAGATGGCACACACACAGACACAACCACGGAGATATACGCATAAGCAAAGAGCGGGAGCCAAAGGCTAGAGCGCAGAGTTGTGGGTGGAAGAGTTGAGAGAAGATCACGACTAGTAGATTCTGATCTAAGCTTGATCTAAGAACTTCAACTAGAGCGTAGTCTCGTTGAAAGGTCAAGTACTTTCTTTGGCGGATAGTCGCGGAGATGAGCGCTGTCGCGGACTTTCGTGATCAAAGCAGAGTTCCAAGATATTGATAGGAGGTCATTGATCAAGGGGGAGCATCGCCAGAGTCAGGAGAACTCATGAAAGTCTGACTGCTCAGCAGGAAGTTACAGCAAGTAAGTTGCTATAGTATATTTCTATTACACATTATTTTAGAATAGCCTGAGTCTGTGAACTGTAGCTATCTATTACTGGAGTGTGTAGACAGTGTGAGCAAGTCTGTAGGATTAGACTGTGTAGCTAATCTGTGTGATCGGATTGAGCACAGATTACGACTATGTTGAAGTAGAGGTTAAAATAGCGTCGGCTGAGTTTTGGAAGCCTTTTACTTGAACCGAGATAGTGTAATCTTGAGGACCGAGAGAAGTCCTCCCCAGACGTAGGTAGTTGCCGAACTGGATAATCAAAGCTTGTGCGTTCATCAAGTTCGGCCGAAACAAAGAATTCCGCAAAGTGACCCAAAAATTGCTATAGCAACATGCTGTAACCTCTCACCAGTAGCGCACATTATTTAACACAGCTCTTTCATGTTGAGTAACTTGTGGAAAAAAAATTCTCATATCAGCTATAAGTTGTTAACTTTATAATGGATCTTAAAACCATGACTGAGTGTGTATTTATTATCACTAAAAAATTACTGAAGTTTTTTACTTTATTGAAATTTACTAAAGTTTACATATTGGTTTTAGAATTTATTCAATGAATAAAATATTACACAATTTTTTATTTCAAATATTAAATTATGAATGTTGTCGTTAAACATTCATTTTATTAATTTTATTTATCGTTGTTTCAATTTTATTAAATTATTTATCATTTTGTTAAATTATGAAGCATATTGAAGTTTACTGAAATTTAAGTGATAAAGGATTTAAAATTTTAAGTGTGAGAAATTAAATAAACTTAGAAGATGAACCAGTGGTCTTGATCATTCAATATGCATGTTGGATTCAGCACTCTAAAAACAGTGGAAACACATGCATTATAATTCTATTCAATTAGCAAGACCGTCCTGATATTCCAAAGTTAATATCTGAGAAGAGTCTAAGCTCAATTTAACAGGACGTGCATTTCCTGATAGCATTCAACTCTTCTGCAACAAAATGTTGCCCGGATTTTCTTCAAATGAATTGACCTAAAGGACTTGATCGAGAAAGAAACAACAAGGATAGTGATACGTTCACAGCAAGTTGATGCGATCAAGGCTTTCAGAGACATATGGCATTCTAGGTCTCACCTCAGAGTCCAATTCTGTGCAGTTGAGCGCGATGTGGAATGCTGCAACGACTTGCTTTTTGGCATAGACCTCGTGCAAGAGGCTGGAGTCGATAATATCTGACATTGGGCGTTTATCTTGAAAAACCTTCCTCACACGGCTTTCTAGTTCATCCTCATCGCTTTCAGGCCCCACATGCGGCATCTTACCAGTTAGTATCTCTAAAAGTACGATGCCAAAAGAGTATATGTCACATTTCTGAGTGAATTTGCAACCGGAAAATCGAATCTCTGGGGCTGAATAGACAAGTGAAGCTCGTGGGACTTTTAGACCCTTAAGGATGCCGTGGCTCAGACTTTGTTGCTTTAGAGTTTGGTTGAAGAGCTTGGATGTTCCAGAAATAAGATGAGTCAATCCAAAGCCTGAGATGTAGGGCTGTAAATCATCTCCAAGAAGGATTTTGGATGACTTTAAGTTGCCGTGTACATGTCCACGAGGGCTGTTCTCATGGATATGCATGAGACCTCTTGCAATGCCTTGGGCTATTTTCAACCTTGAAGGCCAAGATAATGGTGAGAACTGGCTAGAAGCCCCTCCTGAAAAGAAAAGTGCAAATCTGGATAAATATCATTTGAAACAAAACAAAAGTACAAACTAGCGTATCTCTGAAAGCAATTTTCATCATCCAGATGACAATTGGAGGACAATGATAGTATGAAAATTATCTTAAACTCGCAACGTGATCAATCATAGGATGTATTCTCAGATTTTTTTGCCACCTTAAACAATCCAAAAAACAAAAAAATAATCAAATAGAACCATGAATAAAAGGCCTACCATGCAAGGCAGTGTGCAGACTCCCATTGTTAAAGAAATCGGAAACCAGCAGTTTCTCATCATCCGCATAATAATAAGCTCTCAACCTCACCAAATTCCAATCTTGGACTCTCCCAATTGCCTCCACCTCAGCCGCAAACTCTTTAAACTTCCACCCAGCGTCACTCTCGCTCAGCCTCCTCACGGCCACCACCGCCCCACTACCACACACCACCTTGTATAAAATCCCACCTTGACTCTTCGCCACCACGTAAGCTGAGCCTCTCAGCAGGTCTTCCAACTCCAAGTTAAACCTTTCATCAAGAACGACGAATTTACCCTTTTGCCCTTCCTCGACCGTCATGACCTTGTCGGAAGTTGGCTTGCCGATTTTGTCCCCGTCGTTGTTGCTTCTCCGCTTTTTATTGATCATCCAGACGGATACTGACACGGCGGCGGCGAGGATCGAGACGCCGGAGATGATTGGAATAGCCATTGTAACAGCTCCTGTCCGTCTCTGCTCTTGATCTTCTCCTGCTGCCGTTGCGTTGTCGGCTCCGTTTGGGAGTTTAGAATTTGGAACTGAAAGAGGGTTTTCGGGTGAAGAAGACTTGGTGGGTCCAACACCAGGACATGGAGTTTGCAGCGGGAAGCCACAGAGTCTGGGGTTGCCTGAGAACGCTGTCGGGCCTTGATTCAGCAGCGACCCCGTTTGCGGAATTTCACCGGTGAGATTGTTGTGCCGAAGATCTAGACTCGCCTTCACCGGAAACTTCCCGTACGATTCCGGAATATCGCCCGAAAACTCATTAAAAGACAAATTCACTGTCCCCGCGAGGAGTGAGAGATCCGGGAGCGAGCCGTTGAGCTGATTGGAAGACAAGTCCAGGTGAGTCAAGTACTTCAACGATTTGATCTGTGCCGGGACTGGTCCGGCAAGGAAGTTACGCGAAAGATCGATGTGCGTCAATGACGTGGCATTGAAGAGGCGCGCCGGGATTGTTTTCGAGAAACTGTTGTTTCCTAATCTGATTCGCTGCAGCGAGTCGAGCAGGCCGATCTCGGAGGGGATGTAGCCGGTGAGGCCCATGGAAGGCAGAGAGAGCTCCGTCACAAGATAATTCAAACAAGTAACTCCAACCCAACGGCAGGGATTCCGATGGGAGGCTGACCAAGTTTTGAGAGTTTTAGTTGGGTCGGTGGTTATGGCGGATTTGAGAGCGAGGAGAGCTAGGCCGTCGGAATTGAGGGAGTGGGATGAAGAAGGGAGAAGAAGAAGAAGAAGGATAACAAATGTGAGAAGTGAGAATGAGTGGAGACCCATTAAAGAAGGGGTTGAGCTGTCGGCGGTGATGAATGATGTTCGGCGACAATCAATCAGTTTGGTGCAACGAGGAGTTGCAGAGATGTTGTGGAGGAAGAAGAAGACGATGCTCGTCAAATTTGAATTTGATATGCAGCAGAGGGAGCAATAAGTGAAGGGACTGAGGCTCCGTTCTCGAGGCCTTTTTTTTTTTTGAATTTTATGACAAAAATGAAATAATTTCAATAAATAAATATTCTCAGAACTCCTCCATCTAATCACAAAACAAATCAATATATTATAAACTTCATGTCACAGGTTCGATGGGTGTTGGGATTAAGGCTCTAACGGGGTGGATTTAAAAAAAAAAAATCGCAAACCAAACCAATCGCCAAAACTCAACATGGCTCTGGCCTTGGCTCCATCTCAATTTTGAAGAACAAAATGCCTTCAAGTCGACACGATCCCAAGGACCAAGGCAAAACTATGGGCACGGTGGCGCCAGTTCTGCTACAGTTTCCAAAATTGTATTTTTAAAATGATATATTTTTTTTAAATAATCATTCTATTTTCTTTTCACAAATTGCTTTTTCATTTACTCTCTGGAAAATTATCAAGCTCCCTATCTCATCTTGGCTCCCATCTCAGCCGGCGCCTCCATCTAGTGATCCTTGTCCATCATCCTCCACGGCAAGACCGATATCGACTCCACCATCATCACTCTACCTAGCTTCTTGGACATGCACATTCGACCTTCAATTGAAACTCAACTATGAAACAGTGGTTAATTATTTTGGGGTCGTTCCTTGATAATCGAGAGCCCAAGGGACCCCAGAGTAATTTTCCATTTTTGTACAGTATATATAAGTTTTTTTTCTCGTCAATGAAATGCTGAGTTTTCTCCCAATTTCAAAAATGAGTTCTCGCGCCTTTCATTGTTTTATCGTCTTCTCCAGTGGATTTTGGCGATTTCCAGCTCGTCTAAATTTGGTCGATCAACATGGTATCAAATCGGGATTAATGTACTGATACGCACTCGTTTCTTGATGTTGATCAGTAGTTAAGTAGCTCTAATTGCATTCTATGTATATATAGCAAGTTGTTCAATTGCGAATTTGATAGCATCATGCATCCTTGGGATGATCACACACACACACATTACCCTGTATAGCTAATCTGTGTGATCAGATTGAACACAAGTTCCAGCTAGGTTAGAAGTAGAGGTTGTTCTAGCATAGGATTGGAACGGAATCCTTTGTACTTTAATCAGGAATAGTGGAATCTTGAGAACCGAGAGCTATCCTCCCTAGACGTAGGTTGTTGTCGAACTGGGTGAACAAGTTTGTTTGTGTTCTTCAGATTTTGTCGAACCAAAGGGTTAGCAACTTAGCGGAAGAAATTGCTGAAGCATCTTGTGGTATCTCGTCACCAGCAATGCAGTGCACATTTCAGACAAAATTGCCGTATTATGAGAATGATCTCGTAAAGATTATGATTTATCACATTCCACTATGATTAAAAATGAACCTAATCAAAAAAATAAATTTTGTTAAAAATAATTTAAAAGAAGAGTATGATATACCCATTAATTTAGAAGCACTTAATAAGTTGATCATACCAAAAATTGAACCAAGTATAATACACAAACTAGGGACTTTTGAAAAATAGGGAATTAAACAATTAATAAATTTGCTAAGTCAAGAATGTAGCTGGACTAATCTTGTTTTGTACGATCCATCAACCTCTCAAACGTGATGCATATTGTGATATTGAGATACGTAAGTCGGACAGGCCTGTTCTTTAGCCATTAAATTTTCAGCACTTAAGTTAAGTTAAGGTAAGTTAAGTTAAGTTCAGTTAAGTTCAGTTAAGTTAAGGTAAGTTAAGTTAAGTTAAGGTAAGTTAAGTTAAGTTAAGGTAAGTTAAGTTAAGTTAAGGTAAGTTAAGTTAAGTTAAGTTAAGTACTACCCATCACCCCAATCCACCATCACACCCCACCACCACCACTCCAACCTACCACCACCACCACTCCAACCTACCACCACCACCACCACCCCAACCACACCACCACCACCCCCACCCCCACCACCAACACCCCAACCCACCACCACCAACCCACCACCCCAACCACACCACCACCATCACAACCACCCATCCCCCACCCCCACCAACAACACCCAAACCCACCACCCCAACCACAACACCACACCATCACCACCACCACCCCAACCACCCCACCCCCACACTACCACCCCAACCACACCACCACTCCAACCACACCACCACCACCACCCCAACAACACCACCACACTACCACCACCCCAACCCACCACCACCACCCCCATTACCACCACCACCAACCCACCACCACAACCCCAACCCAACACCACCAACACCCCCACCACCACAACCCCCACCACCACCAACACCCCCACCACCACAACCCCAACCCACCACCCCAACTATACCACCACCACCATAAAAATATGTTTGTAAAAGTACTTAAGTTAAGTTAAGTTAAGTTAAGGTAAGTTCAGTTAAGTTAAGTTAAATTCAGTTAAGTTAAGGTAAGTTAAGTTAAGTTAAGGTAAGTTAAGTTAAGTTAAGGTAAGTTAAGTTAAGTTAAGTTAAGTTAAATTAAGCATAAGTTAAGGTCTAAAGAACAGGCCCTAAGAATGATTATAAAGAAGATGTTGATGAGATAGTGGGGCACACTAAATTAATTTAAATAGGGGAGTTATTTGTAATATTCACTAGTTCAGGGACTCATATGTATTTCAATTTTAGGATGTCTTTTGTATATATACAAAGCCTATGGATCGAATTGTAATTCTCAATATTCAAAAATATGCTGTATACCAAAATTTTAATTTTTTGCTTTTGTACAATTTATTCTATTTTTACAACATTTTAGTAAAACAATTCCCTTATGTCCCTTTTTTTCTTATAAAAATGTCGTTTGTAAACCCGATCACGCTGCGCCGATATTCCTTCGCCATCATTCCCCACTATAGTGGCGAAGGATGGCGAAGAAATCTTTCACATTTGGTTGTGAGAGAACCTTTCTTCTGCTTCCTGAATTCCAGATATTCCTGGTAATCTCTGTCTTGAGGGAAATCCGCGGCTATTAGCCTTCTATTCCCATGTTGAGTCAAAATATCTGGCTATTTTCCACGACCTCTACCTCCTCTGTAAGGAGGTATCTCCTCATATAGGAGGAAGAACTTTTCCTCCTCTATAAGAGGAAGGACCTCTCCCCTGAGGGATGTTCCATCAAAATGAGCTTGCCATTTAGCAAATATTTGTTTAGAGACATCATGCTTAAAGTATTTATTAAACATAAATCTAGTAGATTTGTAATCATTTTTATAATAAACTTTTAATTATATAAATCATCCTAAAACTTCAAAACGCATTTAATAAAATTGCAAGAATTTTCTTGGCAATAGTAGCATAATTCTTTTGTGCATTGTTTCATTTTCCAGAATTAAATCTAACAAGGTATTCTTGTTCAGTTCCTGAATTTATTTATTTTAAAATTCCTCAAAAGCTAATATCAAATGCAGTTCCGTTTCAAAAATTTTCTCCCAATATGTGTTAGGCAACATTAAACAAGGTAAACATTTTACTTATTCTTAGTTTTCTTTTCACAACTTCAGTATGTTGTTCAACCCGTATGTTTGGCTTTTTCTCAAATCTATTAGATAGGATAGTAGTGTCTATGGCAAGGTCTTTATAATATGCAGAAATATAGTTTAAGACTACCAAGAAATCTCTATTACTGAGTTTTATCAATTATGATATGAGGAAATTTATCATCAAATTTAATACTTCTGTTTATAAGAATTATATTCTCTTTTCCAATATTAGGACCAACAAATCTAAAGTTTGTCTGAGGGCATTTTTGGTTTAAATATTACTAGGCCATTATTATGATTTATTTCTGTAAACATCCTTAAATGTTTAAATGTATTTTATTATCTTTAGAAAAGACAAGAATGTCATCAATATAAACATTAGTAAACTCACTGTAGGGAGTAAAAATATCATTCATAATCTTTTGAAATACAGAAGTAGCGTTCTTTAAACCAAAATGCATAACATTCCTCAAGTTGTCCAAATGGGACATTAAAAACTATCTTATATCTATCAACACTATGAATTTGAATTTATCAATAACCTGATTTTAAATTAAAGTTTGAAAAGATAATAGATTCATATAATTTGTCTAATAAATCTTTTTATTAGGGATAAGATATTTAATTCATTTAAGAACCTTATTAAAGGGTTGATAGTTTATTACGAGTCTAGGAACCGCCGTTCCTGCTCATTATGTTTATTAACTTAGAAAGTTGTACAAGACCAATGTGACTTAGATGGATTTATTAATCATTTTTGCGATAAATTTTTAATTTCTTTTTGACTCTGCTGCTGATTACGAATTACAGCTTCTGTTGTAGCACTCGCTGTATCTTTCTGCGGAATTTGTTCTTCTAGCTGAATAAGAAAGATAGATAATGTGTTCACCCAGTTCGGCAACTTGCCTACGTCTGAGGAGGATCACACTCTAATCCTCAAGATTTCACTATCACCGTTTAAAATACAAAGGACTCAAACCTCTATTTCTCACCTAGCTAAACTCTCTATTCGCAATTTGATCACACCGATTTGCCCAAGGCCTGATCACATAGACTCTCTTCGTGTAACCTACACACTTTCAGTAAAAACAGCTACAGACCTAACACTCAGACTTAGCCTATCATATTACAATGTGTAGTAGATGGAATGCTATAGCACACTCTCTAGCAAAGTTGCTGTAACTTCTGTCTGACTATTCTAACACACTCTATCAAACAGTCGGACACACTCTGAGTTCTGCAAACTCAGACCTTGCTCTCCCTAGATCAACGACCGCCTGTCAATATCGGGTAGTAGCGATCAGTTCTCCAACGGCCTACGATAGAACCAGTCCGCAGCTGTTCTCCGAAGCAACTCTGTCAGCCTTCCGCTATCAACTCTTATTGTGCGTTTTCTCTGCTTCGGTTTCTCTATCGATGCTCTCTGCCCTTCTTGTATAGCTTCATCAAGTACCAGCTTTGGAAAACTTGTTGCCTTTGAATTCCCAGGGCCACTTAGCATCACTTGAATCTTCTCTTGGATTCTTACGGAGTTTGTTAGTATTTGGTTTCTTAAAATTGGAATTTAGAAACCTTATCTTTAAGGAATACTTCCCGCCGCGTGATGACGTCTGCTGATTTTTTTGATGACGTTTGCACAGCTCCTTGATCCTCTGAGATAAAAGCAGCACCTCTTTGGACACTCTCCTTGCACACTCGCCCATTCTGCTCTAGCTTCAAATCAACACAGGTTGATATAGCAAAATCTGTCAATTGTCTGTTGCCCAGTTTGCCCCAACTATTGTGGTCCACAGAGTGTTGTAGCAGTTTCTTATGCTTGGTTGTTGTATCTGGTTGCTGTTTTGTCAGTCTTCAGATTGTACTCCAGCTGCAAATCTTCAGGGACTTTTGTAACAGTTTCTTGTGCAGTTTGTTAAGGATGTCATTCTTCAACAATCTCCCTCTTGACATTTTTGATAAAACCTCAGCAATACTATCAATAGCCTCATCAACAAAATCTTCTCCTCCTTTTGGTCACAAATGGCAGGGGTCCTTGGCGAATATGTCTACGCCTCTTCTCCACTGGGTGTTCGACTGATATGGTGTGAGATATTCATTGCAAAATCCTTTATTACTTCTGACTTTTGTTTTTCTATTTGACATTCCCCACAAACTATGGTCAATTCTCATTTGATCATTGAAATTTCTAGACTTTGCCTTTATCCGTTCCATGATCATTACACTCTTCAGCTTGGGCGGAATATTCATGTTTATAGTCCCTTTGCTGAGAGTTCTCCCTTTTAGTGTATTCCCAAGCATCATGATTTGGTCTTTGCAGGGCTGAATATTTGTCAAGTAGTTTCTGCTTCTAGTCGAGTGTCTCCGATGACTAACCTGGGATTGTCTCTGTGGCCTCCAGTATTTGTTGAGTATCGAACAGACCCTTTGGATGTGACCAACTTGATAGTAGAAGTAGCAAAAATATCCTGTCGAGTTCTAGCTACGCGCTGCACAGGTTGCTGTAGTATCTTCTTGCTTTTTCTTCAGAACCTATTTTTGCTGTTCAGCTGGCGTCTCCTTGCTTTGCACTTCTGGTTCAGCACCTTCTATTTCCATAGCCTTAACAAAAGTGGTCACTCCAGTGCCATCCTCTCCCGTGTAGCCGAGTTCTGCATTGCCTCATCCATACCTTCGAGACGCTAGTAAGTTGCCCAAGTTGCTCAACCCATTGTTGAGCATCTTCGCTGTTCTTTTGTGGAAATTGAGATCTTCCATCGTAGCCGCATACTCCTCCTGTTGTTGGTTGGACTGCTTGGTCATAGAGGCAATGGTCTTCAGCAGCTCCTCTCGTTCACTTTTCAAGCAAGATATCTTTGCAAACAACCCCTTGTTGATCTCAATGAATATGAATTCCAGCCATTTCTTGTGCATAAGGGTAAACTTAGTTGCAATGGGATCCTCGATGATTTTCTCATCATCACTGTTGTCTGTCTCTTTACCACCACAAACAATATCTGACTTTACCGAACCGGTGTTTTGTGAAGTTGTTAAAGTGGTCAGAGCAACATTGCTCTTTTGTTCAGCACCGTCTGCGTCGCTCCAGTTTGCAATAAGGGATTTGTTCTTCTTTTGATAGCTCGACATTCAGACTGTCTGTGGCCATAGCCTTCACATTCCCAACATTGGATCCCCTTCTGCTTATCCTTCCCTTCTTCTCTACTTTGATCGGCATTCTTGTTTCTTCTTTGGGAATTGTCTCCTCTCCTGGACTGATTTCTCCCTCTTGATTTCTAGCATGCATATGAAGGTTTTTCATCCAATTTGAAGCTACCAAAGTTCTTGACTAGCAGGGACAGTTGTTGCCATATATCATCTTGGACAGTCTCCTTCTCCTTTGTCTCAGCTTTTAGCCCAAGGTTTTTCCCAGAGAGTGGTGTAGCATCCTCTGAGTTTCATCTCAAACTGTCTCAATGAACCAATCAGTGGCTCCAGCCTCATGTTCTTGACATCTTGAGCTTCTTCTATGATTGTGACCTTCATATCAAACTCGATGTCAGGGTTCGAAGAACTTTTCTAACTAACTTCAATTCTTGCATCGGTTCTTCGATGGCATAAGCTTCATTTGATAGGTCACAAAGCTTGGCATTAAATTCACTGAAGGTTTCTCCCTCTAGCATCCTCAAGCTTTCAAATCTTGAGGTGATCATCTGAATTCTCAAGCTCTTCACCTTGTCTGTCCCTCATGAGCTGTCTCAAGGGTATCCCAAGCTCTTCACCTTGTCTGTTCTTCATGAGCGGCAAATATTATATTGAGGGATTTGGGGTTTCCGGATGCTGTAGCAACTTCTTTAGTAGTCCATCTCTCTTTAAATTTCTTATGTGTTACTCCTTTATCATAAATCACCAATAGAAGTGCCCATTCCGAGATCATAGCTCTCCGTGCCTTCTCATCCATGACCTTCAAGAATTCTTTCATTCGAGCTTTCCAATACCCATAATTACATTCTTTGAGCAACGGGGTCTGATTATGCTTTGTCATTCCTTCATGGCGGCCGTAGATGTTAGGAACGCACTCCCGGATGTCACTCCGTGTGTACAGTGATCGGCTCTGATACCAATTGAAATTTGACTACGCTGCTAATTACGAGTTACAGCTTCTAGAGTTACAACTTCTGCTGTAGCGCTCGCTGTATCTTTCTACCGAATTTTTTCTTCTGGCTGAATAAGAAATAGATAATTTGTTCACCCAATTCGGTAACTTGCCTATGTCTGGGGAGGATCACACTTCAATCCTCAAGATTTCACTATCACGGTTTAAAGTACAAAGGACTCTAACCTCTACTTCTCACCTAGCTGAAATCTCTATTTGCAATTTGATCACACCGATTTGCCCGAAGTCTGATCACACATACTCGCTTCGTGCTACCACCACACTTCCAGTAAAGAACAGCTATAGACATGTCGCTCAGACTTAGCCTATTCTATTACAATGTGTAGTAGACGGAATGCTGTAGCACACTCTCTAGCAGAGTTGCTGTAACTTTTGTCACTGACTATTCTAACACCCTCTGTCAAACAGTCGGACACACTCTGAGTTTTGCAAAACTCAGACCTGGCTCCCCCTCGATCAATGACTTCTGTCAATATCGGGTAGCAGTGATCAGCTCTCCTACAACCTGCGACAGGACCTATTCGCAACTATTCTCCGAAGAAACTGATTGATCCTTCAACGTGCCAAGCTCCAGTTGAATTCTAAGGATCAATGCTAGATCAAACTCAGTGATTTTTAATCTCTTCTGCGCATAATAAAACTTTGTCATCCTTCCGCTATGAACTCTTGTTGTGTGATTCTCTGCTTAGGTTTCTTGATCGTTGCTCAAAGAACCGCCTCTCCCTTCTTTCATAGCTTCATCAAGTATCAGCTTTGGAAAACTTGTTGCCTTTGAATTCCCAGGGCCACTTAGCATCACTTGAATCTTCTCCTGGATTCTTGCAGAGTTTGTTGGGATTTGGTTTCCTAAAACTGGAATTTAGAAACCTTATCTTTAAGGAATACTTCCGCCGCTTGACGATGTCTGCTAATCTTTTGATGATGTTTGCACAGTTCCTTGATCCTCTGAGATAACAACAACACCTCGCTAGACGCTCTCAGTGCACACTCGCTCATTCTGCTCTAACTTCAAATAACCACGGGTTGCTATAGCAGAATCTGTCAATTGTCCGTTGCCCAGTTTACCTCAGCTATTGTGGTCCATAAACATTGTTGAAATTGTGGTAGTATAAATACTAGTCCTGTCACGGCACGTAAATAATATTTATAATCCGAGTGACCTCGAGTCGAACCCAAGAGAAAAGCCTAGATTAGTCTAAAGTTAGCTAGTAATGCCTAATATCAACCTCTTGGTCTATTGATAGTTAACTAAAGTCCGCTCTATGGTTAGCCTAAGAGATTGCCAATGTCACTCTCGCGCACAAAAGCTATCTAAAATAATTATGCTTGATCTTCTAAACCACCTAAGTTTAATTCTCATTCCATCCCTAGGTGCTTTATCTATTCATATCTATTCATACTCATTCATGTGTTTCGTCTAACACTTGGCGTGCATAGAATTAACATGAATAACAAGCATAAGAATTTTCAGCCAAACTTCACTCATATAGATAAAAGAATTTGTTTTGTATTACAATCTAACATAAGAGATCCATAAGGATCCCAACTACAATGGGACTACTCACTCATGGTGAATTTGAAACAAAACATAATTTTTAATTGAAATTATTCACCAATTGGATGCAAAGAAGTAGTGGTTGAGTAGTGGGTTGATGTCGAATCCTCAATTGCGTGTGTTTTCTCCAAATCTTCGACAATTCTCCAAGTCGTGCAAGAGTAATCGCCTAGGGTTTTCGAAATTGGAAGAAGCCCTTTTAAATTTGCATCTCTTTCTTATTTATACTGTTCCAGAAAATTACCAAACTACCCGCGGTGCCCGAATCAGTTGATTCGGACAAGCCTTGTTCAGTTGATTCGGACAGGGTGTCCGAATCAAATACTCCGTGCAGTTTCGTAGCTGGGCGAATCAGTCTTCCTCGGCCGAATCACTTTTGATTCGGTCAAACCTTGTTTGATTCAGTCAAAAACCCTTATAGAGCCAAACTGATCTGGGCGGAACACTTCTTCTTGGCCGAATCACTTTTGATTCGGTCAAGTCTTGTCAAACTTCTCCTCGAGTCAGATTGATCCGTGCAACTGGAGAGGGCAATTTGGCCAAGCCTTGTCTGAATCAAATCTGACTCGAACACCCCTCTGGTCGAGTCACTTTTTTAGCTTGCCTCAATCTTGCTCATTCTTGCTCTCGATCGACCGGAATTCATCCAGATTTTCTTCGGGCCACTTCATATCGTGGGGTACGCATTTTTAACCTGAAATGGACAAAGAAAGCATCAAATGACTTTTAAAAATAATGGAACAAACAAGAAGTAACGGGAAAATGTGGACAAATACAAGGTCATTTGTCCGCTCATCAGTCCACAGAGTGCTGTAGCAATTCTTGTGCTTGGTTGTTATATCTTGTTGCTGTTTTGTCAATCTTCAGATTGTGCTCCTGCTGCAAATCTTCAGGGAGTGCTGTAGTAGTTTCTTGTGCAATTTTGTCAAGGATGTCATTCCTCAACAATTGGCAAGGTTTAGTTTTTGTTGAAATTTTTTGTTCATCAATTCCTTCCTCATAAAGAAAAGAAACAACATGTTTCTTTCTGTCCCAAAAGGCATTTGGATGATCGTTAAGATATTTATTGAGAATTGATTAATTAGTAACGTAATTTTATCTTTTAATTTTAGGTTTTCAAGTGTTTCTTCAATCGTAAGAATACTTACTTCTTATTTTAGTAAATATAATTGGTTGTCCTTAGCAGATCTATTGTCATAAACTTCACGTAAAACCTTTGTTAAAGGTTCAAATATAAATTTTAGTAGAATATTTTTCCCTACCAAAGGTCATATGATTCCTTGTGAATAAATGATCACGCGTGGTTGTACGCGTCAAATTAATCCTTCCTTCTCCACTTAGTATAGTGGCTAAGTCAGGGTCAATCCCACAAAGAGCAAGCAGACTCGTTTTAGCTAGCAACCTACAACTTACGAAATTGGGGTTGTGAGTGATTAGGTTGCGCAGGTGCGCGAATGAACAGTGGTGAAAGCAGAGTTGCACGATACGTGCGCAGGCAGTAGATTTTAAGTACTATGACTATGAAGAGTATCGGTACAAACAATCCTCTATGATTGTATCCCTTATCATCGACTCTAAACATCTATAGTGCAGTTCTACTTAAGTTAGTGTCCGATCAAGGCTTCCTAACGTGCGCGCATGTTCCGATCAAAGTTCATGAGCTATTAATTCCTGAAACTAGTCTAAACAGCCATGAATCCTATCACAATAGCAGCTGAGTATCCTAGTGTGTTACTTCTAGTTGTCACCGTCAAGCTATCAACTAGTTTAACATACAATAACTAGCAATTAGAATAAGATTGCGGTTCAAGGCTTCCTTTATTCGCACAACTAATTATCACCCATATGCATAGAATTAATATAAGTAGATGTACCAAGCATTAAGAACAAGTCTCAAAGGAAATACTTCATAGAATCATGCCCAACCGATACAAGGTGTGTAGCTAGACATGCTAGAAACAAACATCATAGCAATAACAAATAAAACTAAAGCAGTAAGAGAAACGTAGCAGGTTGGCGCAATTGCGCGTTGCTGTTCTCGGCTGGCGCAGGTGGTTCGCGCAGAGTCCGGCTGAAGTAGCTCGTATGTTTTTCTGCTGAGTGTCCTTCTCTCTATCTGCTCTCTCTGCCCCTGTAACCCTAGCTTCCCTCTTCTTATATAGTGGTCTTGAAGCCCAAGGAATGCTTAGATTTGGCCCGAGAGACTTTTAGCAACTTCCCAAATCTAGGAGATCAATATTTCGAAACTCTGCCATTCTGTGCACGCTGATTGCGCTACTCGCTTTGCGCAGTCGGTTTGCGCACTGCAGTCCGAAACAGCTATCTCCTTTTGCGCTGGTAGCTCCGCAGATCATGCATTGCACTCTAAAAAACGTCCGTTAGCGCACATCTGACTTATGCTCCTGTTTTATCCTGAAATACAAAAATACCGAAAACCAGTAATCTTGTATACAAAATATGCAAACAAGCACAGTGTTAAGATCTAAATAGCGCATATAACTAGGCTCTATCAATAAACGATTTTTTAAAAGGATAAATAGTTGTTAGGAACGGTGTTTCACGTATTACTTGGTTAGTTATATCTTTTTCTAATAATAAACTAGTTAGTATGCATTTTTATCAATACATAATTTTAATTTGGGTAATTTATAATTAACCGGATGTTTATTTCCTCATCCATGAGACAACATATGAGTTGTTTTGTGAAAATACTGTGTCGAAATAAAGCCTTCTTGAATTACGTTTGTTGAGGATATGACATCCTTAACAAAATAGCTCAAGAAACTGGTGAAGCACTCCTTGAAGATTGGTGGATGGAGCACAATTTGAAAACTGACAAAACAACAACAACAAAGAGCCAGAGTCTGCTTCAGCAATCCCTGAAGATCTGAAGCTGAGACACTTTTGAAGAATGGGCAAGAGGCAGCTATGAAGAGACGGAGTTTGCTTCAACACTTTGTGATGATCCAGAGCTAGAGCAGAATAGGCCGGCGTTGCACCGTGAGGCTCCGTCTTGATCTGGCTCGCACCGGGGAAGCTCAGCGAGGTATGCAGATGTCATCAAGAGCTCATCAGTCGCAGCACGTGCTCAAAAAGATACAGATCCAAGGGGTTCAAATTTGGCAACAAATTCTTCAACAAATTTGCTAGAATCTTGAAGAAGATTCTGATAATGTTTCTTGGGGCTTTTGGGGGTACGAGTGCATAAAAAGGAGTGCAGAGGGCAGCAATACAACACACAATCAGAGAGAGAAAACACAGAGCGCAAAAGAAGAGCACACGGTGAGATTAACTCATGGTAGCAGGGTTTTATACACTGAGTTAAAGGCTTGTATTGCACAGAGGAATCCGAACTCGTGGAGTTTGATTCTGGACTAGTTCTGAGTTCAACTGGAGGCTGCTCGTTGGAGGAACAATCAGGAGCTCAGTGATCAGCCGCGGACAGGCAGTGTCGCGGGCTGATGAGAAGTGATCGAGGCTACCTAATATTGACATAGTGTATCAATGATTGAGTGGGAGCTAAGGCTGAGTTTGAAGAACTCAGAGGGTCCAACTACTTGTCGGGAGAGCTTGGAGTATCGTGAATCTATGATATAGCAACTCTGGTGAAGAGTGTGCTTAAGCATTCCATGAGCTATACACTATAATAGAATAGGCTGAGTTTGAGAGGTAGAACTGTAGTTATTTATTACTGAGAGTGTGTAGAGTACACGAAGAGAGTCTGTGAGATCAGACTGCTTGCTAGTCTAGGAGATTAGACTGAGCTTTAAATTTCGGCTAGGTGAGAAGTAGAGGTGTGAGTCCTTGTACTTCGAACTGTGATGGAGGATCTTGAGGATCGAAGCATCCTCCCCAGACGTAGGCAAGTTGCTGAAGTGGGTGAACAAATGCTGTGTCTTTCTTTTTCTGACAATAGAATAATTCAACAGAAAGATACAGAGAGTGCTTAAGCAGAAGCTATATCCCTGCATCAGCAACAAAGTACAATTTCAACGTTTAAGTCTTGTCTACTATCAAAAAGAGCAGAACATTTCTTTGATTAGTAACTATCTATTAACAGAGTGATTTAAATACGCCATTTCTAAGTTATGAACATTTCCATAGTAGACAAAAAGTATTTGCCTAACTCTATATTGTATACTTCTCTCTCAAAAGTCATAAATTATTTACATTTTCCTTTTTCAAGTCTAGAAATTCTCTTATCTAGTTTTTTGTTTTCTAATTTTAAATCTTGAATTTCATTTTTGAGGTTATCAATCTCAATGATCAAATCATAAATTGATGTAGAATTTTCTACTTCTTTCTTTTGCCTAATCCGTTAAAAACTTCAGTCATAAGATATGGCTCATGAGGAATAACCATTTCTTTTCTGACATCTTGATCCTTAAAAGTACCTGAAATAGTTTCTAATTGATCAATTATTTTTTATCTTATTCCGGATCTTTAATTGTCTTAAGTAATTCCATAGAATTACTATGGTTTAAGACATTAATCTTCAAATCTTAAAATTGTGCCTGTATTTAATATAACTATTCATCATCCATGTTGTCATCAGATTTTCTTATTTGAACAAGATTGTCCGAGAATACAAGATTCACAATCTGATTCTGAATCTGATATTTTATCTTTATGTTGTAAGATTTTAAGATCTTCACTAGTAGTTGAATATTCAGTTGATTTTGAATCTGAACACTCATCTAACCTAAGCAAAATTTTAGAAAAGATTCCCTCGATCCTTTCATCTTCTTCAAGACTACTGATTTTCTTTTTTACTCAACATGTCCTGGCATAATGCACATGTCTTTCCACATTCTTGCAAATTATTAATCCATTTTTCTCTCATTTCTTTTCTCCCCTATTGTGTTTACACTACTTTTATCCTATATTTCCTTTTTAGAATATTTCTTTTTCTTCTTATAATAAAGCTTATAATTCCTAATAGGTTTTCTAGGTTTACTAGAATAAGATTTGTCAATAGCAAACTGATCACATAATTGACCTAATTGTTATATTTCTATAAGTTTTAATCTCTTTATTTGTTGATTTAATATTATTTCATTACATAAGGAAATTCTTTCTTAGGTACAAATTCCAATAAGTTTTCCATGAGTATAATGTTTACATGGAATATGATCATAATTCTGCTTTAAGATTCTTCTGATTCTTTCCTCAAATAAGCTTGGTAATCCAACAGTAAATTTTGGTTTCCATTGGCTGTTATTACCCTTTGGGAGTTCCATAACTCCGCCCAGAAAAGTATCTTTAAATCTGACGGCACGTCGTTGTACGCCAAAATTAAATTTATATTACATACTTACTAGCTAGTGATATGCAAAGGTCGAACTCAAAGAGAGCAACCAATCATCGATCGAACACGTATCAACTACTAAAACTACTATTCTAGTCTAACAATCCTGCTAAGGTAATTCTACTTCAATGTTCTATCTACTCTTAACTGCTAAGTCCTCGAATAGGTTAACTATTGCTCGACTAACAATACCAAATTAGTTCTACCGCAAGGCTTTGCTAACAGGGCAGTTCAATTAAGTATCACGCAATAGATATCAATTCAGTTTCACCTCTGAGCTATGCTAACTTGATGATCAGAGCATGCAATTCACACAAAGATCTGTAATTCATTAAATTGAATTATGAAATATGTGGCTGCACATTGGCATGTTGAACAAAAATGTACAAACCGGATGTTCAAGGTGTTGTACAAGCGACCAATGCTGTACAACCTCGAAGGGAGATTCCGTCAAAACACGTGCGAAAAATCAGCATATATGGTTTAAAGATAACATCAATTAAATCGCAATAAATATTCAAAGGATATTCAAAGGAGTCAACAAACAAATCTCAGAAGATACAAAGGATATTCAAAGGAATAAATCTTAACAAACTGGCTGGATTTGTGGGGTGCATCTCAGTATATATACAAGCAACACACAGCCTGTGAAGGCATGCTTTGTGGAGAAAACCTTAAGCTGATCTTGAGAGATTACACAAGCATCAAAGACAATCTGGAAATCATCTGATCCTGAGCTATCAGACGAAAGAGAGTCTCTTCGAGAGAAGGACTCTAACAGTGGGAAGAGACGGGAGGTCTCACATTCAGGGGGAGCCTAAGCGCTGATCACTTTGGGTGAGTGAAGGTTATAATAGAGAGGGAGTCTGTTGTTCTGTAATGTCCTTGTACTCGATCTTGATATAGTGAATTGGTTCCCACGGGCTTGGGATAAGCCCCCCAGACGTAGGCTAGTTTACATCCGAACTGGGTAATCAGTCTTGTGCACTTAGCAAGTAGATTGATTACTTTCTGTTGTTTCATCATACTGCGTGGCTTGTTCAACAAGTTGTACTACCGACAAGTTGGACAAGTTCCTTGCATCAAGCCTTCAGCATTTTCAAAACATAAGTATCTCAAACCGTACGTTGCAATACAAATCCCCAAACTGAATTAGGGTTTAGCTACTACAATTCATCTAATAACAATGAAAATAAAAGAGTTCAGAAAATACTAAAACTTTCGCGATGTTGCTGCTGACTTCTCCTCTCCAAACTCTGGTCTACGATCTGAGCGGCTAGCTTCGAATATGGGTTTTTTTTTTTTCGGAAGAAGCTCTTTTAATTTATACCTTTTCATTTGGGCCGGGCTGACCGAGTTGACCGAATCACATTTGATTCGTGCAAGGCTTGACAAGTGATTCGCCCAGGGTTGGGCGAATCAATGTCTCAGTGTGTTCAGGAGCTGGATGAATCACATTTGATTCGGGCAGACTTGGGCGAATCAATGCAGGCTGGTCAAATCACTCCTGAGACGTGCACTCGTCTGGGCGAATCTAACTGGCAGTGTGTTCCAAGGCTGAGGGAATCAATATTCGTGTAGCACCACAGTGATTCATGCAGGGCATTGGCGAATCACTCTGGCAGCTTGATATCCTTGCTCGTTTTTGCCCTTGATCAACTGGAATTCACCTGAAACTTCTTCTCACTGCTCCCTTGCATTTCCGAGTGATTGAGCGAGGCCTAGAATGCTCCAAATACGCCGTAAAGCTCAAAAGCAATTTTGATACACCTGCGATGCGAAACACTACAAAGGAGTAATCTATCACACTCAAAATGCAACTAAACAATGGGAATAAACAACTCGATGGATCGTATAAATACGCTCCAAAATCATCTAAATTCTCTAAGTGTTTTTACATAAAAAATTTTGTAATAAGGTTCTAATATTTTTATTATTTTTAGTGTATCTTCTAGTAAAATGTGTTAAGGTTTGTGCATGCTTGACAAACTCTGTGAAAGATGATCTAGCAGTTGCTACAACATCCTCTAAAGAAAGCTGTTGGAGCACAATGAAAGTAGTCAACTTGCAGTCAACCAACGGATGGTCAAAGGTTGCTGATTGGAATAAGGTTCTTAAACGGTGTTATGAAATTGCAGCAGCAAAAAAATTGCTAACAACCTACGAAGATCGAGGAGAAGATATGGTTACTAAATTGCTTTTAGGAAAGTGGTTGTTACAATCAAATCTCAACAACTTGCTAAGATTTAGGAAAAGCTCTGGACCGCTAAAGAAGATTTAGAAAGTGTTCTAAATCTGATAAATCTTAAGGAGGCTAGGTTTTTTATATTCCTCGAGGGCTGCTAGTATATAGGGGTAGTGTGGGACGGACACATCCACCCACATACACATGGAAAGAGCGATAAGCAAGAGCGAAGAAAGTGTGCTGTCACGGATGAAGCAGAGAGAGATCAAGATTGGGAGAGTTTGATCGCCGCTTGATCAGCAAGTTCAACTGGAGTGGAGACTCATTGAAGATCAAGTACATATGCCCTTTGAAGAAGCATCATCGTTGAGCTGTACGCGGAGGATCGAAGAGCAAAGTAACGCCCCCAAACGTTGAGTAGAGGTCACTGATCAAGGGGGAGCTTTCCCAGAGTTGTGTAAACTAGTGGAAGTCAGATTAAAGCAGCTGAGAGAGCTCGGAGAATCTGAGGTAGATGCTAAGGAATATCAGCTTGTGTTAGTAAGTTGCTATTGCATCCTGTCATAACACTTTGTAATAGAATAGGCTAAGTCTGTGTGATCAGAGTTGTAGCATTCTGGTATTACATTGTGTTGGATAGTTGAAAGTGTATGCTAGTCGGTGTGATCAGACTGAGCGGAGATTCTAGCTAGGTTAGAAGTAGAGGTTATTCTAGCATAGACAGAGAATTGGAGCCTTTGTACTTTAACTGTTAATAGTGGAATCTTGGGGACTGGAGAGAAGTCCCCCCCCTCCCCCCCCGACGTAGGCACTGACCGCAAGTGTTTGATCTTAGCAAGATTATTCCGCAAGTGTCGTAAGAGGTTGCTAGAGCAACCTGTTGGATCCAGACACCAGTAGCGCCTCTAATTTTCAAAAATTTCTATAATATTAATTGTATAAACTACATCTTCAAGAACAACATTTTTCTCTTGTTTAACTATGTTTAAAATATTCTCTTTTTCTTTCCGAGTGAGATAATTATCTTACCAACCTTTTAACTGTCCTGTAAATCACGATATACTCATGTTAGTAATATTCTTATCGGTATTACCATTATTCCTACATTTTGTGTGGAGTACATTAACATTCTATGAATTATATTATGCACCTATTTATGAGAAAAACT
Organism: Umbilicus rupestris; assembly: GCA_963678935.1. Lineage (NCBI taxonomy): Eukaryota > Viridiplantae > Streptophyta > Magnoliopsida > Saxifragales > Crassulaceae > Umbilicus > Umbilicus rupestris. The sequence goes on from OY787618.1 coordinate 9,212,019, forward strand.
ATTTATGTTCCATTCATAGATGTGACTATCTTTGTAACTATTAGATATGAATTCATTCGATTCTTCTATAAGAACATCAACTGTTGTAGGCCTAGAATAATAATACATTCTATGAATAATAATACGTTTGAGAGGCTGATGGATCGTACATAACAAGCTTAGTCTAGGTACATTCTTGATTTATTTTAGAGATTTATAAGCAGCTTGTGAAATGATATTCAATGTGTTGATTTATAAACTGATTCAAAACATGAACATGAAACACAAGATTTGATTGAGGAGATGTCTGAATTGGGCAACAAGACATATGTATGACGTATGACCATAAGTGGATCAAGCAACTTTTGTTTTGTTTTGTTTTTAAAAAAAAAATTAAAGTTGCGCGACACGGACACTTTTATTGATGGGTCACAAAATACCTTAAGGTTCTTTACTTTTTGATTTTTTAAATTGGAAGTGGATGAAACTCTTGAAGTCACCGATAAGGGTTGTTGAAGTGCTAGTGAAGATGAACATCAACATACGTCAATAAAGCCAATATTTCACGGATCGTTTAGTCCGGTGAATCATTGTCTTGATGTTTCATTTTGAAATTATCAGCACTGTTGGTGACTTGTATCAGCATGTTGTTATAACAATTTCTGGATCATTTTGCGAAATTGTCTTAACTTCAGCCGAACCTGAAAGACACAAGCAATTTGTTCACCCAGTTCGACAACTGCCTACGTCTGGGGAGGACTTCTTCCAAGTTCTCAAGATTCCACTAAGCTCGGTTTTTAGTACAAGAATTCCAGAACTCAGCCTTTGCTAGTTCAACCTTAACTTCTAACTTAGCTTGAATTTACGCTCAGTCTAATCACACAGACTAGACTTTACTATCTACACACTTCTAGTAATAGACCTACAGACCGAACTCACAGACTCAGCTTATACTATTACAATGTGTAACAGGATGCCATAGCAACTTACATGTCAAGCTGCTGTAGCTTCTGTCCACGACTCAACACGCGCTCTCTACTGTGACGTCGGACTTCCACGAGTACTCCAGACTCTAGCAATCTCTCCCCCTCGATCAATGACCCCCAATCAGTATCAGGGAACTCGGCTTTGATCTTCAATAGTTTACGACATCTCCTCTTTGCAACTTATGCTTCAAAGCTTGTACTTGATCTATCAACGAGCCGGCGCTCCAGTTGAGTTTTCTCGATCAAGCGTAGATCAGATACTCTAGTCCTAATCTCCTCTCAGCCATATACTCATAAATCAAAGCTCTAGCCTTTAGCCTTGCGCTCTCAGCTCTCTCTCTCTATCTCGGTGTGTGGCGCTGCCCTTATATAATGGCAACTGTTGAAGGATTAAAGAAATCCTAGTCCCACTAGGATTTATGCGCTTTCCAACCTCCTTTTAGCAGTCCAAGATCTATTCCAAGATCATAAGAGTTTGTTGAGATATGATTGTAACAACCTTCTTTCAAAAAACCCTTTTTGGAACCATATCTTTAATTCAAGCTTGCTGAGTTGTTTAAGCAATCTGTTGCTCCTGGAATTTCTTAAAACAATTAGGAAACAATCGACAAAAGCTGATCCTTTGAATTTGGAAGGCTCCCGAAAGTCTGCGGATGCTGGCCTTCACGATGCTCCAGCTGATATCCTCACAGGTTGCTGTAGAATCTAACTAGATCAACTTGTAGGCGTTTTGTAGTCTTCAGATGCTCCAACTGTTGTCTTCACATATTACGTAGCATCTCGCTAGATCACCTTTTACATATTTTGTCAAGAATGTCAAATACCATAACACTTTTAATCCATAAAGACTCTTGAGAAGCTTGCAGACCTCGCCCTTTGACTTCTCATCTTGATCACTACCTATGTAAAAATGATGCCAATTAATTTATGCATCCCACATTATAAATCAACCTTCAATTTTTTTGATTATTTTTATCTCTATGAGATGACATGCACCTTTTGTTATTCTTGTAACATGTCTTTGAATCCATTCTTGTAACAATCATTGTGTTATGTTGTAGGATTATTTATATCATAGATCTGGTTTATGAATTAAATGAGAAGATCAATATAGATCATAAAAATTATAACATATTAAGTTTTCTAGGCGTTTTAACCAGAGGTGTTCATTTTTCGGTCAAGACTGGAATTTTGATTTGAAACGGACCCCAACTTGTTACGGCTATTATGCCCGAGAAGCCTATCATGTGGATCACGTAGCGCGGACCGGAGCCTGCATGTTATTGGTGAAACGAGAGAAAGTGTGGTAGAGAATCCAGCCGCAGAGTCTATTATGTGCTCTTTCTAGGCTATTATATTACCATAAAAAATAAACAACAATTCTTTCTCTCCCTTTCATTCCTCCTGTTCTTACATTCTTCTTCCTCTGCTCACTTCTGTTCTTATCATTATTCATTCAGAACCGAACTCAAGCATGACGTTAAACTAGGAGTATGTCTACCAAGTCAGTTGCCAATAAAGCATTAGCATGGTGAAACACACTAGATCGAGAAACCGGTTCTTACCCAAACTAACCGACTTGGCCGGAGGAGATGAAGGACTCATATGCGTCCTCCGACCAAACGCTAAACCAAACAGCTTATCCACCCAAACAATCCTCCCCCGGCCGATCTTACCAACCCCCATCAACCATATCCCATCTACCATAAGTCCTTCCCTTAACTAACCTAGCTACCCACAGCATGGACATATGGTAGCTGAAATTTAACAGTGTCTCAATCCGGCAGATTTGTGAATAAGCAGTTGCTGCAGCACACTCTTGTTCACTAGAATTAATCTCAGCAAGCAACAAACAATGCACAAGTTTGTTCACCCAGTTCGGCCAATCTGCCTACGTCTGGGGAGGACTATTCTCCAGTCCTCAATCCACTCAACCAAAGGTTCCAAGTACACTAGGTTACAACGCACGCAACCTATGCTACTCAACCTCTTGTTGACTACTCAGCACAATCAGAACAAGCTCTGATTTGTGCCAGCACACCCTCTACAATATGTCAGTCTAGAATAGCTACAATCCTCTCAAAGAACTCAGCCTATTCTATCCTACACTACTCAGCAGGGTTGCTGCAGCAACAGCTGAAGCACACTGTCCGCGTCGCTCCAAGGCCTTCTGCCGAGCCGATCGAACCACTCCAAGAGCGCTGCACACTCTGAGTAACTCCCCCTCACTCAGTGACCACCTGTCACTAGTGAGTTCTTCCGCACGAACCTCGACCGAGCCTTCCACCCGTCAGTTCTCCCGCGGCTGCCTCTTGATCAACCAACAAGCTCACCAGCTCTGAATTGGCTTCCAGATCAATGCACGAATCAGTCTTTGCAAGACCTGATTCTCTTCTGCAATGCACACCACAGCTCTGCGCTCAACGCTCTGCCCGTGTGTGTTTGATCGAAGAACAACGTCCGTAGCACCCAGAAAATCCTCTCTCTGAAATCTGTGTCTACTCTCGTGTATCACTCAGCTTCGATCACCCTCTTCAGCCCTCAAACCTTCTGCTTAAATACCCACACCACTTTAAGCAATTTCCAAGTTTAGGCAATTGACCCACAAGATCAATTATCTCCTAAAATCTAGGAGATTAGATTTGATTAATATCTTCAATGCAAATCTCCTTCTCTGACTAGCAAACCTTGCTGGAAAATGCTCAGCAGCATTTTAGTAAACCTTCTAAGAGCAAGAACACAACTGCCATACCTCCAGAACGAACTCAGCACAAAGCTGCTACTCGGACAGTTGAACCAGCACTTGAACCAGCACCTGCTGCAGCATCCTCTGCTGCATCTGCTGCTGGTTTACTTCTGCTGGTCTGCTTGATTGCTTGATTCTTCTGCAGCAGCTCCTTGTTCACATAAGCTGGTTTTGTCAAACACTGCCATACTTGCATTATCAGTAGCAAAAGCCAAGTTAAGTGATATTGAATAAGCTGCAACAATCCTCCTCCGTGGCACCATGTATCATGGAGTTTGAAGCCTTATGGCTGATAACCCGATTTCTGGCGGAGATACGGTTTTCCTCAAACCCACCATGTTGTAGACATCCATGGATATGGCCTGAGTGGCAGAATGTCCATTCGACAAAGCCAATAGTAGTGTAGAAACCAGTGGGCAATCCAAACCCCTTGCCTATACGGCAGTTGAAATGTCCGCTCATCCATACCCCTTATTGGGATGTGCTTTCGCAGGCTGGGAAACCCCTTTCTTACTGTAGTAAGCAACTAAAGTCCTACTTTTCGAGTGTCATCAACGTACCATAAGGAACTATGTGTTGTGGTTTCGGAAATCTAAAAATGGAGACATTACCTTCTTCGGACGAATTTCACTCTTATAACATACCATCAGCCTCTAAAGGCCTTGTACCACACTGGAAAGTGTTGAAAACTCCACTGAGTCAAATGTAAATTGAATGGAAATCAATTGAGCAATACCTAATCTAGGAAACTAAGCACATGATGATTTGATATTCTAAGGAAAATGAAGGCACATCAAATGCACAAGACCACAAAATGGAAAACAAGCACATGATGAAAATTATATTTAGAGATTCATACAATTGAAAGATGGCTAAATGGAATGATTTGGAGTTTCCTATAGATATTAAGGTGGTCAAGGATGCTTATGCATGCACACATGGAGTAATTGTCCTTGGCTAATTTTAGTTATAGGTTTTAGTATAAATACTTTACACATATATGTATTTCATCAATTCAAATCAAAACATCTTCCACATATCAAAAGAGAGTTGTAGTTTCTTGTTGTTGAGAGTGTTTTCTTATTTTTTTTCATATTCATATTCAATCTTTGTAGTTTGAATAAGTGAGTTTCAAGTGTTTGATTTTCAACACAAAGATGGCTCATCAAATTTCTTTGCTTTGAATTTGAGGTAGTGTACAAGCCGGGCACAAAAAATTGACTAGCGAAGCCTTGTAACGCCTATCGGACGACCCCTGCATGACATTCCAGGGAAACCAGGCTAATGATGGGTACCTTATGGATCGAGTACTTTTGGAACCCAACTCCCATCAAGATACCGAGTGCATGGTGGATTATTGCTGCTAAATAAGAAGTTTTATGTTCCCTCCGACTTATGCGTCGAAGACATGATATTACATGAGTATCATGACTCTACATGTGGAGGTCACGCAAGGGTTCGCTAGACGCTTGGTAGAAACTTCACTTAGCCTTGTCTATGCAAAGATGTGCTAGATTATGTGAGTAGGTGTTGAGAAACTTGGTACGAAAGTAGAAATTTATTAATTGAAACTTCTTACAAAAAGAAACCTCACAAGACTCATTCTTCTTTTGGTGGTGATCACTCTTAATTCTTGAGTGCTTCTCCACTTAAACTTCAACCCTATTTATACTAAAAATCCTCCCAAATGAAGGACTAGAATCATTTTGATCCAATGGCTGTTATTAACCTCTCTAGAAAATTCTGCTCAACTCTGTGAACTAGAGTGTGCTGCAGCAACTGCTTGCTCAACTCTGCCATCTCCACACTTCTCGACACTACTCTAGCAGCATCCTTTGGGTTGGACTTTTAGTTGATTTAGACTAGGCATTAGTATTGGACTTGGGGTAGAGTTCTTAATACTCCCCATTTATGCCTAGTCTATCTCGGTCTTGTATTCATCTCAAGAAACTCTCTAAACTTTTGGATTTTCGAGGTGTTAAGGCTTTTCGTGAAAATGTCTGCAGCTTGTTCGCCTGTCTTAATTGATTCCATATGGATCTCGCCTTCAAGAACCTTCTCTCGAATGAAGTGATAGTGGACTTCAACGTACTTGGTTCGCGCATGAAACACTGGATTCTCTGCAAGTCGTATAACTGACAGGCTATCACAGTGACCGAATAATCACATGTTTGGTTCAAATCTCCCAAGAGTCGCTTAAGCCATATGCTCTTTGTGATGCCTGTATTGCTGCTCTATACTCTGCTTTTGTGTTGGATAGTGACACTATCGGTTGTCTTTTACTATACCAGCCCATGTGAAACATATATTCTGTCGTGGATCTTCGGGTATTATGATCTTTAGCGTAATCAACATCACTATATCCAACTATTTTACTCTCTACTTCCTTCTTATATAGTAGGACATAACTTGTAGTATCTTTCGCGTACCTTAGTATCCTCCTTAACTGCTTCAAGATGTGGCTTTCTTGGATTCTGCACGATTCGGCTGACCATTCCGACTGCAAACGAAATGTCTGGTCTCGTCAGAGTAAGGTAAAAATTAGACTTGACGACACATCTTTGCGTCTTCAAGTTCTTTTCCTTCTTCTGTGTAGTACTTCACATTGGCCTCCAAAGGGGTGGATATAGGTTTGCTTTCACGCATTCCATACTTAGTGAGTAGATCCTTCGCATACTTCTCCTAGCAAATGAATATTCCTTCATCCTTCGTCTCCACTTCAAGTCCATGAAAGTGCTTCAGCTCTTAAAATTGCTTCATATGGAACCTTACTAATAGATTCTCTTTAGTCATATGAATCTATTTTGTGTCACCTCCTGTGAGTATTAGATAATCCACATATACCAGCACAATTGCTATCTTAGTTCCTTGAACCTTCACAAAGAGACTTGAGTCTGCCGACGATACCTTATGATGATGCAAGTATGGCAGTGTTTGACAAAACAAGCACAAGTGAACAAGGGGTTGCTGCAGCTCAAGTATTTAAGCAGGCCAGCAGAAGTGAACTAGCAGGGGATGCTGCAGCAGGAGCTTGTTCAACTGGCTGTTTCAACCGTCTAAGAAGCAGCAGCAACCTGGGCTTGTCTAGAAGGGCTGGAAACTCTATGGAGAGCATCTGAGGAATTTCTAAACTGCTGAAGAGTATATTCCAGCGAGGTTTACTAATCAGAGAAGGAGATTTGCATTGAAGATAAAGATCAAATATAATCTCCTAGATTTTAGGAGATAATTGTTCTTGTTGGGACATTGCCTAAACCTGGACATTGCTAAAAGCTGGTGATGCTATTTAAGCAGAAGGGGTTTAGAACAGAGAGGTTGATCGAAGCTGAGGTATACACGAGTGCATACACAGATTTCAGAGAGTGCTAGCTTTGGTGTGCGACGGACATATTCTTCGATCATCACCCGAGAGCAAAGCGTGAGCGCAGAGCTGTGGTGAGTGTAGCAGAAGGGAATCAGGACTTGCAGAGTCTGATTCGAGCTTGATCTGGAAGCCAATTCAGAGCTGCTGAGCTTGTTGGTTGATCAAGGGAAGCCGCGGAAGAACTGACGAGTTGTTGCCTCGGTCGAGTGTCGTGCGGCAGTACTCGCTAGTGACAGGTGGTCACTGAGTGAGGGGGAGTATTCCAGAGTGTGCAGCGCTCGTGGAATCGTTCGATCGGCTCGGTGGAAGGCCTTGGAGCGACGCGGACATTTGTGCTTCAGCTGTGTGTTACAGCAGTTGCTACAGCACCCTGCTGTGTCAAGTGTAATTTAGAATAAATTGAGTCTTGAGAAGTCTGTAGCTATTCTGGATTGACATATTGTAGAGGGTGTGCAGGCACAAGTCAGAGCTTGTTCTGATTGTGCTGAGTGATCCACACAAGGCTGAGTAGCATAGGTTGCGTGGGTTGTAACCGTGTGTACTTGGGAATCTTCGAGTTAGTGGATTGAGGACTGGAGAATAGTCATCCCCAGACGTAGGCAGTTGGCCGAACTGGGTGAACAAACCTTGTCTTGTTCATTGCTTGCTGAGACAATTTTTCAGTGAACAAGAGTGTGCTGCAGCAACTGCTTGTTCATAAAGATTTCTCTATCCAATTCTCTGTGTAGAAAAGCATTCTTCACATCCATCTACCACAGCTTCCATGACTTTACTGCTGCTAGTGCCAATAGGATAAGTTGATGGAGCGTATTTCTACGATCCATCGAGTTGTTTATTCCCATTATTTAGTTGCATTTTGCGTGTGCTAGATTACTTCTTTGTAGTGTTTTGCACCGCAGGTGTATCAAGACCGCTTTGGAGCTTTATTGCGTATTTGTAGTATTCTAGGCCTCACTCGATCACTTGAGAATGCAAAGAGTGAGGACTCGATCGCGAGAGCATCGATACGAGCCAGTGGCCCACAATCCCAAATCCCGAGGCTCACATCCAGAGGCCCACATCCAGCAATTTAGGGTTTGCATATAAATAGATTTTCAACACAGATTCTCAGTAGAGAATGCGAAGAGGAAATTAGAGAGAATTCTAAGAGGAAAATCGGAGACAGAATTAGAGAGACAATTTGGATTAAAGTGAAGATCGATCGGTGAACTGTGCGCAACAGTTTTCGTATTCTCTAAACTCAGTTTTTCATTATTGTTAAATGGATTGTATTAGTAGCTAAACCCTAACTCAGTTTGGAGATTTGCATTGCAATGTTTAGTTTGAGATTTATGTTTCATAATTCGATTTAGAAAATTACTGTTCTTCGTATGAATTGCATTGATCATCAAGTTAGCATAGCCTAGCGGTGAAACTTGATTAATATCTATTGTGTGATACTGGATTCAACTGCGCTATTAGCGAAGCCTAGCGGTAGAATTAAATTGGTTTTTTTGGTCAAGTAATCGTTAACTATTCAAGAACTTAGCGATTAAGAGTAGGTAGAACATTGGAGTCAAAACTACCTTAGCAGGATTGTTAGACTAGAACAGTAGTTTTTACTAGTTGATGCATGTTTGATGGATGATTACTAGTTGAAATGCATATCCTTGAACTAATTCTTTTTGAATTTGATAAACATCATTCTTCTTCAGAACAAACCCCCGCTAACTATCGCTTCTTGGCACCCGCGTAGCACAAAATCTTTTCCTGGATTCTTGCAAGGTTGTTGAAGATTCCGTTGCCTAATCTGGATTTTTGAAGCTTTATCTTTTCCGAAAGCTTCTGCCCATTACTGACGTCTGGATGACGTCTGCACAACTCCCTGAGCCTCCGTGAAGCCTGCCACACCATGCCGGAGCCTCTCCGTGCATCTATAGTTTGATCGGTCATTCTGTTCTAGCTCTAGATCAATAAGGAGTGCTGAAGCAGACTCTATCTCTTCATTGTTGTTGGTTGTTGCAGTTTTGTTAGTCTTCAGATTGTGCTCCAGCCACCAATCTTTAGAAAATGCTTCAGCAGTCTCTTAAGTAGTTTTATCAAGAATGCCATTTCCTCAACAATCTCCCCCTTAGCGTTTTGACAAAACTACACTACAACTACCGCAATACTACTGATCCAGATTATCTGGTAAAAACTAGAGCTAAGCTAGATAATTGCTCTAACTATTACACTTGGGTTTAGAGCCCCTCAATAAATACTAAACATCAAAAGTGATATAACAAATAGTTCAATGAGCACTTCAAAGTTCACAAAAAATAGTAAATAACATTCTTCTCCCCCTTTTGGCACAAATGCCGAGGGCTTGAATCAGGCTCATGGCTGGGCAGGGTCAGAGCTGCTCACATCTGGATATTCAAGATCTCTGAGGAGGCGGTTGATCTCAGTTTTCCATGTAGAATTCTTCTTTGTCTCCGCTGTTAAGTAAGCACGCTTTGATTTGAGATGGCTGATTATCCTTTCACGCATGGCAGCATCTATGGCAGGAACTTGAGCACCAGAGAGTGCTTCAGCAGTCACTGGATTTCTCGGACTGGCTCCATGTCAGGCTCTCCTTTTATATCCACAATATGTCGTCCCTTAAAGACCTTGTGGTCTAGTGTGAACAACTGAGGAGCACTTGACATACCTTCATGTGCAGCTCCCAACTCTTCATGCTGACTGATTATTATTTCATAAATAAGCAAAGGAAATCCAATGCACAGGTTGGACTTTGGCTTGTCAGCATGTGCAGCAATCTGATCAAAAATGATCCGCCCCAAATTTACCATTCTTCTTTCCCCAGTACTAAACAATAGCAGTCCCATAACTCGGCTCACCTTTCCTTTATGGAAACTAGGCATCTAGTTTCTGACCGCAAAAACATATAGAATTGCATACTTTGTCGTCAAATCAGCAGCTCCTAAGTTGTAAGTGACCCAGCTTTTGCACAAATCTCGAGTGAGTACAACTGCCAGCCTATCTGGGCTCACCTCAGCCGGTGACCTAGCATTCTCATCAATGCCAAGAAATTTTTTTTATCATAGTAGGAGTAATCACTACCCTCAATCTTCTAACAAAACTAGCCTCATATAACAAACTGCCAACTACTCCAAAATCTCCATGAATATTGGCCAGAACTTTATAACCACATTTAAGTTATAACGTTTGACAAATGTTAAGGAGTTTAACAAATTTACCTCTTTGAGTAATGAAATCACCTCTGGTACACGAAACCGGCCAACCTCCAGCAACTTCTCTGAGACCACTGTCCTACGGTTGATCATCTCCCAAGTACCGGCAGCCTTGTTCATGAACCACACTTCTCGAACAGCACTCTCTTCACCACTGAAAGAGTCCTAAACTATAGGCTCTTTGCCCTTGCTCACTGGTTTCTTAGGGAGAGGCTGTTCCTCCTCCTCGGCCATAGCCTCTTCACTGCTGGTAGCTGCTGCTGGTTCACTCTCTGATGGTGGAGTAGGTACCACTGCCACCTGTTTGTCTTTGTTTTGAAATCATGAGAGCTGTTTGAACTAGAGGATGCTGAAGCAGTCTCTTCATCACTCTCGCTTCCAGTTCTCAAAGCCTTATCTTCTAGAGCTGTCACACTACCTGTCCTGGCTGTGGTAGATGGACCTGCCTCAGTTTGATCATTTGTCGGGACCCAGGTTAGGTGGGGAACGTCCGCCGGCTCTCTGATTTGCAGAGGAGAACTTCTTTTGGCTGCTGGGGGTTCACTCACCGGAACATCACTACTCTTTCGCTTGGCGTACTCAGCTTTGCGTTTGTATACTTTTGCTCTCATAGTCTTCACCATTGTTGACGATTATCTGAGAGCAGGAAGACATATAGTAGAAATCGCGGAGTTTTAGCAAGCCCTAGGTCATAAAATAGATAATCTGTGTTCAACCCTTTTTTGACCTTTTTTTTTCTTTTTCAAAAAAAACACAAGACATGTGTCGGCTTCTCCACAATCGCCTATTTTTGGAAATCCCATCCATAATTTACAGCTTCAAAATTCCAAGGAGTGCTTCAGCATTCTTATCTAGATCTAAAATGATTTTTGATACAAGGTTTCGCTCGTCAGCTCCTACTTCAGTGGGGATGTTTGGTGGCTGTTTCTTAACCCAGCGCATTTGACACTTGTTTCTTTTTACCTCCACCCAGTGCATTTGACACTTGTTCTTCTCAAGAGTTCTGCCCTTCTTTGTAGCTATTGAAGAGTTATCTGTTCTTCATTTCTTTCTATGCTTTTTTCTCTGAATGGTTGACCCTCCCATGATGCCGAACATTTCCTCCACAGTGACATGATAACCTCGGTTTACCCGCATTTGTGTACTGTGGTACTCATACGTGATGGTACGGTTCATGGTTCTGACTTTGTTGAGGATATGACATCCTTGACAAAACTGCTCAACAGACTGCTGAAGCACTTCTTAAAGATTGGTGGCTGGAGCACAATCTAAAGACTAACAAAACTGCAACAAGCAACAACAATGAAGAGACAGAGTCTGCTTCAGCACTCCCTGTTGATCCAGAGTTAGAACAGAATGCCCGATCAAACTGGAGATGCACGGAGAGGCTCCAGCATGGTGCGGCAGGCTTCGCGGAGGCTAAGGGAGTTATGCAGATGTCATCTGGAATGTCAGCAATGGGTAGAAGCTTTCGGAAAAGATAAAGCTTCAAAAATCCATATTAGGCAACGGAATCTTCAATAACCTTGCAAGAATCCAGGAGAAGATTTTGTGCTATGTGGGTGCCAAAAGATCGCAGGGCTGATTGATACAAAAGGAATGCAGAGGCAGCATTGAGAGAGAGACACACACGCACACACATAAAGAGATACACAAGGACAAGAGAGATCAACCTACGGTAGCAGGGTTTACACACGGAGTTGAAGACTTGTGTTGTGCTAAGGGAATCAACACTCGTGGAGTTTGATTCAGTATTGATCCGGAGTACAATTGGAGCGTTGCTCGTTGAAGGATCATTCGGAGCTCGATGGTCAGCCGCGGACAGGGAGTGTAGCGAGCTGAGGAGCATTGATCGAAGCTACCCGATAGTGATAGAGTGTGTCATTGATTGAGAGGGAGCAGAGACTAAGTTTGCACAAGTCAAGGCGTCCGATTGTTAGGCGGGAGAGCTAAAATAGTTGTTGATTGTAAAACTCTGGTGAAGAGTGTGCTTAAGCATTCCATGAGGTACACATTGTAAAAAAATAGGCTAAGTTTGAGAGTCAGGTCTGTAGCTACTTATTACTGAGAGTGTGTTGGTTGCATGAAGAGAGTCTGTGTGATCAGACTGCTAGCTAGTCTAAGTGATTAGACTGAGCGGAAGATTTCGGCTAGGTGAGAAGTAGAGGTGTGAGTGCTTTGTACTTCAAACTGAGATAGTGGAATCTTGAGGATCGGTGTATCCTCCCCAGACGTAGGCAAGTTGCCGAACTAGGTGAACAAATTAATGTGTCTTTCTTATTCTGCCAGGAGAAAAATTCCTCAGAAAGATACAGAAAATATACAAAGAGTGCTTAAGCAGAAGCTATAACTTCAAAGGCTATAACTCCGCATTAGCAACGCTGCACAATTTCAGACTTGTCTAATATCTGGTCTTCTTTGAGTCTTCTATACTGGGCCAATGTTGGACACTGTCTTTGAAGATGTCCTATTTGATCACATGCATAGAATCTCCTTTTCTATGATCTGGGTTTTCGAGCAGGTGACTGGTCCAGAGATTGCTTCACCACAGCTCTTTTGCAATCCTTCTCTGGCATTTTGTTTGCAACATCTGTGACAAGACCCTCCTGTATACTTGCACTTTGATTAGTAACCGTGGGTTTAACAAATGTAGTTACACCTGTTCCTGCATTAACAGTGTACCCGAGACCTTCAGTTCCACCTTCATACCTTTGGTACACCAAAATTTCATCCAAAATGGATGCCTCTTCGCTGTTTGCTCCAGACATAGTTTTCAATGGATAGTTTTCACTTACTAATTCAGCATCATCTGAATGTTGTTCTTTGGACAGAGAGATGATGATGTTTTGAAGCTCGACTCTTTCTCCTTCCAATCTAGAAACCTTTGACAGTAACTCTCTGTTGGCTTCAATAACTTCCCGAAACTTCTCTTCTATCAATTTGAAATGATCAACAATAGTCTCTACTGAGAATTCTTCATCATCACTATTGTCAGATTCAACGATCCCATAAACAAAGTCTGTCTTTATTTGATCCGAATCATCATTATGAAATACAGTAGTCAAGGCTAGATTTCCTTTGTGATCAGTCTCCTCTTCACTGTCATCACTCCAATTAGCCGTCAGAGACTTGTTATTTTTCTTCTGTTAGGTAGGGCACTCATATTGATAATGTCCATGCCCTTCGCATTCCTAGCACTGTATTCCTCTCTTTTTGTCGTTTCCTTCATCATTGTCTTTGTCAGCATCCTTGCTTCTTCTCTAGGAGTTGTCCCCTCTTCTGTTTCTCCCCCTGGATGACTGACCTCAGCATGCAGGCTTCTGGTCCATTCTTTTCATGAACTTGCCAAGGTTTTTGATCAGTAGAGATAGTTGTTGGTTGCCATCATTGATGAAGCGTAGTTATACGAGTCGTTGAACATTTTAAGCCCAACAATTTCGACATTTTTGTATGTGAACACTTACTTTTTAGTGTTGTTTGCATTTCAGATGTTCGGAATACATGAGAAAGAGACTTATGGCATAAATGGCATTTTTTTAGAGAGTCGATGAGGAAATTGACGATTGATGGAAGTTAAGTGTGGGCTTCAGTAGACTTGGCGCCGGAGACATTAGTGTGGCGGGCCGGAGCTTAATGTGTCTTACCAGCGCGCCTGTTAATGTCTACTTAAGGCGCGGCCAACACGTGATAACGTCAATATTGAGCTCGCGGCTCGAGATCATATTTTGATACCCAATCTCAATTAGGGTTTTTCAACTTGGAAAAAATTGAAACAGACAGAAATCTTTGGGCGGCCGTATTGTAGACAGAGTTTGGCGACGGCGGATAATTAGAGGAAAATCAGGAAGTCAGCGGCGGTGAACAGTGCACGACGGTGAATAGAAACAGATAGAAGTTTTCGGGCGGCCGTAGGACGGTGGATAATTAGAGGAAAATTAGGAAGTCAGCGGTGGTGAACAGTGCGCGGCGGTGAACAGTGGCCAGCAGTTTTCATACTGAACTCAGTTTATTTTCATTATTGTTATTAGATGAATTGTCGTGGCTAAAACCTAACTCAGTTTGGGGATTTGTGTTGCAACGTACGGTCTGAGATATTTATGTTTCATTATTCGACTTAATGAATTATTGTTCTGTGTATGAATTGCATGCTCTGATTATTAAGTTAGCGTAGCTTAGCGGTGAAACTAGGTTGACTTCCCTCTTAGCTAAGCTTAGCGGTAAAACCTAATTGGTATTGTTAGTCAATCGTTAGCCTATTCGAGAACTTAGCGGTTAAGAGTAGGTAGAACATTGAAGTCGACATTACCCTAGCAAGATTGTTAGACTAGAATAGTAGTTTTACTAGTTGAACATGTACGATCAATGATTACCATTTGCAACATATCCCTGAATTGATTCTTTCAGAATTTGATAACAAACATTCATGTTGCAAACTCCCCTTTTAGTGTGACAATTGTTAGAGTTCTTGAGTTCGACCTGTTAAACGCTGTGGTAGTATAAATACTAGTCCAATCACGGTGTTCAAACAATATTTATAACCCGAGTCGAACCCAAGAGAAAAGCCTAGATTAGTCTAAAGCTAGCTAGTAATGCCTAATGCAAGTCTACTAAATAAAAGGGGGGATTTTTCTCTATGCGAGGTATCTCTAGTGAATACTAAAGACAAGATGAAATATGGTCTAAGATGTAAATAATATAGAAAGCGTAGTCGGAATCCTATTTCACCTCTAGGTCACGCGATTAGCAATACAAAACTTGTTTAAATCATGAGTAAATTTGAGAGATGGTTCTAGGCTAAGGTATCACACATTCTAAATTCAACTCTTGCTCCTTCTCTAGAATGGGAATAATACCTAAATAGTACGGTTCTCAAACTCTCGCTCTATTGAACCGCGTAGAACTAAAGTCTCCTAATCTCAACCTCTCGGTCTATTGATAGTTAACTAAAGTCGCTCAATACTTAGCCTAGTGGAATGCGTATGTCACTCTCGCGCACAAACACAACCTAAAATTAACATGCTCAATCTTCTAAACAACCTAAGTTCAACTCTCATTCCATCCCTAGGTGTTCTACCAATTCGTCACTTAGGTATTTCGTCAAACACTTGGTGTGCACAAAATTGATATGAAGAACAAGCAAGAGAATTTTCAACCAAACTTCATTCATATAGATAAAAAGACAAGTCTTACATTACAATCAAACCTAAGGGATCCATAAGAATCCCAACTACAATGGGACTACTCACTCATGGTGAGTTTGAAACAAAACATGATATTCAAATTGAAATTATTCACCAATTGGATGCAAAAAAGTAGTGGATGAGTAGAAGGTTGATGTAGGATCTCTAATTGCGTGTCTCTTCGTTCAATCCTTGACAATTCTCCAACTTCTCCAAGAGCCAATCGCCTAGGGTTTCGAATTCTGGAAGAGAGCCCTTCTAATTTTACATCTCATTCTATTTATACCCTTTGAAAATTTCCAAATTTTACCCACAGTGCCCGAATCACTTGATTCGGGTAAGGATTAAAGAAACTGATTCGGATAGGGTGTCCGAATCATTTATTCAGTGTTATTTCGAGCTGGGCGAATCACTTAGCTGGGCTATTTTGAAGTATTGCCCAATTTTGCTATTTTTGATCTCGATCGACCGGAATTCATCTAGATTTTCTTCGGGCCACTTCGTATCATGTAGTACGCATTTTCAACCTGAAATGGACAAAGAAAACATCAAATGACTTTATAAAATAACGGAACAAACAAGAAGGGGAAAATTATGAACAAATATAAGGTCATTTGTCCGCTTAACAACCTGCTTATCACTAGCTAGTAAGTAGAAAATATAAATATAATTTTGACGCACACAACGACGTGCCGTCAAATTTTGGCACTGTTGCCTGGGAGAGCAACACTCAGTATAGAGTTCTTAGCTTTATTTTCTTATTTTCCTTGTTTTTATACTATTTTTGTTTTGGCGGTGCATGTAATCGTAACTTGAGCTGCCGGTGTTCGATCGGCATTATAAGGCGTTTTTCTAAGCCGAACGAGCCTACGGTCAGAAACCACGAGCTTTGCTAGTGACGTACCCTGTTTTCGCCAATCGGAGGTCGTTTACTATTTTATTGTCATTTATTTATATTTTGCTCCATTTTTCGATATGTCGAATGCAGGAAGCGTCACTGGCGATGGCCGCCAGAACCAAGAACATGATCAAATCCATGATGAAATGCCCCCACAAGTCATACCACCATTCTATGACGAGCCTGAACGAATATTTAATCAAAGGCAGAGAGCAGCTCGTCAAAGGATGCTTTCAATGGGCAGAACAATAGAGGTGCGAGGATGGAGGAGTTTAATGATTATGCCCCACCTCAACCATATGCACGTCAACAAAATAGGCAGCCACCACTTCAATAATTCTATAGACAACTGGCGCGTCATGAGCCAACCATGAGGGAGCTTTCAACCCCTACATTCCAAAATCAGCCCTTGTGCATCAACACAGAACCAGAAGAAGACAACTTCGAGATGAAAACCGCAGTGGTGCACCATCTACCTAAGTTTGGAGGATTACTAGGAGAAGATGCAACGAGACACTTACAAGAGTTCACCGGAATCTGCCAAAAATTGAGGCCATACGCAGCTTCGGAAGAAAGGTTCAAATTAAAATTCTTTCCATTGAGTTTAACTGACCTTGCAAAATCTTGGTTTTTGCCTTTGCCTTCAGGTAGTATAAGGACATGCACATGGGAACAAATGCAAAAGAAGTTCGTAGATAAGTACTACCCATCGGCTAAAGCGACTCAGGTCAGAAGAGAGTTATCGATGATCAAGCAAGGATCAAATGAGTCAATGTATGACTACATGGAGAGGTTCAACTCATTGGAACAAAGCTACTTCAACTTGGGTGTTCCGAAGAAGATGCCCATTGAATATATGTTGGATGGGTTGAGAACTCTTGAGAGAATGCTATTGCCATAGCTGGTGGAACCGTGCTCAACTTGATACCTGGTCAAGTACGTGATTTGATCACCGAGACTGCAGAGAGTGCAAGGTTCCGAGAGGAAATGAGTCGTAGGGATGACAGAACAAGGAATGTATCTCAAGTGGAGGTGAATGACATCCAGCTAGTGAAGGAGATCAAAGAGTTGAAGGAAACCATCCAAAGGATGTCGGTGAGCCAAGCCAGCACAGTGAAAGTTTGTGAGTTTTGCAGCGCTGTGAGCCACAAGACAGATGAGTGCCTACACTCCAAGAAGAGTAGGTAATGGATGTTAACGCAGTGGGGAA
The DNA here is from genome assembly GCA_963678935.1 of Umbilicus rupestris. Classification (NCBI taxonomy): domain Eukaryota; kingdom Viridiplantae; phylum Streptophyta; class Magnoliopsida; order Saxifragales; family Crassulaceae; genus Umbilicus; species Umbilicus rupestris. The sequence goes on from OY787618.1 coordinate 9,229,594, forward strand.
TTATCAGAATTTCAACAATAACAACAGGCCGCAATAGCAGAGGCAGTTTGGATTGGCAGCAAATGGCTTTAGTTGGCGAAACGAGGGAGGATTTCAAGGTAACCAAGGGCCGCCTCAAAATCAGAATTAAGGATAGCCTTACCGCCCTTCATTTCAATAACAAGGGAGGTACAATAATCAGAATAATCAGTACCCAAGGTACAACAACAAGAACGTCACGCAAGCTAGTAAGAGCACTGGTAAGTCATGGGAAGAGGTGCTCAAAGACTTGGAGAGTACCTGATGGGGCGTATTTATACGACTCGCTAAACCGTTTAAACCCAACTATTTCGACATGTTTTGATGTGAACAGTTACTTCTTAGTGTTGTTTGCATTTCAGGTGTTCGGAATACATGAAAAGAGACTTGCGACTCAAAACGGTGTTTTTAGAGGGCCGAATGCGAAACTCGACGAAGGAGGTGCATTGCAGTTAGTTGCGCTCCAGCAGGCAACATTAGCGTCGCGCGCCGGAGCTTAATGTCTTCTTCCGGAGCGCGAGTTAATGTCTTCTTGGGGAGCGCTATATTTTTTATGACGTCAGCAATCGGGCCCGCGGCCCGAAATCAATTTTAGAGCCCGATCTCAATTAGGGTTTCAGAGTTTTTTCGAACAGAAAAGTTTTGGGACGACGGAGGTTTGACGAAGGACGGACGGAATTTTGGAGATTGCGTGAACAGTGATTCCGGCGTGAACAGTACTTTCCGGCTGTGAACAGTGTTTCCGGCTGTGAACAGTAATTCCGAACAGTTTTTGTTATTTCTTTCAGTTTAATGTATTTTGCAGTTATGAATATGAGTAGCTAAACTTCTGTTTCAGTTTAGGGTTTTCAATTAGTGACGTTTATGTTTGAGACTTGGATTTAATGCATATTTCTATTCATTCGTAAGTTCTGGATCTTAATTTGCCTGAATTGTATTGCACGGTTAGCGTATACTTTGTCGTGAAACTATCCGCTCATCAATTCTGATTATTAACTCTTGTCGAAGCTTTGTCGTGAAAACAAGTAGAAGAATCTAGGCTTAGTATCACCTTTGTCGGGGTACTTCAGGTCATTACCTTTGTCGGAGTGACCACGCAGTTGATTAGAATCGTATCTTTAGAAGTCGATGATAACAGTCACTAATGAACTCCCTGAGCTGAATACTTCTCTCGATTGACATCCACACTTTTATTACATTCGTTCTTGCGACCACTCACTCAAAACCCCCCTTTAGTTCAGTATTCACAGGAAACCGCTTCACCGTCAGTTCTCTTGGGTTCGACCCTTGCTTGCCGCTACACTAGCTAGAGCTTGGAATTATAAATACAAGTTTGGCGCGCACAACGACGCGCGTCAAATTTTGGCGCCGTTGCTGGGGAACTGCTACAGTGAAGAGTTTCTTTTTCTTTTCTTTTTATATTTAATTTTCAATTATTTCTTTGTGTTTTTTTGCTGCGGTAAATTGCTCTTTCCAGCATGTCGCACGCAGGTAGTGTTAATGGTGATGGCCGCCAAAACAATGAACAAAATCAGGTCAACAACAACAACCGTCCTTTACCACCACCAGGAAATCCGGATGTGCAGGTTCCACCATTTTATGAAGAGCCGGAGCGAGTATTTAGAGCGCGCCAGAGGGAACTTCGCGAAAGGGAATTTATGGCTAGGGATGCAGGGGCACGAGCAGAAGGTTTCAATGAGCCTAACCCACCACCTCAGCAATATGTGCAGCAGCAGCCTTACGGGCATCAGCCATACAGGCGTGCCCAAAGACCGGAACCAACAATGAGAGAGCTGGCTGCACCAGACTTCAATGAGCAGCCATGGTGCATCAATACTGGTGCAGAAGAGGACGATTTTGAGGTAAAGACTTCTGTGGTGCACCACTTACCCAAGTTTGGCGGATTACCGGGAGAGGTAGCGACAAGGCATTTACAAGAATTCATCGGAATCTGCCAAACATTGAGACCCTACGCAGCTTCCGAGGACAGGTTTAAGCTTCGAGTATTTCCTTTGAGTTTGACTGACTTTGCAAAATCGTGGTTTCTGTCTCTTCCTTCAGGTAGTATTCGCACCTGGGACCAAATGCAGTGGAAGTTTCTAGATAAATACTATCCGACAGCAAAGGCCACACAAGTGCGCAGAGAACTTTCTAATATCAAACAAGGACCAAGCGAGTCGATGTATGACTACATGGAGAGGTTCAACGCATTGGAGCAAAGCTGCTGTAACTTAGGAGTCCCGGAAAGGATGTTGGTAGAATATCTTCTGGATGGATTGAGACCTCTCGAGCGTATGATGTTGGATGCTGCAGCTGGTGGCACGGTGTTGAACTTGACACCATCTGAGGTACGTAATTTGATTACTGAGACCGCTGAAAGTGCTCGTTTCAGGGAGGAGATCAATCGAAGGGAGGATACGAGCAGAACAAGGAATGTATCACAGGCAGACTCATCCAACAATCACATGGCTGCAGAAATCAAAGAGCTGAAGGACATGATGCAGAAGATGATGGTGGGACAAGCTAATGTGGTGAAGCCTTGTGAATTTTGTGGTGCTACCAACCACAAGACTGATTCGTGTCCATCCTTGTACGAAGACAATCCAGCAGAGGTGAACACTCTAGGAGGATATCAGAATTTCAATAACAGACCACCTCAGAGGAAGTTTGGATTAGCCGCGAATGGATATAGTTGGAAGAATGAAGGTGGATTTCCTAAGGAGCAAGCCGCGCCTCAACAGCAGAACCAGTTTTATCGGCCACCATTTCGTCAGCAGCAGGAGGGTTACAACAATGCTGATCAGCATCAACAAAGGAGGAACTATAATCAGCCAGGTCAGACTAACCCGTTAACTGTTAATGATCTTGCAGTGAATTTTCAGCAATACCAAGCGAAGACGGATGGTGCTCTTGCGGAGTTATCAAAGCAAATGTCGCAGTTGATCACGGTCGTCAATGAGTTGAAGAATGACCAGGGCAAATTACCATCTCAAACAATTCCTAACCCGACGGCAAATGTCAGCGCAATTACCCTAAGGCGAGAACAGGAGGTCAAGAGTACAAACGAGGCAATGAGGGAAACAGAATCAGTGCGTTCCGCGCCTGATGAAGACATTAATCAGGCGCGCGAGGCGTTAAAGTACTCATCGAGCGCGCCTTCAATGTATGAAGCGGACGCGGTCAACACAAAGACCGCGCCTGGAGCCAACAATACTAGCGCGCCCGAAGAGAACGTTATCTCCCAGCGCGCGACACTAACGTCTACCACTGGCGCGTTACCCACTGACCAAAATTTCGAATTTCGCCGTTCTGACCCATCTTTTTCATTTCCTATGCAGATATCAAAGCCTAAGGAGGATCCAACAGCGTATCAAATTTTATTGGAGTTGTTCAGTAGAGTTGGGATCTCAACCACACTTCTCGACGCAATAAGGCGGATCCCAAAATATGCTAAGGCCCTTGACGAATTGCGCACTAACCTTAGAGGAGAACTGAAGCCCGAGCAGGTAAATTTGAGGCAGAACATCCCTGCAATTGTTCAGTGCAAGGCAGCACCAAAGTGTAAGGATCCAGGTACATTTATAGTTCCATGCGTCATTGGTAAATTGAAAATTGATCATTGTATGCTGGATTTGGGTGCGTCAGTTAATGTGTTGCCTTACTCTTTATATCAAACATTGCGTATTGGTCCTCTGACACCCACTGATTTGATTCTTCAACTAGCGAATAAATCATATAGTAAGCCAGAGGGTATGATTATTGACGTATTAGTACACATAGGAAAGCTTGCAGTCCTTGCAGATTTTTATGTCATGAAAATGGAGGGTGATGCGATAGACACTTCGCCCGTCTTACTTGGGAGACCCTTCATGGTGACCGCGAAGACGAAGATCGATACATTCACGGGTGATCTCTCCATGGAAGTAGACGGAGAAGTAACTCATTTTAACATGTATAAATCTATGCAGCACCCACCTAACATTGCAGGAATACATGCGTTGGACATCATTGAAGATGCGGCGTTTGAGTTGGGTAGACAGCATGAGGAAGGCATCCAACCTCACAAAGGAAAAACTGATTTAATTTGTAGATTGCCTTTTCCTACTGACCAGCGAGGTATCGTGTCTTTCCTTGAATATGGTGGATTTTATCACAAATTTGTCAGATTTTATCGCAGGTTCATTAAAGGATTCTTGAAGGCCTCATTGCCAGTGTCTCGACTTTTGCTAAAAGATGTTCCGTTTGGAGAGGATGTTCCACCTGATAAGGAGTTAGAGTTGGCTGGGTCGGTGATCGATTGAGGAGGAGAGGTACCGTCGAGCCAACGACGTAAAACAAAGGCGCTTTGCGGGAGGCAACCCGATTTTTATTTATTTATTTTCATTTTTAGCATACCTCAGTGTGTAAAGCGCCCCAAGGCAACATTATTTGCGCTCCGGGTTCATACATTAGCGCTGCTAATGTATGCTTGGGGCGCGCAACTTAATGTGTGCATGGGGAGCTTAACTTGCTGAGTTAGGATAGTTTTCTTGTGCATTTCTTATTTGTTTCGTTTTTTTCTTTTTCTTTTGAGTCTTGCATGACTACCCTTCCCGACGATCTTATTGTACCGTGAGGACACGGTTTGTTTCAAAAGTGTGGGGTGGGGGAGTTAGTATGTGTCAGCACATTTACTTTTGTTAGCTTGCATTAGCAGTAACTATGTCGCACGTTTTTTCAAATTTGTGTATGCTACGATGAAGATACTGATTTTATGAGATGATGTTTGATGCTATGAGGTTTTGATGCGTAATGCCTTGCATGATTTCTGAAATTTTGTGATGCGAGTTACGTGATGTTATATGTGCTTTTGAGTTGAGATATTACAGGATGTGGAGTTTACAGAAAATGTCCTAGAGGGACTTGACAAACATTCAAAGGTTCATGGGATTAGTCGCGTAGCGCGCTGAGTTTGTGGAGGTTGGCGCTCTGAGTTATGAGGGGTGAGACTTTCACTCCATCATTGCAGTGTTTATGCAATGGTGGGACGGGAAAACAAACCGTCCTATCTCTAGTCCTAGTAACCGGGAATGGGTGGGTAACCCCTATCCTGCCTCGCGCTGAAAGGATAATGATGAGAAAGAGCGGGACGCGCTCCATATGCTGCTATTCGAAGGCGATGATTGGAACGGTTAGTTCAGACATTACTTGGACAATTGAAATTGTCACGCCCGTTGACACCGAGGTATGAAGTTAATGAAACAAGAGCGCAAACTCGTCAAGGTTCTGAAAGAGAACCAGCAAGCAATTGGATGGACACTTAGCGACATTCGAGGGATTAGTCCCACCGTTTGCATGCACAGAATCTTGCTGGAAGATGGAGCTAAGCCATCGAGAGAACCACATCGTCAACTCAACCCAATAATGATGGAAGTGGTAAGAAAAGAAATATCAGAAATTATTAGATGCTAACGTCATTTATCCTATTTCAGATAGTCAATGGGTGAGTCCAGTACACGTGGTTCCGAAGAAGACCGGCATAACAGTGGAAGAGAATGAAGCCGGTGAGATGCTGACAAAACGAATTCAGAATGGATGGAGGATGTGCATCGACTGTAGAAAGTTGAATGCAGTCACTCGTAAGGATCACTTCCCTTCCTTTCATTGATCAAATGTTGGATAAGCTGGCAGGTAAGCCATTATTCTGTTTTCTTGATGGTTTCTCGGGATATAATCAAATTCCTATAGCTCCTGAAGATCAAGAGAAAATTACTTTTACATGTCCTTTTTGTACTTTGCATTTAGGCGTATGTCTTTTGGTTTATGCAATGCATCTGGAACTTATCAAAGGTTGGTTACTAATATTTTTCCTGACATTTTAGGTAGTTTTGTTTAGGTGTTCGTGGATGATTTCACTGTGCATGGTCACACATTTGATGCATGTTTAGAGAACTTGAACAAGGTGCTAGAGAGATGTGTATCGATGAACCTTGTTTTGAATTATGAAAAGTGTCATTTCATGGTTACGCATGGTGTTGTGCTTGGACATATAGTGTCACAAGAAGGAGTAAGGTAGACAAGGCAAAAATAGACTTGATTCTTAGTCTTCCTTACCCTTTGAATGTGCATGATGTTAAGTCATTTCTTGGGCATGCTGGTTTTTATCGTCGCTTTATTAAGGACTTCTCTAAGAAGGCGCTGCACTTAACTAACCTCTTGCAAAAAGATGTACCTTTTGAATTTTCAGATAAATGCAAGGAGGCATTTGATGAGCTTACACACGCACTGACTAGTGCACCCATCATCCAAGCATCGGATTGGACGCAGCCCTTTGAAATCATGTGTGATGCCAGTGTCTACACCGTAGGGGCTGTCCTTGGACAAAAAAAAGGAGCAGAAACCAGTGGTGATCCACTATGCATCGAGGACCTTAGATGTGGCTCAAAAGTACTACTCCACTACGAAGAGAGAGCTCTTGGTAGTAGTGTTTGCATTAGAGAAATTTTGTCCCTATTTGCTTAGTGCTAAAGTTATTTTGTTTTCTGATCATACAACAATTAGGTACTTGATGTCGAAGAAGGAGTCTAAGCCGCGCTTAGTAAGATGGATCTTACTAGTCCAAGAGATCGACGTTGAGATAAAAGACAAGAAGGGAATGGAGAACACAATGGCTGATCACTTGAGCAGAATTGTAACGAAGGAGGAGCCGATAGCCATCATAGAGACATTCCCCGATGAGCACCTTTACGTCGTGCAGGTAAAAGTGTCATTGTACCCTCACATAGTGAATTACCTGGTAGGAGGTACGTTTCCACAGTCCTACTCTAAAGCTCAACGCATAAAACTAAAGCATGATGCACATTACTATATTTGGGATGATCCTTTCCTGTGGAAAATTGGAGTTGATCAAATACTTGGGAGATGTGTCCCTGATGGTGACATACATTCTGTGCTTAGTTTCTGCCATGAGCATGCGTGTAGAGGCCATTTTGGACCTCGTAGGACTGCTAGAAAAATTCTGGATAATGGATTCTCTTGGGCTCATGTTTTTAAGGATGGATATACACACTATAAGAAATGCAATAGATGCCAACGTGTAGGGAATTTTTCTGCTAGTAATGAAATGCCACAAACGCCTATAATTGTTGATGAAGTGTTTGATATTTGGGGCATAGACTTTATGGGACCTTTTCCTACATCTAATGGGTATCAATACATCTTGCTTGTTGTTGATTATGCATCGAACTGGGTGGAGGCTCAGGCCACGCGAAAGGATGATGGCAAAATTGTTATAGATTTCTTGCATACTAACATCTTTGTAGGTACAGAGTTCCGAAGGCCGTAATAAGCGATCAAGGATCTCATTTCTGCAGCAAGCCCGTGGCTGTCGTGTTCAAACATTTTGAAGTACATCACCACATTTCTACCACCTATCATCCACAGACAAATGTACGAGTGATACGAGTGCTCAACCATGGTGCGCTTGAGCTGGAAAAAACAAGCACGGGGGCTGTTGCATTCATGGTGAATGGCCAGAGGGTAAAACACTATCACAGGGAAATAATACCACCCGATGAGGAGCTCGAGTTGGTTGAGCCGGTAAACGATTGATGATGAGAGGTACCGTCGAGCCAACGATGTTAAACAAATGTGCTTCTCTGGAGGCAGCCCGAGTGTAATTAAGATTTCTTATTTGTTTCTTTTATTTTGAATCTTGTATGACTACCCTTCCCAATGATCTAATTGTACCGTGAGGACACGATTTGTTTCAAGTGTGGGGTGGGGGAGTTAGTATTATGTGTCAGCACGTTTACCTTTGTAGCATGCATTAGCAGTATTTAGAGCACTTTTTTTTTTACATGCTTTGATGTTGCTGATTTTAGGAGTTACATGCTGTGATTATATGTTATGATGAAGATGCTGATTTTATGAGATTATGTTCCGATTCTATGAGGTTTTGATGTGTATGCCTTGCATGATTTCTGCAATATTGTGACACTAGTGACTTGATGTTATATGTTCCTTTGAATTTAGATATCACAGGATGTGGAGTTGGTAGAAATGTTCTACAGAAACTTGACAAACATTCAAAGGTTCAGAGGATTAGTCGCGTAGTGCGCTGAGTTTGTAGAGGCTGGCATTCGGAGTTATGAGAAGTGAGATTTTCACTTCACCTTTTCTGTTTATGCAATGGTGGGACGGGAAAACAAACCGTCCTATCTCTAGTCCTAGTAACCGGGAATGGGTGGGTAACCACTATCCTGCTTCGCACTAAAAGGATAATGATGAGAAAGAGCGGGACGCGCTCCATATGCTGTTATTCGAAGGCTATGATTGGAATGGTTCAAAAGAAAAAAATAATAAAGGACAAGCAATTCACATTGGAGAGCAAAGTTCAAAAAGAAAATTCAGACAAATGAAAAGGAAATAATCAGAAAAGCAATTGAGTTTAGTGAAGTCTTCAGACCAAACAAAACAAGAAAGTTTTAAGAGCTGTCATACCAAGAAGAAGAAAAAGTTGAGTTCTTCATAACTTGGATTTATCACATGTTAGAGAAAGAAATTCAGCGTAGACGCGTGACTATGACCTTGAACTGAAGAATGGAGTCAGGAGTCTGAAGAGGACTAGCTCCCAGTCATCCATTGAATCCATCTCGACCTCACAGGTAACATATATCATTACAGTTTCTTACTGACCATTATTGAAGAATGAGTGTTAATATATATTGATGAACTGATTAGTGAAGACATCTCGAATAGATTCAGTGTTTAGTCTTCGGCACAATAGAAGTGTTTTGAGTGCTGCAAGTCTTGCTTTTGTTTTTGTTCGGGACGAGCAAGTCTAAAAGTAAAATTTGACGACACGTCGTTGTGTGGGTCAAAATTATATTTATATTTCCTACTTACTAGCTAGTGATAAGCAGGGTCGAACCCAAGATAGAGCAAATAGTCTAGAGTTTCAATAACAATTGTCATACTAAAAGGGGGCTTTGCAAGAAGAATGTTTGTTATCAAATTCCGAAAGAATCAGTTCAGGGATATGCATTGCAACTGGTAATCATTGATCATACACGCATCAACTAGTAAAACTACTGTTCTAGTCTAACAATCCTGCTAGGGTAATGTCGACTTCAATATTCTACCTACTCTTAACCGCTAAGTTCTCGAAAAGGGTAACGATTACTTGGCTAACAACACCAATTAGGTTCTACCATTAGGCTTAGCTAATATGGAAGTCAACCTAGTATCACGCAATGATATCAATTCAGTTTCACCTCTAACTTAATAATCAGATAATGCAATTCATACGAAGAACAATAATTCATTAAGTCGAATAATGAAACATAAGTATCTAAAACCGTATGTTGCAACATAAATCCCAAAACTGAGTTAGGGTTTAGCCACGACAATCCATCTAATAACAATAATGAAAATAAACTGAGTTCAGAAATTACTAAAAGTGCCGATCACTGTTCACCGCCGCGCATTGTTCACCGCCGCAGACTTCCTGATTTTCCTCTAATTATCCACTGTCCTACGGCCGCCCGAAAACTTCTGTCTGTTTTAATTTTTTCCGAGTTGAAAAAACCTAATTGAGATTGGGTATCAAAATATGATATCGGGCCGCGAGCCCAATGCTGACATCATCACGTGTTGGCCGCGCCTCAAGTAGACATTAACGGGCGCGCCGGGAAGAGACATTAAGCTTCGGCGCGCCACACTAACATCTTCTTCCGGCGCCGGGTCTTCTGAAGCGCACACTTAACTTCCTTCAATCGTCAATTTCCGCATCGACTCTCTAAAAATGCCATTTTAATCCATGAGTCTCTTTTTATGTATTCCGAACACCTGAAATGCAAACAACATTAAAAAGCAATTGCTCACATACAAAAATGTCAAAATTGTTGTGCTTAAATGGGTCAACGAGTCGTATAAATACGCCTCATCAATCTGAGACTACCTCTTTTTCATTAGTCTCAACTTTCAGGCCAAGGTCTTTCCTAGAGAGTGGTGAAGCAGTCTCTTTACCTTTTATCTGAAACTGCCTCAGAGAACCGATCAGTGCCTCTAGTCTCATGTTCTTCACGTTTTGGGCTTCTTCGATGGCAGTCACCTTCATATCAAACTTTCTTACAGTTTTTCTTCCTGAATTAGTTCTCCATGAGCATGGGCCTCGTTTGATACATCACACAATCTGGCATTAAACTCTGCGATGGTCTCTTCTTCAAGCATCTTCAGTCTCTCAAATCTTGAGGTGATCATTTGCATTCTAGACATCTTTACCTTGTCCGTTCCCTCATGTGTTGTTTCAAGAATCTCCCAAACTTGTTTGACCGTGTCACAGTTGGAGATCAACATAAAATTGTTAGCATCCACAGCAGAAAATGTGACATTCAAAGCCTTGGAGTTTCCTGATGCAAAGGCTACCTCATCAACAATCCACTTGTTCTCAGGTTGTTTGTGTGCAACCCCTGAGCTGTCTACAGTCATTGGGTGAGACCATTCTGATATGACTGCCCTCCAAGCCTTTTCATCAATGGCTTTAATAAACGCCTTCATTCGCGCCTTCCAGTAGCCATAGTTTACTTCCTCAAGCAGTGGCGGTCTGCTGGTGTTTTGTCCTTCTTTCACGGTGGTCATAGATAACAACAACGCTCTCCGAGATCACACTCTGTATGTTGAGTGATCGGCTCTGATACCGATTGAATTTTGCATCTGATGCGGCTTATAGCCTCTGAAGTTATAGCTTATGCTTAAACACTCTCTGTATCTTCTGTATCTTTCTGCGGAATTTTTCTACTGGCAGAATAAGAATGACACATTAATTTGTTCACCCAGTTTGGTACTTGCCTAAGTCTGGGGAGGATACACCGATCCTCAAGATTTCACTATCTCAGTTTGCAGTACAAAAAACTCACACCTCTATTTCTCACCTAGCTAAAATCGTCCCCTCAGTCTAATCACCTAGACTAGCTAGTAGTCTGATCACACAGACTCTCTTCGTGCAACCTACACATTCTCAGTAATAAATAGCTACAGACCTGACTCTTAGACTTAGCCTATTCTATTACAATGTGTACGTCACAAAATGCTTAAGCACACTCTTCACCAGAGTTATTGTATCTTCAGTCAACGACTATTCTTGCTCTCGCGCCTACCAGTCGGACACCCTGAGTTTTGCAAACTCAATATCTGCTCCCCCTCAATTAATGACGAACTATGTCACTATCGGATAGCTTCAATCAATGCTCCTCAGCCCGTAACACTCCCTGCTCGCGTCTGACCACGACCTCTGAATGATCTTTCAATGAAGCAGCGCTCCAGTTGAACTCCGGATCAAACTGAATCAAACTCCACGAGTTCTGATTACATCAGCACAACACAAGTCTTCGACTTTGTTTGTAAACTCTGCTACCGTAGGCTGGTCTCTTGTGTGCTTGTGTATCTCTATAAATGTGTGTGCGTGTGTGCCTCTCTCTGAATGCTGCCTTTGCGTTCCTTTTGTATCAATCGGCCCTGCGATCTTTTGGAACCCGCGTAGCACAGAATCTTCTCCTGGATTCTTGCAAGGTTGTTGAAGATTTCGTTGCATAATCTGGATTTTTAAAGCTTTATCTTTTTCGAAAGCTTCTGCCCATTGCTGACATTCTGGATGACGTCTGCATAACTCCCTGAGCCTCCGCGAAACCTGCCGCACCATGCCGGAGCCTCTCCGTGCACTCTTGTTTGATCGGGCATTCTGTTCTAGCTCTGGATCAACAGAGATTGATGAAGCAGACTTTGTCTCTTCATTGCTGTTGCTTGTTGCAGTTTTGTTAGTCTTTAGATTATGCTCCACCCACCAATCTTTAGGAAGTGCTTCAACAGTCTCTTGATCAGTTTTGTCAAGAATGTCATATCCCCAACATGATGATTTGTTAATAGAAATTAACAATTATTAGATTAATTGGATATCCTACCTGGCCTGTAATCCTTAAATTTTTGAGTAAATTCAGTACTGGTTCAAACTGTTTTGAATCTGGTTTAGTTCAAATTACAACGTAGAAACACTTTCATAAATAGCCATGGAATACACCATCTCCCGTAAATCACAGTATGGCTGGAATGATCACGGAATACATTGATGATTATCATTGAAGGCATGTGAGCATGGGGGTGGGACAATCCTCTCAATTCAAACCTTCTACGGCCAACAATCTTTCTCTAGAAAATTTCAGTTCAGCTTTTTTGTTCCAAACTTTAGTTGATGCTAGAAAGAATATATCTTGACAAGATTGATCGAAGGAAAGACTCTAGTTCAATGGTAGGTGGCTGATATCCAATCTGCTTTACAACTCGGCTGTCAATTCCCAAATCAGTATGATGGCAATAAATTTAAAATGAAGCTTGACCCGAATGGATGGAGCATAGGTTGAAGATGATGCACTTCCATTGTAGGATATCAAAGAAGCTACTAGTTGTTTACAGGATTGTAGGATCAAATTGTCACTCATCGTGTTTTCCATTTTTTCAATAGCTCATCATACACCATTGCTTTCTTTTGCTTAACCAAACTTTGTTTCAACTTTGACAGGGTAGAGGAGTTCAACTTGATCCCTCTTTCTATCAGTCCTTCCGCATACTTGACTGCTTCCGGAATCTTATTAAGATCGCGAAGTCCCACAATTAACATATTACCAGTCTCCTCCAAATCAGAATCATAATTCTCCAACATACATTTCCAAACCCTTATAGCTATACAAGAATCCCCGAGGTCTAGGAAAGTCCTCATGGCCGCAACACAATTTGACTGGCTAGGAATGCATTCATTTTTTACCATTTCGGTGAATATTGTGGAGGCATCCCGTAACTTTTTAGCCTTGGTAAAGAACCGCAGTAAGATATTATAAGTTTGTAAATCAGGGAATGCACCCTTGAAAACCATCTCATCCATCAGCCTTCTAGCCATGTCACTATCATTATTCTGACAAACTACGGAAATAATAGAGTTATACATGTCAGTATCTGGTCTACAAACATTTCTCCCCACCATGTCCTCCCAAAGTATCAAAGCTCTCTTACTGTCATCGCACTTCACGCATTCCTCCAATGCAGCCTTGAGAAAACTAGACCCTGGAAAGCACCTCCGGTCACTTAATGACTCAAACACTCTAATAGCCTGCCGTCGACCATCTGGGCCTTTGAGCAATGTATTCAAATACGAATTATATGCAGGCACATTACGAGGGTCCCAACCAATCTCTGTAACCATCTCGTTAAAAATTTTCTTAGCAGCAACGGCATCCGCTTCAGTCTCCAACCCTTCCAACAAAATGGCATACGTATCCGCATCAGGCCTAATCTTATCCTTTGCAATCCGCATAAACTCCAGAGCATCGGCTGTTTTCCCATCCCTACAAATCGCACTCAACAAAGAGTTCAATGCAACAATGTCTCTGGAAACACCATACTGATTCATCACCTCAAAAGTCATAATAGCCTCCTTCACTCTATCAGCCACCGCATAACTACTAAACACGGACGCAAACGTGGCCAACGAAACCAAAGCTTCAGCCTTCATAGACTTAATGGCATCCCACATTGCATCAAACAGACCATTCTTTCCCAGCATGTCAACCACCAAATTCCAAGCGTAAGGACTGTGCTTGTCACTAAGCTGATGCCCAGACCACCTAAAAAACTTCACAGCCGGACCAGGAGATCCGTAGGAAAGCTTGAGAACGTCCTCCACATCGTCCTGACAAACCCTAATTCCTGTATCCTCAACCACCTTCTCTACGCTCCCAGCGTCTGTAGTGGCGACGATTTGACACAATATTTTCACTTTCGGTGCCAAATCAGGTGTGTCTAGATAAGAAGGGAAAGTTGCAGGTTTGGTGAGCAGAGAGCGCTGGTTTTTCTCCGGCGACATGAAACGGCAACGATTGTTGTTTCCCGGTGAATGAGAGCGATGGCTTCGTTTGTGGCGGTCATGTTTGGAAGAAGGGGAACGAGACGGCTGACGCGATCTCTTCCTGTCGTGCTCCACCATCGTCTACACTCCGATTGAAACCCGAACGGAAAGGTCACAATGAATCATCTGAACAAAACCCTAGCATTGAACGCGCATTATTGTGTCGTTTTAATCATATGGGTTTTTGTGACAAGCTTTCAGTTTTGAAAATATGTCAGATGGGTCATATTCCATTTCTGGCATGTTTTGTGTAGACAGTTGCTTCGAATATTGACAAAACACGCAGTTTATTCACCACTTCCATGTGTGCCAGCCAGCATGCTCAGCTGCGGCCTCCATTCTACGCAAGATAAGAAACAATTGAGAACAGCAAATGCCCAGTTGAGTTGAGGGCTCAACAGTTATGATTTTAGAGCAGTTCCTGAAGCTGAAGCCTGCAGCTTGATCTGAAAAAACAGATACAAGTGGACTTTAGGGGAAGAACTTGGTATTTTTTATGTGCAAGAGATAGTTTTCTAAGTATTTGATTTGATGGAGAAGTTGGGAAGAAAAGGTTTGATTGGAGGTCTCTCTACTCGACCAACCGAATTTTGGACATATATAGGGCTCAGAGTCTCCTGTTTATTGTACTGGAATTGAGCATCTTTCTAGTGGACAATCCATCATGAATCATGAAGGCCTTGTTTGGACCTGAGCGTCTACTACACTACACAACCTGGTTAATACTTCCAGAAATAACACAAACAAATAGTGGATTTTTATTATGGAACCAAATACTTGGAAGTTGTAACATTTCACGCCACAATTGACAGAAACGATTTCAAGAGAGCCATTACAATTAGGAATATAGAGAATTGTGCAAGTAGAGACATATTACAGTAGTAGGATGGAAATATGTATGCGTAATAGATACGACTAGCATGCTCACACTCCTCCACGACCCATGGCCTGCTCCCCCGGCGGAAGCATCACAAGTACTGGCTGTGCATTAAATCCGGGATGAGGCACTCTACGACGAAGCTCACGACCTTCCTGACAAAGAGCACATATATGGCAGAGTACATGAGTAGCCAAGTCACAAGCTGATTCGCAGTGTTCCCTTTGGAATTCATCCCTCACACAGCTTCCACAGCAACCACAGGATCTGTTGAGTGCCTCACAGCTACCCTGTTGACAGTCCCATACGTTAAATTAATAGAGTTGAATAAAAAAAGGATGCTTCTACCCCATTAGGCTAACAAATTAGGAGTTAGCAAACCCAAAGGCTCATAAAAATATGGAGAACCAACATAATGGACACTAAACTTGCCTCTAGATTAAACATTCTGCGCATGACTGTGCGACTGCGGTAGGAAAACCAGGGTGCCAAACAGTTCCATCCAAACAAGGAATTTCCAAGGAAGTATAAGCCAGTATAAGGCAAACAGTGGTTTCCAAAAGTGCCAGGAGCAGATCCCGCTCCAAGTCGCTCAGCATTGCTCCCATACAGGACACAGGGAGCTACGCTTCCAAGGAGACCTTTTCATATAAATTGTACTGAGCTATCATCAGTATGCAGTAACTCAACAGAATAACACGAAAAAGATTGACATAAAAGAGATCTAGTCCTCCATATCACAGAACAGCTTGTATGGACTATGATGATGCCTTAACCATAGTAGACCGGAACAAAAGGATAATACATGAAAAATTGTTTGCAAGTGTTGATTGGATAGTCAATTCAAATTGAGATTTTGTATGAGCATGCTGATAGCGAGCAACCAATTCAAGAAATTCACAAAACCCTCATTTATTTTCTGCAAGCAATGACATTTATAAAACCACAAACATTTAAATAAAACTTGGGTAAGATGTCCACATATTCTTTTCTCTAAAGGAAACCATTATGTATACTCCAGGATTAAGATCAGTGGCCAATTCCAGATCTTACTAGTTTCTGATTCATCTAACTTAGGAATCAACTGTTAATCTAGGGTCACGTGGTACGGTTTATCCAGATAGCTTCACCCAGATATATCCTGTATGGCATTGGACAAATTCTAGTATATTCGGATCCTAGCGACTCCCGAATCCAAATTGAGATTATAGTATGATATAATAATAATAATCTGAAAAAGAAATTCTGAAATTATTATAAAACAAGAAACTTACAAACTTCAAGATCGCTGCTACAGAACTCATCGTTACGGCCTAGGCAGGACAAGAGGCCCGAGTCCCATTGCACGCGGCCAACCGGCTCCCCGAGGACGCTGCCATGGGTCAACGGTAATCCGTCTGCAGTCCAGGCACCAAATTGGCCAGGAACGGGCGAGGCGGAAGGTTTCTCCAGCGAGGCGAATTTGAGGTCCGTGTCGGCAGGGGGAGGTTGGTCTTGGTTGGGCTGCAAAAAAGGGCTGGATTCCTCGTGATGGAGATCCTCGGCTGCCATATTGATACAAGGAAGGAAGGACGGGATCGGATCGGATCGGAAGAGAGATGAAATGAAGATGGGAAGAGAAGAGGAACGAAATATGCGTTGGTCAATTTCACGCGTTTTGATTTCGTCCAGCAGCTTCTTCCTTGCCCAATATTTCAGCTTTTATTTGTATTTATTTATTTACATTCAAATACAGTCCAACCAAATATAAATATACAACAACATTAAAGAGAAGGTACCTACTAAATTAATCAAACCAGTATGATTCATGATTATTCACATCCAAATAAATATAAAAAGATGTTCGAAAGGATTAGAGTCTTCCGATTCTGATTATACACTAACCAAACAACTCATGAATGAATTAATTACTTCAAACTGATTATCACATTCCGGGCACAGCCTCTAAACACTTCAACGCCTTCACACGGCTATAACGAGTTTCACTATATGATAATCGTATCTGAAGATTAAATCAATATATTTGTTCTTGTTTTATCAAACCTTTATCATACTACCATGTTTATCTAAATACATGTAATCCATCATCTACTGATTTGTTTAATGAAGTATTATGACCACATCAAAATTGTCTGCTATGTTAAGAAATGAATTGCATGTAGTATGGTCGTAACAAGACCGATACATGAGTGAGATATGTATACAAATGTGAACACAGATTCATCGCATAGAGTTGTTCAGTCTCTAAGACTGTCTGCCATATTAAGGCAAAGAAGAAAGAGAAAAAGGGGTAGAAGATGCAAGATGTAGTACAGAAATAAGTAAACAGAAAAACTTACAAATTTCACCCATGTACGCTTGTATTTTATTTCTTCAAACTTTTTTACTAATGTCACAAGAGTGAGAGAGAGTCGGAGAGGAGGCTCTAGAAGTTTGCATTCTCCTTATGAGCTCCTCTACTTAAATAAGAAAAGAGAAAAAACATAAGGAATCTAAAAAGTAGAAGGATCCCATACTTTTTAAAAGTTGGAGATTATTGAACGTTGTTGAAATTGTGGTAGTAAAAATACTAATCCAATCACGGTGTTCAACAATATTTATTATCCGAGTGACCTCGAGTGGAACCCAAAAGAAAAGCCTAGATTAGTCTAAAGCTAGCTAGTAATATTTAATGCAAGTCTACTAAATAAAAAAGGGAAGTTTTTCCTCTAAGTGAGGTATCTCTAATGAATACTAAAGACAAGATGAAATATGGTCTAAGAAGTAAATAATAGAGAAAATGTGGTCGTAATCTTATTTCACCCCTAGGTCATGCGATTAGCAACACAAAACTTGTCTAAATCATGAGTAAATTCGAGTGATGGTTCTATGCTAAGGAATCACACATTCTAAATTCAACTCTTGCTCCTTCTCTAGAATGGGAATAATACCTAAATAGTACGGTTCTCAAACTCTCGCTCTATTGAACCGCGTAGAACAAAAGTCTCATAATCTCAACCTCTCGGTCTATTGATAGTTAACTAAAGTCGCTCAATACTTAGCCTAGTTGAATGCGTATGTCACTCTCGCGCGCACACGCAACTTAAAATAATCGTGCTTGATCTCCTAAACAACCTAAGTTCAACTCTCATTCCATCCCTAAGTGTTTTATCAATTCATACTCACTTAGGTATTTCGTCAAACACTTGGTATGCACAAAATTTGTTAAGATAATGGCATCCTTGACAAAATCAGCGCAAGAAGTTACTACAGCATCCCGCGAAGATTGAAGCTGGAGCTTCTTCAAAAGACTGACAAAACAACAACGAGTAAGAAGTTGGTACACCATCCGATGACAGCAGAAGATATCTGAAGACACCACTTGAGAAAGAAGCCAGAAGATAGGCTAGGGATAGCTTGAGATAGCAGAGTCCTTGACTTGAGAGTAATCTTGAGGAAGCTGCTAGAGAAGGAGTCTGAAGACAAGATGAGGATTGCCTAAGACCAGAAGGGTCCTTGGATTTTGTCAAAAATGCCAAGGGGGAGATTGTTAAGGTATGTGGCATCATTGACAAACTCCTACAAGGTGCATAAGAGTCTGCTACAACAAATGTGTGAAGACAGCAGCTGATGCAGAGCGTTCCAGAATGACCAAGCAGAGTGCACATAGCGTTGCTACAACAACCTATCTAGCAGAGAGCTGGAGCATCCTAAATAAAAGATTTCTGTGTGAAGAACAAGCTACCCAGAATTGAAGAGAAGAGCAACAGGAGCTTTCTAAATGCAATTCCCAGAGTCAATAGCATGCCGATTAACTTGGAGTAGCCTAAAGAACGTACGGAGGGTTGCAGCCAGCATCACAACAGGTTGGTATAGTATCGTGAAGATAGAGAGCAAGATGATGCAGCTGCCCGTGTGAAGACAGCAGCTTGTGCAAATCCAGCCAGAGTGAACAAGCTCAGTGAACAAGCAGTTGCTACAGCAGGAGCTGTAGCAGAAGGATTGGCGCAAAGAACAATCTGCCCAGATATGATCTTGTTGAGATCTTGGAGGAGCTTCTCAATATTTAGAGATAATATCCCAGTGGAGATTCCCGTATCCAGGAGAAGATTTGATTGTGGAAACATTTGCTTCTCCAAACAAATCTAATT
The DNA here is from genome assembly GCA_963678935.1 of Umbilicus rupestris. Lineage (NCBI taxonomy): Eukaryota > Viridiplantae > Streptophyta > Magnoliopsida > Saxifragales > Crassulaceae > Umbilicus > Umbilicus rupestris. Next base: position 9,248,552 of record OY787618.1, read on the forward strand.
TCCTACGAATTAGGAGATAAGATCTTGTTGAGATCTTTAAGGAAGCTTCCTAAATTTGATATTGATGGAGCATGGAGTTCCTATTTAAAAAAGGCTGGGCAGAGCAGCAAAGCATCCATCCAAGACAGAATTCGAGCACAAAGGTAGAGCAATATAGTGAGAGATATATTCAGAGTGCTATAGCGGAGAGATTGGATCATCACCGAGAGCATAACTGGCACGCAGAAGCTGAGGTGATTGAAGTTGAGTGTGATCTAGACTTGCAGAGTCTGATCAGTGCTTGATCAGGTAAGCCAACTCAGAGCAGCGATTGCTTGTTGGTGGATCAAGGCAGGCCGCAGGGGAATTGTCGAGTGGAGGAACTCGGAAAATCTGCAGAAGGCCAGGTCTCGCTAGTGATAGACGGTCACTGAGTGAGGGGGAGCGTTCCAAAGTGTGCAGCGCTCGTGAAAGAGTTTGATCGGCTCAGTGGAAGGCTTTGGAGCGACGCGGACAGAACATGCACCAGTTGTGTGCTACAGTAGGTGCTATAGCAAGCCTACGAGGACTTTGATTTAATTAGAATACGCTGAGTCTGTGAGATCAGAGGAGTAGCTATTCTGAATTAATTCGAGAGTGTAGGTGCGTGAGACACAAGTCAGAGCCTGTTCTGATTGTGTGATTGACTAGCTAAGGTGGAGTAGCATAGGTTGCGTTGAGTCGAACCGTGTTGTACGAGAGACCTTTGAGATTAGTGGATTGAGGACTGAAGTACAGTCCTCCCCAGACGTAGGCAGTTGGCCGAAAATCATTTTTCATTGTTTCATCTTGCTGCACAAGATCTGAGTGTACAAGAGTCCGCTATAGCAACTGCTTGTACACAGTCTGCAACTCAGAGGCACTGCGAAAAAATTTCAATTGGTATCGAAGCGGGAACTAGACACACAGAGTGAAGATCCTGAGCGCCTAGCTGAGTTCATCAGCGAAGATGAAAGAGAGACAAAGCACAAGTCGGCCGCCGCTACTGGAAGAAGGAAATTATAGTTGTTGGAAGGCGAGAATGAAGGCTTTCCTAAAGGCGATGGATGAGAAGACTTGGAGAGCAGTAGTCTCTGGGTGGTCACACCCACTGACCATCAACAACAAAGGAGTTGCACGGGAGAAAACCGAGGAGACATGGACAGCTGTAGCAACTAGTAACTCCAAAGCATTGAACGTGATATTTGCCGCTGTTGACGCAAATAATTTCAGACTGATCTCCAATTGTGAAGTTGCTAAGCAAGCGTGGGAGATCCTCCAGACGGCTCATGAAAGGAACAAGACTCCTGCTGCAAACTGGAGAGACGAAGACATTGAAGATGACTCAGCACAAAAGGATGAAGACAATGAAGATGACTCCGCTGTTGCTCTGATAGCTGCAACGAATATGAAGAACATCATTTCAATAAAGCCATTATTTATGGTGTTGAGGAGTCAGACAGCAGTGGTGATGAGGAAATCACTAATGAGTCCATTGCAAGAAACTTTACCCTGCTACACGAAGAGTGGCTGCAAGTCATCGAGATCAACAAAGGATTGACTGCCAAAGTATCGTGTCTAGAAGAAGGAAGAGAGGAGCTGCTGAAGACAATCACTTCTCTTACGGGTCAGGTTGCCCAGTAAGAAGAGAAGTTTGCTACAGAGAAGGAGGAGCTCAACCTCTACAAAACGACCACAAAGATGCTTAACAGTGGCTCAAGCACACTTGAAGATATGCTAGCACACCAAAGATGTGGAGGTGGCTACTCTGATCTTGGATACACGGATGAAAAAAATACTGGGATGATGGTATTTGTCAAAGCTACGAAGCTAGAAGATGTTGGGATTCCCGTGGAGAAACCGGTCCTGTCCCAGAAACTAGTTCAGAAGAAGGTGCCTAGAAGGATGAACAACCTCTGTGTCAACAACCTGTAGCTGAGAAGAAGCCCAAAAGCGATGGCCGCAGACACATTCAGAGGAGATGCCCAATCCTGAACAAGTATTGGAGTCCTCAAAGACCACTCACAGACGGACAACGCCAGATGAAGCCAAGGATCAGACGTGGCACGCAGGTGACCTTCAGCTCATCAAAGCCAATGAAGGACTGTCACTGTCCAGTTGTGCACGAAAACATCAGATACGTTGGAGGGACAATGAACTTGAGAATGAGGATTGCAAAAGACACAGGTGCAGATTGGGTGAGACATCGAAACAATGCGGAAGGAAAGAAAGAGTCGCTGGAAACAACAGAGCTAAGAAGCATTGGATACGAAAGCCGGAGCAGGCAGTGATGGAGAAGTAGCCACCAGATAGTCCCCCACAATCATCAGAAGAGACACATGCTGAGTTATCAAGAGTTCCCCTTCTTCAGTAGATGGAGAAGAGACATTGGCCTATTCACTGAGTTTAGCTTGAGGCTCCCCCTATCATTTGTGACAAAAAGGGAGAGAAGATGTGTTCTGCCATTTGTATTATGTGGCAGGTTTTGCCAGTCGACCCCAAACGGAGAAGAGGAACCCCTGTAGAAGATGCTCAGGTTTTGTCAAAAATGCCAAGGTGGAGATTGTTAAGGTAATGACATCCTTGACAAAACCAGCGCAAGAAGTTGCTACAGCATCCCGCGAAGATTGAAGCTAGAGCTTCTTCAAAAGACTGACAAAACAACAACGAGCAAGAAGTTGGTACACCATCCGATGACAGCAGAAGCTATCTGAAGACACCACTTGAGACAGAAGCCAGAAGACAGACTAGGGATAGCTTGAGACAGCATAGTCCTTGACTTGAGATGAATCCTGACGAAGCTGCTAGAGAAGGAGTCTGAAGACCGGATGAAGATTCCCTAAGATCAGAAGGGTCATTGGATTTTGTCAAAAATACCAAAGGGGAGATTGTTAAGATATGTGGCATCATTGACAAACTCCTACAAGGTGTACAAGAGTCTGCTACAACAAACGTGTGAAGACAGCAGCTGATGCAGAGCGTTCCAGAATGACCAAGCAGAGTGCACAAGGCGTTGCTACAGCAACCTGTGTAGCAGAGAGCTGGAGCATCCTAAATAGCAGATTTCTGTGTGAAGTACAGCAGCCCAGAATTGAAGAGAAGAGCAACGAAAACTTTCTAAATGCAATTCCCAGAGTCAATAGCATGCCGATTAACTTGGACTAGCCAAAAGAATGTACGGAGGGTTGCTGCCAGCATCGCAATAGGTTGGTAGAGTATCGTGAAGATAGAAAGCAAGATGATGCAACTGCCCGTGCGAAGACAACAGCTTGTGCAAATCCAACCAGAGTGAACAAGCTCAGTGAACAAGCAGTTGCTACTGCAGTGAACAAGCAGTTGCTACTGCAGGAGCTGTAGCAACAGGATTGGCGCAAAGAACAATCTGCCCAGATAGGATCTTGTTGATATCTTGGAGGAGTTTCTCAATATTCAGAGAGAATATCCTTGTGGAGATTCCCGTATCCAGGAGAAGATTTGTTTCTCCAAACAAATCTAATCTCCTACGAATTAGAAGATAAGATCTTATTGAGATCTTTATGAAAGCTTCCTAAATTTGATATTGATGGAGCATGGAGTTCCTATTTAAAGGAGGCTGGGCAGAGCAGCAAAGCATCCATCCAAGACAGAATTCGAGCATAAAGATAGTGCAATATACCTAGAGATATATTCAGAGTGCATAGCTGGCACGCAGAGCTGAGGTGATTGAAGTTGAGTGTGATCGAGACTTGCAGAGTCTGATCAGTGCTTGATCAGGGAAGCCAATTCAGAGCAGCGATTGCTTGTTGATGGATCAAGGCAGGCTGCAGGGGAATTATCGAGTGGAGGAACTCGGACAATCTGCAGAAGGCCATGTCTCGCTAGTGAGAGACGGTCACTGAGCGAGGGGGAGCGTTCCAGAGTGTGCAGCGCTCGTGAAAGAGTTTGATCGGGTCAGAGGAAGGCTTTGGAGCGACGCGGGCAGAACGTCACCAGCTGTGTGCTACAGTAGGTACTATTGCAAGCCTACAGGGACTTTGATTTAATTAGAATATGCTGAGTTTCTGAGACCAGAGGAGTTGCTATTCTGAATTAATTCAAGAGTGTAGGTGTGTGAGACACAAGTCAGAGCCTGTTCTGATTGTGTGATTGACTAGCTAAGGTGGAGTAGCATATGTTGCGTTGAGTCGAATCGTGTTGTATGAGAATTCACCTAGGGTTTTTGTTCTGGGAAGAAGCCCTTCTAATTTTCCATCTCATTCTATTTATACCCTTTGTGTCAGAATAGGCTCTGACTTGTGTCACTACTACCTACACTCGTATTAATCTAGAACAGCTACTGACTCGACGAATCCCACTATTCTAATTAACACGCATTCTCTGCAGGTCTGCTATAGCACCTACTGTGGCACACAGCTGATGCAGAATCTGTCCGCGTCGCTCCAAGCCTTCTACTGAGCCGATCGAACCTCTCCACGAGTGCTGCACACTCTAGCGAGTCCAAGCCTTCTGCCAATTGCCCAAGCACCTCCACTCGACAATTTCTCTGCGGCTTCCCTTGATCAACAAATAAGCAAAAGCTGCTATGAATTGGCTTCACTGATCAGACGCTGCAAGTCTTGATCACTATCCGCTCTAATCACCTTAGCTCTGCGCTCACGCTCTGCTCGTGGTGATGATCGAAGCACGGCTCACTCACAATCACCCTTCGTAGTATTCTGTGTACGCTCTGGTGTTTGCACTCTTGTCTTCGATCGATCAGGATGCTCTGCTCAGCCTCCTTTAAGTACTCGCCCGGCTTTGCACAGGTTACCACTTTTTGGAAGTTCCCTAAAGCAATATTATCTCCTAATTTGTAGGAGATTAGATTTGATTTCGAAAATCAAATCTCCTACAAACAAATCTTTGCCTGGGCACGGGAATCTTCTCTGGGATATTCTTTGAAAATTCGCAGTGTCTCAGTTCGACAGATTCGTGAACAAGCAGTTGCTGCAGCACACTCTTGTTCACTCGGAAATTGTCTCAGCAAACAATGAACAAGACAAAGTTTGTTCACCCAGTTTGGCCAACTGCCTACGTCTGGGGAGGACTATTCTCCAGTCCTCAATCCACTCAAACCAAAGTACTCCAAGTACACTCGGTTACAACTCACGCAACCTATGCTACTCAACCTTATGTGGATCACTCGGCACAATCAGAACAAGCTCTGATTTGTGTCTGCACACCCTCTAAAATATGTCAATCTAGAATAGCTACAGTCTTCTCAAAGAACTCAGCCTATTCTAAACTACACCTACTCAGCAGGGTTGCTGTAGCAACTGCTGTAACACACAGCTGAAGCACAAATGTCCGCGTCGCTCCAAGGCCTTCCACCAAGCCGATCGAACGATTCCACGAGCGCTGCACACTCTGGAATACTCCCCCTCACTCAGTGACCACCTGCCACTAGCGAGTACTGCCGCACGACACTTGACCGAGCCAACCACCCGTCAGTTCTTCCGCGGCTACCCTTGATCAACCAACAAGCACCACTGCTCTGAATTGGCTTCCAGATCAAGCTTGGATCAGACTCTGCAAGTCCTGACCTCCCACTGCTTCTATCACCACAGCTCTGCGCTCACGCTCTGCTCTCGGGTGATGATCGAAGATTTCGTCCGTCGCACACCAAGAATTACTCTCTCTGAATTCTGTGTATGCACTCGTGTATCCCTCCGCTTCGATCCAACCTCTCAGCTCTGAACACCTCTCACTTAAATAGCAGCACCAGCTTTAAGCAATGTCCAGGTTTAGGCAATGTCCCAAAAAGAACAATTATCTCCTAAAATCTAGGAGATTAGATTTGATATTTATCTTCAATGCAAATCTCCTTCTCTGACTAGTAAACTCCACTGGAATATACTCCACAGCATATTAGAAAAACTTCAGAGGCTCTCCATAGAGTTTTCAGCCCTTCTGGACAAGCCCAGGAAGCTGTTGTTTCTTGGACGGTTGAAACAACCAGTTGAACAAGCTCCTGCTGCAGCATCCCCTGCTGCAGCTGCTGCTAGTTCACTTCTGCTGGCCTGCTAGATAGCTTTAGCTGCAGCAACTCCTTGTACACTTGTGCTGGTTTTGTCAAACACTGCCATACTGACATCATCATTCTTCATTGAATATTTAAAAACTCCAGGTAGACCACTGCTCTTCAATACAGTCCGTTAAACGCACACTCCGAATAATGGGCACTGAACTTCTGCTATAGCTCCGTGCTCCAGGAACTGCTACAGCAGAAGCTTGTTCGCGGGAGCTGGTTTTGTCAAAGGCTGCCACACAGCATCATCAATCTCCCCCTTGGCATTTTGATAAAACCCCTTGGCCATAGATGAAGTCTTCCACGGGAAACAAATATTAAAACTAGTTAACAACAGTTTCAAAGTAAGAGTTGTGGCCACACTCGGCCTTGGTTTTAGCATAGCCACGCAGGGCTTCAAAAATAAAAACAAAAACAAAAGGGAGTGGCTGGCCTTCATTTACTCTCCCCCTTTTTGACACAAATGCATACGCCCCTTGAACAGGCCCTTGCTCCTCCGGATATTCCAAGTCCTTGAGCAGGCTTCGGATTTGGGCACGTCTGGCATCCCTTCTTTTGGCTTCGGAGTCCAGCATGTACAGCTCTGACTTCAGGTGACTCACGATCCTTGCATGGAGAGCTGCTTGGATTACTGGGGCTGGGGGAAGAACTTCCTCATGAAAGGATGGATCAGAAGGGCAACCAGAAGCGGGTCTTCTTGGGCAATGTGAACCGCATGTCTTCCTTTGAACAGCTTGTGATCAACAAGGAGGACTTGCAGTTCTTCAGACATTCCATCAGAAATCTCTCCCAATTCCGGATGTTGAGAGACCAGCATCCCATGTATGAGGGACGACAACATAATAGGTTTACTCGAGGAAGTACTGCCAGCATGAGCAGCTATCTGGGGGAACATCACGCTTCCCAAGCTGATTTTTCTTCGTTTCCCAATGGAGTGAAGGAGGTTGGTGAAGGGTCTGCTAACCTTTCCCCTATGAGAGCTGGGAATCCAATTTCTTGTGCCCAGATTGTACAGCGGAGCATTTTTAGATGTGAGTTTAGCAGCACTGAGATTTGGTCCTCCCCTAGATAGACAAACTCCTCCAGTGAGAACCTTGGCCAGAAGCTCCCTATTCACACTAGATGGCTCCCTAGCATCACTGTCTATTCCTAGAAAGGCATCAATCTTTTCAGGGGTAATTACTACCTTCTTACCCCGTACCCAATTCGTCCCATACGAACCTCCTTCTTCAACACCAAACTTCTCTTCCATAATGACAATAAACTCCCTAACTAACGAAATATTGTATCTGTAAGGGTAAGTCAGGGACCTTAGCAGATTTACCTCAGTTAGGATCTGGATGATTGCTGCAGATTTGTATTTATCAAGGTCCATTCTCTTCTCTGGAACAATATGCTTCCTCTCCACAATGCACCATGATTGAGAAACAGCCTTGTTTTTGAACCACACTCCTCCTATAGTGGCTGCATCATTGCCAGCCAGAATAGGTCTTCTCTCAAAGGGTTCGCCAGTGGCATCCCCTTCACTGGACTCCTCCGTTTCTTCGCTGCTTGAGTCAGGGATGATGATTGGAGCTTTCCCTTTGTCAGCTGATGAAGGAAGAGGTGTTGCAGCAGCTTCTTGTTCAGGGAGTTCAGCTTCTACCTTCTCACCCTTTCCTTCTGTGCCGGGGGTCGTGACCAGGGTACTGCAGGGCTTTTCACATTTTTCAGCAGCTGCAGCCACTTCTGTAGCTTGTTCTTCCCTTGAGTCTTCTTCATGAACGGCCTCTTTAAACACCGCTGCTGAGCTGGTCTCAGGCCAGCCTTCTTTTCTTCTTCGAGGGTTCTTCTTGAGGAGGAGGAACATTCTGCGACACGGGGAGAGGCGCTGGCTCTAAGAACACCAGGTCCAGCCGTTGAGCAGTAGCTTCACTCCGTGGCTTACGCTGCTTTTCGGTTCTGTCTTGTCGAGCTGCTATCGGGTTCCTCTTCAAATCGCGAGTTTTCACCATTGTTGGGGGTTTGCAGAAGAACGAACAGGGGAGAGGACTGATCAGCAAACAATTTTGGGGAGAAGCTTCAAACGATATCCTAGAATTTGATTTACACGCTGCTTTTCACTTCTTTTTAATGCACGTGCTCAGCATGTGACTTTCTCTATTTTTAGCAACCAAAAGATTTGAACAAGCTTTTCAGGGCCAGGTTGGTACAGCAGTTGGGGGCTGGTTCCCTTATTCACTCGAGCTATCTTCTTTGTGGGGAGAATCCTCTTGGGGCTCAGATGATTGTCTTTTCACCCATACTTGGGTTGGTTTCCGTTTCCATTGCTTCTGACATTTATATCTCCTGTCTTTCTGCTTGTCATATTTAGGCTTCCACACCTGCGTTTTCCGTGCCTCCCTTTTGATTGTACCATTCCAGTGTGCCGGTTCATCCACTTTTGTGACTCTCCATTGAGGTTCTGACCGTTGATGAATACTCACTGGTTTAGTCGAGCTGAAGATTTTATCACAACGTGTGTTGGTCTTTGGTTTCCTCCCCTTCTTTCCAACTTTGGTAGCTTTTCAGGATGTCTGCTGTTTCTTCAGACTCAAAAGTTTCCTTTGACTCCATATCTCTTGACCCCAGGTATGCGTGCGTAGCCACCTTCGATTCTGAGACTCTCGTTGTGCTATAAAGGAATGATACAGCGGTTGCTGTAGTAGCTTCTTGTTCAGATATCTGACTTTGTCTTCTTCTACAGGATTTGAGCAAGAAACCGATTTCTCATTGTTATCGATCAGTGTATCAGAGGCTTTTACAAAGACTGTTCCTTCAATACTTTCTTCACCGGTATATCCAAGCACCATTCTTCCTCTTTCAAATCTTTGATATGAGAGAATTTCATCTAGAATGTTTTTCTGAGTTTCGGCTGCCTTAACTGATGCTAGAGGGGCACTAGTATCAGTCCTTTTGCTACTTGAGTCTCCTCTCTTTAGCAAGATGACTTGTCTACTGGGTGAAGATGTTGTCTTAAGTAACTCTTCCCGCTCTTCTTCAAGTTGATTGATTCTGTCACTCAATGTTCGATTCCCTTGCGGAGCTTCCTCACACTGTTTTAAAATATCTCCCAGTTTATCTATCAGTTTATCGGTTGAGTCATCCTCTTCACTATCTGATACCTCAATCCCATAGTAGAGTTTTTCTTTAATAACTCTTTGCAGTCATATCGGACATACTAGTTAGCACAATAAAGTTTTCTTCTTCACTTTCCTCAGAGTCACTCCACTTAGCAGTCAGAGATTGGTTATCCTTTTTCTCATAGTTTTTGATGGGTTTGCTCGGGCAGTCAGCCTCAAGGTGTCCATATCCTTCACAGTTCCAACACTGAACCCCCTTTCTCTTTTCTTTCTTCTCATCTTCATTCTGAGCAGGCTCCTTTCCCCGCCTCTGATTTCCTCCACCCCTTCTGGGTTGCCTTAGAGAGGATGAGCCTCGCCCAGATTTTGTTTCCCGATTCTTCAAGAGCTTCCCGAGATTTTCAACTAGCAAACTCAGTTGATCATCAAGGTACAAATTTCTTTTCTTCTGTTTCAGCTTTCAGTCCTACATTCTTGTCTTTAGGGGTGGGCTCGTTTTTGACCAGCTTCATTTCAAATTGTTTGAGGGATCTGATCAACTCCTCCTCATATGTCTAACATTCTGAGCTTCTTCAATAGCTGTTACCTTCATGTCAAATCTGGTGGGCAAGGATTTGAGAACTTTCCTAATTAGTTTCTCCTCAGGAAAAGGTTCTCCAAGAGCATGAGCTTCGTTTGACAGGTCACACAGCTTGGCATTGAACTCAGTAATCGTCTCTTCTTCTTGCATCTTCAGATTCTCAAACTGAGTTGCTATGATCTGTAGTTTGATCTGGACATTCTCACTTTGTCGGTTCCTTCATGAGCAACTTGTAAGATTTCCCAGGCTTGTTTTGCAATGTCGAGTTGGAGATCAACCTGAAATTGTTAGCATCTACTGCAGCAAAAATAGCATTCAGTGCCTTTGAATTACAAGTTGCTGCAGCTTCCTCTTCTGCAGTCCATTGTACTTCAGGTTTCACTCGGATAACACCCTTTCATCCATAGTAATGGGAAGAGACCATTCAGCCACAACTGGTGATAGAGCCTATTTATACACATTATTTAGATCATAACCCTGTGCTTGTTTGCATTATTTTGTGTACAAGATTACTGGTTTCCAGTGTTTTTGTATTTCAGGGCAAAACAAGGGCCTAAGTCGGATACGCGCTAATAGGCAGCATTTAGGACGCGCATCACACAGCCTGCGGAGCTAGCGGCGCAAACAGAAGAATTGGCAGAGTCGACCACGGTGCGCTAACCGATTGCGCTAAGCAGATGCCATGCGCCAGGCGCAGATGGTGGTGTTTCCAAATCCTGACACGACCAGATTTGGAAGTTGCCAAGGATGAGCCTCTGAGCAGTATATAAAGAAGAGAAGGAGGCTAGGGTTAAGAGACGATAATTAGGATTCACAATTCGTACACCCAGGAGACGCTGCGCAGCAGGACTGGAAAACACACGAGCTTGTTGAGAGGATCTGCGCCAGCCGACTGCGCCAGCCAAGACTGCAACCTGCACGCACTGTTTGCTATTATTTTCTCGAACACTTTAGTTATTATTTACTGTTTCTATGATGTTTATCACTAGCATGTCTAGCTAAACGCTTAGTATCGGTTGGACATGAATCTATGAGTATTTCCTTTGAGACTTGCGCCTAATGCATAGCTTGCTTGCTTATATTAATTCTGTGCACATTACTGGCAGCTTGTTACATGAGTAGGGGAAGCCTTGAACCGCAATCTTACCTTTGTTGCTTGTTGTTGTTTGTTAAACTAGTTGAATAGCCTGACGGTGCCAACTAGGAGTAACGCGCTAGGATAGGCAATTACTACCTTGATCGGATTCGTAGTTGTTTGGTCTAGTGTAAGAATTAATAGCACATGAACTTTGATCGGAACATGCGCACATGTTAGGAAGCCTTGATCGGACACTAACATTAGCAGCCCAAACTATAGACATTTAGAGTCGATGATAAGGAATACACTCATAGAGGACTGTCTGCGCCGATACTTCTCATAGTCATAGTACTTAATCTCTATTGCCTGCGCACGTCTAGTGTAAATTCCTGCGTTACGATACCACTGTTACTCGCGCATCGCGCAACCCCAATCACTCACCCCCCAATTTCATAAGTGTAGGTTACTGGCTAAAACTGAACTACTTGCTCCCTGTGGAGATCGACCCTTACTTAACCGCTGTACTAGTGGAAGAGGAAGGATTATATTTGACGCGCACAATGACGCGCGATCAAATTTTGGCGCCGTTGCCGGGGAGCAACACAGCTAAGTTCTAGCTAGTTTACGTTTTTTCCTTTTTTTAACTAGTTATTTCAGTTTGCTTTATTCTCGTTGTTGTTTCTGACAGCGCGCAATCACCATTAGCCTGCGCAGCCTTGAAACAGTTGCGCTGCGCAAATTTTAGTTGCGCACTGACAGACGCAGCAGCATTAGTTATCTTTTAATTTCGTTTTCTTTGAGATATAGAACAGGTCATGGAGGATAACAGTGTCGTTGGAGACAATTTAGGGGACAGAACCCCGGAAGAAGCAAGAGCACATAACCGCGCAGCCCTGTTCAGAGAGGAAGTGCAGCGCGAGGTTGAAGCAAGGAGGGCCGCTGAAGTGTACCATGCGCCACTCGTGCAACAGGCCGTGCGACGCAGAACAGTGCGCGAGATGTCAGCCCCACTCACACTTAACCAGCCATGGTGCATTGTGCTTCCGCCAGACGGACATTTTGAACTAAGGAGCTCGCTCATCCATCACATGCCCAAGTTCCACGGAATGAACAACGAAAATCCAGTCAAGCATGTGCGAGAGTTCCTAGTCATATGCGAGAACATGAAGACACCGAAGCTGGTTGAGGGGGTGTGAAGAAAATGTCCTGCCTAGTAATTTCCTTCCAAAACTTGTACCGTTCGCTTTCCCTGAATATTGTGTATTCCCCATACGTAGGCACCCAAATGCGGTCGCGACATCATCAGTGTTTAGTCTAAAAGCCTGGCCGCCTAAGCAGAAATTTGAAAAGTGAACTTCGCGTTTCCTCTTACCCTTAGAGAGCAAATCAGATCCTCCATCCTCCCAGGTTGCGGAAAATGAGGCCATAAATTCTTTAACCAGCCGCGGATAAGTACCCGGATCACTCATCAAGATATAGCGAAGATCACTAACACTTAGATAATGACAGATTTCATTAAAGATTGAGCTCATGTAGTGTGGGACGATCCGGGTAAATGGGAGCTAGTACCTCATAGCTATTGTGTTGCGCCAAAAGGGCCTTCATCTGAGCATCGGCAGTCTGAATTTCTCCACTAAAAAGAAAGGGGGTCCTTGCTCTTTCTGCGCTCACATGTGGGACGATGGCTAAGCTGGTTAGTGTGCGAGATGATTCTGCCACGGGTCTGAATTCCTCGAAGGATGATGATGAGGAGGCACTGACTGGAGATGGCAGGGGGGAGAAACGGAAGACAATGCCGCCAGCAGCTTGCCTCGGCTTTGGCTTTAAGTTTAACAAGTCCCTTCCCTTTCTGAGCTGCGGACAGTTTCTTGGTGGGCGGCTTTTTTGGTTTCCCAGCCATGTTCATATTGGTGCGAGCCATGGGAGCAGGGCAGGTAGAGAGTGATTCGGCCAGATTAGAGCTGAGTCGTGCACGGGTGAAGCGGGACGGGTGCGGTTGGCTAACGGAGAGGATGAGGATTTTAGGGGTCGCTCGGGAGGGAAGTGCTGGCGACGGAGGGCTAGGTCAGAGGGACGGACGAGGTCTGGTCAAGTGGAAGAGGATTTAGGGTTCGTGGTTGGGAGAAAAGTGAGGGATGAAAAAAAAGGCGATTCGGTGTATTAGCTCGAATAAAATTTGATTCGGGCAAGGGCGAGGGAAGGGTTGTTGCCTGAATCAAAAGTGATTCGGGGTGGCTAAAAGTGATTCGCCCGAATCATTTACTCAGTGCTGTCTTGAAAAGTTTCAGGCTGCATGAATCAACTGATTTGGGCAAGCTAGAAAACGGATTCGGACGAATCAACTGTTGTGTGTTAACAACAACTCTGCATAAAATTTTTCACAGAAATGCACCAGATTCCGTAATCACTTAAATATCCCTAATACTCACTCAAAACACCCCACACTTAAATATTTCTACACATAGATAATTAAACCAAAAGGGGTATCAAAATCCCTAAAACCTTTAACTTAATATTGGCACGGCGCAACACTAAGTCAAAAATAATTTACACTAGCAACAAGTAGAAGCAAAGGTACAAATACTCACCAGCCTAGTTTAACGTCTTGGCTAAGACGTAGCCGATTCCCTTCTTCATAAGAAACACACTTGAGAAGTCCTTTGCGAGGATCCCTTCTCAAGAGGGATGCAATAATTTGGGAATTAGGTAGATTCATCAAGCTTGAAATCTCCAAGATCCAAGCTTTGCTCGTCTCCATGGTACGCTTTAATTCGATGGCCATTCACTTTGAAAGTTTCGCCTTCTTTGTTCATCAATTTGAATTGGCCATCTTCGTACACTTTTTCGACCTTGAAAGGCCCTGATCACCTTGATTTCAGCTTTCCCGGGAATAGTCTAAGTCTGGAATTGAAAAGTAAGACGCTGTCCCCCTTCGAGAAAGTTCTCCTCTGAATTTTCTTGTCGTGCCACAACTTGGTCTTCTTTTTATAAATTTGGCATTTTCATACGAGTCAAGTCTGATTTCATCTAGCTCATGAAGCTGGAGTAGTCTCTTCTCCCCTGCTGATTTCAAGTCGAAATTCAGCTTCTTTACGCCCCACATGGCTTTATATTCAAGTTCCACGAGGGGATGGCAAGGTTTCCCGTACACGAGTCTATAAGGGGACATACCGATTGGTATCTTAAACGCCGTTCGGTAAGCCCATAATGCTTCATCAAGCTTTGACGCGCAATCCTCGCAATTAGAGACTTCCACTTGGCCGCTGGTCTGAGGGTGATACGGCGTTGCAATCTTGTGGTAGACACCATATTTTCGGAGCAATGCCTCGAACTGTTTTTCTTTAAAGTGCGATCCATTATCGCTGATTACTGTTCTTGGCGTACCGAACGTTGGAAATATTATTTTGGTGAAAAGTCTATTTACCACATTAGCATCGCAAGAAGGAGCAGCGACGGCTTCCACCCATTTGGAGACATAATCGACGGCAACAAAATATATTTGTTCCCATTTGATGATGGGAACGGCCCCATGAAGTCTATACCCCAAACATCAAATATTTCAACCTCAAGGATTCCCTTCTGCGGCATCTCGTCACTCTTAGATATATTTCCCGTACGTTGGCATGCGTCACAAAACTTTACAAATTCATACGCGTCCTTAGACAACGTAGGCCAATAAAAACCGCATTGTAGAACCTTCGCGGCTGTTTTGGAGCAGAAGCCATGTCCACCATAAGGGGAAGAGTGGCAGATTCGCAAAATAACCTTCTGATCATCCTCCGCGATGCATGACCGATATAAACCATCAGTGCATAGCCTATAAAGAAATGGTTCATCTCAATAATAACTATTCACGTCATGGAGGAATTTCTTCCTTCGATTATGATTCGCCCCTTCGGGTAGAATGCCACAAGCAAGAAAATTTACAAAATCAACATACCAGGGAGCTTGCGTCGTTTCAATGCTCAGCAAATATTCGCCAATAAAAGAGTCTTCGATAGGCACACTCCTCTCACTACATCCACCGATTTGTTCAAGCCTTGATAGGTGATCCGCGACCACATTTTCAACTTCTTTCTTATCTTTAATTTCAACATCGAACTCTTGTAAAAGAAGAATCCAGCAGATAAGTCTCGGCTTTGCCTCCTTCTTTTCCATAAGATATTTGATAGCTGCATGGTCCGTGTAGACAATTGTTTTGGACCCTATCAAGTATTGTCTGAATTTCTCGAAGGCATAAACGATAGCAAGCATCTGTAGAGTCAAGGACTTTACTCACATAATAAATCACGTGCAAACGCTTGTCGACCCTTTGACCCAATACCGCTCCAATAGCGCTATCGCTAGCGTCACACATTAACTCAAATGGAATCTCCCAATTCGGTGGTTGAATTATCGGGGCGGACACCAAAGCTATCTTTAGCGTTTAAAATGCTTGATGGCACGGTTCATCGAAATTAAATTCTACTTCATTACATAGCAGATTTGTAAGAGAATTAGCAATTTTCGAGAAGTCCTTGATGAACCTCCTATAAAATCCAGCGTGCCCGAGGAAACTCCTTATTCCTTTCGCATCTCTCGGCGATGGCAGCTTCTCAATAACATCAATTTTGGCCCTATCGACCTCAATTCCTCTTTTTGACACAAGGTGTCCCAATACAATGCCTTCTTTGACCATAAAATGGCATTTCTCCCAATTTAGTACTAGGTCCATCTCAATACACCTAGCCAATACACGAGATAAGTTTGTGAGACAATCATCAAATGAGTAACCAAGCACAGAAAAATCGTCCATAAATACTTCTATAGAGTTCTCTAAAAATTCAGCAAAAATGGACATCATACAACGTTGAAAAGTTCCCGGTGCATTACAAAGACCAAAAGGCATCCTCCTATAAGCAAATGTGCCGTAGGGGCAAGTAAACATGGTCTTTTCTTGGTCATCGGGATGGATAGGAATTTGAAAGAAGCCACTATACCCATCAAGAAAATAGAAATATTCATGCCCCGCTAGACGTTGTAACATTTGATCTATAAAGGGGATGAGAAAGTGATCCTTCTTAGTAGCTGAATTCAGCTTCCTATAATCTACGCACATCCTCCACCCCGTGACCGTATGCAATTTTCTCATTCCTAACCACGGTGAGCTCGCCCTTTTTAGGTACCACATGAATTGGGCTCACCCACTCGGAATCTGGGACAACATAAATAATACCTGCATTGCGCAATTTTGTGACTTCCTTCAATACAACTTCTTTTTAGCTTAGGATTTAAACGCCTAAGGAACTCACGACTAGGCTTCGCATTATCTTCTAAACGAATTCTATGCATGCACACATCGGGGTTAATCCCCTTCAAATCATCAACGGAGTGCCCAATGGCACCTTTATATTCATGCAACACATTCATCAATTTAGAAGTTTCAATATCATTTAAAGAAGCTTCTACGATAAACGGGTAAAGATTCGTTTGGTCCTAAGAATTCATACCTTAGATTCGGTGGATCCCCATCAATTTCCATTATAGAGGTGAACGACGAGCTATTTTCCTCTTGTGCAAGCAACTCATACTCAAAGCTCGTTAGTTCACCAAGAGAGTCAAAAACATTATACGCATCATATGATTCAATCAAGTGATAATCCATAGAATTGCTAGATGTCCTAAGCATGCTTTTCAAATCGAATTTGATCTTTTCACTACCAAAATTTAATTCGATTGTACCTTTCTCGCAATCTATAATAGCCTTAACCGTGTTCAAAAATGGTCTACCTAGAATTATGGGGATTTCCTTATCTTCATCCATGTCTAACACGTAAAAATCAACCGGAACATAAAATTGCCCAACCTTAATGGGGAAGTCTTCTAAGATACCCTTAGGTGCCCGAGAAGAACGATCCGCTAATCTCAAATTAACCGTGGTTGGAGTCAATTCCCCCATATCTAGCTTATTAAAAAGTGAATAAGGCATTAAAGATATGCTAGCACCTAAATCACACAATGCACTAGCTATGCTAATTTCTCCAATAGAAATAAGATTAGAAAATGACCCATGATCGCTAAGCTTCCCAGGCATGGCACACTCAATTATAGCACTACAATTTGCGCCTAAAGCCACATGGTCTAAATCATGCATTTCTCTTCTATGAGACATAATATCTTTCAGAAATTTAGCATAGGTAGGCATTTGAGTGAGTACCTCCGTGAATGGCAAAGTCACTTGCAGCTTTTTCAGCATCTCCGCGAAGCGCTTGAAATGCGCATCCTCCTTTTTTAGCCTTTGAGGGAAGGGAATCGACGGCACATAAGGTACTGGCTCCTGCGACTTTTCCTTCTCCCGTACATCACTTGAATTCTGCGGCAAAGACTCTTCTTCGACAACTCCATCTGCTGCCTTTCCCACTTTGGCCTTTGGCTGCAGCTCCTCTAAAACTCTCCCACTCTTGAGTGTGATTGCGTTAATCGTCTCGGAGGTGTTCACATCGGACAGCGAGGGCAGCTTCCCTTGATATTTCCAAGACGAGCCAGCTTGTTGCGCAATCTGAGTTTCGAGCATTTTATTATGCGCTTGCAATTGATCTAGCCTTTGAAGATTAAGCTGGTTGTCTTTTTGCTGCTGGGCTTGAGTCACGGCCAATTGGGCAACAATAGAAATCAGGGACGGCTCCTCGTTGCTTTGTTTCTCTTCTTGCCTTTGGTGCGTTCCCTGATTTTGATGGTTGAAATTGTTTGGTCTTTGATAATTTCTGCTTTGATAATTATTCCTCGGCTGATATGTGTTGGAGGGGGCTCCTTGATTCTGATTTCTTGGAACAAATCCTGGCGGTGCTGGTTTGGGCTCTATATTCAGCGGCGGTCTTCTTGGGAAATTTGGATCTTCATGGAATCACACATGGGCTGGAGGGTTCCTTGGCTGATAACCGCAAGCTTGTGGTGGCGCATATTCTCTCCCTTGATTTCGGACCAAGTAATTAATATCCTCATACTCGTCCGCGTGCTTTGCGGTGCACGAGTCATCATTATGCGCCGGGCTAGAACAAATACCACAAACTTGCTGGTTTTCTCTCTTTTTATTGAGGTTTAAATTTCCAATTGAAGCTACCAAGGAATTCACCGTTGCTAGGGAGTTGAAATCTTCTTTCGTCACGGCTTTTGAGGTATGCTCCTTCCCTTTCTTTTTTAGGTGGTTCCTTTCTCCACCCATAGATGTGAATTCCGCGCGATTTTGTCAATAATCTTGAATCCATCGAAGGCTCTCAAGTCCATCATTGCTCCTCCGCTAGCTTGGTCCATATGGTTTCTCGCGTCTTGATCGATTCCATCATAGAAGCTTTGCATGAGCTGCCATTTGCTGAATCTGTGATGCGGACAATCTCTTTATAGCTCTTTGAAGCGTTCATATGCCTCATGAAAATTCTCGTCGTGTTGTTGTGTGAATTGACATATTCTATCCCGGATTTTCTTAGTCTTTGCCGGCAAGAAGAATTGAATTAGGAAGGCTTGGGCGAGCTGTTCCCATGTGTGGAAGGTATTTGGCTCGTGACTCATTAGCCAATCCTTGGCTTTTCCGCTTAACGAGAATGGAAATACCTTCATGTATATCGCTTTCGGTCTAATTCCCTGCACTTTGTAAGTGCGGCATAATTCTATAAATTGCGCCAGATGCGCATTAGGGTTTCCATACCCTTCAAATTGATTCGCGGCTACTATGTGGAGAAGCGCCGACTTTATTTCGAATTCCTTATTGTCACCCTCTTCCAAATAAATGGGTGATCCGTAATGTCCAATGGTTGGGGCAATGTATTCCCCAACCGGTCTCTCATCATCCTCTTGTGGACGATCATTCCCTAGCCTCCTCAGATTAGGTTGATCTGCAATTCTTTCTGGTGGTTGGTCCATATTCTCCATTATTTGTTGATCAACTTGAATTTGAGGAAGAGGAGTATCAAAATTTAGTGTTGACGTGGAAGCTTGTTCTGGTGCCTTTTTCGTGCGCGATCGAGTTTGCATTCAAACACCTACCAAGCGATCGAAGAAAGCGTTAGTAAGTGTGAACTTAAACTAAAGTAGGCAAGAATAGCACGCAAACACTCAATCACGATCAACAAAGTAAAGGAAAAAAAAAAAGGTAGACTAACTAAAGCAATACTAAAAAGCAAACTAGTCTAATGGCTAATCCCCGACAACGGCGCCATTTTGAACGTTGTTAAAATTGTGGTAGTAAAAATACTCGTCCAATCACGGTGTTCGAACAATATTTATTATTCGAGTGACCTCAAGTCGAACCCAAGAAAAAAGCCTAGATTAGTCTAAAGCTAGCTAGTAATACTTAAGGCAAGTCTACTAAATAAAAAAGGGGGTCCTCTAAGTGAGGTATCTCTAGTGAATACTAAAGACAAGATGAAATATGGTCTAAGAAGTAATTAATTTAGAAAACGTGGTCGGAATCCTATTTCACCCCTAGGTCATGCGATTAGCAACACAAAACTTGTCTAAATCATGAGTAAATTCGAGTGATGGTTCTAGGACAAGGTATCACACATTCTAAATTCAACTCTCGCTCCTTCTCTAGAATGAGAATAATACCTAAATAGTACGGTTCTCAAACTCTCGCTCTATTGAACCACGTAGAACAAAAGCCTCAACCTCTCGGTCTATTGATAGTTAACTAAAGTCGCTCAATACTTAGCCTAGTGGAATGCGCATGTCACTCTCGCGGATACACGCAACCTAAAAATAATCATGCTTGATCTCCTAAACAACCTAAGTTCAACTCTCATTCCATCCCTAGGTGTTTTATCAATTCATATTTAGGTATTTCGTCAAACACTTGGTGTGCACAAAATTGATTTGAAGAACAAGCATAAGAATTTTCAACCAAACTTCACTCATATAGATAAAAAGACAAGTCTTGCATTACAATCAAACTTAAGGGATCCATAAGGATCCCAACTACTCACTCATGGTGAATTTGAAACAAAACATGATATTTAATTGAAATTGTTCACCAATTGGATGCAAGGAAGTAGTGGTTGAGTAGAGGGTTGATGTAGATTCTTCAAATGCGTAAGTCTTCCTCCAATCCTTGACAATTCTTCAAGTTCTCCAAGAGAATTTGCCTAGGGTTTCCGTTCTGGGAAGAAGCCCTTCTAATTTTCCATCTCATTATATTAATACCCTTTTGAAGATTTCCAAAATTTACCCGCAGTGCCCGAATCACTTGATTCGGTCAACCCTTAATGAACTGATTCGGACAGAGTGTCCGAATCATTTACTCAGAGCTGTTTCGAACTGGCCGAATCAATTTTCCTTGGCCGGAATCACTTTCTGATTCGGTCAACCCTTATTTGAATCGGTCAAACATCATTATGGAGCTAAGATTATTCGGGCTCCTCCTGGGCGAATCACTTTCTGATTCGGCCGAATCATATACTCATTGGGGTTTCAGCTTGGGCGAATCGATTTCTTCTGGCCGAATTACTTTCTGATTCGGTCAAACTCCATTTGATTCGGTCAAGATCCTTGTAGAGCTAAATTGATTCGGGCAGCTAGCTTCTTCCGTGGCCGAATCACTTTTTGATTCAGTCAACCTCATATGTGATTCAGTCAAACCAGTCAAGTTCACTTTTTGTTTATAAAAGATTATAAACAATACTATCTTTATAAAAGAAAGGGTCCCATATCCTTGAAATCTTTAAAACCTTTGGCTTTCAAAAACCATGTGTTGCCTTATTGTCTTATTATTTTGATGATGATGACGCGCTTTCATCTTTGAACCGTCCAAGGAGAGTCTCCTTGATTGCATCGAAGACGTCTTCAGTAATTACGTCGTCTTCTTGATCTTGAGTGAATTGTGATATCATCGAAGCATCAGACTTTTGAGACATTGTCTCATCCTCATGACTAAATAAGTCTTTTTTTCATTTCTTTTAAATAAGCTGCTATGAGTTCTTCTTTAGACAGGCTCTGAGCTTGTCCCTTGATCTTTAAAGCTATAAACCAGGAGGAAGCCTTCTTCTTTCCTTTAAACTGTTCTTCGTTTTGAAGAATCTTATAATCAATAAGGTCTAAGGGTATCATAGCCATAGATCAATTTGGTCTCTGGGTGTCTTTAACATCTTATCCCATAATTTAGAAAATCCATCCTTTTAATGCAAGAATAAGTTCTTCGGTATAACCAAAATTTTGAGTCCATGCCCAAATCCAAGGAACAGAAAATTCTGTGAAAAATAATAAGGAAGATATTCCTTCCATAAAGAATTCATTATTTTCGCTATCAAGCATTTTTGGTGAAATATTCACCCATTTATAAAAACTTTTCTTCCATTCATCTGGAATGATCTTTTCAGATGTGCCAAAATATTTGCACCATCTTATGAACCATAATGGTATCTCAAAGTTATAAACTTCGGAACATATTTTAATGAACCAAGAATGTCTTCTTCTTGTATTCTCATATAAGAGAAACTTATTGAAAGCATCTTAACAGTCCCAAAAATTAAATTTTATGGTATTGGAATCCAGTGGATAAAAAAATTCCTTTGTAGCAAGGGGTGAAATTCCTCAATCTTCAATGGTTATAACCTTTTGATTATAATTTTGCTGAAATTATAAATCTCAGTCTGTCCTCCACTGGAGAAATGCTGAATATCACAGCCATTTTGTGAGAGTATATTCTCATAATATTGTCGGACTTTATAAGCCCTTGCAAGAAAGCATTCTTTCCCTAGATATCTGGTCATTAAATCCTCTGGATTATTTTTTCCATTTGGAATCTTTTTCTTCAAGTAGAAGTATAACTTCTTGTTTATCATTAAGAATATAATCTTTGTGACCATAATCATCTTCCTAGTTTCCTATTATTGAGGAATATAATGGACTGGGAGGATTATCATTTCCAGAAGGAGTATTACCTTCTTTTTGTTTTTGGTATTCCAGATATTTCTGGTATTCCTTGTCATTAGACAAGTTGGAAGCTATAAGCTTTTTATTTCCATGTTGGACCAGAATATCTGAGCATCTACCTCTTCCTCTATAAGAGGAGGATCATCTGCTATTTCTTCCTCTATAAGAGGAAGATCCTCTGTCTAGAGAATACATACCTGAAAAAATATTGAATGTATTCTCTGGTTAGGAAGTCAGGAAGACTATTTTCTTCCCTTTTCTTATAAAGAATTTTAAAATGAAAAGAGGCAAGATGCGCCTGCCATCTAGCAAACATTTGTTTTGAAACATCATGTTTAAAATCATTTTGGAACATAAATTTAGCAGCTTGGCAATCCATTTTTATAATGAATTTTTGATTATATAAATCATCTTGGAATCTTAAAACACATTTAACAATAACAAGAATTTCTTTAGCCACACTTGCATAATTTTTCTCGGCATTATTCTATTTTCAAATCTTACAAGGTATTTTTGTTTACTATCTGGATTAATCTGTTTTAGAATTCCTCCATATCCTAATTCAGATGCATCTGTTTCAATGATTTTATTCCAATTTGAGTTTGTCAGCATTAAGCAGGGTAAAACCTTTACTTTTTCTATAATTTTTCTTACAGCCTTAGTATGCTGGTATGTCCAAGGTTTTGGTGTCTTTTTTAACCTTTCATATAATATAGATGTATCTTGAGTATGATTTTCATAGTATGCTGAGATATAAATAAAACTCCCTAAAAATCTTTGGAGTTGAGTTTTATCCATTATAATATCAGGAAAATTTTCTGCAAATTCAAAGCTTCTGTGTATAAGAATTATATTTCCCTTTTCAATGTTATTGCCTAAAAATCTAACATTTGTTTAAAACAAAGCCATTCTTGTTTACATATTACTAAGCCATTTGGTATAACAATTCTTTTGAGCATACTTAAATGCTCGATTTTATATCAGACTTATCAATCTAATTTGCCAATATCTTGATTTTAAATCAAAATTTGAGAATATGATAGAATCATACAGCCTATCTAATAGGTCTTTTTTATTTGGAATGGGATACCTAATCCATTTTAGAACTTTATTAAGAGGTTTATAGTTTATAACTAATTTAGGAATCTCTTTCTTTTTCTGCATTTTTGTTGACATAAAAAGCAGTGCATGACCATGCAGATTGTGAATGACTGATAAGTCTTTTTTGTAATAAAGAATCAATTTCTTTTTTACATAATTGTAAATATTCTGTATTCATTTGACACGGTCTAGCTTTAGTAGGAATTTGGTTTTCATTGAAATTATCTTCATAAGGAAGAGAAACAATATGTTTCTTTCTCTCCCAAAAAGCATTCGGATGATCACTACAGATATCCTGTGAGAATTGGTTGATTAATATTTAATCTTGCTTTGTAATTTAAGATTTTGAAGCCTTTCTGATAATGCAAGTATGGCAGTGTTTGACAAAACCAGCATGAGTGAACAAGGAGCTGCTGCAGCTCAATCAATCAAGGAGGCCAGCAGAAGTAAACCAGCAATAGATGCAGCAGGGGATGCTGCAGCAGGTGCTGGTTCAAGAGCTAGTTCAACTGTCCGAGTAGCAGTTTTGTGCTGGGTGAGTTTTGAAGGTTTGGCAGCTTTGTGAAAGTGCTTAGAAGAATTTCTAATATGCTGCTGAGCATATTTCAGCAAGGATTACTAGTCAGAGAAGGAGATGTGCTTAAAGATATGAATCAAATCTAATCTCCTAGATTTTAGGAGATAATTGATCTTATGGGTCAATTGCCTAAACCTGGAAATTGCTTAAAGTGGTGAGGGTATTTAAGCAGAAGGTTTGAGGGCTGTAGAGGGTGATCGAAGCTGAGTGATACACGAGAGTAGACACAGAATTCAGAGTGAGGATTTTTCTGGGTGTGCTACGAGAGTTGTTCTTCGATCAACACACACGGGCAGAGCGTTGAGCGCAGAGCTGTGGTGCGTATTGCAGAAGAGAATCAGGTCTTGCAGAGACTGATTCGTGCTTTGATCTGGAAGCCAATTTAGAGCTGTGGAGCTTGTTGGTTGATCAAAGGCAGCCGGGGGAGAACTGACGGGTGGAAGGCTCGGTCGAGGTTCGTGCGGAAGAACTCACTAGTGGCAGGTGGTCACTGAGTGAGGGGGAGTTACTCAGAGTGTGCAGCGCTCTTGGAGTGGTTCGATCGGCTCGGCAGGAGGCCTTGGAGCGACGCGGACAGAGTGCTTCAGCTGGTGTTACAGCTGTTGCTGCAGCAACCCTGCTGAGTAGTGTAGTATAGAATAGGCTGAGTTCTTTGAGAGGATTGTAGCTATTCTAGACCGACATATTGTAGAGGGTGTGCTGACACAAATCAGAGCTTGTTCTGATTGTGTTGAGTAGTCCACACGGGGTTAAAGTAGCATAGGTTGCGTGTGTTGTAACCGAGTGTGCTTTGAACCTTTGGTTGAGTGGATTGAGGACTGGAGAATAGTCCTCCCCAGACGTAGGCAGATTGGCCGAACTGGGTAAACAAATCTGTGTCCTATTCATTGTCTGTTGTGCCTACATTTAAGTGAACAAGAGTGTGCTGCAGCAACTGCTAGTTCACAAATCTGCATAAGTAGAGACACTTGAAATTTCAATTGGTATCAGAGCGGGAACTCGACACACAGAGTTAAAAAGGTCCTACAGTATCTCCGAAGTAGCCAAGACAATGAAGGAAGGACAGAGCACAAGTAGACCTCCACTTTTGGAAGAGAGCAATTATGGTTATTGGAAAGCTAGAATGAAAGCCTTTCTCAAGGCTATTGATGAGAAGACATGGAGAGCTGTCGTGATTCAGTGGTCTCCCCCAATCACCATAGATGAGCAAGGAGTGACAAGAATAAAACCTGAAGAGCAGTGGACTGCTGAAGAAGGTGCTGCAGCAACTGGTAATTCAAAGGCTTTCAATGCAATTTTTGCTGCAGTTGATGCTAACAATTTCAGGTTGATATCAAACTGTGATTTGGCCAAGCAAGCATGGGAGATTCTGCAAACTGCCCATGAAGGAACTGATAGAGTGAAGCTATCAAGGCTCCAGATCATTGCCACACAATTTGAAAATCTGAGGATGCTGGATGAGGAAACTGTCACTGAGTTTAATGCTAAACTCTGTGATCTTGCAAATGAAGCTCATTCCCTTGGTGAGCCCATCCCAGAAGAAAAGCTTATCAGAACGGTTCTCAGATCGCTGCCCACAAAGTTTGACATGAAGGTGACAGCCATTGAAGAGGCTCAGAATGTCAGATTCATGAGGTTGGAAGAGCTGATGGGGTCTCTCAAACAATTTGAGATGAAACTGGTCAAAGAAGACACCACTTCCAAGGACAAGAATGTTGGTTTGAAGGCTGAAGCAGAAACCAAGCAGACAGTTCCAGACGATCAGTTGAGCATGCTTGTTAAAAATCTAGGGAAGTTTCTGAAAAACATGGAATCCAGAACTGAGAGAAGCTCTTCCTCGCGAAGACAATTCAGAAGGGGCAGTGAAAGAAAGAAGAAAGGGAAAGAACCAGCTCTGGACGAAGATGACAAGAAAGAGATGAAAAAGGGAGTTCAATGCTGGAACTGTGAAGGATATGGACACATTGAGGCTGATTGTCCAAGCAAACCCCTCAAGAATTCTGAGAAAAAGAACAGCAAATCCATGACAGCAAAATGGAGTGATTCGGATGAAAGTGATGAAGAAAACTGTGTTGTGCTGACAAGTGTTTCAGATGTCCACCTCAATGAGCTAAAGAAGGTAGAAATTCACTATGGGATTGAAGTCTCTGAGAGTGAAGATGAAGAAGACTCATCTGACAGTTTTGCTGATCTTCTGAGGAAGATACTCAAACAATGTGAGGCAGTTCTTCAGACCAATCAGACCTTGACTGACAGAGTAAATCTCTTGGAAGAAGAACGAAGAAAATGTCTACCCACAGTTGATAATCAAGTTACTATTCTGAAAAGGGAAGATTCAGAAAGACAGACCTCTGTTGAATCCACTCCAGCAGCAGCCAAGACAGCTGACCCGCAGAGCAATATTCTGTACGAAATATTATCTTACCAAAGACTTGGAAAAGAGAAAACAGGGCTTGGATATACTGGTGAAGAAAGCTCTAAAGGGACAGTGTTCATTAAAGCCTCAGATGGTGAGACAGACGAGAAGAAGAATTCAGATGCCTCCTCAAAAATGGCAGAGAAAATTGGATCTAGACATGTGAACAAGAGGATGCTGCAGCATCATGGACAACTTTTTTCTCAAACAAAACAAAAGTCTCAGAACAAGTGGAGTACTGGTACAAGTGTTGGGAAGCATAAGATCAACTCCAATCTGAAGCAGCAACACAGAACTTGCTCAGCTGAAAAAGGGGGAGCAAAGTCCAGAATCAGCACATGTTGCACAAAGACTCCATTTCATGTTGCTGCACAAGAGCACTGGATTGCTAAAAACAAGGGTAAAACACAGATGGTACAAATATGGAAACCCAAACAAAAAGTTAGGAGGCTGGAAGATCAGAAGAAGAAAAGCTATGGTGTATTCCAAGTATGGGTGAAGAAGACTCCACCAGATTCTCCCAAGGATCCTCTGAGCAACTGCAGCCTGAATTGAATAGGTGAACAAGCTCACATGTGCTGCAGCAACCTGGTCCGAATTAGCTTGTTCACATGTGTTGGTTGCTGAGGATGGAAAGGAAAATATTTGCACATGGGAGGCACGTGACTTACAACTTCAAAAAGGAAAAAGAAAATAACGGGTAAATATTTTCTAGGGCACAGATCAAGAGCAAAAGGGCTTCTCAGAAATCTCTGCCGATCATCCTCTGTGCGCTCCTCTTTCCTTCCACATCTCTGCAGCAATGGTGAAGACACGCGGGTTGAAGAAGAATCTGGCAGCAGACAGGCAAGGGAGGTCTGAAAGAAGGACCAAGGCACGAAATGAAGACCCCGCTCTGCCGCTGGATGTGGTTGTGTGGGAACCAAACCCTCTTCCTGTGTCGCACAGTGAGCCCTCTCCCTCTGAAGGAGCTTCGCAGAAGAGGAGGCGGCTGGTACGTGATGGAGAACCTGTCTCCAGTTCTGCTGCGCTGCCAGAAGCGGATATGGCTGAAGTTGCTTCTGAAGAAGAACTAGCAGCAGAGACTGCTGCAGCAGTCCCTGCAGTAGAAGAGTGCAGATCATTGATCATGTCCCCAGGTATTATTGGTGAAGGGGTTGAAACAGCTGCTGAGTCCCCTGAACAAGAACCTGCTGCAGCACATCCTCCTTCTTCAGACAAGGGAAAAGCTCCTATCCTGATCCCAGGCTCCAGTAGTGAAAGCTCATCCAGTGAAGAAGAAGAAGCAGGTTCTCTTGGTGGACCCTCTGAGAAAGGACCTGCAGCTGAAGATTTCTCTGCTCTCACAGTCGGAGGCACATGGTTCAGGAACAAAAGCGTCTCTCAAACCTGGAGTACTGTTGAGCGGAAACACATTGTGCATGAGAAGCGACTGGTGCAAGATAAGTATAGATCAGTGATAGAGCCTAGTTATACACATTATTTAGGTCATAACCCTATGCTTGTTTGCAATATTTCATGAGCAAGATTACTCGTTTCCAATGTTTTTGTATATCAGGTCAGAACGAGTCCTTGAGTCGGATACGCGCTAACAGGCAGCGTTCTAGGAGTGAAAGATCAGCCTGCGGAGCTAGCGGCGCAAACAGAAGAAGAAATGGCGAAAGACAGCAGAGGTGCGCTACCCGATTGCGCCAATCAATGCCGTGCGCCAGGCGCAAAGTCCCAGTGACCAGATTTGGAAGTTGCCAAAAGATGAACTTCCTGGGCACTATTTAAACAAAGAAAGTCTAGGGTTTCAGGAGATCGGAACATCATCACTCAGTGGCATTCCAGAGGCACTGCGCGGCAGAACTGGAAAACACACGGACCTGTCAAGGAGAGTTGCGCCAGCCGACTGCGCCAGCCAAGAGAAGACACTGCACGCACTATTTGCTACCGTTTTCTCTGATACAGTAGTTGTTATTTACTATTTATGATGTTTACCACTAGCATGTCTAGCTAAACACTTAGTGTTGGTCGGGCATGAACCTATGATGTATTACCTTTGAGACTTGAGCTTAATGCATAGTTTATTTACTTGTATTAATTCTGTGCGTACTGAGACAGTTAGTTGCATGAGTAGGGGAAGCCTTGAACCGCAATCTTACTTGTGTTGCTTGCTTGTCACCTGTTAAACTAGTTGCATGCGTAGGGGAAGCCTTGAACCGCAAACTTACCGTGACAATTAGGAGTAACGAGTTAGGGTAGGCAGTTGCTACTGTGACAGGATTCGCAGCTGTTTAGTCTAGTTCTAGGATTAATAGCACATGAACTTTGAACGGAACATGCGCGTGTGTTAGGAAGCCTTTACCGGACACTAACCCAAGCAGGACACAAACTATAGACATTTAGAGTCGATGATAAGGAATGCATTCATAGAGGATTGTCTGCCCAGCACTTCTCATAAACATAGTATCTCATCTATACTGCTTGCGCACGTCTAGTGCAATCCCCCGCGTTACGATATTCGCTGTTACTCGCGCATCGCGCAAAACCCCCAATCACTCACGCAACCCCCGTTTTCTTAAGTGTAGGTTACTGGCTAAAACTCACTGCTTGCTCCCTGTGGAGATCGACCCTTACTTAACCGCTGTACTAGTGGGAGAGGAAGGAATTATATTTGGCGCGCACAACGACGCGCGATCAATCAGCTGCTATGATTGAGCTTCTGACTGAGGTAAATCTGCTCAAGTCCCTAACCTTTCCTCACCGTTTCAATATTATTCTGGTTAGAGAATTTATAGTGAATATGGAAGAAAAATTTGGAGAAGAAGGAGCTGATGAGTATGGGAGAAGCTGGGTAAGGGGTAAACAAGTGGTTATTACCCCGGAAATTATTGATGCATTCCTTGGGATTCATGAGAATGCAAGGGCGCCCACTGATGTGAAGCCGGAATTATTGGCGAAGGTCCTCACAGCGGGAGTGTGCCTGTCTTGGGGCGGCCCAAATCTCAGTGCAGCTGAGCTAACCTCCAAGTATGCTCTGCTGTATCATCTTGGTGTAAGGAACTGGATTCCTAGCTCTCACAGAGGGAAGGTCAACAAAGATTTTGCTAACCTTCTCTATTCTATTGGAAAGAGGAGGAAGATCAGCCTGGGAAGTGTGATGTTCCCTCAGCTTGCTACTCATGCCGGGAGCGCTTCCTCTAGCAGGCCTATTGTGCTGCCCTCCCTCATCCATGGGATCATGGTTTCTCAGCACCCAGAGTTCGGAGCTATTACTGAAGGCTTATCTGAGGAGCTGCAGGTCTTCACTGTTGATCACAAACTATTCAAGGGAAAACATGCAGTGGATGTTGCCTATGAAGATCTTCTCTTGGTTGGTTCTGCAGCTCCAGCTCCCCTGGAGGAATTTCCTCCCCCTGCTGCCACAATCCAGTCTGCTCTCCGTGCCAGGATTGTGAGTCACCTCCGGTCTGAGCTGGCTATTCTTGAAGCTGAAGCCAAGAGGAGGGATGCTAGGCGTGGACAGATCAGGAGCCTCCTCCGAGACCTGGAGTACCCTGCCGATGATGAGCAGGCCCCTTGAGCATCTTGACAAAAAGGGGGAGAAGAAGTTGTTTTGTTGCTAAACTGCTACTGCTGATGAAAATTGTTTGACATTGTTTTTCTGACCCTGCGTGGTCATTATGCTATGGCCGAGTGTGGCCTCATCTTCCTATTACTCTCTATTATTTTTATTTAGAGTATTTCGTTTCTGGTTTTCGGAAGAGTGCATTGGCCTTAAGGTTTTGTCAAAATGCCAAGGGGAAGATTGATAATGCAAGTATGGCAGTGTTTGACAAAACCAGCATGAGTGAACAAGGAGCTGCTGCAGCTCAATCAATCAAGGAGGCCAGCAGAAGTAAACCAGCAACAGATGCAGCAGGGGATGCTGCAGCAGGTGCTGGTTCAAGAGCTAGTTCAACTGTCCGAGTAGCAGTTTTGTGCTGGGTGAGTTTTGAAGGTTTGGCAGCTTTGTGAAAGTGCTTAGAAGAATTTCTAATATGCTGCTGAGCATATTTCAGCAAGGATTACTAGTCAGAGAAGGAGATGTGCTTAAAGATATGAATCAAATCTAATCTCCTAGATTTTAGGAGATAATTGATCTTGTGGGTCAATTGCCTAAACCTGGAAATTGCTTAAAGTGGTGAGGGTATTTAAGCAGAAGGTTTGAGGGCTGTAGAGGGTGATCGAAGCTGAGTGATACACGAGAGTAGACACAGAATTCAGAGTGAGGATTTTTCTGGGTGTGCTACGAGAGTTGTTCTTCGATCAACACACACGGGCAGAGCGTTGAGCGCAGAGCTGTGGTGCGTATTGCAGAAGAGAATCAGGTCTTGCAGAGACTGATTCGTGCTTTGATCTGGAAGCCAATTTAGAGCTGTGGAGCTTGTTGGTTGATCAAAGGCAGCCGCGGGAGAACTGACGGGTGGAAGGCTCGGTCGAGGTTCGTGCGGAAGAACTCACTAGTGGCAGGTGGTCACTGAGTGAGGGGGAGTTACTCAGAGTGTGCAGCGCTCTTGGAGTGGTTCGATCGGCTCGGCAGGAGGCCTTGGAGCGACACGGATAGAGTGCTTCAGCTGGTGTTACAGCTGTTGCTGCAGCAACCCTGCTGAGTAGTGTAGTATAGAATAGGCTGAGTTCTTTGAGAGGATTGTAGCTATTCTAGACTGACATATTGTAGAGGGTGTGCTGACACAAATCAGAGCTTGTTCTGATTGTGTTGAGTAGTCCACACGGGGTTAAAGTAGCATAGGTTGCGTGTGTTGTAACCGAGTGTGCTTTGAACCTTTGGTTGAGTGGATTGAGGACTGGAGAATAGTCCTCCCCAGACGTAGGCAGATTGGCCGAACTGGGTGAACAAATCTGTGTCCTATTCATTGTCTGCTGTGCCTACATTTAAGTGAACAAGAGTGTGCTGCAGCAACTGCTAGTTCACAAATCTGCATAAGTAGAGACACTTGAAATTTCACTTTCTTCCATAGTTAGAAGACTTAGTTCTTGTTTAAGAAAATACAATTGGTTTTCTTTTAAGGATAGGTCATCATAGATATTATGTAAAACCTTAGATTCAGAAATATATTCTAAGGACATATCCTTTCCTTCAAAAGTCTCTATAATACCTTTATTATCAACCTGTTTTAAAGGATAATTTTTTTCTAAAAATGGTGTGCCAAGTATAACTTGGTTGGTTATGTTTTTGGCAAACAAAAACCTGTCTGAATGCATTTATTATCTATGCATATTTTTGCTTTTGGTAACTTGAAATTAATTTCAGATAATCTCCACCTGCATGAGATAAAGTATTAGTTTTTTTTATGAAAGTATCTGGTCGAAATTAATTCTTCATGTATGACATTAAGGTCTGCTCCACTATCAATAAGAGCTATGAATTCTTGAGAATAATAATTGTCAATAAGGAGTTTAATCCTTACATGCCATTTTTGGCTAATAACCATCTCCAGAGTGGATAAAAATTGTTGGTTAATATTGCCATCTTCTTCATCAGAATGGTTAACTTTATTATCTGAAGGAGCTTGTACTTCTTCAAATAAGTTTTCCTCAAATTTAGAAATTCTATAATCTAATTTTTTGTTTTTCGATTTTAAATCTTGTATTTCATCTTTAGGATTTTTGATCTCAGCTATCAGATCATTTACGGAAGTAAGGTTTCTCTTCTATCTTCTTTTATCTGATTCTTTTATAAACTCCAGACATCATATATGGTTCAAAAGTTCTTTGATTCCTTTATTCCTGATTACTAGAAGTGGAGCATTTTCATATGATCATATTTTATACCTCAATTCCGGGTCCTTTATTGTCTTATGTACCTCTATTACATTGTTTTGAGTTAAAACATTGATTTTTAAATCTTGAAATTGTGAGAGAAGTCTGTATACATTTTTCTCTTCTAGATCATTGGTCTTATCCTTTACGCACGCTTGACCTAATATGCAAGGTTCACATTCTAATTCTGAACTAGATATTATTGATCCATTATCAAGGATGTTTAATTCTTCATCAATATTAGATGAGGATTTGCTAGATTCTGAACTTGATTCTTTATCTAAATTTCACATAATTTTAGAAAGGATGTCTTTCATCTTATCATCCATTCAGGCCTGTCCATTTAGCCCTTCGGGCCCAAAAGCCTGAAGCCCGGCCCTCGGCTCACCAGGCCATAGCTCAGCCCGGCCCTAGAAGTCGGCTCGATAAAATTCAGCCCGTTTTGTAAGAGTTCGGGCTAGGGTCCAGTAAATTTAGCCCGGCCCAGCCCGACTTAGCCCGACCCACTAAATTAAAACAATAAATTTAAAGTTAAGAAACCCTAACACCTAACTTCATTCTTCTCTAAGCCGCCACTCCCACTTCTCGCTCCAATAAACTAAAACAATAAATTTTCCATTGTTTAGGTACATTAATGAATCTGATCCCTCTGATTATCAGTATGGTGTTGTTGTAGCAGAGAATCTGATCTTTATTTAGCACTTTTTGTGATTGATGTAAATCGCTTTTTGTGGTTGTATTTACAGAACTAAGTGTAATACACTATTTTAAGATAATGCATTTAGAAATTAAAATTTGCTATTATGTTTGAGGGCCTTCAAGCCCGAGAAATTTCGGGCCGACCCTGCAAATCCCGGCTCAGGCCCACAAAACTAGGGCCTAGGACGGCCCTTTCAAATCGTTAGGGCCGAAAAATAATAGGCCCATAAGGGCTTGGGCTTGATATATTTGGGCCGAGCTGGCCCGGCCCGGCCCATTGGACAGACCTACATCCGTTTCTAGATTATTAATATTTTTTCTTACCCAGCAAGTTTCCTAGCTGTGGCCATATCTGCCACATTTACTACAGGTTAACGATCTGTCGTTATTTCATTTTTCTTATAATAGTTTTTATAATTTCTTTTTTGTTCCCTTTCTGTAATTTTCTTTTTAGAATAACGTTTTTTCTTCTTTTATAATAAACATTATCTAATTTATATGACTTTTTATTGCTTCTAGTATTACTAGTTGAAGGCTTGTCCATGGCAAACTGATCACAGAATTGACCTAATTGGTGTTTTTCAGCCAAATTTTGGCATTTTAATTGCTTGTCTAGTTAATCTGATTATAGAGAGCTAGCCCTTTCTGAGTACAGATGCCAATTAGTTACCCATAAGTATAGTTTTCATGGGGAATTTGATTATAATTCTGTCTTAACACATTTCTAACTTATCAACTAACAAACTGGGAAGGCCATCTATAAACTTAGATTTCCTATGAGTACTGTTAAAGTAAGTGGCGTCATTGACAAACTCAGTTGAAGATGATTCTAGCAAGATGGTATAGCATTCCGTTGCAGCAAGCTGGAGAAAGCTTTATGAAGATAATCTCCAGAAGATGCTATAGCATACCATGATGGCTTGAAGCAGCCAGCATCATGCCGATCAACTGGGAGCAGCCAGAAGCATGCCGATCAGCTTGGAGCAGGCCAAAGAACGTACGGAGGGTTGCTGCCAGCATCACAATAGGTCGGTAGAGTATCGTGAAGATTGAAAGCAAGATGATACAGCTGCCCATGTGAAGACACAGCTGGTGCAAAACAAGCCAGAGTAAACAAACTCAGTGTACAAGCAGTTGCTAAAGCAGGAGCTATAGCAGGGAGCTGTAGCAGCAGAACAGCAGTTTTGGCGCAAAGGACAATCTGCCCAAATATGAAGTAGCAGTGTAACGGGAGGCTTCCAAATATTCTCAGAATATCCCCAGTGAAGATTCCGTGCCACATCTTGAAGATTTGATTGGGAAATCAAATCTCCTACAAAGTAGGAGATAGGATCTTGTTGAGATCTTTTATGAACTTTCTAAATTTGATATTAATTGAGCATGGAGTTTCGATTCAAAGGAGGGGGCAGAGCAAAAAGAAAGCTAACCAAGACAGAATCCAAGCACCTCAGATATTGAAAGAGAGCAAAGCGATATTCAGAGAAGATCAAATTCAAGGAGCTGTGAGGAGAATTGGATCACCACCGAGAGAAGAGCCAGAGCACAGAGCTGAGTGGTTGAAGCAGAGGATGATCGATCAGAGCTTGATTAGAGAAGGCCAATTCAGAGCAGGTCGTGCTTGTTGGCTGATCAAGGAAGGCGGCAGGAGAGTTGTCGAGTGGAGGAACTCGAACAATCTGTAGAAGGCCTGTTCTCGCTAGTGTCAAGCTGTCACTGAGTGAGGGGGAGCATCCCGGAGTGAGGATCACTCACAACAGAGTTCGAACGACTTGGCAGAAGGCTTTGGAGCGACGCGGACAAAATCTGCACATGCTATTTGCACAAGCGTGTGCTATAGCAACCTACGATGACATTGTTTAATTAGAATATGCAAAGTCTGGAGAGTAGAGTTGTAGCTATTCTGAGTTAAATCAGTTGTGTAGGTGTATGAGACACAAATTAGAGGGTGTTCTGATTGTGTGTGAACTACTAGTTGAGGTAAGGTATCATAGGTTGGCAAATTAGATTGATAAGTCTGATAAATACAAAACTGCTTTTAATGTGCCTATAGGGCAATACGAATGGAATGTTATGCCATTTGATCAAAAAATGCTCCTTCAGAATTCCAGAAGATTTTGAATGATATTTTCAACCCTTATTATGAATTCATAATAGTGTAAATCGATGATATTCTAATTTATTCCAAAGATCTGGAAACACATTTCAAGCATTTAAGTATGTTCAAAAGCATTGTTTTGAAAAATATTTAGTAATATCTAAATAAAAAATGGCTTTGTTTCAAACAAATGTTAGATTTTTAGGCCATAACATTGAAAAGGAAAATATAATTCCTATAAGCAGAAGCATTGAATTTGTAGATATGTTTTTTGATATTATAACTGATAAAACTCAACTCCAAAGATTTTTAGGGAATCTTAATTATATCTCAGCATACTATGAAAATCTTGCTCAAGATACATCTATATTATATGAAAGGTTAAAAAAGACAACAAAACCTTGGATATACCAGCATACTAAGGCTGTAAGAAAAATTAAAGAAAAAGTAAATGTTTTACCCTGCTTAATGCTTACAAATCCAAATTGGGATAAAATCATTGAAACAGATGCATCTGAATTAGGATATGGAGGAATTCTAAAACAGATTAATCCAGATAGTAAACAAGAATACCTTGTAAGATTTTATTCTGCAAAATGGAATAATGCCGAGAAAAATTATGCAACTGTGGCTAAAGAAATTCTTGCTATTGTTAAATGTGTTTTAAAATTCCATGATGATTTATATAATCAAAAATTCATTATAAAAAAGGATTGCCAAGCTGCTAAATTTATGTTCCAAAAAGATTTTAAACATGATCTTTCAAAACAAATGCATCTGCCAATATTTGCTAGATGGCAGGCGCATCTTTCCCCTTTTCATTTTGAAATTCTTTATAAGAAAGGGGAAGAAAATAGTCTTTCGGACTTCCTAACCAGAGAATACATTCAATAATTTTTCAGGTATGTATTCTCCAGACAGACGATCTTCCTCTTATAGAGGAAGAAATAGTAGAGGATCCTCCTCTTATAGAGGAAGAGTAGAGGCTCAGATATTCTGGTCCAACATGGAAACAAAAAGCTTATAGCTGCGAACTTGTCTAATGATAAGGAATACCAAGAATATCTAGAATACAAAAAACAAAAGGAAGGTAATACTCCTTCTGCAGATGATAATCCTCCTAGTCCATTATATTCCTCTGTAATAGGAAACGAGGAAGATGATTATGGTCACAAAGATTATATTCTTAATGATAAACAAGAAGTTATACTTCTACTTGAATAAAAAGATTCCAAATGGAAAAATAATCCAGAGGATTTAATGACCAGATATATGGGGAAAGAATTCTTTCCTGCAAAGGCTTATAAAGTCCGACAATATTATGAGAATATACTCTCACAAAATGGCTGTGATATTCAGCATTTCTCCAGTGGAGGACTGATAGAGCCTATTTGTACACATTATTTAGATCATAACCCTATGCTTGTTTGCAATATTTCATGAGCAAGATTACTCGTTTCCAATGTTTTTGTGTATCAGGTCAAAACGAGTCCTTGAGTCGGATACGCGCTAACAGGCAGCGTTCTAGGAGTGAAAGATCAGCCTGCGGAGCTAGCGGCGCAAACAGAAGAAGAAATGGCGAAAGACAGCAGAGGTGCGCTACCCGATTGCGCCAATCAATGCCGTGCGCCAGGCGCAAAGTCCCAGTGACCAGATTTGGAAGTTGCCAAAAGATGAACTTCCTGGGCACTATTTAAACAAAGAAAGTCTAGGGTTTCAGGGGATCGTAACATCATCACTCAGTGGCATTCCAGAGGCACTGCGCGGCAGAACTGGAAAACACACGGACCTGTCAAGGAGAGTTGCGCCAGCCGACTGCGCCAGCCAAGAGAAGACACTGCACGCACTATTTGCTACCGATTTCTCTGATACAGTAGTTGTTATTTACTATTTTATGATGTTTACCACTAGCATGTCTAGCTAAACACTTAGTGTTGGTCGGGCATGAATCTATGATGTATTACCTTTGAGACTTGAGCTTAATGCGTAGTTTACTTATTTGTATTAATCCTGCGCATACTGAGACAGTTAGTTGCATAAGTAGGGGAAGCCTTGAACCGCAATCCTATTTGTGTTGCTTGCTTGTCCTATGTTAAACTAGTTGCATGAGTAGGGGAAGCCTTGAACCGCAAACTTATCGTGACAACTAGGAGTAACGAGTTAGGGTAAGCAGTTGCTACTGTGACAGGATTCGCAGCTGTTTAGTCTAGTTCTAGGATTAATAGCACATGAACTTTGAACGGAACATGCGCGTGTGTTAGAAAGCCTTTACCGGACACTAACCCAAGTAAGACACAAACTATAGACATTTAGAGTCGATGATAAGGAATGCATTCATAGAGGATTGTCTGCCCAGTACTTCTCATAAAGATAGTATCTCATCTATACTGCTTGCGCACGTCTAGTGCAATTTCCTGCGTTACGATATTCACTGCTACTCGCGCATCGCGCAAAACCCCCAATCACTCATACAACCCCCCGCCTTCGTAAGTGTAGGTTACTAGCTAAAGACTTACTACTTGCTCCCTATGGAGATCGACCCTTACTTAACCGCTGTACTAGTGGGAGAGGAAGGATTATATTTGACGCGCACGACGACGCGCGATCAAATTTTGGCGCCGTTGCCGGGGAGCAACACAGCTAAGTTTTAGCTAGCTTACATTTTCATTTTTTAGTAACTAGTTATTTCATTTTTGTCTTGTTTTCTCGTTGTTGTTTCTGACAGCGCGCAATCACATCAGCCTGCGCAACCTTGAAACAGTTGCGCTGCGCAGATTCTAGTTGCGCTCTGACAGACGCAACAACCTCGTTGTTTTTGATTTCGTTTTCTTGAGTTTCAGAACAGGTCATGGAGGATAACAGTGTGGTAGGAGATAACCACGGGGACAGAACCCCAGAGGATGTAAGGGCAGAGATCCGCGCAGCTCGGTTCAGAGAGGAAGTGCAGCGCGAGGTCGAAGCACGGATGGCCGCTGAGCTGTACAATGCGCCACCCGTCCGTCCAGCCGCGCGACGCAGGACCGTGCGCGAGATGTCAGCACCCATCACTGTTAACCAGCCATGGTGTATCGTGCTTCCGCCAGACGGTCACTTTGAGCTAAGGAGCTCGCTCATCCATCACATGCCTAAGTTTCACGGGATGAACAATGAAAATCCAGTCAAGCACGTGTGAGAGTTCCTAGTTATTTGCGAGAACATGAAGACCGACGGGGAGAATGATGAAGCGCTGAAAATGAAGGCATTTCCATTTTCGTTGTGTGATACGGCTAAGCATTGGCTAATGAATTTACCTGCAGGATCAATTCACACATGGGAGCAGCTGCAGAAGAAATTCTTAGACAAATTCTATCCTGCAGCAAAGATTGCGCTGCTCAGAAGGGAATTAGCCGCGCCAAGGCAAGGCGCAGGGGAGTCTCTGTCAGAATACTACGAGCGTTTTAGGGAGCTAGAAGCCAACTGCTACAATCACGGGCTGCCCCAGAATGTGCTGATAGAGAACTTTCTGAATGGACTGCTGCCCATGGAGCTGCGACTACTGAATGCATGCGCAGGAGGGGACATTTGCAACATGTACCCGGAGGATGCATGGCAGCTGATAGAAGATTCTGCTGGGCAGGTAAGACATCAATTGACACTTGAAAGTAGCCGTAATCGTTCTGTGCATCAGGTAGAAACAAGCGCTGAGATCAAATAAATGAAGGCCATGCTGCAGAAACTGATGAGTGCGCAGAGCGCACAACCAGTTGCGCCAAAAGTATGTGAATTCTGCAGGTCGACTGAGCACAAGACGGACGAATGCCCAACACTTTTTGAAGAAACTGGAGATGTAAATGCCCTTGGAGGATGGGACAACAGAGGACCGCAAAGGCAGAATCAGCCGCGCTTTGGGCTTGCTGCAAATGGATTCAGATGGAAAGAAGAGAACAATTTCCAGAGACAGCCCACTGATCAGCGCGCGCCACAGCAGACGCAACCAGCTGCGCCTTACAATCCACCGCACCGCCGCAATGACGCACCAGCACAGAACAATCAGCAGCCGCGGCGTTCCTTGGAAGATATCATGGGGCAGCTAGCAGATACAGTGCGCAAGAATGACGAAAAATATGACAAGAGGTTCGAGTCGATAGAAAAGCATCTATCACAAATTGCAACCACGGTGTATGAGCTGAAAAAGAGCGATGGCAACCTGCCTTCGCAAGTGATTCAGAACCCTAAAGGAGGAGTCAATGCAGTAACACTGAGGACAGGGCGCACAGTAGGAACAGAGCAAACCGCGCAGGCGCCCGCGCAACCAGTTGCGCAAGTCCCAGATCCAGCAGCTCAGAATGCGCAACCAGAGCAAGATGCGCAACCGGAAGCGCCAGCTACGAACCAGCAGGGCAATACGCCAGGTATGTCCCAGTCGACAAACAAGGACAAAAATTGTACTAACATACCTGCTCCTTTCCCTGTGCAAGCACCACTAGCGAGAAAAGAAGCGCTGGACAAGGAACTGTATGAGCTGTTCAGCAAGGTGGAAATCAACATACCTCTCATAGAAGCTATTCGACAGATTCCCAGGTATGCGAAGTTTTTAAAAGAGCTGTGCACAAACAAGCGAAGGAAAGGCGAGTGCGCACAGGTAATGCTAAATGCGCAGGCCTCAGCGATCGTGCAACAAAAGGTACCACCTAAGTGCCGAGATCCAGGTACATTCACTATCCCTTGCACCTTAGGAAAAACCACGGTAAGCAACTGCATGATCGATTTGGGCGCATCAATCAATTTATTACCATATTCTCTCTATGCGACATTGCGCCTTGGACCACTAAAACCTGCAGGTCTCACAATTCAGCTAGCAGATAGATCGTGCAAACAACCTGCAGGCATGATAGAGGATGTCCTAGTTCGAGTAGGAGAGCTGGTGTTTCCAGCAGACTTTTATGTGCTCGAAATGGAGGGTGAATCAAGCGCCAGCGGTGCGCAGATCCTCCTAGGCAGACCGTTTCTGATGACCGCGCGCACGAAGATAGACGTGTGGAGGGGCACACTCTCCATGGAGGTAGATGGCGAAGAAATCCATTTCAACATCTTCGAAGGGATGCAGCACCCATATGAGGACGCTACCGTGCACGCAATGGACAGCATTGACGATTTAGTCACAGAAGCGCAGTGTGCGAGCGCAACCATAGAACCAGAGCTACTGACACAGGCAGAGCCGGAGGAGCAAGAGGAGGAGCTAAGCAGTGCTGAACCAGCACCCACACAGGTACTTGATATAGTTCATATTTGCACCGCTAACAAAATCTTGCCCTCTATTGAACAGGCACCCAAGATCGAACTGAAGCAACTCCCAGAGCACCTCAAGTACATTTTCTTGGGAGATGAGGACACCCTGCCAGTGATCATCAAGAAGGGATTGGAAGAGGAGCAGGAGGCGCGCTTACAGCAGGTGCTGCGCAGGAACCAGCGCGCGATAGG
Organism: Umbilicus rupestris; assembly: GCA_963678935.1. NCBI lineage: Eukaryota > Viridiplantae > Streptophyta > Magnoliopsida > Saxifragales > Crassulaceae > Umbilicus > Umbilicus rupestris. The sequence goes on from OY787618.1 coordinate 9,288,412, forward strand.
ATGGACTCTTGCGGATCTGCGCGGAGTGAGCCCAGACGTGTGCATGCACAGAATTCTGTTGGAAGATGGTGCTAAACCATCCAGGGAGGCTCAGCACAGGTTAAACCCAAATATGATGGAGGTAGTGCAAAAGGAAGTCCTGAAGTTGCTTGACGCCGGGGTCATTTACCCAATCTCAGACAGCAAATGGGTTAGCCCGGTGCATGTTGTGCCAAAGAAAGGAGGAATCACGGTGGAAGAGAACGCGCAGGGCGAGCTAGTTCCCAAGCGCATTCAAACTGGCTGGCGCATGTGCATCGACTACAGGAAGCTGAACGCCGTAACGCGCAAGGACCACTTCCCGCTACCCTTCATGGACCAGATGCTGGATCGCTTGGCAGGTAAGCCTTACTTTTGTTTTTTAGACGGATATTCAGGGTACAATCAGATACCCATAGCTGCGGAGGATCAGGAGAAGACCACGTTCACATGCCCCTTCGGAACATTTGCGTTTCGGCGCATGTCTTTTGGGCTGTGCAACGCGCCAGGTACGTTCCAACGCCTTGTCATGAGCATTTTCTCTGATATGATTGGTATATGCATAGAAGTGTTCATGGATGATTTCACTGTATATGGAAGTACCTTTGATGCATGCTTAACCCATCTAGATAAAGTCTTAGCGCGCTGCATCTCTAAGAACTTAGTGCTAAATTACGAAAAATGTCATTTCATGGTAACGCACGGAGTAGTACTAGGTCATATCATTTCAGAGGAGGGTATTAAGGTAGACAAAGCTAAGATAGATATTATTTCTAATCTGCCTTATGCCACCAATGTGCGCGACGTGAAATCGTTCTTAGGGCATGCTGGGTTTTACAGGCGTTTTATTAAGGATTTCTCTAAAATTTGCATACCCCTGTCTAACCTGTTGCAAAAAGATGTGTGCTTCGATTTTACTGATGAGTGCAGGGCGGCGTTCGATAAGCTGAAGGAAGCGCTGACCAGTGCGCCAGTGATGCGCGCACCAGACTGGAACCTGCCGTTTGAGCTGATGTGTGACGCAAGTGACTACGCAGTAGGAGCAGTCTTGGGGCAGCGCGTGGACAAGAAGCCGCATGCCATCTACTATGCATCGCGCACACTGGACTCTGCGTAGAAGAACTACACCACCACGGAGAAGGAGCTTCTGGCAATTGTTTTTGCGCTGGAGAAGTTCCGAGCATATGTTCTAGGCGCCAGAGTCATCATTTACACTGACCACGCAGCCATCCGCTACCTCATGTCCAAAAAGGAAACCAAGCCGCGCCTGATGCGCTGGGTGCTTCTGCTTCAGGAATTCGATGTGGAGATCAAAGATAAAAAGGGCACGGAGAATACAGTCGCTGATCACCTGAGCAGGATCGTAAAGGAGGAGGAGCCAGGGCAGATCAAGGAGACATTCCCTGACGAGCACCTGATGGCGCTGACAGGTAAGGTACCATGGTATGCGCATATCGCAAATTACCTGGTTACAAGTGCGTTCCCTCCTCATTTCAATAAAACTCAGTGCATACGATTAAAACATGAGTCCAAGCATTATCTTTGGGATGATCCTTACATGCTTAGAATAGGTCCAGATCAGATATTAAGGCGTTGCGTACCGGACCATGAGATTAACTCTGTTTTGATGTTTTGTCATGCGCACGCATGTGGAGGGCACTTTGGACCTAAGCGCACGAGCAGGAAAATCTTGGACTGCGGATTCTACTGGCCGCACCTATTCAGAGACGCATATAACCACTGCAGGAATTGCGACAGGTGCCAGCGCACAGGAGGAATCTCCGCGCGCAACGAGATGCCGCAGACCCCGATTCTGGTGGATGAAGTGTTCGATGTTTGGGGAATCGACTTCATGGGTCCATTTCCCCCATCTGCCGGCTACGAGTACATACTGGTGGCCGTGGATTACGTATCCAAATGGGTCGAAGCTAAGGCCACGCGCAAGGATGATGGTAAGACTGTCGCTGATTTTCTCAGAACTAACATATTTTGCAGGTACGGAGTGCCTAAGGCAGTTATCAGCGACCAGGGGACGCACTTCTGCAACAGGGTTGTGGCGCAAGTTTTCAAGCACTACAGGGTGCGCCACAAGACGTCCACCGCTTACCATCCACAGACAAATGGACAGGCCGAAGTTTCTAACAGAGAGATCAAGCGCATCTTGGAAAAGACTGTGAGGCCGTCGCGCAAGGATTGGAGCCAGCGCCTGGATGATGCGCTATGGGCATACCGCACTGCACATAAGACGCCCATTGGAACCTCACCATTCCGGCTGGTCTATGGGAAGGCATGCCACCTGCCAGTAGAGCTCGAGCACAAGGCATATTGGGCCTTACGTATTTGCAACCTGAACCTGGATGAGGCAGGAAAAGAGCGCGCATTTGAGCTGAGCGAACTAGAAGAGTTGCGCCTGGACGCCTATGAGGGACTGCGCGATTACAAGGAGCGCACCAAAGCATTTCACGACAAGCATATCCTCCGGCGCACGTTTGAACCAGGAGATCAGGTATTATTGTTTTCATCCCGCCTGAAGCTCATGCCTGGAAAGTTGCGCAGCAAGTGGACGGGACCATACACCGTCACCAAGGTTTTCCCCTACGGAACAATCGAGTTAGAAGACGAGCACCAGCATCGTTTTCAGGTTAACGGGCAGAGAGTTAAACAGTACTTGGGAGAACCTTGGGATGGCGCGGCACGCAACATTGACTTGGCCGAGCCAGAGATAGTGGACGCGCAAGCTGCTGCGCCAGACGCACCACCAGATGCCTCAGAGGGAGAACTAGCAACCATCGCCTATATCTCTTCTTCCCCTGCATCTACCCTCGTTACTAATAATGTATCACATGCTGACCTTCCATTTTATCCTTTGCGCAGGACCAATGAGATCGCAACACTAGCACTGGCGCAGGGACACTCAGGAGCAAGAGTGGGGGAGGCTGCAGACGCACTTCTTGGCACGTGATGAGGTACCGTCGAGCCAACGACGTTAAACAAAGGCACTTGTCGGGAGGTAACCCGACACGTTTTATTTTGGCATGTTTTATTCTGCTTATTTTGTTTTTTTTTGAGTGTTTTTAGCTAGTTTTGGATTTGGTAGTTTTTAGTCACACGAGTGCGCAGGTCAGTTGCGCTAGCCAGAGGGGGGTATATAAGGCAGGACTTTGAAAAATTCCAGCACTTTTTTCACTCGACCGTTGCACGAGCTCCCGCCTCCACATTTCTGCCCAACGGATCAGCGCTCACCAAGCGGCCATCTAGTGAGATTTAAGGACCACACAACTACACTACAACCAGGTAACCTCTACCCCCGATTTGAGCAGTTTCCGTTAGGATTTGCACGGCGGAGAAGTTTCTAGGGTTTTGAAATCACGCCGGGGTAGAGTGCGCAGACCAGAACAGTGGTTAGTGCGTTGTGTAGGCGACCAGTGGGCGCTCGTTCGGTGCAAGTTTCAGAGGATTCTGGGCAGTTTCGATTTTTAGGGTTTGGAGGAGCATTGACCGCGGTTGACCGGAGCCCAGCGCAAGATGAGACCCGCCAGAGACCAGGAGACCCCAGCAGCTTTCGCCAACAAGTATGCGGCGTTCATTAGCCTGGACACCGTACATCTGCCGAGATTTCCTGCGCGAGGTAGGATTAGAGGACCTCGTAGCGCAGAGGCTAGCGATTGCAGGCTGGGAGGCACTGTTGGACCTTCGCAGCGCATCAGACCAGGAAGATACGTGTGAGTTCTTGGCGTCTCTGGAGGCAGGAGACAGGGAGATAAGGTATAGACACAGGGGTGTCTGGTTCATAGCCTCAGAAAGGAGGCTGAGGCGCGCACTCGGGTGCGCCAAGGTGCGTGAGGAGGAGTTAGACACGCACGGCAACCAGGAGGCCTGGCGGGAGATGGCAACAGGGCCAGCATTCGCCGCGGGGCGCAGCAGGGGCCGAGAGCTGCGCGACCCGTGGCTGTTCTACTTATGGCGCATCGTTGCCTACACAGTCATTGGCCGTTTCAACGGCGCACCAAAGATCAGCCTCCTGGATATGGAGATTTTGAAGGGGCTTTATTATGGGCGGAAGGTGCTGTTCATCCTGAACATGGTGCACCACTGGAGCCGAGTCAGCATGAGGGGGCCGCTGACGTGCGGAGGCATTATCACGCACCTGCTGCGGGCCTTACATGGAGAGCCCGAGGTGCCAGAACACACCTTGGTGCAGGCTATACCTCTGGACCGCGCCTACATGCTGCAAATCAGGGCGGTAGCTGTACGGGACGATGACACACTAGAGTGGTGCTACCGCCTGCAGCCGGCCAGAACACCGCGGCCCAGAGCAGAGAGCAGTGCGCAGGGCGCAGCAGCAGGCGCAGCAGCCGCAGCCGCCGCAGATGAAGAGATGGAGGAGGCCTTAGAACCAGAGGTGCCTCTAGTCAGGCGCGCAAGGACCCGCGCGCAGACTGGGGCGCAGAGAAGGGCGAGGGCACCACCGGGGGAGCCAGTGACCATTTCCATCGAGGACTCTCCCCCGCGTGCCCCTGGAAAGCGCCCAAGGACTGAGCCCGAGGAGGGGGCGCCCGAAGCAGCATCAGCAGAGCAGCGCATGATGTTCAACGTCATGCGCGTGCTTGAATACTTGGCACCCGAGGGGGCGGATTTAAACATGAGCCCACCATCAGGGTGGAAATTTGGAGACCCCATTCCCCCTCTCCTCAGCCTACACCATCCTCCTCCTACCAGAACCCCAGCCCAGCCAGCCAGCCCTCCTCAGTCTCCAGTGCGCCCACCCGCACCAGCGCCCGCAGCAGAGCCCACCCCTGAACCCGAACCAGTACAACCACCAGCAGCTTCCCCTGCCCGGCCTTCTGTTCCGGAGTCCCCCATTGACTTTCCCAGCGTAGACTCCGATTCCATATGGGAGTCACTTTCCGAGGACGACCACGCAGCGCAGCCTCCTGCCCTTTCAGTGGTACCACCTTCCTCCAGCACTGAGTACGTGACGGATTCTTCAGAGGAGGAGACGGATGATTCAGAGGCTGATTCTAGCTCGGAGGACTTCTAAGGCCGAGGGCAAGCACATTGATTTTCTTTAGGGTGGTGTCTTTTATTTTGCTGCGACTAGTGACTATTATGTGTGCTGAATATTTGTGCCCTACACTCTGTGACTCCCTTGCTATATTTTGTGTGACTATTTGCTTGCATTCTTATGTTCTTTATTTTCGTTGCATTGCATGCATGTGCGCGTTCTCCATGCGCTTGAGCTTGAGTCGTGGGGACACGTCTCTGTTCAAGTGTGGGGGAGGCGTTACAATTACATTTCATGTTTTTTGAGCATGTTTTTAGTATAGCTTAGTTTAAGTTGAAGAGAATAGTAGCAGTAGTGCGCTAAGGTGCAGGATGCGCATGCGCTCCAGCTTGTTTTGCGCCATCCGTATTGCGTGCGCTGCTATCTACTGTTTTAGTATAATTTTTTCGTTTTTTTTGCTCCTGTTAGTTGGGATATGCAGGGGATGTGGAGTTGACAGAAATGCTCCAGAGAGGCGGTTAGTCGCTTTTGCTTCGAAGGCGAGGTATATGGTCGAGAGCGCTAGTGGAGGCCGGTGCTTCGCAGCCTTCGGGACAAAAGAGCGCGCTCAGTCACGCAGATGCCCAAGGAAAAATACCCAAAGCGTGGCGAGGTGGGAAAACAGACCACCTTCTCTCTGGAAGCCGAGCTAAGGAAAGCGGGCGCGGTTGCAAACGCGTGCGCCGACCTGCGCAGACAGACCAAGGAGGGAGAGCGGAGCGAGTTCCATAGCTGCTATCTGAAGGCTGAGACTGGAACTGTTCTGGGAATATTAAAAATAAATTGCAGAGAAAGCTGTTCAAAAGAAAAATACCAGCAGATGATACGCACTACAAAAGAATCAGCATGCGCACAAGCATCAAACATGCGCAAAGACCATAAGGAAATCATCAGAAGGCTCAGGTTCCCAGGAAGTGCGCGAACGAATCACGCACTGGAAGAAGCTGCGTTATCTACCATATACCTATCTTCGGAGTAGGAGCTGGCAACCAGGAGCCTAAGAAGAGCTATCTCCCAGCCATCCAAAAATCTTCATCCCGGCTGAGAGGTAATGAAATTTCGGAATTATTATATTAGAACTGTTGAGTGCAGTTGTGCGCAGATGATAGAGCAGTGCGAGTTGAGCAATTGCGCATTCGCATCAGAGTGCAAGACTGTGCGCTAGACTCCAGAAAAGGTAATTGTATCCGCGCTCAGTGCTTGTTCGGGACGAACAAGGGGCAAGTGTGGGGGGTTTGATAGAGCCTATTTGTACACATTATTTAGATCATAACCCTATGCTTGTTTGCAATATTTCATGAGCAAGATTACTCGTTTCCAATGTTTTTGTGTATCAGGTCAAAACGAGTCCTTGAGTCGGATACGCGCTAACAGGCAGCGTTCTAGGAGTGAAAGATCAGCCTGCGGAGCTAGCGGCGCAAACAGAAGAAGAAATGGCGAAAGACAGCAGAGGTGCGCTACCCGATTGCGCCAATCAATGCCGTGCGCCAGGCGCAAAGTCCCAGTGACCAGATTTGGAAGTTGCCAAAAGATGAACTTCCTGGGCACTATTTAAACAAAGAAAGTCTAGGGTTTCAGGGGATCGTAACATCATCACTCAGTGGCATTCCAGAGGCACTGCGCGGCAGAACTGGAAAACACACGGACCTGTCAAGGAGAGTTGCGCCAGCCGACTGCGCCAGCCAAGAGAAGACACTGCACGCACTATTTGCTACCGTTTTCTCTGATACAGTAGTTGTTATTTACTATTTTATGATGTTTACCACTAGCATGTCTAGCTAAACACTTAGTGTTGGTCGGGCATGAATCTATGATGTATTACCTTTGAGACTTGAGCTTAATGCGTAGTTTACTTATTTGTATTAATCCTGCGCATACTGAGACAGTTAGTTGCATAAGTAGGGGAAGCCTTGAACCGCAATCCTATTTGTGTTGCTTGCTTGTCCTATGTTAAACTAGTTGCATGAGTAGGGGAAGCCTTGAACCGCAAACTTATCGTGACAACTAGGAGTAACGAGTTAGGGTAAGCAGTTGCTACTGTGACAGGATTCGCAGCTGTTTAGTCTAGTTCTAGGATTAATAGCACATGAACTTTGAACGGAACATGCGCGTGTGTTAGGAAGCCTTTACCGGACACTAACCCAAGTAAGACACAAACTATAGACATTTAGAGTCGATGATAAGGAATGCATTCATAGAGGATTGTCTGCCCAGTACTTCTCATAAACATAGTATCTCATCTATACTGCTTGCGCACGTCTAGTGCAATTTCCTGCGTTACGATATTCACTGCTACTCGCGCATCGCGCAAAACCCCCAATCACTCATACAACCCCCCGCCTTCGTAAGTGTAGGTTACTAGCTAAAGACTTACTACTTGCTCCCTGTGGAGATCGACCCTTACTTAACCGCTGTACTAGTGGGAGAGGAAGGATTATATTTGACGCGCACGACGACGCGCGATCAAGGACAGACTAAGATTTTTAATTTCAGCAAAATTATAATAAAAAAGGTTATAACCGTTGAAGATTGGGGAATTTCGCCCCTTGCTACAAAGGAATTTTGTTATCCACAGAATTCCAATTCCATAAAATATAAATTTTAGGACTAAATGGATGCTTTCAATAAGATATGAGAATACAAGAAGAAGGCATTCTTGGTTCATTAAAATATGTCCCGAAATTTATAAATTCGAGATACCATTATAGTTCATAAGATGGTGGTAATATTTTGGCACATCTGAAAAGATCCTTCCAGATGAATGGAAGAATTTTTTTTATAAATGGTGAATATTTCACCAAAAATGCTTGATAGCGAAAAGAATGAATGCTTTCTGGAAGGAATATCTTCCTTATTATTTTCTACAGAATTTTCTGTTCCTTGGATTTGGGCATGGACTCCAAATTTTAGTTATACCGAAGAACTTATTTTTTGCATTAAAGGGATGGCATTTTCTAAATTCTAGGATAAGATGTTAAAGACACCGAGAGACCAAATTGATTTATGGCTATGATACCCTTAGCCTTATTGATAATAAGATTCTTCGATACGAAGAACAGTTTAAAGGAAAGAAGAAGGCTTCCTTCGGTTTATAGGTTAAAAGATCAAGGGACATGCTCAGAGCCTGTCTAAAGAAGAACTCATAGCAGTTTATTTATAAGAAATGAAAAAAGACTTATTTAGTCATGAGGATGAGACAATGTCTCGAAAGTCTGATGCTTCGATGAATATCACAATTCGCTCAAGATCCAAAAGACGACGTAATTACTGAAGACGTCTTCGATGCAATCAAGGAGACTTTCCTTGGATGGTTCAAAGACAAAGGCAATGTGATGTACTGTTCAAAGGCAATGTTATTTTGCCATCATCATCAAAATAATAAGACAAGAAGTCAGCACATGATTTTTTTTAAAAACCAGCGAAGATTTTTAAGGGATATGAGACCCTTTCTTTCATAAAGATAGTACTGTTTATAGTCTTTTATAAAGATAGTATTATTTATAGTCTCCTACTTTTAAAAAGTATGGGACCCCTTCTACTTTTTAAATTCCTTATGTTGTCTCTCTTTTCTTATTTAAGTAGAGGATCTTGTAAGGAGAAGGCTGACTTCTAGAGCCTCCTCTCGGACTCTCTCTCTCACTCTTGTAACTCTCCTTGTAAAAAAGTTTGAAGAAATAAAAGACAAGCCTGCTTGGGTGAAATTTGTAAGTTTTTCTGTTTACTTATTTTTGTACTGCATCTTGCATCTTCTACCCCTTTTTCTCTTTCTTCTTTGCCTTAATATGGCAGACAGTCTTATAGACTGAACAACTTTTGATGAATCTGTGTTGACATCTGTATACATATCTATCTCATGTATCGATCTTGTTACGACCATACTATAGGCAATTCATTCTTAACCTAGATGACAATTATGATGTGGTCATAATTCTTCATTAAACAAACTAGTAGATGATGGATTACATGTATTTAGATAAACATGGCAGTATGATAAAGGTTTAATAAAACTAGAACATACATATTGATTTAATCTTCAGATATGATTATCATATAGGGAAGCCTGTTAGCCATTTAGCCGTGTGAAGGCGTTGAGGCGTTTATAGGCTGTGCCCGGGATGTGATAATCAGTTTGAAGTAATTAATTCAATCATGAGTTGTTTGGTTTGTCTATATTCAGAGTCGGAAGACTCTAATCCTTTCGATCATCTTTCTGTGTTTATCTGGATGTAAGAAATCATGAATCATACTGGTTTGATTAATTTAGTATATCTATATGATCTGACATCCCATGTTGACTCCGCTGTTGTTGGGTATGGATCTGCCTGTAGTACCTCGGATCTTGTTATGGTATCAGAGCCGTGGTGGGGATATATGTATTGTATGGATTCAAGGTTCTAGATTTTTGTAACAGCATCCTAGTATTCCCTAGAAAAAGATCTGCCTGTAGTGCCTCTGGTTTAGGCTGCCTGTAGTACCCTAAACCCTAATGTTCATTCCTTAATCTACAACGCAAAATCAATTCTTTTTCTTGTAGATATGGATAATTTGCTACTAATTAATGTCATTCTGTATGCCAGATTTGAACCCTCATATGTGATCTCGCAAGATATGAATGCTCCATAAACTTATCAATTTATTTGATACTTTTATACGGGAATTGATATCTAGTTTTTTTTTAATATCAAACTATTTGTATACAAAAAGAAGGAAGAATGCCCATCAGAATATGGTCCAGTGATAAAAAGAGCAGAGACTCTAGGGGGTTGAAGGATAGAATGGGTAAAAAAGAAAAGAAAAAAAGAAGCTAAAAAGTAAACACTATTGAGCACAAAGAAAAAGATGGGCAACTCCTCGCATAAACGACGCGGCCATCAGTTGACAAATACCAAAAATAGTTTTGTGCGGACTTATTAACCAATCTAATTTGTGGTTAGGCAATTCAGTTCACCAAGAACCCTAATCCCAATTTGCCAAACTAATAAGCTTGCAAGACCAACAAATTACCGTGGTTCAGCAAAACTGCCTACATCCACGTTAGGCAAAACACTATGATGGTCAGGCGAGGTACAACCATAGTCTCCGACAAAAAGCGTAGAAGTCTCACACTCTTAAGTCTTAATCGTTCTTCACCCTCACTGTTCACATCCCAAACAATGACCTATGCTCTCGATTCAATTTTAAACGCTAGACAGAATGACTCTTCTTTCCACTGAGAATAACGCTAAAAACCTAATCCAATTTAATCCTCGCGCCAAGCAAATCTCCAGGTTTGCTTTTGATCTGGACCGCTGGATCAATTTCAAACTCAACTTATTGGCGCCTCCACGTTTGGAGCTCTTATTCGCATCAATAACTTTCTCTCGAAGCTTCAACAATGACCCAAACCCCGATTAGCAACGAATCTCTTTTTAGTAATGACTCGCAAAAAAATAGATTGAAAAGAGCTGCTTTATTTCTTCAATCCTCCACCTAAAGCAGTTACACTTCATAGCCACTTGAGGTATTCTCTGACTTCACATGACCATCACATCATGATTTTCATTGTTCTAAACCCATCATAGCTCAATTACTTGCACCAAAAATCATTCCACACCCAGCAAATTCAAGCAAAGCTTAAGCTTATTGCTGGTCACAACTTTAGTGCCCATGTCAGCAGGATTTCCTGCAGACTCGATTTTAAAAACTTTAATTACACTAAAACTCACCATGTCTCTTATAAAATGATACCTAATATCAATATGCTTTATCCTATCATGATCCACAAGGTTTTTGCACATATACAAAGGTAATTGAGAATCAATGAAATGAAAATAGTTACAGTATTATCAGACAACTCAACTTCTCTTACCAGACCTTGTAACCACATTCCTTCTTTAAAAGCCTCACAGATAACTATGTATTCTCATTCACTAATTGATAAGGTGACAATAGACTGCAAACCTAACTTCCAAGAAATACATTTGTTTCCTAAAGTGAAATAAAAGACAGCAGTAGTACTCCTAGTAGCTTTATCACCACCAAAATCAGCATCAACATATCCTATGAACTCAAAATCAGCAGAATTCTTTCCATAACACATAGCCACATCAAGAGTACTAGATAGATATGCAAATACCCATTTCACAACAAGTCAATGATCATAACTGTAGAAGTTCACAGACGTGAACAACCGGAGAAAATGAGTGACAGAGGTCACCCGGAGCAAAACTCAGTTTTCAGGCTCAATTTTCTGTATTGAAGAAATGAGGAAGAAGATGATCGTTAAATCTATTACAGACACTTTCTACTTATTACAAATAAGTCCTCATACTTCAGCTAAAATACAGACGCAGCCTATATTTATAATTAAGTCCCTGAAATCCCTAAAGTACAGAACTGCCCCATGTCTTGCTTAACCAATGCCGAGAGAAGCTGCGGCAGCTTGATTGGAAATCTCAGCTTTGCTCGATTTCCCAATACCCGCCCGCAAGCTCGGCGTATGGAGAAGGTTGCAGACGTTGAGCTTGGAGCTCAGCTTGGCGAGTTGGTCGGATTTCAAAGCCTTTGTCAGTAGATCGGCAGCCTGGTCCAAGGAAGACACAAATACAGGTATGATGAAACCACTTGCAACATGATTTCGTATAATGTGGCAGTCAATTTCCACATGCTTTGTTCTTTCATGGAATACGGGATTCTTTGCTAGGTGTAGGGCAGAGTTATTGTCACAGTAGAGTGTAATAGGGACTTTGACTTCAATCTGGAAATCAGCGAGTAAACGGGATAACCACACTAATTCTCTGGATGTGTAAGCCATGGATCTGTATTCAGCTTCAGTAGATGATTGGGAAACCACTGATTGTTTCTTGGATTTCCAGGATATCAAAGAAGGACCAAGCTGGACACAGAAGCCAGAAACTGACCTTCTGGTGAGGGGGCAAGATGCCCAGTCGGCATCACAATAAGCACTTAATTTTAAGTCATTCTCACGAGGGAAGAACAGACCTTTTGCAGGAGAGCCTTTCAGGTAACGTAAGACTTTATTTGCTGCAGCTAAGTGTTCTTCATTAGGTTGTGACATGAACTGGCTTAAAACTTGCACAGAAAAAGATATGTCTGGTCTTGTGACTGTTAGATATATGAGCCTTCCCACTAATCTTCTGTAGAGACTTGGATCAGGTAGTGGTGTAGCTTTAGAAATAGCTAGTTTCTGTTTAGATTCCATAGGAATTAAACTAGGCTTGCACCCAAGTAATCCAGCTTCCTCAAGAAGATCCAGAGCGTATTTTCTTTGATTTAAGAAGAGCCCTTTGTTGGATCTGGCAGCCTCAATCCCTAAGAAGTAACTCAATTGTCCCAAATCTTTAATTTTGAATTGAGAATGGATGTAGTGTTTTACCTCTGAGATAAGAACAGCTGAAGTGCCAGTGATGATTACATCATCAACATAAACTAGGAGTGCCAAGAAATGATTATCTCTTTTCAAAGTGAATAGAGAGTAATCTTCTATGCTGGAAATAAATCCATAGCTGAGTAGGGAATCACTGAATCTAGAGAACCATTGTCTTGAAGCTTGTTTCAATCCATAGAGGCTTTTAGTGAGCTTGCAGACTTTGCCCTGAGATTTTTCAGTCTTGTAAAAACCTGGTGGGAGTTTCATATAGACCTCCTCCTCTAGAAAACCATGTAGGAATGCATTGTTGATATCAAGTTGGAAGATAGGCCAATCATAAGACACTGCGACAGCCAAAAAAATTCTAACTGTGGTCATTTTTACAACTGGTGCAAATGTCTCTCGGTAGTCTAATCCTTCCAGTTGATTGTAGCCCTTGGCTACCAAGCGTGCTTTGTAGCGTTCAATGGAACCATCTGAATTTCTTTTTATTTTGTAAACCCACTTGCAGCCAATAGGATTTTTTCCCTGAGGTAGATTGGTGAGAACCCAAGTATTGTTGTCTTGAAGAGCTTGTAATTCTGCTGTCATAGCATTATTCCAGTTCGCATTTTTGCTTGCTTGAGAATAGCTGGTAGGCTCAGTCTCAGATAATATTTGGAATGCACAATGCTGGAAACTCTGTGAACAGCCTGAGTAATCCAAGTATTCAGAAATAGGATATAGTGTATTTGGCTTGGAAATGTGGTTGCAGACATAATCTTGCAGCCTGGTTGGAGGTCTGGATGTTCTTGTAGATCTCCTGGTGGGTACTAAATCAGTGTTGCCTCCAAGAGTGGGTGGCAAAGTACTAATCTGATAGGAATTAAGTTGATCATCATCACTCTCGGTGGAGTCAGTATTGCAAATAGGCATAGGGGCCGAATCTGGCTGAGAGTCAGATACTTTTTCTGCATAAGGAAAAATGTCCTCGACAAAAATAACATGTCTGCTAACTGTTATAGAATGAGACGTGAGATCAAATAACTTGTAGCCTTTTTTACCATATGGGTAGCCAATGAATACACAAGGAGATGCTCTAGGATCAAACTTGTCTTTGTGTGGTAAGATATTTGTGGAATAGCATAAGCATCCAAAAATTCTGAGATGAGTGTAGTCTGGTACCTTTGTGTGTAGTATTTCCAGAGGAGATTTATTATCCAATGTTGCTGATGGAATTCTGTTGATGATATATGCAGCTGTAAGGACACAATCACCCCAGAAGCAATCAGGAACCTTGGAATGAAATTTCAGAGCACGAGCAACTTCAAGTAAGTGCCTGTGTTTTCTTTCAACTCTTCCATTTTGTTGAGGTGTATAAGTGCATGATTTTTGATGCAATGCTCCATGCTGTAAGAGAAACTGAGATAATTTGGATGTCAAAAATTCTGTACCATTGTCAGTTCTGATAGCTTTGATCGGTTTGCCATACTGAGTTTGTACCATAGAGAAGAACTGAATAATGTGATCTGTAGCTTGACCTTTGTTGGGCATAAGGAATACCCAAGTAGTCCTAGACTTGTCTTCCACAATGGTAAGAAAATATTTGTTGCCTGCCAATGTAGGTGTTTTATAAGGACCCCATATGTCAGCATGAACAATATCAAAGGGTTCCTTGCTTATTGATTCAGAAGTGGGAAATGACAATCTAGTTTGTTTAGCTAGGGGACAAACATCACATTGAACTGTGTCAGATTTACAGTCTAATAGAGGAATGTATTTTCTTAAACTGTCTGATAGTTTCCTAGCTGGAATATGGCCAAGTCTTTTGTGCCAAAGTATCATCTGCCCTTTATTTTCTTGTGTAATGAAGCAGCGAGCATTGTCTGTCTTTTGTAATTGATAGAGCCCTTGAATTTCATTTCCAATCAGTGTTGAAGTCGACTTGGCTAGGTCCTGAATATAGCAGTGTTTGTCAGTGAAAATTACTGAGTATTTTGCAGTCTTCAGTTATTTAGACACACTGAGAAGATTGAATTTAATCTGTGGCACAAGAAGAACATCCAAGAGGATAACACCTTCATTTACAACATAAGTCCCTGTGTGACTGACCTGAGCTGTGTCACCATTTGGCATTAGGACATTGTAAGGATGAGCTATCTTTTTCATATCAGTTAATAAATGTCTATGAGGGGTTATATGATCAGTGGCACCACTGTCAATAATCCAATCATGAGCACAAATATTAATAGATGTGAGGCAAGATATACCTGCCATATGTTCAGTGTTGTTACTTCCTGAGGCATTTAAGAAACTCATCAGCTTATTCAGTTGTTCTTGGTTCATGGTCACTGAATTTAGCTGAACTTGATTTGCAGGAGGAGAAGACTCAGTGGATGCAGTCGGAGAAGCAGAGCTGGTGGTCACACTGTGAGCGGATCTGTGCTTGCCAGAGTCATTGTTGCTGCCAATGTTGCCACTTTGTCCAGGCTTATTGTTGTTTCTTCTCCCTTTGTAGTTAGGAGGGAATCCAATTAACCTATAACACATCTCCCTTGTATGACCTTCTTTTTGGCAATAAGAGCAAAGCAAATTTCTTCTATTGTTGTTGTTTTGAGCAGAATCACCAGAAATCTTTACTGATTTATTGCCTTGTGAGTATAGAGCTGAAACTTCAGGAGTGACAGGCTTAGAAATACCTCTTTCTGCCTCATCTTCTAGCACCATATTATACACTTCATCAATGCTTGGCAAAGGTTTCATGGCCAAAATCTGAGTTCTGACTTGTGAATGAGTGTCATTGAGACCCATTAAGAACTGCATGATGTTGTACTCGGCTGTTCTTTTCTCAATACATCTGGTGGCCTTACTGAAATTTCACAGCGTCTCACTTAGACAGATTTGTGAACTAGCAGTTGCTGCAGCACACTCTTGTTCACAAGAAATAATCTCAGCAAGCAATGAACAAAGGCACAGGTTTGTTCACCCAGTTCGGCCAAACTGCCTACGTCTGGGGAGGACTATTCTCCAGTCCTCAATCCACTCAATCAAAGGTCCCAAGCACACTCGGTTACAACGCACGCAACCTATGCTACTTTAACCCCGTGTGGATCACACAACACAATCAGAACAAGCTCTGATTTGTGTCAGCACACCCTCTACAGTATGTCAGTCTAGAATAGCTACAATCTTCTCAAAGAACTTAGCCTATTCTATACTACACTACTCAGCAGAGTTGCTGCAGCAACAGTTGTAACACACAGCTGAAGCACAATGTCCGCGTCGCTCCAAGGCCTTCTGCCGAGCCGATCGAACCACTCCAAGAGCGCTGCACACTCTGAGTAACTCCCCCTCACTGAGTGACCACCTGTCACTAGTGAGTTCTTCCGCACGAACCTCCACCGAGCCTTCCACCCGTCAGTTCTTCCGCGGCTGCCTTTGATCAACCAACAAGCTCCACAGCTCTGAATTGGCTTCCAGATCAATGCACAAATCAGTCTCTGCAAGACCTGATTCTCTTCTGCAATGCTCACCACAGCTCTGCGCTCAACGCTCTGCCCGTGTGTGTTTGATCGAAGAACAACGTCCGTAGCACCCAGAAAGTTCCTTCTCTGAAATCTGTGTCTACTCTCGTGTATCACTCAGCTTCAATCACCCTCTTCAGCCCTAACACCTTCTGCTTAAATACCCACACCACTTTAAGCAGTTTCCAGGTTTAGGCCATTGATCCACAAGATCAATTATCTCCTAAAATCTAGGAGATTAGATTTGATTAATATCTTCAATGCAAATCTCCTTCCTCTGACCAGTAAACCTTGCTGGAATATGCTCAACAGCATTTTAGAAATTCTTCTAAGAGCAAGAACACAACTGCCATACCTTCAAAGCTCACCAAGTACATACCTGCTACTCGGACAGTTGATACAGCACTTGAACCAGCACCTGCTGCAGCATCCCCTGCTGTATCTGCTACTGCTTGTTTGTGTGAGCTGCAGCAGCTCCTTGTTCACATATGTTGGTTTTGTCAAACCTGCCATACTTGCATCATCACTTACAATTGGAGCCAAGATCACAGGAAGCATTTTCTTGCAAAGCTTCTTGTTCTGCCCATAAATTCAGCAACTTACCATGGTACTCTGCCATAGGTAAATCACCTTGAGCTAAAGAACTGATGTCTTTCCGCAGAGAATACAATCTTGCTCTGATGGAACCACCAAATCTGTTCTGGAGAACCTGCCAAGCCTGCATACAATCTTTCGAGTGGATGATCGAAGAACCAATTTCCTTCGAGACGGAATTCAAGATCCATGTGTGAATTGCAACATTACATCTTTCCCAACGTGCAATCTCATATGGATCAGTTGGTTTAGGAAAATCACCTCGGACAAATCCCAACTTCAGTTTGAACCCTAAAGCCATCTCCATGGATTTCTTCCAGGTTACGAAGTTGTTGATACCTGTCAAAGGTGTGCTGACCAGCGACATTGTTACATTCTCGCTGCTGCTTACGTGAAGCGGATCATCAGCGTGACGATCAGAACGATTGCCAGACGAGCGGCCGGAATCAATGGGAATGTCCGACATCTCAAAGAAACAATCGAACAAGAGAAAAAGAAAACTGCAAGAAAGAAGTGTGTAGAGCACATGACGGAATCGTACCTAAACTGATACCATGTAAAAGTTCACAGACGTGAACAACCGGAGAAAATGAGTGACAGAGGTCACCCGGAGCAAAACTCAGTTTTCAGGCTCAATTTTCTGTATTGAAGAAATGAGGAAGAAGATGATCGTTAAATCTATTACAGACACTTTCTACTTATTACAAATAAGTCCTCATACTTCAGCTAAAATACAGACGCAGCCTATATTTATAATTAAGTCCCTGAAATCCCTAAAGTACAGAACTGCCCCATGTCTTGCTTAACCAATGCCGAGAGAAGCTGCGGCAGCTTGATTGGAAATCTCAGCTTGGCTCGACTTCCCAATAATAACCAGGATTGCTCATAAATCTACTTAACGCAAATACGACATAAGAAAAGTCAGGCCTAGTGCTAATCATAGCATACATAATTAGGGTATGTTCTTTAGAACTGAACTTAACTGAATTTAACTTAACTTAATTGAATTTAATTTAATTTAACTTAACTTAAGTACTTAAGTCAATTTTGGGGTGGTGTAGTAGTGTTATGGTTGGGGTGGTGGTGTAGTGTTGTGGTGGTGGTGTGGTGATGTAGTAGTGTGGTGGTGTGGTGCTGCAATAGTATTATGGTTGGGGTGGTGGTATTGTGGTGGTGGTGGTGTGTGGATGAAAGAGATGATGAATAGTGTTGGTGGTGTTGTTATGGTGGTGATGAATAGTGTTGGTGGTGTTGTTATGGTGGTGATGAATAGTGGTGGTACTTAACTAAATTTATCTTAACTTAACTTAAGTACTGAAAATTGAAGTTCTAAGGAACATGCCCTTAATCCTATGATAGTAGCATAAGGTACAATCTCCATTTTAATTTTATCAATTTGATTCCCGAGGCATTGAGCTTTACTCAAATTAAAGTGAAGGGATAGAGGCACCTAAACCGGTTTACAGTTCTGGTTACCAAATTTGGATACTAGCTTCTCCAAGTAGGATCTATGATGAGTTTTCAAGAAATAATTTTTTATCCATCTCAATATTCATGCTGATATTACGAGCACAGCTGGTGACTTGTTTCAACAGGTTGCTATAGCAACCTCTGGGTCAGTTTGCGGAATTTCTACACTTAGGCCGAACCTTGACAAACACACAAGCTTTGGTTACCCAGCTCGGCAACAGCCTACGTCTAGGGAGGACTTCTTTTGAGTCCTCAAGATTCCATTAAGCACGAGTTCTAGTACAAGGATATCAGAACTCAGCCTTCGCTAGTCCAACCTTTACTTCTAACCTAGATGGAATCTATGCTTATTTTGATCGCACAGACTAGCTTACACTGTCTACACACTCCACTAAAAGTTAGCTATAGATCTCATCACACAAACTTAGCCTATACTAATACAATGTGTAACACGAAGATGCTATAGCAACTTACTTGGTCAGGTTGCTGTAGCTTCTTTCCACGACTCTCCACGCACTCTCTGCTGAGCAGTCAACTTCCACGAGTGCTCCAGACTCTGGTGATGCTCCCCCTTGATCAATGACCTTCTGTCAATATCTGGGAACTCTGCTTTGATCTCTGACAGTTCGAGACAGCTCCTCTCCGCGACTATGCTCCATAGCAAGTATTTGATCTTTCAACGAGACAACGCTTTAGTTGAAGTTTTTAGATCAAGCTTAGATCAGACACCTCTGGTCGTGATCTTCTCTCAACTCATGCACCCACAACTCTGCGCTCTAGCCTTTAGCACCCGCTCTGCTTATGCGTATCTCTCTGTGGTTGTGTATGTGTGTTGATGTGCTGCACTCCCTTATATAATCGCAGCAATCGAACAAACATAGGAATCCAAATTCCTTAAGGATTCGCAGATCTTTCCAACCAACTTTGCACATTGGGTCTTCTTCTAGATTCTTGCAAGTTTGTTGAGAATTGATTCCCTAAAATTAATTTGGAAGCTTATCTTCTTCCGATCACTTGATGAAGGCTTCTGATCAACTATGACTATCTGGGCGACTCCCTGACGAGTTGCGATGCCGACAGTAGCCCACCGGATGCTCTTCGTGTTGCTCCATGTTGAGCGGCTACTTTGCTCTAGCTCTGAGTCTTCTCGGTATGCTATAACATCTTCTAGCGATTGGTTGCTGACTTCAGACAGCTTAATCAGTTGATTCTGGAACAACACACAGCCCCAAGGCGATTCTCAGGGTCTCAAACCGTGCTCCATCCAGGGGCCTTGTAAGGATATCTCCAGCTTTTTATCGGTTGCTACGTGTTGTAGAGCTATGATCTTCTTTTCCACTAAATCTCTAATGAAGTGATGCCTTATATCAATATGTTTGGTCCGAGAGTGCTGAACAGGGTTTTTGGAAATATTGATGGCACTCATGTTGTCACAGAAGAGTGTTATAGCATCCTGTGGAACACCATACTCGCCCAACATCTGCTTCATCCATATCAAGTGAGCACAACAGCTGCCAACTGCTATGTACTCCGCTTCTGCAGTGGATATATTGTTTTGTTTCTTGCTAAACCAAGAAACTAAGTTGTTGTCGAGGAAGAACCAACCTCCTGTCCTGCTCTTCATATTGATCGATCGAATTATCGACCGATTTTTCACCTAATTAATACTAATTTTTTTTCGTTTCCCCGGACTTTTATTGTCATTTTACCACGTTACTCTTGTTTTGAGTCAAATTCTATTAAGTTGAAGCTTCGTAGTTTGTTTGAAGCAAATTATGGCAAAATACAAAGATTCAAACGAATACAGGCCAAATCTAGGCAGATTGCCCTATTCTTCTTCAAAGGCTTGCCAAGCGCATGATCATGTTTTGATTTGGGCATGCTATAGCTTGTTAGAAAGCTAACGCAAAAGGTTAGTTTACACCAGAACGAAATTCGAAGATGTAAATGTCCAAAAAAGCAGCCTTTATTTCTCGTATTGCCCGTATTTCCCGTATTGATCGGATCGATACAATCGGACCTGAAAGGTTCGATCCCGCTGAGATCGTATAGGTCGTATCGCCATGTAATACGACCCATACGGGTAAACCCTCCAAAAACGCAAAAAACCGAGAATATAAATGGAAAAAGGTTTTTTTTGAAAAGACATCAAAAATTAGATTTCTTGACCTAGTTTGAGAAAAAGAGAGAGCTCACACAAGTCCTCAGTAGAAGAAAGGAATGCAACATAAAGGGAAGTGAAGATTCAACACATATAGAGAAGTTTCATCATTCCTCTATTGTTTTGTATTTTTCAAATTTTCTAGATTTATCTTTTATGATGTATGTTATGACCAGTAGCTTGATGTGTGAGTAGATACCCTTTTTCTAAGGTCATATGGATCCTACTTGTACTCAACTCATGATTATGCTATGAATATACATGTTTGATGTCAATTTGAAGATTTGATCCAATATGACTACATGTCTTAATTTATACATACAAGGTGTTTGATTAAACATCTCAAAGTATGAACACATAAGTTTAATACCAATAAACCGACATGATGATGTAGAAAACTCGACTTACATTTGAATCAACCTTAAGTAGGAGTGACCACGACGTTGGCATACAATCTTATTGGGGAAGTTGGCATTTTAGCTTGGAAGACTAGGACTTTTTGATCTCTGTCCTGGTTAATTGCGCAACCATAGTTAGTGATTAAACTAGCGAGAAATAATCAAGTATACGCCTTGACAAAGGGGACTCATATTTAAGGTGTATGTTTGAAGGGTAGAGGCGCAACGACAGTTGGTATTTATTCGGATACATACACGGTCTATTTCCATCTCTTATTTGACATTGCATCTATGTTTCATTCATTATCTACTTGAGTGATACATGAAGGTGAAGTTGTGACCTTGGAATATGTTGAGTTATGGCACCCCTTGACAAAACTGCACAAGATTCTGCTTCACAATCCCTGAATATTTGGCTGAAGCACAATCTGAAGAATGGGAGAACAGCAACTAAACACAAGGATCTGCTACAGCACTCTGTGGACCACAAAAGCTGAGGCAAACTGGGCAAAAGACAGATTCTGCTTCAGCAACCCATGTTGATCTGAAGCCATATCAGAATGGGTAAGTGTCTTAATGATGCACAGAGAGACTTAGGCGAGGTGCTACATGAGTCGCGGAAGTTCAAGATGCGCCGCAAATATCATCAAGTGGCCTGCATATGTCATCACACGGTCGGAGGGAAAACTCAAAAAGATAGGATCCTAAAGTCTGATTTAGGAAACAGAATCTTCAATAACTTTGCAATAATGTAGGAAAAGATTCAGATAATGATGTGCTGCACTACGAATCCTAAGGCAACGAGGTTTGCATCACTGGTTATCCATGAAGCTATAAGATGAAGGCAGAGGCAGTTCCTTAGAGGGCAGAGAGAAGAGAAACTGAAGCAGAGAATGCACACAACTAGAGTTTATAGCAGAAGGCTGACAGAGTTGTGGAGTGTGCAGAAGAGATCAGAACTTGCTGAGTTTGAACCACAGAATTCAACTAGAGCGTGGCTCGTTGAAGGATCAAAACAGAAGCTTCGGAAAACAGCTGCGGACAAACCTGTCGCAAGCTGTTGGAGGGTCAAACATCTCTCCTTGATATTTTCAGGTGAGCATTGATCAAGGGGGAGTTGCATCTGAGATTGAAGAATTCAGAGGGAGAGAGAGAGAGAGTCTGACGACATGGCAGAGTGTGCTAGACAAGCTGTCGCCAAAAGTTACAGCAACTCTGATATAGAGTGTGCTGAAGCATTTCGTCTACTACACATTGTAATAGGATAGGCTAAGTCTGAATGTCAGGTCTGTAGCTATTCTTTACTGAAAGTGTGTAGGTAGCACGAAGAGAGTCTGTGTTATCAGACTGCTAGCTAGTCTAAGGGGTTAGAGTGAGCAAAAGATTTTGACTAGGTGAGAAGTAGAGGTTAGAGTCCTTTGTACTTTAAACCATGATAGTGAAATCTTGAGGATCAGAGTGTAATCCTCCCCAGACGTAGGCAACTTGCCGAACTGGGTGAACAAATTATTTGTGTCTTTCTTATTCGCCAGAAGAACAATTTCTGTAGAAAGATACAACGAGTGCTACAGCAGAAGCTGTAACTAGAGATCAGCAGCGTAGTCAAATTTCAGAATATTATCTTGAAGTGGTAAGGAAATAATATAAAGTTTCGGATCACATTAGTTTTTAGGTTACACACTTTATTATTCGAGTTAGAATAGCGAAATCAAAACATCGTCTAACTTAGTAGACGTGCTTATCTTGCTTACTCGGGAATCGACTTGGGCTTGCCCAATATATATAAATTCTTTGACTACATTGATCCTCAAACTTGACATAAGAAGATGTTAAAATTCAACATGTCGAATGGCGCCGTTTGCCAGGGAGCAACACATTAGCATGTTACTAGCTTATATTTGTGTGGAAATTTACGCTATTCTTTTAGATATTTTTAGTTTTTTTGTATATCTTTTTTTACTCTAATCTTTTGCAAACTTTTGTTTATCTTATTTTGCGAGGATGTTTTCATACAATCAACAAGTTGGACACTCGAATGATGTAAATCAAGAAAATTTAATGGAATTGTTAAGACTAATATGCAAGCAAGGTAAATGATATTGGCTTGAGACAAAGAAGATGTTCGAGGAATTTGAAAGGAAATATCAAAACGTTATTCCACCAAAAAATGCGAGAAAAATCGGTGAATTCATAGATGAAGAGGTTGTGAAACATGCTCGTGAAGAAAAAGTCTTGGAATCAATCGATGAAAAATTGTTAGAATACAACTTTGTACAGCCTAGGGAAGCTGACAAAGAGGTTAATGAAGAGTATTCAACTACAATAGAAGACTACTTTCTGCTTAATTCCTTACATGTCCATCCATTATGAGTGACCTTGAAGTTCTAATGGATGAGAGAATAGAAATGGAACATGTTGAGCCGCCAAGACTTCTAGGGTATGATGAATTTGTTGAAGTGTATTTGGATTCAACTAGAGAGCATTCTTGCAGACAAGTGAACATGTGTTTGGAGGAAACTCTTGAAGAGCGGGCACCCAAGCACATCATTGAAGAGCAAGAAGATGGCTTAAATATCGATCTTGGGGTTAGTTGGGAAGATCCTTTCTTTGATATTGCTCCTAAGACCTCGGGTAAGTTTGTAAGCTTCTTTTGTTATATCTTGAAACCTATTGAAGGGAGCCTATGGAGTTTCTTGGCCATAGTAGAAATAAAATTTTGGAAGAGACTCTATATCAAGTTAAGAGTTCATAGTAGACTTGATAGCCGAAGATTCAAATGAAACATGAAGGTGGATTGACACATTTGATGTTCAAGGCCCCGTGAGAAGGGATCCTAGCAAAGGACTTCTCACGAGTGATTTTTATGGGGTGCTTTGCTATGTCTTGCCAAGACGTTAAACAAGGCCTTTGCGGGAAGTAACCCGCTTTGTTAGTCGTTCTTTTGTTTATTTTTCATAGTTTAGTTCACATTACCAGCTTGACTTGACATGTGAATGAATTTATATGTGCCTATTTCCATCTATTAAATATTTTTGAACTTACGGACTAAGCGACATTTTAAGTGTTGAGTGGTTATATTGGGAGCGCATGTTCATTCTCTACGGATACATGCTTGTATTCATTCATGCATACATTTTAGTTTTAGTTAATTCATCTTGCTAGTTGGTTAATTTTACACAATAGGTTAGAATTATGCATGCACTCAATTCACATAGTCAAATATGCAACTGTCTTAGCCCTTTATGTGTCACTTCAGTCTTTACACTTTCCATTAGATTTAAAGTCTAAAGCCTAAATGGTTTCTCTTGATTGAGCATCCTCAAGCCAGTATTGTTGTTATCTTTTTTCTAGTATGCGATCTACACTTTTGATGCATATTTTGAGAGCTAGTTCTTAGTTGACACCAAACTATGAAATTTTACAAAATCTTAAACTTTGGCATGATTATCCCGGTGACTCAATTCCTTCGCATAAACTTTTAAGTTTGAGCATCTCATATTTTCCCAATTCTCTCCTCTATTGTCTACCTCTAAATGTGGAGTCCCCCGAATTGAGGGGAAACTCAGGCAAAAAAAAGAGAGGCAAAAAGATGAAAACAAAAGTCCTCCAAATTGAGGAGGGTCTCAAAAAAAAAAAAAACAATCGTGGGCAAAAGGGAAAAAAATTCCTCCACTACAAATTGCCTAAAACAAAATCAAGCTTTGAGCTATCTATTATTTCTTTGGGTATGATAATGCTAAATTATTTTGCCAAAAGAATTAGACGATGAACTTTGTGCGTGCACGGATTCCATATCAAATATTTACTTGTTTTGCTCAAAACATCATGGGCTAACCTCCTCCCCTCTTACAGTCTTAAGTCTAGCCTTAATGACTTGAGGATGTGCTTTATGTCGGAAGCCCATGGACAAGCCCTTGCTAGCATAGGTGAACGGGAAGCTTGCACTAAATGTTACGATCATATGGTTAGACGGTTGCTATCCTCAAATCTAATTTGCTAGGATTGCGATTTCTTGCGTGAACCATGAGGGTTGAGGTATTTTTTTGAAGATGGTTCGTTGTAGAAGCGGATGCGATTCAGTTGGGCCAAGACTTTTGCAAAAGGCTTTGACTATTGACCATATCATTCATGCTTTGACTAGATTTTAGGAGATAATTGATCTTGTGGGTCAATTGCCCAAACCTAGAAATTGCTTAAAGTGGTGTGGGTATTTAAGCAGAAGGAGTAAGGGCTGAAGAGGGTGATCGAAGCTGAGTGATACACGAGAGTAGACACAGATTTCAGAGTGAGGATTTTTTGGTGCTACGGACGTTGTTCTTCGATCAAACACACACGGGCAGAGCGTTGAGCGCAGAGCTGTGGTGAGCATTGCAGAAGAGAATCAGGTCTTGCAGAGACTGATTTGTGCATTGATCTGGAAGCCAATTCAGAGCTGTGGAGCTTGTTGGTTGATCAAAGGCAGCCGTGGAAGAACTGACGGGTGGAAGGCTCGGTCGAGGTTCGTGCGGAAGAACTCACTAGTGGCAGGTGGTCACTGAGTGAGGGGGAGTTACTCAGAGTGTGCAGCGCTCTTCGAGTGGTTCGATCGGCTCGGCAGAAGGCCTTGGAGCGACGCGGACATTGTGCTTCAGCTGTGTGTTACAGCTGTTGCTGCAGCAACTCTGCTGAGTAGTAGTGTAGAGGGTGTGCTGACACAAATAAGAGCTTGTTCTGATTGTGTTGTGTGATTCACACGGGGTTAAAGTAGCATAGGTTGCGTGCGTTGTAACCGAGTGTGCTTGGGACCTTTGGTTGAGTGGATTGAGGACTGGAGAATAGTCCTCCCCAGACGTAGGCAGTTTGGCCGAACTGGGTGAACAAACCTGTGCCTTTGTTCATTGCTTGCTGAGATTATTTCTTGTGAACAAGAGTGTTCTGCAGCAACTGCTAGTTCACAAATCTGTCTAAGTGAGACGCTGTGAAATTTCAATTGGTATCAGAGCTGGAACTCGACACACAGAGTTAAAAGATCCTACAGTGTCTCTGAAGAAGCCAAGACAATGAAGGAAGGACAGAGCACAAGCAGACCTCCATTATTGGAAGAGAGCAATTATGGATATTGGAAAGCTAGAATGAAAACCTTTCTCAGGGCTATTGATGAGAAGACATGGAGAGCTGTTGTGGTTCAGTGGTCTCCTCCAATCACCATGGATGAGCAAGGAGTGACAAGAATAAAACCTGAAGAGCAGTGGACTGCTGAAGAAGGTGCTGCAGCAACTGGTAATTCAAAGGCTCTGAATGCAATTTTTGCTGCAGTTGATGCTAACAATTTCAGGTTGATCTCAAACTGTGACATGGCCAAGCAAGCATGGGAGATTCTGCAAACTGCCCATGAAGGAACTGATAGAGTGAAGCTGTCAAGACTCCAGATAATTGCCACACAATTTGAGAATCTGAGGATGCTGGATGAAGAAAGAGTCACTGAGTTTAATGCTAAACTCTGTGATCTTGCAAATGAAGCTCATGCTCTTGGTGAGCCCATCCCTGAAGAAAAGCTTATCAGAAAGGTTCTCAGATCATTGCCCACAAAATTCGACATGAAAGTGACAGCTATTGAAGAAGCGCAAAATGTCAGGTTCATGAGGTTGGAAGAGCTGATGGGGTCTCTCAAACAATTTGAGATGAAACTGGTCAAAGAGGACACCACTTCCAAGGACAAAAATGTTGGATTGAAAGCTGAAGCAGAAATCAAGCAGACAGTTCCAGATGATCAGATGAGCATGCTTGTTAAGAACCTTGGGAAGCTTCTGAAAAACATGGAATCCAGAACTGAGAGAAGCTCTTCCTCGCGAAGACAATTCAGAAGGGGCAGTGAACGAAAGAGGAAAGGGAAAGAACCAGTTCAGGATGAAGATGATAAGAAAGAGATGAAAAAGGGAGTTCAATGCTGGAACTGTGAAGGGTATGGACACATTGAGGCTGATTGTCCAAGCAAACCCCTCAAAAATTCAGAGAAAAAGAACAATAAGTCCATGACAGCAAAATGGAGTGACTCTGATGAAAGTGATGAAGAGAACTGTGTTGTGCTGACAAGTGTTTCAGATGTCAACCTCAGGGAGCCAAAGAAGTTAGAAATTCATTATGGAATTGAAGTCTCTGAAAGTGAGGATGAAGAAGACTCATCTGACAGTCTTGCTGATCTTCTGAGGAAGGTACTGAAACAATGTGAGGCAGTTCTTCAGACTAATCAGGCCGTGACTGACAGAGTCAATCTTTTGGAAGAAGAACGAAGGAAAGGTCTACCCCCATTCGACAATCGAGTTACTATTCTAAAAAGAGAAGATTCAGGGAGACAGATTTCTGCTGGGTCCTCTCCAGCAACAGTCAAGTCAGCTGATCCGCAGAGTAATATCCTGGACGAAATACTGTCTTACCAAAGACTTGGAAAAGGGAAAACAGGGCTTGGATATACTGGCGAAGAAAGCTCTAGAGGGACAGTTTTCATTAAAGCTTCAGCTGTTGAGACAGATGAGAAGAAGAATTCAGATAGCTCCTCAAAATCTCCAGACAAAGTTGGAACCAGACATGTGAACAAGGGGATGCTGCAGCACCGTGCACATCATTTTTCTAAAACAAAACTAAAGACTCAGAATAAACAGAGTACTGGTACAAGTGTTGGGAATCAGAAAATCAACTCTAATTTGAAGCAGCAGCGCAGAACCTGCTCAGTTGAAAAAGAAAGAGTAAAATCCAGGAACAACTCTTATTGCATAAAGACTCCGTTTCTTGCTGTTTCTCAGAAAAACAGTTCCTGGAAAGAATCACAGAGAAGGATTGCTAAGACTGTTACACAAGGACACTGGATTGTTAAAAACAAATGTAAACAGCAGCTTTTACAGATTTGGAAACCCAAACACGACAAAGGAAGAGATAGGAGGATGGAAGATCAGAAGAAGATAGACTCTGGTTTGTCTCAAATGTGGGTGAAGAAAGCTCCATCAGAACCTCTTAAGGATTCTCCAAACAAAGGTGCAGTCTGAACTAAATAGGTGAACCAGCTATCTTGCGCTGTAGCTACCGGGTCAAGGATTAAGCTTGTTCACATGTTTTGGTCGCTAATAATGGGAGGAGGCACATGAAAGGCACGTGATCTACCAACTTCAAAAATGGAAAAGAAAATAACGGGTAAATATTTTCTAGAGCAAAGACAAAGGTGCAAAGGGATTTCCAAAATCACTGCCGATCATCCTCTGTGCACTCCTCGAACCGCTCTCATCTCTGCAGCAATGGTGAAAACACGTGGTTTGAGGAAGAATCTGGCAGCAGACCGACAAGGGAGATCTGAAAGAAGGACCAAGTCTCGCAATGAAGACCCTGCTCAGCGTCTGGATGTGGTGGTATGGGAACCAGCACCCCTTCCTGTGTCGCACGGCGAGCCCTCTTCACACAAAGAAACACCCCAGAAGAGGAGGCGGTTGGTTCGTGACGGAGAACCTGTCTCCAGTACTGCCTTGCTGCCAGAAGAGGCTGTGGCTGAAGCTGTCTCTGGAGAAGATCAAGTCTGCAGAAGAAGAGTGCAGATCGCTGGTCATGTCCCCAGGCATTATTGGTGAAGGGGTGGAAACAGGGGATGAGTCTCCTGAACAAGAACCTGCTGCAGCACATCCTCCTCCTCCTTCAGACAAGGGAAAAGCCCCTATCTTGATCCCAGTCTCCAGCAGTGAAGGAACAGCCAGTGAAGAAGAAGAAGAAGGTTCTCTTGGTGTACCTTCTGAGAGAGGACCTCCAGCGGTAGACGTATCTGCTCTCACAGTGGGAGGTACATGGTTCAGAAATAGAAGTGCCTCTCAATCCTGGAGTGCTGTTGAGAGGAAACACATTGTGTTTGAGAAGAGACTGGTCCTCGACAAGTACAGATCAGCTGCTATGATTCAGCTTCTGACAGAGGTAAATCTTCTCAAGTCCCTAACCTTTCCTCACCGATTCAATATTATTCTGGTTAGAGAATTTATTGTGAATATGGAGGAGAAATTTGGAGATGAAGGAGCGGCTGAGTATGGGAAAAGCTGGGTACGGGGTAAGTCAGTGGTTATTACCCCTGAAATTATTGATGCATTTCTTGGAATTTCTGAGAATGCAAGAGCTCCCACTGATGTTAAGCCAGAGTTTGTGGTGAAGATTCTGACAGGGGGAGTGTGCCTGTCGTGGGGTGGTCCTAACCTCAATGCTGCTGAGCTTACCTCCAAGTTTGCCCTGCTGTATCATCTGGGCATTCGAAATTGGATCCCTAGCTCTCACAGGGGGAAGGTTAACAAAGACTTTGCTAACCTTCTCTACTCTATTGGGAAGAAGAGGAAGATCAGCCTGGGCAGTGTTATGTTCCCTCAGGTGGCCACTCATGCCGGGAGTGCCTCCTCCAGCAAGCCTATTGTGCTACCCTCTCTCATCTATGGGATCATGGTCTCTCAGCACCCAGAGTTTGGTGAGATTTCTGAAGGTTTATCTGAGGAGCTGCAGGTCTTCACAGTAGATCACCAGCTATTCAAGGGAAAACATGTCGTGGATGTTGCTTATGAGGATCTTCTAATGGTTGGTTCTTCAGCTCCGGCTCCCCTGGAGGACTCTCTTCCCCCTGCTGCATCCATTCAGCCAGCTCTTCGTGCCAGAATTGTGAGCCATCTCAGGTCTGAGCTGCTCATTCTTGATACTGAGGCCAAACGGAGGGATGCCAGGCGTGGCCAGATTAGGAGCCTAATCAAAGACTTGGAGTTTCTGGAGGATGAGGAGCAGGCCCCTTGAGCATCTATGACAAAAAGGGGGAGAGAAGATGTTTTTTCTTTTGCTGAACTGCTGCTGATGAACACTTTTTTTGCTGACCCTGCGTGGTCATGCTATGGCCATCTATGGCTCACTTACTTACTCTCTATTATTTTTTATTTAGAGTATTTTTTTTCTGGTTCACGGGAGAGTGCATATGCCCTAAGGTTTTGTCAAAATGCCAAGGGGGAGATTGATGATGCAAGTATGGCAGTGTTTGACAAAACCAGCATAAGTGAACAAGGAGCTGCTACAGCTCAAATTATCAAGCAAGCCAAGCAGAAGTGAACTAGCAGCAGCTGCAGCAGGGGATGCTACAGCAGGAGCTTGTTCAACAGGCTGGTTCAACTGTTTAAGGAGAAGCAGCTGCCTGGGCTTGTTCGGAAGGGCTGGAAACCATATGCAGAGCATCTGAAGAATTTCTTAATTGCTGAAGAGCATATTCCAGCACGGTTTACTAGTCAGAGAAGGAGATTTGCATTGAAGATATTGATCAAATCTAATCTCCTAGATTTTAGGAGATAATTGATCTTGTGGGTCAATTGCCCAAACCTGGAAATTGCTTAAAGTGGTGTGGGTATTTAAGCAGAAGGAGTAAGGGCTGAAGAGGGTGATCGAAGCTGAGTGATACACGAGAGTAGACACAGATTTCAGAGTGAGGATTTTTTGGTGCTACGGACGTTGTTCTTCGATCAAACACACACGGGCAGAGCGTTGAGCGCAGAGCTGTGGTGAGCATTGCAGAAGAGAATCAGGTCTTGCAGAGACTGATTTGTGCATTGATCTGGAAGCCAATTCAGAGCTGTGGAGCTTGTTGGTTAATCAAAGGCAGCCGCGGAAGAACTGACGGGTGGAAGGCTCGGTCGAGGTTCGTGCGGAAGAACTCACTAGTGGCAGGTGGTCACTGAGTGAGGGGGAGTTACTCAGAGTGTGCAGCGCTCTTCGAGTGGTTCGATCGGCTCGGCAGAAGGCCTTGGAGCGACGCGGACGTTGTACTTCAGCTGTGTGTTACAGCTGTTGCTGCAGCAACTCTGCTGAGTAGTGTAGTATAGAATAGGCTAAGTTCTTTGAGAGGATTGTAGCTATTCTAGACTGACATACTGTAGAGGGTGTGCTGACACAAATCAGAGCTTGTTCTGATTGTGTTGTGTGATTCACACGGGGTTAAAGTAGCATTGGTTGCGTGCGTTGTAACCGAGTGTGCTTGGGACCTTTGGTTGAGTGGATTGAGGACTGGAGAATAGTCCTCTCCAGACGTAGGCAGTTTGGCCGAACTGGGTGAACAAACCTGTGCCTTTGTTCATTGCTTGCTGAGATTATTTCTTGTGAACAAGAGTGTGCTGCACCAACTGCTAGTTCACAAATCTGTCTAAGTGAGACGCTGTGAAATTTCACGCCAAGTCCTTAGCGTCACTGCGTTAACCCCTCCGTTAGAGTTCTGAATCACTTGCGAAGGTAGGTTGCCATCGCTCTTTTTTAGCTCATAAACCGTGGTAGCAATCTGTTACAGCTGCTTCTCAATAGACTCGAACCTCTTGTCATACTTTTCATCATTCTTGCGCACAGTGTCTACTAACTGACCCACTATGTCTTCTAAGAAGCGCCGCGGTTGCTGGTTATTCTGCGCTGGCGCATCAGTGCGGTGGTGCGGTAGGTTGTATGGCGCTGTTTGTTGCGTCTGCTGTGGTGCACGATGTTCCGCGGGCTGCCTCTGGAAATTGTTGTCCTCCTTCCATCTGAATCTATTTGCGGCTAGTCCAAAAGGCGGCTGATTCTGCCTCTGAGGCCCTCTATTGTTCCATCCTCCTAGAGCATTTACATCTCCTGATTCCTCGAAAAGTATGGGACATGCGTCGGTTTTGTGCTCAGTGGACGTACAGAACTCGCATGCCTTCGGCGCAACTGGTTGCGTGCCTTGCGCACTCATCAGCTTCTGTAGCATGGCTTTCACCTCCTTTATTTCAGCACTGGAATCCACCTGGTGCACAGCGTGCGCACGACTGTTCTCGAGCATCAGTTGATGCCTCACTTGTCCAGCAGAATCCTCTATCATCTGCCATACATCCTCCGGGTACATGTTGCATATGTCACGGCCTGCGCATGCATTCAACAATCTAAGCTCCATCGGTTGTAGCCCGTTCAGGAAATTCTCTATCAGCACATTTTGGGGCAGGCCATGATTATAGCAGTTAACTTCCAGCTCCCTGAAACGCTCATAGTACTCTGATAGTGACTCTTCTGCGCCCTGCTTCGGCGGGGCCAATTCCCTTCTGAGTAACGCAATCTTAGCTGCGGGGTAGAACTTGTCCAAGAACTTCTTCTGAAGTTGCTCCCATGTGTGAATAGATCCTGCTGGTAAACTCATCAGCCAATGCCTGGCTGCATCACACAATGAAAAGGGGAACGCCTTCAGCTTCAGCGCTTCTTCACTCTCCCCATCGGTCTTCATGTTCTCGCAGATAACTAGGAATTCACGCACATGCTTGACCGGGTTCTCGTTGTTCATCCCATGAAACTTAGGCATATGATGAATGAATGAGCTCCGTAGTTCAAAATGCCCATCGGGTGGAAGTACTATGCACCAAGGTTGGTTGACTAAGATTGGGGCCGACATCTCGCGCACTGTTCTGCGTCGTACGATCTGTTGCGCGGGTTGCGCATTATACACTGCATCAGCGGCCATCCGAACATCAACTTCGCGCTGTACTTCCTCTCTGAACCGAGCTGCGCGGTTATCTGCTCTTGCATTGTTAGGTCCCTCCGGGGTTCTATCCCCTAAGTTATCCCCGACGACACTGTTATTCTCCATGCCCTGTTCTAAACTTAAAAAAAAACGAAATTAAAAGACAACTAGGTTGTTGCCCTTGTCGGTGCGCAACTATAATCTGCGCTGCGCAAATGTTTCAAGGTTGCGCAGGCTGATTTTGATTGCGTACTGTAAAAAATAACAATGAAAAATAAAATAAAAAGAAATAACTAACTACTGTAAAAAAAAACTTAAACTAATTAAAACTTATCTGTGTTGCTCCCTGGCAACGGCGCCAAAATTTGATTGCGCGTCGTTGTACGTATCAAATTAATCCTTCCTTCTCCACTTAGTACAGCGGCTAAGTCAGGGTCAATCCCACAAGGAGCGTGCAGACTCGTTTTCGCTAGTAACCTATAACTTACGAAATTGGGGGTTATGCGTGATTGGGTTGCGCAGGTGCGCGAATGAACAGTAGTGAAAGCAGAATTACACTATACGTGCGCATGCAGTAGAGATTAAGTACTATAACTATGAAAAGTATCGGTAAAGACAATCCTATATGAATGTATCACTTATCATCGACTCTAAACATCTATAGTTCAGTTCTACTTAAGTTAGTGTCCGATCAAGGCTTCCTAACATGTGCGCATGTTCCGATCAAAGTCCATGAGCTATTAATTCTTGAAACTAGTCTAAGCAACAACGAATCCTATCACAGTAGTAGCCGATTATCCTAGTGTGTTACTCCTAGTTGTCACCGTCAAGTTATCAACGAGTTTAACATACAATGACGAGCAGTTAGAATAAGATTGCGGTTCAAGGCTTCCCTTATTCGCACCACTAGTTATCACCCATGCGCATAGAATTAATATATGTAGACGAACTAAGCATTAAACGCAAGTCTCAAAGGAAATACTTCATAGAATCATGCCCAACCGATACAAAGTGTTTAGCTAGACATGCTAGAAATAAACATCATAGAAATAATAAGTAAAACTAAAGCAGCCAAGGAAAAGTAGCAAGCCGGTGTAATCGCAGGTTGCTGTTTTGGGCTGGCGCAGGTGGTTCGCGCAGAATCTCGACGGCAGAATTTCTAGAGCTCGTGTATCTTCTGTCCTCTCCCTCAAACCCTAGCCTTCCTCCTCTTTATATACTGCTCTTGAAGCTCAAGGAATGCTCAAATTTGGCCCGTGAGAATCTTAGCTACTCCCAAATCTAGGAGATTTTGTAGGGATAATGATGATCAAAATTTAGAAACGCTACTATCCTGCGCATGGCTCGCTGCGCACGTTGATTGCGCTACTTGCTTTGCGCAGTATCTCCCATCTCCGTTTGCGCTGCTAGCTCCGCAGGTTGTGCATTGTGCTCCTTAAAAGCGCCTATTAGCGTGCATCTGACTTATGCCCCTGTTTCATCCTGGAATACAAAAATACCGAAAACCAGTAATCTTGTACACAAAATAATGCAAACAAGCACAGTGTTAAGATCTAAATAGCGCATATAACTAGGCTCTATCATCACTCTTGGGCACAAATACTATCTATGATAAACATGCTTGATCTTCTAAACATCCTAAGTTCAATTCTCATTCCATCCTTAGGTGTTTTATCAATTCATACTCATTCATGCGTTTCGTCAAACACTTGGTGCTTATTCAATAGCAATCCTGTTGAATGTGCCCTTGTTGATCACAGAAATAACACCTGCGTTTATTTAGTGAAGTTCCGGAGCGGATGAGGTTGCTGCAGCAACCTCTGGTTCATTCTTCTGGACCATTTCTGCTAACACTATTTTTCTTGCTTGGTGTGAGCTTCTGACGACACATCCTTGTGTGCGTCAAAGTTAAATTTATAATACCTACTTATTGGCTAGTGATAAACTGGGTCGAACCCATGAGAGAGCAAACAATCTAGAGTTCTATTGATTATTTGTCATGCTAAAAAGGGGGTTTACAGGAAGAATGTTGTTTATCAAATTCAAAGAAAATCAGTTCAGGGATATGCATTGCAACTGGTAATCATCAATTGAAACATTCATCGATTAGTAAAATACTATCCTAGTCTAACAATCCTGCTAACTTAATGTCGACTTCAAGTTCTATCTACTATTAACCGCTAAGTTTTCAAGTAGATGTAATATTTGTTCTC
Source organism: Umbilicus rupestris (assembly GCA_963678935.1). NCBI lineage: Eukaryota > Viridiplantae > Streptophyta > Magnoliopsida > Saxifragales > Crassulaceae > Umbilicus > Umbilicus rupestris. The sequence continues at coordinate 9,322,661 of OY787618.1, forward strand.
TTAGTTTCCGTGTTGTTGCAAGTATGGCAGTGCTTGACAAAACCAACATATGTGAACAAGGAGCTGCTGCAGCTCAAACAATCAAGCAGACCAGCAGAAGTAAACCAGCAGAGGATGCTGCAGCAGGTGCTGGTTCAAGTGCTGGTTCAACTGTCCGAGTAGCAGCTTTGTGCTGAGTTCGTTCTGGAGGTATGGCAGTTGTGTTCTTGCTCTTAGAAGGTTTTCTAAAATGCTGCTGAGCATTTTCCAGCAAGGTTTGCTAGTCAGAGAAGGAGATTTGCATTGAAGATATTAATCAAATCTAATCTTCTAGATTTTAGGAGATAATTGATCTTGTGGGTCAATTGCCTAAACCTGGAAATTGCTTAAAGTGGTGTGGGTATTTAAGCAGAAGGTTTGAGGGCTGAAGAGTGTGATCGAAGCTGAGTGATACACGAGAGTAGACACAGATTTCAGAGAGAGGATTTTCTGTGTGCTACGGACGTTGTTCTTCGATCAAACACACACGGGCAGAGCGTTGAGCGCAGAGCTGTGGTGTGCATTGCAGAAGAGAATCAGGTCTTGCAAAGACTGATTCGTGCATTGATCTGGAAGCCAATTCAGAGCTGGTGAGCTTGTTGGTTGATCAAGAGGCAGCCGCGGGAGAACTGACGGGTGGAAGGCTCGGTCGAGGTTCGTGCGGAAGAACTCACTAGTGACAGGTGGTCACTGAGTGAGGGGGAGTTACTCAGAGTGTGCAGCGCTCTTGGAGTGGTTCGATCGGCTCGGCAGAAGGCCTTGGAGCGACGCGGACAGTGTGCTTCAGCTGTGTGTTACAGCTTTTGCTGCAGCAACCCTGCTGAGTAGTGTAGGATAGAATAGGCTGAGTTCTTTGAGAGGATTGTAGCTACTCTAGACTGACATATTGTAGAGGGTGTGCTGGCACAAATCAGAGCTTGTTTTGATTGTGCTGAGTAGTCAACAAGAGGTTGAGTAGCATAGGTTGCGTGCGTTGTAACCTAGTGTACTTGGAACCTTTGGTTGAGTGGATTGAGGACTGGAGAATAGTCCTCCCCAGACGTAGGCAGATTGGCCGAACTGGGTGAACAAACTTGTGCATTGTTTGTTGCTTGCTGAGATTAATTCTTGTGAACAAGAGTGTGCTGCAGCAACTGCTTGTTCACAAATCTGCCGGATTGAGACACTGTGAAATTTCAATTGGTATCAGAGCGGGAACTCGACACACAGAGTTAAAAGATCCTACAGTGTCTCTGAAGAAGCCAAGACAATGAAGGAAGGACAGAACACAAGTAGACCTCCACTATTGGAAGAGAGCAATTATGGTTATTGGAAAGCTAGGATGAAGGCTTTTCTTAGGGCCATTGACGAGAAGACATGGAGAGCTGTTGTAGTTCAGTGGTCTCCCCCAATCACCATAGATGAGCAAGGAGTGACAAGAATAAAACCTGAAGAGCAGTGGACTGCTGAAGAAGGTGCTGCAGCAACTGGTAATTCAAAGGCTTTGAATGCAATTTTTGCTGCAGTTGATGCTAACAATTTCAGGTTGATATCAAACTGTGATTTGGCCAAGCAAGCATGGGAGATTCTGCAAACTGCCCATGAAGGAACTGATAGAGTGAAGCTATCAAGACTCCAGATTATTGCCACACAATTTGAGAATCTGAGGATGCTGGATGAGGAAACAGTCACTGAGTTTAATGCTAAACTCTGTGATCTCGCAAATGAAGCTCATGCTCTTGGTGAGCCCATCCCTGAAGAAAAGCTTATCAGAAAGGTTCTCAGATCATTGCCCACAAAATTCGACATGAAAGTGACAGCCATTGAAGAGGCACAAAATGTCAGATTCATGAGGTTGGAAGAGCAGATGGGGTCTCTCAAATAATTTGAGATGAAGCTGGTTAAAGGAGACACCACTCCTAAGGATAAGAACATTGGATTGAAAGCTGAAGCAGAAATCAAGCAGACAGGCTTAGAGGAGCAGCTGAGTATGATTGTCAAGAATCTTGGAAAACTCCTGAAAAACATGGACTCAAGAAATGGACAAAGCTCATCTTCTCGAAAATTCAGAAGGGGTGGAGAAAATAAAAGGAAAGGAAAAGAATCTGCTCAGAATGAAGAGGAGAGGAAAGATATGAAAAAGGGTGTTCTATGCTGGAACTGTGAAGGGTATGGACACATTGAGGCTGACTGTCCAAGCAAATCTCTCAAGAGCTCAGAGAAAAAGAATAGTAAGTCTATGACAGCTAAATGGAGTGACTCTGAGGAAAATGATGAGGAAAAATGTGTTGTGCTGACCAGTATATCTGATTTCAACCTCAAGGAGATTAAGAAGGACAAAATTCACTACGGGATTGAAGTATCTGAAAGTGAAGATGAAAGTGACTCATCTGCCAGTGAAGATGAGGAGGACTTATCTGGCACTCTTGCTAACTATCTGGAGAAGATACTCAAGCAGTGTGAAGCAGTTCTTCAGGCAAATCAAGCATTGACTGACAGAGTTAATCTCTTGGAAGAAGAACGAAGGAAATGTCCTCTTTCTTCAAACAATCAAGTTACCATTCTGAAAAGGGAAGACACTGGAAGAAAGGGTACAGATATAGGTGCTTCACAAGCAACAGCCAAGGCAGAAAACTCCCAGAAAAATATCTTGGACAAAATCTTGTCTTTCCAAAGACTTGGTAAAGGGAGAATGGGTCTTGGATACACTGGTGAAGAAAGCTCTAGAGGGACAGTGTTTATTAAAGCTTCAGCTGTTGAGACAGATGAAAAGAAGAATTCAGATGACTCCTCAAAAACTGCAGACAAAGATGGAACTAGACATGTGAACAAGAGGATGCTGCAGCATCGGGGACAACATTTTTCTAAAACAGTGCAAAAGGCTCAGATTAAACGGGGTTTTCGTACAAGCGTTGGGAATCAGAAGTTCAACTCAAACCTGAAGCAGCAGCGCAGAACCTGCACAGTTGAAAAAGAAGGAGTAAAATCCAGGAACTACACTTGCTGCACAAGGACTTCATTCCATGTTGCTCCACGGAATCACAGTTGCTGGAAAGAATTGCAGATCAGGAATGCTCAGACTGGTACACAAGGGCACTGGATTGCTAAAAATGCATGTAAACAGCAGTTTTTGCGGATATGGAAACCCAAGCATGACAAACGAAGAGATTGGAGGCTGGCAGATCAGAAGAAGAAAAGCTCTGGTGTATCTCAAGTGTGGGTGAAGAAAGTTCCACCAGAATCTCTTAAGGATCCTCTGAGCAGAACTGCAGCCTGAATTGAATAGGTGAACAAGCTCACATGTGCTGCAGCAACCTGGTCCAAATTAGCTTGTTCACATGTGTTGGTTGCTGAGGATGGAAAGGAAAATTTTTGCACATGGGAGGCACGTGTCTTACATCTTCAAAAAGGAAAAAGAAAATAACGGGTAAATATTTTCTAGGGCAAAGATCAAGAGCAAAGGGCTTCTCAGAAATCTCTGCCGATCATCCTCTGTGCGCTCCTCATACCTTCCACATCTCTGCAGAAATGGTGAAGACACGCGGGTTGAAGAAGAATCTGGCTGCAGACAGGCAGGGGAGGTCTGAAAGAAGGACCAAGGCACGCAATGAAGACCCCACTCAGCGCCTGGATGTGGTAGTGTGGGAACCAAACCCTCTCCCTGAGTCGCACAGTGTGCCCTCACCCTCTGAAGGAGCTTCGCAGAAGAGGAGGCGGCTGGTACGTGATGGAGAACCTGTCTCCAGTTCTGGAGTGCTGCCAGAAGAGGCTGTGACTGAAGTTGCCTCTGAAGAAGAACAAGCAGCAGAGGCTGCTGTAGCAGCCTCTGCAGAAGAAGAGTGCAGATCACTCGTCATGTCCCCAGGCATTATTGGTGAAGGGGTTGAAACAGCTGCTGAGTCCCCTGAACAAGAACCTGCTACAGCACATCCTCCTTCTTCAGACAAGGGAAAAGCCCCTATTCTGATCCCAGGCTCCAGTAGTGAAAGATCATCCAGTGAAGAAGAAGAAGAAGGTTCTCTTGGTGGACCCTCTGAGAGAGGACCTGCAGCTGAAGATTATTCTGCTCTCACAGTCGGAGGCACATGGTTCAGGAACAAAAGCGTCTCTCAAACATGGAGTACTGTTGAGAGGAAACACATTGTGCATGAGAAGAGATTGGTCCAAGACAAGTACATATCAGCTGCTATGATCCAGCTACTAACTGAGGTAAATCTTCTCAAGTCCCTAACCTTTCCTCACCGGTTCAATATTACCCTGGTTAGAGAGTTTATTGTGAATATGGAGGAGAAATTTGGCGAGGAAGGTGCTGGTGAGTATGGGAAAAGCTGGGTACGGGGTAAGTCAGTGGTGATTACTCCTGAAATTATTGATGCTTCTCTTGGAATTTCTTAGAATGCAAGAGCTCCCACTGATGTCAAGCCAGAGTTTGTGGCGAAGATCCTCACAGGGGGAGTGTGCCTGTCTTGGGGTGGCCCTACCCTCATTGCGGCTGAGCTAACCTCCAAGTATGCTCTGATGTATCATCTTGGTGTCAGGAACTGGATTCCTAGTTCTCACAGAGGGAACGTCAACAAAGATTTTGCTAACCTTCTCTATTCTATTGGAAAGAGGAGGAAGATTAGCCTGGAAAGTGTTATGTTTCCCCAGCTTGCTGCTCATGCCGGGAGTGCTTCCTCCAGCAAGCCTATTGTGCTGCCCTCCCTCATCCATGGGATCATGGTCTCTCAGCATCCAGAGTTTGGAGCAATTACTGAAGGCTTATCTGAGGAGCTGCAGGTCTTCACAGTAGATCACAAGCTATTCAAGGGAAAACATGTAGTGGATGTTGCGTATGAGGATCTTCTAATGGTTGGTTCTTCAGCTCCAGCACCCCTAGAGGACTCTCTTCCCCCTGCTGCATCCATTCAGCTAGCTCTTCGTGCCAGAATTGTGAGCCATCTCAGGTCTGAACTGCTCTTTCTTGATACTGAGGCCAAACGGAGGGATGCCAGGCGTGGCCAGATTCGGAGCCTCATCAGAGACTTGGAGTTCCTGGAGGATGAGGAGCAGGCCCCTTGAGCATCTATGACAAAAAGGGGGAGAGAATATTTTTATGTTGCTGAATATTGCTGAATATTGCTGAATATTGATACACTTTGTTTTGACCCTGCGTGGTCGTATCTTCGGCCGTGTGTGGCCACACCACATCTACTTACTCTCTATTGGTTTTATTTAGAGTATTTTTTTTCCTGGTTCATGGAAGAGTGCATATGCTCCAGAGGTTTTGTCAAAATGCCAAGGGGGAGATTGTTGTTGCAAGTATAGCAGTGCTTGACAAAACCAACATATGTGAACAAGGAGCTGCTGCAGCTCAAACAATCAAGCAGACCAGCAGAAGTAAACCAGCAGAGGATGCTGCAGCAGGTGCTGGTTCAAGTGCTGGTTCAACTGTCCGAGTAGCAGCTTTGTGCTGAGTTCGTTCTGGAGGTATGGCAATTGTGTTCTTGCTCTTAGAAGGTTTTCTAAAATGCTGCTGAGCATTTTCTAGCAAGGTTTGCTAGTCAGAGAAGGAGATTTGCATTGAAGATATTAATCAAATCTAATCTCCTAGATTTTAGGAGATAATTGATCTTGTGGGTCAATTGCCTAAACCTGGAAATTGCTTAAAGTGGTGTGGGTATTTAAGCAGAAGGTTTGAGGGCTGAAGAGTGTGATCGAAGCTGAGTGATACACGAGAGTAGACACAGATTTCAGAGAGAGGATTTTCTGTGTGCTACGGACGTTGTTCTTCGATCAAACACACACGGGCAGAGCGTTGAGCGCAGAGCTGTGGTGTGCATTGCAGAAGAGAATCAGGTCTTGCAAAGACTGATTCGTGCATTGATCTGGAAGCCAATTCAGAGCTGGTGAGCTTGTTGGTTGATCAAGAGGCAGCCGCGGGAGAACTGACGGGTGGAAGGCTCGGTCGAGGTTCGTGCGGAAGAACTCACTAGTGACAGGTGGTCACTGAGTGAGGGGGAGTTACTCAGAGTGTGCAGCGCTCTTGGAGTGGTTCGATCGGCTCGGCAGAAGGCCTTGGAGCGACGCGGACAGTGTGCTTCAGCTGTGTGTTACAGCTTTTGCTGCAGCAACCCTGCTGAGTAGTGTAGGATAGAATAGGCTGAGTTCTTTGAGAGGATTGTAGCTACTCTAGACTGACATATTGTAGAGGGTGTGCTGGCACAAATCAGAGCTTGTTCTGATTGTGCTGAGTAGTCAACAAGAGGTTGAGTAGCATAGGTTGCGTGCGTTGTAACCTAGTGTACTTGGAACCTTTGGTTGAGTGGATTGAGGACTGGAGAATAGTCCTCCCCAGACGTAGGCAGATTGGCCGAACTGGGTGAACAAACTTGTGCATTGTTTGTTGCTTGCTGAGATTAATTCTTGTGAACAAGAGTGTGCTGCAGCAACTGCTTGTTCACAAATCTGCCGGATTGAGACACTGTGAAATTTCATTCCGTACTAGGTCCACCGCTAGGCTTACGCTAATGTTAGACTAATCGAATATCATGCACTGCTAGTTTAACTAGATCACCTCTAAGTTCCTCCAATCAAACATACAAGCATGCCATTAAGTTCAAGAATAGAAATTCACCAAATTGAATTATGAAAAATAAGTATCTCAAACTGTTCGTTGCAACACAAATCCCCAAACCGAATTAGGGTTAGCTACTGCTATACATCTAAAACAATAATGAAAATAAACTGAGTTCAGAAAGATGAAAACACTGTTCACTACAATGTTCACGATTACTGTTCACCGCGCTGGCTCCTTCTCTTCTGGTCTTCCTCAAAGGCCGTTTGTAATCTATGTGGTCGGCTAAAAATTTTCATGATTGGCGTCTCCCAGGTCTCTATTTATATGTAAACCATGCGGGCTTCTAAATTTAATCTCGGGCCGTGGGCCTGATGCTGACATCATCATGTGTTGCCCACGCCTAATGTAGACATTAATCAGCGCACCAGGAGAAGACATTAAGCTCCAGCGCGCCACACTAACGTCTTCTTCCGGTGCCGGGCTGAACTTCTTTGCACGAATCAAAGGTGATTCGTTCAACGCTTCCCAAAGTGATTCGCCCAGGTTGGGCGAATCAAACTGGCAGTGCTTCCCCTGCTGCACGAATCAAATTTGGCTGGTCGAGTCACTTCTGACTTGTGCACTCTTGGGCAGATCAAAACGTCTTCATAAGCTGGCGAATCAATATTAATTTGGGCTGGCTCCAAAGTGATTCGACCAAATAATCAATGGCCTCCGGAGCTGGGCGGATCACTTCTGATTCGGGCAGATCACTTATGATTCGGGCGGATCACTTATGGCTTGGGCGAGTCACTTGTGCTTCGGGCCACTCCTCGCCTTGACATTATCTAGCGCGCCTGGAGAAGACATTGACCTCTGGCGCGCAACACTAATGTCTTCTTCCGGAGCGGTATCTACTGAGTTGCACACCTAACTTCCATCAACGTCAATTTTCGCATCAACTCTCTAAAAATGTCATTGAAGACATGAATCTCCTTTTTATGCATTTTGAACACCTGAAATGCAAACAACACTAAAAAGCAACTATTCACATATAAAAATGCCGAAATTGTTGGGCTTAAACAGTTCGATGAGTCATATAAATACGCCTCATCAGCCTCCTTCCTCTATAGTTTGGGATCAACCCCTTCTGTATCCATAGCTTTGACAAAGGTTGTTACTCCAGAGCCCCCTTCTCCCATATATCCAAGTCCGGCAGTTTCACCCCCATACCTCTGATAGAATAAGATCTCATTTAGGATTGTAGATCTATATTTGTCTCTCTTCTCTATATCAATGTGCAGACTCACTGATGGAGTGTATTTATACGATCCATCAAGTTGTTTATTCCCAGTATTTAATTACATTTTGTGTGTGAAAGATTACTTCTTGGTAGTGTTTCGCATCGCAAGTGTATAAAGACCGCTTAGAACTTTATTGCGCATTTGGATGGATGTAGAGCAAACTGGGCAGATTGACCTATGCGCAGTCAAAGGCTCGCCGAGCCCATGATTCTTATCCGATTGAGTCGTGTTATAGCTTGTTGGAAAGCTAACTCAAGGGGCTACAATTCTCTGTTTTTGTCTAGACGAGATTCAAAGGTCTGAAGGGTCAAACAAGAGAGTTTCTAATACTGCAGAAGTGATCAATCACATATGTGCAGACGTCATCAAGAGCTCAGCAAACGCCAGCACATGGTCAAAAAAGATAATGATTCAAGATTCCAAATTTGGAAATGGAATCTCCAACAAACTTGCTAGAATCTAGGTGAAGATTCAGATAATGATCCTTAGCGTCTTTGGTGCGATGGTGCGCTTGAAAAGGAAGGCGGGGACACAGTACAGAAGACACACGATCAGAGAGCAAGCATTGACGCACAAAGCGAACACACAGAGATCAACCACGATAGCAGGGCTTATACTTTGAGTTGAGGACTGGTGTGGTGTGCAGAAGGAATCAGAACTCTTGGAGGTTTGTTAAAGTATGTGGCATCATTGACAAACTGAGTTAAGGATGATCTAGCAAGATGCTATAGATTTCCGTTGTAGCAAGCTGGAGCAAGCTTTCTGAAGACAATCTTCAAAAGATGCTATAGCATACCATGAAGACTTGGAGCAGCAAGGAGTATTTCGATCAATTTAGAGCAGCCTAAAGAACGTACTGAGGGTTGCTACCAGCATTGCAACAGGTCGGTAGAGTATCGTGAAGATTGAAAGCAAGATGATACAGATGGCCGTGTGAAGACAGCAGCTGGTGCAAAACTTGGCAGAGTGTACAAGCTCAGTGTACAAGCAGTTGCTAGAGAAGGAGCCGTATTAGGGAGGTGTAGCAGTAGAGCAGCTGTTTTGTCACAAAGGACAATCTGCCTAGATATGAAGTAGCAGTGCAACGGGAGGCCTCCAAATATTCTCATAATATCCCTAGTGAAGATTCCGTGCCACAGCTTGAAGATAGGATCTTGTTGAAGATGGGAAATCAAATCTCCTATAAAGTAGGAGATAGGATCTTGTTGAGATCTTTTAAAAACTTCATAAAGTTGATATTGATGGAGCACGGAGTTCCTATTTAGAGAAGCCTCTAGTAGAGCAGCGGGAGCCATCCAAGAGAGAATACCAAGATACCGAGCAAACACTGAGAGAGATTCAGTGTGCCGAGCGAAGAGATTTGATCACCACTGAAGAGCAGAACGTGAGCGTAGAGCTGAGTTGTTAAAGCAGAGGCTAATCAAAGACTTGTAGCCTGATCAGAGCTTGATCGGAGAAGGCCAATTCAGAGCATCAGGACAATTATTGAGTGGGGAACTTGGACAGTCTGCAAAAAACCTGTTCTCCCTAGTGACAAGCGGTCACTGAGTGAGGGGGAGCATCCTGGAGTGTGTGTCACTCACGGAAGAGTTCGAACGGCTCGGCTGAAGGCTTTGGAGCGACTCGGACTGAACCTGTACAAGCTAGTTGCACAAGGGTGTGCTATAGTAACCTATGGTAATATTGCTTTAATTAAAATAGGCCAAGTCTGAGTGCAGAGTTGTAGCTATTTTGAGTTAATTCAATTGTGTAAGTGTGCGTGACACTGATCGGAGGTTGTTCTGATTGAGTGTGATTTACTAGTTGGGGTTGAGTATCATAGATAGGCGTGGAGTCGAGTCTTTGTTGTACAAAGAACCCTCAGAGATTAGTGAATTGAGGACTGGAACATAGCCCTTCCCATACGTAGGCAGTTGGCCGAACTGGGTGAACAAACTACTATTCATTATTTTATTTCGGTGCACAAGGTCAGGCTGTACAAGAGATTGCTATAGCAACTGCTTGTACATATTTAGCAAATCAGAGGCGCCAAATTCCAATTGGTATCAGACCAGGAATTCAAAACACAGAGTGAAGATCCTGAGCGCCTAGCTGAGAAGAACAAGAAACAATGGAGGACGGTCAGAGTACAAGCCGGCCACCATTGTTGGAAGAAAGCAACTATGGGTATTAGAAGGATAGAATTAAAATATTCCTCAAGGCTATTGCTGTTGTGGCTGAATGGTCTCCTCCCTTGACGATTGATGAGAAGGGAGTCACCAGAAAGAAACCAGAGGAGCAATGGACTGATGAAGAGGAAGCTACATCAACTGGTAACTCCAAGGCCCTATGCTATTTTTGCTGATTTGGATGCTAACAATATCAGGTTGATCTCCAAGTGCGACATTGCAAAACAAGCCTGGAAGATTCTGTAGATAGCTCATGAAGGCACTAAAAAAGTAAAGATATCCAGGATGCAGATCATTACTTTTCAGTTTGAGAGCTTGAAAATGCAAGAAGAGAACACTATCACCGAGTTCAATGCAAAGCTGTGTGATCTGTCAAATGAAGCTCGTGCCCTCGGTGAGCAAATTCCAGAAGAGAGATTGATAAGGAAAGTACTCAGGTCATGGCCTACCATATTTGATATGAAGGCGACTGCTATTGAAGAAGCCCAAAACATCAAGAATATGAGGTTGGAAGAGCTGATAGGATCTCTCAAGCAATTTGATATGAAGTTGATCAAGGATGATCCTCCAGCAAAAAGCAAAAGTGCCGGGCTAAAGGTTGAAGCTGAGAAGGAGAAGACTTCAACCGAAGAACAGATTGATCTGCTGGTGAAGTTTTTAGGTAAATTCATGAAGCAGATGGATTCCAAGTCTAGCCAAGTTCAGGAGGCATCCCAGAAGAGGTGGAGGAAAATCAGAGGAAAATAAAAGAGCATGCCCAAGATGAATGTGAAGGATTCGCCACAGGAAAATTGAATGTCCGAATCACCAGAAGAAAAGTAATAAGACTCCTGCTGCAAACAGGAGTGACGGAGATAGTGAAGATGACTTCACACAAAAGGGCAATGTTGCTCTGATAACTGCAATTAATATGAAGAATACCGTTTCAACAAAGCCAAAAAATGTTTATGGTGTTGAGGCGTCAGATAGTAGTGATGATGAAGAAATCACTAAGGAATCCTTGCACGAAACTTTATCCTATTGCACGAAGAGTGGCTGCAAGTCATCGAGATCAACAAAGGATTGATTGCCAAAGTATCAGACCTGGAAGAAAAACAAGAGGAGCTGCTGAAGACGATCACTTCTTTTACGGATCAGGCTGCCTAGCAAGAAGAGAAGTTTGCTGCAGAGAAGAAAGAGCTCAACCTCTACAGGAAGATCGCAAAGATGCTTAACAGTGGCTCAAGCACTCTTGAAGATATTCTAGCATGCCAAAAATATGAAAAAGGCTAGTCGCGTCTTGGATACACGGGTGAAGAAAATACTAGGATAATGGTATTGTCAAATCTACGGAGCCATAAGATGGTGGGAATACCTTGGAGAAACCGGTCCTGTCCAGAAACCAGTTCAAAAGATGGTGCCTAGAAGGATGAACAAGAGGATGCTACAACAACCTCTGTGTCAACAACCTGTAGCTGAGAAGAAGCTTAGAAGCGATGGCCGCAAATGCTATTTTTGTAATAAGAAAAGACACATTCAGAGGAGATGCCCGATCCTGAACAAGTATTGGAGACCTCAGAGTCCACCCACAGACGGACAACGCCAGATGAAGCCAAGGATCAGACCACGCAGGTGACCTTCAGCTCATCAAAGCCGATGAAAGAACATCACTTTCCTGTTGTGAACCGTAATCTCGATACTTTGGAGGGACAACGAACTAGAGAATGAGGATTGCAAAAGACACTGGTGCAGATCGTGAGACATCGAAACAATGTCGGAAGGAAATAAAGAGTTACTGGACACAACAGAGCTTAGAAGCATTGGCTATGGAAGCCGGAGTAGGTAGTGATGGAGAAGCAGCCACCAAATATTCCCCCAAAGACATTGGAAGAGGCCTAGGATAATTCGCAGTGTTTAGCTGGAATCCCCCTTTGTCATTTGTGACAAAAAGGGGGAGAAGAGGAGAGATTGTTAAGGTAATGACATCCTTGACAAAACCAGTGCAAGTTACTAAAGCATCCCGCTGAGATTGAAGCTGGAGCTTCTTCCAAAGACTGACAAACCAGCAACAAAGAGCAACCAGTTGGTACTCCATCCCATGACAACCGAAGCTAGCTAAAGACACCACTTGAGAAGAAGACTGAAGACAAGCTAGGGGAAAGCTTGAGATCAGCAGAGTCCTTGAATTAAGATGAGTCTTGAAGAAACTGAGGAAGCTGTCAGAGAAGGAGTTTGAAGATGAAATGAGGATCGCCTAAGATCAGAAGGGTCCTTGGATTTTGTCAAAAATGCCAAGGGGGAGATTGTTAAAGTATGTGGCATCATTGACAAACTCAGTTGAGGATGATCTAGCAAGATGCTATAGATTCCGTTGCAGAAAGCTGGAGCAAGCTTTCTGAATACAATCTCCAGAAGATGCTATAGTATACCATGTAGACTTGGAGAAGCCAGTAGCATGCTGATCAACTTGGAGCAGCTAGCAGCATGTCAATCAACTTGGAGCAGCCCAAAGAACGTACGGAGGGTTGCTGCGAGCATCGCAACAGGTCGGTAGAGTATCGTGAAGATTGAAAGCAAGATGATACAGATGCCCGTGTGTAGACAGCAGCTGGTGCAAAACTTGGCAGAGTGTATAAGCTTAGTGTACAAGTAGTTGCTAGAGCAGGAGCCGTAGTAGGGAGGTGTAGCAGTAGAGCAGCTGTTTTGTCCCAAAGGACAATCTGCCTAGATATGAAGTAGTAGTGCAACGGGAGGCTTCCAAATATTCTCAGAATATCCACAGTGAAGATTCCGTGCCACAGCTTGAAGATTCGATTGTGAAATCAAATCTCTTACAAAATAGGAGAGATGATCTTGTTGAGATCTTTTAGTAACTTCCTAAAGTTGATATTGATGGAGCACGGAGTTCCTAATTAGAGAAGCCTCGAGCAAAACAGCGGGAGCCATCCAAGAGAGAATCCAAGCACCAAGATATCGAGCAAACACAGCGTGCTGAGGGGAGAGATTGGATCACCACCGAAGTGTAGAGCGTGAGCGCAGAGCTGAGTGGTTAAAGCAGAGGCTGATCAAAAATTTGTAGAGTCTGATCAGAGCTTGATCGGAGAAGGCCAATTCAGAGCAGGTCGTGCTTGTTGGCTGATCAAGGAAGGCAACAGGAGAATTGTCGAGTGGGGAACTCGGACCATCTGCAGAAAGCCTGTTCTCCCTAGTGACAGAAGGTCACTGAGTGAGGGGGAGCATCCTGGAGTGTGTGTCACTCGCAGAAGAGTTCAAACGGCTCGGTTAAAGGCTTTGGAGCGACGCAGATAGAACCTGTACAAGCTAGTTGCACAAGGGTGTGCTATAGCAACCTACATAATATTGCTTTAATTAGAATAGGCTAAGTTTGAGTGCAGAGCTGTAGCTATTCTGAGTTAATTCAATTGTTTAGGTGTGTGTGACACTGATCAGAGGTTTTTCTGATTGAGTGTGATTTACTAGTCGGGGTTGAGTAGCATAGATAGGCGTGGAGTCGAGTCTGTGTTGTACGACGAACCCTCAGAGATTAATGAATTGAGGGCTAGAGCATAGCCCTCCCTACACGTAGACAGTTGGCCAAACTGGGTGAACAAACTACTATTCATTATTTTATTTCGGTGCACAGGGTCAGGCTGGACAAGAGGTTGCTATAGTAACTGCTTGTACACATTCAGCAAATCAGAGGCGCGGCAAATTTCAAGTTTGATTCAGAATTGATCCGAAGTTCAGCCGGTGCACTGCTCGTTGAAGGAAAAATTAGACCTCGGTGATAAGCCGTAGACATCCATTGTCGCGGGCTGCGGAGCACTCAAGATGAAAGAGTGTGTCATCGATTGAGGGCGAGCAGAGAACTGAGTTTGAAGAACTCTGAGTGTCCGACTATTATGCGGGAGAGCTAGAATAGTTGTTGACTAGAGATACAACAACTCTGGTGAAGAGAGTGCTTAAGCATTCTGTGAGCTAAACATTGTAATAGAATAGGCTAAATCTAAGAGTCGGGTCTGTAGCTATTTATTACTGAGAGTGTGTAGGTTGCACGAAGAGAGTCTGTGTGATCAGACTGCTAGCTAGTCTAGGTGGTTAGGCTGAGCATAAGATTTTGGCTAGGTGAGAAGTAGAGGTCTGAGTCCTTTGTACTCCGAATTGAGATAGTGGAATCTTGTGTATCAGTGTATCCTCCCTAGACGCAGGCAAGTTGCCGAATTGGGTGAACAAACTTTTGTGTCTTTCTTATTCTGTTAGTAGAGTAAATTCCGCAGAACGGTGCAGAGAGTGCTTCAGCAGAAGATGTAACTCCAGAGGCTATAACTCTGCATTAGCGGCACAATAGAATTTTATCTTCCTCCAGCATCTTTAGGTTCTCAAATTGAAGTGATCATCTGAAATTTTGAACTTTTCACTTTGTCAGTTCCCTCGTGAGCTGTCTCGAGAATATCCCACGCCTGCTTTGATCCGTCGCAGTTGGAGATCAACCTGAAATTGTTTGTATTGACAGCAAGAAATATAGTATTCAGGGCTTTAAAGTTACAAGATGTTGTAGCTTCCTCTTCAGCTGTCCACTTGTCCTCTGACTTCTTGTGAGTAACTCCCTGGGTGTCAATGTTAATGGAGGCGACCATTCTACAATCACTGCTCTCCATGCCTTTTCATCTATTACTTTTAGAAAGGCTTTCATCTATCCGTAGGTCTCGACTCCTTTGCGCTGCTCCTCCTCGATCAATGACCTCCTGTCACTATCATGGAGCACGATGGGATAGTATGTGGAAGCTGCACTCCACAACTGTCAACCCTTCGGTCTGTCAACGAGGTTCTGCTCTAGTTGAGTTCCTCGAATCAATATAGGATCAGACTACTCCAGTTCTGATCACTACTTAGCTCTCACACACTCAACGCTCCAGCACTCTCTACTTCGGATGACTCTGATCTCTACATAGTATGTGTGTTTTCTTAGATTAAATCTCTCTTGATTCAATTTATTAGTTCTGCCTCTACACACCTCTTTATAGTTTCATCAATGATAGCTTTTGGAATCCTCGTTGCCTTCGAATTCCTAGGACAGCTCAACACCACTTGAATCTTCTCCTAGATTCATGCGAAGTTGTTGAGATATGGTTTCCTAAATCTGAATTTAGAAACCTTATCTTGATTGCCTTCATCCGCACCTCTGCTGAAGATCACTTATCATCTGGGCCTCTCTCTTGGATCGTTCCTATGCCGGCAGCAATCACCTGGACATCCTTCGAGCTCCTCCAGATTGATTGGCTACAAAGAAACTCTCTTTATGCTTTAGCCTTGAATCTTCAGGGGATGCTATAGCCTCTTCTGGTTCTTGTCTTGATCCCTTCTGATCATCTGTACCAACTCTAATCGTCACAGGATGCTATAGCTTCTTCTGGCTTTTTTATTTTTCCAGTCTTCATTAGCATGTACCAGCTTATTCCTCTTTGTCACATATGTCATATCGATAACAAATCAGTTCACGTAACAAATGAAGCGTGAATTCAAAATGAGTGTGGATGGTGAGCTTTCATTTTTTCTTGGACTTCAAGTGAAGCAAGGTTAGGATGGGATGTTTATTTCACAGAGCAAGTATCCGAAGAATCTTTTCAAGAAGTTTGGTCTGGAGATTGCTAGTCTCAAGAGAACACCTGCTGCCTCGAATGTGAAGATCACTAAAGATGACTACCAGTAGACCAAATACTACCTTTGTAGTTGGAGTTTGTGCAAGATACTAGGCAATCCGAAGGAGAGCCACCTGTTGTAGGTGAAGAGAAAATCAAGTATATTGCTGGAACATGAGAGCCTTGGTCTATGGTATGCAAATGACACAAATCATCACCTAATAGGCTACTGCGATGCAGACTGGGCTTGAAACGCTAAAGATAAGAAGAGCACCTCCGGAGGATGTTGATAACTCTGAAGCACATTTCCAATGAAAAGTAGGTGGATGATATATTCACCAAGCTGTTGGATGGTGTTAAATTTGAATCACTTAGCTCCTCTCTAGGTCTATGTGTGTTGAACAAGTAAGTTGTTTTACGGAGCCCCGTGTCAGTAATTGTTCCAAGAAACTGACAGCACAAAATAGGGAACCTAGAACATTTCAAGGAATGAGGAGGTAAATTTGTATATCAAACTAATTGATTCAACGCATCTTGGTCTGTTATATTTGTGAAAGAGAACTATCTTGTCAAGTAGATTATGAAGTAATCAAGGCAACATGGTTGTTCCAGACAATACAGATGTCTAAAATGTTTTTAGAGTAGCTTTTTCAAGAAGTGATAGCCAATGTTCCAAAGGATTTTAGCAGTCCTAGTGATGAGAACATTGGGAAGCTCAGAGTCAAAAGGAAAGAAGTTCAGATTACCCCAAAGATGATCAATGATTATTATAAAGTTGTTCCAGAACTAACAAACCAAGCAATTACGAGAACTTCGTTATCCGATGGAGGAAGTTGATGATGATGCGAAAGATGTGGTTGATGAATCTGAGGAAGCCTAAGGTAACAGTCTGATAATGCAAATGGCATTCAATTAACAAACCTGCCACAGTATACTAGCTCAGTGAACAAGCAGTTCTACAGCAAGAGCTGTAGCAGTAGTATAGGTGCAAAGAGAAATCTGTCCAGATATGAAGTGGCTGTGAAATGGGAGGCTTCCAAATATTCTCAGAATATACCAGTGAAGATTCCGTGCTAGAGTTTGAAGATTTGATTAGGAAATCAAATCTCCAAAAAAGTAGGAAAAGAGGATCTTGTTGAGATCTTTGAGGCACTTCCTAAAGTTGATATGGATGGAGCACAAAGTTTTTGTTTAGAGATCGACTGGGTAGAGCTGAAAAAGTAATCCAATACAGAAACCAAGCACCAAGATATCGAGCAAACACTGAGAGAGATTCAGAGTGCCGTGCGGAGAATTGGATCACCACCGTGAGCGGAGTGTGAGCGCAGAGCAGAGTAGTTGGAGAAAAGGCTGATCGAAGACTTGTGGAGTTTGGTCAGTGATTGATCAGAGAAGGCCAATTCAGAGCAGGACTTACTTGTTGGCTGATAAAGTTAGGCGGCAGGAGAGTTGTCGAGTGGAGGAACTTATACAATCTGCAGAAGGCCTGTTCTCGCTAGTGATAGGCAGTCATTGAGTGAGGGGGAGCATCTTGGAGTGAGGATCACTCACAGAGTTCGAATTAGCTCAGCGGAAGGCTTTGGAGCGACACGGACAGAACCTACACAAGCTAGTTGCACAAGGGTATGCTATAGTAACCTATGGAGACATTGTGTTAATTAGAAAGGCCGAGTCTATAAGATCAGAGGGGTAGCTATTTTGAATTAATTCGAGTGTGTAGGTGTGTGTGATACAAATTAGAGGGTGTTCTGTTTGTGTGTGAAGTACTAGTTGAGGTCGGGTAGCATAGATTGTCGTTGAGTCGAGTCTGTGTCATACGGAGTACTTTGGAGACCAGTGGATTGAGCACTGGAGTATAGTCCTCCCCACACGTAGGCAGTTTATTGAACTCGGTGAACAAATCACTGTTCATTATTTTTATGTGTTGCACAAGAACCGTCTGTGCAAGAGGTTGCTATAGCAAGTGCTTGTACACAACCAATAACTCAGAGGCGCTGCAAATTTCAATTGGTATCAGAGCAGGAACTCGACACACAGAGTAAAGATCCAGAATGCTTAGCTGAAAGACCAAGAAACATTGAAGAAAGGTTAGAGTACGAGCCGGCCACCCCTATTGGAAGAATGCAACTATGGATATTGGAAGGCTAGAATGAAAGCATTCCTTAAGGCTATTGATGAGAAGGCTTGGAAAGCTGTTGTGGCAGAATGGTCTCCTCCCTTGACCATTGATGAGAAGGGAGTCACCAGGAAGAAACCCGAGGAGGAATGGACTGATAAAGAGGGAGCTACAGCAACTGGTAACTCAAAGGCTCTAAATGCTATCTTTGCTTCTGTAGATGCTAACAATTTCGGGTTGATCTCCAACTGCAACATTGCAAAACATGCCTAGGAGATTCTACAAATAGCTCATGAAGGCACTGAGAGAGTAAAGACATCCAAGATGCAGATTATCACTTCTCAGTTTGAGAGCCTAAAGATGCAAGAGGAGTAGTCCATCACTGAATTCAATGGCAAGCTGTGTGACTTTTCAAATGAAACTCATGTACTCGGAAAACCTATTCCAGAAGAGAAGCTGATAAGGAAAGTTCTCAGATCATTACCTACCAGATTTGACATGAAGGTGACAGCCATTGAAGAAGCTCAGAATATCAAGTTTATGAAGCTGGAAGAGCTTGACAGGTTCTCTCAAGCAATTTGAAATGAAACTAAGCAAGGATGACACTCCAGCAAAGGTCAAAAATGTTAGGTTCAATGCTGAGACAAAAGGAGAGAAGATCTCAAGGGAGGATCAGATTGACTTGTTAGTCAAAAATCTTGACAGATGTCTGAAGAAAATGAACTTTGGACCTGATTCACCAAATCAACCTAGAAGAGGCAGAGGCAATCAAAAGAAAGCAAAAGCAGCCTGTCCTAGATGATGAGGAGGTGAGGAGGAAAGGGCTACAGTGCTGGAGCTGTGGAGATTATGGTCATCGAAAGGTGGACCGTCCGAATAAACAAAAAGGGAAGACCAAATCATTTTCAGTAAATTGGAGTGATGATGATACCGACCACAGCGATGATGAATGCAACATTGTCAGATTCAGACCTATCAGAAAATTGGTCAATTACACCAGGAAATTAGTGCTTGCAAAGTTGAACAAGAAGTTGCTACAGCAACCCTTGTACCACCATTAGAGTACTTGAAAAGGTCCTAAGAATAGAAGTCGAAGATGCAATACTTGTGGACACCAGGGACACATTAAGAGGGTCTGTCCGTCTATAGTCGGATACTTGAAAGCAGCCATAGTACCCGGACCATAGAGATGAGAAGTTATATGCACTATGCAATTGTCAGCACCTCAAGAACATTGACGTTGGCGTTTTAGGCAAGCAAAATGAAGTGCTATTCTAGTCACGCAAATATCAAACAATATTTATAACCGAGTGACCTCGGATCGAACCCAAGGGAAAAGCTTAGACTAATTGACAACTAATCAATGCTACTAATGTAAGTCTACAGTTTTTGGGGGGGAATATGTCCTCCTATAGAGGTATCTCTAGCAAGCACTAAAGATAAATGATATTCTTGAGTTCTACTTAATGAATAAAAAGGGTGACTAGGGATTCAACTTCTCTCCTAGGATATGAGGAAATGAAATAACTCACTAATACATGCATGAACTACATTTGGTTGATAAAAGCAAGGCTAATGCATCGTCCGCTCTAGGTTCAACTCTCGCTCCTTCCCTAGAATGGAGAGGATACATAAATGACATGGTTCTCAAACTCTCATTCTATTGAACCGTGTAGAATATGAGTCCCATAACCGCACCCTCTCGGTCTATTGGCCGGTTACTCAAATCGGCTCAAAACTTAGCCTAATGTCAAGAATGCATGTCGCTCTCACGCACAAACACTCCATCTATGATCATACAATAGCTATGAAACATCCTAAGTTCAACTCTCGCTCTTTCCTTAGGGGTTCTAACCAAGCATACTCACTTAAGCATTTCGTCAAACACTTGGTGTGCATACAATGAATACATAGCTAGGGCACAATATAATCAAGCCAAACTTCATTCAATGCAACAACAATAGTGTTCTACATCATATCCAATCCTAGGGGATCCATTTAATCCCCAACCACAAAAGTAACTACTCACTCATAATGAGTATGTACAAAAACATGACAACTAAGAGAAGCATAAATGTAAATATAAAGCTAGGGTTTAGAAGAGGATGATGTAGAATCTTCAATCCAAGCTTCAATCTTCCATCAAGCTTGATCTTCCTTGAGTTTTTGTCTCCTAGGGTTGCAAAAAGTGGAAACTTGTCGTCTAGGGTTGAGAGAAAAAGCAAGCTCTCTTTCTTTACTTCTATCTCCTTCTATTTATACTCTTTGAAGTTTTCCACAAAGTGACCGAAGTGACCGAATCACTTGATTCGGTCAATGTCCATGTGATTCGGTCGAAGCTTTTGTTCGGTGGTGTTTTGAGTTTGGGCGAATCAATTATCTTGGCCGAATCACCTTTGATTCGGTCAAACGTATTTGTTTTGATACGGTCAAACGTCTTGTGGAGCTAAACTGATTCGGGCAAAACTGACTCGGGCGAGTCAACTTTCCAGAGAGTTCCAATTTGCCCGAGTGCTTTGATCCGGGCGAGTCAACTAGTCCAGGCCGAATCACCATTGATTCGGTCACACCCATTATGTGATTCGGTCAAATCTTCAGGACTTCCCCGAATCAGGTCAATTCGTGCAGCTGAGGGTGATTCGGTCAGGCTGGTGGGCGAATCACTAGTGATTCGGCCGAATCACTTCTGCCGTTTGCTCAGCTTTTCTTCTTTTGATCTCCATCGACCGGAATTCGCCTAGATTTTCTTCGGTCCACTTCGTATTGCGAGATACATAATTTTAACCTGAAATGGATGAAGAAATCATCAAATGGCTTTATGGAATTGCGGAACAAACAAGAAGTAAGGGAAAAATGTGGACAAATATAAGGTTATTTGTCCGCTCATCAAAATACCCCACACTTAAGACTTGTTCGTCCCGAACAAATATGTGCATAAGTCAAGCGAGAGTTTTCAGAAAAGAAATACTCACAAATCCCAATTGCAATAATCTATGAGAGTTTAAAGTCCAAATATAGCTAGCTAAGCAAGTAGTTCACTATCACCTCAAATTGGAATAGAGTTGTGCAAATTATTCACTTCACGCAAACTCTAAGGATCATTCACTTCAATGCGATAATAAATGTTCATAGAATCGATGTCAACCTAGCATTCGTCAAATTCAAATTCACGCTCAATTTCCTATGCAAGGAGTATGAGGATAAGCGTCGCTAGCACAAAATTTTTTGTCAAATCAATCACATATGCTTGCCAAGGGCAAGTCCATAAGCTCACGACAATAAACTCGTTCTCAAAAATTAGGCTATACGTGATAAACCGCAAGAGAAGAGGAGTTTTGACAATGAACAATTTAGAATTTTGATCGCGCGTCGTTGTGCGCGTCAAATATAATCCTTCCTCTTCCACCAGTACAGCGGTTAAGTAAGGGTCGATCTCCACAGGGAGCAAGTAGTTCAGTCTTCAATCCTTTCGTCTACACTAAAAATGGGGGTTGTGTGAGATTGGGGTGCGCGATGCGCAAATGAACAGTAGCTAGCGTAACGCAGGAAATTGCACTAGACGTGCGCAAGCAGTAGAGATTAGATACTATGACTATGAGAAGTATTGGGCAGACAATCCTCTATGAACGCAGTCCTTATCATCGACTCTAAATGTCTATGGTTTGTGGTTTTCTTGGGTTAGTGTCCGGTCAAGGCTTCCTAACACGTGCGCATGTTCCGTTCAAAGTTCATGTGCTATCAATCCTTAGAACATAGACTAAAACAGCTGCGAATCCTGTCACAGTAGCAACTGCTTACCCTAGCTCGTTACTCCTAGTTGTCACCGTAAAGCTATCAACTAGTTTAACATATGACAAGCAAGCAACATAAGTAAGATTGCGGTTCAAGGCTTCCCCTACTCATGCAACTAGCTGTCTTCGTACGCACAGGATTAATACAAGTATGTAAACTATGCATTAAGCTCAAGTCTCAAAGGTAATACTTCATAGATTCATGCCCGACCAACACTAAGAGTTTAGCTAGACATGCTAGTAATAAACATCATAGAATAGTAAATAAGGTCTAATATGTCTGAGAAACACAGTAGCAACAGTGCGTGCAGATTGTCTTCTCGGCTGGCGCAAATCCTCTCAACAAGTCCGTGTGTTTTCCAGTGTTGCCGCTCTCTCTGATGTGCGTTGTCCAATGACGGCTGTGATATCTCTCTCCTTGAAACCCTAGACTTCCTTCGTTTATATATTGCCCAGGAAGTTCACCTTTGGCAACTTCCAAATCTGGTCACTGGATTTTGCGCCTGGCGCATGGCATTCGGCTAGCGCATCGGCTAGCGCACCGCTACCGACTCTCACCAACTTCTCTTCTGCTTGTGCTGCTATCTCCGCAGGCGGATCTCTCACTCCCAGGACGCTGCCTGTTAGCGCGTATCCGACTCAATGACTCGTTTTGCCCTGTAATACAAAAACACTAGAAACGAGTAATCCTGCTCATAAAATATTGCAAACAAGCATAGGGTTATGATCTAAATAATGCGTACAAATAGCCTCTATCAAACCCCCCACACTTGCCCCTTGTTCGTCCCGAACAAGCACTGAAGCGCGGATACAATTACCTCTTCTGGAGTCTAGCGCACAGTCTTGCACTCTGATGCGAATGCGCAATTTGCTCAACTCGCACTGCTCTATCACCTGCGCACAACTGCTTTCAACAGTTCTAATATAATAATTTCGAAATTCATTACCTCTCAGCCGGGATGAATATTTTTGGATGGCTGGGAGATAGCTCTTCTTAGGCTCCTGGCTGCCAGCTCCTACTCCGAAGATAGGTATATGGTGGATAACGCAGCTTCTTCCAGTGCGTGATTTGCCCGCGCACTTCCTGGGAACCTGAGCTCTCTGATGGTTTCCTTATGGTCTTTGCGCATTTTGATGTTTGTGCGCATGCTGATTCTTTTGTAGCGTGTATCATCTGCTGGTATTTTTCTTTTGTGCAGCTTCATCTTTAATTTCTTACATTCCCAGAGCAGTTCCAGTCTCAGCCTTCGGATAGCAGCTATGGAACTCGCCCCGCTCTCTCTCCTTTGGTCTGTCTGCGCCGGTCAGCGCACGCGTTTACATCCGCGCCTGCCTTCCTTAGCTCGATATCCAGAGAGAAGGTGGTCTGTTTTCCCACCTCGCCACGCATTGGGTGTTTTGCCTTTGGCATCTGCGTGACTGAGCGCGCTCTTTTGTCCCGAAGGCTGCGAGGCACCGGCCTCCACTAACACTCTCGACCATATACCTTGCCTTTGAAGCAAAAGCGACTAACCGCCTCTCTGGAGCATTTCTGTCAACTCCACATCCCCTGCATATCCCAACTTAACAGGAGCAAAAAACGAAAAAATTATACTAAAACAGTAGATAGCAGCGCACGCAGTATGGATAGCGCAAAACAAGCTGGAGCGCATGCGCATCCTGCACTCTAGCGCACTGCTGCTACTATTCTCTTCAGTTTAAACTAAGGTCTACTAAAAATGCTCAAAAACGTGAAATGTAAGTGTAACGCCCCCCCCCCACACTTGAACAGAGACGTGTCCCCACGACTATAGCGCAAGCGCACGGAGGCGCACGGTCCCGCGCACTACTGTGTGACTCAAAAAACTACCAAGTCCTAAACTAACTAAAAAAAAATTCAAAAAACACAAAACAAACAGAAAAAATAAAATAGGCGGAAATAAAACGTGTCGGGTTACCTCCCGACAAGTGCCTTTGTTTAACGTCGTTGGCTCGACTGTACCTCGTTACGTGCCAAAACGTGTGTCTGCAACCTCCCCCACTCTTGCTCCTGAGTGTTCCTGCGCCAGCGTGTGTGTCGCGATCTCATTGGTCCTGCGCAAAGGGTAAAATGGAAGGTCAGTATGTGATAAATTATGCGTAACGAGGGTAGATGCAGAGGGAGAAGAAATGTGAGCTATGATCTTCGGTTCTCCCTCTGGTGCATCTGGTGGTGCCTCTGGCGCGTCAGCTGGCGCATCGATTATCTCTGGTTCTGCCAGCTCAATGTCGCGTGCTGTGTTATCCCAAGGTTCTCCTAAGTACCGTTTGACTCTCTGCCCATTAACCTGAAAACGATGCCGGTGCCCGTCTTCTAACTCGATTGTTCCGTAGGGGAAAACCTTGGTGATGGTGTATGGTCCCGTCCACTTGCTGAGCAACTTTCCAGGCATGAGCTTCAGGCGTGATGAAAATAACAATACCTGGTCTCCTAGTTCAAATGTGCGCCGGAGGATATGCTTGTCATGATACGCTTTGGTGCGCTCCTTGTAATCGCGCAGTCCCTCATAGGCGTCCAGGCGCAGCTCTTCTAGTTCACTCAGCTCAAATGCGCGTTCTTTTCCTGCCTCATCCAAGTTCAGGTTGCAAATACGCAAGGCCCAATATGCCTTGTGCTCGAGCTCTACTGGCAGGTGGCATGCCTTCCCATAGACCAGCCGAAATGGTGAAGTCCCAATGGGCGTCTTATGCGCAGTGCGGTATGCCCATAGCGCATCATCCAGGCGCTGGCTCCAATCTTTGCGCGATGGCCTCACACTCTTTTCCAAGATGCGCTTGATTTCTCTGTTAGACACTTCGGCCTGCCCATTCGTTTGTGGATGGTAAGCGGTGGACGTCTTGTGGCGCACCCCATAGTGCTTGAAAACTTGCGCCACAATCCTGTTGCAGAAGTGCGTCCCCTGGTCGCTGATGACTGCCTTAGGTACTCCATACCTGCAAAATATGCTAGTTCGGAGAAAGTCAGCGACAGTCTTACCATCATCCTTGCGCGTGGCCTTAGCTTCGACCCATTTGGATACGTAATCCACGGCCACCAGTATGTACTCGTAGCCGGCAGATGGGGGAAATGGACCCATGAAGTCGATTCCCCAAACATCGAACACTTCATCCACCAGAATCGGGGTCTGCGGCATCTCGTTGCGCGCGGATATTCCTCCTGTGAGCTGGCACCTGTCGCAATTTCTGCAATGGTCATATGCGTCTCTGAATAGGTGCGGCCAGTAGAATCCGCAGTCCAAGATTTTCCTGCTCGTGCGCTTGGGACCAAAGTGCCCTCCACATGCGTGCGCATGACAAAACATCAAAACAGAGTTAATCTCATGGTCAGGAACGCAACGCCTTAATATCTGATCTGGACCTATTCTAAGCATGTAAGGATCTTCCCAAAGGTAATGCGTGGACTCATGTTTCGATCGCATGCACTGAATTTTATTGAAATGCGGAGGAAACGCACCTGTGACCAGGTAATTTGCGATATGCGCATACCATGGTACCTTACCTGTCAGCGCCATCAGGTGCTCGTCAGGGAATGTCTCCTTGATCTGCCCTGGCTCCTCCTCCTTGACGATCCTGCTCAGGTGATCAGCGACTGTATTTTCCGTGCCCTTCTTATCTTTGATCTCCAAGTCGAATTCCTGAAGCAGGAGCACCCAGCGCATCAGGCGCGGCTTGGTCTCCTTCTTGGACATGAGGTAGCGGATAGCTGCGTGGTCAGTGTAGATGATGACTCTTGCGCCTAGGACATAAGCTCGGAACTTCTCTAGCGCAAATACAATTGCCAGAAGCTCCTTTTCCGTGGTGGTGTAGTTCCTCTGCGCAGAGTCCAGCGTGCGCGATGCATAGTAAATGGCGTGCGGCTTCTTGTCCACGCGCTGCCCCAAGACTGCACCCACTGCGTAATCACTTGCGTCACACATCCGCTCAAATGGCAGGTGCCAGTCTGGTGCGCGCATCACTGGCGCACTGGTCAGCGCTTCCTTCAGCTTATCGAACGCCGCCCTGCACTCATCAGTAAAATCGAAACACACATCTTTTTGCAACAGGTTAGACAGGGGTATACAAATTTTAGAGAAATCCTTAATAAAACGCCTGTAAAACCCAGCATGCCCTAAGAATGATTTCACGTCGCGCACGTTGGTGGCATAAGGCAGATTAGAAATGAGATCTATTTTAGCCTTGTCTACCTTAATACCCTCCTCTGAAATGATATGTCCTAGTACTACTCCGTGCGTGACCATGAAATGACATTTTTCGTAATTGAGCACTAAATTCTTAGAGATGCAGCGCGCTAAAACTTTATCTAGATGAGTTAAACATGCATCAAAGGTACTCCCATATACAGTGAAATCATCCATGAACACTTCTATGCATATACCAATCATATCAGAAAAAATGCTCATGACTAAGCGTTGGAATGTACCTGGCGCGTTGCACAGCCCAAAAGACATGCGCCGAAACGCAAACGTACCGAACGGGCATGTGAATGTGGTCTTCTCTTGATCCTCCGCAGCTACGGGTATCTGGTTGTACCCTGAATATCCGTCCAGAAAACAAAAATAAGGCTTACCTACTAAGCGATCCAGCATCTGGTCCATAAAGAGTAACGGGAAGTGGTCCTTGCGTGTGACAGCGTTCAGCTTCCTGTAGTCGATGCACATGCGCCAGCCAGTTTGAATGCGCTTGGGAACTAGTTCGCCCTGCGCATTCTCTTCCACTGTGATT
This sequence comes from Umbilicus rupestris, assembly GCA_963678935.1. NCBI lineage: Eukaryota > Viridiplantae > Streptophyta > Magnoliopsida > Saxifragales > Crassulaceae > Umbilicus > Umbilicus rupestris. The sequence continues at coordinate 9,348,933 of OY787618.1, forward strand.
CCTCCTTTCTTTGGCACAACATGCACCGGACTGACCCATTTGCTGTCCGAAATTGGGTAGATGACCCCTGCGCTAAGCAATTTCAGGACGTCCTTTTGCACTACCTCCATCATGTTTGGATTCAACCTGCGCTGAGCCTCCCTGGATGGTTTGGCACCATCTTCCAACAAAATTCTGTGCATGCACACGTCTGGGCTCACTCCGCGCAGATCAGCAAGAGTCCATCCTATAGCGCGCTGGTTCCTGCGCAGTACCTGTTGTAAGCGCGCCTCCTGCTCTTCTTCTAATCCCTTCTTGATGATCACTGGCAGGGTGTCCTCATCTCCCAAGAAAATGTACTTGAGGTGCTCTGGGAGTTGCTTCAGTTCGATCTTGGGTGCCTGTTCAATAGAGGGCAAGATTTTGTTAGCGGTGCAAATATGAACTATATCAAGTACCTGTGTGGGTGCTGGTTCAGCACTGCTTAGCTCCTCCTCTTGCTCCTCCAGCTCTGCCTGTGTCAGTAGCTCTGGTCCTATGGTTGCGCTCGCACACTGCGCTTCTGTGACTAAATCGTCAATGTTGTCCATCGCGTGCACGGTAGCGTCCTCATGTGGGTGCTGCATCCCCTTGAATATGTTGAAATGGATTTCTTCGCCATCTACCTCCATGGAGAGCGTGCCCCTCCATACGTCTATCTTCGTGCGCGCGGTCATCAGAAATGGTCTGCCTAGGAGGATTTGCGCACTGCTGGCGCTTGATTCACCCTCCATTTCGAGCACATAAAAATCTGCTGGGAGGACCAGCTCTCCTACGCGAACTAGGACATCTTCTATCATGCGTGCAGGTTGTTTGCACGATCTGTCTGCTAGCTGAATGGTGAGACCTGCAGGCTTAAGTGGTCCAAGGCGCAATGTCGTATATAGAGAATAAGGTAGCAAATTGATGGATGCGCCTAAATCGATCATGCAATTACTCACTGTGGTCTTACCTAGCGTGCATGGGATAGTAAATGTACCTGGATCTCGGCACTTGGGTGGTACCTTTTGTTGCACGATCGCTGAGGCCTGCGCATTTAGCATTACCTGTGCGCATTCACCTTTCGTTCGCTTGTTTGTGCACAGCTCTTTTAAAAACTTCGCATACCTGGGGATCTGTCGAATAGCTTCTATGAGAGGTATGTTGATTTCCACCTTGCTGAATAGCTCATATAATTCCTTGTCCAGCGCTTCTTTTCTCGCCAGTGGTGCCTGCATAGGGAACGGAGCAGGTATGTTAGTACAATTTTTGTCCTTGTTTTTCGAGTGAGACATACCTTGCGCTTTGCCGTGCTGGTCTGTGGCTGGCGCTTCCGGTTGCGCATCTTGCTCTGGTTGCGCATTCTGATCTGCTGGATCCGGGATTTGCGCAACTGGTTGCGCGGGCGCCTGTGCGGTCTGCTCTGTTCCTACTGGGCGCCCAGTCCTTAGTGTCACTGCATTGACTCCTCCTTTAGGGTTCTGAATCACTTGCGAAGGCAGGTTGCCATCGCTCTTTTTCAGCTCATACACCGTGGTTGCTATTTGTGATAGCTGCTTTTCTATGGACTCGACCTTTTGTCATATTTCTCGTCATTTTTGCGCACTGTATCTGCTAGCTGCCCCATGATGTCTTCCAAGGAACGCCGCGGCTGTTGGTTGTTCTGCGCTGGTGCGTCATTTCGGCGGTGCGGCGGATTGTAGGGCGCAGCTTGTTGCGTCTTCTGTGGTGCGCGCTGATCTGTGGGCTGCCTCTGGAAATTGTTCTCCTCCTTCCATCTGAATCCATTTGCGGCAAGCCCAAAGCGCGGCTGATTCTGCCTCTGCGGTCCTCTGTTGTCCCATCCTCCAAGAGCATTGACATCTCCAGTCTCTTCGAAAAGTGTTGGGCATTCGTCTGTCTTGTGCTCAGTGGACCTACATAATTCACATACCTTTGGTGCAACTGGTTGTGCGCTCTGCGCACTCATCAGCTTCTGTAGCATGGCCTTCATTTCCTTGATCTCAGCGCTTGTTTTTACCTGATGCACAGAACGATTACGGCTACTTTCAAGTGTCAATTGATGTCTTACCTGCCCAGCAGAATCTTCTATCAGCTGCCACGCATCCTCTGGGTACATGTTGCAAATGTCCCCTCCTGCGCATGCATTCAGTAGTCGCAGCTCCATGGGCAGCAGTCCATTTAGAAAGTTCTCTATCAGCACATTCTGGGGAAGCCCGTGATTGTAGCAGTTGGCTTCTAGCTCCCTGAAACGTTCATAGTATTCTGACAGAGACTCCCCTGCGCTCTGCCTTGGCGCGGCCAGTTCCCTTCTGAGCAGCGCAATCTTTGCTGCTGGATAGAATTTATCTAGGAATTTCTTCTGCAGCTGCTCCCATGTGTGAATAGATCCTGCAGGTAAATTCATTAGCCAGTGTTTAGCTGTATCACATAATGAAAATGGGAATGCCTTCATTTTCAGCGCCTCATCACTCTCCCCTTCGGTCTTCATGTTCTCGCAAATGACTAGGAACTCTCGCACATGCTTGACTGGATTTTCATTGTTCATCCCGTGGAACTTGGGCATGTGATGGATGAGCGAGCTCCTTAGTTCAAAATGACCGCCTGGTGGAAGCACGATGCACCATGGCTGGTTAACAGTGATAGGGGCCGACATCTCGCGCACTGTTCTGCGTCGCGCGGCTTGTTGCACGGGTGGCGCATGATACACTTCAGCTGCCCTCCTTGCTTCAACCTCGCGCTGCACTTCCTCTCTGAACAGGGCTGCGCGGTTATGTGCCCTTGCTTCCTCTGGGGTTCTGTCCCCCAAGTTGTCTCCTACGACACTGTTATCCTCCATAACCTGTTCCGAATCTCAAGAAAAATGAAATTAAAAGATAACTAATGTTGTTGCGGCTGTCAGTGCGCAACTAGAATCTGTGCAGCGCAACTGTTTCAAGGTTGCGCAGGCTGATGTGAATGCGCGCTGTCAGAAACAACAACGAAAACAAAACAAACTGAAAGAATTACTATAAAGAAGGAAAAAAACTCAGACTAAAGACTTAGCTGTGTTGCTCCCCGGCAACGGCGCCAAAATTTGATCGCGCGTCGTTGTGCGCGTCAAATATAATCCTTCCTCTTCCACCAGTACAGCGGTTAAGTAAGGGTCGATCTCCACAGGGAGCAAGTAGTTCAGTCTTCAATCCTGTCGTCTACACTAAAAATGGGGGTTGTGTGAGATTGGGGTGCGCGATGCGCAAATGAACAGTAGCTAGCGTAACGCAGGAAATTGCACTAGACGTGCGCAAGCAGTAGAGATTAGATACTATGACTATGAGAAGTATTGGGCAGACAATCCTCTATGAACGCAGTCCTTATCATCGACTCTAAATGTCTATGGTTTGTGGTTTTCTTGGGTTAGTGTCCGGTCAAGGCTTTCTAACACGTGCGCATGTTCCGTTCAAAGTTCATGTGCTATCAATCCTTAGAACATAGACTAAAACAGCTGCGAATCCTGTCACAGTAGCAACTGCTTACCCTAGCTCGTTACTCCTAGTTGTCACCGTAAAGCTATCAACTAGTTTAACATATGACAAGCAAGCAACATAAGTAAGATTGCGGTTCAAGGCTTCCCCTACTCATGCAACTAGCTGTCTCCGTACGCACAGGATTAATACAAGTATGTAAACTATGCATTAAGCTCAAGTCTCAAAGGTAATACTTCATAGATTCATGCCCGACCAACACTAAGAGTTTAGCTAGACATGCTAGTAATAAACATCATAGAATAGTAAATAAGGTCTAATATGTCTGAGAAACACAGTAGCAACAGTGCGTGCAGATTGTCTTCTTGGCTGGCGCAGTCGGCTGGCGCAAATCCTCTCAACAAGTCCGTGTGTTTTCCAGTGTTGCCGCTCTCTCTGATGTGCGTTGTCCAATGACGGCTGTGATATCTCTCTCCTTGAAACCCTAGACTTCCTTCGTTTATATATTGCCCAGGAAGTTCACCTTTGGCAACTTCCAAATCTGGTCACTGGATTTTGCGCCTGGCGCATGGCATTCGGCTAGCGCATCGGCTAGCGCACCGCTACCGACTCTCACCAACTTCTCTTCTGCTTGTGCTGCTATCTCCGCAGGCGGATCTCTCACTCCTAGGACGCTGCCTGTTAGCGCGTATCCGACTCAAGGACTCGTTTTGCCCTGTAATACAAAAACACTAGAAACGAGTAATCCTGCTCATAAAATATTGCAAACAAGCATAGGGTTATGATCTAAATAATGCGTACAAATAGCCTCTATCAAATTTCCTCGTACAAATCTGGATGCTCAAGTAATAAATTACGAGGGTCATACCTTAGACGCTTCCTAAAAACTCAATGCAAAAACTTTGCTCACACATATGCGAAAGAACTTGTGGAAAAGGCACAAAGTCAAGAATTAAGTGTGCCTATTTTTTTTTGCGTCTATACAAATGCTTTCGAGGGGGAAATTACCTTCCTAACCCTCGGCAAATGCAAAACCTTCAAAATATGATAATTCTTTTTTTTTTTCTTTCTCTTTCATGTGCCTTTTTCTTTTTTTTTTTTTTCTTTTTTTTTCTTTTCTTTCGCAATCATTTTGAAACACCCCACACTTAAGACTTGACAATGTGCCTAAATGTTATTTGATGGGGCATGAAGTGAGAGCAAAGCAAATGCAAAGGCTAAATAGGGACGCTAAAATCACCTAAGAGCAACCAAGAGCAAGCACAAGGTTTTTGTATGAAAACATTTTTTATTTTGTGCTCGCTAAACTCAACTTCATTTTTCATGCAGGGAAAGAGCTTAAAAAGGAATCAAACTAAGCTAGCCGAACATCGAATCATGTGAATAAAATCATCACAAAGAGGATCAATCGACTTAAAGATGCGATTCATGAATATAAAGCACAACTCAATCCAAAAATTTTTTTGATACTACTTAATTGCTTAGCAAACATTACTTCGTGTGATCAATACTTAAAGTTTGGATGAGAGCAATTATGTGAGTGTAATGTGCTCAAAGTGAGTGTGTAGCATAGAATCAAGTGGTAGAAAATCAAAGCAAAAGCGCAAAACAACCCACACTTAGAATTTTGCTTAGTCCCTAAGCAATATAAAGAACAAAGGATGGTAAAGAGAGAGTTGCGAAGGAACTTCTCTCGTGTGGAGGTAGCCTAATGCACATCCGTCCGTGTATGATGCTCTTGGCAGTTGCAATAAATCGGAAACTCACAAAAAAGGTCAGCGCAACACTTGAATTCCCATGTTTAAAACAGCTAGCTATGCGAGATATAATTAATGGAGAACATATAGCTAGGCATGAGGTTAGAAAACAAATGCGCGACAATGTATATGATGAGTTCACTTAGATATGTTTGTGTGCATCAAAAGTCATGAATTTTTGCATTAATGTGCTTGAGAAAGGTTTTGAACAATGGCAAATAAGAGGCAGAAATTTCCAAACTCAAGACAGTGCTGCTGAAGAGTGCCCGAATCACTTGATTCGGTGACGGCTAAGAATTGATTCGGTGACACCAGGGCGAATCACTTTTGTTCGGATAAGAGGTTGGCCGAGTCAGGTGATTCGGACAAGGCAAAAATGATTGATTCGGCCAGTGTTCGAATCACTTTAGCTGGGATAGAGTTTTGCCCGAATCACACTTGATTCGGACAAGGCCAAAAGTGGTGATTCGGCCTGGGTGCACGAATCAATTTACCTGGGCAGTTCAAAACAGTTTTTTTTAAAGAAAATCTGCCAGAGAAACATTCAAGTGCCACAACCAATTTTCATACAAAAAATATCGCGGCGAAGCGCGTCAAATACAAATGGATAAGTCAAGCCGAATACATGTCAATTAAAATATCACAAGTCATGACACAAAATTGTAGCAAACTAAACTTCATTCCCTTGGTTGCCACTGCCAGCTCCAGGAGCTCCTTCAACATTGCCTCCATCCACTCTCCCTTCGAACATGGCTGAAACTGAGTCACTCGCAGCTGCGGTAGGCACAGCCGGCTGAGGTGGTGGCTGAGAGAAAGGAGCTGGAGGCGGTGGAAGGTCTGAAATACCCATGCTGGCTGCCATACGCACTATGACATTTCCTTGCCATGCAACAAAATCGAGGATGTGATGGTATGTGGCATCATTGACAAACTCCTACAAAGTGAACTAGAGCTTGGTACAGCAAGTATGGAAAGAAAATAGCTGATGAAGAGCAGCAGAAGTTCAGTAGCAGAAGTATTGCACACCTTCAGACAGCTTGTGCTACAGCAGATGCTGCAGCACAAATGTTGTAGCATAAATTCAGCTTTCTCGGAGATTGCATTCAAACAATAAATCAGTGGACCGAAGGGCTTCCGGAAAGAGCTGAATATTCAGGAGAATATTTCTGGAGTGTCTCTCAAGAACAAGGGCAGATTTGTTGAAGTGAAGATATGATCTTGGAGGATCTTCCTTAGAATTGATGGGATTGGTTCCTAATGCATTTAGGAAATTCCAGCAGCAGCAAACAGCTACAACACAAGTGAACAAGGAGTTGTTGCAGCTCAAACAATCAAGCTGGCAGCAGAGGTGAACTAGCAGCAGATGCAGCAGGGGATGCTGCAGCAGGTGCTGGTTCAAGTGCTGATTCAACTGTCCAAGTAGCAGTTTTGTGCTGGGTGCGATTTTAAGGTATGGCAGCTTTGTGAAAGCTCTTAGAAGAATTTCTAAAATACCGTTGAGCATATTCCAGCATGGTTTGCTAGTCAGAGAAGGAGATTTGCATTGAAGATATTAATCAAATCTAATCTCCTAGATTTTAGGAGATAATTGATCTTGTGGGACTATGGCCTAAACCTGGAAATTGCTTAAAGTGGTGAGGGTATTTAAGCAGAAGGTTTGAGGGCTGAAGAGAGTGATCGAAGCTGAGTCATACACGAGAGTAGACACGAAATTCAGAGTGAGCATTTTTCTGGGTGTGCTACGAGAGTTGTTCTTCGATCAACACACACGGGCAGAGCGTTGAGCGCAGAGCTGTGGTGCGTATTGCAGAAGAGAATCAGGTCTTGCAGAGACTGATTCGTGCATTGATCTGGAAGCCAATTTAGAGCTGTGGAGCTTGTTGGTTGATCAAAGGCAGCCGCGGGAGAACTGACGGGTGGAAGGCTCGGTCGAGGTTCGTGCGGAAGAACTCACTAGTGGCAGGTGGTCACTGAGTGAGGGGGAGTTACTCAAAGTGTGCAGCGCTCTTGGAGTGGTTCGATCGGCTCGGCAGGAGGCCTTGGAGCGACGCGGACAGAGTGCTTCAGCTGGTGTTACAGCTGTTGCTGCAGCAACCCTGCTGAGTAGTGTAGGCTAGAATAGGCTGAGTTCTTGAAGAGGATTGTAGCTATTCTAGACTGACATATTGTAGAGGGTGTGCTGGCACAAATCAGAGCTTGTTCTGATTGTGTTGAGTAGTCCACACGGGGTTAAAGTAGCATAGGTTGCGTGCGTTGTAACCTAGTGTACTTGGAACCTTTGGTTGAGTGGATTGAGGACTGGAGAATAGTCCTCCCCAGACGTAGGCAGATTGGCCGAACTGGGTGAACAAACTTGTGCATTGTTTGTTGCTTGCTGAGATTAATTCTTGTGAACAAAAGTGTGCTGCAGCAACTGCTTGTTCACAAATCTGCCGAATTGAGACACTGTGAAATTTCAATTGGTATCAGAGCGGGAACTCGACACACAGAGTTAAAAGATCCTACAGTGTCTCTGAAGAAGCCAAGACAATGAAGGAAGGACAGAGCACAAGCAGACCTCCATTGTTGGAAGATAGCAACTATGGATGTTGGAAGGCGGGAATGAAGGTCTTCCTAAAGACGATGGATGAGAAGGCTTGGAGAGCAGTAGTGTCTGGATGGTCACAGCCTCTTATCATCGACGACAAAGGAGTTGCACTGGAGAAACCAGAGGAGTTATGGACAGCTGAAGAGAAAGCTGTAGCAACCAGTAACTCAAGAGCCTTGAACGCGATATTTGCCGCTGTTGACGCAAATAATTTCAGACTGATCTCTGAATGTGAAGTTGCCAAGCAAGCATGGGAGATTCTTCAAATGGCTCATGAAAAGAACAAGATCGTTGCTGCAAATTGGAGAGACGAAGACAGTGAGGAAAAATCTGACCAAATTAGCAATGTTGCTTTGATGATTGAAACTTATATGGAGAGCACCGTTTCAACAAAGCCAGAAATTGTTCATGGTGTTGAGGAGTCAGACAGTGGTGATGATGAGGAAATCACTGAGGAGTCCATTGCCAAAAACTTTACCCTGTTGCACGAAGAGTGTCTGCGAGTCATGGAGATCAACAAAGGATTGACTGCCAAAGTTTCAGACCTGCAAGAAAAACAAGAGGAGCTGCTGAAGATGATCACTTCTCTTACGGATCAGGTTGCCCAGCAAGAAGAGAAGTTTGCTGCAGAGAAGGAAGAGCTCAACCTCTACCGGAAGACTACAAAGATGCTTAACAGTGGAACAAGCACTCTTGAAGATATTCTAGCTCGCCAAAGATATGGAGGAGGCTACTCTGGTCTTGGATACACTGGAGAAGAAGGTGCTGAAAGTACTGTATTCATCAAAGCTACGGAGCTAGAAGATGCTGAGATTCCAGTGGAGAAACCGGTCCTGTCCCAGAAACCAGTTCAGAAAAAGGTGCATAGAAGGGTGAACAAGAAGCTGCTACAGCAACCGTTGTATCAACAACCTGTAGCAGAAAAGAAACCCAGGTGCAAAAGTCGCAGATGTTATTTCTGTGATCGAGAGGGACACATTCGGAGAAGATGCCCGATCCTGAACAAGTATTGGAGATCTCAGAAATCGCCTACAGACGGACAACGCCAGATGAAGCCAAGGATCAGGCGTGGAACGCAAGTGACCTTCAGCTCATCAAAGCCGATGGACTGTCATTGTCCAGTTGTGCACGAAAACATCAGATATGTTGGAGGGACAACAAAAATGAGGATCAAGAAGGATGCTGGCACAGAGAGGATGAGACATCGAAACAATGCCGGAAGGAAAGAAAGAGTTGCTGGTCACAACAAAACTCGGAAGAAGCATGTTCGAAAACCAGTAAAAGTATGGGTGGAGAAGCAGCCACCTGATTTTCCCCCAAAGCCAACCAAAGAAGTACAAGTTGACACATTGGAATGCCCTCTTCTGTGGATGGAGAAGAGGCGTTGGCATACTCGCTGAGTTTAGCTGGTATCCTCCTCTATCATTTGTGACAAAAAGGGGGAGAAGAGGAGAAGAGGAGAAGGGGAGAAGAAGAGAAGAGGTGCTCTTAGAAATGATGCTCAGGTTTTGTCAAAAATGCCAAGGGGGAGAGTGTTAAGGTAATGGCATCCTTGACAAAACAAGCACAAGAAGTTGCTACAACATCCCCTGAAGATTGAAGCTGAAGAAGCTGCAAGAGAAGGAGTTCAAAGATGAGAAGAGGATTGCCTAAGATTAGAAGGGTTCTTGGATTTTGTCAAAATGCCAAGGGGGAGATTGTGATGGTATGTGGCATCATTGACAAACTCCTACAAAGTGAACTAGAGCTTGGTACAGCAAGTATGGAAAGAAAATAGCTGATGAAGAGCAGCAGAAGTTCAGTAGCAGAAGTATTGCACACCTTCAGACAGCTTGTGCTACAGCAGATGCTGCAGCACAAATGTTGTAGCATAAATTCAGCTTTCTCGGAGATTGCATTCAAACAATAAATCAGTGGACCGAAGGGCTTCCGGAAAGAGCTGAATATTCAGGAGAATATTTCTGGAGTGTCTCTCAAGAACAAGGGCAGATTTGTTGAAGTGAAGATATGATCTTGGAGGATCTTCCTTAGAATTGATGGGATTGGTTCCTAATGCATTTAGGAAATTCCAGCAGCAGCAAACAGCTACAACACAAGTGAACAAGGAGTTGTTGCAGCTCAAACAATCAAGCTGGCAGCAGAGGTGAACTAGCAGCAGATGCAGCAGGGGATGCTGCAGCAGGTGCTGGTTCAAGTGCTGATTCAACTGTCCAAGTAGCAGTTTTGTGCTGGGTGCGATTTTAAGGTATGGCAGCTTTGTGAAAGCTCTTAGAAGAATTTCTAAAATACCGTTGAGCATATTCCAGCATGGTTTGCTAGTCAGAGAAGGAGATTTGCATTGAAGATATTAATCAAATCTAATCTCCTAGATTTTAGGAGATAATTGATCTTGTGGGACTATGGCCTAAACCTGGAAATTGCTTAAAGTGGTGAGGGTATTTAAGCAGAAGGTTTGAGGGCTGAAGAGAGTGATCGAAGCTGAGTCATACACGAGAGTAGACACGAAATTCAGAGTGAGGATTTTTCTGGGTGTGCTACGAGAGTTGTTCTTCGATCAACACACACGGGCAGAGCGTTGAGCGCAGAGCTGTGGTGCGTATTGCAGAAGAGAATCAGGTCTTGCAGAGACTGATTCGTGCATTGATCTGGAAGCCAATTTAGAGCTGTGGAGCTTGTTGGTTGATCAAAGGCAGCCACGGGAGAACTGACGGGTGGAAGGCTCGGTCGAGGTTCGTGCGGAAGAACTCACTAGTGGCAGGTGGTCACTGAGTGAGGGGGAGTTACTCAAAGTGTGCAGCGCTCTTGGAGTGGTTCGATCGGCTCGGCAGGAGGCCTTGGAGCGACGCGGACAGAGTGCTTCAGCTGGTGTTACAGCTGTTGCTGCAGCAACCCTGCTGAGTAGTGTAGGCTAGAATAGGCTGAGTTCTTGAAGAGGATTGTAGCTATTCTAGACTGACATATTGTAGAGGGTGTGCTGGCACAAATCAGAGCTTGTTCTGATTGTGTTGAGTAGTCCACACGGGGTTAAAGTAGCATAGGTTGCGTGCGTTGTAACCTAGTGTACTTGGAACCTTTGGTTGAGTGGATTGAGGACTGGAGAATAGTCCTCCCCAGACGTAGGCAGATTGGCCGAACTGGGTGAACAAACTTGTGCATTGTTTGTTGCTTGCTGAGATTAATTCTTGTGAACAAGAGTGTGCTGCAGCAACTGCTTGTTCACAAATCTGCCGAATTGAGACACTGTGAAATTTCAGAGGACAAGGGTGGATAATACCTCATGGGAGTGAATGAGCGTCGTGTGAGAATCTGAAAGCGAGTCCAAGCGTGCGCTCAACAATGCCAGGCCTTCGCGTGGGATGGGCTCAGGCTCGACTGGAGGAATGGCAGCGGGAGAGGGTCTGAAATTCGGCATAGGCGCTGAGGTGTGGGCGGCTGGAGCGGCTGCTGCTGGCATGGGTGGCTCGCTGGCCTGCCTGGGTGGTGTCTCTATATCAGGGAGTCCATGCTCCTTTCGCTTCCTCTCTATCTTCTTCTCCAAGTGTTGTGGCACATCGGGTCGAGTAATCCAACGAAGCGTCTTAGGCTCTATCATGTGCATCTTTCGGAGAGTTTCCAGGTTCAGAATTTTCTTTGGCACGATATCGCAGCGGTCTAAATTGAATCCCAGCCACTTCGCGAGAAGTGTAATAAATGTCCCGCCACCTAGAGCGCGCCCTTTGTACTCCTTTTTCTGATATGACTCAAACTGAACCGTCAGTGCATCTATAATGTTTACTGATTTTCCGCGAGAAATGAGGAGCATCAAGTCCAAGTCCGATGTGTTCACGTACCTGCCCCCATCCTTGCGGCTGTGAATGGATGTAGCTATGATACGGTGAATCAGCCGCCAAACTGGGGAGGTAATCATCGTGGCTGGCTGAGGGGAGGTGAAGAAAATGTCCTTCGCGGCGAGGTCCACCCAGAAATGGTACCGTTCGCGCTCTCTGAAATGCGGGGATACACCAAGCTTAGTGCACCCAAAAGCTGTGCAAATATCAAGCGCGGGCAGGGTAAAAGTCTGCCCGCCTAATCGGAAGGTCCAAGAACTGACAGTTTGGTCTCTCTTGCCATTGTGCCTTCTACTACCCTCAATATCTTCCTTCGTCGCAGAAAATTATTGATAGAGCCTAGTTATACACATTATTTAGGTCATAACCCTGTGCTTGTTTGCAATATTTCATGAGCAAGATTACTCGTTTCCAATGTTTTTGTATATCAGGTCAGAACGAGTCCTTGAGTCGGATACGCGCTAACAGGCAGCGTTCTAGGAGTGAAAGATCAGCCTGCGGAGCTAGCGGCGCAAACAGAAGAAGAAATGGCGAAAGACAGCAGAGGTGCGCTAACCATATGCGCTAGCCGATGCCGTGCGCCAGGCGCAAAGTCCCAGTGACCAGATTTGGAAGTTGCCAAAAGATGAACTTCCTGGGCACTATTTAAACAAAGAAAGTCTAGGGTTTCACAACAACACGGAGAGGCAGCACCACGGCCTCAGAGCGGAACACCATCACTCAGCGGCATTCCAGAGGCACTGCGCGACAGAACTGGAAAACACACGTACCTGTCAAGGAGATTTGCGCCAGCCGACTGCGCCAGCCGAGAGAAGACACTGCACGCACTGTTTGCTACCGTTTTCTTGGATTCAGTAGTTGTTATTTACTATTTTATGATGTTTACCACTAGCATGTCTAGCTAAACACTTAGTGTTGGTCGGGCATGAACCTATAATGTATTACCTTTGAGACTTGAGCTTAATGCATAGTTTATTTACTTGTATTAATTCTGCGCGTACTGAGACAGTTAGTTGCATAAGTAGGGGAAGCCTTGAACCGCAATCCTATTTGTGTTGCTTGCTTGTCACCTGTTAAACTAGTCGCATGCGTAGGGGAAGCCTTGAACCGCAAACTTACCGTGACAATTAGGAGTAACGAGTTAGGGTAGGCAGTTGCTACTGTGACAGGATTCGCAGCTGTTTAGTCTAGTTCTAGGATTAATAGCACATGAACTTTGAACGGAATATGCGCACGTGTTAGGAAGCCTTTACCGGACACTAACCCAAGTAAGCCACAAGCTATAGATGTTTAGAGTCGATGATAAGGAATGCATTCATAGAGGATTGTCTGCCCAGCACTTCTCATAAAGATAGTACTTCATCTCTACTGCTTGCGCACGTCTAGTGCAATTTCCTGCGTTACGATATTCACTGCTACTCGCGCATCGCGCAAAACCCCCAATCACTCACGCAACCCCCGTTTTCTTAAGTGTAGGTTACTGGCTAAGACTCACTGCTTGCTCCCTGTGGAGATCGACCCTTACTTAACCGCTGTACTAGTGGGAGAGGAAGGATTATATTTGACGCGCACGACGACGCGCGATCAATTATGCCATGAATTCCTTCACCACCCTCGGGTAAGTACCCGGATCATCCATCAAAATATAATGCATATCACTAGCACGAAGGCAATTACTGATTTCATCCATAACTTTAAGCTTGCTCAGTGCGGCATGATAAGGATAAATGGGAGCCAATACCTCATAATTCTCGTGCTGGGTCAATAAAGCTTGCATCTTGGCATCCGCAGCAAGGATTTCTCCAGTAAGATAGCGGGGTCTCCTTGTCTCTGCTGCTCCGGAATGAGGGATAACTGCCAGCCTGGCTTGCGAGCGCGACGACTCTCCCACGGGTCTGAAATCGTCGGAAGAGGATGATGAAGATGCGGATGATGAACTGACTGGAGACGGCGGGGGAGAGGAGCGGATTATGATACCACTAGCAGCTCGCCTTGGCTTCGGTGTGGTTTTGGCTGGAGCTTTAGCTTTAGGTTTAGCAATGCCCTTACCCTTTTGAGCTGCCGTCAGCTTCTTGGCAGGCGGTGGTCGAGGCTTTCCTGTAGTCGTCAAGTTAGTCTTGGCCATTGTGAAGCTGGGGAAGGAGAAGGGTGACTCGGGGAGGCTGCGGCTGATTCGGGCGAAGAAGACTCGGAGAAGCTGCGGCGGAATCGGGCGAAGAAGACTCGGAGAAGCTGCGGCTGAATGGGTGTCACGGAATGCGAACAACGGTTTAGGGTTAGCTCGGAGGGGGAGGGATTTAGTTGGGAAGGTCGGACGGAAGTGGTTTGGGGTCTGTGGTAGTCGGACGGAAGCGCTCGGGCGGAAAAAGGTTTAGGGCTCGGAGGAGAGTGAGCAAATAAAATGGATTCGCACGAATACATCTCAAACTTCCAGCGAATTTGATTCGGGGACCTGCCCGAATCACCATTGATTCGCCCGAATCATTTACTCAGTGTGTCCTCGGGTGAGCGAATCAACTGATTCGGGCGAAGGCTTGGCCGAATCGATCTGGGTAGCTGCTTGACCGAATCAAGTGATTCGGGGAGACCGTCCATGATTTGCCCGAATCATTTACTCAGTGGCGAGTTATAAATTTTGGGTGCACGAATCAACTGATTCGGCCACTCATGAAAACTGATTCGGGCGAACCGACTGGTGGGAGTTAGCCAACTCTGCACAAAAGTTTTCACTCAAATGCACCACATTCCTCAACCACTTTAAGACATCTAATATTCACTCAAAACACCCCACACTCAAATATTTTCACACATGAATAATCAAACCAAAAGGGGTAATTTGAGTGCACTCAACCACAAAAAATTCCTAAAACCTCTAACTTCATATAGGCATGGCGCAACACAAAGTCAAAACATGATTCTACACTACAAACAAGTAGGAGCAAGAGCACAAATACTCACCAGCCTAGTTTAAGGTCTTGGCTAAGACGTAGCCGATTCCCTTCTTCATAAGAAACACACTTGAGAAGTCCTTTGCGAGGATCCCTTCTCAAATGGCATGCAATAATTAGGGAATTAGGTAGAATCATCAAGTTTGAAGTCTCCAAGCTCCAAGCTTTGCACTTCTCCATGGTAGGCTTTAATTCGATGGCCATTTACTTTGAAAGTTTCACCTTCTTTGTTTATCAATTCGAAGTGGCCATCTTCATATACTTTTTCAACTTTGAAAGGCCCCGACCATCTTGATTTCAATTTTCCCGGGAATAATCTAAGTCTAGAGTTGAAAAGCAATACGCTATCCCCCTTTGAGAAAGTCCTCCTCCGAATTTTCTTGTCATGCCACAATTTGGATCTCTCCTTATAAATTCTTGAACTCTCATAAGAGTCGAGTCTAATCTCATCTAGTTCATGGAGTTGGAGGACTCTCTTTTCCATCGCCGTCTTCAAGTCAAAATTTAACTTCTTGATTGCCCACATGGCCTTGTACTCCATTTCGACGGGGAGATGGCATGGCTTCCCATAGACTAAGCGGTATGGTGACATGCCAATCGGGGTCTTGAAAGCGGTGCGATATGCCCATAAAGCTTCTTCTAGCTTTGAAGACCAATCCTTCCTTGAGTTCCCCACCGTTTTTTCGAGAATAGCTTTTATCTCCCTATTAGAAACTTCAACTTGTCCACTAGTTTGAGGGTGATAAGGCGTCGCAATTTTGTGATAAACTCCATATTTTTGAAGCATCGCTTCGAATTGTCTTTCTTTGAAATGAGTACCATTATCACTAATCACGGTCCGAGGGGCTCCAAATCTTGGAAAGATGACCTTCTTGAATAACTTAATCACAACTTTGGCATCGCAAGAAGGTGAGGCAATGGCTTCCACCCATTTTGAGACATAGTCGACGGCGACTAAAATATACTTATTCCCATAAGAAGATGGGAATGGTCCCATGTAATCGATCCCCCATACGTCGAATATCTCAACCTCTAGAATACCCTTTTGGGGCATTTCATCTCTCTTAGAAATATTTCCGGTTCTTTGACACGCATCACAAGACTTCACGAACTCATATGCATCTTTGAACAAATTCGGCCAATAAAATCCGCTTTGAAGAATCTTTGCGGCCGTTTTAAAACTTGAGCCGTGCCCACCATAAGGAGAAGAGTGACATCCTTCAAGAATACCTTGTTGGTCGCATTCCGCGACACATGATCTATAGAGTCCATCCGCGCAAAGCTTATATAGATAAGGCTCGTCCCAATAGTATCGGTTGATATCATGAAGGAATTTCTTCCTTTGATTGTAATTTGCTCCCTCCGGTAGAATTCCACAAGATAGGAAATTCACGAAGTCCGCATACCATGGAGCTTGCGCGGTCTCGATGCTCATCAAGTATTCCCCAATGAATGTGTCATTTACGGGAATCATTATTGAATCTTCTTCTTTGGTTAGTTCGAGTCTTGACAAGTGATCCGCCACTACATTTTCTACTCCTTTCTTGTCCTTAATCTCTATATCAAATTCTTGCAATAGGAGTACCCAACGGATAAGTCTAGGCTTTGCTTCCTTCTTTGAAACCAAATACTTGATGGCGGCATGATCCGTGTAGACTATGGTTTTAGAACCAATCAAGTATTGCCTAAATTTTTCAAAGGCATAGACAATGGCTAGCATCTCTTTCTCCGTTGTTGAGTAGTTTGCTTGGGTAGTGTCAAGGGCCTTACTAATGTAATAGATTACGTGGAGGCGCTTATCGATTCGTTGACCCAAGACGGCTCCAATGGCGCTATCACTTGCATCGCACATCATTTCGAATGGTAAATCCCAATTCGGTGCTTGAATAATAGGTGCGGTCACCAAAGCTTGCTTCAAAACTTCGATAAAAGCCCGCATGCCCGAGAAAACTTCTAATCCCTTTAATATCCCTTGGAGGTGGCAACTTTTCAATCCAGTCGATTTTAGCTCTATCGACTTCGATCCCTCTCTTTGAAACACGATGTCCCATAACTATGCCTTCTTTCACCATGAAATGACATTTCTCTCAATTGAGGACTAAGTCCATCTCAATGCACCTAGCCAAAACACGTGAAAGATTTGTAAGACAATCATCAAAGGAATATCCATGCACCGAAAAATCATCCATAAACACTTCCATGGAATTTTCAAGAAATTCGGAAAATATGGACATCATGCATCTTTGAAAAGTACCCGGCGCATTACAAAGACCAAAAGGCATTCTCCTATATGCAAAAGTGCCATAGGGGCAAGTAAAAGTTGTCTTTTCTTGGTCATCGGGGTGGATGGGAATTTGGAAAAAACCACTAAAACCATCTAGAAAGCAAAAATATTCATGTCCCGCTAATCTTTCTAGCATTTGATCAATAAAGGGAATTGGAAAATGATCTTTCTTGGTGGCTTTGTTTAATTTCCTATAGTCTATGCACATCCTCCACCCCGTGACCGTGCGCGTAGGGATCAATTCATTTTTATCATTCTCCACAACGGTGAGCCCGCCTTTCTTAGGCACCACATGAATTGGGCTCACCCACTCGGAGTCGGGGATCGAGTAAATTATTCCCGCATCTCTCAACTTTGTCACTTCTTTCAACACAACCTCACCAAGCTTAGGATTTAATCGCCAAAGAAATTCGCGACTAGGTTTCACATTCTCCTCAAGTCTTATCCTATGCATGCAAACCTTGGGGCTAATCCCTTTCAAATCATCAATGGAATGCCCAATAGCACCCTTATACAATTGCAAAACATGCATAAGCTTGGAGGTCTCACATTTATCAAGAGATGCTTCGATAATTACGGGTAGTGAATTGTTTGGTCCGAGGAATTCATACCTTAGATTCGGTGGAAGGGGTTTCAACCCCTCACCGAATTCCTTACCTTTTCTTGGCTCTTCTTCAATGGTGTCCTTATCGAGAGTGTTACCGTCCTCAAGATTCATCAATGAGGCAAAAGATGGACTACCACTATCTTTTGTGAGCAACTCGTACTCAAAATTTGTCAATTCATCATGAGCATCAAAAACATCACAAGCATCATTTATTTCAAGCAAATGACAATCCATAGAACTACTAGGAGCATTTAAAACCTTTTTCAAGTAAAATTTAATTTTGTCGGTTCCCAAGTTTAGTTCTATAACTCCCTCTCCACAATTAATGACGGCTTTTACCGTATTCAAGAAAGGCCTTCCTAGTATGATAGGAATTTCACGATCCTCAACCATCTCAAGCACATAAAAGTCAACGGGAACATAAAATTTCCCTACTCTAATTGGAACATCCTCTAAAATACCCTTAGGTAACCTAGATGATCTATCCGCCAATCTAAGATTTATGGATGTAGGAGTGAGTTCACCCATGTCAAGTTTTTGAAACAAGGAAAATGGCATCAAAGAAATACTAGCTCCCAAGTCGCACAATGCACTATCTATGCAAAAATCACCAATAGCAATAGGAATAGAGAATGAACCATGATCATTTAGCTTCCTAGGCATGTTATGTTGAATAATAGCGCTACAATTAGCATCCAAAGCTACGTGATCAATTTCATGCATTTCTCTCCTATGCGAAATAATATCCTTAAGAAATTTTGCATAAGTAGGCATTTGAGTTAGTACCTCCGTGAAGGGGAGAGTCACTTGGAGTTTGCTCAAGATATCCGCAAAGCGCTTGAAATGTGTGTCCTCCTTCTTCTTCTTCAATCTTTGTGGAAATGGAATGGGAGGCACATATGGAGCGGGCTCTTGAGCTTTTTCTTTTGTTCTCTTCTCAACCTTCTCTTGAGATGAAGACCCTTCTTTCTCAACCTCAACGGTTGTGTTGGCAACTTTGGTCTTCGCTTGGGGCTCTTCTAAGACTCTTCCGCTCTTTAAGGTGATGGCATTTATGGTTTCGGAAGAGTTCACATCCGGTTGAGAAGGCAATTTCCCTTGATATTTTGAGGAGGAACTCGCTTGTTGAGCAATTTGTGTCTCAAGCATTTTGTTATGTGCTTGCAATTGGTCGAGTCTTTGAAGGATGAGTTGGTTGTCTTTTTGTTGTTGAGCTTGAGTTGCGGCCAATTGAGCAACAATGGATAATAGGGATGGTTCCTCTTGGCTAGGCCTCTCGTCGTTTCTTTGGTAAGGAGCTTGTAATTGTTTCCTTGGTGGGAATCCCGGAGGTGTAGGCCTTGGCTCATTGTTGATGGGTGCTCTCCTCGGAAAGTTTGGGTCTTCATGGAACCTTACATGTTGAGGAGGGTTCCTTGGTTGGTAGGGAGGATTTCTCGGTTGATACCCACTTGATTGAGGTGGCACATAAGCTCTCTCTTGATTCCTCACAAGATAGTTAACATCTTCAAATTCATCCGCATGTTTGGCGGTGCAAGAATCTTCGTCATGCGACGGGTTAGCGCATATGCTACAAGCTTGCGGATGTTCTCTTCTCTTGTTCAAGTTCATGTTCCCAAGAGATTGTGCCAAGGAATTTACCGTCTTTGCAAGGGAGTTGAAATCTTCCTTTTTCACGGCTTTAGAGGTTTCCTCCTTGCTCTTTTTCTTCAAGTGGTTCCTTTCACCACCCCATTGATGCGAATTTCGTGCAATCTTTTCGATGATCTTGAAACCATCGGTAGCCGTTAAGTCCATCATCGCTCCATTACTCGCATGGTCCATATGGTTCCTTGCATCTTGGTCCATTCCATCGTAGAAGCTTTGCAATAATTGCCACTTGTTGAATCCATGATGAGGGCAATCTCTTTGAAGCTATTTGAAGCGCTCATAAGCCTCATAGAAGGTTTCGTCGTCCCGTTGAGTAAATTGGTTGATTCTATCCCGAATCTTTTTTGTCTTGGCGGGAGGGAAATATTGGATTAAAAAGGCTTGTGCTAGTCCCTCCCAAGTATTGAATGTATCCGGTTCATGACTCATCAACCAATCTTTAGATTTCCCGGAAAGTGAGAACGGAAAAACCTTCATATATACCCACTCTTGTTGGATGCCCGGCATCTTGTATGTGCGGCATAGCTCCGTAAATTGGGCCAAATGGGCATTTGGGTTCCCATATCCGTCGAATTGATGTGCGGCCACCATATGGAGGAGGGCGGATTTGATTTCAAACTCTTGGTCTTCTCCCCCCGGTAAGCAAATTGGGGAACCATAATGTCCAATGGTTGGAGCGATGTATGCCCCAACCGGTCTTTCTTCTTCCTCTTGCGGAAGAGGAGCATTTCCTTGCCTTCTAGGATTTTGTGGATCCATATTTCCCGGTTGTTCGGCTCGTGTAGGCGAAGGAGTATCCAACTGAGGAGTGTGAAGCTCGTGTGAAGCGGAGGGATGAGAAGTTTGGCTTGTAGTTGAGGTAGAAGCTTGTTCTTGTACTCTCTTGCTCTTTGCTCTAGTTTGCATTCAAACACCTATGAAGCAATCAAAGAGAGCTTTTATAAGTGTGAACTTAAATAGAGACAAACAAGAATAGCACGCACGCAAGCAATTACGACAACTAAATAAAAGAAAAAAAAGTGAAGTAAACTAACTAAAAGTAATACTAATTAGCAATCTAATCTAATGGCAATTCCCCGGCAACGGCGCCATTTTGACGTTGGCATTTTAGGCAAGCAAAATGAAGTGCTATTCTAGTCACGCAAATATCAAACAATATTTATAACCGAGTGACCTCGGATCGAACCCAAGGGAAAAGCTTAGACGAATTGACAACTAATCAATGCTACTAATGTAAGTCTACGGTTTTTGGGGGGGAATATGTCCTCCTATAGAGGTATCTCTAGCAAGCACTAAAGATAAATGATATTCTTGAGTTCTACTTAATGAATAAAAAGGGTGACTAGGGATTCAACTTCTCTCCTAGGATATGAGGAAATGAAATAACTCACTAATACATGCATGAACTACATTTGGTTGATAAAAGCAAGGCTAATGCATCGTCCGCTAGGTTCAACTCTCGCTCCTTCCCTAGAATGGAGAGGATACATAAATGACATGGTTCTCAAACTCTCATTCTATTGAACCGTGTAGAATATGAGTCCCATAACCGCACCCTCTCGGTCTATTGGCCGGTTACTCAAATCCGCTCAAAACTTAGCCTAATGTCAAGAATGCATGTCGCTCTCACGCACAAACACTCCATCTATGATCATACAATAGCTATGAAACATCCTAAGTTCAACTCTCGCTCCTTCCTTAGGGGTTCTAACCAAGCATACTCACTTAAGCATTTCGTCAAACACTTGGTGTGCATACAATGAATACATAGCTAGGGCACAATATAATCAAACCAAACTTCATTCAATGCAACAACAATAGTGTTCTACATCATATCCAATCCTAGGGGATCCATTTAATCCCCAACCACAAAAGTAACTACTCACTCATAATGAGTGTGTACAAAAACATGACAACTAAGGGAAGCATAAATGTAAATATAAAGCTAGGGTTTAGAAGAGGATGATGTAGAATCTTCAATCCAAGCTTCAATCTTCCATCAAGCTTGATCTTCCTTGAGTTTTTGTCGCCTAGGGTTGCAAAAAGTGGAAACTTGTCGTCTAGGGTTGAGAGAAAAAGCAAGCTCTCTTTCTTTACTTCTATCTCCTTCTATTTATACTCTTTGAAGTTTTCCACAAAGTGACCGAAGTGACCGAATCACTTGATTCGGTCAATGTCCATGTGATTCGGTCGAAGCTTTTGTTCGGTGGTGTTTTGAGTTTGGGCGAATCAATTATCTTGGCCGAATCACCTTTGATTCGGTCAAACGTCTTTGTTTTGATACGGTCAAATGTCTTGTGGAGCTAAAATGATTCGGGCAAAACTGACTCGGGCGAGTCAACTTTCCAGAGAGTTCCAATTTGCCCGAGTGCTTTGATCCGGGCGAGTCAACTAGTCCAGGCCGAATCACCATTGATTCGGTCACACCCATTATGTGATTCGGTCAAATCTTCAGGACTTCCCCGAATCAGGTCAATTCGTGCAGCTGAGGGTGATTCGGTCAGGCTGGTGGGCAAATCACTTCTGCAGTTTGCTCAGCTTTTCTTCTTTTGATCTCCATCGACCGGAATTCGCCTAGATTTTCTTCGGTCCACTTCGTATTGCGAGATACATAATTTTAACCTGAAATGGACGAAGAAATCATCAAATGGCTTTATGGAATTGCGGAACAAACAAGAAGTAAGGGAAAAATGTGGACAAATATAAGGTTATTTGTCCGCTCATCAAACATCAAGCGAAGTTGATAGCGGTTGCTCAGGACATAAGACTGGAGAAAGATCGTTTCTGAAGAATGTAACACCCTGCTCAGAACAACTGGTAAAGTTCGGAAACGAATTGAAGGGAAGAGTTCTGGGAAAATGAACTCTGGCAGTCAAAGGGCTACCCAAGTTAAAAAAATGTAATGCTAGTAGATGGATTGAAAGCAAATCTCATAAGCATCAGTAAGCTCTGTGACGGTACACATCAGGTAAAATTCACTCAAGACTCTGGTCAAGTTTTAATGAGACTAGAGTGTGTATAATGCAGGGAACCAGATCAAAGAACAACTGTGAAATTCGCACCACCTCTGAGATGCCGACTGTGAACAGGCAGTTGCTACAGCACACGCTTGTTCACCAGACTTTGAAGCAACAAGACACGTCAAGGAACACTGATTTGTTCACCCAGTTCGGCCAACTACCTACGTCTAGGGAGGACTGTACTCCAATCCTCAATCCACTAATATCGAAGGTCTCAAAGTACACTTGGTTACAATCTCCACGCAACCTATGCTACTTAACCTTTAGTGGAAACTAGATCACAATCAGAAAAGGCTCTGACTTGTGTTTGCACAACCTACACTGATATCAATCTAGAATAGCTACTGTCTCCACGAACTCAGCCTATTCTAATTAATACCCAGTTGCTGCAGGTTTGCTATAGCATCTGCTGTAGCACACAGCTGATGCACAATCTGTCCGCGTCACTCCAAAGCCTTCCGTTGAGCAGATCAAACAATTCTACAAGCACTGCACACTCTGGAATACTCCCCCTCACTCAGTGACCTCCTGTCACTAGCGAACAGCCGACCAGACACTTGACCGAGTCGCCCACTCGTCAATTCTTCTGCGGCTTCCCTTGATCAACCAACAAGCACTCGCTGCTCTGAATTGGCTTCCAGATCAAGCAGTGATCAGACTCTGCAAGTCTCGATCACCCTCAGTTCAATCACACAGCTGCACGCGCCTGCGGTGCTCTCGGTGATGGTCGAAGCTCTTCTCACACTTGAATTCCACTCTCTGGTATTCTGCGTATGCTCTCTCTGTATACTCTCAGCTTCAATCACCCTTCCAACTCTCTGAAGGGGCTCCTTTAAATAGGAACACCCAGTTCCATCATTTATATTTTTAGCAATTTCCTCCAAAAAACAATATCTCCTAATTTGTAGGAGATTAGATTTGATTAGCAAATCTAATCTTCTACAAACAAATCTTCTTCTTTATTGGGAATCTCTACTGGAATATTCTCTGATGAATATTTAGAAACTCCCTTGATGCTCGTTGATGAACTGCCAACCCCTTTTTTTGAAGATCCGAATAACTGCTGTACACCACATGCTACAGCTTTCTTAACCAGCTCCTGCTATAGCAGCCGCTTGTTCACTTGTGCTGGTTTTGTCAAACCCTGCCATACTGCATCATCAATCTCCCCCTTGGCATTTTGACAAAACCCTTGGCCACAAATGAACACTTCTACGAACACAAAAAATTAAACTACTTAAAAATAGTTTCAAAGTAAGAGTAAGTGTGGCCACACTCGGCCTTAACATAGCCATGCAGGGCCAGAAAAAAATAAGATTTCTGTTCATTAGTGGCACTGGCTTGCTTCTTACTCTCCCCCTTTTTGGCACAGATGTTAAAGGGGCCTGGCCTTCTTCCTCCGGAAATTCTAAGTCTTTGAGCAGACTTTTGATTTGGCAGCGTCTAGCATCCCTTCTCTTAGCTTCTGCCTCCAATACAAGCAGCTCAGATCTTAGGTGGGTCACAATTCTGGCACGGAGGGCTGCTTGGATAGTCGCGGTAGGGGGAAGTGGTTCCTCTAGAGGGGATGGGTCTGAAGAGGAAACCAAGTGAACGTTGTCGAAATTGCGGTAGTATAAATACTAGTCCAATCACTGTGTTCAAACAATATTTATATCCGAGTGACCTCGAGTCGAACCCAAGAGAAAAGCCTAGATTAGTCTAAAGCTAGCTAGTAATACCTAATGTAAGTCTACTAAATAAAGGGGGGATTTTTTCCTCTAAGTGAGGTATCTCTAGTGAATACTAAAGATAAGATGAAATATGGTCTAAGAGAAAATAATAGCGAAAGCTTAGTGGGAATCCTACTTCACCCCTAGGTCATGCGATTAGCAACACAAAACTTGTCTAAATATGAGTAATTTCGAGTGATGGTTCTAGGCTAAGGTATCAAACATTCTAAATTCAACTCTCGCTCCTTCTCTAGAATGAGAATAATACCTAAATAGTACGGTTCTCAAACTCTCGCTCTATCGAACCGCGTAGAACAAAAGTCTCCTAATCTCAACCTCTCGGTCTATTGATAGTTAACTAAAGTCTCTCAAAATTTAGCCTAGTGGAATGCGTATGTCACTCTCGCACACAAACTCAACCTAAAATAATCATACTTGATCTTCTAAACAACCTAAGTTCAATCTCATTCCATCCCTAGGCGTTCTATCAATTCATACTCACTTAGGTATTTCGTCTGACACTTGGTGTGCACAAAATTGATATGAAGAGAAAGTGATAGAGCCTAGTTATACACATTATTTAGGTCATAACCCTATGCTTGTTTGCAATATTTCATGAGCAAGATTACTCGTTTCCAATGTTTTTTGTATATCAGGTCAGAACGAGTCCTTGAGTCGGATACGGGCAGCGTTCTAGGAGTGAAAGATCAGCCTGAGGAGCTAGCGGCGCAAACAGAAGAAGAAATGGCGAAAGACAGCAGAGGTGCGCTAACCATATGCGCTAGTCAATGCTGTGCGCCAGGCGCAAAGTCCCAGTGACCAGATTTGGAAGTTGCCAAAAGATGAACTTCCTGGGCACTATTTAAACAAAGAAAGTCTAGGGTTTCACAACAACACGGAGAGGCAGCACCACGGCCTCAGAGGAGGCACTGCGCGGCAGAACTGGAAAACACACGGACCTGTTGAGAGGATTTGCGCCAGCCGACTGCGCCAGCCGAGAGAAGACACTGCACGCACTGTTTGCTACCGTTTTCTTGGATTCAGTAGTTGTTATTTACTATTTTATGATGTTTACCACTAGCATGTCTAGCTAAACACTTAGTGTTGGTCGGGCATGAACCTATAATGTATTACCTTTGAGACTTGAGCTTAATGCATAGTTTATTTACTTGTATTAATTCTGTGCGTACTGAGACAGTTAGTTGCATGAGTAGGGGAAGCCTTGAACCGCAAACTTACTTGTGTTGCTCACTTGTCATATGTTAAACTAGTTGCATGCGTAGGGGAAGCCTTGAACCGCAAACTTACCGTGACAATTAGGAGTAACGAGTTAGGGTAAGCAGTTGCTACTGTGACAGGATTCGCAGCTGTTTAGTCTAGTTCTAGGATTAATAGCACATGAACTTTGAACGGAACATGCGCGTGTGTTAGGAAGCCTTTACCGGACACTAACCCAAGTAAACCACAAGCTATAGATGTTTAGAGTCGATGATAAGGAATGCATTCATAGAGGATTGTCTGCCCAGCACTTCTCATAAAGATAGTACTTCATCTCTACTGCTTGCGCACGTCTAGTGCAATTTCCTGCGTTACGATATTCATTGCTACTCGCGCATCGCGCAAAACCCCCAATCACTCACGCAACCCCCGTTTTCTTAAGTGTAGGTTACTGGCTAAGACTCACTGCTTGCTCCCTGTGGAGATCGACCCTTACTTAACCGCTGTACTAGTGGGAGAGGAAGGATTATATTTGACGCGCACGACGACGCGCGATCAGAAAGCAAGAGAATTTTCAACCAAACTTCATTCATATAGATAAAAAGACAAGTCTTGCATTACAATCAAACCTAAGGGATCCATAAGGATCCCAACTACAATGGGACTACTCACTCATGGTGAGCTTGAAACAAAACATGATATTCAAATTGAAATTTATCACCAATTGGATGCAAAAGAGTAGTGGATGAGTAGAGGGTTGATGTAGGATCTCCAATTGCGTGTCTCTTCAATCCTTGACAATTCTCCAACTTCTCCAAGAGCTAATCGCCTAGGGTTTTGACTTCTGGAAGAGAGAGATTCTAATTTTGCATCTCATTCCATTTATACCCTTTGCAAATTTCCAAATTTTACCCGCAGTGCCCGAATCACTTCATTCGAGCAAGGCTTAAAGAAACTGATTCAGACAGGGTGTTCGAATCATTTACTCAGTGCTGTTTCGGGGTGAGCGAATCACTTTGTCCTGGCCGAATCACTTTTTGATTCGGTCAACCCTTATTTGATTCAGTCAAGATCCTTGTAGAGCTAAGGTGATTCGGGCACCTGGGTGAATCACTTTCTGATTCGGCAGTATCATATACTCAGTGATGTCTTCTGCTTGGGCGAATCACTTTTCTTGGCCGAATCACTTTTTGATTCTGTCAACCTCAAATGTGATTCGGTCAAACCACTCAAGTTCTCCCCGAGTCAATTTGATTCGTGCAGCTGAGGTGATTAGGCCTTGCTGGTGGGCAAAATCACTTCTGCTGTCTTGCCCAATTTTGCTGTTTTTGATCTCGATCGACCGGAATTCATCCAGATTTTCTTCGGGCCACTTCGTATCATGTAGTACACATTTTCAACTTGAAATGGACAAAGAAAACATCAAATGACTTTAAAAAATAACGGAACAAACCAGAAGTAAGGGGAAAATTATGGACAAATATAAGGTCATTTGTCCGCTCATCACCAGGAGAGGATCCTCGTGGGCTATGTCCACTGCATGTTTCCCTTTGAAGAGTTTGTGGTTTAATGTAAATACCTACAGCTCCTCGGACAATCCTTCAGTAATCTCACCGAGCTCCGGATGCTGAGAGACCATCATTCCATAAATAAGTGATGGCAGCACAATGGGTTTGCTGGAGGAAGCATTGCCAGCATGAGCAGCCAGCTGGGGGAACATCACACTACCCAAGCTGATTCTTCTCCTTTACCCAATTGAGTGTAAAAGGTTAGCAAAGGATCTACTAACCTTTCCCCTATGAAGCTGGGGATACAGTTTCTAATGCCCAGGTTGTACAATAGGGTATTTTTGGAGGTGAGTTCTGCAGCACTGAGATTTGATCCACCCCAGGACCTACACACTCCTCCCGTGAGAACCCTGGCCAACACCTCTTGCTTGACATTCGTGGGCTCTCTGGCATCACTGTCTATCTCAAAAAATTCATCTATCTTCTCAGGGGTGATTTCTACCTTCTTACACTGCAGCCAACTCTTCCCAAAATCATCTCCTTCTTCCTCACCAAATTTTTCTTCCATGTTGACTATGAATTCCCTAACTAGAGACATATTGAATCTGTAAGGGTAAGTCAGGCACTTGAGAAGGTTTACCTCGGTTAGGAGCTGGATGATTGCTGCAAATTTAAATTTGTCCAGGTCCAATCTCTTCTATGTAACAATGTGCTTTCTCTCTACAGAGCTCCATGATTGAGAGGCATGCCTATTTCTGAACCATACTCCCCTTATGCCTGGACTCCTCTTCTTCACTACTGGTACCAGGGATGACAATTGGAGCTTTTCCTTTGTCAAAAGATGGAGGAGGATGTGCTGCAGCAGTTTCTTATTCAGGAAGATTTGCGTCAACCCCCTCACCTTCTCCTTCGATGCCAGAGACAAGACAAGGGTTCTGCTTGAGCCTTCTTCGAGCACTGCCTCTTCTGTCACAACTATTGCGCTGGTTACAGGCTCCCCGTCAAGGACTAGTCGCCTCCTTTTCTGTGAAGTTCCTCTTTGCGGAGAAGGCGCATTGTGCGACACAGGGAGAGGTGCGGGCTCCCAGACCACCAAGTCTAGCTGTTGAGCAGGCGCTTCATTATGGGACTTAGACCTCCTTTTAGTTCTGCCTTGTCGTACTGCTGCTAGGCTCTTCTTAAGTCCACGAGTCTTCACCATTGTTGGAAGATGCAGAAGGAGCTCGAGCAGGGGAGTATTTGATCTGCGTGTGATTTGGGAAAGATTTCGCCCGAATGTGCCCTAGAAATTTGATTTTACCTGTTGTTTTTCTTTCTTTTTCCAGAAGCACGTGCTCTGCATGTGACTTCCTTTATTTTAGCAACCAAAAGATTTGAACAAGCTTTTCAGGTCCAGGTTGCTATAGCAGCTAGGGGCTGGTCCCCCTATTTCCTAATGCTACCCCCATTGTCTGGTGATTCCTTGTCAGGGTCAGCTGGTTGTTTCTTCATCCATACTTGAGTCGGTCTCTATTTCCACAACTTCTGACAGTCAACTTGCTTGTTTTTCAGTTTGTCACATTTGGGTCTCCACACCAGCGTTTCCTGAGACACTCTTTTGTTTGTCCATTCCAGTTCACTAGTTTCTTCATTCTGACTCTCCATTGCAGTTCTGATTGGCGACGAAGATTTACGCGATTAGCCGAGCTGAGAGACATCTGACAGTGATTGTTAAACTTTGATTTCCTCCCTCTGATATCATCTCTGGTAACCCTTCTGTGTATCTGAGGATTCTTCGGAGTAAAATGTTTTCTTGGAGCACATTTTCCTTCTCCGGCTTTGATACCGATTGAAATTCGCAGCACCTCTGAGATGCAGACTGTGAATAAGCAGTTGCTACAACACACGCTTGTTCACCAGACTCTGAAGCAACAAGACACGTCAAGGAACACTGATTTGTTCACCCAGTTCGGTCAACTTCCTACGTCTGGGGAGGACTGTACTTGAGTCCTCAATCCACTAAGATCAAAGGTCTCAAAGTACACTCGGTTACAATTTCCACGCAACCTATGCTACTTAACCTTTAGTGGAAACTAGATCACAATCCGAACAGTCTCTGACTTGTTTCTGCACAACCTACACTGATATCAATTAAGAATAGCTACTGTCTCCACGAACTCAGCCTATTCTAATTAATACCCAGTTGCTGCAAGTTTGCTATAGCATCTGCTGTAGCACACAGCTGATGCATAATCTGTCCGCGTCACTCCAAAGCCTTCCGCTGAGCCGATCAAAAAATTCCACAAGCGCTGCACACTCTGGAATACTCCCCCTCACTCAGTGACCTCCTGTCACTAGCGAGAATAGCTGACCAGACACTTGACGAGTCGCCCACTCGTCAGTTCTTCTACGGCTTCCCTTGATCAACCAACAAGCACTCGCTGCTCTGAATTGGCTTCCAAATCAAGAAGTGATCAGACACTGCAAGTCTCGATCACCCTCAGTTCAATCACACAGCTCCACGCGCCTGCGGTGCTCTCGGTGATGGTCGAAGCTCTTCTCACACTTGAATTCCACTCTCTGGTATTCTACGTATGCTCTCTCTGTATATTCTCAGCTTCGATTACCCTTCTAACTCTCTGAAGGGCCTCCTTTAAATAAGAACACTCAGTTCCATCATTCACATTTTAAGCAATTTCCTCCAAAGAGCAATATCTCTTAATTTGTAGGAGATTAGATTTGATTGGCAAATCTAATCTTCTACAAACAAATCTTCTTCTTTATCTGGGAATCTCCACTGGAATATTCTCTGCTGAATATTTAGGAACTCCCTTGATGAACTGCCAAGCCCTTTTTCTGAAGATCCGATAACTATTGTAGACCACATGTTACAGCTTCCTGAACCAGCTCCTGCTATAGCAGCCGCTTGTTCAGCCGCTTATTCACTTATGCTGGTTTTGTCAAACACTACCATACTGCATCATCAAACTGCTACTTACTCAAGGTTGGTACGACAACCTCCAGACGTAGGCTGTTGTGCCGAAGTGGGTAACATATCGTGTGCTCTATTTTTAAGTTATGCACTAACTTTTTTCCAGTCAAAACTTGTCCTACAAAGTAACCTTGCAGATTAACTTGAACAAGATTAATCACACACAGATGATTACATAGTAATTTTGCCTTGAGTAACGATCGCTCTTTAATTACCCTCCTTAAGCTGGCTTTGGCTCCTTGACTCCCATTGTGTAACAGCCCCATTTTTATGTGTGTATTCAGTGCAGGTGGACTGCATTTCATCCTAAGGCAGCAGCTAGATGAAATCCCATGTTGGTCAAGATCTTTCACTATGCTTTTGTGGGCCTTTGATTCTTCAAGCTCACTTTCACTTGATCCACAAATTGCACCAAGGGCTTGTTGGATCCACTTAAGTTCTGCCCTATCAGCCATGGATGGATGGTGTTGGCCTTGAAATGTTTGAGTCCCATCATTTCCTGCCCCTTTGAGAATGACCTTTCCCTCAAGGTCAATGGGTGTACCACCGATATTTTGTGATAGTGCGTCTGTGGCTTGGTTCTTCTTTCCCACTTTGTACTAGATTTCAAGATCGTAGTCCAGTAGCTTTGTTAGCCACCGCTGTGCTCCTCGGCCACCAGCCTTTTCTCTAAGAGGTACTTCAAGCTCTTCTGGTCCGTCCGCACTATAAAATGGCACCCCAACAGATATGGCCTCCATTTGTTGACCGAAAACACAATGGCCATCAACTCCCGTTCGTATATGCTCTTCTGCCGGGCTCTAGATGAGAGCACTTGGCTGAAGTAGGCTATAAGGCGTCGGTTCTGCATTACCACCATGCCTAACCCATAGTTCGATGCGTCGATCTCGATTATGAATGGTTCTTTGAAGTTTGTAAGGGCTAGAACCGGCAATTTCGTCATGGCCCTTTGTAACTCCCCAACGGCTTTGCTTGCCTCCTCGTTCCAGTGGAAGGCATCCTTCTTCAGTTGCTCGGCCAGGGCCGGGCTACCTTTCCATAATTCTTGACAAACGTGGGGCAGTAGCTTGTCAGTCCCATCAATCCTCGTAGCTCTCGAAGTGTTTTTGGCTCGGGCCAAATAAGCATTGCTTGAATCTATAGTTTGTCTGCTGAGATGCCATCTTTGGATACAATATGCCCCAAGTATTCAATGCTGCCTTGGCTAAATGAGCTCTTCTTCAGGTTGACCACGAATTGGTTCTCCCTTAGCTCTCCCATCACAGCCTATAAGTGCCCCGCGTGCTCCTCAATGGAACGGTTGTAGACCAAAATATCATACAAAATACAAGTACAAACTTACTTAAGAATGGTTTAAGTACCTGGTTCATAAGTGACTGGAATATAGAGGGGGCATTCATAAGTCCGAAGGGCATAAAAAGAAACTCTATTGACCCTCGTGAGTGCGGAAGGCAGTTTTGTGGGCGTCTCCTTCAACCATGCGGATCTGGTGGTATCCCGACTTCAAGTCAATCTTGGAGAATACCGCTGTCCCGTGAAGCTCATCCAACAACTCGTCAATGACGGGAATCGGAAACTTGTCCACCACGGTTTGCTGGTTGAGTGATAAGTAGTCTACGCAAAAGCGCCAGCTTCCATCTTTCTTATTGATGAAAAGTATAGAGATGGAGAAAGGACTTTTGCTCGGTGATAGAGCCTAGTTATATGCGCTATTTAGATCTTAACACTGTGCTTGTTTGCATTATTTTGTGTACAAGATTACTGGTTTTCGGTATTTTTGTATTTCAGGATGAAACAGGAGCATAAGTCAGATGTGCACTAACGGGCGCTTTTAAAGGGCGCAATGCACGACCTGCGGAGCTAGCAGCGCAAAAGGAGATAGGAGATAGCTGATTCGGACTGCAGTGCGCAAACCAACAGCGCAAAGCGAGTAGCGCAATCAACGTGCGCAGTGAGCCATGCGCAGGATAGCAGAGTTTCTAAATTTTGATCATCATTATCCCTACAAAATCTCCTAGATTTGGGAAGTAGCTAAGATTCTCACAGGCCAAATCTAAGCTTTCCTTGGGCTTCAAGACCAGTATATAAAGAGGAGGGAAGCTAGGGTTTAAAAAGAGATAGATAGAGAGAGAGACATATAGCAGCAGAGACACACGAGCTCCAGGAATTATGCCGCCGAGATTCTGCGCGAACCACCTGCGCCAGCCGAAAACAGCAACCTGCAATTGCGTCGACCTGCTACTTTTCCTTGGCTGCTTTAGTTTTACTTATTATTTCTATGATGTTTACTTCTAGCATGTCTAGCTAAACACCTTGTATCGGTTGGGCATGATTCTATGAAGTATTTCCTTTGAGACTTGTGTTTAATGCTTAGTTCGTCTACTTATATTAATCTATGCACATGGGTGATAATTAGTTGTGCGAATAAGAGAAGCCTTGAACCGCAATCTTATTCTAACTGCCCGTTATTGTATGTTAAACTGGTTGATAACTTGATGGTGACAACTAGGAGTAACACACTAGGATAATCAGCTACTACTGTGATAGGATTCGTAGTTGCTTAGACTAGTTTCAGATATTAATAGCTCATGGACTTTGATCGGAACATGCGTGCACGTTTGGAAGCCTTGATCGGACACTAACTTAAGTAGAACTACACTATAGATGTTTAGAGTCGATGATAAGGGATACATTCATAGAGGATTGTCTTTACCGATACTTTTCATAGTTATAGTACTTAATATCTACTGCCTGCGCACGTATAGTGCAATTCTGCTTTCACTACTGTTCATTCGCGCACCTGCGCAACCCAATCACTCACAACCCCCAATTTCGTAAGTTGTAGGTTGCTAGCGAAAACGAGTCTGCATGCTCCTTGTGGGATCGACCCTGACTTAGCCGTTGTACTAAGTGGAGAAGGAAGGATTAATTTGACGCGTACAACGACGCGCGATCAAATTTTGGCACTGTTGCCGTGGAGCAACACAGATAAGTTTTAACTAGTTCAAGTTTTCTTTTACAATAGTTAGTTATTTCTTTTTTTTATTTTTGGTTGGTGTTTCTGACAGTACGCAATCAACATCAGCCTGCGCAACCTTGAAACGGTTGCGCTGCGCAGTTTATAGTTGCTCACCGACAGGGGGAACAACCTAGTTGTCTTTTAATTTCGTTTTCTTTAAGTTTAGAACAGGGCATGGAGAATAATAGTGTCATCGACGATAACTTAGGGGATAGATAACTGCGCAGCCTGGTTCAGAGAGGAAGTACAACGCGAAGTTGATGCTCGGATGGCCGCTGAAGCAGTGTATAATGCGGAACCCGCGCAGCAGATCGTGCGACGCAGAACAGTGCGCGAGATGTCGGCTCCAATAACAGTCAACCAACCTTGGTTCATAGTACTTCCACCCGATGGGCATTTTGAACTACGGAGCTCACTCATTCATCATATGCCTAAGTTTCATGGGATGAACAACGAGAACCCGGTCAAGCATGTGCGTAAATTCCTAGTTATCTGCGAGAACATGAAGTCCGATGGGGAGAGTGAAGAAGCGCTGAAGCTGAAGGCGTTCCCTTTTTCATTGTGTGATACAGCCAGGCATTGGCTGATGAGCTTACCAGCAGGATCTATTCGCACATGGGAGCAGCTCCAGAAGAAGTTCTTGGATAAGTTCTACCCCGCAGCTAAGATCGCGCTACTCAGGAGGGAATTGGCCGCGCCTAGGCAGGGCGTAGGAGAGTCACTATCAGAATACTATGAGCATTTTAGGGAGCTGGAAGCCAACTGCTATAATCATGGCCTGCCACAAAATGTGCTGATAGAGAATTTCCTGAACGGGCTACAACCGATGGAACTTAGATTATTGAATGCATGCGCAGGCGGTGACATATGTAACATGTACCCGGAGGATGTCTGGCAGATGATAGAGGATTCTGCTGGACAGGTGAGGCATCAATTGACGCTCGAGAACAGTCGTGCGCGTGCTGTGCATCAGGTGGATTCCAGTGCTGAAATAAAGGAGAGGAAAACCATGCTACAGAAGCTGATGAGTGCGCAAGGCACGCAACCAGTTGTGCCGAAGGCATGCGAATTCTGTACGTCCACTGAGCACAAAACCGACGCATGTCCCACACTTTTTGAGGAATCAGGGGATGTAAATGCTCTAGGAGGATGGGACAATAGAGGACCGCAGAGGCAGAATCAGCCGCGCTTTGGACTAGCCACAAATGGATTCAGATGGAAGGAAGACAGCAATCTCCAAAGACAGCCCGTAGAATATCGCACACCACAGCAGGCGCAGCAAGTATACAATCCACCGCACCGCCGCAATGACGCACCAGCACAGAATAACCAGCAACCGCGGCGCTCCTTAGAAGACATAGTGGGTCAGTTAGCAGACACTGTGCGCAAGAATGTTGAAAAGTATGACAAGAGGTTCGAGTCAATTGAGAAGCAGTTGTCGCAGATTGCTACCACGGTTTATGAGCTGAAAAAGAGCGATGGCAACCTACCTTCGCAAGTGATTCAAAACCCTAAGGGAGGAGTTAACGCCGTAACGTTGAGGACTGGGCGAACAGTTGGGACAGCTCCGACCGCGTAGGTGCCCGCGTAGCCAGTTGCGCAACCTCCAGAGCCAGCACAGCCATATGCGCAACCAGCTGCGCAAACTACAAACCAACAAGGGGTGGCGCCAGGTATGATACAATAAGGAGAAAAGAGTATCAATCGTACTAACGCACTTGCACCTTTTCCTGTGCAGGCACCTTTAGCAAGGAAGGAGGGGCTAGACAAGGAGCTGTATGAATTATTTAGTACGATGGAAATAAACATTCCCCTGATTGAGGCAGTTCGGCAGATCCCTAGATACGCCAAGTTCTTGAAGGAGTTGTGCACAAACAAGAGGAGGAAAGGCGAGTGCGCACAAGTAATGCTTAACGCGCATGCATCAGCAATTGTGCAACACAAGGTACCACCTAAATGCCGGGATCCAGGTACGGTCACCATACCGTCCACCTTAGGTAAGACCACGGTAAGCAACTACATGATTGATCTCGGTGCATCTATAAATGTGCTTCCTTACTCCTTGTATGTGTCATTGCACCTTGGTCCACTAAAGCCTGCAGGTCTCACCATCCAATTAGCAGATCCGCCGTGCAAACAACCGTCGGGCATGATAGAGGACGTTCTCGTCCAAGTGGGAGAACTGGTTTTCCCAGCAGATTTCTACGTCTTGGAAATGGAGGGTGAGCCGAGCAAGGGAAGCACGCAAATCCTACTGGGCAGACCATTTCTGATGACAGCACACACAAAGATAGACGTGTGGAAAGGTACGCTCTCAATGGAGGTAGATGGCGAGGAGATTCACTTTAACATTTTTAAAGGGATGCAGCATCCTCATGAGGACGCCACAGTGCACGCGTTAGATAGTATGGACGACTTGGTTGCGCATGCGCAACAGGGGTGCCTGTGCCCCTGACACAGACAGAGATGGAGGTGCATGATGATGAGCTGAGCGGCACAGAACCAGTGTCCAGGCAGGTATATGATCTGGTTAATGTTTGCGCTACTAATAAAATCCTACCTTCCATTGATTAGGCACCCAAAGTTGAGCTGAAGCAATTGCCCGAGCACTTAAAGTACATCTTCCTGGGCAATAAGGACACCCTGCCTGTCATTATAAAGAAAGGATTAGAGGAGGAGTAGGAGGCGCGATTACAGGAGGTGTTGCGCAAGAACCAGCGCGCTATAGGATGGACATTAGCTGACCTGTGCGGAGTAAGCCCTGATGTGTGTATGCACAGAATTCTGCTGGAAAATGATGCCAAACCATCCAGGGAACCTCAGCGTAGACTGAATCCAATTATGATGGAGGTAGTGCAGAAGGAGATCCTGAAGCTGCTTGACGCAGGAGTAATATACCCGATCTCAGTCAGTAAGTGGGTAAGTCCAGTGCACGTTGTGCCCAACAAAGGAGGCATCACAGTAGAGGAAAATGCGCAGGGCGAGCTAGTTCCCAAGCGCATACAGACTGGATGGCGCATGTGTATTGACTACAGGAAGCTAAACGCAGTCACGCGCAAGGATCACTTCCCGCTACCGTTCATGGACCAGATGCTCAACCGTTTGGCAGAGAAACCGCACTTTTGCTTCCTGGACGGTTACTCAGGGTACATTCAGATACCTATAGCTGCGGAGGATCAGGAGAAGACAACCTTTACCTGCCCATTCGGTACCTTTGCTTTCCGGCGCATGTCGTTTGGGCTGTGTAGTGCGCCAGGTACGTTCCAACGCTTAGTTATGAGCATTTTCTCTGATATGATTGGTTTATGTATAGAGGTATTTATGGATGACTTTACTGTGTATGGTGAGACTTTTGATGCATGTTTGGATAATCTTGATAGGGTCTTAGCGCGCTGCATTACCAAGAACCTGGTTCTCAATTATGAAAAATGTCACTTTATGGTATCACATGAAGTAGTACTAGAACATATTGTCTCACAGGAAGGAATTAAGGTTGATAAAGCAAAAATAGATCTTATCTCAAATCTGCCTTATTCCAATAATGTGCGCGACGTTAAGTCGTTTCTTGGGCATGCAGGGTTCTACAGGCGTTTTATAAAAGATTTTTCTAAAATATGTATTCCATTGTCTAACCTCCTTCAAAAGGATGTGTGCTTTGAGTTCACTGATGAGTGCAGGAATGCTTTTGATAAGTTGAAGGATGCGCTGACCAGTGCGCGAGTGATGCGCGCACCAGACTGGAACTTACCCTTTGAGCTGATGTGTGATGCAAGTGACTACGCCGTAGGCGCAGTATTAGGTCAGCGCGTGGATAATAGGCCGCACGTTATCTATTATGCGTCGCGGACACTGGACACTGCGCAGAGGAACTACACCACGACTGAAAAGGAACTTCTGGCAATCGTATTTGCGCTGGAGAAGTTCCGCGCATATGTTCTGAGCGCTAGAGTCATTGTCTACACTGACCACACTGCTATCTGTTACCTGATGTCCAAGAAAGAGACTAAGCCGCCCTTGATGCGCTGGTTGCTTCTGCTCCAAGAGTTCGATTTTAGAGATCAAGGATAAAAAGGGAACGGAAAACACTGTTGCTGATCACCTAAGCAGGATAGTGAAGGAAGAGGAGCCAGGACAGATCACGGAGACATTCCATGACGAGCACCTGATGGCGCTGAACGGTAAGGTACCATGGTATGCGCATATTGCAAATTACCTGGTCACAGGTGCGTTTCCCCCTCAGTTCACTAAAGCTCAATGCATGAAGTTGAAACTTGAGTCTAAAGTAATGGAATTAAACCCAAGACAATTCCAAAAAGAAAAACTTCAATCATTTTTTTTATTTGATTTGAAAGGGAAAAAGAGAGGTAATATCTATCTCTAATATAGTAATAATATAGTAATCGGAATTACCCGTGAATCTCAATGACTAATAATTGGCAATTGATCTGTTAAGAAACTATATAATACATGGAATCCTATAGAAAGAGTTCCTTTTTGAATTCGTCAGTCAATTAATTTCAAATAAGTCGTATCTTGCTCAGCCCAATTAAAAGGCCTAAAGTGATAGTTAAAGCTAGTAAAAAACTGAAATAACCTGTTATAGTAAGCATAAAAGAGCTAAATTAAATCAAATCTATTTTTTATACATATGTATAGAAAGCATTTACCTAAATTTACCTCTTTGATTGAAAGTTTTTGAGTCATTCAATCATTAAGACTAACAAGGATAGAGTGACAGAGATAGAATAAGAAATTGATTCATCATCTATAACATCTACTCATGCTCATTTCACGATTTCGATTCAAGAGATTCATTAGTCAACTCATGAGTAAACAAATTATTATAAATAATAAGAATTGTGCTATGTAACTGCATTCAAAAAAGAAACGTTTTTTGAATAATTATGAAATCAAATTGGAAACGGGTTTTTGTTAAGATAACACTCTTTTTTTTACTCGTTAGATTCAATAATGTGCCCATCCAGATAATATCTTGAATGTGAAAAAATATTGCACAATCAGATTATTCGAAAAGATAAACTCTTTTTGGATTCCAACTAGATTCTAAGACCAGTACTTTGAATCATAGAACTCTAATGAAAAATAAACGTATTCGTTCTGTAGCGGATCTTTTACAAGATCAATTTGGATTGGCTCTGGCTCGTTTAGAAAATGTGCCTCGGGGAACTATATGTGGGGCAATTAGACATAAATTGATACCGACTCCTCAGAATTTGGTAACTTCGACTCCATTAACAACCACTTTTGAATCTTTTTTCGGCTTACACCCATTATCTCAAGTTTTGGATCGAACTAATCCATTGACACAAATAGTTCATGGTCAAAAATTGAGTTATTTGGGCCCTGGAGGATTAACAGGGCGAACAGCTAGTTTTCGGATACGAGATATCCATCCTAGTCACTATGGACGCATTTGCCCAATCGACACGTCTGAAGGAATCAATGTTGGGCTTATTGGATCTTTAGCAATTCATGCAAAAATTGGTCATTGGGGATCTCTCGAAAGCCCATTTTATGAAATTTATGAAAAATAAAAAAAGGTACGAATGCGTTATTTATCACCAAGTAGAGATGAATATTATATGGTAGCGGCGGGAAATTCTTTGTCGCTGAATCCGGGTATTCAAGAGGAACAAGTTGTTCCAGCTCGATACCGTCAAGAATTCCTGACTATATTACGTTTGGGATGATCCGTACATGCTTAGAATAGGCCCTGATCAAATCTTGAGGCGATGTGTGCTTGATCATGAGAAGAGCTCTATTTTAAGGTTTTGTCATGCGCACGCGTGCGGAGGACACTTTGGTCCAAAGCACACGAGCAGGAAAATCCTAGATTGCGGTTTTTATTGGCCGCACTTATTTAGTGACTCATATAACCACTGCAGGGCTTGTGACAGGTGTCAGCGAATAGGAAATATATCAGCGCGCAACGAGATGCCACAGATGCCAATATTGGTAGACGAAGTGTTCGACTTGTGGGAAATTGACTTCATGGGGCCGTTTCCTCCATCTTGTGGATACGAGTACATACTAGTTGCGGTGGATTATGTCTCGAAATGGGTCGAAGCTAAAGCCACGTGCAAGGATGATGGTAAAACGGTTGTTGAGTTTTTAAGGACTAACATTTTCTGCAGGTACGGGGTGCCTAAGGCAATAATCAGCGACCAGAGGACGCACTTCTGCAACAGAATAGTGGCGCAGGTACTAAAGCATTATGGAGTGCGCCACAAGACGTCCACTGCATACCATCCTCAAACGAATGGCCAGGCCGAGGTTTCCAACAGAGAGATTAAGCGCATTCTGGAGAAAACCGTGAGACCCATGCACAAAGACTGGAGCCAGCGGCTGGATGATGCACTTTGGGCATATAGGACTGCGCACAAGACACCGATTGGGACTTCACCATTTCGGTTGGTATATGGAAAAGCGTGCCACCTACCGGTTGAGTTGGAACACAAGGCATACTGGGCATTGCGCACTTGCAATCTGAACATCGACGAGGCTGGTAAGGAGCGCGCATTTGAATTAAGCGAACTAGAGGAGCTGCGCCTGGATGCATATGAGGGGCTGCGCGACTACAAAGCACGCACGGAAGCATTTCACGATAAGTACATCCTCAGACGCACCTTCGAGCCAGGAGACCGGGTGCTTTTGTTCTCCTCGCGCTTAAAGTTGATGCCCGGGAAGCTGCGCAGCAAGTGGACGGGACCATACACAGTCACTAAGGTTTTCCTATATGGAACAATCGAGTTAGAGAACGAGCGCAAGCATCGTTTTCAGGTTAATGGGCAAAGAGTAAAGAAATACTTGGGAGAACCTTGGGATGAGGCCACGTGCGAAGCTGATTTGGCGGAACCAGAAATAGAGGATGTGCAGGTTGCTGCGCCAGAGATACAACCTGATGCACCGGAGGGAGAACTGGGAGATACTGCTTATATATCTTCTCCCTCACTGATTAACCTCGTTACTTATGATGTGTCACATGATTTTGGCCACACTGACCACCTATCTGTTCCTTTGCGCAGGACTAAGGAAGACATAGCACGCGCAGATGCACAGGGACGCGCAAGAGCAAGTGTGGGGTGGTCACGTGCGCAAAGTTGAGCAAGTAACGAGGTACTGTTGAGCCAACGACATTAAACAAAGGCACTTGTCGGGAGGTAACCCGACACGTTTTTTTTATTTTTACACTTTTTTTTAGGATTTGAATTTTTAGCTAGTTTAGGACTTAGCAAATTTTTGAGTCACGTAGCAATGCGCGGGTCAGTGCGCAGGACAGATGCGCAGGTCAGAGAGTTTATAAGGACAGAAACTTAGAAAATTCCAGAAATTCTGCAATTTCGACCATTAGAGCTTTCACTTCTTCCAGCCAATCTTTGCCGTCCGACCACCGATTTCGGGGTCCTTTAGTGAGATTTGAAGAGCACGACATCACCTGCGCACTAGGTAACCTCTCATTTTCATTTCGGTCGATTTAGTGAGGGTTTGGTGAAAGAAGCCGACTGAGGAACGTAACCCTAGATTCAAAATCACACCTAGTTAGCGCGCTCCGTTTGGTATTTTCGTTGCTGGGTTTTGTTGACAAGAGTGAGGGGCCCATTTGGTGAAGATTTGAGGGTATAATTCGGAGTCCTGATTTTGGGGTACTTAGTGGAGCGTTGACTAAAGTTGACCGCAAATTCTTGAGTCGCAAAGATGAGGCCAGCAGAAAACCAGGACACTCCGGCGTCTTTCACAAGGAAATATGACGCCTTCTGGAGATTGGAGATATACGGCACCCCGTGCATCAGCAGAGACTTCCTGCGCGAGGTAGGCTTAGAAGACTTGGTCGCGGAGAAGCTCGCCCAGGCCGGCTGGGAGGCGCTGATGGAAGTGGATAGCTGATTGCGCGTCGTTGTACGCGTCAAATTAATCCTTCCTTCTCCACTTAGTATAGCGGCTAAGTCACGGTCGATCCCACAAGGAGCGTGCAGACTCATCTTAGCTAGCAACCTACAACTTACGAAATTGGGGTTGTGAGTGATTGGGTTGAGCAGGTGCGCGAATGAGCAGTAGTGAAAGTAGAATTGCACGATACGTGCGCAGGTAGTAGATTTTAAGTACTATGACTATGAAAAGTATCGGTACAGAGAATCCTCTATGAATGTATCCCTTATCATCGACTCTAAACATCTATAGTACAGTTCTACTTAAGTCAGTGTCCGATCAAGGCTTCCTAACGTGCGCGCATGTTCCGATCAAAGTCCATGAGCTATCAATTCCTGAAACTACTCTAAGCAGCTACGAATCCTTTCACAGTAGCAGCTGATTATCCTAGTGCGTTACTCCTAGTTGTCACCGTCAAGCTATCAACTAGTTTAACATACAATAATGAGCAGTTAGAACAAGATTGCGGTTCAAGGCTTCTCTTATTCGCACAACTAATTATCACCCATATGCATAGAATTAATATAAGTAGACGAACTAAGCATTAAGCACAAGTCTCAAAGGAAATACTTCATAGAATCATGCCCAACAGATACAAAGTGTTTAGCTAGACATGCTAGAAACAAAAATCATAGAAATAATAATTAAAACTAAGGCAGCAAGAGAAAAGTAGCAGGTCGGCGCAAGTGCAGATCGCTATTCTCGGCTGGCGCAAGTGGTTCGCGCAGAATCTGGGCTGGAGTAGTTCGTGTGATTTTGCTGCTGTGTGTCCTTCTCTCTATATGCTCTCTCTCTCTCTCTCTCAAACCCTAGCTTCCCTCCTCTTATATAGTGGTCTTGAAGCCCAAGGAATGCTTAGATTTGACCCGAGAGAATTTTTGGCAACTTCCCAAATCTAGGAGATCAATATTTAGAAACTCTACTATCTTGTGCACGCTGATTGCGCTACTTGCTTCGCGCAGTCGGTTTGTGCACTGTAGTCCGAATCAGCTATCTCCTTTTTGCGCTGCTAGCTCCGCAGGTCGTGCATTGCGCTCTAAAAATGACCCTTAGCGCACATCTGACTTATGCTCCTGTTTATCCTGAAATACAAAAATACCAAAAACCAGTAATCTTGTACACAAAATAATGCAAACAAGCACAGTGTTAAGATCTAAATAGCGCATATAACTAGGCTCTATCAATAGCGCAGCTGACAAGGAGGACACTTGTGAGTTTCTGGCATCACTAAAGATCGCTGACTTAGAGATCCGTTACCGATACCGAGGGGTGTGGTACGTAGCATCGGCCAAGAAGCTGAAGCGCACCCTGTAATGTGACAAGGTGCGCGAGCAGGACGTGGATACGCACACCAACCAGGAAGCATGGCGCGAGATGGCGTCGGGCAAACCATTTGCCGCTGGGCGCAGTAGAGGACGTGAGCTGCGCGACCCTTGGATGTACAATCTGTGGCGCATGGTCGCTTTACGCAGTCGTTGGGCGCTACAATGGTGCGCCAAAGGTCAGCCTACTTGACATGGACGTGCTCAAGGGGTTGTATTACGGGAAGAAGGTGAGGTTTGTGTCAGATATGGTGGTGCATTGGGAGCGGCTCAGCACCAAGGGCCCGCTCACGTGCGGGGGTATGATCACGCATTTGCTGCGCGGGCTGCAAGGAGAGCCAGAAGTGCCCGAGCACACGGTTGTTCCAGCCGTCCCTCTAGACCGCACATAGATGCTGTAGTACCGAGCGGTAACTGCTAAGGAAGATGGGTCACAGGAGTGGTGTTACCGGCTGCAGGCTCCTAGGGCACCGAGGCACGCAGCAATCAGAAGAGCGCCAGCAGAAAGTAGTGCGCAGCAAGAGGAAGCTGCTGATGATGACGAGATGGAGCATATGGAGGCACCAGTCGCCAGCCAGCTAGGCGCATGAGGATACGCGCACAGACTGGAGCGCACGCGCGGGCGAGTGGGTCGACAGGGGAAGTTGTGACCATTGACATCAAAGATTCTCCCCCGCGCGCACAGGCGAAGCGGCGCAGACAGGATGCTGAGGAGGCGCCAGCATAGCAGCGCATGATGTTTAACGTCATGCGCGTGCTGGAGTACTTGGCCCCCAAGGGGGGCGATTTAAGCATCAGTCCACCATCTGGGTGGAAATTTGGAGAACCCATTCCCCCTCTTCTCAGTCTGCGCAGGCCACCTCCAGGGTCATCCATAGAGCAGCACGAGCCAGCCAGTTCTCCCACGCAGTCACCGGTACAATCCTCAGTGCGCACCCCAGTCATAGACCTTGCTGCAAATGCCATATGAGCCCCCTGCGCAACCCTCTGCATAGATGATCAAATCGCCCTCTAAGGTCACCCCCATCAAAGAGTTAAGTTCAGATTCGATATGGGAAACTAACTCAGAGAAGGAGCCTACAAACCAGCCCGCGGCAATTTCAGTTGCACAACCACCCTCCAGCTCTGAGTGTGAGACAGATTCCGTGGACGAGGAGGCACAAGGGTCTGTGAAGGACTCCAGCTAAGAGGATTTCTAAGGATGCGCAGATGGCTAGGCGCACATAATTTCGGGTTGTCCTTTCCTTTTGAAGGCTATCACTGGATGTTATTTTCCTATTCTGTGTTGGATATTTTGTGAACTCCTGACCTTATTTCTTTTGCTGCGTTGACTATGTTTTTCATTTTCGTGATGCACTTTACTTTTAGTTAGTAGTTGTCCTAGTAGCATGCATAAGTGCGCTCTCCGTTGCGCTTGAGCATGAGTCATGGGACACGTCTTTATTTAAGTGTGGGGGGGGGGGGGGGGGGGTTACATTTTCATTTCATATTTATCATTGTAGTTTAGCTTAGTTAAAGGAAATAGTATCGGTTGTGCGCTTGTGTGCGGATTGCGCACACCTTTTTAGTATAAGTTTTTTCAATTTTTGTCTTTTTTAGTTGGGATATACAGGGGATGTGGAGTTGACAGAAAAAGCTCTAGAGAGGCGGTTAGTCGTTTTTACTTCGAGATTAAGGTACATGGCTAAAAGCTCTAGTGGAGGCTGGTGCTTCGCATCCTTCGGAACAATAGAGCGCGCTCAGCCACGTAGATGCCAAAGGCGAATACTCCATATTAACGCATGGGCAAGTCCAAAAGTAAAAAAATCGTCAAGGACGAAAGGCTTGAGTTCCCAAGAAGCGCGCGAATGAATCACGCACCTGAAGAAGCTTGCGCGATTATCCATGTACCAGAAATCGGAGTAGAGACCGACAACCAGGAGCCTATGGAGAGCTATCTCCCAATCATCCAAATTAAATTGCATCCTGGCTGAGAGGTAACAAATTTCGAAGTTATTATATTAAAATTGTTGAGGGTATGTGCGCGAAGGTGATAGAGCAATGCAGGGTGAACCGATGTGCAGATCGCGCATGAGTGCAAGGCTATGCGCTAGACTTCAGAGAGGTAATTGTATCTGTGCTTAAGTACTTGTTCGGGATGAACAGGGGCAAGTGTGGGGGACTTGATAGAGCCTAGTTATATGCGCTATTTAGATCTTAACACTGTGCTTGTTTGCATTATTTTGTGTACAAGATTACTGGTTTTCGGTATTTTTGTATTTCAGGATGAAACAGGAGAATAAGTCAGATGTGCACTAACGGGCGCTTTTAAAGGGCGCAATGCACGACC
Organism: Umbilicus rupestris; assembly: GCA_963678935.1. Taxonomy (NCBI): domain Eukaryota; kingdom Viridiplantae; phylum Streptophyta; class Magnoliopsida; order Saxifragales; family Crassulaceae; genus Umbilicus; species Umbilicus rupestris. The sequence continues at coordinate 9,393,100 of OY787618.1, forward strand.
TGCGAAGCTAGCAGCGCAAAAGGAGATAGGAGATAGCTGATTCGGACTGCAGTGCGCAAACCAACTGCGCAAAGCGAGTAGCGCAATCAACGTGCTCAGTGAGCCATGCGCAGGATAGCAGAGTTTCTAAATTTTGATCATCATTATCCCTACAAAATCTCCTAGATTTGGGAAGTAGCTAAGATTCTCACGGGCCAAATCTAAGCTTTCCTTGGGCTTCAAGACCAGTATACAAAGAGGAGGGAAGCTAGGGTTTAAAAAGAGATAGATAGAGAGAGAGAGATAAAGCAGCAGAGACACACGAGCTCCAGGAGTTCTTCCGCCGAGATTCTGGGCGAACCACCTGTGCCAGCCGAAAACAGCAACCTGCAATTGCGCCGACCTGCTACTTTTCCTTGGCTGCTTTAGTTTTACTTATTATTTCTATGATGTTTACTTCTAGCATGTCTAGCTAAACACCTTGTATCGGTTGGGCATGATTCTATGAAGTATTTCCTTTGAGACTTGTGTTTAATGCTTAGTTCGTCTACTTATATTAATTCTTCGCACATGGGTGATAATTAGTTGTGCGAATAAGAGAAGCTTTGAACCGCAATCTTATTCTAACTGCTCGTTATTGTATGTTAAACTGATTGATAACTTGACGGTGACAACTAGGAGTAACACACTAGGATAATCAGCTACTATTGTGATAGGATTCGTAGTTGCTTAGACTAGTTTCAGGAATTAATAGCTCATGGACTTTGATCGGAACATGCGTGCACGTTAGGAATCCTTGATCGGACACTAACTTAAGTAGAACTGCACTATAGATGTTTAGAGTCGATGATAAGGGATACATTCATAGAGGATTGTCTTTACCGATACTTTTCATAGTTATAGTACTTAATATCTACTGCCTGCGCACGTATAGTGCAATTCTGCTTTCACTACTGTTCATTCGCGCACCTGCGCAACCCAATCACTCACCACCCCCAATTTCGTAAGTTGTAGGTTGCTAGCGAAAATGAGTCTGCATGCTCCTTGTGGGATCGACCCTGACTTAGCCGCTGTACTAAGTGGAGAAGGAAGGATTAATTTGACGCGTACAACGACGCGCGATCACTCGGTCTAATATTCCTGCCGCTAGCATCTCTTGGACCTTCTCTTGTCATTCTGTGATTGTGGGTAGCGGTAAAGCCTACTGCTTACCGGTGATGCTCCTTCCTTGAGCACTATGGATTGCTCATGTCCCCTCTTTGGTGGCAGACCCTTGAGTGTTTGGAAAACATCATCAAACTCCTCCAATGCTTTCTTGATTGCCTTGCGTAGGTCCATACTCTAGGTCGCTTGTTCCTCAAGGCAGGCTAAGATGGGGCCCTTGTTGCCTTGGTTCGCTTCCAAGGCCTTTAGCTCCACAAGGAAGCATTCAACAATGGTTTTCTGTCCTCGAATGATGGTCATGAAGAAGGCCTCTGCCTTGCCAAGCCCAGCTTCCCCGGTTAAACATATCTTATTGTCCCCATCTCGGAACTCCATGGGTAGCTACCTCCAATTAGTTTTTATGTCTCCTAAGGACTGCAGCCATTGTACCCTTAGGATTGCGTCCGTCTCCTTGATCTTTAGCGGAAGGAAATCAGCTTGCATCGTGTAGCCTTGGAAACTCAAGGTGAACTCCGAGGCAGAATCCTCGGCTTTCCTTCACTTTGCTGGTGCCAAGTGCGACTTCGAACCCACCTCAGTCCTTGATCTTAATCCCTTCTTCCACCACCAGTCGTTGTGAGATGAAGTTATGGGTTGCACCTGTCCACTAATACTATGACGTCCCTGCTGCCATTGTAGCCTTTTAGCTTCATGGAACGTGCAGTGGTTAACCTCGATACGCTGTTTAGGGACACTTTGCCAGGTTCTTGGTTGAGTCCCTCATCATCCTCTTCGTTCGAACTCAGGTCCTCAATCTCATGCTTGTCCACCAAGATGACTTGCAAAGTTGCTGTCTTGCATCTATGTCCAGGGAAGACTCTCTCGCGACATTTATAGCATTCGCCCTTGGCTTTCCACAATTTCAGCCTCGGTCATGTATTGAAAACTTGGCACCATTGCTTTCTCTTGAGTAGGTTTCTTTCTTCTAGCACGCGCTCCATCGCAGAATTCAGAGGAGACTTTTATCGTCCCTCAAACAGCCCCCGTTGCGGTGGTCCCACACTCCTAGTGGCCCTCTCAGCCACCTTCTCTTTTTCTACAACTTGGGCTAGTAGCATTGCTGATGCAGCGCGTGGGCACAGGGATGATGATGCTTGAACTCGAAACCCTAGGCACGAATTGCAAGCCGTATAGAGAAAACTCTAAATTTTATTAATTCTCAAAAGCCTGTTTCCCTACTTCCTTGGTTCTGTTTATTATATAAACAGAACCTACAAAATATCTATCTAACCAAATCTAAAATTGAAGATAAGGAAATCTACCTAAAAACTAAAATTCAAGATAAGGAAACCTACCTAAAAATATTAATAATTAAAAATAAAATAGTAAACACTCCGGATGGGCCCAGAAGCCCACACGACCTAGTAAGACCCTAGGCCGCTCCCTCTTGCTAACGTGCACCTTAGAGCATACGTAGCGGTCGCCTTCTTCTCGAGCAACCAGCAAGCGATTGCTCCAATTTGTGCCCGCGGTGAATGCTCGGTGAGAAGAAATGCTTGACGAGGAAGAACGTCCTCCGAGGATTGCTCATCGAGGAAGCGAGGGAGAAGTTGTTGGGCGCATCGATCTGGGCAGGGAATGGAGAGATGCGACTGAGGATAAACTGTCCAAAGAAGAAATTGCTCTTCGATTGTCTATTGAATCTCCGGCGCTCGCAGGCTACCCGGTTGCTCTTCGATCTGGGAAGCTTCGTCTTCTCCATTGCTGTGGAATTGTTTTTATCTTTTTTGAAACTTTAAATTATAATATTTGATTTATAATATTTGTTAATTATGTTAATATTTTATATATAATGATTTTATTAGCAGGTAATTACAAAATTATTGATGACAGATTGAATTATATTAGCAATAAAAACATCTTACGATTACATTATGCTTCACCGGTTTCCATATACCAATTATGTTTCACCAAATCATTTAGAAGTTTAGTGTGAAGATAAGCCGAATGAAGATTTGCAAGGCGTTCACCAAATGTTGGAGATTGGTGAGCTCTTTCAACCGGATCATGACGAATTTGATTACCATTCTGATCGGTTGGCCCATCATATACGGTAAAGGCATTGAGTGGATTATGTGGATCTTCGTCTTCAACTTCAACAAAATCCTCCTCAACAAATTCATCCTCGACAATCATGTTATGCAATATAATGCAAGCTAACATAATTGTTTTCAAAACACTTTTCTTGTGACACATACCTGCATGCCGTAATATTGCCTACCGAGATTGTAAAATCCCAAACACCTCTCTACATCTTTCCAATATGATTCTTGTTTTTTTGCAAATAATTTTTTCAGCATCACTTTGAGGATTACGAATTGTTTTCAAAAACCAGGAGTACCTTGGATAGATTCCATCAGCTAAAAAATAAGTGTTGCGAATTCGTGCTTCCATTTACCTTGTATGTCACCTGAGGGGTGAGTCCTCCAAGATAAGGATCGAATATGTCTGATTTGTGCAGGACATTGATATTATTTTGTGATCCGGGCACACCAATGAAACTGTGCCATATCCAAGTATCATATGATGCTACAGCTTCCAAAATAATTGTTGGATGACCCTTACGACCTGAATATGATCCTTGCCATGTCGTCAGACTATTCTTCAATTCCCGATGCATACAATCTATACTTCCTATCATACCTGGAAATCCTTGTTGCTCAGCCCTTCGTAACAGTCGAGTTAGGTCGGCCTCGTTTGGAGAGTGGAGATAGCGACCTTTATAATGTTCAACTTCCTGACGACACCACATCTTGAAACATTTAAGAGTTGTTGATTCTCCCATTCGTGAGATCACGGCACACTGATCTGCACATGAACCGTATGCTAACATTCTTATAGCAGCGGTCACCTTCTGTTCGGGTAGAAGGCCAAGAATTCCAGTGGCATCGCTTCTTTGATGCTAATACACATCATTATTACAAAGTTTAGTGTTTATACGATTAAAGAGAGTACTGCTCATACGATACCTTCTAGGAAAATTGGCCGCTCAATAAAGTTATCATCTACCAGATTCTGCCCCCTTGGCCCCCGTTGTCTAGGACAATTTGGTTGCCGACGAGGTCTTGCCTCTTCCTCTTGAACACCAAGTGTCGCTACGGCTACCACATCCATAACAAAGGAATTACTCATCTCATTCCTTTCAGTCATTCTTTGTTGGGATGCTTGAAACCTCTCATCAAAATCGTATGGATCCATTACGTAGCTATAAGAATGAAGAAAGCAAGAAAAATGAAGTAGACAAGAAGATTGATGGTGTGAGTTTGTAAGATTTGTGAACCTCATTTTATAGAGATTTGGAGGTTATCCTCAATTACACGTGTTTTGTTATAATTGGCCAAAAAACTTATAGCAATCTATATGAATAATAGAGCAATAATTCACTAAAACAAAAAAACAAATTTCAAAAAAATTTATTTCGTGAATAGTAAGAGAAATTTCTCACGGAGAATGTCATGGGTGCGTAAATTGTGTAAAATGTTGTTACTGTTTGATGAATAGTAACAGAAATTCTTCCGAGAGAACTTTCTCATCAAGGAAACGGGTGCGGATGCTGTTAGGATGATCCGTTTCTCCACATAATAAAGTGCCAATCGCTCCAGATCATCCTCTCAAGGGTAGAGAAGATTCACCCTAGAATTTGTGCCCGCGTCCTCGTCCAGGGTAGAAAAGATTCGCCCTCGAAACAAGAATGAATATGTGTTGGCACGCCCATCATGAGTGGCAGCGTGATCATATAGACAAGGACGACCGAGCAACAAATGACAAGCATCCATAAGAACCACATCACAAAAAATCTCATCGTTATAAGTAGGGCCGATCGAGAAAGACACGAGCACACGCTTAGAAACCGTGACATCAGTACCTTTACTAAGCCATGCAATCTTGTATGGCTTCGGATGACTCTCCGTGGACAGCCCCAACTTCGCCACTGCAACCTCCGAAACCACGTTATCGCAACTCCCTGCATCAATGATGAAAGTGCAGACCTTTCCCCCGATCGTGCAAGTGGATTGGAAAAAGTTAATCCACAACCACTCGGACTGCTCAGGAGCGTGATGGGTAAGGAAAGTATGCCTCAACATCATAACAGGTCCAACATCACCTGTTACCCCCTCAATCCCTTCCGTATTATCACCATAATCATCGAAAACTGGGGGACCCTCTGAGGCTGAAACAACAGCATCACTCGCATCATTTCTGAAAAGGCCGTGCGAGCTCGAGGCTGCCTTGCCACACTCTAAAGCACTATGACCGGGTTCGCCACAACTGAACCCCGAAAGCCTCCACTGCCACCTTCTTGGGCAGCCACCGTTTGACTACAAAACTGGTGGGGATGACTCAGAAGGTCGGGGAACCGAAGGGGTAACTACTAGAATAGGGGGTTGTCAAGACTCCGTATTCGAACGCCTCAGCAATTGCATCTCTACCTGGGACGCACGTTGGTGAGCCTCAGACACCGACATCGAATCAAAGTTAAAAGCTCCCTTTCTGAAAATTCTGAAAATGAGAATTCTGCCACAAATTCTGAAAATGCTGGTACAGCTCCCTTTCAAAGTTAAAAACAAGAAATGCAGCTCTGATGTGCTTCCTAAACTTATCCCACCGGGAGATCTTGTCCTTCCCAGCCCGTGCACGAGTCTTCTTCAACTGCTCCCACCAAGCTTGTGCGCAACCCCGCAATCTGATAGCAACCAGTGAAACACGACGGTCCTCCGAAACTTCCTTGAAGTCCAAAATCTCCTCAACATGAGCAAGCCAATTGATGAACTCCTCCATTTTAAGGCTACCATCAAACTAATGAATGTCAACCTTAAACCCGGATTCCCAACGACGGTCATGCCGAACAAATCCTAACGGGTTGGCCTCCTCACCAATACCAGCCGCAACATTGGGACATCTAGCAAGGAGGTCGTCTATCTAATGAGTCACCAAATCCAACTGCCGACGCAACTTAGCGTTATCTCTTACCAGGTCATCATTGATTGTGTTGATCCTCCGATTCTCCTCTTCAAGGGCTGCCTCTTCATACACTACACGCCTTTGTTTAGAAGCCATCTGCGCAAGAACGACTGGAAACTGATACCAATCTGATCCAGCGCGTGTGGGCAAAGGGATGATGATGCTTGAACTCGAAACCCTAGGCACGAATTGTAAGCCGTATAGAGAAAACTCTAAATTTTATTAATTCTCAAAAGTCTGTTTTCCCTACTTCCTTGACTCTGTTTATATAGTAAACAGAATCAACAAATTAGGAAACAAAATATCTATCTAATAAAATCTAAAATTCAAGATAAGAAAACCTACCTAAAAACTAAAATTCAAGATAAGGAAACCTACCTAAAAACATTAATAATTAAAAATAAAATAGTAAACACTCCGGATGGGCCTAGAAGCCCACACTACCCAATCAGACCCTGGGCCGGTCCCTCTTTTAACGTGCACCGTGCACCTTAGGATAATCCGTTTGCAAATCGCTCCGCATCAATTGCATCCTCCAATCCTCTGGGTCAAAAGACTCTAAGCCCTACTCAGATAACCGGCATTAAACCCTTCATGCAATTGCCCATAAGCGCATCGTTGGTCATTACACCAAGTCCCCCGTGAAATTACTAGCGTTGCTGGTGACAGGGTATAATAGGTTGCTATAGCAATCTCTGGGTCACTTTGTGGAATTTCTATGCTTCGGCCGAACCTAATGAACTCGCAAGCTTTCATTACCCTGTTCGGCAATTGCCCACATCTAGGGAGGATTTCACTCCGTCCTCAAGATTTCACTATCTCGGTTCAAGTACAAAGGCTTCCAAAAGTCAGCCAATGCTAGTTTAACCACTACTTCTAACCTAGTCAAATCTATGCTCAGTCTGATCTCACATATTAGCCACACAGTTTAATCCCACAAACTTGATTACACTATCTACACACTTTAGTAATAGATAGCTACAGTTCACAGACTCAGCCTATTCTAAAACAATGTGTTTTATGGATATGGCATTTGTGACAAAGTGGGAGAAGCTGAGTGGAAGAAGAGGCTACAGCATGCTGTGGTACTAGGAGCTAGTACTTGTAAATGAAAACTGACAAAACAAAATGAAAAAACTAGAAGAAGCTATAGCACCCGTTGACGACTGGAGCTGGTATAGATGATCAGAAGGGATCAAGACCAGAACTAGAAGAGGCTATAGCATCCATTGAAGATTCAAGGCTAAAGCATAACGAGAGTTTCATTGTAGCCGATTAATTTGGAGGAGCTCGGAAGAGGTCCAGGTGATTACTGCCGGCGTAGCAATGGCCAGAACGGAGTCCCAATTGATCAAAGATCTTCAGCAGAAGCGCGGATGAAGGGAAACAAGATAAGGTTTCTAAATTCTAATTTAGGAAACCGAATCTCATCAACACCAGGAATCCAGGGGAGGATTCGGAAGGTAGCATTATCGTGTGGGAATCTAGAGGAGGATTCTGAAGGTAGCATTATTTGTTGGGACAAAAGGTGCTAAAGATATATATGCAGGCAGAAACCTAAGCATAGATACACATCGAAGAACACACACACACTGAGCAGAGATCAGAGTTCACGAAAGCAGAGAAATGCTAGAGCGATAGTTGTGTTTTGAGCTAAGGAGTGATCAGGTCTGGTGTAGTCTGATCCTATATTGATTCATGGGAGTCAACTAGAGCGGAGCCTCGTTGACAGGCCGAACGGTTGACAGTCGCCGAGTGCAGCTTGCGCGGACTGTCCCATCGTGCTCCTTGATAGTGGCATGAGGTCATCGAGGGGAGTAGCGCAGAGTGTCCGACTACTCAGCAGAGAGTGCTTGGAGAAGTCCCGGACAGAAGCGACAACAACTTGCGGGAAGAAGTTGCTGCAGCAACATCTGGGTATACTTTGTAATAGGATAGGCTGAGAGTTATAGAACTGCTAGCTATCTATTATTGAAAGTAGAGTACAGTGTAACTAATCTGTGTTGATAGATTGAGCGGAGATTTCTACTAGGTTAGGAGCAGTGGTGTACTCTAACTGAGATAGTGAAATCTTGAGGATCGAGAGTTTTCCTCCCCTAATGCTGTTATTGAACTGGGTGAACAAATCTGTTTGTGTTCTTCAGGTTTGGCAGAACCAAAGCATCAGCAATACAGCGGAAGAAGTTGCTGAAGAAAATTGTGGTATCTCAAAATATCAACAGAGTGCCAATTTCAATGTGTAAGAGGAAGATGATTGATAGAGGCTATTTGTACGCATTATTTAGATCATAACCCTATGCTTGTTTGCAATATTTTATGAGCAGGATTGCTCGTTTCTAGTGTTTTTGTATTACAGGGCAAAACGAGTCCTTGAGTCGGATACGCGCTAACAGGCAGCGTCCTAGGAGTGAGAGATCCGCCTGCGGAGATAGCAGCACAAGCAGAAGAGAAGTTGGTGAGAGTCGGTAGCGGTGCGCTAGCCGAATGCCATGCGCCAGGCGCAAAATCCAGTGACCAGATTTGGAAGTTGCCAAAGGTGAACTTCCTGGGCAATATATAAACGAAGGAAGTCTAGGGTTTCAAGGAGAGAGATATCACAGCCGTCATTGGACAACGCACATCAGAGAGAGATATCACAGCCGTCATTGGACAACGCACATCAGAGAGAGCGGCAACACTGGAAAACACACGGACTTGTTGAGAGGATTTGCGCCAGCCGAGAAGACAATCTGCACGCACTGTTGCTACTGTGTTTCTCAGACATATTAGACCTTATTTACTATTCTATGATGTTTATTACTAGCATGTCTAGCTAAACTCTTAGTGTTGGTCGGGCATGAATCTATGAAGTATTACCTTTGAGACTTGAGCTTAATGCATAGTTTACATACTTGTATTAATCCTGTGCGTACGGAGACAGCTAGTTGCATGAGTAGGGGAAGCCTTGAACCGCAATCTTACTTATGTTGCTTGCTTGTCATATGTTAAACTAGTTGATAGCTTTACGGTGACAACTAGGAGTAACGAGCTAGGGTAAGCAGTTGTTACTGTGACAGGATTCGCAGCTGTTTTAGTCTATGTTCTAAGGATTGATAGCACATGAACTTTGAACGGAACATGCGCACGTGTTAGGAAGCCTTGACCGGACACTAACCCAAGAAAACCACAAATCATAGACATTTAGAGTCGATGATAAGGACTGCGTTCATAGAGGATTGTCTGCCCAATACTTCTCATAGTCATAGTATCTAATCTCTACTGCTTGCGCACGTTTAGTGCAATTTCCTGCGTTACGCTAGCTACTGTTCATTTGCGCATCGCGCACCCCAATCTCACACAACCCCCATTTTTAGTGTAGACGACAGGATTGAAGACTGAACTACTTGCTCCCTGTGGAGATCGACCCTTACTTAACCGCTGTACTGGTGGAAGAGGAAGGATTATATTTGACGCGCACAACGACGCGCGATCAAATTTTGGCGCCGTTGCCGGGGAGCAACACAGCTAAGTCTTTAGTCTGAGTTTTTTTCCTTCTTTATAGTAATTCTTTCAGTTTGTTTTGTTTTCGTTGTTGTTTCTGACAGCGCGCATTCACATCAGCCTGCGCAACCTTGAAACAGTTGCGCTGCACAGATTCTAGTTGCGCACTGACAGCCGCAACAACATTAGTTATCTTTTAATTTCATTTTTCTTGAGATTCGGAACAGGTTATGGAGGATAACAGTGTCGTAGGAGACAACTTGGGGGACAGAACCCCAGAGGAAGCAAGGGCACATAACCGCGCAGCCCTGTTCAGAGAGGAAGTGCAGCGCGAGGTTGAAGCAAGGAGGGCCGCTGAAGTGTATCATGCGCCACCCGTGCAACAAGCCGCGCGACGCAGAACAGTGCGCGAGATGTCGTTCCCTATCACTGTTAACCAGCCATGGTGCATCGTGCTTCCACCAGGCGGTCATTTTGAGCTAAGGAGCTCGCTCATCCATCACATGCCCAAGTTCCACGGGATGAACAATGAAAATCCAGTCAAGCATGTGCGAGAGTTCCTAGTCATTTGCGAGAACATGAAGACCGAAGGGGAGAGTGATGAGGCGCTGAAAATGAAGGCATTCCCATTTTCATTATGTGATACAGCTAAACACTGGCTAATGAATTTACCTGCAGGATCTATTCACACATGGGAGCAGCTGCAGAAGAAATTCCTAGATAAATTCTATCCAGCAGCAAAGATTGCGCTGCTCAGAAGGGAACTGGCCGCGCCAAGGCAGAGCGCAGGGGAGTCTCTGTCAGAATACTATGAACGTTTCAGGGAGCTAGAAGCTAACTGCTACAATCACGGGCTTCCCCAGAATGTGCTGATAGAGAACTTTCTAAATGGACTGCTGCCCATGGAGCTGCGACTACTGAATGCATGCGCAGGAGGGGACATTTGCAACATGTACCCAGAGGATGCGTGGCAGCTGATAGAAGATTCTGCTGAGCAGGTAAGACATCAATTGACGCTTGAAAGTAGCCGTAATCGTTCTGTGCATCAGGTAGAAACAAGCGCTGAGATCAAGGAAATGAAGGCCATGCTACAGAAGCTGATGAGTGCGCACAGCGCACAACCAGTTGCACCAAAGGTATGTGAATTCTGCAGGTCCACTGAGCACAAGACAGACGAATGCCCAACACTTTTCGAAGAGACTGGAGATGTCAATGCTCTTGGAGGATGGGACAACAGAGGACCGCAGAGGCAGAATCAGCCGCGCTTTGGGCTTGCCGCAAATGGATTCAGATGGAAGGAGGAGAACAATTTCCAGAGGCAGCCCACAGATCAGCGCGCACCACAGCAGACGCAACAAGCTGCGCCCTACAATCCGCCGCACCGCCGAAATGACGCACCAGCGCAGAACAACCAACAGCCACGGCGTTCCTTGGAAGACATCATGGGGCAGCTAGCAGATACAGTGCGCAAAAATGACGAGAAATATGACAAAAGGTTCGAGTCCATAGAAAAGCAGCTATCACAAATAGCAACCACGGTGTATGAGCTGAAAAAGAGCGATGGCAACCTGCCTTCGCAAGTGATTCAGAACCCTAAAGGAGGAGTCAATGCAGTGACACTGAGGACTGGGCGCACAGTAGGAACAGAGCAAACCGCACAGGCGCCCGCGCAACCAGTTGCGCAAATCCCGGATCCAGCAGATCAGAATGCGCAACCAGAGCAAGATGCGCAACCGGAAGCGCCAGCCACAGACCAGCAGGGCAAAGCGCAAGGTATGTCTCACTCGAAAAACAAGGACAAAAATTGTACTAACATACCTGCTCCGTTCCTTGTGCAGGCACCACTGGCGAGAAAAGAAGCGCTGGACAAGGAATTATATGAGCTATTCAGCAAGGTGGAAATCAACATACCTCTCATAGAAGCTATTCGACAGATCCCCAGGTATGCGAAGTTTTTAAAAGAGCTGTGCACAAACAAGCGAAGGAAAGGTGAATGCGCACAGGTAATGCTAAATGCGCAGGCCTCAGCGATCGTGCAACAAAAGGTACCACCCAAGTGCCGAGATCCAGGTACATTTACTATCCCATGCACGTTAGGTAAGACCACAGTGAGTAATTGCATGATCGATTTAGGCGCATCCATCAATTTGCTACCTTATTCTCTATATACGACATTGCGCCTTGGACCACTTAAGCCTGCAGGTCTCACCATTCAGCTAGCAGACAGATCGTGCAAACAACCTGTAGGCATGATAGAAGATGTCCTAGTTCGCGTAGGAGAGCTGGTCTTCCCAGCAGATTTTTATGTGCTCGAAATGGAGGGTGAATCAAGCGCCAGCAGTGCGCAAATCCTCCTAGGCAGACCATTTCTGATGACCGCGCGCACGAAGATAGACGTATGGAGGGGCACGCTCTCCATGGAGGTAGATGGCGAAGAAATCCATTTCAACATATTCAAGGGGATGCAGCACCCACATGAGGACGCTACCGTGCACGCGATGGACAACATTGACGATTTAGTCACAGAAGCGCAGTGTGCGAGCGCAACCATAGGACCAGAGCTACTGACACAGGCAGAGCTGGAGGAGCAAGAGGAGGAGCTAAGCAGTGCTGAACCAGCACCCACACAGGTACTTGATATAGTTCATATTTGCACCGCTAACAAAATCTTGCCCTCTATTGAACAGGCACCCAAGATCGAACTGAAGCAACTTCCAGAGCACCTCAAGTACATTTTCTTGGGAGATGAGGACACCCTGCCAGTGATCATCAAGAAGGGATTAGATGAAGAGCAGGAGGCGCGCTTACAACAGGTACTGCGCAGAAACCAGCGCGCTATAGGATGGACTCTTGCTGATCTGCGCGGAGTGAGCCCAGACGTGTGCATGCACAGAATTCTGTTGGAAGATGGTGCCAAACCATCCAGGGAGGCTCAGCGCAGGTTGAATCCAAACATGATGGAGGTAGTGCAAAAGGAAGTCCTGAAATTGCTTAGCGCAGGGGTCATCTACCCAATTTCGGACAGCAAATGGGTCAGCCCGGTGCATGTTGTGCCAAAGAAAGGAGGAATCACAGTGGAAGAGAATGCGCAGGGCGAACTAGTTCCCAAGCGCATTCAAACTGGCTGGCGCATGTGCATCGACTACAGGAAGCTGAACGCTGTCACACGCAAGGACCACTTCCCGTTACCCTTTATGGACCAGATGCTGGATCGCTTAGCAGGTAAGCCTTATTTTTGTTTTCTGGACGGATATTCAGGGTACAACCAGATACCCATAGCTGCGGAGGATCAAGAGAAGACCACATTCACATGCCCGTTCGGTACGTTTGCGTTTCGGCGCATGTCTTTTGGGCTGTGCAACGCGCCAGGTACATTCCAACGCTTAGTCATGAGCATTTTTTCTGATATGATTGGTATATGCATAGAAGTGTTCATGGATGATTTCACTGTATATGGGAGTACCTTTGATGCATGTTTAACTCATCTAGATAAAGTTTTAGCGCGCTGCATCTCTAAGAATTTAGTGCTCAATTACGAAAAATGTCATTTCATGGTCACGCACGGAGTAGTACTAGGACATATCATTTCAGAGGAGGGTATTAAGGTAGACAAGGCTAAAATAGATCTCATTTCTAATCTGCCTTATGCCACCAACGTGCGCGACGTGAAATCATTCTTAGGGCATGCTGGGTTTTACAGGCGTTTTATTAAGGATTTCTCTAAAATTTGTATACCCCTGTCTAACCTGTTGCAAAAAAAATGTGTGTTTCGATTTTACTGATGAGTGCAGGGCGGCGTTCGATAAGCTGAAGGAAGCGCTGACCAGTGCGCCAGTGATGCGCGCACCAGACTGGCCCCTGCCATTTGAGCTGATGTGTGACGCAAGTGATTACGCAGTGGGTGCAGTCTTGGGGCAGCGCGTGGACAAGAAGCCGCACGCCATTTACTATGCATCGCGCACGCTGGACTCTGCGCAGAGGAACTACACCACCACGGAAAAGGAGCTTCTGGCAATTGTATTTGCGCTGGAGAAGTTCCGAGCTTATGTCCTAGGCGCAAGAGTCATCATCTACACTGACCACGCAGCTATCCGCTACCTCATGTCCAAGAAGGAGACCAAGCCGCGCCTGATGCGCTGGGTGCTCCTGCTTCAGGAATTCGACTTGGAGATCAAAGATAAGAAGGGCACGGAAAATACAGTGGCTGATCACCTGAGCAGGATCGTCAAGGAGGAGGAGCCAGGGCAGATCAAGGAGACATTCCCTGACTAGCACCTGATGGCGCTGACAGGTAAGGTACCATGGTATGCGCATATCGCAAATTACCTGGTCACAGGTGCGTTTCCTCCGCATTTCAATAAAACTCAGTGCATGCGATCGAAACATGAGTCCAAGCATTACCTTTGGGAAGATCCTTACATTTTTAGAATAGGTCCAGATCAGATATTAAGGCGTTGCGTTCCTGACCATGAGATTAACTCTGTTTTGATGTTTTGTCATGCGCACGCATGTGGAGGGCACTTTGGTCCCAAGCGCACGAGCAGGAAAATCTTGGACTGCGGATTCTACTGGCCGCACCTATTCAGAGACGCATATGACCATTGCAGAAATTGCGACAGGTGCCAGCGCACAGGAGGAATATCCGCGCGCAACGAGATGCCGCAGACCCCGATTCTGGTGGATGAAGTGTTCGATGTTTGGGGAATCAACTTCATGGGTCCATTTCCCCCATCTGCCGGCTACGAGTACATACTGGTGGCCGTGGATTACGTATCCAAATGGGTCGAAGCTAAGGCCACGCGCAAGGATGATGGTAAGACTGTCGCTGACTTTCTCCGAACTAGCATATTTTGCAGGTATGGAGTACCTAAGGCAGTCATCAGCGACCAGGGGACGCACTTCTGCAACAGGATTGTGGCGCAAGTTTTCAAGCACTATGGGGTGCGCCACAAGACGTCCACCGCTTACCATCCACAAACGAATGGGCAGGCCGAAGTGTCTAACAGAGAAATCAAGCGCATCTTGGAAAAGACTGTGAGGCCATCGCGCAAAGATTGGAGCCAGCGCCTGGATGATGCGCTATGGGCATACCGCACTGCGCATAAGACGCCCATTGGGACATCACCATTTCGGCTGGTCTATGGGAAGGCATGCCAACTGCCAGTAGAGCTCGAGCACAAGGCATATTGGGCCTTGCGTATTTGCAACCTGAACTTGGATGAGGCAGGAAAAGAACGCGCATTTGAGCTGAGTGAACTAGAAGAGCTGCGCCTGGACGCCTATGAGGGACTGCGCGATTACAAGGAGCGCACCAAAGCGTATCATGACAAGCATATCCTCCGGCGCACATTTGAACCAGGAGACCAGGTATTGTTATTTTCATCACGCCTGAAGCTCATGCCTGGAAAGTTGCGCAGCAAGTGGACGGGACCATACACCATCACCAAGGTTTTCCCCTACGGAACAATCGAGTTAGAAGACGGGCACCGGCATCGTTTTCAGGTTAATGGGCAGAGAGTCAAACGGTACTTAGGAGAACCTTGGGATAACACAGCACGCGACATTGAGCTGGCAGAACCAGAGATAATCGATGCGCCAGCTGACGCGCCAGAGGCACCACCAGATGCACCAGAGGGAGAACCGAAGATCATAGCTCACATTTCTTCTCCCTCTGCATCTACCCTCGTTACGCATAATTTATCACATACTGACCTTCCATTTTACCCTTTGCGCAGGACCAATGAGATCGCGACACACACGCTGGCGCAGGAACACTCAGGAGCAAGAGTGGGGGAGGTTGCAGACACATATTTTGGCACGTAACGAGGTACAGTCGAGCCAACGACGTTAAACAAAGGCACTTGTCGGGAGGTAACCCGACACGTTTTATTTCCGCCTATTTTATTTTTTCTGTTTGTTTTGTGTTTTTTGAGTTTTTTTTTTTTTAGCTAGTTTAGGATTTGGTAGTTTTTTGAGTCACACAGTAGTGCGCGGGACCGTGCGCCTAATGCGCAGGTCAGAAGCGCTAGCCAGGGGGGTATATAAGGCAGGACTTAAAAAAAATCCAACACTTTTTCACTCGACCGTTGCACACGAGCTTCCGCCGTCAGACTTCTGCTCGTCGATCAGCGCCCAACCCAGCGTCCGTTTGGAGTGATTCACGGACCGCACAACCGCACACCACCCAGGTAACCTTCCCTCCCCGATTTGAGCAGTTCCGGTTAGGGTTTGCGCAGTGGAGGCAGTTTTTAGGGTTTTGAAATCGCACGGGGGTAGAGTGCGCGGATCAGAGCGGTGTTTAGTGCGTTGTGTCGGCGCGTACTAGGCGTTCGTTCGGTACAAGTTTCGGAGATTTCTGGGCAGTTTCGATTTTGAAAGTTTCTAAGGAGCGTTGACCACAGTTGACCAGAGAACCAGCACAAGATGAGACCTGCCACAGACCAGGAGACCCCAGCTGCGTTCGGCAACAAATATGCCGCGTTCATAAGCCTGGAGATGTACGGGACCCCGTACATCAGCAGAGAGTTCCTGCGCGAGGTAGGACTGGAGGACCTTGTGGCGCAGAGGCTGGCGATCGCAGGCTGGGAGGCGCTGTTGGACCTCAACAGCGCATCTGACCAAGAAGATACGTGTGAGTTTTTGGCATCTCTGGAGGCAGGAGACAGGGAGATCAGGTACAGACACAGGGGTGTCTGGTTCATAGCTTCGGAGAGGAGGCTGAGGCGCGCATTCGGGTCCGCCAAGGTGCGTGAGGAGGAGTTAGACACGCACACTAACCAGGAAGCCTGGAGCGAGATGGCAACTGGGCCAGCATTTGCCGCGGGGCGCAGCAGGGGTCGGGAGCTGCGCGACCCGTGGCTGTTCTACTTGTGGCGCATAGTCGCCTATGCAGTCATTGGCCGTTTCAACGGCGCACCAAAGATCAGCCTCCTGGATTTGGACATTCTGAAGGGGCTGTACTATGGACGGAAGGTGCTATTTATCCTGAACATGGTGCACCACTGGAGCTACGTCAGCATGAAGGGGCCGCTGACTTGCGGAGGAGTCATAACACACCTGCTGCGGGCATTACATGGAGAGCCCGAGGTGCCAGAGCACACTTTGGTGCAGGCTGTCCCTCTAGACCGCGCCCACATGCTGCAGATTAGGGCGGTAGCTCTGAAGGACGATGGCACACTAGAGTGGTGCTACCGCCTGCAGCCGGCCAGAGCGCCGCGACCCAGAGCAGAGAGTAGTGCGCAGGGCGCAGCAGCAGCCGCGCAAGCCATGGAGGAGGATGAAGAACCAGAAGTGCCTCTGGTCAGGCGCCCAAGGACCCGGGCGCAGACTGGAGCGCACCAGAGGGCCCGTGCACCACAAGGGGAGCCAGTGACCATTTCTATCGAGGATTCTCCCCCTCGTGCACGTGCCAAGCGCCCAAGGACTGAGGCTGAGGAGGCGCTCGAGGAAGCAACCGCCGAGCAGCGCATGTTGTTCAACGTCATGCGCGTGCTTGAGTACTTGGCACCCGAGGGGACAGATTTGAATATGAGCCCACCATCAGGGTGGAAATTTGGAGACCCTATTCCCCCTCTCCTCAGCCTGCACCATCCACCTCCTACCCGAACCCCAGCAACCCCAGCAGCCCCGGCAGCCCCAGTCCATCCAGCAGCGCCTTCCCCCGCGCCAGCACCAGAACCAGCGGCCCCAGCAGCAGAGCCCACCCCTGAACCAGCACCGATACCACCACCAGTAGCTTCCCCTGCCCGGCCTTCTATTCCGGAGTCCCCCATAGCCTATCCCAGCGTAGATTCCGATTCCATTTGGGATTCACTTTCCGAGGACGAGCAGCCTGACCCCCTCGCCATAGTGCCACCAGCATCCAGCAACGACTACGTGACTGATTCTTCAGAGGATGAGGCGCTTGGGTCAGTAGCTGCGTCTAGCTCGGGGACCTTCTAAGGCCGCGGGGCAGCAGCATTAGTTTTCTTTAGGGTGGTGTCTTTTAATTTTTGCTGCGTCTTATTGGATATTATGTGCTGCATATTTGTGCCGCATATTTTTTGTGACCCTGTGCTATTGTTTGTGCTGTGTCACTATTTGTTTTTGTTCTCATGTTCTTTATTTTTTGCATTACATGCATGTGTGCGCTCTCCGTGCGCTTGCGCTTGAGTCGTGGGGACACGTCTCTGTTCAAGTGTGGGGGGGCGTTACACTTACATTTCACGTTTTTGAGCATTTTTAGTAGACCTTAGTTTAAACTGAAGAGAATAGTAGCAGCAGTGCGCTAGAGTGCAGGATGCGCATGCGCTCCAGCTTGTTTTGCGCTATCCATATTGCGTGCGCTGCTATCTACTGTTTTAGTATAATTTTTTCGTTTTTTTTTGCTCCTGTTAAGTTGGGATATGCAGGGGATGTGGAGTTGACAGAAATGCTCCAGAAAGGCGGTTAGTCACTTTTGCTTCAAAGGCAAGGTATATGGTCGAGAGCGTTAGTGGAGGCCGGTGCCTCGCAGCCTTCGGGACAAAAGAGCGCGCTCAGTCACGCAGATGCCAAAGGCGAAACACCCAATGCGTGGCGAGGTGGGAAAACAGACCACCTTCTCTCTGGAAATCGAGCTAAGGAAGGCAGGCGCGGATGTAAACGCGTGCGCTGACCGGCGCAGACAGACCAAAGGAGAGAGAGCGGGGCGAGTTCCATAGCTGCTATCCGAAGGCTGAGACTGGAACTGCTCTGGGAATGTAAGAAATTAAAGATAAAGCTGCACAAAAGAAAAATACCAGCAGATGATACACGCTACAAAAGAATCAGCATGCGCACAAACATCAAAATGCGCAAGGACCATAAGGAAATCATCAGAGAGCTCAGGTTCCCAGGAAGTGCGAGGGCAAATCACGCACTGGAAGAAGCTGCGTTATCCACCATATACCTATCTTTGGAGTAGGAGCTGGCAGCCAGGAGCCTAAGAAGAGCTATCTCCCAGCCATCCAAAAATCTTCATCCCGGCTGAGAGGTAATGAATTTCGAAATTATTATATTAGAACTGTTGAAAGCAGTTGTGTGCAGGTGATAGAGCAGTGCGAGTTGAGCAAATTGCGCATTCGCATCAGAGTGCAAGACTGTGCGCTAGACTCCAGAAGAGGTAATTGTATCCGCGCTTCAGTGCTTGTTCGGGACGAACAAGGGGCAAGTGTGGGGGGTTTGATAGAGGCTATTTGTATGCATTATTTAGATCATAACCCTATGCTTGTTTGCAATATTTTATGAGCAGGATTACTCGTTTCTAGTGTTTTTGTATTACAGGGCAAAACGAGTCCTTGAGTCTGATACGCGCTAACAGGCAGCGTCCTAGGAGTGAGAGATCCGCCTGCGGAGATAGCAGCACAAGCAGAAGAGAAGTTGGTGAGAGTCGGTAGCGGTGCGCTAGCCGATGCGCTAGCCGAATGCCATGCGCCAGGCGCAAAATCCAGTGACCAGATTTGGAAGTTGCCAAAGGTGAACTTCCTGGGCAATATATAAACGAAGGAAGTCTAGGGTTTCAAGGAGAGAGATATCACAACCGTCATTGGACAACGCACATCAGAGAGAGATATCACAGCCGTCATTGGACAACGCACATCAGAGAGAGCGGCAACACTGGAAAACACACAGACTTGTTGAGAGGATTTGCGCCAGCCGACTGCGCCAGCCGAGAAGACAATCTGCACGCACTGTTGCTACTGTGTTTCTCAGACATATTAGACCTTATTTACTATTCTATGATGTTTATTACTAGCATGTCTAGCTAAACTCTTAGTGTTGGTCGGGCATGAATCTATGAAGTATTACCTTTGAGACTTGAGCTTAATGCATAGTTTACATACTTGTATTAATCCTGTGCGTACGGAGACAGCTAGTTACATGAGTAGGGGAAGCCTTGAACCGCAATCTTACTTATGTTGCTTTCTTGTCATATGTTAAACTAGTTGATAGCTTTACGGTGACAACTAGGAGTAACGAGCTAGGGTAAGCAGTTGCTACTGTGACAGGATTCGCAGCTGTTTTAGTCTATGTTCTAAGGATTGATAGCACATGAACTTTGAACGGAACATGCGCACGTGTTAGGAAGCCTTGACCGGACACTAACCCAAGAAAACCACAAACCATAGACATTTAGAGTCGATGATAAGGACTGCGTTCATAGAGGATTGTCTGCCCAATACTTCTCATAGTCATAGTATCTAATCTCTATTGCTTGCGCACGTCTAGTGCAATTTCCTGCGTTACGCTAGCTACTGTTCATTTGCGCATCGCGCACCCCAATCTCACACAACCCCCATTTTTAGTGTAGACGACAGGATTGAAGACTGAACTACTTGCTCCCTGTGGAGATCGACCCTTACTTAACCGCTGTACTGGTGGAAGAGGAAGGATTATATTTGACGCGCACAACGACGCGCGATCAAAATTCTAAATTGTTCATTGTCAAAACTCCTCTTCTCTTGAGACTACGCTCCAATTGAAGATCTTAGATCAGACTCTGCTAGTCGTGATCTTCTCTCAGCTTGTGCCCCCACAACTCTACGCTCTAGCCTTTAGCTCTCGCTATTTCCTTATGCGTATCTCTCTATGGTTGTGTGTTTGTGTTGCACTCCCTTATATAACCGAAGCACTGAATGAACATAGCAATCCTAATTCCCTTGGGATTCGCAGCTCTTTCCAACCAACATTGCACATTGGATCATCTCCTAGATTCTTGCAATTTGTTGAGAATTGATTTCCTAAAATAAATTTAGAATCTTATCTTCTTTAATCGATTTTGATCGCTTGATGAAGACTTGATCGCTTGATAAAGACTTCTGATCAACTGAGATCAACTTGGAGACTCCCTAACTTGTTGCGACGCCTTCAGCAACCCTCTAGACACTCTCCGTGCTGAACGGATACTTTGCTCTAGCTCTGAGTCTCCATGGTATGGTATAGCAACTTCTAGTTGTCGGTTGACAGCTTTCGATACTTGCTCCGGCTTCTGTTGCAACTAGTTGCTATACCATCTTCTTACAGTTTGTTTTGTCAACTACAGAAACATGCACTAGCTTCTATTGTCACGGGATGTTGTAGCAGCTTCTTGTGGTTGTTTTGTTTTCTCAAGGATGCCATTACCTTAACATCCTGGATAAGGCCTCAAAACGGTTGCGGTAGGCAGCCACCGTAGTCTCTTGGGTGAGGGCGAAGAACTCCTCGTGTACTCTCCCTCCAAGTTGGCCTTGGAACCTTTCCAGTAAGCTTTCACAGAGATGGGAATGTGATGAAAAGCTGAATGTCAAATTTGCACAGGATTCGTGCCATGTCATTGATGATGATGGGAAGTGTGTTACGAGAGGAAATCGATCATCAAATAATTGCTATTTACTGAGTTCTAACACAGAGCCTGTTGATGTCACTATTTTCTATCTAAGCAGGATGAACTGATTATGTGGCACAAACGGCTGAGTCACTTGAGCCTCAAGGCACTGAGAAAGATATCTAAACATGGTCTGGTGCGAGGAATACCTGAGATAAAGGGAAAGACTGATGTTATGTGTGGAGAATGCAAGATCGGGAAACAAACAAGATCAGCTCATCCAGAAACTTATCAGATTCATACAACTAGAATCCTCAAACTATTACACATGAATCTGATTTGAAATTTCTGTTGCGTTGCTGAAGCGGAGATATAGCTTCTGCTTAAGCACTCTCTGTATCTTTCTGCAGAACGACTCTACTAGAATAAGAAAGACATAGTACGTTTATTCATCCAGTTCAGCAACTTGCCTACGTTTGGGGAGGATGCTCCGATCCACAAGATTCCACTATCACAGTTCGAAGTACAAAGACTCACACCTCTACTTCTCACCTAGCCAAAATCTAACGCTCAGTCTAATCTCCTAGACTAGCAAGCAGTCTGATCTCACAAACTCTCTTTGTGCACTCTACACACTCTCAGTAATAAATAGCTACATTTCTACCTCTCAAACTCAGACTATTCCATTACAGTGTATAGCTCACGGAATGCTTAATCACACTCTTCACCAGAGTTGCTATATCTTCAATCCACGATACTCCAAGATCTCCGGCCAATAGTCGGACCCTCTCATTTCTTCAAACTCAGCCTTAGCTCCCCCTCAATTAATGACACACTCCATCACTGTTGGGTAGCCTCGATCAATGCTTTGCAGCACGCGACAATGCCTGTCCCAGGCTGATCACCGAGCTCTGATTGCCCCTTCAACAAGCAGCGCTCTAGTTGAATTCCGAATCAATCCTGAATCAAACTCCACGAATTATGATTCCCCCCGCGCAACACAAGCCTTTAACTAAATGTATAAAACTCTGCTACCGTGAGTTAATCTCTTCATGTGCTCTTCTTTTGCGCTCCATGATTTCTCTCTCTCATTGTGGGTTGTGTTGTTGCCCTCTGCACTTCTTTTTAAGCACACGCACCCCCCAAAAGCGTCAAGCATCAATATCAGAATCTTACTCCTAGATTCTAGCAAGTTTGTTAAAGATTCTGTTGCCAAATTTGAACCCCTTGGATCTTTATATTTTTGAGCACGTGCTGGCAATTGCTGAGCTCTTGATGACATCTACATACCTCGCTCAGCGTCCCCGATTCCTGCTTGATCAAGTTGGAGCCTCTTAGTGCAACGCCAGGATTCTACTCTAGCTCTAGATCATCACAAAAGTGTTGAAGCAGACTCCCTCTCTTCATTGCTATTTTGCTCTAGCTCTGGATCATCAGGGAGTGCTGAAGCAGAATCTGACTTCTTACCAATCTGTCTCAGCTCTTGTGGTCTAAAAAGTGCTATAGCAGATCATGTCCTCTGTCTTTTGTCTCGGAGTGCTGAAGCATCTTCTTGTGGCTTGTTGCTATTTTATCAATCTTCAGATTGTGCTCTAGCCACCAAATCTTTAGGGAGTGCTTCAGCACTCTCTTAAGCAGTTTTGTCGAGGATGCCATACTTCAATACTATCCCCCTTGGAATTTTGACAAAATCCAAGGACTCTTCTGATCTCAAGCTTTCCCAAGCTTGTCTTCAGGCTTCCAAGGACTCTTCTTATCTCAAGCTATCTCAATCTTATCTTCATACTCTTTCTAGGGCAGCTTTGTTAGTTTCTTCATACAATCTTCGGACGCTTGATGAAGACTTCTGATAACTTGTGATTCACTAGGAAACTCCCTTACTTATTGCGACGCCGGTAATAGTCCTCCGGACGCTCTCTGTGTAGCACTATGTTGATCGACTACTCTGCTATAGCTCTGAGTCTTCATGGTATGCTGATAACATCTTCTGGTAGTTGTCTTCAGACAGCTTGCTTTAGCTTCTGTTGCCACGTATAGAATCTTCTTTCGCTTGTTTTGTCAGTCTTCAGATTGTGCTTCAGCCACCAATCTTAGGGAGTGCTTCAGCAGATTCTCATGCAGTTTTGTCAAAGATGACATAAACTTATCAATCTTCCCCTTGGCATTTTTGACAAAACTAAAGACAAGGCTCCCCTTCTCTCTCGAAGGTCAACTGACAAAACATGTGAAATCATATCAACAAAAATTTCTTCTCTCCCTTTTTATCACAAATGACAAGGGTCCTTGCACATTGTCTTTTGCTGCCATAGTTTGCTTCATCCATTGATCCCATCTGCATATGTCAAAAGCTCTTCTCCTCAGTCTTGGTCATCAGACATGTGGATAATAGAGGTTGCTGTAGCATCCTCTAGTAAATAGCAACCATTAGCAGACTTTGTCCCCTTCATTATGCATCTCCCATCATCACACAACTAGCTTATGCTGCTGAGGGTTGCCTTTAGTCCATCCACGAGCATCACAGTCTTTAGCTTAGGCATACCCTGCACTTGTAGTGTTCCTTTGCTGAGAACTTTTCTTTTTAGCCCCTTTTTCTTTTATTTTAAAACATTCGGACACGTGTCGCTACCTGAGAGGCCATTTTCTTCAACGCTAAAAAAGGCTACAACTTCAAATCACCAGAGAGTGTTTCAGCACTCTGTTCAGCTGTATTTTCTAGAAATAAATTGATTTTTGTTGTGATCTTCATTTCCTCAGTTCATGCTTCAGTGGGGATATCAGCTGCCTATTTTACAACCCAGCACTTTTGAACCTTGTTTCTTTTCACTTCCACCCAGCGCACTTGCCATTTGTTCTCCTCAGATTTTCTCCAGGTTTGAATGGCTGTAGAAGAATGATGATTGCTTCATTTTTTTCTATGTCTCCTTCTCTGAGGGAAAGTATTTTCATCATTCCTGCATGTCTCTTGCACAATAACACGATAGCCAAGGTTTACCTGCTCTGTGTCCACTGGTTCGCATATGTGCTCGAAGGATCCATTGTTTCAACTTGCTGATCATTTGATCTTTTTTGAGTCACCCTGTACTCGATTAGTGTTGGGCACTTCCTTAGTAGATGTCCATTTTGATTACATGCGAAGCATCTCTTCTGCTTTGATCTGGGTTTCCAAGCATGTGACTGATCTAGAGAATGATTCAGCACTCTCTTGGACTTCAACTTTTTGAGCCAGTGCTGGCGATTGCTGAGATCTTAATGACACCTGCATACCTCACTAAGCTTCCTCGATGCCAGCTGGATCAAGCCGGAGCCTCTTAGTGCAACGCCAGGATTCTGCTCTAGCTCTGGATCATCACAGAGTGCTGAAGCAGACTCTGTCCCTTCATTATTATTTTGCTCTAGCTCTGGATTATCAGGGAGTGCTAAAGTAGAATCTGACCTCTTACCAATTTGTCTCATCTCTTTAAGTCCACAGAGTGCTGTAGCAGATCCTATCCTTTGTCTATTGTCACGGAGTGCTGAAGCATCTTCTTGTGTCTTGTTGCTATTTTATCAATCTTCAGATTGTGTTTTAGCCACCAATCTTCAGAGAGTGCTTCACTACTCTCTTGAGCAGTTTTGTCAAGGATGCCATACTTCAACATGATGGGTCCTATGCAGGAGGAAAGGCTTGGAGGTACGAAATATGTTCTAGTTTGTGTTGATGATTTTTCTCGTTTCAGCTAGACTGTGTTTCTCGGACATAAATCAGATACTATTGAAGCCGTGATTCACTTATTTCTGAGACTGTAGCGTGAGAAGGACACACCTCTAATTGTCATTAGAAGTGATCATGGTAAGGAGTTCTAGAACAATGGCATGGAGGACTTCTGTCTCGAACAGAGCATATTTCATCAATTCTCAGCACCCATAATGCCCCAACGGAATGGAGTTGCTAAAAGAAAGAATCGTACGCTTCAGGAAATTAATGTGTCATGCTCCATGCGAAGGACTTGTCTCTAACCTTCTGGGCTGAAGCAACCAACACTACCTGTTACACCCTCAACAGAGTCTTGATTCGCCCTGGAACTCAGAAAACGTGTTATGAAATTTGGAAAGGGAAGAAGCCATCAGTCAAGTACTTTCATGTGTTCGGAAGTGTATGCTATATATATGAGGATCGAGAATACAAGAGGAAGCTTGACGCTCGCAGCAGTGAAGGAATATTTCTAGGTTATTCTATTAACTGTCGAGCGTATTGTGTATACATCAATAAGTCACGAACAGTTGTGGAATCCATAAATTTAGACTCAACCAGAACTCATGATGATGACTACGTCTATATAGATGTAGGAACCAGCAGATCCACTTAGGTGGAATAGACAGATGTTCTAGAATCTCTCCCAGATAATGAGAATGAAGGTATGGATCAGTCTATCAATGATACTTCAAAATCTAGACGAGACCCTGCTCCAGCTCCTCAACCACCACAGTGTATTCTACGACATCATCCGTTGCCCAATATTATTAGGGATCTGTGACCACCCAGAGTAATCCATGGTAAAATTATTAATTTTGCTGAAATGCTAGGTGGGTCATGCTTTCTATCATCCGTTGAATCGAAAAACATCAAAGAAGCAATACTGGATGAACATTGGGTGGGTGCTATCCAAGGCGAACTCACTAAATTTGCTAGAAACAATGTCTGGACACTTGTATTAAGACCAGCTGAAGAAAACATCATAGGTACTAAATGGATATTCAAAAATAAGTCAGATGAGAAGGGAAACATCACCCATAACAAAGCACGGTTGGTGGCGTACACACAGATTGAAGGAATAGACTTCGATGAAACATTTGCTCCGGTTGCCCGACTTGAGGCTATAAGACTGCTGCTAGCAATTGCTTGTCACCTCACATTCAAATTGTTTCAGATGGATGTGAAAAGTGCATTCCTCAACGGATGGCTGAATGAAGAAGTATATATTGCTCAGCCTAAGGGGTTTGAAGACCCACACATCTTCTAGATCATTGTATCGTCTCAAAAAAGCTTTACACGGATTGAAATAGGCGCCCAACATGATATGAACGTCTCACAGTGTTTCTTGTTCAACATGGGTATGTGTGAGGGGGAGTAGACAAGACTCTATTTGTGAAGCACGTTGAGAAGGAATATTGGTGGATGACAAAGTATTTGGATCTCGATAACAGAATTTGGTGGATTAGTTTGTTGAACAGATGCACAGTGAATTTCAGATGAGTATTGCAGGTGAGATGATCTACTTTCTTGGTCTGCAAGTGTCTCAGAATTCAGATGGACTATTTGTGACACAGAGCAAATATGCTAGGAACTTGGTGAAGAAGTTCAGATTGGAAAATGCTAGCATAAGCCCACTCCTGCTGCTACACACGTGAAAATCACAAAAGATGAATCTGGAGTCATTGTGGAACAGACCCTATAAAGGAGCTTGATCAGCAGCCTACTATTTCTCACTGCCAGTAGACCCGACATTTGTTATGTTGTTGGAGTATGTGCTAGATACCAGGAAAATCCAAAAAAGAGTCACTTGGCAAGTGTGAAATGGATAATTAGATATGTGAGTGGTACAGTAAACTACGGTCTCTGGTATACCAAGGATACCAGCTCTCACTTAGTTGGGTACAGTGATGTTGATTGGGCAGGCAGTGTAAAAGATTGAAAAAGCACTTCAGAAGGATGTTTCTTCCTAGGAAACAACTTGGTGTCATGGTTCAACAAGAAATAAAGCAGTATATCGTTATCCACTGCTGAGGCGGAATGCATAGCCGCGGGAAGCTATTGGGCCTAGATGATCTAGATGAAACAGATGATGGAAGAGTATGGTCTTAAACAGGGAGAGATGACTCTATGCTGTGGCAAAATGAGTGCAATGAACATTTCAAAAAATTATATTGAGCATTCCAGAACCAAACACATTGACGTTAAGCATCACTTCATTCGTCAGTTGGTTGAACAGAAGATCATCACTCTGAAACATGTATCCACTGATAAACAGCTAGCAGATATTTTCACTAAATCCTTGAAAAATGCTCAGATTTGAATCACTTAGACTCGCCTTGGGTCTATTTGTTGCCAACACTTAGTTAGGTTTAGGAAGGCTTCACCAGTTCTGGAGCAATGCATAAGGAACTGTTGAACTGGTTAAGCATTTAGAGGTCGAGATTTAAATGTATGTCTCTCATGTAAGGTGAAGCAGAGTCTGAGGCAGAGCATGTGTGTTACTTCATGAATGACAAGGCAGATATATTCTAGATCTTTTGGAAAGTAGAAATCAATAAGATCCGACAGTCATAATGGGGTTTCTAAGTTTTTGAAATTTGAGTTTTGAATTCCTAACCCGCTCCTATATATTCGCAGAGCATCCAGGTGAAAGCTCCAAGTGCCAAAAAGGGGCGGAGGAAATAAGAAGCCATCGGATAAGCTTCAAGTTCCGAAATCTGCATCTGTTGAACTTGAACCAGCCTCGAAGGTGAGCCTTAATATTGATTCATCTACGATTGTGCTTATGGTGGAGGCCGAGAACGTAGAGGATGTTGTGATGGAGAAGGAGGTTGGAGCTGTTGCTTATGGAAGGAAATCTAGGGAAGATCCAGTGGCTGCAGGTTATGGAAATTAGGGGGAGCTACCTGTCGAGAGGACTGAGACGACTGAGCGACAGAAGGCAAAGTTGTTCAAAAGGTCTCTGGCAAATAAGATTGACACAGACCTGTTTCAAAGAAGTAAATATGTGAAGACTGTTGATCAGATAAAGGGTCAGGCCTTGAGATAAGCCAAGCTATTTGCCCAGAAGGCTGAGAAGAAGGAAAAGGAAGCAGAATTTGGGTTGATGCAAAATTCAAGAGAAAGTATGATTCGGTTGTTGAGACAATCTCTATTGTAGCACGATTGTCTAAGTAAAAAGAGATAGTAGAACAAGAAAAAAAGGGTGTGGTCACTGAGATAGAGGGAGCAGTGCCATGAAGAAGGGCAAGATTGGTCCCATGAAGTCCCTGAAGGGACAACTCAATCAGACATCTAGATCTACTCAAAGTGGAGACTTTCTTACAAAGGCTATCATGGTATTAGGAGTATGATTCTACAACAGTAAGGTTGGCAAGAAGTAGAAGATTGTTCAAAAGAGAAGAGTTGTTCAGGAGAATGTTTTGAAGTCTATGAGGTTGTCAAGGCCATTGAAGATCTGATGATGATTCAGACATGTGATGTAGAGGATGCGAAGACACCCCTGCCTAGGTAATATTTCTGTGTTTGTTGTTTTTCCCACTCTACTAGCTATCTTTTTCAAGTTTTGGTTGGTCATCCATACCCTTGCCACTTTTGTTAGAAAAAAGGAATAGTAATTTCGCTATCGTAGAAGTGCTTCGTAGATACTTAGCCTTGTGAAAGTAGAGAATTAGCCAATGAGGAGATCGTTAAATCCATGTGTCCCATGGATGTGTGTGGCGTGTTTTTTCGCAAACGGAGTTTGTATCAGTCAAAAGTCTGTAATTTGTATCAGGGGTGTCGAAATAAACCAAAAAAGTTCACAAGACAATGGAAGTTCAAGCTTGAATCAGAGGGTGAGCTAGAGTTAGCTTGAACAGAGGCACATGCAGATTGTCAACAATATTGCAAATATTGTCTTGCTTGGGTTTCCTAAAATAGAGTCAAGGATATACGGAAGATTATGATTAGATCTCGAGGCGCTTTAGATTTATGGATGATTGGGATACACATTAGGAAAGTTTGATCATCGGATATACCGAAGATTGGGATGCATGATCATCATAATATTCATTGCATATAAGCAAGAACCCAATGTGTGTATTTGATGGATCCCGAGGATCAACATGGCATGTGCTAAAAGACTATGAAATTTCACAGTGTCTTAGTTCGACAGATTTGTGAACAAGCAGTTGCTGCAGCACACTCTTGTTCACTCGAAAATTGTCTCAGCAAGCAATGAACAAGACAAAGTTTGTTCACCCAGTTCGGCCAACTGCTTACGTCTGGGGAGGACTATTCTCCAGTCCTCAATCCACTAACTCAAAGGTTCCCACGTACATATGGTTACAACTCACGCAACCTATGCTACTCAACCTTGTGTGGATCACTCGGCACAATCAGAACAAGCTCTGATTTGTGTCTGCACACCCTCTAAAATATGTCAATCTAGAATAGCTACAGCCTTCTCAACGAACTCAGCCTATTCTAAACTACAACTACTCAGCAGGGTTGCTGTAGCAACTACTGTAACACACAGCTGAAGCACAAATGTCCGCGTCGCTCCAAAGCCTTCTGCCGAGCCGATCGAATGATTCCACGAGTGCTGCACACTCTGGAATACTCCCCCTCACTCAGTGACCACCTGCCACTAGCGAGTACTGCCGCACGACACTCGACCGAGCCAACAACTCGTCAGTTCTTCCGCGGCTTCCCTTGATCAACCAACAAGCTCAGCAGCTCTGAATTGGCTTCCAGATCAAGCTCGAATCAGACTCTGCAAGTCCTGATTCCCTTCTGCTATAATCACCACAGCTCTGCGCTCACGCTCTGCTCTCGGGTGATGATCGAAGAATTTGACCGTTGCACACCAAAGATTACTCTCTCTGAAATCTGTGTATGCACTCGTGTATCCCTCAGCTTCGATCAACCTCTCTGCTCTAAACCCCTTCTCCTTAAATAGCATCACCAGCTTTTAGCAATGTCCAGGTTTAGGCAATGTCCCAACAAGAACAATTATCTCCTAAAATCTAGGAGATTAGATTTGATCTTTAACTTCAATGCCAATCTCCTTCTCTGACTAGGAAACCTCACTGGAAAATACTCCACAGTATTTTAGAAATTCTTCAGAGGCAACCCATAGAGTTGCCAGCCCTTCTGGACCAACCCAGGTTGCTGCTGCGATCGGACGGTTGATACAGCCACTTGAACAAGCTCCTGCTGCAGTATCCCCTGCTGTAGCTGCTGCTAGTTCACTTCTGCTGGCCTGCTTGATAACTTGAGCTGCAACAACTCCTTGTTCACTTGTGCTGGTTTTGTCAAACACTGCCATACTTGTATCATCAGACTATAAATGAGAGAACCTACGAGGTAGAGGAGTATTAAGAATCCCATAAGCTAAGATCAAATCGTGGGGAAGAACACATTAGAAGTGAGCTCAAATCATCATTGGACATCGCAGAAGTAGAGCTCATTCGAAGTTAACTATAGATTGTTTCATTGCTATCCGAACAGTCTGTAAAAGCAACATTCGGAAAAGTGATGGTATTCTCAGGAGGAGAACTTACAATTTGTGGAAGATAGATCAAGGAGCGCTGGTGTTCTTGGGAAGAGGACTTACGATCTGTGGGAAACAGATCAAGGAGCGCTGGTGTTCTCAGAAGGAGAACTTTTGATCTGCGGGAGGCAAATCGAGGTGGAATAGAGAGGGGTCTCTGTCTAAGGGAGTCAGACGCAATCACTGTGGTGCAACAACATAGCAGTAACAGAGGGGGTCTTGTTATGTAACATCTATTGTACTTGACATTTGATAGTGAATTGCTTTCCACTTGGAGTTCAGAGACCCCCCTGAGTAAGCTCGTGGAGCTGAACAGGGTGACCATATCTTGTTTCCTTTACATTTCATCGTACCGTTATTGCTGCTTCATGTTAAGGATATGACATCCTTGACAAAACTGCTCAAGAGACTGCTGAAGCACTCCCTAGAGATCGGTGGCTGGAGCACAATCTGAAGACTGACAAAAGAACAACAAAGAGCTAGAGTCTGCTTCATTAATCCCTGAAGATCTGAAGCTGAGGCACTATTTGAAGACTGGGCAAGAGACAGCTTTGAAGAGACAGAGTCTGTTTCAGCACTCCATGATGATCCACAGCTAGAGCAGAATCCTGGCGTTGCACAGTTAGGCTTCGGTTGGCTTCGGGGAATCTCAAAGACGTCATCAAGAGCTCAGCAAACACAGGCATGTGGTCTAAGAAGATAAAGATCCAAGAGTTTAAATTTGGTAACACAATCTTCAATAAACTTGCTAGCATCTAGGAGAAGATTCTGATAATGATACTTGGTGGTTTTGGTGTGATGGAGAGCTTAGAAAGGAAGGCGGGGACGCAGCAGAAAAAATACGCAAATGATCAGAGAGAGCAACTCAAGAGCACACAGAGCATACACATAGAGATCAACCACAATAGTAGGGTATATCCTTTGAGTTGAAGACTGGAGTGGTGTGTAGAAGGAATCACAACTCGACGAGTTTGATTCAGGACTGATTCGAAGTTCAACTGGAGCGCTGCTCGTTGAAGGAACAGTCTGAGCTCGGTGATCCACCGCGGACAGGCAGTGTCGCGGGCTGAGGAGCATTGATCGAGGCCACCCAATAGTGACGGAGTAAGTCATTGATTGAGGGGGAGCAGAGGCTGAGTTTGCAGAACTCAGAGGGTCCTACTTATTGGCGGGAGAGCTAGAAGAGTCACTGAGTGAAGATAGCAAATCTGGTGAAGAGTGTGCTGAAGCATTCTATGAGCCACATATTGTGATGGAATAGGCTAAGCTTTAGAACTTAACTGAATTGAACTTAACTTAACTGAATTTAACTTAACTTAACTTAAGTACTTAATCTAAAAATACTATAATTTTGTGGGTGTTCACATAAATGAAACACAAATCACAACAACCCACCACCAACAACCCACCCACCACCATCACAACAACCCACGACCAACACCACCACCATCACAACAACCCACCCACCACAACCAACACCATCACAACAACCCACCACCAACACCACCACCACAACAACCCACCACCACCACCACAACAACAACAACTCACTACCACCACAACAACCCACCCACCACCACCACCATCACAAAAACCCACCACCACCACAACCACAACAACAACAACCCACCCCCACCACCACAACAATAACAACCCACCACAACAATAACCCACCACCACAAAAACCCACCACAACAACAACAACCCACCACCATTACAACAACCCTACTTTACAGTGGCACAAATGTACTTAACTAACTTAACTAAATTTAACTTAACTTAACTTAAGCACTGAAAATTTAAGTTCTAAAGAACGGACCCTAAGTTTGAGAGTTAGAACTGTAGCTATTTACAGCTGAGAGTGTGTAGGCTGCACGAAGAGAATCTGTGAGTTCAGATTGCTAGATAGTCTAGCAGATTAGATTGAGCGTTAGATTTTGGCTAGGTGAGAAGTAGAGGTGTGAGTCCTTGTACTTTGAACTGAGATAGTGGAATCTTGAGGATTTGAGCATCCTCCCCAGACGTAGGCAACTTGCCAAACTAGGTGAACAACCACTGTATTTTTCTTATTCTGACTAAAGAGTAATTTTGCAGAAAGATACAGAGAGTGCTTAAGCAGAAGCTATAACTCCTTGTCAGCAACGCAGCAGAATTTCACTACTAACAACTATCGAAACATTATCCGTTTGAGTATTGTGAAATAACTAATTCATAACAATGGAACAGTCACAGTGAGACAAACATAGTAATTTCAAGTTAGACGGTTGTTAACCTCAATGCTATATTGCTAGGGTTTCTTGCATGAACTGTGAGGGTTGAGGTATTGTTTTCAAGGTGGTTTGCTGCAGATGCGGATGCGATTCATTTGGACTAAGATTTTTGCAAAAAGCTTTGTCTATTAACCATATCATTCATGCATTTGTGGGTCTTCCTCTTTCTGAAAACCTTCACGAGATAAAACTCATCCACTAGGATAGCCTTGGGGTTTAAATGGCTTGATGCATGTGCTAAATGCATTCGTGATTCATACGAAAGTGAGTTAGGAGTAAGTTATGTTTTTAACTTTTTTAATGATAGTTAAGTTAGAAATAAGCTGCATGATAATATGAGTTGAGGAACTGAAATTGAAATTTGCAGTATCTCTGAGTTCCTGATTGTGTACAAGCAGTTGCTATAGCAACCTCATGTACAGTCTGATCTTGTGCAGCAAGATAAAAACAACGAGCAGTGATTCGGTCACCCAGTTCGGCCAACTGCCTACGTCTCAGGAGGACTACACTTCAGTCCTCAATCCACTAGTCTCCAAGGTGCTCCGTACAACACAGATTCGACACACAGCCAACCTATGCTAACCAACCTCAGTTAGTAGATCACACACAATCAGAACACCCTCTGATTTGTGTCCCACACACACCTGCATAATTAAATTAATTCAAAATAGCTACTCCTTTGATCCCAGACTTAGCCTATTCTAATTAAACAATCTCACTGTAGATTGCTATAGCACACCATTGTGCAACTAGCTTGTGTCGGTTCTATCCACGTTGCTCCATAGCCTTCTGCTGAGCTGTTCGAACTCTATCGTGAGTGATCCTCACTCCGGGATGCTCCCCCTCACTGTGTGACCGCCTGTCACTAGCGAGAACATGCATTTTGCAAATTGTCCGAGTTCTTCCACTCGACAGCTCTCCTGCAGCCTACCTTGATAAGCTAAAAAGCAAGTCCTGCTCTGAATTGGCCTTCTCCGATCAAGCTCTGATCAAACTCTACAAGTCTTCGATCAGCCTCTATTTTAACCACTTAGCTCAGAACTCACAGTCTGCTCTCGGTGGTGATCCAATCTCACTGCTCGGAACTGTGAATTCTCTCAGTGTTTGCTCGATATCATGATGCTTGGATTCTGAATTGGATGGATACTTTGCTGCTCTGCCCAGCCTCCTTTAAATAGGAACTCCATGCTCTATCGATATCAAATTTAGGAAGCCTTTCCAATAAGCTCTCCTAGATTCTTGCAAGTTTGTTGAGATTTGATTTCCTAAAACCAATCTTAGAAATCTTATCTTTACCTTCACCTTGCTGAGTTGTTTGTTGCTGCTGGAATTTCCTAAATCATTTAGGAAACAAACCCATGTGCTATTTCTTCCAATCTGCAATTTCTCAACTCGCGCGGGTGTTAGCCGATATGATGCTCCAGCTCCTGTCTTCACAGGATGTTATAGCATCCGCTTGTGCAATTGCCTGCCTCACCTTGTCGGCGCTTCACTGTGCTTCAGCTGCCTTCTCTACATGTTGTTGGAGATCTTTTCCTCTTCGTAGGACTCTTGATAAGGACACTTACTTTCCAAAAGATCCATATCTTCAATCTAACTTGTAGGCCACAATCTCCACTGAGAATATTCTGACAGATGCTCTGGAATCTTTCCGTTGCTCTGCGGCTTCATATCTGGGCAGATTGTTCTTCGCGCCAATACGCTGCTATAACTCCTGCTGTAGCAACTACTTGTTTAGTGAGCTTGTTCACTCTGGCTGGTTTTGCACCAGCTGCTGTCTTCACACGGGCAGCTGTATCATCTTGCTTTCAATCTTCACGATACTCTACCGACCTGTTGCGATGCTGCCAGCAACCCTTCGTACATTCTTTAGGCTGCTCCAAGTTAATCGTCTTGCTGTTGGCTGCTCCAAGCTGATCAGCATGCTGCTGGCTACTCCAAGTCTTCATGGTATGCTATAATAACTTCTGGAGATTGTCTTCAGAAAGCTTGCTCCAGCTTCTGCTGCAACGGAATGATATAGCATCTTGCTAGATCATATTCAACTGAGTTTGTCAATGATGCCACATACTTTAACAGAAATAAATGGTTGTAAATCTTAATTATTTATATATCCTATTGATCCGTGCGTCGTTGTGCGCGTCAAATTAATCCTACCTTCTCCACTTAGTATAGCGGCTAAGTCAGGGTCGATTCCACAGGGAGCAAGTAGATTAGCTCTAACTAGTAACCTTCACTTACGAAAATTGGGGTGTGAGTGATTGAGTTGCGCAGATGCGCAAATAAACAATAGTTAACGCAGGATTTGCACTAGACGTGCGCAGGCAGTAGAGATTAAGTACTATGACTATGAAAAGTATCGGCGCAGACAATCCTCTATGAATATATTCCCTATCATCGACTCTAAACGTCTATAGTTCGGTTCACTGATGTTAGTGTCCGATCAAGGCTTCCTAACATGTGCGCATGTTCCGATCAAAGTTCATGAGCTATTAATTCTTGAAACTAGTCTAAGTAGCTACGAATCCTGTCACAGTAGCAACTGATTATCCTAGCGCGTTACTCTTAGTTGTCACCGTCAAGCTATCAACTAGTTTAACATATAACAAACAAGTAGCAAGAGTAAGATTGCGGTTCAAGGCTTCCCCTACTCATGCAAGTAGCTGTCAACAGTGTGCACAGAATTAATACAAGCAAACAAACTATGCATTAAGCGCAAGTCTCAAAGGAAATACTCATAGAATCATGCCCAACCGATACAAAGCGTTTAGCTAGACATGCTAGTAGTAAACATCATAGAAACAGTAAATAATAGCTAAAATATCCAAGAAAACAGTAACAAGCAGGTGCGTGCATGTCCTCTCAGTAGCTCGTGTGTTTTTCAGTTCTGCCTCTCTCTCGTGTGTTGTGGTCCTCTAAGGTCGTCCTATTGTCTATCCAAACCCTAGCCTTCCTCTCTTTATATACTGCTCATGAGGCCCAACCTTAGCAACTTCCAAATCTGATGGTGTCAAGATTTGGAAACACCACTATTCTGCGCATGGCGCACTGCACACATTGGTTAGCGCAATCTGTCTGCGCACCGTAGTTGACTCTGCCACTTCCTATCCTGTTTGCGCTGCTAGCTCCGCAGGCTGTGTGTTGCGCTCCTCAAACGCTGCCTGTTAGCGCGTATCCGACTTAAGCCCTCGTTTTGCCCTGAAATACAAAAACACCGGAAACCAGTAATCTTGTACACAAAATAATGCAAACAAGCATAGTGTTAGGATCTAAATAGCGCGTATAAATATGCTCTATCATCTATCATTAGTTTTGTTGACATGATCTTAATATTTGTTCGGGATATAAATTCCAAGTGTGGAGTGTTTGGGGACGCTAATAAGAGTCTGTACAAGTTGCATGCAGAGATTGAATCCATTGACTTTGACCCTCAGCATGCATGGTTAGAAGATAAAGAGAAGAAGCTCGTTGAGTTGAAGGACAACCTCTATAAGGCTACTGAAAGTTGTACGTCTATTGCACTCGGACTATTCCAGACCACTTTTTAGCTGTTTCACAATGTTTAAACAGATTATGTTTTGATAGTTGTTAGTCTCAACATAAATGGTACGATCAAATGCAAAGGACACAAGATGATCAATAAAAGGATCCTCTAGGGAGGGGGGCTTCTCTGAACCCTAAGTGGAAAGTACTTCACTAACAAAATGATCAAATACAATAGATCTTAGATAATACGATTCCCTCTATTACCGCTATGTAATTGGATCACCCTGAGTGCGTCTGACTCCCTCAAATTGAGATCCCTCTCTTTTCCACCTCGATCTACCTCCCACGGATCGGAAGTTCTCCTCCCGAGAAAAAGATAGCTAGTAGAGTAAATAAAAACAAGAGACATTACCTAAGCAGGGGTGTCTTCGCATCCTCTGCATAACATGTCTGAATCATCATCAGATCCTTAATGGCCTTGACAACCTCAGGGACTTCAAAACATTCTCTTGAACAACTCTCGTCTCTTGAACAATGTTCCACTTCTTGCAAACCCCACTGTTGCAGAACCATACTCCAGATATCGTGAGCCTTTGTCAGAGACTCGCCACTTTGAGTAGATCTAGATTTCTGATAGGTTGCTCCCTTCACGGATTTCCTGGCACCAATCTATCCCTTCTTCTTGACATTGCTCCCCTTGTCTCAGTGGCCGACTCTTTTTTTGTTCTACTGTCCAGATTCCCTTAGATAGTCATGCCGCAATAGAGGACTCCATCATTTCCTCATTCTGTTTATCTGTCTCACCAATTGAAGTACGTACCTAATCAGCTGCCTCTTTATCTACTCCACCAGAGACTGTCTCAACAACCGGATCCTTACTCTCTCCTGACAACACATCCTTTGAACCTTGCATAAACCCAAATTCTGCTTCCTTTACCTTCTTCTCATCCTTCTGTGTTAATTTTGTCTGTGAGAGACCTTTTGACCGACTTCGCCTTTTGCCGTCTCAGTCCTCTCGGCATCCAACTCCCCATGGCAGCCAAATCCTGCAGCACCTGGATCTTCCCTAGATTTTCTCCCATCAGCAACAACTCCAACCTCCTTCTTCAGCACAACACCTTCTGCCTTATCGGCCTCCACCATAGGCACAATCATAGACGAATCAATATAAAGGCTCATCTTCGAAGCTGGTTGAGGTTCAACTGCTGCAGATTTCGGAGCTGGAAGCTTATCTGAGGACTTCATCTTTCGTCAGCCCTTTTTTGTCACTTGGAGCTCTCACCTGCATGCTCTGCAAATATTGATGTACGGACAAATAACCATATATTTGTTTGTATTTTCCCTTTATTTCCTTTTTGTTCCGTTATTTTATAAAGTCGTTTGATGTTTTCTTTGTCCATTTCAGGTTGAAAAGATGTATTACATGATATGAAGTGGCACGAAGAAAATCCGAATGAATTCCAGTCGATCGAGACCGAAACGATCTAGAATGGAGCAAGAGGCAGATTTGATTCCCCAAGGTGGCTGCCCAAATCAACTTGACTCAAGAAGGATTCGTCCGATTGACCAAAGCTTGACCGAATCAATTGAAGGGCTAGAGCGAATCATAAGTGATTCGCCCAGCCATGAAACCCACGGAGACTTTGATTCGACCACTTTGGTCGAGTCAAATTACTAAGGCTACCCCGTCTCGAAAGTGATTCGGGCAAGGCGGGTCAACCGGTAAATTCCGAAGAGTATAAATAGAAAGAGATGAAAAATTAGAAGAGGATGCTTCCCAGAAAAAAACCCTAGACGAATCTCTTGGAGAACTTGAAGAATTGTCGAGGATTCGGAGAAGACATCAACAATTGGAGATTTCACATCATCCCTCTACTCAATCCCTACTACTTTGTATTCAATTGGTGAACAATTTCCTTTAAAAATTATGTCTTGTATTAAACTCACCATGAGTGAGTAGTTGGTTAGTAGTAGGGATCCTTATGGATCCCTTAGGTTAGATTGCAATGCAAAACATGCAATTTATTATTATAAATGAGGTTTTTGATTGAAAATTCTCATGCTTTATCTTCATGTTAATTTTATGCACACCAAGTGTTTGACGAAACATATGAATGAGTATGAATTAATAAAATACCTAAGGATGGAATGAGAATTGAACTTAGGATGTTTAGAAGATCAAGCATGTTTATTTTAGATAGTGTTTGTGCGTGAGAGTGACACTGGCATTCTATTAGGCTAAGTATAGAGCGGACTTGAGTTATCGATCAATAGACCGAGAGGGTGAGATTAGGAGACTTATGTTCTACGCGGTTCAATAGAGCAAGAGTTTGAGAGCCGTGTCCCTTAGGTATCATTCCCATTCTAGAGAAGGAGGGAGAGTTGAATCTAGAGTGTGTGATACTGTAGCCTAGAACTATCAATCAAATTACCTTATGCATGCATTGCTGTCTTGTGTTACTAATCACATGACCTAGGGGTGAAGTAAGATTTCGACTACGTTTTCTTTGTTGCTTTACTTCAAACCAAATTCGAACTTGTCTTTAGTACTTACTAGAGATACCTCGCCTAGAGGACAAAACCTCTAGTTTTTTCTTTCGTAGACTCGCATTAAGCATTACCAGCTAGCTTTAGACTAATTTAGGCTTTTCCCTTGGGTTCGACCCGAGGTCACTCGGATTATAAATATTGTTTGCATACTGTGATTGAACTAGTATTTTTACTACCACAATGTCGACAATGTCAAATATGTAGGAGCGAATTAGGAATTCAAAACTCAACAACTTAGAAACCCCAATATGACTCTCATATCTTGTTGATTTCTACTTTCCAAAAGGTCTAGAACATATATGCCTCGTCATTCATATACTATCACACAGGCGCTGCCTTAGACTCTGCTTCACCCAACATGAGAGAGAAACATCAAAAATCTCTGCCTCTATATGTTTGATCAGTTTAACAGTTCCTTAACCCAAGGCGAGTCTAAATGTATCAAACTGAGCATTGTTCAAGGCATTAGTGAAAATATCTGCTAGCTGTTCATCGATGGATACATGTTTCAGAGTGATGCTCTTCTGTTTAACCAACTCACGAATGAAGTGATGCTTGATGTCAATGTGTTTGGTCCTGGAATGTTGAACATGATTTTTCGTAATGTTTATTGCACTCAAGTTGTTGCAGAATAGAGTCATCTCCCCTAGTTTAAGACCATACTCTTCCAGCATATGTTTCATCAAGATCATCTAGGCCCAACAGCTTCCCACGGCTATGTATTCCGCCTCAGCAGTAGACAATGATTACTGCTTTTTTTCTTGCTGAACCAAGACACCAAGTTGTTTCCTAGGAAGAAACATCCTCCTGAAGTGCTTTTTCTATCTTATGCGCTGCCTGCCCAATCAGCATCATAGTACCGAACTAAGTGAGAATTGCTATCCCTGGTGTACCAGAGATCGTAGTTCACTGTACCACTCACATATCTGATTATCCGTTTCACACTTGCCAAGTGACTTTCTTTTGGATTTGCCTAGTATCTAGCACATACTCCAACAACATAACAAATGTCAGGTCTATTGGCAGTGAGATATAGTAGGCTGCCGATCAAGCTCCTATACAGGGTCTATTTCACACTAACTCCGGATTTATCTTTTGTGATTTTCACATGTGTAGAGGCAGGAGTGTGCTTATGACTGACATTTTCCAACCCGAACTTTTTCACCAAGATCCTGGCAGACTTGCTCTATGTCACAAATATTCCATCTAATTTTTGAGACACTTGTAGACCGAGAAAGTAGATCATAGATGAGCGGACAAATAACCTTATATTTGTCCACATTTTTCTCCTTACTTCTTGTTTGTTCCGCTATTCTATAAAGCCATTTGATGATTTCTTCGTCCATTTCAGGTTAAAAATATGTATCTCACGATATGAAGTGGCCCGAAGAAAATCTGGACGAATTCGGGTCGATGGAGATCAAAAGCAGAAAGACTGAGCAAACTGCAGAAGTGATTCGGCCGAATCAGAAGTGATTCGCCCACCAGCCTGGCCGAATCACTCTCAGCTGTGAGAATCGACCTGGTCTGGGGAAAGTCTTGAAGATTTGACCGAATCACATAAAGGGTGTGACCGAATCAAAAGTGATTCGGCCAAGAAAAGTGATTCGCCCAGTCTAAGATCAGCACTGAACAGATGATTCGAGCGAATCAGAAGTGATTCGCCCATGAGGTGCCTGAATCAATTGAGCTCCATAAGACGTTTGATCGAATCAACACAAGGGTATGACCGAATCAAAAAGTGATTCGGCCAGGATAAGTGATTTGCCCAGACTCAAAACAGCATTGAACAGATGATTCGAGCGAATCACATGGACAGTGACCGAATCATGTAATTCAGACACTTCGGGCACTTTTTGAAAATCTTCAAAATGTATAAATAGAATGAGATGGAAGTGAAGAAAGAGAGTTTCCATATTTTTTGCAACCCTAGGCGACTGGAACTCGGAGAAGATCAAGCTTGATTGAAGATTGAAGTTTGGATCGAAGATTCTACATCAACCTCTCTTAAACCCTTTAGCTTTGTATTTACATTGATGTTTCACTTAGTTGTCATGTATTTGTGCACACTCATTATGAGTGAGTAGTTGTTCTTGTGGTTGGGGATTAAATGGATACCCTAGGATTGGATATGATGTAGAACACCATGTAATTGTATTGAATGAAGTTTGGTTTGATTACTTGTGCCCTAGCTATGTATTCATTGTATGCACACCAAGTGTTTGATGAAATGCGTAAGTGAGTATGCTTGGGTAAAACCCCTAAGGAAGGAACGAGAGTTGAACTTAGGATGTTTCATAGCTATTGTATGATCATAGATGGAGTGTTTGTGCGTGAGAGCGACATGCACTCTTAACATTAGGCTAAGTTTTAAGCAGATTTGAGTAACCGGCCAATAGACCGAGAGGGTGCGGTTATGGGACTAAAGTTCTACACGGTTCAATAGAACGAGAGTTTGATAACCATGTCATTTGTGTATCCTCTCCATTCTAGGGAAGGAGCGAGAGTTGAACCTAGAGCGGACGATGCATTAGCCTTGCTTTTTATCAACCAAATGTAGTTCATGCATGTATTAGTGAGTTATTTCATTTTTCCTCATATCTTAGGGGAGAAGTTGAATCCCTAGTCACCCTTTTATTCATTAAGCAAAACCCAAAAATATCATTTATCTTTAGTGCTTACTAGAGATACCTCTATAGGAGGATAAACCCCCCCCCCCCCCCCCCAAAAAAAAAAAAAATCGTAGACTTACAATAGTAGCATTAATTAGTTGTCAATTAGTCTAA
The DNA here is from genome assembly GCA_963678935.1 of Umbilicus rupestris. NCBI lineage: Eukaryota > Viridiplantae > Streptophyta > Magnoliopsida > Saxifragales > Crassulaceae > Umbilicus > Umbilicus rupestris. The sequence continues at coordinate 9,434,387 of OY787618.1, forward strand.
GCTTTTCTCTTGGGTTCGACCCGAGGTCACTCGGTTATATATATTGTTTGATATTTGCGTGACTAGAATAACACTTCATTTTGCTTGCCTAAAACGCCAATGTCAATCATCTCACCCACCATACTCGTCTGAAATTCACTGTGCATCTATTCAACAAATTGATTCACTAACTTTTGTGACCGAGATCCAAGTACTGTGCCATCCACATAGATTTGCGTAACGATGAATTCCTTCTGAAAGTGCTTCACAAATAGAGTCTTGTCTACTCCCCCTCACACATAACCATGTTGAAGGAGAAACACCGTGAGACGTTCATGCCATGCTCTAGGCCTCTATTTTAATCAGTAAAAGGCTTTTTGAGACGATACACATGATCCGGGAGATGTGGGTCTTCAAACCCGTTAGGCTGAGCAGCATATACTTCTTCATTCAACCATCCGTTAAGGAATGCACTTTTCGCATCAATTTGAAACAGTTTGAATTTGAGGTGACATTTAAGTGCTAGCAGCAGTCTTATAGCCTGTGCGTCCTTCTCACACTGGAGTCTCAAAATTAGGTGAATCATGGCTTCAACGGTATTTGATTTATGTCTGAGAACCACAGTCCAGGTGAAACGAGAAAAATCATCAACACAGACTAAAACATAGTTCTTATCCCCAAGGCTTTTCTTCTGCATAGGCCCCATTAGATCCAAGTGTAAAGTTTGACGATTATGGTAGTATGAATCTAATCAGTTTCTGGATCAACTGATCTTGTTTGTTTCTCGTCTTACATTCTCAACACATAACATCAGTCTTTCCCTTTATCTCAGGTATTCCTCGCACCAGACCATGTTTAGATATCTTTCTCAGTCTTGAGATTCAAGTGCCACAGAATCAATTCATCTTGCTTAGATAGAAAACAGTGACCTTCAACAAGCTCTGTGTTAGAACTTAGTAAATAGAAGTCCTCTCATAACACACTTCCCTTCATTGTTGATAACTTGACAGAAGTCCTAAGTGAATTTTACCTTCATCTTTCCATCACATAGTTGACTGATGCTCAAAAGATTAGCTTAAAGACCTTCCACAAGGAGCACCTTTTTGATTAGAGGCATCCCATGTACGGATAACGTACCTTGACCAATGACCTTTCCTTTTGCGCCATAACCAATTGTAACAAATCTATCATCCAAGTTTTGTACATCAGTCAGATAGCTGGCTTCTTCGGTCATGTGGGCTGAACGGTCATTGTCGAAGTACCACCGATCCTTCTCAAGGTAAGAGGATGAACTATATGCGACATGGCAACAGTTCGACCAAGGTCTGTAACTTTTTGGAGGAGGCACGGTTACAATACTTTGCAAGGAACTTAGGGCACTTTCTCTTGATGTGGCCTTGAATATTGCAGAAATAACAGATACGCGTATCTTTTGTCCAGAGCATGTTAGGCCTGTGACTGGAATGAGCACTTTTAGCATAATTAAGGTTATTAGCTTGGACAAACACAGGCTTACGATTAGTCTTCTGATGCTCATAGCCCAATCTAGGGCTCCCACGATTCGTTCGTTGAGCAGCTAAGATGGTGTCAAGTTTCTTTGTCCCATTATTCATCATGCTGACATACTTTCTTACTCTCAATAATTCTGACACAGCCTCTGAGTGTTCAAGTTTCTCTTTTTCAAGTTCTATCTTCAACCGTTTGACTGATTCTAACAGTTCATATTTCTCTGCTCTCCCTTTAAGCCTTCATGTTCTCGCAAATGACTAGGAATTCTCGCACATGCTTGACTGGGTTCTCGTTGTTCATCCCGTGGAACTTGGGCATGTGATGAATGAGCGAGCTTTTGAGTTCAAAATGACCGTCTGGTGGAAGCACTATGCACCATGGCTGGTTAACCATGATTGGGGCTGACATCTCGCGCACTGTTCTGCGTCGCGCAACTTGTCGCGCGGGTGGCGCATTATACATTTCAGCGGCCATCCTTGCTTCAACCTCGCGCTGCACTTCCTCTCTGAACCGAATTATGCGGTCGTCTGCCCTCGCATTGTCTGGGGTTCTGTCCCCTAAGTTGTCTCCAACGACACTATTATCCTCCATAACCTGTTCTAAATCTCAAAGAAAACAAAATTAAAAGACAATTAAGCTGTCGCGTCTGTCAGTGCGCAACTAGAATCTGCGCAGCGCAACTGTTTCAAGGTTGCGCAGGCTGATGTTGATTGCGCACTGTCATAAACAACAACGAGAATAAAGCAAACAGAAATAAAATAACTAACTATTGTAAAAGAAAACTTAAGCTGGTTAAACCTTATCTGTGTTGCTCCCCGGCAACGGCGCCAAAATTTGATGGCACGCGTCGTTGTGCGCGTCAAATTAATTCCTTCCTTCTCCACTTAGTATAGCGGCTAAGTCAGGGTCGATTCCATAGGGAGCAAGTAGATTAGCTCTAACTAGTAACCTACACTTACGAAAGTTGGGGTGTGAGTGATTGGGTTGCGCAAGTGCGCGAATAAACAATAGTTAACGCAGGAATTGCACTAGACGTGCGCAGGCAGTAGAGATTAAGTACTATGACTATGAAAAGTATCGGCGCAGACAATCCTCTATGAATATATTCCTTATCATCGACTCTAAACGTCTATAGTTCGGTTTACTGATGTTAGTGTCCGATCAAGGCTTCCTAACATGTGCGCATGTTCCAATCAAAGTTCATGAGCTATTAATTCTTAAGACTAGTCTAAGCCGCTACGAATCCTGTCACAGTACCAACTAATTATCCTAGCGCGTTACTCCTAGTTGTCACCGTCAAGCTATCAACTAGTTTAACATATAACAAACAAGTAGCGAGAGTAAGATTGCGGTTCAAGGCTTCCCTTACTCATGCAACTAGCTGTCAACCGTGTGCACAGAATTAATACAAGCAAACAAACTATGCATTAAGCACAAGTCTCAAAGGAAATACTCATAGAATCATGCCCAACCGATACAAAGAGTTTAGCTAGACATGCTAGTAGTAAACATCATAGAAACAGTAAATAATAGCTAAAGTATCCATGAAAACAGTAACAAGCAGGTGCGTGCAGGTTGCAGTATCTCGGCTGGCGCAGTCGGCTAGCGCAGGTCCTCTCAGTAGCTCGTGTGTTTTTCTGTTCTGCCGCTCCCTTGTGTGCTGTGGTCCTCTATGATCGTCCTCTTGTGTGTCCAAACCCTAGCCTTCCTCTCTTTATATACTGCTCATGAGGCCCAGCCTTGGCAACTTCCAAATCTGGTGGTGTCAAGATTTGGAAACACCAATATTCTGCGCATGGCGCACTGCACACACTAGTTAGCGCAATCGGTCTGCGCATCATAGTCGACTCTGCCACTTCCTATCCTGTTTGCGCTGCTAGCTCTGCAGGCTGTGTGTTGCGCTCCTTAAACGCTGCCTGTTAGCGCGTATCCGACTTAGGCCCTCGTTTCGCCCTAAAATACAAAAACACCGGAAACCAGTAATCTTGTACACAAAATAATGCAAACAAGCATAGTGTTAGGATCTAAATAGTGTGTATAAGTAGGCTCTATCAGCTGCACACTCTGGAATACTCCCCCTCATTCAGTGACCTCCTGTCACTAGCAAGAACTGCCGTCCAGACACTCGACCGTGTCACTTACTCATCAGTTCTTCCGCGGCTGCCCTTGATCAACCAACAAGCACTCTCTGCTCTGAATTGGCTTCCAGATCAAGCTTGGATCAGACTACGCAAGTCCTGATCACCTTCTGCTTCTGTCACCACAGCTCTGCGCTCACGCTCTGCTCTCGGTGATAATCGAAGATCTCGTTCGCACACCAAAAATACTCTCTCGGAATTCTGTGTGTGTTCTCTTTCTCTGCACTCTTCTTCAATCACCTTCATTGCTCTGAAGGGTCTTCTTTATATAGGAGCACCCACTTCCATCATTATCAGGATTTAGCAATTTCCCTAGTAATATCAATATCTCCTAATTTTTAGGAGATTAGATTTGATTTGAGATTCAAATCTCCCACAATCAAGTATCCTTCTTCAGTAGGAATCTCCACTGGAATATTCTCTGCAGCAACTTAGAAACTCCTCTGATGCTCTTACAAGGACTGCCAAGCCCTCTTTCTAAAGACCCGGGCTGCTGCTACCCGGACAGACGCTACAGCTCTTCTGAACAAGCTCCTGCTATAGCTTCCTCCAGCTATAGCTGCTCCTTGTTCACTGATCTTGTTCACGAAAGCTGGACTCCTGCTATAGCAGCATCTTGTTCACGTGTGCTGATTTTGTCAAACACTGCCATACTGCATCATCAATCTCCCCCTTGGCATTTTGACAAAACCCCTTTGAATGTTTCAATTCAAATTCTCCGGTATCTCCCTACCCTTTTTCTCCCCCTTTTTGGAACAAGTGACAAGGGCAAGTTACTGGCTGTCTCAGGTAGCCGAGACACAGAGCCCCAGAGAGGCTCAGGTCTTCGAACCGGACTGCGTCCAGAGCTTTCGTGAAGATATCAGCAAGCTGTTTGGCCGACACAACATGCTAAAGAGCAATGATTTTCTTTTCCACCAGATCACGGATGAAGTGATGTCGAATGTCAATGTGTTTGGTTCTGCTGTGCTGAACAGGGTTCTTGGAGATGCTGATAGCACTCATGTTGTCACAGTAGAGAGTCATTTCGCCTTGATCGAGTCCATACTCACCCAACATTTGCTTCATCCACATCATCTGTGCATAGTAGCTCCCGGCAGCTATGTACTTTGCCTCAGCTGTAGATAAGGAGATGATGTTTTGTTTTCTACTGAACCAGGACACCAGGTTATTTCCCAGGAAGAAGCAGCCTCCAGAAGTGCTCTTCCTATCCTAAGAGCATCCTGCCCAGTCCGCATCACTATATCCTACCAGGTTTGCATTTGTATCCTTAGTATACCATAAACCATAGCGCACAGTACCACCAACATACCGAATGATTCGCTTGACCAGCTGCAAGTGACTATCTTTGGAGCAGGCTTGAAATCTAGCACATACTCCTATTGCAGAGGAGATGTCGGGACGACTGGCAGTCAGGTACAGTAAGCTCCCAATCATACTTCTGTAGATAGTCTGACTCACTTTCACTCCATGTTCATCTTTGATGGCTTTGACATGAGTGGCAGCGGGCGTTCGTTTATGACTGGCTTTATCTAGCTGAAATTTCTGCACAAGATTCTTGTTGTATTTGCTTTATGCAATAAAGATTTCATCTTCTTTCTGGGTGATCTCCAGACCAAGGAAATACGACAGTTCTCCGACCATGCTCATTTTGAATTCCTTCTGCATGTGATCCATAAACTGCTTCACCAAATGCTGAGACTTCGATCCAAAGACAATGTCATCCACATATATCTGTGCAATGATCACATCTGACTTGGTTCTTTTCACAAATAAAGTTTTGTCAGCTCCCCTTCTTTTGTAACCATGGTTTTCAAGAAAGACTGTCAGCCGCTCGTACCATGCTCGAGGAGCCTGTTTAAGCCCATACAGAGCTTTCTTCAGTTTGTACACATGCTCCGGGTGATGAGGATCTTCAAATCCTTTTGGCTGGGCAACATACACTTCTTTAGAGAGGTCTCTGTTCAGGAACGCACTTTTGACATCCATTTGATATAGTTTAAAGTTTCTTCGAAATCTAGCCCCTCAATTTGAGTGTATCCTTGAGCAACAAGTCTGGCTTTATTTCTTGTGATGTTTCCCTTTTCATCAGTTTTGTTTTTGAAGATCCACTTGGTGCCTATAATGTTTACTCCTTTAGGTCTGTCCACCAAGTCCTAAACATCGTGTCTTTCGAACTCTGCTAGTTCTTTCTGCATAGCTATCATCCAGAATTCGTCACTCATAGCTTCCTTGAAGTTCTTCGGTTCCATACTGGATAGGAAGCAGGTATTGAGGTAAGCGTTGCTTCTGGCTCTCCTTCTTTCTATCGGGTCTCCAATCAGATTGGTCAGCGGATGATTCTTCTGAATCTTCTTTGGAGGCTGCCTTGATGGTGGATCATGAGTCTCATTATTCTGTTCTTCATGCAAGCTCTCTAATTGTTCGTCTGGACTTTCTGCTTCAGCATTTGCTGTAACATCTTCTAGAGCCGAAGTTTGTTCACTTCTGCTCTGACTGGCAGGAGCATCTTCAATGTCAGAGTCTTTGTCGTCAAGGACAGTGGAAGAGACTTCTTCAACATCGTTGACTACTACATTTATGGATTCCATCACTGTCCTTGTCCTCTGGTTGTACACTCGATATGCCCTATTATTCATTGAATATCCCAGGAACAATCCAGCATCGCTCTTTGGGTCAAGCTTCTTTCTCTACTCCCGATCTCTCAGAATGAAGCAGTCACTTCCAAAGGTGTGGAAGTATTTAACTGTGGGCTTCTTCTGATTCCAGAGCTCATAGCAAGTCTGGTTGGTTCCTTTCCGTATGGTGACTCTGTTGATGATGTAACATGCGGTGTTCATTGTCTCAGCCCAGAATCTCAGGGGAACCCTCTTGGCATGAATCATGACTCTGGCCATTTTTTGTATTGTTCGATTCTTTCGTTCCACTACACCATTCTGCTGAGGAGTGATGGGAGAAGAATACTGATGTGAGATACCCCTTTGACGACAGAACTCATCAACTGCTTCGTTTTCAAATTCCCTACCATGATCACTGCGGATGTTGGTGATTCTGAGATTTTTCTCTTGCTCTAGTCGGGACACCAAAGACACTATAACTTTTACAGTATCCGATTTCTCCCTGACAAAATCAATCCAAGTGAACCGGGTATAGTCATCAACACAGACGAAAGCATATCTTTTCCTACCCACACTCTCGACTTCCATAAGACCCATCAGGTCCATGTGTATCAACTGGAGAGGTCTGGTTGTATTTGTATCTTTGACCTTTGGGTGTGAAGCCTTCTTCTGTTTCCCAATCTGACAATCTCCACAGATGGAGCTTGTCTCGCCTTTAATCAGCGGTATTCCTCTGACTAACCCTTCTATTGCAATTTTCTTCAGAGTCCTCAGGTTGACATGACCCATCCTTCTGTGCCAGAGATTCATTTCCTCAGTATTAGTCAGCATGCATCTTGGTGAAAGAGAGTTTGTACCCACTTTGAGAAGATAGCAGTTGCTTTTTGATATGGCCCCCTCCATTATACATTCTCCAGTTTTGTTGAAGACTTTGCATGAATCTTTCGTAAACCATACCTGTTGAGTGCCATCACACAGGTGGCTAATGCTTATGAGGTTCGCCTTTAGTCCTTCCACCAGCATGACATTGCTTAGTTTGGGCATCCCTTCAACTGCTAGTGTTCCTTTACCTAGAACTCTTCCCCTCAGGCCATTTCCAAACTTCACCCGTTGTTCCAAGCAAGGAGTTATGTTCTTCAAGAAAGATCTTTCTCCCGTCATATGCCCCGAGCAGCCACTGTCAAAGTACCAGCTTGCTTTATTCGAGGAACTTGCAGTGCTGACAAGTGCGAGATGCTGAGTTCTCTCATATTTCTGCTTGGTTGGTTCCCTGGCTGAACCCTTCCTGGTGTATGCTGAAAGACAGTTCCTCTCAATGTGACCTTTGTTCCCGCAGTTATAGCATCTTGTATACTTTAACAGCTTCTTGACATGGTGATACAGGGGTTGCTGTAGCAAGAACTGATTCACCCTTCCTTGTGTTTTTCTGCCTTTCCTGACTTATCTGTATCTGACCATGTTGCATTCATCTTCACTCAGATCTATCTCATCTTCACTTCTGCTGGTAGAGAGAGCACTTTTCTGCTCAGCCTTCTTCATTGGTTTGCTGGTATAGTCGACTTGTCGATGGCCATATCTTTCACAGTTCCAACACTGCATGCCCTTTCTTATGTCTCTCTTCTCATCAACATTTTGAGCAGATTCTTTCCCTCTCCTTTGATTTCCTCCACCTCTTCTAGATGGCCTTCGTGAGAATGAGCTTTTCCAAATCTTGACTCCATATTTTTTAAGAGCTTCCCGAGGTTCTTTACTAGCAGACTCAGGTGGCCATCTGGAGCTGGCTTCTTCAATTCTGTTTCTGCATTCAGTCCTATATTCTCTTTAGGAGTGGGCTCTTCTTTAACCAGCTTCATCTCAAATTGTTTGAGGGATCCAACCAATTCTTCCAGCGTCATGTGTCTGACATTTTGAGCTTCTTCAATTGCTGTTACTTTCATGTCAAATCTTGTGGGCAACGATCTAAGGACCTTCCTAATCAGCTTCTCTTCAGGAATAGGTTCTCCAAGAGCATGAGCTTCATTTGACAAGTCTCCTCTTCTTGCATTCTCAGATTCTCAAACTGAGTGGCAATAATCTGTAATCTTGACATCCTTACTTTATCAGTTCCTTCATGGGCAATTTGCAGGATTTCCCAGACTTGCTTGGCAATATCACAGTTTGATATCAACCTGAAATTGTTAGCATCAACTGCAACAAAAATAGCATTCAGAGCCTTTGAATTACAAGTTGCTGCAGCTCCCTCTTCAGCAGTCCATTGTTCTTCAGGTTTTACCTGTGTGACTCCCCGTTCATCCATGGTAATTGGAGGAGACCACTCGACCACGATAGCTCTCCAAGTTTTCTCATCGATGGCTTTGAGAAAGGCCTTCATCCTAGCCTTCCAATATCCATAGTTGCTTTCTTCCAACAATGGAGGTCTATTCGTGCTCTATCCTTCCTTCATTGTTCCTTGTCTTCTACAGAGGCGATGTAGGATCTTTTACTCTGTGTGTCGAGCTCCCGCTCTGATACCAATTAAAATTCGCAGGGCCTCTGATAAACAGCTTCGTGAACAAGCAGTTGCTACAGCACACTATTATTCACCCGGAAACTATTTCAGCAAGAATGAACAAGGACAAATGTTTGTTCACCCAGTTCGGCCAATTGCCTATGTCTGGGGACGACTATTCTCAGTCCTCAATCCACTAATCTCAAAGGTCTCCAAGTACACACGGTTACAACTCCATGCAACCTACGCTACTCAAGCTTAAGTGGATCCACGAACACAATCAGAATAAGCTCTGACTTGTGTCTACACACCCTCTACTGATATCAATCTAGAATCGCTACTGTCTCCTCGAAACTCAGCCTATTCTAAATTATACTCAGACTCTGCAGGGTTGCTATAGCATCTGCTGTAGCACACAGCTGATGCAAAAACTGTCCGCGTTGCTCCGAAGCCTTCCGCTGAGCCGTTCGAACGATTCCACGAGCGCTGCACACTCTGGAATACTCCCCCTCATTCAGTGACCTCCTGTCACTAGCGAGAGCTGCCGTCCAGATACTCGACCGAGTCACTTACTCGTCAGTTCTTTCGCGGCTGCCCTTGATCAACCAACAAGCACTCTCTTCTCTGAATTGGCTTCCAGATCAAGCTTGGATCAGACTACGCAAGTCCTGGTCACCTTCTGCTTCTGTCACCACAGCTCTTCGCTCACGCTCTGCTCTCGGTGATAATCGAAGATCTCGTTCGCACACCAAAAATACTCTCTCAGAATTCTGTGTGTGTTCTCTTTCTCTGCACTCTTCTTCGATCACCTTCATTACTCTGAAGGGTCTTCTTTATATAGGAGCACCCACTTCCATCATTATCAGGATTTAGCAATTTCCCTAGTAATATCAATATCACCTAATTTTTAGAAGATTTGATTTGATTTGAGATTCAAATCTCCCACAATCAAATCTCCTTCTTCAGCTAGGAATCTCCACTGGAATATTCTCTGTAGCAACATAGAAACTCCTTTGATGCTCTTAGAAGTACTGCCAAGCCCTCTTTCCAAAGACCCAGGCTGCTGCTGCTCGGACAGACGCTACAGCTCTTTTGAACAAGCTCTTGCTATAGCTTCCTCCAGCTATAGCTGCTCCTTGTTCACTGATCTTGTTCACGAAAGCTGGACTCCTGCTATAGCAGCATCTTGTTCACGTGTGCTGATTTTGTCAAACACTGCCATACTGCATCATCACATAGAATTAACATGAAGAACAAGCATAAGAATTTTCAATCAAACTTCACTCATATTGATAAAGAAACATGTTTTGCATTACAATCTAACCTAAAGGATCCCAACTACTATGGGACTACTCACTCATGGTGAGTTCAATACAAGACATAATTTTTGAAGGAAATTGTCCACCAATTAAAGACAAACTAGTAAGGGTTGAGTAGAGGGATGATGTAGAATCTTCAATTGCGTGTGTCTTCTTCAAATCCTCGACAATTCAACAAGTCCTGCAAGAGAAATCGTCTAGGGTTTTATTTTTTGGAAAAAGCCCCTTCTAATTTTGCATCTCTTTCTATTTATACTCACTTCGAAAATTACCAATCCGCCCACAGTGCCCGAATCAAAAGTGATTCGGGGACGCTTTAATTAGTTGACTCGGACAGAGTGTCCGAGTCAAACTCTCAGTTCTATTTCGGAGCTGGGAGAATCACTTTATCTTGCCCAAATTTCTTTTGATTAGGTCAAGCCTCTATTTGATTCGGTCAAGCCTTAGCCAATCGGTTGAAATCCTTCTCGAGTCAAGCTGATCCGAGCAGAGTACTTCTTGGCCGAATCACTTTTGATTCGGTCAAGCCTTGTCAAATTTCTCCTCGAGTCAGGTTGATCTGTGCAGCTGGAGAGGATGATTTGGCCAAGGTTGGCCGAATCAATTCTGACTCGTGCACCCATCTGGTCCAGTCAAAATATGTCTGGGCAAGTCACTTTTGCAACCTGCTCCAATCTCGCTCATTTTTTATCTTGATTGACCGGAATTTATCCAGATTTTCTTCGGGCCACTTCATATCGTGTAATACGCGTTTTTAACCTGAAATTGACAAAGAAAGCATCAAACGACTTCATAAAATAGCGGAACAAACAATAAGTAAAGGGAAAATGCGGACAAATATAAGGTCATTTGTCCGCTCATCAATCACTCATCCAAATTTCACCCCAACCCCAAATCACACCACCCACTCGAATCACACCACCACCAAAACACCACCCACTTCACACACTCCCCACCCCACTCCCACACTCACCTCTTATCCCATCACCACCACCACCATCACCGCTCACCCATCCTAATCCCACCACCACCATCCACCCTAATCTTACTATCACCCACCTATCAATGTGGAATAATAAAAAAAATTATTAATATACTTTACTCAAATGTATTTAACTTAATTTAACTGAACTTACTGAAAATTGAAGTGCAAAAGATTAGGGTCTTAGACTCTGTTGATAGAAAATGAAGTGGAAAGAAAAGGAAATAGAAAACAAGTTGGAAAATGACTTTCTCATGAAAGGTTATGCTAAAAAGTTTGTAGTATGTTCTTTTATTTTATTTGCATTTTCCATAACAAACCAAACACAATCATTTTCCTTCAAATTTTCTTTCCAATCCTCAAATATTTCAAGAACCAAATGGAGGCTTAATATTGCTTAAAAAATCAATTTTATTAAATGGAGGGCGTACATGTCTTAAATAAAGGTCAACATAGTAAATTAACATCTTGTAGTTTCTTAACATATGTGCACTTATCTTAAATGATATTTATTTTTAAACAAATTGGGTATGATTGCAGAAAGAAAAAGAATTAAGTTTTCTGAAGTACTATTAGAAATTAATTCATCCTTAATTGATTAAATGGATTTCATAAAAGATGACTCTTTATAAATAACTATTATTGGCATCTTATCTACTATCAAATAAATTATAAATGTTTGTAGGAGCATCCCAAAACTAGAAAAAGAAAACATATTGTAACCTAATTACTAGAAAAGGAAATTGACTCCCCATAAATTTTGATATAAATAGATCTCATCACAAAAGTTATAATCCATGAATCCAAGTAAGAAAAAACACCATTTTATCATGGTATCCACATCAAATTTTAACAAGACTTTGCTGATGATGTGCTTGTTGCTGGCTGTGTTCCTTGTGGAAACATCTCAAGCACAACCTGGTAATAGTAATAAAATCCCTTTTTGTTTTAGTTACACAAATTATTTATGTGGAGAAGTATTGCAATTAATTATGTGGGACGATCTATGATATCTACAGGTCCGCCCAAGTTATGTCCGGTTCAAATGAAGTTGAGCGGATCATGCAGTTCTAGGAGGCCGACTTGGGATTGCTTCCTGGCCCTAAACAGCCAGTTTGGCGCCCGCGCCATGATACAACATTGTCAATGTAATAATGCAGGAGCATCTCACATTTGCAAATGTCTAGGCGTCTGTGATGCAATTGTTTCTACCTAGTTGATCTCTGCTCGAACCTCCTGTCATGGATGCAATTACATATCGCGAATAAATAAAATCGCTTCATAAATTAATTCCTCAAACTCTTACATATCGCGAACAAATAAAATCAAATAAAATCGCTTCATAAATTAATTACTCAAACTCATCCTGCAACAATTCTATTTTCACTCAACTATCATTTTCATCATCGGATGTGTGGTCTCCACTGATAGTTAATTCTAAGCTCGTATGATAGAACTCTCTGTCAATAATACTATTGAAGCGCCATAATTAACGACCACACTTCCGTCCCAAATATAAGTGACAAAATTTTCTATCCCAAAAATATCAATGGAAATTCATCTTTGCTTTTGCTCCATGGAATGTGTTTTTATCACCAATTTTCTCCTCGGGAGTCAGGGATCTGAGAACTTTTGTCACCAATTTCTCTTCCTAAATCGGTTCTCCGAGAGCATAAACTTCATTCGATTGGTCACACAGCTTTGCATTGAACTCAGTGATGGTTTCTCCTTCCGGCATCTTCAAGTTTTCAAACCTTGAGGTGATCATCTGAATTCTTGAAGTTTTCACCTTGTCCGTTCCTTTATGTGCTGTCTCCAGAATATCCCATGGTTGTTTTGCGATGTCGTAGTTCGAGATAAGCCTGAAATTGTCAACAACAACAAAAATAGCATTAAGGGCCTTGGAGTTGCCAGATGCTATAGGTTCCTCTTCTACTGTCCATTTGTCTTCGGACTTTTTCTGAGCAACTCCCAAGCTGTCGATGGCCAGTGGATGCGACTATTTTGATATCACAGATCTCCAAGCTTTTTCATCTACAGCCTTCAGGAAGGCCTTCATGCGAGATTTCCAGTATCCGTAGTTTCCTCCTTCGAGCAGTGGGGGTCGGCTTGTGCTTTGTCCTTCCTTCATGTTCGCAGTAGGAGTCAGTAGTGCTTGCCCGGATCTCACTCAGTGTGTCGAGTAATCTGCTCTGATACCAATTGAAATTACGAGCGTGACCGCGCGTCATTGTACACGACAAATTTAATATTATAGTCCTTCTCGGCACGTAGACATTGGCAAGTAGGGTCGATCCACATGGAACTGAAAAAGGAAAGTTCTTTGGAAACAGTTAAAACAAGGGGGTTGTCACGAGAATGGGGTCGTAGTCACTAGAGATAATGATGCGAATGAACAAAGAAGAGTTTTCTTATTTATGATGATTCAGATCAATCACTTGTGAATTATGTTTATCATTGACATTAATAATTAATCATGTATTCATGCATCCTTTTCCGGCAAAGGTAACATTCATGCACATATCCCGGTAAAAGTGATATGCTTACCGACTCTCCTAGGTTTGCACACTCCGGCAAAAGTAGTGTTAGGACCTAGGTGTTACTAGTTGTTTTTATGGCAAGGTATCAAACAAGTGTTGACGATAATGAATCACAAGAGAAAGATGTTGTCGGTAAAAACTCACTTAACCTGACAATTCAATTTCGTAATATGAGAGTAGAGAGCAAGTAAAAGAATACATTAAAGTAATGTGAAACAAGTCTCAAAACATTCCTTCACAAGTTCATGATCCAAATCGAATAAAAGGTTTAGCTAGACATGCTAGCTGAAGTCAACATCATAAATAATAGGTGAGAAAAAAGTGGTGAAGTGTGAACTGTAACTTCCGGCAGTGAACAGTAACTTCCGGTGTGAATAGTAACTTCACGCTTTGCTTTTGTGATTGATTTTCTCTCTTTATAATGATTCTGATTCTGAAATCGATCATGTCTAACCCTAGACTGATCTCATGTATTTATGCTGGTCAGTGGGGATTAGCTAGGGAAGGTTATATCTTCTGCAGATTTGGCAGGGGGCATATTCTGGATATGGTAAGGAAGGTTGCATCTTCTGAAGATTTGGGAAGGTGACTATTCGGCTGTGACGTTATGCTGACGTCAGCCGCGAATGCTGCTTTAATAAATCCCGCGATCATCTTGTATTTTAAGCATTACTCGCGGCTTCAAAATGGGCATGGTCCGCGAGATAGGTCAGAGGCACATTCTCCTTCTAACTTCAGTCCAAAATCCTTCTTTTTCCTCATTTTCTTCCTGAGCATCTTCAGTAGATCTGAAATCCAAACCGCACAAAGCGAGTAATCGTGGACAGAAAAGGGTCTACAAATATGACCCATTAGAGCGCTGCTGGTGACCTGTATCAACAGGTTGCTATAGCAACCTGTGAATCACTTTGGCGAATTTCTGTAATTCGGCCGAACTTTGACAAACACACAAGCTTTGGTTACCCAATTCGGAAACAGCGTACGTCTAGTTAGTTGATTCAATGGACGTATAAATACGACCCATCAGAGCACTGTTGGTGACCTGTATCAATAGGTTGCTATAGCAACCTATGAATCACTTTGCCGAATTTCTGTACTTCAGCCGATTTTTGACAAACACACAAGTTTTGGTTACCCATTTCGGCAGCAACATACGTCTAGGGAAGACTTCTCCCGAGTCCTCAAGATTCCACTAAGCACGGTTTCTAGTACAAGGATATCAGAACTCAGCCTACGCTAGTTCAACCTTACTTCTAACCTAGCTCGAATCTACACTCAGTCTGATCGCACAGACTAGCTCACACTGTCTATATACTTGACGAAATGTCGTTGTCTGCTCCAAATTTGAATTTATAGTAACCTACTATACTAGCAAGTGATAAGTAGGGTCGAACCCAAAGAGAGCAAGTAGTTCTCGAGTTCTACTAATAGTTAACGGGGGTTTGTTCTCAAGAAGAATGATGTTTATTAAATTCAGAAAGAATTGGTCCAGGAATATGCATTGCAACTAGTAATCAGCGATCGAACATGCATCAATTACTAAAAACTACTGTTCTAGTCTAACAACCTTCTAAGGTAGTCTCGACTCCAATGTTCTACCTACTCTAACCGCTAAGTTCTTGAATAGGTTAACGATTACTTGACTAACAATACCAATTTATTCCTATCGCTAGGCTTCGCTAATAGGCCAATTAATCCAGTATCACGCAATAGATATCCAGTTTTACTACTTGGCCATGCTAACTTGATGACCAAAGCATGCAATTCATACGAAGAATAATAATTCACTAAATCAAACTATGAAACATATCTCAAACCAAACGTTGCAATGCAAATCCCCAAACTAAGTTAGGGTTTAGCTACTAGTACAATTCATCTAATAATAATGAAAAAATGAGTTTAGAGAATACGAAAATTGCCGATCAGTGTTCACCTCTAATTGCTGATCATTGTTCACCGCGCATTGTTCTGATCTCCGATCGCCGCTCCTCTGACTTGTGTCTCCCGACTTCTCTCTTTGAATCATTTGGGAAGATTTGTTTTTATGCAAATCCTAGATTGCTCGATGTAGGCCTCAGGATTTGGGCATGTGAGCCTCTGGCCCATATCAATGCTCTCGCGATCGAATCTTCTCTCTTTGCATTCTCGAGTGATCGAGTGAGGCCTAGAATGCGCCAAATACGCAAGAAAGCTCCAAAGTGGTCTTGATACACCTGCGATAAGAAATACTACAAAGAGGTAACCTAGCACACGCAAAATGCAACTAAACAATGGGAATAAACAACGGGATGGATCGTAGAAATACGCTCCATCAATACTCTAGTAAAAGATAGATACATTTCTGATTACTAGACTTAGGCTATACTAATACAATGTGTAACAGGAAGATGCTATAGCAGCTTACACAGTCAAGTTGCCATAGCTTCTGTCTAAGACTCTCCACGCACTCTCTGCTGAGCAGTCGGATGTCCACGAGTAATTCTGACTCTTGTGATGCTCCCCCTCGATCAATGATCTCCTATCACTATCTGGGAATTATGCTTGGATCTCTAACAGTCCGGGACAACTCCTCTTCTTGACGATGCTCCAAAGCAAGTCCTTGATCTTTCAGCGAGATAACGCTCCAGTCGAAGTTCTTAGATTAAGCATAGATTAGACACCTCTGGTCGTGTTCTTCTCTCAGCTCACCCACAACTCCGCGTTCTAGTTTTTAGCTTCCCGCTCTTTATTAATGCGTCTTTTTCTTTCGTTGTGTGTTTGTGTTGATGTGCTGCCCTCCCATATATAGCTGCAGCAATCGAACAAACATAGAATCCTAATTCCTTTAGGATTCGCAGATCTTTCCAACCAACTTTGCACATTGGATCTTATGCAAGATTCTTGCAAGTTTGTTGAGAATTATTTTCCTAAAATCAATTTGGAAGCTTATCTTCTTCCGGGCACTTGGTATAGGCTTCGATCAACTGCGACTGTTTGAACGACTCCCTGGTGACTTGCGACGTAGTTAGAAGTTCTACGAACTCTCTTCGTGCTGCTCCATGTTGAACGGCTACTTTGCTCTAGGTCTAAGTCTTCACATTATGCTATATCATCTTCTAGTGTTTGACTGCTGATGATGAGCGGACAAATAACCTTATATTTGTCCATATTTTCCCCTTACTTCTTGTTTGTTTCCCTATTTTATAAAGTCACTTGATGTTTTCTTTGCCCATTTCAGGTTAAAAATGTATATTACATGATATGAAGTGGTGTGAAGAAAATCTGGATGAATTCTAGTCGATCGAGAGCAAAAGAGAGCAAAATCAAGCAAAAGGCTAGTTTGATTCGTCCATGATTGACCTATTCAGCTTCAAAGGCTCGCCGAGCACACGTTTCTTATCCGATTAAGGCGTGTTATGTCTTGTTGGAAAGCTAACCCAAAGGGCTACAACTTCATAGTTTACATCAAGACATAATTCGAAGGTTTAAGGGGTCAAAAACAGGCGAGAATTCCAGCGCTACAAAGTTGATTCTCCCAAAGAGGAATTCAGAAAAGGCCGAATCACTTTTGATTCGGCCAAAGAAAAGTGATTCGGGCAAGCATGATACTTCATTACAGCACTGAACAGATGATTCGCACGAATCAACTCAAGGCTTGCCCGAATCAAAGTTGATTCGGGGAGAATTCGCCTGTAGATCAAATCTGGGCAGACTGACCTGTTTATCTTTGAAGGCTTGCCGAGCGCGCGATTCTTATCCGATTGGGACTTTCTATAGCTTGTTGGAAAGGTAATTTAAAGATCTACAACTTCCTAGTTTACGTCAAGACGTAAATCAAAGGTTTAAAGTGTCAAACAAGCGAGTTGCTAACGCAGTAGAAGTGATTCGGACACCCTGTCCGAATCAACTTACTAAGCCTTGTCCGAATCACTTGATTCGGGCAGTGAGTGTAAATGTTGGAAAAGGTATAAATAGAATGAGATGCAAGTTAAGAAGAGAGCTTCCATACTTTTTGCAACCCTAGGCGACTGGAACTCGAAGAAGATGAAGCTTGATTGAAGATTGAAGCTTGGATTGAAGATTCTACATCAACCTCTCTTAAACCCTAGCTTTGTATTTACATTGATGTTTCCCTTAGTTTTCATGTATTTGTGCACACTCATTATGAGTGAGTAGTTGTTCTTGTGGTTGGGGATTAAATGGATCCCCTAGGATTGGATATGATGCAGAACTCTAATTTATTGCATTGAATGAAGTTTGGGTTGATTATATTGTGCCCTAGCTATGTATTCATTGTATGCACACCAAGTGTTTGACGAAATGCTTAAGTGAGTATGCTTGGTTAAAACCCTAAGGAAGGAGCGAGAGTTGAACTTAGGATGTTTCATAGCTATTGTATGATCATAGATGGAATGTTTGTGCGTGAGAGCGACATGCATTCTTGACATTAGGCTAAGTTTTAAGCGGATTTGAGTAACCGGCCAATAGACCGAGAGGGTGCGGTTATGGGACTCAAATTCTACACGGTTCAATAGAATGAGAGTTTGAGAACCATGTCATTTATGTATCCTCTCCATTTTAGGGAAGGAGCGAGAGTTGAACCTAGAGCGGACGATGCATTAGCCTTGCTTTTATCAACCAAATGTAGTTCATGCATGTATTAGTGAGTTATTTCATTTTCCTCATATCTTAGGGGAGAAGTTGAATCCCTAGTCACCCTTTTTATTTATTAAGCAAAACCCAAAAATATCATTTATCTTTAGTGCTTGCTAGAGATACCTCTATAGGAGGACAAAACCCTTCCCAAAAACCGTAGACTTACAATAGTAGCATTGATTAGTTGTCAATTAGTCTAAGCTTTTCCCTTGGGTTCGATCCGAGGTCACTCGGTTATAAATATTGTTTGATATTTGCGTGACTAGAATAGCACTTCATTTTGCTTGCCTAAAACGCCAACGTCAGCTGACTTTAGACAACATGCTCCAGCTTCTGTCGTGATGGATTGCTATAGCATCTTCTTGATGTTGTTTTGTCTTGTCAATTCCAGTGCATGCTCTTGCTTCTAATCCGTAGGACACTGTAGCATATTTTTGCTAAAGTTTTGTCAAGGATGCCATTTACCTTAACAGTTCTGACTAAAAACTATTCTCTACATTTCCATTTTTTTCCTACATTTGCATTAAGGGAATTTTTGGACTACCAATATGGACTCCATCAATGAAAAATCAAACAAAAGAGCAACAATACACAGATGGTCATCCGTGCTGGATGGAGCGTATTTATACGATCCATCGAGTTGTTTATTCCCATTGTTTAATTGCATTTTGTGTGTGAAAAATTACTTCTTTGTAGTGTTTTGCATCATAGGTGTATCAAGACCGCTTGGAGCTTTATTGCGCATTCGGACGATTATAAATCAATTCTTTGCAGATTGACCTCTTTGTAGTTGAAGGCTTGCCGAGCACATGCTTCTTATTCGATTGAGGCGTGCTACAGGTTGTTGGAGAGCTAACTCAAGGGGTTACAACTTCTTAGTCTACATGATGGAGCATATTTCCACAATCCATCGAGTTGTCTAATCCCATTGTTTAATAGCATTTTTTTGGGAAAGATTACATCTTGGTAGTGTTTCGCATCGCAGGTGTATCAAGACCACTTGGAGCTTTATTGCGCATTCGGACGAATATAGACCAATTCTGAGCAGATTGACCTCTTTGTCTTCGAAGGCTTGCCAAGCGCATGATTCTTATCTGATTGAGGCATGTTATAGCTTATTGGAAAGCCAAATAAAGGGGCTACAACTATTTAGTTTACATGAAGACGAAATGCGAAGGATTAAAGGATCAAACAAGCAAGATGCTAACACTGCGGAAGTGATCCGCCCAAGCAATGGGGAAATCACATTTGACTCGCCCAAGCCAAAAGTGATCCGCCCATCTCCATTGCACACAGAGTATTTGACTAGCCGAAGGTTGCCCTAATCCCTTTGAAGGCAACCCGAATCAAAATTTATTCGCCCAAGCTTATGAACCTACTTTGACACCCCCCTAATCAATTGTGGCTCGTGCAGCAGGGGAAGCGCACGGAGTGTTTGACTAGTGCAAGTTTCCCAAATCACTTGGTTAGCCTTGCACGAATCACTTTTGTGCAAGAGAAGGAAAGCCTGCCCAATTCACAGAAAATAAATAGAAAGAAAAGAAAAATCCTAGGGAGCTTTTTTGGCAACCAGTTTTTGGACAGAGTTCCTTGCTGGAGCAACTGGGAGGGCGACCGGAATCAAAGGAGAGACGGAAGCAATGCTCAAAGTACTATTCACAGTTTTTGTATTTTTCTGAACTCAGTTTGTTTTCATTGTTGCTTTAGATGGATTGTAGTAGCTAAACCTTAATTTCAATTTGGGGATTTTGTATTGCAACACACGGTTTGAGATACTTATGTTTCGTAATTCAATTTAGTGAATTCCTGTTCTTTGTTTGAAATGCATGATCTGATTATCAAGTTAGCATAGCCTAGCGGTAAAATTGCGTTGATATCTATTGCGTGATATTAAATTGACTTCCCTATTAGCTAAGCCTAGCGGTATAATCTAATCGGTGTTGTTAATTGAGTAATTGTTAAACCTATTCGAAAACTTAGCGGTTGAGAGTAGGTAGAACACTAGAGTCGACATTACCCTAGCAGGATTGTTAGACTAGAACAGTCGTTTTACTAGTTGATGCATGTTATAATCGATGATTACCCGTTGCAATGCATATCCCTGAACTAACTTTTCTCTAAATTTAATAACAATAAACATTCTTCCTGTAACCCGTTTTTTATCGTGACAATTGTTAGTAGAACTTTATCACTGATTGCTCTCTTTGGGTTCGACCCTACTTACTGGTTGCTAATTAGTAGGAAATTTTAAATATAAATTTGGCACACACAACGAAGTGCCGTCAAATTTTGGCACCGTTGCCAGGGAGATCAACGCTCAGTATAGAGTTCTAGCTTTTCTTTTTCTTGTTTTGCTTTGTTTTTTTCTTATTTTTTGCTGTTTTTGTTTTGGCGGCATAGGTAATCGCAACTTGAGCTACCGGTGTCTGATTAGCTTTACTGAAAGAGTGTTCAATCAAAGGCAAAGAGCAGCTAGTCAAACGATGGAGTTCCAGAGAGGACACAACGGTAGAGGTGGAAGAATGGATGAGTACGATGATTATGCCCCACCTCAACCATATGCACGTCAACAACATGGGCAGCCACCAGTTCAACAGTTATTCAGGCAGCCAGCCCGTCCTGAGGCAACTATGAGGAAGCTTTCAGGCCCTACATTCCAGAATCACCCGTGGTGCATCAACACTGACCCCGAAGAAGATAATTTTGAGATCAAAACCGTGGTGGTGCACCATCTGCCTAAGTTTGGAGGATTACCGGGAAAGGTCTCAACTCGACATTTACAAGAGTTCACCGGAATCTGCCAAACATTGAGACCATATGCAGCTTTGGAGGGCAGGTTTAAGCTAAGAGTATTTCCTTTGAGTGTAACTAACTTAGCAAAATCGTGGTTTTTGTCTTTGCCTTCAGGTAGCATTCGTACATAGGATCATTGATGTGAAGTTGATATTACAGGATGTGAAGTTGATAAAAAATGTCCTAGAGGGACTTGACACATATTCGAAGGTTTAGAGGATTATTCGCAGGTTGTGGAGGTTGGCATTCCAAGTTATGAGGGGTGAGACTTTCAGTCCATCGTTGCAGCATTTATACAGTGGTGGGACGGGAAAACAAACCGTCCTATCTCTAGTTTTAGTAACCGGGAATAGGTGGGTAACCCCTATCTTGCCTCACACTGAAAGGATAATGATAAGAAAGACTGGGACGCTCTCCATATGCTGTTATTCGAAGGCGATGATTGGAACGGTTCAAAGAGCAAAAATGCAAAGGATAAGCAATTCACATTGGAGAGCAAACCTCAAAAAGAAAATTCAAATAGATGTGAAATAAAAATTCAAAAAAAGCAATCGAGTTGAGTGAAGTCTTCGAACTAAACAAAACAAGAAAGTTCAAGAGCTATCCTACAAAAGAGAAGAAGAAAAGTTTAGTTCCTCATAACTTGTATTTATAACTTGTGTTTATCACATGCCAGAGAAAGCAAATTCAGCATGTGCACGTGACTATGACCTTGAGCTGAAGAATGGAGTCAGGAGTCTAAAAAGGACTATCTCCCAGTTAGCCATTGAATCCATCTTGACATCACAGGTAACATGTATCATTATATTCTTACTGATCATTATTGAAGAATGAGTGTGAGTATATGTTAATGAACTGATTAGTGAGGACATCTCGTGTAAATTGTGTGTTTAGTCATTGCATGATAGAAGTGATTTGAGTTTGCGAGTCTTGATTTCATTCTTGTTCGGGGACGAACAAAGATAAGTGTGGGGTAGTTTGATGGAGCGTATTTACACGATCCATCAAGTTTTTTATTCCCATTGTTTAATTGCATTTTGTGTGGGAAAGATACTTCTTTGTAGTGTTTTGCATCGCAGGTGTATCAAGACCGCTTGGAGCTTTATTGCGCATTCGGACGAATATAGACGAGTTCTGGATAGATTGACCTCTTTGTCATTGAAGGCTTGCCAAGCACATGATTCTTATTTTATTGAGGCGTGCTGCAGCTTGTTGGAAAGCTAAATCAAGGGGCTACAACTTCTTAGATTATACTAAGACAAAATTCGAAGGTTTAAAGGATCAAATGAGCAAGATTCTAACACTGCAGAAGTGATCCGTCCAAGCAGTGGGCGAATCAGAAGTGACTCACCCAAGACTAGTAGTGATTCACTCGGATCACAAGTGATATGCCCAGCTCCGGAGGCCATTGGTTATTTGACTCGACCAAGAGTGCACGAGTCACTTTGGAGCCAGCCCGAATCACTATTGATTCGCCCAGCTTATGAAGACTCTTTGATTCTCCCGAGTCACCTTGGAGCTTGCTCGGATCAAATGTGACTCGTGTAGCAGGGGAAGCGCATTGAGTATGTGATTCGTACAAGCTGCACGAATCACTTTTGAAGCCTTGCACGATTCACTATTGATTCGTGCAAGAGAAGTTCAACCCGGCCAATTTCAAAAGAGTAAAAGAAGAGAGGAAAAACCCTAGTTTTTGGCGGGAATGACTGAAGAGAAAGACCGCAATCAAAGGAGAGAAAGAGCAGCTGCTGGCGGAGGTACTGTTCATCTCGCACTATTCATCATGTTTACTGTTCATCGCCGGTAACACTGTTCACAGTTTTCGTATTTTCTGAACTCAGTTTATTCTCATTATTATTTTAGATGGATAGTAGTAGGTAAAACCTAATTTGGTTTGGGGATTTGTGTTGCAACGAACGGTTTGAGATACTTATGTTTTCATAATTCGATTCAGTGAATTACTGTTCTTAAACTTAATGGCACGCTTGTATGTTTGATTGGAGGAACTTAGCGGTGATCTAATTAGACTAGCAGTGCATGATATTCGATTAGTCCAACATTAGTGTAACCCTTGCAATGGAACTAGTACTCTTAACTAAGAGGATAAATATTACATCTACTTGACAACTTAGCGGTTAATAGTAGATAGAATATGAAGTCGACATTACCTTAGCAGGATTGTTAAACTAGAAACAGTAGTTATACTAATTGATGCATGTTTCAATAAGTGATTACCAAATGCAATGCATATCCCTGAACTGATTCTTTCTCGAATTTGATAAACAACAAACATTCTTCTTGCAAAATCCCTTTTTCTTGGCAATTGTTAGTAGAACTTTATAACTGATTGCTCTCTTTGGGTTCGACCCTGCTTACCACTAGTTAGTAGGTAGAAAATATAAATTTAATTTTGGATCACACAACGACGTGCCGTAAGTGCTATGCCTAAATTTTTTTAAGAAATCGTTTAGTGATTAAAACTTTTGTTGGATGGTAACTTTTTGAACTTTTGGTAATTAAGGTTGAAATCATGCGCGCTGCTGGTGACAGGTAACAACAGGTTGCTATAGTGTCACGACCCAAAATCCTAGGTCGAAACCGGTGCTTGACCATTTACAAACAACCCTCTATGTTGATGATTTATCAATATATAAATAGTGAAATCAAATTAAAAAGTGAATTCAACCATTTAAATTACCAGAATTCTACTCAAGTACAACATAGCAACAACCTAACTGAATCATAAAAATAACTAAAGACACTTCAAAAATATGACTAGCTGGGTGGCACCGTAGGTAAAGCAATGAATTCTTGCAACGATAGATGACAACTCTCGATCTAGCAGCTCACTGATCTGAAATTGGTTAGAAAAAGACAGGGTGAGTCAAATGACTC
Source organism: Umbilicus rupestris (assembly GCA_963678935.1). Classification (NCBI taxonomy): domain Eukaryota; kingdom Viridiplantae; phylum Streptophyta; class Magnoliopsida; order Saxifragales; family Crassulaceae; genus Umbilicus; species Umbilicus rupestris. Next base: position 9,458,283 of record OY787618.1, read on the forward strand.
AGTGAGTAAATAATGTACATTAGAGATTTGATTTACTTAACATACTCTTTTGCATGCATTCGTATATCGGTGGTCACATTAATATATAATACGTGACATTGTAAATAATGTATACATGTATGCGTGTAAGTATGAAATGAACATCTAGATGAATGCTAACGGTGTCTTTGGGCAGTCGTCACTGCCGGTTCGCACCATCATATCGCAATGTGGGCTGAGCCTCATCATATGAAAGTGCGGCCCATGTCTCGCACATCATATATCATATCAGTGTCTATCCATGACGTGCATGCAATGATACATAAATGTCAAATTGTCTTCACATATTTTTCTATACGTACAAGTACGTTCATATATCGCACGTTATAACTGTAGCGTCTTATATAGACTAGGGGGTTTAATTTTAACCATTTCGTAATTACCCAAGTAATTGGTACACTATTATACGTAATATTAATTACATATAATATGAACGATACGAATTAAATAAAAGCATATTATTTACTCACCTTTTACTTCAAACAAAAGTAAGTCCGTCAACAATATTTAACTTGTACAGTTTCACCTACCACCTCGAGAACCTATCACAATTCATACAATTATTAATCCATTACGCGTAAAAGGTATGCTTAAGTCAATGAAATAACAGAGCTATCTCACTAGGCGTCTACTTCTCTAACTCTTAAATTAAAATGTAATGCATAACAGTGATCAACATACTGATTTTGCAAACTCCCAATTTAACAAGAGTCGTGGATAACTCAATCATACATTATCAAGTTAAGAGAGCTTAATCACCATAGTAACAGTGACATTTGCTGCACTCCAATCCCAATGCATAATTAAATATGTCATGGATAGATCCATCAATGATGTATCAGGACTCAACAAATCAATCTACCATTTCTATAGTATCTAAACCTTGGGAGTTGACTCATTTTGCAATTGTTCACTTCAGAGCAAAGCAAGTCATTAACATACCGAATCCAGAAACCAGTTCAAACTTTGACAAATAACATAATGTAAATCAATCGCAGCAACTAGTATCTCAAATAACAAAGCTAGAACGATCTACTAGCAATCAACAACATCAGAATCCTTGTAACACATCTAAAAACCTTCATTAACAAATCATTTTCTAGAGATTCCTCCCTCATCCATCAAATGGGCATCTACAACATCCATGTCTTAAAGACATTAATCTGAACCAAGTCTCTGTAACATACCCTATTAATTCTCACACCACCAAAACCTAGATCAAACCTACACCATCAATTCTCAAGGGCTCTGTGTGTTGCCCCCATAAGTCCTCCCAGCCAACAAACCCCCTAGTCATTTATTCCAAAAAGGGGGAGGAGAAAGAGCAGGCTGAGAAGTGGAGTCCAAGAAGTGGTTTTTGTCAAAATGCCAAGGGGGAGATTGATAATGCAAGTATGGCAGTGTTTGACAAAACCAGCTTATGTGAACAAGGAGCTGCTGCAGCTCAAACAATCAAGCAGACCAGCAGAAGTAAACCAGCAGCAGATGCAGCAGAGGATGCTGCAGCAGGTGCTGGTTCAAGTGCTGGTTCAACTGTCCGAGTAGCAGCTTTGTGCTGAGTTCGTTCTGGAGGTATGGCAGTTGTGTTCTTGCTCTTAGAAGGTTTTCTAAAATGCTGCTGAGCATTTTCCAGCAAGGTTTGCTAGTCAGAGAAGGAGATTTGCATTGAAGATATTAATCAAATCTAATCTCCTAGATTTTAGGAGATAATTGATCTTGTGGGTCAATTGCCTAAACCTGGAAATTGCTTAAAGTGGTGTGGGTATTTAAGCAGAAGGTTTGAGGGATGAAGAGGTTGATCGAAGCTGAGTGATACACGAGAGTAGACACAGATTTCAGAGAGAGGATTTTCTGGGTGCTACGGACGTTGTTCTTCGATCAAACACACACGGGCAGAGCGTTGAGCGCAGAGCTGTGGTGTGCATTGCAGAAGAGAATCAGGTCTTGCAAAGACTGATTCGTGCATTGATCTGGAAGCCAATTCAGAGCTGGTGAGCTTGTTGGTTGATCAAGAGGCAGCCGCGGGAGAACTGACGGGTGGAAGGCTCGGTCGAGGTTCGTGCGGAAGAACTCACTAGTGACAGGTGGTCACTGAGTGAGGGGGAGTTACTCAGAGTGTGCAAGCGCTCTTGGAGTGGTTCGATCGGCTCGGCAGAAGGCCTTGGAGCGACGCGGACATTGTGCTTCAGCTGTGTGTTACAGCTGTTGCTGCAGCAACCCTGCTGAGTAGTGTAGGATAGAATAGACTGCGTTCTTTGAGAGGATTGTAGCTATTCTAGACTGACATATTGTAGAGGGTTTGCTGGCACAAATCAGAGCTTGTTCTGATTGTGCTGAGTGGTCCATACAAGGTTGAGTAGCATAGGTTGCGTGCGTTGTAACCTAGTGTACTTGGAACCTTTGGTTGAGTGGATTGAGGACTGGAGAATAGTCCTCCCCAGACGTAGGCAGATTAGCCGAACTGGGTGAACAAACTTGTGCATTGTTTGTTGCTTGCTGAGATTAATTCTAGTGAACAAGAGTGTGCTGCAGCAACTGCTTGTTCACAAATCTGCCGGATTGAGACACTGTGAAATTTCAATTGGTATCAGAGCAGGAACTCGACACACAGAGTTATAAGATCCTACAGTGTCTCTGAAGAAGCCAAGACAATGAAGGAAGGACAGAGCACAAGTAGACCTCCACTATTGGAAGAGAGCAATTATGGTTATTGGAAAGCTAGGATGAAGGCCTTTCTCAGGGCCATTGACGAGAAGACATGGAGAGCTGTTGTGATTCAGTGGTCTCCCCCAATCACCATAGATGAGCAAGGAGTGACAAGAATAAAACCTGAAGAGCAGTGGACTGTTGAAGAAGGTGCTGCAGCAACTGGTAATTCAAAGGCTTTGAATGCAATTTTTGCTGCAGTTGATGCTAACAATTTCAGGTTGATATCAAACTGTGATTTGGCCAAGCAAGCATGGGAGATTCTGCAAACTGCCCATGAAGGAACTGATAGAGTGAAGCTATCAAGACTCCAGATTATTGCCACACAATTTGAGAATCTGAGGATGTTGGATGAAGAAACAGTCACTGAGTTTAATGCTAAACTCTGTGATCTTGCAAATGAAGCTCATGCTCTTGGAGAGCCCATCCCTGAAGAAAAGCTTATCCGAAAGGTTCTCAGATCATTGCCCACAAAATTCGACATGAAAGTGACAGCCATTGAAGAAGCACAAAATGTCAGATTCATGAGGTTGGAAGAGCTGATGGGGTCTATCAAACAATTTGAGATGAAGCTGGTTAAAGGAGACATCACTCCTAAGGATAAGAACATTGGATTGAAAGCTGAAGCAGAAATCAAGCAGACAGGTTCAGAGGAGCAGCTGAGTATGATTGTCAAGAACCTTGGAAAACTTCTGAAAAACATGGACTCAAGAACTAGACAAAGCTCATCCTCACGAAAATTCAGAAGAGGTGGAGAAAATCAAAGGAAAGGAAAGGAACCGGCTCAGAGTGAAGACGGAAAGAAAGAAGTGAAGAAAGGAGTCCAATGCTGGAATTGCGCAGGCTACGGTCATCGACAAATCAACTGCACCAGCAAACGGATGAAAAAGAATGCTCTCTCTGCCAGTGGAAGTGAAGATGAGAAAGAGCTGAGTGAAGATGAATGCAACATGGCCAGATACAAGTCTGCTAGAAGAGTCACAAAAACACTCAAAAGATTGAACCAGGACCTGCTTCAGCAACCTCTACATCACAGTTACAAGAGAGCTTCGAAGTTTAAAAAATGCTACAGCTGTGGTGGCAAAGGGCATATTCGAAGAAACTGTTTCTCAGCTCGTGCCAGAACAACATCACCCAAGAAATCTGTCAGGCAGAAACATGCGCAGACTCAGCTTCTCGCTCTTGTGAGCACAGCTAGCCCCTCGGACAAGATCAGCTGGTACTTTGATAGTGGCTGTTCAGGTCATATGACAGGAGAAAGATCCTTTCTGAAGAACATTACTCCCTGTCTGGAACAACGTGTGAAGTTTGGTAATGGTCTGAAAGGAAGAGTTCTGGGAAGAGGAACTTTGGCTGTGGAAGGAATGCCATGGTTGAGCAATGTGCTTTTGGTGGAAGGGTTAAAGGCTAATCTCATCAGCATCAGCCAGCTGTGTGATGGGACCAAACAAGTCAAGTTTACAAAAGACTCATGTCAAGTTCTTGACAAATCTGGAAAGTGCATAATGGAAGGAGCCAGATCCAAGAGCAATTGTTACCTTCTCAATGTGAGTTCAAACTCACGGATTCAGAAATGTATGCTGACAAAGGCCGAGGAAATGACCTTATGGCACAAAAGGATGGGACATGTTAACCTGAGAACCCTTAAGAGAATTGCCACAGAAGGGCTGGTCAGAGGAATTCCATTGCTGAAAGGAGAGACAGACTCCATCTGTGGAGACTGTCAGATTGGAAAACAGAAGAAGGCCTCACATCCTCGAGTCAAAGATATTGGTACCACCAGGCCTCTTCAGCTGATTCACATGGATCTAATGGGACCAATGGAGGTCGAGAGCCTAGGCAAGAAGAGGTATGCATTTGTCTGTGTTGATGACTACTCTAGATTCACTTGGATCGATTTTATCAGAGAAAAATCAGATACTGTGAGTATCATTGTGTCTCTGGTGTCTCGGCTAGAGCAAGAGAAGAATCTCAGAATCAGCAGCATTCGCAGTGATCATGGCAGAGAATTTGAAAACAAAGACATGGATGAATTCTGTAAGCAAAGGGGTATAACACATCAGTACTCCTCTCCCATTACGCCTCAGCAAAATGGTGTGGTGGAGCGGAAGAATCGAACAATACAAGAAATGGCCAGAGTGATGATCCATGCTAAGAGGATTCCTCTGAAATTCTGGGCAGAGGCCATGAATACTGCATGCTACATCATCAATAGAGTCACCTTGCGGAGGGGAACCAAGCAGACCTGCTATGAGCTCTGGAATCAGAAAAAACCCATGGTTAAGTACTTCCATATCTTTGGAAGTGACTGCTTCATTCTGAGAGACCGGGAGTATAGAAAGAAACTTGATCCGAAGAGTGATCCTGGAATGTTCTTGGGTTACTCAACAAACAGCAGGGCATATCGTGTTTTCAACCAGCGAACAAAGACTGTCATGGAGTCCATAAATGTGGTTGTAAACGATACAGATGAAGCATCTATCTCTGATTCTGACACTGATGAAGAAGACTCCGATCCTGAAGAAATGCCTGATAGACAGTCCCGAAGTGAACAAGCCGCTGCCTCAGCAGATGCTACAGCAAGTACTGAAGCAGAAATTCCAGATGACCAATCAGAAAGCCTGTCTGACGATTTTCACACTGAGGCTCCCGATCCACCTTCAAGGCAGCCCCCAAGGAAGATACAGAAGGATCATCCCTTGACTAATGTGATTGGGGATCCCTAAGACAGAAGAAGAACCAGAAGTCATGCCTACCTCAATACATGTTTCATGTCCAGCATTGAACCAAAGAATTTCAAGGAGGCCATGAGTGATGAATTCTGGGTTATGGCTATGCAGGAGGAATTGGCAGAGTTTGAAAGACACGAAGTTTGGGATCTGGTAGACAGACCAATAGGGGTGAACATTATAGGCACAAAATGGGTGTTCAAAAACAAAACTGATGAAAAGGGCAACATTACACGAAATAAAGCCAGACTGGTTGCCTAGGGATATTCTCAGATTGAGGGTCTAGACTTTGATGAAACATTTGCTCCAGTAGCTCGTCTGGAGGCTATCAGACTGCTGCTTGCAATGTCTTGTTGCCTGGGGTTCAAGTTATATCAAATGGATGTTAAGAGTGCGTTCTTGAACGGAGATCTCACTGAAGAAGTTTATGTCTCTCAACCAAAAGGCTTTGAAGATCCTTATCATCCAGAACAGGTGTACAAGTTGAAGAAAGCTTTATATGGACTAAAACAAGCTCCTCGGGCTTGGTATGAGCGGTTGACAGTTTTCTTGGAAAAACATGGCTACAACCGAGTGGGAGCTGACAAAACCTTGTTTATCAAAAGAACTCAGTCTGATGTGATTATTGCTCAAATATATGTGGATGATATTGTCTTTGGATCCAAGTCCCAGCACCTGGTGAAGCAGTTTGTGAAACACATGCAGCAAGAATTTCAAATGAGCATGGTGGGAGAACTTTCATATTTTCTTAGTTTGGAGATTACTCAGAAAATGGATGGGATCTTTATTGCTCAAAGTAAATACAGCAAGTCTCTTGTGAAGAAATTCCAGCTCGACTCAGCAAGTCACAAGCGTACTCCTGCTGCCACTCATGTGAAAGCCATCAAAGACGAGCACGGTTTGGAAGTGAGTCAGACTGTCTACAGAAGCATGATTGGGAGCTTGCTTTATCTGACTGCCAGCCGCCCTGACATTTCCTATGCAGTAGGAGTCTGTGCCAGATTTCAGGCCTGTCCCAGAGACAGTCATATGCAGTTGGTTAAGCGTATCATTCGGTATGTCGGCGGGACGGTGGGCTATGGCTTGTGGTACACTAAAGACACAAAGGCCAAACTGGTCGGATACAGTGATGCAGACTGGGCAGGGTGCTCAGAGGACAGAAAGAGCACTTCGGGTGGATGTTTCTTCTTGAGGAATAACCTGGTCTCTTGGTTCAGCAGAAAACAGAATAGCATTTCTCTATCCACTGCCGAGGCTGAGTACATTGCTGCTGGGAGCTGCTGTGCACAAATGTTGTGGATGAAGCAAATGCTGAGTGAGTATGGGATTGCTCAAGATGAAATGACTCTCTACTGCGACAATATGAGTGCCATCAGCATATCCAAGAACCCGGTTCAGCACAGCAGAGCTAAGCACATTGACATCCGTCATCACTTCATTCGTGATCTTGTTGAAAAGAAAGTTATCTCGCTCCAACATGTTGTGTACGCCAAACAGCTTGCTGATATCTTCACCAAAGCTCTGGATGCAGCCCGGTTTGAAGATCTGAGAGCCTCTCTAGGGCTCTGTGTGTTGCCCCCATAAGTCCTCCCAGCCAACAAACCCCCTAGTCATTTATTCCAAAAAGGGGGAGGAGAAAGAGCAGGCTGAGAAGTGGAGTCCAAGAAGTGGTTTTTGTCAAAATGCCAAGGGGGAGATTGATAATGCAAGTATGGCAGTGTTTGACAAAACCAGCTTATGTGAACAAGGAGCTGCTGCAGCTCAAACAATCAAGCAGACCAGCAGAAGTAAACCAGCAGCAGATGCAGCAGAGGATGCTGCAGCAGGTGCTGGTTCAAGTGCTGGTTCAACTGTCCGAGTAGCAGCTTTGTGCTGAGTTCGTTCTGGAGGTATGGCAGTTGTGTTCTTGCTCTTAGAAGGTTTTCTAAAATGCTGCTGAGCATTTTCCAGCAAGGTTTGCTAGTCAGAGAAGGAGATTTGCATTGAAGATATTAATCAAATCTAATCTCCTAGATTTTAGGAGATAATTGATCTTGTGGGTCAATTGCCTAAACCTGGAAATTGCTTAAAGTGGTGTGGGTATTTAAGCAGAAGGTTTGAGGGATGAAGAGGTTGATCGAAGCTGAGTGATACACGAGAGTAGACACAGATTTCAGAGAGAGGATTTTCTGGGTGCTACGGACGTTGTTCTTCGATCAAACACACACGGGCAGAGCGTTGAGCGCAGAGCTGTGGTGTGCATTGCAGAAGAGAATCAGGTCTTGCAAAGACTGATTCGTGCATTGATCTGGAAGCCAATTCAGAGCTGGTGAGCTTGTTGGTTGATCAAGAGGCAGCCGCGGGAGAACTGACGGGTGGAAGGCTCGGTCGAGGTTCGTGCGGAAGAACTCACTAGTGACAGGTGGTCACTGAGTGAGGGGGAGTTACTCAGAGTGTGCAAGCGCTCTTGGAGTGGTTCGATCGGCTCGGCAGAAGGCCTTGGAGCGACGCGGACATTGTGCTTCAGCTGTGTGTTACAGCTGTTGCTGCAGCAACCCTGCTGAGTAGTGTAGGATAGAATAGGCTGAGTTATTTGAGATGATTGTAGCTATTCTAGACTGACATATTGTAGAGGGTTTGCTGGCACAAATCAGAGCTTGTTCTGATTGTGCTGAGTGGTCCATACAAGGTTGAGTAGCATAGGTTGCGTGCGTTGTAACCTAGTGTACTTGGAACCTTTGGTTGAGTGGATTGAGGACTGGAGAATAGTCCTCCCCAGACGTAGGCAGATTGGCCGAACTGGGTGAACAAACTTGTGCATTGTTTGTTGCTTGCTGAGATTAATTCTAGTGAACAAGAGTGTGCTGCAGCAACTGCTTGTTCACAAATCTGCCGGATTGAGACACTGTGAAATTTTACACACCTCTAAATCTGTCACTCGTTCACGCTTTCCTAAATATGATGACCGGTATTTGGTAGAGGGCAAATTGACTCAAGTAGATGGCCTCCCAAATATGATGACGGGTGATGCGAGAGAGCTATAGAATCTGGTAGAGGGTGTTGGCACTGGGAAAGCGTATATGAATGAAATGGAAACCCTAGATAACAAAGATAAGAGAAATCGGGGAGGGGGAAAAGAATGGGTGAGGATGGTGAGATGTCAGTGCCTCATGACTCTCGGATTCGTAATTGATCCAACCTCCTTTTTATTTTAATTAATTTAACCACCCATAACTTGTTCTAAACTGCCCCATAAACAGTCCTAAATAGTCAATTCTTCCACATAATAACTAATTTAATTGATATAATATTCAAGATTAAATCATGATATAACATTCTACTCACCTTAAAAAAAACATTAGGTGGCACGTCCTTCTCAGATTCCCACGTAGCTTCAGTCTTAGTTTGATCTTCCCATAAAACTTTAACTAAAACTACATCTTTGTTTCACAACCTTCTTACTTATCGTTCCACACTAGCAATAGGTTGCTCGTCATAGGACAACACATCATCAATCTGCAGTTGTTCATGAACTAACACATGATTCAGATCCGAAATGTACTTTCGCAACATCGAGACATGAAAGACTGGGTGGGCATTTGATAATGTCGGAGGTAAAGCCAATCTGTATGCCACCTTACCAATCCGCTCCAAGACTTCGAATGGACCAATGAATCGAGGACTAAGCTTTCCCTTCTTGCCAAACCTCATGACACCTTTCATTGGTGGCACTCTTAAAAAAGACATGATCACCAGTATGAAATTCTAACTCTCTGCGTTTAGGATCTGCATAAGACTTTTGTCGGCTCTGAGCTGCTAACAATTTATCTTTGATCAAACTGACCTTCTCATTAGCATCTTGTATCAAATCAGGCCAAATCAACTTGCTTTCACCTATTTCAAACCATCCTATAGGCGATCTACACCTTCTACCACATAAAGCCTCAAAAGGAGCCATCTGAATGCTAGAATGATAGCTGTTATTATATGCAAACTCCATCAGTGGTATATATCTATCCCAGCTGCCCTTAAAATCAATAATGCAAGCCCTCAACATATCTTCCAATGTCTAAATGGTCCTCTTTAATTGTCCCTCTGTCTGAGGGTGAAATGCAGTACTCAAATGCAACCTTATTCCCAAAGCTTCTTGTAGTGATCTCCAAAATCTAGAAATAATCGATATTGGTACACCGTGAAGACATCCATTCTCATTGATGTACAATTGTGCATACTGCTCTGACGAATGACTGGTCTTAACTGGAATGAAGTCTGCAGCCTTAGTGAATCTATCCACAATCACCCTAATTGAATCATGTACCTTACCAGTGCGTGGAAGTCCAGTAACGAAGTTCATAGTGATCCGCTCGCACTTCCATTCTAGGATCTCAGTACTTTGGAGTAAGCCAGCCGATCTTTGGTGTTCAGCTTTCACTTTCTGACAAGTTAAGCATCTCGATACAAAGTCAGCTATAACCCATTTCATACCACTCCACCAATACATATCTCGAAGATCATAGTACATCTTGGTAGAACCCGGATGCATAACATAAGGTGTGTCACGAGCCTCCCTCAAAATCTCTTCACGTAACTCACCCGTCGCAGGGACACACAATCGACTTCCAAATCGCAGAATACCGTCATCACCAATCATGAAGTCAACATGCTTACCTTCTCGAACTTCGGCAGTCAACTTGCTCAACTCGAAATCGGTACTTTGAGCTTCTCCTATCCGAGTCACTAAAGTAGGAACGACTCATAAATGTGCTACGAGACCTCTCTCACCCACCCTGAAAGAAACTCCACTTTCTTGCAACTGTGATAAATCGTTAGCAAGTCTTCTCTCTCTATCAGGTATGTGCGCTAAACTTCCCATTGTCTTTCTATTAAGAGCATCAGCGACAACATTAGCCTTTCCGGGGTGATATGAGATGGTACAATCATAGTCTTTCAATAATTTTATGCATCTACATTATCAAAGGTTAAGATCTTTCTGACTAAAAATGTACTTCAAGCTTTTATGATCAGTGAACACCCTCGAATGACTCTCCATACAAATAATGTCGCCACATTTTCAGTGCAAATTCAACTGCTACCAACTCCAGATCATGTGTAGGATAATTATGCTCATGTTTCTTTAACTGTCGAGAAGCATAAGAAATGACTCGACCGTGCTGGATAAGTACACATCCCAAACCAACTCTAGAAGCATATCCACCTGTACCAAAAGGAAGCGCTAGAATTGGTGCTGTCGTCAACGCTTCCTTCAATCTCTGAAAACTCTCCTCACACTCCTTCGACCAAACAAATTTGACTCCTTTCTGAGTTAAGCGAGTCAATGGTGCGGCTATACGTGAAAAATCTTGTACAAAGCGAAAATAGTAACCAGCCAAACCCAAAAAGCTACGGATTTCAGTGACTGAAGTAGGTGTAGACCAATGTTCAACTGCTACAACCTTCGACGAGTCAACCTTCACACCCTCACTCGAGATAACGTTTCCAAGAAATGCAACACTATCCATCCAAAACTCACATTTAGAAAACTTAGCATACAACTTATGCTCTCTGAGATCGACTATTCCCAGCCCGACTAGGAGTTCGACCAACATCTCCACTAGCTGGTTGCACAACAGATGCATGTGACAAGACTGGTCGAGCTATCATATTGTCTATACGAGCGTCGCGAGTGGGACACTAGCTCATATAATGTCCATGTTGTCCACAACAAAAACAAGCTCTCGTCTCCTTATAACAGGTTACCCCATGACCACGACCACAAGTTTCATAGGGTGCTCTCGTCTAGCTAATAGAACTCGAAGTGCGACGCTGACTAGCTGCTTCCTGTAGATTTTGTTAGGGATGTCTGAAATTCTATGAACCAGGCTACCACCACGATGCGACATCTGAGATTGCTGACCTTCTGCTAAGATCTACCATCTTGGAATCCTCCTCTATGACCATGTTGGTTATCTACATGATCAATGTCTCGAGGCCTCTTCCTCTGATCACGTGTAGTTCTCTCTAGCAGCTATCTATCTTCAATGATCCGAGCTGTATCCACTGCCTTAGAGAAACTAGCAAACTAGGTGCTGATCACTGATCGAAAAATGTTATGACGCAAGCCCGTTGTAAACCGTTTGATGCGCATAAGCTCTGTAGACACAAGATGTGGAGCATATGCTAATAAGATAGAAAACTTGTTAGCATATTCTAAAATTCGCAGCGCCTCTGAGTTACAGATTGTGTACAAGGAGTTGTTATAGCACACTCTTGTACCAACGGATCTTTTGCAGGAAGATAAAACAATGAACATCGATTTGTTCACTCAGTTAGGCCAAGTGCCTACCTCTGGGAAAGACTGAACCTCAGTCTTTCAATTCACTAGTCTCAAGGTCTATTGTACAACACGGTTCGACTCCACGCAACCTATGCTACTCAACGTTAGCTAGTCCGTCACAAACAATCAAAACACCCTATGACTTGTGTCTCACACACACCTACTTACTTGATTAATTCAGAATAGCTCGACCTCTAATCCTACAGACTTAGCCTATTCTAATTAAAACAACGTGATCAGGTTTGCTATAGCACCCACTGTAGTAACTAGCTGGTGCAGGTTCTGTCCGCGTCGCTCCAAAGCTTCCGTCGAGCCGATCGAACTCTTCCACTAGCGCTGCACACTATGGAATGCTCCCCCTCACTCAGTGACCGTCTGTCACTAGCGAGACCTGGCCTTCTGTAGATTGTCCGAGTTCCTCCACTCGACAATTCCCCTGCAGCCTGCCTTGATCCGCCAACAAGCAATTCCTGCTCTGAATTGGCTTCTCTGATCAAGCTCTGATCAGACTCTGCAAGTTTTGATCAGCCTCTGCTTCAACCACTCAGCTCTGCGCTAACGCTTTGCTCTCGATGGTGATCCGATCCCTCCGCTCTAGCACCCTGAATATTGCTCTTCTCTCTTTCAATATCTGAGGTGCTTGGATTCTGTCTTGGATGGATGGATTGCTGCTCTGCCCAGCCTCCTTTAAATAGGAACTCCATGCTCCATCAATATCAAATTTAGGAAATTCCTAAAAGATCTCAACAAGATCCTTATCTCCTACTTTTTAGGAGATTTGATTTCCCAATCAAATCTTCAAATTGTGGCACGGAATCTTCTCTGGGGATATTTTGAGAATATTTAGAAGCCCCCCGTTGCACTGCTACTTCATATCTGGGCAGATTATTCTTCGTGCCTAAACTGCTACTCTGCTACTACAGCTCCTGCTGTAGCAACCGCTTGAACAGTAAGCTTGTTCACTCTGGCTGGTTTTGCACCAGCTGCTATCTTCACACGGGTAGTTGTATCATCTTGCTTTCAATCTTCACGATACTCTACCGTCCTGTTGCGATGCTAGCAGTGACCCTCCGTACATTCTTTGGGATGCTCCAAGTTTATCGGCATGCTATTGACTATGGGAATCTTCTAAATTGCATTTAGAATCCGTTGCTCTTCTCTTCAATTTTGGGCAGCTTGTTCTTCACACGAAAATTTGCTATTTGTGATGCTACAGCTCTCTGCTACACATGTTGCTGTAGCAATGCCTTGTGCACTCTGCTTGTTCACTCTGGAACGCTCTGCACCAGTTGCGGTCTTCACACACTTGCTGTAGCAGACTCTTGTGCACCTTGTAAGAGTTTTTCAATGATGCCACATACCTTAACATATTTTATAACTGTCATAGCCTCCTGCCTCAACATCTGAAAATCTCCGGCCTTAGCATCCCTCACACTATCAGGTAAGAATCTGTCTAAAAACAAAGTCTTGAATTCTTCCCAATCCATCTGTGACTGTTCAGTGCCCCTATCTGCCATTACGCCATCAAACCATGATATGGCAACACCCAACAGTCCGAAAGAAGCTAGCTCAACCGATCTCCAACTCGGATAGTGAAGTACGCGACAAAAACGCTGTGTGTGCTCAATAAATGCCCGAGGGTCGTCTTTCTCATCTGTCCCACTAAAAATTGGTGGATGATGCCTCAGAAACTCATCTAGCTTGACACCTCCATCGGCAACAATCTGATGTATAATTTGAGCTCGATGTTGATCCTCATCACCATCGGCTGTCTGTGGACGAAATGGTTGCATCGCAGGCTGACCCGGAGCAACACCTTGTGGTACCATACCATGAAGTACCTGAATCAAGCCTTGAATGCTGCTCACGACCTCAGTGTATGACATTGTAGCCTGTAGTGCACTATGTGCTACTGTCAGTGTCGGCGCTGGCATGCTATGGACACTCTCGAACCGGTCCCTGTCCGAGTGCCATCAATTGGGCATCTACAACATCCATGTCTTAAGAACATTAATCTGAACCGTACAATCTTAGTAACAAAGCTTACCCACAAACCCCAAATCAACCAAGATGAAACTCACAGTCCACCATATCTGTAACGTACCCCATCAACTCTCACACCAGCAAAACCTAGATGAAACCTATATCGCCAAAATATTCAACATATCTCAATCTTAATCCCCTGCAATTTCATCTACAAGCTGCCAGCACAAGACCCAGATAGCCATTTCCACATCAAAATGAAGCGAAAATCCAGACCCCACAACATATGAGGATCGAACACACCCATCAAACAAGATACAAACCTTAATAGAATAAGCAAACACCCACCTCTAAATCTTCAAATCTGTCACTCGTCCGCGCTTTCCCAAATATGATGACGGGTATCTGGTAGAGGGCAAATTGATTCAAGTAGATGGCCTCCCAAGTATGTTGACGGGTGATGAGAGAGAGCTATAGAATTTGGTAGAGGGTGTTGGCACTCGGAAAGCATATATGAATGGAATGGAAACCCTAGATAACAAAATTAAAGAAATCGGGGAGGGGGAAAGAGAATGGGTGAGGATGGCGAGACGTGAGTGCCACATGACTCTCGGATTGGTAATCGATCCATCCTCCTTTTTATTTTTAATTAATTTAACCACCCATAACTTGTTCTAAACTGCCCCATCAACAGTCCTAAACCGTCAATTCTTCCACATAATAAACAATTTAATTGATATAATATTCAAGATTAAATCATGGTATAACATATAGCAACCTTTGTGTCACTTTGTTGAATTTATTTGCTTCGGCCGAACCTGAAAGACTCACCAACTTTGGTTACCCAATTTGGCAACTGCCTACGTCTATGGAGGACTTCTCTCCGTCATCCAAATTTCACTATCTTGGTTTAAATATAAAGGATTCCAAAACTTAGCCACCGCTAGTTTAACCTCTACTTCTAACCTAGTCAAAATCTGTGCTCAATCTGATCACATAGATTAGATACACAATCCAATCACACAAACTTGCTCACACTGTCTACACGCTCCAGTAATATATAGCTACAGCTCTGATCACCCAGACATTGCCTATACTAATACAATGTGTAATAGGAAGATGCTATAGCAACTTACTTTGTTAAGTTGCTGTAACTTCTATCCACAACTCTCCACGCACTCCCTGCTGAGCAGTCGGACTTCCACGAGCTCTCCTGATTCTGGCGATGCTCCCCCTTAATCAATGACCTCTTCTTAATATCTGGGAACTCTGCTTTGATCAACGATAGCCCGTGACAGCTCCTCTCCGTGACTATGCTCCAAAGCAAGTACTTGATTTCAACGAGACTACGCACAAGTTGAAGTTCTTAGATCAAGCTTAGATCAGACTCTTCTTAGTCGTGATCTTCTCTCAGCTCATTCACCCACAACTCTGCGCTCTAGCTTGTAGCTCCCACTCTTTGCTTATGCATGTCTCTCTATGGTTG
Source organism: Umbilicus rupestris (assembly GCA_963678935.1). Classification (NCBI taxonomy): domain Eukaryota; kingdom Viridiplantae; phylum Streptophyta; class Magnoliopsida; order Saxifragales; family Crassulaceae; genus Umbilicus; species Umbilicus rupestris. Next base: position 9,473,539 of record OY787618.1, read on the forward strand.
TGTGGCGTGTGTGCTGCACTCCCATTTATAGCCGCAACACTGATCAAACATAGAAATCCTGATTCCCTTAGCATTCACAGATCTTTCCAACCAACTTTGCATAGTGGATCCTCTCCTAGATTCTTGCAATGTTTGAGATTTGATTTCCTAAAACCAATTTAGAAGCTTATCTTCTTCAGAGGAAATCAAAGTTGGCGTCTAAATTGGTTGGCGTCTCTTCCGATCGCTTGATGAAGACTTCTAATCAACTATGATTGACTGGGAGACTCCCTAACTTGTTGCGAGGCCAGCAGCATCCCTCTGGACGCTCCGTGCTGCTCTATGTTGATCGGCTACGTTGCTCTATCATTGACTCTTCATGGTATGCTAAACATCTAGATTGACTTCAGACAGCTTGCTCCAGCTTTTATTGCAATGGGATACAATAGCATCCACTTGCGGTCTTTTTGTCAGCTTCAGAAACTTGCTCCAGCTTGTCTTCACGGGAGTTGTAGCAACTTCTTGCGATTGTTTTTTTTTTATCAAGGATGTCATTACCTTAACAGAGGTCATCTATTTGGAAAGTTTATGTATTTTTGAGTTCTCTATTTTTTTGCAGCCGAAATGAAAATAATATTTGCATTACACTTTTTATATTATGATATGGTTATTGAAAGCAATAATAATAATAAAAGCAACTAGTTGTCATGTTACGAGAATGACTGACATCTTATGTGATTCATTAACACCACTTGCGACATGTCTTACGCACCAAATTTACATAACATGATATAGGCCATAATATGCTCAACATGCACCTCTGCGACACTTTAGTCTGTAGTATAATATAACTAATGTAACATCAAAGATCTGTCGCGTTAGTGATGTACTAGTATTTAGTCGCATAAGAACTATATGATATATTTTGGACTTATGCTACACTTCTACTTCTGTCGCATAAAATGTGGTTTGGTATAGTGTCGGTGAGCATCTCATTCCATGCACTATAATGGTGCATCATACCTTATACCTAACGCTTTGAAGGGTGTCTAGAAGGGCAGTCGATACTGATTCGGTCAACAGCGGATTCACGTTTAACTTCTTGCAAATTAAAATTGATAAGAGTTTGGGCCTTGTGGCTAAATGTTTGTGGCATCTCAACGTAACAATTGGGAATGGGGAAGAGATGCGCCACCCTAGATTCTGTAAGAGGATTAAGCAACACCATGCACAACACTTTGAAGTCGATCTACACCTTTTACCAATAGATGGGGCAAATGTGGTTTGAGGTGCACTGTTAAGAAGTGAATTTGAAGAGGCTAAGATAGGGTTGAGATCAGAGATGAAAGATAGTGAGAGAGAGATCAGTAACTAGTTTCTTCTTATTATATATCTTTCTTCAATTCACTATTTATACTACTCATATGTCATATCGATCAATGCATGCGTAGCATGTTTTACTAATCCTACGTCTAGGTGCACTCCTTCACAAAAGTCACGCTTTTCCCATTTCAAACTATCACACTCGATATGCGCTCCAAGGCACTCTTACAACAATATTTTTAACCACTATAGCAATCAAATATGTGTTATTGAGGGCGCACACAGTAGTCAAACAAAATTTATATACCTAAGTAAGGATCTATTTTTTTTTGAGCTGGACTTATTTACTAAATTATTTAACTTAATTACTTAAATTATTATTCATCATCTCTCTACCATCACCACAACATAACACCACCACCACCACCACAACACTACCACCAATCCACCACGACAACAACACCATAGCACAACACAACAACCACACCACCACCACCACCACAATAACCAAACACCCCAATCTAACCACCACAACACAACCACAACACCACCACTACTACAACGCTACCACAATAAAAAAAAATTAATGTACGTAACTTAAATATGCTTAACTTAAATGTACATAATTTAACTTAACTTTACTAAACTTAACTTATTTACTAAAAATTTAAGTGCAAAAGAACAGAGACTAAGTATCTAGGGTCCTCGTCCAAGGAATTGATGCATACATACACACAAGTTATGAAATGATTTTCTCTAATCTATCTTAATCGATTAAGGTTCTAGGGGTTGGCATTCAATTCTGAATAGTGAGAGATCAATAAAGAGTGGATCAACTCAAGCCATTCAAGAATTCAAACAACCTATTAGCCCTATTTATGCTTAACTATACGACGCACGGCCTGGTTCAGTACGGCGTTGCTCGACTTATGCTCAAAAAGACGAGGTATAACCTAGATGAATGAGAACGAGGCGTTGCTTGGGTAGTGAGGTAGTGAGGCAATGCACAAATTGTGCTCAATAGAATGAGGCAGCCTGAACATAGTTAGGCAATGCCTGAATCCTCTACAGGCTCATTTCCGTCTCTTCTTGGTCTCTTTTCGCTCCATTTTCGCATTTTGTCTTCTACTCAATACATACGACAATGTTCTCTAATCACATATGCAAACATGCAATTCAATATACTTCAATTACAAAGGCTCGAGAGTTCTCATATGTCGTACTCAGAAGTTTTTGAATCACGTTTGGACACAAAATCATCAACTCCCTAAATAGATTGCCCCTAAATGTTCAAAGATATGCTTTTAGATAGATCAAACTTCAACATGCTTATGGCCAGTCTGCGTATTCTATCAAGAAAGATTGTCCATGGGCGTCCAAACACTGAGTTCATTTCCAAGACCTCAAATCTAATGCTTGTGTCTGCAATGAAAGAGGAACTCAAACCAAAAACAATCATGGAAAGGAAGTTCCAAATAATAGAATTAGTGCAATAAACATTTTTAAATGAGTCAATCATTCACGAAGATGAAATGCATACAATTCTCTCACAAGTGATGGTGGAATGCAACATATCTTAAGTGTGGTGTTTAGTACCTAAGCATTTTTAATTTCTTTCTTTTTGAAAAAAAGATATACTTTTTGTGGGGTCAATTTTGCACCCTCTTTTGACCGTCCCCCTCAATTTGGTGGAACACCACACTTAAAACGAAAACATACAGAGATAATAAATATGAGTAAGAAGCAAACATATTATCAAAGATCATGAATAAAAAACTTAGATCAAGAAAATTCATGTGATATGCTCATGTCATGCTAGTATAGTTGGTGGTTTAATTTCTTTCTTTAAAATCCTAGACATGCGTTGAGTGTCAAGACTGAACTAAATATGCAATCGATGAAAAGATCGTGACACGAAGAGTTTTAACAAAGCAAAAAATCATCAAAAGGTGAAACCAAATCTCAAACAATCCTGGAAAAATCCTAGCTAACTCATGAGGTAAAGAGAACAAAGTTACGTAGTGCAAGTGATCCCAAGTCATGAAAGGCTAAAAGGAAAGGAAAACTAAGTGCATAAATGAAACTATATGTTGTGCACTACTAAAAGTATATGCAAGTGACAAGCTTCCCACTACACTTTGAAACAAGCTGAAATTACTAGCGCTACTGGTGACTTGTATCATCAGGTTGCTATAGCAACCTATGGGTTACTTTTGAGAATTTTTGGCCGAACTTTTACAAACACAAGCTTTGGTTATCCAGTTCGGCAACATCCTACGTCTGGGGAGAATTCTTCTGAGTCCTCAAGATTCCACTAAGCACGATTTCTAGTACAAGGATATCAGAACTCAGCCTACGCTAGTTCAACCCTTACTTCTAACCTAGCTTGAATCTTCGCTCAGTCTGATCACACAGACTAGCTCACACTGTCTACACACTCCAATAAAAGATAGCTATAGATCTAATCGCACAGACTTAGCCTATACTAATACAATGTGTAACAGGAAGGATGCTATAGCAACTTACATAGTTAAGTTGTTGTAGCTTCAGTCCACAACTCTCCATGCACTCTCTGCTGATCTGTCAGACTTCCACGAGTACTTTTGACTCTAGTGATGCTCTCCCTCGATCAATGACCTTCTGTCACTATTGACAGCACGTCGTTGTGTGCGTCAAAGTTATATTTATATTACCTACTTATTAGCTAGTGATAAGCGGGTCGAACTCAAGAGAGAAAATAGTTAGAGAGTTCTACTAATAATTGTCACAATAAGGGGGGTTTGCAAGAAAAATGTTGTCGATCAATTTAAAAAAGAATCAGTTCAGGGATTTCCTTTGCAACTGGAAATCATCGATCGAGCATGCATCAACTAGTAAAACTACTATTCTAGTATAACAATCCGTCTAAGGTGATGTCGACTTCAATGTTCTACCTATTCTTAACCGCTAAGTTCTCGAATAGGTTAACAATTACTTGATTAACAATACCAATTATGTTCTACCGCTAGGCTTCGCTAATAAGATAATCAATCCAATATCAAGCAATGTATCAATTCAGTTCCCCCACTAGGCCATGCTTATTTTATTATCAAGGCATGCAATTCATACGAAGAACTATAATTCACCATATGTTAAAGTAAAAATCCCCAGCTGAGTTAAGGTTTAGATACTACAATCCATCCATTAATAATGCAAATAAAGAGTTCAGAAAAATACTAAAACTGTTCCGCGATGTTGCTTTCTTCTCCGAACTACGATCTCCAATCTCCGGTCTAGGGTCTTGGCGGCTAGCTAGGGTTTCTCATGAAGAAGTTCTTTTTATACCTCTGATTTTGGGCCGGGCTGACCGTCTTTGACAGAATCAATATTCATTCATGCTAGCTAAACAAGTCATTAGCCCAGGGTTAGGCGAATCAATGTCTCAGTGTGTTCCGGAGCTCGGCGAATCACATTAGATTCTGGCTGCACCAAAGGTGATTCGTGCAGGCTTGGGCGAATCAAAGTCTCGGTAGGTTTTGAGCTGGGCGAATCACATTTGATTTGGGTTGCACCAAAGGTGATTCGTGCAGGCTTGGACGAATCAAAGTCTCGGTAGGTTCTGAGCTGGGCGAATCACATTTGATTCGTGCCACACCGAAGTGATTCTTGCAGGGCTTGGGCGAATCAAACTGGCAGTGGGTTTTGAAGCTGGTCGAATCACTCAGGCTGGGTGAACCACTCCTGACTCGTGCACTTGTCTGGGCAAATCACTTTTGCAGTTTTGATATTCTCGCTCGCTTTTTCTCCTTTGCATCCCCGAGTGATTGAGCGAGGCCTAGAATGCTCCAAATATGCAAGAAAACTCCACAACGGTCCGATATACATGCGATGTGAAACACTACAAAGAAGTAATCTATCACACGCAAAATGCAATTAAAAATGGGAATAAACAACTCGATGGATCGTATAAATACGCTCCATCAAACTACCCCAGACTTATCCTTATTCGTCCCCGTACAAGAAAAAAAATCAAGACTCGCAAACACTCAAATCACTCCTGTCATGCTAAAGACTAAATACTGAATCTACTCGAGAGATGTCCTCACTAATAAGTTCATCAACATATACTCACATTCATTCTTCAATAAAGATTAGTAAGAAACTGCAATGATGCATGTTACCTATGAGGTAGAGATGGATTTTCAATACAGATTAGTAAGAAACTGAATTTTCTTTCTCTGGCACGTGATAAATTCAATTTATGAGGAACTCAACTTTTTTTTTTTTTTTTTGTAGGACAGCTCTTGAAACTTTCTTGTTTTGTTTACTCCGAAAACTTCACTCAACTCGATTGCTTTTCTCTTTCTTTCTTTCACATCTACTTGAATTTTCTTTTCAAGCTTTGCTCTCCAATGTGACTTGCTTGTCCTTTTTTGTTTTTCTCTTGAACCATTCCAATTATAGCCTTCGAATAACAACACATGGAGCGCGTCTCGCTCTTTCTCATCATTATCCTGTCAGAGCGAGGCAGGATAGGGGTTACCCACACATTCCCATTTACTAGGACTAGAAATAGGACGGTTTGTTTTCCCGTCCCACCATTACATAAAAGCTGCTCACTCCTCATAGCTCGGAATGCCAACCTCCACAAACTCAGCGTGCTATGCGACTAATCCCCTGAACCTTTGAATGTGTGTCAAGTCTCTCTAGAACATTTTCTATCGACTCCACATTTTGTAATATCTCAACTCAAAAGAACATATAACATCACGTCACTAGCATCACAATATTGTAGAAATCATGCAAAGCATACACATCAATACCTCATAGAGTCGAAACATCATCTCATAAAATCAGCATCTTCATCGTAGCATATAATCGCAGCATATAACTTCATAAAACCAGCAGCACCGCAACATCCAAAATAAAAAAAATGTGCTCTAACTACTACTAATGCATGCTAATAAAGGTAAATGTGTTGACACATAATACTAACTTTCCCACCCAACACTTGAAACAGACCATGTCCTCACGGTACAATTAGACCTCGGGAAGTGTAGACATGCAATTTTCAAAATTAAAGAAACAAAGAACAAATCCTAACTACGCTCGGACTGCCTCCTGAGGAGCGCACTTGTTTAACGTCGTTGGCTCGATGATACCTCTCCTCATCAATCATTTGCCGGCTTAGCTAGATCAAACTCCTCATCAGGTGGTATTATCTCCCCGTGATAGTGCTTCACCCTCTGGCCGTTCACCATGAATTTTTCCCTCGTGCTTGTTTTTTCCAGTTCAAGCGCACCATGGCTGAGTACTCATATCACCGTGTACGGACCTGTCCAACAAGAACACAACTTCCAAGGCATTAGTTTTAATCGTGAGGAGTAGAGTAGTACCTTTTGTCCTTCTTCAAATGAACAACGCAGAATGAACTTGTCATGATACATCTTCTTCCGTGCCATGTAGTCTGTGTGGCTCTCGTAAGCCTCTAGGTGCAGCTCCTCAAGTTCGTTAAGTTAAAGCTTCCTCTCCTTTCCTACAGAAGTTAGTTCGAAATTACATTATTTAATAACTCAGTATGCTTCATATTCTACCTTTACCGGCAGATGGCACGCCTTGCCATAGACAAGTCTGAATGGAGAGGTCTCAATAGGCGTCTTGTAGGCCGTACGATAGGCCCATAATGCCTCATCTAGTCATGTGGACCATTCTTTCCTAGATGGCTTAACCATCTTCTCCAATATCTCTACATATCCATTAGTCTGTGGATAGTAAGCTGCAGAAACTCAGTGATGTACTCCAAAAAATGTTTGAATACTGCAGCCACGGACTTGTTGCAGAAATGAGATCCTTGATCGCTTATCACGGCCTTTGGAATTCCGTACCTACAAAAGATGTTAGTACGCAAGAAATCCATAACAGTTTTGCCATCATCCTTTCTAGTGGCCTTAGCTTCTACCCATTTAGAGGCACAATAAACAGCAAACAAGATGTATATATACCCATTTGATGTAGGAAAAAGTCCTATAAAGTCTATTCCCAAATATCTAACGCTTCATCAACCAAACCTTTGTGGATTGATTAATCTGCGTCATAGCGGATATTCCACCTGCGTCATTGCTAATGGTTATACACAAGGGAACAAAAATACAAGGATTGGTACAAATTGTGGAATGTCAGGACACACAAAGGAGAAGTGTTACAAGTTGATTCGGTATCCTCCTAATTACAGGCATAAAAAGAAGGCCCCTAAGGTAAATGCAGCGCACAATGTGATAAGTACTCCATCTGGAAATGCGGCTAGTTCTGGCATTGAATCATCTCACCTGCAAATCAGTTTCAGCTTGGGTCAGTTACCATGAATCAAGAGCAGCTTAATAAACTGATGAACTTCCTCAACACTTCTAGCAGCAATGATCATATAGCAGGTACGATATGTCTAACATCTATCAACTAAAATACACATGACTGGATTATAGACAGTGGAGCAACTGATCATATAACTCCTCATGAACATTTATTGAGAGACTTTAAGAAATTAAAGACTCCTTACAACATCTTAATGCCTAATTGAGATGCGATTTTATAAGCCATGTAGGAAATTGTGACTTAACTAACGATATCACCCTGTAGAATGTGTTGCTAGTTCCTAGAATCAAATTCAATCTACTAAATATAGCGAAGATTGCACATGATTCAGAATGTTCAGTTTCATTTGATCAGTTTTTACCAGATGATATCTACTCAATTTGAGAAAAGGATCAAAGCTCTACGCACAGATAATGGAGCATAATTTTTATCTTCAAAACTATATGAGTTTCTACTCAGTCAAGGTTGTCAACATCAGAAAACCTGTCCATACACTCCACAACATAATGGAATAGTTGAGAGAAAGCATAGGCACTTACTTGAGATTGCAAGAGCTCTCAAATTTCAGTTCAAAGTCCCCAACTGCTTTTGGGGAGATTGTGTCCTTACTGCTGCATATATAATAAACAGAATCTCATCAGACATATTGCAGAACAAGTCTCCATGTGAAGTATTATTTGACAAGTTCCAAAATATACCCATCTAAAGACATTTGGATGCCTATGCTATGGTACTAATGTAATGCCTCACAAAGAAAAAATTGATGCAAGAGCTAGACCATATATATTTCTTGGTTATCCGTTTGGACAGAAAGGATATAAACTTTTTCATATGAGTCACACTCATTCACAATCAGTCGGGATGTTATCTTTCACATAGATATTTTTCCTTTTGCTCACAAGTTGCCAGTTACTCCTACACAAGGTAATTATCCTATCTGTAATCCTATTCCTATGGATGATCATGAGATAGATCATGAAGTAGATATTCCTACGATGGATATTTCCACCCAAGTTACTTCAAATCAGGTGCCTAATACTCCTGATATTTCTCAGCCAATAAGGAGTTTGGCAGATTGACTAAACCTCAAATAAAACTCAAGGATTTTGTTTGCGATTTAGTTACAACCAGCAAATCAATATATCCTATTTCCAAGCATATAGATTACTCAGGTTGTTCTTCACATTTTCAACATATGGCCTTGCAGCTAATATCTAATGTTGAACCTACTAGTTATACTCAGGCTAGTAAGGACAACAATTGGGTGCAAGCCATGGAAAACGAACTAACTTCCTTGCAAGAGAAAAACACCTGGGAATTTACCTCATTACCCGAAGGAAAAATTCCTATTGGATGCAAATGGGTGTATAAAATAAAGAGACATGTTGATAGATCTGTTGAAAGGTACAAAGCAAGACTTGTCACTAAAGGATACAATCAGTTAAAAGGGTTGGATTATAATGAAACGTTTGCTCCAGTGGTAAAGATGACTACCGTAAGAACTCTCCTTGCTATTGAAATTTCAAAGAACTTGCCGATTTATCAATTAGACGTTAACAGTGCTTTCTTACATGGATTCCTAGATGAAGAGGTTTACATGCAATTGCCTCCAGGCTTTTACAAGGGTGATAAATATAAAGGCAAAGAATGCAGGCTTCTCAAAAGCTTGTATGGCTTTAAACAGGCTTCCCGTCAGTGGTTTAGCTGTTTCAGTGATGCATTAATTCAGTTTGCATTTGTTTCAAGCTTGAATGATTATTCTCTCTTCACATATAAGAAGTTTGGCCACTTCATTGTTCTCCTAGTATACGTTGATGATGTGATTATAACTGGGACGTCTTCCACTCTTATTTCTGAATTAAAGGAATTTATCCACTCTCAGTTTAAGATAAAAGACTTGGGCCAACTTCACTATTTTCTTGGGATAGAGGTAGCTCGTTCTAACGCTGGCTTGTTCCTAAACCAACGCAAGTATGCGCTGGATCTCATTCAGAAGGCTGGCCTTCTAGGTTGCAAACCTAGCTCTATTCCTATGGATTCCAAACAAAAACTGTCGTTATCTACTGCTGAGTTTTTGTCTGACTCTACTCCTTATCGAAGGTTAGTGGGGAAACTCATATATCTTACGGTCACTAGGCCAGACTTGATATTTGCAGTTCATATTCTAAGTCAGTTTATGGCTTCTCCTAGACAAGATCACATGACAACTGCTTATAAAGTACTTTGTTACCTTAAGAGGGCTCCTGCCCAAGGGCTTTTCTATCCACGCATTCATTCTTTACTACTCCAAGCCTTTTATGATGTTGATTGGGCATCATGTCCTACCACACGGAGATCTGTTACTGATTATTGTATCCAGCTTGGTTCTGCCTTAATCTCCTGGAAACTGAAGAAGCAATTGGTTGTCTCAAGATCTTTTGCAGAGGCTGAATATCGAGCTATGGCTCAGACTGCTTGTGAACTTGCTTGGATGGCCAGATTTCTTGGTGCCTTTCTCGTTCCCATAGCAGACCCAATTCCTCTTCATTGTGATAACAATTCTGCACTCCACATTGCCAGAAACCCTGTTTTCCACGAACGCACAAAACATATTGAAATCGATTGTCACGTGGTAAGACAATATATTGCTAATGGCTTGTTGTTCCTCGTTTTATGACCTCCTCCGACCAGTTGGCTGACTTGTTCACCAAGGAGCTTCCGGCTGATTTCATTGATAGGCTGAGCTCCAAGCTCAACTTGTGTAATTTCTTCCACGAGCTGAGCTTGCGGGGGGTATTGAACCTTCTCCTCCGATTGAGACAGGCTGAGCTTCAATCCATGCTGGTCGACTCCGCCGCCATCGTTTCAAAGCTGGAGTTGTTTTGATTGAGTGTTTTAGGTCTTTTATTTTTTTGGTTACATTTTGTAAATATAAAGTCTGCGAGGGTCAGATTGTATATATTGAGAAGAGAAAGGACTGTTTTATTATTATTAGAAGTCTGTAATTGTGTATAACAGACTTCTGGTTTCTTCATGAAGAAGATGAGTCTTCTTCTCTAAGTTTCCTATTCAAGCTCTGATCGATCTTCCATCTCCGGCGACTTTGCATTTCTATTATTCTATAGGCCCTTCGCCTCCTCTGGTGATTTTTGCTTCGAATCACGCTGAACCATCGTCGGGCGTGTGACTATTAGTAACATATGGGATGACTCACATGCCCTATTGAAAGGTTGTTCAGACTCTTCTGTAAACCCAAAATGAGAATCTAAAATTATCACAAAGTGGATTCGAGCTTCCGCTTGAGCTTTTAGACAAAATCTCCATCAACTCCATTGTATCATCCTTTGGCACTCTTCTGACGTGGATGATCATAAGAAATCCCTCATTGAGCCAAACTATGTAACAGCTGGTGTGGAAATATATGGCACTGGACCATTACAAGATGAAGTTTTGATCAAAATGAGCAATGAGAGGGGATTTTGCCAGAAAATTGTCCTTGAAGGAAATCTTCCTAACTCTAGAGATGCATGAGGCATGGCCATGATTTCTCCACTTGTAGAAACAGAAGAGACCTAGTCATTGCTAGTGCCTACCAAATCCAACTATAAATTTGCATTTCCTTCGGGGAAATCCAGAGGAGAATGGATTGAGGTCAAAAATAAAAAATCTAGAAAAGGCAAGTGATGAGTAATATTTTTAACCTTTATAGTGATGAAAGTTATGTTATTTTGAGGGTACGTTGTGAAATTCACAGCGTCTCAATTAGGCAGATTTGTGAACAAGCAGTTGCTGCAGCACACTCTTGTTTACTCGGAAATTGTCTCAGCAAACAATGAACAAGACAGAAGTTTGTTCACCCAGTTCGGCCAACTACCTACGTCTGGGGAGGACTATTCTCCAGTCCTCAATCCACTAAACACGAAGGTCTCCAAGTACACCCGGTTACAACTCCACGCAACCTATGCTACTCAACCTTGTGTGGATCACTTGACACAATCAGAACAGGCTCTGACGTGTGTCTGCACACCCTCTACAAATGTCAATCTAGAATAGCTACAGACTTCTCAAGACTCAGCCTATTCTAAACTACACTCACTCAGCAGGGTTGCTGTAGCAACTGCTGTAACACACAGCTGATGCACAATCTGTCCGCGTCGCTCAGAAGCTTTCTGCCGAGCCGTTCGAACGATTCCACGAGCGCTGCACACTCTGGAATACTCCCCCTCACTCAGTGACCACCTGCCACTAGCGAGAACCACCGCTTAGACACTTGACCGAGCCACACACCCGTCAGTTCTTCCGCGGCTGCCCTTGATCAACCAACAAGCACACCTGCTCTGAATTGGCTTCCAGATCAAGCTCGAATCAGACTCTGCAAGTTCTGATTCCCTTCTGCTTTTGTCACCACAGCTCTGCGCTCACGCTCTGCTCTCGGGTGATGATCGAAGAATTCGTCCGTCACACACCAAAATTGCTCTTTCTGAATTCTGTGTATGCACTCGTGTATCCCTCAGCTTCGATCAACCTCTCAGCTCTGAACTCCTCTCGCTTAAATAGCAGCACCAGCTTTAAGCAATGTCCAGGTTTAGGCAATGTCCCAAAAAGAACAATTATCTCCTTAAATCTAGGAGATTAGATTTGATCTTTATCTTCAATGCAAAACTCCTTCTTTGGCTAGGAAACCTCACTGGAAAATTCTCCACAATATTTTAGAAATTCTTCTGATGATCTCCGTAGCGATCCCAGCCCTTCTGGACAAGCCCAAGTCGCTGCTGCTTCTCGGACAGATGATGCAGCCACTTGAACAAGCTCCTGCTATAGCATCCCCTGTTGCAGCTGCTGCTTGTTCACCTGTGCTGGTCTGCTTGTTCACTTGTGCTGTAGCATCTCCTTGTTCACTTGTGCTGGTTTTGTCAAACACTGCCATATTACATTATCAATCTCCCCCTTGGCATTTTGACAAAACCCTAGAACACTTATGCACACTTCCATGAACCAGAAAATACTCTAAATGAAAGAAATTCAACAAAAAGAAAGTAAGAGGTGGCCACACTCGGCCGTAGCACGACCACGCAGGGTAAAAAAAAAATCAGTCAGTTCATCAGAGCCTACTCAGTTCATCAGCCTACAACTATACTCCCCCTTTTTGTCACAGATGCTCAAGGGGCCTGCTCCTCATCTGCCGGGAACTCAAGATCTCTGAGCAGACTTCTGATCTGTCCGCGCCTAGCATCCCTCCTTTTGGCTTCAGCTTCAAGGATGACTAGCTCAGATCTGAGATGGCTCACAATTCTGGCACGGAGGGCTGATTGAATTGTTGCAGCAAGGGGAAGAGAATCCTCCAGGGGAGCTGGGGCTGAATCACCAACCAGAAGAGGATCCTCATAAGGTATGTCCACTGCATGCTTCCCTTTGAACAACTTGTGGTTTACTGTGAAGACCTGCAGCTCCTCAGATAACCCTTCAGAAATCTCACCAAGCTCCGGATGCTGTGAGACCATCATCCCATAGATGAGGGAGGGGAGCACAATGGGCTTGCTGGAGGAAGCGCTGCCGGCATGAGTAGCCAGCTGGGGAAACATCACACTGCCCAGGCTAATTCGCCTCCTCTTCCCAATGGAGTAGAGAAGGTTAGCAAAGGCTTTGCTAACCTTCCCCCTGTGAGAGCTGGGGATCCAGTTTCTAATGCCCAGATGATATAGCAAGGCATTCTTGGAGGTTAGTTCAGCAGCACTCAGATTGGGACCTCCCCAAGACAGGCACACTCCCACTGTCAGAACCTTAGCCAGCATCTCTGGCTGAACATCAGTGGGAGCTCTGGCATTCTCATGGATCTCAAGAAATTCATCAATTTTTTCTGGGGTAATAAGAACTGTCTTACCCCGTACCCAACTTCTTCCAAACTGATCCGCTCCTTCCTCACCAAACTTCTCTTCCATATTCACAATAAATTCCCTAACCAGAGCTATATTGAATCTGAATGGAAAGGTTAGGGACTTGAGAAGGTTTACCTCGGTGAGAAGCTGAATAATTGCTGCTGATCTGTACTTGTCCAGGTCCAGCCTCTTCTCTGACACAATATGCTTCCTCTCAACAGCACTCCAGGATTGAGAAGCACTCCTATTTCTGAACCAAATACCTCCCACTGTGGTTGCAGTTGTGTCTACCAATGCAGGTCCTCTCACAGACGGTTCACCAGAAGCACCTGCATTTTCTTCACTTGATTCTTTTTCTTCACTGCTGGAGACTGGGATTAGGATAGGAGCTTTTCCTTTGTCTGAGGGAGGGGGAGGATGTGCTGCAGCAGGTTCTTGTTCAAGGGACTCAGCTACTGTTTCCTCCCCTTCACCCACAACGCCCGGGGACATTACAAGTGTTCTGCACCTTTCTTCTGCAGAACCTGCTACAGCATCCTCTGTAGCTTGTTCTTCTGCAGAGACTTCCTCAGCCACAGCCTCTTCAGACAGCACAGTGGTACTGGATACAGGTTCTCCGTCACGTACCAAGCGCCTCCTCTTCTGCGAAGTTCCTTCGTGTGGAGAGGGCTCGCTGTGCGACACAGGGAGAGGTGCTGGTTCCCACACCACCACATCCAGTCACTGAGCAGGGACTTCATTGCGCGACTTGGTCCTTCTTTCAGACCTGCCTTGTCGGTCTGCTGCCAGATTTTTCTTCAAACCACGAGTCTTCACCATTGTTGCAGGGTTGTAGAAGGTTTGAGGAACGCACAGTGGGGATGATCAGCACGATTTCTGGAAGCGCCTTCAACTAGCCTTTGCCCTAGAAATTGATTTACCCGTTATCTTCTTTTTCAATTTGAAGCTTCTAGATCACGTGCCACACATGTGCCTTCTCCCAGCTTTAGCAACCAAAACATGTGAACAAGCTTATTTAGACCAGGTTGCTATAGCAGACGCTAGCTAGTTCACCTATTCATTCCGGAAGACAGTTTTGCTTGGCGGATCCTTGACAGGTTCTGATGGTGACTTCTTCACCCATATCTGAGTTTGTCTAGAGTTCCTCCTCTTACGACCCTTAAGGCTCCTATCTCTTCGTTTGTCATGTTTAGGTTTCCACACCTGTATAGCGTGTGGTTTCCTCCTATTTTTAGCAATCCAGTGCCCTGGTATAGCAGTCCTAGAGATCCTTTTCTGTGATTCTATCCAGCAATGAGCCTTTCTGGAAGCAACTGGGTGCGGAGTTTCTATGCAGCATGTGTTGATTCTGGATTTTGGTCCCCCTTTTTCAACTGAGGCGGTTCTGTGCTGTTGCTTCAGGTTGAAGGTAGTCTTCTGATTCCCAATACTTGTCTAAGAACTCATTTTATTCTGACCCTTTTTCTTTGTTTTAGAAGGATGATGTGCCAGGTGCTGCAGCATCCTCTTGTTCACCTGTCTAGTTCCAACTTTCCCTGCAGGTTTCAGGAGCTCACCTGTATTAATTTTTTCGTCTATCATGGCATCTGAGGCTTTAATGAAAACTGTTCCTCTAGAAGTTTCTTCACCAGTATACCCAAGCCCCGTTCTGCCTTTTCCAAGTCTTTGATAAGACAAAATTTCATCCAAGATATTTTTCTGAGAGTCAGATTCCTTGGCTGTTGCTGGTGAGGAACCAGTGTCAATAACTTGTCTTCCTGTGCCTTCCCTTTTCAGAATGGTTACTTGACTGTTGGATGTGAGGAGAAATTTTCTACGTTCTTCTTCCAGAACCTTGACTCTGTCAGTCAATGCTAGATTTGTCTAAAGAGCTACCTCAAACTGTTTCAGGATCTTCCCCAGATACTCAATCAGACTGTCAGATGAGCCCTCTGCATCTTCACTTTCAGATACTTCAATCCCATAGTGAAATTCATCCATCTTTAGTTGTTTGAGGTTGAGATCTGACACACTGGTTAGCACAACACAGTTTTCTTCATCACTATCCTCAGAGTCACTCGCTGTCAGAGACTTGCTGTTCTTTTTCTCTGAATTTTTGAAGGTTTTGCTCGGACAGTCAGCCTCAATATGTCCATATCCTTCACAGTTCCAGAATTGGACTCCCTTTTTCATTTCTTTCTTCTCATCTTCATTCTGAGCCGGTTCCTTCCCTTTCCTGTTATTTTCACGGCCCCTTCTGAATTGTTTTCGCGAGGAAGAGCTTTTCCCGGTTCTGGATTCCATGTTCTTCAGGAGCTTTCCAAGTTTCTTAACAAGCATACTCAGCTGATCTTCTGAAACTGCCTTCTTGGATTCTGCTTCAGCTTTTAGTCCAACATCCTTGTCCTTAGCAGTGATGTTTTCTTTAACCAGCTTTATCTCAAATTGTTTGAGAGACCCCATCAACTCTTCAAGCCTCATAAATCTGACATTTTGGGCTTCTTCAATGGCTGTCACCTTCATGTCAAATCTTGTGGGCAGCGGTCTGAGAACCTTTCTGATAAGCTTTTCTTCAGGGATGGGTTCACCAAGAGCATGGGCTTCATTTGCAAGATCACAGAGTTTAGCATTAAACTCAGTCACAGTCTCCTCTTCCAGCATTCTCAGATTCTCAAACTGTGTGGCAATGATCTGGAGTCTTGACAGCTTCACTCTATCAGTTCCTTCATGTGCAGTTTGCAGAATTTCCCACGCTTGTTTGGCCATGTCACAGTTCGATATCAACCTGAAATTGTTAGCGTCAACTGCAGCAAAAATTGCATTCAGGGCCTTTGAATTACCAGTTGCTGCAGCTCCCTCTTCAGCAGTCCATTGTTCTTCAGGCTTTATCCGTGTGACTCCCTGTTCATCCATGGTAATTGGGGGAGACCACTGGACCATTATTGCTCTCCAGGTCTTCTCATCAATGGCCTTGAGAAAGGCTTTCATCCTAGCCTTCCAATATCCATAGTTGCTTTCTTCCAACAATGGAGGTCTGCTTGTGCTCTGTCCTTCCTTCATTGTCGTGGCTACTTCAGAGACACTGTAGGATCTTTTACTCTGTGTGTCGAGCTCCTGCTCTGATACCAATTGAAATTCACAGCGTCTCAATTAGGTAGATTTGTGAACAAGCAGTTGCTGCAGCACACTCTTGTTCACTCGGAAATTGTCTCAGCAAACAATGAACAAGACAGAAGTTTGTTCACCCAGTTCAGCCAACTGCCTACGTCTGGGGAGGACTATTCTCCAGTCCTCAATCCACTAAACACGAAGGTCTCCAAGTACACCCGGTTACAACTCCACGTAACCTATGCTACTCAACCTTGTGTGGATCACTTGACACAATCAGAACAGGCTCTGACTTGTGTCTGCACACCCTCTACAAATGTCAATCTAGAATAGCTACAGACTTCTCAAGACTCAGCCTATTCTAAACTACACTCACTCAGCAGGGTTGCTGTAGCAACTGCTGTAACACACAGCTGATGCACAATCTGTCCGCGTCGCTCCGAAGCTTTCTGCCGAGCCGTTCGAACGATTCCACGAGCGCTGCACACTCTGGAATACTCCCCCTCACTCAGTGACCACCTGCCACTAGCGAGAACCACCGCTTAGACACTTGACCGAGCCACACACCCGTCAGTTCTTCCGCGGCTGCCCTTGATCAACCAACAAGCACACCTGCTCTGAATTGGCTTCCAGATCAAGCTCGAATCAGACTCTGCAAGTCCTGATTCCCTTCTGCTTCTATCACCACAGCTCTGCGCTCACGCTCTGCTCTCGGGTGATGATCGAAGAATTCGTCCGTCACACACCAAAATTGCTCTTTCTGAATTCTGTGTATGCACTCGTGTATCCCTCAGCTTCGATCAACCTCTCAGCTCTGAACTCCTCTCGCTTAAATAGCAGCACCAGCTTTAAGCAATGTCCAGGTTTAGGCAATGTCCCAAAAAGAACAATTATCTCCTAAAATCTAGAAGATTAGATTTGATCTTTATCTTCAAAGCAAAACTCCTTCTCTGGCTAGGAAACCTCACTGGAAAATTCTTCACAGCATTTTAGAAATTCTTCTGATGATCTCTGTAGCGATCCCAGCCCTTCTGGACAAGCCCAGGTCGCTGCTGCTTCTCGGACAGATGATGCAGCCACTTGAACAAGCTCCTGCTATAGCATCCCCTGCTGCAGCTACTGCTTGTTCACCTGTGCTGGTCTGCTTGTTCACTTGTGTTGTAGCAGCTCCTTGTTCACTTGTGCTGGTTTTGTCAAACACTGCCATATTACATTATCACGTTGTATCAATCAATATTTATAATCCCAAGTAAGTACCTAGGATCGTCTAAGAAACTGATACATACATGCTATGGTATTCTCTAATCTATCCTAACCGATTAAGGTTCTAGGGTTTACCATATATTCCTTGAGGAGGGAGAGATCAATAAAGAGTGGATCAACTTTAAGCAAGTCTAGATTGCACACAATCTATCATGCAAGTAGAGCACAAAATATAGAGTAAGCGATAACAAACTCAATATATAGGTAAAAAAGCTAATCGTGTCACGATGAATCTTCCTTACAAGCTCGATCGTTGCTTTGTGTGCTCCCAAAGACTTCTTGCTTGAGTCTCTTGCTCTCTAGATCTTCTCTGCACTCAAATGAATGGACTAAAAATGTAAATCTCAAATGAATAGTTACTGGGAGTGAGCTACCTATTTATATTGAAAATGAGGTGTCGGCCGGTAGAATGAGGCATCGCCCGACAATATCGCAACAGAATGAGGAGTTGCCTGGACATAGTGAGGCATCGCTTGGAAGTTTCCTAAATTTGCAACGTGTCAGTGATAGTGAAGCGTCACTAGTGAACCTTCCTAAGTAGTGAGGCGTTGCCTGGATGAATGAGGCGTCGCCTGAGAACCTTCTAAAAGACTGATTCGTCGCCTGGATAAGTAAGGCGATGCTTGAAACATCCTTTACAATATCAGGGGACGCCTGAAGAATGGCGAGGCGATGCCTGGATCCTCTTCAAGCTCAGTTATAGCTTTTTTTTCTTCTCCTTTTTGCTCTTTTGTGCATTTAGTCATCCACATCCTCCTTGAAGTGCAAATGATCTTAAAAGAAAGTAAGAGAGCATGAAACCAACATATGTCGTTTGGAAACGAGCCAAAGATGTTGCCAAGGCTCTATAAAATATGGGCTTAACATTCTAGTAGCCGGTCTTGGTTCTTTTCGAGGCTGGTGAGTTAGTCCTTGTAATTAGCGACTGTAGCCCTCCTCTTTCTAGATCGGGAAGAGCTGCCTTAGCATGCCGTCTACGGTGGTGGTGTTTGCTCGTCTTTGGGAGACCTAGGCTGGTCGCTTATCCTCTTGCGTGTTCTCTTTTTGCTGGGTTTAGCCCCTTACCCTTAGTCACTTGCTTACTCCAAATTGCTTTGTCACCCATAAAACCATAGGCAGTCAGGATAGAAGAGAATACACAACTATCATGTGAACTAAGTACTAAAGACATGAGAAAGTTGTTCTTCTGGCTTAGACTACTAAACCCAGACAATTAAATACTAAATTAGAATATGCATACTCAGTGTACAAAGAAATATTAAGATCGTTCAGCGAATAATGACAAATACAAGAAACACAATAAGAGCATCAAAAAGAATTAATCTTGTCATGAAGGAACCCCGTTATGAGCGTCGAATTGTTGCTTTGTGTGAACTTGGTTCTCCTTGGCTGAGGCTCTAGTTTCTCTCCTCTTCTCTAGACTCTACAGACTGATTTGAGGTGCCAAACTCGAACGAATAGTTGCTGGGAATGAGCTGCCTATTGATAGTAGAAACGAGACGTCGCCTAGACTGAGACATCGCCTGGAAGTTTCCTAAATTTGTGAGGCGTCTATTGGAAGCTTTCCCAATTTGCGAGGCCTGGTCTGGCCATAGTGAAATTTTCGCCTAGAAACCTTCCTAATTAGCGAGGCGCTGCTTGAATGAATGAGGCATCGCCCGAGGGCCTTCCAATAGAGTGAGGCATCACCGGGACAAGTGAGGTGATGCCTGAAATGTCCGTAATAGTATGAGGCGAAGTCTGGGTTTTGGAGGCTCATTTTTTACTCTTCTTGATTTCTTTCTGCTTTGTTTGTGCATCTTATCCTCTATATGAGGATGTCCCCAATAGTATGAGGCGTCACTCGAGAAATTTTCAACGGTTTGAGGCCTCGCCTGAATGGGCGAGGCGTCATATGAATGAATGAAGCATTGTCGACTTATGCATAACAACACAAGGTGTCGTCTGAATGAATGAGGTGTCGGTTGGATGCCGACACATGCTGATATCCTCCTCCCTCCGTCTCTTGTGCCATGATACAGGCCATTTGTTGGAGCACGAGAGGTGTCGCCATCAGAGGTATCTTTCGATACCTTAAGATGTTGATTACTATGTACAAAGTGGACTTTGTTATTATTTTAGAGCCTAAAACTACGCCTCCTAAGCTTGAAGTCTTGACAAGGAATCTTGTTATGACAATTATGCTAGGCCTCTCCTACAATTTCCCATATTTGGCTATTGTGGAAGAACTCTATTTCTATTACCGCCCAAGATATATCTAGTCAACAAATACTCTCCGGGTTAAGATCACAGCCAATGGAAAAACCATCTTGCTTAGCTCAATATTGGCTTTCTCTTTGGCAAAATTTATTAAAAAACTCTCCTTGTGATTTCCCGTTGGTTAGTTATCCTGAGAGATTTTAATGTAACTTCCTCTTGGAGGGAGAAAGAGGGTGGGTGCTTCCGTGACACTAGAGCTATACGAGCCTTCAACAACTTCCAAGTGGTGGCCTCTCTTTAGGATGCCGGTTTCTCGGATAATGCATTCATCTGGTCCAATAATCAGAAACAGGCTGCTAGAGTGTGAAAAAGACTTGATAGGGCCCTCTTTAATGGCCAAGCTCTGGCGGATTTCCCTACTCTCCTAGTGCAACACCTCCATGGGCTTCATTCAGATCATTGCGCTCTCCTAAGTTAGGATTATCATTCGCGACAACAACATCTTCACAGGACGGCGCTAGCGCATCCAATCGACTGGTCAGATAATCGACCTGTCTTCTGAGATTAGTATTATCTCTTCGCAACGCAGAACCACTCATGCCTTGGTCTCCTTTTTCTTCGAGGCGGCATAACACAGGATCAGATGGAAGCTGATACCAATTTGATGTAGCGCGCGTTATGGGATAGATAGTCAGACTCATTGATTTCGGAGAATGCCGAGAATTATCTGATGCAGAGCGCGTGGGATAGGATGGATCCAAACTCGTTGATTCCGTAGAATGCCGAGAGTTGACAGGCCAAGGCTAATTGATTCGGTAGAATACCTGAAATTTGCAGCGCCTCTGAGTTACTGATAGTGTACTAGCAGTTGCTATAGCAACTCTTTGTTCAGCCGGATCTGGTGCAATAGGAAACAAAACAGTGAACAGAGAATTGTTCACCCAGTTCAGCCAATCTGCCTACGTCTGGGGAGGACTATACTCCAGTCCTCAATCCACTAGTCTCCAAGGTACTTCGTATAACACAGACTCAACTCCTCGACAATCTATGCTACCCGACCTCAATTAGCACTTTGCACACAATCAGAACACCCTCTGATTTGTGTTCTCACTCACCTACACAATCGAAATAATTCAGAATAGCAACACCTCAGATCCCACAGACTCAGTCTATTCTAATTAAACTAATGTCTCCGTAGGTTGTTATAGCACACCCTTGCGCAACTAGCTTGTGCAGATTTTGTCTGTGTCGCTCCAAAGCCTTCTGCTGAACTGTTCAAACTCAGTGAGTGATCCGCACTCCGGGATGCTCCCCCTCACTCAGTGACCGCCTGTCACTAGCGAGAATTGGCCTTCTATAGATTGTCCGAGTTCCCCTCTCGACAATTCTTCTTCGCCTTCCTTGATCAGCCAATAAGCACGTCCTGCTCTAAATTGGCCTTCTCCGATCAAGCACTGACTAGACTCTACATGTCTTCGATCAGTCTCTGCTCTAACCACTTAGCTCTGCGCTCACGCTCTGCTCTAGGTGGTGATCTAATCTCTCCACTCTAGCACTCTGAATATATCTCTCAGTATATTGCTCTGCTCTTCGATTAGTGAATGGATGGATCCATTGCTGCTTTGCCCAGCCTCCTTTAAATAGGAACTCCTTGCTCCATCAATATCAAATTTAGGAAGCCTTCCAAAAAGCTCTCCTAGATTCTTGCAAGTTTGTTGAGATTTGATTTCCTAAAATAAATTTTAGAAATCTTATCTTGACCTTGAGCTAGCTGAGTTGTTTGTTACTGCTAGAATTTCCTAAGTCCATTAGGAAACCTTCCAAAACTTATCTCCTACTTTGTAGGATACCCACCTTCCAAAAGATCCATATCTTCAAGCTGACATGTAGGCCATAATCTCCATTGAGAATATTTTGACAGATGCTCTGGAATATTTCCGTTGCTCAGCTCTTCATATCTGGCAAGACTATTCTTCGCGCCAATACTGCTGCTATAGCTCCTGCTGTAGCAACTGCTTGTTCACTGAGCGTGATCACTCTGGGTGGTTTTGCACCAGCTGTTGTCTTCACACGGGCAACTGTATCATCTTACTTTCAATCTTCACGATACTCTACCGACCTATTGCGATGCTGGCAGTAACCCTCCATACGTTCTTTGGGCTACTTCAAGTTGATCGGCATGCTGTTGGCTGCTCTATGTCTTCATGGGATGCTATAACATCTTCTGGTGTCTTCAGAAAGCTTGCTCCAGCTTTTGCAGCAACGGAATGCTATAGCATCTTGCTAGATCACCTTCAGCGGAGTTTGTCAATGATGCCACATACCTTAACAATACCGAAGGATGATAGGAAGCTGAAGGAATTCTTCGATTTTATTTTATTAAATTCAATTACCTTCAAAAGGCGTACAAATCATGTTTAAATAGGAAAAGAAACAGACAAAAAAAGGAAACCTAAACCCTAGACAAATAAGGGAACTGAAACCCTAGACGATTTTAAGGAGCCAAAAACATAAAATAAAAAATAAAAAATGCTAAACAGCGTCAGATGGCCCAAAAGGCTTACAGATCACGAGGAAAGCTTGTGTGCTGCGTCCGCAGGTCCGTTCCGCTCAAAATAACATCTTATAATGACCCATCTGGCTCGAGCAGCCAAAACATGCACCGCCCGGGTGCATCCTCTTTGGATGATCCCTGTTTTCCAAATACGATGGTGCCATTTGCTCCGCATCATTATCCCATGATTTATCGACTAATTTGTTTTATTTTGACTCTTCTGATATCTACAACAACAAAGGAAAGGGCATTTTCATCCATGAACATCATCAAGAATAATCTTATAAATTAGATGAATGATGAATTTCTCGATGATCTTATGGTCCTTTATGTAGAAAAGAAACTTGCAGATTGTATTAGTAATTATGATGTAGTCAATGAATTTGAAATGAGCGGACCTCAGAGGGTAAGATTTGTGAAATTTTCCGCGCCTATGAGTTACTGGTTGTGAACAAGCAGTTGCTATAGCAACCTCTTTTATACTCAGATCTTGTGCAGTAAGGTAAACACAATGAACAACGATTTGTTCACCCAATTCGGCTAATCTGCCTACGTCTAGGGAGGACTATACTTCAGTCATCAATCCACTAGTCTCCAAGGTACTCCGTAAAACACAGACTCGACTCCACGACAATCTATCCTACCCGACCTCAACTAGTAGTTCAGACACAATTAGAACACCCTCTGATTTGTGTCTCACACAGCTACACACTCGGATTACTGATCTTACAGACTCAGCCTATTCTAATTAACACAATGTCTTAGTAGCTTTTCTATATCACACCCTTGTGCAACTAGCTTGTGAAGATTCTGACCGCGTCGCTCCAAAGCCTTCATCCGAGCCGCTCGAACTCTATCGGGATCCTCACTCCGAGATGCTCCCCTTCACTCAGTGACCGCCTGTCACTAGCGAGAATAGGCCTTCTGCAGATCGTCCGAGTTCCTCCACACGACACCTCTCCTGCCGCCTACCTTGATCAACCAACAAGCAAGTCCTGCTCTGATTTGTCCTTCTCCGATCAAGCACTGATCAGACTCTACAAGTCTTCGATCAGCCTTTGCTTCAACCACTCTACTCTACGCTCATGCTCTACTCACGGTGATGATCCACTCTCTCCGCTTGGAACTCTAAATCTCTCTTAGTGTTTGCTCGATATCTTGATGCTTGGATTCTGTATTTCTTGGATCCTTTGCTGCTCTGCCCAGTCGTTGTTTATATAAAAACTACGTGGTCCATCCATGTCAACTTTAGGAAGTTTCTCAAAGATCATAACAAGATCCCATCTCCTACTTTGTAGGAGATTTGATTTCCTAAACAAATCTTCAAGCTCTAGCACGGAATCTTCATAGGGATATTCTGCATCTGGACAGATTTCTCTTTGCGTCTAAAGTGCTGCTCTGCTGCTACAGCTCCCTGTTACATCTCCTGCTGTAGGAACTGCTTGTTCACTGAGCTTGTACACAATCTGGCAGGTTTTGTCAATTGAATGCCATTTGCATTATCAATTTAGTTAGTATGGTATTTTGTGTAATTTATTATCTTTTATAACATATTTTGATTTTGTAAATTATTATAAAAAAATACATCCTTCCATTTGGTTCCAACTCTCAAAAACATTCTAGCCCTATATACTTTTCATTCCTGGCTCCGTCCCTGATTAAGGAAACCATGGGACGCAAACGTAAGCCTTAGCCATACAAAGTTTAATAAAAATATTTACTCCCGAATGCTTACGGTTGATACATGACACAAAATCATGAGCCAGCATCATAGATTCATGAATATCCCTTCCCTGACCGAAGTATGATTGACCAGGGCTGAATAATCGATAAAGGAGAACCTTAACTCTATCGCTAATAATCTTTGAATAACCTTGTGCGCAAAATTACATTAGATAATGAAATTTCACAGCGTCTCAATTAGGCAGGCTTGTGAACAAGCAGTTGCTGCAGCACACTCTTGTTCACTCGGAAATTATCTCAGCAAACAATGAACAAGAGAGAAGTTTGTTCACCCAGTTCGGCCAACTGCCTACGTCTAGGGAGGACTATTCTCCAGTCCTCAATCCACTAAACTCGAAGGTCTCCAAGTACACTCGGTTACAACTCCACGCAACCTATGCTACTCAATTTTTGTGTGGATCACTTAACACAATCAAAACAGGCTCTGACTTGTGTCTGCACACCCTCTACAAATGTCAATCTAGAATAGCTACAGACTTCTCAAGACTCAGCCTATTCTAAACTACACTCACTCAGCAGGGTTGCTGTAGCAACTGCTGTAACACACAGCTGAAGCACAATTTGTCCGCGTCGCTCCAAAGCCTTCTGGCGAGCCGTTCGAACGATTCCACGAGCGCTGCACACTCTGGAATACTCCCCCTCACTCAGTGACCACCTGCCACTAGCGAGAATCACCGCTTAGACACTTGACCGAGCCACACACCCGTCAGTTCTTCCGCGGCTGCCCTTGATCAACCAACAAGCACCAAGCTCTGAATTGGCTTCCAGATCAAGCTCGAATCAGACTCTGCAAGTCCTGATTCCCTTCTGCTTCTATCACCACAGCTCTGCGCTCACGCTCTGCTCTCGGGTGATGATCGAAGAATTCGTCCGTCACACACCAAAATTGTTCTCTCTGAATTCCGTGTATGCACTCGTGTATCCCTCTGCTTTGATCAACCCTTCTGCTCTAAACCACTTCTTCTTAAATAGCAGCACCAGCTTTAAGCAATGTCCAGGTTTAGGCAATGTCCCAAAAGGAACAATTATCTCCTAAAATCTAGGAGATTAGATTTGATTTTTATCCACAATGCAAAACTCCTTCTCTGACTAGTAAACCTCACTGGAATATACTCCACAGTAATTTAGAATTTCTTCAGATGCTCTCCGTAGAGTTTCCAGCCCTTCTAGACAAGCCCAGGTAGCTGCTGCACTCGGACAGATGATGCAGCCATTTGAACAAGCTCCTGCTATAGCATCCCCTGCTGCAGCTACTGCTAGTTCACTAGTGCTGGTCTGCTTGTTTACTTGTGCTGTAGCAACACCTTGTTCACTTGTGTTGATTTTGTCAAACACTGCCATACTACATTATCGATCTCCCCCTTGGCATTTTGACAAAACCTTAAAGAGTTTGTTTCCAGAATAAGATTTCTTAACCTCTCCGTCTTCTCCTTATCGTGTCCTCCCCCTTTTTGGAAAGATGACAAGTTGGCGGTCTCCTGGCCGTCCTATGGAGGTAAAACACAGAGCCCTAGAGAGGCTCGCAGGTCTTCGAACCGGGCTGCATCCAGAGCTTTTGTGAAGATATCAGCAAGTTGTTTGGCAGACACCACATGCTGTAGTGCAATGATATTCTTTTCAACAAGATGACGGATGAAGTGATGACGGATGTCAATGTGCTTGGTTCTGCTGTGCTGAACCGGATTCTTAGATATGCTGATGGCACTCATGTTGTCACAGTAGAGGGTCATTTCATCTTGAGCAATCCCATACTCACTCAGCATTTGCTTCATCCATAGCATTTGTGCACAGCAGCTCCCAGCAGCTATGTATTCAGCCTCGGCAGTAGATAGAGAAATGCTGTTTTGTTTCCTGCTGAACCAAGAGACCAGGTTATTTCCTAGGAAGAAGCATCCTCCCGAAGTGCTCTTCCTGTCCTCTGAGCATCCTGCCTAGTCTGCATCACTGTATCCTACCAGATTAGCATTTGTGTCCTTAGTATACCATAAGCCATAGTCCATAGTTCCTCCAACATACCGAATGATGCGCTTGACCAACTGCAAGTGACTATCTTTGGGACAAGCTTGAAATCTGGCACAGACTCCTACGTGCTCATCTTTAATGGCTTTAACCTGCGTGGCAGCAGGAGTTCGTTTGTGACTGGCCTTATCTAGCTGGAATTTCTGCACAAGATTCTTGCTGTATTTGCTTTGAGCAATAAAGATGCCATCTTCTTTCTGGGTAATCTCCAGACCAAGGAAGTATGACAGTTCTCCTACCATGCTCATTTGAAATTCTTGCTGCATGTGATTCACAAACTGCTTCACCAGGTGCTGAGACTTTGATCCAAAGACTATATCATCCACATATATTTGAGCAATGATCACATCTGACTGATTTCTTTTGACAAATAGAGTTTTGTCAGCTCCCCCTCGTTTGTAGCCATGTTTTTCTATGAACACTGTCAACCTCTCATACCATGCCCGAGGAGCCTGTTTCAGTCCGTATAAGGCTTTCTTCAATTATATATTTTCCAGATTTGTCAAGGACTTTGCATGAGTCTTTCGTAAATTTTACCTATTTAGTCCCATCACACAGCTGACTAATGCTTATGAGATTTGCCTTTAGCCCTTCCACTAGAAGAACATTGCTCAGGCTCGGCATTCCTTCAACTGCCAAAGTTCCCTTTCCCAGAACTCTTCCTTTTAGGCCGTTACCAAACTTCACCAGTTGTTCCAGACCGGGTGTAATGTTTTTCAAGAAGGATCTTTCTCCTGTCATGTGTCCTGAACACCCACTGTCAAAGTACCAGCTTATCTTGTCCGAGGTGCTAGCTGTGCTGACAAGAGCGAGGAGCTGAGTCTGCGCATGATTCTGCTTGACAGGTTCCCTGGCTGAAGCTATTCCAGCATGAGCTGAGAAACAGTTTCTTTTTATGTGACCTTTGCGGCCGCAGCTATAACATTTTTTATACTTTGAAGCTCTTTTGTTACGGTGATACAGAGGTTACTGTAGCAAGTCCTGGTTCAGTCTTCCTTGTGTTTTTCTGCCTCTTCTGACTGACCTGTAACTGGCCAAGTTGCATTCATCTTCACTCAGCTCTTTCTCGTCTTCACTTCCATTGGCAGAGAGAGCCTTCTTTTTCATTGGTTTGCTAGTGCAGTTGATTTGTCGATGACCGTAGCCTGCACAGTTCCAGCATTTGACTCCCTTCTTCATTTCTTTCTTTTCGTCTTCATTATAAGCCGGTTCCTTCCCTTTCCTGTTATTTTCACGGCCCCTTCTGAATTGTTTTCGCGAGGAAGAGCTTTTCCCGGTTCTGGATTCCATGTTCTTCAGGAGCTTTCCAAGGTTCTTAACAAGCATACTCAGCTAATCTTCTGAAACTGCCTTTTTGGATTCTGCTTCAGCTTTTAGTCCAACATCCTTGTCCTTAGCAGTGATGTTTTCTTTAACCAGCTTCATCTCAAATTGTTTGAGAGACCCCATCAACTCTTCAAGCCTCATAAATCTGACATTTTGGGCTTCTTCAATGGCTGTCACCTTCATGTCAAATCTTGTGGGCAGTGATAGAGCCTATTTATACGCATTATTTAGATCATAACCCTATGCTTGTTTGCATTTTTTTATGTACAAGATTACTGGTTTCCAGTGTTTTTGTATTTCAGGGCAAAACGAGGGCCTAATTCGGATACGCGCTAACAGGCAGCGTTTAGGACGCGCATCACACAGCCTGCGGAACTAGCGGCGCAAACAGAAGAATTGGCAGAGTCGACCACGGTGCGCTAACCGATTGCGCTAAGCAGATGCCGTGCGCCAGGCGCAGATGTTGGTGTTTCCAAATCCTGACACGACCATATTTGGAAGTTTCCAAGAGTGAGCCTCTGAGCAGTATATAAAGAAGAGAAGGAGGCTAGGATTCACAATTCGTACACCCAGGAGGCACTGCGCAGCAGGACTGGAAAACACACGAGCTTGTTGAGAGGATTTGCGCCAGCCGACTGCGCCAGCCAAGACAGCAACCTGCACGCACTGTTTGCTATTGTTTTCTTGGACACTTTAGTTATTATTTACTATTTCTATGATGTTTATCACTAGCATGTCTAGCTAAACGCTTAGTATCGGTTGGACATGAATCTATGAGTATTTCCTTTTAAGACTTGCGCTTAATCCATAGCTTGCTTGCTTATATTAATTTTGTGCACATTACTGGCAGCTTGTTACATGAGTAGGGGAAGCCTTGAACCGCAATCTTACTCTTGTCGCTTGTTGTTGTCTGTTAAACTAGTTGAATAGCCTGACGGTGCCAACTAGGAGTAACGCGCTAGGTTAGGTAATTACTACCTTGATCGGATTCGTAGTTGTTTAGTCTAGTGTAAGAATTAATAGCACATGAACTTTGATCGGAACATGCGCACATGTTAGGAAGCCTTGATCGGACACTAACATTAGCAAATCAAGCTATAGACATTTAGAGTCGATGATAAGGAATACACTCATAGAGGATTGTCTACACCGATACTTCTCATAAGTCATAGTACTTAATCTCTATTGCCTGTGCACGTCTAGTGCAATTTCCTGCGTTACGATACCACTGTTTACTTGCGCATCGCGCAACCCCGATCACTCACCCCCAATCTTCGTAAGTGTAGGTTACTGGCTAAAACTGAACTGCTTGCTCCCTGTGGAGATCGACCCTTACTTAACCGCTGTACTAGTGGAAGAGGAAGGAATTAATTTGACGCGCACAACGACGCGCGATCAAATTTTGGCGCCGTTGCCGGGGAGCAACACAGCTAAGTTATAGCTAGTCTACGTTTTTTTTTCCTTATTAGTAACTAGTTATTTTCAGTTTGTTTTGTTTTCACATTCTGGCGCAATCACCATCAGCCTGTGCAACCTTGAAACAGTTGCGCCGCGTAGATTCTAGTTGCGTACTGACAGACGCAGCAGCATTAGTTATCTTTTAATTTCGTTTTCTTTGAGATTTAGAATAGGTCATGGAGGATAACAGTGTTGTTGGGGACAACTTAGGGGACAGAACCCCAGAGGAAGCAAGAGCACACAACCGCGCAGCCTTGTTCAGAGAGGAAGTGCAGCGCGAGGTTGAAGCAAGGAGGGCCGCTGAAGTGTATCATGCGCCCCCCAGGCAACAGGCCGCGCGACACAGAACAGTGCGCGAGATGTCAGCCCCACTCACAGTTAACCAGCCATGGTGCATCGTGCTTCCGCTAGGCGGTCATTTTGAACTAAGAAGCTCGCTCATTCATCACATGCCCAAGTTCCACGGGATGAACAATGAAAATCCAGTCAAGCATGTGCGAGAGTTCCTAGTCATTTGCGAGAACATGAAGACCGAAGGGGAGAGCGATGAGGCGCTGAAGATGAAGGCATTCCCATTTTCACTGTGTGATACAGCCAGACATTGGTTGATGAACTTACCCGCAGGATCAATTCACACATGGGAGCAGCTGCAGAAGAAGTTCCTGGACAAATTCTATCCAGCAGCAAAGATCGCGCTACTCAGGAGAGAACTGGCCGCGCCGAGGCAGAGCGCAGGAGAGTCACTGTCAGAATATTACGAGCGTTTCAGGGAGCTAGAGGCCAACTGCTACAATCATGGCCTGCCCCAGAATGTGCGGATAAAGAACTTCCTGAATGGACTGCTGCCCATGGAGCTGAGGTTATTGAATGCATGCGCAGGAGGCGACATTTGTAACATGTATCCAGAAGATGCGTGGCAGCTGATAGAAGACTCTGCTGGTCAGGTAAGACATCAGCTAACACTTCAAAATAGTCGTACGCGTTCTGTGCATCAGGTAGAAACAAGCGCTGAGATCAAGGAAATGAAGGCCATGCTGCAGAAATTGATGAGTGCGCAAAGCGCACAACCAGTTGCGCCAAAGGTATGTGAATTCTGCAGGTCCACCGAGCACAAAACTGATGAATGTCCCACACTTTTCGAGGAATCTGGAGATGTCAATGCTCTTGGAGGATGGGATAACAGAGGGCCACAGAGACAGAATCAGCCGCGCTTTGGACTGGCAGCAAATGGATTCAGATGGAAGGAGGAGAATAATTTCCAGAGGCAGTCCACAGATCAGCGCGCGTGATGAGCGGACAAATAACCTTTTATTTGTCCACTTTTTCCCTTACTACTTGTTTGTTCCGCAATTCTATAAAGCCATTTGATGATTTCTTCGTCCATTTCAGGTTAAAATTATGTATCTCGCAATACGAACTGGACCGAAGAAAATCTAGGCGAATTCCGGTCGATGGAGATCAAAAGAAGAAAAGCTGAGCAAACTGCAGAAGTGATTCGGCCGAATCACTAGTGATTCGCCCACCAGCCTGACCGAATCACTCTCAGCTGCGCGAATTGACCTGATCCGGGGAAGTCCTGAAGAGTTGACCGAATCACATAAAAGGTGTGACCGAATCAATGGTGATTCGGCCAAGAGAAGTGATTCGCCCAGTCCGAGACCGCCACTGAACAAATGATTCGGCCGAATCATAGGTGATTCGCCCAGAGGTGCCCGAATCAGTTTAGCTCCACAAGACGTTTGACCGTATCAAAACAAATACGTTTGACCGAATCAAAAGTGATTCGGCCAGGATAATTGATTCGCCCAAACTCAAGACACCACTGAACAAAAGCTTCGACCGAATCACATGGACATTGACCGAATCAAGTGATTCGGTCACTTCGGTCACTTTGTGGAAAACTTCAAAGAGTATAAATAGAAGGAGTTAGAAGAAAAGAAAGAGAGCTTGCTTTTTCTCTCAACCCTAGACGACAAGTTTCCACTTTTTGCAACCCTAGACGACAAAACTCAAGGAAGATCAAGCTTCATGGAAGATTGAAGCTTGGATTGAAGATTCTACATCATCCTCTCCTAAACCCTAGCTTTGTATTTGCATTTATGCTTCCTTTAGTTGTCATGTTTTTGTACACACTCATTATGAGTGAGTAGTTACTTTTGTGGTTGGGGATTAAATGGATCCCCTAGGATTGGATATGATGTAGAACACTATTGTTGTTGCATTGAATGAAGTTTGGTTTGATTATATTGTGCCCTAGCTATGTATTCATTGTATGCACACCAAGTGTTTGACGAAATGCTTAAGTGAGTATGCTTGGTTAGAACCCCTAAGGAAGGAGCGAGAGTTGAACTTAGGATGTTTCATAGCTATTGTATGATCATAGATGGAGTGTTTGTGCGTGAGAGCGACATGCATTCTTGACATTAGGCTAAGTTTTGAGCGGATTTGAGTAACCGGCCAATAGACCGAGAAGGTGCGGTTATGGGACTCATATTCTACACGGTTCAATAGAATGAGAGTTTGAGAACCATGTCATTTATGTATCCTCTCCATTCTAGGGAAGGAGCGAGAGTTGAACCTAGAGCGGACGATGCATTAGCCTTACTTTTATCAAACAAATGTAGTTCATGCATGTGTTAGTGAGTTATTTCATTTCCTCATATCCTAGGAGAGAAGTTGAATCCCTAGTCACCCTTTTTATTTATTAAGTAGAACTCAAGAATATCATTTATCTTTAGTGCTTGCTAGAGATACCTCTATAGGAGGACATATTCCCCCCCAAAAACCGTAGACTTACATTAGTAGCATTGATTAGTTGTCAATCAGTCTAAGCTTTTCCCTTGGGTTCGATCCGAGGTCACTTGGTTATAAATATTGTTTGATATTTGCGTGACTAGAATAGCACTTCATTTTGCTTGCCTAAAACGCCAACGTCAGCGCGCCACAGCAGACGCAACAACCTGCGCCCTACAATCCGCCGCATCGCCGCACTGACGCACCAGCGCATAACAATCAGCAACCGAGGCGATCTTTGGAAGATATCGTGGGGCAGCTAGCAGACACAGTGCGCAAGAATGACAAGAGGTTCGAGTCCATTGAAAAGCAGCTATCACAGATCGCCACCACGGTGTATGAGCTGAAAAAGAGCGATGGCAACCTGCCTTCGCAAGTGATTCAAAACCCCAAAGGAGGAGTCAATGCGGTGACATTGAGGACTGGGCGCACAATAGAAGCAGAGCAGACCACGAAGGCGCCCGCGCAACCAGCTGCGCAAGTCCCGGATCCAGCAGAACAGAATGCGCAACCAGAGCAAGACGCGTAACCAGAAGTGCCAGTCACAAGCCAGCAGGGCGAAGCGCCAGGTATAACGCAATTAAAAGACAAGGGCACGAATCGTACTAATATACCTGCACCTTTTCCTGTGTAGGCACCATCGGCTAGAAAGGAAGCGCTGGACAAGGAACTATACGAGTTATTCAGCAAGATGGAAATCAACATTCCCCTTATCGAAGCAGTTCGGCAGATTCCCAGGTACACCAAGTTTTTAAAGGAGCTGTGCACAAACAAGAGGAGGAAAGGCGAATGCGCACAGGTAATGCTCAGTGCGCAGGCCTCAGCGATCGTGCAACATAAGGTACCACCTAAGTGCCGAGACCCAGGTACGTTCACTATCCCTTGCACTTTAGGTAAGACCACAGTGAGCAACTGCATGATTGATTTAGGCGCATCCATCAATTTGTTACCTTATTCCCTATATACGACATTGCGCCTTGGACCACTAAAGCCTGCAGGTCTCACTATTCAGCTAGCAGATCGGTCTTGCAAACAACCTGCAGGCATGATCGAGGATGTTCTTGTGCGAGTAGGAGAGCTGGTGTTTCCAGCAGATTTTTATGTGCTGGAAATGGAGGGTGAATCAAGCACCAGCAGTGCGCAGATCCTACTGGGTAGACCTTTTCTGATGACCGCGCGCACAAAGATAGACGTGTGGAGGGGCACGCTTTCCATGGAGGTAGACGGCGAAAAAATCCATTTCAATATATTCAAGGGGATGCAGCATCCTCATGAGGACGCCACAGTGCACGCAATGGACAGCTTAGATGATTTAGTCACAGATGCGCAATGCGCAAGCGCAACAATAGGACCAAAGCCACTGGCACAGACAGAGTTGGAGGAGCAGGACGAGGAGCTGAGCAGTGCTGAACCAGAACTCAGACAGGTACACGATTTAGTTCATATTTGCACTGCCAATAAAATCTTGCCCTCTATTGAACAGGCACCCAAGGTCGAGCTGAAGCAATTGCCAGAGCACCTCAAATACATTTTCTTGGGAAATGAGGACACCCTGCCAGTGATCATAAAGAAAGGATTAGAAGAGGAGCAGGAAGTGCGTTTACAGCAGGTACTGCGCAGGAACCAGCTCGCTATAGGATGGACACTGGCAGATCTGCGTGGAGTGAGCCTAGACGTATGCATGCATAGAATTCTGTTGGAAGATGGTGCCAAACCATCCAGAGAGGCTCAGCGCAGATTGAACCCAAATATGATGGAGGTAGTGCAGAAGGAAATTCTAAAGTTGCTTGACGCAGGAGTCATTTACCCCATCTCGGACAGCAAATGGGTCAGTCCAGTGCACGTTGTGCCTAAGAAGGGAGGAATCACAGTGGAAGAGAATGCGCAGGGCGAGCTAGTTCCCAAGCGCATACAGACTGGATGGCGCATGTGCATCGACTACAGGAAGCTTAACGCAGTAACGCGCAAGGACCATTTCCCGCTACCCTTTATGGATCAGATGCTGGACAGATTAGCAGGTAAGCCCTATTTTTGTTTCTTGGACGGCTATTCAGGGTACAATCAGATACCCATAGCTGCGGAGGATCAGGAGAAGACCACGTTCACCTGCCCGTTCGGTACATTTGCGTTTCGGCGCATGTCATTTGGGCTGTGCAACGCGCCAGGTACGTTCCAACGACTTGTCATGAGCATTTTCTCTGATATGATTAGTATATGCATAGAAGTGTTCATGGATGATTTTACTGTATATGGAGGTACCTTTGATGCGTGCTTAACTCATCTAGATAAGGTCTTAGCACGCTGTATTTCTAAGAACCTAGTGCTTAATTATGAAAAATGCCATTTCATGGTAACGCATGGTGTAGTGCTAGGACACATTATCTCAGAGGAGGGGATCAAGGTAGACAAAGCTAAGATAGACCTTATTTCTAATCTACCTTATGCCACTAGCGTGCGCGATGTGAAGTCATTCTTAGGGCACGCCGGATTTTACAGGCATTTTATAAAAGACTTCTCTAAAATCTGTATTCCCCTGTCTAACCTCTTGCAAAAGGATGTGTGCTTCGATTTCTCTGATGAGTGCAGGACCGCGTTCGGTAAGCTGAAGGAAGCGCTGACCAGTGCGCCAGTGATGCGCGCACCAGACTGGAACCTGCCATTTGAACTGATGTGCGACGCCAGTGATTATGCAGTAGGTGCAGTCCTGGGGCAGCGAGTGGACAAGACGCCGCACGCCATCTATTATGCATCGCGCACACTGGACGCTGCGCAGAGGAACTACACCACCACAGAGAAGGAGCTTCTGGCAATTGTGTTTGCGCTAGAGAAGTTCCGTGCATATGTTCTAGGCGCCAGGGTCATCATATACACAGACCACGCAGCCATCCGCTACCTAATGTCCAAGAAAGAAACTAAGCCGCGCCTGATGCGCTGGGTGCTCCTACTGCAGGAATTCGACCTGGAGATCAAGGATAAGAAGGGCACAGAGAACACAGTTGCGGATCACCTGGGCAGAATCGTGAAGGAGGAGGAGCCAGGGCAGATCACTGAGACATTTCCTGACGAGCATCTGATGGCGTTGACAGGTAAGGTACCAAGGTATGCGCACATTGCGAATTACCTGGTCACAGGTACGTTTCCTCCGCATTTCAATAAAACCCAGTGCATGAGATTGAAACATGAGTCCAAGCATTATATTTGGGATGATCCTTATATGCTTAGAATAGGACCAGATCAGATATTGAGGAGCTGCGTGCCTGACCATGAATTTAACTCTGTTTTGATGTTTTGTCATGCGCACGCATGTGGAGGACACTTTGGTCCCAAGCGCACCAGCAGGAAGGTCCTGGACTGCGGATTCTATTGGCCACACCTGTTTAGAGACGCATATGACTATTGCAGGAATTGTGACTGGTGCCAGCGCATAGGAGGCATATCAGCGCGCAACGAGATGCCGCAGACGCCAATTCTAGTGGATGAAGTGTTTGACATATGGGGAATTGACTTCATGGGGCCATTTCCCCCGTCTGCAGGATACGAGTACATATTGGTCGTGGTGGACAATGTCTCCAAATGGGTCGAAGCTAAGGCCACACGGAAGGATGATGGTAAGACGGTCGCTGAATTTCTGAAAACTAACATCTTTTGCAGGTACGGGGTGCCTAAGGCAATCATCAGCGACCAGGGGACGCACTTTTGCAACAGGATCGTGGCGCAAGTTTTCAAGCATTATGGGGTGCGCCACAAGACGTCCACTGCTTATCATCCTCAGACAAATGGACAGGCCGAGGTCTCTAATAGAGAAATCAAGCGCATCCTGGAGAAGACTGTGAGACCATCGCGCAAGGATTGGAGCCAGCGCCTGGACGATGCGCTGTGGGCATATCGCACTGCGCATAAGACACCAATCGGGACTTCACCGTTTCGGTTGGTCTACGGAAAAGCCTGCCACCTGCCAGTAGAGCTAGAGCACAAAGCATATTGGGCCTTACGCATTTGCAACCTGAACTTAGATGAGGCTGGAAAGGAGCGCGCGTTTGAGCTGAAAGAATTAGAAGAGCTGCACCTGGATGCCTATGAGGGACTGCGCGATTACAAGGAGCAGACAAAGGCGTTTCATGACAAGCATATCCTCAGACGCACTTTTGAGCCAGGAGACCAGGTATTATTATTCTCATCACGCCTGAAGCTCAAGCCTGGAAAGCTGCGCAGCAAATGGACTGGACCGTACACAGTCATCAAGGTTTTCCCCTATGGAACAATCGAATTAGAAAATGAGCACCGACATCGTTTTCAGGTCAATGGGCAGAGAGTCAAACGGTATCTAGGAGAACCTTGGGACGACACAGTGCGCGACATTGACTTGGCAGAACCTGAGATAGCAGATGCACCAACTGTTGCGCCAGAGGCACCACCAGATGCACTAGAGGGAGAACTGGAAACTATTGCTCACATGTCTTCTTCCTCTTCATCTACCCTCGTTACTGCAGACTTCTCACATATTATCCATGTTGACTACCCTTCTTACCCTTTGCGCAGGACCAAGCAGAACACAGCACATGCACAAGCGCAGGGTCACTCAGGAGCAAGAGTGGGGGAGGTCGCTGGCAACCATTTGGGCACGTAACGAGGTACAGTCGAGCCAACGACGTTAAACAAAGGCACTTGTCGGGAGGTCACCCGACTCGTTCTACATTTACATGTCTTTCTTTTAGTTTTTCTAGTGTCTTTAGTTATTTTAGGACTTGTAGTTTTTAGTCGAGCAGCAGTGCGCAGGTCTGTGCGCACTTCAGTGCGCAGGACCGCTGCGCCAGTCAGGGGGGTATATAAGGGCAGGACTTAGAAATTTTCAGCACTTTTACACTCGACCGTTGCAAGCAGCTCTAGCTTTCACACCTCCACCCGCTGTCCGGCACTCATCCCAGCTTCAGTTTAGAGAGATTCAAGGACCACACGGCCGCACTACCCCCAGGTAACCTTTCCCCCAGATCTGAGCACGATTCCAGTAGGGTTTTGTACGGAGGAGTGTTCTAGGGTTTTGAGATCGCACCGGGTTAGAGCGCGCCGATTGGAGTGGTGTTTAGAGGGTTTTGTAGGCGGGCAGTAGGCGCTCCTTTGGTGAAAGTTTCAGTGCATTCGAAGGAGTTTGGATTTTTGGAAGTGTTTGAGGAGTGTTGACCAGCGTTGAGCCGAGCACCCCAGCCACAATGCAGCCTGCCCGGACCAGGAGACCCCAGCTGTTTTCGCCAGCAAGTACACCGCATTTCTGAGGCAGGACATGTACGGGACTCCGTACATTAGCAGGGACTTCCTGTGCGAGGTCGGACTGGAGGACCTCGTTGTAGAGAGGCTGGCGTTAGCAGGCTGGGAGGCGCTGTTGGAACTCAACAGCGCATCAGACAAGGAGGACACGTGCGAATTTTTAGCATCGCTGGAGGCGGGCAACCAGGAGATCAGGTACCGACATAGGGGCATCTGGTACATTGCCTCAGCTAAGAGGCTGAAGCGCACACTGAGGTGCGCTCAGGTGCGCGAGGAAGACATGGACAAGCACACCAACCAGGAGGCTTGGCGCGAGATGGCGACCGGGCCAGTCTTTGCCGCGGGGCGCAGCAGGGGACGAGAGCTGCGTGACCCGTGGATGTTCAACTTGTGGCGCCTGGTCACCTATGCAGTCATTGGGCGATTTAATGGTGCGCCCAAGATCAACCTCCTGGACTTCGACATCTTAAAGGGGCTGTATTACGGAAGGAAGGTGCTATTTGTTTCGGACATGGTGGTCCACTGGAGCCGTATTAGCACAAGGGGACCGCTGACTTGCGGAGGTATTATTACGCACCTGCTGCGGGCGTTACATGGAGAGCCCGAGGTGCCAGAGCACACTTTGGTGCCGGCTGTCCCTCTGGACAGCGCCCACATGCTGCAGATCAGGGCGGTAGCTGTGAGGGAAGATGGCACATTGGAATGGTGCTACCGCCTGCAGCCGGCCAGAGTGCCAAGGCCAATGGCACAAGCAGCGCACTACCCTTCTCCCCCTCGTGCACACGGAAAGCGCCCAAGGACCGAGGCTGAGGGGGCGCCTGAGGAAGCGTCCGCAGAGCAGCGCATGATGTTCAACGTCATGCGCGTGCTCGAATATTTAGCGCCAGAGGGGGCGGACTTAAGCATGAGCCCACCATCAGGGTGGAGATTTGGAGACGCAATTCCCCCTCTCCTCAGCCTGCACCGACCACCTCCAGGGTCTCCCAGTGAGCCGCATCAGCCAGCCAGCCCTCTTACTCAGCCCCCAGTGCATCCAGCAGAACCCTTCCCAGCACCAGCACCAGCACCAGTAGAACCCACCCCCGAACCAGAACCAGTACCCGCACCTGCACCTTCCCCTGCCCAGCCGGCCATTCCAAGGTCCCCTATAGCCGAACCCATCATTAGCACCAGCTCAGACTCGCTATGGGAACCCGTTCCAGAGGATGACGACGAGGCGCAGCTTGTCGCCCTATCAGTTGTACCGCCTTCCTCCAGCTCCGAATACATGACGGATTCTTCAGAGGAGGAGGCGCATAGTTCAGCGGCTGCGTCCAGCTCAGATGACCTCTAGAGCTGCGGGGGGGGGGGGGGGGAGCGCATTATTTCTTTCGGGTGGTGTCTATTTTCCTTTATATGCTGAACTTTATTTGATATTCTGTTGCTATATTTGTGTGCTAAACTCCTGTGATACATATTTTGTGCCCCTATGCTATATTTGCGCTGTTTTGACTATATGTTCTTCATTTTTATATTCTTTATTTTGCTTGCATGCATCAGTTCTGCATGTGCGCGTCCTCCGTGCGCTTGAGCTTGAGTCGTGGGGACACGTCTCGGTTTAAGTGTGGGGGGGGGGGGGGAGCGTTACACTTACATTTCACGTTTTTTGAGCTTTTTAGTGTAGCTTAGTTTAATTAAAGGAAACAGTAGCAATAGTGCGCTTGAGTGCGGGTTGCTCGCACTGTTCAGCTTGTTTGCGCTACCCATATTCCGCCATGCGCTATCAACTGTTTTTAGTATTTTTTTTCGTTTTTTCTGCTCCTGTTAGTTGGGATATGCAGGGGATGTGGAGTTGACAGAAACGCTCTAGAGAGGCGGTTAGTCGCTCGCGCTTCAGAGGAGAGGTATATGGTCGAGAGCGCGAGTGGAGGCCAGTGCTTCGCGACCTTCGGAACAAAAGAGCGCGCTCAGTCACGCAGATGCCGAAGGCAAATAACCAAAAGCGTGGCGAGGTGGGAAAACAGACCACCTTCCCTCTGGAAGTTGAGCCAAGGAAGGCGGGCGCGGGTGTAAACGTGTGCGCCGACCTGCGCAGACAGACCATGGAGGGAGAGCGGGGCGGTGTTCCATAGCTGTTATCCGGAGGCCGAGACTGGAACCGTTCTGGGAATATGAGAAATCATAGACAAAGCTGTACAAAAGAAAAAACACCAGCAGATGATATGCGCTACAAAAGAATCAGCATGCGCACAAATAAGTACCAGCGTGCCCAAAGTTCACAGAAAATCATGAAAAGGCTTGAGTTCCCAGGAAGTGCGCGGAAGAATCACGCACGGGAAGAAGCTGGCGCTGTTAACCATATACCCATCCTCGTAGTAAGAGCTGACAACCTGGCGCCTATAAAGAGCTATCTCCCAGCCATCCGAAATGATTTTCATCCCAGCTGAGAGGTAATGAATTGCGAAATCCCTATACTTAAACTGTTGATAGCAGTTGTGAGCAGGTGGTAGAGCAGCACAAGGTGTTCAGTCGTGCAGATCGCGCCAGAGTGCAAGACTGTGCGCTAGACTCCAGAGAGGTAGTAGTATCCGTGCTTGAGTGCTTGTTCGAGGACGAACAAGGGGCAAGTGTGGGGGGTTTGATAGAGCCTATTTATACGCATTATTTAGATCATAACCCTATGCTTGTTTGCATTATTTTATGTACAAGATTACTGGTTTCCAGTGTTTTTGTATTTCAGGGCAAAACGAGGGCCTAAGTCGGATACGCGCTAACAGGCAGCGTTTAGGACACGCATCACACAGCCTGCGGAGCTAGCGGCGCAAACAGAAGAATTGGCAGAGTCGACCACGGTGCGCTAACCGATTGCGCTAAGCAGATGCCGTGCGCCAGGCGCAGATGTTGGTGTTTCCAAATCCTGACACGACCAGATTTGGAAGTTGCCAAGAGTGAGCCTCTAAGCAGTATATAAAGAAGAGAAGGAGGCTAGGGTTACACAGACACACAGACGATTCTCAGGATTCACAATTCGTACACCCAGGAGGCACTGCGCAGCAGGACTGGAAAACACACGAGCTTGTTGAGAGGATTTGCGCCAGCCGACTGCGCCAGCCAAGACAGCAACCTGCACGCACTGTTTGCTGTTGTTTTCTTGGACACTTTAGTTATTATTTACTATTTCTATGATGTTTATCACTAGCATGTCTAGCTAAACGCTTAGTATCGGTTGGACATGAATTTATGAGTATTTCCTTTTGAGACTTGCGCTTAATGCATAGCTTGCTTGCTTATATTAATTCTGTGCACATTACTGGCAGCTTGTTACATGAGTAGGGGAAGCCTTGAACCGCAATCTTACTCTTGTCGCTTGTTGTTGTCTGTTAAACTAGTTGAATAGCTTGACGGTGCCAACTAGGAGTAACGCGCTAGGTTAGGCAATTACTACCTTGATCGGATTCGTAGTTGTTTAGTCTAGTGTAAGAATTAATAGCACATGAACTTTGATCGGAACATGCGCACATGTTAGGAAGCCTTGATCGGACACTAACATTAGCAAATCAAGCTATAGACATTTAGAGTCGATGATAAGGAATACACTCATAGAGGATTGTCTGCACCGATACTTCTCATAAGTCATAGTACTTAATCTCTATTGCCTGCGCACGTCTAGTGCAATTTCCTGCGTTACGATACCACTGTTTACTTGCGCATCGCACAACCCCGATCACTCACCCCCCAATCTTCGTAAGTGTAGGTTACTGGCTAAAACTGAACTGCTTGCTCCCTGTGGAGATCGACCCTTACTTAACCGCTGTACTAGTGGAAGAGGAAGGAATTAATTTGACGCGCACAACGACGCGCGATCAGGCAGCGATCTGAGAACCTTTCTGATCAGCTTTTCTTCAGGGATGGGTTCACCAAGAGCATGGGCTTCATTTGCAAGATCACAGAGTTTAGCATTAAACTCAGTCACAGTCTCCTCTTCCAGCATTCTCAGATTCTCAAACTGTGTGGCAATGATCTGGAGTCTTGATAGCTTCACTCTATCAGTTCCTTCATGTGCAGTTTGCAGAATTTCCCACGCTTGTTTGGCCATGTCACAATTCGATATCAACCTGAAAGTGTTAGCATCAACTGCAGCAAAAATTGCATTCAGGGCCTTTGAATTACCAGTTGCTGCAGCTCCCTCTTCAGCAGTCCATTGTTCTTCAGGCTTTATCCGTGTGACTCCATGTTCATCCATGGTAATTGGGGGAGACCACTGGACCATTATTGCTCTCCAGATCTTCTCATCAATGGCCTTGAGAAAGGCTTTCATCCTAGCCTTCCAATATCCATAGTTGCTTTCTTCCAACAATGGAGGTCTGCTTGTGCTCTGTCCTTCCTTCATTGTCGTGGCTACTTCAGAGACACTGTAGGATCTTTTACTCTGTGTGTCGAGCTCCCGCTCTAATACCAAATTGAAATTCACAGCGTCTCAAGCGCTAAAGATGAAAGCATTACCATTTTCACTGTGTGACACGGCCAGGCATTGGCTAATGAGCTTACCAGCAGGATCAATTCACACATGGGAGCAGCTGCAGAAGAAGTTCTTGGACAAGTTCTATCCCGCAGCAAAGATTGCGCTACTCAGGAGGGAGCTGGCCGCACCTAGGCAGGGCGCAGGAGAGTTACTATCGGAGTATTACGAGCGTTTCAGGGAGCTGCAGGCCAACTGCTACAATCACGGCCTACCTCAAAATGTGCTGATAGAGAATTTCTTGAATGGATTGCTGCCCATGGAGCTGAGATTATTGAATGCATGCGCAGGAGGCGACATTTGCAACATGTACCCAGAGGACGCATGGCAGCTGATAGAAGACTCTGCTGGACAGGTGACGTTGGCGTTTTAGGCAAGCAAAATGAAGTGCTAT
This sequence comes from Umbilicus rupestris, assembly GCA_963678935.1. Classification (NCBI taxonomy): domain Eukaryota; kingdom Viridiplantae; phylum Streptophyta; class Magnoliopsida; order Saxifragales; family Crassulaceae; genus Umbilicus; species Umbilicus rupestris. The sequence continues at coordinate 9,515,640 of OY787618.1, forward strand.
TCTAGTCACGCAAATATCAAACAATATTTATAACCAAGTGACCTCGGATCGAACCCAAGGGAAAAGCTTAGACTAATTGACAACTAATCAATGCTACTAATGTAAGTCTACGGTTTTTTGGGGGGGGGGGGAATATGTCCTCCTATAAAGGTATCTCTAGCAAGCACTAAAGATAAATGATATTCTTGAGTTCTACTTAATGAATAAAAAGGGTGACTAGGGATACAACTTCTCTCCTAGGATATGAGGAAATGAAATAACTCACTAACACATGCATGAACTACATTTGGTTGATAAAAGTAAGGCTAATGCATCGTCCGCTCTAGGTTCAACTCTCGCTCCTTCCCTAGAATGGAGAGGATACATAAATGACATGGTTCTCAAACTCTCATTCTATTGAACCGTGTAGAATTTGAGTCCCATAACCGCACCCTCTCGGTCTATTGGCCGGTTACTCAAATCCGCTCAAAACTTAGCCTAATGTCAAGAATGCATGTCGCTCTCACGCACAAACACTCCATCTATGATCATACGATAGCTATGAAACATCCTAAGTTCAACTCTCGCTCCTTCCTTAGGGGTTCTAACCAAGCATACTCACTTAAGCATTTCGTCAAACACTTGGTGTGCATACAATGAATACATAGCTAGGGCACAATATAATCAAACCAAACTTCATTCAATGCAACAACAATAGTGTTCTACATCATATCCAATCCTAGGGGATCCATTTAATCCCCAACCACAAAAGTAACTACTCACTCATAATGAGTGTGTACAAAAACATGACAACTAAAGGAAGCATAAATGTAAATACAAAGCTAGGGTTTAGGAGAGGATGATGTAGAATCTTCAATCCAAGCTTCAATCTTCCATCAAGCTTGATCTTCCTTGAGTTTTGTCGTCTAGGGTTGCAAAAAGTGGAAACTTGTCGTCTAGGGTTGAGAGAAGAAAGCAAGCCCTTTTTCTTTTCTTCTAACTCCTTCTATTTATACTCTTTGAAGTTTTCCACAAAGTGACCGAAGTGACCGAATCACTTGATTCGGTCAATGCCCATGTGATTCGCTCGAATCTTTTTCTCAGTGCTGTTTTGAGTTTGGTCGAATCACTTATCCTGGCCGAATCACTTTTGATTCGGTCAAACGCCCTTGTTTTGATACGGTCAAACGTCTTGTGGAGCTAAACTGATTCGGGCACCTCTGGGCGAATCACCTCTGATTCGGCCGAATCATTTGTTCAGTGGCGGTCTCGGACTGGGCGAATCACTTCTCTTGGCCGAATCACCATTGATTCGGTCACACCCATTATGTGATTCGGTCAAACCTTCAGGACTTCCCCGGATCAGGTCAATTCGTGCAGCTGAGGGTGATTCGGTCAAGCTGGTGGGCGAATCACTAGTGATTCGGCCGAATCACTTCTGCAGTTTGCTCAGCTTTTCTTTTTTTGATCTCCATCGACCGGAATTCGTCTAGATTCCCTTCGGGCCACTTCGTATCGTGAGATATATAATTTTAACCTGAAATGGACGAAGAAATCATCAAATGGCTTTAAAGAATTGCGGAACAAACAAGAAGTAAGGGAAATATGTGGACAAATATAAGGTTATTTGTCCGCTCATCAAAATACCCCACACTTAAGACTTGTTCGTCCCGAACAAATATGTGCATAATTCAAGCGAGAGTTTTCAGAAAAGGAATACTCACAAATCCCAATTGCAATCATCCATGACAGTTTAAAGTCCAAATATAGCTAGCTAAGCAAGTAGTTCACACCTCAAATTGGAATAGAGTTGTGCAAATTATTCACTTCACGCAAACTCTAAGGATCATTCACTTCAATGCGATAATAAATGTTCATAGAATCGATGTCAACCTAGCATTCGTCAAATTCAAATTTCCGCTCAATTTCCTATGCAAGTAGTATGAAGATAAGCGTCGCTAGCACAAAAATTTTGTCAAATCAATCACATATGCTTGCTAAGGGCAAGTCCATAAGCTCAAGACAATAAACTCGTTCTCAAAAATTAGGCTATACGTGATAAACCGCAAGAGAAGAGGAGTTTTGACATTGAAAATTTAGAATTTCCTCGTACAAATCTGGATGCTCAAGTAATAAATTACGAGGGTCATACCTTAGACGCTTCCTAAAAACCCAATGCAAAAACCTAGCTCACACCCATGCGAAAGAACTTGTGGAAAAGGTACAAAGTCAAGAATTAAGTGTGCCTATTTTTTGCGTTCATACAAATGCTTTCGAGGGGGAAATTACCTTCCTAACCCTCGGCAAATGCAAAACCTTCAAAACATGATAATTCTTTTTTTTTATTTCTCTTTCATGTGCCTTTTTTTTTTTTCTCTTTTTTTCTTCTTTCGCAAATATTTTGAAACACCCCACACTTAAGACTTGACAATGTGCCTAAATGTTATTTGATGGGGCATGAAGTGTGAGCAAAGCAAATGCAAAGGCTAAATAGGGACGCTAAAATCACCTAAGAGCAACCAAGAGCAAGCACAAGGTTTTTGTATGAAAACATTTTTTAGTTTGTGCTCGCTAAACTCAACTTCATTTTTCATGCATGGAAAGAGCTTAAAAACGAATCGAACTAAGCTAGCCGAACATCGAATCATGTGAATAAAATCATCACAAAGAGGATCAATCGACTTAAAGATGCGATTCATGAATTTAAAGCACAACTCAATCCAAAATTTTTTTTGATACTACTTAATTGCTTAGCAAACATTACTTCGTGTGATCAATACTTAAAGTTTGGATGAGAGCAATTATGTGAGTGTAATGTGCTCAAAGTGAGTGTGTAGCATAGAATCAAGTGGTAGAAAATCAAAGCAAAAGCGCAAAACACCCCACACTTAGAATTTTGCTTAGTCCCTAAGCAATATAAAGAACAAAGGATGGTAAAGAGAGAGTTGCGAAGGAACTTCTCTCGTGTGGAGGTAGCCTAATGCACATCCGTCCGTGTATGATGCTCTTGGCAGTTGCAATAAATCTGAAACTCACAAAAAAGGTCAGCGCAACACTTGAATTCCCATGTTTAAAACAGCTAGCTATGCGAGATATAATTAATGTTGAACATATAGCTAGGCATGAGGTTAGAAAACAAATGCGCGACAATGTATATGATGAGTTCACTTAGATATGTTTGTGTGCATCAAAAGTCATGAATTTGTGCATTAATGTGCTTGAGAAAGGTTTTGAACAATGGCAAATAAGAGGCAGAAATTTCCAAACTCAAGACAGTGCTGCTGAAAAGTGCCCGAATCACTTGATTCGGTGACGGCTAAGAATTGATTCAGTGACACCAGGGCGAATCACTTTTGTTCGGATAAGAGGTTGGCCGAATCAGGTGATTCGGACAAGGCAAAAATGATTGATTCGGCCAGTGTCCGAATCACTTTAGCTGGGATAGAGGTTTGCCCGAATCACACTTGATTCGGACAAGGCCAAAAGTGGTGATTCGGCCTGGGTGCACGAATCAATTTACCTGGGCAGTTCAAAATAGTTTTTTTTTTTTTTAAAGAAAATCTGCCAGAGAAACATTCAAGTGCCACAACCAATTTTCATACAAAAAATATCGCGGCGAAGCGCGTCAAATACAAATGAACAAGTCAAGCCGAATACATGTCAATTAAAATATCACAAGTCATGACACAAAATTGTAGCAAACTAAACCTCATTCCCTTGGTTGCCACTGCCAGCTCCAGGAGCTCCTTCAACATTGCCTCCAACCACTCTCCCTTCGAACATGGCTGAAACTGAGTCGCTCGCAGCTGCGGTAGGCACAGCCGGCTGAGGTGGTGGCTGAGAGAAAGGAGCTGGAGGCGGTGGAAGGTCTGAAATACCCATGCTGGCTGCCATACGCACTATCACATTTCCTTGCCATGCAACAAAATCGAGGACAAGGGTGGATAATACCTCATGGGAGCGAATGAGCGTCGTGTGAGAATCTGAAAGCGAGTCCAAGCGTGCGCTCAACAATTCCAGGCCTTCGCGTGGGATGGGCTCAGGCTCGACTGGAGGAATGGCAGCGGGAGAGGGTCTTAAATTCGGCATAGGCGCTGAGGTGTGGGCGGCTGGAGTGGCTGCTGCTGGCATGGGTGGCTCGCTGGCCTGCCTGGGTGGTGTCTCTATATAAGGGAGTCCATGCTCCTTTCGCTTCCTCTCTATCCTCTTCTCCAAGTGTTGTGGCACATCGGGTCGAGTAATCCAACGAAGCGTCTTAGGCTCTATCATGTGTATCTTTCGGAGAGTTTCCAGGTTCAGAATTTTCTTTGGCAAGATATCGCAGCGGTCTAAATTAAATCCCAGCCACTTCGCGAGAAGTGTAATAAATGTCCCGCCACCTAGAGCGCGCCCTTTGTACTCCTTTCTCTGATATGACTCAAACTGAACCGTCAGTGCATCTACAATGTTTACTGATCTGCCGCGAGAAATGAGGAGCATCAAGTCCAAGTCCGATGTATTCACGTACCTGCCCCCATCCTTGCGGCTGTGAATGGATGTAGCTATGATACGGTGAATCAGCCGCCAAACTGGGGAGGTAATCATCGTGGCTGGCTGAGGGGAGGTGAAGAAAATGTCCTTCGCGGCTAGGTCCACCAAGAAATGGTAGCGTTCGCGCTCTCTGAAATGCGGGGACTCACCAAGCTTAGTGCACCCAAAAGCTGTGCAAATATCTAGCGCGGGCAGGGTAAAAGTCTGCCCGCCTAATCGGAAGGTCCAAGAACTGACAGTTTGGTCCCTCTTGCCATTGTGCATTCTACTACCCTCAATATCTTCCTTCATCGCAGAAAATGATGCCATGAATTCCTTCACCATCCTCGGGTAAGTACCCGGATCATCCATCAAAATATAATGCATATCACTAGCACGAAGGTAATTTCTGATTTCATCCATAACTTTAAGCCTGCTCAGTGCGGCATGATCAGGATAAATGGGAGCCAATACCTCATAATTCTCGTGCTGCGTCAATAAAGCTTGCATCTTGGCATCCGCAGCAAGGATTTCTCCAGTAAGATAGCGGGGTCTCCTTGTCTCTGCTGCTCCGGAATGAGGGATAACTGCCAGCCTAGCTTGCGAGCGCGACGACTCTCCCACGGGTCTGAAATCGTCGGAAGAGGAGGATGAAGATGATGAACTGACTGGAGACGGCGGGGGAGAGGAGTGGATTATGATACCACTAGTAGCTCGCCTTGGCTTCGGTTTGTTTTTGGCTGGAGCTTTGGCTTTAGGTTTAGGTTTAGCAATGCCCTTACCCTTTTGAGCTGCTGTCAGCTTCTTGGCAGGCGGTGGTCGAGGCTTTCCTGTAGTCGTCAAGTTAGTCCTGGCCATTGTGAAGCTGAGGAAGGAGAAGGGTGACTCGGGGAGGCTGCGGTTGATTCGGGCGAAGAAGACTCGGAGAAGCTGCGGCTGATTCGGGTGTCACGGAATGCGAACACGGTTTAGGGTTAGCTCGGAGAGGGAGGGATTTAGTTGGGAAGGTCAGACGGAAGTGGTTTGGGGTCTGTGGTAGTCGGACGGAAGTGCTCGGGCGGAAAAAGATTTTAGGGCTCGGGGGAGAATGAGCGAATAAAGTCGATTCGCACGAATAAATCTCAGACTTCCAGCGAATTTGATTCGGGGACCTGCCCGAATCACTATTGATTCGCCCGAATCATTTACTCAGTGGCGCCTCGGGTGAGCGAATCAATTGATTCGGGCGAAGACTTGGCCGAATCGATCTGGGTACCTGCTTGACCGAATCAAGTGATTCGGGGAGACCGTCCATGATTCGCCCGAATCATTTACTCAGTGTCGAATTATATATTTTGGGTGCACGAATCAACTGATTCGGCCACTCATGAAAACTGATTCGGGCGAGCCGACTGGTGGGAGTTAGCCAACTCTGCACAAAATTTTTCACTCAAATGCACCACATTCCTCAACCACTTTAAGACAACTAATATTCACTCAAAACACCCCACACTCAAATATTTTCACACATGAATAATCAAACCAAAAGGGGTAATTTGAGTGCACTCAACCACAAAAATCCCTAAAACCTCTAACTTCATATAGGCATGGCGCAACACAAAGTCAAAACATGATTCTACACTACAAACAAGTGGGAGCAAAAGCACAAATACTCACCAGCCTAGTTTAAAGTCTTGGCTAAGACGTAGCCGATTCCCTTCTTCATAAGAAACACACTTGAGAAGTCCTTTGCGAGGATCCCTTCTCAAATGGCATGCAATAATTAGGGAATTAGGTAGAATCATCAAGTTTGAAGTCTCCAAGCTCAAAGCTTTGCACTTCTCCATGGTAGGCTTTAATTCGATGGCCATTTACTTTGAAAGATTCACCTTCTTTGTTTATCAATTCGAAGTGGCCATCTTCATATACTTTTTCAACTTTAAAAGGCCCCGACCATCTTGATTTCAATTTTCCCGGGAATAATCTAAGTCTAGAGTTGAAAAGCAATACGCTATCCCCCTTTGAGAAAGTCCTCCTCCGAATTTTCTTGTCATGCCACAATTTGGATCTCTCCTTATAAATTCTTGAACTCTCATAAGAGTCGAGTCTAATCTCATCTAGTTCATGGAGTTGGAGGACTCTCTTTTCCATCGCCGTCTTCAAGTCAAAATTTAACTTCTTGATTGCCCACATGGCCTTGTACCCCATTTCGACGGGGAGATGGCATGGCTTCCCATAGACTAAGCGGTATGGTGACATGCCAATCGGGGTCTTGAAAGTGGTGCGATATGCCCATAAAGCTTCTTCTAGCTTCGAAGACCAATCCTTCCTTGAGTTCCCCACCGTTTTTTCGAGAATAGCTTTTATCTCCCTATTAGAAACTTCAACTTGTCCACTAGTTTGAGGGTGATAAGGCGTCGCAATTTTGTGATAAACTCCATATTTTCGAAGCATCGCTTCGAATTGTCTTTCTTTGAAATGAGTACCATTATCACTAATCACGGTCCGAGGGGCTCCAAATCTTGGAAAGATGACCTTCTTGAATAACTTAATCACTACTTTGGCATCGCAAGAAGGTGAGGCAATGGCTTCCACCCATTTTGAGACATAGTCGACGGCGACCAAAATATACTTATTCCCATAAGAAGATGGGAATGGTCCCATGTAATCGATCCCCCATACGTCGAATATCTCCACCTCTAGAATACCCTTTTGAGGCATTTCATCTCTCTTAGAAATATTTCCGGTTCTTTGACACGCATCGCAAGACTTCACGAACTCATATGCATCTTTGAACAAACTCGGCCAATAGAATCCGCTTTGAAGAATCTTTGCCGCCGTTTTAGAACTTGAGCCGTGCCCGCCATAAGGAGAAGAGTGACATCCTTCAAGAATACCTTGTTGGTCGCATTCCGCGACACATGATCTATAGAGTCCATCCGCGCAAAGCTTATACAGATAAGGCTCATCCCAATAGTATCGGTTGATATCATGAAGGAATTTCTTCCTTTGATTGTAATTTGCTCCCTCCGGTAGAATTCCACAAGCTAGGAAATTCACGAAGTCCGCATACCATGGAGCTTGCGCGGTCTCGATGCTCATCAAGTATTCCCCAATGAATGTGTCATTTACGGGAATCATTATTGAATCTTCTTCTTTGGTTAGTTCGAGTCTTGACAAGTGATCCGCCACTACATTCTCTACTCCTTTCTTGTCCTTAATCTCTATATCAAATTTTTGCAATAGGAGTACCCAACGGATAAGTCTAGGCTTTGCTTCCTTCTTTGAAACCAAATACTTGATGGCGGCATGATCCGTGTAGACTATGGTTTTAGAACCAATCAAGTATTGCCTAAATTTTTCAAAGGCATAGACAATGGCTAGCATCTCTTTCTCCGTTGTTGAGTAGTTTGCTTGGGTAGTGTCAAGGGCCTTACTAATGTAATAGATTACGTGGAGGCGCTTATCGATTCGTTGACCCAAGACGGCTCCAATGGCGCTATCACTTGCATCGCACATCATTTCGAATGGTAAATCCCAATTCGGTGCTTGAATAATAGGTGCGGTCACCAAAGCTTGCTTCAACACTTCAAACGCCTCAAGACAAGGCTCATCAAAAACAAATTCCAGCTCATTGCGTAGAAGATTTGTGAGGGGCTTTGCTATCTTTGAAAAATCCTTAATAAATCTTCGATAAAAGCCCGCATGCCCGAGAAAACTAATCCCTTTAATATCCCTTGGAGGTGGAAACTTTTCAATCACGTCGATTTTAGCTCTATCGACTTCGATCCCTCTCTTTGAAACACGATGTCCCAAAACTATGCCTTCTTTCACCATGAAATGGCATTTCTCCCAATTGAGGACTAAGTCCATCTCAATGCACCTAGCCAAAACACGTGAAAGATTTGTAAGACAATCATCAAAGGAATATCCATGCACCGAAAAATCATCCATAAACACTTCCATGGAATTTTCAAGAAATTCGGAAAATATGGACATCATGCATCTTTGAAAAGTACCCGGCGCATTACAAAGACCAAAAGGCATTCTCCTATATGCAAAAGTGCCATAGGGGCAAGTAAAAGTTGTCTTTTCTTGGTCATCGGGGTGGATGGGAATTTGGAAAAAACCACTAAAACCATCTAGAAAGCAAAAATATTCATGTCCCGCTAATCTTTCTAGCATTTGATCAATAAAGGGAATTGGAAAATGATCTTTCTTGGTGGCTTTGTTTAATTTCCTATAGTCTATGCACATCCTCCACCCCGTGACCGTGCGTGTAGGGATCAATTCATTTTTATCATTCTCCACAACGGTGAGCCCGCCTTTCTTAGGCACCACATGAATTGGGCTCACCCATTCGGAGTCGGGGATCGAGTAAATTATTCCCGCATCTCTCAACTTTGTCACTTCTTTCAACACAACCTCACCAAGCTTAGGATTTAATCGTCTAAGAAATTCGCGACTAGGTTTCACATTCTCTTCAAGTGTTATCCTATGCATGCAAACCTTGGGGCTAATCCCTTTCAAATCATCAATGGAATGCCCAATAGCACCCTTATACAATTGCAACACCTGCATAAGCTTAGAGGTCTCACATTCATCAAGAGATGCTTCGATAATTACGGGTAGTGAATTGTTTGGTCCGAGGAATTCATACCTTAGATTCGGTGGAAGGGGTTTCAACCCCTCACCGAATTCCTTACCTTTTCGTGGCTCTTCTTCAATGGTGTCCTCATCGAGAGTGTTACCGTCCTCAAGATTCATCAATGAGGCGAAAGATGGACTACCACTATCTTGGGTGAGCAACTCGTACTCAAAATTTGTCAATTCATCATGAGCATCAAAAACATCACAAGCATCATTTATTTCAAGCAAATGACAATCCATAGAACTACTAGGAGCATTTAAAACCTTTTTCAAGTAAAATTTAATTTTGTCGGTTCCCAAGTTTAGTTCTATAACTCCCTCTCCACAATTAATGACGGCTTTTACCGTATTCAAGAAAGGCCTTCCTAGTATGATAGGAATTTCACGATCCTCATCCATCTCAAGCACATAAAAGTCAACGGGAACATAAAATTTCCCTACTCTAATTGGAACATCCTCTAAAAACCCTTAGGTAACCTAGATGATCTATCCGCCAATCTTAGATTTATGGATGTAGGAGTGAGTTCACCCATGTCAAGTTTTTGAAACAAGGAAAATGGCATCAAAGAAATACTAGCTCCCAAGTCACACAATGCACTATCAATGCAAAAATCACCAATAGCAATAGGAATAGAGAATGAACCATGATCATTTAGCTTCCTAGGCATGTTATGTTGAATAATAGCGCTACAATTAGCATCCAAAGCTACGTGATCAATTTCATGCATTTCTCTCCTATGCGAAATAATATCCTTAAGAAATTTTGCATAAGTAGGCATTTGAGTTAGTACCTCCGTGAAGGGGAGAGTCACTTGGAGTTTGCTCAAGATATCCGCAAAGCGCTTGAAATGTGTGTCTTCCTTCTTCTTCTTCAATCTTTGTGGAAATGGGATGGGAGGCACATATGGTGCGGGCTCTTGAGCTTTTTCTTTTGTTCTCTTCTCAACCTTCTCTTGAGATGAAGGCCCTTCTTTCTCAACCTCAACGGTTGTGTTGGCAACTTTGGTCTTCGCTTGTGGCTCTTCTAAGATTCTTCCACTCTTTAAGGTGATGGCATTTATGGTTTCGGAAGAGTTCACATCCGGTTGAGAAGGCAATTTCCCTTGATATTTTGAGGAAGAACTCGCTTGTTGAGCAATTTGTGTCTCAAGCATTTTGTTGTGTGCTTGCAATTGGTCGAGTCTTTGAAGGATGAGTTGGTTATCCTTTTGTTGTTGAGCTTGAGTTGCGGCCAATTGAGCAACAATGGATAATAGGGATGGTTCCTCTTGGCTAGGCCTCTCGTCGTTTCTTTGGTAAGGAGCTTGTAATTGTTTCCTTGGTGGGAATCCCGGAGGTGTAGGCTTTGGCTCATTGTTGATGGGTGCTCTCCTCGGAAAGTTTGGATCTTCATGGAACCTTACATGTTGAGGAGGGTTCCTTGGTTGGTAGGGAGGATTTCTCGGTTGATACCCACTTGATTGAGGTGGCACATAAGCTCTCTCTTGGTTCCTCACAAGATAATTAACATCTTCAAATTCATCCGCATGTTTGGCGGTGCAAGAATCTTCGTCATGCGACGGGTTAGCGCATATGCTACAAGCTTGCGGATGTTCTCTTCTCTTGTTCAAGTTCATGTTCCCAAGAGATTGTGCTAAGGAATTTACCGTCTTTGCAAGGGAGTTGAAATCTTCCTTTGTCACGGCTTTAGAGGTTTCCTCCTTGCTCTTTTTCTTCAAGTGGTTCCTTTCACCACCCCATTGATGCGAATTTCGTGCAATCTTTTCGATGATCTTGAAACCATCGGTAGCCGTCAAGTCCATCATCGCTCCATTACTCGCATGGTCCATGTGGTTCCTTGCATCTTGGTCCATCCCATCATAAAAGCTTTGCAATAATTGCCACTTGTTGAATCCATGATGAGGGCAATCTCTTTGAAGCTCTTTGAAGCGCTCATAAGCCTCATAGAAAGTTTCATCGTCCCGTTGAGTAAATTGGTTGATTCTATCCCGAATCTTCTTTGTCTTGGCGGGAGGGAAATATTGGATTAAAAAGGCTTGTGCTAGTCCCTCCCAAGTATTGAATGTATCCGGTTCATGACTCATCAACCAATCTTTAGATTTCCCGGAAAGTGAGAACGGAAAAACCTTCATATATACCCACTCTTGTTGGATGCCCGGCATCTTGTATGTGCGGCATAGCTCCGTAAATTGGGCCAAATGGGCATTTGGGTTCCCATATCCGTCAAATTGATTTGCGGCCACCATATGGAGGAGGGTGGATTTGATTTCAAACTCTTGGTCTTCTCCCCATGGTAGACAAATTGGGGAACCATAATGTCCAATGGTTGGGGCGATGTATGCCCCAACCGGTCTTTCTTCTTCCTCTTGCGGAAGAGGAGCATTTCCTTGCCTTCTAGGATTTTGTGGATCCATATTTCCCGGTTGTTCGGCTCGTGTAGGCGAAGGAGTATCCAATTGAGGAGTGTGTAGCTCGTGTGAAGCGGAGGGATGAGAAGGATGGCTTGTAGTTGAGGTAGAAGCTTGTTCTTGTGCTCTCTTGCTCTTTGCTCTAGTTTGCATTCAAACACCTATGAAGCAATCAAAGAGAGCTTTTATAAGTGTGAACTTAAATAGAGACAAACAAGAATAGCACGCACGCAAGCAATTGCGACAACTAAATAAAAGAAAAATAGAAAGTGGAGTAAACTAACTAAAAGTAATACTAATTAGCAATCTAATCTAGAGGCTAAATCCCCGGCAACGGCGCCATTTTGACGTTGGCGTTTTAGGCAAGCAAAATGAAGTGCTATTCTAGTCACGCAAATATCAAACAATATTTATAACCAAGTGACCTCGGATCGAACCCAAGGGAAAAGCTTAGACTAATTGACAACTAATCAATGCTACTAATGTAAGTCTACGGTTTTTTTTTGGGGGGGGGGGGGGGGAATATGTCCTCCTATAGAGGTATCTCTAGCAAGCACTAAAGATAAATGATATTCTTGAGTTCTACTTAATGAATAAAAAGGGTGACTAGGGATATAACTTCTCTCCTAGGATATGAGGAAATGAAATAACTCACTAACACATGCATGAACTACATTTGGTTGATAAAAGTAAGGCTAATGCATCGTCCGCTCTAGGTTCAACTCTCGCTCCTTCCCTAGAATGGAGAGGATACATAAATGACATGGTTCTCAAACTCTCATTCTATTGAACCGTGTAGAATTTGAGTCCCATAACCGCACCCTCTCGGTCTATTGGCCGGTTACTCAAATCCGCTCAAAACTTAGCCTAATGTCAAGAATGCATGTCGCTCTCACGCACAAACACTCCATCTATGATCATACGATAGCTATGAAACATCCTAAGTTCAACTCTCGCTCCTTCCTTAGGGGTTCTAACCAAGCATACTCACTTAAGCATTTCGTCAAACACTTGGTGTGCATACAATGAATACATAGCTAGGGCACAATAAGATCAAACCAAACTTCATTCAATGCAACAACAATAGTGTTCTACATCATATCCAATCCTAGGGGATCCATTTAATCCCCAACCACAAAAGTAACTACTCACTCATAATGAGTGTGTACAAAAACATGACAACTAAAGGAAGCATAAATGTAAATACAAAGCTAGGGTTTAGGAGAGGATGATGTAGAATCTTCAATCCAAGCATCAATCTTCCATCAAGCTTGATCTTCCTTGAGTTTTGTCGTCTAGGGTTGCAAAAAGTGGAAACTTGTCGTCTAGGGTTGAGAGAAGAAAGCAAGCCCTTTTTCTTTTCTTCTAACTCCTTTTATTTATACTCTTTGAAGTTTTCCACAAAGTGACCGAAGTGACCGAATCACTTGATTCGGTCAATGCCCATGTGATTCGCTCGAATCTTTTTCTCAGTGCTGTTTTGAGTTTGGGCGAATCACTTATCCTGGCCGAATCACTTTTGATTCGGTCAAACGCCCTTGTTTTGATACGGTCAAACGTCTTGTGGAGCTAAACTGATTCAGGCACCTCTGGGCGAATCACCTCTGATTCGGCCGAATCATTTGTTCAGTGGCGGTCTCGGACTGGGCGAATCACTTCTCTTGGCCGAATCACCATTGATTCGGTCACACCCATTATGTGATTCGGTCAAACCTTCAGGACTTCCCCGGATCAGGTCAATTCGTGCAGCTGAGGGTGATTCGGTCAAGCTGGTGGGCGAATCACTAGTGATTCGGCCAAATCACTTCTGCAGTTTGCTCAGCTTTTCTTCTTTTGATCTCCATCGACCGGAATTCGTCTAGATTCCCTTCGGGCCACTTCGTATCGTGAGATATATAATTTTAACCTGAAATGGACGAAGAAATCTTCAAATGGCTTTAAAGAATTGCGGAACAAACAAGAAGTAAGGGAAATATGTGGACAAATATAAGGTTATTTGTCCGCTCATCAACAGGTAAGACATCAGCTAACACTTGAAAATAGTCGTGCTCGTTCTGTGCATCAGGTAGAAACAAGCGCTGAGATAAAGAAAATGAAGGCCATGCTGCAGAAGTTGATGCATGCGCAGGGAGCGCAACCAGCTGCGCCAAAGACGTGTGAGTTCTGCACATCCACTGAGCACAAAACCGCTGCATGTCCCACACTTTTCGAGGAATCAGGAGATGTCAATGCTCTAGGAGGATGGGATAATAGAGGGCCACAGAGGCAGAATCAGCCGCGTTTTGGACTAGCCGCAAATGGGTTCAGATGGAAGGAGGAAAACAATTTCCAGAGGCAGTCCGCGGACCAGCGCGCACCACAGCAGACGCAACAAGCTGCGCCCTACAATCCACCGCATCGCCGCATTGACGCACCAGCGCAGAACAACCAGCAACCGAGGCGATCCTTAGAAGATATCGTGGGGCAGCTAGCAGACACAGTGTGCAAGAATGATGAGAAGTATGATAAGAGGTTCGAGTCCATTGAGAAGCAGCTATCACAGATTGCTACCACGGTGTATCAGCTGAAAAAGAGCGATGGCAACCTGCCTTCGCAAGTGATCCAGAATCCCAAGGGAGGAGTCAACGCAGTGACACTGAGGACTAGGCGCACGGTAGGAACAGAGCAGACAGCAAAGGCGCCCGCACAACCAGTTGCGCAAGCTCCAGATCCAGCAGAGCCAGATGCGCAACCAGAAGCGCCAGCCACAAGACAGCAGGGCGAGGTGCCAGGTATGGCGCAATCAAAAGACAAAGGCATGAATCGTACTAACATACCTGCACCTTTCCCTGTACAGGCACCATCGGCTAGGAAGGAAGGGCTTGATAAGGAGCTCTACGAGTTATTCAGTAAGGTGGAAATAAACATTCCCCTTATTGAAGCAGTTCGGCAGATTCCTAGGTACGCCAAGTTTTTAAAGGAGTTGTGCACAAACAAGAGGAGGAAAGGCGAGTGCGCACAGGTAATGCTAAATGCGCAGGCCTCAGTGATCGTGCAGCATAAGGTACCACCTAAATGCCGGGATCCAGGTACGTTCATCATCCCCTGCACTTTACGTAAGACCACAGTGAGCAATTGCATGATTGACTTAGGCGCATCTATAAATGTGCTACCCTATTCCCTATATGCGTCATTGCGCCTTGGACCACTAAAGCCTGCAGGTCTCACCATTCAGCTAGCAGATCGGTCGTGCAAGCAACCGACGGGCATGATCGAGGACGTCCTTGTCCAAGTAGGAGAGCTGGCGTTCCTAGCAGATTTCTATGTCCTAGAAATGGAGGGTGAGTCGAGCAAAGGCAGTGCGCAGATCCTATTGGGCAGACCATTTCTCATGACAGCGTGTGGAGTGGTACGCTCTCAATGGAGGACGATGGCGAGGAAATTCATTTTAACATATTCTAAATGATGCAGCACCCTCATGAGGACGCCACAGTGCACGCGATGGACAGCATAGATGACTTGGTTGCAGATGTGCAATGTGCAAACGCAGCAGAAGAACCTGAGACACTGGCACAGGCAGAGTTGGGGGCGCAAGAGGATGAGCTGAGCAGTGCTGAACCAGCATCCAGACAGGAACATGATATAGTTAATGTCTACACTGCTAATAAGATCTTTCCCTCTATTGAACAGGCACCCAAGGTCGAGCTGAAGAAACTCCCAGAGCAACTCAAATACATATTCTTGGGAAATGAGGACACCCTGCCAGTAATCATAAAGAAAGGATTGGAAGAGGAGCAGGAGGCGCGATTACAGCAGGTGCTGCGCAAAAACCAGCGCGCTATAGGATGGACACTTGCTGACCTGCGCGGAGTGAGCGCGGACGTATGCATGCATAGGATTCTATTGGAAGATGGTGCCAAACCATCCAGGGAGCCTCAGCGCAGATTGAACCCGAATATGATGGAGGTGGTGTAGAAAAAGATCCTGAAGCTGCTTGACGCAGGAGTCATTTACCCAATCTCGGACAGCAAATGGGTAAGTCCAGTGCACGTTGTGCCGAAGAAAGGAGGAATCACAGTAGAGGAGAATGCGCAGGGCGAGCTAGTTCCCAAGCGCATGCAAACTGGA
Organism: Umbilicus rupestris; assembly: GCA_963678935.1. NCBI lineage: Eukaryota > Viridiplantae > Streptophyta > Magnoliopsida > Saxifragales > Crassulaceae > Umbilicus > Umbilicus rupestris. The sequence continues at coordinate 9,531,272 of OY787618.1, forward strand.
TGTCGCATGTGCATCGACTACAGAAAGCTTAACGCAGTCACGCGCAAGGACCATTTTCCGCTGCCCTTCATGGACCAGATGCTAGATCGATTAGCGGGGAAGCTCTACTTTTGTTTCTTGGACGGGTACTCAGGGTACAATCAGATACCCATAGCTGCGGAGGATCAAGAGAAGACCACGTTTACCTGCCCATTCGGTACGTTTGCGTTTCGGCGCATGTCATTCGGGTTGTGTAACGCGCTAGGTACGTTCCAACGTCTAGTCATGAGCATCTTTTCTGAGATGATTGGTATATGCATAGAGGTGTTCATGGATGATTTTACTATGTACGGAGGTACCTTTGACGCATTCTTAACTCATCTTGATAAGGTCTTAGCGCGCTGCATTTCAAAAAATCTAGTGCTCAATTATGAAAAATGTCATTTCATGGTATCACATGGTGTAGTACTAGGACATATTATCTCGCAGGAGGGGATCAAGGTAGATAAGGCCAAAATTGATCTTATTTCTAATCTGCCTTATTCCACTAACGTGCGCGATGTGAAATCATTCCTTGGGCATGCTGCGTTTTACAGGCGCTTCATAAAAGATTTTTCTAAGATTTGTATACCCCTGTCTAACCTCTTGCAAAAGGATGTGTGTTTCGAGTTTACTGATGAGTGCAGGGCCGCGTTTGACAAGCTGAAGGAGGCGCTGACAAGTGCGCCAGTGATGCGCGCGCCATACTGGAACCTGCCATTTGAACTGATGTGCGACGCAAGCGACTATGCAGTAGGTGCAGTCCTGGGACAGCGAGTGGACAAGAAGCCGCACGCCATTTATTATGCATCGCGCACACTGGACGCTGCGCAGAGGAACTACACCACCACGGAGAAGGAACTTCTAGCAATCGTGCTTGCACTGGAGAAGTTCCGCGCATATGTTCTTGGTGCCAGAGTCATCGTCTACACAGACCACGCAGCAATCCATTACCTAATGTTCAAGAAGGAGACTAAGCCGCGCCTGATGCGCTGGGTGCTCCTACTTCAGGAATTTGACTTGGAAATCAAAGATAAGAGGGGCACGGAGAACACAGTCGCTGACCATCTGAGCAGGATCGTGAAAGCAGAGGAGCCAGGGCGAATCACGGAGACATTCCCTGACGAGCATCTGATGGCGCTGACAGGTAAGGTACCATGGTATGCGCACATTGCGAATTACCTGGTCACAGGTACGTTTCCTCCTCATTTCACTAAAACCCAATGCATGAGATTAAAACATGAGTCCAAGTATAACATTTGGGATGATCCGTATATGCTAAGAATAGGACCTGATCAGATTTTGAGGCGATGCATGCCTGACCATGAAATTAACTCTGTTTTGATGTTTTGTCATGCACACGCATGTGGAGGACACTTTGGTCCAAGCGCACGAGCAGAAAGATCCTGGATTGCGGATTTTATTGGCCGCACTTGTTTAGCAACTGGTATAACTACTGCAGGAACTGTGACAGGTGCCAGCGCACAGGAGGTATATCAGCGCACAATGAGATGCCGCAGACGCCAATTCTAGTGGATGAAGTATTCGATATTTGGGGGATTGACTTCATGGGGCCATTTCCTCCATCCTCCGGATATGAGTATATATTGGTCGCAGTAGATTATGTCTCCAAATGGGTTGAGGCTAAGGCCACCCGGAAGGATGATGGTAAGACGGTCGCTGACTTTTTGAGAACTAACATTTTTTGCAGGTACGGAGTGCCTAAGGCAATCATCAGCGACCAGGGGACGCATTTTTGCAATAGGATAGTGGCGCAGGTATTCAAGCATTATGGAGTGCACCACATGACGTCCACCGCTTACCACCCTCAAACGAATGGACAGGCCGAGGTTTCCAACAGAGAGATCAAGCGTATTTTGGAGAAAACTGTGAGACCGTCGCGCAAAGACTGGAGCCAGCGCCTTGATGATGCGCTGTGGGCATACCGAACCGCACATAAGACACCAATTGGGACTTCACCGTTTCGGTTGGTTTATGGAAAAGCGTGCCACCTGCCAGTGGAATTGGAGCACAAAGCATACTGGGCATTGCGCGTTGGTAACCTGAACCTAGACGAGGCTGGTAAGGAGCGCGTATTTGAGCTAAGCAAATTAGAAGAGCTGCGCCTGGATGCATATGAGGGACTGCGCGATTACAAGGCGCGCACAAAGGCATTTGATGACAAAAATATCCTCAGACGCACTTTTGAGCCAGGAGACCAGGTACTATTGTTCTCCTCGCGCCTAAAGCTCATGCCTGGGAAGCTGCGCAGCAAATGGACGGGACCATACACGGTTACCAAGGTTTTCCCCTACGGAACAATCGAGTTAGAAAACGAGCACCGGCATCGTTTTCAGGTTAATGGGCAGAGAATCAAAAAGTATTTAGGAGAACCTTGGGATGGCACAGCGCGCGAAGTTGAATTGGCAAAGCCAGAGATAGCAGATGCGCAGGTTGCTGCGCCAGAGTCGCCACCAGATGCACCAGAGGGAGAACTGGGAACTATTGCTCATATTTCTTCTTCCTCTTTACCTAACCTCGTTACTTTGATTTATCACATACTTTTAACCATGCTGACCACCCTTCCGATCCTTTGCGCAGGACCAAGAAGAACGCAACACACGCACGAGCGCGGGGTCACTCAAGAGCAAGAGTGGGGGAGGTCGCTGGCACACTTTTACGCAAGTAACGAGGTACAGTCGAGCCAACGACGTTAAACAAAGGCACTTGTCGGGAGGTAACCCGTCACGTTTCACTTTTACACGTTTTTTTAGTTTTGCTAGTGTCTTTTAGCTAGTTTAGGACTTGTAGTTTTTTTTAGTCGCGCAGCAGTGCGCAGGTCAGTGCGCAATTCATTGCGCAGAGCAGCTGCGCCAGACAGGGGGGGTATATAAGGGCAGTACTTAGAAAAATTTCAGCACTTTTCACACTCGACCGTTGCAAGAAGCTCCCACCCTCAGCATCCGCTCACAGTCCGGCACTCAACACAGCTTCCGTTTAGAGAGATTTGAGGAGCATACAGTCGCACACTCACCAGGTAACCCTTCCCCTCAGATTTGAGCCGATTGAGTTAGGGTTTGTGCGATAAGAGGAGTGCCCTAGGTTGAAATCGCACCTAGCTAGCCTGCACCATTTGGAGTTCTGGTTAGTGGGTTTTGTAGGCGGGCAGTAGGCGATCATTTGGTTAGAATTTCAGGGCATTTGGCGGAGTTTTAAATTTTTAAGCATTTGTGAGCATTGACCTTAGTTGACCGGAGGAACCCTAGCGCACAATGCAGCCTGCCGAGGATCAAGCGACCCCAGCATCTTTCGCCAGCAAGTTTGAAGCCTTCATGAGGCTGGAGATGTACGGGACCCCGTACATCAGCAGGGACTTCCTGCGTGAGGTCGGAATGGAGGACCTCATTGTGGAGAAGCTCGCGCTGGCGGGCTGGGAGGCGCTGTTGGACATCAACATCGCAGCGGATAAGGAGGATACGTGTGAGTTTTTGGCGTCACTGGAGACGGCCGATCTGGAGATAAGGTACCGGCACAGAGGGGTCTGGTACATTGCCTTTGCTAAGAGGCTGAAGCGCACGCTAAGGTGCGCAAAGGTGCGTGAGGCGGATATAGACACGCACACGAATCAGGAGGCGTGGCGCGAGATGGCGACCGGCCCAGTTTTTGCCGCGGGGCGCAGCCGAGGAAGCGAGCTGCGCGACCCGTGGATGTTCTACCTATGGCGCATGGTCGCCTATGCCATCATCGGGCACTTCAATGGTGCGCCCAAGATCAGCTTACTGGACATGGAGATTGTGAAGGGTTTTTACTATGGGAAGAAGGTGTTGTTTGTCTCGGACATGGTGGTCCATCGGAGTCGGGTCAGCATGAAGGGGCCGCTGACTTGTGGCGGAATGATCATGCACCTGCTGCGTGCGTTGCATGGAGAGCCTGAGGTGCCCTACCACACAGTAGTGCCGGCTGTTCCTCTGGACCGCGCCCATATGCTGCAGCTCAGAGCGGTAGCCGTGAGAGAGGATGGGACATTGGAGTGGTGCTACCAGCTGCAGCCGGCCAGAGCGCCGAGACAAAGAGCAGAAAGCAGCGCGCAACCAGAGGAGGCGGCGGAGGAAATGGAGAGGGACGAGGCCCCAGAACCAGTTGAGCCTCCAGTCCGGCGCATGAAGACTCGTGCACATACTGGAGCGGGCCGGAGGGCCAGTGCACCGTAGGGGGAGCCAGTTACCATTGCCATTGAGGATTCTCCCCCGCGGGCACAAGGAAAGCGCCCCAGGACGGAGGCAGAAGAGGCGCCAGAGGAGGTATTAGAGGAGCGGCGCATGATGTTCAACGTCATGCGCGTGCTCGAGTATTTAGCGCCAGAGGGGGCAGATTTGAGCATGAGCCCACCATCAGGGTGGAGATTTGGAGATTCTATCCCCCCTCTCCTCAGCCTGCATAGGCCGCCTGATAGCACGCGTCGTTGTGCGCGTCAAATTAATTCCTTCCTTCTCCACTTAGTATAGCGGCTAAGTCAGGGTCGAATCCACAGGGAGCAAGTAGATTAGCTTTAACTAGTAACCTGCACTTACGAAAGTTGGGGTGTGAGTGATTGGGTTGCGCAAGTGCGCGAATGAACAATAGTTAACGCAGGAATTGCACTAGACGTGCGCAAGCTGTAGAGATTAAGTACTATGACTATGAAAAGTATCGGCGCAGACAATCCTCTATGAATATATTCCTTATCATCGACTCTAAACGTCTATAGTTTGATTTACTGAAGTTAGTGTCCAATCAAGGCTTTCTAACATTTGCGCATGTTCCGATCAAAGTTCATGAGCTATTAATTCTTAAGACTAGTCTAAGCAGCTACGAATCCTGTCACAGTAGCAACTGATTATCCTAGCGCGTTACTCCTAGTTGTCACCGTCAAGCTATTCAACTAGTTTAACATATAACAAACAAGTAACAAGAGTAAGATTGCGGTTCAAGGCTTCCCCTACTCATGCAACTAGCTGTCAACCGTGTGCACAGAATTAATACAAGCAAACAAACTATGCATTAAGCACAAGTCTCAAAGGAAATACTCATAGAATCATGCCCAACCGATGCAAAGCGTTTAGCTAGACATGCTAGTAGCAAATATCATAGAAACAGTAAATAATATCTAAAGTATCCAAGAAAACGGTAACAAGCAGGTGCATGCAGGTTGCAGTATCTCGGCTGGCGCAGTCGGCTAGTGCAGGTCCTCTCAGTAGGCTCGTGTGTTTTTCTGTTCTGCCGCTCTCTTGTGTGTTGTGGTCCTCTCTTGGTGCTATTGATGCTCTCCCAAACCCTAGCCTTCCTTTCTTTATATACTGCTCATGAGGCCCAACCTTGGCAACTTCCAAATCTGATGGTGTCAAGATTTAGAAACACCACTATTCTGCGCATGGCGCACGGCACATATTGGTTAGCGCAATCGGTCTGCGCACCGTAGTCGACTCTGCCACTTCCTATCCTGTTTGCGCTGCTAGCTCCGCAGGCCGTGTGATGCGCTCCTTAAACACTGCCTGTTAGCGCGTATCCGACTTAGGCCCTCGTTTCGCCCTGAAATACAAAAACACTGGAAACCAGTAATCTTGTACACAAAATAATGCAAACAAGCATAGGGTTAGGATCTAAATAGTGTGTATAAATAGGCTCTATCAAACCCCCCACACTTGCCCCCTCTTCTTCCCGAACAAGCTCTCAAGAACGGATACAATTACCTCTCTGGAGTCTAGCGCACAGTCTTGCACTCTGGCGCGATCTGCACTACTATTCACTTTGCGCTGCTCTATCACCTGCGCGCATCTGCCTTCAACAGTTTAATATAACAATTTCGAATTTCGTTACCTCTCAGCTGGGATGAAGATCATTTCGAATGGCTAGGAGATAGCTCTTCATAGGCTCCGGGTTGTCAGCTTTCACTCCGAGGACGGGTATATGGTTAACAGCGCAAGCTTCTTCTGGTGCGTGATTCTTCCGCGCACTTCCTGGGAACTCAAGCTTTTCTGATGATTTTCTTATGAATTTGCGCACGCTGGTATGTATTTGTGCGCATGCTGTTTCTTTTGTAGCGCATATCATCTGCTGGTGTCTTTCTTTTTTGTACAGCTTTATCTATGGTTCCTATGTTCCAAGAACGATTCCAGTCTCGGCCTCCGGATAGCAGCTATGGAACAACGCTCCGCTCTTCCTCCTTGGTCTATTTGCACAGGTCAGCGCACGCGTTTACACCCGCGCCCGCCTTCCCTCGCTCGACTACCAGAGGAAAGGTGGTCTGTTTTCCCACCTCGCCACTCTTTGGGTATTCGCCTTCGGCATCTGCGTGACTGAGCGCGCTCTCTTGTTCAGAAGGTCGCGAAGCGCCGGCCTCCACTAGCGCTCTCGACCATATACCTCACCTTCGAAGCTCAAACGACTAACCGCCTCTCTAGAGCGTTTCTATCAACTCCACATCCCCTGTATATCCCAACTAACAGGAGCAGAAAAAACGAAAAAAATATACTAAAACATGAAATTCGCAGTGTCTCAGTTCGACAGATTCGTGAACAAGCAGTTGCTGCAGCACACTCTTGTTCACTCGGAAATTGTCTCAGCAAACAATTAACAAGACAAAGTTTGTTCACCCAGTTCGGCCAACTGCCTACGTCTGGGGAGGACTATTCTCCAGTCCTCAATCCACTCAAACCAAAGTTCTCCAAGTACACTCGGTTACAACTCACGCAACCTATGCTACTCAACCTTGTGTGGATCACTCGGCACAATCAGAACAAGCTCTGATTTGTGTCTGCACACCCTCTAAAATATGTCAATCTAGAATAGCTACAGTCTTCTCAAAGAACTCAGCCTATTCTAAGCTACACCTACTCAGCAGGGTTGCTGTAGCGACTGCTGTAACACACAGCTGAAGCACAAATGTCCGCGTCGCTCCAAGGCCTTCCACCGAGCCGATCGAACGATTCCACAAGCGCTGCACACTCTGGAATACTCCCCCTCACTCAGTGACCACCTGCCACTAGCGAGTACTGTCACACGACACTTGACCGAGCCAACCACCCGTCAGTTCTTCCGCGGCTGCCCTTGATCAACCAACAAGCACCACTGCTCTGAATTGGCTTCCAGATCAAGCTTGGATCAGACTCTGCAAGTCCTGACCTCCCACTGCTTCTATCACCACAGCTTTGCGCTCACGCTCACGCTCTGCTCTCGGGTGATGATCGAAGATTTCGTCCATCGCACACCAAGAATTACTCTCTCTGAATTCTGTGTATGCACTCGTGTATCCCTCAGCTTCGATCAACCTCTCAGCTCTGAACACCTCTCGCTTAAATAGCAGCACCAGCTTTAAGCAATGTCCAGGTTTAGGCAATGTCCCAAAAAGAACAATTATCTCCTAAAATCTAGGAGATTAGATTTGATATTTATCTTCAATGCAAATCTCCTTCTCTGACTAGTAAACTCCACTGGAATATACTCCACAGCATATTAGAAAAACTTCAGAGGCTCTCCATCGAGTTTCCTGCCCTTCTGGACAAGCCCAAGAAGCTGCTGTTTCTTGGACGGTTGAAACAGCCAGTTGAACAAGCTCCTGCTGTAGCATCCCCTGCTGCAGCTGCTGCTAGTTCACTTCTGCTGGCCTGCTAGATAGCTTTAGCTGCAGCAACTCCTTGTACACTTGTGCTGGTTTTGTCAAACACTGTCATACTGACATCATCAATCTCCCTCTTGGCATTTTGACAAAACCCACCAGAGATTTGGTTGCAGAATTTTCCTTCACCTCTACTACTTTGCCTGCTCTTCTCCTCCCCCTTTTTGGAATAAATGACAAGGGGGTGCTCCTGGCTGAACTATGGAGGCAACACGCAGAGCCCCAGAGAGGCTCTCAAGGCTTCGAACTGGACTGCGTCCAAAGCTTTTGTGAAGATATCAGCAAGTTGTTTGGCAGACACAACATGTTGTAGTGCAATGGTCTTCTTTTCAACAAGATCACGGATGAAGTGATGGCGAATGTCAATGTGCTTGGTTCTGCTGTGCTGCACCGGATTCTTAGATATGCTGATGGCACTCATATTGTCACAGTAGAGAGTCATTTCATCCTGATGAAGACCATACTCACTCAGCATTTGCTTCATCCACAGCATTTGTGCACAGCAACTCCCAGCAGCAATGTATTCAGCCTCGGCAGTGGACAGTGAAATGCTGTTTTGCTTCCTACTGAACCAGGACACCAGATTATTTCCTAAGAAGAAGCATCCTCCTGAAGTGCTCTTCCTGTCCTCGGAGCATCCAGCCCAGTCCGCATCACCGTATCCTACCAGATTAGCATTTGTGTCCTTAGTATACCAAAGGCCATAATTCACAGTTCCTCCCACATACCGAATGATTCGCTTGACCAACTGTAGGTGACTATCCTTGGGAGAGGCTTGAAATCTGGCACAGACTCCTACTGCGAAGGAAATGTCAGGGCGGCTGGCAGTCAGGTACAATAAGCTCCCAATCATGCTTCTGTAGATTGTCTGACTCACTTCCATGCCATGTTCATCTTTGATGGCCTTGACATAAGTGGCAGCAGGGGTTCGTTTGTGACTGGCTGTATCTAACTGGAATTTCTGCACAAGGTTCTTGCTGTATTTGCTTTGAGCAATGAAAATGCCATCTTCTTTCTGGGTAATCTCCAGGCCAAGAAAGTATGACAGCTCTCCAACCATACTCATTTGAAATTCCTGCTGCATGTGATTCACAAACTGCTTCACCAAGTGCTGAGACTTTGAACCAAAAACAATATCATCCACATAGATTTGTGCAATGAGCGCACATCTGACTTGGTTCTCTTGACAAAACGATTCTTATCACCTCCCCCTCGTTTGTAGCCATGTTTTTCCAAGAACACTGTCAACCGCTCATACCATGCCCGAGGAGCCTGTTTCAGTCCGTATAGAGCTTTCTTCGGCTTGTAAACATGCTCTGGGAAATGAGGATCTTCAAAACCTTTTGGCTGAGTGACATAAACTTCTTCAGACAGGTCTCCATTCAGGAATGCGCTTTTGACATCCATTTGATACAGTTTAAACCCAAGAAAACATGACATGGCTAGAAGAAGTCTAATGGCCTCCAGGCGAGCAACTGGAGCAAATTTTTCTTCAAAATCCAGGCCCTCAATCTGAGTAAATCCCTGAGTAACCAGACGGGCCTTATTTCTTGTGATGTTTCCCTTCTCATCAGTCTTGTTTTTGAAGATCCACTTTGTGCCTATGATATTCACTCCATTTGGTCTGTCCACCAGATCCCAGACATCGTGTCTTTTGAACTCTGCCAGTTCCTCTTGCATAGCCATCATCCAGAATTCATCACTCATGGCTTCCTTGAAATTCTTGGGTTCAATGCTAGACATAAAACATGTATTGAGGTAAGCATGGCTTCTGGTCCTTCTTCTGTCTGCGGGATCTCCAATCACATTTGTCAGGGGATGATTCTTCTGAATCTTCTTTGGGGGCTGCCTTGAAGGTGGATCAGGAGCCTCAGTGTGCAGATCATCAGACAGGCTTTCTAATTGAACATCTGGAATTTCTGCTTCAGCACTTGCTGTAGCATCTGCTGGAACCGCAGCTTGTTCACTTCTGGTCTGTCTGTCAGACACTTCTTCAAGATCAGAGTCTTCATCACCAGTGTCAGTATCAGGAGCAGAAACTTCTTCTGCATCATTTACAACAACATTAATTGATTCCATGACTGTATTTGTCCGCTAGTTATATACTCGATAAGCCCTGCTGTTTGTTGAATAACCCAAGAACAATCCAGGATCACTCTTAGGGTCGAGTTTCTTTCTATACTCCCGATCTCTCAGAATGAAACACTCACTTCCAAAGATGTGGAAGTATTTAACAATGGGCTTCTTCTGATTCCAGAGCTCATAGCAGGTCTGATTGGTTCCTCTCCGTAAGGTGACTCTATTGATGATATAACATGCGGTGTTCATAGCCTCTGCCCAAAATCTCAGGGGAACTCTCTTAGCATGAATCATGACTCTGGCCATTTCTTGAATTGTTCGATTCTTTCGTTCCACTACACCATTCTGCTGAGGAGTGATGGGAGAAGAGTACTAATGAGAGATACCCCTTTGACGACAGAACTCATCCATAGCTTCGTTTTCAAATTCCCTACCATGATCACTGCGGATGCTGCTGATTCTGAGGTCTTTCTCTTGCTCTAGGCGAGACACCAGGGACACTATAACTTTCACAGTATCTGATTTTTCTCTGATAAAATCAATCCAGGTGAATCTAGAGTAGTCATCAACACAAACAAAAGCATACCTCTTTCTGCCCAGACTCTCAACCTCCATTGGTCCCATCAGGTCCATGTGAATCAGCTGTAACGGTCTGGAAGTACCTACATCTTTGACTCTTGGGTGTGACACCTTCTTTTGTTTTCCAATCTGACAATCTCCGCAGATGGAATTTGTCTCCCCTTTAAGCTGTGGTATTCCTCTGACTAGCCCTTCTGCTGCAAGTGTCTTCAGAGTTCTCAGGTTAACATGCCCCATTCTTCTGTGCCATAGATTCATTTCCTCGGCCTTTGTCAGCATACATTTCTAAAGAGGTAAGTTTGAACTCACATTGAGAAGATAACAGTTACTCTTTGATCTGGCTCCTTCCATAATACATTTTCCAGATTTGTCGAGGACTTTGCAAGAGTCTTTCGTAAATTTTACCTGTTTAGTCCCGTCACACAGCTGGCTAATGCTTATGAGATTTGCCTTTAGTCCTTCCACTAGAAGAACATTGCTCAGGTTCGGCATTCCTTCCACTACCAAAGTTCCTCTTCCCAGAACTCTTCCTTTTAGGCCGTTACCAAACCTCACGCGTTGTTCCAAACAGGGTGTAATGTTTTTCAAGAAGGATCTTTCTCCCGTCATGTGTCCTGAACATCCACTGTCAAAGTACCAGCTTATCTTGTCCGAGGAGCTAGCTGTGCTGACAAGAGCGAGGAGCTGAGTCTGTGCATGATTCTGCCTGACTGAAGCTACTCCAGCATGAGCTGAGGAACAGTTTCTTTTTATGTGACCTTTGCGATCGCAGCTGTAACATTTTTTATACTTTGAAGCTCTCTTGTTACGGTGATGCAGAGGTTGCTGAAGCAGATCCTGGTTCAATCTTCCTTGTGTTTTTCTGCCTCTTCTGAACGACCTGTATCTGGCCAAGTTGCATTCATCTTCACTCAGCTCTTTCTCATCTTCACTCCCACTGGCAGAGAGAGCCCTCTTTTTCATCGGTTTACTAGTGCAGTTGATTTGTCGATGACCGTAACCTGCACAGTTCCAGCATTGGACTCCCTTCTTTATTTCTTTCTTTTCATCTTCATTCTGAGCCGGTTCCTTCCCTTTTCTGTTATTTTCACGGCCCCTTCTGAGTTGTTTCTGCGAGGAGGAGCTTTTCCCGGTTCTGGATTCCATGTTCTTCAGAAGTTTCCCAATGTTCTTAACAAGCATACTCAGCTAATCTTCTGGAACAGCCTTCATGGATTCTGCTTCAGCTTTTAGTCCAACATTCTTGTCCTTGGGAGTGGTGTCCTCTTTAACCAGTTTCATCTCAAATTGTTTGAGAGACCCCATCAATTCTTCCAACCTCATGAATCTGACATTTTGAGCTTCTTCAATGGCTGTCACTTTCATGTCAAATTTTGTGGGCAGCGATCTGAGAACCTTCCTGATCAGCTTCTCTTCAGGGATAGGTTCACCAAGGGCATGGGCTTCATTTGCAAGATCACAGAGTTTAGCATTAAACTCAGTGACAGTCTCCTCTTCCAGCATTCTCAGATTCTCAAACTGTGTAGCAATGATCTGGAGTCTTGATAGCTTCACTCTATCAATTCCTTCATGAGCAGTTTGCAGAATTTCCCACGCTTGTTTGGCCATGTCACAATTCGATATCAACCTGAAATTGTTAGCATCAACTGCAGCAAAAATTGCATTCAGGGCCTTTGAATTACCAGTTGCTGCAGCACCCTCTTCAACAGTCCATTGATCTTCAGGCTTTATCCTTGTGACTCCTTGTTCATCCATGGTGATTGGGGGAGACCACTGGATAACGACAGCTCTCTAAGTCTTCTAATCAATAGCCTTGAGAAAGGCTTTCATTCAAGCTTTCCAATATCCATAGTTGCTCTCTTCCAACAATGGAGGTCTGCTTGTGCTCTGTCCTTCCTTCATTGTCTTGGCTTCTTCAGAGACACTGTAGGATCTTTTACTCTGTGTGTTGAGCACCCGCTCTGATACCAATTGAAATTCGCAGTGTCTCAGTTCGACAGATTCGTGAACAAGCAGTTGCTGCAACACACTCTTGTTCACTCGGAAATTGTCTCAGCAAACAATTAACAAGACAAAGTTTGTTCACCCAGTTCGGCCAACTGCCTACGTCTGGGGAGGACTATTCTCCAGTCCTCAATCCACTCAAACCAAAGTTCTCCAAGTACACTCGGTTACAACTCACGCAACCTATGCTACTCAACCTTGTGTGGATCACTCGGCACAATCAGAACAAGCTCTGATTTGTGTCTGCACACCCTCTAAAATATGTCAATCTAGAATAGCTACAGTCTTCTCAAAGAACTCAGCCTATTTTAAACTACACCTACTCAGCAGGGTTGCTGTAGCAACTGCTGTAACACACAGCTGAAGCACAAATGTCCGCGTCGCTCCAAGGCCTTCCACCGAGCCGATCGAACGATTCCACGAGCGCTGCACACTCTGGAATACTCCCGCTCACTCAGTGACCACCTGCCACTAGCGAGTACTGCCGCACGACACTTGACCGAGCCAACCACCCGTCAGTTCTTCCGCGGCTGCCCTTGATCAACCAACAAGCACCATTGCTCTGAATTGGCTTCCAGATCAAGCTTGGATCAGACTCTGCAAGTCCTGACCTCCCACTGCTTCTATCACCACAGCTCTGCGCTCACGCTCTGCTCTCGGGTGATGATCGAAGATTTCGTCCGTCGCACACCAAGAATTACTCTCTCTGAATTCTGTGTATGCACTCGTGTATCCCTCAGCTTCGATCAATCTCTCAGCTCTGAACACCTCTCGCTTAAATAGCAGCACCAGCTTTAAGCAATGTCCAGGTTTAGGCAATGTCCCAAAAAGAACAATTATCTCCTAAAATCTAGGAGATTAGATTTGATATTTATCTTCAATGCAAATCTCCTTCTCTGACTAGTAAACTCCACTGGAATATACTCCACAGCATATTAGAAAAACTTCAGAGGCTCTCCATAGAGTTTCCAGCCCTTCTGGACAAGCCCAGGAAGCTGCTGTTTCTTGGACGGTTGAAACAGCCAGTTGAACAAGCTCCTGCTGCAGCTGCTGCTAGTTCACTTCTGCTGGCCTGCTAGATAGCTTTAGCTGCAGCAACTCCTTGTACACTTGTGCTGGTTTTGTCAAACACTGCCATACTGACATCATCAAAACAGTTGATAGCAGCGCAATGCAATATGAATAGCGCAATACAAGCTGAACAGTGTGCGCAACCCGCACACAAGCGCACCACTGCTACTATTTTCTTCAACTAAACTAAGCTACACTACAAAGCTCAAAAAACGTGAAATGTAAATGTAACGCTCCCCCCCCCCCCACACTTAAACAGAGACGTGTCCCCACGACTCAAGCTCAAGCGCACGGAGAGCGCACATGCATGCAAGCAAAACAAAGAACATAAGAGAAAAAACATATAGTCAGCGCAGCAACAATATAGCAAGGGGGTCACAAAATATTCAGCAAAATATAGCAACACTGAGCAATAGTTTTCGAAAGGATAAGAAAAGAAACCACCCGAAAGAAATGCGCGCCCCACTGCAGCTCTAGATATCCTCGGAGCTGGACTCAGCCGCTGATCCGTGCGCCTCCTCATCTGAAGAATCAGTCACATACTCGGTGCTGGAGGCTGGCCGCACTACAGAAATGGCGGCGGGCTGAGCCACGAGGTCGTCCTCTGAGATAGGATCCCATTGTGAATCTGAGCTGGAACTTATGATGGGATCGGCTTCAGGGGACCTCTGAACAAAAGGCTGTGCAGGGGTGCTGCAGGTGCTGGTACTGGGTCTACTGCTGGGGTGGGTTCTGTTGCTGGGGCTGGCTCTGCTGTATGGACCGGGGACTGGGGAGGAGGGCTGGCTCGCTGGCGCGGCTCGCTGGGGGATCCTGGAGGCGGCCTACGCAGGCTGAGGAGAGGGGGAATAGAATCTCCAAATCTCCACCATGATGGTGGGCTCATGCTCAAATCTACCCCCTCGGGCGCTAAATACTCGAGCACGCGCATGACGTTGAACATCATGCGCCGCTCCTCTGGTACCTCCTCAGGCGCCTCCTCTGCCTCTGTTCTGGGGCGGTTTCCTTGTATACGCGGGGGAGAATCCTCAATGGCAATGGTAACTGGCTCCCCCTGTGGTGCACTGGCCCTCCAGCGCGCTCCAGTCTGCGCACGAGTCCTCATGCGCCTGACTGGAGGCGCAACTGGCTCTGGGGCCTCGTCCCTCTCCATTTCCTCCGCAGCCTCCTCTGCTTGCGCGCTGCTTTCTGCTCTTTGCCTCGGCGCTCTTGCCGGCTGCAGCTGGTAGCACCACTCCAATGTCCCATCCTCTGTCACGGCTACCGCCCTGAGCTGCAGCATATGGGCGCCCCTACTCATGCAACTGGCTGTCTCCGTATGCACAGGATTAATACAAGTAAGTAAACTATGCATTAAGCTCAAGTCTCAAAGAAAATACATCATAGATTCATGCCCAACCAACACTAAGAGTTTAGCTAGACATGCTAGTGATAAACATCATAGAATAGTAAATAATGACTAATGTGTCTGAGAAAACAGTAGCAAACAGTGCGTGCAGCTTGTCTTCTCGGCTGGCGCAGTCGGCTGGCGCAAATCCTCTCAACAAGTCCGTGTGTTTTCCAGTTCTGCTGCGCAGTGCCTCTTGGTGATCTCTGGTGCGTCTCCAGAAAGTCTCTTTCTCCTCCTTTCTTTTTCCTCCTGTTGCCCTAGCCTTCCTCTTGTTTATATCCTGCTTGGGAAGCTCACTTTTGGCAACTTCCAAATCTGGTCACGTCAAGATTAGGCAGTACTGGACTTTGCGCTTGGCGCACGGCATTGGCTAGCGCATGGGGTAGCGCACCTCTGCTGACTCTCGCCAACTTCTCTCCTGTTTGTGCTGCTAGCTCCGCAGGCGGATCTTTCACTCCTAGAACGCTGCCTGTTAGCGCGTATCCGACTCAAGGACTCGTTTTGCCCTGTAATACAAAAACACTAGAAACGAGTAATCTTGCTCATAAAATATTGCAAACAAGCATAGGGTTATGTTCTAAATAATGCGTACAAATAGCCTCTATCAAACCCCCCACACTTGCCCCTTGTTCGTCCCGAACAAGCACTGAAGCGCGGATACAATTACCTCTTCTAGAGTTTAGCGCACAGTCTTGCACTCTGATGCAAATGCACAATTGCTCAACTCGCACTGCTCTATCACCTGCGCACAACTGCAATCAACAGTTCTAATATAATAATTTCGAAATTCATTACCCCTCAGCCGGGATGAAGATTTTTGGATGGCTGGGAGATAGCTCTTCTTAGGCTCCAGGCTGCCAGCTCCTACTCCAAAGATAGGTATATGGTGGATAACGCAGCTTCTTCCAGTGCGTGATTCGTCCGCGCACTTCCTGGGAACCTGAGCTTTCTAATGATTTCCTTATGGTCTTTGCGCATGTTGATGCTTGTGCGCATGCTGACTCTTTTGTAGCGCGTATCATCTGCTGGCATTTTTCTTTTGTACAGCTTTCTCTTTAATTTCTTACATTCCCAGAGCAGTTCTAGTCTCAGCCTTCGGATAGCAGCTATGGAACTCGCCCCGGTCTCTCTCCTTTGGTCTGTCTACGCAGGTCAGCGCACGCGTTTACATCCGCGCCTGCCTTCCTTAGCTCGATTTCCAGAGAGAAGGTGGTCTGTTTTCCCACCTCGCCACGCTATGGGTATTTTGCCTTTGGCATCTGCGTGACTGAGCGCGCTCTTTTGTTCCGAAGGCTGCGAAGCACCGGCCTCCACTAACGCTCTCGACCATATACCTTGCCTTCGAAGCAAAAGCGACTAACCGCCACTCTGGAGCATTTCTGTCAACTCCACATCCCCTGCATATCCCAACTAACAGGAGCCAAAAAAACGAAAAAAATATACTAAAACAGTAGATAGCAGCGCACGCAATATGGATAGCGCAAAACAAGCTGGAGCGCATGCGCATCCTGCACTCTAGCGCACTACTGCTACTATTCTCTTTAACTTAAACTAAGCGCAAGCGCATGGAGAGCGCACACATGCATGTAATGCAAAAATAAAGAACATAAGAACAAAAACAAATAGTCACACAGCATAAACGATAGCACAGGGTCACAAAATATGCGGCACAAATATTCAGCACATAATATCCATTGGGCGCTGATCGACGGGCAGAGGTCTGAAGGCGGGGGCTCGTGTGCAACGGTCGAGTGAAAAGTGCTGGATTTTTCCTAAGTCCTACCTTATATACCCCCCTGGCTAGCGCATCTGACCTGCGCACTACTGCGTGACTAAAAAACTACCAAGTCCTAAACTAGCTAAAAAAACTCAAAAAAAACAAAACAAGTAGAAAATAAAATATGCAAAAGTAAAAACGTGTCGGGTTACCTCCCGACAAGTGCCTTTGTTTAACGTCGTTGGCTCGACTGTACCTCGTTACGTGCCAAAATGTGTGCCTGCGACCTCCCCCACTCTTGCTCTTGAGTGTTACTGCGCCAGTGTGTGTGTCGCGATCTCATTGGTCCTGCGTAAAGGGTAAGATGGGAAGTCAGCATGTGATAAATTATGCGTAACGAGGGCAAATGCAGAGGAAGCAGAGATATAAGCAATAGGTTCCAGTTCTCCCTCTGGTACATCCGGTGGTGTGTCTGGCGCAGCAGCTTGCGCATCTATTATCTCTGGTTCGGCCAAGTCAATGTTGCGCGCTGTGCTATCCCAAGGTTCTCCTAAGTGCCGTTTGACTCTCTGCCCATTAACCTGAAAACGATGCCGGTGCCCGTCTTCTAACTCGATTGTTCCGTAGGGGAAAACCTTGGTGACCGTGTATGGTCCCGTCCATTTGCTGCGCAACTTTCCAGGCATAAGCTTCAGGCGTGATGAGAATAGTAATACCTGGTCTCCTGGTTCGAAAGTGCGTCTGAGGATATGCTTGTCGTGAAAGGCCTTAGTGCGCTACTTGTAATCGCGCAGTCCCTCATAGGCGTCCAGGCACAGCTCTTCTAGTTCGTTCAGCTCAAATGCGCGCTCCCTTCCTCCCTCATCCAAGTTCAGGTTGCAAATGCGTAAGGACCAATATGCCTTGTGCTCGAGCTCTACTGGCAGGTGGCATTCTTTCCCATAGACCAGCCGAAATGGTGAGGTCCCAAGGGGCGTCTTATGCGCAGTGCGGTATGCCCATAGCGCATCATCAAGGCGCTGGCTCCAATCTTTGCGCGATGGTCTCACAGTCTTTTCTAAGATGCGCTTGATCTCCCTGTTAGAAACTTCAGCCTGTCCATTCGTCTGCGGATGGTAAGCGGTGGACGTCTTGTGGCGCACCCCATAGTGCTTGAAAACTTGCGCCCTGGTCGCTGGACTAGCCGTAAATGGGTTCAGATGGAAGGAGGAAAACAATTTCCAGAGGCAGTCCGCGGACCAACGCGCACCACAGCAGACGCAACAAGCTGCGCCCTACAATCCACCGCATCGCCACACTGACGCACCAGCGCAGAACAACCAGCAACCGAGGCGATCCTTAGAAGATATCGTGGGACAGCTAGCAGACACAGTGCGCAAGAATGATGAGAAGTATGACAAGAGGTTCGAGTCCATTGAGAAGCAGCTATCACAGATCGCTACCACGGTGTATGAGCTGAAAAAGAGCGATGGCAACCTGCCTTCGCAAGTAATCCAGAATCCCAAGGGAGGAGTCAACGCCGTGACACTGAGGACTGGGCGCACGATAGGAACAGATCAGACCGCATAGGTGCCCGCGCAACCAGTTGCGCAAGTCCCAGATCCAACAGAGCAGAATGCGCAACCAGAAGCGCCAGCCAAAAGCCAGCAGGACGAAGCGCCAGGTATTACACAATCAAAGGACAAAGGCATGAATCGTACTAACATACCTGCACCTTTCCCTGTACAGGTACCATCGGCTAGGAAGGAAGCGCTTGATAAGGAGCTCTACCAGTTATTCAGTAAGGTGGAAATAAGCATTCCCCTTATTGAAGCAGTTCGGCAAATCCCTAGGTACGCCAAGTTTCTAAAGGAGCTGTGCACAAATAAGAGGAGGAAAGGCGAGTGCGCACAGGTAATGCTAAATGCGCAGGCCTCAGCGATCGTGCAGCATAAGGTACCACCTAAATGCCGAGATCCAGGTACGTTTGCCATCCCTTGCACTTTAGGTAAGACCACAGTGAGCAATTGCATGATTGACTTAGGCGCATCTATAAATGTGCTACCCTATTCCCTATATGCGTCATTGCGCCTTGGACCACTAAAGCCTGCAGGTCTCGCCATTCAGCTAGCAGATCGGTCGTGCAAGCAACCGACGGGCATGATAGAGGATGTTCTAGTCCGAGTCGGAGAGCTGGTGTTTCCAGCAGATTTCTATGTCCTAGAAATGGAGGGTGGGTCGAGCAAAGGCAGTGCGCAGATCCTACTGGGCAGACCATTTCTGATGACAGCACGCACCAAGATAGACGTGTGGAGGGGCACGCTCTCAATGGTGGTCGATGGCGAGGAAATTCATTTTAACATATTCAAAGGGATGCAGCACCCTCATGAGGACGCCACAGTGCACGCAATGGACAACATAGATGACTTGGTTGCAGATGCGCAATGCGCAAGCGCAGCAGAAGAGCCTGAAACACTGGCACAGGCAGAGTTGGAGGCACAAGAGGATGAGCTGAGCAGTGCTGAACCAGCATCCAGACAGGTACACGATATAGTTAATGTCTGCACTGCTAATAAGATCTTGCCCTCAATTGAACAGGCACCCAAGGTCGAGCTGAAGCAACTCCCAGAGCACCTCAAGTACATATTCTTGGGAAATGAGGACACCCTGCCAGTAATCATAAAGAAAGGATTCGAAGAAGAGCAGGAGGCGCGATTACAGCAGGTGCTGCGCAAGAACCAGCACGCTATAGGATGGACACTTGCTGACCTGCTCGGAGTGAGCCCGGACGTATGCATGCATAGGATTCTATTGGAAGATGGTGCCAAACCATCCAGGGAGCCTCAGCGCAGATTGAACCCGAACATGATGGAGGTGGTGCAGAAAGAGATCCTGAAGCTGCTTAACGCAGGACTCATGTACCCAATCTCGGATAGCAAATGGGTAAGTCCAGTGCACGTTGTGCCGAAGAGAGGAGGAATCACAGTAGAGGAGAATGCGCAAGGCGAGCTAGTCCCCAAGCGCATACAAACTGGATGGCGCATGTGCATCGACTACAGGAAGCTTAACGCAGTCACACGCAAGGACCATTTCCCGCTACCCTTTATGGACCAGATGCTGGATCGATTAGCGGGGAAGCCCTACTTTTGTTTCTTGGACGGATACTCAGGGTACAATCAGATACCCATAGCTGCGGAAGATCAAGAGAAGACCACGTTTACCTGCCCATTCGGTACGTTTGCGTTTCGGGGCATGTCATTCGGGCTGTGTAACGCGCCAGGTACGTTCCAACGTCTAGTCATGAGCATTTTTTCTGATATGATTGGTATATGCATAGAAGTGTTCATGGATGATTTTACTGTGTACGGAGCTACCTTTGACGCATGCTTAACTCATCTTGATAAGGTCTTAGCGCGCTGCATTTCAAAAAACCTAGTGCTCAATTATGAGAAATGTCATTTCATGGTATCACATGGAGTAGTACTAGGACATATTATCTCGCAGGACGGAATCAAGCTAGACAAAGCCAAAATAGATCTTATTTCTAATCTGCCTTATTCCACTAACGTGCGCGATGTGAAATCATTCCTTGGGCATGCTGGGTTTTACAGGCGCTTCATAAAAGACTTTTCTAAGATTTGTATACCCCTGTCTAACCTCTTGCAAAAGG
Organism: Umbilicus rupestris; assembly: GCA_963678935.1. Lineage (NCBI taxonomy): Eukaryota > Viridiplantae > Streptophyta > Magnoliopsida > Saxifragales > Crassulaceae > Umbilicus > Umbilicus rupestris. Next base: position 9,551,433 of record OY787618.1, read on the forward strand.
ATGTGTGTTTCGAATTTACTGATGAGTGCAAGGCCGCGTTTGATAAGCTGAAGGAGGCGCTGACTAGTGCGCCAGTGATGCGCGCGCCAGACTGGAACCTGCCATTTGAACTGATGTGCGACGCAAGTGACTATGCAGTAGGTGCAGTCCTGGGACAGCGAGTGGACAAGAAGCCGCATGCCATTTATTATGCATCGCGCACACTGGACGCTGCGCAGAGGAACTACACCACCACAGAGAAGGAACTTCTGGCAATTGTGTTTGCGCTGGAGAAGTTCCGCGCATATGTTCTTGGCGCTAGAGTCATCGTCTACACAGACCACGCAGCAATCCGTTACCTAATGTCCAAGAAGGAGACTAAGCCGCGCCTGATGCGCTGGGTACTCCTACTTCAGGAATTCGACTTGGAAATCAAAGATAAGAAGGGCACGGAGAACACAGTCGTGGACCACCTGAGCAGGATCGTGAAGGCAGAGGAGCCAAGGCGAATCACGGAGACATTCCCTGACGAGCATCTGATGGCGCTGACAGGTAAGGTACCATGGTATGCGCACATTGCGAATTACCTGGTCACAGGTACGTTTCCTCCTCATTTCACTAAAACCCAATGCATGAGATTAAAGCATGAGTCCAAGCATTACATTTGGGATGATCCGTATATGCTCAGAATAGGACCTGATCAAATTTTGAGGCGCTGCGTTCCTGACCATGAAATTAACTCGGTTTTGATGTTTTGTCATGCGCACGCATGAGGAGGACACTTTGGTCCAAAGCGCACGAGCAGAAAGATCCTGGATTACGGATTCGATTGGCCGCACTTGTTTAGTGACTAGTATAACCACTGCAGGAACTGTGACAGGTGCCAGCGCACAGGAGGCATATCAGCTCGCAATAAGATGCCGCAGACGCCAATTCTAGTGGATGAAGTATTCGATATTTGGGGGATTGACTTCATGGGGCCATTTCCTCCATCTTCCGGATATGAGTATATATTGGTCGCGGTAGATTATGTCTCCAAATGGGTTGAGGCCAAGGCTACCCGGAAGGATGATGGTAAGACGGTCGCTGATTTTTTGAGAACTAACATTTTCTGCAGGTACGGAGTGCCTAAGGCAGTCATCAGCGACCAGGGGACACATTTTTGCAACAGGATTGTGGCGCAGGTATTCAAGCATTATGGAGTGCGCCACAAGACGTCCACCGCTTACCACCCTCAGACGAATGGCCAGGCTGAGGTTTCCAACCGAGAGATCAAGCGTATCCTGGAAAAAACTATGAGACCGTCGCGCAAAGATTGGAGCTAGTGCCTTGATGATGCGCTGTGGGCATACCGAACCGCACACAAGACACCAATTGGGACTTCACCGTTTCGGTTGGTTTATGGAAAAGCGTGCCACCTGCTAGTGGAGTTAGAGCACAAAGCATACTGGGCATTGCGCGTTTGCAACCTGAACCTAGACGAGGCCGGTAAGGAGCGCGCATTTGAGCTAAGCGAGTTAGAAGAGCTGCGCTTGGATGCATATGAGGGATTGCGCGATTACAAGGCGCGCACAATGGCATTTCATGACAAAAATATCCTCAGACGCACTTTTGAGCCAGGAGACCAGGTACTATTATTCTCCTCGCGCCTAAAGCTCATGCCTGGGAAGCTGCGCAGCAAATGGACGGGACCATACACGGTTACCAAGGTTTTCCCCTACGGAACAATCGAGTTAGAAAATGAGCACCGGCATCGTTTTCAGGTCAATGGGCAGAGAGTCAAAATGTATTTAGGAGAACCTTGGGATGGCACAGCGCGCGAAGTTGAATTGGTAGAGCCAGAGATAGCAGATGCGCAGGTTGCTGCGCTAGAACCACCACCAGATGCACCAGAGGAAGAACTTGGAACTATTGCTCATATTTCTTCTTCCTCTTTACCTCACTTCGTTACTTATGATTTATCACATACTTTTAACCATGCTGATCACCCTTCCGATCCTTTGCGCAGGAACAAGAAGAACGCAACACACGCACGAGCACGGGGTCACTCAGGAGCAAGAGTGGGGGAGGTCGCTGGTACACTTTCACGCAAGTAACGAGGTACAGTCGAGCCAACGACGTTAAACAAAGGCACTTGTCGGGAGGTAACCCGACACGTTTTACTTTTACATATTTTTCTTTTAGTTTTTCTAGTGCCTTTTAGCTAGTTTAGGACTTGGTAGTTTTTTTTAGTCGAGCAACAGTGCGCAGGTCAGTGCGCAACTGTAGTGCGTAGGACAGATGCGCCAGACATGGGGGTATATAAGGGCAGTACTTAGAAAAATTTCAGCACTTTTCACACTCGACCGTTGCAAGAAGCTCCCGCCCTCAGCAACCGCTCATCGTCCGGCACTCAACCCAGCTACCGTTTAGAGAGATTTGAGGAGCATTCAGTCGCACACTCATCAAGTAACCCTTCCCCTCAGATTTGAGCCGATTGAGATAGGGTTTGTGCGAGAAGAGGAGTGCCCTAGGTCTGAAATCGCACTTAGCTAGCATGCACCATTTGGAGTTTTGGTTAAGGGGTTTTGTAGGCGGACAGTAGGCGCCCATTTGGTGAAAGTTTCAAGGCATTTGGCAGAGTTTGGTTTTTGTGAACATTTGTGAGCGTTGACCGTAGTTGACCGGAAGAACCCTAGCGCACCATGCAGCCTGCCGAGGATCAAGCGACCCCAGCTTCTTTCTCCAGCAAGTACGAAGCCTTTCTGAGGCTGGAGATGTACGGGACTCCGTACATCAGTAGGGAGTTACTGCGAGAGGTCGGAATGGAGGACCTCATTATGGAAAAGCTCGCGCTGGCGGGCTGGGAGGCGCTGTTGGACATCAACAGCGCAGCGGATAAGGAGGATACCTGCGAGTTTTTGGCCTCGCTAGAGCCGGCTGATCTGGAGATAAGGTACCGGCACAGAGGAGTCTGGTACATTGCCTCGGCTAAGAGGCTGAAGCGCACACTGAGGTGCGCTAAGGTGCGTGAAGCGGACATAGACACGCACATGAATCAGGAGGCGTGGCGCGAGATGGCGACTGGCCCAGTTTTTGCCGCGGTGGGCAGCCGAGGACGCGAGCTGCGCGACCCGTGGATGTTCTACCTATGGCGCATGGTTGCCTATGCCATCATCGGGGGCTTCAATGGTGCGCCGAAGATCAGCTTGCTGGACATGGAGATTTTGAAGAGTTTTTACTATGGGAAGAAGGTGCTGTTTGTCTTGAACATGGTGATCCATTGGAGTCGGGTCAGCAAGAAGGGGTCGCTGACTTGTGGAGGAATGATAACGCACCTGCTGCGTGCGTTGCATGGAGAGCGAGAGGTGCCCGAGCGCACAGTGGTGCCGGCTGTTCCCTTGGACCGCGCCCAGATGCAGTAGATAAGAGAGGTAGCCGTGAGAGAGGATGGCACATTGGAGTGGTGCTACCGGCTGCAGCCGGCCAGAGCGCCGAGGCAGCAAGCAGAGAGCAGGGTGCAAGCAGAGGAGGCTGCGAAGGAAATGGAGAGGGACGAGGCCCCAGAGCCAGTTGCGCCTCCAGTCATGCGCATGAGGACTCGTGCGCAGACTGGAGCGCGCCGGAGGGCTAGTGCACCGCAGGGGGAGCCAGTTACCATTGCCATTGAGGATTCTCCCCCGCGTGCACCAGGAAAGCGCCCTAGGACGGAGGTAGAGGAGGCGCCTGAGGAGGTACCAGAGGAGCGGCGCATGATGTTCAACGTCATGCGCGTGCTCGAATATTTAGCATTTGAGGGGGCAGATTTGAGCATGAGCCCACCATCAGGGTGGAGATTTGGAGATACTATTCCCCCTCTCCTCAGTCTGCGAAGGCCACCGCCAGGATCCCCCAGCGAGCCGCACCAGCCAGCCAGCCCTCTTACCCAGTCCCCGATCCATCCAGCAGTGCCAGCCCCAGCAGCAGAGCCCACCCCAGTAGTAGACCCAGCACCAGCACCTGCAGCACCCCCTGCACAGCCTTCTATTCCGAGGTCCCCTGAAGTTGATCCCATCCTAAGTTCCAGCTCAGATTCACTATGAGATCCTATCTCAGAGGACGACCTCGTGGCTCAGCCCGCCGCCATTTCTGTAGTGCCGCCAGCCTCCAGCACCGAGTATGTGACTGATTCTTCAGATGAGGAGGCGCACGGATCAGCGGCTGAGTCCAGCTCCGAGGACATCTAGGGCTGCAATGGGGCGCGCATTTCTTTCGGGTGGTTTCTTTTCTTATCTTTTTGAAAACTGTTGCTATATGTTTTGCTGAATATTGTGCTGAATATTTTGTGACCCCTTGCTATATTGTTGCTGCGCTGACTATTTGTTTTTTCGTTCTTATATTCTTTGTTTTGCTTGCATGCATGTGTGCGCTCTCCGTGCCCTTGAGCTTGAGTCGTGGGGACACGTCTCTGTTTAAGTGTGGGGGGCAGCGTTACCTTTACTTTCACGTTTTTTTGAGCTTTGTAGTGTAGCTTAGTTTAGTTGAAGAAAATAGTAGCAGTGGTGCGCTTGTGTGCGGGTTGCGCACACTGTTCAGCTTGTATTACGCTATTCATATTGCATGCGCTGCTATCAACTGTTTTGGTATATTTTTTTCGTTTTTTTCTGCTCCTGATAGTTGGGATATACAGGGGATGTGGAGTTGACAGAAACGCTCTAGAGAGGCGGTTAGTCGTTTGAGCTTCGAAGGTGAGGTATATGGTCGAGAGCGCTAGTGGAGGCCGGTGCTTCGCGAGCTTCGGAACAAGAGAGCGCGCTCTGTCACGCAGATACCGAAGGCGAATACCCATAGCTTGGCGCGGGTGTAAACGCGTGCGCTGACCTGCGCAGATAGACCAAGGAGGGAGAGCGGAGCGTTGTTTCATAGCTGTTATCCGGAGGCCGAGACTGGAACCGTTCTGGGAACATAGGAACCATAGATGAAGCTGTACAAAAAAAGGAAAGACACCAGCAGATGATATGCGCTACAAAAGAATCAGCATGCGTACAAATACGTACCAGCGTGCGCACGTTCACAAGAAAATCATCAAAAGGCTCGAGTTCCCAGGAAGTGCGCGGAAGAATCACGCACCGGAAGAAGCTTGCGCTGTTAACCATATACCCGTCCTCGGAGTGAAAGCTGACAACCAGGAGCCTATAAAGAGCTATCTCCCAGCCATCCGAAATGATCTTCATCTCAGCTGAGAGGTAACGAAATTCGAAAATTATTATATTAAACTATTGAAGGCAGATGCGCGCAGGAGATAGAGCAGCGCAAGGTGAATAGTAGTGCAGAGAGGTAATTGTATCCGTGCTTGAGTGCTTGTTCGGGACGAACAAGGGGCAAGTGTGGGTGGTTTGATAGAGCCTACTTATACACACTATTTAGATCCTAACCCTATGCTTGTTTGCATTATTTTGTGTACAAGATTACTAGTTTCCAGTGTTTTTGTATTTCAGGGCGGAACGAGGGCCTAAGTCGGATACGCGCTAACAGGCAGCGTTTAAGACGCGAATCACACAGCCTCCGGAGCTAGCAGCGCAAATAGATAAGAGGTGGCAGAGTCGACAACGGTGCGCAGACCGATTGCGCTAACCAAGGTGCAGTGCGCCTTGCGCAGATAGTGGTGTTTCCAAATCTTGACACCATCAGATTTGGAAGTTACCAAGGTTGGGCCTCTTGAGCAGTATATAAAGAGAGGAAGGCTAGGGTGTGAGAGACACACCACAACACACGAGAGAGAGGCAGAACTGCAAAACACACGAGCCTACTGAGAGGACCTGCGCTAGCCGACTGCGCCAGCCATGACTCTGCAACCTGCACGCACCTGCTTGTTGCTATTTTCTTGGATACTTTAGATATTATTTACTGTTTCTATGACGTTTACTACTAGCATGTCTAGCTAAACGCTTTGTATCGGCTGGGCATGATTCTATGACTAGTCTTAAGAATTAATAGCTCATGAACTTTGATCAGAACATGCGCACATGTTAGAAAGCCTTGATCGGACACTAACATTAGTAAACCGAACTATAGACGTTTAGAGTCGATGATAAGGAATACACTCATAGAGGATTGTCTGCGCCGATACTTTTCATAGTCATAGTACTTACTCTCTACTGCCTGCGCACGTCTAGTGCAATTCCTGCGTTTACCACTGTTTACTCGCGCACTTGCGCAACCCAATCACTCACACCCCCCAGTTTTTGTAAGTGCAGGTTACTAGTTAAAGCTAATCTACTTGCTCCCTGTGGATTCGACCCTGACTTAGCCGCTGTACTAAGTGGAGAAGGAAGGAATAAATTTGACGCGCACAACGACGCGCTATCAGTACCCCTCCACACGTCTATCTTTGTGCGCGCTGTCATCAGAAATGGTCTGCCCAGTAGGATCTGCGCACTACCTTTGCTCGACTCACCCTCCATTTCTAGGACATAGAAATCTGCTGGGAACACCAGCTCTCCTACTCGGACTAGGACGTCCTCGATCATGCCCATCGGTTGCTTGCACGACCGATCTGCTAGCTGAATGGTGAGACCTGCAGGCTTTAGTGGTCCAAGGCGCAATGACGCATATAGGGAATAGGGTAGCACATTTATAGATGCGCCTAAGTCAATCATGCAATTGCTTAATGTGGTCTTACCTAAAGTGCAGGGGATGGTGAACGTACCTGGATCCCGGCATTTAGGTGGTACCTTATGCTGCACGATCGCTGAGGCCTGCGCATTTAGCATTACCTGTGCGCACTCGCCTTTCCTCCTCTTGTTTGTGCACAGCTTCTTTAAAAACTTGGCGTACCTAGGAATCTGCCGAACTGCTTCAATAAGGGGAATGTTTATTTCCACCTTACTGAATAACTCGTAAAGCTCCTTATCAAGCGCTTCCTTCCTAGCCGAAAGTGCCTGTACAGGGTGCAGGTATGTTAGTACGATTCATGCCTTTGTCTTTTGATTGCGCCATACCTGGCGCCTCGCCCTGCTGGCTTGTGGCTGGCGCTTCAGGTTGCGCATCTGGCTCTGCTGAATCTGGAGCTTGCGCAACTGGTTGCGCGGGCGCCTTTACCGTCTGCTTTGTTCCTACCGTGCGCCCAGTCCTCAGTGTCACTGCGTTGACTCCTCCCTTGGGATTCTGGATCACTTGCGAAGGCAGGTTGCCATCGCTCTTTTTCAGCTCATACACCGTGGTAGCGATCTGTGATAGCTGCTTCTCAATGGATTCGAGCCTCTTGTCATACTTCTCATCATTCTTGCGCACTGTGTCCGCTAGCTGCCCCACGATATCTTCTAAGGATCGCCTCGGTTGCTGGTTGTTCTGCGCTGGTGTGTCAATGCGGCGATGCGGTGGATTGTAGGGCGCAGCTTGTTGCGTCTGCTGTGGTGCGCGCTGGTCTGCGGACTGCCTCTAGAAATTGTTTTCCTCCTTCCATCTGAACCCATTTGCGGCTAGCCCAAAACACGGCTGATTCTGCCTCTGTGGCCCTCTATTATCCCATCCTCCTAGAGCATTGACATCTCCTGATTCCTCGAAAAGTGTGGGACATGCATCGGTTTTGTGCTCAGTGGATGTGCAGAACTCACACGTCTTTGGCGCAGCTGGTTGCGCTCCCTGCGCATGCATCAACTTCTGCAGCATGGCCTTCATTTCCTTTATCTCAGCGCTTGTTTCTACCTGATGCACAGAACGAGCACGACTATTTTCAAGTGTTAGCTGATGTCTTACCTGCCCAGCAGAGTCTTCTATCAGCTGCCACGCGTCCTCTGGGTACATGTTGCAAATGTCGCCTCCTGCGCATGCATTCAATAATCTCAGCTCCATGGGTAGCAATCCATTCAGGAAATTCTCTATCAGCACATTTTGAGGTAGGCCGTGATTGTAGCAGTTGGCCTCCAGCTCCCTGAAACGCTCGTAATACTCCGATAGTGACTCTCCTGCGTCCTGCCTAGGTGCGGCCAGCTCCCTCCTGAGTAGCGCGATCTTTGCTGCGGGATAGAACTTGTCCAAGAACTTCTTCTGCAGCTGCTCCCATGTGTGAATTGATCCTGCTGGTAAGCTCATCAGCCAATGCCTGGCCGTGTCACACAGTGAAAATGGGAATGCTTTCATCTTCAGCGCTTCGTCACTCTCCCCTTCGGCCTTCATGTTCTCGCAAATGACTAGGAATTCTCGCACAAGTTTGACTGGGTTCTCATTGTTCATCTCGAGGAACTTGGGCATGTGATGAATGAGCGAGCTCCTTAGTTCAAAATGACCGTCTGGTGGAAGCACTATGCACCATGGCTAGTTTTGTCAAAATGACCGTGATTGGGGCTGACATCTCGCGCACTGTTCTGCGTCGCGCAACTTGTCGCGCGGGCGGCGCATTATACATTTCAGCTGCCATCCTTGCTTCAACATCGCGTTGCACTTCCTCTCTGAACAGGGCTGTGCGGTTATGTGCCCTCGCATCCTCTGGGGTTCTGTCCCCTAAGTTATCTCAAACGACACTGTTATCCTCCATGACATGTTCTAAATCTCAAAGAAAACGGAATTAAAAGAAAACTAAGCTGTTGCGTCTGTCAGTGCGCAACTAGAATCTGCGCAGCGCAACTGTTTCAAGGTTGCGCAAGCTGATGTTGATTGCGCGCTGTCAGAAACAACAACGAGAATAAAGCAAACAGAAATAACTTAAGCTAATTAAAGCTTATTTGTGTTGCTCCCCGGCAACGGCGCCAAAATTTGATAGCACGCGTCGTTGTGCGCGTCAAATTAATTCCTTCCTTCTCCACTTAGTATAGCGGCTAAGTCAGGGTCGAATCCACAGGGAGCAAGTAGATTAGCTTTAACTAGTAACCTGCACTTATGAAAGTTGGGGTGTGAGTGATTGGGTTGCGCAAGTGCGCGAATGAACAATAGTTAACGCAGGAATTGCACTAGACGTGCGCAGGCAGTAGAGATTAAGTACTATGACTATGAAAAGTATCGGCGCAGACAATCCTCTATGAATATATTCCTTATCATCGACTCTAAACGTCTATAGTTTGATTTACTGAAGTTAGTGTCCAATCAAGGCTTCCTAACATTTGCGCATGTTCCGATCAAAGTTCATGAGCTATTAATTCTTAAGACTAGTCTAAGCAGCTACGAATCCTGTCACAGTAGCAACTGATTATCCTAGCGCGTTACTCCTAGTTGTCACCGTCAAGCTATTCAACTAGTTTAACATATAACAAACAAGTAACAAGAGTAAGATTGCGGTTCAAGGCTTCCCCTACTCATGCAACTAGCTGTCAACCGTGTGCACAGAATTAATACAAGCAAACAAACTATGCATTAAACACAAGTCTCAAAGGAAATACTCATAAAATCATGCCCAACCGATGCAAAGCGTTTAGCTAGACATGCTACTAGTAAACATCATAGAAACAGTAAATAATATCTAAAGTATCCAAGAAAATGGTAACAAGCAGGTGCATGCAAGTTGCAGTATCTCCGCTGGCGCAGTCGGCTAGCGCAGGTCCTCTCAGTAGGCTCGTGTGTTTTTTTGTTCTGCCGCTCTCTCGTGTGCTGTGGTCCTCTCTTGGTGCTATTGATGCTCTCCCAAACCCTAGCCTTCCTTTCTTTATATACTGCTCATGAGGCCCAACCTTGGCAACTTCCAAATCTGATGGTGTCAAGATTTGGAAACACCACTATTCTGCGCATGGCGCACGGCACATATTGGTTAGCGCAATCGGTCTGCGCACCGTAGTCGACTCTGCCACTTCCTACCCTGTTTGCGCTGCTAGCTCCGCAAGCCGTGTGATGCGCTCCTTAAACGCTGCCTGTTAGCGCGTATCTGACTTAGGCCCTCGTTTCGCCCTGAAATACAAAAACACTGGAAACCAGTAATCTTGTACACAAAATAATGCAAACAAGCATAGGGTTAGGATCTAAATAGTGTGTATAAATAGGCCACCATCAGGGTGGAGATTTGGAGATTCTATCCCCCCCTCTCCTCAGCCTGCGTGGGCCACCTTCAGGTTCCCCCAGCGAGCCGCGCCAGCCAGCCAGCCCTCCTACCCAGTCCCCGGTCCATACAGCAGCGCCAGCCCAGCAGCAAAACCCAAACCAGCAGCAGAACCCACCCCAGCAGTAGACCCAGTACCAGCACCTGCAGCACCCCCTGCACAGCCTTCTGTTCAGAGGTCCCCTGAAGCCGATCCCATCATAAGTTCCAGCTCAGATTCACTATGGGATCCTATCTCAGAGGACGACCTCGTGGCTCAGCCCGCCGCCATTTTTGTAGTGCCGCCAACCTCCAGCACCGAGTATGTGACTGATTCTTCAGATGAGGAGGCGCACGGATCAGCAGCTGAGTCCAGCTCCGAGGATATCTAGAGCTGCAGTGAGGGCGCGCATTTCTTTCGGGTGGTTTCCTATTTTTCTATCTTTTTGAACCAATTGTTGCTATATTTTGCTGAATATTGTGCTGAATATTTTGTGACCCCCTTGTTATATTGTGCTGCGCTGACCATATATTTTTTCTTTCTTATGTTCTTTGTTTTGCTTGCATGTGTGTGCTCTCCGTGCGCTTGAGCATGAGTCGTGGGGACACGTCTCTGTTTAAGTGTAGGGGGGGAGCGTTACATTTACATTTCACATTTTTTTGAGCTTTGTAGTGTAGCTTAGTTTAGTTGAAGAAAATAGTAGCAGTGGTGCGCTTGAGCGTTACATTTACATTTCACGTTTTTTTGAGCTTTGTAGTGTAGCTTAGTTTAGCTGAAGAAAATAGTAGCAGTGGTGCGCTTGTGTGCGGGTTGCGCACACTGTTCAGCTTGTATTGCGCTATTCATATTGCATGCGCTGCTATCAACTGTTTTAGTATATTGTTTTCGTTTTTTCTGCTCCTGTTAGTTGGGATATACAGGGGATGTGGAGTTGACAGAAACGCTCTAGAAAGGCGGTTAGTCGTTTGAGCTTCGAAGGTGCTGTATATGGTCCAGAGCGCTAGTGGAGGCAGATGCCGAAGGCGAATACCCAAAGCGTGGCGAGGTGGGAAAACAGACCAGCTTTCCTCTGGTAGTTGAGCGAGGGAAGGCGGGCGCGAGTGTAAACGCGTGCGCTGACCTGCGCAAATAGACAAAGGAGGGAGAGAGGAGCGTTGTTCCATAGCTGCTATCCGGAGGCCGAGACTGGAACCGTTCTGGGAACATAGGAACCATAGATAAAGCTGTACAAAGAGGAAAAAACACCAGCAGATGATATGCGCTACAAAAGAATCAGCATGCGCACAAATACATACCAGCGTGCGCAAATTCACAAGAAATCATCAGAAAAGCTTGAGTTCCCAGGAAGTGCGCGGAAGAATCACGCACCGGAAGAAGCTTGCGCTGTTAGCCATATACCCGTCCTCGGAGTAAAAGCTGACAACCCGGAGCCTATGAAGAGCTATCTCCCATCCATCCGAAACGATCTTCATCCCAGCTGAGAGGTAACGAATTTCGAAAATTATTATATTAAACTGTTGAAGGCATATGCGCGCAGGTGATAGAGCAGCGCAAGGTGAATGGTAGTGCGGATCGCGCCAGAGTGCAAGACTGTGCGCTAGACTCCAGAGCGGTAATGGTATCTGTGCTTGAGTGCTTGTTCGGGACGAACAAGGGGCAAGTGTGGGGGGTTTGATAGAGCCTACTTATACACAGTATTTAGATCCTAACACTATGCTTGTTTGCATTATTTTGTGTACAAGATTACTGGTTTCCGGTGTTTTTGTATTTCAGGGCGAAACGAGGGCCTAAGTCGGATACGCGCTAATAGGCAGCGTTTAAGGAGCGCAACACACAGCCTGCGGAGCTAGCAGCGCAAATAGGATATGAAGTGGCAGAGTCGACTACGGTGCGCAGACCGATTGTGCTAACCAGTGTGTGGAGTGCGCCATGCGCAGAATATTGGTGTTTCCAAATCTTGACACCACCAGATTTGGAAGTTGCCAAGGCTGGGCCTCATGAGCAGTATATAAAGAGAGGAAGGCTAGGGTTTGGACACACAAGAGGACGATCATAGAGGACCACAGCACACAAGGGAGCGGCAGAACAGAAAAACACACGAGCTACTGAGAGGACCTGCGCTAGCCGACTACGCCAGCCGAGATACTGCAACCTACACGCACCTGCTTGTTACTGTTTTCTTGGATACTTTAGCTATTATTTACTGTTTCTATGATGTTTACTACTAGCATGTCTAGCTAAACGCTTTGTATCGGGTGGGCATGATTCTATGAGTATTTCCTTTGAGACTTGTGCTTAATGCATAGTTTGTTTGCTTGTATTAATTCTGTGCACACGGTTGACAGCTAGTTGCATGAGTAGGGGAAGCCTTGAACCGCAATCTTACTCTTGCTACTTGTTTGTTATATGTTAAACTAGTTGATAGCTTGACGGTGACAACTAGGAGTAACGCGCTAGGATAATCAGTTGCTACTGTGACAGGATTCGTAGCTGCTTAGACTAGTCTTCAGAATTAATAGCTCATGAACTTTGATCGGAACATGCGCACATGTTAGGAAGCCTTGATCGGACACTAACATCAGTAAACCGAACTATAGACGTTTAGAGTCGATGATAAGGAATATATTCATAGAGGATTGTCTGCGCCGATACTTTTCACAGTCATAGTACTTATTCTCTACTGCCTGCGCACGTCTAGTGTAATTCCCCTACTCACACCCCAACTTTTGTAAGTGTAGGTTACTAGTTAGAGCTAATCTACTTGCTCCCTGTGGAATCGACCCTGACTTAGCCGCTATACTAAGTGGAGAAGGAATGAATTAATTTGACGCGCACAACGACGCGTGCCATCAGCAGCGCTCGTGGAATCCTTCGAACGGCTCAGCGGAAGGCTTTGGAGCGACGCGGACAATTTGTGCATCAGCTGTGTGCTACAGCAGATGCTATAGCAACCCTGCAGAGTCTGAGTATAATTTACAATAGGCTGGGAGTTTGTATTCCTGGAGCACGGAGCTATACTAGAAGTTCAACGCCCATTAGGAGTTTGTATTCAACGGACCGTCTTGAAGAGCAGTGTTCTGTGGGAGCTTCTAAATATTCAATAAAGAATATCCCAATGAAGATTCCCATGCCCAGGTAAAGATTTGTTTGTGGGAGATTTGAATTTCGAAATCAAATCTAATCTCCTACAAACTAGAAGATAATGTTCCTTTAGATAACTTACAAAAAGCGGAAAGCGGTAACCTGTGCAAGGCTAGGCGAGTATTTAAAGGAGGCCCAGCAGAGTGTCCTGATCATCGAAGCTGAGAATATACAGAGAGAGCATAGGCAGAATACCAGTGAGTGGAATTCAAGTGCGAGAAGAGCTTCGACCATCACCGAGAGCACCTCATGCGCGTGGAGCTGTGTGATTGAACCGAGGGTGATCGAGACTTGTAGAGTCTGATCACTGCTTGATCTGGGAGGCCAATTCAGAGCATCGAAGTGCGTGTTGGTAGATCAAGGAAGGCTGTGGAGAAATTGTCGAGTGAAGGTACTCAAACAATTGGCTGAAGACTGTGTCTTGCTAGTGACAGGAGGTCACTGAGTGAGGGGGAGTATTCCAGAGTTTGCAGCGCTCGTGGAATTATTCGATCGGCTCAGCTGAAGGCTTGGAGCGACGCGGACAAATTGTGCATCAGCTGTGTGCTACAGCAAGTGCTATAGCAGTCCTGCAGAGACTGAATGTCAATTAGAATAGGCTGGGATTGGTCGAGTCAGTAGCTGTTCTAGTTTAATACCAATGTAGGTAGTTGTGACACAAGTCAGAGTCTGCTCTGATTGTGGTCGAAGTTCTAGCTAAGGTTGAGTAGCATAGGTTGCGTATTGACGAACCGTGTTGTACGAGACAACCTTGAGCTTAGTGGATTAAAGGACTGAGTTCAGTCCTTCCTAGAGGTAGGCACTTCGCCGAACTGGGTGAACAAACCAATGTCTCTTGTTCTATCTTGCTGCATCAGATTTGGGTGTTCAAGAGTCTGCTGTAACAACTGCTTGTACACAAATCTGCATGTTAGAGACGCTGTTGAAATTTCAATTTGGTATCAGAGAAGGAACTCAACATACAGAGTAGAGATCCTGAGCGTCTAAACAAGGTACAATGAAGGAAGGACAGAGCACGAGCCGTCCACCGTTGTTGGAAGAAAGCAACTATGGCTATTGGAAGGCTAGGATGAAGGCATTCCACAAAGCCTTAGATTAGAGAACCTGGAGAGCAGTTGTGGTTGAATGGTCTCGTCCCATTACCGGATGAAAGGGGAATTACTAGGGTGAAGCCTGAAGAACAATAGACTGATGAAAAGGGAACTGCAGCATTCGTTAATTCAAAGGCACTGAATGCTATTTTTGTTGCAGTTGATGCTAACAATTTCAGGTTGATCTCTAACTGCGACATTGCCAAACAAGCCTGGGAGATCTTGCAAATTGCCCATGAAGGAACCGACAAAGTGAGGATGCCCAGATTACAGATCATAACTTCTCAGTTTGAGAATCTGAAGATGCAATAAGAGGAGATGATTGCTGAGTTCAATGCCAAGCTGTGTGACCTGTCAAACAAAGCTCATGCTCTTAGAGAACCTTTTCCTGAGGAGAAGCTAATTAGGAATGTTCTCAGATCCTTACCCACCAGATTTGACATGAAGGTAACAGCTATTGAAGAAGCTAAGAATGTTAGACATATGAGGCTGGAGGAGTTGATCAGATCCCTCAAACAATTTCAAATGAAGCTGGTCAAAGAAGAGCCCTCCTTTAAAGACAAGAATGTAGGACTGAAAGCTGAAACAGAAGAAAAGAAGTCTGTACCTGATGATCAACTGTGTCTGCTAGTTAAAAATCTCAGGAAGCTCTTGAGGAATATGGAAACAAAATCTGGGCGAGGCTCATCCTCTCGAAGGCAACCCAGAAGAGGTGAAGGAAATCAGAGGCGGGGAAAGGAGCCTGCTCAGAATGAAGATGAGAAGAAAGAAAAGAGAAAGGGGGTTCAGTGCTGGAACTATGAAGGATATGGACACCTTGAGGCTGAATGCCCGAGCAAACCCCTCAAAAACTCTGAGAAAAAGGATAACCAATCTCTGACTGCTAAGTGGAGTGATTCTGAGGAAAGTGAAGAAGAAAACTTTGTTGTGCTAACTAGTGTGTCCGATTATGACTGCAAAGAGTTATTAAATAAAGAACTCTACTATGGGATTGAGGTGTCAGATAGTGAAGACGAGGATGACTCAACCGACAAACTGATAGATAAACTGGGAGATATTCTAAAACAATGTGAGGAAGCTCTGCAAGTGAATCGAACATTGAGTGACATAATCAATCAACTTGAAGAAGAGCGGGAAGACTTACTTAAGAAAATATCTTTACCCAGTAGACAAGTCATCTTGCTAAAGAGAGGAAATTCAGGTAGCAAAAGCACTGATACCAGTGCCCCTCTAGCGTCAGTAAAGGCAGCCGAAACTCAGAAAAACATTTTGGATGAAATTCTCTCATATCAATGGTTTGGAAGAGAAAGAATGGGGCTTGGAGGTGAAGAAAGTATTGAAGAAACAGTCTTTGTAAAAGCCTCTGATAAAGTGATCGATAACAATGATAAATCAGTTTCTTGCCCAAATCCTGCAGAAGAAGACAAAGTCAGATATCTGAACAAGAGGCCGCTACAGCAACCGCTGTATCATCCCTCTATAGCAAAACGAGAGTCATAATCGAAGGCGATTACACACGCATATCTGTGGTCAAGAGAAATGGAGTCAAAGGAAACTTCCGAGTTTGAGGAAACAGCAGACATTCCAAAAAGCTACCAAAGTTGGAAAGAAGGGGAGGAAACCAAAGAACAACACATGATGTGATAAACTCTTCAGCTCGGCTAAACCAGTGAGTATTCATCAACTGTCAGAACCTCAATGGAGTGTCACAAAAGTGGATGAATCAGCGCACTGGAATGGAACAAAAAGGGAGACACGGAAAACGCAGGTGTAAAGACCTAAATATGACCAACAGAAAGACAGGAGATATGAATGTGAGAAGCAGTGGAAACGGAAACCAACCCAAGTATGGGTGAAAAGACAATCATCTGAGCCCCATGAGGATTCTCCCCACAAAGAAGATAGCTCGAGCGAATAACGGAACCAGCCCCTAGCTGCTATAGCAACCTGGCCCTGAAAAGCTTATTCAAATCTTTTGGTTGCTAAAAATAGAGAAAGTCACGTGCTGAGCACGTGCATTAAAAAGGAGAGAAAAGCAACAGGTAAATCAAATTCTTGGGCACAATCGTTTGAAGCTTCTCCCCAAAATCGGTTGCTGATCAATCCTCTCCCGTGTCCGTTCTTCTGCAAACCCCCAACAATGGTGAAAACTCGCGGTCTGAAGAGGAACCTTGCAGCAGCTCGTCAAGGCAGCACCGTAAAGCAGCGTAAGCCGCGGAGTGAAGCTAGTGCTCAACGGCTAGACCTGGTGGTCTGGGAGCCAGCGCCTCTCCCCGTGTCGCAGAATGTTCCTCCTCCCCAAGAAGAACCCTCGAAGAAGAAAAGAAGGCTGGCCCATGACAGGAAGTCTGAGACCAGCTCAGCAGTG
Source organism: Umbilicus rupestris (assembly GCA_963678935.1). NCBI lineage: Eukaryota > Viridiplantae > Streptophyta > Magnoliopsida > Saxifragales > Crassulaceae > Umbilicus > Umbilicus rupestris. Next base: position 9,567,974 of record OY787618.1, read on the forward strand.
GTTTTCAAAGAAGCCGTTCATGAAGAAGGCTCAAGGAAAGAGCAAGCTATAGAAGTGGCTGTAGCTGCTGAAAATGGTGAAAAGCCCTGCAGAACCCTGGTCACGACCCCCGGCACAGAAGGAAAGGGTGTGGAGGTAGAAGCTGAACTCCCCGAACAAGAAGCTGCTGCAACACCTCTTCCTTCATCAGCTAACAAAGGGAAAGCTCCAATCATTATCCCTGACTCAAGCAGCGAAGAAAAGGAGGAGTCCAGTGAAGGGGATGTCACTGGTGAACCCTCTGAGAGAAGACTTGTTCTGGCTGACAATGATGCAGCCACTGTAGGAGGAGTGTTGTTCAGAAACAAGATTGTTTCTCAATCATGGTGCATTGTGGAGAGGAAGCATATTGTTCCAGAGAAGAGACTGGACCTTGATAAATACAAGTCTGCAGCAATCATCCAGATCCTAACTGAGGTAAATCTGCTAAGGTCCCTGACTTACCCTTCCAGATACCATGGAAGAGAAGTTTGGTGTTGAAGAAGGGGGTTCGTATGGGACGAGTTGGGTACGGGGTAAGAAGGTAGTAATTACTCCTGAGAAGATTGATGCCTTTCTAGGAATAGACAGTGATGCTAGGGAGCCATCTAGTGTGAATAGGGAGCTTCTGGCCAAGGTTCTCACTGGAGGAGTTTGTCTTTCTTGGGGAGGACCAAATCTTAGTGCTGCTGAACTCACATCTAAAAATGCTCTGTTGTACAATCTGGGCATAAGAAACTGGATTCCCAGCTCTCATAGGGGAAAGGTTAGCAGACCCTTTGCCAACCTCCTTTACTCCATTGGGAAACGAAGACAAGTCAGCTTGGGAAGCGTGATGTTCCCCCTAGATAGCTGCTCATGCTGGCAGTACTTTCTCGAGCAAACCTATTATGCTGCCGTCCCTCATATATGGGATGTTGGTCTCTCGGCATCCGGAGTTGGGAGAGATTTCTGATGGAATGTCTGAAGAACTACAAGTCTTTCTTGTTGATCACAAGTTATTCAAAGGAAGACATGCGGTTGACATTGCTCAAGAAGACCCGCTTCTGGTTGCCCCTTCTGATCCATCCTCTCATGAGGAAGCTCATCCCCCTGCTCCAGCAATCCAAGCAGCTCTCTATGCAAGGATCGTGAGCCCCCTGAAGTCAGAACACATGCTAGACTCTAAAGCCAAAAGAAGGGATGCCAGACGTGCCCAAATCAGAAGCCTGCTCAAGGACTTAGAATATCCGGAGGAATAAGAGCTGCTCAAGGGACGTAAGCATTTGTGTCAAAAAGGGGGAGAGTAAATGAAGGCCAGCCAGTCCAGATGAACTCTCCAGCCACTCCAGATGAACTCTCTTGTATTTATTGAAGCCCTGCATGGCTATGCTAAAACCAAGGCCAAGTGTGGCCACAACTTTTACTCTGAAACTGTTGTTAAGTAGTTTTAATAATTGTTTTCCGTGAAAGACTTCATCTATGGCCAAGGGGTTTTGTCAAAATGCCAAGGGGGAGATTGATGATGCTGTGTGGTAGTCTTTGACAAAACCGGCTCACGCGAACAAGCTCCTGTTGTACCAGTTCCTGGAGCACGGAGCTATAGCAGAAGTTCAGCGCCCATTCGGAGTTTGCATTCAACGGACCGTCTTGAAGAGCAGTGTTCTGCGGGAGCTTCTAAATATTCAATAAAGAATATCCCACTAAAGATTCCCGTGCCCAGGTAAAGATTTGTTTGTGGGAGATTTGATTTTCGAAACCTAATTTAATCTCCTACAAACTAGGAGATAATGTTCCTTTAGGGAACTTCCAAAAAGCGGAAAGCGAAAATCTGTGCAAGGCTGGGCGAGTATTTAAAAGAGGCCGAGCAGAGCGTCATGATCATCGAAGCTGATAGAATATACAGAGAGTGCATACGCAGAATACCAGTGAGTGGAATTCAAGTGCGAGAAGAGCTTCGACCATCACTGAGAGCACCGCAGGAGCGTGGAGGTGTGTGATTGAATCGAGGGTGATCGAGACTTGCAGAGTCTGATCACTGCTTGATCTGGGAAGCCAATTCAGAGCATCGAAGTGCTTGTTGGTAGATCAAGGAAGGCTGTGGAGAAATTGTCGAGTGAAGGTACTCGGACAATTTGCTGAAGGCTGTGTCTTGCTAGTGACAGGAGGTCACTGAGTGAGGTGCAGCGCTCGTGGAATTGTTCGATCGGCTCAGCTGAAGGCTTGGAGCGACGCGGACAAATTGTGCATCAGCTGTGTGCTACAGCAGGTGCTATAGCAGACCTGCAGAGACTGCGTGTTAATTAGAATAAGCTGGGATTGGTCGAGTGAGTAGCTGTTCTAGTTTAATACCAGAGTAGGTAGTTGGGACACAAGTGAGAGCCTGTTCTGATTGTGGTCGAAGTCCTAGCTAAGGTTGAGTAGCATAGGTTGCGTGTTGATGAACCGTGTTGTACGAGAGAACCTTGAGCTTAGTGGATTAAAGGGCTGAGTTTAGTCCTTCCCAGAGGTAGGCACTTGGCCGAACTGGGTGAACAAACCATTATCCCTTATTCTATCTTACTGGATCAGATTTGGGTGTTCAAGAGTGTTCTGTAGCAACTGCTTGTACACAAATCTGCATATCAGAGACGCTGCGGAAAGTTCATTGTCAATTGAATGCCATTTGCATTATTAGAAGCCAATAGAGAACTTTTGTTAAAGGTTTCGGAACTGGAAGATGAAAGAGATAACCTTCAAAGCATCATTATCTCTCTGACCAAGAAACAATCAAATGATGCAGAGACAGTTGGTATGATATGTGAGGAAAAAATCTCACCTGAAGCAAACAGAGGAGAGTCATCAATTCTGAATGAGATTCTAGCTTACCAAAGGTATGGAGGTGGGACTAAAGGTCTCAGATACACTGGTGATGAAGGAACAGGTATAACCACATTTGTCAAAGCCACAATGATCGATCAAAATACAAGTGTTCAGAAGGGTTCGTCATAGTTGATCCAGAGAGAGATGCTAAAGCATGCTCGAAAACACAGATCAAAGCAGAAGAGATGCTACGCTTGTGATCAAACTGGATATCTTCAGAGAAAGTGTTCAACATTGACCGTACACAGGGAGAATCGAAGAAGATCAAATGACCGACTAGTCAAAGCAAGAAATCCTCTGAGCACGTATGAATACTACAGTTCACGGATGTAGGCAAACCAAGGTTATCGTCTTTCAGTGTAGGAAACTTGTAGGAGTGCTGAAGAGGCATTGATTCAGAGAAGGGGGCATAGAAAGAAACAAGCCAAATGTCACTCTTTAACAGCCGCAAAAATCAGAAGTACATCTGAGAAGAACAAGTGTCAAGTGCTGGTGGAGGTGAAAAGGTACAAGTGTCAAAAACGCTGGGTTGAGAAACAGCCAGCAAGTATCCCCACTGAAGCAGGAACTGAGGAACGGAAGCTTACAACAAAAGTTATTTTGTTTCCAGAAAAGATAGTTGAACAGAGTGCTGAAGCTACATCTGGTGACTCGGAGCTGTAACTTTTTGAACGTTGTCTTCAGAAAGAATGGCCACTCAGGAGACGACACGTGTCCGACACGTATTAGACGATACTGTAACCAGAACAAGTTACCACCAGTAGTGGAGAGGCAGTGGCCGAGGAGGAGGAGCAGCATCTCCCCAAGGAACCCGTGAGCAAATGGAAAGAGCCAGTGGTCATCAAGTAATGAAGAAACTGCCGAAGCAGAATTTACAGATTCTGGGGATTTCAGATTAGCTCCTGGAACCCGATCAGAGCCATCCACCAGAAAAGCTGTACCCAGTCCAACAATACCAGCTGTGATGGGACGTCATCAGCAAGGAGTGTGGTTCGTATCTAAGAAGGCTGCCGGGTCCTCGAAGCTGATCAACCGTAGGACAATTGTCTCAGAAAAGTTACTGGAGACTGACCGGATTCTGGTGTCAGAGGTGATATCTCTACTCAGAGATGTAAATCTGCTAGCTCCCTGACTTTTGTTAAACGCTACAACTTGCATTTGGTTAAGGAGTTCTTAGCAAATACTGATAGAGACTTTGAAGTAGTAAAAAATCTTCTAAATGGGTCAAGTTTTGTTAAGCGATTGAGGGTGGTGATTACCCCGGCTGTGATAAATAAATTTTTTGGCATTGATGAGAATGCAAGCCCACCGACAGAGGTGAGCACTGTAGGCTAGCTATTGTCCTTACTGGGGGTTTATGCAAAGGCCGGTCTCATTTAAGTTAGGAGCTGCTGATTTAACAACTAAATATGCTATTGATCGCGCGTCGTTGTACGTGTCAAATTAATCCTTCCTTCTCCACTTAGTATAGTGGCTAAGTCAGGGTCGATCCCACAAGGAGCAAGCAGACTCGTTTTAGCTAGCAACCTACAACTTACGAAATCGGGGTTGTGAGTGATTGGGTTGCGGAGGTGCGCGAATGAACAGTGGTGAAAGCAGAGTTGCACAATACGTGCGCAGGCAGTAGATTTTAAGTACTATGACTATGAAGAGTATCGGTACAGACAATCCTCTATGAATGTATCCCTTATCATCGACTCTAAACATCTATGGTGCAGTTCTACTTAAGTTAGTGTTCCGGAGGTGCGCGCATGTTCCGATCAAAGTTCATGAGCTATTAATTCCTGAAACTAGTCTAAACAGCCCCCGAATCCTATCACAGTAGCAGCTGAGTATACTAGTGTGTTACTCCTAGTTGTCACCGTCAAGCTATCAACTAGTTTAACATACAATAGCTAGCAATTAGAATAAGATTGCGGTTCAAGGCTTCCCTTATTCGCACAACTAATTATCACCCATATGCATTGAATTAATATAAGTAGATGTACCAAGCATTAAGAACAAGTCTCAAAGGAAATTGAAATTCACAGCGTCTCAGTTAGGCAGATTTGTGAACAAGCAGTTGCTGCAGCACACTCTTGTTCACTCGGAAATTGTCTCCGCAAACAATGAACAAGACAGAAATTTGTTCACCCAGTTCGGCCAACTGCCTACGTCTGGGGAGGACTATTCTCCAGTCCTCAATCCACTAAACACGAAGGTCTCCAAGTACACTCGGTTACAACTCCACGCAACCTATGGTACTCAACCTTGTGTGGATCACTTGACACAATCAGAACAGGCTCTGACTTGTGTCTGCACACCCTCTACAAATGTCAATCTAGAATAGCTACAGACTTCTCAAGACTCAGCCTATTCTAAACTACACTCACTCAGTAGGGTTGCTGTAGCAACTGCTGTAACACACAGCTGAAGCACAATTTGTCCGCGTCGCTCCAAAGCCTTTCGCCGAGCCGATCGAACGATTCCACGAGCGCTGCACACTCTGGAATACTCCCCCTCACTCAGTGACCTCCTGCCACTAGCGAGAACCACCGCTTAGACACTCGACCGAGCCACACACCCGTCAGTTCTTCCGTAGCTCCCTTGATCAACCAACAAGCACCACTGCTCTGAAGTGGCTTCCAGATCAAGCTCGAATCAGACTATGCAAGTCTTGATCACCTTCTGCTTCTGTCACCACAGCTCTGCGCTCACGCTCTGCTCTCGGGTGATGATCGAAGAATTCGTCCGTCACACACCAAAATTGCTCTCTCTAAATTCTGTGTATGCACTCGTGTATCCCTCAGCTTCGATCAACCTCTCAGCTCTGAACTCCTCTCACTTAAATAGCAGCACCAACTTTAAGCAAGACCAGGTTTAAGCAATGTCCCAAAAAGAACAATTATCTCCTAAAATTTAGGAGATTAGATTTGATTTGATCCCCAAAACAAATCTCCTTCTCTAGCTAGGAAATCCCCACTGGAATATTCTTGGCAGCAACTTAGAAATTCTTCTGAGGCTCTCAACAGGGCTGCCAGGCCTTCTTGCCAAAGGCCCAGGTTGCTGCTGCTACTCGGACAGATGCTGCAGCAACTTGAACAAGCTCCTGCTATAGCATCCCCTGCTGTAGCTGCTCCTTGTTCACTTGTGCTGGAGTTGTTTGCTGCTGCTGGAATTTCCTAAATACATTAGGAAACAATCCCATCAATTTTAAAGAAGATCCTCCAAGATCTGTACAAGATCATATCTCCTAATTTGTAGGAGTTTTGATTTTCCAATCAAATCTTCACTCAACAAGTCTGCCCTTGTTCTTGAGAGACACTCCAGAAAATATTCTCCTGAATATTCAGCTCTTTCCGGAAGCCTTTCGGTCCACTGATTTGTTGTTTGAACGTAATCTCCGAGAAAGCTTTGAATTTCTGCTACAGCATTTTAGCTCCAGCATTTGCTGTAGCACTTGCAGCTTTTCTGCCTTGTATACATGCACTGGATTTCTGAAGGAGAGCTGATCTTCTGCTACTGAACTTCTGCTCCAGAGATTGCTATAGCACTTGCTTACTCCATTGCTTGAGTACTGAGATAGTCACTCTGACCAGATTGCACAAGCTGATGTCTTCATGATCTCTTCCAGATTTCTGAGCGCCCCAAGGCAACATTAGGTGGCACCTGGTGAAGACATTAAGCTCAGGCGCCACTTAATGTCTTCATCTGGAGCGCCACTTAATGTCTTCATCTGGAGCGCCACTTACTGAGTATGCTCACTCTGGAATGCTCTTCATCAGCTGTTTTCTTTCCATACTTGCTGTAGCAGGCTCTAGTGCACTTTGTAGGAGTTTGTCAATAATGCCACATACCTTAACAATCTCCCCCTTGGCATTTTTACAAAATCCAAGAACCCTTCTAATCTTAGGCAATCCTCCTCTCATCTAGACTCCTTTAGCAGCTTCCTCAGCTTCAATCTTCAGGGGATGTTGTAGCAACTTCTTGCGCTTGTTTTGTCAAGGATGCCATTACCTTAACAGAAATACTTCATAGAATCATGCCCAACCGATACAAGGTGTTTAGCTAGACATGCTAGAAACAAACATCATAGCAATAATAAATAAAACTAAAGCAGCAAGAGAAACGTAGCAGGTTGGCGCAATTGTGCGTTGCTGTTCTCGGCTGGCGCAGGTGGTTCGCGCAGAGTCTGGCTGAAGTAGCTCGTGTGTTTTTATGCTGAGTGTCCTTCTCTCTATCTGCTCTCTCTCTCTGTAACCCTAGCTTCCATCTTCTTATATAGTGGTCTTGAAGCCCAAGGAATGCTTAAATTTGGCTCGAGAGACTTTTAGCAACTTCCCAAATCTAGGAGATCAATATTTAGAAACTCTGCCATTCTGCGCACGCTGATTGCGCTACTCTCTTTGCGTAGTCGGTTTGCGCACTGCAGTCCGAAATAGCTATCTCCTTTTGCGCTGCCAGCTCCGCAGATCATGCATTGCGCTCTAAAAAATGTCCGTTAGCACACATCTGACTTATGCTCCTGTTTTATCCTGAAATACAAAAATACCGAAAACCAGTAATCTTGTACACAAAATATGCAAACAAGCACAGTGTTAAGATCTAAATAGCGCATATAACTAGGCTCTATCAGCTATCTTTTATGCATTTGCTATGACATATTGGATGCCCAGTTCTCACAAGGGAAAGGTGAGTCATGCAATGGGGCTGCTCCTATTCAGCAATGGGGAAAGGCAAAGGGTAAATTTAGGGCAGATCATTTTTTATCAGATCGTTGCTCACTTTAGAAAGCTGAAGTCCAATCTGTGTATTGGATTTCCTTCACTTATTTATGAGTTAATGATTAGCCAGCATACGGAGTTGGGAGCAGCACATGAGGGACTGTCAAGTGCTCCTCAATTGTTCACTCTAGACCACAAGGTCTTTAAGGGCCGACACATTGTGGACATTGAAGAAGGTGAGCCTGACATGGAGCCAGCTTGAGAAATACCAGAGACTGCTGAAGAAATATCTGTTGCTCCGGCCCCTGCAGTGGACTCATCTCTAAGGGCCAGGATGATCAGTCTGCTGAAATCCGAACATGCTCATCTGACAGAAGTGATCAAAAGAGCTCTATACGAAGATCCCAGATCAGCAGTGTCCTCCGTGACTTGGATTACCCAGCTGCCAACAGTGCCACCTCTGCTCAGCCCAACGAATGAATGAAGCCCTCAGCATTTGTGCCAAAAAGGGGGAGAGAAGTTGCAATAGTTTTAGACTCTGATGCTCATTAGACTCTCACTCTCACTTTGACCTGAGTTGACGTTATCTTTTTGATCCTGAACAGCTCGTAGAACTATTAGATCACTTTCAGTGTTTAGTATTCATTGAGGAACTCTAAACTCAAGTGTAATAGTTAGAAAAATTATCTAGCATAACTGGTAGTTGTTACAAAAGTTTTTGGATTAGTTGTCTAGCTGTAGTTGAGTTTTGGTTTTGTCAAAATTCCAAGGGGGAGATTGTTGAGGATATGACATCCTTGACAAAACTGCTCAAGAGATTGCTGAAGCACTCCCTGAAGATTGGTGGCTGGAGCACAATCTGAAGACTGATAAAACAACAACAACAAAGAGCTAGAGTCTGCTTTAGCAATCCCTGAAGATCTGAAGCTGAGACACTATTTGAAAAATGGGCAAGAGATAGCTATGAAGAGATTGAGTCTGCTTCAGCACTCTGTGATGATCCAGAGCTAGAGCAGAATAATGGCCTTGCACGGTGAGACTCCGGCTTGATCCTACTGGCATCGGGGAAGCTCAGAGAGGTATGCAGACATCATCAAGACCTCAGCAATTGCCAGTACGTGGTCTAAGAAGATACAGATCCAAGAGTCCAAATTTGGCAACGGAATCTTCAATAAACTTGCTAGAATCTAGGAGAAGATTCTGATAATGATCCTTAGCGTTTTTGGTGTGCTGGAAAGCTTAAAAAGGAAGGCGTGGATGCAGCACATAACACACACACGATCAGACAGAGCGACTCGAGAGCACATAGAGATCAACTTACGGTAGCAAGGTTTTGAACACTGAGTTTGATGATGCAGTATGGCAGGCTTTGACAAAACCAACACAAATGAACAAGCGGCTGAACAAGGTGTTCTATATTAGGAGCTAGTTCAGAAAGTTGTAGCATATGTTCGTCAGCAGCAGCCTGGATCTTCGCAAAAGGAGCTTGGTAGTGCATCCCTTAGCATCAAGGGAGTTCCTAAATTTTCAGAGAGAATATTCCAGTAGAGATTCCCAGATGGTAGAGCAGATTTGTTTGTAGAAGATTAGATTTGCAAATCAAATCTAATCTCCTACAAATTAGGAGATATTGTTGTTTGGAGGAAATTGCTAAAACTGTGAATGGTGGAACTGGGTGTTCCTATTTAAAGAAGCCTGCTCAAAGCGTCAAGTGCATCGAAGTGAAGAGAGAAAACACGAGAGCATACACAAAATTCCGAGAGGATAGAATTCAAGTGCGAGGATCTTCGATCATCACCGAGAGCAGAGCGTGAGCGTAGAGCTGAGGTGATTGAAGTAGAGTGTGATCAGGACTTGCAGAGTCTGATCATAGCTTGAGCTGGAAGCCAATTCAGAGCAGCAGTTGCTTGTTGGTTGATCAAGGGAGGAAGCGGAGGCATTGACGAGTGGAAGAACTCGGTCAAGTGACTGGACGGCAAAACTCACTAGTGGCTGGAGGTCACTGAGTGAGGGGGAGTGCTCCAGAGCGTGCAGTGCTCGTGGAGAGGTTCGATCGGCTCAGCAGAAGGCTTGGAGCGACGCAGACAGTTTAGGCACAGCTGTGTGCTACAGCAGGTGCTATAGCAACCTGCAGGTGACATTCAGTCAATTAGAATATGCTTAGTCTATGGGTCTGAGTTGTTGCTATTCTGAATTATTTCAAGTCTGTAGGTGTGCTATACACAAGTCAAAGCCTATCTGATTGTGTGACTAGTTTAGGTTAAGTAGCATAGGTTGTGTTGAGTCGAACCGTGTTGTACTGTGGACCTAAGAAACTAGTGGATTAAGGGTTGGAATTCAGCCCTTCTCAAACGTAGGCAGATTGGCTGAACTGGGTGAACAAACATTTGTTCCTTGCTGCATCAGATTTAGGTGTTCAAGATGTGCTATTGCAACTACTTGTTCACCATCTGCAACTCAGAGATGATGCGAATTTTAATTGGTATCAGAGCTGGAGCTCAACATACAGAGTCAAGATTCTGTGCACCTAGCTGAGAAGAGCAAGACAAAGAAGGAAGGACAAAGCATATGCCGCCCTCCGCTGCTAGAAGAAAGCAACTATGGCTACTGGAAGGCTAGAATGAAGGCATTTCTCAAGGCTATTGATGAGAAAGTGTGGAAAGCTGTGGTGACAGAGTGGGCTCCTCCCAAAACCACTGATGATAAAGGAGTCACTCGGATGAAACCTGAAGAGCAGTGGACTGCAGAAGAGGATGCTGCAGCAAATGGCAATTCAAAAGCCCTGAATGCAATCTTTGCTGCTGTGGATGCCAACAACTTTATATTATTCTCAAATTTTTGACATTGCAAAACAAGCTTAAGAGATCTTGGAAGTTGCTCATGAGGGGACTGACAAAATGATGATATCCAGAATGCAGATGATAACTTCACAGTTTAAGGTCTGAAAATGCAGAAGGAGGAAACCATCACAGAATTTAATACCAAGCTGTTTGACCTGTTAAATGAACCCCATGCTCTTGGAGTACCTATCCTTGAAGAAAAGCTAATTAGGAAGGTCCTCAGTTCATTGCCATCCAGATTTGACATGAAAGTGACAGCCATTGAAGAAGCTCAGAATGTCCTGGACATGAGGCTGGAAGAATTAATTGGATCTCTCAAGCAGTTTGAGATGAAGCTAGTCAAAGAAGATGCTCCCCCCAAAAGAAAAAATGTTGGGTTGAAAGCTGAAATAGAAGAGAAGAAGCCCTCAGCTGATGATCAACTGAGTTTACTGGTAAAAAATCTGGGGAAGTTCTTGAAAAACATGGAAAACTGTCCGGTCAGACCTCAACCTCTCGAAGACGATCCAGAAGAGGTGGAGGAAATCAGAGAAGAGCCAAAGAACCAGCCCAAGAGGAAGAAGAAAGAAGGAAAGGCATCCAGTGCTGGAATTGTGAGGGATATGGTCATTGAAAGCTGATTGTACCAGCAAACCAGTGTCAAACTCAGATCAGAAAAACAACAACTCTATGTCAGCAAACTGGAGTGAAGAGGATGATCTCAGTGGAGATGAATATCACATGGCCAGGTCCAGATGCATTCGAAAAGTGGTAAGAAAGAGGTACAGAAACGTGAACAAGGATCGGCTACAGCAACCTCTGCATCATCTCCACACTACTAGAAGAGAGACCTTTCACAGATATCAAAGGTGTTACAAATGTGGTCAGAGTGGACACATTAAGAGAAACTGTCCTTTCACCTTGACTCGTCAGAATCTCCGTAAGATCTCTCGTCAGCAGAGAAGATCCAAGATGATACACATTGCCCTGGTTAGCACAGCTGGAGCAACTCATAAAGAAAGCTGGTACTTTGACAGTGGATGCTCAGGGCACATGACTGGAGAAAGATCCTACCTCACGAATGTTAAGCCTTGCTCAGAGAAACATGTTAAGTTCGGAAATGGGCTGAAAGGTAGAATTCTGGGAAAGGGGACCCTGGCTGTCACATGACTACCTCCTCTGGAAAATGTCATTCTAGTGGAAGGATTAAAGACAAATCTCATAAGCATCAGCCAGCTCTGTGACGGGACTCATCAGGTAAAATTCACTCAAAAATCGTATCAAGTCTACAACAATCTAGGGGAGTGCATACTGCATATCAAAGTTGGTAAAGCTCAATCCTTATCAGCATGCTTGATGACCAGCACAGAAGAAATGAATCTGTGGCGCAGGAGGATGGGTCACATCAACCTAAGAACCCTGAAGAAGATTGGAGTAGAAGGGTTGGTCAGTGGCGTTTCAAAAATCAAAGGTGAAGTCAGATCTATTTGTAGAGAGTGTCAAATAAGAAAGCAGAAAAAAGCTTCTCACCCCAAAACAACCATCATCAACACTGTTAGACCTCTACAGCGGCTACACATGGACCTAATGGGACCAATGGAGGTAGAGAGTCTTGGAAGGAAGAGGTATGCTTTTGTGTGTGTGGATGATTATACAAGATTTACCTGGATTGATTTTATCAAGGAAAAATCAGACACAGAGGGAGCTATAGCAACCCTGATCTCTCGTCTTGAGCAACAGAAGAATCTCAGAACCTCATCTATAAGGAGTGATCATGGAAGAGAATTCGAGAATGAATCTGTTGACAAATTCTGCAATGACCGGGGGATTGCTCATCAATACTCCTCACCGATCACCCCTCAGCAAAATGGTGTTGTGGAGCGCAAGAATCGAACCATCCAAGAAATGGCCCGAGTTATGATTCATGCCAAAAATATTCCTCTGCGTTTTTGGGCTGAAGCAATAAATACTGCGTGCTACATCATTAACCGAGTCACCATTCGAAAAGGGACAAATCAAACATGCTATGAGCTATGGAGTCAGAAGAAGCCTACGGTGAAATACTTTCACATATTTTGAAGCGACTGCTACATCTTGAGAGATTGTGAATACTGAAGAAAGCTCGATCCCAAGAGTGACCGTGGAATATTCTTAGGTTATTCAGTCAACAGCCGTGCCTATCGTGTTTACAATGAAAGAACTGGTATAGTGATGGAATCCATCAACGTTGTCATCAATGACATGGAAGAAGAAATCTCCACAAGTTCTAAAGATGAAGACTCTGACTCAGAAGGAGACACAAGTAATCATGACAGAAGTAAATAAGAAGTGGTGCAAGAAAATGCTATAGTAGATACTGAAGCAGAAAGTCTTGATCAACAAACAGACAACTCAGTCACTGGGCAAGATGACAGAGAACCCCTCCCATCATCGAGACAACCTCCAAAGAAGATACAGAGAAATCATCCACTGGACAATGTAATTGGAAATCCTACAGAAGGGAGAAGAATCAGAAGCTCATCTCTCTTCAGCTCCTGTGACTCGATCTGCAGTTCTTGCTTCATATCTCTTACAGAGCCAAGAAACATCAAAGAAGCAATGAGTGATGAATATTGGCTGCTGGCTATGCAGGAAGAGTGGGCAGAGTTCAAAAGACATGATGTGTGGGACCCTGTGCCTAGACCTGAAGGGACAAACATCATAGGGACCAAGTGGATCATCAAAAACCAGTCAGATGAAAAAGGAAACATTACAAGGAACAAGGTCAGACTCGTTGCACAAGGGTACACTCAGATTGAGGGACTGGATTTTGAAGAAACATTCGCACCTGTTGCTCGATTGGAAGCCATCCGACTTCTCCTGGCTTTATCGTGTTTCTCGGCTTCAAACTCTACCAAATGGATGTCAAGAGTGCCTTCTTGAATGGGGATCTGTAAGAAGAAATATATGTGGCTCAACCAAAGGGATTTGAAGACCCTCATCATCCCCATCATGTTTACAAGCTGAAGAAAGCCTTGTACGGGCTTAAGCAAGCACCAAGAGCCTGGTATGAGTGTAACTATCTACCTGGAGAAACATGGCTATGAACGAGGAGGAACTGATAAAACTCTCTTTGTAAAAAGAACCAAGTCAGATCTCGTCATTGCTCAAATTTATGTGGATGACAGATTCGAAGCACTGAGATCCGCGTTGGGTCTCTGTGTCATGTCCTCCTGAGCTCTGATGCGTTTCCCCCTTGTCCATTTGTGTCAAAAAGGGGGAGAGTATGAAGGCCAGATGAACTGAAATCTCTAGACGTTTTTTTAAGCCCTGTGTGGCTGTGCTAAGGCCGAGTGTGGCCACATCTTACGTTTACTTTGAAACTATTTTCAAGTAGTTTAATATTTGTTTCTTCTTGGAAGACTTCATCTGTGGCCAAGGGTTTTGTCAAAATGCCAAGGGGGAGATTGATGATGCAGTATGGCAGGCTTTGACAAAACCAGCACAAATGAACAAGTGGCTGAACAAGGTGTGCTATAGCAGGAGCTAGTTCAGAAAGTTGTAGCATCTATCCGTCAGCATCAGCCTGGATCTTCGCAGAAGGAGCTTGGTAGTGCATCCCTTACCATCAAGGGAGTTCCTAAATTCTCAAAGAGAATATTCCAGTAGGGATTCCCAGATGGTGGAAAAGATTTGTTTGTAGAAGATTAGATTTGCAAATCAAATCAAATCTCCTACAAATTAAGAGATATTGTTGTTTGGAGGAAATTGCTAAAACTGTGAATGGTGGGACTGGGTGTTCCTATTTAAAGAAGGCTGCTCAGAGCGTCAAGTGCATCGAAGTGAAGAGAGAAAACACGAGAGCATACACAGAATTCCGAAAGGATAGAATTCAAGTGCCAGGATCTTCGATCATCACTGAGAGCAGAGCGTGAGCGCAGAGCTGAGGTGATTGAAGCAGGGTGTGATCAGGACTTGCAGAGTTTGATCATAGCTTGATCAGAAGCCAATTCAGAGTAGCAGTTGCTTGTTGGTTGATCAAGGGAGGCAGCGGAGGCATTGACGAGTGGAAGAACTCGATCAAGTGACTAGACGGCAAAACTCACTAGTGGCTGGAGGTCACTGAGTGAGGGGGAGTGCTCCAGAGAATTTAGGCACCAGCTGTGTGCTACAGAAGGTGCTATAGCAACCTGCAGGTGACATTGAGTCAATTAGAATAGGCTGAGTCTGTGGGACTGAGTTGTTGCTATTCTGAGTTATTTCAAAGTCTGTAGGTGTGTTATACACAAGTCAGAGCTTGTTCTGACTGTGTGATTAGTTTAGGTCAAGTAGCATAGGTTGCGTTGAGTCGAACCGTGTTGTACTGTGGACCTAAGAAACTAGTGGATTAAGGGTTGGAATTCAGCCCTTCTCAGACCTAAGAAACTGGGTGAACAAACCTTTGTTCCTTGCTGCATCAAATTTGGGTGTTCAAGAGTGTGCTGTAACAACTACTTGTTCACCATCTGCAACTCAGAGATGCTGCGAATTTCAAAGTTGAAGACGTGTGTAGTGGTGAGGGAATGAGAACTCGTAGTGTTTGATTCAGGATTGATCCGGAGTTCAACTGGAGCGCTGCTCGTTGAAGGGACAATCAGAGCTCGGTGATCAGCTGCGGACAGGCAATGTCACGGAGTGAGGAGCATTGATCGAAGCTACCCAATAGTGACGGAGTTAGTCATTGATTGAGGGGGAGCAGAGGCTGAGTTTGAAGAACTCAGAGTGTCCGACTACTTGGTGAGAGAGCTTGGATTGTCGTTGTCTGAAGATATAGAAACTCTAGTGAAGAGTGTGCTGAAGCAGCCGGTGTACCACACATTGTAATAGAATAGGCTAGGTCTGTGAGTTAGGTCCGTAGCTATTTGTTATTTGGAGTGTGTAGGTAGCACGAAGAGAGTCTATGTGATCAGACTACTAGCTAGTCTAGGGAGTTAGACTGAGCGGAAGATTTTGACCAGGGGAGAAGTAGAGGTGTGAGTCCATTGTACTTTGAACCACAAATAGTGAAGTCTTGTGGATCGGAGAGTGATCCTCCCCAGACGTAGGCAAGTTGTCGAACTGGGTGACCAAATAGTGTTTCTTTTTTATTCTGTCACTATAGTAATTCTGCAAAAAGATACAGAGAGTGCTGCAACAGAAGCTGTAACTCCAGAGGCTGGAACTCGACATCAGCAGCGTAGTAGAATTTCAGGTATAATGAGGCAGAAGAACTGAGATAGCCTTTCATACCACGCTGGATTTTAGTCCATAGAGAGCCTTATCGAGAATGTAGACATGGTTTGGATGAGAGGGGTCTTCAAAACCAGGTGTGTGACTTACATATACCTCCTCTTTTAGGGCGCCATTCAAGAAGGCTGTCTTTACGTCCATTTGCTGCAAGATGAAACCCCTATAAGTAGAATAGTCAATTAAAAGACGAATTGCTTCTAACCTGGTGACATGGGCAAATGTCTAGTCGTAGTCAATCCCCTCTTGCTGATTGTACCCTTTGACTACTATTCGTGCTTTTTTCGAACAACTGTCCCCTTGTCATCCACCTTGTTGTTGAACACCCATTTTTTCCTATGATGTTTCGATTTTTAGGTTTGGGAACAGTCTCCAGACCTTGCTATATTCAAACTGGTGTAGTTCCTCTTGCATGGCATTCACCCAGTCTGGATCCTTGAGAGCTTCAGCCATTGTTTTGGGTTCTGCATGTTGAGTATAGAGACTAATGTTGAGTCAAGCCCAAGCCCAATTGAAAAAAGGGTTTGCACATGTTTCTCTATATAAACATGTTCATCGTATTGTATCTCATCTCATTAAAAATAGTGAAACATATCCCTGGCTTGGTAGTGCCCCCAGACGTAGCCACATTCTTTGCCGAAACTGGGTATCAAATTCTTGTGTACTTTGTTTAATTTTTTGTTCATTACTACTTGTCGATCCTAACAACATGTATCTAGAGCCTGGGTTATAGCAGCAATAATGGATGGAAATCATCCCGTTGAGAAGTTCGATGGATCTGATTTTGGACCGATGTATGGTAAAGATTTGTTTCTATCAGCATTGGGGGAAAAACCGAAGGATATGAAGGATGAAAAGTGGAAATTGCTGGATAGAAAGGTGATGAGTGCGGCTCGTTTGTCGTTATCCAAAGAGGTTGCACACCATACACGCTATCGGGGTTGTATGAGAAGCCGTCTGCAGTGAACAAGGTCATTTGATTGAAGGTTATTCAATCTACAAATGACTAAAAAATACAATGGTGGCGACACATCTCAGTGAGTTCAACATATTTATTCCACAATTGAGCTCAGTGAATATTGACTTTGATGATGAGATACAGGTGCTGATTTTATTATCGTCATTGCCTTATAGTTAGAATGGGACAATTATAGCCGTTAGTGCTTCAGTAGGAAAGGCAAACTTAAATATAGATAAAGTTAGAGACTTGATTGTCAGTGAAGAGGTTCGCAGAAAGGAATCAGGTTTTAGTTTTGGGTTAGCTTTGAACGCTGGAAGGCAATCAGTGTCCAAATCGAGAGTACAACATGGCAGGTCGAAGTTCAGAGGGTGAGATAAATCAATGAGGGACAAGAGTAAGATCAGATGTTGGCAGTGTAATGAGTTTGGCCATTAAAGAAGAAATTGAAAGGCACCGTCCGCAAATATGACTACTGAAGATGTTGTATAAGCATTGACTTTGAGTGTGAGCAGTCCATTGCAGTCTTGGGTGTTAGACTCTGAAGCATCATTTCATTCGTGTAGTAGTGCTGAGTTGATCAGGTGTTGGCAGTGTAATGAGTTTGGCCATTAAAGAAGAAATTGAAAGGCACCGTCCGCAAATGTGACTACTGAAGATGTTGCAGAAGCATTGACTTTGAGTGTGAGCAGTCCATTGCAGTCTTGGGTGTTAGACTCTGAAGCATTGTTTCATTCATGTAGTAGTGCTGAGTTTATGCAACGATATGAATCTGGAGATTTCGGGAAGGTGTATCTTGCAAATGAAGAGCCATTAAATGTAGTAGGCATAGATGATGTTGTGATTAAAGCACTGAATGGTTCACTACTCAAATTAAAAGGTGTCAGACACATTCCGGGCTTCATCGGTTGGCCAGCTTGACGATGAAGGTTATGTTGTGACATTTGGCTTCAACAACTGGAAGATAACCAAATAGGCCATGTTATAGGTCGAGGGACTAAAGAAGGGAAGTTGTATGTGACTAGTAGTGTCCAAGAGAGCACTTTTGTTGCAAGGATGAAATGTGATGCAGATTGTGGCATTGACGCCTTGGTCATTAAAAAGGCATGAAATTGCTTTGCTCAAAGGGTCTACTATCTGGTCTTAAATCCGTTGAAGTCGGATTTTGTGAAGACTGTATATTTGGGAAGCAAAGGAGAGTCATTTTTTCAAAGGGTGGTAGAGCTATGAGGAAGCAGAAGCTTGAGCTAATACATACAGATTTATGGGGAACAGCACAAGTTTCATCACTTGGAGGAGCGTTGTATTATATGACTTTTATTGATGATGCCACAAGGAATGTACGGGTTTATTTTTTGAAACGTAAATCTGATGAGTTTGTTACTTTCAAGAAGTGGAAAGCCCTGGTAGAGACTGAGACGGATCTCAAGGTGAAGTGTCTAAGGTCTGACAATGGGGGAGAGTATGAATTGCATGACTTCAAAGAATATTGTGTTGTTAATGGGGTCCATATGGAAAAGACTTTTAAAGGAACTCCTCAACAGAATGGTGTGGCAAAGCGTATGAATAGGACTCTAAATGAACTTGATAGGAGTGTGAGACTTTCCAAAATATTTTAGGCAGAAGCAGCTAACACTACAGCTTTTCTGATTAACCGAGGGCCATCAAGTGTGTGGGATAATGGGATTCCATAAAAAGCTTAGAGTGTAAGGAGCTAAATCTATCTTCTGTGTATTTTTGGATGTCTGAAGCAAATTAGATGTGTAGGAATTGAGTTTGAGTTTGAGTCTTCCCTTATCCTTGGGAGGTATAGCACTACTAGTCACTCAGCCTAAGTGGTGGCAGAACTATTCTTCCACTGTGTGTCGCCCTGGGTTCAGAATGTTGTGTTCTCTGTGATGTGTTCCTTTGAGTCTGTTCCTCACTAGGTATTGGTGCTTCTGTTCCTTCCTCCGAAGGTAATCCATCCTTTGTTTCCTCGTTGGGCTCAGGAGCAATTTTCAGAGTTTATCTCCGTTGATGATGTTGAAATGGGCTCCACATCATGTTCAATCTGAGACATAATCTGAAGTTCTTCCTCCCTTAGTAGGGGTGAGGAGCCTGCAGAAGTTAGTTCAAAATTACATTGTTTAATAGCTCAATATGCTTTATGTTCTACCTCCACCGCAGATGGCACGCCTTGCCATAGACAAGTATGAATGGAGACCTCCCAATAGGCGTTTTGTAAGCCGTACGATATGCCCACAATGCCTCATCTAGTCGTGTGGACCATTCTTTTCTAGATGGCTTAACCATCTTATCCAATATTAACTTGATTTCTCGGTTAGATATCTCTACTTGTCCATTAGTCGTGGATCGTAAGCGGTAGAAACTCGATGATGTAGTTTAAAATGTTTGAACACTACAGCCACGGACTTGTTGCAGAAATGAGATCCTTGATGGCTTATCATGACCTTTGGAACTCCGTACCTACAAAAGATGTTAGTACGCAAGAAATCTACGACAGTTTTGCCATCATGCTTTCTAGTGGCCTTAACTTCTACCTATTTAGATACATAATCAACAGCAAGCAAGATGTAATGATACACATTAGAGGTAGGAAATGGTCCCATAAAGTTTATGCCCCAAATATCAATCACTTCATCAACATTTATAGGCATTTGTGTCATTTCATTCCTAGCAAATATACTCCCTACACGTTGGCATCTATCGCATTTCTTACAATGATTATATGCATCCTTGAACACATGAGGCCAAACGAATCCACTATCCAGAATTTTTCTAGCAGTCCTAGGAGGTCCAAAATTGCCTCCACAAGCATGCTCATGGAAGAAACTAAGCACAGAATGTATGTAATCATCAGAAACACATCTCCCAAGTATTTGATCGGCTCCAATTTTCCATAAGAAAGGATCATCCCAAATATAGTAACATGCATCATGCTTTAGTTTTATGCGTTGAGCTCTAGAGTAGAAATGTGGAAACGTACCTCCTACTAGGTAGTTCACTATGTGATCGTACCATGGTACTTTCACCTGCATGGCATAGAGATGTTCATTAGGGAACGTCTCTATGATGGCTTTGGTTCCTCCTTAGTGATAATTCTGTTGTGTTCTCAATTCCCTTCTTGTCTTTTATTTCCATATCGAACTCTTGGAGTAGTAAGATCCATCTTATTAAGCGCGGTTTAGACTCTTCGACATCAAGTACCTAATTGTTGCATGATCAGAATATACAATAACTTTAGAACCAAGCAAATAGGGACGAAACTTCTTTAATGCAAACATTACGGCTAAGAGCACTTTCTCCATAGTGGAGTAGTTCTTCTGAGCTAAGAGCATTGCATTGCATAAAAGATACTAGTCACCAACCTTTGAAAGTTTCAGATGCATTGCATAAACCAAATGACATGCGCCTAAATGCAAATGTACCAAAAGGACATGTAAAAGTAGTGTTCTCTTGATCTTCAGGAGCTATAGGGATTTGATTATATCCCGAGATACCATCAAGAAAGGAGAAAAAACGGCTTACATGCCAGTCTATCCAACATTTGATCAATGAAAAAAAGGGGTAAGTGATCCTTACGAGTGACTGCATTCAACTTCTTATAGTCGATACACATCCTCCATCCATTCTGAATCCTCTTTGTCACCATCTCTACGGCTTCATTTTTTTCCACTGTTATGCCGGTCTTTTTCGGAACCACGTGTACTGGACTCACACACTGACTATTTGAAATTGGATTGTTGAGGATATGCCATCCTTGACAAAACTGCTCAAGAGAATGCTGAAGCACTCCCTGAAGATCGACGGCTAGAGCACAATCTGAAGACTTACAAAACAACAACAACAACAAAGATCCAGAGTATGCCTCAGCAATTTCTAAAGATCTGAAGTTGAGACACTAATTGAAGAATGGGCAAGAGACAGGTATGAGGAGACAGAGTCTGCTTCAGCACTCTGTGATGTTCCAGAGCTAGAGCAGATTTCCGGCATTGCACGGTGCGGCTCCGGCTTGATCCAGCTGACATCGAGGAAGCTTAGCGAGGTATGCAGTTGTCATCAAGAGCTAAGCAGTCGCCAGCACATGCTCAAAAAGATAAAGATTCAAGGGGTTCAATTTTGGCAACGGAATCTTCAAGAACTTGCTAAAATCTAGGAGTAAGATTCTGATATTGATGTTTGTCACTTTATGGGGGTGCGTGTGCTTAAAGAGGTGTGCAGAGGGTAGCAGTAAAACACAATCGTAGAGAGAAAACATAGAGGGCAAGAGAAGAACACACGGAGAGATTAACTCACGGTAACAAGGATTTTATACACTAAGTTAAAGGCTTGTGTTGCGTAGAGGAATTAAAACTCGAGTTTGATTCTGGACTGGTTCCGAGTTCAACTGGAGCGCTGCTCGTTGGTGGAACAGTCAGGAGCTCGATGATCAGCCGTGGACAGGCGTTATCGCGGGCTAAGGAGCAGTGATCGAGGCTACTCAATATTGGCAGAGTGTCATTGACTGAGGAGGAGCCAAGGCTAAGTTTGAAGAACTTAGAGGGTCCGACTACTTGGCAGGAGAGCTTGGAGTGTCGTGGACAGAAGATACAGCAACTCTGGTGAAGAGTGTGCTTAAGCATTTTGTGAGCTATACATTGTAATAGAATAGGCTGAGTTTGAGAGGTAGAACTGTAGCTATTTATTACTGAGAGTGTGTAGGATGTACGAAGAGAGTCTGTGTGATCAGACTGCTTGCTAGTCTAGGAGATTAGACTGAGCTTTAGATTTCGTCTAGGTGAGAAATAGAGGTGTGAATCCTTGTACTTCAAACTGTGATAATGAAATCTTGAGGATCGGAGCATCCTCCCCAGACGTAGGGAAGTTGCCGAACTGGGTGAACAAATGTATGTTGTCTTTCGTATTCTTCAGTAGAGTAGTTCCGCAAAAAGATACCGAGAGTGCTTAAGCAGAAGCTATATCTCCACATCAGCAACGCAGCAGAAATTTCATGGATAAATGACGTTAGCATCTAACAGTTTCTGATTTTCCTTTCTTACCACTTCCATCAATATCGGGTTGAGTCGACGTTGCGGTTCTCTCGATGGTTTAGCTCCATCTTCCAGCAAGATTCTACGCATGCAAATTGTCGGACTAATCCCTCTAATGTCGCTAAGTGTCCATCCAAGTGCTTGCTGGCTGTCCTTTAAGACCTTGACCAAGTTGCGCTCTTGTTCCAGCTCCTGCCCCTTCCTCATAATCACTGATAATGTGTCGTCCTTTCCTAAGAAAGAGTACTTCAAGTGCTCCGGTAGTGGTTTTAACTCTATGACTGGGGCCTGCACAAAAGAGGACAGGGAGGTGTTAGTCTTATACAAATTGATTTCATTAACTTCATACCTGAGTGTTAGCGGGTGTGACTCTTCCGTTTGTTCAAGTGCTGTCTGAACTAACTCCCTAAGCTCGTAGGATTCATCCGACTTGAACACTGCTTTTTCCAGCGCAATCTCAAGTCCATCATCTGCATAGGACGGGTTCACCTCAGTGCTTCATTGCCTTGAAGATGTCAAACTCTACTATCTCGTCTTTGACTCGCACAATCAACATGCCCGTGTCGCAATCAATATTCATCCACAAGATCTTTAGAAAAGGACGTCCTAACAGTATTGGTGGGTTGCCGGCTAAGCCTCAACCATCCATTTCCAAGGCGTAGAAATGCGCTGGAAAGACGAGCTCTCCTACCTGCACAAGTACATCTTCGATAATACCCTCAAGTTGCTTACATGATCTATCTGCTTACTGAATAGTTAGTCCAGGAGGTTTCAAAGGTCCAATACGTAAGCATGAGTAAATTGAGTGTGGTAATACATTGATAGAAGCTTCTAAGTTCAGCATACAATTGTCCATGCGAATGCTAACAATTGTACAAGGAATGGAAAACACACCTGGGTCTCCCCATTTTCTAGGCAATGATCTTTGAATAACAGCGGCTATGTTCGCATTAAGGCTTACCTTTTTTAGTTGTGATGACCGACGACGGTTAGTGCACAATTCCTTGAGAAACTTCGCGTAGCTGGAATTTGTTTGATTGCCTTCAACAGTGAATGTTGATTTCTACCTTGCTGAATCAGATTTCGATGGTGTCTAGTTCAAAGGAGTTGCTAAGTCTTCGTTAGACTCGCCTTGATCTTCCGATGCTTTCTCCTTAGCGGCTTCTGGCCCCAGGATCACCTTTCCCTACCCTATGGTCTGTTGAGGTATGGCATCCTTGACAAAATAGCACAAGATTCTACTACAGCTCTCCCTGAAGATTTGAAGTTGGAGCACAATCTAGAGACAGACAAAAAAGCAACAAGTTACAGCAACAAAGAACCAGAATCTGCTACAGCACTCTGTGGATCACAAAAGCTGATGCAAACTGGGCAACAAACAGAGGACAGAATCTGCTATAGCAAACTATGTTGATCTAAAGCTAGAATAGAATGGGAGAGTGTCCTGAAGATGCACAGAGAATGTCCAGAGAGGTGCAGCCTGCATCGCAGAGGCTCGTGTTGCCCCACTAACATCATCAAGTAATCTACAGTTGTCAGCACGCGGACGAAAGAGATGCAAAAGATAAGGTTTCTAAATGTTAGATTTAGGCAACCCTATCTCAATAACTTCGCAAGAATTTAGTAGAAGATTCAAATAATGTTGTGCAGCATTTCGAATCCTAAGGCAACAAGGTTTTTGGCTCTATTGATTGAAGAAGCTATAAAAGGAAGGCAAATGCAATTCCTGAGACATGGAGAAGAAATTGAAGCAAAGAACACACATAACTAGAGTTCAAAGCCGAAGGCTGACGGAGTTGTGTGGTGTACTGAAGAGATCAGAACTCGCTGAGATTGATCAAGGTTTGATCCACAAACTTCAACAGGAGCGTGGCTCGTTGAAAGATCAAACAGAAGCTTCGGAGAACAACTGCGGACAGACCTGTCGCAGGCTGTTGGAGAGCCGTATGTCTCTCCTTGATATTGTCAGGTGAGCATTAATCAAGGGGGCAACATTTGAATTTGAAGAATTTAAAGAGAGAGTCTGACGGCGCGTCAGTGGGTGCTAGATAAGTTGTCGCAACTCTGATACAGAGAGTGCTATGCATTCTGTCTAATACACTTTGTAATATGATAGGCTAAGTCTGAGTGTCAGGTCTGTAGCTATTCTTTACTGAAAGTGTGTAGGTAGCACGAAGAGAGTCTGTATGATAAGACTGCTAGCTACTCTAGGTGGTTAGACTGAGCAAAGGATTCTACTATGTGAGAAGTGGAGGTTAGAGTCCTTTGTACTTTAAATCGTGATAGTGAAGTCTTGAGGATAGGAGTGTGATCCTCCCCAGACGTAGGAAAGTTACCGAACTGGGTGATCAAATTACTTGTGTCTTTCTTATTCTGCCAGAAGAACAAATTTCGTAGGAAGATACAATGTGTATTACAGCAAAAGCTATAATTCCAGAAGCTGTAACTCAAAATCAGCAGAGCAGTCAACTTTCAATTGGTATCAGAGCTGATCACTTGACATCATACAGAGTGTGATACAGGAGGGCTTTGTTGTCATCTATGGCCACCAATAAAAAAAATGACAAAGCACATCAGACCGCCACTGCTCGAGGGAGGAAATTATGGCTACTGGAAGGGACGGATGAAGGCTTTTATCAAGGCTATTGATGAGAGGGCATGGAGGGCGGTGTGGATGAGGTAGCCTCTACATTAGAAAATTCTAAGGCTTTGAATGCCATATTTTTTGCTGTGGATGCTAACAATTTCAGGTTGATGTCCAACTGTGACACGGCCAAACAAGCTTGGGAGATTCTTGAAATACCACATGAGGAAACAGACAAAGTAAAGATCTCTAGAATGCAGATGATCACCTCAAGATTTGAGAGCCTGAAGATGATGGAAGAAGAGACCATCTCTGAGTTCAATGCTTGATTGTGTGATATATCAAATGAGGCCCATGCTCTTGAAGAACCTACTCAGAAGGAGAAGCTGGTAAGAAAGATTCTCAGATCCCTCACCTCGAAGTTTTATATGAAGGTGACTGCCATAGAAGAAGCTCAAGATGTCAAGAACATGAGGCTAGAGGCCCAGATTGGTTCACTAAGGTTTTTTGAGATGAAAGTTACAGAGAATGCTACACCACTCTCTGCGAAAGACCTTGGACTGAAAGCCGATACAAAATAGAAGAAGACCTTGCCAGATGATGTGTGCTAACAACTGTCCCTGATGGTCAAAAACTTCGGTAAGTTCATGAAAAGAATGGATCAGAAACCTTCCTATGCTAGTCAATCATCCGGGGGGAGAAACAGAAGAGGAGAAAATTCTCAGAGAAGAAGAAAGGATGCTGATCAAACTGATGAGGAAAGCAAAGACAAACAGAAGGGAATCCAATGTTGGGAATGCGAAGGATATGGTCACACACAGAGTGAATGCCCGAGATACCAAAAGAAAAACAATAAGACCTTGACCGCCAACTGGAGTGATGAAGATAGTGAAGATGACACTGATCACAAAGGAACTCTTGCCTTGACCACTTGTATTTCATTATGATGATTTACTTCCAATAAACTCAAATGTTGTTTATGGGATCGTTGAATCTGACAGCAGTGCTGACGAAGACTTCTCAAAAGATTCAATTGCTGAACGGTTCAAACTGATACAAGAAAAGTGCCTGGAAATGATTAAAGTCTATAAAGACATGTTGTCCAAGATTTCTAGATTGGAAGAAAAGTTCTCAGATCTCTCACCTCGAAGTTTGATATGAAGGTGACTGCCATAGAAGAAGCCCGAAATGTGAAGAACATGAGGCTAGAGGCACTGATCGGGTCACTGAAGACAGTTTGAAATAAAATTTACAGAGAATGCTACACCACTCTCTGGGAAAGACCTTATATTGAAAGCTGTGACAAAGGAGGAGGAGTCTCTACCAGATGATGTGAGCTAACAAATATCCCTGTTTGTCAAAAACTTTGGTAAGTTCATGAAGAGAATGGACCAAAAACCTTCTCATGCGTGACAATCATCCAAGGGGAGAAACAGAAGAGGAGAAAACTCCCAGAGAAGAAACAAGGATGCTGATCAAATTAATGAGGAAAGCAAAGACAAACAGAAGGGAATCCAATGCTAAGAGTGCAAAGGATATGGTCACCAACAGAGTGAATGCCCGAGCTAGCAAAAGAAAAACAATAAGTTCGTGACCGCCAACTGGAGTGATGAAGACAGTGAAGATGACACTGATCTCAAAGGAAATATTGCCTTGACTACTTTACATTATGATGACTTAGATCCAATAAACTCAGACATTTTTTATGGGATTGTTGAAACTGACAGCAGCAATGACGAAGACTTTTCAGAAGATTCAATTGCTGAACAGTTCAAACTGATACAAGAAAAGTGTCTGAAAGTGATTGAAGTCAAGAAAGACCTGCTGTCCAAGATTTCTGAATTGGAAGAAGAACGAGACAAGCTCCGGAGCATTATTGCCTCTCTGTCCAAGGAACAACAATCAGATGATGCCGAGACAGT
Organism: Umbilicus rupestris; assembly: GCA_963678935.1. Taxonomy (NCBI): domain Eukaryota; kingdom Viridiplantae; phylum Streptophyta; class Magnoliopsida; order Saxifragales; family Crassulaceae; genus Umbilicus; species Umbilicus rupestris. The sequence goes on from OY787618.1 coordinate 9,594,096, forward strand.
TGAAGAGGACTGTCAACAAAAAGTTATGTCAAATACAGGCAACACAAAGACATCCATTCTTGATGAAATCCTGGTCTACCAAAGATATGGAGGTGGGACTGAAGGACTTGTGTACACGGGTGAAGCAAGCTCAGGTGTGACCGCATTTGTCAAAGTCATGGATCCTGAGCAAACTAAAAGAAGTATCCAGGAGAGCCCAATCACAAGAGTACAACATGTTTAGAAAAAGATGCTAAAGAAAAAGAACAAGAGACTGCTGCAGCAACCTCTTGATCAAACCCCTAACTAAAAGCCCATAACAAAGAAGAGGAGATGTTATTTCTGCAATCAGATAGGACACTACTAGAGAAACTGTCCAATCCTGAACAAGTACTGGAAGCCTCGAAAAGCACAGATTGCCAGATAAATCAGAACAAATGCAACAAATCCTCCATTCACTCATTAATTTTTAAGGTTCACAGATTCCGGTGAGCAAGGGGAAATCGTGTTACTATGTAGGAAATTTCACCAGTATTGGGGAGTCAACCAATCAGAGAAGGAGACACAGACAGAAAAGTAGCACTAAATCCTCATCCACAGCCACAAGAAGGGGCAAAAATCAAGAGAAGAACAAGTGTCAAAAGCATTAGGTGGAGGTAAAAAAGAACCCTGCCGTGGACGAACAGCCCCTCGATGTCCCCACTTAAGCAGGAGGCGAAGAATAGAATCATATACAAAAGATTTTTTTTTTTTTTTTAGGAAAGATAGCTGCACAGAGTGCTGAAGCACTCCTTGGTACCTTGGAGTTGTAACTTTTGAACGCTGAGATAGGCGTGCACTCAGGAGTCGACACCTGTCCGTTTTTTTTTAAAAAAAAAAAAGGGACGGAGAAGAAAAAGGAAAGAAAAGGGGAGATCCGAGTTAACTATTTTTTGACTTATGGTTTGCAACATCTCCGGCGTCGTCAACCTCCAGCAACCTTTGTCCCCCAAAAGTCTGCTACATGGTCCGAACAAGAGGCGGCAAGACAGAAAGCAGCAGAGGAGGCACCCGAAAGTGAAAAAGAAGCGAAGTACCCCTGAGAAAACCTTCAGCAACCGAGAGGAGCTCCGTGCCTCGCACCAGAGAACCGGAGGATGTTCCCCATCTAACCTAGACCCCAACAGCCGACCAGTCCCAGGCAAGACCTTCAACAACAGTGAGGGAGGTCAATGTATCAGCAGAGGGTGGTGAGACACCCTTAAATACTGACAAGAGAATGCTTTAGCAGTTGTAGGGTCTAGCTCAGACTCAGAAGAAGGCCTTGGATAGGTAGGTCGTAGTGGTTCCTACTCCTCCTTTAGAAAGAGAGGCATTAGCTACCGGCAGCAGCGGAGAAGAGATGGCTGAAGAAGTTGAGAGCAAGCTCCCACTAAAGAACCAGCGAGCAAAGGGGAAGGAGATTCTGGTTGTTAGCTCTTCCACTGATGAAGAAATGATCAGAAGACTCTGCATCATATGACTTTAGGGTTGCACCAATTCCCCGACTAGAGCCATCCACGACATGATCTGCTCCTCCTTCACCAACCAGACCAATTGAGTCAGGAGTTGACCATCAAGGCATATGGTTCAGGAATAAGAAATTTGTCGGAGCATGGGAAGTGGTAAATCTCAGGACTGTAGTCCCAGAGAAGATGCTGGAGATTGGAAGGTTCAGTGCTCCCGAATTGATCACTCTTTTAATAGAGGTAAATTTACTGAACTCCTTAACTGCTACCAAGAGGTATAGTTTACATTTGGTAAATGAGTTCTTAGCAAATATTCTTAGCAATTTTGGGAAATTGGACAACTTGGTATATGGGGTTCGCATAGTAAGAAGGCTGAGGGTTGTGATCACTTCATCGGTGATCAACAAGTATCATAGAATTAGGGAGGAAGCCAGTCCTCCAGCTGAAGTAAGTCCTAACACCCTAGCTGCAAAGGTTGGGCGGCATACAATTTGGGAGTTGCGGACTTGGCAACGAAATACTCCATTCTCTACTCCTTTGCGGTAAGGAAATGGATGCCTAACTCGCACAAAGGCATGGTGAGCAGAGCCATGGGGTTGCTACTGTTCAGCATTGGGGAAAAGAAAGAGGTCAATTTGGGACAGATTATCTTCAATCATGCCAACAACCCGAAATCCAACCGGAGCATTGGATTTCCCTCAATGATATACCAGATCATGATTAGCCAGCACAAATAATTGGAAGCTGCCCCCGAAGGATTATCTAGAACTCCGCAGGTGTTTCTGCTAGACCACAAAGTATTCAAAGGCAGACATGTGGTGGACGTGACTAAAGGAGAGCCAGCCCTGGTATCAGGTCCTAAAGATACAACGGACGCTGAAGTACTTCCTTATATTCATGCTCCTTCCGTAAATGCTACTATGCGTGAAAGAATGAACAATCATCTCAAATCGGAGTGTGAACACCTAATAGCAGAGGCCAAAAAGAGTTCAATGTGGAGAGCGCAGATCGACAGCCTTCTTCGTGACCTGGAGTATTCAGTTGCAAGCAGCTCTGCCCCTGCCCAGCCATGAGAATGATTGAAGCCCTCGGCATTTGCCAAAAAGGGGGAGAAGATTGTTAAGAAATATTGACATTAACTCTGGCCTGCTCCTAGAAGTGTTTACTTTTGATGTTTTGCCTTGTTGAGGTACTCTAAACTCAAATTTAATATTTAAAAGTAGTTGCAGTAGCCCAACAAAAATAACTAGTTATTTTTAGTGTTGTTGTAGTTTTGTCAAAATGCCAACGGAGAGATAAAGATTGTTAAGAAATATTGACATTAACTATGACCTGCTCGTAGAATTGTTTACTTTTGATGTTTAGCCTTGTTGAGGTACTCTAAACTCAAATGTAATATTTAGAAGTAGTTGCAGTAGAACAGCAGAAATAGCTAGTAATTTTTAGTGTTGCTGTAGTTTTGTTAAAATGCCAAGAGGGAGATTGTTGAGGTATGGCATCTTTGACAAAATAGCACAAGATACTGCTACAACTCTCCCTGAAGATTTGAAGATGGAGCACAATTTGGAGACCGACAAAAAAGAAACAAATTACAGCAACAAAGAACCAAAATCTGTTATAGCAAACCATTTTGATTTAAAGCTAGAGCAGAATGGGAGAGTGTCCTGAAGATGCACATAGAATGTCCAGAGAGGTGTGGCCTGCATCGCAGAGGCTCAAGTTGCCCCACAAACGTCATCAAGTGTTCTGCAGTTGTCAGCACGCGTACGGAAGAAATGTAAAAGATAAGGTTTCTAAATTTCAGATTTAGGCAATCCTATCTCAAAAACTTCTCAAGAATCTAAGACAAGATTCAGATAATGATGTGCAACAACTTGAATTTGAAGGCAATAAGGTTTTCGTCTCTATGATTGAAGAAGCTATAAAAGGAACGCAAAGGCAAATCCTGAGACTTGGAGAAGAAATTGAAGCAAAGAACACACATAACTAGAGTTTAATTGATGAGGATATGGCATCCTTGACAAAACTACTTAAGAGACTACTTAAGCTCTTCCTAAAGATTGGTTGCTGGAGCACAATCTGAAGACTAACAAAACTGCAACAAGTAACAACAATAAATGGACAGAGTATGCTTCAACACTCCCTATTTATCCAGAGCTAGAACAAAATGCCCGATCAAACTGGAGATGCACGGAAAGACTCCGACATGGTGTGACAGGCTTCGCGGAGGCTCAAGGAGTTGTGCAGACGTCATCCAGAATGTCAGTAATGGGTAGAAGCTTTCAGAAAAGATAAAGCTTCAAAAATCTAGTTTAAGCAACAGAATCTTCAACAACCTTGCAAGAATCCAAGAGAAAATTCTGTACTACGCGGGTGCTAAAAGACTGCAAGGCTGATTGATACAAAAGGAATGCAGAGGCAGCATTCAGAGGAATATACACACGCACACACATATAAAGAGCACGAGAGCAAACACACATAGATCAAATTACGGTAGCAGGGTTTACACACTGAGTTGAAAACTTGTGCTGTGCTGAGGAAATCAGAACTCGTGGATTTTGATTCAATATTGAACCGGAGTTCAACTGGAGCGCTGCACGTTGAAGGATCATTCAGAGCTCGGTGGTCAGCCGCGGATAGGGAGCGTTGAGGGCTGAGGAGCATTGATCGAAGCTACCCGATACTGACAGAATGTGTCATTGATTGAGAGGGGCAGAGACTGAGTTTGCAGAACTTACGGTGTCCAACTGTTAGGTGGGAGTGTCATCCTTGCTTAGTTTCATTTCAAATTGCTGAAGAGATCCTATCAACTCTTCCAGCCTCATAAACTTGATATTCTGAGCTTCTTCAATGGCTGTCATCTTCATGTCAAATCTGGAAGGTAATGATCTGAGAACTTTCCTTATCAGCTTCTCTTCAGGAATATGTTCTTCGAGTGCATGAGCTTCATTTGACAAATCACACAGCTTAGCATTGAATTCAATGATGGACTCCTCCTCTTGCATCTTTACGCTCTCAAACTGAGATGTGATAATCTCCATCTTGGATGTCTTTACTCTCTCAGTGCCTTCATGAGCTATTTGCAGAATCTCCCAGGCATGTTTTGCAATGTCACAGTTGGAGATCAACCTGAAATTGTTAGCATCTATAGCAGCAAAGATAGCATTTAGAGCCTTTGAGTTACCAGTTGCTGTAGCTCCCTCTTTATTAGTCCATTCCTCCTTGGGTTTTTTCCTGGTGACTCCCTTCTCATCAGTCGTCAAGGGAGGAGACCATTCAGCCACAACAGCTTTCCAAGCCTTCTCGTCAATAGCCTTCAGAAATGCTTTCATTCTGGCCTTCCTATATCCATAGTTGCTCTTTCCAACAGAGGTGTCCGGCTCGTACTCTGACCTTCCTTCATTGTTTCTTGCTCTTCTTAGCTAAGCGCTGAGGATCTTTACTTTGTGTGATGAGTTCCCGCTCTGATACTAATTAAAATTTGCAGCTCCTCTGAGTTACTGGTTGTGTACAATTAGTTGCTTTAGAAACCTCTTGTACAGTTGGATCTTGTGCAGCAAGGTAAACAAAATGAACAGCGATTTGTTCACCCAGTTCGGCCAATCTGCCTACATTTGGGGAGGATTATACTTCAGTCCTCAATCCACTAGTCTCCAAGGTACTCTGTACAAGACAGACTCGACTCCGCGACAATCTATGCTACCCAACTTCAACTAGTAGTTCACAAAAAATCAGAACACCCTCTGATTTGTGTCGCACACACCTACAGACTCAAATTAATTCAGAATAGCTACTCCTCTGATCTTACAAACTCAGCCTATTCTAATTAACATAATGTCTCAGCAGGTTTGCTATAGCACACCCTTGTGCAACTAGCTTGTGCAGGTTATGTCCGCGTCGCTCTAAAGCCTTCAGTCGAGCCGCTCGAACTCTACCGGGATCCTCACTCCGGGATGCTTCCCTACTCATTGACCGCCTGTCACTAGCGAGAACAGGCCTTCTATAGATTATCCGAGTTTCTCCATTCAACAACTCTCCTGCCGCCTACCTTGATCAATCAACAAGCAAATCTTCAAGCTCTGGCACGAAATCTTCACTGGGATATTCTGAGAATATTTGGATGCCTCCCCTTGCACAGCTACTCCATATTTGAACAGATTTTTCATTGCATCTAAACTGCTGCACTACTGTTACAGCTCCCTGCTACAGATCCTGCTGTAGCAGCTGGTTATTCACAGAGCATGTACACTCTGGCAGGTTTTGTCAATTGAATGCCATTTGCATTATCATGGCCAAATTGATTTTGATATATATGAGGACCTAGAATCCATGAAAAAATATTCTGAACTGGGGCAAACTTTGACCTAATTCCTGAAGAGAGGAAAGACGGCTCAAGACTCCAAGAAGATTAAAGATTGAAGACTCGGCTTCGTAGTGAAGTTCTTCTTTAATTTTCTTTTATACATGTATTCTAGTTTTATCACCATGATTAGTGAGTAGTCGTCTCATTCCGGGATCCTATGGATCCCATGCTTGTACTCAAACAATTCATGCGATGTTAATAAAACCTTTCGATTATGTTAATGGAGTTATTTAAATGTTCTTAATTTATCGTTCTTGCATGTCTGACATCGATTGGATGCTTTCTTGTTACAACAAAATTAGGTTAAGGACCAAAAGGATGATTGGGTCTGAGGAAATTAACCGGATTGAGTAGAGTTGATATCAAAACATGGTAGCTATATTGTTAGTACATGAATCGATAGGAAAGTTGACATCTTTTGTCTGGAAACCCTAGGGTTACTAAATCGAAACTGTTGATAATCCGTGATTGGGCGGCGTTCAATAGTGTAAATTAATTTAGGCAATGATCCGTGACTGGGCGGCTTGCCTGATGTTCTTAGGTTATTTCCATAACTTCATAGTGTGATTGAATTGTTTGGATAATTGCATGATTTGTGAGTTAGGCATGGGTGAAGTTTAATTTTGGAATATTGATTTTATTTTCATAGTCTTGTTCGTGTGGCAGAATCACTTAGTTAGGTAAATATAACTTTTTCATTTATAGAATAGCTAAACGAAGGTACTATCTTGCATAGTATACACACGTATTTGCTCCTTGGATATACCCTTGGCTTACCAAGGTTTATAAATTGTGTTTGACTGCAACTTGACCCCTAAAACATACATAGACAACTATAAAGGGTAAAAATACGCATTGTCAAAATGGCGTCGTTGCCGTGCAACAGTGGATTAGCGTGTTATTAATTTATATTGTGCTAGTCTAGACTATTCTTGTAAATAATGTTTTTTTAGTTTTCATAATTGTATCCTTCACTAATCACCTGTTTATCTTGAATTGATAGGATGCATTCGTACAATCAACAAGGCGTATACGTAAGTGGAGGAAGCTCATGGGATGAGCAACGCTTTTTAATGCCTCTATATACTCCATCTTGGAGCAATGATCGAGATATCTTTGTGGATGAACCGAACTCTTATTGTGAAGAGCATGATTACAGGAGACAATGTTATGAGCAAAATTGAGAAAGCAACCATCATTCACTGATGGGAGAGCACAATTATGAAGACGCGTAGTATCAGCATAGCCAACCTCAGAACATTGGGATATCAAGAGTGGAGTTCATGCTCGCTGATTTTCTGACACAGCGGAGCAAGCATTGTCAAGAAATTGACGCAAAACTTGCCAACTTGACAAAGTCAGCGGAGCAGCTCGCTATTAAGAACGTATGTTGGAAACTCAAATTGCGCAACAAGCAAGCTTAGCAGCAAGGGAACCGGCCAGAATTTCTTCACAACCTACACCCTAGATGTTTTGATCAAGAACTCCGAGCGCGACCAATGAATTCGTAGACAATCACGTCGAGATGGAAGTGGCCAGCCATCAAGAAGTTTATGTTTATGAAGCATTAGCCCCTTTTATTTCCCAATGATGTGAATGACCATGGTGATGCAGTGAAAGAGATGGAGCACTTGAGCCACCACAAATTCAAAATTATGAGGACTTAGTTGATGTGTATCAGAATTTGACTACAGAATATCCTCGCATTCATATAGATGTGATAGTGAAGAAAGGTCAAGAGACATTGGCAACTAAGTTACTAACTGAAGAACTCACAAGAATCGTGCCAATTGGATATGGAGCATGTAGTGAAGACGTATATCTTCTTGCACCACTGCCGGATAAGTTTCTAAGGTTCTTGCCATATTTCTTGAAACTGCCGAGACGAAGCTCCTACAATCCCTTGGTTCTCAAGGGACTAATATTTATAAAGGGCTTGGACTATTAATTCAACGTCCATATAGCACTTAATGGACGTAAATTCAAATGGGATTTGAAGGTAGATTGACATCTTTGAGCATTGAAGGCCCCACGAGAAGGGATTCTAGCAAAAGACTTATAGCGAGTGATTTCTATTGGGCGCTTTGCTGAGTCTTGTCAAGACGTTAAACTAGGCCTTCATAGGAAGTAACCTAGTTTATAAGTTTTTATATTTGTTTTGGCTAGCTAAAATTTTGCATTGCATGACATGATGCGCGATTTATATTATCTCAACTTAAGTGTATAGTTCTTTTTCTGGTTGATATTTATTTCTATTTTTATCGCTTAGGGACTAAGCTTGCTCTTAAGTGTGGAGTGGTCGAGAGCGCATAATCACTCCCTCATTGACAAGTCCTGCATTTAGTTAGATTGATAAGCATGTTAGTTTAAGAACACTTGCATGCTCAAATTATCTATGGCTTGTTGTTAACTTTCTCATGCTTTATGAGCTACGCCGGTTATCTGTTCATCCTATTTGAGTTTGTGTTTAGAGCCTGAAATAGTTTCTACGAATGTGTATTCATTCGAGTTAATATTATTACTATCTTTTGTCTGTCATGTGTCCTAGATACTTTTGAAAACATGTCTAGAATTTGATACTGGTAGGCACAGGTATTAAATTAATCTTTTTGAAAACTTAAGCATTGCTTGTGACTCCCGGTGACTTTATTTCTCTTATCATTTATTCTCGTGTATGTTGTTACTCACAACACTCGCCTTAACTTTTTATACTTTGTCATTGTGTTTTTACCACTCTACTCTCATTTCAGGTCAAGTTATATTAAATTGAGGATTTGTAATCCGTTTGGGGCAAAACACAAAGATTCAGACGAACAAAGACCAAATCTGGCAGATTAACATATTCATCATCAAAAGCTTTCCAAGCACATGACTCTTATATGATTGAGACGTGCTATATCTTTTTGGAACGCTAACTTAAAGGGCTACAACTCTTTAGTTTACACCAAGACCAAATTCGAAGGTTTAGAAGGTCAAAAACGAGAGCAAAGTCAGAACCAAAGTGTTGAGTAAACAGTAGCCCGGTTCATATTTGAACCTCCGGTTCAAGGCAGAACCGCCGGTTCACATGAAGAACCGCCGGTTCACATGAAGAACCATCGGTTTGGTTTTGAACCCGCCCAAAGTGCAAATATTCGTGACCTACTGAGCCAGTCCTGTTCATCAATCAAACCGGCAGTTCAATCAAAGAATCAGCGATTTGACACTGAACCGGTCCGGAATTGATTTCTAAAAGCGGCCCAATTGATTTTGATATAAATAAGAACCTAGAACCCATGAAAAAGGATTCGGAACTGGGGCAACATTTGACCAAATTTTTGAAGAGAGGAAAGACAGCTCAAGACTCCAGGAAGATTAAAGATCGAAGACTCGACTTCGTAGTGAAGTTCTTCTTTAATTTCTTTTATACATGTATTCTGGTTTTATCACCATGATTAGTGAGTAATCGTCTCATTCCGGGATCCTATGGATCTCATGCTTGTACTCAAATAATTCATGCGATGTTAATAAAATCTTTCGATTATGTTAATGGAGTTCTTTAATTCTATTGGGTCTGAGGAAATTAACCGGATTGAGTAGAGTTGATATTGAAACATGGTAGCTATATTGTTAGTACATGAACCTATATGAAAGTTGACATATTTTGTCTGGAAACCATAGGCTTACTAAATAGAAACTGTTGTTAATCCTTGATTGGCGGCGTTCAACATGTAGAATACTTTAGGCAATGATCAGTGGCTGGGCAGCTTGCCTGATTATTAGATTATTTCCATGACTCCATAATATGATTGAATTGTTTGGATTATTGCATGATTTGTGTGTTAGGCATGGGTGAAGTTTGAATCTGAAATATTGATTTTATTTTCATAATCATGTTCTTGCATCAGAATCGCTTAGTTATGTAAATATAATTTTTTCATTATTAGAATAGCTAAATGAAGGTACTATCTTGTATAATATACACACATATTTGCTCCTTGGATCGACCCTTGGCTTACCAAGATTTATAAATTGTGTTTGACTGCAACTTGACCTTTAAAACATACATTGACAACTATAAAGGGTTAAAAATACGCATTGTCAATGTCGTATTAGAAAAAGTCAATACCAAAGCCAGTAAATGGCAAACCATGTGTCTTAACATTCTTTTCTAGCAATGCGTTTGAAAAATAGATTCCTATTACACAAAACGCAGCCGCCTCTCATCTATGTTATCTAGGGATAGCCCATGGGTTCTTGGCACAAAGCTCATTCTCAAGTCTTAAAGTTCAAGCTTTAACCCATAAGAGAAGAGGGGTTTGGCTAGGCATTTTAAAAAAATTGCATAAACAAGTTAGTGAACTGTGGAAGCACAAGGGTCGTTCCTTAACTCATTTTATATGACTTCCAATACATGATGCAATCACACACAATAAACAAGTGGTATGATACACTATGTCAAGCTTAAGATGGAGTATCTAATGGCCTTCGACCTTATTATGCTTGAGGAACTTTTCTTCCATTCTTTTGCTTTGTTTCTTCTTTTTTCAGAAATAATTACATTTTTGTTGGGGCCTATTTTTCGCCCTCTTTTGACTATCTTTTTGTCCCTCTCATTCCAGGGACTCCACACTTAAGGTTTGACAAAGTATAAAAAGTGGAGGCGGGTGTGTAGTGAGTAACAGCATACACGAGAATACATGATAAGAGAAGTAAAGTCATCAGGAATCACAAACAATGCTTAAATTTTCAAAAAGAATATTTTAAGACCGGTGCCTACCAGTATCAAGTTCAAAGCATGCTTTCAAAAGTGTGTTGGACACATGGCAGACAAAAGATAGTAATAATATTAACTCGAAAGAATACACACTAGTAGAAACTATTTCAGGTTCAAAACACAAGCTCAAATAGGGTGAAAGATAATTGACATAGGTTATAAAGTATGAGAAATTTAACAACAAGCCATATAATTTGAGCGTGCAAGTGTTCTTAAACTAATTTGCTTACCATGCTAACTAAAATGCAATACATGGCAATGATGGAGTGACTATGCGCTCCCAAACACTCCATACTTAAGAGCAAGCTTAGTCTCTAAGCGATAAAAATAGAAATAAATATCAACCACGACAAGCAGTCCACACTTAAGTTGAGAGTATATAAGTCACACATCATGTCATGTCATGCAATGCACAAACCTAGTTAACCGAAATAAATATAAAAACTTACAAACCGGGTTACTTCCCATCAAGGCCTAGTTTAACGTCTCAGCAAGACTTAGTAAAAAGGCCCAATAGAAATCACACGCGAGAAGTCCTTTGCTAGAATCCCTTCTCGCTGGGCCTTCAATGGTCAAAGGTGTCAATCTACCTTAAAATCGCAATTGAATTTACGTCCATTAAGTTCAATATGGACATTGAATTTAGGATTCAATCCCTTTATAAGTATTAGTCCCTTAAGAACCAAGGGATTGTAGGAGCTTGTTGTCGGTGGTTTCAAGAAATATGGCAAGAACATTAGAAACTTATCCGGCTGTGGTGGAAGAAGATATACATCTTCACTACATGCTCCATATCCAACGGGCATGCTTTCCATGAGCTCTTCAACTAGTCACTCAGGTGCCAATATATCTGAAACTCTTGTCACTATCACATCCATATGTATGCAACGATGTTCTTTAGTTGAATTCAAATAAGCGTCAACGAAGTCTTTGTACTTTTCATCTTGTTCGTTTGTTTCAGTTGAGGACGGCTGCTCTTCACTAGCTAGCTTTGTATCAGAAGGTCTAGAGTCCTTAACATGGAAAATTTAATCGGTTGCTCCTCTAATTGCTTTCCTCCTATGAGGTTAATTACATTCACAGAAAGTCTGGGATTAGGGTCAGGTTTTGAAAGAAGTCTGCTCGGTTTTTTTTCTCCGACGCTTGCCTATTGTGTAATTTGAGTTTTCAGTATACGATTCTGAATAACGAGCTACTCCACTGTATTTGTCGAGTTGGCTAGTTTTGCGTCAGTTTCTTGAGAATGCTTGTTTTGTTGTGCCAACAAATCAGAGAGCATAGACTCCAAACTTGATCTCCCAGTGTTTTGAGGTTGGGTCTGCTGATACTGGATATGAAATAAAGGTGAAGGGGTGGGCACTTCATAAACTTGAACTTCTTGATAGCTAACCACTTCCTTCTTGACATCCTCATCTATGAATTCCCTATTAGCTGTCGGAGGTATTGATGTAAAATTCTCTATGCATCTACGGTGAAGTTTTTCACCCCTCTTTACCATCTCTTCTATACTCGCAATAAGTTTCCCATCCGTAGGTTTACAGAAACTTGTGGTGGACATTCATAATATTGTTCGTCTTCATAGTAGTTCTCTCCCATCAGTGGATGATGGTTGTTTTCCCAATTTTTCTCATATGATTTTGTCCTATAATCATGTTCTGCTCAATAAGAATTTTGTTGAGGGTGAGAACAGACATAATCATCTCTTCGAATCTCAGCTTCCTATCCAAGCATCTTTGCTCTTAGCTCAGGGTCTCACTGCTCGAGAACTCTATTAAACCAAGAATTGCCTTGAGTAGAAGTTCTCTCAAAGTCTCTTTTCGCGGTTGCGGTACAGGATAAGATTTTGGTTCATCCACAAAGAGATGTTGATCATTGCTTCAAGATGGAGTATATTGAGGTGCTAAAGAGTGTTGCTAGTCCCATGGCCTTCCTCCACTCGCGTACAGGCCTTGTTGAATGTCTGAATGCATCCTCGCAATTCAATATAATTAGGTGATTAGTGAAGGATAAAATTATGAAAAGTAAAAACAAACAAATATTTACAAGAATAGTCTAGACTCGAGCTCTATCTTAAACTAATAACACACTAATCCATTGCTCCCCGGCAACGGCACCATTTTGACAGGCATATTTTTAATCATTTATAGTTGTTAGATGTATGTTTTAGGGGTCAAGTTGGAGTAAAAAATAATTTATAAAACTTGGTAAGCAAAGGGTTGATCCAAGGAGCAAATGCGTGTGTATACTATGCAAATGCCTTCATTTAGCTATTCTAATAAAGAAAAAGTTATAGTTACCTAACTAAATGATTCTGACGCAAGAACAAGATTATGCAAATTGAATCAATATTCTAGAATCAAACTTTACCGATGCGTAACACACAAATCATGCAATAATTTTAACAATTTAATGATACTATGGAGTTATGGAAGTAACCTAATAACATCAGCAAGCCGGCCAATTTCAGATCATTGCGTGAATTAATCTAGACTGTAGAACGCCGCCTAATCACGGATTATCAACAATTTCAATTTATTAAGCTTAGGATTTTCAGAAAAACAATGTCAACTTCCCTATCGATTCATGTACTAACAGTATAGTTACCATGCTTTGATATCAATTCTACTTAATCCGGTTAATTACCTCAGACCCAGTCATCTTTTTGGTTCTTAACCTAATTTCGTTATAACAGGAAAGCATCCCAATCAATAGCAAACGTGCAAGAATGATGAATTAAGAGCAATAGAATTAAAGAACTCCATTAACATAATTGAAAGGTTCCAATAAGATCGCATTAATTGTTAAGTATAAGCATGGGATCCATAGGATCCCGAAGTAAGACGACTACTCACTACTCATGGTAGTAAAACCAGAATACATATATAAAAAGAGAATCAAAGATAAAGAAGCCAAAGGTAGAGAAGAAATCTTCTCTACGAAGCCGAGTCTTTCGTCTCTTCATGAATTAGGTAAATCCTGCTGAGGTCCAAAATGTTAATTTAGACCTTTGGATCTCTATTTATAATAAAATTGGCAAGGTCAAATCAGGAAATTTCGTCTGGCCCGGTTGGGCCTCAAATCGACTGTTCTATGACCAAACCGCCTGTTCTCTTGATGAACCGCCGTTCGGCCACAAACTGGGCCATCTCAGATGCGTCTCTAAAAATCGTATTTTTGGCCATTTCCAACTTGAACGGGCGGTTCTGCCTTTATCCGGTGGTTTTATCCCGAACCGGGCTACTGTTCACTCAGCACGCTGATTTTGATTTTGCTCGGTTTTTTTACCCTTTAACACTTTGAATTTTGTCTTGAGGTAAACTACAAAGTTGTAGCCGTTTGAAGTAGGTTTCCAATAAGATATAACATGCCTTAATCAGACAACGAACAAGCACTCGGCAAGCATTTAAAGATGAATAGGTAAATCTGCCCAATATTTGGTCTGTATTCGTTTGAATCTTTGTGTTTTTCAGTACTGATGATGCAGCATTCAATTGACAAAACCAGCACTCGTGAACAAGCTGCTGCTATAGCAGATTCTGGAGCAAAGAGCTGTAGCAGAAGATCACAGCCCATACAGAGATTGGTTTCATCGGTTCATCATGAAGAGCAGAGCTTACGAGGAGCTTCTAAATATTCAGCAGAGAATATCCTAGTAAAGATTTCGTCCCAGAGTGAAGATTTGTTTATGGAAGATTAGATTTCAAATCAAATCTAATCTCCTACAAATTAGGAGATACTAATGATTGGGGGAAATTCCTAAAAACTGTCATTGATGGATCTTGGGGTTCCTATTTAAAGGATGCTGAGCAGAGCGTCAGGTTATTAAAGCGGAGAGAGTGAAAACACCGAGAGCATACACAGAATACCGCGGAGGGAGATTGTGTGTGAGTCGTGCTTCGATCATCACCAAGAGTAGAGCGTGAGCGCAGAGCTGAGGTGATTATAGCTGAGTGTGATTGAGGCTTGCTGAGTCTGATTAGTGCTTGATCTGGGAAGCCAATTCAAAGCAGCGATTGCTTGTTGGTTGATCAAGGGAGACCGCGGAGCAATTGTCGAGTGGAGGTACTCGGGAAATTTGCAGGAGGGCCTGGTCTCGCTAGCGACAGGTGGTCACTGGGTGAGGGGGAGCATTCCAGAGTGTGCAGCGCTCTTGGAGAGGTTTGATCGGCTTAGCAGAAGGCTTAGAGCTACGCGGACAGATTCGGTACAAGCTAGTGGCACAAATGTGTGCTATAGCAACCTACGGTAACATTGCTTTAATTAGAATAGGCTGAGTTTGTGAAAAACAGTGGTGTAGCTATTCTGAATTAAATCAAGTGTGTAGGTGTGTGATACACAAGTCAGAGCTTGTTCTGATTGTGGTACTAGTAAAAGTCAAGTAGCATAGGTTGCGTGCGTTGTACTGTGTAGTACTCGGGACCTTGAGACTAGTGGATTAAGGGCTGAAGTTCAGTCCTACCCAGACGTAGGCAGTTGGCCAAACTGGGTGAACAAATTGTTTGTTCATTGTTTTTGCTGCACAAGATCCATCGGTACAAGAGTGTGCTGTAGCAACTGCTAGTACACAATCTGCATCTTAGCAGCGCTGTGAAATTTCAAGTACTTTCCTCCTAATGGGCTATAAAGCTTCAGTTTAGTAAACTTTGAGCAAAACAAGAGTAGCGTAGTAAAATGACAATAAAAAGTTTGGGAAACGAACATAAATTCATTGTAAACGAGTGAATATTTAGTCGATAAATCGACCAATCACTCATTTCATGAAATATTAGATTCTTGACTAATGCATTAACCGACTTATTATCACCCACAATCCTTATACGACTCTTTATTTACTTTACACGTCTTTTAATATCTATCAAAGCCAAACTGGTTGACAAGTTGTGGTAATTACTACGATGTACTCCGCTTCAACTGTAGAAAATCATCAACTTGTTGCTTCTTTAATGATCATGAAACAGCTCCATCTCTGAGATCTGTACTCTTTTGAGTTTCCACATCAACGGTCTAGCCATTGTCTAAATAGTCCGTGATAAGAAAATTATATGTGCGAAGACATAATCTCATATCATATGTACCATTGATATATTAGAGAATACACTTTGTTGGTAGAAAATGTGACTCCTTTGGTTGTTCAATGAAACGACTAATAGTCCAACTCCGTATACAAGATAAGGTTTAGTGGTCAAATAGTGAAGACTTCCAACTGTACTCTTAAAGTAACCGATGTCTCAACCACCTTCATTCCCTTAAACTTGAATTTCTTGAGGATAACCCTAAGTGCTTTTTTTGTAAAATAAAGATTCCAAAATCAGCCTCCTCAATCTCGATGCCTAAGAAGTAGAGCATCAATCCCATGTTGTCATCTTAAACTAATGAGTCTTTGTGTTCCTAAGTTTGATTAACATTGCCTCTAAACTTCATGTGAATATCAGGTCATGCATATACAAGCATATTATTAACATATCTTCATTAGCATCTGTCTTGATGTCTACTTTTTTCACGTAATGACACTTTTGTAATTCATTCTTCAACATATATGTATTAATCCTCTTGGGGCTTGTTTTATTTTGTATAATGTTCTCTTTAACTTGTAAAATTTATTTCTTTCCTTTTTTACATGTATCTCGATGGCTCACTGACATGCGGCACCGTACACGCCAAATCAATATCTCTTATTCAACACTAGTATAGCGGCAAGTGGAGGTCGATCCAACAAGGAACATATCCTCATGAAGTTAATGTAAAAGGAAATAAAAATTAGGGGGTTTGTGAGTGATTGTAAAGCAAGAAATGTAAAAAAAAAATCTCAAATAAATGACAAGTATCTATTTAGAACAATCCCTTGTGATTTATGTTTATCATAGACACTAAGCATGCAACTTCTTATACCTCTTGATATACCCTGACAAAGATAATATAGATAGTTCTTTACACATACATATTTCGACAAAGGTAATATTTAGCTTAGTTGTAATTATTAGTCTTTACCTAAAATTTTTTAACAAATTTTAACTATAAAAGTTGAATAGCATACAAAAAGATCGTACTCACATATCCACATAATCTAGCAATTCAACACCAAGAAAATAAGCGTAGAGAAATAATGCAAGATAATAGAAATTAGAATTAAGAACAAGTCTCAAAACATAACACTGAAAGTTTCTTGTTCCGAACCGACGCTATAATTTAGCTATGTATAGTCATGGCTAAACACATTACTAATAAAAGAAGTAGCGTCTTCCTTCTGACATAGAGCACACTACCGTATGTTCCCTCCGAAGTAGCACGCTGCTCCAGTCTCATCCTTACATTGGCGAAATCTTCCGAGCCTCCGTTTGCTTTGGGTGTCAAGGACTTTCAGGCAGGACCAAGAAATAAAGGTAGGCACGCCTCCTTTTTATATCTCGTTGTCCCGACAAGAATCCCTAGATTTTCTCAACCGCAAATCCTAGATTTTCTTTCCTAATTGGAACAAAAAATCTTTCTAGTTGATAAAGATCATCTCATACTAATCTAATCAAGTACTCAATAAAGATTATCTCATACTAATTTTTGTTGACCGGATCTTGTATCTTGAATATCTAGTTTCCTAATTTGTAGCTTGTTGGATGTTGTTATCTCTTATATCTTTCGTTCTTATTTCATAAATTGATGCACACTAGATCCTCAACTTGTTCATTCTAAATTTTTTTGTACCGAATATCTCTTTTGGTATGATAATATCTCATCCACCATTATTCGTTGCCATATCACTGGTGACATGTAAAGTTAGCTGCACTAGGAGTTCAGGAACTCTAACAAAGCTTGTTGCAGAGTAGAAACATATGACGGGGAGAAAAAAGGAGTAAGCTGCCAAAGAGACCCGTTTACAATCGATGCCATTGACAGCGCGTACCCAAATTAACAAAATCATTTATGATTTACGGATACTCTTCAGTTTGATTCTATTCTAGTTGGGTAGAAAGCTTATGGAATTGTCGGTCATTTCATTGCCCAATAACTTGCAAGAGTCTATTTGAATCTGTGATTGTTGTGGTCTTGGACCCCTATTGAATATGAGTTTGAGCTAAAATCAAAGGTTGGAATATGCTAATGAAATATTGGAGATGCCACAATGTGTTCTTAAGATGTTAAACCTTGTATTTTAGTCTTTGTATAGTGTTGGCTTAGCAAAATTGATTGAATTTTCTGCGTCAAATAACATCTCTTCATTTACAGTTTGCAAAGCAAGTCATCCCCCACCCCAACGGAACAGTTGAGATTGAGATTATTTCAAGAGAAGCAAGCAGTCTGATTGGTTTTGCTTCTTAGGAAAAATGACTTCCGAAAATATTCACACAGTCCGTCAAACGCATCACCTAAACAGCGTTTACATCTGTATAGTTGGCTGCTTGACCATCCTTTTTGTTTGACATACTGCTCGGGGACAAAGAGGTTTTAGATTTAGAGGATACATTTGTGGGCTAGTTTCTTGGAGACGCAACAATACTCGAGTATGAAGAATGTACTTCCATAACAATCACTTCTCCGTGTAATGAAAAACTCAACAAGAGTTAATTTCAAATGCCGAATTAAGAAACACGAGCAAACAGGAATATTCTTTAATTTTTCATCAAATGGAAATTTTAGCAGCCACAAACAGAGTCCCATAAAATGCATTACACTCCTTGGGCGAGTACAGTACGCAGAAATATACATGCACATGATTTTAGAGCAGTGTGTAGGTGACATGACTGCTCTTGACACACAGCCACAGAGTCGTAAGATACAACACATTAAGGACATCAATGACAGGAGCTACTCATCAATTCCGTAGTCCTCGCCAAAATACTTGTCAACTAATCCATTGGCCATGTTTCTAAGGTCTTCATTTTCATGGAATTGAAACCTTTCCATTGCATCGATACCATCCGCTATCTCAACCAGCTTTGGGCCCTTTCCATTTGGCATACCTCTTAAAACCTGCCATTAAGGACATCAATGAACAAGTGACAAACATTTGCCGCTAATATCAAAATGTTTAATCTATCCAATAAACAGTTAGTAAAATGATAAGCAAAAAGGTCCTGAGGTCAAAGTAAATCCGTCTCGCTAATATAAAACATTAGTTAATGATTCCCAAAAAAAAAAAAAAAGGAACTTGAGAGTTCAAAATACCAGCTCCAAGAACTGAAGGCCAAGCCTTGCACCCTCGATGTCAGCTGATCTAATCAAATCAATAAAACCAGGGAGGCACCCACCCTCCACAAGTGAAGCCAAGTGTTCCACATCTAGTTGAGGCTTTCCAGTGATTTGAGCCGGTGCAACACAGAGATTTCCAAGAACATATGCAACCTCTTTTCTTATATCAAAAGGTGCTGTTGATAGAAGACGTAACAGCAATGGAAGGATGTCACTAACAAATATGAGTCTTTTGTGTTCAACTGAGCCAGCAGCTATGTTCGATAACACCCAAGCCGCTTCCTGCATTCCAATTAGCTTTTATGGTTAGGTGAACTCATTTAAGAGGTGTCACAATTAGGGAAAAAAAAAAACTTGCCTTTTTCAAGACTCGATGCTCACTCTTTAAACATTTTCCTAGAGCCGCAACAACATTGCCTAAGAAAACAAGAAAATTCAATATTTAACCCAAGTAAATGACATTTCACATTCACTTCAAGATTATCACATTTGTGACCTGTAATTTCTTGTCCAGGAACAAGACGAGCTGTGGTGTGAGAATCTCCAGCCACAAGATTACCTAAACTTCGTAGTACCTGCTAACGAATAGGATATTAACAAATCCGCAAATGCAATTAAGCTGACTTAGATTGATATGAAACAAAGGTGAATTGTTGGTAAGATTCCAAAGTGTTACGAAGTGTAAACTAGTAGTGCTGGGTTCTTGCAGCAAATGGGCATACCGAACGTTTATATTAATTAGTCTTAGGAGGGTTGCTATACATGTCGATTTTTGCAAAAGCCTACAAAAGAACAGCATGTGGCTAAATATAATAACTCATCCATCAACTTCACTGTCACCTTAGTAGCCCATCTTTGATAGGAGTTCACTTTACAGACTAAATGAAATCATGCTATGTCCTTCACCACAATTATATTTATATTTATTCCCATTCATGTCTATTATGACACTCAATCCTCACTTATTAACTTTTAAGGTCACTTTTCATATATATTTTCTGGATTGAGCTTCAAGAGATCTAAAAGACCGATTCCACATTCTATATATGCCCTTGCTCCATCTTCAATCCACCTCACCCAACATATCTAGAATCTAACAATTCTGTAAGTGGTGAAAATCTATAGTTAGAAAGCCCATTATGAGTGCACAGAGAAACTGCTAGGGTTTCTGAATCCTAACTTTGCATTACATCTGCAAATAATGGAACTAAAATAAGACTCAACAAAAAATACTAGGCTAGTGAATAAGAGTTTGCATACTTGCTCTGTAATACTGCTATGCAGTGCAAACATGATTCAAACAATGTTCAGATAGGTTCTGACTTTCACTCACATGACTTGATCACATTTCCCTCAAATACTCGGCATCTTCTTATTCTAACAACTTTTAGTTAAATTGGACACATAGAGCTAAATTCTGTTCAATCATGAAACTTTACCGGAATGAGCAATTGCAAGCTGTTTGATGTTGCTAGCCGTTGCACAAGGAACTCAAGGACATCACTCTTCACCAGTATCCCGGTAGCATAGTTTGAAAGGGCAGACATATAAACTACAACCCATGCTACTTCAGTCGCTAACTCTTCATCCCTGTGTACGAAATAAATGTCTGATGTACACCATCATGACATTACTTTTGTTTCTTCTTGTAGGCAATTCAATTCTCCAATACACAATGCTTTGTAAGAGAGCGAGAAAGATTGAAAATCAGCAGCAATTTCGGTTGCAATATATTAGCAGCAGTTTTGGTTGCAATAAATCCTTCCAATCTTAGAGTACACAGATGATTATAGATGAGCATTTCAGATCACACTGACATATTTTCATCGTAAAAATGCAATTATGAGTAAAACAACCCCTTGTTTACGTACAGCAAGAATAATCATAGGTACATTGAAAACTGACCAGCTATCCAATGTCTTATTCAGAACAATTCAGAAAATCTTTTAATTTGGTGGATGATTATCTATGAGGAATATCTTGTAGACGGTTCTTGTCATTCACCATACAACAAACAAAATGAAAGTGTTCAATCTAGTATCTCCACAGTAATCCAGACTCCTAGGTTGACCAGTATCAATTTTTCAACTTAAATGTTCAGAAAACTTACGCTTTCCTTAAATGTCGTATGACTGCATCCAGCACTCCATCGATCTTGATGAGTTCAGTTGAAGCTTTTGGATCTGGCCCCTAATTCGAGATTCAACTTTGGAAACTTAAAGCATGAAATGCAAAGAACAGATTCAAATTGGCAAATTTAATTTATTGAATGCATATTTTTGTTTAGCTAAGTTTGAACCTTAATGAGATTTGACAACGCCCATGCGGTCGTCTTGAACGTCGAACCCTTTTTAGGAGTCAACATTCTTGCTAGGGGTAGCAAGGCTCCTTGTGATAGTAAAACATTCCGTAATTCCTCTCCTTCACCAGCAACATTCCCCAATGCCCATGCACATTGCTCTGACACAAGTAACGAACTCTTCTCTACAAGATAAGATATCAGTTGATGAAACTAATCATTATGTAGTTATCACACAATATTACAAAATAAAAAATGGACATCAACAAGGGCCATATGCCGGTACATCCATGTGCTGAGAAGATAGACTGATATGACCGTGGTAATTATGGGATTATTGTTAAGATGTTGTTAAAGTGTATATTTGCAGTGGATAACCCATCAAAATAATAACGACTACTAAAACAGTAGTAACAAAGGGTATTAAAATCTAAAGTTTCCATCAACGGAAAGTTATGCTATTCAAAATTTGATCAGAAGGTAAACATGAGTCTGCAGTCTGCTTAGTTTTGGTAAAACATTTTCCATAAGTAAATGGGCCACAGATGAACATTTTTATGTCCTTTACTCAAAATTCTTTAAGCAGCAGTCAATGCCGGGGTAGTAAAAAGTAAAACAGGTTAACCAGGTAGCTCGAGATGGAGATGTTAGACAATATTGCCTTTCCATTCAGAAACTGGTATTTTGAGTTGGCAAATTTTATTATTGTATTTAAAAATTTATATGCATATGCTCATACAGCTTCTTTGTTTTCTACAGGCTTTTAGGGATTATGGAATGAACTCTATATATCATATGAAAAGGAGCATGGCATGACCCTATCCCACCTCCAAGATGAGCGATTAGCAATGGTAATGAAGGCAGCAGGGATCTTGTTTCTTCAGGTTGCCCGGCCGCTATATTTGTAAGGCACCAAGCTGACTCAAGCAACTGTCACATAGTAGATGAACGTGCAAGAAGAGACAAGAGTCAACTACATATGCATGATAAATCTGGTCTTCCATCAAGGTAAAGCAAGGATTACTTGGCACACTACGTTAGGCATCATTCATGTTTCATTAATAACAATTTTATGAGAGTATAATATACTTAGATAAAGGAATCTTTCTTATGTTTGAACACATCCTGAAGGGTGTGCAATCACTTGAAATTTTTATCAAAGAAATATTCATGACAACATCAACAATAGTTGGTATTAAACCACCAACAGTAAAGAAAACACAACTACCTGCTCATCTGGAGAGCCAAACGAAAGGCATTCCACAAGAAGCGGTACCACACCCGCTTTAAGAGCAATGTCAACAGGTGGGAACTCAGATCTTGAAAGCAGTCGCCTCAACTCGCGGAGTGCACTTACCTTTTTTTGCATTGCTCCCTTACCCCTGAAGATAACATGGCACCAGTTAAGCTAACTATAAACTAGGCATGCTTCCACTAAAATGGGCCTATAATACATGCGTCAGTCAAGCTCAAACTTGAAAGTGAAGCTCTAAGTCAATGTTCCAAAAGCAATTATCAGGGATGCGAGAGACAAACAACCAAAGAGAAATAAATTTCACACAAAGACAACTCTTGAAATTTTATTTAAATGGATTCTTATGATACCTATCTAAGTGCAATTCCTGGAACCAAAAATACCACGCAATCAAAGCATGCATCATTTCTACATAAATTTTACAGATATGGCTCGTATTTTTTAAGTTGACAGCCGAACTTCGCAGACTGAAGTAAAAATAAAAATTGACGGGATACCCTAAATCTCCGCTTACTCTATATAAATTGTTGAAGTTCACAATAACTCCAGGTAAAAAGGCATAAGTAGCATACTGATAGGCGACAGCATTTTTCAGAGCCTCGACTGCCAAGGATGTTTGAGAATCTAAAATAGATTGCTGCTCATCAATCATCATGTCCGAGTCATTTGGTGCATCAGTCTCGTCACTGATACCTGCTCTACAAATGCGCTTTGCACGCACCAATGCATCTCTCTTTTCCTTACCAATTGACACAGCATGTTGTCTCCTTCGGTTTGATGCAACATTTCCAACTGGAATAAAATAAAGGGAGCAAAATTCTCTGTTTAAGTGACTGATAGATCGTTCACACTATGATTCATTCATCTAAGGGACTAAAATAAAATCAGATTCTTTGAGAACACATAAGGAAAAACAACTAGCACACAGTTCAATTTTCTATGTACGCTACTGGTCTTTACAAGTCCAAACAAACCAGCTAATAAAAATTATCCTATAATTAAGGAAATCAAGATGTAAGTTACATTGAACAATTTAAAAATGTAATAAGCCATAACATAAGTATCTCCAGATGAGTACCCAACACAAAGCAGCAACTGCTAATTTGCTATAGCCTAAAAGAAGCCATTCCTCTCACTCACATCCATTACCTATGTAACCAGGCTTTGGTACAAATCGGAAGTTAAAACAAAAGAAAGCAGGAAAACCCTGATTCTGATCTTAAAGTTTTCCTACTTCAGGTGACGATTGTGAACACGAAGAAAGCAAAAATCAAAAAAGAGCTCGGAAGCAACACCTGAAGACTTGATAGATTCCCGTTTGTGCGAATTGATAGTAGCCTCCGCCATGAATCGCAGAAATCCTAGAAATCGAAATCAGCAGCCAAAGAAAGGATCAGAATCGGAGACGGACTACGAACTGGAGGTTCAAATTTTGCCCTAACTTCATTTTTCATTTCAGCTGATAAATTATATTTCTTTTGTCCCTCGAATTCAATTTTTGGAATCTTTACTAAATGGTTCAAAATCCAAATTAAGTGATTCCGGTTCGGTCCAATTTATTTATTCAGCGGTCCAATTGTCAAGCCATCCGGTAAGGATTTGTTCTTTTGAGCTTAACTTAAGTACTTAATTTAACTTAAGTGACCTTAAGTGATCTTAATTTAACTTAATTTAATTTAATTTAACTTAACTTAAGTACTTAAATTTTTTATACCACCACATAACCCACCGCCACCACCACCACCACCAACACAACCTCCTAAGATATATATTTTTTTTAATTTAATTTGTATGTTATAAATTTTGTTAAGTTTATAGGTTGAGTGTGAAGCCTATCTGCACAAGAAGCGCTATTGAGACTCTGCGCAGAGCCGGAAGCTGATCGACCTACTTGTCTGGAATTTATATTATTTACATATTTTCAGAGGTGGCAGCGACCGTCGTACAGGTCGTACGGGTCGCATGGCCCGTACTGGAATTTGTATGAACAAATTGGCATTTTTACATTCTCAGTTGTGTCATGAACAATTAAGATGTACAGCAGATATGCTTCTCCAACTTATCATCCAACTTGTCAACTTGATGTTGGCCCGGCAACTTTTAATTGATAGCAGACATGCCAGCTTTCAAGAATGGTCAGCAGCCACTTAGAATGTATGAAAAATTCAATTACCGACATTCTT
The DNA here is from genome assembly GCA_963678935.1 of Umbilicus rupestris. Classification (NCBI taxonomy): domain Eukaryota; kingdom Viridiplantae; phylum Streptophyta; class Magnoliopsida; order Saxifragales; family Crassulaceae; genus Umbilicus; species Umbilicus rupestris. Next base: position 9,618,599 of record OY787618.1, read on the forward strand.
CACTACGGACAACCATAGAAAGAGCGTTTGGTGTTTTGAAGAACACATAGAAAATACTTCGGACCATGCCTCAAGTGTCAGATGTCCGCCAAATTGACATAATTCTAGCAACATTTACTCTGCATAATTTTATTCGCTTACATAACTTGACTATACCTATATTATCACATGAGTTGGTGCAGGGTACAGCAGATTCTAATCTTTTTGATGTACTCCGAAAACAACAGATGAATCGGGTGCGAGACTGCATAGCATCGGAAATATTTGCAGCATTCCTGACAGTGAAACAAAAATTAACATGGACGAAGATGAAATGTAATTTGTGGTCATAATTATTTATCTAACTTTGTTTTGTAAATGTTGTCAACTCATACATTATGAAAATTGTACTGTTAACTTATCATTCTGGAATGTAAAAGTTGTCAACTATTACATTATGTAAACATTGAGGAATGTATGTACTTAACTTAACTTAACTAAACTTAACTTAACTTAAGAGACATTAACTTAACTTAATTTAACTTAACTTAAGTACTATAAATTATAGTTCAAAAGAACAGGCCCGCAGCCTCGCCTCATTCTTCGTCTTGACATCCTCCGACTTCGAGCACGAGCTTCCAATTTTCATTTGTGCTCGACTGTAACTTGTAAGTCTGGTTCTGGATGCATGAATTTGTATATGTACTCAATCTTCATTCCAGATTGAGTGCTAGTGTGTTTTGCTGTTTGAATGGAAAATTAAGTGGACTCAAGTTTTATGGTTTTATTATATATTAATTCTTATAGCTAAATATGTTACAAATACAAATGAAGATCATAAAAAAAAAAACTAAAAACTAGCTGGAAAATTCGACTTTGCGGCAAAGGTTAATTGTAGTCATTATTACATTATATAGTTGTTTTACTAAATAATGTAGCAAAGATGTTTTTTTGTTGATAGTAGAGTATATATTCATTCTTATAATTCAAAAAGAGACAGTTACAAAAGAGAGCTCAAAGCCAAAAGAGAAAGACGGAGCTAATCGAAATCTTTTCTTAATAAAAATCCGTCTGCCAAAGCCTTATGCGAAACAAAAGACAACTTCTGCCTCAAAATGGAGAGCCCTGCCGGCGGCTCCATACCCTTAACCTCCACCCACCTTGCCGCCACTGTCCTGATCAGCTGATCCGCCCTCGCTCCGAAACCTCCTACAGATTCCATGATGAAAGGCTCGAACAAAAGACCATTGGCTGAACAAAAAGCCTCATACTTAGAGATCTTCCTCTCCTCTGATCTCCTAGCAGCCTCCCCTGACCACCTCTCTGCCTCTCCTCCCACAAAAGGAGAGACAATGGATACATCCACACAAAGATCCCTCCCCGCATCCCAAGCCGGAACTAAAATGTCCGCTGGCTTCTCTCCCCCATCGAGAAGGCCAGCCACCTCCAGCCTAGGCCCCAAATTAGCCTCCGTAAAAAAGGTGTATAACGCATCTCTCACCGCGTTATGCCTTCGAATCCTCCTCCCACCCCCCGGACAATGGGAATCGTGATCCCCTGCCGCGTCGGACGTGTGAAACTCCCGACAGGCCGTACAAGCCCGGGAAACTACAAACACATCGTGTCCGGTATGGTACCTGAGGGCCAAGCGATACGCCGTCGGGCTCATATGAAGCCCAGAGAAAGGCGTAGGTATCGTTGTGGTCCAAATACCACTCCCCGATGCAGAAACAGCATCCACCAGAGTACTCACCCGGACCCCTCCCTGCCCCTTGATCTCTACCCTTATGACTTCCCCAGCCAGGGAGGTAAGCCACTGTTGTGGCTTAGCCTTCGACCTAAGCTCATCCAAACCAACTGGGGAGGTAGGACAAAATCTCAAATTCTACCTCTCAAGCAAGACTCCACACCTGGACGAAGAGAAAGAATCCTTCGTAAGCACCTCCCACAATCCTCCAGCCTGCACCAAGGAGGCCACTACAGCTGAGAAAGCCACATTGCTCACCACCGGAATTCCAAGCCCACCAAACTTAAGAGGTAAATCCACCAATCTTCTTTACTCTATCGTGAAACCCGTGTTCCATATATGCACCAAACTCTGATGCACCGATGTGTCGAAAAGAGCGAATCGACCCCTCAATCCAATCGGGCGGTGAACATCGCAAATTATACATCATTTTCGGCATGCCTACGCAGGCGCGCAAAAGCAACAACTCCAGCTGCGGATTATCCAACTTAGACACCTCAGTTAGAATGGCCTGAATGCCTAGAACTCTCTTCCCCACCACCCCATCGGCTCCTCTCCGATCCGCTGAAATAGGATTACCCAAAACAGATAAAGCCGAGGAGTCCGAGACCACGACCCCATCTGGCACCTCCGGAGGCCGGTTCCTGCCACCCCCTGGCCACCACCATAAGGACTTGGTATGGTTCACCACCAACCTAAGCCGTGGCCCCGAATCCCTAATGACCCCAAACGCCATCGACAAATCCTCTCTATGTCCCATCAATATACCATCGTCCAGGTACCAAGCGTTGAGCATCAAACGATGACACAACTCTCCAATCCGACGAAGCAACGGCTGCAAAGCGACGGCAAAAAGCAAAGGCCCCAAAGGATCGCCTTGCTGCACCCCCCGACAACTAAGAATGGTCGACTCTCCAAAAAAGAGCAAAGCTTGAGACCCATAACAATACTCAACCCAAGCGCTCAGCGATGGGAAATGCAGCCGCACTCCTTCCAAGAAAACCTCTCTACTGACCAGATTAAAAGCATTTGTGAGATCCACCTTCAAAACCCCTAGCCCCTCATCGGCTGAATGCTTCCCCATCAAGTGGTTTAAAGAGTGTGTAATAGCCTCTGTTGCCCCTCTCACTCCCACCCCCAACTGAAAAGGCAATAAATAAGTCGTCGCTGAAGCTCTAACAGCACTCAGAGCCACCCTCGACGTAAGACGTCACCAAACCTCTCCCACAGCGACCGGCCTAACCCCTCCTCCAGGTTTCGCAAGAGGAATAACTGGAGCACTCATAAGAAGGGGAGCCAAACTAAGAGGCGCTCTCCCATTGAGAGAAAGCACGACATGGGCTGTCAAAACTCTCTGCAACAGAACCTCCTCCACCCGGCCTGTGACCCCCTGAACCATATCCAATAACAGCTGCGGATTAAGCCTATCCCGCCCCCCGGTGGAACCGCTAGGGAAAGAATGAAGAGCCCGCGACACCTCCTCTCAAAAAGGCACAATCGAATCAGGAGACAGCCCCGTGGGAATCCCTGGAGGTGGAGCCTGCGGGTGTTTACGAACGAGCTCATCCATCACCTCTTGAGACCGCGGCAACACCCCTCCACTAACTAAAGCACCCGCTGCATCACCGAGATGACCCGTCATCGCCAACTTCCTGCAACGCTTCACATTAACCTTCCTCTGGTCTTCCTCCGAAAAAACTGGCACACGCCTCCCAGACGCCCCCAACCCCAAAGCCTGCCAAAGACGACGTTGACCGTCCCCTCCCCCACCCCACACCTCTAATCTACGAGCCACCAACTCGGCTAAGGAGATTCCACCCCTATCTTCTTTTTTGACTGATCGAAGAACTGATACAACAAAAATCTGCATGATCCCCCACCGGTTAAGGTCACCAAGAACCTCATTAACCGCTCTAATTGCTTCAACATAGCACTTAGCCACCCCTCTCCTACAAGCTCTTGGAATGAAGTTCAGGGTTGGGATCGCTGCACACCTCAGTTTCTTGAGAACCTCAGGATCTTCATCAACAGGGTCAAAACCACCGGGAACCTCCCCAAGGACCGTAAGGTCCTGCTGCACATCTATCACCTCCCTCAAAATCGGCACCGCCGATCCAGCCGGCATGCTAATCGGCAACTCCTCGGAACCAACGAAGGTGGCCCCACTACCGCAGTCTCGACACCGCGTCCCCACCCTATACGTCTTACTGCACCGCCCGCACAACCATCTCCCATGTCCACGAAAGTGCTGAACTAACTCCACCAGCCCCCTTCCCGACAGGCACTCACTCCGCGACCTTCTCAAGTGGCAAGATACATGATCCCGCAAAGCACTACTGCCCCTCATATTCAGGCCAAATTTTGGACAAAACGAAAAAGGACACTTCCAACCCAGGCCCAAACCGCCCAATACGTCATTAACAAGAGCACTATCTTGAGACTCCATCTCATTCCACAGCTTTCTTAAACTACCAACTGATTTTGGTGTCTACTCCAGAAACTTTACCTTCTTCCATTCTCAACTTTGATTCTTCAACCACCAAAAAACGCTGCAGCAGCGGCGACTAAAACCGTCCTTCTCCAAAACTCTAATCCATATCATCTACGCCTCTCTCTGAACACCGACCATATGCAAGTCAAACCTAGTCAACCACAAAAATGAGAAGAACCCTAATTCACAACCTCCCTGAGTTTCATCACCTCGGAAGAAATCCTCACACTTCCAGAACCCTAATCGATGCCGGCCCGCTTGTCCAACTCCCGAACCCAAATCCCGCTTCCCACAATTGAAAACACAACCCTATTCTACCCATTGGAGCATTTTCACAAACGCCTTGTCTGCAACTCTTTTCAAACCCAAAAAAGCCCACAGCCTCTCAACCTAGTGGCCCCCCAACACTCAGCATCATTAAACTCAGTCTGAGGCTGAATTAATGAAGAAGATGAAATTCAAACCCAAAAGGGTTGCCGTTAACTTGCTCTGAGAAGTCCCTTTACCAAACCCAAACCAGCTCATGCCGATCTACACCCAAATTCTTTTTTTTGCTCCGCTACCTGCAAAATCGCCTCAGTAATCTTCGACGAGGAATTGGGAAAAATCGAAGAATAATGCTGGTGCCATCGCCGGAGAAGTCGCCTTTCGAGTTGGAGGAATATTACGGTGTTGGCCAAGCCACTATATGAAATGAACTTAGGACTACTGGATTGTTGAGGTTAAGTCACTTGTCGAGATGTGCATATCGGCCAAATGAACAAAGTGCAAACTTATATAATTATTTAGAACAATGACTCACAAGCTTGAGCTTTTGAATCAGAATTGGACTAAAGTCCTATATAAGTTTGCAAAATTTAATAGCTTCATAGTTTGTTGTTTTTATGAAATTCATGTTTGTGAGCTCAAATCTTTCTCGGTTTGTTTTGGAAGAAGAAATAACATTAGTACTCTGATGCCTTTGTGGTAGTTTATGAAAGATTTGACCTTATCCTCTTTATTACTGGAGTAATTTATTCCCCTGATCACCGATTGTATTGAGTCTAGTTACTATCCTTATAAATAGATAAGATTTTTCTTGCTTTGATCAACATGATTCAAGGGCCCTGATTCAATCCCAATCATATGTATATGTCCATGATCTTCTCATGAACTAAACAACATATTCTACATTTTGATGTTGGATTTTCCTTCATGGTAGATGACCGATCTATCAGCAACCGCATAATTTTCCTCATTATCTACACACATAGCCTTCTCGTTGTAATACTGTCATGGCAGAGAAAGGTGAAGGAATTTCCAAGTTGAAATCGACATTTGTTCTATTGTGGATGTAATTTCCCTTTTTTCATTCATGGATCAAATAGCCCTATTCCTTATGAAGTAGGGACAAATCCGGTTCAACAAGTGGAGGCAACCTTAGTGGACCGCGACAACATTCTCACTGAGTTGAAGGAACATCTATCCAAGGCCAGACGCGAAATGAAGAAACAAGCTGACAAACACCGAAAGGACATCCAGTACAACATCGGCGATGTTTACCTCAAGCTGCCAAACAAGCAACTCACATTGACGGGAAGAAACAAACCCAAGCTGGCGCAAAAATATTATGGTCCCTACGAGATCGAGGGGCGCATAGGCGAAGTAGCTTATTGCCTAAAGTTACCTAAGGAGGCCGCAATCTATCCAGTTTTTCATGTCTTCCAACTGAAACCTGCGAGCGGACCACCTAGAGACCCAAATAGGGTCTATCACATTAAGTGGTATCCCGGGTACCAAAATACAAATCGGAGGGTCTACGAGGAGTCCGAGAAGGGTCAAACGGACGCGAAGTTCTTATCAAATGGGGTCGACTACCAGAGCATGAAGCCACTTGAGAACTCATGGAAGACATTACCGAGATGTTCGCCGACTTTGACCTTGAGGACAAGGTCATTCTTTGGGGGTGAGTCGTGATGAGTTCCCGCAAACGAACCTTCATACGCCCACCCAAGACCATATTTCCAAAAACCAGCGTGGCCCAGCCCTTGCCCTGGCTAGACCAGGGAAAACCCAGCCAAATCGGGAAATGTCGGGCAACACTCGGCACTTCTATCCAAGGAGAATTCTGAGTTTTGTAAAATAATTTGATTGAATAAGTTGAGTTCTTCAAATGAATACATGTCTTCCTTATATAGCAGAAAGTGATTTAAAAATAGACTAGGAAAAAAAGAAACGGTTCTCTGAACCTGTGGGTGATGTGGAGCTTTTGGTTTCCAAATCAATGAATGAGGAATAATTCTTCATGGCAGATTCTTCTATTCAAGTTCTCTTGTGCTAAATTTGGTTGCTCGCAATTCAAGACGTTTCTCTCCAAAGTTGGTACTCCATTATTGTCTGTAGTGAATGTTTGATTTTCTATTTTTGACAATGTGAAATGTGTGACTACATCAGGAACACATAACATGAAATTAAAGAATTCTTGAAAACCAAAATCTATGTTGGATGTGAAACATGCACGGTTCAAAAATCCGAATGCAGAAAGGTTTAGTATTGGGGAGATGAGTTACCAAATGGCTTGAAATTAAATGGAATCTTAAATATACTTGATTTTAGATGTGACTTAATTTTTGTTAGCCATTTGATAAGAGACTTGAATTGCATCTTAACATTCTTTCCAAAATTTTGTATCATGCAGGACTTACCTTCGAGGACCCAAATGGAGTTGGTAGAAACCGCCATGGTCTGTACTGCTTGGAGCTGATGACCAAAGGATGTATGGTCATGTCTGTCAGTGTTGACTCAAGAACTTGGCACAAAAGATTAGAGCATGCTTCAAGTTTAAAATCACATTCTTCTTGTGATTTAGATACTAATTTTGGAAGGAATAATGAGAATTGTGATGCCTACCTGAGATAAGTTGACTATACCTCCGATTCTTAAGAGCAGCATAAAAACTAGATCATGTTTTGAACTCATTCATTGTAATATTTAGGGTAAATATCGTACTCCATTCTTTTCTGGTATATAATATTTTTTATTTGTTGTTGACAACTTCAACACATGAGTATGGGTATTTCTCAAGAAACTAAAATTTGAGGTACTCAAATTATTAACTGGTTTTTGCAATATGGTGCGCAATTGATGAGCGGACAAATAACCTTATATTTGTCCACATTTTTCCCTTACTTCTTGTTTGTTCTGCAATTCTATAAAGCCATTTGATGATTTCTTCGTCCATTTCAGGTTAAAATTATGTATCTCACGATACGAAGTGGCCCGAAGAAAATCTAGACGAATTCTGGTCGATGGAGATCAAAAGAAGAAAGTCTGAGCAAACTGCAGAAGTGATTCGGCCGAATCATAAGTGATTCGCCCACCAGCTTGACCGAATCACTCTCAGCTGCGCGAATTGACCTGATCCGGGGAAAGTCCTGAAGGTTTGACCGAATCACATAATGGGTGTGACCGAATCAAAAGTGATTCGGCCAAGAGAAGTGATTCTCCCAGTCCGAGATCACCACTGAACAGATGATTCGGCCGAATCAGAGGTGATTCGCTCAGAGGTGCCCGAATCAGTTGAGCTCCACAAGACGTTTGACCGTATCAACACAAGGGCGTGACCGAATCAAAAAGTGATTCGGCCAAGATAAGTGATTCGCCCAAACTCAAAACACCACTGAACAAAAGCTTCAAGCGAATCACATGAACATTGACCGAATCAAGTGATTCGGTCACCTCGGGTTCTTTTTGGAAATCTTCACAAAGTATAAATAGAATGAGATAAAAGTGAAGAAGGAGAGCTTCCATATTTTTGCAACCCTAGGCGATTGGAGCTCGAAGAAGATGAAGTTTGATTGAAGATTGAAGCTTGGATTGAAGATTCTACACCAACCCCTCTTAAACCCTAGCTTTGTATTTACATTTATGTTTCCCTTAGTTGTCATGTATTTGTGCACACTCATTATGAGTGAGTAGTTGCTCTTGTGGTTGGGGATTAAATGGATCCCCTAGGATTGGATATGATGTAGAACTCTAACTTATTGCATTGAATGAAGGTTGGTTTGATTATATTGTGCCCTAGCTGTATTCATTGTATGCACACTAAGTGTTTGACGAAATGCTTAAGTGAGTATGCTTGGTTAGAACCCCTAAGGAAGGAGCGAGAGTTGAACTTAGGATGTTTCATAGCTATTGTATGATCATAGATGGAGTGTTTGTGCGTGAGAGCGACATGCATTCTTGACATTAGGCTAAGTTTTGAGCGGATTTGAGTAACCGGCCAATAGACCGAGAGGGTGCGGTTATGGGACTCAAATTCTACACGGTTCAATAGAATGAGAGTTTGAGAACCATGTCATTTATGTATCCTCTCCATTCTAGGGAAGGAGCGAGAGTTGAACCTAGAGCGGACGATGCATTAGCCTTGCTTTTATCAACCAAATGTAGTTCATGCATGTATTAGTGAGTTATTTCATTTCCTCATATCTTAGGGGGGAAGTTGAATCCCTAGTCACCCTTTTTGTTCATTAAGTAGAACTCAAGAATATCATTTTTCTTTAGTGCTTTTTAGAGATACCTCTATAGGAGGACAAAAACCCCCCCAAAAACCGTAGACTTACAATAGTAGCATTGATTAGTTGTCAATTAGTCTAAGCTTTTCCCTTGGGTTCGATCCGAGGTCACTCGGTTATAAATATTGTTTGATATTTGCGTGACTAGAATAGCACTTCATTTTGCTTGCCTAAAACGCCAACGTCAAAATGGCGCCGTTGCCGGGGAATTAGCCATTAGACTAGATTGCTAATTAGTATTACTTTTAGTTAGTTTACTTCACTTTTTTTTCTTTTATTTAGTTGTCGTAATTGCTTGCGTGCGTGCTATTCTTGTTTGTCTCTATTAAAGTTCACACTTATAAAAGCTCTCTTTGATTGCTTCATAGGTGTTTGAATGCAAACTAGAGCAAAGAGCAAGAGAGTACAAGAACAAGCTTCTACCTCAACTACAAGCCAACCTTCTCATCCCTCCGCTTCACACGAGTTCACACTCCTCATTTGGATACTCCTTCGCCTACACGAGCCGGACAACCGGGAAATATGGATCCACAAATTCCTAGAAGGCAAGGAAATGCTCCTCTTCCGCAAGAGGAAGAAGAAAGACCGGTTGGGGCATACATCGCCCCAACCATTGGACATTATGGTTCCCCGATTTGCTTACCGGGGGGAGAAGACCAAGAATTTGAAATCAAGTCCGCCCTCCTCCATATGGTGGCCGCACATCAATTTGACGGGTATGGAAACCCAAATGCACATTTGGCCCAATTTACGGAGCTATGCCGCACATACAAAATGCCGGGCATCCAACAAGAGTGGGTATACATGAAGGTTTTTCCGTTCTCACTTTCCGGGAAATCTAAAGATTGGTTGATGAGTCATGAACCGGATACATTCAATACTTGGGAGGGACTAGCACAAGCCTTTTTAATCCAATACTTCCCTCCCGCCAAGACAAAGAAGATTCGGGATATAATCAACCAATTTACTCAATGTGACGATGAAACCTTCTATGAGGCTTATGAGCGCTTCAAAGAGCTTCAAAGAGATTGCCCTCATCATGGATTCAACAAGTGGCAATTATTGCAAAGCTTTTATGATGGGATGGACCAAGATGCACGGAACCATATGGACCATGCAAGTAATGGAGCAATGATGGACTTAACGACTACCGATGGTTTCAAGATCATCAAAAAGATTGCACGAAATTCGCATCAATGGGGTGGTGAAAGGAACCACTTGAAGAAAAAGAGCAAGGAGGAAACCTCTAAAGCCGTAACAAAGGAAGATTTCAACTCCCTTGCAAAGACGGTAAATTCCTTGGCACAATCTATTGGGAACATGAATTTAAACAAGAGAAGAGAACATCCGCAAGCTTGTAGCATATGCGCTAACCCGTCGCATGACGAAGATTCTTGCACCGCCAAACATGCGGATGAATTTGAAGATGTTAACTATCTTGTGAGGAACCAAGAGAGAGCTTATGTGCCACCTCAATCAAGTGGGTATCAACCAAGAAATCCTCCCTACCAACCAAGGAACCCTCCTCAACATGTAAGATTCCATGAAGACCCAAACTTTCCGAGGAGAGCGCCCATCAACAATGAGCCAAAGCCTACACCTCCGGGATTCCCACCAAGGAAACAATGGCAAGCTCCTTACCAAAGAAATGAAGAGAGGCCTAGCCAAGAGGAACCATCCCTATTATCCATTGTCGCGCAATTGGCCGCAACTCAAGCTCAACAACAAAAGGATAACCAACTCATCCTTCAAAGACTCGACCAATTGCAAGCACATAACAAAATGCTTGAGACACAAATTGCTCAACAAGCGAGTTCTTCCTCAAAATATCAAGGGAAATTGCCTTCTCAACCGGATGTGAACTCTTCCGAACCATAAATGCCATCACCCTAAAGAGCGGAAGAGTCTTAGAAGAACCCCAAGCGAAGACCAAAGTTGCCAACACAACCGTTGAGGTTGAGAAAGAAGGGTCTTCATCTCAAGAGAAGGTTGAGAAGAGAGGAAAAGAAAAAGCTCAAGAACCCGCTCCATATGTGCCTCCCATTCCATTTTCACAAAGATTGAAGAAGAAGAAGGAGGACACACATTTCAAGCGCTTTGCGGATATCTTGAGCAAACTCCAAGTGACTCTCCCCTTCACGGAGGTACTAACTCAAATGCCTACTTATGCAAAATTTCTTAAAGATATTATATCGCATAGGAGAGAAATGCATGAAATTGATCACGTAGCTTTGGATGCTAATTGTAGCGCTATTATTCAACATAACATGCCTAGGAAGCTAAATGATCAAGGTTCATTCTCTATTCCTATTGCTATTGGTGATTTTTGCATATATAGTGCATTGTGTGATTTGGGAGCTAGTATTTCTTTGATGCCATTTTCCTTGTTTCAAAAACTTGACATGGGTGAACTCACTCCTACATCCATAAATCTTAGATTGGCGGACAGATCATCTAGGTTACCTAAGGGTATTTTAGAGGATGTTCCAATTAGAGTAGGGAAATTTTATGTTCCCGTTGACTTTTATGTGCTTGAAATGGATGAGGATCGTGAAATTCCTATCATACTAGGAAGGCCTTTCTTGAATACGGTAAAAGCCGTTATTAATTGTGGAGAGGGAGTTATAGAACTTAACTTGGGAACCGACAAAATTAAATTTTACTTGGAAAAGGTTTTAAATGCTCCTAGTAGTTCTATGGATTGTCATTTGCTTGAAATAAATGATGCTTGTGATGTTTTTGATGCTCATGATGAATTGACAAATTTTGAGTACGAGTTGCTCACCCAAGATAGTGATAGTCCATCTTTCGCCTCGTTGATGAATCTTGAGGACGGTAACACTCTCGATGGGGACACCATTGAAGAAGATCCACGAAAAGGTAAGGAATTCGGTGAGGGATTGAAACCCCTTCCACCGAATCTAAGGTATGAATTCCTCGGACCAAACAATTCACTACCCGTTATTATCGAAGCATCTCTTGATGAATGTGAGACCTCTAAGCTCATGCATGTGTTGCAATTGTATAAGGGTGCTATTGGGCATTCCATTGATGATTTGAAAGGGATTAGCCCCAAGGTTTGCATGCATAGGATAAGACTTGAGGAGAATGTGAAACCTAGTCGCGAATTTCTTAGGCGATTAAATCCTAAGCTTGGTGAGGTTGTGTTGAAGGAAGTGACTAAGTTAAGAGATGCGGGAATAATTTACTCGATCCCCGACTCCGAATGGGTGAGCCCAATTCATGTGGTGCCTAAGAAAGGCGGGCTCACCGTTGTGGAGAATGATAAGAATGAATTGATCCCTACGCGCACGGTCACGGGGTGGAGGATGTGCATAGACTATAGGAAATTAAACAAAGCCACCAAGAAAGATCATTTCCCAATTCTTTTTATTGATCAAATGTTAGAAAGATTAGTGGGACATGAATATTTTTGCTTTCTAGATGGTTATAGTGGTTTTTTCCAAATTCCCATCCACCCCGATGACCAAGAAAAGACAACATTTACTTGCCCCTATGGCACTTTTGCATATAGGAGAATGCCTTTTGGTCTTTGTAATGCGCCGGGTACTTTTCAAAGATGCATGATGTCCATATTTTCCGAATTTCTTGAAAATTCCATGGAAGTTTTTATGGATGATTTTTCGGTGCATGGATATTCTTTTGATGATTGTCTTACAAATCTTTCACGTGTTTTGGATAGGTGCATTGAGATGGACTTAGTCCTCAATTGGGAGAAATGCCATTTCATGGTGAAAGAAGGCATAGTTTTGGGACATCGTGTTTCGAAAAGAGGGATCGAAGTCGATAGAGCTAAAATCGACGTGATTGAAAAGTTTCCACCTCCAAGGGATGTTAAAGGAATTAGAAGTTTTCTCGGGCATGCGGGCTTTTATCGAAGGTTTATTAAGGATTTTTCAAAGATAGCAAAGCCCCTCACAAATCTTCTACGCAATGAGGTGGAATTTACTTTTGATGAGCCTTGTCTTGAGGCGTTTGAAGTATTGAAGCAAGCTTTGGTGACCGCACCTATTATTCAAGCACCGAATTGGGATTTACCATTCGAAATGATGTGCGATGCAAGTGATAGCGCCATTGGAGCCGTCTTGGGTCAACGAATTGATAAGCGCCTCCACGTAATCTATTACATTAGTAAGGCCCTCGACTCTACCCAAGCAAACTACTCAACAACGGAGAAAGAAATGCTAGCCATTGTCTATGCCTTTGAAAAATTTAGGCAATACTTGATTGGTTCTAAAACAATAGTCTACACGGATCATGCCGCCATCAAGTATTTGGTTTCTAAGAAGGAAGCAAAGCCTAGACTTATCCGTTGGGTACTCCTATTGCAAGAATTTGATATAGAGATTAAGGACAAGAAAGGAGTAGAGAATGTAGTGGCGGATCACTTATCAAGACTCGAACTAACCAAAGAAGAAGATTCAATAACGATTCCCGTAAATGACACATTCATTGGGGAATACTTGATGAGCATCGAGACCGCGCAAGCTCCATGGTATGCGGACTTCGTGAATTTCCTAGCTTGTGGAATTCTACCGGAGGGAGCAAATTACAATCAAAGGAAGAAATTCCTTCACGATATCAACCGGTACTATTGGGACGAGCCTTATCTATATAGGCTTTGCGCGGATGGACTTTATAGATCATGTGTCGCGGAATGCGACCAACAAGGTATTCTTGAAGGATGTCACTCTTCTCCTTATGGCGGGCACGGCTCAAGTTCTAAAACGGCCGCAAAGGTTCTTCAAAGCGGATTCTATTGGCCGAGTTTGTTCAAAGATGCATATGAGTTCGTGAAGTCTTGCGATGCGTGTCAAAGAACCGGAAATATTTCTAAGAGAGATGAAATGCCTCAAAAGGGTATTCTAGAGGTTGAGATATTCGACGTATGGGGGATCGATTACATGGGACCATTCCCATCTTCTTATGGGAATAAGTATATTTTGGTCGCCGTCGACTATGTCTCAAAATGGGTGGAAGCCATTGACTCACCTTCTTGCGATGCCAAAGTTGTGATCAAGTTATTCAAGAAGGTCATCTTTCCAAGATTTGGAGCCCCTAGGACCGTAATTAGTGATAACGGTACTCATTTCAAAGAAAGACAATTCGAAGCGATGCTTCGAAAATATGGTGTTTATCATAAAATTGCGACGCCTTATCACCCTCAAACTAGTGGACAAGTTGAAGTTTCTAATAGGGAGATAAAAGCTATTCTCGAAAAAACGGTGGGGAACTCAAGGAAGGATTGGTCTTCAAAGCTCGAAGAAGCTTTATGGGCATATCGCACCGCTTTCAAAACCCCGATTGGCATGTCACCATATCGCCTCGTCTATGGAAAACCATGCCATCTCCCCGTCGAAATGGAGTACAAGGCCATGTGGGCAATTAAGAAGTTAAATTTTGACTTGAAGACGGCGATGGAAAAGAGAGTCCTCCAACTCCACGAACTAGATGAGATTAGACTCGACTCTTATGAGAGTTCAAGAATTTATAAGGAGAAAACCAAATTGTGGCATGACAAGAAAATTCGGAGGAGGACTTTCTCAAAGGGGGATAGCGTATTGCTTTTCAACTCTAGACTTAGAATATTCCCGGGAAAATTGAAATCAAGATGGTCGGGGCCCTTCAAAGTTGAAAAAGTGTATGAAGATGGCCACTTCGAATTGATAAACAAAGAAGGTGAAACTTTCAAAGTGAATGGCCATCGAATTAAAGCGTACCATGGTGACGTGCAAAGCTTGGAGCTTGGAGACTTCAAGCTTGATGATTCTACCTAATTCCCAAATTATTGCATGCCATTTGAGAAGGGATCCTCGCAAAGGACTTCTCAAGTGTGTTTCTTATGAAGAAGGGAATCGGCTACGTCTTAGCCAAGACTTTAAACTAGGTTGGTGAGTATTTGGGCTTTTGTTCCTACTTGTTTGTAGTGTAGAATCATGTTTTGACTTTGTGTTGCGCCATGCCTATATCAAGTTAGAGGTTTTAGGGTTTTTTTTTGTGGTAGAGTGCACTCAAAATTACCTCTTTTGGTTTGATTATTCATGTGTGAAAATATTTGAGTGTGGGGTGTTTTGAGTGAATATTAGATGTCTTAAAGTGGTTGAGGAATGTGGTGCATTTGAGTGAAAAATTCTGTGCAGAGTGGCTAACACACACCAGTTGGTTCGCCCGAATCAGTTTTCAGGAGTGACCGAATCAGTTGATTCGCTCACCCGAAAATATATAAATCAGCACTGAGATAATGATTCGGGCGAATCATTGATGGTCTCCCCGAATCACTTGATTCGGTCAAGCAGCTACCCAGATCGATTCGGCCAAGCCTTCGCCCGAATCAGTTGATTCACTCACCCGAAAACATATAAATCAGCACTGAGTAAATGATACGGGCGAATCATTTTTGATTCGGGCAGATCCCCGAATCAAATTCGCTGGAGGCTGAAGATTTATTCGTGCGAACTCCGCTTATTCGCTCATCCCCCCCGCGAGCCCTAAATCCTTTTCCGCCCGAGCAGCTCTCGTCCGACTACCACAAACCCCAAACCAGCTTCCGTCCGACCTTCCCAACCAAACCCTCGTCCGTCCGAGCACCGCCTGTCCGAGCTAACCCTAAACCGCGACCCCCATTCAACCCAGCTTCCTCCGAGTCCTCTTCGCCCGAATCAGCCGCAGGTTCCCCGAGTCACCCTTCTCCTTCGCCCAGCTTTACAATGACCAGGACTAACTTGACGACTACGGGAAAGCCACGACCACCGCCTGCCAAAAAGCTGTCCGCAGCTAAGAAGGGTAAGGGCATTGCTAAACCTAAAGCTAAAGCTCCAGCCAAAACCAAACCGAAGCCAAGGCGAGCTACTGGTGGTATCATAATCCGCTCCTCTCCCCCGCCGTCTCCAGTCAGTTCATCATCCTCATCTTCATCCTCCTCTTCCGACGATTTCAGACTCGTGGGAGAGTCGTCGCGCTCGCAAGCCAGGTTGGCAGTTATCCCTCATTCTGGAGCAACAGAGACAAGGAGACCCCGCCATCTTACTGGAGAAATCCTTGCTGCGGACGCCAAGATGCAAGCTTTATTGACATAGCATGAGAATTATGAGGTACTGGCTCCCACTTATCCTGATCATGCCGCACTGAGCAAGCTTAAGGTTATGGATGAAATCACTAATTATCTTCGTGCCAGTGATATGCATTATATTTTGATGGATGATCCGGGTACTTACCCGAGGCTGGTGAAAGAATTTATGGCCTCATTTTCTGCGACGAAGGAAGATATTGAGGGTAGTCAAAGGCACAATGGCAAGAGGGACCAAACTGTTAGTTCTTGGACCTTCCGTTTAGGCGGGCAGACTTTTACCCTGCCCGCGCTTGATATTTGCACAGCTTTTGGGTGCACTAAGCTTGGTGAGTCCCCGCATTTCAGAGAGCACGAACGGTACCATTTCTGGGTAGACCTCGCCGCGAAAGACATATTCTTCACGTCCCCTCAGCCAGCCACGATGATTACCTCCCTAGTTTGGCGGCTGATTCACCGTATCATAGCTACATCCATTCACAGCCGCAAGGATGGGGGCAGGTACGTTAATACATCGGACTTGGACTTGATGCTCCTCATTTCTCGCGGCAGATCAGTAAACATTGTAGATGCACTGACTGTCCAGTTTGAGTCATATCAGAGATTGGAGTACAAAGGCCGAGCTCTAGGTGGCGGGACATTTATTACGCTTCTCGCGAAGTGGCTGGGTTTCACTTTCGACCGCTGCGCAGTCTTGCCAAAGAAAATTCTCAACCTGGAAACTCTCTGAAAGATGCACATGATAGAGGCTAAGACGCTTCGTTGGATTACTCGAGCCGAAGTGCCACAGCACTTGGAGAAGAGAATAGAGAGGAAGCGAAAGGAGCATGGGCTCCCTGATATAGAGACACCACCCAGGCAGGCCAGCGAGCCACCCATGTCAGCAGCAGCCAATCCAGCCCACACCTCAGCGCCTATACCAGATTTCAGACCCTCTCCCACTGCCATTCCTCCAGTCGAGCCTGAGCCCATTGCACGCGAAGGCCTAGCATTGATCAGCGCACGCTTGGACTCGCTTTCAGATTCTCACACGACGCTCATTCGCTCTCATGAGGTATTATCCACCCTTGTCCACGATTTTGTCGCATGGCAAGGAAATGTCATGGTGCGTATGGCAGCGAGCATGGGTATTTCAGACCTTCCACCGCCTCCAGCACCCTTCTCTCAGTCACCACCTCAGCCGACTGTGCCTACCACAGCTGCGAGTGACTCAGTTTCAGCCATGTTTGAAGGGAGAGTGGATGGAGGTAATGTTGAAGGAGCTCCCGGAGCTGGCAGTGGAAACCAAGGGAATGAGGTTTAGTTTGCTACAATATTGTGTCATGACTTGTGATGTTTTAATTGACATGTATTTGGCTTGACTTGTCCATTTGTATTTGACGCGCTTTGCCGCGATATTTTTTTTTGCATGACAAATGGTTGTGGCGCTTGAATGTTTCTCTGGTTTGGCAGATATTTTTTAAACTCTATTTTGAACTGCCCAGGTAAAATGATTCGGACACCCAGGCCGAATCACCACTTTTGGCCTTGTCCGAATCAAGTGTGATTAGGGTACACCTCTATCCCAGCAAAAGTGATTCGGACACCTTGGCCGAATCAACCCTTTTTGCCTTGTCCGAATCACCTGATTCGGCCAACCAATCTTATCCGAACAATAAGTGATTCGACCAGGTGTCACCGAATCACCTGATTCGGGCACTCTTCAGCAGCACTGCCTTGGGTTTGGAAATTTCTGCCCCTTTACCTGCCATTGTTCGAAACCCTTTTCAAGCACATTAATGCACTAGTTCATGACTTTTGATGCACACAAACATATCTAAGTGAACTCATCATATACATTGTCGCGCATTTGTTTTCTAACCTCATGCCTAGCTATATGTTCTACATTAATTATATCTCGCATAGCTGGCTGTTTTAAACATGGGAATTCAAGTGTTGCGCTAACCTTTTTCGTGAGTTTCAGATTTATTGCAACTGCCAAGAGCATCATTCACGGACACGGACGGATGTGCATTAGGCTACCTCCACACGAGAGAAGTTCCTTCGCAACTTTCTCTTTACAATCCTTTATTCTTTATATTGCTTAGGGACTAAGCAAAATTCTAAGTGTGGGGTGTTTTTACCGCGGCAAAGGACTCTGCCCATTGTCAAATATTGACGATTATGTCAGTGCGCCCCTCGTCGTGCAACATTTTATTCCATGCTTTCCAGATTTTCCAAATGCTGCAAGAGGCTCTATTTTCATGCGGGCCATTTTATCTGTTGGATTAGTTTTACCAATCTAGTTGTTTAAGAGGCCGGTGGTACCATGACATTGCTTGCATTCAAAAACCTTAGCAAGCTAGAACCACACAGCCAAAGATGGCTCCAAGGAAATGAAGATATGAGAACATGATGATAGTTTTCTCCGTGTTGAGGAGCTGACCAGAGAGGGAGCAGAACTTGAGAATAAGGCAGAGAAGCGTCTGAATTAAGAGTTTCCCACCATTTGTGAAAATCAACATGTCAACTGCATTGAGAAGGTTGTTAACTGTAATGGATCCTGGCCAGGAGGCAAATTAGACAATAAGGCCATCTCGGACAGTGAGTCTTCTTGTCTGATCCGCAGTGAGATTTGAAGTTTCCAAATTATTTGTCGTTCCATTTGATCGAATACCAAAAGTTGGAGATGCATCTGAAAATGAGATGGCACCAACTCTCATCAAAACCTAGACTCTGAAAGTTGCTACGAGAAATGACTAAGACACTCGTTCATACGCATTGGACATGCCAAGCTTGATTAGGATGTTCCCTGTCGTTTATTGAAGTCAGCCAAGATGTCATGGGCAAGGTTTTCATGAGCGATTCTACCCGGGACAAACCTTGCTTGTTCCTCACTAATCAAGAGGAGCAAGAAATGAGTAAGGCACAAATTAAGAATTCTGGATATGACTTTGTGACATAAGTTGCATTGGCTGATCTGTCTTAGATGGGAGAGGGACGATGCATGCCTTGTCTTGGGGATCAAGATCAGAGTTATTGATGAGAAAGACCTAGGAAGCTGCATTCCTCGGAAGAAACAGATCACAACGTTTGTGAGATCTTCCTTGACGATGTCCTAGAAGATCTTGTAGAAATGACCAGCGAAACCATTTGGGTAGGGGCACTATCCAGATTCAAGGCGAGTATTTGACAACGAATTTCATCTTCCGTCCGCAGGCAATTAAGAGCAGCATTATTTAGATGATGGCATCGAAGTGCTCAAAGTCAGTTATGTCCGGAGGGTTGTTGTGAAATCCAAAGAGGTTTGAGTAGTAAGACAACTGCATTCCCAATATCATCTCGGTTGGAGGTGGGTGTACTTCTGGATGCTAACCAGGGAGGAGATCAGCCACTACCTCCGCTTCTCTATTGACGGAGAGCGATGACGCTACAACATCACAAATCAGGGAGAAGCTTGGAGGGAGATCAAGGGGCTCGACATGGATCGCTTCCTCTCATATTCGAGGAGGAGCCTGGCGCTACGTCCATTAAGTCCTTGCTGGCTCGATGAAAACTCGGCTAGATGGAGGGGCATAGTTTACAAAATCTGACCTCCATATCATATGTACGATGTACTATGGGAACCTGCGGGACGTCGTCATCATTTTGAGCGAGCGGCTGGTAGAATGGAAGACCAGCAACAAGTTGAAGAAGATTGGAGAAGGGTGCCTCATCACAAGGATCGCTCGGAGCCTTGGATTTGATCTTACCGAGATCTTAGCAGTGCTAGCGAAGCTGGAGGTGCTTGACGAATATGATGATCTATCTAGGGGATGATGACGAGCCACAGGTCACCTAGTGGGCAGAGGAGACACCACCACCGCATATGGTCGGCTGAGGAAGCTCTTCACTATCCAAGAAGAGGGGAGCCATGGCTGCTGATTCAAGGATCGCCTTGCCCGCCTCGAGGAGAACCAGAACCGGTTGTTGGATTATCAAGCCCAGATTCGTTTGATGCTTGACACCATCATCGAGCTCTTATGCAGTAGACAAGGACTCCTAAGCCCTCAATCTCTAGTTCCACATCTTCCTCGCCCGAGCCCTTCACTCCAGCTCTGGCGTTCCCCCTGCCGGACTCCGTCAATTGACTCTCTCAGTCTCTCGCTCAGCACTCTCTGTGCCATTGATGAGTTGATGGATTCAGACGACCTGTTAGTTACCGACTCCTCTCTTATTTAGCGAGCCATGCAGCTACTACAGCTTACCCCTTCACCGCCGCGGCAGCCAAAAGAGTAGTCTACAATTTACCTATATATTATTATTCGTGATATAGTCTGCCTATATATCTCACTCTTTTTGATACGATGATTTTTTTTTCCATGTTTTTCTCACCATCTATCTCTTGAGTTTGAGATTGGCAGCTATTTGGCGACACTTGGACGATGGGCCAATATATTGTTCCTTGGGCTTCAGTCCTTTAAGAGCAGTACTCATCTCCTTATTCATGATTTCTCTTTATTAACTGTTTAGGGACTAAGCATGTTTTTAAGTGTGGAGTGGATAACTTGTAGCTTGTTACTTGCATATGTTTTGGTAGTAATTTTATTGTACTAAGGTTTTTTTTCTTTGTAGCCTTGCATGAGTTAGGATGGCTTTCTTATGCTCACATGTCATGACTACTTGACTTTGTTCTCTTTACCTCATGAGTTAACTAGGATTCTACCATAATCACTTGAGCTTTGGTTTAACTAATTGATGATATTTCATGCCATATGACCTTTTCATCGATTGGATATGTTGTTGCTGTGTGGCAGCCTTTGACAAAACCAGCTCACGCGAACAAGCTTTTGCTGTAGCAGTTCTTGGAGCACGGAGCCGTAGCCCATTCGGAGTTTGCGTTCAACGGACTGTATTGAAGAGCAGCGTTCTGCCTGGAGTTTCTAAATGTTCAATGAATATCCCAGAGAAGATTCCCGTGCCCAGGTAAAGATTTGTTTATGGGAGATTTGATTTTCGAAATCAAATCTAATCTCCTACAAATTAGGAGATTATGTTGCTTTAGGGAACTTTCAAAAAATGGTAACCTGTGCAAGGCTGAGCGAGTACTTAAAGGAGGCTGAGCAGAGCATCCTGGCTTATCGAAGTCAAGAGTGCAAACACCAGAGCGTACACAGAATACTACGAAGGGTGATTGTGAGTGAGCCGTGCTTCGATCATCACCACGAGCAGAGCGTGAGCGCAGAGCTGAGGTGATTGAAGCAGAGAGTGATCAAGACTTGCAGAGTCTGATCAGTACCTGATCTGTGAAGCCAATTCAGAGCAGCTGTTGCTTGTTGGTTGATGAAGGAAAGCCGCGGAGCAATTATCGAGTGGAGGTGCTCGGGCAATTGGCAGAAGGCTTGGACTCGCTAGTGACAGGAGGTCACTGAGTGAGGGGGAGTATTCCAGAGTGTGCAGCACTCGTGGAGAGGTTCGATCGGCTCAACGAAAGGCTTGGAGCGACGCGGACAATATGTGCACCAGCTGTGTGCTATAGTAGGTGCTATAGCTGACCTGCAGAGACTGTGTGTTAATTAGAATAGGCTGGGATTTATCGAGTCAGTAGCTATTCTGAATTGATACCAGTGTAGGTAGTTGTGACACAAGTCAGAGCCTGTTCTGATTGTGGTCGAAGTCCTAGCTATGGTTGAGTAGCATAGGTTGCGTGTTGACGAACCATGTTGTACGAGAGAACCTTGAGCTTAGTGGATTAAAGGACTGAGTTCAGTTTTTCCCAGAGGTAGGCACTTGGCCGAACTGGGTGAACAAATCGTTGTTCATTGTTTCATCTTGCTGCACAAGATCCGAGTGTACAAGAGTCTGCTATAGCAACTGCTTGTACACAATCTGCAACTCAGAGAGGCTGCGGAAATTTCAGGGTATTTAGTGCACTCTTGATGTCTCTTCGCTTGCCTTACATGATATTTACACTTTAAGAAGGATCTAGAGGATGTAACATGCAAATAAAGCAAAAAGAGACAAAGAAGAGCTAGATATGAGCGTTCATAAGTCTAGGCTTTGCCTCACCAATTACCAGGCAGTGTCTCATACCATAAAGCAGCTACTATTCGTACTGTTTTATGCCTTGTCGTATCAAGAAATTGGCCCCTGCGTCAACTAGTTGTGAAGAATGCGTTTTTACACGGTTTCTTACAAGAAGATGTTTACATGTCACAACCTCCTGGCTTCCCAGACTCCTCTCGACCAACCCATGTTTGTAAGCTACTCAAGTCTCTATATGGCCTCAAACAGGCACCACGGGCATGGTTTGAACGCATGAATCACTTCTTATTCGGAATTGGTTTTCATCTCAGCAAGATAGACTCATCCCTATTTATTTATCGACATGGTGGTAACACGATTTTCTTTTTATTATATGTGGATGACATAGTAGTAACTGCTAACAGTGAGGTTCTTCTCTCCAACTTCATTGGCATGTTGAGTACTGGTTTTAAAATTAAGGATTTGGGACCTCTTCATTATTCTCTTGGTCTTTAGATACCACCCAAGCTGATGGATTGCATATAAACCAGTTAAAATGTGCCCAAGACATCTTGGACAAGTATGGTCTTCTCCACAGCCAACCGGTTAGCACGCCCATATTATCAAAATCTTCTTTAACCTCAAATGATGGCACACTCTTAGAAAATCCAACCATATTTCGTGAAATCATTGGCTCATTACAATATTTGACCATCACTTGGCCTGACATTGCTTATGCAGTCAACTTCATTTCGCAGTTTATGTGCCAACCACGCACTTCACACCTTGTTGCTGCCAAATGGATCTTTCGTTACGTCAAAGGAACTATTGATCATGGCTTACACTATGCTCCTCAACGTCACACCGTAGCCTTAACTGCCTATTCTGATGCTGATTGGGCAGGATGTTCGGAATCTCGTTGTTCTCAAACAGGATACCTAATTTATATTGGTACAAATTTAGTATCTTGGTGCTCTAAGAAACAACCTACTGTTGCATGCTCCAGCGGCAAATCTGAATATAGAGCACTTGCGCATGCTTGTGCAGAGACGCGTGGTTAGCTTCCCTCTTATATCAACTGGGAGTCAATATTCAGTCTCCTGTTCTATTATACTGTGACAATTTGAGTGCTATCTATATGGCGTCCAATCCGGTTTTTCATGCTCGTACAAAATATATTGAGATAGACTATCATTTTGTTAGAGAAAAAGTGGTAATTGGAAGTCACTCGGTTCGCTTCATACCCTCCATAGACCAGCCCGCAGATAGACAAAGGCATTGCATCAACATCTACATAAAACTCTTTGTTCCAAACTAGTCCTTCCAAGACTCTCAAGTTTGACGGGGGGTGTTAGACAGATTCAGTCAGAGGCACAATCAAAGCAGAGATCCACTCCAAATCAAGCATCTCATTAGCATGGAATATTTGCAATCAATCACAAATTATATTTAGCATAGTTTAAGGACATAACACTGGATCTGAAGATGTCATGTACACACTATATAAAGCTTCTATCTCTGTATATTTTCAATCATCAAGAAATAACATTTCTACACTTCCAGGTGAGGTCTTGCATACTCTAGGTGATGTCTTGGTCCAAGCGATGCCTCGTTTCCGTTATATATATGCAGCTCATTCAACAATTATTCGTTTGAGATTTGCACCTCAAACCTATTCCTTTGAGCCTAGAGAAGGGCTAGAGAGCAGGAGCCTCAAGAAAGAACACCTTTGTAGCACACGGAGCAACAATTGAGCTAGTAAGGAAGACTCATGGTAATAAGACTAGCCTTTCTACATTACTCTTCTTGTCATACTATGTATTTTTTATCATTATGACTTGTAAAACTTAAATTTCATTATATATTGAGTTTGTTCTCCCTCACTCTATATTTTGTTCTCTACTTGCTGATAGGTTTTGTGCATTCTGGACTTGCTTTGAATTGATCCACTCTCTACTAATCTCTCCTACTCAGAAATGTATGTTAAGGGTCTGTTCTTTAGAATTTAGCTTAACTTAATTTAACTTAACTTAACTTAAGTACTTAATTTAAAAATACTATAATTTTGTGGGTGTTCACACAAATGAAACACAAACCACAACAATCCACCACCACCACAAAAACAACAACACACTACCACCACAACAACCCACCCACCACCACTACCACCATCACAACAACTCACCACCAAAACCACCACCACATCAACAACCCACCACCACCACAACAACCCACTACCACCACAACAACCCACCGCCACCACCACCACTACAACAACAACAACAACCCACCACCACAACCACAACAACAACAACCCACCACCATTACAACAACCCTACTTTAGAGTTGCACAAGTGTACTTAACTTAACGTAACTTAAGTGCTGAAAGTTTAAGCTCTAAAAAACAGACCCTAAATCCTAGAACTTTAATCGGTTGGGATAGATTACATTATATCAGATTATTACTTGTGTATATATGCATCAGTTCCTTAGACGACCCTATATACGTAATTAGAATTATAAATATAAATATTTTTTAAACTCAGTACCCTCAATAACATCACTTTGATTGCAATAGAGTTTAAAAATACTGCTGATCAGCGTCTCTTGGAAAGTGAGGCGTCGCCAGAACTGTGTAGACTCCGTTTCAACTCCTTTTTGATCATTTTCAACTGATTTCCATGTTTTGGTCCTCAAACATTCCTTGAATATCAAATGTCCTGAAAAACAAAAAAGAAGAGATCAAATCAACATATGTCGTTTGGAAACAAGCTGAAAACCATAAGAAATGAAGCCTAAAAAGTGTAACAAAATCGATTCACCAGTCCACGAGTAGGAAGAGATAAATATTATTCAGAAAGAAGAGTTTATTTTAATCAGAATGACTAAAACCTTGATCAGAATGAGCGATTAGAATGTGCCCAAAATTTATAACCCTAGATTCAAGGCATGTTAATAAAACTCTACTTTGGCTTGAATCTCTCACTTACTACCAATGCAAGTATAAGTTTAAATTTTTACTGAATTTAAGTTAAGAAAATTCAGTTAAATTAAGTTAAATTCAGTTAAGTTAAGTATAAACTCTAAAGAACAGAACCTTATAGATAAAATTGAATCTAAATCAACGCATTACTTTCTAATAAATAGAATCAAAATTAATATGTAATTTTCAAACTTTCGAAAATTTGAAATTTAATTAGTAAACAATGCAAATATTTTATAGTCAATGCAAATATTTACAGGATAATAATTATTTAAACTTAATTACAATTGATTAGGTTTAAAAACTAAATAATAATTCAATCGATTTAAATTTTCAACTCGTCTTTTTTGAAAAATAAATATTGATTGTAGTTCTCTACATTATGATTTTTGTTTGAACGAAAAGATTACGTTTCGATTTAAATTATGATATTTTTTCGAAATCAATAAAAGATAAAACCGCTATGGCTAGTATAAAATTGAAAATTTAAATGCACTCCATTGGGAAAATCGCTACTATATATTCTAAATCACTTCGAGATTACATCACTTTTAGATAAAATTTAAATCTAAAAATAATCAATTCATTTTATCAAAAATCTTAATAAATAGAATCTTAATTATTTTTAAATTTTCAAAAAATTATGAATTGAAAATGGAAATCATAATTATTGCGAGTATTTTAAGGAAAACAAATATTTAATGAGAATTACAATTGATTAAGTCAACTCAAAATTTCAATTCGCCATTTTTCAAAAATCGGGAGTTAAATGTTTCTATATTTATTATGATGTTTGTTTGAATGCATTGATTACACATGAATGTAAACTATAATGTTATTTTCAGACATAAATATATCAAACCGCTATTGTCAGTAGAAACTTTATATCTAAACATACTCAATGAAATTATCGCAATTGAATAATTTCTGGAATATTAGAAAGTTTTACCGTTCAGGATAAAATTTAAGTTTAAACATAATCAATGCATTAAATGAAAATCTTAATAAATTAAAACCAATTATAACACTTCATATTTCAAAACTCATTTCTTTTTAAAACATTGTATACACATTAAAATAGTCATTATAAAATTTAAAGTATATCAAAATATGTTTGTAAACAATAATAAATAACTCTATAGTATCAAGATTAATTGTTTTTTATCTTGATTGCACCCGATTGGGTTTGATTCGCTAATCATACAAAATTAATAAAATTTTAAATTTTTATGTGGATCTAATAATAAATAAGTAACTAAGTACACTAATTACCCGATGAACATCAAATATCTACCCACTTCTACAAAGATGGAAATCTAATGAGGAAATATTGAGATTAAGCTCACAAAACATTCCAAATTGGAACTCAAATTTTACTTAATGAAGTTTTAAAAAGATAATATTTATTATTTACTAATAAATGAATGATTGAATAAAGGAACATAAATAAGAGGTAGTCTATTCGACCCCCTTTGAAGCATCTATTCTCATCGCTCTATCGATGTATATTAATGTTAGTGTTAAATAACATTTTGAATTATAATTCTATAAAAAATAATGTTTCAAATTTTAATTGGTTGACCGGAAGAATATTGTTCTATTGGGTGATACTTGATTGGAGTATAAAAAGAGAGCAGATTGGTCCTAGTAAGTCAGGACATAATAGCTCTGTGGTCACAATGAGCCTTGCTTTCACTCTATTTATCTTGTTTCCCAATGTTGTTTCATGTATTAGTACCAAAAAAGGGGGATTCAGTACCAAGCTATACCATCGGGATGGCCCAGGCACCCCATTTTACGATCCAAATCTAACGGAAATGGACCGCGTAAATAAAGGCATCGACCGAGACCTGACGCGAGCCAATCGATCTCGCACCATCACATCAAACTCTCCAATTACGGATTTGAGTGAAGTGGAAGGCCAATATTTGATGAAGCTCTCTATAGGGACTCCACCCTATGAATTTTTCGGTGTTGCAGATACAAGGAGCGAGATGACATGGATCCAGTGCGAGCCTTGCCAGCATTGTTACTCGCAGAACTATCCAATCTTTGAGCCTAACGACTCTTCGACTTATCGGAAGAAAAAGTGCATATATGACGTGTTGAGTTGTCCCCTCTTCCATAGTGTCAATTGCATAGATCATGTTTGCATGTACCAAATGTGTTACGATGATAATAGATTTTCGATTGGTGTGCTTTCAACCGACACAATGACGATCCAGTCCACTACAGGTCATCCCGTTAAGGTATTCATTTAAATTTAGTTTGTCAATAATCTTTTGAATGCATCTTTAGAATTTTTCTTCAATTTCTACCTTCGTAGGTCACTAAATATATGTTTGGATGCGGGCATTATAACGAAGGAAAGTTTAAACGGCAGACGGCTGGTATAATAGGCCTTGGAGCCGGCAAGCGGTCTTTGATCTATCAGCTGGATGAGTACGGCCAAGGCAAATTCTCATACTGCTTGGCCCGAAACACGGAGGGCGGGAAAGTCAACTTTGGGGACAATGCCGTCCTCCGTGGCCCTGGCGTGATAACAACTTCCATAGCCGACACGGGGCGCGACGAAGAAGCCTTCTTCCTAGTGACACTAGAAGGACTAACCATTGGAACCGAGAGGGTGGATTACTATACCGACTACGGGAGATTAGTCATCGACACTGGTTCAACCGTGACTATATTCCCTAAAGAGTTTTACGAAAAGGTTGTGGACTCAGTTACTAGGCAGATCAAAACTCAGCGGATCCCGGACCCATCAACTCGATTTGAAGTTTGCTACGAAAATATCAATGATTCATTCCAATCCATTCCGATCACGGCACATTTTTCTGGAGGAGCTGATATTGTGTTGAACACGTTTAACATGTTCCTAACTACAGAGCATGGAGTGATTTGCTTGATTATCCAACATGGTCCACGTGGAATTTGGGGGAGCACGGCGCAGACGGATTTCTTTATAGCATTTGATGTTGCGGCTAGAACAATGTCTTTTCAACCCCTTGCATTAGCCGGTTGAGATTGTACGATCATCATTATCATCATGATCGATCCTCCATGTTATTTGGAGGAAAATAAAATGAATTTTTTATTTTATAAAGCTGGAAAAGATTCTTAAATAGCTCGCAAACATCCCAGTTTTCTATTATACTTATATAAGAATTGGTCTAAAAATAATAAAAGCCTATCGAATTTGCTTTGTTTTAACACTTATATAGTAGTTTCATTTATAAGTTGAGAGCTAAGTTTTAGGATTGCTGACATATAGATTTGAAGATACATTACTGATGTCTGTGCAATCTTTGCTTCACAAGCCGATCTGATTGAATTAAAAAAATCAGTAGTTCAAGTTGTAGCGAGTCGATTGGGATGGTGATGCTCTCTTTGTTGTCATTGACGTTTTGTATCAGCTCATGATACTTGGAACGAACACTGCAACGTAAAATCAATAACATATAGTGACAAGCATCCATGGTAACAATCACAAAATCTCAAATCATGTGAACTTTGCACAGGTCCGGCCTTGAGGGATGGCAGGTAGAGGCGCGGTCCGGGGTCCACTCACCTCAGGAGTTCACTTTCCTCAGAGGGGTTCACTTTTTTTTTTTCAAGAAAAAGACTTTCATATAAAAGATACTTAGCTAAGAAATTCAGATCTGTAATTGGTCTCAATAAAATTTGATATTTCATGATGATGCTCGCCGAGGGGAATTCCTCTCAAAGCAATTGTGATCTGTGGTGCAACCATCCCTACATAAAAAATATTTGGAAAGACAAGCTATTGTTTGAAAGTTTGTTGGATACACAATATATATGTAAATATCATATTTCCCTTTTTAAATTATTTTAAAATTATGACAGTGTTTGCAAAAATAAATATTGAAATTATATTTATAGAGTGATGTTATATTATAAGGGGCTCTAAATGTATGTTTTGTCCAGGAGCTCATAAAAGATCAGGAAAGGGCCTGATTCTGCATTATATTTTTAAGAGGTATTTAAAGTGAACTATGGATAAAAGGAATCCAAATAAACTGACAAATATAAATTAAGTGAACAAACCACAACCTACAATGAAAACTTCTAATAAATAGGCGAGACGTGAGGCGTCACCTGGAATTAGGCGAGACGTTGCATGGATGATTGGGGCATCACCTGAAAATCGTCTAAATTAGTCAAGCTTTGCCTGAAAAGTGTGAGGCATCACCTGATTAAGGCACCACCTAGCCCAAAAGTGAGGCGTCACTGGCATGAAGCATCGCCTGGCACAAAAGTGAAGTGTCACTTGGACTTTGCAGGCTTCGTTTTAGCTCCTGTATACTTCTTTTGCTTTTTTCATATTTAGGTCCTCAAACCTTCCACCAACTGCAAATGTACAGAAGAATCAAAATAATAAAGGTCTTCTTTCTCTAGTCAATGCACATCCTCCAGCCCATCACTGTTTGAAATATGACCGGCTCACCTCTGTTGCCAGGATCATTGTAAATCCTCCCTTCTTTGGTACCACATGGACGGACTGACCAAATCACTGTTTGGTATCACGTAGATGATCCCGGCGTCGAGTAGCTTCAAGATCTTCTTCTTGACTACCTCCACCATGTTCGGGTTCAAGGCCCCTTTGGCTCCTTAGAAGGGCGGGCACCTTCGTCTAGCTCAATCTGGTGAATGCACAAGCTCGGACGGATCCACTTTAAGTCTCTTATGGTGTACCCTATAGATGAGTGAGTTTTATCACAAATTTTAGACTCCACTTCTTTGTAATTTTGACTCATTTCCAAGCGATATATGTTGGTATGAAGACTATTTGCTCGCTTATCAGGACTTTGCACTTCAAGGAAGATCTAGAGGATGAGATGCGCAAGCAAATCAAACAGAAGCCCAGACATCGCTTCATCGTTCTTCAAGCATCGCCTCATTCTGTTGAGAACATTTTGGGCATCAACTCACTTTTCCAAGCAACGCTTGACTATTTTGGAGGGTTTCAGGTGTCGGCTCATTATCCAAGCGACGCCTCCTTCTGTTATGCAATTGTAGGGCGATTTCTAGGCAACATTTGACTAATTTGGAAGGTTTTCAGGCACCGCCTCTTATATCTAGGCGACGCCTCGTCCAGTTGAGAGATTATTCACTTGGAACCTCTCTTGAGTTTGTAACCTCCCTCATAAACCAAGCCCTTTCCAACTGATCCCTTCACCTGAATAAAGCACTAGCTTCATATACTCGATGTCCTCATGATTCTCTGGACTTTGTTGAGCACTCTACATGAAATGAGGTACCAAGGGAGTTTGAACTACTTTGGCATTCAAAAAAACCAAATCTGTTGATCACCTTTGCTAGGTAATCACACTGACTCAGTTACAAAGTCTTCTTCCTTCTGTCTCTCTTGATCTATATTTCAAGAATCTTTTGAGCAAAACCAAGTTCTTTATCTCAAATCTTGTATTGAGTTGATCCTTCAAATGATCAATTACGTTCTTATCTGAACAAGCAATCAACATATCATCTGCAGACGGGAGCAAGTAAATGCATATGTCATTGCCTACGTCTTAGGTGTAGACACACCAATCATAACTTGATCACTTGAACTTGTGATCCATCTTGAACTCAGCAAACTTCTTGTACACCTTTTTCAGAACAGTTTTAGACCATACAAGGACTTCTTGAGCAAGCACACCTTATTCTTTTTGTCTCTAACCTCAAACCCTTCAGGCTGCCTCATGTCTTCTAGCTCTCCATGATCTTCACACTAAGCTGCTCCAACTCCATGTCAAATGAGCTACCAAAGGCAATATAACCCTTATGGATCTATGCTTCATCACAGGTGAGTATATCTTATTGAAATCAACTCCTTCCTCTTGTGTAAAACCTCTGGCTACCAACCTTGCTTTATACTTGACTACTCCACTCCTGGAATCCCTTCTTTTTTCTTAAAGATCCATCTAAATCTCACAAGCTTCTTTTAGTGGTCTATCAATGAAAATCCAAGTGTTTTTTTATCCAATGACTTCACTTCCTCTTGCATTGCTTGAAGCCATAGATCTTTATCATGTGACATCAAGGCCTCTACATGGCTTCTTGGTTCAATCTCTTGAATCTCCTCAGCCACGCTGAATGCAAAAGCCATAATGTCCTTGGATCCATATCTCAGTGGGACTCTACTCGATCTTCCATGTCTAGTTCTCACTACACTGCCTTGGACCCTTATTTGTTTGGAATTTGTTGAGGTCCAACCTCGATCTCATGGGGATCACTTCCACTTTGATGATCCTTAGCTCCTCCTCCTTGATGCCCATGATCTCCAATCTCCACCTCAAGTTGAGCTCCCTCATTATTATTAGAGTCCACTTCAATGATGACTTTCTTCTGGTTGGGCACTTTGTTAGTAACAAAAAGATATGGAAAAATAGTTTCGCTAAAGGTAGCATCCCTACTGATGCAGCATGCTAATCTGATAGAGCGATAAATCGGGCCTCGTTGATTTGAACGAGAGGTTGCTACAGCAACCGATGTATCGTCCTCTTTAAGCAGAAGGAAAACCCAGGAGAAGAGGGTGCATATGCTATTACTGTGCTCAAGAGGGTCATGTTCAGAGGAAATGCCCAAGGATGAAGGAGTACCAGAGACCTCAGAAGTCAACTGGAATTGGAAAGTGGAGGGAGAAATCACATCCTAAACCATACAGTGGCATGGTCGTCTGCTATGCAAGACCAATGATGAACAACAGATATTCATATGATCCAAAGATAGTCAGGAACAATGACAGATCAATCCACTGGAGAGGGACGATCACAAATGGGTCCAGGAAAAATCAAATGAGGCAATCTGTATATGTCAGAAATAGAGAAAGGATGTTTGAACACAACAAAAGTCAGAGGCAGTGGAGATGCAATCCAAATCAGGTATGGGTGAGGAAACAATCATTTAGAATTCACGAGGAATCGCCCGATGATGTGGATGGTTCAAACTCTTAAGTGGTACAAGCTCAAGCTGCTGTAGCAACCAGGCACATAAAAGGAGCTTGTACAAGAATATTTGGTTGCTAAAGAGAGAAGGGACACGTGCAAGGCATGTGTAGATGTTTGAAAAGAAAAACGGGTAAATCATTTTGCGTTCTAGGGCATAGTTTGCAAGCACCGTCTGACGACATCCTCCTCAAAATCTCAAGCCATCACCAATCACAGCCAAAAAACTGACAATGTTGCGCACTCGTGGTCTAAAGAAGAGCTTGGCAGCCGCCAGACAAAACAGTGGTAGGAGGGAGACCAAGCCTCGACGCAAATCAGCAGAACAATGTCATGAGCTGGTAGTCTAGGAACCAGCTCCGCACCCACGGTCGCAGAATACTACACCATCCTCAGAGGAACCCTTAAACAAGAAGAGAAGGCTTGTGCATGACGGGGTACTTGTGTCCGAAGCTTCAACGGTTGAAAAGGAGGTAGTCGCTGAAGACTCCACCAATGGTTAACAAGGTATAGAGGTTGCTGTAGCAACACAAAGAGTCGAAGAGCCCATTAGAATTGTAGTCACAACCCCTGTCTTACAGAAGTCTTGGACAGAAGAGCTATCTGAACAAGAATCTGCTGAAGCAACTCTTCCACCACCAACAAACAAAGGGAAGTCTCCCATCATCATTCCAGACTCAAGTAGTGAAGAAGAAGAGGACTCTGGTGGCTCTGAAGGTGCTCACAATGGAGAACCTTCTGAGAGGTAGTCCACACTGCCTGAGTTCTCCGAAGAGATCACTGTAGGCGGCATCTGGTTCAGAAGCAGGGCTGCCTCAGAATCATGGGGAACAGTGGAAAGAAAGACTATGGTGTCTGAGAAGAGGATGGTTCCTGGAAGATACAAATCTGCTGCAATTGTCCAACTTCTATCAGAGGTAAACCTTCTAAGTACCCTAACACTCCCTAAGAAGTTCATCATATCTTTGGTTAGGGAGTTTGTGGCAAATATGGAGGATGAGTTTGAAGTTGAGAGGAGTAATCATTATGGAGAAGCTGGGTAAGGGTGAAAAATGGTGGTGATCTCTCCGGAGAAAATAAATGAATATTTGGTGATAAGCAATGAATCAAGGGGTTCAGCTATTGTTGATCAAGAGGTACTTGCCAGTATTCTTACAGGTGGGTTATGCAGGACTTGGGCAGCACCAAATTTGTTTGCCTCGGAGTTGTCATCAAAGTATGCATTGTTGTACAATCTTGGCATCAGGAACTGGTTTTCTAGCTCCCACAGAGGAAAGGTCAGCAGGGACTTTGGAGATCTCTTGTACACCATTGGAAAGCAAAGGAAAGTAAACATGGGTAAGGTAATGTTTCCTCAGATTGCCTACACATGCTGGTTGTACCAAGTCTACTCATGTCATTGTTCTTCCCTCCTTCATTTATGAGTTAATCATTGCACAACATCCGGAGTTGAAGACTATTTTAGAAGGGATGTCAGAAGAGCTGCAAGTGTTTGTGGTTGATCACAAACTTTTCAAGGGAAAGCATGTAGTGGACATTGCACAAGAAGATCCTTTGTTGGTTGCTCCTCCACCTGTTCTTGCTCCTGGAGCAGATGATGCTGGACCTGAATCATCTGTACAAGTTGCCCTCAAAGCTAGAATTGTGAGTCACCTGAAGTCCAAGCTGAACCTGCTGACTGCAGAAGTAAAGAAGGGCATTGCCAGAAGAGCTCAGGTCCGTAGTCTGCTGAGGGACTTGGAGTATCCAGACGAGGAAGCTGACCCTGTTGATGAAGAAGAGGATGACTGATACCCCCTTTGCCATCTTTGTCAAAAAGTGGGAGAAAAAGCCCACTAATGTGAGAGATAAGAATTGTTTTATGAACTGAAGTGATTGTAATAGGTAGCTATTATTGTTTTGCAGCCCTGCGTGGCTGAACTGACCTTAAGACCAAATGTGGTCATACTTGTCCCACACAGATAGTGGTTCTTTAGTAGAAAAATCGTTAGCTCTAAGACAGGAATCTAAGTGGCTTAGAATTGAGTTAGTCTTGAAGAGGCCCAGAGTGCCCAATCAAAAGGCTGAAGATATGGGCAGGCCATTGCAAAATTTTATTTGGAGTCTGCCACCAAGGGAGGATCAACTCAAGGCATCAATGGACATCAGGTTTTGTCAAGAATGACAAGGGGGAGATTGATAGTGCAAATGACATTCAATTGACAAAACCTGCCAGAGTGTACAAGCCCAGTGAACAAGCAGTTGCTACAGCAGGAGCTGTAGCAGCAGAGCAACGGTTTTGTGCCTCATATGAAGTAGTAGTGCAACGGGAGGCTTCCAAATATTCTCAGAAAATCCCAGTAAAGATTTTTGTGCCTCATGCTTGAAGATTTGGTTAGGAAATCAATTCTCCTAAAAATTAGGAGATAAGATCTTGTTGAGATCTTTGAGGGCTTCCTAATTTTGCTGGCGGAAGAGTTCCTATAGAGAGAGGCAGAGCAAAGCATGACAGGGTATCCGAACAGAGAGAAAAACACAAAGAGAGCATTCTATCACCGAAGATTACAAAGCGGAGATAGAAGAGTCGGATCACCACCGTGAGCAGAGCGTGAGCGCAGATCAGTGTGGTTTCTGTAACGACTGATTGCAGACTAGCAGTGTCTGGTCAGTGCTTGATCAGAGAGGACCAATCAGAGCAGGGCTTGCCTATTAGTTGATCAAGGGAGGCAGCAGGACAGTTGTCGAGTGGAGGAACTCGTACAATCTGCAGAAGGCCAATTCTCGCTGGTGATAGACGGTCAATGAGTGAGGGGAAGCATCCCAGTGTGAGGAGTACTCACGAAAGAGTTTGAGAAGGCTTTGGAGCGAAGCGTTAGAATTTGTACAAGCTAGTTGCACAAGCGTGTGCTCTAGCAAACCCACTGAGACATTGTTTTAATTAGAATAGGCCGAGTCTGTGTGATCAGAGGAGTAGCTATTCTGAATTAATTCAAGTGTGTAGGTGAGTGAGACACAAATCAGAGGGTGTTCTGATTGTATGCGAAGTGCTAGTTGAGGTCTCGAGGAGTCGAGTCTGTGTTGTACCGAGTACCTTGAAGACTAGTAGATTGAGGACTGGAGTATAGTCCTCCCAGACGTAGGAAGATTGGCCAAACTGGGTGAACAAATCGTTTTTCACTATTTTGTTTCTTGTTGCACAAGGTTCGGCTAAACAAGGAGTAGCTGTAGAAACTTCTTGTACATTATCAGTATCTCAGGGGCGCTGCAAATTTCACAGTCAAGTGTGCTTCAACTCAACAAAGTCCTCGAAGAAAGGAAACTGGTATTTCGACAGCGGATCTTCTGGACACATGATAGGAAATAGATCATATCTCACATATATTCAACCATGCAGAAACCAAGAAGTAACATTTCGAAATGGGTTGAAAGGAAGAGTCCTTGGGAAGGGAACACTGAAAGTTCACGGGCTGCCAAATCTCAAAAAGGTGTTGCTCGTAGAAGGAGTAACGAAGAATCTCATCAGCATCAGTCAACTATGTGACGGTACTTATTTTCTAAATTTCTCACAAAATTTAGAAAAGTGTTTGATGCAGAGGGAAGGTGCATTATGAAGGGTGCAAGGTCAGCCAACAATTGCTATTTACTAGAGAATGTTGAAGCAATCTCTGCATCATCCTGCCTGCCGACCAAAACTGAAGAAATGAATTTGTAGCATCAAAGGCTGGAACATCTCAATGTGAGGACCTTAAAAGACTTGCAACTGATCAATTAGTACGTGGTATACCTGAGATCAAGGGAGAGATGAAAACAATATGTGGATAATGCCAGATTGAAAAACAGACAAGGGTTCCTAATCCAAAAGTCACTACAATGAGCTCCACCAGATCGCTCCAGTTACTACATATGGACCTTATGGGACCAATGGAGGTAGAAAGCTGTGGAAGAAAAAGATATGCTTTTGTGTGTGTGGTCACTTACTCTCGTTACTCATGGATCGAATTTTTACATGAAAAAGCAGAAACTGTGAAAGTGGTGATGGTCTTACTAACACGGCTAGAGCAAGAAAAATGTTTGAAAGTAGCTGCCATCTGAAGTGATAATGAACTTATGAATGAATTCTGCAGAAATCGAGGGATCACCCACAAGTACTCATCACCCATTACTCAGCAAAATGGGATAGTTGAACGAAAGAACAGAACTATACAGGAGCTGGCTCGAGTCATGATCCATGCAAGAAAAGTTCCCCTAAAGTTCTGAGCAGAAGCTATGAGCACATCATGCTATATCATTAATCAAGTGTCAATCAGGAGGGTGTACGGATAAAACTTGCTATGAATATGGAAGGAGAAGAAACCCACTGTGAAGAACTTCCATATTTTTGGAAGTGAGTGCTACATTCTTAGAGACCATGAATACAGGATAAAACTTGATCCAAAAAGTGATTCGGGGATATTTCTAGGCTACTCAACAAACAGTAGAGCATACCGAGTCTTCAACAACAGAAGTGGATTAGTGATTGAATCCATCAACTTTGTCGTGAATGACCCAGGAGAGGAGTGCAAGCACTCCAAGGATAAATAAGATTCTGACTCTGAAGTTCAATATCAGTCTCAAAACAGAAGAACATCTGATCAAGAAGCATCAAAGAATGCTTCAGCAGAACCTGACGATTGATAGAGGCTATTTGTACGCATTATTTAGATCATAACCCTATGCTTGTTTGCAATATTTTATGAGCAAGATTACTCGTTTCTAGTGTTTTTGTATTATAGGGCAAAACGAGTCTTTGAGTCGGATACGCGCTAACAGGCAGCGTTCTAGGAGTGAAAGATCCGCCTGCGGAGCTAGCAGCACAAACAGGAGAGAAGTTGGCGAGAGTCAGCAGAGGTGCGCTAGCCCATGTGCTAGCCGATGCCGTGCGCCAAGCGCAAAGTCCAGTACTGCCTAATCTTGACGTGACCAGATTTGGAAGTTGCCAAAAGTGAGCTTCCCAAGCAGTATATAAACAAGAGGAAGGCTAGGGCAACAAAGAGGAGGAGAGAGAGACTTTCGGACACACACAGAGAGGCAACACCCCACGAGAGAGCGAAAAACTGGAAAACACACGGACTTGTTGAGAGGATTTGCGCCAGCCGACTGCGCCAGCCGAGAAGACAAGCTGCACGCACTGTTTGCTACTGTTTTCTCAGACACATTAGTCATTATTTACTATTCTATGATGTTTATCACTAGCATGTCTAGCTAAACTCTTAGTGTTGGTTGGGCATGAATTTATGATGTATTTTCTTTGAGACTTGAGCTTAATGCATAGTTTACTTACTTGTATTAATCCTGTGCATACGGAGACAGCCAGTTGCATGAGTAGGGGAAGCCTTGAACCGCAATCTTACTTGTGTTGCTTGCTTGTCATATGTTAAACTAGTTGATAGCTTTACGGTGACAACTAGGAGTAACGAGCTAGGGTGATCAGTTGCTACTTTGAACGGATTCGCAGCTGTTTTAGTCTATGTTCTAAGGATTAATAGCACATGAACTTTGAACGGAACATGCGCACGTGTTAGAAAGCCTTGACCGGACACTAACCCAAGTGAAATTAAGCTACAGACATATTAGAGTCAGTGATAAGGAATGCACTCATAGAGGATTGTCTGCCCAATGCTTCTCATAATCATAGTATTTAATCTCTACTGCTTGCGCACGTCTAGTGCAAATTTCCTGCGTTACACTAGTTACTGTTCACTTGCGCATCGCGCATTTCAATCACTCACACACCCCCCCATTTTCGTAAGTGTAGGTTGCTAGCTAAAGACTTACTATTTGCTCCTTGTGGAGATCGACCCTTACTTAACCGCTGTACTAGTGGAAGAGGAAGGAATTATATTTGACGCGCACGACGACGCGCGATCAACGATTCTCAGATTTTGGACGAGGAGTCTAGATCTGATGCTGATACACCACTTGAGAACCCACCAACTACACCAAGCGTTGCTAGGCTCCCCCAAGAAAAATCCAGAAGGATCATCCAAC
Source organism: Umbilicus rupestris (assembly GCA_963678935.1). Taxonomy (NCBI): domain Eukaryota; kingdom Viridiplantae; phylum Streptophyta; class Magnoliopsida; order Saxifragales; family Crassulaceae; genus Umbilicus; species Umbilicus rupestris. The sequence goes on from OY787618.1 coordinate 9,656,392, forward strand.
CACAAACATCATTGGCAGGCTGACCGAATGAAGACGAACTCAAGGTACATTCAACATTAATCTCTGTGATATGATTAATAACTCATGTTTTGTGTCCAACACTGAGCCTAAAAACATCAAAGAGGCCATGGGAGATGAACATTGGATAGTTGCCATGCAGGAAGAGCTTGGTGAGTTCGAAAGAAACAAGGTATGAGATCTGGTTACTCAGCCGTAAAATGTTAATGTTATTGGTACCAAATGGATATATAAAAACAAGTCTGATGAGAAGGGAAATATTGCAAGAAACAAGGCCAGCCTAGTAGCTCAAGGGTACACACAAATTGAGGGAGTAGATTTTGATGAAACCTCCTCTCCTGTTGCTCGCTTGGAAGCAATCAGAGTTCTTCTTGCACTGGCCTGTTGATCCGCGTCGTTGTGCGCGTCAAATTAATCCTTCCTTCTCCACTTAGTATAGCGGCTAAGTCAGGGTCGATCCACAAGGAGCAAGCAGATTAGCTTTAACTAGTAACCTACACTTACAAAAATTGGGGTGTGAGTGGTTGGGTTGCGCAGGTGCGTAAATAAACAATAGTTAACGCAGGATTTGCACTAGACGTGCGCAGGCAGTAGAGATTAAGTACTATGACTATGAAAAGTATCGGCGCAGACAATCCTCTATGAATATATTCCTTATCATCGACTCTAAACGTCTATAGTTCGGTTTACTAATGTTAGTGTTCGATCAAGGCTTCCTAACATGTGCGCATGTTCCGATCAAAGTTCATGAGCTATTAATTCTTGAAACTAGTCTAAGCAGCTACGAATCCTGTCACAGTAGCAACTGATTATCCTAGCGCGTTACTCCTAGTTGTCACCGTCAAGCTACCAACTAGTTTAACATATAACAACAAGTAACAAGAGTAAGATTGCGGTTCAAGGCTTCCCCTACTCATGCAACTAGCTGTCATCCGTGTGCACAAAATTAATACAAGCAAACAAACTATGCATTAAGCACAAGTCTCAAAGGAAATACTCATAGAATCATGCCCAACCGATACAAAGCATTTAGCTAGACATGCTACTATTAAACATCATAGAAACAGTAAATAATAGCTAAAGTATCCAAGAAAATAGTAACAAGTAGGTGCGTGCAGGTTGCAGTGTCTCGGCTGGCGTAGTCGGCTAGCGCAGGTCCTCTCAGTAGCTCGTGTGTTTTTCAGTTCTGCCTCTCTCTCGTGTGCTGTGGCGTGTCTGTGTGTGTGTCTCAAACCCTAGCCTTCCTCTCTTTATATACTGCTCATGAGGCCCAAGGACGGCCTTGGCAACTTCCAAATCTGATGGTGTCAAGATTTGGAAACACCACTATTCTGCGCATGGCGCACTGCACATACTGGTTAGCGCAATCGGTCTGCGCACCGTAGTTGACTCTGCCACTTCTTATCTGTTTACGCTGCTAGCTCCGCAGGCAGTGTGTTGCGCTCCTCAAACGCTGCCTGTTAGCGCGTATCTGACTTAGGCCCTCGTTTCGCTGTGAAATACAAAAACACCGGAAACCACTAATCTTGTACACAAAATAATACAAACAAGCATAGTGTTAGGATCTAAATAGTGCGTATAAATAGGCTCTATCAAACCCCCCACACTTGCCCCTTGTTCGTCCCGAACAAGCACTCAAGCACGGATACCATTACCTCTCTGGAGTCTAGCGCACAGTCTTGCACTTGGCGCGATCTGCACTACTATTCACCTTGCGCTGCTCTACCACCTACGCGCATCTGCCTTCAACAGTTTTAATATAATAATTTCGAAATTTGTTATCTCTCAGCTGGGATGAAGATCATTTCGGATGGCTGGGAGATAGCTCTTCATAGGCTCCGGGCTGTCAACTTTTACTCCGAGGACGGGTATATGGTTAATAGCGCAAGCTTCTTCCGGTCCGTGATTCTTCCGCGCACTTCCTGGGAACTGGAGCCTTTTTGATGATTTTCTTATGAACTTGCGCAAGCTGGTACGTATTTGTGCGCATGCTGATTCTTTTGTAGCGCATATCATCTGCTGGTGTCTTTCTTTTTTGTACAGCTTTTTCTATGGTTCCTATGTTCCCAGAACGGTTCCAGTCTCGGCCTCCGGATAGCAGCTATGGAACAACGCTCCGCTCTCCCTCCTTGGTCTATTTGCGCAGGTCGGCGCACGCGTTTACACCTGCGCCCGCCTTCCCTCGCTTGACTTCCAGAGGAAAGGTGGTCTGTTTTCCCACCTCGCCACGCTTTGGGTATTCGCCTTCGGCATCTGCGTGGCTGAGCGCGCTCTCTTGTTCCGAAGGTCGCGAAGCACCGGCCTCCACTGGCGCTCTCGACCATATATCTCACCTTCGAAGCTCAAACGACTAACCGCCTCTCTAGAGCGTTTCTGTCAACTCCACATCCCCTATATATCCCAACTAACAGGAGCAGAAAAAACGAAAAAAAAATAAAACAGTTGATAGCAGCGCACGCAATATGAATAGCGCAATACAAGCTGAAAAGTGTGCGCAACCCGCAGACAAGCGCACCACTGCTACTATTTTCTTCAACTAAACCAAGCTATACTACAAAGCTCAAAAACGAAAAAAAACGTGAAATGTAAATGTAACGCTCCCCCCCGACACTTAAACAGAGACGTGTCCCCACGACTCATGCTCAAGCGCACGGAGAACGGACACATGCATGTAAGCAAAACAAAGAACATAAGAAAGAAAACATATAGTCAGCGCAGCAACAATATAGTAAGGGGTCACAAAATATTCAGCACAATATAGCAAAATATAGCAACAGTTTTCAAAAAGATAAGAAAAGAAACCACCCGAAAGAAATGCGCGCCCCACTGCAGCCTTAGATATCCTCGAAGCTGGACTCAGCCGCGGATCCGTGCGCCTCCTCATCTGAAGAATCAGTCACATACTCGGTACTGGAGGCTGGCGGCACTACAGAAATGGCGGCGGGCTGAGCCACGAGGTCGTCCTCTGAGATAGGATCCCATAGTGAATCTGAGCTGTAACTTATGATGGGATCGGCTTCAGGGGACCGCTGAGCAGAAGGCTGTGCAGGGGGTGCTGTAGGTGCTGGTTCAGGATCTACTGCTGGGGCTGGCTCTGCTGCATGGACCGGGGACTGGGTAGGAGGGCTGGCTGGCTGGCGCGGCTCGCTGGGGGATCCTGGGGGCGGCCTACGCAGGCTGAGGAGAGGGGGGGATAGAATCTCCAAATCTCCACCCTGATGGTGGACTTAAGCTCAGGTCGGCCCCCTCTGGCGCTAAATAGTCTAGCACGAGCATGACGTTGAACATCATGCGCTGCTCCTCTGATACCTCCTCAGGCGCCTCCTCTGCCTCCGTCCTGGGGCGCTTTCCTTGTGCACGCGGGGGAGAATCGTCAATGGCTATGGTAACTGGCTCCCTCTGCGGTGCACTGGCCCTCCGGCGCGCTCCAGTCTGCGCACGAGTCCTCATGCGCCTGACTGGAGGCGCAACTGGGGCCTCTTCCATCTCCCTGTCCTCCACGGCCTCTTCTGGCTGCGCGCTTCTCTCTTCTCTTTGCCTCGGCGCTCTGGCCGGCTGCAGCTGGTAGCACCACTCCAAGGTACCATCCTCTCTCACGGCTACCGCTCTGAGCTGTAACATATGGGCACGGTCCTGGGGAACAGCCGGCACTACTGTGTGCTCGGGCACCTCCGGCTCTCCATGCAACGCACGCAGCAGGTGCGTGATCATTCCTCTACAAGTCAGCGGCCCCTTCGTGCTGACCCGACTCCAATGGACCACCATGTCCGAGACAAACAACACCTTTTTCCCATAGTAAAAACCCTTCAAAATGTCCATGTCCTGCAAGCTGATCGTCGGCGCACCATTAAAACGCCCGATGATTGCATAGGTGACCATGCGCCATAGGTAGAACATCCACGGGTCGCGCAGCTCGCATCCTTGGCTGCGCCCCGCGGCAAAAACTGGGCCGGTCGCCATCTCACGCCACGCCTCCTGATTCGTGTGCGTGTCTATATCCGCTTCACGCACCTTGGCGCACCTCAGCGTGCGCTTCAGCCGCTTAGCCGAGGCAATGTACCAGACCCCTCTGCGCCGGTACCTTATCTCTAGATCGGCCGTCTCCAGTGACGCCAAAAACTCACATGTGTCCTCCTTGTCTGCTGCGCTGTTGATGTCCAACAGCGCCTCCCAGCCCGCCAGCGCGAGCCTCTCCACAATGAGGTCCTCCATCCCGACCTCGCGCAGGAAGTCCCTGCTGATGTACCGGGTCCCGTACATCTCCAGCCTCATGAAGGCTTCAAACTTGCTGGCGAATGATGCTGGGGTCGCTTGATCCTCGGCAGGCTGCATGGTGCGCTAGGGTTCCTCCGGTCAACTAAGGTCAACGCTCCACAAATGCTTAAAAATCCAAACTCCGAATCATGCCCTGAAAGTGTCACCAAATGGTCGCCTAACGTCCGCCTACAAAGCCTACTAACCAGAACTCCAAATGGTGCAGGCAAGCTAGGTGCGATTTCAAACCTAGGGCCCTCTATCGCACAAAACCCTACTTGAATTGGCTCAAACTTGACGGGAAGGGTTACCTGGTGTATGTGCGACTGTATGCTCCTCAAATCGTGCTGAACGGACGCCTGATCGGTTGTCGGACGGTGAGCAGAGGTTGAGGGCAGAAGCTTCTTGCAACGGTCGAGTGTGAAAAGTGCTGAAATTTTTCTAAGTACTGCCCTTTTATACCCCCCTGTCTGGCGCAGCTGCTCTGCGCACTGAATTGCGCACTGACCTGCGCACTACTGCTCGACTAAAAAAAAAACTACAAGTCCTAAACTAGCTAAAAGACACTAGAAAACTAAAAACGTGTAAAAGTGAAACGTGTCGGGTTACCTCCCGACAAGTGCCTTTGTTTAACGTCGTTGGCTCGACTGTACCTCGTTACTTGCGTGAAAGTGTACCAGTGACCTCCCCCACTCTTGCTCCTGAGTGACCCCGCGCTCGTGCGTGTGTTGCGTTCTTCTTGGTCCTGCGCAAAGGATCGGAAGGGTGGTCAGCATGGTTAATAGTATGTGATAAATCATAAGTAACAAGGTTACGTAAAGAGGAAGAAGAAATATGAGCAATAGTTCCCAGTTCTCCCTCTGGTGCATCTGGTGGCGACTCTGGTGCAGCAACCTGCGCATCAGCTATCTCTGGCTCTGCTAATTCAACTTCGCGCGCTGTGCCATCCCAAGGTTCTCCTAAATACTTTTTCACTCGCTGCCCATTGACCTGAAAACGATGCCGGTGCTCGTTTTCTAACTCGATTGTTCCGTAGGGGAAAACCTTGGTAACTGTGTATGGTCCCGTCCATTTGCTGCCAGCTTCCCAGGCATGAGCGTTAGGCGCGAGGAGAATAATAGTACCTGGTCTCCTGGCTCAAAAGTGCGTCTGAGGATATTTTTGTCATGAAATGCCTTTGTGCGCGCCTTGTAATCGCGCAGTCCCTCATATGCATCCAGGCACAGCTCTTCTAATTCACTTAGCTCAAATGCGCGCTCCTTACCAGCCTCCTCTAGGTTCAGGTTGCAAACGCGCAATGCCCAGTATGCTTTGTGCTCTAACTCCACTGGCAGGTGGCACGCTTTTCCATAAACCAACCGAAACGGTGAAGTCCCAATTGGTGTCTTATGTGCTGTTCGGTATGCCCATAGCGCATCGTCAAGGCGCTGGCTCCAGTCTTTGCACGACGGTCTCACAGTTTTCTCCAGGATGCGCTTGATCTCTCTGTTGGAGACCTCGGCCTGTCCATTCGTCTGAGGGTGGTAAGCGGTGGACGTCTTGTGGCGCACTCCATAATGCTTGAATACCTGCGCCACTATCCTATTGCAAAAATGCGTCCCCTGGTCGCTTATGATTGCCTTAGGCACTCCGTACCTGCAAAATATGTTAGTTCGCAAAAAGTCAGCGACCGTCTTACCATCATCCTTCCGGGTGGCCTTGGCCTCAACCCATTTGGAGACATAATCCACCGCGACCAATATGTACTCATATCCGGAGGATGGAGGAAATGGCCCCATGAAGTCAATCCCCCAAATATCGAATACTTCATCCACTAGTATTGGCGTCTGCGGCATCTCATTGCGCGTTGATATGCCCCCTGTGCGCTGGCACCTGTCACAGTTCCTGCAGTGGTTATACGAGTCGCTGAACAGGTGCGGCCAATAAAATCCGCAATCCAGGATCTTTCTGCTTGTGCGCTTTGGACCAAAGTGTCCTCCACATGCGTGCGCATGACAAAACATCAAAACAGAGTTAATTTCATGGTCAGGCACGCAGCGCCTCAAAATCTGATCAGGTCCTATTCTGAGCATATACGGATCATCCCAAATGTAATACCTGGACTCATGCTTTAATCTCATGCATTGGGTTTTAGTGAAATGAAGAGGAAACGTACCTGTGACCAGGTAATTTGCAATGTGCGCATACCATGGTACCTTACCTGTCAGCGCCAATCCAGTGCAAACACGATTGCCAGAAGTTCCTTCTCCGTGGTGGTGTAGTTCCTCTGCGCAGCGTCCAGTGTGCGCGATGCATAATAAATGGCGTGCGGCTTCTTGTCCACGCGCTGTCCCAAGACTGCACCTACTGCATAGTCGCTTGCGTCGCACATCAGTTCAAACGGCAGGTTCCAGTCTGGCGCGCGCATCATTGGCGCACTGGTCAGCGCCTCCTTCAGCTTGTCAAACGCGGCCCTGCACTCATCAGTAAATTCGAAGCACACATCCTTTTGCAAGAGGTTAGACAGGGGTATACAAATCTTAGAAAAATCTTTTATGAAACGCCTGTAAAACCCAGCATGCCCAAGGAATGATTTCACATCGCGCACGTTAGTGGAATAAGGGAGATTAGAAATAAGATCTATTTTGGCCTTGTCTACCTTGATCCCCTCCTTCGAGATAATATGTCCTAGTACTACTCCATGTGATACCATAGAATGACATTTTTCATAATTGAGCACTAGGTTCTTTGCAATGTAGCGCGCTAAGACCTTATCAAGATGAGTTAAACATGCGTCAAAGGTACATCCGTACACAGTAAAATCATCCATGAACACCTCTATGCATATACCAATCATATCAGAAAAGATGCTCATGACTAGACGTTGGAACGTACCTGGCGCGTTACACAGCCCAAATGACATGCGCCGAAACGCTAACGTACCGAATGGGCAGGTAAACGTGGTTTTCTCTTGATCTTCCGCAGCAATGGGTATCTGATTGTACCCTGAGTACCCGTCCAGGAAACAAAAGTAGGGCTTCCCCGCTAATCGATCTAGCATCTGGTCCATGAATGGTAGCGGGAAATGGTCTTTGCGCGTGACTGCGTTAAGCTTTCTGTAGTCGATGCACATGCGCCATCCAGTTTGCATGCGCTTGGGAACTAGCTCGCCCTGCGCATTCTCTTCTACTGTGATTCCTCCTTTCGTCGGCACAACGTGCACTGGACTTACCCATTTGCTATCCGAGATGGGGTAAATGACTCATGCGTCGAGCAGCTTCAGGATCTCTTTCTGCACCACCTCCATCATATTCGGGTTCAATCTGCGCTGAGGCTCCCTGGATGGTTTGGCACCATCTTCCAATAGAATCCTATGCATGCATACGTCCGGGCTCACTCCGCGCAGGTCAGCAAGTGTCCATCCTATAGCGCGCTTGTTCTTGCGCAGCACCTGCTGTAATCGCGCCTCCTGCTCCTCTTCATTTCCCAAGAATATGTACTTGAGGTGCTCTCGGAATTGCTTCAGCTCGACCTTGGGTGCCTGTTCAATAGAGGGCAAGATCTTATTAGCAGTGCAGACATTAACTATATCGTGCACCTGTCCGGATGCTGGTTCAGCACTGCTCAGCTCATCCTCTTGCGCCTCCAACTCTGCCTGTGCCAGTGTTTCATGTTCTTCTGTTGCGCTCGCACTTTGCGCATCTGCAACCAAGTCATCTATGCTATCCATCGCGTGCACTGTGGCATCCTCATGAGGGTGCTGCATCCCTTTGAATATGTTAAAATGAATTTCCTCACCATCGACCTCCATTGAGAGCGTACCCCTCCACACGTCTATCTTTGTGCGTGCTGTCATCAGAAATGGTCTGCCCTCTGCGCACTGCCTTTGCTCGACTCACCCTCCATTTCTAGGACATAGAAATTTGCTGGGAACACCAGCTCTCCTACTCGGACAAGGACGTCCTCGATCATGCCCGTCGGTTGCTTGCACGACCGATCTGCTAGCTGAATGGTGAGACCTGCAGGCTTTAGTGGTCCAAGGCGCAATGACGCATATAGGGAATAGGGTAGCACATTTATAGATGCGCCTAAGTCAATCATGCAATTGCTTACTGTGGTCTTACCTAAAGTGCATGGGATGGTGAACGTACCTGGGTCTCGGCATTTAGGTGGTACCTTATGTTGCACGATTGCTGAAGCCTGCGCATTTAGCATTTCCTGTGCGCACTCGCCTTTCCTCCTCTTGTTTGTGCACAGCTCCTTTAAAAACTTGGCGTACCTAGGGATCTGCCGAACTGCTTCAATAAGGGGAATGTTTATTTCCACCTTACTGAATAACTCGTAGAGCTCCTTATCAAGCGCTTCCTTCCTAGCCGATGGTGCCTGTACAGGGAAAGGTGCAGGTATGTTAGTACGATTCATGCCTTTGTCTTTTGATTGCGCCATACCTGGCGCCTCGGCCTGCTGGCTTGTGGCTTGCGCTTCTGGTTGCACATCTTGCTCTACTGGATCTGGAGCTTGCGCAACTGGTTGCGCGGGCGCCTTTGCGGTCTGCTCTGTTCCTACCGTGCGCCCAGTCCTCAGTGTCACTGCGTTGACTCCTCCCTTGGGATTCTGGATCACTTGCGAAGGCAGGTTGCCTTTGCTTTTTTTTCAGCTCATACACCATGGTAGCGATCTGTGATAGCTGCTTTTCAATGGACTTGAACCTCTTGTCATACTTCTCATCATTCTTGCGCACTGTGTCTGCTAGCTGCCCCACGATATCTTCTAAGGATCGCCTCGGTCGCTGGTTGTTTTGTGCTGGTGCGTCAGTGCGGCAATGCGGTGGATTGTAGGGCGCAGCTTGTTGCGTCTGCTGTGGTGCGCGCTGATCCGTGGACTGCTTCTGGAAATTGTTTTCCTCCTTCCATCTGAACCCATTTGCGGCTAGTCCAAAACGCGGCCGTTTATGCCTCTGCACCCCTCTATTATCCCATCCTCCTAGAGCATTGACATCTCCTGATTCCTCGAAAAGTGTGGGACATGCATCGGTTTTGTGCTCAGTGGACGTGCAGAATTCGCACGCCTTTGGCGCAGCTGGTTGCGCCCCCTGCGCATGCATCAACTTCTGCAGCATGGCCTTCATTTCCTTTATCTCAGCGCTTGTTTCTACCTGATGCACAGAACGAGCACGACTATTTTCAAGTGTTAGTTGATGTCTTACCTGTCCAGTGGAGTCTTCTATCAGCTGCCACGCGTCCTCTGGGTACATGTTGCAAATGTCGCCTCCTGCGCATGCATTCAATAATCTTAGCTCCATGGGTAACAATCCATTCAGGAAATTCTCTATTAGCACATTTTGGGGTAGGCCGTGATTGTGATTAGCACATTCAGGAAATTCTCTATTAGCACATTTTGGCCTCCAGCTCCCTGAAACGCTCATTATACTCTGATAGTGATTCTCCTGCGCCCTGCCTAGGTGCGGCCAGCTCCCTCCTGAGTAGCGCGATCTTTGCTGCGGGATAGAACTTGTCCAAGTACTGCTTCTGCAGCTGCTCCCATGTGTGAACTGATCCTGCTGGTAAGTTCATCAGCCAATGCCTGGCCGTGTCACACAATGAAAATGGGAACGCTTTCATCTTCAGCGCTTCGTCACTCTCCCCTTCGGCCTTCATGTTCTCGCAAATGACTAGGAATTCTCGCACATGCTTGACTGGGTTCTCGTTGTGCATCCCGTGGAACTTGGGCATGTGATGAATGAGCGAGCTCCTTAGCTCAAAATGACCGTCTGGTGGAAGCACTATGCACCATGGCTGGTTAACCGTGATTGGGGCTGACATCTCGCGCACTGTTCTTCGTCGCGCGGCCTGTCGCGCGGGTGGCGCATTATACACTTCAGCGGCCATCCTTGCTTCAACCTCGCGCTGCACTTCCTCTCCGAACAGGGCTGCGCGGTTATGTGCCCTCGCATTCTCTGGGGTTCTGTCCCCTAAGTTGTCTCCAACGACACTGTTATCCTCCATGACCTATTCTAAATCTCAAAGAAAACGAAATGAAAAGACAACTAAGCTGTTGCGTCTGTCAGTGCGCAACTGGAATCTGCGCAGCACAATTGTTTCAAGGTTGCGTAGGCTGATGTTGATTGCACGCTGTCAGAAACAACAACGAGAATAAAGCAAACAGAAATAACTAACTAAAAACTTAAGCTGGTTAAAGCTTATCTGTGTTGCTCCCCGGCAACGGCGCCAAAATTTGATCCGCGCGTCGTTGTGCGCGTCAAATTAATCCTTCCTTCTCCACTTAGTATAGCGGCTAAGTCAGGGTCGATCCCACAAGGAACAAGCAGATTAGCTTTAACTAGTAACCTACACTTACGAAAATTGGGGTGTGAGTGATTGGGTTGCGCAGGTGCGCAAATAAACAATAGTTAACGCATGATTTGCACTAGACGTGGGCAAACAGTAGAGATTAAGTACTATGACTATGAAAAGTATCGGCGCAGACAATCCTCTATGAATATATTCCTTATCATCGACTCTAAACGTCTATATTTCGGTTTACTGATGTTAGTGTCCGATCAAGGCTTCCTAACATGTGCGCATGTTCCGATCAAAGTTCATGAGCTATTAATTCTTGAAACTAGTCTAAGTAGCTACGAATCCTGTCACAGTAGCAACTGATTATCCTAGCGCGTTACTCCTAGTTGTCACCGTCAAGCTACCAACTAGTTTAACATATAACAACAAGTAACAAGAGTAAGATTGCGGTTCAAGGCTTCCCCTACTCATGCAACTAGCTGTCAACCGTGTGCACAGAATTAATATAAGCAAACAAACTATGCATTTAGCACAAGACTCAAAGGAAATACTCATAGAATCATGCCCAACCGATACAAAGCGTTTAGCTAGACATGCTAGTAGTAAACATCATAGAAACAGTAAATAATAGCTAAAGTATCCAAGAAAACAGTAACAAGTAGGTGCGTGCAGGTTGCAGTGTCTCGGCTGGCGCAGTCGGCTAGCGCAGGTCCTCTCAGTAGCTCGTGTGTTTTTCAGTTCTGCCTCTCTCTCGTGTGCTGTGGCGTGTCTGTGTGTGTGTCTCAAACCCTAGCCTTCCTCTCTTTATATACTGCTCATGAGGCCCAAGGACGGCCTTGGCAACTTCCAAATCTGATGGTGTCAAGATTTGGAAACACCACTATTCTGCGCATGGCGCACTGCACATACTGGTTAGCGCAATCGGTCTGCGCACCGTAGTTGACTCTGTCACTTCCTATCTGTTTCCGCAAGCTGTGTGTTGCGCTCCTCAAACGCTGCCTGTTAACGCGTATCCGACTTAGGCCCTCGTTTCGCCCTGAAATACAAAAACACCGGAAACCAGTAATCTTGTACACAAAATAATGCAAACAAGCATAGTGTTAGGATCTAAATAGTGCGGATAAATAGGCTCTATCACCTGTCACCTGAAGTTCAAGCTGTACCAATGGATGTCAAAAGAGCATTCTTGAATGGAATCTTGAAAGAAGAAGTCTATGTTGCTCAACCCAAGGGATTTGAGGATCCGCATCAACCAAACCATGTTTACAAGCTAAACAAGGCTCTCTACGGTTTAAATCAAGCACCCGGAGCCTGGTATGAAAGATTGATTGAGTTCCTGATCAAGCATGGATACGATAGAGAGGGGTGGACATGACTCTCTTTGTGCACAAAACGAGGTCAGATTTTATTACTGCACAAATATATGTGGATGATATTGTATTTGAGTCAAGTTTGCAGAGAATGGTGAAGCAGTTTGTGGAGCAAATGCAAATGGAGTTTCAAATGAGCATGGTTGGAGAATTAACCTACTTTCTTGGACTGCAAATCTCACAAAAAGAAGATGACACATTTATCTCACAAAGCATGTGAAAATTTTGGGATGGACACGACCAATCACAAACGTTCTCATGCTGCAACTTACACTAAAGCCATCAAAGATGAAGCCGAAGCTGTAGTGGATCAGACATTATACTGAAACAAGATTGGAAGCATTGTATATCTTACTGCTAGTCGGCTTGATATATCCTTTGCAGTAGGAGTCTGTGCCAGATATCAATCCTGCCCAAAGGTGAGCCATATGCAACTTGTAAAAAGAATCATTAGATTTATTGGAGGGACCACCAACTATGGGCTATGGTATGCAAGGGACACAAGTACAGAACTTGTTGGATACTACGATGTTGACTGGGCAAGAGTACATTTGGCGGATGCTTCTTCCTTGGTAACAATCTAGTTTCCTGGTACAGTGATAGAGGCTATTTGTACGCATTATTTAGATCATAACCCTATGCTTGTTTGCAATATTTTATGAGCAAGATTACTCGTTTCTAGTGTTTTTGTATTACAGGGCAAAATGAGTCCTTGAGTCGGATACGCGCTAACAGGCAGCGTTCTAGGAGTGAAAGATCCGCCTGCGGAGCTAGCAGCACAAGCAGGAGAGAAGTTGGCAAGAGTCAGCAGAGGTGCGCTAGCCCATGCGCTAGCCGATGCCGTGCGCCAGGCGCAGAGTCCAGTACTGCCTAAACTTGACATGACCAGATTTGGAAGTTGCCAAGTGTGGACCTCTCGAGCAGTCTATAAAGGGGAGAAGGTCTAGGGCTTCAGAGCAACATATCAGATATCATCATCAGAGTCTCACGAGAGAGAGAGTGAGCACAAAACGGGAAAACACACGGACTTGTTGAGAGGATTTGCGCCAGCCGACTGCGCCAGCCGAGAAGACAAGCTGCACGCACTGTTTGCTACTGTTTTCTCAGACACATTAGTCATTATTTACTATTCTATGATGTTTATCACTAGCATGTCTAGCTAAACTCTTGGTGTTGGTTGGGCATGAATCTATGATGTACTTTCTTTGAGACTTGAGCTTAATGCATAGTTTACTTACTTGTATTAATCCTGTGCATACGGAGACAGCCAGTTGCATGAGTAGGGGTAGCCTTGAACCGCAATCTTACTTGTGTTGCTTGCTTGTCATATGTTAAACTAGTTGATAGCTTTACGGTGACAACTAGGAGTAACGAGCTAGGGTAAGCAGTTGCTACTGTGACAGGATTCGCAGCTGTTTTAGTCTATGTACTAAGGATTAATAGCACATGAACTTTGAACGGAACACGCGCACGTGTTAGGAAGCCTTGACCGGACACTAACCCAAGTGAAATTAAGCTACAGACATATTAGAGTCAGTGATAAGGAATGCACTCATAGAGGATTGTCTGCCCAATACTTCTCATAGTCATAGTATCTAATCTCTACTGCCTGCGCACGTCTAGTGCAAATTTCCTGCGTTACACTAGTTACTGTTCATTTGCGCATCGCGCATTTCAATCACTCACACACCCCCCCATTTTCGTAAGTGTAGGTTGCTAGCTAAAGACTTACTATTTGCTCCCTGTGGAGATCGACCCTTACTTAACCGCTGTACTGAGTGGAAGAGGAAGGATTATATTTGACGCGCACAACGACGCGCGATCAAATTTTGGCGCCGTTGCCGGGGAGCAACACAGCTAAGTTTTAGTTGGTTTACATTTTTCCTTTTTAGTAACTAGTTATTTCAGTTTGTTTTCTCGTTGTTGTTTCTGACAGCGCGCAATCACATCAGCCTGCGCAACCTTGAAACAGTTGCGCTGCGCAGATTCTAGTTGCGCTCTGACAGACGCAACAGCTTAGTTATCTTTTAAATTCCGTTTTCTTTGAGATATAGAACAGATCATGGAGGATAATAGTGTCGTAGGAGACAACTTGGGGGACAGAACCCCAGAGGAAGCAAGAGCACACAATCGCGCAGCCCTGTTCAGAGAGGAAGTGCAGCGCAAGGTTGAGGCAAGGAGGGCTGCTGAAGTGTATAATGCGCCACCCGTGCAACAGGCCGTGCGACGCAGAACAGTGCGCGAGATGTCAGCCCCGATCACTGTCAACCAGCCTTGGTGCATCGTGCTTTCGCCAGGCGGTCATTTTGAGCTAAGGAGCTCGCTCATCCATCACATGCCCAAGTTCCACGGGATGAACAACGAAAATCCAGTCAAGCATGTGCGAGAGTTCCTAGTCATCTGCGAGAACATGAAAACCGAAGGGGAAAGTGATGAGGCGCTGAAAATGAAGGCATTCCCATTTTCATTGTGTGATACAGCCAGACATTGGTTGATGAATTTACCCGCAGGATCCATTCACACATGGGAGCAGCTGCAGAAGAAATTCCTAGATAAATTCTATCCAGCAGCAAAGATTGCGCTGCTCAGAAGGGAACTGGCCGCGCCAAGGCAGAGCGCAGGGGAGTCTCTGTCAGAATATTACGAGCGTTTCAGGGAGCTGGAGGCCAACTGTTACAATCACGGCCTGCCCCAGAACGTGCTAATAGAGAACTTTCTGAATGGACTGCTTCCCATGGAGCTGCGACTACTGAATGCATGCGCAGGAGGGGACATTTGCAACATGTACCTAGAGGATGCGTGGCAGCTGATAGAAGACTCTGCTGGGCAGGTAAGACATCAACTAACGCTTGAAAATAGTCGTGCTTGTTCTGTGCATCAGGTCGAAACAAGCGCTGAGATCAAGGAAATGAAGGCCATGCTGCAGAAATTGATGAGTGCGCAGAGCGCACAACCAGTTGCGCCAAAGGTATGTGAATTCTGCAGGTCCACCGAGCACAAGACGGATGAATGCCCAACACTTTTTGAAGAATCTGGAGATGTCAACGCTCTTGGAGGAGGGGACAACAGAGGGCCACAGAGGCAGAATCAGCCGCGCTTTGGGCTTGCCGCAAATGGATTCGATGGAAGGTGGAGAACAATTTCCAGAGGCAGCCCACAGATCAGCGCGCACCACAGCAGACGCAACAAGCTGCGCCCTACAATCCACCGCCTCGCCGCAATGACGCACCAGCACAGAACAACCAGCAGCAGCGGCGATCCCTAGAAGATATCATGAGGCAGCTAGCAGACACAGTGCGCAAAAATGACGAGAAATATGACAAAAGGTTCGAGTCCATCGAAAAGCAGTTATCACAGATCGCAACCACAGTATACGAGCTTAAAAAGAGCGATGGCAACCTGCCTTAGCAAGTGATTCAGAACCCTAAAGGAGGAGTCAATGCAGTGACACTGAGGACTGGGCGCACAGTAGGAACAGAGCAGACCGCGCAGGCGCCCGCGCAACCAGTTGTGCAAGTCCCGGATCCAGCAGATCAGAATGCGCAACCAGAGCAAGATGCGCAACCAGAAGCGCCAGCCACGAACCAGCAGGGCAACACGCCAGGTATGTCTCAGTCCAGAAACAAGGACAAAAATCGTACTAACATACCTGCACCTTTCCCTGTGCAGGCACCATTGGCTAGAAAGGAAGCGCTGGACAAGGAGCTTTATGAGTTGTTCAGCAAGGTGGAAATCAATATTCCCCTCATTGAAGCTACTCGGCAGATTCCCAGGTATGCAAAGTTTTTAAAAGAGCTGTGCACAAACAAAAGGAGGAAGGGCGAATGCGCACAGGTAATGCTAAATGCGCAGGCCTCAGCAATCGTGCAACAAAAGGTACCACCTAAGTGCCGAGATCCAGGTACATTTACTATTCCATGCACGCTAGGTAAGACCACAATGAGTAATTGCATGATCGATTTAGGCGCATCCATCAATTTGCTACCTTATTCCCTATATACGACATTACGCCTTGGACCACTAAAGCCTGCAGGTCTCACCATTCAGCTAGCAGATAGATCGTGCAAACAACCTGCAGGCATGATAGAAGATGTCCTAGTTCGAGTAGGAGAGCTGGTGTTCCCAGCAGATTTTTATGTGCTCGAAATGGAGGGTGACTTAAGCGCCAGCGGTGCGCAGATCCTCCTAGGCAGACCGTTTCTGATGACCGCGCGCACAAAGATAGACGTGTGGAGGGGCACGCTCTCCATGGAGGTAGATGGCGAAGAAATCCATTTCAACATATTCAAGGGGATGCAGCATCCACAGGAGGACGCTACAGTGCACGCAATGGACAACTTAGATGATATAGTCGCAGAAGCACAATGTGCGAGCGCAACCGTAGGACCAGAGCTACTGACACAGGCAGAGCTGGAGGAGCAAGGGGAAGAGCTTAGCAGTGCGGAACCAGCACCCGCACAGGTACGTGATATAGTTCATATTTGCACCGCTAACAAAATCTTGCTCTCTATTGAACAGGCACCCAAGATCGAACTAAAGCAACTCCCAGAGCACCTCAAATACATTTTCTTGGGAAGTGAGGACACCCTGCCAGTGATCATCAAGAAAGGATTAGAAGAAGAGCAGGAAGTGCGCCTACAGCAGGTACTGCGCAAGAACCAGCGCCCCATAGGATGGACACTTGCAGATCTGCGCGGAGTGAGCCCAGACGTATGCATGCATAGGATTCTACTGGAAGATGGTGCCAAACCATCCAGGGAGGCTCAGCACAGGTTGAATCCAAACATGATGGAGATAGTGCAAAAGGAAGTCCTGAAATTGCTTGGCGCAGGGGTCATTTACCCAATCTCGGACAGCAAATGGGTCAGTCCGGTGCATGTTGTGCCAAAGAAAGGAGGAATCACAGTGGAAGAAAATGCGCAGGGCGAGCTAGTTCCCAAGCGCATACAAACTGGCTGGCGCATGTGCATCGACTACAGGAAGCTTAACGCAGTAACGCGCAAGGACCACTTCCCGCTACCCTTCATAGACCAAATGCTGGATCGCTTAGCAGGTAGACCTTATTTTTGTTTCTTGGACGGATATTCAGGGTACAACCAGATACCCATAGCTGCGGAAGATCAAGAGAAGACCACATTCACATGCCCGTTCGGTACGTTTGTGTTTCGGCGCATGTCTTTTGGGCTGTGCAATGCGCCAGGTACGTTCCAACGCCTTGTCATGAGCATTTTCTCTGATATGATTGGTATTTGCATAGAAGTGTTCATGGATGATTTTACCGTATATGGAAGTACCTTTGATGCATGCTTAACACATCTAGATAAAGTCTTAGCGCGCTGCATTTCTAAGAACTTAGTGCTAAATTACGAAAAATGTCATTTCATGGTAACGCACGGAGTAGTACTGGGTCATATCATTTCAGAGGAGGGGATCAAGGTAGACAAAGCTAAGATAGATCTTATTTCTAATCTACCTTATGCCACCAACGTGCGCGACGTGAAATCATTCTTAGGGCATGCTAGGTTCTACAGGCGTTTTATCAAGGATTTCTCTAAAATTTGTATACCCCTGTCTAATCTTTTGCAAAAAGATGTGTGCTTCGACTTTACTGATGAGTGCAGGGCTGCGTTTGATAAGCTGAAAGCAGCGCTGACCAGTGCGCCAGTAATGCGCGCACCAGACTGGAACCTGCCATTTGAGCTGATGTGCGACGCAAGTGATTATGCAGTAGGTGCAGTCTTGGGGCAGCGCGTAGACAAGAAGCCGCATGCCATTTACTATGCATCGCGCACACTGGACTCTGTGCAGAGGAACTACACCACCACGGAGAAAGAGCTTCTGGCAATTGTATTTGCGCTGGAGAAGTTCCGAGCATATGTTCTAGGCGCAAGAGTCATCATCTACACTGACCACGCAGCTATCCGCTACCTCTTGTCCAAGAAGGAAACTAAGCCGCGCCTGATGCGCTGGGTGCTCTTACTGCAGGAATTTGACTTGGAGATCAAAAACAAGAAGGGCACGGAGAATCCAGTTGCTGATCACCTGAGCAGGATCGTGAAAGAGGAGGAACCAGGGCAGATCACGGAAACATTCCCTGACGAGCATCTGATGGCGCTGACAGGTAAGGTACCATGGTATGCGCACATCGCAAATTACCTGGTCACAGGTACGTTTCCTCCACATTTCAATAAAACTCAGTGCATGCGATTAAAACATGAGTCCAAACGTTACCTTTGCGATGATCCTTACATGCTTAGAATAGGACCAGATCAGATATTGAGGCGTTGCGTGCCTGACCACGAAATTAATTCTGTTTTGATGTTTTGTCATGCGCACGCATGCGGAGGACACTTCGGTCCCAAGCGCACAAGCAGAAAGGTCCTGGACTGCGGATTCTATTGGCCGCACCTGTTTAGAGATGCCTATAATCACTGCAGCAATTGTGACAGGTGCCAGCGCACAGGAGGAATATCCGCGCGCAATGAGATGCCGCAGACCCCGATTCTGGTGGATGAAGTGTTTTATGTTTGGGGAATCGACTTCATGGGGCCATTTCCCCCATCTGTAGGTTACGAGTACATATTGGTGGCAGTAGACTATGTCTCCAAATGGGTTGAAGCTAAGGCTACGCGGAAGGATGATGGTAAGACTGTCGCTGCTTTTCTCAGAACTAACATATTTTGCAGGTACGGAGTGCCTAAGGCAGTAATCAGCGACCAGGGGACACACTTTTGCAACAGGGTCGTGGCGCAAGTTTTCAAGCACTATGGGGTGCGCCACAAGACGTCCACCGCTTACCATCCGCAGACGAATGGACAGGCCGAAGTTTCTAACAGGGAGATCAAGCGCATCTTAGAAAAAACTGTGAGACCATCGCGCAAGGATTGGAGCCAGCGCCTTGAGGATGCGCTATGGGCATACCGCACTGCGCATAAGACGCCCATTGGGACCTCACCATTTCGGCTGGTCTATGGGAAAGCATGCCACCTGCCAGTAGAGCTCGAGCACAAGGCATATTGGGCCTTACGCATTTGCAACCTGAACTTGGATGAGGCAGGCAGGGAGCGGGCATTTGAGCTGAACGAACTAGACGAGCTGCGCCTGGACGCCTTTGAGGGACTGCGCGATTACAAGGAGCGCACCAAGGCCTTTCACGACAAGCATATCCTCAGACGCACTTTTGAACTAGGAGACCAGGTATTACTATTCTCATCACGCCTGAAGCTTATGCCTGGAAAGCTGCGCAGCAAATGGACGGGACCATACACGGTCACCAAGGTTTTCCCCTACGGAACAATCGAGTTAGAAGACGGGCACCGGCATCGTTTTCAGGTTAATGGGCAGAGAGTCAAACGGTACTTAGGAGAACCTTGGGATCGCACAGCACGCAACATTGACTTGGCCGAACCAGAGATAATAGATGCGCAAGCTGCTGCGCCAGACACACCACCGGATGTACCAGAGGGAGAACTGGAACCTATTGCTTATATCTCTTCTTCCTCTGCCTTTACCCTCGTTACGCATAATTTATCACATGCTGACTTCTCATCTTACCCTTTGCGCAGGACCAATGAGATCGCAACACACACACTGGCGCAGGAACACTCAGGAGCAAGAGTGGGGGAGGTCGCAGGCACACATTTTGGCACGTAACGAGGTACAGTCGAGCCAACGACGTTAAACAAAGGCACTTGTCGGGAGGTAACCCGACACGTTTTCACTTTTGCATATTTTATTTTCTACTTGTTTTGTTTTTAGCTAGTTTAGGACTTGGTAGTTTTTAGTTTTCTTTAGGGTGGTGTCTTTTATTTTGCTGCGTCTTATTGGATATTATGTGCTGAATATTTGTGCCGACTATTTTGTGACCCTTGTGCTATCGTTTATGCTGTGTGACTATTTGTTTTTGTTCTTATGTTCTTTATTTTTGCTTTACATGCATGTGTGCGCTCTCCATGCGCTTGCGCTTGAGTCGTGGGGACACGTCTCTGTTCAAGTGTGTGTGTGTGTGTGGGGGGGGGGGGGGGGGGGGGCGTTACATTCACTTTTCACGTTTTTGAGCATTTTAGTGTAGCTTAGTTTAAGTTAAAGAGAATAGTAGCAGTAGTGCGCTAGAGTGTAGGATGCGCATGCACTCCAGCTTGTTTTGCGCTATCCATATTGCGTGCGCTGCTATCTACTGTTTTAGTATAATTTTTTCGTTTTTTTTGCTCCTGTTAGTTGGGATATGCAGGGGATGTGGAGTTAACAGAAATGCTCCAGAGAGGCGGTTAGTCGCTTTTGCTTCAAAGGCTAGGTATATGGTCGAGAGCGTTAGTGGAGGCCGGTGCTTCGCAGCCTTCGGGACAAAAGAGCGCGCTCAGTCACGCAGATGCCAAAGGCAAAATACCCATAGCGTGGCGAGGTGGGAAAACAGACCACCTTCTCTCTGGAAATCGAGCTAAGGAAGGCAGGCGCGGATGTAAACGCGTGCGCTGACCTGTGCAGACAGACCAAAGGAGAGAGAGCGGGGCGAGTTCCATAGCTTCTATCCGAAGACTGAGACTGGAACTGCTCTGGGAATGTAAGAAATTAAAGAGGAAGCTGAGAAAAAAAATAATATAAATATATACCAGCAGATGATACGCGCTACAAAAGAATCAGCATGCGCACAAGCATCAACATGCGCAAAGACCATAAGAAAATCATCAGAAAGCTCAGGTTCCCAGGAAGTGCGCGGACGAATCACGCACTGGAAGAAGCTGCGTTATCCACCATATACCTATCTTCGGAGTAAGAGCTGGCAGCCTGGAGCCTAAAAGAGCTATCTCCTAGCCATCCAAAAATCTTCATCCCGGCTGAGAGGTAATGAAGTTCGAAATTTTTATGTTAGAACTGTTGAGTGCAGTTGTGCGCAGGTGATAGAGCAGTGCGAGTTGAGCAATTGTGCATTTGCATCGCAGTGCAAGACTGTGCGCTAGACTCCAGAAGAGGTAATTGTATCCGCGCTTCAGTGCTTGTTCGGGACGAACAAGGGGCAAGTGTGGGGGGTTTGATAGAGGCTATTTGTACGCATTATTTAGATCATAACCCTATGCTTGTTTGCAATATTTTATGAGCAAGATTACTCGTTTCTAGTATTTTTGTATTACAGGGCAAAACGAGTCCTTGCGTCGGATACGCGCTAACAGGCAGCGTTCTAGGAGTGAAAGATCCGCCTGCGGAGCTAGCAGCACAAGCAGGAGAGAAGTTGGCAAGAGTCAGCAGAGGTGCGCTAGCCGATGCCGTGCGCCAGGCGCAGAGTCCAGTACTGCCTAAACTTGACATGACCAGATTTGGAAGTTGCCAAGTGTGGACCTCTCGAGCAGTCTATAAAGGGGAGAAGGTCTAGGGCTTCAGAGCATCATATCAGATATCATCATCAGAGTCTCACGAGAGAGAGAGTGAGCACAAAACGGGAAAACACACGGACTTGTTGAGAGGATTTGCGCCAGCCGACTGCGCCAACCGAGAAGACAAGCTGCACGCACTGTTTGCTACTGTTTTCTCAGACACATTAGTCATTATTTACTATTCTATGATGTTTATCACTAGCATGTCTAGCTAAACTCTTGGTGTTGGTTGGGCATGAATCTATGATGTACTTTCTTTGAGACTTGAGCTTAATGCATAGTTTACTTACTTGTATTAATCCTGTGCATACGGAGACAGCCAGTTGCATGAGTAGGGGAAGCCTTGAACCGCAATCTTACTTGTGTTGCTTGCTTGTCATATGTTAAACTAGTTGATAGCTTTACAGTGACAACTAGGAGTAACGAGCTAGGGTAAGCAGTTGCTACTGTGACAGGATTCGCAGCTGTTTTAGTCTATGTTCTAAGGATTAATAGCACATGAACTTTGAACGGAACACGCGCACGTGTTAGGAAGCCTTGACCGGATACTAACCCAAGTGAAATTAAGCTACAGACATATTAGAGTCAGTGATAAGGAATGCACTCATAGAGGATTGTCTGCCCAATACTTCTCATAGTCATAGTATCTAATCTCTACTGCCTGCGCACGTCTAGTGCAAATTTCCTGCGTTACACTAGTTACTGTTCATTTGCGCATCGCGCATTTCAATCACTCACACACCCCCCCATTTTCGTAAGTGTAGGTTGCTAGCTAAAGACTTACTATTTGCTCCCTGTGGAGATCGACCCTTACTTAACCGCTGTACTGAGTGGAAGAGGAAGGATTATATTTGACGCGCACAACGACGCGCGATCATACAGCAAGAAGCTGAATAATATTTCTCTATCTATTGCTGAAGTTGAGTATATTGCTGCTGGAAGCTACTGTGCGCAATTGTTATGGATGAAACAAATGCTGAGTGAATATGGAATTCAATAGGGCATCATGAATATTTACTACAACAATATGTCTGCTATTAGGATCAGTAAGAATCCGATGCAGCTCTCTCGTACTAAACACATTGACATCAGACACCATTTCATAAGAGACCTGGTAGAGACTCAGACTGTCTCCCTCAAGCATGTAGCTACAGAAAAGCAGCTAGTTGATATCTTCACAAAGCGATTGGATGGAGCCAGATTCTTACACTAGACTTAAACAACTACGAATCCGATCAAGGTAGTAATTGCCTATCCTAGCGCGTTACTCCTAGTTGGCACCGTCAGGCTATTCAACTAGTTTAACAAACAACAACAAGCAACACGAGTAAGATTGCGGTTCAAGGCTTCCCCTACTCATGCAACAAGCTGCCAGTAATGTGTACAGAATTAATATAAGCAAGCTAGTTATGCATTAAGTGCAAGTCTCAAAGGAAATACTCATAGATTCATGTCCAACCGATACTAAGCGTTTAGCTAGACATGCTAGTGATAAACATCATAGAATAGTAAAATAAGGTCTAATGTATCTGAGAAACAAGTAGCAAACAGTGCGTGCAGTATGTCTCTCGGCTGGCGCAGTCGGCTGGCGCAAGTCCTCTCAACAAGTCCGTGTGTTTTCCAGATTGCCGCTCTCTAGTGACCCTCTGATGTGGGGTGTTGCCTCTCTGTGTGTCTCTTAAACCCTAGACCTCCTCCCCTTTATATACTGCTCGAGAGGTCCATCCTTGGCAACTTCCAAATCTGGTCATGTCAGGATTAGGAAATACTGGACTCTGCGCCTGGCGCACGGCATACTGCTTAGCGCATTGGTCGGCGCAACTCTGCTGTCTCTCGCCATTTCTTCTGTTTGCGCCGCTAGCTCCGCAGGCTGTGTGCTGCGCGTCCTAAACGCTGCCTGTTAGCGCGTATCCGACTTAGGCCCTTGTTCTGCCCTGAAATACAAAAACACTGGAAACCAGTAATCTTGTACATAAAATAATGCAAACAAGCACGGGGATATGATCCAAATAATGCGTATAAATAGGCTCTATCAAACCCCCCACACTTGCCCCTTGTTCGTCCTCGAACAAGCACTCAAGCACGGATACCATTACCTCTCTGGAGTCTAACGCACAGTCTTGCACTCTGGCGCGATCTGCACTACTGATCACCTTGCGCTGCACTTCCTCCTGCGCACATCTGCTTTCAACAGTTTAAGTATAGTGATTTCGCAATTCATTACCTCTCAGCTGGGATGAAGACCATTTCGGATGACTGGGAGATAGCTCTGTATAGGCTCCAGGTTGTCAGCTCTCACTCCGAGGATGGGTATATGGTTAACAGCGCAAGCTTCTTCCCGAGCGTGATTCTTCCGCGCACTTCCTGGGAACTCGAGCCTTTTGATGATTTTCTGTGGCTTTTGCGCTCGCTGGTTTATTGTGCGCATGCTGATTCTTTTTTTTTTTTTTTTTGTAGCGCATATCATCTGCTGGTATTTTTCTTTTTATACAGCTTTGTCTATGATTCCTATCTTTCCCAGAACGGTTCCAGTCTCGGCCTCCGGATAACAGCTATGGAACAACGCCCCGCTCTCCCTTCATGGTCTATCTGCGCAGGTCGGCGCACGCGTTTACACCTGCGCCCGCCTTCCTTAGCTCAACTTCCAGAGGGAAGGTGGTCTGTTTTCCCACCTCGCCACTCTTTGGGTATTCCGCCTTCGGCATCTGCGTGACTGAGCGCGCTCTCTTGTTCCGAAGGTCGCGAAGCACAGGCCTCCACTCGCGCTCTCGACCATATACCTCTCCTCTGAAGCGCGAGCGACTAACCGCCTCTCTAGAGCGTTTCTGTCAACTCCACATCCCTTGTATATCCCAACTAACAGGAGCAGAAAAAATGAAAAAAAATATACTAAAAACAGTTTGATAGCGCACGGCGCAATATGGATAGCGCAAACAAGCTGAACAGTGCGCGCAACCCGCACACAAGCGTACTACTGCTACTGTTTCCTTCAATAAAACTAAGCTACACTATAAAGCTAAAAAAAACGCGAAATGTAAGTGTAGCGCTCCCCCCCCCCCCCACACTTAAACAGAGACGTGTCCCCACGACTCAAGCTCAAGCGCACGGAGGATGCGCACACGCATGCAAGCAAAATAAAGAACATAAAAAAGGAAGAACAGATAGTCAAAGCAGCGCAAATATAGCACAGGGGCACAAAATATGTAGCACAAGAGTACAGCACACAAATATAGCAACAGAATATCAAAATAAAGTTCAGCATATAAAGGAAAATGGACACCACCCGAAGGAAATAATGCGCTCCCCCCCCCCCCCCCCCCCGTAGCTCTAGAGGTCATCTGAGCTGGACGCAGCCGCTGAACTATGCGCCTCCTCCTCTGAAGAATCCGTCATATATTCGGAGCTGGAGGAAGGCGGTACAACTGATAGGGCGACAGGCTGCGCCTCGCCGTCATCCTCTGAAACGCGGTCCCATAGCGATTCTGAGCTGGTGCTAATGATGGGTTCGGCTATAGGGGACCTTGGAATGGACGGCTAGGCAGGGGAAGGTGCGGGTACTTGTTCTGGTTCAGGGGTGGGTTCTGCTGGTGCTGGTGCTGCTGGTGCTCGGGCTGATGGTGGTACTAGGGAGGGTGCTGCGGGATATACTGGGTGCTGAGGAGGGCTGTCTGGCTGATGTGGCTCACTGGGGGAACCTGGAGGTGGCCGGTGCAGGCTGAGGAGAGGGGGAATCGCGTCTCCAAATCTCCACCCGGATGGTGGACTCATACTCAAATCCGCCCCCTCTGGCGCTAAGTATTCGAGCACACGCATGACATTAAACATCATGCGCTGCTCGGCTAATGCTTCCTCAGGCACCTCCTCAGCCTCGGTCCTTGGGCGCTTTCCGCGTGCACGAGGGGGAGAATCCTCGATGGAAATGGTGACTGGCTCCCCTTGTGGTGCACGGGTCCTCGCGCGCCGGACTGGAGGCACAACTGGCTCTGGGGCCTCGTCCTCCTCCATCTCCTGCGCGGCCGCTGCGCCCTGCGCACTGCTTTCTGCTCTTGGCCGCGACACTCTGGCCGGCTGCAGTCGGTAGCACCATTCCAATGTGCCATCTTCCTTCACAGCTACCGCCCTGATCTGCAGCATGTGGGCGCGGTCCAGCGAGACAGCCGGCACCATTGTGTGCTCTGGCACCTCGGGCTCTCCATGTAACGGCCGTAGCAGGTGCGTAATTATCCCTCCGCAGGTCAGCGGTCCCCTCGCGCTGACCCGACTCCAGTGGACCACCATGTCCGAAACAAATGGCACCCTCCTTCCGTAATACAGCCCCTTCAAGATGTCCAAGTCCAGGAGGTTGATCTTGGGCGCACCATTAAATCGCCCGATGGCTGCATAAGCGACCAGGCGCCATAGGTAGAACATCCATGGGTCACGCAGCTCGCGTCCCCTACTGCGCCCTGTAGTGCGCACGGACCTGCGCACTGCTGCACGACTAAAAACTACAAGTCCTAAACTAACTAAAAGACACTAGAAAAACTAAAAGAAAAACATGTAAAGGTAAAACGAGTCGGGTTACCTCCCGACAAGTGCCTTTATTTAACGTCGTTGGCTCGACTGTACCTCGTTACGTGCCAAAATGCATGCCAGCGACCTCCCCCACTCTTGCTCCTGAGTGACCCTGCGCTTGTGCATGTGTTGTGTTCTTCTTGGTCCTGCGCAAAGGGTGAGAAGGATAGTCAGCATGGATAATATGTGAGAAGTCTGCAGTAACGAGGGTAGATGAAGAGGAAGAAGAAATGTGAGCAATAGTCTCCAGTTCTCCCTCTGGTGCATCTTGTGGTGCCTCTGGCGCGGCAGTTGGCGCATCTGTTATTACTGGTTCTGCCAACTCAATGTCGCGCGTTGTACCATCCCAAGGTTCTCCGAGATACCGTTTGACTCTCTGCCCATTCACCTGAAAACGATGCCGGTGCTCGTTTTCTAATTCTATTGTTCCATAGGGGAAGACCTTGGTGACTGTGTATGGTCCAGTCCATTTGCTGCGCAGCTTTCCAGGCATGAGCTTCAGGCGTGAGGAGAATAATAATACCTGGTCTCCTGGCTCAAAAGTGCGTCTGAGGATATGCTTGTCATGAAACGCCTTTGTCCGCTCCTTGTAATCGCGTAGTCCCTCATAGGCATCCAGGCGCAGCTCTTCTAACTCGCTGAGCTCAAACGCGCGCTCCTTGCCAGCCTCATCCAGGTTCAGGTTGCAAATGCATAAGACCCAATATGCTTTGTGCTCTAGCTCTACTGGCAGGTGGCATGCTTTTCCGTAGACCAACCGAAACGGTGAAGTCCCGATTGGTGTCTTATGCGCAGTGCGGTATGCCCACAGCGCATCGTCCAGGCGCTGGCTCCAATCCTTGCGAGATGGTCTCACAGTCTTCTCCAGGATGCGCTTGATCTCTCTGTTGGAGACCTCGGCCTGTCCATTTGTTTGAGGATGATAAGCGGTGGACGTCTTGTGGCGCACTCCGTAATGCTTGAAAACTTGCGCCACGATCCTGTTGCAAAAGTGCGTCCCCTGGTCGCTGATGATTGCCTTAGGCACCCCGTACCTGCAAAAGATGTTAGTTTTCAGAAACTCAGCGACCGTCTTACCATCATCCTTCCGTGTGGCCTTAGCTTCGACCCATTTGGAGACATAATCCACCGCGACCAATATGTATTCATAGCCGGCAGACGGGGGAAATGGCCCCATGAAGTCGATTCCCCATATATCAAACACTTCATCTACTAGAATTGGCGCCTGCGGTATCTCGTTGCGCGCTGATATGCCTCCTTTGCGCTGGCACTTGTCACAATTCCTGCAATAGTCATATGCGTCTCTAAACAGGTGCGGCCAATAAAATCCGCAGTCCAGGACCTTCCTGCTGGTGCGCTTGGGACCAAAGTGTCCTCCACATGCGTGCGCATGACAAAACATCAAAACAGAGTTAAATTCATGGTCAGGCACGCAGCGCCTTAATATCTGATCAGGTCCTATTCTGAGCATATAAGGATCATCCCAAAGATAATGCTTGGACTCATGTTTCAATCTCATGCACTGCGTTTTATTGAAATGCGGAGGGAACGTACCTGTGACCAGGTAATTCGCAATGTGCGCATACCATGGTACTTTACCTGTCAGCGCCATCAGATGCTCGTCGGGAAATGTCTCAGTGATCTGCCCCGGCTCCTCCTCCTTCACGATCCTGTTCAGGTGGTCCGCAACCGTATCTCCGTGCCCTTCTTGTCTTTGATCTCCAGGTCGAATTCCTGCAGTAGGAGCACCCAGCGCATCAGGCGCGGCTTATTTTCCTTCTTGGACATCAGGTAACGGATGGCTGCGTGGTCTGTGTATATGATGACCCTGGCGCCTAGAACGTATGCACGGAACTTCTCTAGCGCTAACACAATTGCCAGAAGCTCCTTCTCCGTGGTGGTGTAGTTCCTCTGCGCAGCGTCCAGTGTGCGCGATGCATAATAGATGGCGTGCAGTTTCTTGTCCACTCGCTGCCCCAGGACTGCACCTACTGCATAATCGCTTGCGTCGCACATCAGTTCAAATGGCAGGTTCCAGTCTGGTGCGCGCATCACTGGCGCACTGGTCAGCGCCTCCTTAAGCTTATCAAATGCGGCCCTGCACTCATCAGTAAAATCGAAGCACACATCTTTTTGCAAGAGGTCAGACAGGGGAATACAAATTTTAGAGAAGTCTTTGATAAAACGCCTGTAAAACCCAGCGTGTCCTAAGAATGACTTCACGTCGCGCACGCTAGTGGCATAAGGTAGATTAGAAATAAGGTCTATCTTAGCCTTGTCTACCTTGATCCCCTCCTCTGAGATGATGTGTCCTAGCACTACACCATGCGTTACCATGAAATGACATTTTTCATAATTAAGCACTAGGTTCTTAGAAATGCAGCGCGCCAAGACCTTATCTAGATGAGTTAAACACGCATCAAAGGTACCTCCATATACAGTAAAGTCATCCATGAACACTTCTATGCATATACCAATCATATCAGAGAAAATGCTCATGACAAGGCGTTGGAACGTACCTAGCGCGTTGCACAGCCCAAATGACATGCGCCGAAACGCAAATGTACCAAACGGGCAGGTGAACGTGGTCTTCTCATGATCCTCCGCAGCTATGGGTATCTGGTTGTACCCTGAATATCCGTCCAAGAAACAAAAATAAGGCTTACCTGCTAATCGATCCAGCATCTGATCTATGAACGGTAGCGGGAAATGGTCCTTGCGCGTGACTGCGTTAAGCTTCCTGTAGTCGATGCACATGCGCCATCCAGTCTGTATGCGCTTGGGAACAAGCTCGCCCTGCGCATTTTCTTCCACTGTGATTCCTCCCTTCTTAGGCACAACGTGCACTGGACTGACCCATTTGCTGTCCGAGATGGGGTAAATGACTCCTGCGTCAAGCAACTTTAAGATCTCCTTCTACACTACCTCCATCATATTTGGATTCAATCTGCGCTGAGCCTCCCTGGATGGTTTGGCATCATCTTCCAATAGTATTCTGTGCATGCACACGTCTGGGCTCACTCCACGCAGATCTGCCAGTGTCCATCCTATAGCGCGCTGGTTCCTGCGCAGCACCTGCTGTAAACGCACTTCCTGCTCCTCTTCTAATCCTTTCTTTATGATTACTGGCAGGGTGTCCTCATTTCCCAGGAAAATGTATTTGAGGTGTTCTGGGAGTTGCTTCAGCTCGACCTTGGGTGCCTGTTCAATAGAGGGCAAGATTTTATTGGCAGTGCAAATATGAACTATATCATGTACCTGTTTGAGTTCTGGTTCAGCACTGCTCAGCTCCTCGTCTTCCTGCTCCTCCAACTCTGTTTGTGCCAGTGGCTCTGGTTCTATTGCTGCGCTTGCACATTGCGCACCTGAGACTAAATCGTCAATGCTGTCCATCGCGTGCACTGTGGCGTCCTCGTGTGGGTGCTGCATCCCCTTGAAAATATTGAAATGGATCTCTTCGCCATCTACCTCCATGGAGAGCGTGCCCCTCCACACGTCTATCTTCGTGCGCGCGGTCATAAGGAAAGGTTTGCCCAATAGGATCTGCGCACTGCTGGTGCTTGATTCACCCTCCATTTCCAGCACATAAAAATCTGCTGGAAACACCAGCTCTCCTACTCGTACAAGGACATCCTGTATCATGCCTGCAGGTTGTTTGCACGACCGATCTGCTAGCTGAATAGTGAGACCTGCAGGCTTTAGTGGTCCAAGGCGCAATGTCGTATATAGGGAATAAGGTAACAAATTGATGGACGCGCCTAAATCAATCATGCAGTTGCTCACTGTGGTCTTACCTAAAGTGCAAGGGATAGTGAACGTACCTGGGTCTCGGCACTTAGGTGGTACCTTATGTTGCACGATCGCTGAGGCCTGCGCATTTAGCATTACCTGTGCGCATTCGCCTTCTCTTGTTTGTGCACAGCTCCTTTAAAAACTTGGCGTACCTGAGAATCTGCCGAACTGCTTCGATAAGGGGAATATTGATTTCCACCTTGCTGAATAACTCGTATAGCTCTTTGTCCAGCGCTTCCTTTCTAGCCAAGGGTGCCTGCACAGGGAAAGGTGCAGGTATATTAGTATGATTCGTGCCCTTGTCGTTTATTTGTGTTATACCTGGCGCTTCGCCCTGCTGGCTTGTGGCTGGCACTTCTGGTTGCGCTTCTTGCTCTGGTTGCGCATTCTGTTCTGCTGGATCCGGGACTTGCGCAACTGGTTGCGCGGGCGCCTTCGTGGTCTGTTCTGCTCCTATTGTGCGCCCAATCCTCAGTGTCACTGCATTGACTCCTCCTTTGGGGTTCTGAATCACTTGCGAAGGCAGGTTGCCATCGCTCTTTTTCAGCTCATATACCGTGGTTGCGATCTGTGATAGCTGCTTTTCAATGGACTCGAACCTCTTGTCATACTTCTCGTCATTCTTGCGTACTGTGTCTGCTAGCTGCCCCACGATATCTTCCAAAGATCGCCTTGGTTGCTGGTTGTTATGCGCTGGTGCGTCAGTGCGGCGATGCGGTGGATTGTAGGGCGCAGCTTGTTGCGTCTGCTGTGGCGCGCGCTGATCTGTGGACTGCCTCTGGAAATTGTTCTCCTCCTTCATTCTGAATCCATTTGCTGCCAGTCCAAAACGCGGCTGATTCTGCCTTGGTGGTCCTCTGTTGTCCCATCCTCCGAGAGCATTGACATCTCCAGATTCCTCAAATAGTGTGGGACATTCATCAGTCTTGTGTTCGGTGGACCTGCATAATTCACATACCTTTGGCGCAACTGGTTGTGCGCTCTGCGCACTCATCAACTTCTGCAGCATGGCCTTCATTTCCTTGATCTCAGCGCTTGTTTCTACCTGGTGCACAGAACGAGCACGATTATTTTCAAGTGTTAGCTGATGTCGTACCTGACCAGCAGAGTCTTCTATCAGCTGCCACGCGTCTTCTGGGTACATGTTGCAAATGTCGCCCTGCGCATGCGTTCAATAATCTCAGCTCCATGGGCAGCAATCCATTTAGGAAGTTCTCTATCAGCACATTCTGGGGTAGGCCATGATTGTAGCAGTTGGCCTCTAGCTCCCTGAAACGCTCGTAATACTCTGACAGAGACTCTCCTGCGCTCTGCCTTGGCGCGGGCAGTTCCCTCCTGAGTAGCGCGATCTTTGCTGCGGGATAGAATTTATCCAGGAACTTCTTCTGCAGCTGCTCCCATGTGTGAATTGATCCGGCTGGTAAGTTCATCAACCAATGTCTGGCTGTGTCACACAACGAAAATGGGAATGCCTTCATCTTCAGCGCCTCATCGCTCTCCCCTTCGGTCTTCATGTTCTCGCATATGACTAGGAATTCTCGCACATGCTTGACTGGATTTTCATTGTTCATCCCGTGGAACTTGGGCATGTGATGGATGAGCGAGCTCCTTAGCTCAAAATGACCGTCTGGTGGAAGCACGATGCACCATGGCTGGTTAACAGTGATAGGGGCTGACATCTCGCGCACTGTTCTGCGTCGCGCAGCTTGTCGCGCGGGTGGCGCATTGTACAATTCAGCGGCCATCCTTGCTTCAACCTCGCGCTGCACTTCTTCTCTAAACAGGGCTGCGCGGTTATGTGCCCTTGCTTCTTCCGGGGTTCTGTCCCCCAAGTTGTCTCCTATGACACTGTTATCCTCCATAAGCTATTTTAAATCTCAAAGAAAACGAAATTATAAGATAACTAATGCTGCTGCCTCTGTCAGTGCGCAACTAGAATCTGCGCAGCGCAACTGTTTCAAGGTTGCGCAGGCTAATGGTGATTGCGCGCTGTCAGAAACAACAACGAAAACAAAACAAACTGAAATAACTAGTTACTAAAAGGGAAAAACGTAAACTAACTAGAACTTAGCTGTGTTGCTCCCCGGCAACGGCGCCAAAATTTGATCGCGCGTCGTTGTGCGCGTCAAATATAATCCTTCCTCTTCCACTAGTACAGCGGTTAAGTAAGGGTCGATCTCCACAGGGAGCAAGTAGTTCAGTTCTAGCCAGTGACCTACACTTACGAAGATTGGGGGGTGAGTGATTGGGTTGCGCAGTGCGCGAGTAAACAGTGGTATCGTAACGCAGGAACTTGCACTAGACGTGCGCAGGCAGTAGAGATTAAGTACTATGACTATGAGAAGTATCGGCGCAGACAATCCTCTATGAGTGTATTCCTTATCATTGACTCTAAATGTCTATAGCTCGAGTTGCTAATGTTAGTGTCCGATCAAGGCTTCCTAACATGTGCGCATGTTCCGATCAAAGTTCATGTGCTATTAATTCTTACACTAGACTTAAACAACTACGAATCCGATCAAGGTAGTAATTGCCTATCCTAGCGCGTTACTCCTAGTTGGCACCGTCAGGCTATTCAACTCGTTTAACAAACAACAACAAGCAACACGAGTAAGATTGCGGTTCAAGGCTTCCCCTACTCATGCAACAAGCTGCCAGTAATGTGTACAGAATTAATATAAGCAAGCTAGTTATGCATTAAGTGCAAGTCTCAAAGGAAATACTCATAGATTCATGTCCAACCGATACTAAGCGTTTAGCTAGACATGCTAGTGATAAACATCATAGAATAGTAAAATAAGGTCTAATGTATCTGAGAAACAAGTAGCAAACAGTGCGTGCAGTATGTCTCTCGGCTGGCGCAGTCGGCTGGCGCAAGTCCTCTCAACAAGTCCGTGTTTTCCAGATTGCCGCTCTCTCGTGACCCTCTGATGTGGGGTGTTGCCTCTCTGTGTGTCTCTTAAACCCTAGACCTCCTCCCCTTTATATACTGCTCGAGAGGTCCATCCTTGGCAACTTCCAAATCTGGTCATGTCAGGATTAGGAAATACTGGACTCTGCGCCTGGCGCACGGCATACTGCTTAGCGCATTGGTCGGCGCAACTCTGCTGTCTCTCGCCATTTCTTCTGTTTGCGCCGCTAGCTCCGCAGGCTGTGTGCTGCGCGTCCTAAACGCTGCCTGTTAGCGTGTATCCAACTTAGGCCCTTGTTCTGCCCTAAAATACAAAAACACTGGAAACCAGTAATCTTGTACATAAAATAATGCAAACAAGCACGGGGATATGATCCAAATAATGCGTATAAATAGGCTCTATCAACCAGTACCTGCACCTTCCCCTGCCCAGCCGTCCATTCCGAGGTCCCTCGTAGTGGAACCCATCATTAGCACCAGCTCAGACTCGCTATGGGACCCCGTCTCAGAGGACGACTATGTGGCGCAGCCTATCGCCCTTTCAGTTGTACCACCTTCCTCCAGCACCGATTATATGACGGATTCTTCTTAGGAGGAGGCGCATAGTTCAGCGGCTGCGTCCAGCTCAGAGGACATATAGAGCTGTAGGGGGGGCGCATTCTTCATTTCGGGTGGTGTCTACTTTTCTTTTATATGCTGAACATTATTTTTTATTATGTTACTATATGTGTGCTGAACTCTTGTGCTACATATTTTGTGTCCCTATGCTATATTGCGCTGCTTTGACTATATATGTTCTTCATTTTTATGTTCTTTATTTTGCTCACATGCATGTGCGCGTTCTCCGTGCGCTTGAGCTTGAGTCGTGGGGACACGTCTCTGTTTAAGTGTGGGGGGGGGGAGCGTTACATTTACATTTCACGTTTTTTTGAGCTTTATAGTGTAGCTTAGTTTAATTAAAGGGAACAGTAGCAGTAGTACGCTTGTGTGCGGGTTGCGCGCACTGTTCAGCTTGTTTGCGCTACCCATATTGCGTGCGCTGCTATCGCCTGTTTTAGTATATTTTTTTCGTTTTTTCTGCTCCTGTTAGTTGGGATATACAGGGATGTGGAGTTGACAGAAATGCTCTAGAGAGGTGGTTAGTCGTTCGAGCTTCGGAGGTGAGGTATATGGTCGAGAGCGAGAGTGGAGGCCTGTGCTTCGCGACCTTCAGAACAAAAAGAGCGCGCTCAGTCACGAAGATGCCGAAGGCGAATACCCAAAGCGTGGCGAGGTGGGAAAACAGACCACCTTCCCTCTGGAAGTCGAGCTAATGAAGGCGGGCGCGGGTGTAAACACGTGCGCCGACCTGCGCAGATAGACCAAGGAGGGAGAGCGGGGCGGTGTTCCATAGCTGTTATCCGGAGGCCGAGACTGGAACCGTTCTGGGAAAGATAAGAACCATAGACAAAGCTGTACAAGAGAAAAATACCAGCAGATGATATGCGCTACAAAAGAATCAGCATGCGCACATATAAGCACCAGCGTGCGCAAAGTCCACAAAGAAAATCATCAAAAGGCTTGAGTTCCCAGGAAGTGCGCGGAAGAATCACGCACCGGAAGAAGCTTGCGCTATTAACCATATACCCATCCTCAGAGTGAGAGCAGACAACCTGGAGCCTATGAAGAGCTATCTCCCAGCCATCCAAAATGACCGTCATGCCAGCTGAGAGGTAATGAATTGCGAAATCATTATATTAGAACTGTTGAAAGCAGTTGCGCGCAGGTGGTAGAGCAGCGCAGGGTGTTCAGTAGTGCAGATCGCGCCAGAGTGCAAAACTGTGCGCTAGACTCCAGAGAGGTAATGGTATCCGTGCTTGAGTGCTTGTTCGAGGACGAACAAGGGGCAAGTGTGGGGGTTTGATAGAGCCTATTTATACGCATTATTTAGATCATAACCCTATGCTTGTTTGCATTATTTTATGTACAAGATTACTGGTTTCCAGTGTTTTTGTATTACAGGGCAAAACGAGGGCCTAAGTCGGATACGCGCTAACAGGCAGCGTTTAGGATGCACATCACACAGCCTGCGGAGCTAGCGGCGCAAACAGAAGAATTGGCAGAGTCGACCACGGTGCGCTAACCGATTGCGCTAAGCAGATGCCGTGCGCCGTGCGCAGATGATGGTGTTTCCAAATCCTGACACCACCAGATTTGGAAGTTGCTAAGGATGAACCTCTTGAGCAGTATATAAAGAAGAGGAGGCTAGGGTTTATATATATTCACAATTCGTACACCAATGAGGCACTGCGCAGCAGAACTGGAAAACACACGAGCTTGCTGAGAGGATCTGCGCTAGCCGACTGCGCCAGCCAAGACTGCAACCTGCACGCACTGTTTGCTATTGTTTTCTTGGATGCTTTAGTTATTATTTACTGTTTCTATGATGTTTACCACTAGCATGTCTAGCTAAACGCTTAGTATCGGTTGGGCATGAATCTATGAGTATTTCCTTTGAGACTTGCGCTTAATGCATAGCTTGCTTGCTTATATTAATTCTGTGCACATTGTTGGCAGCTTGTTACATGAGTAGGAGAAGCCTTGAACCGCAATCTTACTCTTGTTTCTTGTTGTTGTATGTTAAACTAGTTGAATAGCCTGACGGTGCCAACTAGGAGTAACGCGCTAGGATAAGCAATTACTACTTTGATCGGATTCGTAGTTGTTTAGTCTAGTGCAAGAATTAATAGCTCATGAACTTTGATCGGAACATGCGCACATGTTAGGAAGCCTTGATCGGACACTAACATTAGCAACCAAAACTATAGACATTTAGAGTCGATGATAAGGAATACACTCATAGAGGATTGTCTGCGCCGATACTTCTCATAGTCATAGTACTTAATCTCTACTGCCTGCGCACGTCTAGTGCAATTCCCGCGTTTACGACTGTTTACTCGCGCATCGCGCAACCCCAATCACTCACACCCCCAGCTTTCATAAGTGTAGGTCACTAGTTAAAACTGAACTACTTGCTCCCTGTGGAGATCGACCCTGACTTAACCGCTGTACTAGTGGAAGAGGAAGGATTAATTTGACACGTACAACGACGCGCGATCAGAGATCTTGATAATGATGGAAACCAGGTTTCCTGCCCCTGCAGATTTGAGGAGCTACATAAGGCAGGCTGAGGGTAGCCGTAGAATATACAACACATACGAGAGCTAAATAGAGAGAGCACAGAGCGTACACACAGAGATCAACCACGTTAGCAGGGCTTGTGCATTGAGTTGAAGACTGGTGTGGTGTACAGAAGAAATCAGAACTCATGGAGGTTGATTCAGGCCTAATCCAGAGTTCATCAAGAGCGGTGCTCGCTGAAGGATTGACCGGAGCTCGGTGATGAGCCGTAGACATGCATTATCACGGGCTGCGAGGCAGAGATAGAGGCTACCCAATAGTGACAGAGTGAGTCATTGATTGAGGGGGAGCTGAGGCTAAGTTTGACGAACTCAAAGTTTCTGACTACTTGGCTGGAGAGCGTGGAGTGTTGTCGAATGAAGATACAGCAACTCTGATGAAGAGTTTGCTGAAGCATTCCGTGAGCTATATCTTATAATAGAATTGGCTAGGTCTGGGTGTCAAGTCCATAGCTATTTATTACTGTGTGAGTATAGGCTGCACGAAGAGAATCTGAGAGTTCAGATTGCTAGCTAGTCTAGGAGGGTAGACTGAGCATTAGATTTTGGCTAGGTGAGAAGTAGAGGTGTGAGTCCTTGTACTTCGAACTGTGATAGTGAAATCTTGAGGATCGGAGCATCCTCCCCAGACGCAGGCAACTTGCGAAAACTAGGTGAACAAACACCGTGTCTTTCTTATTCTAACAGTAGAGTAATTCCGCAGAAAGATACAGAGAGTGCTTAAGCAGAAGTTATAACTTCACATCAGCAACGCAGCATAATTTCAAAACTGTATCAAATGATTGTCAAGAGTGCATTTCTGAATGGAATCCTGACTGAAGAAGTTTATGTTGCCCAGCCTAAGGGGTTTGAGGATCCTCATCATCCAAACCATGTTTACA
Organism: Umbilicus rupestris; assembly: GCA_963678935.1. NCBI lineage: Eukaryota > Viridiplantae > Streptophyta > Magnoliopsida > Saxifragales > Crassulaceae > Umbilicus > Umbilicus rupestris. Next base: position 9,692,997 of record OY787618.1, read on the forward strand.
GGCTAAAGAAGGTTCTCTACTAGTTAAAGCAAGCCCTCAGAGTCTGGTATGAAAGATTGACTATCTTTCTAACCAATCAGGGGTATGATCGAGGAGGGGTGGATAAGACACTCTTTGTACACAAAACCAAGTCAGAGCACATGCAAATGGAGTTCCAAGTGAGTATGTTGGGAGAGATAAACTACTTCTCGGTCTACAAATCTCACAAAAGAAAGATGGTATCTTCATTTCTAAGAGTAAGCATGCAAAAAACTGGCAAAGAAGTTTGACATGGACAAGGCCAGTCACAAACGTAGCCCTGCAGCAACTTACACAAAAGCAATCAAGGATGCAGCTGGAATTACAGTTGATCAAACATTGTACAAAAGCATGATTAGAAGCCTTCTGTATCTTACTGCCAGTAGACCTGATATATCCTTCGTAGTACGCCAGATATCAAGCCTGCTCAAAAGAGAGCCACTTGCAGCTTGTGAAAAGAATTATCAGATACATTGGGGGCACAACAAATTATGGACTATGGTACACAAGAGACACAAGTTCAGAATTGGTAGACTATTGTGTTGCAAACTGAGCATGCAGGTTGTGTAGAAGATAGAAAGAGTACATCTGGAGGATGTTTCTTTCTTGGTAACAACCTGGTTACCGGGTTTGGCAAAAAGAAGAATAGTATCTTCCTGTCCATTGCCGAAGCTGAGTATATTACTGCTGGAAGCTGTTGTGCCCAACTGATATGGATGAAACAAATGCTTGGGGTGAACATGGGGTTCAATAAAGCACTATGACTATTTACTGTGACAACATGAGTGCTATCAGCATTAGCAAGAATCTGGTGCTGCATTCACGAACCAATCACATTGCATAAGACACCATTTCATCAGAGACTTGGTCGAGATATAGATTATTGTGCTGAAACATGTAGTCGCCGAGAAGCAGCTGGCCGACATTTTCACAAAACCATTAGATGGAGCTCGGTTCGAGGACCTCAGAGCTGCACTAGGGTTATGCGTAGTTCTTGATAAATTCCAGTATCTGCTAGAGTGCCTGTCATTTGTGACAAAAAGGTGGAGGAAAATGTGCTAGTTGAAAATGTACAAGTGACAGATTTTGGAAAAACTTTAGAGTTGCCCTACTTTGAAGTTTGAGTTTCACAAATACCGTGTTTTCAAACTGAGTTTTAGATCTACCGTGTTTTTAAGGAGAACGGCCTTAACATCGGAGTTCTCTTTAAAAATTTACTGACAACGGTTCTAATACAACCGTTTTCCTGCATTTTTGAGAGCACGGCCTTAACAGGGCAGTAGGCACGGTCAACCAGCCCTTTCATGATGACGGCCTTAACAAGGCTGTCGTCTAATTGATATCAATTCAGAGCCTTGGCCGCAACACATCTCCATCACTTGTACTCGCTCGACGAACCAGAGACCTCTCTGCACCAACGCTTCCCTCCGCGTGACGATGAGCAGCAGCACACCCATCCTGCGACTACTTCGTATTCCGTGCGACTACTCCCGTTGATAATGATATTTGTTTAGGGTAGGTTGTGTAATGGGGGATGTTTTACGGTTTAGTGTGAGGATGTGTTTGGGAATTGTTGGCTGACAGGCGTGGTTGAGACGGGGTAGATTGGGGATTGATATGTGCTGACTTAGGGTTTAGAGGGTCCAATTCGATTAGGATTAAATTTTGGTTTGGCTGTTCTTCCGGGTTGAGGAGACGTGTTCAATTTGCAGCGGGCGTGTTCAACATGCTTGAATTGCAGCGGGCGTTGGCTGCAATTTGCAAGAGCCTCGGCCTGTTTTCATGTGAAAATAATATTAAGGAATGAAATTTTGGGTTTGTATATTTTTGATGTAAATGGTATTTAACCGTTTCTATATATTTGATGGCATGATAGTTGTGGGAATTAATCTTGGAACAATAGGTTTGGTTCAAATACGTCATTTGATCAAGTGTTATTGAGTATATATGTTCATTTTATTTGTGTCAGTTGTGTTTCTTGTTTTCCACTGAATGATGTTTATTTTGCTTGATTGATGACTAGTTTGCATGTTATGCCTACTTTCACATTTGAGGGTATCACAGTTTTGACAGTAGGTATTTGAAGTTAAGTTTATGTCCTTACTCTATGTTTCATATATGTTGTTTGAAGAAATTGGTGGTAGAATGCAACATCTGTTGGAATATGTCCGTACTGTTAATTTTTGCATTTGAAAAATAATAATCATTCACAAAAGTTGTGACAGATAAATTTTGCCCTTTACAGATGGATATCAACCAGATTGATCAGCCTGGTCCTATTGAACATTCTGTATTAAACCAGCAGCGCACCCATCGTTCGGAGGAAGTTTGGAATGATCCGGTTAGTTACTGGTCCTTTGACGGTAAATTTACGTTCATGGTTTTCATAATTTGACGTTCCTTTATGTTGGATTTTTACAGGCTGGGACAACTTTGAAGGTGGTTCATAGGCGGATGTGGGACATGGATCCTCTATTGTTCCATATGTTGTCCGAGCTGGATTCTATCCATGGACGCAAATTCAAAACATTGAAGCTGATTGCGCACTGATGACTGCATTAGTAGAGCGATGGAGGCAGGAGAGCCATACTTTCCATCTTAGGACGGGCGAGGCCACCATCACATTGCAAGATGTAGGCCATCTAACCGGTTTGCCCACAGAGGGAGATGTGGTGATCGGTAAGGAGGAAGCTGAGTGGGAAACGATTTGCATCCGACTTTTGGGTGCGTACCCTGAGGAGATGGTTTCTGGATAATATGAAGACTGTACCCGTGGATGCAACAGAAGATGTTCTTCAGAAATATGCTCGAGCTTACATTTTTTGTATAGGGTCGTCTCTCATGCCCGATTTGTCAGGTAATAGGATATCACTGCACTACCTCCCATTGTTAGAAGACCTCGACAAAGCGCGGTCATATAGTTGGAGTAGTGCAGTTCTAGCATACATGTACAGACAATTGTGTAGCTCCGCACTTCAAGGACACAAGCAGATGGGGGGTGTATAGTTTTGTTACAACTTTGGAGCTGGGAAAGAATACCCATTGGGCGTCCAAAAGGATTTGGCAGGACTCTCCAACCGATAGATGAGGAAATGAACCCGTATTTGAAAGGCGCATGGTCGTACACGTAAGTGAAAACTTTGATAGAATTTAAATCATGTTTAGTGTTTGTAACATTGTAATATGTTTTAAATCTTGTAGGAAATGGTATGGCCCGAAGTCATACATAGAGACACCTCACGAGTCGCTGATGTTTTATCGTGACCAATTTGATCGAATGGTCAGTGATGATTTTGCTTGGACGCCGCATGACGAACATGTATTCCATTTATTGAACCTAACCTATACAAAAGGTGTCAGTAGTTGGTGCTCGGAGGTCCCGTTGATATGCTTCAATATTATTGAATGGCATCACCCTTCGAGAGTGATGCGACAATTTTACATGAGATAAAACATTCCGCCGGCACCGCGTGCGGCCGCTGACCCGAAGCATATGATGACAAGGAAAAAACGTATAGATTGGTCAATCGAGCTAAAGGAATACATAGAGTTTTGGACAAACTAAGCTGATACGATTGTGGTTGGCGAGCCTGAAGGTTTTGTACCTCAGCCTATCCTGATTACAGGGATTGGTACACATCTACCACCCGGCGATTTATTCAACCCAGAGCTGATCATTCACAGTCATATCGTCCTAATGCGCCGGAGCGTCAGAGAATAGTAAATAATTTTTCTATACATGATAATGTGTTTTTTTGCTTGTCTCGGACCTGTCAAAGTGTAATTTTTTCTATCTATTGTTGTGTTTCACGTACGAGCATTGGTTATGCATGCGCGAGAATCAGCTGAGTTGTTCCAAAACCCCACCCAGCACTATGGACTGAAGGATGCACCTTATTGTATTTTCCATTAGGCATATGAGGAATTGCAAGCACTGGGAGAGGCAGATGCAGTAGGTGTGGATCCTCAGGCCATTCAATTTGAAACAGTTATATTGTATGTCAATTCAATCTACATATGTTCATTAAAATACTTACAGTGACCGTCCAATTATTCTATCATGTGATTACAGGACTGAACTCCGAAGATGGGTACGCAGACGTGGATTTTGAAGTGACCAACCTCGATAAGCAGGACGAGGCAGATCCAAGTGAACCTGGCCCATCTGATGTCCCAGAGTGGAGGTCTACTAGGTACAAGAGGCCTCCAAACCGTCTGTCGTACAGCAATATACGACGCTAAACTGTTAACGATTGATTCTAGTTCATAAACATTACAATGCGTAGTTTAGAAACATTATAATGCTTAGTTCATAAACATTGCAATGCGTAGTTCAGAAACTTTATAATGCTTAGTTCATAAACATTGCAATGCGTAGTTCAGAAACATTACTACGAACCTAACTTGCATTTCTACCCGGACAAGATCTTCTGTTGTGTCCTGGCTTGTGACACAAACCGCAGTTCTGAACACGAGGATGTCCTATGCCACCTTATTCACCCCAGCTCATTTCTTTATGCCTCCGCACGGATGGATTTCGTCCCAACTTTGATCTCTTAAACCCAAGTGCGGCAACATGCATCATTCCATTATACGGTCTCCTATGTTGTTCGTCTGCGAACACATAGAATGTGTAGCTCCAGGTCTCGCAAAACGATTCAAGAATATAGTAACTGCTGGCAAACTGGGTGTACGAAATTCCCGCACTCTTGTAGACAGCAATAACATGAGAACATGGATAATGAAACGCCTCCCATTTACCACAATTGCACTTACCCTCTTCTAGTCTCACCTCATGTATGTGATGCTTCCGACAGGTCATCACTTGAAAGACACCTCTTGCAGCATCAAATACTGTAACCCGGTGAAATTATGGTTTGTCCCTTATATCCCTCAAAATCAACTCTATCCAGGGTGCGAACATTGAACTTGTGTTCTCGTATATTTCTCGATGCTTGCAAAAGTATGTGTTGCACTGATCAAATGTGAACAGCACGAGATCACATATGGGTAGGTATCGGCCACCGTTAGAATGTTGTTAAAACATTCACTGGCATTCGTCGTCATCTATCCCCATCGGCAACCACCCTCATCATATGCCAAAGACCATTTTGACCGCGAAATACCGTCCAACCATTCAAGGACACTCGGCCTATCCCTTAGTAATGTATGTAGATCTTGGTACTCTTTGTCAAACTTTATCTGCTGCATCTGATGTGCAATGTGCCCAAGTTTCTTCTCCAGTGTCGAATCCTTCACCTTCACGTTAAAATTACTCTGCAAGTGCCTGATACACACGCGGTGATAAGCTCGAGGGGGAGACCATTCCGGCCCCTCCATGGTGGCTATGATTCATTTATGTCTATTCGACATAAGGCATAATTCATCTCGGTAAGTGACGCCTTCTCGGATACAATGCATGAATCATTTCCAACTAGAGTTGTTCTCACTCTCAACTAAAGCGAATGCCACAGGCAAAATATGGTTGTTTGCATCCAGACTAACCGCCACGAGTAACTTCCCATCGTACTTCCCGTACAGATGTGTACCATCGACACACTATACTGGACGACAATGTGTATAAGCTTGGATTGTTGGTCCGAATGCCCAGAACACCTGGTGTATGGTCATACGATCATTCACTTCATCTCTATATCGGACCCATTTTATAACAGTCCCAACATTCGAATTCTGATATGCTTTCATAAATATGGGAAGTTTGGCAAATGATTCATCCGAACCCCTAAACAAATTCTTCAGAGCCTGTTACCTTGCCTGCCATGCCTTTAAATACTTTATTTTGTAGCCATAGTCTTTAAAGATTCTAGCTCTAATTTCACTAGGAGATAGTCGCAACCTTTCACTGATAACATCCCCAATCTCCTGTGCTATGAAATGACGAGTAAGGTGCACATTTTCTTTTGATATGTGGTCAGTGTTGCATGTGTTATTTCCTCTATACTTTCTAACCTCCCAGTACGATGTATTTTTCCTCATCGCAACTCTTATGCGCCATGGACAGTTCTCCTCGTCTTCTCGACATTGTAGCACCAACAAACGAGGTTCAGATTCTTTAGTCAGATATTCAACCTGGTTTTCAGTATTGAATACTTCTGTACAACATAGATGACTTCCCCCTTGCTGCAAAATGTCGATCCCACACCAATGTTCGAACTGACTCTGTTAATAACTTCATAACACTCTTCCACAAGATTATCCACGTTCCACGCCGACACATCATGGAATGCTGGGATATCCCATACACATTGGGGTTCGGGAACCGGGGATACATCTTCATTATCAAGCTCCTCAAGGTATTCAATTTAGTCTCTATCGTACTCGTCGATCACCGGCATATCAAGTGTGTCCAATGTAGACATGACCATGGGGTCCGATTCACTGTAATCCATCGTCTACAATACCAACCAATATGTTAAATTTCCCATTAAAACTGTATATCAACAAATAATCCGGTTTCACTGATCTTACTAGACATATTTACCAAAAATACTACAATACTAGCATCTTCAAATAATGTCACTATGATATAAACACATGTTTAAACACAATTCTTCCAAATAACTACATGACTAAATCTAACATATATAAGTAAAGAATTACCTCTTCAATCTTCTCTAAACTACAGAAAGTCAAATTCAGCAGGGAAAGGAGGCCGGTGTTTCCGAGGCTAGTGTTTCCAAATAATGAAATCGGATACAGAGGCAAGTAGGGGAGAGACGCTGGTGTTTTTGAATGATGAGAGGCGGAGAAAAGCTCCTGAGTTCTTATAGATGGGACGACGGCCATGTGACAATCGTCATCACACATCACGCCGGCCTTGTTAAGGCCGTCTTCATCAATATGTGCAACGGTTTCACGTTCCCGACCGGTGGTAATTTAATATCATCACATGAGAACGGTCCTGTGAAGGCCGTTCTCTTGGGAAATGCAGACTAACGGTTGTATGAAAACCGTCCTCTGTAAAGATAACGGTTTTATTAAAACCGTTCTCCTTAAAAACACGGTAGATCTGAAAACATGGTATTTGTGAAACTTAAACTTCAAAGTAGGGCAACTCTAATTTTTTTTCCAGATTCTGCTATAGCAACCCGTGATGATTTAAAGCTAAAGCATAATGGAAGAGAATCCTGAAGATGTACGGGGAGAGTCTAGAGAGGTGCTGCTTGTGTCCCAGGGGTTCAAGGAACTTTGCAAACGTCATCAAGTGTCCAGCAGACGTCATCAAGTGGCAGGAAGTGTTCCATAAAGATAAGGTTTCAAAATTCGGATCTGAGGAGAGCAAATCTCAACAAACTTAGCAAGAATCCAAGAGAAGATCCAAGTGATGCTAAGGGGCCCCGGGAATTTGAAGGCAACAAGGATTTCAAAGCTGGAACATTGATGAAGCTATAAAAGAATGGCAGAGGTAGTTCTTTGAAAACACAATCGAGATACCCAAACTAGAGTATACTCACAATGAGTGTTTATAGCAGAAAGCTGACAGAGTTGTGTTGAGCGCAAAAAAGATCAGAACTTGCTGAGTTTGATCATGGTTTGATCCATCGAATTCAATTGGAGCGTGGCTCATTGAAGGATCAAACAGTAGCTTCGGATAACAGCTGCGAACAAGACCTATCGCAGGCTGTTGGAAAGCTGAACGTCTCTCCTTGATAGTGTCAGGTAGGCATTGATCAAGGAGGAGCTATATTTAAGTTGGAAGAATTCAGAGAGAGAGTCTGACTGAGTTGCAGAGGGTGTTATAGAAGCTGTCAACATGAGTTATAGCGTTTGTGATACAGAGTGTGCCAGCATTCGGTCTACTACACATTGTAATAGGGTAGGCTAAGTCTGACAATCAGGTCAGTAGCTTTTCTTTACTGGAAGTGTGTCGGTAGCACGAATTGAGTCTGTGTGATCCCATTGTGAGCTAGTCTAGGTGGTTGGACTGGACAAAAGATTTCGACTGGATGAGAAGTATAGGTTAAACTAGCATAGGCTGGGTTTTGAGTCCTTATACTTCGAGCTGTGATAGTGGAATCTTGTGAATTGGAGTATCCTCCCACAATTAGGCAAGTTGCGGAACTGGGTAAACAATTGTTGAGTGTCTTTCAGATTCGGCCAGATAAAGCAAATTTTGCAGAGTGATACAGAGAGTGCTACAGCAGACGATGTAACTAATCACCAACAACGAGCAGCAAATTTCACTCCACCGGCCTGTCATCATTCATTTGAAACCAAACAACTTACCTTTGAGATACACTCTTTTGGTAAGAATCTTGGCTAGTACAGCTGCCTTCCAAGTTCTCGAGCAAGTTCAATAATCAATCGACTAAGACCACAAATCAGTTCAATCGTTAGGTTCTCGCCAACAACGCAGTTCAGTCTAATTCAATGCAGTTGATATCAACAAATCTGTTGACTTCTTGATCTTCAATGAATGCTCCAAATATATAACAAAATCCAATACGATCTTGAACACACTTGCGATATGAAAACACTACAAAAGAATAATCGATCTCACGCAAAATGTAATAAACTATGGGAATAAACAACTCAATGGAGTATATAAATACGCTCCATCAAACTACCCACACTTATTATTGTTCGTCCCCGAATAATAACAAGATACGCAAGCACTCAAATCATTTCTATCATGCCAAAGAATAAACACTAAATTCACTCGAGAAGTCATCCCCAATCAGTTCATCAACATATGCTCACATTCATTCTCTAATAATGATCAACAAGAACTAGAATGATACATGTTACCTTTAAGACCGAGATGGGATTTAATGGATGGCTGGGAGCTAGTCCTTTTTAGACTCATGACTCCAACCTTTGATTCAACTTCATAGTCACGCCTTCCCACAGAATTTTCTTTCTCTGGCACTTGATGAATCCGAGTTATGAGGAGGTCAATTTGTTCTTCTTTTCTTGTAGGACAGCTCTTAATTGCTTTTGATTCTCGATTGCTCTCCTCTTTTCACATCTTGTAAATCTGAATTTTTTCTTTTCCGAGCTTTTCAATGTGAAATGCTTGTGCTTTTTGAGGTGTGCTCTCCAATTTGAACCGTTCCAATCATAGCCTTAGAATGGTAGCATAAGGAACGCGTCCCGCTCTTTCTCAGCATTGCCCTTTCAGCGCAAGGAAGGATAGGGGTTACCCACTCATTCCCGGTTACTCGGACTAGAGATAGTACGGTTTGTTTTCCCGTCCCACCACTGCATAACGCTGCAACGATGGAGTGAATGAATGTCACCCCTAATAACTCAAAGTGCCAACCTCCACAAATTCAGCGCGCTACGCGACTAATCCTTTGAACCTCCTAGGACATTTCTATCAACACCACATCCTGAAATATCTCAGCTCAAAAGAACATATAACATTAGAGCGCAAGCATCACAATATTCCAGAAACAATGCAAAGCATACATGTCAAAACTTCAAAGAGAAGGCATCATCTCATTAAATAAGCATTTACATTGTAGCAATGAGTCATAAACTCGGCAGCAATTCAGCAGCAAATCAGTAGGATATCATTTATAAGCATCGCAGCATATACTCACGAATTCAACCGCTATTCGCATGATATAAATCTCAAATAGCAACGGTAACTCAGCAAGATATACGCACAAAAACAGCAGCAACTCAGCAGCTCATCACAAAAAAACAAACAAACAAACATGCTCTAACTACTAACTAATGCAAGCTAACGCTAAGGGAAACATGATGAACATAGCTAACTATCTTCCCACCCCACACTTGAGTCGAACCGTGTCCTCATGGTGAAATATAAGGGAAGGATGGTCATGCAAAATTCAACAAAAGAAACAAACAACTAACAAAAACCACAAAAATCTGATTGGGGCGCGCCCCAAGAAGACATTAGGTCGCGCGCCCCATGTATACATTAAGTCGCCTAAAGTGTGAAGCTGGAGCGGAAATAATGTTGCCTTGGGGCGCCTAACTTACTGAAGACACCAACTAAGAATGAAAATAAAAACACGGGTTGCCTCCCGCCTTTGTTTAACGTCTTTGGCTAGGCGATACCTCTCATCTTAAGCACATGCCGGGTTCGGCCAAATGGAACTCCTCATCACATGGAACTTCCTCTCCATGGTAGTGTTTGACATGTTGCCCATTCACCACAAACTTCTCGCCGGTACTTGGCTTCTCAAGCTCTGGAGATCCATGGTTGAAAACTTTCACAACAGTGTAGGGACCTATCCAACATGAATGCAACTTTCCGGGTATTAGTCTAAGTCTAGCTGAGAATAATAATACCTTCTGCCCAATGTCGAATGATCATCTGAGAATGAATTTGTCATGGTAAAGCTTAGTCCGCGCTTTGTAGTCTCACTGGCTCTCATAAGCCTCCAAACGCAGCTCCTCTAGCTCATTCAATTGCAGCCTCCATCACTACCTGCACTAGCCAAATCAAAGTTACACGATTTCATTGCTCAATAGGCTTTATGCTCTACCTCAACCAGCAAGTGGCAGGCTTTGCCATAAACGAGTCTAGAAGGGGATGTCCCAATAGGTGTCTTGTAGGCTATTTTGTAAGCCCACAATGCCTCATCTAACTGAGTGGACCAGTCCTTCCTTGAAGGCTTAACCATCTTATCGAGAATGGACTTAATTTCCCTGTTGGATATCTCAGCTTGGCCATTTGTTTGTGGGTGTAGGCTGTGGAAACTCGGTGACGCACTCCAAAATGTTTAAAGGAAGCAGCAACCCACTTGTTGCAGAAGTGCAATCCTTGATCACTAATCACCGCTTTTGGGACTCCATATCTATAAAAGATGTTAGTACTTAAGAAATCCACAACAGTCTTTACATCATCAACTCTGGTGGCCTTAGCCTCTACCCACTTTGAGACGTAATCAGCAACAACCAATATATATTGATAACCAAAAGAGGAAGGAAATGGTCCCATAAAGTTTATGCCCCAAATATCAAACACCTCATCAACAACTATTGGGGTCTGGGGCATTTGACTCCTAGCCGAAATATTCCCTACTCTTTGGCACCTATCACAATTCTTACAATGGTTATGAGCATCTCTAAATAAATGGGGCCAAAAGAATCCACTGTCAAGCAATTTTCTATCAGTCCTCTTAGAACCAAAATGTCCACCACAAGCATGTTCATGGCAAAAATAAAGAACAGATGGGATCTCAATATCGGGCACACAACGTCTAACAATCTGATCAGCCCCTATCTTCCACAAACAAGGATCATCCCAAATGTAATATTTAGAATAATGCTTGAGTTTAAGTCTTTGAGCAGTATTGAAGGATGGAGGGAATTTACCTCCCACTAGGTAATTAACAATGTTCGCATACCATTGTGCCTTCTCATTCACAGCGAACAAATGCTCATCGGAAAATGTCTCAATTATAAGCAGCACCTCTTCCTCATGGACTATTATGCTCAAGTGGCCAGCCACCGTATTTTCGATCCCCTTCTTGTCTTTGATTTCTAGGTCCAACTCCTGAAGAAGGAGGATCCATCTAATCAGTCGTGGCTTGCATTCCTTCCTGGTCATTAAATACCTAATCGCTACATGATCAGAAAAAAAAATAACTTTAGAGCCAAGTATGTAAGACCAAAATTTTTTTAAGTGAAAAGACAACGGCTAAAAGCTCCTTCTCACTGGTGGAATAATTTTTCTGGGCGACGTCTAGAGTCCTAGACGCATAATGGATGACCACAGGTTTGTTCTCACTCCGTTTCCCAAGCACCGCACCCACAACATAGTAGCTGGCATCACACATGATCTCAAACGGTTGTGTCCAATCCAGTGCTTGCATAATTGGGGCGCTGGTCAAGGCTGCTCTGAGCTCCTCAAAAGCTCTCTTGCATTGATCATTACAATCAAATGGGACATCTTTTTGCAGTAGCCGAGACAATGGCAATGCAATCTTCGAAAAGTCTTTGACAAATCTGCGATAAAAGCCTGCATGTCCTAGGAAAGACTTGATTCCACGCTGGTCAGTAGGAAAAGGCAATCTACGAATAATATCAATTTTAGCTCTATCTACTTGTATGCCCTCCTCAGAAACAATGTGTCCTAGGACAATGACACTTTTCATAGTTTAACAATAAATTCATCTCAATACAACGCGTGAGCACTCTATCTAGGTTGTGCAAGCACTCATCAAAAGTATTTCCATAAATAGTAAAATCATCCATGAATACTTCACAATCACTCAACAAATTTTGAAAATATGCACATAACCACACATTGGAAGGTACCTAGCGCATTACATAATCCGTAGGACATGTGCCTGAATGCAAATGTACCGAAGGGGCAGGTAAATGTCTTTTCCTGATCCTCAGCCGCATGGGAATCTAGTTATAACCTGAAAGTCCATCAAGAAAACAAAATGATGGTTTACCTGAAAGTCTGTCCATTATTTGGTCGATGAATGGTAGCGAGAAATGATCTTTGCGTGTGGCTGCGTTTAACTGCCTATAGTCAATGCACATACGCCAGCCATTCTGCACTCTCTTGGGCACCATCTCTCCTTTGTCATTCATCTCTACCGTCATCCCGGTATTCTTGGGCACCACATGGACAGGGCTTATCCATTGGCTATCTGATATTAGGTAAATCACACAAGCATCTAGGAGCTTCTACACCTCTTTCTGAACAACCTCCATCATTATTGGATTCAAACGCCTCTGAGGTTGTCTCACTAGTTTTGCTCCTTCCTCTAACAGGATCCGATGCATGCAGATTGCTGGATTGATTCCTTGAATGTCAGCCAATGTCCAACATATCGTTGTTTTTCGCTCCTTTAGCACGCGCGCCAATCTGATCTCTTGATCTGGTTCGAGACCACTCTTAATGATTACTAGCAGCGTCTCACCGTTTCCAAAGTAAATGTACTTCAAATGGTCCGCTAAGGGTTTCAATTGAATTTCAGGGGCCTGCACAACAGATGGGACAAGTTTTATTTCATTGCATAATTTAATTACATTAACCTCATACCTGGCAGCATCATGGGGTAACTGCCCAACAACAACTTCTTCAGCTAATGGCTCCGGTATGTCTTCTCCACATTGTATGAGCTCCGCATCTTCAATGGTGTCCAAGGCATGTATTCCTGCAAAGTCGGGTGGGAATCGCATAGACTCATAGATATTGAATTTAATAACTTCTTCGTCTACCTCCATAGAAAGATCACCCGTATGTGTATCAATCTTGGTTCTTGAGGTCACCAAAAAGGGTCTCCCTAACAGGACTTGGGAAGTGTCTACCTTACCTTCCATCTTCATCACATAGAAATCTGCAAGGAATACAAGTTTGCCTACATGCACTAACACATCAACTATTATACCCTCATGCTTGGTACATGATCTATCGGCCAGCTGAATGATTAATTCAGTAGATCTAAGAGGACCGATTTGTAACACTTGATACAAAGAGTAAGGTAAGACATTAATGGAAGCACTCAAATCCAACATGCAATTATCCACTTGAACCTTGTTAATTATGCAAGAGATTGTAAAGGTACCTGGATCCTTGCATTTTATGCAACCTTGCACTCAAGAATTGTTGAGAAGTTGGGCTTGAAACTTACTTGCTGAGGTCTGGATCCTCCTCTTCGAGTGGTGCATCAATCCTTAAGGAACTTGGCATATTTGGGAATTTTCTTGATTGCGTTGAGGAGTCGAATTGTGATCTCTACCTTGCTGAATAGCTAACAGCTCCTGATCCATTGCTGGATTCTTCTTTGCTTTGGATATCTGCATAGGAAATGGAAGTGGAGGATTAGATCGGCGAAGTTCAAAATTTGAAGCAGGCTGTTCTGCGCCGGATGAAGACATTAGTGGATCGCACGCCGTGCTAAAGTTCTCATGGGGCGCGGTACTCTCTGTTCCGGTCTCTTGTCTCGCCTCTTCTGCAAGCTTCTTGTCACTCCTCAAAGTTAGCGCACTGACATTTCCTCTTGGGTTGGGAATAGTTTGTGAGGGCAACTTTCCCTTATCTTTATCATTCTTCAACTCGGACACGCTAGCTGCCGATTGGGACATATGCTTTGATAACTCAGCTAGGGTGCTCTCATTCTTTTGCATACTAATCGCCAACTTCTTAACCACTTCTTCTAAGGACTTTCCTGAATTTCCATTGCTCGGACCAGCTTGGTTTGCATTACTCGGGCCAGCTTGGTTGTGGTTGCGCCTTTGCTGAAACTGCCCATTAGCATTGTATCTCTCTTGCTGCTGATGATATGGAGGGCGGTAAGGTTGGGCTTGATTTTGCCCTTGTTAGTTTTGATTCTGATTATGCCCTTGTCGGTTTGGGAATCCTCCCTCATTTCTCCAACTAAAACCATTTCCCGCAAGTCCAAATTGCCTAGGTCCTTGCCTATTGTTGAAATGTTGGACTCCTCCCATAGCATTAACATCAACTGCCTCTTCTTCGTATAGGCTAGGACACTCATCGATTCTGTGGCTCGCAGCACCACAAAATTCACAAGCCTTAATTCCACTGACTTGCCCAACCATAAGCTTCTACACCAACTGCTTGAGCTCCTTAATTTCAGTGGCCATGTGATTTGTATTGGAATCCACTTGTGAGACAATCCTTGTTCTTCCGGTTTCATCTCTCCTACCGGTATCTTCCCTAAATCTAGCACTCTCGGCATGCTCACTCATCAGCTCTCGCACCTCAGCAAGTGTCAAATTCAAAACTGTGCCACCAGCTGCTGCATCTAACAACCTCCTCTCCAAAGGCCTCAACCCATCTAATAAATATTCTACAAGCATTTCCTCTTTCATACTCAAATTACAACAACTTTGTTCCAAGGCACTGAATCTTTCCATATAATCATATAGGGACTCAATTAACCCTTGTCTCATGTTGGACAACTCTCTCCTTACTTGGGTAGCTTTAGCAGGGGGATAATATTTATCGAGAAATTTCCTTTGCATTTGCTCCCAAGTTCTAATACTCCCTGAAGGCAAAGATAAAAACCAAGTTTTTGCAAGGTCAGTTAAACTGAAGGGAAATACTTCTAACTTAAACCTCTCTTCAGGGGCAACATATGGTCTTAGAGTCTGACATATCCCGTTGAATTCTTGTAGATGCCTCGATGCCACTTCTCTTGGCAGCCCTCCAAATTTGGGGAGATAATGGACTACTGCTGTCTTCACTTCAAAGTCATCCTCATCCTGATCAATATTAATACACCATGGTTCATTGTTGAATGTTGGAGCTGAGAGCTCTCTAAGTGTAAGTGGCTTGTTCCGTCCACGTGCATGGTATTTAGGTTGAGGTGCATGTCTATACTCATACTCATCTTGTTCATCCATCCTTTCACCTCTATGACAACGTGCAGCCCTTTGTCTTTGAAGGAAGACTCTCTCTGGTTCATCATAGAAAGGGGCCGTCACTGGGGTAGGAGGTACTGGATTGTTGTTTTGGTCAGGGACATGGTCACCATGGACACTTCCTGCATGAGACATACTAGAAGGCAAGTGAAATGCAAAAACAAACAAACAATGGAAAAGGCCAAAATGTAAAATAAATAAAAAACTAAACAATTCAAAATGAAAATGTAAACGATCTCGGATGGCTAAAAAAGCACACAGCTCATGGATTAAGGCGATGACTATTGACTGCTGGCTCGTTCCGCTCAGAAAACTCCGATGACATCCGATCGGACTCCGGTGACATTATTCACTAGGTTAACCGGTAGCACTGTTCACCATGGTAAAAACTCCTCTTTTTTTTCCTCGAATATGCACCAAATTAAAGCAAAACCATACAAAATAAAAAAAACCAAGAAAAACAAAATTCAGAACTCTATACCGAATGTTGCTCTCCCCGAAAACGGCGCCAAAATTTGACAGCGCGTCGTCGTCCGCCTCAAATTTATATTTATAACTCCTGTTAACACTAGACAGCGATAAGCAGGGTCGAACCCAAAGAGAGAAAGTGAATTAGAGTTCTAATGATAGTCACAGGGAATGTTCAATTCTGAGTTCAACAATTCAACTAGTTATCCTCGATCAAATAACATGCATCAACCAATGAATATACTGCACTCCAAGTTCTACTTGCTCTTAACCGCTAAGTTCTCGAACAAGTTCAATAATCACTCGACTAACACCACAAATCAGTTCAATCGTTAGGTTCTCGCCAACAATGCAATTCAGTCTAATTTAATGCAGTTGATATCAACCTAGCTATGCTGCTAAGTTGCACTAAATTGATAATCAAAACATTCAGTGCATACAAGGGCAGTAAATCAATAGCTCAAATCATATGTTCATTGACCTCAAACCAAATGTTGCAATGTAAATCCCCAAACTGAGTTTGGGCTTAGCTACTCATAGCATTCATTGAAGACAACATAAATACTGAGTTTCTTACACTACGCTTAGATAAGAACACAAAACTGAACTAATATGAAAAACGGCAGTGAACGGTATTTTTCGGCCGTGAATAGTAACAGTGAACAATGCTACGATGAACAATAACCCCAGATGAATAGTAAGTTACGATGACCTCCACGAGCAATAGCAACAGCTTCTCTCTCTACCCAGCCGCTGCCCAGAAGTCCCTGCTTTAATCTCGTGTGTCCTCTCTTTCTCCAAAGTTTGGGCTTTAATGAACCGGTTCTGGTTGAACCAGCAGGTCTTTGGTTCAGCAGTTGCTGACTTCTGTTGACTACTGACCTTTGTTTACTTTTGTTGATCGCTGTTGACTTCTTGATCTTCAATGAATGCTCCAAATATATAATAAAATCCAATACGATCTTGAACACACCTGCGATACGAAAACACTACAAAAGGGTAATCGATCTCACGCAAAATGTAATAAACTGTGGGAATAAACAACTCAATGGAGTGTATAAATACGCTCCATCAGTCAGTACTCGTTGATTCCAGAGGAATGCTGAGGAAAGACAAAAAGGAAGGGAACCTTTGATATTTTATTAATCAACTGAACTACCTTCAAAAGAAGTACAAAGCATGTTTAAATAGGAAAGAAATAGACAAAAAACGGAAACTAAAACCATAGAAAAAATAAAGAAACTGAAATCCTAAAACATAATAATTCGAAAACAATTAGGAAACGAAGTCAGATGGCCCAAATGCTCGCCTGAGTTTCATCAGTGGGCCCGTTCTGCTTAAAAAATTATATTATAATGGTGCTGATAGAGCCTATTTATATGCATTATTTAGATCATAACCCTATGCTTGTTTGCATTATTTTGTGTACAAGATTACTGGTTTCCAGTGTTTTTGTATTACAGGGCAAAACGAGGGCCTAAGTCGGATACGCGCTAACATGCAGCGTTTAGGATGCGCATCACACAGCCTGCGGAGCTAGCGGCGCAAACAGAAGAATTGGCAGAGTCGACCACGGTGCGCTAACCGATTGCGCTAAGCAGATGCCGTGCGCCATGCGCAGATGATGGTGTTTCCAAATCCTGGCACAACCAGATTTGGAAGTTGCCAAGAATGGGCCTCTTGAGCAGTATATAAAGAAGAGAAGGAGTCTAGGGTTTGAGGACGACACATTAGAATACACAATTCGTACACCAAGGAGGCACTGCGCAGCAGAACTGGAAAACACACGAGCTTGCTAAGAGGATCTGCGCTAGCCGACTGCGCCAGCCAAGACTGCAACCTGCACGCACTGTTTGCTATTGTTTTCTTGGATACTTTAGTTATTATTTACTGTTTCTATGATGTTTACTACTAGCATGTCTAGCTAAACGCTTAGTATCGGTTGGGCATGAATCTATGAGTATTTCCTTTGAGACTTGCGCTTAATGCATAGCTTGCTTGCTTATATTAATTCTGTGCACATTGTTGGCAGCTAGTTGCATGAGTAGGGGAAGCCTTGAACCGCAATCTTACTCGTGTTGCTTGTTGTTGTATGTTAAACTAGTTGAATAGCCTGACGGTGCCAACTAGGAGTAACACGCTAGGATAGGCAATTACTACCTTGATCAGATTCGTAGTTGTTTAGTCTAGTTCAAGAATTAATAGCACATGAACTTTGATCGGAACATGCGCACATGTTAGGAAGCCTTGACCGGACACTAACTTAAGTAAAACCAAGCTATCGACGTTTAGAGTCAATGATAAGGGATACACTCATAGAGGATTGTCTGCCCAATACTTCTCATAGTCATAGTACTTAATCTCTACTGCCTGCGCACGTCTAGTGCAATTCCTGCGTTTACGACTGTTTACTTGCGCATTGCGCAACCCCAATCGCTCACACCCCCAGCTTTCGTAAGTGTAGGTCACTGGTTAAAACTGAACTGCTTGCTCCCTGTGGAGATCGACCCTGACTTAACCGCTGTACTAGTGGAAGAGGAAGGATTAATTTGACGCGTACAACGACGCGCGATCAAATTTTGGCGCCGTTGCCGGGGAGCAACACAGCTAAGTTTTAGCTAGTTTACGTTTTTCCTTTTTTAGTAACTAGTTATTTCAGTTTGTTTTGTTTTTTTTTCGTTGTTGTTTCTGACAGCGCGCAATCACCATTAGCCTGCGCAACCTTGAAACAGTTGCGCACTGACAGACGCAGCAGCATTAGTTATCTTTTAATTTCGTTTTCTTTGAGATTTAGAACAGGACATGGAGGATAACAGTGTTGTTGGGGACAACTTAGGGGACAGAACCCCGGAAGAAGCAAGAGTACATAACCGCGCAGCCCTGTTCAGTGAGGAAGTGCAGCGCGAGGTTGAAGCACGGATGGCCACTGAATTGTATAATGCGCCACCCGCGCGACAAGCTGCGCGACGCAGAACAGTGCGCGAGATGTCAGCCCCAATCACAATTAACCAGCCATGGTGCATCGTGCTTCCGCCAGACGGACATTTTGAACTAAGGAGCTCGCTCATTCATCACATGCCCAAGTTCCACGGGATGAACAACGAAAATCCAGTCAAGCATGTGCGAGAGTTCCTAGTCATTTGCGAGAACATGAAGACCGAAGGGGAAAGCGATGAAGCACTGAAAATGAAGGCATTCCCATTTTCACTGTGTGATATAGCCAGACATTGGTTGATGAACTTACCAGCGGGATCAATTAACACATGGGAGCAGCTGCAGAAGAAGTTCCTGGACAAATTCTATCCCACAGCAAAGATCCCGCTACTCAGGAGGGAACTGGCCGCACCAAGGCAGAGCGCAGGAGAGTCACTGTCAGAGTATTACGAGCGTTTCAGGGAGCTAGAGGCCAACTGCTACAATCATGGCGTTTCAGGGAGCGTTTGGGCTGGCCGCAAATGGGTTCAGATGGAAGGAGGAAAATAATTTCCAGAGGCAGTCCACAGATCAGCGCGGGTCACAGCAGACGCAACAAGCTGCGCCCTACAATCCACCGCATCGTCGCACTGACGCACCAGCACACAACAACCCGCAACCTAGGCGATCTTTGGAAGATATCGTGGGACAGCTAGCAGACACAGTACGCAAGAATGACGAGAAGTATGACAAGAGGTTTGAGTCCATTGAAAAGCAGCTATCACAGATCGCTACCACGGTGTATGAGCTAAAGAAGAGTGATGGCAACCTGCCTTCGCAAGTGATTCAGAACCCCAAAGGAGGAGTCAATGTAGTGACACTGAGGACTGGGCGCACAATAGGAGCAGAGCAGAATGCGCAACCAGAGCAAGACGCGCAACCAGAAGTGCCCGCCACAAGCCAGCTGGGCGAAGCGCCAGGTATAACACAATTAAAAGACAAGGGCACGAATCGTACTAACATACCTGCGCCTTTCCCTGTGCAGGCACCCTTGGCTAGGAAGGAAGCGCTGGATAAGGAGCTATACGAGTTATTCAGTAAGGTGGAAATAAACATTCCCCTTATTGAAGCAGTTCGGCAGATCCCTAGGTATGCGAAGTTTTTGAAGGAGCTGTGCACAAACAAGCGAAGGAAAGGCGAGTGCGCACAGGTAATGCTAAATGCGCAGGCCTCAGCAATCGTGCAACATAAGGTACCACCTAAGTGCCGAGACCCAGGTACGTTCACCATCCCATGCACTTTAGGTAAAACCACAGTAAGCAATTGCATGATTGATCTAGGCGCATCCATCAATTTGTTACCCTATTCCCTATATGCGACATTGCGCCTTGGACTACTAAAGCCTGCAGGTCTCACCATTCAGTTAGCAGATCGGTCTTGCAAACAACCTGCAGGCATGATAGAGGATGTTCTTGTGCGAGTAGGAGAGCTGGTGTTCCCAGCAGATTTTCATGTGCTAGAAATGGAGGGTGAATCAAGCACCAGCAGTGCGCAGTTCCTACTGGGCAGACCTTTTCTGATGACCGCGCGCACGAAGATAGACGTGTGAGGGGCACGCTCTCCATGGAGGTTGATGGCAAAGAAATCCATTTCAGTATATTCGAGGGGATGCAGCACCCACATGAGGACGCCACAGTGCACGCGATGGATAGCATTGATGATTTAGTCACAGATGAGCAATGTGCAAGCGCAACGGTAGGACCAGAGCCACTGGCACAGGCAGAGTTGGAGGAGCAGGACGAAGAGCTGAGCAGTGCTGAATCAGAACTCAGACAGGTACACACTATAGTTCACATTTGCACTGCTAATAAAATCTTGCCCTCTATTGAACAGGCACCCAAGATCGAACTGAAGCAACTTCCAGAGCACCTCAAATACATTTTCTTAGGAGATGAGGACACCCTGCCAGTGATCATAAAGAAAGGATTGGAAGAGGAGCAGGAAGCGCGCTTACAGCAGGTGCTGCGCAAGAACCAGCGCGCCATAGGATGGACACTTGCTGATCTGCGTGGAGTGAGCCCAGACGTATGCATGCATAGAATTCTGTTGGAAGATGGTGCCAAACCATCCAGGGAGGCTCAACGCAGATTGAATCCAAATATGATGGAGGTAGTGCAGAAGGAGATTCTAAAGTTGCTTGACGCAGGAGTCATTTACCCCATCTCGGACAGCAAATGGGTCAGTCCAGCGCACGTTGTGCCGAAGAAGGGAGGAATCACAGTGGAAGAGAATGCGCAGGGCGAGCTAGTTCCCAAGCGCATTCAGACTGGATGGCGCATGTGCATCGACTACAGGAAGCTTAATGCAGTCACGCGCAAGGACCACTTCCCGCTACCCTTCATGGACTAAATGCTGGACAGATTAGCAGGAAAGCCCTATTTTTGCTTCTTGGACGGATATTCAGGGTACAACCAGATACCCATAGCTGCGGAGGATCAGGAGAAGACCAAGTTCACCTGCCCGTTCGGTACGTTTGCGTTTCGGCGCATGTCATTTGGGCTGTGTAACGCGCCAGGTACGTTCCAACGCCTTGTCATGAGCATTTTTTCTGATATGATTGGTATATGCATAGAAGTGTTCATGGATGATTTTACCGTATATGGAGGTACCTTTGATGCATGCCTAACTCATCTTGATAAGGTCTTAGCGCGCTGCATTTCAAAGAACCTAGTACTCAATTATGAAAAATGTCATTTCATGGTAACGCATGGTGTAGTACTAGGACATATCATCTCAGAGGAGGGAATCAAGGTAGATAAAGCTAAAATTGATCTTATTTCTAATCTACCTTATGCCACTAACGTGCGCGATGTGAAGTCATTGATCTTATTTCTAATCTACCTTATGCCGGGTTTTACAGGCGTTTTATAAAAGACTTCTCTAAAATTTCTATACCCCTGTCTAACCTCTTGCAAAAGGATGTGTGCTTCGACTTTACTGATGAGTGCAGGGCCGCATTTGATAAGCTGAAGGAGGCGCTGACCAGTGCGCCAGTAATGCGCGCGCCAGACTGGAACCTGCCATTTGAACTGATGTGCGACGCAAGCGATTACGCAGTAGGTGCAGTCCTGGGGCAGCAAGTGGACAAGAAACTGCACGCCATTTATTATGCGTCGCGCACACTGGACGCTGCGCAGAGGAACTACACCACCACGGAGAAGGAGCTTCTGGCAATTGTGTTTGCGCTGGAGAAGTTCCGTGCATATGTTCTAGGCGCCAGGGTCATCATATACACAGACCACGCAGCCATCCGCTACCTAATGTCCAAGAAAGAAACTAAGCCGCGCCTGATGCGCTGGGTGCTCCTACTTCAGGAATTTGACTTGGAGATCAAAGACAAGAAGGGCACGGAGAACACAGTTGCGGACCACCTGAGCAGGATCGTGAAGGAGGAGGAGCCAGGGCAGATCACGGAGACACTCCCTGATGAGCATCTGATGGCGCTGACAAGTAAGGTACCATGGTATGCGCACATTGCAAATTACCTGGTCACAGGTACGTTTCCTCCTCATTTCAATAAAACCCAGTGCATGAGATTGAAACATGAGTCCAAGCATTACCTTTGGGATGATCCATATATGCTCAGAATAGGACCAGATCAGATACTGAGGCGCTGCGTGCCTGACCATGAAACTAACTCTGTTTTGATGTTTTGTCATGCGCACACATGTGGAGGACACTTTGGTCCCAAGCGCACAAGCAGGAAGATCCTGGATAGCGGATTTTATTGGCCGCACCTGTTTAGAGACGCATATAACTACTGCAGGAATTGTGACAGGTGCCAGCGCACAGGAGGCATATCAGCACCCAATGAGATGCCACAGACGCCGATTCTAGTGGATGAAGTGTTTGATATATGGGGAATTGACTTCATGGGGCCATTTCCTCCATCTGCCGGATACGAGTACATATTGGTGGCAGTGGATTATGTCTCCAAATGGGTCGAAGCTAAGGCCACACGGAAGGATGATGGTAAGACGGTCACTGAGTTTCTGAAAACTAACATCTTTTGCAGGTACGGGGTACCTAAGGCGATCATTAGCGACCAAGGGACGCACTTTTGCAACAGGATTGTGGCGCAAGTTTTCAAGCATTATGGAGTGCGCCACAAGACGTCCACTGCTTATCATCCTCAGACAAATGGACAGGCCGAGGTTTCCAATAGAGAGATCAAGCGCATCCTGGAGAAGACTGTGAGACCATCGCGCAAAGATTGGAGCCAGCGCCTGGACGACGCGCTGTGGGCATACCGCACTGCGCACAAGACGCCAATTGGGACTTCACCATTCCGGTTGGTTTACGGAAAAGCATGCCACCTGCCAGTAGAGCTAGAGCACAAAGCATATTGGGCCTTACGCATTTGCAACTTGAACCTAGACGAGGCCGGAAAGGAGCGCGCATTTGAGCTCAGCGAATTAGAAGAGCTGCGCCTGGATGCCTATGAGGGACTGCGCGACTACAAGGAGCGGACAAAGGCGTTTCATGACACGCATATCCTCAGACGCACTTTTGAGTCAGGAGACCATGTATTATTATTCTCATGACGCCTAAAGCTCATGCCAGGGAAGCTGCGCAGCAAATGGACTGGACCATACACGGTTACCAAGGTTTTCTCCTACGGAACAATCGAGTTAGAAAACGAGCACCGGCATCGTTTTCAGGTTAATGGGCAGAGAGTCAAACGGTATCTAGGAGAACCTTGGGACGACACAGTGCGCGATATTGAATTGGCAGAACCTGAGATAGCAGATGCAGAGGTTGCTGCGCCAGAGGCACCACCAGATGCACCGGAGGGGGAACAGGGGACTATTGCTCATATTTCTTCCCCCTCTTTACCTACTCACGTTACTTATAATATCCATGCTGACTACCCTTTTGATCCTTTGCGCAGGACCACAGAATGGGCAACACACGCACAAACGCGGGATCACTCAGGAGCAAGAGTGGGGGAGGTCGCTGGCACACATTCGGGCACGTAACGAGGTACAGTCGAGCCAATGACATTAAACAAAGGCACTTGTCGGGAGGTAACCTGACTCGTTTTACTTTTACATTCTTTCTTTTAGTTGTTCTAGTATCTTTTAGTTAGTTTAGGACTTGTAGTTTTTTTAGTCGAACAGCAGTGCGCAGGACGGCTGCGCCAGTCAGGGGGGTATATAAGGGCAGGACTTAGAAAATGTCAGCACTTTTTCACACTCGACCGTTGCAAGCAGCTCCCGCCTTCACACCTTCGCCCAACCCAGCTTCAGTTTAGAGAGATTTGACGAGCACACAGCCGCACTCCACCCAGGTAACCTTTCCCCCAGATTCGAGCAGATTCCAGTAGGGTTTGTACGGTGGAGGAGTGTTCTAGGGTTTTGAAATCGTACCAGGTTAGAGTGCGCTTTAGAGGGTTTTGTAGGCGTGCAGTAGGCGCCCCTTTGGTAAAAATTTCAGGGCATTCGGAGGAGTTTGGATTTTTTGGAGTGTTGACCAGCGTTGACCAGAGAGACCCAGCCACAATGCAGCCTGCCGAGGACCAAGAGACCCCAGCTGTTTTCGCCAGCAAGTATGCCGCATTTCTGAGGCTTGAGATGTACGGGACTCCGTACATCAGCAGGGACTTCCTGCGCGAGGTCGGACTGGAGGACCTCGTTGTGGAGAGGCTGGCGTTAGCAGGCTGGGAGGCGCTGTTGGAACTCAACAGCGCATCAAACAAGGAGGACACGTGCAAATTTTTGGCGTCGCTGGAGACGGGCGACCAGGAGATCAGGTACCGACATAGGGGCGTCTGGTACATTGCCTCAGCTAAGAGGCTGAAGCGCGCGCTGAGGTGCGCCAAGGTGCGAGAAGCTGACATGGACACGCACACTAACCAGGAGGCTTGGCGCGAGATGGCGACCGGGCCAGTGTTTGCCGCAGGGCGCGGCAGGGGACGAGAGCTGCGTGACCCGTGGATGTTCTACTTGTGGCGCCTGGTCGCCTATGCGATCATTGGGCGTTTTAATGGTGCGCTGAAGATCAGTTTGCTGGATATGGAGATTTTGAAGGGGTTTTATTATGGGAAGAGGGTGCTCTTTGTTCTGAACATGGTGCACCACTGGAGCCGAGTCAGCACCAAGGGGCCGCTGACTTGCGGAGGAATTATTACGCACCTGCTGCGTGTGCTGCACGGAGAGCCTGAGGTGCCAGAGCACACTGTGGTGCCGGCGGTCCCTCTGGACCGAGCCCACATGCTGCAGATTAGGGCGGTAGCTGTACGGGAAGATGGCACATTGGAGTGGTGCTACCGCCTGCAGCCGGCCAGAGTGCCGCGGCCAAGAGCAGAGAGCAGTGCGCAAGCAGCAGAGGCTGCGCAGGAGATGGAGGAGGACGAGGCCCAAGAGCCAGTTGTGCCTCCAGTCAGGCGCGCGAGGACCCGCGCGCAGACTGGAGGGCACCGGAGGGCCCGTGCACCACAGGGGGAGCCAATTACCATTTCCATCGAGGACTCTCCCCCGCGTGCACGCGGAAAGCGCCCGAGGACCGAGGCTGAGGAAGCGCCTGAGGAAGCATCAGTAGAGCAGCGCATGATGTTCAACGTCATGCGTGTGCTCGAGTATTTAGCGCCAGAGGAGGCGGACTTAAGCATGAGCCCACCATCAGGGTGGAGATTTGGAGACGTGATTCCCCCTCTCCTCAGCCTGCACCGACCACCTCCAGGTTCCCCCAGCGAGCCGCACCAGCCAGCCAGCCCTATTACTCAGCCCCCAGTACATTTAGCAGAGCCCTCTCCAGTCCCAGCACCAGCAACAGAGTCAGCCCCTGCACCAGAGCCAGTACCAGCAGCCCCAGAAACAGAACCCACCCCCGACCCACCACAAGTACCAGCACCTGCACCTTCCCCTGCCCAGCCGTCCATTCCGAGGTCCCTTGTAGCCGAACCCATTATTAGCACCAGCTCAAACTCGCTATGGGACCCCGTCTCAGAGGACGAATATGTGGCGCAGCCTGTCGCCCTTTCAGTTGTACCACCTTCCTCCAGCACCGATTATATGACGGATTCTTCAGAGGAGGAGGCGCATAGTTCAGCGGCTGCGTCCAGCTCAGAGGACATATAGAGCTGTAGGGGGGGCGCATTCTTCATTTCGGGTGGTGTCTATTTTTCTTTTATATGCTGAACATTATTCGATATTATGTGCTATATGTGTGCTGAACTCTTGTGCTACATATTTTGTGTCCCTATGCTATATTGCGCTGCTTTGACTATATGTTCTTCATTTTTATGTTCTTTATTTTTGCTTGCATACATGTGCGCGTCCTCCGTGCGCTTGAGCTTGAGTCGTGGGGACACGTCTCTGTTTAAGTGTGGGGGGGGGGAGCGTTACACTTACATTTCACGTTTTTTTGAGCATTTTTAGTGTAGCTTAGTTTAATTGAAGGGAACAGTAGCAGTAGTGCGCTTGTGGGCGGGTTGCGCGCACTGTTCAGCTTGTTTGCGCTACCCATACTGTGTGCGCTGCTATCGCCTATTTTAGTATATTTTTTTCGTTTTTTCTGCTCCTGTTAGTTGGAATATACAGGGGATGTGGAGTTGACAGAAATGCTCTAGAGAGGCAGTTAGTCGTTCGAGCTTCGGAGGAGAGGTATATGGTCGAGAGCGCGAGTGGAGGCCTGTGCTTCGCGACCTTCGGAACAAGAGAGCGCGCTCAGTCACGCAGATGCCGAAGGCGAATTACCCAAAGCGTGGCGAGGTGGGAAAATAGACCACCTTTCCTCTGGAAGTCGAGCTAAGGAAGGCGGGCGCGGGTGTAAACGCGTGCGCCGACCTGCGCAGAAAGACCAAGGAGGGAGAGCGGGGTGGTGTTCCATAGCTGTTATCCGGAGGCCGAGTGATAGAGGCTATTTGTACGCATTATTTAGATCATAACCCTATGCTTGTTTGCAATATTTTATGAGCAAGATTGCTCGTTTCTAGTATTTTTGCATTACAGGGCAAAACGAGTCCTAGAGTCGGATACGCGCTAACAGGCAGCGTTCTAGGAGTGAAAGATCCGCCTGCGGAGCTAGCAGCACAAACAGGAGAGAAGTTGGTGAGAGTCAGCAGAGGTGCGCTAGCCCATGCGCTAGCCGATGCCGTGCGCCAAGCGCAAAGTCCAGTACTGCCTAATCTTGACGTGACCAGATTTGGAAGTTGCCAAAAGTGAGCTTCCCAAGCAGTATATAAACAAGAGGAAGGCTAGGGCAACGGAGAGGAAAAAAGAGACTTTCTGGAGACGCATCAGAGATCACCAAGAGGCACTGCGCAGCAGAACTGGAAAACACACGGACTTGTTGAGAGGATTTGCGCCAGCCGACCGCGCCAACCGAGAAGACAAGCTGCACGCACTGTTTGCTACTGTTTTCTCAGACACATTAGTTTACTATTCTATGATGTTTATCACTAGCATGTCTAGCTAAACTCTTAGTGTTGGTTGGGCATGAATCTATGATGTATTTTCTTTGAGACTTGAGCTTAATGCATAGTTTACTTACTTGTATTAATCCTGTGCATACGGAGACAGCCAGTTGCATAAGTAGGGGAAGCCTTGAACCGCAATCTTACTTGTGTTGCTTGCTTGTCATATGTTAAACTAGTTGATAGCTTTACGGTGACAACTAGGAGTAACGAGCTAGGGTGATCAGTTGCTACTTTGAACGGATTTGCAGCTGTTTTAGTCTATGTTCTAAGGATTAATAGCACATGAACTTTGAACGGAACATGCGCACGTGTTAGAAAGCCTTGACCGGACACTAACCCAAGTAAACCGAAAACTATAGACGTTTAGAGTCGATGATAAGGAATGCACTCATAGAGGATTGTCTGCCCAATGCTTCTCATAATCATAGTATTTAATCTCTACTGCTTGCGCACGTCTAGTGCAAATTTCCTGCGTTACACTAGTTACTGTTCACTTGCGCATCGCGCATTTCAATCACTCACACACCCCCCAATCTTCGTAAGTGTAGGTCACTGGCTAGAACTGAACTACTGGCTCCCTGTGGAGATCGACCCTTACTTAACCGCTGTACTAGTGGAAGAGGAAGGAATTATATTTGACGCGCACGACGACGCGCGATCAAATTTTGGCGCCGTTGCCGGGGAGCAACACAGCTAAGTTCTAGTTAGTTTACGTTTTTCTTCCTTTTTAGTAACTAGTTATTTCAGTTTGTTTTGTTTTCGTTGTTGTTTCTGACAGCGCGCAATCACCATTAGCCTGCGCAACCTTGAAACAGTTGTGCTGCGCAGATTCTAGTTGCGCACTGACAGACGCAACAACATTAGTTATCTTTTAATTTCATTTTCTTTGAGATTCAGAACAGGTTACGGAGGATAACAGTGTCGTAGGAGACAACTTGGGGGACAGAACCCCAGAGGAAGCAAGAGCACATAACCGCGCAGCCCTGTTCAGAGAGGAAGTGCAGCGCGAGGTTGAAGCAAGGAGGGCCGCTGAAGTGTATCATGCGCCACCCGTGCAACAAGCCGCGCGACGCAGAACAGTGCGTGAGATGTCAGCCCCTATCACTGTTAACCAGCCATGGTGCATCGTGCTTCCACCAGGCGGTCATTTTGAGCTAAGGAGCTCGCTCATCCATCACATGCCCAAGTTCCACGGGATGAACAATGAAAATCCAGTCAAGCATGTGCGAGAGTTCCTAGTCATTTGCGAGAACACGAAGACCGAAGGGGAGAGTGATGAGGCGCTGAAAATGAAGGCATTCCCATTTTCATTGTGTGATACAGCCAGACATTGGTTGATGAACTTACCCGCAGGATCCATTCACACATGGGAGCAGCTGCAGAAGAAATTCCTAGATAAATTCTATCCAGCAGCAAAGATTGCGCTGCTCAGAAGGGAACTGGCCGCGCCAAGGCAGAGCGCAGGGGAGTCTCTGTCAGAATTTTACGAGCGTTTCATGGAGCTGGAGGCTAACTGTTACAATCACGGCCTGCCCGAGAATGTGCTGATAGAGAACTTCCTGAATGGGCTGCTTCCCATGGAGCTGAGGCTATTGAACGCATGCGCAGGAGGCGACATTTGCAACATGTACCCAGAGGATGCGTGGCAGCTGATAGAAGACTCTGCTGGGCAGGTAAGACATCAACTAACGCTTGAAAATAGTCGTACTCGTTCTGTGCATCAGGTAGAAGCAAGCGCTGAGATCAGGGAAATGAAGGCCATGCTGCAGAAATTGATGAGTGCGCAGAGCGCACAACCAGTTGCGCCAAAGGTATGTGAATTCTGCAGGTCCACCGAGCACAAGACAGATGAATGCCCAACACTTTTTGAAGAATCTGGAGATGTCAACGCTCTTGGAGGATGGGATAACAGAGGACCGTAGAGGCAGAATCAGCCGCGCTTTGGGCTTGCCGCAAATGGATTCAGATGGAGGGAAGAGAACAATTTCCAGAGGCAGTCCACTGATCAGCGCGCGCCACAGCAGACGCAACCAGCTGCGCCTTACAATCCACCGCATCGCCGCAATGACGCACCAGCGCATAACAACCAGCAACCGAGGCGATCCCTAGAAGATATCGTGGGGCAGCTAGCAGACACAGTGCGCAAAAATGACGAGAAATATGACAAAAGGTTCGAGTCCATCGAAAAGCAGTTATCACAGATCGCAACCACAGTATATGAGCTAAAAAGAGCGATGGCAATCTGCCCTCGCAAGTGATTCAGAACCCTAAAGGAGGAGTCAATGCAGTGACACTGAGGACTGGGCGCACAGTAGGAACAGAGCAGACCGCGCAGGCGCCCGCGCAACCAGTTGCGCAAGTCTCGGATCCAGCAGATCAGAATGCGCAACCAGAGCAAGATGCGCAACCAGAAGCGCCAGCCACAAACCAGCAGGGCAACACGCCAGGTATGTCTCAGTCCAGAAACAAGGACATAAATTGTACTAACATACCCGCACCTTTCCCTGTGCAGGCACCATTGGCTAGAAAGGAAGCGTTGGACAAGGAGCTTTATGAGTTGTTCAGCAAGGTGGAAATCAATATTCCCCTCATTGAAGCTATTCGGCAGATTCCCAGGTATGCAAAGTTTTTAAAAGAGCTGTGCACAAACAAAAGGAGGAAGGGCGAATGCGCACAGGTAATGCTAAATGCGCAGGCCTCAGCAATCGTGCAACAAAAGGTACCACCTAAGTGCCGAGATCCAGGTACATTTACTATTCCATGCACGCTAGGTAAGACCACAGTGAGTAATTGCATGATCGATTTAGGCGCATCCATCAATTTGCTACCTTATTCCCTATATACGACATTGCGCCTTGGACCACTAAAGCCTGCAGGTCTCACCATTCAGCTAGCAGATAGATCATGCAAACAACCTGCAGGCATGATAGAAGATGTCCTAGTTCGAGTAGGAGAGCTGGTGTTCCCAGCAGATTTTTATGTGCTCGAAATGGAGGGTGAATCAAGCGCCAGCGGTGCGCAGATCCTCCTAGGCAGAGCATTTCTGATGACCGCGCGCACAAAGATAGACGTGTGGAGGGGCACGCTCTCCATGGAGGTAGATGGCGAAGAAATCCATTTCAACATATTCAAGGGGATGCAGCATCCACATGAGGACGCTACAGTGCACGCAATGGACAGCATTGATGATTTAGTCACAGAAGCGCAATGTGCGAGCGCAACCGTAGGACCAGAGCTACTGACACAGGCAGAGCTGGAGGAGCAAGAGGAAGAGCTGAGCAGTGCGGAACCAGCACCCACACAGGTACGTGATATAGTTCATATTTGCACCGCTAACAAAATCTTGCCCTCTATTGAACAGGCACCCAAGATCGAACTGAAGCAACTCCCAGAGCACCTCAAATACATTTTCTTGGGAGATGAGGACACCCTGCCAGTGATCATAAAGAAAGGATTAGAAGAGGAGCAGGAGGCACGCTTACAGCAGGTACTGCGCAAGAACCAGCGCGCCATAGGATGGACACTTGCCGATCTGCGCGGAGTGAGCCCAGACGCGTGCATGCATAGGATTCTATTGGAAGATGGTGCCAAACCATCCAGAGAGGCTCAGCGCAGGTTGAATCCAAATATGATGGAGGTAGTGCAAAAGGAAGTCCTGAAATTGCTTGGCGCAGGGGTCATTTACCCAATCTCGGACAGCAAATGGGTCAGTCCGGTGCATGTTGTGCCAAAGAAAGGAGGAATCACAGTGGAAGAAAATGCGCAGGGCGAGCTAGTTCCCAAGCGCATACAAACTGGCTGGCGCATGTGCATCGACTACAGGAAGCTTAACGCAGTAACGCGCAAGGACCACTTCCCGCTACCCTTCATGGACCAGATGTTGGATCGCTTAGCAGGTAAACCTTATTTTTGTTTCTTGGACGGATATTCGGGGTACAACCAGATACCCATAGCTGCGGAAGATCAAGAGAAGACCACATTCACATGCCCGTTCGGTACGTTTGCGTTTCGGCGCATGTCTTTTGGGCTGTGCAACGCGCCAGGTACGTTCCAACGCCTTGTCATGAGCATTTTCTCTAATATGATTGGTATATGCATAGAAGTGTTCATGGATGATTTTACCGTATATGGAAGTACCTTTGATGCATGCTTAACACATCTAGATAAAGTCTTAGCGCGCTGCATTTCTAAAAACTTAGTGCTAAATTACGAAAAATGTCATTTCATGGTAACGCACGGAGTAGTACTAGGTCATATCATTTCAGAGGAGGGGATCAAGGTAGACAAAGCTAAGATAGATCTTATTTCTAATCTACCTTATGCCACCAACGTGCGCGACGTGAAATCATTCTTAGGGCATGCTGGGTTCTACAGGCGTTTTATCAAAGATTTCTCTAAAATTTGTATACCCCTGTCTAACCTTTTGCAAAAAGATGTGTGCTTCGACTTTACTGATGAGTGCAGGGTTGCGTTTGATAAGCTGAAAGAAGCGCTGACTAGTGCGCCAGTAATGCGCGCACCAGACTGGAACCTGCCATTTGAGCTGATGTGCGACGCAAGTGATTATGCAGTAGGTGCAGTCTTGGGGCAGCGCGTAGACAAGAAGCCGCATGCCATTTACTATGCATCGCGCACACTGGACTCTGCGCAGAGGAACTACACCACCACGGAGAAGGAGCTTCTGGCAATTGTATTTGCACTGGAGAAGTTCCGAGCATATGTTCTAGGCGCAAGAGTCATCATCTACACTGACCACGCAGCTATCCGCTACCTCATGTCCAAGAAGGAAACCAAGCCGCGCCTGATGCGCTGGGTGCTCTTACTGCAGGAATTTGACTTGGAGATCAAAGACAAGAAGGGCACGGAGAATACAGTTGCTGATCACCTGAGCAGGATCGTGAAAGAGGAGGAACCAGGGCAGATCACGGAAACATTCCCTGACGAGCATCTGATGGCGCTGACAGGTAAGGTACCATGGTATGCGCACATCGCAAATTACCTGGTCACAGGTACGTTTCCTCCACATTTCAATAAAACTCAGTGCATGCGATTAAAACATGAGTCCAAGCATTACCTTTGGGATGATCCTTACATGCTTAGAATAGGACCAGATCGGATATTGAGGCGTTGCATGCCTGACCACAAAATTAATTCTGTTTTGATGTTTTGTCATGCGCACGCATGCGGAGGACACTTCGGTCCCAAGCGCACAAGCAGAAAGGTCCTGGACTGCGGATTCTATTGGCCGCACCTGTTTAGAGACGCCTATAATCACTGCAGGAATTGTGACAGGTGCCAGCGCACAGGAGGAATATCCGCGCGCAATGAGATGCCGCAGACCCCGATTCTGGTGGATGAAGTGTTCGATGTTTGGGGAATCGACTTCATGGGGCCATTTCCTCCATCTGCAGGTTACGAGTACATATTGGTGGCAGTAGACTATGTCTCCAAATGGGTTGAAGCTAAGGCTACGCGAAAGGATGATGGTAAGACTGTCGCTGATTTTCTCAGAACTAACATATTTTGCAGGTACGGAGTGCCTAAGGCAGTAATCAGCGACCAGGGGACACACTTTTGCAACAGGGTCGTGGCGCAAGTTTTCAAGCACTATGGGGTGCGCCACAAGACGTCCACCGCTTACCATCCGCAGACGAATGGACAGGCCGAAGTTTCTAACAGGGAGATCAAGCGCATCTTAGAAAAGACTGTGAGACCATCGCGCAAAGATTGGAGCCAGCGCCTTGATGATGCCATATGGGCATACCGCACTGCGCATAAGACGCCCATTGGGACCTCACCATTTCGGCTGGTCTATGGGAAAGCATGCCACCTGCCAGTAGAGCTCGAGCACAAGGCATATTGGGCCTTACGCATTTGCAACCTGAACTTGGAAGAGGCAGGAAGGGAGCGCGCATTTGAGCTAAACGAACTAGAAGAGCTGCGCCTGGACGCCTATGAGGGACTGCGCGATTACAAGGAGCGCACCAAGGCCTTTCACGACAAGCATATCCTCAGACGCACTTTTGAACCAGGAGACCAGGTATTACTATTCTCATCACGCCTGAAGCTTATGCCTGGAAAGCTGCGCAGCAAATGGACGGGACCATACACGGTCACCAAGGTTTTCCCCTACGGAACAATCGAGTTAGAAGACGGGCACCGGCATCGTTTTCAGGTTAATGGGCAGAGAGTCAAACGGTACTTAGGAGAACCTTGGGATAGCACAGCGCGCAACATTGACTTGGCCGAACCAGAGATAATAGATGCGCAAGCTGCTGCGCCAGACACACCACCGGATGTACCAGAGGGAGAACTGGAACTTATTGCTTATATCTCTTCTTCCTCTGCATTTGCCCTCGTTACGCATAATTTATCACATGCTGACTTCCCATCTTGCCCTTTGCGCAGGACCAATGAGATCGCAACACACACACTGGCGCAAGAACACTCAGGAGCAAGAGTGGGGGAGGTCGCAGGCACACATTTTGGCACGTAACGAGGTACAGTCGAGCCAACGACGTTAAACAAAGGCACTTGTCGGGAGGTAACCCGACACGTTTTTACTTTTGCATATTTTATTTTCTACTTGTTTTGTTTTTTTTGAGTTTTTTAGCTAGTTTAGGACTTGGTAGTTTTTTAGTCACGCAGTAGTGCGCAGGACCGTGCGCCTAGCACTACGCAGGTCAGATGCGCTAGCCAGGGGAGTATATAAGGCAAGACTTAGGAAAAATCCAGCACTTTTCACTCGACCGTTGCACACGAGCCCCCGCCTTCAGACCTCTGCCCGTCGATCAGCGCCCAACCCAGCGTCCGTTTAGAGTGATTCGAGGACCACACAGCCGCACTACACCCAGGTAACCTCTCCCCCTGATTTGAGCAGCTTCCGTTAGGGTTTGTGCGGAGGAGAAGTTTTCTAGGGTTTTGAAATCGCACCGGGGTAGAGTGCGCCGATTGGAGTATTGTTTAGTGCGTTGTGTAGGCGAGCAGTAGGCGCTCCTTCGGTGAGAATTTCAGGGATTTCTGTGCAGTTTGTATTTTTGAAGTTGTTGAGGGTGTTGACCACAGTTGACCGCAGCCCTAGCGCATCATGAGACCTGCCAAGGACAAGGAGACCCCAGCTGCGTTCGCCAGCAAGTATGCGGCGTTTATAAGCCTGGAAATGTACGGGACCCCGTACATCACCAGAGAGTTCCTGCGCGAGGTTGGACTAGCGGACCTCGTAGCGCAGAGGCTGGCGCTCGCAGGTTGGGAAGTGCTGTTGGAACTCAACAGCGCATCTGACCAAGAGGACACGTGCGAGTTTTTAGCGTCTCTGGAGGCAGGAGACAAGGAGATCAGGTACAGACATAGGGGTGTTTGGTTCATAGCCTCGGCAAGGAGCCTGAGGCGCGCGTTCGGGTGCGCTAAGCACCGGCACCGGCAGCCCCCGCAGTAAAACCCACCCCTGAACCAGAACCAATACCACCACCAGCAGTTTCCCCTGCCCGGCCTTCTGTTCCGGAGTCCCCCATAGCTTATCCCAGCATAGACTCCGATTCCATTTGGGATTCCCTTTCCGAGGACGACCTCGTAGCGCAGCCTGACCCCCTCACCATAGTGCCACCAGCCTCCAGCACCGACTACGTGACGGATTCTTCAGAGGATGAGGCGCTTGGATCAGCAGCTGCGTCTAGCTCGGAGGACTTCTAAGGCCGAGGGGCAGCGGCATTAGTTTTCTTTAGGGTGGTGTCTTTTATTTTGCTGCGTCTTATTGGATATTATGTGCTGAATATTTGTGCCGCATATCTTGTGACCCTGTGCTGAATATTATGTGCTGAATATTTGTGCCGCATATTTAGGGGGGGGGGGCGTTACGTTCACTTTTCACGTTTTTGAGCATTTTAGTGTAGCTTAGTTTAAGTTAAAGAGAATAGTAGCAGTAGTGCGCTAGAGTGCAGGATGCGCATGCGCTCCAGCTTGTTTTGCGCTATCCATACTGCGTGCGCTGCTATCTACTGTTTTAGTATAATTTTTTCGTTTTTTTTGCTCCTGTTAGTTGGGATATGCAGGGGATGCGGAGTTGACAGAAATGCTCCAGAGAGGCGGTTAGTCGCTTTTGCTTCGAAGGCAAGGTATATGGTCGAGAGCGTTAGTGGAGGCCGGTGCTTCGCAGCCTTCGGAACAAAAGAGCGCGCTCAGTCACGCAGATGCCAAAGGCGAAATACCCATAGCGTGGCGAGGTGGGAAAACAGACCACCTTCTCTCTGGAAATCGAGCTAAGGAAGGCAGGCGCGGATGTAAACGCGTGCGCTGACCTGCGCAGACAGACCAAAGGAGAGAGAGCGGGGCGAGTTCCATAGCTGCTATCCGAAGGCTGAGACTGGAACTGCTCTGGGAATGTAAGAAATTAAAGAGACAAGCTGTACAAAAGAAAAATATCAGCAGATGATACGCGCTACAAAAGAATCAGCATGCGCACAAGCATCAACATGCGCAAAGACCATAAGGAAATCATCAGAAAGCTCAGGTTCCCAGGAAGTGCGCGGACGAATCACGCACTGGAAGAAGCTGCGTTATCCACCATATACCTATCTTCGGAGTAAGAGCTGGCAGCCTGGAGCCTAAGAAGAGCTATCTCCCAGCCATCCAAAAAAAATCTTCATCCCGGCTGAGAGGTGATGAATTTCGAAATTATTATATTAGAACTGTTGAGTGCAGTTGTGCGCAGGTGATACAGCAGTGCGAGTTGAGCAATTGGGCATTCGCATCAGAGTGCAAGACTGTGCGCTAAACTCCAGAAGAGGTAATTGTATCCGCGCTTCAGTGCTTGTTCGGGACGAACAAGGGGCAAGTGTGGGGGGTTTGATAGAGACTATTTGTACGCATTATTTAGATCATAACCCTATGCTTGTTTGCAATATTTTATGAGCAAGATTACTCCTTTCTAGTATTTTTGTATTACAGGGCAAAACGAGTCCTAGAGTCGGATACGCGCTAACAGGCAGCGTTCTAGGAGTGAAAGATCCGCCTGCGGAGCTAGCAGCACAAACAGGAGAGAAGTTGGCGAGAGTCAGCAGAGGTGCGCTAGCCCATGCGCTAGCCGATGCCGTGCGCCAAGCGCAAAGTCCAGTACTGCCTAATCTTGACGTGACCAGATTTGGAAGTTGCCAAAAGTGAGCTTCCCAAGCAGTATATAAACAAGAGGAAGGCTAGGGCAACGGAGAGGAAAAAAGAGACTTTCTGGAGACGCATCAGAGATCACCAAGAGGCACTGCGCAGCAGAACTAGAAAACACACGGACTTGTTGAGAGGATTTGCGCCAGCCGACCGCGCCAACCGAGAAGACAAGCTGCACGCACTGTTTGCTACTGTTTTCTCAGACACATTAGTCATTATTTACTATTCTATGATGTTTATCACTAGCATGTCTAGCTAAACTCTTAGTGTTGGTTGGGCTTGAATCTATGATGTATTTTCTTTGAGACTTGAGCTTAATGCATAGTTTACTTACTTGTATTAATCCTGTGCATACGGAGACAGCCAGTTGCATAAGTAGGGGAAGCCTTGAACCGCAATCTTACTTGTGTTGCTTGCTTGTCATATGTTAAACTAGTTGATAGCTTTACGGTGACAACTAGGAGTAACGAGCTAGGGTGATCAGTTGCTACTTTGAACGGATTCGCAACTGTTTTAGTCTATGTTCTAAGGATTAATAGCACATGAACTTTGAACGGAACATGCGCACGTGTTAGAAAGCCTTGACCGGACACTAACCCAAGTAAACCGAAAACTATAGACGTTTAGAGTCGATGATAAGGAATGCACTCATAGAGGATTGTCTGCCCAATGCTTCTCATAATCATAGTATTTAATCTCTACTGCTTGCGCACGTCTAGTGCAAATTTCCTGCATTACACTAGTTACTGTTCACTTGCGCATCGCGCATTTCAATCACTCACACACCCCCCAATCTTCGTAAGTGTAGGTCACTGGCTAGAACTGAACTACTTGCTCCCTGTGGAGATCGACCCTTACTTAACCGCTGTACTAGTGGAAGAGGAAGGAATTATATTTGACGCGCACGACGACGCGCGATCACCGAGACTGGAACCGTTCTGGGAAAGATAAGAACCATAGACAAAGCTGTACAAGAGAAAAATACCAGCAGATGATATGCGCTACCAAAGAATCAGCATGCGCACATATAAGCACCAGCGTGCGCAAAGTCCACAAAGAAAATCATCAAAAGGCTTGAGTTCCCAGGAAGTGCACGGAAGAATCACGCATCGGAAGAAGCTTGCGCTGTTAACCATATACCCATCCTCGGAGTGAGAGCAGACAACCTGGAGCCTATGAAGAGCTATCTCCCAGCCATCCAAAATGATCTTCATCCCAGCTGAGAGGTAATGAATTTCGAAATCACTATACTTAAACTGTTGAAAGCAATTGTGCGCAGGTGGTAGAGTAGCGCAGGGTGTTCAGTAGTGCAGATCGCGCGAGAGTGCAAGACTGTGCGCTAGACTCCATAGAGGTAATGGTATCCGTGCTTGAGTGCTTGTTCGAGGACGAACAAGGGGCAAGTGTGGGGGGTTTGATAAAGCCTATTTATAAGCATTATTTAGATCATAACCCTATGCTTGTTTGCATTATTTTGTGTACAAGATTACTGGTTTCCAGTGTTTTTGTATTACAGGGCAAAACGAGGGCCTAAGTCAGATACGCGCTAACAGGCAGCGTTTAGGATGCGCATCACACAGCCTGCGGAGCTAGCGGCGCAAACAGAAGAATTGGCAGAGTCGACCACGGTGCGCTAACCGATTGCGCTAAGCAGATGCCGTGCGCCATGCGCAGATGATGGTGTTTCCAAATCCTGGCACAACCAGATTTGGAAGTTGCCAAGAATGGGCCTCTTGAGCAGTATATAAAGAAGAGAAGGAGTCTAGGGTTTGAGGACGACACATTAGAATACACAATTCGTACACCAAGGAGGCACTGCGCAGCAGAACTGGAAAACACACGAGCTTGCTGAGAGGATCTGTGCTAGCCGACTGCGCCAGCCAAGACTACAACCTGCACGCACTGTTTGCTATTGTTTTCTTGGATACTTTAGTTATTATTTACTGTTTCTATGATGTTTACTACTAGCATGTCTAGCTAAACGCTTAGTATCGGTTGGGCATGAATCTATGAGTATTTCCTTTGAGACTTGCGCTTAATGCATAGCTTGCTTGCTTATATTAATTCTGTGGACATTGTTGGCAGCTAGTTGCATGAGTAGGGGAAGCCTTGAACCGCAATCTTACTCGTGTTGCTTGTTGTTGTATGTTAAACTAGTTGAATAGCCTGACGGTGCCAACTAGGAGTAATACGCTAGGATAGGCAATTACTACCTTGATCGGATTCGTAGTTGTTTAGTCTAGTTCAAGAATTAATAGCACATGAACTTTGATCGGAACATGCGCACATGTTAGGAAGCCTTGACCGGACACTAACTTAAGTAAAACCAAGCTATCGACGTTTAGAGTCAATGATAAGGGATATACTCATAGAGGATTGTCTGCCCAATACTTCTCATAGTCATAGTACTTAATCTCTACTGCCTGCGCACGTCTAGTGCAATTCCTGCGTTTATGACTGTTTACTTGCGCATTGCGCAACCCCAATCGCTCACACCCCCAGCTTTCGTAAGTGTAGGTCACTGGTTAAAACTGAACTGCTTGCTCCCTGTGGAGAGCGACCCTGACTTAACCGCTGTACTAGTGGAAGAGGAAGGATTAATTTGACGCGTACAACGACGCGCGATCAGGTGCATCTGACTCCGGCAGCCCAAAACCTGCTTGCCTGCATTGCTCAGCTTGCACCTTATTCGGGCTACGCCATTTGGTCCGCATCAGGTTTGATGATGCAGTATGGCAATGTTTGACAAAACCAGCACAAGTGAACAAGGAGCAGCTATAGCAGGGGATGCTACAGCAGAAGCTTGTTCAAGTTGCTGCAGCTTCTGTCCAAGTAGCAGCAGCAACTTGGGCCACGGGCTAGAAGGCCTGGCAGCTCTGCGGAGAGCATCAGAAGAATCTTTCTAAGTGCTGCGGAGAATATTCCAGTGGGAATTTCCTAGCTAGTGAAGGAGATTTGTTTTGGAGATCAAATCAAATCTAATCTCCTAAAAATTAGAAGATAATGTTTCTTTTTGGGACATTGCTAAATTCTGTTCTTGTTTGAAGCTGGTGTAGCTTTTTAAGGGAGAATAGTGCAGAGCAGAAAGGTTGATCGAAGTTGAGGGATCCACGAGTGCATACACAGAATTCAGAGAGGGCAATTTTGGTGTGCGACGGACGAGTTCTTCGATCATCACCCGAAAGCAGAGCTTGAGCGCAGAGCTGTGGTGACTGAAGCTGTAGGAGATCAGGACTTGC
Organism: Umbilicus rupestris; assembly: GCA_963678935.1. Lineage (NCBI taxonomy): Eukaryota > Viridiplantae > Streptophyta > Magnoliopsida > Saxifragales > Crassulaceae > Umbilicus > Umbilicus rupestris. The sequence goes on from OY787618.1 coordinate 9,732,612, forward strand.
GTAGTCTGATCCGAGCTTGATCAGGAAGCCAATTCAGAGCAGTGGTGCTTATTGGTTGATCAAGGAAGGCCGCGGAAGAACTGACGGGTGTGTGGCTCGGTCGAGTGTCTAAACGGCAGTTCTCGCTAGTGGGAGGAGGTCACTGAGTGAGGGGGAGTATTCCAGAGTGTGCAGCGCTCGTGGGATCGTTCGATCGGCTCGGCAGAAGGCCTTGGAGCGACGCGGACAATTGTGCATCAGCTGTGTGCTACAGCAGTTGCTACAACAACCCTGCAGAGTTGAGTGTAGTTTAGACTAGGCTGAGTTTCGAGGAGACAGTAGCTATTCTAGATTGACATTTGTAGAGGGTGTGCAGACACAAGTCAGAGCCTGTTCTGATTGTGTCCAGTGATCCACACAAGGTTGAGTAGCATAGGTTGCCTGGAGTTGTAACCGAGTGTACTTGGAGACCTTTGTGATTAGTGGATTGAGGACTGAAGAATAGTCCTCCCCAGACGTAGGCAGTTGGCCGAACTGGGTGAACAAACTTTTGTCTTGTTCATTATTTTTGCTGAGACAATTTCCGAGTGAACAAGAGCGTGCTGCAGCAACTACTTGTTCACAAATCTGTCTGTCAAGAGACGCTGCGAATTTCAATTGGTATCAGAGCGGGAGCTCAACACACAGAGTAAAAGATCCTACAGTGTCTTTGAAGAAGCCAAGACAATGAAGGAAGGATAGAGCACAAGCAGACCTCCATTGTTGGAAGAAAGCAACTATGGATATTGGAAGGCTAGGATGAAAGTCTTTCTCAAGGCCATTGATGAGAAGACCTGGAGAGCTATCGTGGTCCAGTGGTCTCCTCCAATCACCATGGATGAACAGGGAGTCACACGGATAAAGCCTGAAGAACAATGGACTGCTGAAGAGGGAGCTGCAGCAACTGGTAATTCAAAGGCTCTGAATGCGATTTTTACTGCAGTTGATGCTAACAATTTCAAGTTGATATCAAATTGTGATATGGCCAAACAAGCTTGGGAAATTCTGCAAACTGCACATGAAGGAACTGATAGAGTAAAGCTGTCAAGATTACAGATTATTGCCACACAGTTTGAGAATCTGAGAATGCTGGAAGAGGAGACTGTCACTGAGTTTAATGCAAAACTTTGTGATCTGGCAAATGAAGCTCATGCTCTTGGTGAACCTATCCCTGAAGAGAAGCTGATCAGGAAGGTCCTCAGATCGTTGCCTACAAGATTTGACATGAAAGTGACGGCTATTGAAGAAGCTCAAAATGTCAGATTCATGAAGCTGGAAGAGTTGATGGGATCCCTCAAACAATTTGAGATGAAACTGGTTAAAGAAGATCTCACTCCTAAGGACAAGAACATTGGACTGAAGGCTGAAACAGAAGCTAAGAAGCCAGCTCCAGATGATCAGCTGAGTATGCTAGTCAAGAACCTTGGAAAGCTCCTGAAGAACATGGACTCAAGAACTAGAAAAAGGGCATCCTCACGAAAACAATTCAGAAGAGGTGGAGAAAATAAAAGGAGAGGGAAGGAACCTGCTCAGAATGAAGATGAGAAGAAAGAAATGAAAAAAGGAGTCCAATGCTGGAACAGTGCAGGGTATGGCCATCGACAAATCAACTGCACCAGCAAACTGATGAAAAAGAGGGCTCTCTCTACCAGTGGAAGTGAAGACGAGACAGATCTGAGTGAGGATGAATGCAACTTGGCCAGATACAGATCAGCCAGGAGAGGCAGAAATCACAAGGAAGAGTGAACCAGCTCCTGCTTCAGCAACCTCTGTATCACCGTAAGAAGAAAGTCTCGAAGTACAAAAGATGCTATAGCTGCGGGCACAAAGGTCACATAAAGAGGAACTGTTCTTCAGTATACACTGGAAAACAATCAAGCAGAAACATGCGCGGAGTCAGATTCTTGCGTTTGTCAGCACAGCAAGCACCTCGGATAAGATAAGCTGGTATTTTGACAGTGGTTGTTCAGGACACATGACAGGAGAAAGATCCTTCTTGAAAAACATAACACCCTGCCTGGAACACCAGGTGAAGTTTGGAAACGGCCTGAGAGGAAGAGTTCTAGGAAAGGGAACTTTAGCAGTTGAAGGAATGCCCAACCTGAGCAATGTCTTGCTAGTGGAAGGACTAAAGGCGAACCTCATAAGCATCAGTCAGCTGTGTGATGGAACTAAACAGGTGAAATTTACGAAAGAGTCGTGCAAAGTTTTCGACAAAACTGGAGAATGTATAATGGAAGGAGCTAGATCAAAAAGCAACTGTTATCTTCTCAACATGAGTTCAAACTCACTGGCTCCGAAATGTATGCTGACAAAGGCTGAGGAAATGATTCAATGGCACAGAAGGATGGGTCATGTTAAATTCTCTTCTTGTTTGAAGCTGGTGTAGCTTTTTAAGGGAGAATAGTGCAGAGCTGATGAGATGAAAGCCATGCTACAGAAGCTGATGAGTGCGCAAGGCACACAACCGGTTGCGCCGAAGGCATGCGAGTTCTGTACGTCCACTGAGCACAAAACCAACGCATGTCCCACTTTTCGAGGAATCAGGAGATGTAAAAGCTCTAGGAGGATGGGACAATAGAGGACCGTAGAGGCAGAATCAGTCGCGCTTTGGACTAGCCGCAAATGGATTCAGATGGAAGGAAGACAGCAATCTCCAAAGGCAGCCCGCGGAATATCGCACACCACAGTAGGCGCATCAAGTATACAACCCACCGCACCGCCGCAATGACGCACCAGCACAGAATAACCAGCAACCGCGGCGCTCCTTAGAAGACATAGTGGGTCAGTTAGCAGACACTGTGCGCAAGAATGATAAAAGGTATGACAAGAGGTTCGAGTCAATTGAGAAGCAGTTGTCGCAGATTGCTACCACGGTTTATGAGCTGAAAAAGAGCGATGGCAACCTACCTTCGCAAGTGATTCAAAACCCTAAGGGAGGGGTTAACGCCGTAACACTGAGGACTGGGCGCACAGTTGAGACAGCTTCGACCGCGAAGGTGCCCGCGCAGCCAGTTGCGCAACCTCCAGAGACAGCACAGCCGGATGCGCAACCAGCTGCGCAAGCTACAAACCAACAGGGGTGGCGCCAGGTATGATACAATCAGGAGAAAAGAGTATCAATCGTACTAACGCACCTGCACCTTTTCCTGTGTAGGCACCTTTAGCAAGGAAGGAGGCGCTAGACAAGGAGCTGTATGAATTATTCAGTAAGTTGGAAATAAACATTCCCCTGATTGAGGCAGTTCGGCAGATCCCCAGATACGCCAAGTTCTTAAGAGGAGGAAAGGCGAGTGCGCACAAGTAATGCTTAACGCGAACGCATCAGCAATTGTGCAACACAAGGTACCACCTAAATGCCGGGATCCAGGTACGTTCACCATACCGTGCACCTTAGGTAAGACCACAGTAAGCAACTGCATGATTGATCTCGGTGCATCTATAAATGTGCTTCCTTACTCCTTGTATGTGTCATTGCACCTTGGTCCACTAAAGCCTGCAGGTCTCACCATCCAATTAGCAGATCGGTCGTACAAACAACCGACGGGCATGATAGAGGACGTTCTCGTCCAAGTAAGAGAGCGGGTGTTCCCAGCAGATTTCTACGTCTTGGAGATGGAGGGTGAGCCGAGCAAGGGAAGCGCACAAATCCTACTGGGCAGACCATTTCTGATGACTGCGCGCACAAAGATAGACGTGTGGAAAGGTACGCTCTCATTGGAGGTAGATGGCGAGGAGATTCACTTTAACATTTTTAAGGGGATGCAGCATCCTCATGAGGACGCCACAGTGCACGCGTTGGATAGTATGAACGACTTGGTTGCGCATGCGCAGTGTGCATGCGCAACAGGGGAGCCTGCGCCACTGACACAGACAGAGATGGAGGCGCATGATGATGAGCGGAGCAGCATAGAACCAGTGTCCAGGCAGGTATATGATCTGGTTAATGTTTGCGCTACTAATAAAATCCTACCTTCTATTGAACAGGCACCCAAAGTTGAGCTGAAGCAATTGCCCGAGCACTTAAAGTACATCTTCCAGGGCAATAAGGACACCCTGCCTATCATTATAAAGAAAGGATTAGAGGAGGAGCAGGAGGCGCGATTACAAAAGGTGTTGCGCAAGAACCAGCGCGCTATAGGATGAACATTAGCTGACCTGCGCGGAGTAAGCCCTGATGTGTGTATGCACAGAATTCTGCTGGAAAATGGTGCCAAACCATCCAGGGAACCTCAGCGCAGACTGAATCCAATTATGATGGAGGTAGTGCAGAAGGAGATCCTGAAGCTGCTTAACGCAGGAGTAATATACCCGATCTCAGACAGTAAGTGGGTAAGTCCAGTGCACGTTGTGCCAAAGAAAGGAGGCATCACAGTGGAGGAAAATGCGAAGGGCGAGCTAGTTCCGAAGCACATACAGACTGGATGGCGCATGTGCATTGACTACAGGAAGCTAAACGCAGTCACGTGCAAGGTCACTTCCCGCTACCGTTCATGGATCAGATGCTCGACCGTTTGGCAGGGAAACTGCACTTTTGCTTCTTGGACGGTTACTCAGGGTACAATCAAATACGTATAGCTGCGGAGGATTAGGAGAAAACAACCTTTACCTGCCAATTCTGTACCTTTTGCGTTCCGGCGCATGTCGTTTGGGCTGTGTAATGCGCCAGGTACGTTCCAATGCTTAGTCATGAGCATTTTCTCTGATATGATTGGTTTATGTATAGAGGTATTCATGGATGACTTTACTGTGCATGGTGAGACTTTTGATGCATGTTTGGATAATCTTGATAGGGTCTTAGCGCGCTGCATTACCAAGAACCTAGTTCTCAATTATGAAAAATGTCACTTTATGGTATCACATGGAGTAGTACTAGGACATATTATCCCACAGGAAGGAATTAAGGTTGATAAAGCAAAAATAGATCTTATCTCAAATCTACCTCATTCCACTAATGTGCGCGACGTTAAGTCGTTTCTTGGGCATGCAGAGTTCTACAGGCGTTTTATAAAAGATTTTTCTAAAATATGTATTCCCTTGTCTAACCTCCTTCAAAAGGATGTGTGCTTTGAGTTCACTGATGAGTGTAGGAAAGCTGCCAGTGCGCCAGTGATGCGCGCACCAGACTGGAACTTACCCTTTGAGCTAATGTGTGATGCAAGTGACTACGCCGTAGGCACAGTATTGGGTCAGCGCGTGGATAAGAGGCCGCACGCTATCTATTATGCGTCGCGCACACTGGACACTGCGCAGAGGAACTACACCATGACTGAGAAGGAGCTTTTTGTATTTGCGCTGGAGAAGTTACGCGCATATGTTCTGGGTGCTAGAGTCATTGTCTACACTGACCACGCTGATATCCGTTACCTGATGTCCAAGAAAGAGACTAAGCCGCGCTTGATGCGCTGGTTGCTTCTGCTCCAAGAGTTCGATTTAGAGATCAAGGATAAGAAGGGAACGGAAAACACTGTTGCTGATAACCTAAGCAGGATAATGAAAGAAGAGGAGCCAGGGCAGATCATGGAGACATTCCCTGACGAGCACCTGATGGCGCTGCACGGTAAGGTACCATGGTATGCGCATATTGCAAATTACCTGGTCACAGGTGCGTTTCCCCCTCAGTTCACTAAAGCTCAATGCATGAGGTTAAAACATGAGTCTAAATATTACGTTTGGGATGATCCGTACATGCTTAGAATAGGCCCTGATCAGATCTTGAGGCGATGTGTGCCTGATCATGAGATGAGCTCTCTTTTGAGGTTTTTTCATGTGCACGCGTGCGGAGGACACTTTGGTCCAAAGCGCACGAGCAGGAAAATCCTAGATTGCGGTTTTTATTGGCCGCACTTATTTCGTGACTCATATAACCACTGCAGGGCTTGTGACAGGTGTCAGCGCACAAGAAATATATCAGCGTGCAACGAGATGCCACAAACACCAATACTGGTAGACGAAGTGTTCGACTTGTGGGGGATTGACTTCATGGGGCCGTTTCCTCCATCTTTTGGATACGAGTACATACTAGTTGCGGTGGATTATGTCTCGAAGCTAAGGCCACGCGCAAGGATGATGGTAAAATAGTTGTTGAGTTTTTAAGGACTAACATTTTCTGCAGGTACGGAGTGCCTAAGGCAATAATCAGCGACCAGGGGACGCACTTCTGCAACAGAATAGTGGCGCAGGTACTAAAGCATTATGGAGTGCGCCACAAGATGTCCACTGCATACCATCCTCAAACGAATGGCCAGGTTGAGGTTTCCAACAGAGAGATTAAGTGCATTCTGGAGAAAACCGTGAGACCTACGCGCAAAGTCTGGAGCCAGGGGCTGGATGATGCACTTTGGGCATACAGGACTGCACACAAGACACCGATTGGGACTTCACCATTTCGGTTGGTGTATGGAAAAGCGTGCCACCTTCCGGTTGAGTTGGAACACAAGGCATACTGGGCCTTGCGCACTTGCAAGCTGAACCTCGACGAGGCTGGTAAGGAGCGCGCATTTGAATGGAGCGAGCTAGAGGAGCTGCGCTTGGATGCATATGAGGGGCTGCGCGACTACAAAGCGCGCACGAAAGCATTTCACGATAAGTACATCCTCAGACGCACCTTCGAGCCAGGAGACCGGGTGCTTTTGTTCTCCTCGCACTTAAAGCTGATGCCCGGGAAGCTACGTAGCAAGTGGACGGGACCATACACAGTCACAAAGGTTTTCCCATATGGAACAGTCGAGTTAAAGAACGAGCGCAAGCATCATTTTCAGGTTAATGGGCAAAGATTAAAGAAACACTTAGGAGAACCTTGGGATAAGGCCACGCGCGAAGTTGATTTGGCGGAACCAGAGATAGAGGATGCGCAGGCTGCTGCGCCAGAGATACAGCCAGATGCACCTGAGGGAGAACTGGGAGCTACTGCTTATATATCTTCTCCCTCAATGATTAACCTCGTTACTTATGATGTGTCACATGACTTTGGCCACGCTGACCACCTTTCTGTTCCTTTGCGCAGGACTAAGGAAGACATAGCACGCGCGGACGCGCAGGGACGCGCAGAAGCAAGTGTGGGGTGGTCACGTGCGCAAACTTGAGCAGGTAACGAGGTACTGCCGAGCCAACGACGTTAAACAAAGGCACTTGTTGGGAGGTAACGCGACACGTTTTCCACGTTTTATTTTTTACACCTTTTTTTAGGATTTGAATTTTTAGCTAGTTCAGGACTTGCAAATTTTTGAGTCACATAGCAATGCACGGGTCAGTGCGCAGTTCAGTGCGCAGGACAGATGCGCAGGTCAGAGAGTATATAAGGACAGAAACTTAGAAAATTCCAGAATTCCGAAATTTCGACCGTTAGAGCTTTCACTGCTTCCAGCCAATCTTTGCCATCTGACCACCGATTCCGGCGTCCTTTAGTGAGATTTGAAGAGCACGACATCACCTGCGCACTAGGTAACCTCTCATTTTCATTTCGGTCGATTTAGTGAGGGTTTGGTAAGAGAAGCCGACTGAGGAACATAACCCTAGATTCAAAATCACACCTAGTTAGCGCGCTCCGTTTGGTGTTTTTGTTGCTGGGTTTTGTTGACAAGAGTGAGGCGCCCATTTGGTGAAGATTTGAGGGTATAATTCGGAGTTCTGATTTTGGGGTACTTAGTGGAGCGCTGACTAAAGTTGACCGCAGATTCTTGAGTCGCAAAGATGAGGCCAGTAGAAAACCAGGACACTCCGGCGTCTTTCACAAGGAAATATGACGCCTTCTGAAGATTGGAGATGTACGGCACCCCGTGCATCAGCAGGGACTTCCTACGCGAGGTAGGCTTAGAAGACTTGGTCGCGGAGAAGCTCTCGCAGGCCGGCTGGGAGGCGCTGATGGAAGTGGATAGCGCAGCTGACAAGGAGGACACTTGTGAGTTCCTGGCGTCACTAAAGATCGCCAACTTATAGATCCATTACCGACACCGAGGGGTGTGGTACGTAGCATCGGCCAAGAAGCTGAAGCGAATCCAACAATGTGACAAGGTGCGCGAGGAGGACATGGATACGCACACCAACCAGGAAGCATGGCGCGAGATGGCGTCGGGCAAACCATTTGCCGTTGGGCGCAGCAAGGACGTGTGCTGCGCGACCCTTGGATGTACTATCTGTGGCGCATGGTCGCGTACGCAGTCGTCGGGCGCTACAACAGTGCGCCAAAGGCCAGCCTACTTGACATGGACGTGCTCAAGGGGTTGTATACGGGAAGAAGGTGAGGTTTGTGTCAGATATGGTGGTGCACTGGGAGCGGCTCAGCACCAAGGGCCCGCTCACGTGCGGGGGTATGATCACGCATTTGCTGCGCGGAGAGCCAGAGGTGCCCAAGCACACGGTTGTTCCAGCCGTCCCTCTAGACCGCACACAGATGCTGCAGTACCGAGCGGTAACTGCTAAAGAAGATGGGTCGCTGGAGTGGTGTTACCGGCTGCAGGCTGCTAGGGCACCGAGGCACGCAGCAATTAGAAGAGCGCTAGAAGAGAGTAGTGCGCAGCATGAGGAAGCTGTTGATGATGAGGAGATGGAGAATGTGGAGGCACCAGTCGCGCAGCCAGCTAGGCGCATGAGGACACGCGCACAGACTGGAGCGCGCGCGGGCGAGTGGGCCGACAGGGGATGTTGTGACCATTGACATCAAAGATTCTCCCCCACGCGCACAGGCGAAGCGGCGCAGACAGGATGCTGAGGAGGCGCCAGCAGAGCAGCGCATGATGTTTAACGTCATGCGCGTGCTAGAGTACTTGGCGCCCGAGGGGGCCGATTTAAGCATCAGTCCACCATCTGGGTCGAAATTTGGCGATCCCATTCCTCCTCTTCTCAGTCTGCTCAGGCCACCTCCAGGGTCACTGATAGAGCAGCACGAGCCAGCCAGTTCTCCCGCGCAGTCACCGGTACAATCCTTAGTGCGCACCCCAGTCATAGACCCACTGCAAATGCCGTCAGAGCCCCCTACGCAACCCTCTGCACAGATGATCAGATCACCCTCTGAGGTCACCCCCATCAAAGAGTTAAGTTCAGATTCAATATGGGATACTGACTCGGAGGAGGAGCCTGCAAACCAGCCCCCAGCAATTTCAGTTGCGCAACCACCCTCCAACTCTGAGTATGAGACAGATTCTGTGGACGAGGAGGCACAAGGGTCTGCGAAGGACTTCAGCTCAGAGGATTTCTAGGGATGCACAGATGGCTAGGCGCACATAATTTCGAGTTGTCCTTTCCTTTTGACGACTATCATTGGATGTTCTTCTCCAATTTTGTGTTGGATATTTTGTGAACTCCTGACCTTATTTCTTTTGCTGAGTTGACCTTTTTATTTTCGTGATGCATTTTACTTTTAGTTATTAGTTGTCCTCGTAGCATGCATGAGTGCGCTCTCCGTTGCGCTTGAGCATGAATCGTGGGGACACGTCTCTATTTAAGTGTGGGGGGGGGGGGGGGGGCGTTACATTTACATTTCATATTTATCATTATAGTTTAGCTTAGTTAATGCAGTTAAAGGAAATAGTAGCGGTTGTGCGCTTGTGTGCGGATTGCGCATACCTTTCGACTTGTTTTGTCTTATTCATCCTACATGCGCTACTATTAACCGTTTTAGTACAATGTTTTCGATTTTTGTCTTTTTAGTTGGGATATACAGGGGATGTGGAGTTGACAGAAAAAGCTCTAGAGAGGCGGTTAGTCGTTTTTACTACGAGATTAAGGTACATGGCTAAAAGCGCTAGTGGAGGCCGGTGCTTCGCAACCTTTGGAACAATAGAGCGCGCTGAGCCATGCAGATGCCAAAGGCGAATACCCAAAACGTGGCGAGGTGGGAAAACAGACCACCTCTCCTCTGGAAGTCGAGTGGAGGAAAGTGGGCGCGGGTGTAAACGCGTGCGCTGACCTGCGCAAGTAGACCAAGGAGGGAGAGCGGGGCGTTGTTCCATAGCTGCTATCCGAAGGCCGAGACTGGAACCATTTTGGGAATATAAGAAAAGTGGACAAAGCTATATAAAAGGAAAGAAACCAGCGTGTGCACACAACTCCATATTAACGCATGCGCAAGTCCAAAAGTAAAAAAAAAAGAAAATCGTCAAGGACGAAAGGCTTGAGTTCCCAAGAAGCGCGCGAATGAATCACGCACGTGAAGAAGCTTGCGCGATTAACCATGTACCAGAAATCGGAGTAGAGACCGACAACCAGGAGCCTATGGAGAGCTACCTCCCAATCATCCAAATTAAATTGCATCCTAGCTGAGAGGTAACAAATTTCGAAGTTATTATATTAAAATTGTTGAGGGTATGTGCGCGAAGGTGATAGAGCAACACAGGGTGAACCGCTGTGCAGATCGCGCATGAGTGTAAGGCTGTGCGCTAGACTTCAGAGAGGTAATTGTATCTGTGCTTAAGTACTTGTTCGGGACGAACAAGGGCAAGTGTAGGGGATTTGATAGAGCCTAGTTATATGCGCTATTTAGATCTTAACATTGTGCTTGTTTGCATTATTTTGTGTACAAGATTACTGGTTTTTGGTATTTTTGTATTTCAGGATGAAACAGGAGCATAAGTCAGATGCGCCCTAACGGGCGCTTTTAAAGAGCGCAATGCACGACTTGCGGAGCTAGCAGCACAAAAGGAGAGGAGATAGTTGATTCAGACTGCAGTGCGCAAACTGACTGCGCAAAGTGAGTAGCGCAATCAACGTGCGCAGCGAGCCATGCGCAGGATAGCAGTGTTTCTAAATTTTGGTCATCATTATCCATACAAAATCTCCTAGATTTGGGAAGTAGCTAAGATTCTCACGGGCCAAATCTAAGCATTCCTTGGGCTTCAAGACGAGTATATAAAGAGGAGGGAAGCTAGGGTTTGGAGAGGACATATAGAGAGAGAGCCATATAGCAACAGGAACACACGAGCTCAAGAAACCTGCCGTCGAGATTCTACGCGAACCACCTGCGCCAGGCGAAAACAGCAACGCGCGATTGCGCCGACTTGCTACTTTTCCTTGGCTGCTTTAGTTTTACTTATTATTTCTATGGTGTTTACTTCTAGCATGTCTAGCTAAACACCTTGTGTCGGTTGGGCATGATTCTATGAAGTATTTCCTTTGAGACTTGTGTTTAATGCTTAGTTCGTCTACTTATATTAATTCTATGCACATGGGTGATAATTAGCTGTGCGAATAAGAGAAGCCTTGAACCGCAATCTTATTCTAACTGCTCGTTATTGTATGTTAAACTGGTTGATAACTTGACGGTGACAACTAGGAGTAACACACTAGGATAAACGGCTACTACTGTGATAGGATTCGTAGTTGCTTAGACTAGTTTCAAGAATTAATAGCTCATAGAGTTTGATCGGAACATGCGCGCACATTAGGAAGCCTTGATCAGACACTAACTTAAGTAGAACTGCACTATAGATGTTTAGAGTCGATGATAAGGTATACATTCATAGAGGATTGTCCTTACCGATACTTTTCATAGTCATAGTACTTAATATCTACTGCCCGCGCACGTATCGTGCAATTCTGCTTTCACTACTGTTCATTCGCGCACCTGCGCAACCCAATCACTCACAGCTCCCAATTTCATAAGTTGTAGGTTGCTAGCGAAGACGAGTCTGCACTCTCCTTGTGGGATCGACCCTGACTTAGCCGCTGTACTAAGTGGAGAAGGAAGGATTAATTTGACGCGTACAACGACGCGCGATCACCTAGCTAGCTAGCAATCTGAACTCTTAGATTCTCTTCATGCAGACTACACACTTTCAGTAATAAATAGCTACAGTACTGACTCTCAGCACACTTTCTATTACAATATGTAGCTCACGGAAATCTTTAGCACACTCTTCACCAGAGTTGTTGTATCTTCAGTCAACGACTCTTCAAGCTCTCCCGCCGACCAGTCAGACACTTTGAGTTCTTCACACTCAGTCTTAGCTCCGCCTCAGTCAATGTCTGACTCCGTCACTATTGGATAGCTTCAATGCCTGTCCGCAGCTGATCCCCGAGCTCCGGTTGTCCTTTAAACTAGTAGCGCTCCAGTTGAACTCCGGATCAATTCTGAATCAAACTCCATGAGTTCTGATTCCACTACACAATATAAGTTTTCAACTCAGTGTGTCAAAGCTGCTACCGTAAGTTGATCTCTCTATGTTTTTCTTTTGCGCTCTCTCTATTATGCTTTCATGCACTCAGCAGCTGCCCTCAGCCTGCCTTTTACAGCTCATGAATCTCCAGGCTGGAAACCTCGTTTCCATCATTATCAGATTCTCCTCCTAGATTCTAGCAAGGTAGTTGAGAAGATTCCATTCCCAAATTTGGATATTTGAAGCTTTATCTTTTCTGAAAGGTTCTGCCCATTGCTGACGTTTTGGATGACGCCTGCACACCTCCCTAAGCACCCGCGATGCCTACCGCACCAAGCCGGGGCCTCTCCATGAGCCTCCAGGTTGATCGGCATTCTGCTTTAGCTCTAGGTTATCAGGAAATGCTGAAGCAGACTTTGTTTCTTCATAGCTGTCTCTCGCCCATTCTTCAGAAAGTGTCTCAGCTTCAAATCTTTAGGGATTGCTGAAGTAGACTCTAGTTATTTGTTGTTATTATTTTGTCATTCTTCATATTGTGCTCCGACCACCAATCTTCAGGGAGTGCTTCAGTAGTCTCTTGAGCAGTTTTGTCAAGGATGCCATATCTTCAACAATCTCCCCCTTCCCATTTTCACAAAACTAAAACACAACTATAGAACTAATTATAACTAAGACAAATCTACCTATTCTAGTTAACTGCTCTACCTATTACAATCCTCTCCCCCTTTTTGTCACAAATGACTAGGGCTGCTGTTAGCTCATTCAGGAACTACACACAAAACCAAGGCTGCTTGAGCTCCATCCAAAGGCTTTGTGAAAATGTCAGCTAGCTTCTTCTCTATAGCTACATGTTTGAGGACGAAAGTTTGATTCTCTACCAGGTTTCTGATGAAATGGTGTCTGAGGTCAATGTGTTTAGTCCGAGAGTGCTTGATAGAGGCTATTTGTACGCATTATTTAGATCATAACCCTATGCTTGTTTGTAATATTTTATGAGCAAGATTACTCGTTTCTAGTGTTTTTGTATTACAGGGCAAAACGAGTCCTTGAGTCGGATACGCGCTAACAGGCAGCGTTCTAGGAGTGAAAGATCCGCCTGCGGAGCTAGCAGCACAAGCAGGAGAGAAGTTGGCAAGAGTCAGCAGAGGTGCGCTAGCCGATGCCGTGCGCCAGGCGCAGAGTCCAGTACTGCCTAAACTTGACATGACCGGATTTGGAAGTTGCCAAGTGTGGACCTCTGGAGCAGTCTATAAAGGGGAGAAGGTCTAGGGCTTCATCATATCATATATTATCATCAGAGTCTCACGAGAGAGGGAGTGAGCGGCAAAATGGGAAGACACACGGACTTGTTGAGAGGATTTGCGCCAGCCGAGAAGACAAGCTGCACGCACTGTTTGCTACTGTTTTCTCAGACAAATTAGTCATTATTTACTATTCTATGATGTTTATCACTAGCATGTCTAGCTAAACTCTTGGTGTTGGTTGGGCATGAATCTATGATGTACTTTCTTTGAGACTTGAGCTTAATGCATAGTTTACTTACTTGTATTAATCCTGTGCATACGGAGACAGCCAGTTGCATGAGTAGGGGAAGCCTTGAACCGCAATCTTACTTGTGTTGCTTGCTTGTCATATGTTAAACTAGTTGATAGCTTTACGGTGACAACTAGGAGTAACGAGCTAGGGTAAGCAGTTGCTACTGTGACAGGATTCGCAGCTGTTTTAGTCTATGTTCTAAGGATTAATAGCACATGAACTTTGAACGGAACAGGCGCACGTGTTAGGAAGCCTTGACCGGACACTAACCCAAGTGAAATTAAGCTACAGACATATTAGAGTCAGTGATAAGGAATGCACTCATAAAGGATTGTCTGCCCAATACTTCTCATAGTCATAGTATCTAATCTCTACTGCCTGCGCACGTCTAGTGCAAATTTCCTGCGTTACACTAGTTACTGTTCATTTGCGCATCGCGCATTTCAATCACTCACACACCCCCCCATTTTCGTAAGTGTAGGTTGCTAGCTAAAGACTTACTATTTGCTCCCTGTGGAGATCGACCCTCACTTAACCGCTGTACTGAGTGGAAGAGGAAGGATTATATTTGACGCGCACAACGACGCGCGATCAAATTTTGGCGCCGTTGCCGGGGAGCAACACAGCTAAGTTTTAGTTGGTTTACATTTTTCCTTTTTAGTAACTAGTTATTTCAGTTTGTTTTCTCGTTGTTGTTTCTGATAGCGCGCAATCACATCAGCCTGCGCAACCTTGAAACAGTTGCGCTGCGAAGATTCTAGTTGCGCTCTGACAGACGCAACAGCTTAGTTATCTTTTAAATTCCGTTTTCTTTGAGATATAGAACAGATCATGGAGGATAACAGTGTCGTAGGAGACAACTTGGGGGACAGAACCCCAGAGGAAGCAAGAGCACACAACCGCGCAGCCCTGTTCAGAGAGGAAGTGCAGCGCGAGGTTGAGGCAAGGAGGGCTGCTGAAGTGTATAATGCACCACCCGTGCAACAGGCCGTGCGACGCAGAACAGTGCGCGAGATGTCAGCCCCGATCACTGTCAACCAGCCTTGGTGCATCGTTTCCGCCAGGCGGTCATTTTGAGCTAAGGAGCTCGCTCATCCATCACATGCCCAAGTTCCACGGGATGAACAACGAAAATCCAGTCAAGCATGTGCGAGAGTTCCTAGTCATCTGCGAGAACATGAAAACCGAAGGGGAAAGTGATGAGGCGCTGAAAATGAAGGCATTCCCATTTTCATTGTGTGATACAGCCAGACATTGGTTGATGAATTTACCCGCCGGATCCATTCACACATGGGAGCAGCTACAGAAGAAATTCCTAGATAAATTCTATCCAGCAGCAAAGATTGCGCTGCTCAGAAGGGAACTGGCCGCGCCAAGGCAGAGCGCAGGGGAGTCTCTGTCAGAATATTACGAGCGTTTCAAGGAGCTGGAGGCCAACTGTTACAATCACGGCCTGCCCCAGAACGTGCTAATAGAGAACTTTCTGAATGGACTGCTTCCCATGGAGCTGCGACTACTGAATGCATGCGCAGGAGGGGACATTTGCAACATGTACCCAGAGGACGCGTGGCAGCTGATAGAAGACTCTGCTGGGCAGGTAAGACATCAACTAACGCTTGAAAATAGTCGTGCTCGTTCTGTGCATCAGGTCGAAACAAGCGCTGAGATCAAGGAAATGAAGGCCATGCTGCAGAAATTGATGAGTGCGCAGAGCGCACAACCAGTTGCGCCAAAGGTATGTGAATTCTGCAGGTCCACCGAGCACAAGACGGATGAATGCCCAACACTTTTTGAAGAATCTGGAGATGTCAACGCTCTTGGAGGATGGGACAACAGAGGGCCACAGAGGCAGAATCAGCCGCGCTTTGGGCTTGCCGCAAATGGATTCAGATGGAAGGAGGAGAACAATTTCCAGAGGCAGCCCACAGATCAGCGCACCACAGCAGACGCAACAAGCTGCGCCCTACAATCCACCGCCTCGCCGCAATGACGCACCTGCACAGAATAACCAGCAGCAGCGGCGATCCCTAGAAGATATCATGGGGCAGCTAGCAGACACAGTGCGCAAAAATGACGAGAAATATGACAAAAGGTTCGAGTCCATTTAAAAGCAGTTATTACAGATCGCAACCACAGTATATGAGCTTAAAAAGAGCGATGGCAACCTGCCTTCGCATGTGATTCAGAACCCTAAAGGAGGAGTCAATGCAGTGACACTGAGGACTGGGCGCACAGTAGGAACAGAGCAGACCGCGCAGGCGCCCGCGCAACCAGTTGCGCAAGTCCCGGATCCAGCAGATCAGAATGCGCAACCAGAGCAAGATGCGCAACCAGAAGCGCCAGCCACGAACCAGCAGGGCAACACGCCAGGTATGTCTCAGTCCAGAAACAAGGAAAAAAATCGTACTAACATACCTGCACCTTTCCCTGTGCAGGCACCATTGGCTAGAAAGGAAGCGCTGGACAAGGAGCTTTATGAGTTGTTCAGCAAGGTGGAAATCAATATTCCCCTCATTGAAGCTATTCGGCAGATTCCCAGGTATGCAAAGTTTTTAAAAGAGCTGTGCACAAACAAAAGGAGGAAGGGTGAATGCGCACAGGTAATGCTAAATGCGCAGGCCTCAGCAATCGTGCAACAAAAGGTACCACCTAAGTGCCGAGATCCAGGTACATTTACTATTCCATGCACGCTAGGTAAGACCACAGTGAGTAATTGCATGATCGATTTAGGCGCATCCATCAATTTGCTACCTTATTCCCTATATACGACATTACGCCTTGGACCACTAAAGCCTGCAGGTCTCACCATTCAGCTAGCAGATAGATCGTGCAAACAACCTGCAGGCATGATAGAAGATGTCCTAGTTCGAGTAGGAGAGCTGGTGTTCCCAGCAGATTTTTATGTGCTCGAAATGGAGGGTGACTCAAGCGCCAGCGGTGCGCAGATCCTCCTAGGCAGACCGTTTCTGATGACCGCGCGCACAAAGATAGACGTGTGGAGGGGCACGCTCTCCATGGAGGTAAATGGCGAAGAAATCCATTTCAACATATTCAAGGGGATGCAGCATCCACATGAGGACGCTACAGTGCACGCAATGGACAACTTAGATGATCTAGTCGCAGAAGCGCAATGTGCAAGCGCAACCGTAGGACCAGAGCTACTGACACAGGCAGAGCTGGAGGAGCAAGGGGAAGAGCTGAGCAGTGCGGAACCAGCACCCGCACAGGTACGTGATATAGTTCATATTTGCACCGCTAACAAAATCTTGCCCTCTATTGAACAGGCACCCAAGATCGAACTAAAGCAACTCCCAGAGCACCTCAAATACATTTTCTTGGGAAGTGAGGACACCCTGCCAGTGATCATCAAGAAAGGATTAGAAGAAGAGCAGGAAGTGCGCCTACAGCAGGTACTG
Organism: Umbilicus rupestris; assembly: GCA_963678935.1. NCBI lineage: Eukaryota > Viridiplantae > Streptophyta > Magnoliopsida > Saxifragales > Crassulaceae > Umbilicus > Umbilicus rupestris. The sequence continues at coordinate 9,749,674 of OY787618.1, forward strand.
CGCAAGAACCAGCGCGCCATAGGATGGACACTTGCAGATCTGCGCGGAGTGAGCCCAGACGTATGCATGCATAGGATTCTACTGGAAGATGGTGCCAAACCATCCAGGGAGGCTCAGCGCAGGTTGAATCCAAACATGATGGAGATAGTGCAAAAGGAAGTCCTGAAATTGCTTGGCGCAGGGGTCATTTACCCAATCTCGGACAGCAAATGGGTTAGTCCGGTGCATGTTGTGCCAAAGAAAGGAGGAATCACAGTGGAAGAAAATGCGCAGGGCGAGCTAGTTCCCAAGCGCATACAAACTGGCTGGCGCATGTGCATCGACTACAGGAAGCTTAACGCAGTAACGCGCAAGGACCACTTCCCGCTACCCTTCATAGACCAAATGCTGGATCGCTTAGCAGGTAGACCTTATTTTTGTTTCTTGGACGGATATTCAGGGTACAACCAGATACCCATAGCTGCGGAAGATCAAGAGAAGACCACATTCACATGCCCGTTCGGTACGTTTGCGTTTCGGCGCATGTCTTTTGGGCTGTGCAACGCGCCAGGTACGTTCCAACGCCTTGTCATGAGCATTTTCTCTGATATGATTGGTATTTGCATAGAAGTGTTCATGGATGATTTTACCGTATATGGAAGTACCTTTGATGCATGCTTAACACATCTAGATAAAGTCTTAGCGCGCTGCATTTCTAAGAACTTGGTGCTAAATTACGAAAAATGTCATTTCATGGTAACGCACGGAGTAGTACTGGGTCATATCATTTCAGAGGAGGGGATCAAGGTAGACAAAGCTAAGATAGATCTTATTTTTAATCTACCTTATGCCACCAACGTGCGCGACGTGAAATCGTTCTTAGGGCATGCTGGGTTCTACAGGCGTTTTATCAAGGATTTCTCTAAAATTTGTATACCCCTGTCTAATCTTTTGCAAAAAGATGTGTGCTTCGACTTTACTGATGAGTGCAGGGCTGCGTTTGATAAGCTGAAAGCAGCGCTGACCAGTGCGCCAGTAATGCGCGCACCAGACTGGAACCTGCGATTTGAGCTGATGTGCGACGCAAGTGATTATGCAGTAGGTGCAGTCTTGGGGCAGCGCGTAGACAAGAAGCCGCATGCCATTTACTATGCATCGCGCACACTGGACTCTGCGCAGAGGAACTACACCACCACGGAGAAAGAGCTTCTGGCAATTGTATTTGCGCTGGAGAAGTTCCGAGCATATGTTCTAGGCGCAAGAGTCATCATCTACACTGACCACGCAGCTATCCGCTACCTCATGTCCAAGAAGGAAACCAAGCCGCGCCTGATGCGCTGGGTGCTCTTACTGCAGGAATTTGACTTGGAGATCAAAGACAAGAAGGGCACGGAGAATCCAGTTGCTGATCACCTGAGCAGGATGGTGAAAGAGGAGGAACCAGGGCAGATCACGGAAACATTCCCTGACGAGCATCTGATGGCGTTGACAGGTAAGGTACCATGGTATGCGCACATCGCAAATTACCTGGTCACAGGTACGTTTCCTCCACATTTCAATAAAACTCAGTGCATGCGATTAAAACATGAGTCCAAACGTTACCTTTGGGATGATCCTTACATGCTTAGAATAGGACCAGATCAGATATTGAGGCGTTGCGTGCCTGACCACGAAATTAATTCTGTTTTGATGTTTTGTCATGCGCACGCATGCGGAGGACACTTCGGTCCCAAGCGCACAAGCAGAAAGGTCCTGGACTGCGGATTCTATTGGCCGCACCTATTTAGAGATGCCTATAATCACTGCAGGAATTGTGACAGGTGCCAGCGCACAGGAGGAATATCCGCGCGCAATGAGATGCCGCAGACCCCGATTCTGGTGGATGAAGTGTTCGATGTTTGGGGAATCGACTTCATGGGGCCATTTCCCCCATCTGCAGGTTACGAGTACATATTGGTGGCAGTAGACTATGTCTCCAAATGGGTTGAAGCTAAGGCTACGCGGAAGGATGATGGTAAGACTGTCGCTGCTTTTCTCAGAACTAACATATTTTGCAGGTACGGAGTGCCTAAGGCAGTAATCAGCGACCAGGGGACACACTTTTGCAACAGGGTCGTGGCGCAAGTTTTCAAGCACTATGGGGTGCGCCACAAGACGTCCACCGCTTACCATCCGCAGACGAATGGACAGGCCGAAGTTTCTAACAGGGAGATCAAGCGCATCTTAGAAAAAACTTTGAGACCATCGCGCAAGGATTGGAGCCAGCGCCTTGAGGATGCGCTATGGGCATACCGCACTGCGCATAAGACTCCCATTGGAACCTCACCATTTCGGCTGGTCTATGGGAAAGCATGCCACCTGCCAGTAGAGCTCGAGCACAAGGCATATTGGGCCTTACGCATTTGCAACCTGAACTTGGATGAGGCAGGAAGGGAGCGCGCATTTGAGCTGAACGAACTAGACGAGCTGCGCCTGGACGCCTATGAGGGACTGCGCGATTACAAGGAGCGCACCAAGGCCTTTCACGACAAGCATATCCTCAGACGCACTTTTGAACCAGGAGACCAGGTATTACTATTCTCATCACGCCTGAAGCTTATGCCTGGAAAGCTGCGCAGCAAATGGACGGGACCATACACGGTCACCAAGGTTTTCCCCTACGGAACAATCTAGTTAGAAGACGGGCACCGGCATCGTTTTCAGGTTAATGGGCAGAGAGTCAAACGGTACTTCGGAGAACCTTGGGATCGCACAGCACGCAACATTGACTTGGCCGAACCAGAGATAATAGATGCGCAAGCTGCTGCGCCAGACACACCACCGGATGTACCAGAGGGAGAACTGGAACCTATTGCTTATATCTCTTCTTCCTCTGCCTTTACCCTCGTTACGCATAATTTATCACATGCTGACTTCTCATCTTACCCTTTGCGCAGGACCAATGAGATCGCAACACACACACTGGCGCAGGAACACTCAGGAGCAAGAGTGGGGGAGGTCGCAGGCACACATTTTGGCACGTAACGAGGTACAGTTGAGCCAACGACGTTAAACAAAGGCACTTGTCGGGAGGTAACCCGACATGTTTTCACTTTTGCATATTTTTTTTTCTACTTGTTTTGTTTTTTTTAGTTTTTAGCTAGTTTAGGACTTGGTAGTTTTTAGTCCCGCAGTAGTGCGCAGGACTGTGCGCCTAGCAATGCGCAGGTCAGATGCACTAGCCAGGGGGTATATAAGGCAGGACTTAGAACAAAAATCCAGCACTTTTCACTCGACCGTTGCACACGAGCTCCCGCCTTCAGACCTCTGCCCGTCAATCAGCGCCCAACCTAGCGTCCGTTTAGAGTGATTCAAGGACCACACAGCCGCACTACACCCAGGTAACCTCTCCCCCCGATTTGAGCAGCTTCCGTTAGGGTTTGTGCGGAGGAGAAGTTTTCTAGGGTTTTGAAATCGCACCAGGGTAGAGTGCGCCGATTGGAGTATTGTTTAGTGCATTGTGTAGGCGTGCAGTAGGCGCTCCTTCGGTGAGAGTTTCAGGGATTTCTGTGCAGTTTGGATTTTTGAAGTTGTTGAGGGTGTTGACCACAGTTGACCGCAGCCCTAGCGCATCATGAGACCTGCCAAGGACCAGGAGACCCCAGCTGCGTTCGCCAGCAAGTATGCGGCATTTATAAGCCTAGAAATGTACGGGACCCCATACATAAGCCGAGAGTTCCTGCGCGAGGTTGGACTAGAGGACCTCGTAGCGCAGAGGCTGGCTCTCGCAGGCTGGGAAGCACTGTTGGAACTCAACAGCGCGTCTGACCAAGAGGACACGTGCGAGTTTTTAGCGTCTCTGGAGGCAGGAGACAAGGAGATCAGGTACCGACATAGGGGTGTTTGGTTCATAGCCTCGGCAAGGAGGCTGAGGCACGCGTTCGGGTGCGCCAAGGTGCGTGACGAGGACTTAGACACGCACGCTAACCAGGAGGCCTGGAGCGAGATGGCGACTGGGCCAGCATTTGCCGCGGGGCGCAGCAGGGGCCGAGAGCTGCGCGACCCGTGGCTGTTCTACTTGTGGCGCATGGTCGCCTATGCAGTCATTGGCCGTTTCAACGGCGCACCGAAGATCAGCCTCCTGGATTTGGACATTTTGAAGGGGCTGTACTATGGGCGGAAGGTGCTTTTTATCCTGAACATGGTGCACCACTGGAGCCGCGTCAGCATGAAGGGGCCGCTGACTTGCGGCGAAGTCATAACGCACCTGCTGCGGGCATTACATGGAGAGCCCGAGGTGCCAGAGCACACTTTGGTGCCGGCTGTCCCTCTCGATCGTGCCCACATGCTGCAGATCAGGGCGGTAGCTCTGAAGGAAGATGGCACACTAGAGTGGTCCTACCGCCTGCAGCCGGCCAGAGTTCCGCGGCCCAGAGCAGAAAGCAGTGCGCAGGGCGCAGCGGCCGCCGCGCAGGACATGGAGGAGGATGAAGAACCAGAGGTGCCTCTGGTCAGGCGCCCAAGGACCCGGGCGCAGACTGGAGCGCACCAGAGGGCCCGTGCACCACAAGGGGAGCCAGTGACCATTTCCATCGAGGATTCTCCCCCTCGTGCACGTGCCAAGCACCCAAGGACTGAGGCTGAGGAGGCGCCCGAGGAAGCAACCGCCGAGCAGCGCATGTTGTTCAACGTCATGCGTGTGCTCGAATACTTAGCGCCAGAGGGGGCGGATTTAAGTATGAGTCCACCATCTGGGTGGAGATTTGGAGAAGCGATTCCCCCTCTCCTCAGCCTGCACCGACCACCTCCAGGCCCCAGTGAGCCACATCAGCCAGCCAGCCCTCCTACTCAGCCCCCAGCAGCACCTTCTCCAGTACCACCAGCAGCACCAGCAGCCCCCGTAGCAAAACCCACCCCTAAACCAGCACCGATACCACCACCAGCAGTTTCCCCTGCCCGGCCTTCTGTTCCGGAGTCCCCCATAGCCTATCCCAGCGTAGACTCCGATTCCATTTGGGATTCACTTTCCGAGGACGAGCAGCTTGACCCCCTCACCATAGTGCCACCAGCCTCCAGCAACGACTACGTGACGGATTCTTCAGAGGATGAGGCGCTCGGATCAGCAGCTGCGTCTAGCTCGGAGGACTTCTAAGGCCGAGGGGCAGCAGCATTAGTTTTCTTTAGGGTGGTGTCTTTTATTTTGCTGCGTCTTATTGGATATTATGTGCTGAATATTTGTGCCGACTATTTTGTGACCCTTGTGCTATCGTTTATGCTGTGTGACTATTTGTTTTTGTTCTTATGTTCTTTATTTTTTGCATTACATGCATGTGTGCGCTCTCCATGCGCTTGCGCTTGAGTCGTGGGGACACGTCTCTGTTCAAGTGTGGGGGGGGGGGGGGGGGGGCGTTACATTCACTTTTCACGTTTTTGAGCATTTTAGTGTAGCTTAGTTTAAGTTAAAGAGAATAGTAGCAGTAGTGCGCTAGAGTGCAGGATGCGCATGCGCTCCAGCTTGTTTTGCGCTATCCATATTGCGTGCGCTGCTATCTACTGTTTTAGTATAATTTTTTCGTTTTTTTTGCTCCTGTTAGTTGGGATATGCAGGGGATGTGGAGTTGACAGAAATGCTCTAGAAAGGCGGTTAGTCGCTTTTGCTTCAAAGGCTAGGTATATGGTCGAGAGCGTTAGTGAAGGCCGGTGCTTCGCAGCCTTCGGGACAAAAGAGCGCGCTCAGTCACGCAGATGCCAAAGGCGAAATACCCATAGCGTGCCGAGGTGGGAAAACAAACCACCTTCTCTCTGGAAATCGAGCTAAGGAAGGCAGGCGCGGATGTAAACGCGTGCGCTGACCTGTGCAGACAGACCAAAGGAGAGAGAGCGGGGCGAGTTCCATAGCTGCTATCCGAAGGCTGAGACTGGAACTGCTCTGGGAATGTAAGAAATTAAAGAGGAAGCTGAAAAAAAAATAATATAAATATATACCAGCAGATGATACGCGCTACAAAAGAATCAGCATGCGCACAAGCATCAACATGCGCAAAGACCATAAGAAAATCATCAGAAAGCTCAGGTTCCCAGGAAGTGCGCGGACGAATCACGCACTGGAAGAAGCTGCGTTATCCACCATATACCTATCTTCGGAGTAAGAGTTGGCAGCCTGGAGCCTAAAAGAGCTATCTCCCAGCCATCCAAAAATCTTCATCCCGGCTGAGAGGTAATGAAGTTTGAAATTTTTATGTTAGAACTGTTGAGTGCAGTTGTGCGCAGGTGATAGAGCAGTGCGAGTTGAGCAATTGTGCATTTGCACCGCAGTGCAAGACTGTGCGCTAGACTCCAGAAGAGGTAATTGTATCCGCGCTTCAGTGCTTGTTCGGGACGAACAAGGGGCAAGTGTGGGGGGTTTGATAGAGGCTATTTGTACGCATTATTTAGACCATAACCCTATGCTTGTTTGCAATATTTTATGAGCAAGATTACTCGTTTCTAGTGTTTTTGTATTACAGGGCAAAACGAGTCCTTGAGTCGGATACGCGCTAACAGGCAGCGTTCTAGGAGTGAAAGATCCGCCTGCGGAGCTAGCAGCACAAGCAGGAGAGAAGTTGGCAAGAGTCAGCAGAGGTGCGCTAGCCGATGCCGTGCGCCAGGCGCAGAGTCCAGTACTGCCTAAACTTGACATGACCAGATTTGGAAGTTGCCAAGTGTGGACCTCTCGAGCAGTCTATAAAGGGGAGAAGGTCTAGGGCTTCATCATATCATATATTATCATCAGAGTCTCACGAGAGAGGGAGTGAGCGGCAAAACGGGAAAACACACGGACTTGTTGAGAGGATTTGCGCCAGCCGACTGCGCCAGCCGAGAAGACAAGCTGCACGCACTGTTTGCTACTGTTTTCTCAGACACATTAGTCATTATTTACTATTCTATGATGTTTATCACTAGCATGTCTAGCTAAACTATTGGTGTTGGTTGGGCATGAATCTATGATGTACTTTCTTTGAGACTTGAGCTTAATGCATAGTTTACTTACTTGTATTAATCCTGTGCATACGGAGACAGCCAGTTGCATGAGTAGGGGAAGCCTTGAACCGCAATCTTACTTGTGTTGCTTGCTTGTCATATGTTAAACTAGTTGATAGCTTTACGGTGACAACTAGGAGTAACGAGCTAGGGTAAGCAGTTGCTACTGTGACAGGATTCGCAGCTGTTTTAGTCTATGTTCTAAGGATTAATAGCACATGAACTTTGAACGGAACACGCGCACGTGTTAGGAAGCCTTGACCGGACACTAACCCAAGTGAAATTAAGCTACAGACATATTAGAGTCAGTGATAAGGAATGCACTCATAGAGGATTGTCTGCCCAATACTTCTCATAGTCATAGTATCTAATCTCTACTGCCTGCGCACGTCTAGTGCAAATTTCCTGCGTTACACTAGTTACTGTTCATTTGCGCATCGCGCATTTCAATCACTCACACACCCCCCCATTTTCGTAAGTGTAGGTTGCTAGCTAAAGACTTACTATTTGCTCCCTGTGAAGATCGACCCTTACTTAACCGCTGTACTGAGTGGAAGAGGAAGGATTATATTTGACGCGCACAACGACGCGCGATCAGTGCTGCACCGGTCTCTTGCTAATACCGATAGCACTCATGTTGTCACAACAAATGTTCACAGTCCCTTGTTTAATCCCATATTCTCACAGCATTTGCTTCATCCATAACAATTGTCCACAACAGCTTTCAACAGCAATATACTCAGCTTCTGTAGTTGATAGAGAAATACTATTTTGCTTCTTGCTAAACCAAGAAACCAGGTTGTTTCCAAGGAAGAAACATCCTCCAGATGACTCTTCATGTCTTCTGCATAGCCTGCCAAGCCAGCATCACAATATCTTACCAGTTCCGCACTGGTGTCCCTTGTGTACCATAGTCCATAGTTGGCGGTGCCGCCAACATATTTGATTACTCTTTTTACAAGCTGCATGTGAGTCTCCTTTGGACAGGATTGATATCTGGTGCAAACACCCACTACAAAGGATGTATCTGGCCTGCTAACTTGATAATGAGAGCATGTAATTCAAACGAAGAATAGGAATTTACTGAATTGAATTACGAAACATAAGTATCTCAAACCGTACTTTGTAACACAAAATCCCCAAATGAAATTAAGGGTTTATCTAAGAGAATCCATCTAATAACAATAATGAAAGTAAACTGAGTCCAGAAATAATTACGGAAACAGTGAATAGTAACTCTGCGATGAATAGTAATTCCGGTGAGGAATAGTAACTCCAGCGATGAATAGTAACTCCGCCTCAATCCTCTCCGCGCGTTGCTGCTGCCGCCTCTCCTTTGACTTTTTAAAACTTGCTATTCTTTTCGGGGTTGCAAGTTTGTATTTATAGGTAATGCAGACTTCTAAATCATGCAAACTTCCAAATCATGCAAACTTTTAAATATGATTTTGGGCCCTAGGCCCGATGCTAACGTCATCAAGTGCTGTCCGCTTCGGATGAAGACATTGAAAGCGCACTGGATAAAGACATTAGCTGCGCGCCCGATGAAGTCATTAAGGCACATAAAGTGTTCTTCCGGCGCCGTACTCACTAAGATGCACACTTCTTTCAACGTCAATTTCTGCATCGACTCTCCAAAAATGCCATAAATCTCGAAAGCGGTCTTGATACACTTGCGATGCGAAACACTACAAAGAAGTAATCTATCCCACGCAAAATGCATTTAAACAATGAGAATAAACAACTCGATGGATCATATAAATACGCTCCACCAAACTACCCCACACTTAAACTTGTTCGTCCCAAACAAGAACAAAGACAAGACTCGCAATACTCAAAGCACTTCTAATATGCCAGCGACTTAACACTGAATTTACTTGAGATGTTCTCACTAATCAGTTCATCAATATATACTCACACTCAATCTTCAATAAAGATCAGCAAGAAAGTACAATGATACATGTTGCCTGAGAGGTCGAGATGGAATGACAATGGATGACTGGGAGCTAGTCCTCTTTAGACTCCTGACTCTATTCCTCAGCTCAAGGTCATCGTCACAGGCATATGCTGAGTTTTCTTTCTCTAGCACGTGTGAAATCCAAGTCATGAGAAACACAACTTTTTCTTCTTCTTTTAGAGGATAGCTTTTGAAACTTCATGTTTTGTTTGGTCCGAAGACTTCACTCAACGCTGAATTTTTTTTTCTTTCACATCTGTTTGAATTTATCTTTTGAGCTTTGCTCTCCAATGTGAATTGTTGTCCTTTTCCTTTTGCTCTTTGAACCGTTCCAATCATTGCCTTTGAATAACAGCTATGGAGCGCGTCCCGCTCTTTCTCATCATTATTTTTTTAGCGCGAGGCAGGATAGGGGTTACCCACCCATTCCCGGTTACTAGGACTAGAGCTAAGACGGTTTTTTTCCTGTCCCGCCATTGCATAAACGCTACAACGATGGAGTGAAAGCCTCACCCCTCATAACTCGGAATGCCAACCTCCACAAACTGAACGGGCTACGCGACTAATCTCTTGAACCTTCTAATGTTTGTCAAGTCCCTCTAAGACATTTTCTATCAACTCCACATCCTGTAATATCTCAACTCAAATAAACATATAACATCAAGTCACTAGCATCACAAAATTGTAGAAATCATGGAAAGCATGCACATCAAAACCACATAGCATCAAACATCATCTCATAAAATCAGCATCTTCATCATAGCATATAATGGCATAAAACTAGTAGCATATAGTCACACCAAATCAACAGCATCGCAGCACCTAAAAAATAAAATAAAAACTGCTCTAACCACTACTAATGGAAGCTAACAAAAGTAAACGTGATGACACATACTAACTCCCCCACCCCACATTTTTGAAGCAAACCGTGTCCTCACGGTACAATAAGTTCGTCGGGAAGGGTAGTCATGCAAGATTCAAAAGAAACCCACAAGAAACTGCGCAAACAATTCTACGACGCGGGGGGGCGTGAACTGCGATTATTCTTGGCTCTAAATTCAACTCTCGCTCCTTCTCTAGAATGAGAATGATGCCTAGGTGACACAAAATTCTCAAACTCTCGCTCTATTGAATCGTGTAGAACAAAAGTCTCCTAATCTCAACCTCTAGGTCTATTGATAGTTAACTAAAGTCCGCTATATACTTAGCCTAATATAATGCCAATGTCACTCTCGCCACAAAAGCTATCTAAAATAATCATGCTTGATCTTCTAAACAACCTAAGTTCAATTCTCATTCCATCCCTAAGTGTTTTATCAATTTGTAATTCGCAACACCTCTGAGTTGCAGATAGTGAAGAAGCAGTTGCTACAGCACACTCTTGAACACCCGAATCTGATCCAGCAAGATAGAATAAGGAACAAAGGTTTGTTCATCCAATTTGGCCAATCTGCCTACGTCTGGGAAAGGCTGAATTCCAATCCTTAATCCACTAGATTGTCAGGTCCACAGTACAACACGGTTCAACGCACGACACCTATGCTACCTGACCTAAACTAGTCACACAATCAGAACAAGCTCTGACTTGTGTATTGCACACCTATAGACTTGAAATAATTCAGAATAGCTACAACTCTGATCCCACAGACTCAGCCTATTCTAATTAATTCTCTACTATCTGCAGGTTGCTATAGCACCTGTTGTAGCACACAGCTGGTACCAAAACAGTCCGCGTCGCTCCAAGCCTTCTGCTGAGCCGATCAAACTTCTCCACGAGCGATGCACACTCTGGAGCACTCCCCCTCACTCAGTGACCACCTGTCACTAGTGAGTTTAGCTGACCAATCACTTGACCGAGTTTGTCCACTCGTCAATACCACCGTGGCCTCCCTTGATCAACCAACAAGCAACCACTGCTCTAAATTGGCTTCCTAATCAAGCTATGATCAGACTCTGCAAGCCCTGTTCACACTCTGCTTCAATCACCTCAGCTCTGCGCTCACGCTCTACTCTCGGTGATGATCGAAGATCCTCGTACTTGAATTCTATCCTCTCGGTATTCTGTGAATGCTCTCGTGTTTTCTCTCTGCACTGCCATTCCTTCAACGCTCTGAGCAGCCTCCCTTAAATAGGATTACCAACTTTCACCCCATTCACACTTTTAGCATTTTCCTCCAAACAACAATGTCTCCTAATTTGTAGGAGATTAGATTTGATTTGCAAATCTAATCTTCTACAAACAAATATTTTCGGCCAACTGAGAATCTCCAATGGAATATTTCCTCTGAGAATTTAGGAACTCCCTTGATGCTAATGGATGCACTGCCAAGCTCTTTCCGAGAAGACCCGAGCTGCTGTTGACGAACAGATGCTACAGCTTCCTGAACCAGCTCCTGTTATAGCAGCAGCTTGTTCAGCCGCTTGTTCACTTGATCTGGTTTTGTCAAAGACTGCCATACTGCATCATCAATCTCCCCCTTGGCATTTTGACGAAACCCTTGGCCACAGATGTAGTCTTCCACGAAAAACTACTATAAAACTACTTAATAACAGTAAGTAAGAGTAAGTTGTGGCCACACTCGGCCTTAGCACAAACACGCAAGGCTTAAAAAAAACATCTAGGGATTTCATCTGGCCTTCATTTACTCTCCCCCTTTTTGACACAAATGGACAAGGGGGATGAAATTTCAAGTGTCTCTACTTATGCAGATTTGTGAACTAGCAGTTGCTGCAGCACACTCTTGTTCACTTAAATGTATGCACAGCAGACAATGAATAGGACACAGATTTGTTCACCCAGTTCGGCCAATCTGCCTACGTCTGGGGAGGACTATTCTCCAGTCCTCAATCCACTCAACCAAAGGTTCAGATCACACTAGGTTACAACGCACGCAACCTATGCTACTTTAACCCCGTGTGGACTACTCAACACAATCAGAACAAGCTCTGATTTGTGCCAGCACACCCTCTACAATATGTCAGTCTAGAATAGCTACAATCCTCTTCAAGAACTCAGCCTATTCTAGCCTACACTACTCAGCAGGGTTGCTGCAGCAACAGCTGTAACACCAGCTGAAGCACTCTGTCCGCGTCGCTCCAAGGCCTCCTGCCGAGCCGATCGAACCACTCCAAGAGCGCTGCACACTCTGAGTAACTCCCCCTCACTCAGTGACCACCTGCCACTAGTGAGTTCTTCCGCACGAACCTCGACCGAGCCTTCCACCCGTCAGCTCTCCCGCGGCTGCCTTTGATCAACCAACAAGCTCCACAGCTCTAAATTGGCTTCCAGATCAAAGCACGAATCAGTCTCTGCAAGACCTGACTCTCTTCTGCAATACGCACCACAGCTCTGCGCTCAACGCTCTGCCCGTGTATGTTGATCGAAGAACAACTTCCGTAGCACACCCTGAAAAAATCCTCTCTCTGAATTTCGTGTCTACTCTCGTGTATCACTCAGCTTCGATCAGCCTCTTCAGCCCTCGAACCTTCTGCTTAAATACCCTCACCACTTTTAAGCAATTTCCAGGTTTAGGCCATAATCCCACAAGATCAATTATCTCCTAAAATCTAGGAGATTAGATTTGATTAATATCTTCAATGCAATCTGCTTTTCGGACAAGTGAACCGTGCTGGAAAAATGCTTAGCAGCATTAGAAAACCTCCTAAGAGCAAGAACACAAACTGCCATACCTTCAAGACGCACCCAGCACAAACTGTTACTCGGACAGATCCAACATATGTCATTTGAACCAGCACCTGCTGCAGCACCCCTGCTGTATCTGTTGCTAGCTGTTCTGCTTGATTGCTTGAGCTGCAGCAGCTCCTTGTTCACAAATGACATATGTTGGTTTTGGCAAAACTGCCACACTTGCATTATCAATCTCCCCCTTGGCATTTTGACAAAACCACTTCATAACTCCACTTCTCAGCCTGCTCTTTCTTCTCCCCCTTTTTGGAACAAAATGACGAGGGGGTGTCTCTGCCGGGAGCACTTATGACGGCAATACACAGAGCCCGAGAGAGGCTCTCAGGTCTTCAAACCGAACTGCATCCAGAGCTTTGGTGAAGATATCAGCAAGTTGTTTGGCAGACACAACATGCTGGAGCGAGATGACTTTCTGTTCAACAAGGTCACGGATGAAGTGATGACGGATGTCAATGTGCTTGGTTCTACTGTGCTGGACAGGGTTCTTGGATATGCTGATGGCACTCATATTGTCACAGTAGAGAGTCATGGCATCTTGAGCAACCCCATACTCACTCAGCATTTGCTTCATCCACAACATTTGTGCACAGCAGCTCCCAGCAGCAATGTACTCAGCCTCGGCAGTGGATAGAGAAATGCTATTCTGTTTTCTGCTGAACCAAGAGACCAGGTTATTCCCCAAGAAGAAACATCCTCCCGAGGTGCTCTTCCTGTCTTCTGAGCACCCTGCCCAGTCTGCATCACTGAATCCAACCAGATTAGCCTTTGTGTCTTTAGTATACCTGATAGAGCCTAGTTATACATGTTATTTAGATCATAAACCCATGCTTGTTTGCAATATTTTATGGGCAAGATTACTCGTTTCCACTATTTTTGTATATCAGGTCAGAACGAGTCCTTAAGTCGGATACGCGCTAACAGGCAGCGTTCTAGGAGTGAAAGATCAGCCTGTGGAGCTAGCGGTGCAAACAAAAGAAGAAATGGCGAAGGACAGCAGAGGTGCGCCACCCGATTGCGCCAATCAATGCTGTGCGCCAGGCGCAAAGTCCCAGTGACCAGACTTGGAAGTTGCCAAAAGATGAACTTCCTGGGGCACTATTTAAACAAAGAAAGTCTAGGGTTTCAAAGGAACACAGAGAGGCGGACACCATCACTCAGTGACATTCCAGAGGCACTGCGCGGCAGAACTGGAAAACACACGGACCTGTCAAGGAGAGTTGCGCCAGCCGACTGCGCCAGCCAAGAGAAGACCCTGCACGCACTGTTTGCTACCGTTTTCTTGGATTCAGTAGTTGTTACTTACTATTTTATGATGTTTACCACTAGCATGTCTAGCTAAACACTTAGTGTTGGTCGGGCATGAATCTATGATGTATTACCTTTGAGACTTGAGCTTAATGCATAGTTTATTTATTTGTATTAATCCTGCGCGTACTGAGACAGTTAGTTGCATGAGTAGGGGAAGCCTTGAACCGCAAACTTACTTGTGTAGCTCGCTTGTCGCATGTTAAACTAGTTGCATGCGTAGGGGAAGCCTTGAACCGCAAACTTACCGTGACAACTAGGAGTAACGAGTTAGGGTAGGCAGCTGCTACTGTGACAGGATTCGCAGCTGTTTAGTCTAGTTCTAAGGATTAATAGCACATGAACTTTGAACGGAACATGCGCACGTGTTAGGAAGCCTTTACCGGACACTAACCCAAGTAAACCACAAGCTATAGATGTTTAGAGTCGATGATAAGGAATGCATTCATAGAGGATTGTCTGCCCAATACTTCTCATAAATATAGTACTTCATCTCTACTGCTTGCGCACGTCTAGTGCAATTCCCTGAGTTACGATATTCGCTGTTATTCGCGCATCGCGCAAAACCCCCAATCACTCACGCAACCCCCGTTTTCTTAAGTGTAGGTTACTAGCTGAGACTCACTGCTTGCTCCCTGTGGAGATCGACCCTTACTTAACCGCTGTACTAGTGGGAGAGGAAGGAATTATATTTGACGCGCACAACGACGCGCGATCAAATTTTGGCGCCGTTGCCGGGGAGCAACACAGCTAAGTTTTAGCTAGCTTACATTCCTCATTTTAGTTATTTCATTTTGTTTTGTTTTCTCGTTGTTGTTTCTGACAGCGCGCAATCACATCAGCCTGCGCAACCTTGAAACAGTTGCGCTGCGCAGATTCTAGTTGCGCACTGACAGACGCAACAACTTCGTTGCCATTTAATTTCGTTTCTTGAGTTTGGATCAGGACATGGAGGATAACAGTGTGGTTGGAGATAACCTGGGAGACAGAACCCCAGAGGAAGCAAGGGCACATAACCGCGCAGCCCTATTCAGAGAGGAAGTGCAGCGTGAGGACGACGCACGAATGGCCGCTGAACCATACATTGCGCCACCCGTTCGTCCAGTCGCGAGGCGCAGGACAGTGCGCGAAATGTCGGCCCCACTCACTGTTAACCAGCCATGGTGCATAGTGCTTCCGCCCGACGGACAGTTCGAACTAAGAAGCTCACTCATCCATCACATGCCCAAGTTTCACGGAATGAACAACGAAAATCCAGTCAAGCATGTGCGGGAGTTCCTAATCATTTGCGAGAACATGAAGGCTTTGGGGGAAAACGATGAAGCGCTGAAGATGAAAGCGTTCCCATTTTCATTGAGCGATGCAGCCAAACACTGGCTGATGAGCCTACCCGCAGGATCAATCCACACATGGGAGCAGCTGCAGAAGAAATTCTTAGATAAATTTTATCCAGCAGCGAAGATTGCGCTGCTCAGAAGGGAATTGGCCGCGCCAAGGCAAGGCGCAGGGGAGTCTCTGTCAGAATACTACGAGCGTTTCAGGGAGCTAGAAGCCAACTGCTACAATCACGGGCTTCCCCAGAATGTGCTGATAGAGAACTTTCTGAATGGACTGCTGCCCATGGAGCTGCGACTACTGAATGCATGCGCAGGAGGGGACATTTGCAACATGTACCCGGAGGATGCATGGCAGCTGATAGAAGATTCTGCTGGACAGGTAAGACATCAATTGACACTTGAAAGTAGTCGTAATCGTTCTGTGCATCAGGTAGAGGCAAGCGCTGAGATCAAAGAAATGAAGGCCATGCTACAGAAGCTGATGAGTGCGCAGAGCGCACAACCAGTTGCACCAAAGGTATGTGAATTCTGCAGGTCCACTGAGCACAAGACAGACGAGTGCCCAACACTTTTTGAAGAAACTGGAGATGTAAATGCCCTTGGAGGATGGGACAACAGAGGACCGCAGAGGCAGAATCAGCCGCGCTTTGGGCTTGCTGCAAATGGTTTCAGATGGAGAGAAGAGAACAATTTCCAGAGGCAGCCCACTGATCAGCGCGCACCACAGCAGACGCAACATGCTGCACCCTACAATCCACCGCATCGCCGCACAGACGCACCAGCGCAGAACAGTCAGCAACCACGGCGATCCTTGGAAGATATCATGGGGCAGCTAGCAGACACAGTGCGCAAGAATGACGAAAAGTATGACAAGAGGTTCGAATCCATAGAAAAACACCTATCACAAATTGCAACCACAGTGTATGAGCTGAAAAAGAGCGATGGCAACCTGCCTTCGCAAGTGATTCAGAACCCTAAGGGAGGAGTTAACGCAGTAACACTGAGGACTGGGCGCACAGTGGGAACAGAGCAGACCGCGCAGGCGCCCGCGCAACCAGTTGCGCAAGTCCCAGATCCAGCAGCTCAGAGTGCGCAACCAGAGCCAGAGGCGCAATCAGAAGCGCCAACCACGAACCAGCAGGTCAATGCGCCAGGTATGTCTCACTCGAAAAACAAGAACAAAAATTGTACTAACATACCTGCTCCTTTCCCTGTGCAGGCACCACTGGCGAGAAAAGAAGCACTGGACAAGGAACTGTATGAGCTGTTCAGCAAAGTGGAAATCAACATACCTCTCATAGAAGCTATTCGACAGATTCCCAGGTATGCGAAGTTTTTAAAAGAGCTGTGCACGAATAAAAGAAGGACAGGCGAATGCGCACAGGTAATGCTAAATGCGCAGGCCTCAGCAATCGTGCAGCAAAAGGTACCACCTAAGTGCCGAGATCCAGGTACATTCACTATCCCTTGCACCTTAGGTAAAACCACGGTAAGCAACTGCATGATCGATTTAGGCGCATCAATCAATTTATTACCATATTCTCTCTATGCGACCTTGCGCCTTGGACCACTAAAACCTGCAGGTCTCACAATTCAGCTAGCAGATAGATCGTGCAAACAACCTGCAGGCATGATAGAAGATGTCCTAGTTCGAGTAGGAGAGCTGGTGTTCCCAGCAGACTTTTATGTGCTCGAAATGGAGGGTGAATCAAGCGCCAGCGGTGCGCAGATCCTCCTAGGCAGACCGTTTCTGATGACTGCGCGCACGAAGATAGACGTGTGGAGGGGCACGCTCTCCATGGAGGTAGATGGCGAAGAAATCCATTTCAACATCTTCGAAGGGATGCAGCACCCACATGAGGACGCTACCGTGCACGCAATGGACAGCTTTGACGACTTAGTCACAGAAGCGCAGTGTGCGAGCGCAACCATAGGACCAGAGCTACTGACACAGGCAGAACTGGAGGAGCAAGAGAAGGAGCTAAGCAGTGCTGAACCAGCATCCACACAGGTACGTGATATAGTTCATATTTGCACCGCTAACAAAACCTTGCCCTCTGTTGAGCAGGCACCCAAGATCGAACTGAAGCAACTCCCGGAGCATCTCAAGTACATTTTCTTGGGAGATGAGGACACCCTGCCAGTGATCATCAAGAAGGGATTGGAAAAAGAGCAGGAGGCGCGCTTACAACAGGTGCTGCGCAGGAACCAGCGCGCTATTGGATGGACTCTTGCTGATCTGCGCGGAGTGAGCCCGGACGTGTGCATGCACCGAATTCTGTTGGAAGACGGCGCCAAACCATCCAGGGAGGCTCAGCGCAGGTTAAACCCAAATATGATGGAGGTAGTGCAAAAGGAAGTTCTGAAGTTGCTTGACGCAGGGGTCATTTACCCAATCTCAGACAGCAGATGGGTCAGCCCGGTGCACGTTGTGCCAAAGAAAGGAGGAATCACGGTGGAGGAGAATGCGCAGGGCGAGCTAGTTCCCAAGCGCATACAGACTGGCTGGCGCATGTGCATCGACTACAGGAAGCTGAACGCTGTAACGCGCAAGGACCACTTCCCGCTACCCTTCATGGACCAGATGCTGGATCGCTTGGCAGGTAAACCTTACTTTTGTTTTTTGGACGGATATTCAGGTTACAATCAGATACCCATAGCTGCGGAGGATCAAGAGAAGACCACGTTCACATGCCCCTTCGGAACATTTGCGTTTCGGCGTATGTCTTTTGGGCTGTGCAACGCGCCAGGTACGTTCCAACGCCTCGTCATGAGCATTTTCTCTGATATGATTGGTATATGTATAGAAGTGTTCATGGATGACTTCACTGTATATGGGAGTACCTTTGATGCATGCTTAACACATCTAGATAAAGTCTTAGCACGCTGCATCTCTAAGAACCTAGTGCTAAACTACGAGAAGTGTCATTTCATGGTTACGCACGGAGTAGTATTGGGTCATATCATTTCAGAGGAGGGTATTAAGGTAGACAAAGCTAAGATAGATATTATTTCTAATCTGCCTTATGCCACCAACGTGCGCGACGTGAAATCGTTCTTAGGGCATGCTGGGTTTTACAGGCGTTTTATTAAGGATTTCTCTAAGATTTGCATACCCCTGTCTAACCTGTTGCAAAAAGACGTGTGCTTCGATTTTACTGATGAGTGCAGGGCGGCGTTCGATAAGCTGAAAGAAGCGCTGACCAGTGCGCCAGTGATGCGCGCACCAGACTGGAACCTGCCATTCGAGCTGATGTGTGACGCAAGTGACTACGCAGTAGGAGCAGTCTTGGGGCAGCGCGAGGACAAGAAGCCGCATGCCATCTACTATGCATCGCGCACACTGGACTCCGCGCAGAAGAACTACACCACCACGGAGAAGGAGCTTCTGGCAATTGTATTTGCGCTGGAGAAGTTCCGAGCATATGTTCTAGGCGCCAGAGTCATCATCTACACGGACCACGCAGCTATCCGCTACCTCATATCCAAGAAAGAGACCAAGCCGCGCCTGATGCGTTGGGTACTTCTGCTTCAGGAATTCGATTTAGAGATCAAAGATAAGAAGGGCACAGAAAATACCGTCGCTGATCATCTGAGCAGGATCATAAAGGATGAGGAGCCAGGGCAGATCAAGGAGACATTCCCTGACGAGCATCTAATGGCGCTAACAGGTAAGGTACCATGGTATGCGCATATCGCAAATTACCTGGTCACAGGTGCGTTCCCTCCTCATTTCAATAAAACTCAGTGCATGCGATTGAAACATGAGTCCAAGCATTATCTTTGGGATGATCCTTACATGCTTAGAATAGGTCCAGATCGGATATTAAGACGTTGCGTGCCTGACCATGAGATTAACTCTGTATTGATGTTTTGTCATGCGCACGCCTGTGGAGGACATTTCGGTCCCAAGCGCACGAGCAGGAAGATCTTGGACTGTGGATTCTACTGGCCGCACCTATTCAGAGATGCCTATGACCACTGCAGGAAGTGTGACAGGTGCCAGCGCACTGGAGGAATATCCGCGCGCAACGAGATGCCGCAGACCCCGATTCTGGTGGATGAAGTGTTCGATGTTTGGGGAATCGACTTCATGGGTCCATTTCCCCCATCTGCCGGCTACGAGTACATACTGGTGGCCGTGGATTACGTATCCAAATGGGTCGAAGCTAAGGGCACGCGCAAGGATGATGGTAAGACTGTCGCTGATTTTCTCAGAACTAACATATTTTGCAGGTACGGCGTGCCTAAGGCAGTTATCAGCGACCAGGGGACGCACTTCTGCAACAGGGTTGTGGCGCAAGTCTTCAAGCACTATGGGGTGCGCCACAAGACGTCCACCGCTTACCATCCGCAGACGAATGGACAGGCCGAAGTTTCTAACAGAGAGATCAAGCGCATCTTGGAAAAGACTGTGAGGCCGTCGCGCAAGGATTGGAGCCAGCGCTTGGATGATGCGCTATGGGCGTACCGCACTGCACACAAGACACCCATTGGAACCTCACCATTCCGGCTGGTCTATGGGAAGGCATGCCACCTGCCAGTGGAGCTCGAGCACAAGGCCTATTGGGCTCTACGTATTTGCAACTTGAACTTGGAGGAGGCAGGACAAGAACGCGCATTTGAGCTGAGCGAACTAGAAGAGCTGCGCCTGGACGCCTATGAGGGACTGCGCGATTACAAAGCGCGCACCAAGGCGTTTCATGACAAGCACATCCTCCGGCGCACATTTGAACCAGGCGATCAGGTATTATTATTTTCATCACGCCTGAAGCTCATGCCTGGGAAGCTGCGCAGCAAGTGGACGGGACCATACACCGTCACCAAGGTTTTCCCCTACGGCACAATTGAATTAGAAGACGGGCACCAGCATCGTTTTCAGGTTAACGGGCAGAGAGTCAAACGGTACTTGGGCGAACCTTGGGATGGCGCAGCACGCAACATTGACTTGGCCGAGCCAGAGATAGTAGACGAGCAAGCTGTTGCGCCAGACGCACCACCAGATGTTTCAGAGGGAGACCTAGCACCCATCGCCTATATCTCCTCTTCCTCTGCATCTGCCCTCCTTACGAATAATGTATCACATGCTGACCTCTCCTTTTATCCTTTGCGCAGGACCACTGAGATCGTCACACAAGCACTGGCGCAGGGACACTCAGGAGCAAGAGTGGGGGAGGCTGCAGTCGCACTACTTGGCACGTAACGAGGTACCGTCGAGCCAACGACGTTAAACAAAGGCACTTGTCGGGAGGTAACCCGACACATTTTATTTTGGCACATTTTATTCTGCTTGTTTTGTTTTTTTTTTTTTTTGCGTGTTTTTAGTTAGAATAGGGTTTGGTAGTTTTTTTTGTAGTCACACAAATGCGCAGGACCGTGCGCCTATCAATGCGCAGGTCAGTTGCGCTAGCCATAGGGGGTATATAAGGCCAGACTTAGAATAATTCCCAGCACTTTTTCACTCGACCGTTACACACAAGCTCCCGCCCTCAGACCTCTGCCGTCGCCCAGCGCCCATCCCACCGTCCGTCTAGAGCGATTCAAGAACCACACGACCACACAGCACCCAGGTAACCCCCGATCCCGCTTTGAGCCGCTTCTGTTAGGGTTTGCGCGGAGAAGACAGTTTTTAGGGTTTTGAAATCGCACCGGGCTAGAGTGCGCGGCTTGGAGTGCTGTTTTGTGCGTTGTGTAGGCGACCAGTAGGCGCTCGTTCGGTGCAAATTTCAGAGGATTCTGGGCAGTTTCGATTTTTAGGGTTTTGGGGAGCATAGACCGCGATTGACCGGAGCCAGCGCAAGATGAGACCCGCCGCAGACCAAGTGACCCCAGCGGCTTTCGCTAACAAGTACGCAGCATTCATTAGCCTGGACATGTACGGGACACCGTACATCTGTCGAGATTTCCTGCGCGAGGTAGGGTTAGAGGACCTCGTGGCGCAGAGGCTAGCGATTGCCGGTTGGGAGGCGCTAATGGACCTCCGCAGCGCAGCAGACCAGGAGGATACGTGTGAGTTCCTGGCGTCTATGGAGGCGGGGGACAGGGAGATCAGATATAGACACAGGGGTGTCTGGTTCATAGCCTCGGAAAGGAGGCTGAGGCGCGCATTCGGGTGCGCCAAGGTGCGTGAGGAGGAGTTAGACACGCACAATAACCAGGAGGCTTGGAGGGACATGGCAACAGGGCCAGCATTCGCCGCGGGGCGCAGCAGGGGCCGAGAGCTGCGCGACCCGTGGCTGTTCTACTTGTGGCGCATCGTGGCCTACGCAATCATTGGCCGTTTCAACGGCGCTCCAAAGATCAGCCTCCTGGATATGGAGATTTTGACGGGGCTTTATTATGAGCGGAAGGTGCTGTTCATCCTGAACATGGTGCATCATTGGAGCCGAGTCAGCATGAGAGGGCCGCTGACGTGTGGAGGGCTTATCACGCACTTGCTGCGGAGCTTACATGGAGAGCCCGAGGTGCCAGAGCACACCTTGGTGCAGCCTATACCTCTGGACCACGCCCACATGATGCAAATCAGGGCGGTAGCCGTTCGGGACGATGGCACACTAGAGTGGTGCTACCACCTGCAGCCAGCCAGACCACCGAGGGCCAGAGTAGAGAGCAGTGCGCGGGCCAGGGCCGAGAGCAGTGCGCAGGGCGCAGCTGCAGGCGCAGTAGCAGCCGCAGCAGCCGCCGCAGCAGACGAAGAGATGGAGGAGGCCCTAGAACCAGAGGTGCCTCTAGTCAGGCGCCCAAGGACTCGGGCGCAGACTGGAGCGCAACAGAGGGCCCGCGCACCATTGGGGGAGCCAGTGACCATTTCCATAGAGGACTCTCCCCCGCGTGCCCCTGCCAAGCGCCCAAGGACTGAGACTGAGGCGGCGCCTGAGGAAGCCACTGCCGAGCAGCGCATGCTGTTCAACGTCATGCGCGTGCTCGAATACTTAGCGCCAGAGGGGGCGGATTTAAGTATGAGTCCACCATCCGGGTGGAAATTTGGAGACGCAATTCCCCCTCTCCTCAGCCTGCACCATCCACCTCCTACCCGAACCCCAGAAACTTCAGCAGCTCCAGCTCCAGCACCCTCTCCAGCCCCAGCCCCAGCAGCGCCCGCACCAGAACCAGCAGCCCCAGCAGCAGAGCCCACCCCTGCACCTGAACCAGCACCGGTACCACCACCAGTAGTTGCCCCTGCCCGGCCTTCTGTTCCGGAGTCCCCAATTAACTTTCCCAGCGTCGACTCCGATTCCATATGGGAGTCACTTTCCGAGGACGAGCAGCCTGACCCCCTCACCATTGTGCCACCATCCTCCAGCACCGACTCCATGACTGATTCTTCAGAGGATGAGGCGCATGGGTCAGCAGCAGCGTCTAG
Source organism: Umbilicus rupestris (assembly GCA_963678935.1). Lineage (NCBI taxonomy): Eukaryota > Viridiplantae > Streptophyta > Magnoliopsida > Saxifragales > Crassulaceae > Umbilicus > Umbilicus rupestris. The sequence goes on from OY787618.1 coordinate 9,772,320, forward strand.
CTCGGGGAACTTCTAAGGCCGAGGGCAGGCGCAGTGATTTTCTTTAGGGTGTTGTCTTTTATTTTGCTGCGTCTATTTGACTATTAGGTGTGCTGAATATTTGTGCCCTACATTCTGTGACTCCCTTGCTATATTTTGTGTGACTATTGGTGTTCACTCTTATATTCTTTATTTTCGTTGCATTGCATGCATGTGCGCAACCTCCGTGCGCTTGAGCTTGAGTCGTGGGGACACGTCTCTGTTCAAGTGTGGGGGGGGGGCGTTACTCTTACATTTCATGTTTTTAGCATTTTTAGTATAGCTTAGTTAAGTTGAAGAAAACTAGTAGCAGTAGTGCGCTAAGGTGCAGGATGCGCATGCGCTCCAGCTTGTTTTGCGCTATCCGTATTGTGTGCACTGCTATCTACTGTTTTAGCATAATTTTTTCGTTTTTTCTGCTCCTGTTAGTTGGGATATACAGGGGATGTGGAGTTGATAGAAATGCTCCAGAGAGGCGGTTAGTCGCTTCTGCTTCGAAGGCGAGGTATATGGTCGATTGCGCTAGTAGAGGCCGGTGCTTCGCAACCTTCGGAACAAAAGAGCGCGCTCAGTCACGCGGATGCAAAAGGCAAAATACCCAAAGCGTGGCGAGGTGGGAAAACAGACCACCTTCTCTCTGGATGTCAAGCTAAGGAAAGCGGGCGCGGATGTAAACGCGTGCGCTGACCGGCGCAGACAAACCAAGGAGGGAGAGCGGAACGAGTTCCATAGCTGCTATCCGAAGGCTGAGATTGGAACTGTTCTGGGAATAAAAAAAAAAATTTGGAAAGGAAGCTGTACAAAAGAAAATACCAGCAGAAGCAGATGATGTGCGTTACAAAGAATCAGCATGCGCACTACCTAGTACCTGCGTGCGCAAGACCACAAGGATATCATCAAAGGCTCAGGTTCCCAGGAAGTGTGCGAACGAATCACGCACTGGAAGAAGCTCGCGCAAGAAACCATATACCTATCTTCGGAGCGGGAGCTGACAACCAGGAGCCTAAGAAGAGCTATCTCCCAGTCATCCAAAGACCTTCATCCCGGCTGAGAGGTAACGAAATTTCGGGATTATTATATTAGAACTATTGAGTGCAGTTGTGCGCAGGTGATAGAGCAGCACAAGTTGAAGCAACTGTGCATCTTGCGCTAGAATGCAAGGGCTGTGCGCTAGTCTCCAGAAAAGGTAATTGTATCCGCGTTTCAGTACTTGTTCGGGACGAACAAGGGGTAAGTGTGGGGGGTTTGATAGAGCCTAGTTATACATGTTATTTAGATCATAAACCCATGCTTGTTTGCAATATTTTATGGGCAAGATTACTCGTTTCCACTATTTTTGTATATCAGGTCAGAACGAGTCCTTAAGTCGGATACGCGCTAACAGGCAGCGTTCTAGGAGTGAAAGATCAGCCTGTGGAGCTAGCGGTGCAAACAAAAGAAGAAATGGCGAAGGACAGCAGAGGTGCGCCACCCGATTGCGCCAATCAATGCTGTGCGCCAGGCGCAAAGTCCCAGTGACCAGACTTGGAAGTTGCCAAAAGATGAACTTCCTGGGGCACTATTTAAACAAAGAAAGTCTAGGGTTTCAAAGGAACACAGAGAGGCGGACACCATCACTCAGTGACATTCCAGAGGCACTGCGCGGCAGAACTGGAAAACACACGGACCTGTCAAGGAGAGTTGCGCCAGCCGACTGCGCCAGCCAAGAGAAGACCCTGCACGCACTGTTTGCTACCGTTTTCTTGGATTCAGTAGTTGTTACTTACTATTTTATGATGTTTACCACTAGCATGTCTAGCTAAACACTTAGTGTTGGTCGGGCATGAATCTATGATGTATTACCTTTGAGACTTGAGCTTAATGCATAGTTTATTTATTTGTATTAATCCTGCGCGTACTGAGACAGTTAGTTGCATGAGTAGGGGAAGCCTTGAACCGCAAACTTACTTGTGTAGCTCGCTTGTCGCATGTTAAACTAGTTGCATGCGTAGGGGAAGCCTTGAACCGCAAACTTACCGTGACAACTAGGAGTAACGTGTTAGGGTAGGCAGCTGCTACTGTGACAGGATTCGCAGCTGTTTAGTCTAGTTCTAAGGATTAATAGCACATGAACTTTGAACGGAACATGCGCACGTGTTAGGAAGCCTTTACCGGACACTAACCCAAGTAAACCACAAGCTATAGATGTTTAGAGTCGATGATAAGGAATGCATTCATAGAGGATTGTCTGCCCAATACTTCTCATAAATATAGTACTTCATCTCTACTGCTTGCGCACGTCTAGTGCAATTCCCTGAGTTACGATATTCGCTGTTATTCGCGCATCGCGCAAAACCCCCAATCACTCACGCAACCCCCGTTTTCTTAAGTGTAGGTTACTAGCTGAGACTCACTGCTTGCTCCCTGTGGAGATCGACCCTTACTTAACCGCTGTACTAGTGGGAGAGGAAGGAATTATATTTGACGCGCACAACGACGCGCGATCAATACCATAGGCCATAGCCCACAGTTCCCCTGACATACCGAATAATGCGCTTGACCAACTGCATATGGCTGTCTCTTGGACTGGCTTGGAATCTGGCACAGACTCCTACTGCATAGGAAATGTCAGGACGGCTGGCAGTCAGGTAAAGAAGGCTCCCAATCATGCTTCTGTAGACAGTTTGACTTACTTCCAAACCTTGCTCATCTTTAATGGCTTTCACATGAGTAGCAGCAGGAGTACGCTTGTGACTGGCTGAGTCGAGCTGAAATTTCTTCACAAGGGCCTTGCTGTATTTGCTTTGAGCAATAAAGATCCCGTCCATTTTCTGAGTAATCTCCAAACCAAGAAAATAGGAAAGTTCTCCTACCATGCTCATCTGAAATTCTTGCTGCATGTGTTGCACAAACTGCTTCACCAGGTGCTGGGACTTTGATCCAAAGACAATGTCATCCACATATATTTGAGCAATGATCACATCAGACCGAGTTCTTTTGACAAACAAGGTTTTGTCAGCTCCCCCTCGGTTGTAGCCATGATTTTCCAGGAAGATTGTCAATCGCTCATACCAAGCCCGAGGAGCCTGTTTCAGTCCATATAAAGCTTTCTTCAATTTATACACCTGTTCTGGATGATGAGGATCTTCAAAACCTTTTGGTTGAGAGACATAGACTTCTTCAGAGAGATCTCCGTTCAAGAACGCACTTTTAACATCCATTTGATATAATTTGAATCCCAGGCAGCAAGACATTGCTAGAAGCAGTCTGATGGCCTCCAGGCGAGCTACTGGAGCGAATGTTTCTTCAAAGTCAAGACCTTCAATCTGAGAATATCCCTGGGCAACCAGTCTGGCTTTATTTCTTGTAATGTTGCCCTTTTCGTCAGTTTTATTTTTGAACACCCATTTTGTGCCGATGATGTTTACCCCTTTAGGTCTGTCTACCAAATCCCAGACATCGTGCCTTTCAAACTCTGCCAACTCCTCTTGCATAGCCATAATCCAGAATTCATCACTCATGGCCTCCTTGAAGTTCTTTGGTTCAAGACTGGACATGAAACATGTATTGAGGTAGGCATGGCCTCTGGTTCTTCTTCTATCTGAGGGATTCCCAATCACATTTGTCAAGGGATGATCCTTCTGTATCTTCTTTGGGGGCTGCCTTGAAGGTGGATCAGGAGCTTCAGTGTGAAAATCCTCAGACAGACTCTCTGCTTGGTCATCTGGAATCTCTGCTTCAGCACTTGCTGTAGCATCTGCTGGAGCCGCAGCTTGTTCACTTCTGGTCTGTCTATCAGACATTTCTTCAGGATCAGAGTCTTTTTCACCAGTGTCAGACTCAGAGTTAGGTCCTTCATCTACATCTTTGACAACCACATTTATTGATTCCATGACAGTCTTTGTTCGCTGGTTGAACACACGATATGCCCTGCTGTTTGTTGAATATCCCAAGAATATTCCAGGATCACTCTTTGGATCGAGTTTCTTTCGATACTCCCGGTCTCTCAGAATGAAGCAGTCACTACCAAAGATGTGAAAGTACTTAACAGTGGGCTTTTTCTGATTCCAGAGCTCATAGCAGGTCTGCATGGTACCTCTTCGCAAGGTAACTCTATTGATGATGTAGCAGGCGGTATTCATGGCCTCTGCCCAGAATTTCAGAGGAATCCTCTTAGCATGGATCATTACCCTTGCCATTTCTTGAATTGTTCGGTTCTTCCGTTCCACCACACCATTTTGCTGAGGAGTAATAGGAGACGAGAACTGATGTGTTATACCCCTTTGTTGACAGAACTCATCCATGTCTTTGTTTTCAAATTCTCTGCCATGATCACTGCGAATGCTGCTGATTCTAAGATTCTTTTCTTGCTCTAGCCGAGACACCAGAGACACAATGACACTCACAGTGTCTGATTTTTCTCTGATAAATTCAATCCAAGTGAATCTAGAATAGTCATCAACACAGACAAATGCATACCTTTTCTTGCCTAGGCTCTCCACTTCCATTGGTCCCATCAGATCCATATGGATCAGCTGAAGAGGCCTGATGGTACCAATATCTTTGACCCGAGGATGTGAAGCCCTCTTTTGTTTCCCAATCTGATAGTCTCCACAGATGGAGTCTGTCTCTCCTTTCAGCAGTGGAATTCCTCTGACCAGCCCTTCTGTGGCAATTCTCTTTAGAGTTCTCAGGTTAACATGTCCCATCCTTTTGTGCCATAAGGTCATTTCCTCGGCCTTTGTCAGCATACATTTCTGAATCCGTGAGTTTGAACTCACATTGAGAAGGTAGCAATTGCTCTTGGATCTGGCTCCTTCCATTATGCACTTTCCAGATTTATCGAGAACTTGGCATGAGTCTCTTGTAAACTTAACTTGTTTAGTTCCATCACACAGCTGGCTGATGCTGATAAGATTAGCCTTTAATCCTTCCACCAGAAGAACATTGCTCAGATTTGGCATTCCTTCTACAGCCAAAGTTCCTCTTCCCAGCACCCTTCCTTTCAGACCATTACCAAACTTCACATTTTGTTCCAGACAGGGAGTAATATTCTTCAGAAAGGATCTTTCTCCTGTCATATGGCCTGAACAGCCACTGTCAAAGTACCAGCTTATCTTGTCTGAGGTGCTAGCTGTGCTGACTAGGGCGAGGAGTTGAGTCTGCGCATGTTTCTGCTTGGCAGATTTCCTGGGCGATGTAATTCTGGCATGAGCTGAGGAGCAGTTTCTTTGAATATGTCCTCTGCGACCACAGCTGTAACATTTTTTAAACTTCAAAGCTCTCTTGTTACGGTGAAATAGACATTGCTGCAGCAAGTCCTGGTTCACTCCTTTTTGTGTTTTTGTGCCTCTTCTTGCTGACCTGTATCTGGCCATGTTGCATTCATCTTCACTCAGATCTTCACTTTCACTGGCAGAAAGGGCTTTCTTCTTCATCCGTTTGCTGGTGCAGTTGATCTGTCGATGGCCGTAGCCTGCACAATTCCAGCATTGGACTCCTTTCTTCACTTCGTTCTTTTCTTCTTTACTCTGAGCTGGTTCCTTACCTTTCCTTTTGTTTTCACCGCCCCTCCTGAATTGTTTTCGCTAAGAAGATCTTTTCTCAGTTCTGGATTCCATGTTTTTCAGGAGCTTTCCGAGGTTCTTAACCAGCATGTTTATCTGATCATCTGGATCTGTCTGCTTGCTTTCCGCTTCTGCCTTCAACCCAACATTCTTATCCTGGGAGGTGGTGTCTCCTTTGACCAGTTTCATCTCAAATTGTTTGAGAGACCCCATCAGCTCTTCCAACCTCATGAATCTGACATTTTGTGCTTCTTCAATGGCTGTCACTTTCATGTCAAATTTTGTAGGCAGCGATCTGAGCACCTTTCTGATAAGCTTTTCTTCTGGGATGGGCTCACCAAGGGCATGAGCTTCATTTGCAAGATCACAGAGTTTAGCATTAAACTCAGTGACTGTTTCTTCATCCAGCATCCTCAGATTCTCAAATTGTGTGGCAATTATCTGGAGTCTTGACAGCTTCACTCTATCAGTTCCCTCATGGGCAGTTTGCAGAATCTCCCATGCTTGCTTGGCCATGTCACAGTTTGAGATCAACCTGAAGTTATTAGCATCAACTGCAGCAAAAATTGCATTCAAAGCCTTTGAATTACCAGTTGGTGCAGCACCTTCTTCAACAGTCCACTGCTCTTCAGGTTTTATTCTTGTCACTCCTTGCTCATCTATGGTGATTGGGGGAGACCACTGAATCACAACAGCTCTCCATGTCTTCTCGTCAATGGCCCTGAGAAAGGCCTTCATCCTAGCTTTCCAATAACCATAGTTGCTCTCTTCCAGAAGTGGAGGTCTACTCGTGCTCTGTCCTTCCTTCATTGTCTTGTCTACTTCGGAGACACTGTAGGACCTTTTAAACTCTGTGTGTCGAGTTCCCGCTCTGATACCAATTGAAATTTCAAGTGTCTCTACTTATGCAGATTTGTGAACTAGCAGTTGCTGCAGCACACTCTTGTTCACTTAAATGTATGCACAGCAGACAATGAATAGGACACAGATTTGTTCACCCAGTTCGGCCAATCTGCCTACGTCTGGGGAGGACTATTCTCCAGTCCTCAATCCACTCAACCAAAGGTTCAGATCACACTAGGTTACAACGCACGCAACCTATGCTACTTTAACCCCGTGTGGACTACTCAACACAATCAGAACAAGCTCTGATTTGTGCCAGCACACCCTCTACAATATGTCAGTCTAGAATAGCTACAAGAACTCAGCCTATTCTAGCCTACACTACTCAGCAAGGTTGCTGCAGCAACAGCTGTAACACCAGCTGAAGCACTCTGTCCGCGTCGCTCCAAGGCCTCCTGCCGAGCCGATCGAACCACTCCAAGAGCGCTGCACACTCTGAGTAACTCCCCCTCACTCAGTGACCACCTGCCACTAGTGAGTTCTTCCGCACGAACCTCGACCGAGCCTTCCACCCGTCAGCTCTCCCGCGGCTGCCTTTGATCAACCAACAAGCTCCACAGCTCTAAATTGGCTTCCAGATCAAAGCACGAATCAGTCTCTGCAAGACCTGACTCTCTTCTGCAATACGCACCACAGCTCTGCGCTCAACGCTCTGCCCGCGTATGTTGATCGAAGAACAACTTCCGTAGCACACCCTGAAAAAATCCTCTCTCTGAATTTCGTGTCTACTCTCGTGTATCACTCAGCTTCGATCAGCCTCTTCAGCCCTCGAACCTTCTGCTTAAATACCCTCACCACTTTTAAGCAATTTTCAGGTTTAAGCCATAATCCCACAAGATCAATTATCTCCTAAAATCTAGGAGATTAGATTTGATTAATATCTTCAATGCAATCTGCTTTTCGGTCAAGTGAACCGTGCTGGAAAAATGCTTAGCAGCATTAGAAAACCTCCTAAGAGCAAGAACACAAACTGCCATACCTTCAAGACGCACCCAGCACAAACTGTTACTCGGACAGATCCAACATATGTCATTTGAACCAGCACCTGCTGCAGCACCCCTGCTGTATCTGTTGCTAGCTGTTCTGCTTGATTGCTTGAGCTGCAGCAGCTCCTTGTTCACAAATGACATATGTTGGTTTTGGCAAAACTGCCACACTTGCATTATCAGGGGAAACACATCAGAGCTCAGGAGGACATGACACAGCGACCCAACGCGGATCTTAGTGCTTCGAATCTGGTTGTATCCAGGGGCTTGGTGAAGATGTCTGCAAGCTGACTTTCTATACCAATATGCTGTAGAGCAATTGTTTTCTTCTCTACTAGTTCCCGAATGAAGTGGTGTCTGATATCAATATGCTTGGTCCTCGAATGTTGTGCTGGGTTCTTGGAAATGCTGATAGTACTCAGATTGTCACAGTACAAGACCAGTTCATTTTGTGGCATCCCATACTCAGTGAGCATCGGCTTCATCTAGAGCAGTTGAGCACAATAACTCCCTGCGGCAATGTACTCTGCCTCAGCTGTGGAAAGGGAAATACTGTTCTGCTTTCTACTGAACCAGGATACAAGATTATTTCCCAAGAAGAAGCACCCTCTCTTACGATCTTCAATACAACCAGCCTAGTCTGCATCACTGTATCCTACCAGGTTTGCATTTGTATCCTTCGAGTACCACATACCATAATTCACTGTTCCTGCTACATACCGAATGACCCTCTATAATAGTTGGAAGTGGCTTTCATTCGGGTTGGCTTGGAAACGAGCACAAACTCCAACTGAGAAAGATATGTCTGGGCGGCTAGCAGTTAGATACAAAAGACTTCCAATCATACTTCGGTAGGTGGACTGATTTACTTCAACCCCAGCTACGTCTTTGCCAACCTTGATGTGAGTTGCTGCAGGAGTGCATTTGTGGCTGGCTTTATCAAGTTGAAACTTCTTCACCAGATTCCTGCTATATTTGGTCTGTGTTATGAATATTCCTTCATCTTTCTGAGCTACTTCTAGACCCAGAAAATAAGACAGCTCTCCCACCATGCTCATTTTGAATTCTTGTTTCATCTACTCCGCAAGCTGCTTAACCAACCGCTGTGATCTGGAGCCAAATATAATGTCATCCACATAAATTTGAGCAATGACGAGATCTGACTTGGTTCTTTTTACAAAGAGAGTTTTGTCAGTTCCTCCTCGTTCATATCCATGTTTCTCCAGGTAGATGGTTAATCGCTCATACCAGGCTCTTGGTGCTTGCATAAGCCCGTACAGGACTTTCTTCAGATTGTAAACATGATGGGGATGATGAGGGTCTTCAAATCCCTTTGGCTGAGCCACATATACTTCTTCCGACAGATCCCCATTCAAGAAGGCACTCTTGACATCCATTTGGTAGAGTTTGAAGCCAAGATGACACCATAAAGCCAGGAGAAGTCTGATGGCTTCCAATCGAGCAACAGGTGCGAATGTTTCTTCAAATCTACTCCCTCAATTTGAGTGTACCCTTATGCAACAAGTCTGGCCTTGTTCCTTGTAACGTTTCCTTTTTCAACTGACTTGTTTTTGAAGATCCACTTGGTCCCTATGATTTTTGTCCCTTCAGTTCTAGGCACAAGGTCCCACACATCATGTCTTTCGAACTCTACCAACTCTTCCTGCATAGCCAGCAGCCAATATTCATCACCGATTGCTTCTTTGATGTTTCTTGGCTCTGTAAGAGATATAAAGCAAGAACTGCAGATCGAGTCACAGGAGCGGAAGAGAGATGAGCTTCTGGTTCTTCTCCCTTCAGTAGGATTTCCAATTACATTGTCCAGTGGATGATTTCTCTGTATCTTCTTTGGAGGTTGTCTCGATGATGGGTGGGGTTCTTTGTCATCTTGCCCAATGACTAAGTTGTCTGTTTGTTGATCCGGACTTTCTACTTCCGTATCTGCTGTAGCATTTTCTTGTACCACTTCTTTGTTTACTTATGTCACGATTACTTCTGCCTCCTTCTGAGTCAAAGTCTTCATCTTTAGGACTTGTGGAGATTTCTCCTTTCATGTCATTGATGACAATGTTGATGGATTCCATCACTGTACCAGTTCTTTCATTGTAAACACGATAGGCACGGCTGTTGATTGAATAACCCAAGAATATTCCACGGTCACTCTTGGGATCGAGCTTTCTTCGGTATTCACGATCTCTCAAGATGTAGCTGTCGCTTCCAAATATGTGAAAGTATTTCACCGTAGGCTTCTTCTGATTCCAGAGCTCAAAGCATGTTTGATTTGTCCCCTTTCGAATGGTGACTCGGTTGATGATGTAGCACGCAGTAATCATTGCTTCAGCCCAAAAACGCAGAGGAATTTTCTTGGCATGAACCCTGACTCGGGCCATTTCTTGGATGGTTCGATTCTTGCGCTCCACAACACCATTTTGCTGAGGAGTGATCGACGAGGAGTATTGATGGGTAATCCCCCTGTCATTGCAGAATTTGTCAACATATTCATTCTCGAATTCTCTTCCATGATCACTCCTTATAGATGAGGTTCTGAGATTCTTCTGTTGCTAAAGACGAGAGATCAGAGTTGCTATAGCTCCCCATGTGTATTATTTTTCCCTGATAAAATCAATCCAGGTAAATCTTGTATAATCATCCACACAAACAAAAGCATACCTCTTCCTTCCAAGACTGTCTACCGCCATTGGTCCCATTAGGTCCATGTGTAGCAGCTGCAGAGGTCTGACAGTGTTGATGATGGTTGTTTTGGGGTGAGAGGCTTTTTTCTGCTTTCCTATTTGGCACTCTCCACAAAATAGATCTGACTTCACCTTTGATTTCTGGAATGCCCCTGACCAACCCTTCTACTGCAATCTTCTTCAGGGTTCTTAGGTTGAAGTGACCTATCCTCCTATGCCATAGATTCATTTCTTCTATGCTGGTCATCATGCATGCTGATAAGGATTGAGCTTCACCAACTTTGAGAAGATAGCAGTTGTTCTTTGATCTGGATCCATGCAGTATGCACTCCCCCAGATTTTTGTAGACTTGATAAGAATTTTGAGTGAATTTTACCTGATGAGTCCCGTCACAGAGCTGGCTGATGCTTATGAGATTTGCCTTTAATCCTTCCACTAGCATGACATCTTCCAGAGGAGGTAGTCCTGAGACAGCCAGGGTCCCCTTTCCCAGAATTCTACCTTTTAGCCCATTTCCGAACTTAACATGTTGCTCTGAGCAAGGCTTAACATTCGTGAGGTAGGATCTTTCTCCAGTCATGTGCCCTGAACATCCATTGTCAAAGTACTAGCTTTCTTTATGAGTTGCTCTAGCTGTGCTAACCAGAGCAATGTGTATCATCTTGGATCTTCTCTGCTGATGAGAGATCTTGGGGCGATTTTGACGAGTCAATGTAAAAGGACAGTTTCTCTTAATGTGTCCACTCTCACCACATTTGTAACACCTTTGATATCTTCAAAAGGTCTTTCTTCCAGTAGTGTGGAGATGATGCATAGGTTGTTGTAGCAGATCCTTGTTCACATTTCTGTACCTGTTTCTTACCACATTTCGAGTGCATCTGGACCTGGCCATGTGACATTCATCTCCACTGAGATCAGTATCTTCTTCACTCCAGTTTGCTGACATAGAGTTGTTGTTTTTCTTATCTGAGTTTGACAGTGGTTTGCTGGTACAGTCAGCCTTTCGATGACCATATCCCTCATAATTCCAGCACTGGATGCCTTTCCTTTTTCTTTCTTTTCTTCTTCCTCTTGGGCTGGTTCTTTGGCTCTTCTCTAATTTCCTCCACCTCTTCTGGATTGCCTTTGAGTGGTCGAGGTCTGACTGGACCTTGTTTCCATGTTTTTCAAGAACTCCCCCAAATTTTTTACTAAGTTGATCATCAGCTGAGGGCTTCTTCTCTTCTGTTTCAGCTTTCAATCCAACATTTTTGCTTTTGGGAGTAACATCTTCTTTGACTAGCTTCATTTCAAACTGTTTAAGAGATTCAATTAATTCTTCCAGCCTCATATTCCAAACATTCTGAGCTTCTTCAATGGCTGTCACCTTCATGTCAAATCTGGATAGCAATGATCTGAGGACCATCCTAATTAGCTTTTCTTCAGGGAAAGGTTCTCCAAGAGCATGGGCTTCATTTGACAGGTCACACAGCTTGGCATTAAATTCTACGATGGTTTCCTCCTCCTGCATTTTCAGACCCTCAAACTGTGAAGTAATCATCTGCATTCTGGATATCTTCACTTTGTCAGTCCCTTCATGAGCAACTTCCAAGATCTCCCAAGCTTGTTTTGTAATGTCACAATTGGAGATTAATTTGAAGTTGTTGGCATCCACAGCAGTAAAGATTGCATTCAGGGCTTTTGAATTGCCATTTGCTGCAGCATCCTCTTCTGCAGTCCACTGCTCTTTAGGTTTCTTCCTAGTGACTCCTTTATCATCAGTGGTTTTGGGAGGTGATAAGCGGATAAAAGACCTTACATTTGTCCGTATTTTCACTTTACTTCTTGTTTGTTCCGTTATTTTATAAAGTCATTTCATGTTTTCTTTGTCCATTTCAGGGTGAAAATGCGTACCACATGATATGAAGTGGTTCGAAGAAAACCTGGTTGAATTCCGATCGATCTAAAGCAAAAGCGAGCAAAATTGAGCAAAAGGCGAAAGTGAGTCGGCCACCCTTGGCAGAATGACCCGTTCCTCTTCAAATGCTTTCCGAGCACATGATGCCTTACCCTTGGCAGAATGACCTGTTCCTCTTCAAAGTTAACTCAAAGGGCTACAACTTTGAGTTTACCTCAAGACGTAATTCTAATGTTTAGAAAGTCAAAAAGGTAAGATTCTAGCACTGGTAAAGCGATTCGCCCGGATCAGTTTGGCTCTACAAGGGTTTGACCGAATCAATTGAAGGTTTGACCGAATTAAAAGTGATTCGGCCAGCCATGAAACAACACTGAGGTATTGATTCGGCCGAATCAACTCAAGGCCAGGAGAGTTCGCCTGAAGATCAAATCTGGGCAGATTGACCTGTTCATCATCGAAGGCTTGCCGAGCTCGCGATGCTTACCCGTTTGAGGCATTCCATAGCTTTTTGGAAAGCTAATTCAAAGATCTACAACTTTGTAGTGCATGTAAAGACGTGATTCGAAGGTTTAAAAGGTCAAACAAGCATGTTTCTAATGCTACAGAAGTGATTCAGCCAAGGAGAAGGATTTCATCTCATGGACCAAGGTTTGACCGAATCAAAAAGTGATTCGGCCAGCCCGAAACAGCATTGAGATAGTGATTCGCCCGAATAAACTGCAGAGTGACCTGTTCACATTCGAAGGCTTGTCGAGCGCATGATTCTTATCCGATTGGGTCGTTCTATAGCTTGTTGGAAAGATAATTCAAAGGGGGTACAACTTTGTGGTTTACACCAACACGTAATTCGAATGTTTAAAGGGTAAAAAAGGCAAGAATCTAGCACTGCAAAGTTTATTCGGGCAATGCAGGTGATTTGGTAATTTCCAGAAACAGTATAAATAGAAGAAGAGGAGAAAAATCAAGGGGTGCCTTGGGGTGCCTAGGGTTCCTCTCATGGGACGAAACCCTAATTTGAGAACTTGGAGAATTCGAAGAAGACATCATCAATTGAAGATTCTACATCAACCCTTTACTCATTCTCTACTTCCCTACTACTTTACTTTCTTTACTTTTCCTTGTTGAACTATTTCATTATGAGTTGTTTCAAGCTCACCATGAGTGACACATGAATGAGTAGTTTTTTAGTAGTTGGGGTTCTTATAGATCCCTTAGGTTTGATTGTAATGCAAGAATTGTCTTTTTATCTATATGAATGAAATTTGGTTGAAAATTCTCTTGCTTGTTCTTCATATCAATTTTGTGCACACCAAGTGTTTGACGAAATACCTAGGTGAGTATGAATTGATAAAACACCTAGGGATGGAATGAGAGAGAGTTTGAGAACCGTATTATTTAGGTATTATTCCCATTCTAGAGAAGGAGCGAGAGTTGAATTTAGACTGTGTGATACCTTAGTCTAGAGCCATCACTCGAATTTACTCATGATTTAGACAAGTTTTGTATTGCTAATCGCATGACCTAGGGGTGAAGTAGGATTCCGACTACGCTTTCTCTCTTACTTTACTTCTTCATAAATTTGAAATTGTCTTTAGTATTCACTAGAGATACCTCACCTAGAGGAAAAACCCCCCTTTTATTTAGTAGACTTGCAATAGGCATTACTAGCTAGCTTTACACTAATCTAGGCTTTCTTTTGGGTTCGACTCGAGGTCACTCGGATATAAATATTGTTTGAACACCGTGATTGGACTAGTATTTTTACTACCTCAATTTCGACAACGTTCAGGAGGAGCCCACTCTGTCACCACAGCTTTCCACACTTTCTCATCAATAGCCTTGAGAAACGCCTTCATCCTAGCCTTCCAGTAGCCATAGTTGCTTTCTTCTAGCAGTGGAGGGCGACTTGTGCTTTGTCCTTCCTTCATTGTCTTGCTCAGCAAGGTGCACAGGATCGTGACTCTATATGTTGAGCTCTGGCTCTGATACCAATTGTAATTCGCAGCACCTCTGAGTTGCAGATAGTGAACAAGCAATTGCCACAGCACACTCTTGAACACCCAAATCTGATCCAGCAAGATAGAACAAGTAACAATGGTTTGTTCACCCAGTTCGGCCAATCTGCCTACGTCTGGGAAGGGCTGAATTCCAACCCTTAATCCACTAGATTCTCAAGTCCATAGTACAACATGGTTCAACGCACGACACCTATGCTACCTGACCTAAACTAATCACACAATCAGAACAAGCCCTGACTTTTCCTTGGCTGCTTTAGTTTTATTTATTATTTCTATGATGTTTGTTTCTAGCATGTCTAGCTAAACACCTTGTATCGGTTGGGCATGATTCTATGAAGTATTTCCTTTGAGACTTGTGTTTAATGCTTAGTTCGTCTACTTATATTAATTCTATGCACATGGGTGATAATTAGTTGTGCGAATAAGAGAAGCCTTGAACCGCAATCTTATTTTAACTGCTAGTTATTGTATGTTAAACTGGTTGATAACTTGATGGTGACAACTAGGAGTAACACACTATGATAATCAGCTACTACTGTGATAGGATTCGTAGTTGCTTAGACTAGTTTCGAGAATTAATAGCTCATGAACTTTGATCGGAACATGCACGCACGTTAGGAAGCCTTGATCGGACACTAACTTAAGTAGAACTGCACTATAGATGTTTAGCGTAGATGATAAGGGATACATTCATAGAGGATTGTCTTTACCGATACTTTTCATAGTCATAGTACTTAATATCTACTGCCCGCGCACGTATCGTGCAATTCTGCTTTCACTACTGTTCATTCGCGCACCTGCGCAACCCAATCACTCACAACCCCCAATTTCGTAAGTTGTAGGTTGCTAGCTAAGACGAGTCTGCACGCTTCTTGTGGGATCGACCCTGACTTAGCCGCTGTAGTAAGTGGAGAAGGAAGGATTAATTTGACGCGTACAACGACGCGCGATCAATGATCGAAGATCCTCGCACTTGATCTCATCCTCTCGGTATTCTGTGAATGCTCTCGTGTTTTCTCTCTTCTCTTCCATTCCTTCAACGCTCTGAGCAGCCTCCATTAAATAGGATTACCAAGTTTCACCATTCACACTTTTAGCAATTTCCTCCAAACAATAATATCTCCTAATTTGTAGGAGATTAGATTTGATTTGCAAATCTAATCCTCTACAAACAAATCTTTTCGGCTAACTGAGAATCTCTAATGGAATATTTTCTCTGAGAATTTAGGAACTCCCTTGATGCTAATGGATGCACTGCCAAGCTCCTTCCGAGAAGATCCGAGCTGTTGTTGACGAACAGATGCTACAGCTTCTTGAACCAGCTCCTGCTATAGTAGCAGCTTGTTCAGCCGCTTGTTCACTTGAGCTAATTTTGTCAAAGATTGCCATACTGCATCATCACAATTCATACTCATTCATGCGTTTCGTCAAACATCTTGTGTGCATAGAATTAATATGAAGAACAAGCATAATAATTTTCAACCAAACTTAACTCATATAGAAAATAGAACATGTCTTGCATTACAATCTAACCTAAGGGATCTATAAGGACCCCAACTACAATGGGACTACTCACTCATGGTGAGTTTGAAATAAAACATAGTTTTTAATTGAAATTGTTCACCATTTGAATGCAAAGAAGTAGTTGTTGAGTAGAGAGTTGATGTCGAATCCTCAATTGCGTGTGTCTCCTCCCAAAGCTTGAAAATTCTCCCCGAGTCTGGTTGATTCGTGCAGCTGGCCGGTGATTCAGCCAAGCTGTTGGGCGAATCAAAATTGATCTGGGAGAATCACTTTTGCAGCTTGCCCAATCTTGCTGTTTTTGATTTCGATCGACCGGAATTCATCCAGACTTTCTTCAGGCCACTTCATTTCGTGTAATACACATCTCAAACCTGAAATGGATAAAGAGAGCATCAAATGTCTTTATAAAATAGCGGAACAAACAAGAGTAAGGGGAAAATGTAGAGCGTAAGATGCTAGATCATATATAACAGTATCAAAGCACGTAGCAAACATTACGCACATAAAATAATCCCATACTCATGTAACATAACATAAAAATAACTAAAAAAAGAAATTTAATCTACTCCTAACTCACTGTCGTGGGAATCATGGATGCATTTAGCGTATGCATCAAGTCTTTAAACCCCGAGGTACCCTAGTGGACGGGTTATAGTCTCGTGAGAGTTTTCAGAATAGAAATACTCACAAATCCTACTCGCAATGATCCATAAGAGTTCAAAATCCAAATATAGTTTGCTAAGCAAGTAGTTCTTTATCAGCCCACATAATGATTTGCTAAGCAAGTGCAAATCATTCACTTCACGCAAACTCTAAGGATCATTCACTTCAATGCGACAATGAATATTCATAGAATCGATATCAAAACTAGCATTCGTCACACTCAATCTACCGCTCAATTTCCTATGCAAGTAGTATGAAGAAAAGCGTCGCTTAAACAAAAAAAATTTTGTCAAGTCAATTACATATGCTTGCTAAGGGCAAGTCCATAAGCTCAAGACAACAAACTCATTCTCAAGTTTTAGACTACACGACATAATCCGTAAGAGAATAGGAGTTTCGACATTGAAAATTTTAAAATTCACTCGTACAAATCTTGATGCTTAAGTAATAAATTCCGAGTGTCATACCTTAGACGCTTCCTAAAAGCAAAATGCAAATGCCTTACTCACACACATGCAAAAGAAATTGCGGAATAGGCACAAAGTCAAGAATTAAGTGTGTTTAATTCTTTTTTTTTTTTTTTGCGTTTATACAAATGCTTTCAAGGGGGAACTTACTTTCCTAACCCTCTGCATTTGTAAAACTTTTCCTTGACCCAAAAAAAACCAAATAATATTTTTGTGTTTGTACAAAAGCTTTCAAGGGGGAACTTACCTTCCTAACCCTCAGCATTTTTAAAATCTTAAAAATATAATTTTTTTCTTTCTTGCGCCTCTCTTTTTTTTTTTTTACTTTTCGTAAACACTTTATTTGACCCCACACTTAATACTTGACAATGTGCCTAAGTGATATACGATGGAGCATGAGCTAAACACAAGAGTAAGTACAAGGTTTTTATATGAAAATTATTTTTATTTTATTTTTGTGCTCGCTAAACTTAGCTTCATTTTTCATGCATGGAAACAGCTTAAGAATAAATCGAATTAAGCTAGTAAAAACACCGAATCATGTGAATAAAATCATCACAAAGATTGTAAATCGACTTAAAGATACAATTCATGAATTCAAAGCACAGCTCATCAAAAAAAAATTTTATGATACTACTTAACTGCTCAGCAAACATTACTTCGTGTGGTCAATATTTAAAGTTAGGATGAAAGCAATCATGTGAGTGTAATGCGAACAAATTAAATATGTCGCATAGAATAAAAGCGAAAGCGCAAAAAACCCCACACTTAAAAGTTTGCTTAGTCCCTAAGCAATATAAAGTGAAAGAATATTAAAGAGAGAGTGTTAAAGGAACTTCTCTCACGTGGAGGTAGCCAAATGTGCGTCCCCTCACATCTGTGAATGATGCTCGACTCTGTTGCACTACATCTCAAACCCAAGAAAAAGGTTAGCGCAACACCTAAATTCATAAATGAAAACAGCTAGCTATTAAAGATAAATCAATGCGAAACATGTAGCTAGACAAAAGGTTGGAAAACAAATGTGCGACAATTAATACGGTGAGTCTACGTAGATACGCTCGTGTAAATCAAAAGTCATGAACTGGTGTATGAAAGTGCGTGAAAAAGTTTCGAACAAATGTGAGTAAAGCTACAAAAATTTCTAAAGTTATCTGAGAACAGTGCTGCTCAAAACTGCCCAAATCACAATTAATTCGGGAAAGGCAAAAAAAATTGATTCGGCCACACCCTGCTCGATTCAAATCAGTTCGGATAACATGAGCTTACCCGAATCAAAAGTGATTCGGGCAAGGCAAATAAAGTGATTCTGCCAGGGTGGTCGAATCAAACTTGCTCGGATAGCATTAGGGTCCCCGAATCAACCGTGATTCGGGCAAGGCAAAAAGGTGATCCGTCCGAATCAAATCAAAAGTGATGATCATAGCTTTATCCGAATCATTGGCCAAAAGGATAAATCTGCCAAATAAAAGCAACATAAGTTCGAAACACACCTGTCATGCAAATAAAATCACAGCAAAGAGCCTTAAAATATAAATGGACAAGTCAAGCAAAATACATAGTAATAATACCGACACAAGTCATGACAAACATAAAAGACAATCCTAAACATCATTCCTATTCTTCTTGCGGGTCTCAGGGTCCGGGTCATCCGAATCCTCAGAATCCTCGCTGCCATCTTCGCTGTCATTCTTGCTGCCATCTTCGCTGTCATTCTTGCTGCCATCTTCGCTGCCATTCCCGGTGTTCTCTATGTTATTACCCCTCAACCATTGCTGAAATAGAGTCATCGCTGGCATTGGCAGGCGGCATAGTCTGTGGAGGCGGCGGCTGAGCAAAAGGCGTTGGCGGAGGTGGAATGTCTATAATACCCAAGTGTGCTGCCATATGCGCCATGACACTTCCTTGCCACGCGACAAAATCATAGACAAGGGTGGATAATACCTCGTGGGAGCAGATGAGTATCGTGTGAGAGTCTGAAAGCGAATCCAAACGGGCGCTCATCAACCTCATGTCCTCACGCACACCTGGCTCAGGCTCAACGGGGGGAGGGGCAGTGGAAGGTAGTCTAAAATTTGGAATGTGCTCGGAGGTAGGGACAGATGCAGGAGCGGATTCTGGTGCCGGGGGCTGCTCGCCAGCTGATCTAGGCGGTGTGGCTAGCCGAGGAGCCCCATGCGGTAATCGTTGTTTCGCAATCCGCTGCTCCAATTTCTTTGGCACATCCTTACGGACAATCCATTCACGAGTCTTGGGGTCTATCATGTGCATCTTTCGAAGACCCTCCAGGTCGAGTATCTTCTTGGGCAGAGGTGTGCCTTGGTCTAAAATAAAGCCCAAGTGCTTCGCAAGAAGCATAATAAATGATCCCCCACCTAAGGCACGCCCCTTGTGTTGTGAATTCTGATAGGACTCAAACTGGAGCGTCAAAGCATGGACGATGCAAAACCTGCTCTTCGAAATGAATTTGAAGCATGAGGTCTGTATCAGCAGTGTTCACATACCGGCCACCATCCTTGTGGATGTGAATGGAAGTCGCAATGAAACGGTGAATCAGCCGCTAGACCGGAGACTGAATCATCGACCCTGGCTTAGGAGGTGTGAAGAAGATGTCATGTCCGGTAAATTTCTTCCAGAACTCGTGCCGGTAGCAACCTCTATATAACGGGTACTCCCCATTCGCAGTGCACCCAAATGTCGTCGCGACATCATGGGTGCTTAACCTAAAAGCCTATCCGCCCAAGAGGAAATTCCAAAAGTGAACGTTGCGTTCCCTCTTACCCTTATAGAACGAATCAGCTCCGCCATCCTCCCAAGTCGCAGAAAATGAGGCCATAAATTCTCTAACCAGCAGGGATAACTACCCGGATCATCCATCAAAAGATAGTGTAATTGACTAATACGGAGATAACGACTAATTTCATCAAAGACATTGAGCTCACGTAGTGTGGTGCGATCCGGGTAAGTCGGTGTGAGGATTGCATACTCACTGTGCTGTGCAACAGAGACTTCATTGAAAGGAAAGGGTGTCTTTGCCCTTTATTCTCTCGCATGCGGGATTATGGCCAAGCTGGTAGGCGCGCGAGATGATTCCCCCACAAGTCTGGCTTCCCCTGAGGAAGATGATGATGATGATGATGATGATGCGCTGACCGGAGATGGCGAAGGCGAGGAGTGAATGACAATGCCAGCAGTGGCAGCTCGCCTAGGCCTCTGTTTGGGATGGGATTTAGGTTTAGGTTTGGCTATTCCCTTCTTCTTCTCAGCCGCGGAAAGCTTTCGGGTAGGTGGTGGTCTCGGTTTCCCGGTTGTGGTCAAGTTGGTCTTTGCCATTGATTCGGGTGAAGGGAGGTGACTCGAGGACTTTTTGGTGATTCGGATGAAGCGGAACGGAGGAAGTTGGGTCGGACGGAGGTTGGGTTCTAGGGTTAGCTCGGAAGGGTGAACGCTGCCGACGGGCGGCGAGGTCGGATGGCTAGGTCAGACGGCTAGGTAGGGTTTTAGGGTTCGATCGGGAGGGTTCGGTGTCGGGGGAGAGGAGAGAGAGAAAAGAAATTTTAAACGAGTCAGCTTTAAATTCACGAGTGAAATTGATTTGGGGAAGTGAGTGTAGGGCTTTTTCCAGAATCAAAAATGATTCACCCGGATCAAACACTCAGTGTGTAATGAACAGTATCAATCTGCCAGAATCAAAAAAGACTCGGAGAGCTAGAAACTGATTCAGGAGAATCAACTATCAACTGCTGTGTGTTACAGCCTGCCCTCTCCACTAAATTCTCCCAAAATTTACCAGACTCCGCAAATCGAACTACCCCACACTTAAAACTCCGACATATAGATAATCAAACCAACGGGATAATTCGAGTGCACACAAACACAAAATCTCTAGAACCACTAATCAAATATTTGCCCGGCGCAACACAAAGTCTAAGATAATTCTATACTACCAACAAGTAGAAGCAAAAGCACAAATACTCACCAACCAAGTTAAACGTCTTGGCTAAGACGTAGCTGATTCCTTTCTTCATTAGAAACACACTTGAGAAGTCCTTTGCGAGGATCCCTTCTCAAGTGGCATGCAATAGTGTGGGGACTAGGTAGAATCGTCAAGCTCCAAGCTTTTCTCGTCTCCATGGTACACCTTGATTTGATGGCCATTTACTTTGAAAGTTTCACCGTCTTTATTCACATGGAAGTGGCCATCTTCGTACACTTTTTTGACTTTGGAAGGCCCCGACCACCTTGATTTCAGCTTTCCGGGGAATAGTTTAACTCTAGAGTTGAAAAGCAAAACGCTATCTCCCTTCGAGAAAGTCCTTCTCTGAATTTTTTTGTCATGCCACAATTTGATTTTCTCCTTATAAGTTCTGGCACTTTCTTACGAGTCAAGTCTGATTTCATCTAGCTCATGAAGCTGGAGTAGTCTCTTCTCCCCTGCTGATTTCAAGTCGAAATTCAGCTTCTTTATGGCACGGGGAGAAGGCAAGGTTTCCCGTACACAAGTCTGTAAGGGGACATACCAATTGGTGTCTTAAACGCCGTCCGGTAAGCCCATAATGCTTCGTCGTGCTTTGATGACCAATCCTTGCGAGAACTATTAATCGTTTTCTCCAATATTGCCTTGATCTCTCGATTAGAGATCTCAACTTGCCCGCTGGTCTGAGGGTGATACGGCGTCGCTATCTTGTGGTGGACACCATATTTTCGGAGCAATGCCTCGAACTGCTTTTCATTAAAGTGCAATCCATTATCGTTGATCACTATTCTTGGCGCACCGAACCTTGGAAATATTATTTTGGTGAAAAGTCTCTTTACCACATTAACATCGCAAGATGGAGCAGCGACGGCATCCACCCATTTGGAGACATAATCGACGGCGATTTTAGGATATATTGATTCCCATTTGATGATGGGAATGGCCCCATGAAGTCTATGCCCCAAACATCAAATATTTCAACCTCAAGGATTCCCCTCTGCAGCATCTCGTCATGCTTTAATATATTTCCCGTACGTTGACATGCGTCACAAGACTTAACAATTTCATACGCGTCCTTAGATAACATCGGCCAATAAAAACCGCATTGTAGAACCTTCGCAGCTATTTTGGAGCTAGAGCCGTGTCCACCATTGGGGTAAGAGTGGCAGCGATACATGACCGATATAAACCGTCAGCGCATAGCCTATAAAGAAATGGCTCATCCTAATAATAGCGGTTCACGTCATGGAGGAATTTCTTCCTTTGATTGTGATTAACCCCTAACATTAAAATACCACAAGCAATAAAATTCACAAAATCAGTATACCAAGGAGCTTGCGTCGTCTCGGTGCTCAGTAAATATTCTCCTATGAAAGAGTCTTCAATTGGCACATTCTTGTCCCCACATCCACTGATTTGCTCAAGCCTTGATAGGTGATCCGCGACCACATTTCGACTCCCTTCTTATCCTTAATTTCCTCGTCGAACTCTTGTAAAATGAGAATCCAGGGGATTAGTCTAGGCTTCGCCTCCTTCTTTGCCATAAGATATTTGATCGTTGCATGGTCCGTGTTAAGGTATGCGGCATCATTGACAAACTCCTACAAGGTGCATAAGAGTCTGCTACATCAAACGTGTGAAGACAGCAGCTGATGCAGAGCATTCCAGAATGACCAAGCAGAGTGCACAAGGCGTTGCTAGAGGCACCTGTGTAGCAGAGAGCTGGAGCATCCTAAATAGCAGATTTCTGTGTGAAGTACAAGCTGCTTAGAATTGAAGAGAAGAGCAACGAAAGCTTTCTAAATGCAATTCCCAGAGTCAATAGCATGCTAATTAACTTGGAATAGCCCAAAGGACGTACGAAGGGTTGCTACAAGCATCGCAACAGGTTGGTAGAGTATCGTGAAGATAGAGAGCAAGATGATGCAGCTGCCCATGTGAAGACAATAGCTTGTGCAAATCCAGCCAGAGTGAACAAGCTCAGTGAACAAGCAGTTGCTACAGCAGGAGCTGTAGCAGCAGTATTGGCGCAAAGAACAATCTGCCCAGATATGATTTTGTTGAGATTTTGGAGGAGCTTCTAAATATTTAGAGAGAATATCCCAGTGGAGATTCCCATATCCAGGAAAAGATTTGATTCTGGAAAGATTTGTTTCTCCAAACAAATCTAATCTCCTACAAAATAGGAGATAAGATCTTGTTGAGATCTTTAAGGAATTTCCTAAATTTGATATTGATGGAGCATGGAGTTCCTATTTAAAGGAGGCTGGACAGAGCATCAAAGGCATCCATCTAAGATAGAATCCAAGCACAATGATAGAGCAATACACCGAGAGATAATTCAGAGTGCTAGAGCGGAGAGATTAGATCACCACTAAGGGCAGAGCGTGAGCGCAGAGCTGAGTGGTTAGAGGAGAGGCTGATCGAGACTTGCAGAGTCTGATCAAAGCTTGATCAGAGAAATCAATTCAGAGCCGGACATGCTTGTTGGTTGATCAAGGTTGGCAGCGGCAGAGTTGCCGAGTGGAGGAACTCGGGCAGTCTGCAGGAGGCCACGTCTCTCTAGTGACAGGAGGTCAATGAGTGAGGGGGAGTTGTCCATATTGTGCAGCGCTCGTGGACTAGTTCGATCGGCTCGGCGGAAGGTTTTGGAGCAACGCGGACAGAACCTGTACCAGCTAGTTGCTACAGCGTGTGGTATAGCAAACCTATGGTCACGTTGTACTAATTAGAATAGGCTGAGTCTGTGGGATCAAAGGTAGAGCTATTCTGAATTGGTTCAAGTGAGTAGGTTTGTGTGAGACACAAGTTAGAGGGTGTTCTGATTGTTTGTGATTGACTAGCTAAGGTTAAGTAGCATAGGTTGCGTTGAGTCGAACCTTGTTGTACGAGAGACTTTTGAGACTAGTGGATTGAGGACTTGAGTACAGTCCTTCCCAGACATAGGCAGTTGGCCAAACTTGGTGAACAAATCGTTGTTCATTATTTCATCTTGCTGCACATGATCCGAGTGTACAAGAGTCTGCTATAGCAACTGCTTGTACACAATTTGTAACTCAGAGGCGCTGTGAAATTTCAATTGGTATCAAAGCGGTAACTCGACACACAGAGTGAAGATCCTGAGCGCCTTACTAAGTTCTTCAAGCGAAGATGAAAGAGAGACAAAGCACAAGTCGGCCGCCTTTAGTGGAAGAAGGAAATTATAGTTGTTGGAAGGCGAGAATGAAGGCTTTCTTAAAGGCGATCGATGAGAAGACTTGGAGAGTAGTAGTATCTGGGTGGTCACCCCCACTGACCATCGACGACAAAGGAGTTACACGGGAGAAACCAGAGGACATGGACAGCTGAAGAAGCAGCTGTAGCAATCGGTAACTCCAAAGCCTTGAATGAGATATTTGCCGCTGTTGACTCAAATAATTTCTAGCTGATCTCCGACGGTGAAATTGCCAAGCAAGCATGAGAGATCCTCCAGACGGCTCATGAAAGGAACAAGACTTCTGCTGCAAACTGGAGAGTCGAAAAGAGTGAAGATGACTCAACACCAAAGGATGAAGACAATGAAGATGACTCCGCTGTTGCTCTGATAGCTGCAAAGAATATGAAGAACATCATTTCAACAAAGCCAGAAATTGTTTATGGTGTTGAGGAGTCAGACAGCAGTGGTGATGATAAAATCACTAAGGAGTCCATTGCAAGAAACTTTGCCCTGTTGCACGAAGAGTGGCTGCAAGTCATCAAGATCAACAAAGGATTGACTGCCAAGGTATCGGGTCTGGAAGAAGAACGAGAGGAGCTACTGAAGACGATCACTTCTCTTACGGATCAGGTTGCCCAGCAAGAAGAGAAGGTTGCTGCAGAGAGGGAAGAGCTCAAAGATGCTTAACAGTGGCTCAAGCAATCTTGAAGATATTCTAGCATGCCAAAGATATGGAGGAGGCTACTCAGGTCTTGAAGATATTCTAGCATGCCAAAGATATGGAGGAGGCTACTCAGGTCTTGGATACATTGGAGAAGAAGGTGCTGAAAGAACTGTATTCGTGAAAGTTACGGAGCCAGAATATGCTGAGGATGCCGTGGAGAAATCGATCATGTCCCAGAAACTAGTTCAGAAGAAGGTGCCTAGAAAGATGAACAAGAGGATGCTACAACAACCTCTGTGTCAACAACCTATAGCTGAGAAGAAGGCCAGGAGCGATGGGCGCAGATGCTATTTTTCTGATCAGAAGGGACACATTCAGAGGAGATGCCCGATCCTGATCAAGTATTGGAGACCTCAGAGATCGCCCACAGACAGATGAAGCCAAGGATTAGAAGTGTCACGCAGGTGACCTTCAGCTTATCAAAGCCGATAAAGGATTGTCACTGTCCAGTTGTGCACAGAAACATCAGATACACTGGAGGGACAACGAATTGGAAAATGAGGATTGCAAAATGCACTGGTGCGGATCTGGGGAGACATCGAAACAATGCTGGAAGGAAAGAAAGAGTAGCTGGACACAACAGAACTCAGAGGCGTTGGATACGGAAGCCGGAGCAGGCAGTGATGGAGAAGCAGCCACCAGATAGTCCCCCACAATCATCAGAAGAGACACATGTTGAGACAGCAAGAGTTCCCCTTCTTCGGTGGATGGAGAAGAGGCGTTGGCCTATTCGCTGAGTTTAGCTTGAGGCTACGCCCTTATCATTTGTGACAAAAAGGGGAAGAAGATGTGTTCTGCTATTTGTATTATGTGGCAGGTTTTGCCAGTCGACCCCAGAGGGAGAAGAGGAGCCCTTGTAGAAGATGCGCAGGTTTTGTCAAAAATGCCAAGGGGGAGATTGTAAAGGTAATGGCATCCTTGACAAAACCAGCGCAAGAAGTTGCTACAGCATCCCGCGAAGATTGAGCTGGAGCTTCTTCAAAAGATTGACAAAACAACAACGAGCAAGAAGTTGGTACACCATCCGATGACAGCAGAATCTATCTGAAGACACCACTTGAGAAAGAAGCCAGAAGATAGGCTAGGGATAGCTTGAGACAGGAGACTCCTTGACTTGAGACGAATCCTGAGGAAGCTGATAGAGAAGGAGTCTGAAGACGAGATGATGATTGCTTAAGATAAGAAAGGTCCTTGGATTTTGTCAAAAATGCCAAGGGGGAGATTGTTAAGGTATGTGGCATCATTGACAAACTCCTGCAAGGTGCACAAGAGTCTGCTACATCAAACGTGTGAAGACAGCAGCTGATGCAGAGCGTTTCTGAATGACCAAGCAGAGTGCACAAGGCGTTGCTACAGACACTTGTGTAGCAGAGAGCTGGAGCATCCTAAATAGCAGATTTCCGTGTGAAGTACAAGCTGCCCAGAATTGAAGAGAATAGCAACTGAAGCTTTCGAAATGCAATTCCCAGAGTCAATAGCATGCCGATTAACTTGGAGTAGCCCAAAAGACGTACGGAGGGTTTCTGCCAGCATCGCAACAGGTTGGTAGAGTATCGTGAAGATAGAGAGCAAGATGATGCAGCTGCCCGTGTGAAGACAGTAGCTTGTGCAAATCCAGCCAGAGTGAACAAGCAGTTACTACAGCAGGAGCTGTAGTAGGGAGCTGTAGCAGCAGTATTGGCGCAAAGAACAATCTGCCCAGATATGATTTTGTTGAGATTTTGGAAGAGCTTCTAAATATTTAGAGAGAATATCCCAGTGGAGATTTCCCGTATCCAGGAGAAGATTTAATTGTGGAAAGATTTGTTTCTCCAAACAAATCTAATCTCCTATAAAATAGGAGATAAGATCATGTTGAGATCTTTAAGGAATTTCCTAAAATTGATATTGATGGAGCATGGAGTTCCTATTTAAAGGAGGCTGGACAGAGCATCAAAGACATCCATCTAAGACAGAATCCAAGCACAAAGATAGAGCAATATACCAAGAGATATATTCAGAGTGCTAGAGCGGAGAGATTGGATCACCACTAAGGGCAGAGAGTGAGCGCAGAGCTGAGTGGTTAGAGGAGAGGCTTATCGAGACTTGCAGAGTCTGATCAGAGCTTGATCAGAGAAACCAATTCAGAGCAGGACGTGCTTGTTGGTTGATCAAGGTTGGCAGCGGCAGAGTTGTCGACTAGAGGAACTCGGGCAATCTGAGGAGGCCAGGTCTCGCTAGTGACAAGAGGTCACTGAGTGAGGGGGAGTTGTCCGGAGTGTGCATTGCTCGTGGACGAGTTCGATCGGCTCAGCGGAAGGCTTTGGAGCGACGCGGACAGAACCTGCACCAGCTAGTTGCTACAGCGGGTGCTATAGCAAACCTACGGTCACGTTGTACTAATTAGAATAGGCTGGGTCTGTGGGATCAGAGGTAGAGCTATTCTGAATTGGTCAAGTGAGTAGGTGTGTGTGAGCCACAAGTCAAAGGGTGTTCTGATTGTGTGTGATTGACTAGCTAAGGTTGAGTAGCATAGGTTGCGTTGAGTCGAACCGTGTTGTACGAGAGACCTTCGAGACTAGTGGATTGAGGACTGGAGTACAGTCCTCCCTAGACGTAGGCAGTTGGCCGAACGGGGTGAACAAATCGTTGTTCATTAATTTATCTTGCTGCACAAGATGCGAGTGTACATTAGTCTGCTATAGCAACTGCTTGTACAAAATCTGCAACTCAGAGGAGCTGCGAAATTTCAGTCTGTGTGGACAATTGGACCTGATCAAGTACTATTTGAATTTCTCTAAGGCATAAACGATAGCAAGCATTTCTTTTTCTGTGGTAGAGTAATTTTCTTGTGTAGAGTCAAGAGCTTTACTCACATAATAAATCACGTGCAAACGCTTGTCGACCCTTTGCCCCAATACCGCTTCAATAGCGCTATCGCTAGCGTCGCACATTAGCTCAAATGGAATCTCCCAGTTCAATGGTTGAATTATCGGTGCGGACTCCAAAGCTTTTTTTAGCGTTTGAAACGCTTGATGGCACGGTTCATCGAAATTGAACTTTACCTCATTACATAGCAGATTTGTAAGAGGTTTAGCAATTTTCGAGAAGTCCTTGATGAACCTTCTATAAAATCCAGCGTGCCCGAGGAAAATCCTTAATCCTTTCGCGTCTGTTGGTGGCGGCAGCTTCTCAATAACATCAATTTTGGCTCTATCGACCTCAATTCCTCTTTTTGATACAAGATGTCCTAACACAATGCCTTCTTTGACCATAAAATGGCATTTCTCCCAATTTAATATTAGGTCCATTTCAATACACCTTAGATTCGGTGGAAGAGGTTTCAACCCCTCACCGAATTCCTTACCTTTTGGCGCATCATTTATTTCATTCGCGCCATCATCAAAATCAGCCGGGTCCACGTCGATTTCCATTAGAGAGGTGAACAATGAGATATTTTCATCTCGTGTAAGCAACTCATAGTCAAAGCTCGTTAGTTCACCAAGAGAATCAAAAACATTATACGCATCATATGATTCAACCAAGTGACAATCCAAAGAATTGCTAGGTGTCCTAAGCATGCTTTTCAAATCGAATTTGATTTTTTCACTACCAAAATTTAATTCGATTGTACCTTTCCTGCCGCAATCCATAATTGCCTTAACCGTGTTCAAAAATGGTCTACCTAGGATTATCGGAATTTCCCTTATCTTCATCCATGTCTAACACGTAAAAATCAACCGTAACATAAAATTGTCCAACTTTAATGGGAATGTCTTTTAGGATACCCTTAGGTGCCCGAGAAGAACGATTTTCTAATCTCAAATTAACCGTGGTTGGAGTCAATTCCACCATATCTAGCTTATTTAAAAGTGAATAAGGCATTAAAGATATGCTAGCAACTAAATGACACAATGCACTTGCTATGCTAATTTCTCCAATAGAAATAGGAATAGAAATTGACCCATGATCGCTAAGCTTTCTAGGCATGGCACGCTGAACTATCGCACTACAATTTGCGTCTATAGCTACATGGTCTAAATCATTCATTTCCCTTCTATGAGACATAATATCTTTCAAAAATTTAGCATAGGTAGCCATTTGAGTAAGTACCTCCGTAAATGGCAAAGTCACCTACAGCTTTTTCAGCATCTCCGCAAAGCGCTTGAAATGCGCATCCTCCTCCTTCTTCTTCAGCCTTTGAGGGAAGGGAATTGGCGGCACATAAGGAGCTGGTTCTTGTGGCTTTTCCTTCTCCGGTATATCACTAGCATTCTGCGGCAAAGACCCTTCTTCGACAACTCCATCTGCTGCCTTTCCCACCTTGGCTTTTGGCTGCTGCTCTTCTAGAACTCTCCTGCTTTTGAGTGTAATTACATTAATCGTTTCGGAGGAGTTCACATCGGGTTGCGAGGGCAGCTTCACTTGATATTTTGAAGACGAACCAGCTAATTGCGCAATCTTCGTTTCAAGCATTTTGTTGTGCGCTTGCAACTGATCTAACCTTTGAAGAATGAGCTGGTTATCTTTTTCCTGCTGTGATTGAGTAGCGGCCAACTGGGCGACGATAGAAATCAGGGACGACTTCTCGTTGCTTTGTTTCTCTTCGTGCCTTTGGTGCGTTCTCTGATTTTGATGGCTGAAATTATTTGGTCATTGATAATTTCCGCTTTGAGAGTTGCTTCTCGGCTGATATGCGTTGGAGGGAGTTCCTTGATTCTGATTTCTAGGTACCAACCCTGGCGGTGCTGGTTTGGGCTCTATATTCAACGGCGCTCTTCTCGGAAAATTTGGATCATCATGGAATCTCACATGGGCCGGAGGGTTCCTTGGCTGATAACCGCTAACTTGAGGTGGCGCATATTCTCTCCCTTGATTTCTGATCAAGTAATTAATATCCTCATACTCGTCCGCGTGCTTTGCGATGCACGAGTCATTGTTATGCGCCGGGCTAGAACAAACACATGAGGAATTTAAACTTGCAATTAAAGCAGCCAAAGAATTCACAGTTTTTGCTAGGGAACTGAAGTCCTCTTTTGTCATGGCTTTTGACGAATGCTCTTTCCCTTTCTTCTTAAGGTGGTTCCTTTCTCCACCCCATTGATGTGAGTTCCGCACTATCCTGTCAATAATTTTGAAACCATCGGAGGCTCTCAAATCCATCATTGCCCCTCCCCTCGCTTGGTTCATATGGTTTCTTGCATCTTGATCCATACCATCATAAAAACTTTGAAGCGCTCATATGCCTCGTAAAAATTCTCGTCATCATGTTGTGTGAATTGGCAAATTCTGTCCCGGATTTTGTTAGTCTTTGCCGGCAGGAGGAATTGAATGAGGAAAGCTTGGGCGAGTTCTTCCCAAGTGCGGAAGGTATTCGGCTCGTGGCTCATTAGCATATCCCTGGCTTTTCCGCTTAACGAGAATGGAAATACCTTCATGTATATGGCCTCCGGTTTGATCCCCTGCACTTTGTAAGTGCGACATAATTCTATAAATTGCCCCAGATGCGCATTAGGGTTTGCATACCCTTCAAACTGATTTGTGGCTACCATTTGGACAAGCGCCGACTTTATTTTAAATTCTTTATCTTCACCCTCTTCCAAGTATATGGGTGATCCATTATGTTCAATGGTTGGGGCAATGTATTCCCCAACCGGTCTCTCTTCATCCTCTTGCAGACGAACAGCATTCCCTAGCCTCCTCGAGTTTGGTAGATCCGCAATTCTTGCTGGTGGTTGATCTATATTCTCCATTATTTGTTAATCAACTTGAATTTGAGGAAGAGGGGTATCAAAATTTGGTGTTGACGTGGAAGCTTGTTCTTGTGCCTTTTTCGTTCGCGATCAAATTTGCATTGAAACACCTACCAAGCGATCGAAGAAAGTGTTAATAAGTGTGATCTTAAATTAAAGTAGGCAAGAATAGCACGCAAACATGCATTCACGATCAACAAAGTAAAGGGAAAAAAAATAGACTAACTAAAGGAATACTAAAAAGCAAACTAGTCTAATGACTAATCCCCGCCAACGACGCCATTTTGAACGTTGTCGAAATTGTGGTAGTAAAGTCTATTGATAGTTAACGAAAGTCCACTCTATACTTAACCTAATAGAATGCCAACGTAACCCTCGCGTACAAAAGCTATCTAAAATAATCATACTTGATCTTCTAAACAACCTAAGTTCAATTCTCATTCCATCCCAAGGTGTTTTATCAATTCATAATCATTCATGCGTTTTGTCCAACACTTGGTGTGCATAGAATTAATATGAAGAACAAGCATAAGAATTTTTAACCAAACTTAACTCATATAGAAAAAAGAACATGTCTTGCATTACAATTTAACATAAGGAATCCATAAGGACTCCAACTACAATGGGACTACCCAGTCATGGTGAGTTTGAAACAAAACATAGTTTTTAATTGAAATTGTTCACCAATTGAATGCAAAGAAGTAGCGGTTGAGTAGAGGGTTGATGTCGAATCCTCAATTGCGTGTGTCTCCTCCCAAAGCTTGACAATTCTCCAAGTTATCCAAGAGCAATCATCTAGGGTTTTCAAATTTGGAAGAAGCCCTTCTAAATTTGCATCTCTTTCTATTTATACTGTTTCAGCAATTTCCAATTTTGTCCCGTAGTGCCCGAATCAAAAAGTGATTCGGTCACTCTCCAGATGATTCGGTCAAATCACTATATCAGTGTTGTATCGAAACTGGGCGAATCACTTTTCCTTGGGCGAATCACTTATGATTCGGTCAAGCTCTTGGGTTGATTAGGCCAAAAATCCTTATGGAGCTAAGCTGATTCGGGCACCTCCTGGGCGAATCACTTGATTCAACCGAATCATAATGTCCGTGGGTTTCTGATTGCGCGAATCGGTTTCTTCTGGCCGAATCACTTTTGATTCGGTCAAATTCTTCAATGTTCTCCTTGAGTCAGGTTGATTCATGCAGCTAGAGGGTGATTCGGCCAAGCTATTGGGCGAATCAAAATTGATCCGGGCGAATCACTTTTGCAGCTTGCCTAATCTTGCTGTTTTTGATCTCGCTCGATCGGAATTCATCCAGACTTTCTTCGGGCCACTTAATACACATTTCAAACCTGAAATGGATAAAAAGAGCATCAAATGTCTTTATAAAATAGCGGAACAAACAAGAAGTAAGGCCTTTTGTCTGCTCATCTGGGCGCGCCCCCGAAGCAAACATTAGGCGCACACCCCACCCACACATTATGGACCATAATGCATGAACCTGGAGCGACCGTAATGTTTCCTCGGAGCGCCATACTCACTGACTCATACTAAGAATAAATAAAATCTGGTTGCCTCCCGCAAAGCGCCTTTGTTTAACATCGTTGGCTCGACGGTACCTCACTTCCTTAAGCATTTACCGGCTCAGCCAACTCGAGCTCCTCATCGGGTGGTATGATCTCTCCGTGGTAGTGTTTCACCCTTTGGGCATTCACCATGAACTTTTCCCCCGTGCTTGTTGTCTCCAGCTCAAGTGCACCATGGTTGAGCACTCATATCACTGTGTACGGACCTGTCCAACCCGAACGCAACTTCCCAGGATTAGTTTTAATCGTGAGGAATAAAGTAATACCTTTTTTCCCTCTTCAAATGAACGCCGCAAAATGAATTTGTCATGATACATCTTCGTCCGCACCTTGTAGTCTGTTTGGCTCTCGTAAGCCTCTAGGCGCATCTCCTCAAGTTCGTTAAGTTGAAGTATCCTCTCCTTTTCTACAGAAGTTAGTTCAAAATTACATTGTTTAATGACCCAAAATGCTTTATGTTCTACCTCGACCGGCAGGTGGCATGCCTTGCCATAGACAAGTCTGAATCGAGAGGTCCCGATAGGCATTTTGTAGGCCGTGCGATACGCCCACAATGCCTCATCTAGTCGTGTGGACCATTCTTTCGTAGATGGCTTAACCATCGTCCCCAAAATCAACTTGATCTCTCGGTTCGAAATCTCTTCCTGCCCATTACTCTATGGATGGTACATGGTAGAAACTCGGTAATGTACTCCAAAGTGTTTGAAAATGGCAGCCACAGACTTCTTACAGAAGTGAGACCCTTGATCGCTTATCACAGCCTTCGGAACCCCGTACCTTCAAAAGATGTTAGTACGCAAGAAATCCATAATTGTTTTGCCATCATTCTTTCGCGTGGCTTGCGCTTCTACCCATTTAGATGCATAATCAACATCAAGCAAGATGTATTGGTATCCATTAGATGAAGGGAAAGGTCCCATAAAGTCTATGCCCCAAATATCAAACATTTCATCAACAATTATCGGCATTTGTGGCACCTCATTCCTAGCAGATATATTTCCTACACGCTGGCATCTATCGCAATGTTTACAATGATTATATGCATCCTTAAACACATGAGGCCAATAGAACCAACTATCCAGAATTTTTCTAGCAGTCCTACGAGGTCCAAAATGGCCTGCACAGGCATGCTCATGGCAGAAACTAAGCACAGAATGTATATCATCATCCGGGACACATCTCCTAAGTATCTGATCAGCTCCAATCATCCACAAAAAGGATCATCCCATATATAAAATCGAGAATCATGCTTGAGTTTCAATCTTTCATGCCTAGAGAAGGAAGGGGGAAGCTTACCTCCTCCAGGTAATTCTTTATATGAGCATACCCATGCTACATTGTCCTGCATGGCGTAGAGATGCTCATCGGGGAATGTCTCTGTGATGGCTATCGGCTCCTCCTTCGTGACAATTCTACTCAAGTGGTCAGCCAACGTGTTCTCCATCCCCTTCTTGTCTTTTATTTCCACATCGAACTCCTGGAATAGTAAGATCCATCTTATCAGGCGAGGTTTGGACTCCTTCTTCGACATTAAGTACCTAATTTCTGCATGATCCAAAAATACAATGACTTTAGCACCAAGCAAATAGGGACGAAACTTCTCTAATGCAAATACTACGGCTAGGAGCTACTTCTCCGTAGTGGAGTAATTCTTTTGAGCCACGTCTAAGGTCCTTGACACTATTGAATCACCACTGGCTTTTACTTCTTTCTTTGTCCAAGGACAGCCCCTACGACATAGTCGCTCGCATCACACATGATTTCAAAGGGCTGCGTCCAATCAGGTGCTTGGATGATGGGTGCACTAGTCAGCGCGTGTGTAAGCTCATCGAACGCCTCCTTGCACTTATCTGAAAACTGAAAAGGAACATCTTTTTGCAAGAGGTTAGTCAAGGGCAGCGCCTTCTTTGAAAAATCCTTAATAAAACGACGATAGAAGCCAGCATGCCCAAGAAAAGACTTGATATCACGCACATTTAAAGGGTAAGGCAGACTAAGAATCAAGTAATTTTTTTCTTTATCTACCTTAATCCCTTCTTGCGACACTATTTGTCCAAGCACCACACCATGCGTGACCATGAAATCACACTTTTCATAATTCAATACAAGATTCATTGACACACACCTCACTAGCACCTTGTTAAAATTTTCTAAACATGTGTCACCATGCTCCGTAAAATCATCCATGCGTACCTCAATGAAACTACCTAACATGTTAGAAAAAAATACTAGTCACCCACCTTTGAAAGGTTCCCGAAGCATTGCATAATCCAAATGACATATGCCTAAATGCAAATGTACCAAAAGGACATGTAAAGGTAGTTTTCTCTTGATCTTTAGGAGCTATGGGATCTGATTATATCCCGAGAAACCATCAAGGAAGAAGAAAAATGGCTTACCTGCCAGCCCATCCAACATCTGATCAATGAAAGGAAGGGGGAAGTGATCCTTACGAGTGACAGCGTTCAACTTCCTATAGTCGATACACATCCTCCGTCCATTCTGAATTCGCTTTGTGACCATCTCACCGGCTTCATTCTCCTCCACTGTTATGCCGGTCTTTTTTGGAACCTCATGTACTAGACTCACCCATTGGCTATCTGAAATAGGATAAATGACGTTAGCATCTAATAATTTCTGAATTTCTTTTCTCGCCACTTCCATCATTATTGGGTTGAGCCGACGTTGTGGTTCTGTCGATGGTTTAGCCCCCTCCAGCAAGATTCTATGCATGCAACTGTTGGGCTAATCCCTCGAATGTCGCTGAGTGTCCATCGGATTGCTAGCTGGTTGTCTTTCAAGACCTTGACGAGCTTGTGCTCTTGCTCCAGCTTCAGCCCCTTCCTGATAATCATGGTAACGTGTCACCCTTTCCTAAGAAGGCGTACTTCAAGTGATCCGGTAATGGTTTAAGCTCAATGATCGGGGCCTGCACAAAAGAAGACAACAACGTATTAGTCTTAAACAAACTGACTTCATTGATTTCATACCTGGGCGTCAGTGGGCGTGACACTTCCAATTGCCCAAGAGCTGTCTGCACTAACTCCCTAAGCTCGTAGGATTCATCCGATTCGAAGATAGATTTTTTCAGCGCAATCTCGAGTCCATCATCTCCATAGGACGGGTTCACTTCGCTCATAACGTCATCGACGATATCAATAGCATTTACTGTGTTGTGCTCCGGTGGGTGCTTCATTTCTTTGAAGATGTCAAACTACACTACCTCGTCCTCGACTCGCATGGTCAGCATGCCCGTATCGCAATCAATCTTCATCCTCGAGGTCTTCAAAAAGGAGTGACCTAGCAGTATTGGTAGATTATCGGCCAGGTCTCCACCATCCATTTTCAAGACATAAAAGTCCGCTGGAAACACGAGCTCTCCTACCTGCATTAGTACATCTTTGATGATACCCTCAGGTTGCTTACATGATCTATCTGCCAACTGAATAGTTAGTCCAGGCGGTTTCAAAGGTCCAATACGCAAGCACGAGTAAATAGAGTGCGGTAATACATTGATAGAAGCTCCTAAGTCCAACATACAATTATTAATGCGAATGCTACCAATTGTGCAAGGAATAGAAAACACACCTGGGTCTCTGCATTTTCTATTCAATGATCTTTGAATAACAGCGGCTACATGAGCATTAAGGGTTACCTTCTCCAGTTGTGATGATCGTCGACGGTTGGTGCACAATTCCTTGGGAAATTTGGCATAGTGTGGAATTTGCTTGATTGCTTCCGACAGTGGGACATTGATTTCCACTTTGCTGAACAAGTCCCACACTTCTTGGTCCATCTCTTGCTTCTTAGGGGTCTTGACTGCATAGGAAAGGGTAAAGGGGGGTCAGGACGGCTAATATCAAAATTTGAAGCAGGCTTACCAGCATGGGATGAAGACATAGTGGGCGCGCTGGGTGAAGACATTAAGCTCTGGCGAGCCTGCA
Source organism: Umbilicus rupestris (assembly GCA_963678935.1). Taxonomy (NCBI): domain Eukaryota; kingdom Viridiplantae; phylum Streptophyta; class Magnoliopsida; order Saxifragales; family Crassulaceae; genus Umbilicus; species Umbilicus rupestris. The sequence goes on from OY787618.1 coordinate 9,808,188, forward strand.
TAATGTTGTCCTCGAGCGCGGTATCTCCTGTGGTTTATTCCTTTGGTGCCTCTTCTGCACCCTGGAACACCTTCCCATGCCTCAGGGTCATTATGCTCACATTCCCCTTAGGGTTCTGAATGGTCTGCGAAGGAAGCTTGCCCTTGTCACTCTTCATTTCATAAACTGTGGAAGCTAGCTGCGACATTTGTCTGGTTAGCTCGGCTATGGCTCCATCAGTTTTAGTCTGGTTCCTTTGCATGGTACTCTCCAAGTCCTTGAGCGCCTCTTCCCATGACTTACCAGTGCTCGGGGCTACTTGGTTGAAATTCTTCCTTGGGTACTGATTATTCTGATTATTGTACCTCTCTTGTTGTTGTAACGGGGGCCTGTAAGGCTGACCTTGATTCTGATTTTAAGGTGGCCCTTGGTTCTTTCCATGGGAGCTGCTGAAATCCTCCCTCGTTTCTCCAACTAAAACCATTTGCTGCCAGCCCAAACTGCCTCTTTGTGGCGGCCTGTTGTTGTTATTGAAGTTCTGATAATTGCCTAGCGCGTTGACATCCATTACCTCATCGTCTTGGAGTGTAGGGCACTCATCTATTTTGTGGTTGGAAGGGCGATAAAACTCGCAAACCTTCACTGCGCTGACTTGGCTCACTGACATCCTTTGGATAGTCTCCTTCAACTCCTTGATCTCCCTCACTAGCTGGCTGTCATGTGCCTCCACTTGAGACACATTCCTTGTTCTCTCATCCCTTCGACTTGTCTCCTCTCGGAACCTTGCGCCCTATGCGGTCTCGGTGAGCAAATTACGTACTTGTCCGGCTGTCAAGTTGAGCATGGTGCCACCAGCTACGGCATCCAATAGCATCCTCTCGAGAGGTCTCAATCCATCTACAGATATTCCACAAGCATGTTCTTTGAAACACCCAAATTGCAACAGCTTTGTTCCAATGAATTAAACCTCTCCATGTAGTCATACATCGACTCACTCGATCCTTGTTTGATCATCTATCGCTCTCTTCTGACCCGAGTCGCTTTAGCCGGAGGGTAATACTTGTCGAGGAATTTCCTTTGCATTTGATCCCATTTTCTTATACTACCTGAAGGCAAAGAAAGAAACCAAGATTTCAATAGGTCAGTTAAACTAAAAGGAAATACTTTTAATTTGAACCTGTCTTCCAAAGCTGCGTATGGTCTCAATGTTTGGCATATTCCGGTGAACTCTTATAAATGCCTCGTTGCAACTTCTCCCAGTAATCCTCCAAACTTGGGTAGATGGTGCACCACTACAGTCTTGATCTCAAAGTTATCTTCTTCCGGGTCTATGTTGATGCTCCATGGCTGGTTATGGAATGTGGATGCCGAGAGCTCCCTCATAGTTGGTTCATGCCGGGCTGGCTGCCCATATTGTTGCTGAATTGGGTATGGTCGAGGTTGTTGCTGAGTTGGGGCATAATCATCATACGCGTCCATTTCTCCACCTCTACCGTTGTGTCCTCCCAGGAGATCCATCCTTTGACGAGCCTCTCTTTGCCTTTGATTAAATACCCGTTCCGGCTCATCATAGAATGGTGGTATTATCTGTGGGGTCACTTCCTCATTGATTTAGTTAGGTACATGGCCGCCATGGACACTCCCGTGGAAACTTCCTACATTAGACATACTGAAACGCAAGTAAAATGGAAAAACAAAAAAACAACGGAAAAGGCCAAAATGCAAAATAAAAAACTAAACAATTCAAAATGAAAATGTAAACGATCTCGGATGGCTAAAAAAGCACACAACTCATGACTAAGCGATGACTATGGACAGCTGGCCCGCTCCGCTTAGAAAAAGGTCTTCCGATCTCCAATCGGACTCCGGTGATACTATTCACCAACTTGCCGGCAGCACTGTTCACTAGGGTAAAAAATCCTTTTTTTTTTCTATTTTAATCTGCACCTGCACCCCAACAAGCAAAAACAAAGTTCAAACCGTATACTGAATGTTACTCTCCCTTGATATTTTGATTTTTTTAAAATCTGCACCTGCACCAAAATGATTGTTGCTCTCGGAGGAGTTAACGTCGGGTTGCGAGGGCAGCTTCCCTTGATATTTCGAAGACGAACCAGCTTGTTGCGCAATCTACGTTTCAAGCATCTTGTTGTGCGCTTGCAACTGATCTAGCCTTTGAAGGATGAGCTGATTGTCTTTCTGCTATTGTGCTTGGGTCGCGGCCAATTGGGCGACAATTGAAATCATGGACGGTTCCTCATTGCTTTGTTTCTTTTCGTGCCTTTGGTGCGCTCCCTGATTTTGGTGGTTATAATTTTTTGGCCTTTGATAATTGCTGCTTTGATTGCTACGTGGTTGATATGTGTTGGAGGAGGCTCTTATTTCTTATTTCTCAGTACAAACCCTGCCGATGTTGGTTTGGGCTCTATATTCAGTGGCGCTCTTCTCGAAATGTTTGGATCCTCATGGAACCTCACATGAGTTGGAGGTTCCTTGGCTGATAACCCTAACTATCTTTTCGAGATAATACTCAGAATATTTGCTGATTCCTTCTTTCCAAAAAAAAATATATCCATCAAGAAATTCACATTCCTAAATACACTGTCTGACTCAGACTTTGCTTCACCCATCAAAAGAGACAGTCACCAGAATCTCTGCCTCCGAATTTTTAACTAGTTCCACAGATCCTTACATAGTAATTATGAACTGGTCAAGCTTTTCTGAGGCTGACTAAGTGTTGACAACACATAGATCCAAAGCAAGTCTAACAAACTGAGTTGTTCAAGGCTTTAGTGCAAATATCAGCTAGCTATTCATCGGTGGATACATCTTTTAGAGTGATGATCTTCTGTTCAACTAACTCAAGAATGAAGTGATGCTTGATGTCAATGTGTTTTGTTCTGGAAAGCTGAACAAGATTTCTGGAAATGTTGATTGCACTCATATTGTCACAGAATAAAATCATCTCCCCTTGTTTTAGACCATACTCTTCCAGCATCTGTTTCATCCAGATCATCTGGGCGCATCAACTTCTTGCGACTATCTATTCAGCTTTAGCAGTAGACGATGATATAATATTTTGTTTCTTGCTAAACCATGATGCTAAGTTGTTTCCTAGGAAGAAACATCCTCCACAAGTGGTTTTTCAATCTTCTGCACAACCTGCCCAATCAGCATCATAATACCCAACTAAGTGAGAACTGCTATCCTTGGTGTGCCAGAGTCCATAGTTCACTGTACCACTTATGTATTTGATTATCCGTTTTACACTTTCCAGGTGACTTTCTTTAGGGTTTATCTGGTACCTGGCAAAAACTCCTACATCATAAAAGATGTCGGGTAGACTGGCAGTGAGATAGAGTAGGCTGTCAATCATGCTTGATGTGCGGGCAAATAACCTTATTTTTGTCCGCATTTTCCCCTTACTTCTTGTGCGTTCCGTTATTTTATAAATTCATTTGATGCTTTCTTTGTCCATTTCATGTTTGAAATGTGTATTACACGATATGAAGTGGCCCGAAGAAAATCTAGATGAATTCCGGTCGATCGAAAGCAAAAACATCAAGATTGGTGCAAGCTGCAATAGTGATTCGCCCGGATCAATTTTGATTCCACCAATAGCTTGGCCGAATCATCTCCCGTGCACGAATAAACTGGATTCGGGGAGAACATTGAACAATTTGACCGAATCAAAAGTGATTCGGCCAGAAGAAATCGCTTCGCCCAATCAGAAACCCACGGACATTATGATTCGGTCGATTCAAGGGATTCGCCCAGGAGGTGCCCCAATCAGCTTAGCTCCATAAGGATTTTTGACCGAATCAACCCTAGGGCTTGACCGAATCAAAAGTGATTCGCCCAAGGAAAAGTGATTCGCCAAGTTTCGAAACAGCACTGATATAGTGATTCGACCAAATCACTTGGAGAGTCACCGAATCACTTATTGATTCGAGCACTGCGGGACAAAATTAGAAATTGCTGAAGCAATATAAATAGAAAGAGATGCAAATTTGGAGGGGCTTTTGCCAAATTTGAAAACCCTAGATAGTTGCTCTTGGACAACTTGGAGAATTATCAAGCTTTGGGAGGAAACACACGCAATTGAGGATTCGACATCAACCCTCTACTCAACCACTACTTCTTTGCATTCAATTGGTGAACAATTTCAATTAAAAACTATGTTTTGTTTCAAACTCACCATTGGGGTCCTTATGGATCCCTTAAGTTAGATTGTAATGCAAAACATGTTCTTTTATCTATATGAGTGAATTTTGGTTGAAAATACTTATGCTTATTCTTCATGTTAATTCTATGCACACCAAGTGTTTGAGGAAACGCATGAATGAGTATGAATTGATAAACACCTAGGGATGGAATGAGAATTGAATTTAGGTTGTTTAGAAGATCAAGCATGATTATTTTAGATAGCTTTTGTGCACGAGAGTGACATTGGCAATCTCTTAGGCTAAGCATTGAGCGGAGTTTAGTTAACTATTAATAGACCGAGAGGTTGAGATTAGGAGACTTTTGTTCTACACGATTCAATAGAGCGAGAGTTTGAGAATTGTGTCACGTAGGTGTCACTCCCATTCTAGAGAAGGAGCGAGAGTTCAATTTAGAATGCGTGATACTTTAGCCTAGAATAATCAGTCAAATTAACTGACGAATATATTTCTGTTTTGTATTGCCAATCGTATGACCTAGGGGTGAAATAGGATTCCGTCTACGTTTTCTTTATTATTTTACATAGTATTCACTAGAGATACCTCACCGAAAGGAAACCCCCCCCCCCCCTCACCTTTTATTTAGTAGACTTGCATTAGGCATTACTAGCTATCTTTAGACTAATCTAGGCTTTTCTCTTGGATTTGACTGGAGGACACTCGGATTATAAATATTGTTTGCGTACCGTGATTGGACTAGTATTTATACTACCACAATTTTGACAACGTTCAAAATGGCCCTGTTGCCGGGTATTAGTCATTAGACTAGTTTGCTTTTTAGTATTGTTTTAGTTAGTCTACTTTATTTTTTTTCTTTTTTTTTTGTTGATCGTGATTGTGTGGTTCTTGCTTACTTTGATTTAAGTTCACACTTATTGATGCTTTCTCTGATTGCTTGGTAGGTGTTTGAATGAAAACCAAAGCACACACAAAAAAGGCACAAGAACAAGCCTCCATGTCAACGCCAAATCCGGATCAGAACTTGCCAGATTTTGATACTCCTCCTCAAATTTGCATTGATCAAACACCAATAGAAATTATGGACCCACCGAATCCGAGGAGGGAAGAAAATTGCCGCTCTTCTGCAAGAGGAAGACGAGAGACCGGTTGAATTCCCACGCTATCGATGCATGCCATTTGAGAAGGGATCCTCGTAAAGGACTTCTCAAGTGTGTTTCTTATGAAGAAGGGAATAAGCTACGTCTTAGCCAAGACGTGAAACTAGGCTGGTGAGTATTTGTGCTTTTGCTTCTACTTGTTTGTAGTATAGAATTGTTTTGGACTTTGTGTTGCGCCGTGCGCCAAATGTTTGATTAGTGGTTTTTTTTTTGTTCCCTCTAATTACCCCTTTGGTTTAATTATCTTATGTAGCATTTTTAAGTGTGGGGTAATTCGATGATGTTTAGGTTGCTTTTATATTTGTCATGACTTGTGTTGGTATCTTTGATATGTAATTTGCTTGACTTATCCATTTGTATTTTGAGGCGTTTCACAGTGATTTTATTTGCATGACATGTGTGTTTCGAACTTGTGTTGCTTTTGTTTGGCAGATTTTTCCCCTTGAACACTGATTCAGTGAAGGCCATTATCATCCCTGCTAGTTTGATTCGACCACCCAGGCCGAATCACTTTCTTTGCCTTGCCCGAATCACTTTTGATTCCGGTAAGCTCATGCTATCCGAACTGCTTGATTCAACCAGGGTGTGGTCGAATCACTTTATAGGGACACCGAATCAATTATGATTCGGGCAGTTTTGAGCAGCACTGTTTTCAGTTAACTTTGGAAATTTTTGCAACTTCACTCGCATTCTTTCGAAACCTTTTTCAAGCACTATAATACACTAGTTCATGACTTTAGATTTCCACGGGCACATCTAAGTAAACTCATCGTTTCAATCGACGCGCATTTGTATTCCAATCTTCCGCTTAGCTATATGTTTCGCATCGATTTATCTTTAATAGCTAGGTTATTTTCATCTATGAATTCACGTGTTGCACTAACCTTTTTCTTGAGTTTCAGATTTACCGCAACCGATTGGAGCATCATTCATGGGCATTAGCGGATGCGCATTTGGCTACCTCCACACGAGCAAAGTTCCTTCGAAACTCTCTCTGCTTCTTTTACTTTCTGTTGCTTACGGACTAAGCAAATTCTTGAGTGTGGGGTGTTTTGCGCTTGCGCTTTTATTTGTTTAACAATATGATTCTATGCTACATATTTGCTTTGCGCGCATTATACTCGCATCATTATTTTCATCCTAGCTTTAAGTATTGATCACACGAAGTAATGTTTGCTAAGCAATTAAGTAGTATCATTTAAAGATATGCGTTGTGCATTGAATTCATGAATCGTATCTTTAAGTTGATTGACATTCTTTGTGATGATTTTATTCACATGATTAGGTGTTTCAAATAACTTAGTTTGATTTATTTTTAATCTCTTTCCGTGCATGAAAAATAAAGTTAAGTTTAGTGAGCACAAAAATAAAATAAAAATAGTTTTCATATAAAAACTTTTACTTGCTCTTGTTTACTTTTAGGCTACTTTAGCATTCTTATTTAGCCTTTGCATTTGCTTAGCTCACACTTTATGCTCCATTATATATCACTTAGGCACATTGTCAAGTGTTAAGTGCGGGGTCAAATAAAGTGTTTGCGAAAAGAGAAAAAAAAGGGCGCAAGAAATAAAAATTATATTTTTAAAGTCTTACAAAGGCCGAGGGTTAGGAAAGTAAGTTCCCCCTTGAAAGCATTTGTATAATCGCATAATTATTATTTGTTTTTTTTAGTCAAGGAAAAATTTTACAAATGCAGATGGTTAAGAAGGTAAGTTCCCCCTTGAAAGCATTTGTATAAACGCAATGAAAAAAAAATAAGCACACTTAATTCTTGACTTTATGCCTTTTCCGCAAGTTCTTTCGCACGAATGTGAGTAAGACTTTTGCATTTCGCTTTTAGGAAACGTCTAAGGTATGACCCTCGTAATCTATTACTTAAGCATCAAGATTTGTGCGAGTGAATTTTAAAATTTTTAATTTCGAGACTCCTCTTCTCTTATGAATTATGACTTATAGTCTAAAACTTGAGAATGAGTTTGTTGTCATGAGCTTATGGCCTTGGAAGAATATGTGATTGACTCGACAAAATTTTTGTGTAAGTGACGCTTTTCTTCATACTACTTGCATTGTAAATTGAGCGGTAATTTGAATTTGATGAAAGCTAGTTTTGATATCGATTCTATGAATATTTGTTGTCGCAATGAAGTGAATGATCCTTAGAGTTTGCGTGAAGTGAATGATTTGCACAACTTTATTATAATGATGGTTGATAAAAGAACTACTTGCTTTGAGAACTATATATGGATTTTGAACTCTTACGGATGATTGCGAGTAGGATTTGTGAGTATTCCTATTCTGAAAACTCTCACGAGATTATAACTCGTTCACTAGGGTAGCCTAGGGGTTTAAAGGATTGATGCATACGCTAAATGCATCCATGATTCCTACGACAGTCAGTTAGGAGTAGATTAATTTTCTTTGTTTAGTGATTTTTATATTATGTTCCATGAGTAGGGGATGGATGTGTTTTTTGTGCTTAAGATTTGCTACGTGCTTCTCTCATATAAGATCTAGCATCTTACACTCTGCTTGACTTGTGCATATACTTGTTCAGGACAAACAAGACTTAAGTGTGGGGTGCTTTGATGTGCGGGCAAATAACCTTTTTTTTGTCCGCATTTTCCCCTTACTTCTTGTGTGTTCCATTATTTTATAAAGTCATTTGATGCTTTCTTTGTCCATTTCAGGTTTGAAATGTGTCTTACAGGATATGAAGTGGCCCAAAGAAAATCTGGATGAATTCCGGTCGATTGAAAGCAAAAACATCAATATTGGTGCAAGCTGCAATAGTGATTCGCCTGGATCAATTTTGATTCAACCAACAGCTTGGTCGAATCATCTCTCGTGCACGAATCAACTTGACTCGGGGAGAACATTGAAAGGTTTTACCGAATCAAAAAGGGCATGACCGAATCAGAAAGTGATTCCCCCAAGGAAGAAGTGTGTTGCCTGAATCAGCTTAGCTCTATAAGGATCTTGACCGAATGAAAACAAGGCTTGGCCGAATCACTTTTGATTCGGGCACTGCGGGCAATTTGATAATTTTCCGGAACAGTATAAATAAGAAAGAGATGCAAAATTTATTAGGGTTGCCTCCAAAATCAAAAACCCTAGATGATTGCTCTTGGATGATTTGGAGAATTGTCGAGGATTTGGAGAACAAACACTCAATTGGCCATTCTACATCAACCCCCTACTCAACCACTACTCCTTTGCATTCTGAAATTTGCAGCGTCTCAGTTAGACAGATTTTGTGAACAAGCAGTTGCTGCAGCACACTCTTGTTCACTCAGAAATTGTCTCAGCAAACAATGAACAAGACAGAAATTTGTTCACCCAATTCGGCCAACTGCCTACGTCTGGGGAGGACTATTCTCCAGTCCTCAATCCACTAAACACGAAGGTCTCCAAGTACACTCGGTTACAAATCCACGCAACCTATGCTACTCAACCTTGTGTGGATCACTTGACACAATCAGAACAAGCTCTGACTTGTGTCTGCACACCCTCTACAAATGTCAATCTAGAATAGCTACAGTATTCTCAAAACTCAGCCTATTCTAAACTACACTCAACTCTGCAGGGTTGCTGTAGCAACTATTGTAGCACACAGCTGATGCACAATTGTCCGCGTCGCTCCAAGGCCTTCTGCCGAGCAGATCGAACGATTCCACGAGCGATGCACACTCTGGAATACTCCCCCTCACTCAGTGATCTCCAGCCACTAGCAAGAACCACTGCTTAGACACTCGACCGAGCCACACACCCGTCAGTTCTTCCGCGGCTGCCCTTAATCAACCAACAAGCACCACTGCTCTGAATTGGCTTCCAGATCAAGCTCGAATCAGACTCTGCAAGTCCTGATCCCCTTCTGCCTCTGTCACCACAGCTCTGCGCTCACGCTCTGCTCTCGGGTGATGATCGAAGAAAGCGTCCGTCACACACCAAAATTGCTCTCTCTAAATTGTGTGTATGCACTCGTGTATCCCTCAGCTTCGATCAACCTCTCTGCTCTAAACCCCTTTCTCTTAAATAGTAGAACCAGCTTTAAGCAAGACCAGGTTTAAGCAATGTCCCAAAAAGAACAATCTGCAAAGGAAATGTCGGGGCGGCTGGCAGTCAGGTATAGCAAGCTTCCAATCATGCTTCTGTAGATTGTCTGACTCACTTCCATTCCATGTTCATCTTTAATGGCTTTAACATGAGTGGCAGCAGGGGTTCGTTTATGACTGGCCTTATCTAGCTGGAATTTCTGCACAAGATTCTTGCTATATTTGCTTTGAGCAATAAAGATGCCATCTTCTTTCTGGGTAATCTCCAGACCAAGAAAATAAGACAGTTCTCCGACCATGCTCATTTGAAATTTCTGTTGCATGTGATTCACAAACTGCTTCACCAGGTGCTGAGACTTTGATCCAAAGACAATATCATCCACATAGATTTGAGCAATGATCACATCTGACTTGGTTCTTTTGACAAATAGAGTTTTGTCAGCTCCCCCTCGTTTGTAGCCATGTTTTTCTAAGAACACTGTCAACCTCTCATACCATGCCCGAGGAGATTGTTTCAGTCCGTATAAGGCTTTCTTCAACTTATATACATGCTCTGGGTGATGAGGATCTTCAAATCCTTTTGGCTGAGAAACATATACTTCTTCAGAGAGGTCTCCATTCAGGAACGCACTTTTGACATCCATTTGATATAGTTTAAACCCCAGGAAACAGGACATGGCTAGAAGAAGTCTGATGGCCTCCAGGCGAGCAACTGAAGCAAACGTTTCTTCAAAATCTAGGCCCTCAATCTGAGAGTATCCCTGCACAACCAGTCTGGCTTTATTTCTTGTGATGTTTCCCTTTTCATCAGTTTTGTTTTTGAAGATCCACTTTGTGCCTATAATATTCACTCCATTTGGTCTGTCCACCAGGTCCCAAACATCGTGTCTTTCGAACTCTGCCAGTTCTTCTTGCATCGCCATCATCCAGAATTCATCACTCATGGCTTCCTTGAAGTTCTTAGGTTCAATGCTGGACATAAAACATGTATTGAGGTAAGCATGGCTTCTGGTTCTTCTTCTTTCTGCCGGATCTCCAATTACATTTGTCAGGGGATGATGCTTCTGAATCTTCTTCGGAGGCTGCCTTGAAGGTGGATCAGGAGCCTCAGTGTTTAGATCTTCAGACAGGCTTTCTAATTGTACATCTGGATTTTCTGCTTCAGCACTTGCTGTAGCATCGTCTGGAGCCACAGCTTGTTCACTTCTGTTATGACTGACAGGCACCTCTTCAAGATCAGAGTCTTCATCATCAGTGGCAGTATCAGTGGCAGGGACTTCAGCATCATTGACAACAACATTTATGGATTCCATTACTGTATTTGTCCGCTGGTTATAGACTCGATAAGCCCTGCTGTTTGTTGAATAACCCAAGAACAATCCAGGATCACTCTTTGGGTCAAGTTTCTTCCTATACTCTCGATCTCTCAGAATAAAACAGTCACTTCCAAAGACGTGGAAGTATTTAACTGTGGGCTTCTTCTGATTCCAGAGCTCATAGCAGGTCTGGTTGGTTCCTCTCCGTAAGGTGACTCTATTGATGATGTAACATGCGGTGTTCATGGCCTCTGCCCAGAATCTCAGCTTCCATCGGTCCCATCAGGTCCATGTGAATCAACTATAGAGGTCTGGTAGTACCTACATCCTTGACTCTTGGATGCGAAGCCTTCTTTTGTTTCCCAATCTGACAATCTCCACAGATAGAGTTTGTCTCCCCTTTTATCAGCGGTATTCCTCTGACTAGCCCTTCTGTTGCAATACTCTTCAGAGTTCTCAGGTTAACATGCCCCATCCTTCTGTGCCATAGAATCATTTCCTCGGCCTTTGTCAGCATACATTTTGGAACCGGTGAGTTTGAACTCACGTTGAGAAGATAACAGTTACTTTTTGATCTGGCTCCTTCCATTATACATTTTGCAGATTTGTCGAAAACTTTGCATGAGTCTTTCATAACTTTCACCTGTTTAGTCCCATCACACAGCTGACTAATGCTTATGAGATTTGCCTTTAGCCCTTCCACTAGTAAGACATTGCTGAGGCTCGGCATTCCTTCAACTGCCAAAGTTCCCTTTCCCAGAACTCTTCCTTGTGTTTTTCTGCCTCTTCTGACTGATCTGTATCTGGCCAAGTTGCATTCATCCTCACTCAGATCTTTCTCGTCTTCACTTCCACTGGCAGAGAGAGCCCTCTTTTTCATTGGTTTGCTAGTGCAGTTGATTTGTCGATGACCGTAACCTGCACAGTTCCAGCATTGGACTCCCTTTTTTATTTCTTTCTTTTCATCTTCATCCTGAGCCGGTTCCTTTCCTTTCCTTTTATTTTCACTACCCCTTCTGAATTGTTTTCGCGATGAAGAGCTTTTCCCAGTTCTTGAGTCCAAGTTCTTCAGGAGCTTTCCAAGGTTCTTGACAAGCATATTCAGCTGATCATCAGAACCTGGCTTCTTGGCTTCTGTTTCAGCTTTTAGTCCAACATTCTTGTCCTTAGGAGTGGTGTCTTCTTTAATCAGTTTCATCATGAGCAGTTTGCAGAATTTCCCATGCTTGTTTGGCCATGTCACAATTTAATATCAACCTGAAATTGTTAGCATCAACTGCAGCAAAAATTGCATTCAGGGCCTTTGAATTACCAATTGCTGCAGCTCCCTCTTCAGCAGTCCATTGTTCTTCAGGCTTTATCCGTGTGACTCCCTGTTCATCCATGGTAATTGGGGGAGACCACTGGACCATGATTGCTCTCCAGGTCTTCTCATCAATGGCCTTGAGAAAGGCTTTCATCCTAGCCTTCCAATATCCATAGTTGCTTTCTTCCAACAATGGAGGTCTGCTTGTGCTCTGTCCTTCCTTCATTGTCGTGGCTACTTCAGAGACACTGTAGGATCTTTTACTCTGTGTGTTGAGCTCCCGCTCTGATACCAATTGCAATTCGCAGCGTCTCAGTTAGACAGATTTTGTGAACAAGCAGTTGCTGCAGCACACTCTTGTTCACTCGGAAATTGTCTCAGCAAACAATGAACAAGACAGAAATTTCTTCACCCAGTTCGGCCAACTGCCTACGTCTGGGGAGGGCTATTCTCCAGTCCTCAATCCACTAAACACGAAGGTCTCCAAGTACACTCGGTTACAACTCCACGCAACCTATGCTACTCAACCTTGTGTGGATCACTTGACACAATCAGAACAAGCTCTGACTTGTGTCTGCACACCCTCTACAAATGTCAATCTAGAATAGCTACAGCCTTCTCAAAACTCAGCCTATTCTAAACTATACTCAACTCTGCAGGGTTGCTGTAGCAACTGCTGTAGCACACAGCTGATGCACAATTGTCTGCGTCGCTCCAAGGCCTTCTGCCGAGCCGATCGAACGATTCCACGAGCGCTGCACACTCTGGAATACTCCCCCTCACTCAGTGACCTCCAGCCACTAGCGAGAACCACCGCTTAGACACTCGACCGAGCCACACACCCGTCAGTTCTTCCGCGTATGCCCTTGATCAACCAACAAGCACCACTGCTCTAAATTGGCTTCCAGATCAAGCTCGAATCAGACTCTGCAAGTCCTGATCCCCTTCTGCTTCTGTCACCACAGCTCTGCGCTCACGCTCTGCTCTCGGGTGATGATCGAAGAAAGCGTCCGTCACACACCAAAATTGCTCTCTCTAAATTCTGTGTATGAACTCGTGTATCCTTCAGCTTCGATCAACCTCTCTGCTCTAAACCCCTTTCTCTTAAATAGTAGAACCAGCTTTAAGCAAGACCAGGTTTAAGCAATGTCCCAAAAAGAACAATTATCTCCTAAAATCTAGGAGATTAGATTTGATTTTGATCTTCAACACAAATCTCCTTCTCTGGCTAGGAAACCCCACTGGAATATTCTCCACAGCACTTTAGACAATCTTCTGATGTTCTCCGTAGAACTCCCAGCCCTTCTAATCAAGCCCAGGTCGCTACTGCTTCTCGGACAGATGATGCAGCCACTTGAACAAGCTCCTGCTATAGCTGCTGCTTGTTCACTTGTGCTGATTTTGTCAAACACTGCCATACTACATCATCACATTCAGTTGGTGAACAATTTAAATTAAAAACTATGTTTTGTTTCAAACTTCACCATGGGTGAGTAGTCCCATTGTAGTTGGGGTCCTTATGAATCCTTTAAGTTAGATTGTAATGTAAAACATGTTCTTTTATCTATATGAGTGAAGTTTGGTTGAAAATTCTTATGTTTGTTCTTCATGTTAATTCTATCACCCCAAATGTTTGACGAAACGCATGAATTAGTATGAATTGATAAAACACCTAGGGATGGAATGAGAATTGAACTTAGGTTGTTTAGAAGATCAAACATGATTATTTTAGATAGCTTTTTTGCACGAGAGTGACATTGGCAATCTCTTAGGCTAAGCATAGAGCGGACTTTAGTTAACTATCAATAGACCGAGAGGTTGAGATTATGAGACTTTTGTTCTACACGATTCAATAAAGCGAGAGTTTGAGAATTGTGTCACGTAGGTGTCATTCCCATTCTAGAGAAGGAGCAAGAGTTCTGAAATTCGTAGTGTCTTAGTTCGACAGATTTTGTGAACAAGCAGTTGCTGCAGCACACTCTTGTTCACTTAAATATTGTCACAGCAAACAATGAACAAGGCACAGGTTTGTTCACCCAGTTCGGCCAATCTGCCTACGTCTGGGGAGGACTATTCTCCAGTCCTCAATCCACTCAACCAAAGGTTCCAAGTACACACGGTTACAACTCACACAACCTATGCTACTCAACCTCGTGTAGACCACTCAACACAATCAGAACAAGCTCTGATTTGTGTCTGCACACCCTCTACAATATGTCAATCTAGAATAGCTACAATCCTCTCAAAGAACTCAGCCTATTCTAAATTACACTACTCAGCAGGGTTGCTGCAGCAACAGCTGTAACACAAAGCTGAAGCACAATGTTCGAGTCGCTCCAAGGCCTTCTGCCGAGCCGGTCGAACCTCTCCAAGAGCGCTGCACACTCTGGACAACTCCCCCTCACTCAGTGACCACCTGCCACTAGTGAGTACTGTCGCACGACACTCGACCGAGCCTTCCACCCGTCAGTTCTTCCGCAGCTGCCCTTGATCAACCAACAAGCTCCACAGCTCTGAATTGGCTTCCAGATCAAACTCGAATCAGACTCTGCAAGTCCTGATTCTCTTCTGCAACACTCACCTCAGCTCTGCGCTCAACGCTCTGCTCACGGGTGATGATCGAAGTAAACTCCCGTCACACACCAAAGATCCTCACTCTAAAATCTGTGTATGCTCTCGTGTATTCCTCTGCTTCGATCAACCCCTTCAGCCCTGAACCCCTCTGCTTAAATAGCAGCACCACTTTAAGCAGTTTCCAGGTTTAGGCAATTGTCCCAACAAGATCAATTATCTCCTAAAATATAGGAGATTAGATTTGATTATTAACTCCAATCCAAATCTCCTTCTCCGACTAGTAAACCTCTCTGGAATATACTCCATAGCATTTTAGAAATTCTTCTGATGATCTCCGTAGCGATCCCAGCCCTTCTAGATACGCCCATATTGCTGCTGCTTTTTAAACAGTTGAAACAGCCAGATGAACTAGCACCTGCTGCAGCATCCCCTGCTGCAGCTGCTGCTAGTTCCCTTCTGCTGGCCTGCTAGAATGTTGGAGCTGCAGCACCTCCTAGTTCACTTAAGCTGGTTTTGTCAAACACTGCCATACTTGCAACATCAATCTCCCCCTTGGCATTTTGACAAAACCCACCAGAGATTTTTCTTGAGGAATTCTCCTCCACTGCTTAACCTGCTCTTCTTCTCCCCCTTTTTGGTATAAATGACGAGGGGGCGTGTCTGAGAGAACTTATGAAGACAACACACAGAGCCCTAGAGAGGCTCTCAGGTCTTCAAACCGGGCTGCATCCAGAGCTTTGGTGAAGATATCAGCGAGTTGTTTGGCAGACACCACATGTCGGAGCGAAATGACTTTCTTTTCAACTAGATTACGGATGAAGTGATGACGAATGTCAATGTGCTTGGTTCTGCTGTGCTGAACCGGATTCTTAGAGATACTGATGGCACTCATATTGTCGCATTAAAGAGTCATTTCATCTTGAGCAATCCCATACTCACTCAGCATTTGCTTCATCCACAACATTTGTGCACAGCAGCTCCCAGCAGCGATGTATTCAGCCTCGGCAGTGGATAGAGAAATGCTATTCTGTTTTCTGCTGAACCAAGAGATCAGGTTGTTCCCTAAGAAGAAACATCCTCCCGAAGTGCTCTTCCTGTCCTCCGAGCAACCTGCCCAGTCTGCATCACTAAATCCAACCAGATTGGCATTTGTGTCTCTAGTGTACCATAAGCCATAGTCCACAGTTCCTCCGACATACCGAATGATGCGCTTGACCAACTACAAGTAACTGTCTCTGGGACAAGCTTGAAATCTGGCACAGACTCCTACTGCATAGGAAATGTCAGGACGGCTAGCAGTTAGGTAAAGCAAGCTCCCAATCATGCTTCTGTAGACAGTCTGACTCACTTCCATACCGTGCTCATCCTTGATGGCTTTCACATGAGTGGCAGCAGGGGTTCTCTTGTGACTTGCTGAATCTAACTGGAATTTCTTCACAAGAGACTTGCTGTATTTACTTTGGGCAATAAAAATACCATCCTTTTTCTGAGTAATCTCCAAACCAAGAAAGTATGAAAGTTCTCCTACCATGCTCATTTGAAATTCTTGCTGCATGTGATTCACAAACTGCTTCACCAGGTGCTGGGACTTTGATCCAAAGACAATATCATCCACATATATTTGAGCAATGATCACATCTGACTGAGTTCTTTTGACAAACAAGGTTTTGTCAACTCCCCCTCGGTTGTAGCCATGTTTTTCCAGAAAAACTGTCAACCGTTCATACCATGCTCGAGGAGCCTGTTTAAGTCCATATAAAGCTTTCTTTAATTTATACACATGTTCCGGATGATGAGGATCTTCAAAGCCTTTTGGTTGAGAGACATAAACTTCTTCAGAGAGATCTCCATTCAAGAACGCACTTTTAACATCCATTTGATATAATTTGAACCCCAGAACGCAAGACATTGCTAGAAGAAGTCTGATGGCCTCCAGACGAGCCACTGGAGCAAATGTTTCATCAAAGTCTAGACCTTCAATCTGAGAATATCCCTGGGCAACCAGTCTGGCTTTGTTTCGTGTAATGTTGCCCTTTTCATCAGTTTTGTTTTTGAACACCCATTTTGTGCCTATAATGTTTACCCCATTTGCTCTGTCTACCAGATCCCACACATCATGTCTTTCAAACTCTGCCAATTCCTCCTGCATAGCCATTATCCAGAATTCATCACTCATGGCCTCCTTGAAATTCTTTGGTTCAATGCTGGACATGAAACATGTATTGAGATAGGCATGACTTCTGGTTCTTCTTCTGTCTGAGGGATCCCCAATCACATTTGTCAAGGGATGATTCTTCTGAATCTTCTTTGGGGGCTGCCTTGAAGGTGGATCAGGAGCCTCAGTGTGAAAATCATCAGACAGGCTTTCCAATTGATCATCTGAAATTTCTGCTTCAGCACTTGCTGTAGCATCTTCTGGAGCCGCAGCTTGTTCACTTCTGGTATGTCTATCAGGCACTTCTTCAAGATCAGAGTCTTCTTCATCAGTGTCAGAATCAGGTGTAGAGGCTTCTTCTGCATCATTGACAACAACATTTATGGACTCCATGACGGTCTTTGTTCGCTGGTTGAAAACTCGATAGGCCCTGCTGTTTGTTGAATATCCCAAGAACAATCCAGGATCACTCTTAGGGTCGAGTTTCTTTCTATACTCCCGGTCTCTCAGAATGAAACAGTCACTTCCAAAGATATGAAAGTATTTAACCGAGGGCTTTTTCTGATTCCAGAGCTCATAGCAGGTCTGCTGGGTTCCTCTTCGCAGGGTGACTCTATTGATAATGTAGCATGCGGTATTCATGGCCTCTGCCCAGAATTTCAGAGGAATCCTCTTAGCATGGATCATCACTCTGGCCATTTCTTGGATTGTTCGGTTCTTCCGTTCCACGACACCATTCTGCTGAGGGGTAATGGGAGAGGAGTACTGATGTGTTATACCCCTTTGTTGACAGAATTCATCCATGTCTTTGTTTTCAAATTCTCTGCCATGATCACTGCGAATGCTGCTGATTCTGAGATTCTTCTCTTGCTCTAACCGAGACACCAGAGACACAATGACACTTACAGTATCTGATTTTTCCCTAATAAAATCAATCCATGTGAATCAGGAATAGTCATCAACACAGACAAATGCATATCTTTTCTTGCCTAGGCTCTCGACTTCCATTGGTCCCATCAGATCCATGTGAATCAGCTGTAGAGGCCTGGTGGTACCAATGTCTTTGGCTCTTGGATGTGAGGCCTTCTTCTGTTTGCCAATCTGACAGTCTCCACAGATGGAGTCTGTCTCTCCTTTTAGCAGTGGTATTCCTCGGACCAGACCTTCTGTGGCAATTCTCTTCAGAGTTCTCAGGTTAACATGTCCCATCCTTTTGTGCCATAAAGTCATTTCCTCGGCCTTTGTCAGCATACATTTCTGAATCCGTGAGTTTTGACTCACATTGAGAAGGTAACAGTTGCTCTTTGATCTGGCTCCCTCCATTATACACTTCCCAGATTTATCAAGGACTTTGCATGAGTCTTTCGTAAACTCAACCTGTTTAGTCCCATCAAGCAGCTGGCTGATGCTAATGAGATTAGCCTTTAACCCTTCCACTAGAAGAACATTGCTAAGACTCGGCATTCCTTCCACAGCCAAAGTTCCTCTTCCCAGAACTCTTCCTTTCAGACCATTACCAAACTTTACACGTTGTTCCAAACAGGGAGTAATATTTTTCAGAAAGGATCTTTCTCCTGTCATATGACCTGAACAACCACTATCAAAGTACCAGCTTATCTTGTCCGAGGTGCTAGCTGTGCTGACAAGAGCGAGAAGCTGAGTCTGCGCATGATTCTGCCTGACAGATTCCCTGGGTGATGCTATTCTGGTACGAGCTGAGAAACAGTTTCTTTGAATATGTCCTTTTCAACCACAGCTGTTACATTTTTTATACTTTAAAGCTCTCTTGTTACGGTGATATAGAGGTTGCTGTAGCAAGTCCTGGTTCAATCGTTTTTGTGTTTTTATGCCTCTTCTTGTAGACCTGTATCTGGCCATGTTGCATTCATCTTCACTTAGCCCTTTCTCATCTTCACTTCCACTAGCAGAGAGAGCTCTCTTATTCATCCGTTTGCTGGTGCAGTTGATTTGTCGATGACCGTAGCCTGCACAATTCCAGCATTGAACTCCCTTCTTTATTTCTTTATTTCCGTCTTCACTCTGAGCCGATTCCTTTCCTTTCCTTTTACTTTCACCGCCCCTTCTGAATTGTCTTCGTGAAGAAGAGCTTCTCTCAGTTCTGGATTCCATGTTTTTCAGAAACTTCCCAAGGTTCTTAACAAGCATGCTTATCTGATCATCTGGAACTGTCAGCTTGGTTTCTGCTTCAGCTCTCAATCCAACATTCTTATCCTTGGGAGTGGTGTCTCCTTTAACCAGCTTCATCTCAAATTGTTTGAGAGACCCCATCAGCTCTTCCAACTTCATGAATCTGACATTTTAAGCTTCTTCAATGGCTGTCACTTTCATGTCAAATTTTGTGGGCAGTGATCTGAGAACCTTTCTGATGAGTTTTTCTTCAGGGATGGGTTCACCAAGGGCATGAGCTTCATTTGCAAGATCATAGAGTTTAGCATTAAACTCAGTGACTGTTTCCTCATCCAGCATCCTCAGATTCTCAAATTGTGTGGCAATTATCTGGAGTCTTGACAGCTTCACTCTATCAGTTCCTTCATGGGCAGTTTGTAGAATTTCCCATGCTTGCTTGGCCATGTCACAATTTGATATCAACCTGAAATTGTTAGCATCCACTGCAGCAAAAATTGCATTCAAAGCCTTTGAATTACCAGTTGCTGCAGCACCTTCTTCAGCAGTCCATTGCTCTTCAGGTTTTATTCTCGTCACTCCTTGCTCATCCATGGTGATTGGGGGAGACCACTGAACCACAACAACTGTCCAAGTCTTCTCGTCAATAGCCCTGAGAAAGGCTTTCATTCTAGCTTTCCAATATCCATAATTGCTCTCTTCCAATAATGGAGGTCTGCTTGTGCTCTGTCCTTCCTTCATTGTCCTTGCTTCTTCAGAGACACTGTAGGATCTTTAACTCTGTGTGTCGAGCTCCCGCTCTGATGCCAATTGAAATTCGTAGTGTCCTAGTTCGACAGATTTTGTGAACAAGCAGTTGCTGCAGCACACTCTTGTTCACTTAAATATTGTCACAGCAAACAATGAACAAGGCACAGGTTTGTTCACCCAGTTCGGCCAATCTGCCTACGTCTGGGGAGGACTATTCTCCAGTCCTCAATCCACTCAACCAAAGGTTCCAAGTACACACGGTTACAACTCACACAACCAATGCTACTCAACCTCGTGTGGACCACTCAACACAATCAGAACAACCTCTGATTTGTGTCTGCACACCCTCTACAATATGTCAATCTAGAATAACTACAATCCTCTCAAAGAACTCAGCCTATTCTAAATTACACTACTCAGCAGGGTTGCTGCAGCAACAGCTGTAACACACAGCTGAAGCACAATGTTCGCGTCGCTCCAAGGCCTTCTGCCGAGCCGGTCGAACCTCTCCAAGAGCGCTGCACACTCTGGACAACTCCCCCTCACTCAGTGACCACCTGCCACTAGTGAGTACTGCCGCACGACACTCGACCGAGCCTTCCACCCGTCAGTTCTTCCGCAGCTGCCCTTGATCAACCAACAAGCTCCACAGCTCTGAATTGGCTTCCAGATCAAACTCGAATCAGACTCTGCAAGTCCTGATTCTCTTCTGCAACACTCACCTCAGCTCTGCGCTCAACGCTCTGCTCACGGGTGATGATCGAAGTAAACTCCCGTCACACACCAAAGATCCTCACTCTAAAATCTGTGTATGCTCTCGTGTATTCCTCTGCTTCGATCAACCCCTTCAGCCCTGAACCCCTCTGCTTAAATAGCAGCACCACTTTAAGCAATTTCCAGGTTTAGGCAATTGTCCCAACAAGATCAATTATCTCCTAAAATCTAGGAGATTAGATTTGATTATTAACTCCAATCCAAATCTCCTTCTCCGACTAGTAAACCTCTCTGGAATATACTCCATAGCATTTTAGAATTCTTCTGATGATCTCCGTAGCGATCCCAGCCCTTCTAGATACGCCCATATTGCTGCTGCTTTTTAAACAGTTGAAACAGCCAGATGAACTAGCACCTGCTGCAGCATCCCCTGCTGCAGCTGCTGCTAGTTCCATTCTGCTGGCCTGCTAGAATGTTGGAGCTGCAGCACCTCCTAGTTCACTTAAGCTGGTTTTGTCAAACACTGTCATACTTGCAACATCAAGTTCAATTTAGAATGCGTGATACTTTAGCCTAGAATAATCAATCAATCAAATACGATTCCAACTAGGTTTTCTTTATTATTTTACTTCCATCCAAATTTGAACTTGTCTTTAGTATTCACTAGAGATACCTCACCTAGAGGAAACCCTCCCCCCCCCTTTTATTTAATAGACTCGCATTAGGCATTATTAACTAGCTTTAGACTAATCTAGGCTTTTCTCTTGGGTTCGACTCGACGTCACTCGGATTTTAAATATTATTTGCGTACCGTGATTCGACTAGTATTAATACTACTACAGTTTCGACAACGTTCCCTTCTATACATGGTTTGTTCCATACTGACTCCAGATTCATCTTTGTGATTTTTATGTGCGTAGCGGCAGAAGTGTGCTTATGACTGGCATTTTCCTATCCAAACTTCTTCACCAAGTTTCTAGCATATTTACTCTGTGTTATAAAGTTATCATCTGATTTCTAAAATACTTGCAAAACCAAAAAGTAGATCGTTTCTCCCACCATATTCATCTGAAATTCACTTTGCATCTATTCAACAAACTGATCCACCAATTTCTGTGATCGAGATCCAAATTGATGTCGTCCACATAGATTTGTGCAATGACAAAGTCCTGTTGGACGTGCTTCACAAATAGAGTCTTGTCTACTCCCCCTCACACATAGCCATGTTGAACGAGAAATATCGTGAGACGTTCATACCATGCTCTGGGCGTCTATTTCAGTTCGTATAGGGCCTTTTTGAGGCGATACACATGATCTGGGAGATGTGGATCTTCAAACCCTTAGGTTGAGCAACATGTACTTCTTCATTCAACCATCCGTTGAGGAATGCACTTTTCACATCCATCTGAAACAACTTGAATTTAGATGACAGGGAAGAGCTAGCAGTAGCCTTATTGCAAGTCGGGCAACTGGAGCAAATGTTTCGTCGAAGTTTATTCCCCCAATCTGTATGTACCCTTGTGCCACCAACCGTGCTTTGTTACGGGTGATGTTCCCCTTCTCATCTGTCTTATTTTTGAATATCCACTTAGTACCTATGATGTTTGCTTCAGCTAGTCTTGGTACAAGTGTCCATACATCGTTTCTGGCAAACTCTGTGAGTTCGTTTTGCATAACACTTACCCAATGTTCATCCAGTATTGCTTCTTTGATGTTCATCGTTCAACTAATGATAGAAAGCATGAACCACTTAGCATTTCAGCAAAATCATTAGTTTTGCCGCGAGTTACTCTGGGTGCCTGCGGATCCCCAATAATATTGGTCATTGGATGATTTCGCTGGATGCGCTGCGGTGGTTGAGGAGCTAGAGCCTGATTTGGTTCAGATTCAGATGCATTGTCAACATTCTGATTAACTGGCATAGATTCTGAAACACCTATTTGTTCCACCTGAGAAGGTCTACTAGTTCCTGCATCTGTACAGATAAAGTCATCTTCATTTATCTGATCGAATTATATGCGTCTTGAATTGCCATGTTTGTTGACTCCATAACAGTTTTTGATTTCTTGATGTAGATACGATACGCTCGACTGTTGGTAGAATAACCTAGAAATATTCCTTCACTGCTGCGAGGGTCAAGCTTCCTCTTGTATTCTCGATCCTCAAAAACATAGCATATACTTCTCAAGACATGAATGTGCTTGACTGAGGCTTCTTCCCATTCCAAATTTCATAACAGGTTTTCTGAGTTCCAGGGCCAACCAGGACTCTGTTGAGGGTGTAACAGCAGTGTTGATTGCTTTAGGCCAGATGATTACAGACCAGTTTGAAATTTGCTGTGCGTTGTTGGTGGTGAGTTACAACATCTGCTGTAGCACTCTCTCTATGACTCTGCGGAATTTTCTTTATCTGGCCGAACCTGAAAGACATTCAAAAATTTTAGTTTCCCAGTTCGGCAAATGCTTATGTCTGGGAGGACACTTCAGGTCCTCAAGGTTTCCTATATCTATTAGAGTACAATTGATTCCAAAACTAAGCCACACTCTAGTTTAATCACTACTTCTAACCTAGCTCCACCTCAGCTCAATTTGATCACACAGATTAGGTCGCAGTTTGATCAGACATGACTCACAGACTTAGCCTATTCTATTACAATGTGTAGTAGACTGAATGCTACAGCAATCCCTGTAGAAGAAATGCTATAACTTCAATCTGACTTCTACGAGTTCACACCACTCCAGTGATGCTCCCCCTTGATCAGTGACATCCTCTTTTCTATCGGGGACTTTTTTTTTGACGTTGGCGTTTTAGGCAAGCAAAACGAAGTGCTATTCTAGTCACGCAAATATCAATCAATATTTATAACCGAGGGACCTCGGGTCAAACCCGAGGGAAAAGCTTAGACTAATCAATGCTGAAATTCGCAGCGTCTCAGTTAGATAGATTTTGTGAACAAGCAGTTGCTGCAGCGCACTCTTGTTCACTCGGAAATTGTCTCAGCAAACAATGAACAAGATAGAAATTTGTTCACCCAGTTCGGCCAACTGCCTACGTCTGGGGAGGACTATTCTCCAGTCCTCAATCCACTAAACACAAAGGTCTCCAAGTACACTCGGTTATAACTCCACGCAACCTATGCTACTCAACCTTGTGTGGATCACTTGACACAATCAGAACAAGCTCTGACTTTTGTCTGCACACCCTCTACAAATGTCAATCTAGAATAGCTACAGTCTTCTCAAAACTCAGCCTATTCTAAACTACACTCACTCAGTAGGGTTGCTGTAGCAACTGCTGTAACACACAGCTGATGCACAATTTGTCCGTGTAGCTCCAAGGCCTTCTGCCGAGCCGATCGAACGATTCCACGAGCGCTGCACACTCTGGAATACTCCTCCTCACTCAGTGACCTCCAGCCACTAGCGAGAACCACCGCTTAGACACTCGACCGAGCCACACACCAGTCAGTTCTTCTGCGGCTGCCCTTGATTAAACAACAAGCACCACTGCTCTGAATTGGCTTCCAGATCAAGCTCGAATCAGACTCTGCAAGTCCTGATCCCCTTCTGCTTCTGTCACCACAGCTCTGCGCTAACGCTCTGCTCTCGGGTGATGATCGAAGAAATCGTCCGTCACACACCAAAATTGCTCTCTCTAAATTCTGTGTATGCACTCGTGTATCCCTCAGCTTCGATCAACCTCTCTGCTCTAAACCCCTTTCACTTAAATAGTAGCACCAGCTTTAAGCAAGACCAGGATTAAGCAATGTCCCAAAAAGAACAATTATCTCCTAAAATTTAGGAGATTAGATTTCATTTTGATCTTCAACACAAATCTCCTTCTTTGGCTAGGAAACCCTACTAGAATATTCTCCACAGCACCTTAGAAATTCTTCTGATGATCTCCGCAGAACTCCCAACCCTTCTAACCAAGCCCAGGTCGCTGCTGCTACTCGGACAGGTGATGCAGCCACTTGAACAAGCTTCTGCTATAGCATCCCCTGCTGAAGGTGCTGCTTGTTCACTTGTGCTGCAGCTGCTCCTTGTTCACTTGTGCTGATTTTGTCAAACACTGCCATACTACATCATCAAATGCTACTACTGTAAGTCTACGGTTTTTGGGGGGGTTTTGTCCTCCTATAGAGGCATCTCTAGTAAGCACTAAAGATAAATGATATTTTTGGGTTTTGCTTAATGAATAAAAAGGGTGACTAGGGATTCAACTTCTCCCCTAAGATATGAGGAAAATGAAATAACTCACTAATACATGCATGGACTACATTTGGTTGATAAAAGCAAGGCTAATGCATCGTCCGCTCTAGGTTCAACTCTCGCTCCTTCCCTAGAATGGAGAGGATACACAAATGACATGGTTCTCAAACTCTCATTCTATTGAACCGTGTAGAACTTGAGTCCCATAACCGCACCCTCTCGGTCTATTGGCCGGTTACTCAAATCCGCTTAAAACTTAGCCTAATGTCAAGAGTGCATGTCGCTCTCACGCACAAACACTCCATCTATGATCATACAATAGCTATGAAACATCCTAAGTTCAACTCTCGCTCCTTCCTTAGGGGTTTTAACCAAGCATACTCACTTAAGCGTTTCGTCAAACACTTGGTGTGCATACAATGAATACATAGCTAGGGCACAATATAATCAAACCAAACTTCATTCAATGCAATAAATTAGAGTTCTACATCATACCCAATCCTAGGGGATCCATTTAAATCCCCAACCACAAGAACAACTACTCACTCATAATGAGTGTGC
Source organism: Umbilicus rupestris (assembly GCA_963678935.1). NCBI lineage: Eukaryota > Viridiplantae > Streptophyta > Magnoliopsida > Saxifragales > Crassulaceae > Umbilicus > Umbilicus rupestris. The sequence continues at coordinate 9,833,292 of OY787618.1, forward strand.
ACAAATACATGACAACTAAGTGAAACATCAATGTAAATACAAAGCTAAAGGGTTTAAGAGAGGTTGATGTAGAATCTTCAATCCAACCTTGGTTCTTCACCCAAGCTTGATCTTCTCCGAGCTCCAGTCGCCTAGGGTTGGGAAAATGTGGAAGCTCTCTTCTTAACTTGCATCTCATTCTATTTATACCTTTTCCAACATTTACACTCACTGCCCGAATCAAGTGATTCGGACAAGGCTTAGTAAGTTGATTCGGACAGGGTGTCCGAATCACTTCTGCTGCGTTAGCAACTCGCTTGTTTGACACTTTAAACCTTTGATTTACGTCTTGACGTAAACTAGGAAGTTGTATATCTTTGAATTACCTTTCCAACAAGCTATAGAAAGTCCCAATCGGATAAGAATCGCGTGCTCGGCAAGCGTTCGAAGATAAACAGGTCAGTCTGCCCAGATTTGATCTACAGGCGAATTCTCCCCGAATCAACTTTGATTCGGGCAAGCCTTGAGTTGATTCGTGCGAATCATCTGTTCAATGCTGTAATGAAGTATCATGCTTGCCCGAATCACTTTTCTTTGGCCGAATCAAAAGTGATTCGGCCTATCCTGAATTCCTCTTTGGGAGAATCAACTTTGTAGCGCTGGAATTCTCGCCTGTTTTGACCCCTTAAAACTTCGAATTATGTCTTGATGTAAACTATGAAGTTGTAGCCCTTTGAGTTAGCTTTCCAACAAGACATGACACGCCTTAATCGGATAAGAAACGTGTGCTCGGCAAGCCTTCGAAGCTGAATAGGTCAATCATGGACGAATCAAACTAGCCTTTTGCTTGATTTTGCTCTCTTTTGCTCTCGATCGACTAGAATTCATCCAGATTTTCTTCACACCATTTCATATCATGTAATATACATTTTTAACCTAAAATGGGCAAAGAAAACATCAAGTGACTTTATAAAATAGGGAAACAAACTAGAAGTAAGGGGAAAATATGGACAAATATAAGGTTATTTGTCCGCTCATCAAAACACCCCACACTTAAGTATTGTTCGTCCCGAACAAATATGTGCATAAGTCAAGCGGAGAGTAAGATGCTAGATCATATATGGAAATATCAAAGCACGTAGCAAATCTTACGCACATGAAACACATCAACCTCCTACTCATGTAACCTAACTAAAGAAAACTTAAACAAAGAAAATTAATCTACTCCTAACTCACTGACGTAGGAATCACGTATGCATTTAGCGTATGCATCAAGCCTTTAAACCTCTAGGTTACCCTAGCGGACGAGTTGAAGTCTCGTGAGAGTTTTCAGAAAAGGAATAGTCACAAATCCCACTTGCAATCATCCATGAGAGCAAAATCCAAATATAGCTAGCTAAGCAAGTAGTTCACTATCACCTCAAATTGTAATAGAGTTGTGCAAATCATTCACTTCACGCAAACTCTAAGGATCATTCACTTCAATGTGACAATAAATACTCATAGAATCGATATCAACCTAGCATTCGTCAAATTCAAATTTCCGCTCAATTTCCTATGCAAGTAGTATGAAGAAAAGCGTCGCTAGCACAAAAATTTTGTCAAATCAATCACATATGCTTGCTAAGGGCAAGTCCATAAGCTCAAGACAATAAACTCGTTCTCAAGTTTTAGACTATACGTGATAAACTGTAAGAGAAGAGGAGTTTTGACAATGAAAAATTTAGAATTCACTCGTACAAATCTGGATGCTTAAGTAATAAAATACGAGGGTCATACCTTAGACGCTTCCTAAAAACCCAATGCAAAAGCCTTGCTCACACAAATGCGAAAGAACTTGCGGAAAAGGCACAAAGTCAAGAATTAAGTGTGTTTATTTATTTTTGGGTTTATACAAAAGCTTTCGAGGGGGAACTTACCTTTCTAACCCTTGGCACTTGTAAAACCTTGAAAAAAAAAGATAATTCTCTTCTTCTTCTTTTTTTCTTTCTTGATCCTCTTTTTTTTCTTTTTCTTTCGCAATCACTTCGAAACACCCCACACTTAAAACTTGACTATGTGCCTAAATGTTATATGATGGAGCATGAAGTGTGAGCTAAGCAAATGCAAAGGCTAAATAGGGACGCTAAAAATCACCTAAAAGCAAACAAGAGCAAGTGCAAGGTTTTTGTATGAAATTTTTTTTTTTTTTGTGCTCGCTAAACTTAACTTTATTTTTCATGCTTGGAAAGAGCTAAAAAAATAAATCGAACTAAGCTAGTCGAACACCGAATCATGTGAATAAAATCATCACAAAGAGGATCAATCGACTTAAAGATGCGATTCATGAATTCAAAGCACAACTCATTCCAAATTTTTTAAATGATACTACTTAATTGCTTAGCAAACATTACTTCGTGTGATCAATACTTAAAGCTAGGATGACAACAATCATGTGAGTATAATGCACGGAAAGTAAATATGTAGCATAGAACCATGTTGTTAAGCAAATAAAAGCGCAAGCGCAAACAAACACCCCTCACTTAAAAATTTGCTTAGTCCCTAAGCAATATAAAGTAATAGAATAAAAGAGAAAGCTTCGAAGGAACTTCTCTCGTGTGAAGGTATCCAAATGCACATCACAAATTCCACAACGATTCTATACTACAATCAAGTAAAAATAAAAGCACAAATACTCACAAGCCTAGTTTAATGTCTTGGCTAAGACGAAGCTGATTCCCTTCATTTAAATAGAAACACACTTGAGAAGTCCTATGCTAGGATCCCTTCTCAAGCGGCGCAAAAGAAAAGCTTCGGATAATTTGGAGTCGTTTGTCGAAAAGCTTGGGTTCATCGAAATTGAGCTCTACCTCATTACATAGCAGATTTGTAAGAGGTCGAGCAATCTTCGGGAAGTTCTTGATGAACCTCCAATAAAATCCAGCGCGCTTGAGGAAACTCTTTATTTCTTGCACGTCGCTCGGTGGTGGCAGCTCAATCTTGCCTCTATCGACCTCAATTCCACTCTTTGATGCAAGATGCCCCAACACAATATGTCCTTTAACCATGAAGTGGAATTTTTCCCAATTAAGCACAAGGTCCATTTCGATGCATTTTAGATTCGGTGGTAGGGGTTTCAATCCCTCACCGAATTCATCACCTTTTGGCGCCTCATTTAACCTCATTTGTGCCATGATTAATATCAGCGGGTTTCACTTCAATTCCCAATAGAGAGGTGAACGGCAAGTTATTGTCATCTTGTGTAAGCAACTCCTGCTCAAAGCTTGTTAGTTGACCAAGAGAATCAAAAATATTGCATGCATCATCTTCGATGGTGTCCTCATCGAGAGTGTTACCGTCCTCCTTCTTTTTCTTTAATCTTCACGGAAATGGAATGGGAGGCATATATGGAGCGGGCTCTTCAGCTTTTTCTTTTCTTCTCTTCTCAACTTCTTCTTGAGATGAAGACCCTTCTTTATCAACCTCAACGGTTGTGTTGGCAACTTTGGTCTTCACTTGGGGCTCTTCTAAGATTCTTCCGCTCTTTAGGATGATGGCATTTATAGTTTCGGAAGAGTTCACATCCGGTTGAGAAGGCAATTTTTCTTGATATCTTGATGAAGAACTCGCTTGTTGAACAATTTGAGTCCCAAGCATTTCGCTATGCGCTTGCAATTGGTCGAGTTTTTGAAGGATGAGTTGGCTATCCTTTTGTTGTTGAGCTTGAGTTGCGGCCACTATTGCGGCAATGGATGCTAGGGATGGTTCCTCTTTGATAGGCGCTCTCCTTGGAAAGTTTGGGTCTTCATGGGGCCTTAAATACCCATCATTTTGATGCGCGGCTGCCATATGAAGGAGGGCGGATTTTATATCGAATTCTTGATCTTCACCCTCTTCCAAGTAGATGGGTGAGCCATAATATCCAATGGTCGGGGCGTTGTATGCCCAAACCGGTCTTTCTTCTTCCTCTTGCGGAAGAGGAGCATTTCCTTGCCTTCTAGGAATTTGTGGATCTATATTTCCCGGTTGTTCGGCTCGTGTAGGCGAAGGAGTATCCAAATGAGGAGTGTGAAGCTCGTGTGAAGCGGAGGGATGAGAAGGTTGGCTTGTAGTTGACGTAGAAGCTTGTTCTTGTACTCTCTAGCTCCTTGCTCTAGTTTGCATTCAAACACCTATGAAGCAATCAAAGAAGCTTTTGTAAGTGTGAACTTAAATAGAGACAAACAAGAATAGCACGCACGCAAGCAATTACGACAGCTAAATAAAAAAAGGAAAATAGAAAGTGAAGCAAACTAACAATAAGTAATACTAACTAGCAATCTAGTCTAATGGCTATTCCCCGGCAACGGCGCCATTTTGACGTTGGCGTTTTAGGCAAGCGACATGAAGTGCTATTCTAGTCACGCAAATATCAAAAAATATTTATAACCGAGTGACCTCGGGTCGAACCCAAGGGAAAAGCTTAGAATAATTGACAACTAATCAATGCTACTATTGTAAGTCTACGGTTTTTGGGGGGGTTTTGTCCTCCTATAGAGGTATCTCTAGTAAGCACTAAAGATAAATGATATTTTCGGGTTTTGCTTAATGAATTAAAAGGGTGACTAGGGATTCAACTTCTCCCCTAAGATATGAGGAAAATGAAATAACTCACTAATACATGCATGGACTACATTTGGTTGATAAAAGCAAGGCTAATGCATCGTCCGCTCTAGGTTCAACTCTCGCTCCTTCCCTAGAATGGAGAGGATACACAAATGACATGGTTCTCAAACTCTCATTCTATTGAACCGTGTAGAACTTGAGTCCCATAACCGCACCCTCTCGGTCTATTGGCCGGTTACTCAAATCTGCTTAAAACTTAGCCTAATGTCAAGAGTGCATGTCGCTCTCACGCACAAACACTCCATCTATGATCATACAATAGCTATGAGACATCCTAAGTTCAACTCTCGCTCCTTCCTTAGGGGTTTTAACCAAGCATACTCACTTAAGCATTTCGTCAAACACTTGGTGTGCATACAATGAATACATAGCTAGGGCACAATATAATCAAACCAAACTTCATTCAATGCAATAAATTAGAGTTCTACATCATATCCAATCCTAGGGGATCCATTTAAATCCCCAACCACAAGAACAACTACTCACTCATAATGAGTGTGCACAAATACATGACAACTAAGTGAAACATCAATGTAAATACAAAGGTAAAGGGTTTAAGAGAGGTTGATGTAGAATCTTCAATCCAACCTTGGTTCTTCACCCAAGCTTGGTCTTCTCCAAGCTCCAGTCACCTAGGGTTGAGAAAATGTGGAAGCTCTCTTCTTAACTTGCATCTCATTCTATTTATACCTTTTCCAACATTTACACTCACTGCCCGAATCAAGTGATTCGGACAAGGCTTAGTAAGTTGATTCGGACAGGGTATCCGAATCACTTCTGCTGCGTTAGAAACTCGCTTGTTTGACACTTTAAACCTTTGACTTACGTCTTGACGTAAACTAGGAAGTTGTAGATATTTCAATTACCTTTCCAACAAGCTATAGAACGTCCCAATCGAATAAGAATCGCGCGCTCGCCAAGCCTTCGAAGATAAACAGGTCAGCCTGCCCGATTTGATCTACAGGCGAATTCTCCCCGAATCAACTTTGATTTGGGCAAGCCTTGAGTTGATTCGTGCGAATCATCTGTTCAGTGCTGTAATGAAGTGTCATGCTTGCCCGAATCACTTTTCTTTGGCCGAATCAAAAGTGATTCGGCCTATCCTGAATTCCTTTTTGGGAGAATCAACTTTGTAGCGCTGGAATTCTCGCCTGTTTTGACCCCTTAAACCTTCGAATTATGTCTTGATGTAAACTATGAAGTTGTATCCCTTTGAGTTAGCTTTCCAACAAGACATGAGACGCCTTAATCGAATAAGAAACGTGTGCTCGGCGAGCCTTCGAAGCTGAATAGGCCAATCATGGACGAATCAAACTAGCCTTTTGCTCTCTTTTGCTCTCTTTTGCTCTCGATCGACTAGAATTCATCAAGATTTTCTTCACACCACTTCATATCATGTAATATACATTTTTAACCTGAAATGGGCAAAGAAAACATCAAGTGACTTTATAAAATAGGGAAACAAACAAGAAGTAAGGGGAAAATATGGACAAATATAAGGTTATTTGTCCGCTCATCAGTTTTGCTCTTTGATTATCTCCGGCTAGCGCCCCTCATGACTATTCTTCAAAGGGCATATATACTTGATCTTCAACGAGATTCCGCTCCAGTTGAACTTAGTGATCAAGCATCAATCAGACTCATCCATTCGTGATCTCTCTCGGCCTTTCCAAGTGACAACACACTTGCTCTTCACATTAAAGTTTCTTCGCTCTGCTCCGTGTGTGTGTATCTCCTTGGAGGCGCTGCCTTATATACTTGCAGCCCATGAAGGATTATAGAAACATTTTCTAAACTCTTTTTGGCAGTCCAAGATCTATCCCAAGATCTTAGGACTTTGTTGAGATTTGGTTTCCAAAAATCAGAATTTTGAAGCCTTATCTTTAGGGAATACTTCCTATCGCGTGATGACGTCTGCTAGACACTTGATGACATTTGCAAAGCTCCTTGAACCTCTGAGACAATGGTAGCACATCTCTGAACTTTCTCCATGCATCTTCAAGCTTCTCGGCCATTCTGCTTTAGCTTCAAATCATCACGGGATGCTCTAGCAGAATTTGTCACCTTTCCGTTGTCCAGTTTGCCTCAGCTATTGTGGTCCACAAACTGTTGTAGCATCTTCTTGTGCCTAGAAGCTGTTTTGTCAATCTTCCGAAAGTGCTTCAGCTGCAAACTCCCGAGAGTGTTGTAGCATCTTCTTGTGCTGTTTTGTCAATCTTCAGAAGGTGCTTGAGCTGCAAACTTCAGAGAGTGTTGTAGCATCTTCTTGTGCTATTTTGTCAATCTTCAGAAGGTGCTCCAGCTACAAACTTCAGAGAGTGTTGTTGCATCTTCTTGTGCTGTTTTGTCAAGGATGTCATTACCTTAACAAAGTTCTTTGCATGAAGCATGACGCTCATCATTTCATAAAAGGTACGATTCTTTCTTTTAGCAACTCCATTTTGTTAGGGCGTTATGGGTGCTGAGAACCGATAAAATATGCCCTATTTGCGACAAAATTCCTCCAAGAGTTCTCGAATCCTTTACCATGATCACTTTTTAATGGCAATTAGAGTTGTGCCTTTTTCACATTGTAGTCTTTGAATTAGGTGGATCACGGCTTCAACAGTGTCTAATTTATGTCCGAGAAACCCATTCCAGGTGAAATGAGAAAATCATCAACACAAACTAGAATAGATCTTACCCCCAATGCTTTTCAGTCTGCATATGACCCATTAAGTCCATGTCTAATAGTTCAAGAATTCTGGTTGTAAGGATGTGATTATTTCCTGGATGAGTTGACCTTGTTTGTTTTTCGATCTTGCATTCACTACACATAACATCAGGCATTCCTCGAACCAAACCAAGTTTAGATATTTTTCTTTGAGACTTGAGATTCAGGTGACCTAGCCGTCTGTGCCACAAAATCAATTTATCCTATATGGACAGAAAACAGTGAGCATCAACCGATTCTGTGTTAAAACTAAGTAAATAGCAATTGTTTGATGAATGATTCCCTCTCACAACACACTTCCATTCATTGTTGATAACTTGACAGGAGTCCTGAGTGAATTTGACCTTCATCTTTCCATCACATAGTTGACTGATGCTCAAAAGAATAGCTTGAAGGTCTTCCAGAAGGAGCACCTTTTTGATTAGCAGCATCCCATGTATGAATAACGTACCTTGACCAATGACCTTGCCTCTTTCACCATCACCAAATGTAACAAATATCCCATCCAGGTTCTGTACATCGCTTTGATAGCTGTGAAAATTGCCCGCGCTGAAAATTTCCCGCGCTACATTTTTGTCTCCGAGCAGGTAACTAATCCAGAGAATGCTTCATCACTCTCTTGAACTTCTTCTCTGACACTATTTTTGGAATAATTGAAATATGACCCTCCTGAATAGTTATATTTTGATCAATCACCGTGGCTTTGACAAATGTAGTTATGCCTGTTCCTGCATCACCAGTGTACCCTAAGCCTTCAGTCCCACCTCCATACCTTTGGTAGGTCAAAATCTCATTCAGAATGAATGCCTCTCCAGTGCTTTCAACGGATATACCTTTCTCTTGAAAGACTTCACTTCTTAGTATCATCTGAATGTGTGCTTTGGACAGAGAGGTGATGATGGTCTGAAGCTCGTCTCTTTCTCCTTCCAATCTGGAAACCTTGGATAATAATTCCTTATTAGCTTTAATAACTTTATAACACTTCTCTTGTATCAATTTGAACTCATCAACAATAGTCTCTAGTGAGAACACTTCGTCATTATTGCTATCAGATGCATCGATCCCATAAACAAAGTCTGTCTTTATTTGGTCTGAATCATCATTACGAAATACAACAGTTAAAATAAGATTTCCTTTGTGATCAGTCTCCTCTTCACTGTCATCACTCCAATTAGCTGTCAGAGGCTTGTTATTTTTCTTCTGGTAGCTAGGGCACTCAGATTGCCTATGTCCATACCCCTCGCATTCCCAACACTGGATTCCTTTCTGCTTGTCTTTTCCTTCATCATTGTCTTTGTCAGCATTCTTGCTTTTTCTCTAGGAGTTATCCCCTGTTCTGTTTCTCCCCCTGGATGATTGACCTGAATATGCAGTCTTCTGGTCCATTCTTTTCATGAACTTCCTAAGATTTTTGACCAGCAGAGATAGTAGTTGGTTGACATCGTTTGTGACTGTCTCTTTTTCTTTAGTCTCAGATTTTAGCCCGAGGTCTTTCCAAGAGAGTGGTGAAGCAGTCTCTGTAACTTTCTTCTTGAGCTGCCTCAGTGAACCGATCAGCACCTCCAACCTCATATTCTTCACATCTTGGGCATCCTAGATGGCAGTTACCTTCATATAAAACTTTGAGGTAAGAGATCTGAGAACTTTTCTTACCAGCTTCTTCTCCTGAATTGGTTCTCCAAGTGCATGGGCCTCGTTTGATATGTCACACAATCTGGCATTAAACTTAGAGATGGTCTCATCTTCGAGCATCTTCAGGCTTTCAAATCTTGAGGTGATCATCTGCATTCTGGAGACCTTCACTTTTTCTGTTCCCTCATGAGGAGTTTCAAGGATCTCCCATGCATGTTTGGCCATGTCACAGTTGGAGATCAACCTGAAATTGTTAGCATCCACAGCAGCAAATATAGCATTCAAAGATTTTGAATTTCCTGATGTTGATGCTACCTCATCAATAGTCCACTTGTTTTTAGGTTGCTTGTGGGTAACTCCAACGCTATCGACGGTCATTAGGGGAGACCATTCTAATATTACAGCCATTCAAGCCCTTTCATCAATGGCTTTGATAAAAGCATTCATTCGTGCCTTCTTGTAACCATAGTTGACTCCCTCGAGCAGTGGCGGTCTGCTGGTGCTTTGTCCTTCTTTCATGGTGGCCATAGATAACAGCAAAACTCTCCTGGATCACACTCTGTATGTCGATTGATCGGCTCTGATACCAATTGAAAATTGCTCGCACTACAGAATTTTGAGTTATAGCCTCTGGAGTTACAGCTTATGTTGTAGCACTCTTCATCTCTTCCTGAGGAAATTATTCTACAACTTAATAAGGAAGACACAGTCAATTTGTTCACCTAGTTCGGCAACTTGCCTACGTCTGGAGAGCTCTGATCCTCAAGATGTCACTATTCACGGTTCAAAGTACAAAGGACTCAACACCTCTACTTCTCCCCTAGTCAAAATATTTTGCTTAGTCTAAGTCCCTAGACAAGCTAGCAGTCTGATCACACAGAATCTCTTCCCACTACTACACACTTCCAATAACAAATAGCTACGGACCTGACTCACAGACCTAGACTATTCTATTACAATGTGTGGTACACGGACTGTTTCAGCACACTCTCTATCAGAGTGTATCTTCTGTCAATAACTATTCTAGCTCTTCTGCCAAACAGTCGGACACCCTAATTTCTGCAAACTCAGTCTCTGCTCCCCCTCAATCAATGACACACTCTGTCACTATTTTTGTAGTCTCAATCAGCTCTCAGTCAGCCTACGATAAATCTGTCCACAGCTGTTCTCGGAGCTCTGATTGATCCTTCAACAAGCAGCGCTTCAGTAGAACTCCGGGGATCAATCCTCAACCAGTTCTGATTCTCTCTGCGCACAACACAAGTCTTCAACTCAGTGTGTATACCTTGCTACCAAAAGTTGATTTCTGTGTGTTTTTCTCTCGCGCTCTCTGTGTTCTGTTCTCTGTTTGGTCTCCCCATCAGCTGTTCTATAGCCTTCCTTTTTCAGCTCTTTAGATTACCAGGGACGGAAACCTCGTTTCTATCATTATCAAAATCTCCTCCTAGATTCTAGCAAGGTTGTTGAAGATTCTGTTGTCTAATTTGGATATTTGAAGCCTTATCTCTTCCGAAGGCTTCTGCCCATTGATGACGTTTTGGATGACGTTTCCATAACTCCCTGAGCATCCGCGATGCTTGCCGCATGATGCCGGAGCCTCTCCATGGATCTCCAGGTTGATTGGGATTTCTGCACTAGCTTTGGGTCATCAGGCAATGCTGAAGCAGACTCTGTCGCTTGGTTGTTGTATCCTATCCACTCTTCAGATTGTACTCTAGCTTCAAATCTTCAGGGATTGCTGAAGCAGAATCTTCGTACAATTTTGTCAAGGCATGCCATACCTCAACAAGCTGGCTTCTCGGTCATGTGGGCGGAACAGCCACTGTCAAAGTATCAATCTAGCAATAGTGGTTCAAAGTATCAATCTAGCCACTGTAACAACTGCTGTTTACATTTGTTTTTTGCAATCCAGTGCCCTTGTGTAACAGTCTTAGCAATCCTTCTCTGTGATTCTTTCCAGGAACTGTTTTTCTGTGAAGCAGCATGAAACGGAGTCTTTATGCAGTATGTGTTGTTCCTGGATTTTACTCCTTCTTTTTCAACTGAGCAGGTTCTGCGCTGCTGCCTCAGATTAGAGTTGATCTTCTGATTCCCAAAACTTGTACAGGTACCCTGTATATTCTGAGCCTTTTGTTTTGTTTGAGAAGAATGTTGTGCCTGATGCTGCAGCATCCTCTTGTTCACATGTCTAGTTCCAACTTTCTCTGCAATTTTTGAAGAGTCATCTGAATTCTTCTTCTCATCTATCTCAACATCTGAGGCTTTAATGAAGATTGTCCCTCTGGAGCTTTCTTCACCAGTATATCCAAGCCCTGTTCTCCCTTTTCCAAGCCTTTGGTAAGACAGAATTTCGTCCAAGATATTTTTCTGGGGATTGGCAGTCTTGGCGGTTACTGGAGAAGATTCAACGTTGATCTGCCTTCCAGAATCTTCCCTTTTCAGTAAGGTAACTTGATTATTGGATGGTAATAGACATTTCCTTCGTTCTTCTTCCAAGAGCTTGACTCTGTCAGTCAGGGCCTGATTGGTCTGAAGAACTGCCTCACATTGTTTCAGTATCTTCCTCAGAAGATCAGCAAGACTGCCAGATAAGTCCTCCTCATCTTCACTGGCAGATGAGTCACCCTCATCTTCACTTTCAGATACTTCAATCCCATAGTGGATTTTATCCTTCTTTATCTCCTTGAGGTTGAAATCAGATATACTGGTCAGCACAACACATTTTTCTTCATCACTTTCCTCAGAGTCACTCCATTTTGCTGTCATGGACTTACTGTTCTTTTTCTCTGAGCTCTTGAGGGGTTTGCTTGGACAGTCAGCCTCAATGTGTCCATACCCTTCACAATTCCAGCATTGAACACCCTTTTTTTTCTCTTTCCTCTCATCTTCATTCTGAGCAGATTCTTTCCCTTTTCTCTTATTTTCTCCACTTCTTCTGAATTTTCGTGAGGATGAGCTTTGTCCAGTTCTTGAGTCCATGTTTTTCTGAAGTTTTCCAAGGTTCTTGACAATTATGCTCAGCTGATCCTCTGAAACTGTCTGCTTGGTTTCTGTTTCAGTTTTCAATCCAACATCCTTATCCTTAGGAGTGATGTCTCCTTTAACTAGCTTCATCTCAAATTGTTTGAGAGACCCCATCAGCTCTTCCAACTTCATGAATCTGACATTTTGAGCTTCTTCAATGGCTGTCACTTTCATGTCAAATTTTGTGGGCAGTGATCTGAGAACCTTTCTGATGAGTTTTTCTTCAGGGATGGGTTCACCAAGGGCATGAGCTTCATTTGCAAGATCACAGAGTTTAGCATTAAACTCAGTGACTGTTTCCTCATCCAGCATCCTTAGATTCTCAAATTGTGTGGCAATAATCTGGAGTCTTGACAGCTTCACTCTATCAGTTCCTTCATGGGCAGTTTGCAGAATTTCCCATGCTTGCTTGGCCATGTCACAATTTGATATCAACCTGAAATTGTTAGCATCCACTGCAGCAAAAATTGCATTCAAAGCCTTTGAATTACCAGTAGCTGCAGCACCTTCTTCAGCAGTCCATTGCTCTTCAGGTTTTATTCTCGTCACTCCTTGCTCATCCATGGTGATTGGGGGAGACCACTGAACCACAACAGCTCTCCATGTCTTCTCGTCAATAGCCCTGAGAAAGGCTTTCATTCTAGCTTTCCAATATCCATAATTGCTTTCTTCCAATAATGGAGGTCTGCTTGTGCTCTGTCCTTCCTTCATTGTCCTTGCTTCTTCAGAGACACTTTAGGATCTTTAACTCTGTGTGTCGAGCTCCTGCTCTGATACCAATTGAAATTCGTAGTGTCTTAGTTCGACAGATTTTGTGAACAAGCATTGCTGCAGCACACTCTTGTTCACTTAAATATTGTCACAGCAAACAATGAACAAGGCACAGGTTTGTTCACCCAGTTCGGCCAATCTGCCTACGTCTGGGGAGGACTATTCTCCAGTCCTCAATCCACTCAACCAAAGGTTCCAAGTACACACGGTTACAACTCACGCAACCTATGCTACTCAACCTCGTGTGGACCACTCAACACAATCAGAACAAGCTCTGATTTGTGTCTGCACACCCTCTACAATATGTCAATCTAGAATAGCTACAATCCTCTCAAAGAACTCAGCCTATTCTAAATTACACTACTCAGCAGGGTTGCTGCAGCAACAGCTGTAACACACAGCTGGAGCACAATGTTCGCGTCGCTCCAAGGCCTTCTGCCGAGCCGGTCGAACCTCTCCAAGAGCGCTGCACACTTTGGACAACTCCCCCTCACTCAGTGACCACCTGCCACTAGTGAGTACTGCCGCACGACACTCGACCGAGCCTTCCACCCGTCAGTTCTTCCGCAGCTGCCCTTGATCAACCAACAAGCTCCACAGCTCTGAATTGGCTTCCAGATCAAACTCGAATCAGACTCTGCAAGTCCTGATTCTCTTCTGCAACACTCACCTCAGCTCTGCGCTCAACACTCTGCTCACGGGTGATGATCGAAGTAAACTCCCGTCACACACCAAAGATCCTCACTCTAAAATCTGTGTATGCTCTCGTGTATTCCTCTGCTTCGATCAACCCCTTCAGCCCTGAACCCCTCTGCTTAAATAGCAGCACCACTCTAAGCAGTTTCCAGGTTTAGGCAATTGTCCCAACAAGATCAATTATCTCCTAAAATCTAGGAGATTAGATTTGATTATTAACTCCAATCCAAATCTCCTTCTCCGACTAGTAAACCTCTCTGGAATATACTCCATAGCATTTTAGAAATTCTTCTGATGATCTCCGTAGCGATCCCAGCCCTTCTAGACACGCCCATATTGCTGCTGTTTTTTGAACAGTTGAAACAGCCAGTTGAACTAGCACCTGCTGCAGCATCCCCTGCTGCAGCTGCTGCTAGTTCCCTTTAGCTGGCCTGCTGGATTGTTTGAGCTGCAGCAACTCCTTGTTCACTTATGCTGGTTTTGTCAAATACTGCCATACTTGCATCATCAGCTTGTTTGCATTATTTTGTGTACAAGATTACTGGTTTCCAGGGTTTTGTATTGCAGGGCAAAACGAGGGCCTAAGTCGGATACGCGCTAACAGGCAGCGTTTAGGACGCGCATCACACAGCCTGCGGAGCTAGCGGCGCAAACAGAGAGTTGGCAGAGTCGACCACGGTGCGCTAACCGATTGCGCTAACCAAGGTGCCGTGTGCCATGAGCAGATAGTGGTGTTTCCAAATCCTGACACGACCAGATTTGGAAGTTGCCAAGGATGAGCCTCTTGAGCAGTATATAAAGAGAGGAAGGACTAGGGTTTGATCATCGAGAATCAGCACCCATCATCATCACAGCACACAAGAGAGCAGCGAAATAGAAAAATACACGAGCTTACTGAGAGGACCTGCGCTAGCCGACTGCGCCAGCCGAGACCCTGCAACCTGCACGCACCTGCTTGTTGCTATTTCTTCGATACTTTAGATATTATTTACTGTTTCTATGATGTTTACTACTAGCATGTCTAGCTAAACGCTTAGTATCGGTTGGGCATGAATCTATGAGCATTTCCTTTGAGACTTGTGCTTAATGCATAGCTTGTTTGCTTATATTAATTCTGTGCACATTGTTGACAGCTAGTTGCATGAGTAGGGGAAGCCTTGAACCGCAATCTTACTCCTGTTGCTTGTTGTTATATGTTAAACTAGTTGAATAGCCTGACGGTGACGACTAGGAGTAACGCGCTAGGATAATCAGTTGCTACTGTGACAGGATTCGTAGCTGCTTAGACTAGTCTTAAGAATTAATAGCTCGTGAACTTTGATCGGAACATGCGCACATGTTAGGAAGCCTTGATCGGACACTAACATTAGCAAACCAAACTATAGACATTTAGAGTCGATGATAAGGAATACACTCATAGAGGATTGTCTGCGCCGATACTTCTCATAGTCATAGTACTTAATCTCTACTGCCTGCGCACGTCTAGTGCAATTCCTGCATTTTACTACTGTTTACTCGCGCATTGCGCAACCCAATCACTCACACCCCCAGTTTTCGTAAGTGCATGATACTAGTTAAAGCTAATCTACTTGCTCCCTGTGGATTCGACCCCGACTTAACCGCTGTACTAAGTGGAAGAGGAAGGAATTAATTTGAACGCGCACAACGACGCGCACTATCAAATTTTGGCGTCGTTGCCGAGGAGCAACACAGATAAGCCTTAATTAGCTTAAGTTTTCTTTTACAATAGTTAGTCATTTCTGTTTGCTTTATTTTCGTTGTTGTTTCTGACAGCGCGCAATCAACATCGGCCTGCGCAACCTTGAAACAGTTGCGCTGCGCAGATTCTAGTTGCGCACTGACAGACGCAACAGCTTAGTTATCTTTTAATTTCGTTTTCTTTGAGATTTAGAACAGGTCATGGAGGATAACAGTGTCATTGGGGACAACTTAGGGGACAGGACCCCAGAGGAAGCGAGGGCACATAACCACGCAGCCCTGTTCAGAGAGGAAGTGCAGCGCGAGGTTGAACCAAGGATGGCCGCTGAACTGTATAATGCGCCACTCGCGCGACAAGCCGCGCGACGCAGAACAGTGCGCGAGATGTCAGCCCCACTCACGGTTAACCAGCCGTGGTGCATAGTGCTTCCACCAGACGGTCATTTTGAACTCACGAGCTCGCTCATCCATCATATGTCCAAGTTCCACGGAATGAACAACGAGAACCCAGTCAAGCATGTGCGAGAGTTCTTAGTCATTTGCGAGAACATGAAGGCCGAAGGGGAGAGCGATGAAGCGCTGAAGATGAAAGCGTTCCCATTTTCATTGTGTGACACAGCCAGGCCTTGGCTGATGAACTTACCAGCAGGATCAATTCACACATGGGAGCAGCTGCAGTAGAAGTTCCTGGACAAATTCTATCCCGCAGCAAAGATCGCGCTACTCAGGAGGGAGCTGGCCGCACCTAAGCAGGGTGCAAGAGAGTCGCTATCGGAGTATTACGAGCGTTTCAGGGAGCTGGAGGCGAACTGCTACAATCATGGCTTGCCCCAGAATGTGCTGATAGAGAATTTCCTGAATGGATTGCTACCCATGGAGCTGAGATTATTGAATGCATGCGCAGGAGGCGAAATTTGCAACATGTACTCAGAAGACGCGTGGCAGCTGATAGAAGACTCTGCTGGGCAGGTAAGACATCAGCTAACACTTGAAAATAGTCGTGCTCGTTCTGTGCATCAGGTAGAAACAAGCGCTGAGATCAAGGAAATGAAGGCCATGCTGCAGAAGTTGATGAGTGCGCAAGGCGCACAACCAGTTGAGCCAAAGGTATGCGAATTCTGCAATTCCACCGAGCACAAAACCGATGCATGTCTGATCGCGCGTCGTTGTGCACGTCAAATTTATTCCTTCCTCTTCCACTTAGTACAGCGGTTAAGTCGGGGTCGAATCCAGAGGGAGGCAGTAGATTAGCTTTAACTAGTAACCTGCACTTACGAAAACTGGGGGTGTGAGTGATTGGGGTTGCGCAATGCGCGAGTAAACAGTAGTAAACGCGGGAATTGCACTAGACGTGCGCAGGCAGTAGAGATTAAGTACTATGACTACGAGAAGTATCGGTGCAGACAATCCTCTATGAGTGTATTCCTTATCATCGACTCTAAATGTCTACAGTTTGGTTTGCTAATGTTAGTGTCCGATCAAGGCTTCCTAACATGTGCGCATGTTCCGATCAAAGTTCATGAGCTATTAATTCTTAAGACTAGTCTAAGCAGCTGCGAATCCTGTCACAGTAGCAACTGATTATCCTAGCGCGTTACTCCTAGTTGGCATCGTCAGGCTATTCAACTAGTTTAACATACAACAACAAGCAACAAGAGTAAGATTGCGATTCAAGGCTTCCCATACTCATGCAACTAGCTGCCAACAATGTGCACAGAATTAATATAAGCAAACAAGCTATGCATTAAGCGCAAGTCTCAAAGGAAATACTCATAGATTCATGCCCAACCGATACTAAGTGTTTAGCTAGACATGCTAGTAGTAAACATCATAGAAATAGTAAATAATATCTAAAGTATCAAGGAAACAGCAACTAGCAAGTGCGTGCAGGTTGCAGTGTCTCAGCTGGCGTAGTCGGCTAGCGCAGGTCCTCGCAGCAAGCTCGTGTGTTTTTGAGTCTGGCTCTCTCTCTCTCTCTGATATCTTGTGTCTCTGATGCTTTTTATCTGATGATCTCAAACCCTAGCCTTCCTCTCTTTATATACTGCTCAAGAGGCTCAACCTTGGCAACTTCCAAATCTGGTGGTGTCAAGATTTGGAAACACCACTATCTGCGCATGGCGCATGACATCTTGGTTAGCGCAATCGGTTAGCGCACCGTGGTCGACTCTGCCAACTTCTCTGTTTGCGCCGCTAGCTCCGCAGGCTGTGTGATGCGCGTCCTAAACGCTGCCTGTTAGCGTGTATCCGACTTAGGCCCTTGCTTTGCCCTGAAATACAGAAACACTGGAAACCAGTAATCTTGTACACAAAATAATGCAAACAAGCATAGGGTTAGGATCTAAATAATGTGTATAAATAGGCTCTATCAAACCCCCCACACTTGCCCCTTGTTCGTCCCGAACAAGCACTCAAGCACGGATACCATTACCTCTCTGGAGTCTAGCGCACAGTCTTTCACTCTGGCGCGTTCTGCACTACTGATCACCTTGCGCTGCTCTACCACCTGCGCGCAACTGCCTTTAACAGTTTAATATAATAATTTTCGAATTTTGTTACCTCTCAGCTGGGATAAAGATCATTTCGGATGGCTGGGAGATAGCTCTTCACAGGCTCCGGGTTGTCAGCTCTCACTCCGAGGATGGGTATATGGTTAACAGCGCAGCTTCTTCCGGTGCATGATTCTTCCGCGCACTTCCTGAGACTCAAGCCTTTGATGATTTTCTTGTGAACTTTGCGCAAGCTGGTACGTATTTGTGCGCATGCTGATTCTTTTGTAGCGCATATCATCCGCTGGTATTTTTTTCTTTTTGTACAGTTGTATCTATGGTTCCTATGTTTCTCAGAACGGTTCCAGTCTTGACCTCCGGATAATAGCTATGGAACACCGCCCCGCTCTCCCTCCTTGGTCTATCTGCGCAGGTCAGCGCACGCGTTTACACCCGCGCCCGCCTTCCTTCGCTCAACTGCCAGAGGAAAGATGGTCTGTTTTCCCACCTCGCCACGCTATGGGTATTTCGCCTTCGGCATCTGCGTGACTGAGCGCGCTCTTTTGTTCCAAAGGTCGCGAAGCACCGGCCTCCACTAGCGCTCTCGACCATATACCTCACCTCCGAAGCTCGAACGACTAACCGCCTCTCTAGAGCGTTTCTGTCAACTCCACATCCCCTGTATATCCCAACTAACAGGAGCAGAAAGAATGAAACAAAAAAAACTAAAATAGTTGATAGGCAGCGCACGCAATATGGATAGCGCAAAACAAGCTGAACAGTGTGCGCAACCCGCACACAAGCGCACTACTGCTACTGTTTTCTTCAACTACACTAAGCTACACTATAAAGCTCAAAAAAATGTGAAATGTAAATGTAACGCTCCCCCCCCCCCCACACTTAAACAGAGACGTGTCCCCACGACTCAAGCTCAAGCGCGCGGAGAGCACATAACCATGCAAGCAAAACAAAGAACATAAGAAAAAACGTGTAAAAGTAAAAACGTGCCGGGTTACCTCCCGACAAGTGCCTTTGTTTAACGTCGTTGGCTCGACTGTACCTCGTTACTTGCGTGACAGTATACCAGCGACCTCCCCCACACTTGCTCCTGAGTGACCCTGCGCTTGTGCATGTGTTGTGTTCTTCTCGGTCCTGCGCAAAGGGTCGGACGGGTGGTCAGCATGGTTAATAGTATGTGATAAATTATAAGTAACGAGGGTAGGTAAAGAGGGAGAAGAAATATGAGCAATAGTCCCCTGTTCTCCTTCTGGCGCGTCTGGTGATGACTCTGGCGCAGCTACCTGCGCATCTGCTATCTCAGGCTCTGCCAATTCAATTTCGCGCGCTGTGCTATCCCAAGGTTCTCCTAAATACCGTTTGACTCTCTGCCCATTGACCTGAAAACGATGCCGGTGCTCGTTTTCTAACTCGATTGTTCCGTAGGGGAAAACCTTGGTGACTGTGTACGGTCCTGTCCATTTGCTGCGCAGCTTTCCAGGCATGAGCTTTAGGCGTGATGAGAATAATAATACCTGGTCTCCTGGCTCAAAAGTGCTTCTGAGGATATGCTTGTCATGAAATGCCTTTGTGCGCGCCTTGTAATCTCGCAGTCCCTCATAGGCATCCAGGCGCAGCTCTTCTAATTCGCTTAGCTCAAATGCGCGCTCCTTTCCGCCCTCGTCTAGGTTCAGGTTGCAAATGCGTAATGCCCAATATGCTTTGTGCTCTAACTCCACTGGCAGGTGGCATGCTTTTTCGTAAACCAACCGGAACGGTGAAGTCCCAATTGGCGTCTTATGCGCAGTGCGGTATGCCCACAGCGCATCGTAAAGACGCTGGCTCCAATCTTTGCGCGACGGTCTCACGGTCTTCTCCAGGATGCGCTTGATCTCTCTGTTGGAAACCTCGGCCTGTCCATTTGTCTGAGGATGATAAGCAGTGGACGTCTTGTGGCGCACTCCATAACGCTTGAAAACGTGCGCCACAATCCTGTTGCAAAAGTGCGTCCTCTGGTCGCTAATGATTGCCTTAGGCACTCCGTACCTGCAAAATATGTTAGTTCTCAAAAAGTCAGCGACCGTCTTACCATCGTCTTTCCGTGTAGCCTTGGCCTCAACCCATTTGGAGACATAATCTACCGCGACCAAAATATACTCGTATCCGGAAGATGGAGGAAATTGCCCCATGAAGTCAATCCCCCAAATGTCGAATACTTCATCCACTAGAATTGGTGTCTGCGGCATCTCATTGCGCGCTGATATGCCTCCTGTGCGCTGGCACCTGTCACAGTTTCTGCAGTAGTTATATGAGTCACTAAACAAGCGCGGCCAATAAAATCCGCAGTCCAGGATCTTTCTGCTCGTGCGCTTAGGACCAAAGTGTCCTCCACATGCGTGCGCATGACAAAACATCAAAACAGAGTTAATTTCATGGTCAGGCACGCAGCGCCTTAAAATCTGGTCAGGTCCTATTCTGAGCATATACGGATCATCCCAAATGTAATGCTTGGACTCATGTTTTAATCTCATGCATTGGGTTTTAGTGAAATGAGGAGGAAACGTACCTGTGACCAGGTAATTTGAAATGTGCTCATACCATGGTACCTTACCTTTCAGCGCCATCAGATGCTCGTCAGGGAACGTCTCCGTGATTTGCCCTGGCTCCTCTGCCTTCACGATCCTGCTCAAGTGGTCTGCGACTGTGTTCTCCGTGCCCTTCTTATCTTTGATCTCCAAGTCAAATTCCTGAAGTAGGAGTACCCAGCGCATCAGGCGCGGCTTAGTTTCCTTCTTGGACATTAGGTAGCGGATTGCTGCGTGGTCTGTGTAAATGATGACCCTAGCGCCAAGAACATATGCACGAAACTTCTCCAGCGCAAACACAATTGCCAGAAGCTCCTTTTCCGTAGTGGTATAGTTCCTCTGCGCAGCGTCCAGTGTGCGCGATGTATAATAAATGGCGTGCGGCTTCTTGTCCACTGGCTGCCCCAGGACTGCACCTACTGCATAATCGCTTGCGTCGCACATCAGTTCAAATGGCAGGTTCCAGTCTGGCGCGCGCATCACTGGCGCACTGGTCAGCGCCTCCTTTAGCTTGTCAAATGCGGCCCTGCACTCATCAGTAAATTCGAAACACACATCCTTTTGCAAGAGGTTAGACAGGGGTATACAAATCTTAGAAAAATCTTTTATGAAGCGCCTGTAAAACCCGGCATGCCCAAGGAGTGATTTCACATCGCGCACGCTAGTGGCATAAGGCAGATTGGAAATAAGATCAATTTTAGCTTTATCTACCTTGATCCCCTCCTGCGAGATAATATGTCCTAGTACTACACCATGCGTTACCATGAAATGACATTTTTCATAATTGAGCACTAGGTTCTTTGAAATGCAGCGCGCTAAGACCTTATCAAGATGTGTTAAGCATGCATCAAAGGTACTTCCGTATACAGTAAAATCATCCATGAACACTTCTATGCATATACACATCATATCAGAAAAAATGCTCATGACAAGGCGTTGGAACGTACCTGGCGCGTTACACAGCCCAAATGACATGCGCCGAAACGCAAACGTACCGAATGGGCAGGTAAATGTGGTCTTCTCTTGATCTTCCGCAGCTATGGGTATCTGATTGTACCCTGAGTATCCGTCCAAGAAACAAAAGTAGGGCTTCCCCGCTAATCGGTCTAGCATCTGATCTATGAAGGGTAGCGGGAAATGGTCCTTGCGCGTGACTGCGTTAAGCTTCCGGTAGTCGATGCACATGCGCCATCCAGTCTGCATGCGCTTGGGAACTAGCTCGCCCTGCGCATTCTCTTCTACTGTGATTCCTCCCTTCTTTGGCACAACGTGCACTGGACTTACCCACTTGCTGTCTGAAATGGGGTAAATGACTCCTGCGTCGAGCAACTTCAGGATCTCCTTCTACACCACCTCCATCATATTCGGGTTCAATCTGCGCTGGGGCTCCCGGGATGGTTTGGCACCATCTTCCAACAGAATCCTGTGCATGCATACGTCGGGGCTCAATCCGCGCAGATCAGCAAGTGTCCATCCTATAGCGCGCTGGTTTCTGCGCAGTACCTGCTGTAATCGCGCCTCCTGCTCCTCGTCTAATCCTTTCTTTATGATCACTGGCTGGGTGTCTTCATTTCCCAAGAATATGTACTTGAGGTGCTCTGGGAGTTGCTTCAGCTCGACCTTGGGTGCCTGTTCAATAGAGGGCAAGATTTTGTTAGCAGTGCAAACATTAACTATGTCTTGTACCTGTCTGGGTTCTGGTTCAGCACTGCTCAGCTCCTCCTCCTGCGCCTCCAACTCTGCCTGTGCCAGTGTTATGGGTTCTTCTGCTGCGCTTGCACATTGCGCATCTGCGACCAAGTCATCTATGCTGTCCATTGCGTGCACTGTGGCGTCTTCATGAGGATGCTGCATCCCCTTGAATATGTTGAAATGAATTTCCTCGCTATCAACCTCCATAGAGAGCGTACCCCTCCACACATCTATCTTCGTGCGCGCGGTCATCAGAAATGGTCTGCCCAGTAGAATCTGCGCACTGCTGGTGCTTGATTCACCCTCCATTTCTAGGACATAGAAGTCTGCTGGGAACACCAGCTCTCCTACTCGCACAAGAAAGTCCTCGATCATGCCCGTAGGTTGCTTGCCCGACCGATCTGCTAGCTGAATGGTGAGACCTGCAGGCTTTAGTGGTCCAAGGCGCAATGACGCATATAGGGAATAGGGTAGCACATTTATAGACGCGCCTAAGTCAATCATGCAATTGCTCACTGTGGTCTTACCTAAAGTGCATGGAATGGTAAATGTACCTGGGTCTTGGCATTTAGCTGGTACCTTATGTTGCACGATCGCTGAGGCCTGCGCATTTAGCATTACCTGTGCACACTCGCCTTTCCTTCTCTTGTTTGTGCACAGCTCCTTTAGAAATTTCCACCTTACTGAATAACTCGTAGAGCTCCTTGTCGAGCGCTTCCTTCCTAGCCGATGGTGCCTGCACAGGGAAAGGTGCAGGTATGTTAGTACGATTCGTGCTCTTGTCTTTTAATTGTGTTATACCTGGCGCTTCACCCTGCTGGCTTGTGGCTGGCGCGTCTTGCTCCGGTTGCGCATTCTGCTCTGCTGGATCCGGGACTTGCGCAACTGGGTGCGCGGGTGCCTTCGTGGTCTGCTCTGTTCCTATCGTGCGCCCAGTCCTCAGTGTCACAGCGTTCACTCCTCCCTTGGGGTTTTGAATCACTTGCGAAGGCAGGTTGCCATCGCTCTTTTTCAGCTCGTACACCGTGGTCGCAATCTGTGATAGCTGCTTCTCAATGGACTTGAACCTCTTGTCGTACTTCTCATCATTCTTGCGCACTGTGTCTGCTAGCTGCCCCACGATATCTTCTAAGGATCGCCTCGGGTGCTGATTGTTCTGCGCTGGTGCGTCAGGGCGGCGATGCGGTGGATTGTAGGGCGCAGCTTGTTGCGTCTGCTGTGGCGCGCGCTGATCCGTGGACTGCCTCTGGAAATTGTTTTCCTCCTTCCATCTGAACCCATTTGCGGCTAGTCCAAAACGCGGCTGATTCTGCCTCGGTGGCCCTCTGTTATCCCATCCTCTCAGAGCATTGACATCTCCTGATTCCTCAAAAAGCATGAGACATGCATCGATTTTGTGCTCAGCGGAATTGCAGAATTCGCATACCTTTGGCGCAACTGGTTGTGCGCTTTGCGCGCTCATCAACTTCTGCAGCATGGCCTTCATTTCCTTTATTTCAGAGCTTGTTTCTACCTGATGCACAGAACGAGCACGACTATTTTCAAGTGTTAGCTGATGTCTTACCTGCCCAGCAGAGTCTTCTATCAGCTGCCATGCGTCCTCTGGGTACATGTTGCAAATGTCGCCTCCTGCGCATGCATTCAATAATCTCAGCTCCATGGGCAGCAGTCCATTCAAGAAATTCTCTATCAGCACATTCTGGGGCAGGCCGTGATTGTAGCAGTTGGCCTCTAGCTCCCTGAAACGCTCGTAATACTCTGACAGTGACTCCCCTGCGCTCTGCCTAGGTGCGGCCAGCTCCCTCCTGAGTAGCGCGATCTTTGCTGCGGGATAAAATTTGTCCAGGAACTTCTTCTGCAGCTGCTCCCATGTGTGAATTGATCCTGCTGGTAAGTTTATTAGCCAATGCCTGGCCGTGTCACATAGTGAAAATGGGAATGCTTTCATCTTCAGCGCTTCATCGCTCTCCCCTTCGGCCTTCATGTTCTCGCAAATGACTAGGAACTCTCGCACATGCTTGACTGGATTCTCGTTGTTCATCCCGTGGAACTTGGGCATGTGATGAATGAGCGAGCTCCTTAGTTCAAAATGACCGTCTGGTGGAAGCACGATGCACCATGGCTGGTTAACTGTGAGTGGGGCTGACATCTTGCGCACTGTTCTGCGTCGCGCGGCCTGTCGCGCGGGTGGCGCATTATACACTTCAGCGGCCATCCTTGCTTCAACCTCGCGCTGCACTTCCTCTCTCAACAGGGCTGCGCGGTTATGTGCCCTCTCTTCCTCTGGGGTTCTGTCCCCTAAGTTGTCCCCAACGACACTGTTATCCTCCATGACCTGTTCTAAATCTCAAAGAAAAAAAAATTAAAAGGTAACTAAGCTGCTGCGTCTGTCAGTGTGCAACTAGAATCTGCGCAGCGTAACTGTTTCAAGGTTGCGCAGGCCGATGTTGATTGCGCGCTGTCAGAAACAACAACGAAAATAAAGCAAACAGAAATAACTAACTATTAAAAGAAAACCTAAGCTGGTTAAAGCTTATCTGTGTTGCCTTCCCCGGCAACGGCGCCAAAATTTGATCGCGCGTCGTTGTGCACGTCAAATTTATTCCTTCCTCTTCCACTTAGTACAGCGGTTAAGTCGGGGTCGAATCCAGAGGGAGGCAGTAGATTAGCTTTAACTAGTAACCTGCACTTACGAAAACTGGGGGTGTGAGTGATTGGGGTTGCGCAATGCGCGAGTAAACAGTAGTAAACGCGGGAATTGCACTAGACGTGCGCAGGCAGTAGAGATTAAGTACTATGACTACGAGAAGTATCGGTGCAGACAATCCTCTATGAGTGTATTCCTTATCATCGACTCTAAATGTCTACAGTTTGGTTTGCTAATGTTAGTGTCCGATCAAGGCTTCCTAACATGTGCGCATGTTCCGATCAAAGTTCATGAGCTATTAATTCTTAAGACTAGTCTAAGCAGCTGCGAATCCTGTCACAGTAGCAACTGATTATCCTAGCGCGTTACTCCTAGTCGGCACCGTCAGGCTATTCAATTAGTTTAACATACAACAACAAGCAACAAGAGTAAGATTGCGGTTCAAGGCTTCACCTATTCATGCAACTAGCTGCCAACAATGTGCACAGAATTAATATAAGCAAACAAGCTATGCATTAAGCGCAAGTCTCAAAGGGAATACTCATAGATTCATGCCCAACTGATACTAAGTGTTTAGCTAGACATGCTAGTAGGAAACATCATAGAAACAGTAAATAATATCTCAAATGGATCTTATTTAATTTTGTCAATTTTACACAATTGCCTAATCAATCAAAATTAATTTTCTTATTTTAATTTTCAGATATTTTCCGAAGTTTAGGTGATGAATCTCCTTCATGTGATTCATTATTCCCTGAAGACATTGAATTTCACAAATACATGTCACGAGTGAGTTCCGAACTTCACATAATATTGTCACTTACAAAAATATGTATAAGATGGAGCGTTTTGGGTGTATATAGATTGGAGAGGGAGTACGGGATCTACTTTGATGTGTCCGAGCTGATTACCCAGGGATCATGGGACGAAATGGAGCATTACATGAGTGGATTCACAACCCCTCATAGTAATGAGGTCTCGAAATTGATAAGCAGAAATATTCGGAAAGGTAAGTTAAGCAATCTCATGCACCACTTCCTCCTTTCAGTGTGTTAGCACAGGCACACGCACTCACAGAAATAATGAATCGAAACGAACAAGACACAAGACGTTGTTTACGTAGTTTTGTAACGATGTGTCACCTACTCTGCGGCTATAGAGTAGCTATAGCTCCGTTTATTGCTTTCTTTTTTGTGTTGTTAGGGTTACAGAAGCAACAACATATATATACAGTATAGGTCGAAAACCCTAACGTACCGCGGTGGGCTTCGCACCCCCAGCCCAGTTCTTCGACACGACCAGTACGAGAACCTGCACCCGCGGTGGGCCTACGCTTAACCGCAGGCCAGCCCACATGAGCCACACTCAACAATCTACACCTTGGTGAATATCTGATTCCCGTGAAGTGTCTCTTGCAGTAGCCTTATATCCTGGCGTTGGGGGATCCACAATCTCCTCAATGACGAGAGATGTGTAACAAGTCCAGACAGTGCTGGAACTTGTCACCAGTGACTGGCTTGGTCAACATGTCAGCTGCAGTCTCTGCTATGTGCACCTTCTCAAGTATTATCTGTCCGGACATGAGTAGTTCTCTGATCTTGTAAAACCTCACATCAATGTGCTTCGTCCTGGCATGATAAACCTGATTGTTCGCCAAATAAATGGCACTCTGGCTGTCACATTGCAACCGAACTCCACCTTGCTCAACACACAGCTCTCTCACTAACCCTGTCAACCACAAGGCTTCCTTGGCAGCTTCAGCCACCACCATATACTCTACTTCAGTCGTAGACATTGCCACTATATACTGACTGATGATCTCCAGCAAATAGGTCCTCCTGCTAGAGTAAATACATACCCAGTAGTAGACCTATCATTCGCATCACCAGCATAGTCAGAATCGACATATCCCACAACCGAAGGCTTGCTTTGATTGCCGCTGAACAAAATACCATGTTCAGTTGTACCCTTCAGGTACCTAAAAATCATTTGACTACTTACCAATGACGCTTCCCCGGTTTAGACATAAACTTGCACACCTAACTCACAGCCTGCGCCACGTCTAGTCTTGTACAGACCATAGCATACATCAAACAGCTAACAGCACTGGCATAAGGGATCTTTGACATAGACTCCACCTCAGCATCTAACTCGGGCACTGATCCAATGACAACTTAAAGTGACTGGCCAATGGAGTACTCACAACTTTCGGATTGCTCATGATGAATCTATCCAAGACCTTCTCAACATAGCTTTTCTGACAAAGCCACAATTTTCTGGCACTCCTGTCTCTGTAAATCTCCATGCCAATAATCTTTCTCGCAGCACCCAAATCCTTCATGTCAAACTCCTTGCCCAAACTGGATTTCAGCTTCTCAACATCACGCAGATGATTAGCAGCAATCAACATATCATCCACGTATAATAACAGGAAAATAAAGGAACCATCATCAAGGCTCCTAACATAAACACAACAATCATACTCACACCTCTTGTAGCCAATCCGAAGCATGTATGAATCAAAGTGCTTGTACCACTGTCTCGGTAACTGCTTTAATCCATACAACGACTTCTTCAACCTGCAAACCAGTTTACCCTGACCTCTGTCACTGAACCCCTCTGGCTTCTCCATGTATATCTCCTCATCTAGATAGCCGTGAATAAAAGCAATCTTCACGTCCATCTGCTCCAAGTACATATCATGGCTGGCTACTAGGGCCAACACTGCCCTAATAGAAGTGTGACGCACCGCCGGAGAAAAAATCTCATCATAATCAATCTCCTTCCGCTGTGAATACCCCTTCGTAACGAGGCGAACCTTGAACTTCTTCCCTTCTTTTTATGTTATTCCAAGCTTCCTCTTGAACACCCACTTACAGCCAATGGCCCTCTTCCCCTTAGGCAACTCAACAAGCTCCCAAGTCTGATTTTTATTCAGGGAGTCCATCTCCTCCACCATAGCACCCATCCATTGTTTTCGCTCTTGCTAGCCATAGCCTCACGATAAGTAGCAGGGTCTCCAGAACTGGTAATGAGCTCATAACTAGCCAAATCCTCAAACCCATATCTGGTTGGCGGTCTAGTCACCCGGTGCTCTCTATCACGAACGAGACTGTAATCCTGCAAATCACCTGAATCATCAGGTCCATGGTCATCATCAGATCCGGGAGCAGCATCAGGTATCGGTGCCGCTACTGAATAGGCACCACCTACATACTGTCCAATACTGGTGGAGCTGCCTCCACCTCAATCAGCTGGCCACCCCTACAGACTCAAAATCAACTGCCTCAACTGACTGTCGTAACATGTGCTACTCATCAAAGACAACATCTCTACTGATCATCATCTTTCTGCGCACTAGATCCCACAACTTGTACCCCTTCACGCCTTTGGCGTAGCCGATAAAGAGACACTTCTTCGACTTCGGATCAAGTTTGAATCTCTCATCGCTGGAAACATGCACATAGGCAGGACATCCAAAAATCCGTAAATGATCAAGACTAATGGGAGTACCTGTCCAAACCTCCTCTTCAACTCTCCCCTCCAAGGACGCCCTCGGTGATCTATTGATGAGGTAGCACGCCATATGAATAGCCTCCGCCCAGAAACGCTTTGCCAAACCAGCATTCAAAAGAAGACATCTGGCTCTCTCGGTCAACGATCTATTGAGTCTTTCAGCCATGCCATTCTGCTGTGGCATTTTCCGCACAGAAAATGCCTTTGTACACCCTGCTCCACACAGAACCTCATAAAACTGGAGTCGGTGTTTTCAGCCCCATTATCTGACCGCAAGTACTTGATTTTTCTGCCTGTCTGGTTCTCCACCTCTGCCTTCCACAGCTTGAACTTAGCAAAGACATCTGATTTCTACTTTAGAAAAAACATCCAAACTTTGCGAGATAAATCATCAGTAAATGTAACTAACTTGCACCACCTAAAGATACCTCTCTGGTCGGACCACATACATGAGAGTGCACATAATCAAGAATCCCCTCTGTTTTGTGCTTCTCGGTCTTGAACCGAACACGACTCTACTTCCCGAGAATGCAAAACTGGCAAAGGTTCAGCTTACAACCCCGAACTTCCTTAAAAAGATTTCTCTTATGAAGCTCTGGCATTCCAAACTCACTTAGGTGACCCGAACGCATGTGCCACAACCTGGTTGCATCAGAAGTAGACTCCACCAGCGCAGCATTGCCTACAGAGGTGCACCCCGACAACATATATAAATTACGTTCAGATCTGTTAGCCATCAACACCGTCTGGCCAGCTTTGGTCACCCGCAAAAGTTCTCGACCTTCAGACCTGAAATCATAACCATTGGCCTGCAAAGTCCCCAACGAAATCAGGTTCTTCGACAAACTCGGAATATGCCTGACCTTATCCCAATGTACGCATGCCACCTTCATCAGCCACAATTTTCACCTGTCCAATACCAAAAATAGGGCAAACAGTATCGTTTCCCATGGAAATTGCATCCGATGCAACTGGCGTGATAGTAGTGAACCACTCACGGTGCGGCGACATATGAAACGAGCAACCAGAATCAATAATCCAATCATCAGAATACTTACTAGATAAGGCACAGAGCAAATCTCCATCGCTATCACTATAAGTCTGAGCCACGTTCGCAGAACTGGACCCTCCACTTTTCGTCTTTGGCTCTTGCCGATCCTTCTGCTCCTTCTTTTTCTTTTTAGGACACCCGTTCTGATAATGCCTGAGCTTTTTGCAATGATAACACTTCACTGTCTCCATGCTCTGGGACTTGGATTTTCTCTTCTTCCCATTCCTTTATCCTTGGTCTTTCCGCCACCTCCTTTACCCCTTAACAAACAGACCCTCACCCTGAGTAACCGCTTCGGTATCTCTATTTGCGCTGTGAATGGGCAAGCAGAGTAGAAGTAATTACATCAAGGCTAATTGAGTTCTTACCGTATATCAGGGTCGTCACCAGATGGTCGTCGGAACCCAATAACGAGCACAACAGAATCACAGCCTTGTCCTCATCATCAATCTTCACGCCCAGCCGCGCCAGGTCCGTGAGGTAAGTATTGAACGAATTGACATGCTGTTGCAGATCAGCTCCCTCCTGCATCTTCACACTATAGAGATGCTGCTTCGCGAACAGCTTGTACATCAGTGTCTTCGACATGTATTGACCCTCCAGTTTGTCCCATACAGCTTTCGGCGTCGATAGGCCCATGATGTGATACATCACTTCGTCCGAAACACACAATCGGATCAATCCCGCGGCCTTCTCCTACATCTCCGCCCAGTCAGCGTCCTCCATGTCCTTCGGTTTCGCATCGCGCAGCGCCTTTTGCAAGCCCTGCTGAGCCAATAAGTCCTTAACCCTCCTCTGCCATAGTCCGAAATTACCAGATCCATCAAACCGCGTAATCTCAAACTTCGCTTCAGGATTAAGCACCATCGTCTGATACCAATTGTTAGCACAGGCACACGCACTCACAGAAATAATGAATCGAAACGAACAAGACACAAGACGTTGTTTACGTAGTTCGGTAATAATGTGTCACCTACTCTGCGGCTATGGAGTAGCTATAGCTCCGTTTATTGCTTCTTCTTTTTTGTGTTGTTAGGTTACAGAAGCAACAACATATATATATATACAATATAGATCGAAACCCCTAAACCGTACCGCGGTGGGCTTCGCCCCCGCACCCTCAGCTCAGTTCTTCGACGCGCCCGGTCCGAGAACCTGCATCTGCGGTGGACCTACGCTTAACCGCAGATCGGCCCACATGAGCCACACTCAACACAATGGTTTAGATCTCGTAACTGTTCTGCTGCCTGAATGTCTTAGACACGAGCCTGAGAAAGCGAAAGCCATCCTCGAAACTGACCTGTCACCCTCAGAGAGGCCTTTTTGATCTGCTAGCTTCTTTGCGATTTGTTCCTAACTTCAAGTACTTGCTACATTTTACTGAATAGTTTCATTATTCATTCAATCTCGACTAAAAAATTATTCTTTTTTTGGGATAGGAACCATCCGCATAGGAACATCCTGGTCATTGTCGTCGGGGCCAATCCTGATTTGTATGGGAAGCTGCAGGTTGATGGGAGGCTGGTAGCTCTCGCCAAACAGAGGTACGAATCCATCAATAAATTACCCTTGTTGTGGATTGATTTGGATATTTTGTATGGTGACAGTCCGTGTCCTATTTGCTCCTTGTTAGATGATCATCAGTGTCCGCAACAATCTGGTGATTCTGCCCCCTGTTCAAGTTCCTACTCCTGTCAGCCTTGAGGAGGACAGTGTGGGAGTAAGTGCAGTACGTATGGCGACCCTCCCTACGAAGGGTACTTCAGTTGGGGCTAGTCCAAAGCCGGCCTCAACCAAAAGAAAGAGAGCCATAACCTCGGCCGCTAGTCCTCCCGGCACTTGAGCTCCAAAAAAACCAGGGTGAGTCTGGAGGGCACTTCAGCAAGAACCGGGGTGACTGTAGCTGGGGCTACACCTCTACGCGCACCACCTACAAAAACGTCCTTCTCCGGAGACAATAATTTCTCAACAATCCCTCCCTTTTATGCTTTTGATTTCAATTTTATGCTTGAAATCGAGCAATAACATTCTCAACCAGCGCTCTCATTATATTTTTTAAAATAAAAAATTAAGTTTATTTATGGCGATCAATAAAACTGAGATTTAGAAGATTCAAAATATCGATATGGTCCAATGGCACGTTGTAAATACGGCGTTGGAGAATGGAAAATAGTAGTATTAAGAATAAATGGACATATTTGTTCAATTAGATCGCACCACGGTCATATGTTTTTGATTCGTCAGGTGTACTTATTTAACAGTTTAATTTAGTATTTGGTTATACTTCAACTAAATACTTCATTATTTCAATTAGTAACACTACAATTCAAGATGAGATGATGTGTACCATTAATGGTGGACACGTCTGCCAACTAAACAAAAAAGAATAAAATCGCCTTTAAATAGTTAACAAAAAACTAGCTACCAGTTTATGGTAATAAATAAAACTAAGGGGCAAGATTTAATCTCTATATTTTTCTTTATATGTCACCATAGACAATAAATGCAAAGAGAGTAGATATCATTGTGCAAGATTCTTAACAATAAAGAAATAGAAGTGTATATATCTATAGGCATAGCTAGCTAATTAGGAAAGTAAAATCAGAATGTTCTATGTATGTTATGGTAAGTTTTCTGTACTCAAATATATTATAGAATCTGTCTCAGTAGCAGCTGCATGATGCTATTTATACAGACTTTAACAACAATAATACCCAGTAGCAACAGCAACAGTAGCAGTGTTTTTGAGATGGGAGCCTGAAGCAAGATATTTGGAGTGTTGTAGTTTTTCTTGAGGTACACATGCAGCATGTGAAAAGCTCGCCTCACCCCTTGGTGACTGTACTGATTGTCAACGATTGTCTCTCGAATGTCATACTTCATTGCAAGTCCTTGGAAGATGATCTCTGGAAGCAGTTCTTAAAGTCGAGTGACCGCTATAATATTAAATTCCATCCAAACATATTCATAACAACCTGGTATGAATGCAGAGGAGTCCGACTTTAAACGTACTTTTGACGCTTACTATTATCAGAGAGATCATGACTGTGGTCCGGCATGTCTCTGTGATTTGAGTATAGGTCCGATTAATGTCTGCAAAAAAGATGGCCGGTGCACACGTTGATAGTATAATGGATAGGTTTGCTAATTCCCATAATCTTTTCTTATGTATCAATGATAAATAAATATTAAGCTCTTGAAAAAAAGATGTTAAGTAGAAGATTGTGACCTGATTGATCGAAAAAGCTTATCGCGCGGTCAAGAGCCACAAAACAACATCCTAATTGTCTAATTACAAAACACGGCACCCATTTGAAGAACAAGGCCTTGTTTTATCATGACATCTCGAACATGAACGCCTATTCTCGTACATAAAGTTTCCATTTTCAAGCGCTGCCCCATAGTTAATATCTCCAAAAGTGCCAAAGCTTCTTTATGTGGTTTGCTTGGTTGTATATAAACATATCCAGAATACATTAGATATGTGATTACTGCATCGCGTCTGGAGCACATAATCATCGCCAAAATGGGAGCAGCAGCTCGGGTTTCCTCCAAAAAAAAATGAAGCAAAATGGAAAAAAATTTAGAAATGCGTTCCTAATAGCCTAAATACGTAGTCTGCAAATTCTCACCAGGATGTGAACGAAGAGAGCAAATTCTCGCTATGTCCGATTGATCCCTCAGAATCTGCCACGTCCGGCAGCCTCATGCCCCTTTGCGAAAAACCTGGCTCCGATTTCAGCTCCGAGCTGTAAACTCCCCAATCGCACCGGGCCTAGATTCAGATCGGAAAAGCTTTGTCTCTTCGGCCATATTCCAGTATCGAACGCACCAACAATCACATTAGATCCGTAATCAGAATCCGACCATAGATCCTTCTGATTCCTCAGCCCCAGAAACTGTGGCGAGCGAATGGTGTGTAACTGCCGCCTTTGGTCTTCAAACACAGCGAGGATTGATGGGTTTTGTAACATGGAGGCGGCTTGGTCGGATGTGAGGCTGGCAGAGAAGCCATGGAAGACGGGTGTGGTAGATTGATTCTGTATGAGACCGGTAATGGAGTTGCCCGTCTCATAAACATATACGTGGCAGTTGATATTCGCCACCTGGACAGTTGACATTCATGAAATGATATTTGGAGACAATGTATTTGGGATATTGAGATTGATAAAGAACGCATTTCTAAATTTTTTTTAAGTAAAATGACATGTTACATTCTTATTCTTCTCATTGTTGTCACAACAAGAAACCACAGGCACTGAAGTTGTTCCAAATCACATGTTTGATCCTTCCTACTACCCTCTGTTATCATGTTGCGGTGTGATGAGAAAAATGGAAATCAGGCATTCTTATTTTGGATTGGGCACTTGTGTCTTCATAAGTTTTCGATAAATGGAAATCAGGCATTCTTATTTTGGATTGGGCACTTGTGTCTTCACAAGTTTACAGACTGCTGGTCAATGGTCATCCCCTGGAAGGTCATGTGCACTTTGGTTTGATTCATTAGTCTTCCGATGCTTGTCAAACATCATTCTTAGTTGTCTCCCTTGTTCTTCGATTCTCAGTTGCAGGTTCCTCTGAATCTGTCCAAGTAACAATATCAATGAACTTAATTTTATTGTATATGAAACTATTTTGACCAACAATTTCACCTCTAGCTGTTCATGAAGGGACTTTTGGACATCAAGCTGCATTTGTAGAGCCTCTTTGATTTGTAAGCCCCTGCAGTAAGATTTAAGCTCCAAATTCACAGCTGCAGCAGATGATAAATGCATATAGACGACCGGGTGGGCTTACGTTTTTATGTCGAGCTGGCCTGTTTCGCTCTTCCCACTTCTTTTATCTTTCCCTGAAATGAGAATTCGTTCATTATGTGCATCATCTCACCCATGTAAAGTGCTTAATTATGGTTGCCAGGACAACGTTGTAATACCTTCAGCAGCTTCCGGCACGTATTTTGCTGTTCTGTATTTCTGAAATACGAATCACAAACTTATAACTCAAATACAGAATTGCAACCATATAGAGAGGTAAAATCAAAACAGGAAAGCACCTGCAGATGACTTTTGACATGGAAAATGGTTAAGCCGTCAGAGTCCATAAGCTTCAGAATGGCTTTTGGTGTGGCCTCTTGAATATATGATCAACCAACACAACATTAAAAATAAATAAAATCTTCAGTATCAATAAGCATTGAATCAGATACTTACTGTCAGAACCTCCTATGCGATTTACACACTCCACAAACTTGTCATGTAGATCTTTAGTCCATCTAATACGCGTCTTGCTAAACCTACTTGTAGTATGAGAAGAAAGAGATGAACAAGTGTCTACAAATTGGTTAACGCCATCGGATTGAGAGAAAAGATATGACACATTGTTGGCAGAGCCAGGTGGACATAACTGTAAACACAAGTCAAAAGAGGAAATGTAAGAACAGAAAATATTTGATGACAAGAAAAATACCAGGAGGATTCAAATACCTTATCTTCCAGGATCCCTTGGAAAGGAATGGAAATACTGGCAGAATTGCCAGTATTATTATGCAGTGGATTCCTAAAAACAGATTTGTCGAAAACACTGTGATATTGGTTGGTGGTGAGCAAATGAGGCTGCACAACAGACTGCAAGGTGTTCTTGAACTGTGAATTGGATTGGCCACCGCTCGAATCTAATGGGAAGCTGACTCCAAAAGACTGATTTTCATCAAGTGGAGACTGGGTGAAGCCAGCCATGAAACGTTCCGTTGCATAAAAGGCAGACTCAAAGCGATTTAAAATAGCGGTTGAGAGCTTATTAGGCCTCATGAAAGTTTGTGGCTGCATCTCTGATCCAGCTCCTCTAACGCTTTGGCAACTTGAATCAAGTTGAGATACGGATCGAGTCACAAAATCAGAACTACAACCATTGGACATGAAACCATAGTTGAGTTTGATTCTGTCAAGACCATTGTTGTCATGAGTGTTCATTGATTGATCGAAAAAGAAATCACACACAGAAAATAATCTTTCTTGCCAAGCCAAGAAACAGACTCAAACCTGTCAGAAACTACGTGTTCGGAATGAAGAAGATGGATGCATTTAGAATATGAAGCAGACAAAGAGAAGAGGTGAACAATAATAATAAAGAAGATGAAGGAGGAGGAGGAGGACTTGGCCCACTAAATAATTCCCAATAATAACCTGCTCAACCATACAAACGACAGATTCCATTTTTCTTTATTTAATTATTTGGTTTGGTGCGTGGAAAAGGAACATGTTTAAGTTTCTGGGGAATAATATTATTGGAGCATCTGAGGCGGTAGATAAACAAATGGTCCGATACTCAGCATAAATTCACAATAATAGATCTCCATATAATGCATCATCATAATTATTCTTTTGGTTTCTTATACATCTCCATTCATATCGTTTCTCTAAGTCATCACCTTTTTTAGGAAAGAAAAATTAGTTGCAAGAAAACTTATGTTATGCAGCTGAAGATAAGCAAACAGAAACTCTCTTCAGTTTTCAGTCTTGCCCATCTGTTAGGTCCTCACACTCTTGGGAAAATTATTCATCTCAATTTTTAGTATTTTCTAAAAATAATTTAATAAATTGTTAGTTACAATAGTGGTTTGTTGGTATTTTCACGATCACTTTCTGAGTCAGCATCTAATTCATATGTGATAAATGTTTCTACCAATAGCGATTTGTTTTAAACTTCAAATGCACAGCACCTCTCCAATTTTCTCAAACATGCTCAAAACCTACACCTCCTCTCGGCAAATACCGCCGCTTGACCCTCTCAACCGTGTCAGACAGTTTGCGTCAAATCACTATTGACGGTAGTGGTTTTCTCATTTTTGAAACATAAGAAGCTAATTACTTAGTAACAAATCGAGAAAAACCAGTTAGTGCCAATAGCAAGCGTTTTGTTGGAAAATTAGTGAAAAAAGTGGGATATTTTGGGGAATAATGGCAGAGAAGGAATGAAACATAAGACGGGGGCAGATATGAATTTTGTTTTTCCGCTCGTGTAAATGTTTTGGTTTTTTACTATAAGTGTATGCTTCGATTTCCTTTTTTGTCAAGGGGATCATGAACCATCTTCAATTAATTACTTAGAATCATGGCATGGGATACTTGAAGTCTGTCATATATAACCAAACCCACATGCGGGCGGAACCCTAGTAAAAAAGATAGATGTCAACCGGAATCTGAGATCAGGTCTGGCTTTGACCTTAGAGGATTTGAAGGGACATGCATCGATCTCCAGCTACTTTACTCATTTTTCTATGTCCATATTGTAACATTTCTGCAAGTTGTAGGAGCCGGTCAGCCATTGTATTCTTTCGCATAACTAAAACTGTTTGATTTGATATAACTTGATCAATGTTTGACACACAAGCCATTTAGGTAAATGGATAAAGATGATTCCCTTGAAGCCATTCACAAGCATTTTCCTTGCTTCATGGAAGGATCATCCACTTTGCTTTTGGTATATCAAGAAGAAGAGGAGTAGGATTAATACTTTCAACTCCTCCTCATGTTCCTGTCAATCAAGAATTTAATTGCAACCCATCCACTCATTCATTTGCAACTGGAAATTCAAATGTTTCTCATTGTGTCCGATCTAATGGTTCCACCATCACCCGCAACACAACTATTCCATACTCGACCCGTTCCTACAATAATTACGGCCCGTCCAAATGGGATTCTTCATTGCTGACTAACAAAGAATCCACATTCGCTACATGGAATATTTATTACATGTGTCCCCAGTATATGTGGCCACTGGACAGGCGAGCCTCAGTTGAGTGCACTACTTCAGAGGTATGTCAACCCACTGCAGTAGTGGTCTTGTACAAGATGAACAAGAAGCACATGTGTTGACAGTCCTATATTAACAAAACAAATTACTCGAGCAAAGGAGGCAAACAAGAAACATGTTATCAAAACTAAAGCAATCATATCAGCCCCAATGTCATGTTATCTTTCTCACCAAACCACATACAAGTGCACTCTTAGTTTCTCCTGTAGCAATTCATCCCTCACCATAAGCTGCATGTTTAGACTTTTGAGACTGCCTACTTGAAGTACTCTTTAAGTTAAAGTGAGAGAATGTTCATATTTGAGGATCAGGGGGAGCAACCCAGAACTTGACCTTTTTGTCAACACTGGCCGTCGCTAGAACCATTGATTGTTTGTCACCTGAAAGGAAAGCATCAGATGAAAGATGAAGGCAGACGCAGAAACAAAAATAAAAGTATCTCCGTGATTATTTACAATCAATATAGTTCTCTTTCTGAGTTCTGGCAATCAATGTATTTGCTTAATTAGCCCCCTCCATTTACAATAAGTAACTCCAAGATTATTTAGACTTCATTTAGCACTTTATGTATATAAGCTGTGCAGATAAAATTGAGGAGCACAAAATATGACAGAATTTTCAGGCTGCAACTGAATATTGTGTATCATTTAACACTGACCCTAGTTGCTGCTGGTTGCTTGGAAGGTACATAGAATATCATGGTAGTGTCAAGAGTCATGAAAGGAATCAACAAATTATTACAAGTCACTCACTAACACCGATGAAATGACATGGATTCAAAATATTTTGTGTATTAAAGTCTGTTCTTTTGACCTCAGGTCAGTTACTTAAATGCTTATTTTAACTTAACTTAATTTAAGTGACCTTAAGTCTATTTAACTTAACTTAAATACTTAAATTACTATTCATAACCACAACCTACCACCACAAAACCCACCACCACCATCACAACACCCACCACTATCACCACAACAACCCCCACCACCACCACCGCCAACACTACAACCCATCACCGCCACCACCATCACAACAACCCACTACCACATAACCCGCCACCGCCACCACAACCACCCACCACCACCACCACCATCACCATCACCATCACCACAACCCACCACCACCACCACAACCAAACACCACCACCATCACAATAATAACCCACCACCACCATCACCACCACGACCACAACAACAACCCGCCACCGCCACCACAACCACAACCACAACCACAACCACAACCATAACCATAACCATAACCACAACCCACCACCACAACCAAACACCACCACCATCACAACAATAACTCACCACCACCACAACCCACCACCACCATCATCATCACCACCACAACCCACCACCAAACTCACCACCACCACCACAACCACCCACCAAAACCACCACAATAATCCACCACCACCAACCCACCACCGCCAACACCACAACCCATCACCACCACCACCACCACAACAACCCACGACCACAAATACCAACCACCACCACCATCATCATCAGCACAACCCACCAACACCATCACAACAACCCCATCAAAATCACAACCAAACACCACCACCATCACAACAATAATCTACCACCGCCGCCGCCACCACCACCACCACCATCTCAACAATAACCCATCACCACCACAACCCATCACCGTCAACACAACAAACCACCACCAACAATAACCCACCACCACCACAACCCACCACCATCCACCACAACGTCTTAGTGAATAGTAGTGGTGGTGATGAATGGTGGTGGTGATGAATAGTGGTGGTTGTGATGAATAGTGGTGGTGGTGGTGGTGATGAATAGTGGTGATGGTGATGAATGGTGTTAGGGTGCTGGTGATAAGATGAGTGGTGGTGATAAGATGGGTGGTGGTTGTGATGCATAGTGGTGGTGATAAATAGTGGTGGTGATGAATAGTGGTGGTGATGATGGTGATGATGAGTGGTGGTGGTGATGGTGATGAAAGACGTTATGTATACATGCAGGAATGTACTTAACTTAACTTAACTTAAGTGTACTTAACTTAACTTTATGTATACTTAAGTATTTAAAATTTAAGTACAAAAGAATAGGACCTTAATTACCAAATTAAGACTTTGAGCATAGATTAAACAACTGAGCAAGTCACTCAGAGAAATAAGGAATTTAAGTAAAACCAGCTATGCAAGTTTTGAGGAAGAAAATTACCAACTGGAATTGGTCTAGGCCCCCATGCCAGAGCAGTAATGTCCCCTGCGCAAACACATTCCACAATATTAAGTACGAGCCAACATTGTAATAGGTACACTGTTACAAGTAATTCCCAGGGAAAGAGTTCCTACTAATAGTAGTCCTAAACATTAGAACACCTTACAAATCAAACTTTAGGTTGTTTTTATTATAAAAGAACGAGTCCAGAATCCAGACATACCATCATGAGCTTTATCAGCTGTGTCTAGTATCTTTCCAGATTCAACACTAAGCCATTGCAGAGTTGAAGCATGTGTGACTGCTAAAATTTTCCCATCAGGAGAAATGCTAAGTCGATCATATGTCAAAGGAATTCCACTTGCATCAAGGAGCGGAATAGGAAAAACCTTCAGTGTTTTGGGATCCTCATCAAGATGATATCGGACTTCATGGAAACAAAAAAAAAAAGTCATGACAGAAATATATTGAAATCAAACTTTAGGTAACACTATCAATCTTCTCAAGATGGTATTTGAGAGTTGTGATTTCTCATCCTATAAAAATCAAAATTGAGACAATACTAAAAAAAAATTTATCCTAACTTGTGCAGATTAAAGTTGCTCAGAGTAGCTGACTTCCTTGTGTTTCAAATATAAAATATGGACAACATATCAAATACACACCATTAATATTCCATATTCTTATGGTGCCATCCTTTGAAGCTGTGATAATTTGTTCTGAATCTGGCGCAAAGGTTAACCATGTCACCGCACTCTGTAAACAATACAACCCAACATGATCAGATAAATTCGTTAAAGTGTCAAATATGTATATGCAATGAACAGATTTCTCCAGTTTATTTAGAAGGGTAATATAAAACTGTTAAATTTATCAACTTCCACTGAATAAGAATAAATTGCACATAATCCAAACATTCATGTGTGCAACCTTATGTCCCTTCAACTGCATAACTCTTGAAACTTCCTTCACAGAACCGTCCTTTGAATAGAGAATTTCCCAGACCTATATAAACAAATTAAATAAGAAAACATAAATTTTTTTATTTCAATATTCAAGTACTTTCTCAAATATCATATGCAGATCTGAACTTTTGAGTCACAACGTTATCATGCATGTTTACTACTCATCGTGAGTCATAAACTGCTTTTCACAAACAATTTGGGGGTAACGATAGTAGTGACCTGGCAAGCTATTTAAATAAACAACCATAAAAATGGAACCATTCACATAGGTCTTATTTTATTTATTTATCGAATAATAAGAAAATATATCATACCTTCACATCTGCAGTAAACGCTGCTGCTGCAATAAATCTTCCATTGGGTGAGATTGCAGACATGTTATTTTTCAGCTGATTCGTGTCCACATTCCCCAGGTTCTTTCCAGTTTTTGCATGCCAAAGTTTTATATCAGTCCCTGTGTGATAATGACACACATTTGAACTGATGTATGCCAGAAGATTTTGCTTGATCCGTAAGCAGAGTTGTTTAAGAGAAACAATTTACAATTAACAATAAGTCAACTAACACCATTGCTTTCGAGGAAAAAAAGAGAGTCAAGTAACACCTTCAGAACAAGAAAGGACAATGGCACTTCCATCAGCACTGCCATAAGTGGCAGTGGTCCCAACTAAGGTCAGTATATCTTTCGCATCATGAACTTTGTGCTCTTCCCACTTTATTTCAGGAACAGGTAGCTTGGACTGCTGACCGGCATTTGTTGGTTTCTCTTCTCCATACATGAACAATGAACACCCAGAAAGAGCGTGACACGCCACAACCAAAGAAGATGCATCATCAGCAAATGAAACTCCAGCTGGTTGAGCGCCAGCCGGCACATTAATTTTGAAAAACCTGGAAAAAAAGCTTATGAACATGAGAAAGAAGATTCCTAAGCTATAAAGTGATTAATGAATATAATTGGGAAAAGCAAGGCACCAGTCATTTGATTTCGTACTTAAAGCTTTTACTTGCAGCATCAGCTAGCTTGAATATCCTAACCACTCCGTCGGCGCATGCTGTACAGACATAAAAGTATCCAGTTACGAACATCTTTCCAGACAACACGAAGTTGAAACAAACTATCACAGTCAAAGAAGAGACATGAATACTGTCATTGATCTAAAATATTATACTCCCAGAGCCCAATTTACCACGTTTAGGAAAATTGAAGACGAGGAACTCAAACAGGGAAATATTGAAGCCACCGAGTGCTATCTGTATAACACACGATGTGCAATAATGGAGAGGCAGTAACAAACACCAGTTTATCAAACACTAAATAACCAGATGCCTAATACCTGACTACAGGACTGAAAATCAAACCACGATTCACTCCGAAAGGGCGTAATGTTGAGAAGATGTACCCACCATACATTCCTCCCGATGACATAGTAAAATTAATTTAATATTTGAAACTAAATTTTGTAAGCCATTGTAAACAAAACAACCGTCACGGTCCTGCATCCTCACGCAACCGGCACCCTATTGCCTGTCCCTCTCTTCCATCCATGTTTTTTTTCTTTTTTTAAAATTCATGAGATTTCGTAACATATTTGTATGTTGTGGAGCTTCTTTCTTCTTCTTTTTTTTCAATTCAGCCACCTGGGTGGTTTTTGGAAATTATGATTTGTGTTGTTTTGAATTTCGGTGGTGTGGATTGAGCAAAATAGGATTTCTTGATATTTTCTACACAGTGACAGATTCTCAATAATGACACTATGGAATTGATCATGATTCTAAAAAGTTGCGTACATAACTCAGACTCGATGATATATGCAAATTGGTAGAGAAATTTTATCCAATAGACTTTCATTGAAGATGAAAGGAGGGCATTGTTGCGCATGGAACTCCAACATTTTGAGATGGTCCGACAACGTCCAGATTTTAACACTTTGACTGAGATTTCTTAACAATGTCAATAGTTGGCGAGAATAAGAAAATCAAACTTGTTTTCTTTGCTTTACAAGGTGATATCTCTTATTGTAACTCTTCCAAGTTTCCACTGCTACAGTCGACCGCTCTTTTTCAAGATTGAATATAGTGAAGAGTGCACTTCGCAAAAGGATAGAAGATGATTTCTTATCGGATTGCTTGGTTGTCAACAATGAGAAGGAAATAGCTAAAATACATTGCATGGATTCCATAATAGATGATTTTTATGATATGAAAATAAGACATTCTTTATTCTAATGTAGTAGAACTATTTTAAACATGGTTAATTTTATTTAATGTTGTAGTCTTTTTTTCATTTGTCACCCCCTATCTCAATTCACGGGTCCGTCCCTGCCTGAAACCTCGAAACAAACCACATATTCTGAACTGAATTTTATTAAACTTAATCCAATATCCTAATTTAATATTAGTTAATCAACAACCTGATAAAACATGTATATCAATAACTTGAAAACACCCTTAAGAAATAATCTCAAGTCTCCATAAATGAAATCACAAATATGCATTTACCTGTTGCCAAGCTCTTCCCATCAGATGAAAAGCACAGTCCAGTCACTGTGTCACTGTGGCCCTTGAGAGTGTTCACATCCAACGGATGGTGCTTTTTATTTTGATCCTGAATGCCACCATCATCATAAGGACATAACATGACACATTCAAATAAACTGAAGCCTTCTTCACCAAAATAATGATTAAAAAAAGCCCTAAGAAAATTCAGAATAAGACAATCGAGGAAAATAGAGAAGAAAGTGCTGATTAAACCGGGAGGGAACCTTATCGGCGGAAGACTTAAAGTGAGATTTCTTGTTTTGATGGTGAGAGGATTTAGCTGTTTTCTGAGTGGATAAGATCTCGGGAGGCGAAATGGAAACGACTTCGGATCTTCGTTTTTGGAAGTAGTTATTGAAAAGGAGTGCGGCGACGACAGCTCCGAGGAAGAGAGAGAATAGCGCGATCGGAAGAGCCGACTCCATAAGCTTAGAGTTTATCGGTGAGGAGGTGCGAGCGAGGACCCGCTGGTGATTGGGAATTTTGTAGTCGTGAATCGGAAAATGGCGCGTGGGATCGGAGGTGTGGTCACAATGAAATTGATTGGGCTGGGCTACATACAGCCATTGGTCCAAAAACGTCTTGGCTGGGCCGAAGTAAAAATAAGAAATTGGTGCTCGACTAAAAAATGAAACTTCCCCCTTCAGAAATGGATATTTTTCCGATGTTTTACAATTAAAGTTGCATTGAGGGTGTTGTGAGAAGTAATTTTTATTCAACTCAAAGCCTAATGAGAAGTAGCAGTTGGGTATGTGAGAATGCATGGACTTGAAGAAAAAACAAGGCTGGTTTGTTTGACTAATTGGACCTTCAGATTTTTGTCCTATTGCTTTTCCGACTATTCATCAATAGTTCTTCTATTTTGGAATTTCCTGTTTTCTATAGAATTAATGGAAACAGGATTTTTATTATTATATTATGAAATCTTCATTCAAATTCAACAATAAGATAGATGGACTTCAATAGCATGAGATGTTATAGTTGTAGGAGACTTAAATTGTAAGATGCGAGGGGTGCCTCAAATTTATTGAATATCAATGCGAGTTTACAAAGAAGTGGAAGGCCAATACGGCAACATATCAAGTCTAAAAAACATCCTATTAATGAATTTGAAGTATAGCGGTCAAGGTTCATGAACTCAAGATTAGTTTAGTTAATTTTTGTGACTGTTGGTTTGAAAAACTACCACAGGGCAGTTACTAAGTGTATGTTTAAGAATGCATCACTGTTAATAAAAATGTAGAAAAGAATTTGCACTCAATCTTATCTATAATCCTTCTGTTCTATCTCCTCTTCTCATTACTATTTCCCATCATTTGGTCCTTTCATTGAGAGTCTAAAAGTGATGCCTGAAACACGCAATTCTTCTACAGCGGAGTCATTGCAGGCTCTTTCTAGCAGTTTCGCGGAACTAAACAACAAAACTGCAGAGTTGAGCAGCAGAACTCAAACTGTGGAAGAAATGGCACAACATCAAATGGAGTCAACAACAAAAACTAATGCTACCTTTGAGAAAATGCTTGGAATATTGGAAAAACTGCAAGGTGCAATTATGGATATTCAGGCATCAACACCTTGTGCAGATAAACAACATGTTTATCCAAATGCATCAAACTCAATGCCTATTTTACCAACACCAATAATAGGACAACATCACCAGATGTTTTCCGGAAATCAAA
The DNA here is from genome assembly GCA_963678935.1 of Umbilicus rupestris. Taxonomy (NCBI): domain Eukaryota; kingdom Viridiplantae; phylum Streptophyta; class Magnoliopsida; order Saxifragales; family Crassulaceae; genus Umbilicus; species Umbilicus rupestris. The sequence continues at coordinate 9,877,642 of OY787618.1, forward strand.
GTCCACATGGCCTACAACAACAACTCTTTAATCTGAGCAGTACAATTAGTGAAGTACTCTCACCAACAATACCTCGCTTACCAAAGTTGGAAATTCTTTATTTTTCAGGTAATGGAGTAGAAGGATGGGTCTTTCAAGCAGAGCTATAATTTGAACATCATCGTGTTCCGGCTGAACAAGGTGACAGTAGCTACATTCTATTTGTCGGGAGAAGCTTTAAGTTGGTTTTAGTGGATGTATTCAATGCATCAAGTAACTACATGGGAGGCATTATCACGGGATCTTGTCTCGCACTTTGGACCATCTACATATTGGAATGCAGAAGTGGCATTGAATAAATTGCAACAGACTTCATCACTTGCAACATATATATCAGAATTTGAGGCATTTTCCACTCGTACTCCGGGTTTGACACCTTCGAATTTATTACACAGATTTCTTGCCGGATTGAAAGATGATATACATCGAGAGATTATTTTATTGTGTCCTGAAACACTACAGGCTGCCATGGGCATGGCAAAGATTGCCGAACAAAAGATACAAGCCAGCCGAGCATCCATGAACAGGTCTTTCAGTACGTGATGGAGCGTATTTATACGCTCCATTGAGTTGTTTATTCCCATAATTTTATTACATTTTGTGTGAATCGATTACTCTTTTGTAGTGTTTTCGTATCGCAGGAATGTTCAAGATCGCATTGGAATTTATCGCATATTTGAAGCATTCATCCAAGTTCAAGAAGTCAACAGCAGTCAAAGTCAAAATCAGCTGGTTCAATCAGAAATCAGGACCGGTTCAATCAGACGTGGTTCATTGTGGTTCAACCCCAAAACCCTAACCCTAAACTTGGACAAAAGAGGAAAAGAATCCTCTCACTTGAACTTGACTTTTTTGGACGACATTATTCACGGACAAGTGACAGTGACAGCAGTGAGGGAGTGACTGAAGAGCTTGAGAGAGAAGCCGCTGGAATCACCGGAAATAACTGTTCACGGCGGTCACTATTCACTGTACTGTTCACAGCACTATTCACGCCGGAACACTATTCACGGCCGGATTTCCGAATTATTCAGTTAGTGTTTTAGTCTCATTCCAGTAGTGTAACTCAGTATTTTCATTAGTTTTGATGTATTCTATGAGTAACTAAGCTCAACTCAGTTTGGGGATTTATAGTGCAACCATGGTTTGAGATCAATGAATGGATGTTTGAGCTATTGATTTGCTGCCCTTGTATGAATGAAAGGAATGCTTTGATGATCAATTTAGTGCAGCTTAGCGGTGAGCTAGATTGATATCAATTGTGTTATACTTGACTTGATTGCATTGTTGGGGAAAACCTAACGGTAGAACCAATTTGTGGTATAAGTCGGGTGACTATTGAACTTGTTCGAAAGCCTAGCGGTTAAGAATAGGTAGAATTTGATTGTCGACATATCTTTAGCAGGAATGTTGGACTAAGGCAGAATTCACTAGCTTATGCATGTATTCGATCGGTGATAACTAGTTGCATTGTATTCCCTGAACTGATTTCCTCTGAATTAATATCCTCAGTTTGTTCCTTCTTTCTGTGACTGTCATTAGAACTCTATCCTACTTGCTCTCTTTGGGTTTGACCCTGCTTACCGCTTGCTAGTGTGTTAACAGGAGTTACAAATACAAATTTGAGGCGCACGACGACGCGTTGTCAGTACGCGTATATTTTCATCTGGAAACATGCATGCATCAAAGGTTCTTTCACAGGTCCTGGACCGCCTCTGCCTATTCGGCGATTATCCACTACTGAAATTGCATCCAGACGTGAGAAAGGACTTTGTTTCAATTGCGATGAAAAATTTTCACCGGGTCATCGATGTAAACCAAGATATCACTGTATGCTCATAGAGGACCCTGCTATCGAAGAAGATTTGTTAGAAGGTATGTTGAGGAGAATTGTGATGAAAAAATTGAAGGTAATAATGACTTAATTCCAGAAGCAGCTGATGTCCCCAGTATTTCAGTTCATGCTTTACAAAGAAAGTTTATTCCAAGCACATTAAGAATAAAAGGTATGTTAAATGGCAAGCAAGTTGTGGTGTTAATTGACAGTGGATCAACTTACAATTTCTTACAAACAAGGGTGGCAAAATATCTAAATCTTCCAATTTAAATGTCACAACATCTGAATTTGGCAATTGGAAATGAAGATGCTTTGGAATGTGAAGGAGAACATTGGAGGATTTCTTTACACCTTGGTGAACATTGCTTAGAAGTTATCCTACATCTTTTACCAATTTATGGTGCAGATGTTGTCTTAGGGGCTTAATGGCTAGCTGATATTGGGCCTGCTCTGTTTGATTATAAAAATTTATGGATGCGATTTGATCACCAAGGAAGACAAGTCACCCTTACTGGCATGCATCAACAAGCCCAATTAAACCAAATATCCTTAAGTTAATTACGTCGGGCTACACAGAAGGATGCTTTATCTTCATTTTTCCAGTTGATAGTGCTTGAAAACAAGGTGAGATAAGTGCCTACAATAGAAAACACATCAGATATGGTGAATATACCTTTACTGCCAAATGACTTGAATCCCTTACTTGCAGGAGAAACAAATCAAATTTTGCATACACATGTCGAGGTGTTCACTAAACCCAAAGGACTTCCTCCACTCCGAGGTGTAGAACATCATATTCCACTCATGCCTAACACTGCTCCAGTGAATGTGAAACGTTACAGGTATCCACACTATCAGAAAATTGAAATTGAAAAACTAATACAAGAGATAATGCAGGATGGTGTTATAAGACCAAGTTGTAGTCCTTTCTCATCACCAGTTCTTCTTGTTAAAAAGAAGGATGGAAGTTGGTGTTTCTGTGTGGATTATAGAGCTCTCAATTCAATGACAGTGAATGATCGATTTCCAGTTCCAACTGTAGATGAGTTACATGGCGCAAGTATTTTCTCAAAGCTTAACCTTTGATCGGAGTATCATCAGTTGAGAATGAATGAGGCAAACATTTTTAAGACAGCTTTTAGGACGCATCAAGGTCATTATGAATTCCTCGTTATGCCATTTGGACTTATAAAGGCTCCCTCTAGCTTTCAAGTAGCCATGAACGAGTTGTTTCGACCCATGTTACGTTGGTATGTTTTGGTTTTCCTTGATGATATACTTATCTTTAGTTCCACATGGGATGAGCATTTACAACATCTAAATCAAGTACTCAGTGCTCTTAAGAGTCACAACTACTATGCAAAACATACAAAGTGCGAAATAGCTCGAAGTAAAGTAAATTATCTTGGCCATATGATCTCATCTCAAGGAGTTGCAGTAGACCCTGAGAAAATCATTGCAGTGAGGCAGTGGGCAACGACTTCGTGGTTTTCTCGGACTGACTGGTTATTATAGAAGGTTCGTCAAAAATTATGCAAGTCTTGCTGCTCCCCTAACACATCTTTTACAGAACGATGCTTTTATATGGGATGACAAAGCAACTCAAGCATTTGAAAATCTCAAGAGTGCTTTAACTTCTACACAGTGCTTGCTTTGCCAAATTTTTAGCGTTCATATGTTATTCAAAATGATGCGTCTGGGAACAGGGATTGGATCGGTTTTATCTCAAGATAATAGGCCAATCGCCTTCTTTAGCAAGCAACTTTCCACACACATGCAGTCCACATCAGTGTATAATAGGGAGCTTTGCGCTGTAGTGACAGCCGTGCATAAATGGCGTCAATATTTGCTCGGAGGACATTTTGTGATTCAAACTGACCATCAACCATTGCGTACACTTCTAACACAGTCAATTCATACACCAGAACAACAACGCTGGATTATCAAGTTATTGGGATTTGATTTGAAGTCATCTATAAACCTAGTAAAGAGAATGGGCCGGCCGATGCGCTTTCTCGCCAAACTGATGTGGAATTTCATTCACATCAGATTAACTCTAAACCAATTCTTGGGATTCTGAAGGCTTTGCGTGAAGTGTATAAGAACAATCATCAAGCACAACAGCTATGCAATATTACTAACGGAACACCTGAGCAGCAAAAAGACTACATTGTGAAGGATGGGATTGTGTTTTATAGAGACAAAATATATATCCCAGAGGATGTCGCCCTTCACCATTTAATTATGTATGAGCATCATGACACACTACTTGCTGAACATGTTGGTATTCGTCGGACCGTTGCTCGTATAGGATCCACTTTTTACTGGAAAGGTATGCGAAATGATATACGTCAATATATTAACAATTGTGATGTATGTCAACAGGTTAAGAGCATGAATGTCTCACCACAAGGTCTGCTACAACCTTTGGCAATTCCTGATCAGATTTGGACCGATATCTCAATTGATTTCATCACACATTTGCCTCCTTCTAATAGAAAATCAGTTATCTTGGTGGTGGTAGATAGACTTTCTAAATATGCGCATTTTTCACCCTTAGCTGCTGAATTCTCTGTGAAAACTGTAGCAAAGATATTTCTACGAGATGTTTGCAAATTACATGGGATGCCGCAAAATATAGTGTTTGATCGGGATCCAGTTTTCATGAATCGATTTTGGAAAGAGTTGTTTCGTTTACAAGGAACGACATTATCTTATCATCCGCAGTCAGACGGACAAACAGAAGTGGTGAATAGATGTTTGGAGGATTATCTGAGGTGTTATGTCACTGAGAACTATATAAATTGGGTTGATCTTCAACCGTGGGCTGAGTTCAGTTACAACACAACACAACATTCTACCATCAAAATATCTCCTTTTGAAGCAGTCTATGGATATTCTCCGCCAACAATCAAGTCTTATATTCCTGGTGATTCAAAAGTGGAAGCATTAGATACTTTACTTATCAAACGGGACCAGGTTCTCAAACAATTGAAGATCAACATTGCACGTGCTTAAAATCGTATGCAACATCTGGCCAACAAACATAGAACTGATGTTGAGTTTACTCAAGGAGACTGGGTTTATGTCAAGCTTCAACACTATAGGCAGAATTCCCTTAAGCACAAGAGATCACAAAAGCTTGCACGTCGATACTATGGTCTGTTTCGTATCATTAAGCGTATTGGTAAGGTAGCTTATTGATTGGAGTTGCCCGAATCAGCAAGGGTTCATAACGTTTTTCATGTATCGCTCCTAAAAAAATATCGAGATCCTCAACAATGTGAAGCAGCAGCGCTACCAGATTACTTCGCAGGTACTCAACCTATTCACAAGTCTATCAAGGTGTTGGAGTTCCGCAAAGTGTTACGTCAAGGTTTCCATGTACCACAAGTCTTGATTTAATGGCAATTTCAAGGAGTTAGTGATGCAACCTGGGAAGATCTTAATGAAGTTAAACAAAACTTTTCTAATTTCCACGTCGAGGACGAGGTCATCACTGATGGGGAAAGTAATGATGCGAGTTTACAAAGAAGTGGAAGGCCAGTACGGCAACATATCAAGTCTAAAAAAATATCCTATTAATGAATTTGAAGTATAGCAGTCAAGGTTCATGAACTCAAGATTAGTTTAGTTAGTTTTTGTGACTGTTGGTTTGAAAAACTACCACAGGACAGTTACTAAGTGTATGTTTAAGAATGCACCACTGTTAATAAAGATGTAGAAAAGAATTTGCACTCAATCTTATCTATAATCCTTGTGCTCTATCTCCTCTTCTCATTACTATTTCCCATGAGAGGGTTTAGGGTCTGATGTTTGTTTTCTCACACAATCCAATCCAATCCCTCTTTTGCGATTTGCACACATGATTTGCTTCAGTGGTTATTGATGGTGTCATCTGCCTCACCTGCTCTTTCTTGTGACACACAATGTTTGCCTGATCTCCGTTTGGTCATCTGTACGAGTTAGTCAGTGAGGATAGCTTAAGGGAGGAATTGATGAGTGCCACTTTTGTTTCCCGGACGAGGTCATCCATCCTCCACAATCCATGTCCTACCTACCGTTTTACTGTAAAAAGAGAGATCCCAATGCTAGCTGTAATGTGTCATGTCTCAGTATTTATTTATTTTAATGATTGTTTAAAGCAAGCCTGATCCCATCAGATCCTAACTGCGGAAAGCATTGATTATAAAAGTATCTCTTTAATTTTATCACCGTGATTCCGAAATGAGATTTTGGATCTTGTGGGATTTGTTTATGCCTCTCGGGTTGAAAGCATAGCTAAAGTGAAAAACCCATTTTTAAAGAAGATTTGCTTCTCGATATGTCCAAAAATAATATATACCGTTTCAAAGTCGTGCGATTAGATATAGATTAGTGACAACTTGATTGACTTTTGGATTGAGGAAGTTGTTAAAAATCAGCTTTAGTTTCTAGGGAGTGCAGTTAAGGGTTAATAGCAGTACATTTAGTTTATTAGATTTCTGTCGTTGTTATTAGCTAAGAAAGTTTCATCTTAATCGCCTCGCCTCGCCTCTACCCGGAGGTGACAGATAGTCCAGCAGACTAAAAACTAGTTAGCAAAGAGTATACCATAAAGTGGCCACTGAATGATACAATATTATTCCATGGCCGCTTAGGCTTACTTGTGGTATTTATTTGATTGAGGTCATCATCGTAGAAGATATGCAGTAGATTGTTGTTGAGTTCCATGTGTATTTATTGTGATCAAATGCCGTCTACGCAACAAACCTATTAAAACAGACATTAGTCGTCACATGCCAAACCTTGGAAGCAAGTAGAATTACTCCCTACCACATTTTCGTTTTTTCCAGCCCTACTTGGTCAGGTCAGGATTGAGAATCGGCTGTTGTAGTAATGAGTTTTAGATACTGTAAAATGCTACAGAAAGGGCACCATGTATTGAACATTATTTATAAATTTGCTACCCGGTTGCTTTCTTGCTTGTTTACTTATTTGAGCTCCACACCACTGTTTGCACTTTAATTAATCGGTTTTGTGAAAAAATTTGCTCCCAGGCATGAAGTCCCACAAATGTCCTCGTACCAGTTTAAACTTCTCAAAGCCACACTGGAGGACTAGCGTCCACATTTTACGCTCTACTATCAACAAAACAGGACAAAAATTAAAGACCACATGCATTTGAAATCTGGCGTAACTATGAGGATTAAAGTTATTAACTTTATCTTCAACTACCCTAAACACAGATTAGGCAAAAGTCACAATCTCAGCATGTACCCAAATTGCAACATTTGGTAATCAGAGTCTCTTTATAAGCCCTTTCACACAAGGCCATGCTTGCATCAATTTCTTCACTCTTCAAATGAAATCACCATCCTCAACTTGAGGGGGATCCATGAGGCTGAAAACCATACTTCAGACACTCATCGTCTCACACATCCGCCGCGCCGCCCATTCTGTCTCCAAAATGAAGCTCATCATCATTGACATGAAGGAGTTATTTGTCCTAGGCTACCTTACACATAGTCATGTCAGAAAGATGAAAAGAACACGGAAGATCAATCTACATGGCTCATTCAGGCTGCACTATAACTGGTGCAGCAGCTCTTCTTCACATGTTGCGCCAGAGCCTCCACCAAATGAGTACCGCCATGCGAGTGAAGGTCCAGTGAAGAAGGATCCATCAGAGCTGTGGGGATACTTGAACTGGCTTGAGGAACAAAGGGAAGTTGAGGAAGCCAATGAGATCGATAAGCTTGCTGATCTGTTCATAGCCAATTGCCATGAAAAGTTTATGTTGGAGAAACAGGAGTCCAACAGAATGTTTCAAGAAATGATGGCTAGAAGCATCTGAATGCATCTAAACCTTACTTTCTTCCATATTATTAATTACATATAATTTTCCTTCTGATGTTATTTTTCCTTCTCACATATCATGGAGTTGTAAATAAAATGAAAACAGTTTGTTTGAGAATACGTATAGACAAAACGGTATTGATATACGCAAAACATGGTCAAAAATCAATGAAGTTTTTTCTACGTGTATAAATACATTTCAATTCATATAGCCTATTCAAATGATCTTGTTCAATAATAAATCGTTTGCATTACTTGTCAGTCATTAGAATTTTTATAAGAACTACTTACGCTCAAACACAAAAATCAAAATAATGTATAAAAGAGAGAGTCGAGGTTTTATTGGATGATCTTCGGAATGTATGATTGTCTTCACATGAGGTTAGTATAATAAACCAACTGCTTTCTTGGATATAACTGTTAAGATGAATTCTGTCTGTGTATTCATCGTATGCCAAACGGTAAATATAAAGGGTTATAGACGCAATCAACAAATATACAAAAGATATACATCAAATATACAAATTTCCTATCAGATAATAATGAGATCATAACAATATATATGAACATCTGCAACACCCACCTCAAACTCATGGTGGATCGACAACACTGAGTCTGTTATGTGCTCTGGTATGGGTCCTCGTGAAGAAGTCTGCTAATTGGAGCTCGGAAGGAACGTACTGGAGAGCAATGACCTGCGCCTAGACCAAGGACCGTACATAAGAAGCATCGACACCAATATGCTTGGTGAGCTCATGCTTCACTGGATCTTGACCAATGCTAATATCTCTTGTACTGTCAGACTGAAGAGGTATGGGAGTACCAACAGAGACACCAAAATCCTCAAGTAGCCAGCGGAGCCACGTAACCTCAGCTGTCAATAAAGCCATCGCACACAACTCAGCCTCAACACTCGATCGGGAAACTGCAGTCTGCTTCTTAGGGTCCGTTCTTTAGAACTGAACTTTACTTAACTTAACTTAACTGAATTTAACATAATTGAATTTAACTGAACTGAACTTAACTTAACTTAAGTTAAATACTGTAATTTTGTGATAGTCTAGTAGTGGTAGGGCTGAGGTGGTGGTGTTGTGGTGTTGTGGTGGTGTGGTGTAGTGGTGGTGGTGGTGGTGTGGTAGTATAGTAGTGTTATGGTGTTGTGGTGGCATAGTAGTGTGCTGGTGGTTGGTGATGTAATAGTATTATGGTTGAGGTGGTGTAGTAGTGTTATGGTTGGGGTGGTGGTGTTGTGGTCGTGTAGTAGTGTGGTGGTGGTATGGTGATGCAGTAATGTTATCGTTGGGATGGTGTTGTTGTGGTGGAGGTGGTGTGTGGATGAAAGAGATGATGAATAGTTTTGGTGGTGTTGTTATGGTGGTGATGAATAGTGGTGGTACTTAACTTAACTTAACTGAAGTGCTGAAAATTTAAGTTCTAATGAACAGGGCCTTAGTCTTCCAGGCAATGAGAGACCTCCCCAAGAAAATACAATATGCAGAAAGAGACCGACGATCCGTTGGATCACTAGCCCAAGTCGCATCACAATAAGAATGAAGCTGAAGAGAGCTCGAACGAGGAAAGAAGAGACGACGAGTGATAGAACCACGAAGATAGCATAGAACTCGAAGAAGATGATCATAATGAATTTGTGTCGGAACTGAGACAAACTGACCAAGATATGAACGGGATAGGAAATGTCAGGACGAGTGACAACTAACCAAATGACGATAGCGAGTAGGATCCGAAAGAGGCTCACCGTCAGTGGGACGAAGCTGAACATTCATTTCCATCGGAGTGTCGGCAATGCACTAATCAATGAGAGAAGCACGATTAATAAGGCCACGGATATACTTTTCTTGCGATAGATAAAACCCTACAGCCGTTGAGGAAATCTTAATCCCAAGGAAGTACGTACGACGGCCTAGATCAGACATGTGAAATTGAGACCCGAGGTTTTCCTTCACGAAAGCAATGTACTAAGAATCGTCGCCAGTAATGATCATATCATCAACATATAAAAGCAGAAGAGTCCCACCACGAGATGATGTATGAACAAATAAAGGTGGATCATGATCACCAGCAGAAAAAACAACATCAATAATGTCTGAAGAGAAAGGCTCAAACTAGGCATGAGGGGCCTGCTTGAGGCCATAAAGAGAGCGATGAAGGCGACAAACGATACCTTCAGAATGAAGTATCCAGGAAAGGGTTTCATGTAAACCTCCTTTTTCAGCTCACCATTTAGAAAAGCATTCTTAACATCGAGTTGAGAGATAGACCACTGACGAATAGATGCTACGGCAAGAAGAGTGCGTATGGTGGCATATGAGCCATAAGGGCAAAAATGTCTCATCATAGTCAAGGTCACGCTCTTGCTGGAAGCCACAAGCAACAAAATGAGCCTTATAGCGCTCAAGAGAGCCATTTGATCGAGTCTTAACTTTATAGACCCAATTACAAGTGATTGGACGCACATGTGTGAGGAGGAGAAACAATATCCACGTACCGGTGCGTGATCGGTTAATTTCTCAACCATTATTCGCTTCATTCGATGATGAATTTTGCTTCTCTCCCGAACTTTTCATCGTGTTTTTACCACTCTACTCTCATTTCAGATCAAATTATATTAAATCGAGGCTTCGTAGTCCGTTTGGATCAAAATATGGCAAAACACAAAGATTCAAACGAATACAGACCACATCTGGGCAGATTGACTTATTTGTCGTCCAAGGCTTTCCGAGAACATGATTTTTATTCGATTGAGACGTGCCATATCTTGTTAGAAAGCTAACTCAAAGGGATAAAACTTTGTAGTTACACCAAGACGTAACTCGAAGATTTAAAGGGTCAAAAATGCGATCAAAGTCAGAACCACAGTGCTGAGTAAACAATAGGTTCACAAGTCAAACCGCCGGTTCGATTTTGAACCGGCCACAAATGCATAAATTCATGACCCACTGAGCCAATCCGGTTCAACAACTGAACCAGCGGTTTGGTCACAGAACTGCCGATTTGACATTGAATCGGTTCGAAATTGATTTCTAAAATCGACCCAAAAGATATTGGTATAAATAAGAACCTAAAATCCTGGAAAGAGTATTCTTAACTTGGGCAAAATTTATCTAATTCATGAAGAGAGGAAAGACGGCTCAAGACTCTAAAAAGATTTAAGATCGAAGACTCGGCTTTGTAGTGAAGGATTCTTCTTTAATTTTCTTTTATACATGTATTCTGATTTTATCACCATGATCAGTGAGTAGTCGTCTCGTTCCGGGATCCTACGGATCCCATGCTTGTACTCAAACAATTCATGCGATGTTAATAAAATCTTTCGATTATGTTAATGGAGTTCTTTACTTCTATTGTTCTTAATTTATCGTTCCTACATGTCTGACATCGATTGAATGCTTTCTTGTTATAACGAAATTAGGTTACGGACCAAAAAGGTGATTGGATCTGAGGAAATTAATCAGATTGAGTAGAGTTAATATCGAAACATGGTAGCTATATTGTAAGTACATGAATCGATTGGAACATTGACATATTTTGTCTGGAAACTCTAGGCTTACTAAATTGAAACTGTTGATAATCCGTGATTGGGCGGCGTTCAACAATGTAGATTAATTCATGCAATGATCCGAGACTGGACGGCTTACTTGATGTTATTAGGTTATTTCCATAACTTCATAGTATAATTGAATTGTTTGGATTATTGCATGATTTGTATGTTAGGCATGGGTGAAGTTTGATTCTGGAACCTTGATTTTATTTGCATAATCTTGTTCTTGCGTCAGAATCACTTAAAATTTGTTTATTATTAGAATAGCTAAACAAAGACACCATCTTGCATAGTATACACACGTATTTGCTTCTTGGATCGACCCTTGGCTTACTAAGGTTTATAAATTATTTTTTACTGCAACTTGACCCCTGAACATAAATAGACAACTATAAAGGGTTAAAAATACGTTTGTCAACATGATGCTGTTGCCGGGGAACAATGGATTAGTGTGTTACTAGTTTAGATTGTGCTAAAGTCTAGACTATTCTTGTAAATATTTTTATTTTATTTTATTTTAGTTTTCATAATTTTTTTTCCTTCACTAATCACTTGTTTATCTTGAATTGCGAGGATGTATTCATACAATCAACAACGGATAAATGCGGGTGGAGGAAGCTCATGGGATGAGCAATGACTTTAAGGGCCTTAATATACTCTATCTTGGAGCAATGATCGAGATATCTTTGTGGCTGAATCAAATTCTTATTGTGAAGAGCATGATTACAGGATACAATGTTATGAGCAAAATTGGGAAATCAACCATCATCCACTGGTGGGAGAGCACTACTATGAAGACGCACAATATCAGCAGACCCAACCTCTGAACATTAGGACATCAAGAGTGGAGTCCCTGCTCCCTGACTTTCTGGCACAAGAGAGCAAGCATTATCAAAAAATTGACGCAAAACTTGCCAACTTGACAAAGTCAGCGGAGTAGCTCGCTATTAAGAACCTTATGCTGGAAACTCAAATTGCACAACAAGCAAACTTAGCAGGTAGGGAACCGGGCAGATCGCCTTCACAACCTACACCCAAGTATCCAGAGATCTATTCATCAAGAACTCCGAGCACGAGCGAAGAATTCATAGACAATGACGTCGAGATGGAAGTGGTCAGCCATCAAGAAGTTTATGTTTATGAAACATTAGCCCCTTCGTCCTTCTTTCCCGATGATGTGAATGACTATGGTGATGTAGTGGCAGAGATGGAACACTTTGAGACACCACTAAATCAAAATTATGAGGACTTCGTTGATGTGTATCAGAATATGACTAAAGAATATTCTCGCATACATATAGATGTGATATTGAAGAAACTTCAAGAGAATTGGCATCTGAGTTACTAACCGAAGAACTCATAGGAAGTATGTCAATTGAATATGGAGCATGTAGTGAAGATGTATATCTTCTTGCACCACTGCCGGATAAGTTTCTAAGGTTCTTGCCATATTTCTTAAAACTGCCGAGAAGAAGCTCCTACAATCCCTTGGTTCTCAAGGGACTAATATTTATAAAGGGATTGGACTGTCAATTCAACATCCATATAACACTTGATGGGCGTAAATTCAAATGGGATTTAAAGGTGGATTGACACCTTTGAGCATTGAAGGCTCCGCGAGAAGGGATTCTAGCAAAGGGCTTCTCGCGAGTGATTTCTATTGAGCGCTTTGCTGAGTCTTGCCAAGACGTTAAACTAGGCATTAACGGGAAGTAACCCGGTTTATAAGTTTTTATATTTGTTTTGGTTAGCTAAATTTGTGCACTACATGACATGATGCGTGATTAATATGCTCTCAAATTAAATGCTTAGTTCTTTTTCTAGTTGATATTTATTTATATTTTTATCGCTTAGGGACTAAGCTTGCACTTAAGTGTGGAGTGTTTGAGAGTGCATAATCACTCCATCATTGCCATGTACTGCATTTTAGTTAGATTGGTAGGGCATTGTTAGTTTAAGAACACTTGCACATTGAAATTATCTATGATTTGTTGTTAACTTTCTCATGCTTTATGAGCTATGCCGGTTATCTGTTCATCCTATTTGAGTTTGTGTTTAGAACCTGAAATAGTTCGTACGAGTGTCTATTCCTTTGAGTTAATATTTTTACTATCTTTTTTCTACCATGTGTCATATACACTTTTGAAAGCATGCTTCAAACTTGATACTTGTAGGCACCGGTCTTAAATAAATCTTTTTGAAAACTTAAGCATTGTTTGTGATTCCCAGTGACTTTAGTTCTCTTATCATGTATTCTCTTATATGCTGTTACTCACATACACCCGCCTTCACTTTTTATACTTTGTCAAGCTTTAAGTGTGAAGTTCTTCAAACAAGAGGGACAAAAAGAAAGTCAAAAGAGGGCGCAAAATAAGCCCCAACAAAAAATAATTTTATGGAAAAAAGGAGAAAATAAATGCTAAGGAATAGAAGAAAAGTTCCTCCTTAAGCATAATAAGGCCGAAGGCCATTAGATACTCCATCTTAAGCTTGACATTATGTATTATACCACTTGTTTATTCTGTGTGATTACATCATGTATCGGAAGTCATATAAGATGAGTTAAGGAACGACCCTTGTGCTTCCACGGAATCATTGACTTGCTTATGCAATTTTAATGCCAAGCCAAGCTTCTCTTCTCTTATGGGTTATAAAGTCCGAAATTTTAGACTTGAGAATGAGCTTTGTGCCAAGAGCCTGTAGACTATCCCTAGATAGCATAGGTGAATAGCGGGCACGTTTTGTGTAACATGGATTCATGTTTCGAATGCATAGCTTGAAAAAGATGCTAAGACACGTGGTTAGTCATTTGATGGGTTTGATACCGTCTTGTTTGAGTGCAACATCTTGTTTGAACTATGAAGGTATGAAAACTCATTTGAAGATAGTTTGACTTGGATGTTGGCTTAGCGCATTAGTTTGAGATTGTTGCAATAATGCTGTCACTTTTGAGCACCCATTTTCAAGCATTCATATATGATACTGCATTAGGGATTTGTAAGTATTCCCTTTTCTGAAAACCTTCACAAGACTATAACTCGTCTACTAGGGTAGCCTTGGGGTATAAAGGCTTGATGCATAAGCTAAATGCATCAGTGATTCCTACAAAAGTGAGTTAGGACTTGCATATCTTAGGACATTAGTTAGTTAGCGTAGATTTCATGAACTTGATTGGTACTTGCATTAAGTTGCTCTGCTATTCATTGTGCATTTTATATTTGTTTGGGACGAACAAATTCTAAGTGTGGAGTGTTTTGATCGGTTAATTTCTCACCGATTATTCGCTTCATTCGATGATGAATTTCGCTTCTGTTCACCACTCTACTCTCATTTCAAGTCAAATTATATTAAATCGAGGCTTCGTAGTCCGTTTGGATCAAAGTAAGGCAAAACACAAAGATTCAAACGAATACAAACCAAATCTGAAAGATTTACCTATTTGTCGTCCAAGGCTTTCCGAGCACATGATTTTTATCTGATTGAGACGTGCCATATCTTGTTAGAAAGCTAACTCAAAGGGCTACAACTTTATAGTTTACATCAAGACGTAACTCGAAGATTTAAAGGGTCAAAATGCGATCAAAGTCAAAACCACAGTGCTGAGTGAAAAGTATGTTCACAGGTCAAACCGCCGGTTCGGTTTTGAACCGGCCACAAATGCAAAAATTCATGACCCACTGAGCCAGCCCAGTTCAACGGAGAGACGCCGGTTTGACACTGAACTGGTCCGAAATTGATTTCTAAAATCGGCCCAATAGATTTCGGTATAAATAAGGACCTAAAACCCAGGAAAGAGTATTCTTAACTTGGGCAAAATTTGACCTAATTCCTGAAGAGAGGAAAGACGGCTCAAGACTCCAAGAAGGTTAAAGATCGAAGACTCGGCTTCCTAGTGAAGGATTCTTCTATAATTTTCTTTTATACATGTATTCTGGTTTTATCACCATGATTAGTGAGTAGTCGTCTCGTTCATGGATCCTACGGATCACATGCTTGTACTCAAACATTTCATGCGATGTTAATAAAACTTTTTGATTATGTTAATGGAGTTCTTTAATTCTATTATTCTTAATTTATCGTTCCTGCATGTCTGATATCGATTGGATCCTTTCTTGTTAAAACGAAATTAGGTTAAGAACCAAAAAAATGATTGGGTCTAAGGAAATTAACCGGATTGAGTAGAGTTGATATCGAAACATGGTAGCTATATTTTTAGTACATGAATCGATAGAAAAGTTGACATTTTTTTGTCTGGAAACCCTAGGCTTACTAAATCAAAACTGTTAATAATCCGTGGTTGAGCGGCGTTCAACAATGTAGATTAATTCAGGCAATGATCCGTGACTAGGCGGCTTGTCTGATGTTATTAGGTTATTTCCATAACTTCATAGTATAATTGAATTGTTTGGATTATTGCATGATTTGTGTGATAAGAATGGGTGAAGTTTGATTCTGGAACCTTGATTTTATTTGCATAATCTTGTTCTTGCATCAAAAATCACTTAGTTAAGTAATTATAACTTCTTCATTATTAGAATAGCTAAACAAGGCACCATCTTGCATAGTATACACACGTATTAGCTCCTTGGATCGACCCTTGCTTACCAAGGTTTATAAATTATTTTTGACTACAAATTGACCCCTGAAAAATAAATTGACAACTCTAAATGTTTAAAAATACGCTTGTCGCTGCGCTCAAGGACATCAAGCTCCTCAGCCATCCCTTGTTTCCACTGTTGATGAACCATAGCCTCACTATATGAAGCTGGTTCATCAAGGATAACAACAGCAGCATCATAACGTGCAGGAGCAAGAAGAGAATGACGATCAAGAAGGTCATATCGAAGTGAAGATTCGTGTCAGGAGAACCACCAATAGGGGATGGTGGGGGAGGGTGTGCTGAAGAATAGGTGGTGTGTCGGGAGTGAAAGGTAACTCAGCAAGAGAATCAGGGACAGTCGAAGGAGCAGCATGCACATTCAGAGGAGTAAGAGTATGAGTAGGCATATCAAGAGTAGTGATATGACGACGAATGTAATGAAGAGGATAAGACGATAAAGAATCTAACGTGACTGTGGAAGGAGCTGAAGGGGGAGGAGATGAAGGTGATGTTGCAAGAGACGGGCAAACAGAGCTAATGGATGAATCTGGTAAAGTAAGAAAAGAAAGAGGCTCAAGAAAAGATATAAAAGATGAGGCGGATGAAGGAAGAGGGTAGAAAGGACGAGACTCATCAAAAGTCAGATTAGGATAGAATCGTAGTCGGACGAATAGGATCCCAACATCGATAGCCTTTGTGCTCAGCACTGTAACCACGAAAAACGCACTCAATCGATTGAGCAGTCAGCTATGTGCGCTCACGGGGTGCTAATAAAACATAGCATACGCAGCCAAAAAGTCGAAGATGAGAATAATCAGGAGGTTTTTCCACAGACGCTCAACAGGAATATTGCCGTTAAGAGCGGACGAAGGCTGCATATTAATAAGGTACTTGGCAATAGAAATAACCTCAACCCAAAAATGAGACGGGAAGCTTGAAGCAAGCATAAGAGCACGAGAGGTCTCAAGAAGATGTTGATTTTTGCGCTCGGCAACGCCATTTTGGGCATGTGCACCTGAACAAGAGAACTGAGAAAGAGTCCCTTGATTGTCAAGGAAGCGACGAAGATGGTGAATAAGTACTCTCCAGCTGAATCAGCACGTAGGGTATGAATAGGAGAATCAAACTGAGTGCGAACCATGCGCGAATTTTTTTAATAGATATGGAGAACCTCACTACAATATTTCATGAAACAAATCCAATAATAGTGAGAATAATCATCAATAAAGATGATATAATACTGATGACCACCTTTTGAAACAAAAAGAACTGGACCTCATATATCAGAATGAATAAGGACAAACGGACACTTCGAAACACACTCACTGCGACTATAAGGGAGTTGAAGCTGTTTACCAAGCTTGCAACCCTGACAGTGTAAAGAGGCATCTTCAGACATGTGTCCTAAGACACCACGAAGAACTAATGAAGAGAGGCGAGAGCCGCAGAGATGGCCCAGAGGATGATGCCACTGAGCGAAAGACACAGTAAAGGTAACCGCTGTCTTTCGGTTAGTGTTTTAGATACCTGAGGAGTGGTGTTGCGCTGATCAGAACCCCCAGTTTTCTTCGAAGACTGACTAGAACGTCGAGCTTCATCATCGTTCCTTTTGTAGCAGGTCTCAACCAAATGATTATCTTTGTTGCAGTATGTGCAGTGATGACGCCCTCGTTTAGCTACAGCTGCTGAAGAGGGAGTAACCGCAGGGGCAATGATGGGAGCAGCTACAGGAATAGTGGATTTAGGAGTCGCTAACACAGAAGAGGACTGTAGAAAACTAGCACTGCGAAGACGTATCTCCTCTGCGCGAACTGCAGGAAGTGCCTCCAATAAGGTCACTGAACGATGACGAGCAAGAATCTGTGCACGGATCATCTCAAACTCGGGGCGAAGATGAGTCAGAAAATCATAAAGTCGAAAAAATTCTCAATGAGCACGGAACTACTGACAAGCCGAGCAAGTAATGCATGGAGAAGGACTCAGAGAGTCAAGGTGGCGCCAAAGAGCAGAAATGGCGGCATAGTATTCGTCCACGGTGCTATGTCCCTGACGAAGATTGCGTTCCTGATTCTTATCTAACAAGATGAGCGAGTGGCCGGAAGATGAATAATGGGTCTGAAGATGTGTCTACATCTCACTAGCATAAGTAAAAAAAACAATATCGCAAGTCAGATGAACCTTCATACTAGCTGCAAGGATTCCACAAGCACGTGCATCCTCATCAATCCATCTTTGATAGGTCAGTAAGGCGCTTTGATACTTAGCAAATAAATCATCATACGTTGCAGATGCCTTCTGTTTATCTTCGGCAGAAGTTGTAGCTGGAAGTGCAAGCTCGGTAGGGAGAGTCGGAGAAAGAGGAAAAGACTGATCCCCTACGAGAATATCCCAAAGACGTTGTCCACGCATATGTTGTACCCATTCTCGATAATTAAGCCAATTATAGAGAACATGACAACGTGGAATGACAACGGTACCTGAAAGAGAAGACATAATAGAGATATAGAAAATAAAGATAGTTTTTTTTTTCAATTGGGCGCTGACCAGCCTGCTAATTGGGCTGCTGACTGGGCGCTGACTAGCCTGCTGATTGGGAGCTGAGGTGGTAGTTTGACCAAGCTGATGAATTTTTTTTAATCAACATTGCTTGTCGATAGAAAACCCTAACCACGCCGCCGAGGAAAGAATTGCACACGAAGCGGCAGCCAAAGACAGAAGCACACACCACACACGAGCAACTGGTCCGAGATGAATGGATCTGACACGGATCGGATCTGGGCGGACCAGACAAATCTGGACTACGCCGCAACAGATCGGGAACAGAGAAGAGTCGTGAAAAACGAGCAGTGATGCGACTAGAAAATAGACCAAATTTGTCAAAATACCGGAATTTGACCGAAGTAGGGTGAACCAGTGGGTTACACCACATGGACAACACAGAAAAAAAATATCAAACGTAACTGGCTCTTGATACCATGTTAAGATGAATTCTGTGTGTGTGTTCATCGTATGCCAAACGACAAAATATGTAGAGTTACAAATGCAATCAACAATATACAAAAGATATACATCAAATATACAAACTTCTATATGATAATAATAAGATCATAATAATATATATAAATATCTCTAACATTAACAAGTGTGAATTTATATAAAAATTTGGTTTCATATTCACTCACTTATAGTTTCCAAACAATTGGAGAATTAAGTTCTTGGCATAATTGGTGCACCATTCGAACAAATTTTGATCAGACACGCCATTAGTAGTTTTTTCAAACAAAATGGGGTAACTGCTAGATGAAATTGGATAACAGTTTATGTATAAGGAAAAGAAAAGTCCATCTGCACAGTCAGGGTGACTACATATGTATTGCATCAAGAAAAAAATCAGAAATCTCGTTAGAGTAAATGAAAAAAAAACCTAGCTGTACATCAGTCTTCTACTAGTTCTGGATCGGGTTAAACCTACTTGGTGGAGCCTTCCTCAAGCTTTGCTCGACTGTTTTCTTGACCTGATCTGGATTCTGATTTCCATGTCTCGACTTCCTTGCATTTGCCTTTGTGACTGCTGTTACCAGTAATCTCCTAGGAACATCTCTGATGGCGCGCATTTGCTCAGCCTTAGAACTCGTGGAGAACAGTGGCAGAATAATGAAGCAAGCAACAAAAAGGGCTCTGATGAAATGGACCATGGTATTCGCAGAAATTAAGTAGAAGACGAGGATGCTACTGATCGATTTCCACATCTTATATGGATTTGTCTTCTCTTTCACATGATAAAATGTTTATTCAAACTTGGAAGTGAGCAGAGATCCATGTGATGGTGGCGCCATTGACTGCACTACTAGTGCTCATCTCTGACTATGTTTCATAAAATGGTCCTATTTAAATCCACACCAAGTCATCAGCACCAGCCAGTTTGTATAATAACATAGGAATGTGATGCCTGATTCAACAATCATGTGGTGACGCACTCCTATTGTATGCACTTCATCATTCCAGTGTTTAACAGAAAATTAATATGGCTATCGCTTTCACATTCTTAAACGGGTTCAGATCGCCTACTCTAATAATTCATGGACTTTGTCGTAGCCTAGCAACACCGCTTAGGCTTACTCAACAGAGTGTCAATGCACATCCATATCCATAGGTACATGTAAGCGAATACTTCTTGAATAGTGTTTTGATGAAAATAAATCCTGACATCTAACAAAGATGACCTAGTCTCTTTTCTAGTATTCTCTCTTCTATCAAGCCTACAGCCAGTCATAGTCCCGCAAGAACGGGCCTAGGCCCACCAATCTCTAAAACCCAACCCGATTAAAAGGCCCGTGGAAAAGGCGTAGCACGAGGACTTATGTGCTTGCCGGTCGGAGCGCAATATCTTCTATTTATTTGCACTTTCTATTTGACATGAGACAATTATAAATATAAATTTTTTTGCACAATTAATTAATACTAGCTATTGGAAGTAGTTACCATCTCACATCCATGATTACAACAAAAGTAATAAATTAATGAGTATAAAAATAAAAATCTAGTGTGATCGTAGGTACATAAAGGAAGGGTCGTCAACTATTGGTCTTTGTTGCGCGAAATTGCAACAATATATGTGCGATAATAAAAGAATTATAATTGAAAATAATAAACTATTACAAAACTAATAAAGGAGTCGATGCTCCTTAGTCACTATCTTACCAAATGAGTAGAATGTCTCTATACATAAACTTACATTCTAGTCACTTTCCAAGCAATGTGGGATATATGCATGTTGCTTGTATTTCAACTACACAAGGTTGAATGTGTTAGAGATTGTGGCATGTCTTGGCAAAGTCGCTGCAAAGTTTTTCCAGCCAAAACTGACAAGGAGTTGTTCAAACAATCGCTGAGATAGACTCTGTGGAACAAGTGCTGCTGCTGTAACGTTTTTAGAAAGATGCTAAATATACTTGAAAAATGGTGACGCACTGATCATGGCGGTTGATAGCGCGCGTCATTGTGCGCGTTCAAATTAATTCCTTCCTCTTCCACTTAGTACAGCGGTTAAGTCGGGGTCGAATCCACAGGGAGCAAGTAGATTAGCATTAACTAGTAACCTGCACTTACGAAAACTGGGGGTGTGAGTGATTGAGTTGCGCAATGCGCGAGTAAACAGTAGTAAATGCAGGAATTGCACTAGATGTGCGCAGGCAGTAGAGATTAAGTACTATGACTATGAAAAGTATCGGCGCAGACAATCCTCTATGAGTGTATTCCTTATCATCGACTCTAAACGTCTATAGTTTGATTTACTGAAGTTAGTGTCCGGTCAAGGCTTCCTAACTTGTGCGCATGTTCCGATCAAAGTTCATGAGCTATTAATTCTTAAGACTAGTCTAAGCAGCTGCGAATCCTGTCACAGTAGCAACTGATTATCCTAGCGCTAGTCGTCACCGTCAGGCTATTCAACTAGTTTAACATATAACAAACGAGTAATAAGAGTAAGATTGCGGTTCAAGGCTTCCCCTACTCATGCAACTAGCTGTCAACCGTGTGCACAGAATTAATATAAGCAAGCAAACTATGCATTAAGCACAAGTCTCAAAGGAAATACTCATAGAATCATGCCCAACCGATACCAAGCGTTTAGCTAGACATGCTAGTAGTAAACATCATAGAAATAGTAAATAATATCTAAGGTATCGAAGAAACAGCAACTAGCAGGTGCGTGCAGGTTGCAGTGTCTCGGCTGGCGCAGTCGGCTAGCGCAGGTCCTCTCAATAGCTCGTGTGTTTTTGAATCTGGCTCTCTCTCTCTGATATCTTGCGTCTCTGATGATGTTGGATGCTCTCAATTGTGTCGTGAGTCTCTGTATATGTTTTTCAAACCCTAGCCTTCTCCTCTTTATATACTGCTCAAGAGGCTCATCCTTGGCAACTTCCAAATCTGGTCGTGTCAGGATTTGGAAACACCACTATCTGCGCATGGCGCACGGCATCTCGGTAGCGCAATCGGTTAGCGCACCATGATCGACTCTGCCAACTCTTCTGTTTGTGCTACTAGCTCCGCAGGCTGTGTGATGCGCTCCTTAAAAGCTGCCTGTTAGCGCGTATCCGACTTAGGCCCTCGTTTTGCCCTGCAATACAAAAACACTGGAAACCAGTAATCTTGTACACAAAATAATGCAAACAAGCATAGGGTTAGGATCTAAATAATGTGTATAAATATGCTCTATCAAACCCCCCACACTTGCCTCTTGTTCGTCCCGAACAAGCACTCAAGCACGGATACAATTACCTCTCTGGAGTCTAGCGCACAGTCTTGCACTCTGGCGCGATCTGCACTACTATTCACCTTGCGCTGCTCTATCACCTGCGCGCATCTGCCTTCAACAGTTCTAATATAATAATTTCGAATTTCGTTACCTCTCAGCTGGGATGAAGATTACTTTGGATGGTTGGGAGATAGCTCTTCATAGGCTCCGGGTTGTTAGCTCTCACTTCGAGGACGGGTATATGGTTAACAGCGCAGCTTCTTCCGGTGCATGATTTATCCGCGCACTTTCTGGGAACTCAAGCCTTTGATGATTTTCTTGTGGACTTTGCGCACGCTGGTACGTATTTGTGCGCATGCTGATTCTTTTGTAGTGCATATCATCTGCTGGTATTTTTCTTTTTGTACAGCTTTGTCTACGGTTCCTATGTTTCCCAGAACGGTTCCAGTCTCGGCCTCCGGATAACAGCTATGGAACAACACTCCGCTCTCCCTCCTTGGTCTACTTGCGCAGGTCAGCGCACGCGTTTACACCCGTGCCCGCCTTCCTTAGCTCGACTTCTAGAGGGAAGGTGGTCTGTTTTCCCACCTCGCCACGCTATGGGTATTCGCCTTCGGCATCTGCGTGACTGAGCGCGCTCTCTTGTTCCGAAGGTTGCGAAGCACCGGCCTCCACTAGCGCTCTCGACCATATACCTCACCTCCGAAGCTCGAACGACTAACCGCCTCTCTAGAGCGTTTCTGTCAACTCCACATCCCCTGTATATCCCAACTAACAGGAGCAGAAAAAACGAAAAAAAAAATACTAAAACCGTTGATAGTAGCGCATGCAATATGGATAGCGCAAAACAAGCTGAACAGTGTGCGCAACCCGCACACAAGCGCACCACTGCTACTGCTTTTTTCAACTAAACTAAGCTACACTACAAAGCTCAAAAAAACGTGAAATGTAAATGTAACGCTCCCCCCCCCCCCCACACACACTTAAACAGAGACGTGTCCCCACGACTCAAGCTCAAGCGCAACAGTCGAGTGTGAAAAAGTACTGAAATTTTCTAAGTACTGCCCTTATATACCCCTCCGACTGGCGCAGCCGTCCTGCGCACTGCTGCTCGACTAAAAAAAAAACTACAAGTCCTAAACTTGCTAAAAGACACTAGAGAAACTAAAAGAAAAACATGTAAAAGTAAAACGTGTCGGGTTACCTCCCGACAAGTGCCTTTGTTTAACGTCGTTGGCTCGACTGTACCTCGTTACTTTCGTGAAAGTGTACCAGCGACCTCCCCCACACTTGCTCCTGAGTGACCCTGCGCTTGTGCATGTGTTGTGTTCTTCTTGGTCCTGCGCAAAGGGTCGGAGGGATGGTTAGCATGGTTAGTAGTTTGTGATAAATTATGAGTAACGAGGTTAGGTAAAGAGGGAGAAGAAATATGAGCAATAGTTCCCAGTTCTCCCTCTGGTGCGTCTGGTGGTGACTCTGGTGCAGCAACCTGTGCATCTGCTAACTCTGGCTCTGCCAATTCAATTTCGCGCGCTGTGCCATCCCAAGGTTCTCCTAAATACCTTTTGACTCTCTGCCCATTGACCTGAAAACGATGCCGGTGCTCGTTTTCTAACTCGATTGTTCCGTAGGGGAAAACCTTGGTGACTGTGTACGGTCCCGTCCATTTGCTGCGCAGCTTCCTAGGCATGAGCTTTAGGCGTGATGAGAATAACAATACCTGGTCTCCTGGCTCAAAAGTGCGTCTGAGGATATTTTTGTCATGGAATGCCTTGGTGCGCGCCTTGTAATCGCGCAGTCCCTCATATGCATCCAGGCGCAGCTCTTCTAATTCGCTCAGCTCAAAGGCGCGCTCTTTACCGGCCTCGTCTAGGTTCAGGTTGCAAACGCGCAATGCCCAGTATGCCTTGTGCTCTAACTCCACTGGCAGGTGGCAGGCTTTTCCATAAACCAACCGAAATGGTGAGGTCCCAATTGGGGTCTTATGTGCTGTTCGGTATGTCCACAGCGCATCGTCAAGGCGCTGGCTCCAGTCTTTGCGTGACGGTCTCACAATTTTCTCCAGTATGCGCTTGATCTCTCTGTTGGAAACCTCGGCCTGTCCATTCGTTTGAGGGTGATAAGCGGTGGACGTCTTGTGGCGCACTCCATAATGCTTGAATACCTGCGCCACAATCCTGTTGCAAAAGTGCGTCCCCTGGTCGCTAATGATCGCCTTAGGCACTCCGTACTTGCAAAATTTGATAGCGCGCGTCGTTGTGCGCGTTCAAATTAATTCCTTCCTCTTCCACTTAGTACAACGGTTAAGTCGGGGTCGAATCCACAGGGAGCAAGTAGATTAGCTTTAACTAGAATCCCGCACTTACGAAAACTGGGGGTGTGAGTGATTGGGTTGCGCAATGCGCGAGTAAACAGTAGTAAAATGCAGGAATTGCACTAGACGTGCGCAGACAGTAGAGATTAAGTACTATGACTATTAGAGGTATCGGCACAGACAATCCTCTATGAGCGTATTCCTTATCATCGACTCTAAACGTCTATAGTTTGATTTACTGAAGTTAGTGTCCGGTCAAGGCTTCCTAAGTTGTGCGCATGTTCCGATCAAAGTTCATGAGCTATTAATTCTTAATACTAGTCTAAGCAGCTACGAATCCTGTCACAGTAGCAACTGATTATCCTAGCGCGTTACTCCTAGTCGTCACCGTTAGACTATTCAACTAGTTTAACATATAACAAACGAGTATCAAGAGTAAGATTGCGGTTCAAGGCTTCCCCTACTCATGCAACTAGCTGTCAAGAGTGTGCACAGAATTAATATAAGCAAACAAGCTATGCATTAAGCGCAAGTCTCAAAGGAAATACTCATAGATTCATGCCCAACCGATACTAAGCGTTTAGCTAGACATGCTAGTAGTAAACATCATAGAAACAGTAAATAATATCTAAAGTATCACAGAAAATAGCAACAAGCAGGTGCGTGCAGGTTGAAGTGTCTCGGCTGGCGCAGTCGGCTAGCGCAAGTCCTCTCAGTAGCTCGTGTGTTTTTGAATCTGGCTCTCTCTCTCTGATATCTTGCGTCTCTGATGATGTCGGATGCTCTCAATTGTGTCGTGAGTCTCTGTATATGTTTTTCAAACCCTAGCCTTCTCCTCTTTATATACTGCTCAAGAGGCTCATCCTTGGCAACTTCCAAATCTGGTCGTGTCAGGATTTGGAAACACCACTATCTGCGCATGGCGCACGGCATCTCGGTAGCCCAATCGGTTAGCGCACCGTGATCGACTCTGCCAACTCCTCTGTTTGCGCTGCCAGCTCCGCAGGCTGTGTGATGCGCTCCTTAAAAGCTGCCTGTTAGCGCGTATCCGACTTAGGCCCTCGTTTTGCCCTGCAATACAAAAACACTGGAAACCAGTAATCTTGTACACAAAATAATGCAAACAAGCATAGGGTTAGGATCTAAATAATGTGTATAAATAGGCTCTATCAGCGGTTCAAGAGAAGAATAGAAGAATGATCTTGAAAAATCTTTAAAGAAAGATCTTGGAGTTCAAGATTTGTTTTTCAATATTAGGAAACATTATCTTATTGGGGAAATAAGTAAGCAATTCGAGCTGGAAGATATAACTGGATCTTTATTAATTTTCTAATTTGATAAAGATGTTGGACGATTAACGAAGATATGTTCAGAAGATTAGATTTGGATGCTAAATGGAAATATTGCCTAATTATCTATTAGAAATATTTTGATAGTATATAATCAACCTTAGGGGATGGGTTGATACAATCTTCAAAAATCAGAATACTGAGCATACAATGATAGAGAGCAAAGAGAGCAAGTCACTCGATACACTGAGTGCGATCTAAAGATGAGTATGAAGGAAGGACAGAACGTCAGCAGACCCCCATTGCTAGAAGGATCGAATTATGCATTCTAGAAGATGAGAATGAGAGATTTCTTAAACTCAATTGATGATTCGGTATGGGATCCAGTGCAGAATGAGTATGCTGCTCCAATTATCATAGATACAAGTGGATAGATCTCTCCCAAATTGAAGAATCAATGGACAGATGATGAGAGGTAAGAAGCCGCTGCCAATGGAAAGGCTCTCAATGTAATATTTTCAGGGGTAGAGCAAAATGTGTTTAAACTCATCTCTGCATGTGAGACAACTAAGGGTGCTTGGGACACTCTTCAAACACAATATGAAGGAACGATGAAACTACACTATCTCGGATGCAAATAATCACCACTGATTTTGAGAATCTGAATATGCTTGAGGATGAGACCATAAATGAGTTTAATGGAAGACTATGTGAAATCGCCGATGAAGCTTTTGGTCTAGAAGACCCCATCAAAGAAGAAAAGCTTGTGCGAAAGGTATGAAAACCCTTCCCTCTAAATTTGATATGAAAGTCACTGCCGTAGAGGAGGCACAAAATGTGAGGGATTTGAGTTTAGAGGAGCTAATGGGATTTTTAAAAGAGTTTGAGATGAATCGATTAAAGACGGTACATACTGGGAAAACAAGAAACCTTGGTCTTAGGCAGAAACGGATGATGTTCTAGAAGACTTAGACGAACTGCTGGAACAACTAGTGATGTTTGTTAAATAGTTTGGGAATAGGATGAACATGAAAAAGATGAGAAGAGGAGAACATGGTCAGACTTCCAAAACAAAGATGCAAGCTCAAAACAGTGGAAACTTCCAGAGGAAGAACAAGACTAGCATAAATCAGAAGGTAAACAAAGGAAGGTTCAAAGGGATTCAATGTCATGAGTGTGACGGATATGGAGACTTACAAGCTGAGTGTTGCAATACGCTTAGCAAACTGGAGGATGGCTCGAGTAACTTTCTAGCCCTTGATACCGCTTCAGGTGCAATCTGTTCCAGAGCTGTGTCCAAAAAGGATGATGAAGAGTCCTAGAATAGTGATGAAGAACTTACTGACAGAAAACTTCTAAAGAAATATAAAGCAATCTATGATCGAAGTGAGGAAGTGCTAAGAGCCAAGAAAGAACTGTCAAAACAAGTTGACATACTTAGAGCTGAGAAAAAAAATTTTAAAGATGATGGTGATGTGCTGATAATAGAAAAAGTAGAACTGCAAGATGAAATGTGCCGATTGAAAAGAAGAATCTCAAAGTAGGAGGAAATGGAAGATAAGATTGATTTGCTGGTTATAGTAAAGACATAACTCTTCGAAGTCATATCTTCACTAACAAACAAGCTGAGAGAGACAAGCAGGTGCAAAACGAGGTAAAAGTTGAACTCAACCATCTCAAATGGACTGTGAAGATGCTGACCACAGACACACAACAATTGGACACCATCCTCACATCACAAAGAATGGAAGGAGGTCACAAAGGTCTTGGTTTCGTTAAAGGAAGCAATTCTGGACATATAAAGTTTGTGAAGATGCTATCCAGGACATCAGGTGGGGCACATTTAGTACTGTTGTCCTGAAAAACTAAAGTACAGATGGAATAGAGGAACTCAAAGGATGGAATGGAGAGTCAAGAGGAGTAATGTCTGTGAAATCTTCGCAGCGTCTCTGAGATGCAGATTTGTGTACAAGCAGTTGTTATAGCACACTCTTGTACAGGCAGATCTTGTGTAGCAAGATAAAACAATGAACAATAATTTGATCACCCAGTTCGGCCAAGTGCCTACCTCTGGGAAAGACTGAAACTCAGTCTTTTAATCCACTATGCTCAAGCTCTATTGTATACACGGTTCGTCTCCACGCAACCTATGCTACTCAACCTTGGCTAGTACCTCGATCCCAATCAGAACAAGCTCTAACTTTTGTCTCAACCACCTACACTTGTATGAATTCAAAATAGCTACTGACACGGCTAACTCAGCCTATTCTAATTAACACAGAGTCTCCGTAGGGTTGCTATAGCACCCGCTGTAGCACACAGCTGGTGCAGGTATTGTCAGAGTAGCTCCAAAGCCTTTCGCCGAGCAGTGACAATTCTTCCACGAGCGCTGCACACTCTGGGATGCTCCCCCTCACTTAGCGACCTCCTGTCACTGGAGAGACCAGGCTTCCTGCCAATTGCTCGAGTTCCTCCACTCGTTAATTCCTCCGCGGCCTGCCTTGATCAGCCAACAAGCAATCACTGCTCTGAATTGTCTTCCCAGATCAATCACTGATTAGACTCTGCAAGTCTCGATCACACTCAGCTTCAATCAGCTCAGCTCTGCGCGCCAGCTATCTCTCGGTGACGATCGAAGCTCTGCTCGAACAAATTCTCCCTCAATTGATATTCTGTGTTTGCTCTCTCTACTTCGATCCCTTGAACCTCTGCCCAATTTCCTTTAAATAAGAACTACCAGTTCCATCAATATCAATTTTAGAAAATTCCTCCAGGCAGCAATATCTCCTAATTTGTAAGAGATTAGATTTGATTTGAAAAACAAATCTTCCTCAACCAAATCTTCACCCTGGGAACAAAATCTTCACTGGGATATTCTTTCTGAATATATAGAAGCTCCTTGTTGAACTGTCAAGTGCTTTAGAGCCGAACTTCTGCTGTAGAACAGTTGCTACAGCTTCCCGAGACAACTCCCGCTATAGCAGCAGCTTGTTCACTGGGCTTGTTCACGAGTGCTATTTTGTCAAATGAATGCCATTCTGCATTATCAGTCTGTTTTGCTACTCAAAGTTCAGCTAACCAATTTGTGAAACATGAGTGGTACTTTGACAATGGTTGTTCAACACATATGACTGGAAACCCGAAGTTCTTAAGAGACATCAAATGGTTCAATGGTAGATTCGGAGATGGAAGGAAGGCTCCTGTGATTGGAAAGGGTACTCTAAATGTGAAAGGTTTGCCACATCTCGAAAAAAATTCTATTAGCAGATGGTCTCCAAGCTGTGGGATGGAGAGCATCAAGTCAAGTTTAGTCAGAACTCATGCCAAGTTCTGAATAGCTGTGGTGAGTGCATCCCGAAAGGTAACAAATCTTCGAACAACTGTTACTTATTGAACTTTGATCGGACAATGCCTGGAACAACATGTTTTCTTAGCAAGACAGATGAGATGACCCCGTGGCACAGACGTATGTGACATCTAAATCTAAAGACCCTCAAGAAGCTATCAACATGAGTTACAGTTCATGGCATCCCTAGAGTACGAGAAGATTTGAATCTTGTTTGTGGTGAAGGTGAGATTGTAAAGCAGACCATGACAAGTCACTGTGTAACAACCGACTTCAACACCAAAAGACCACTGGAGCTGCTACACATGGATCTGATGGGATCCTTGCAAGTGGAGAGATATGGATGAAAATGATATGTACTGGTATGTGTTGATGATTTTTGCGATTAACCTTTGTTGAAATTTTGCGAGACAAGTCAAAATATGTTCTAATCTTTGTTCGACTCTGTACTCATGTCGAACGGGAACGAGAGGATCTTGGAGAAAAGCTAATTACAATCAAAAGTTACCATGGTAAAGAAATCGAGTATAATGCCCTTGCGGGGTTTTGCATATATCATGGAATAGCTCATCAATTCTCATCACTGATCACTCCTCAGCAAAACGGTGTGGTAGAAAGGAAAAACCGAATAATACAAGAAATAACTCTTGTGATGCTCCACTTTAAGAAGATTGCCCTAGGATTTTTTTTAGAAGCTATGAACACAACATGTTATACACTTAATCGAGCCACAATTCGAAGGAGAACCAAGAAAGTATGAGCTTTGGAAAAGGAAGAAGCCTTCGTTGAAATACTTTCATGTATTTGGAAGTGTCAGTTACATTCTAAATGATCGTGACTATCCACAGAAGTTGGATCCGAAGAGTGATGAAGGAATCTTCTTGGGATATTCAACCACAAGTCGGGCATACAGAGTATACATAAAGAAAACATGAGTGGTTATCGAATCAATTAATGTGGTTGTAAAGGATATGATGAAGTAAACACTCAGACTGATCCTAATGAGGTTGATGTGAAAAGTGAAGATGCTTCAAATAAAAAGAGTGGTGTTGTTCCTTTGAGTGTTCCAAATGATGTGGTCAGAAAAAGCACAGGAAATTGATGATGAAGAAGCAACTGGTTCTGATCAGCCAAGTAGCTTTGCTCCAGTCCTCTAACCCTCAAGAAGAATTGAGAAGAACCATCCTGCAACTGGTTCTGATCAGCCAAGTAGCTTTGCTCCAGTCCTCTAACCCTCAAGAAGAATTGAGAAGAACCATCCTATCACTGATGTCATTGGTGAACCAACTGCAGGGATACGGACAAGAGGAAGAGTGAATGTAGCAATTGTGGTAGTAAAGTTACTAGTCCAATAACGGTATGCAAACAATATTTATAATCCGAGCGACCTCAGGTCGAACCCAAGAGAAAAGCCTAGATTAGCCTAAAGCTAGCTACCAATGCTTAATGTAAGTCTACTAAAGGAAAACTGGGATTTTGTCCTCTAGGCGAGGTATCTGTAGTAAGTACTAAAGATAAATTTGAATTTTTTCGAAAGAAAGTAATTAAAAAGGCGTAGTCGACATCCTATTTCATCCCTAGGTCATGCAGTTAGCAACACAAAACAGTAATACATGTGTAAGATAGTTTGATTCATAGTTTTAAGGCTAAAGTATCATGCAATCTAGATTCAACTCTCGTTCCTTCTCTAGAGTGGGAATGATACTTAAAGGATACGGTTCTCAAACTCTCGCTCTATTAAACAATGTAGAACATTATTCCCTTAATCTCAACCTCTCGGTCTGTTGATCGACTAAAGTCCGTTCTATGCTTAGCCTTATAGAGTGCAAATGTCACTCTCACGCACAACAACTCTCTAAGATAAACATGTTCGGTCTTCTAAACATTCTAAGTTCATTTCTCATTCCATCATTACGTGTTTTATCAATTCATACACATTCATGTGTTTCGTCAAACACTTGGTGCGCATAAAATTAACATGAAGATAAAGCATGTGAATTTTGTATCAAAACTTTATTCATAAAGATAACATACATGTTTTGCATTACAATCTAACTTAAGGGATCCATAAGGATACCTACTACTATGCGACTACTAACTCATGGTGAGTTTGAAACAAAACATAATGAAATTGTTTAACAAGGAAAAGTAGAGTAGTAGGAATTGAGTAGAATGATGTTGTAGAATCTTCGATTGTAAGTGTCTTCTACGAAATCTTGACAATTTTCTAAGTCTGCGATTTAGGAAATTTTTTTTTTTTTCAAGAGAGGCCCGGAGGCGCTGGAGGCACACCCTAAAATTTTTCATCTCTTTCTATTTATACTTGAAATTCTGCGGCGTAGCAGATGCGGAGTTATAGCTTTTGCTTAAGCACTCTATATATCTTTCTACGGAATTACTCTACTGCCAGAATAAGAAAGACACAGTGTTTGTTCACTCACTTTAGCAACTTGCCTAAGTCTGGGGAGGATGCTTCGATCCTCAAGATTCCTATCTCAGTCCGAAGTACAAGGACTAACACCTCTACTTCTCACCTAGCTGAAATCTAATGCTTAGTCTAATCTCCTAGACTAGCTAACAGTTTTCTCCCACAGACCCTCTTCATGCAACCTACACACTCTCAGTAATAAATAGCTACAACCCTAACTCATAGACTTAGCCTATTCTATTATAATATGTAGCTCACGGAATGCTTCGGCACACTCTTCAACAGAGTTGCTATATCTTCAATCGACGACACTCCAAGCTCTCATGCTAAGTAGTCGGACGCTCTAAGTTCTTCAAACTCAGCCTCAGCTTCCCCTCAATCAATGACTCACTCTGTCCCTATTTGGTAGCTTCGATCAATGCTCCGTAGCCCACGACACTGCTTGTCCGCTGCTGATTACCGAGCTCTGATTGTCCCTTTAATGAGCAGCCCTCCAGTTGAACTCCGGACCAATCCTGAATCAAACTCCTCGAGTTATGATTCCTTTGGCACACACCACCAATCTTCAACTCAATGTATAAACCCTGCCACCGTTGTTGATCTCCGTGTGTTCGCTCTGTGCTCTTGTGTGTGTGTGTATGTTCTGTGCTATGTCCCCACCTTCCTTTTCAAGTGCACTAGCACACCAAAAACGCCAAGGATCATTATCCGAATCTTCTCCTAGATAGTGTCTTGGATCTTCATCTTCTTTGACCACGTGCTAGCATTTGCTGAGCTATTGATGACGTCTACACACCTCTCTGAGCTTCCCCGATGACATCCGAATCATGCCAGAGCCTCATAGAGTGCTCTGGATCATCACAGAGTGCTAGCGTGCAACGCCAGGTTGATTGAGCATTCTATTCTAGCTCTGGATCATCACAGACTGCTGAAGGAGACTCTGTCTCTTCTAAGTATCTCTCATCCGTTCTTCAGATAGTGTCTCAGTTTTAAATTTTCAGGGATTACTGAAGCAGACTCTGGTTCTTTGTTGTTGTTGTTTTATCAATCTTCAAATTGTGCTCCATCCACCAATCTTCAGGGAGTGCTTCAGCAGTCTCTTGAGCAGTTTTGTCAAGGATGCCATATCCTCAATAATTTTCCCCTTGGCATTTTGACAAAACTAAAAAAAAATATATATATATATATATATAGCGAGTACTGATCCAGACACTCTGGTAACAACTAGAGCTATGCTAGATGTTTTATCTAACTATTACACTTGAGTTTAGAGTACCTCAATGAATACTAAACATGTAAAGTGATCTAACAATTCTAAGAGTAGTTCAGGATCAAGAGATAATGTCAAGTCACGTTAGAGTAAGAGTTTAATGAGAGTTTAAAACTATTACAACCTTCTCTCCCCCTTTTTGTCACAAATGCCGAGGGCTTCATTCATTCACTAGGCTGAGCAGGGGCAGCGCTGCTGGGTATTTCAAGTCACGTAAGACACTGTTAATACAGGATCTCCGTATTGGGCTCTTCTTGATCACTTTGGTCAAATGAGCATGTTCTGATTTTAGCAGACTGATCATCATGGCCCTTAGAGTGTGTCCACTACATGGGCTGGAGCAACAAAGATTGCTTCAGTAGTCTCTGGAATTTCCCGAGCTGGCTCAATGTAAGGCTCACCTTCTTCGATATCCACAATATGTCGTCCCTTAAAGACCTTGTGGTCTAGTGTGAACAATTGAGGAGCTCCTGACAGACCCTCATGTGCAGCTCCCAACTCCTTATGCTGGCTGATCATTAACTCATAAATAAGCGAAAGGAATCCAAGGCACAGATTGGACTTCAGCTTGTCAGCGTGTGCAGTAATCTGATCAAAAATAATCTGCCCCAGATTTACCCTTCTTCTTTCCCCAACACTGAATAATAACAGCCCCATTGCACGACGCACCTTTCCCATACAAGAGCTGGGCATCCAGTTTCTCACCGCAAGAGCATAAATGATTGCATACTTAGTTATTAAATCAGCAGCTCCTAAATTGTACGAGCCCCAGTTGTTGCACAAACCCCAAATAAGAACAAGAGCTAGCCTATCAGCACTAACCTCTGCCGGTGGGCTTGCATTTTCATCAATGCCAAAAAATTTGTTATCATAGTAGGAGTAATCATAACCCTCAACCTCCTAACAAAAATTGTCTCATGTAGCAGATTGTTTATTGCTCCAAAGTCTCTATCAATATTTGCTAGAAACTCCTTAACTATATGCAAATTGTAACGCTTAGTAAAAGTCAAGGAGCTCAGCAATTTTACCTCTCTCAGCAGTGATATAACCTCTGGTACCCGAAATCGGCCAATCTCCAGCAACTTTTCAGACACAACTGTCCTTCGATTGATCACCTCCCAGGACCCGACAACCTTTTTAGATACGAACCACACTCCTTGTTGATCACGTCCCATCACAGCTGGTATTGTTGGAATGGGCGCAGCTCTTCAGGAGGATGGCTCTGGTCGAGGTCTAGGAGCTATTCTAAAATCATCAGAATCTGTAGATTCTACTTCAGCAGTCTGTTCATCACTAGATGAGCTCACCACCAATGGCTCTTTCCCTTTGCTCAAGGGTTCCTTGGGGAGATGCTGCTCCACCTCCTCGGTCACTGCCTCTCCACTGCTAGCGAAAACCTGTTCTAGTTCAGATGGAGGAGTAGGAATGGCGGCCACTTGTTTGTCCTAGGCTTTTTTCGTTCGTATCTCATGAGAGGAGACATCTGATTCAGTGCTGGATACAGAAGATGCTAAACCAGTCCCTTCGCCACTCTGGCTGTGGCTGTTCATGTCTGCTGTGATGGACAGGCCCGCTTCTGCTTGGTCGGTGGTCGGGATCCAAGTCAACCGTGGAACATCAGTTGGTTCATTGATCTGTAGAGGAGATCTTTTTTTGGCTGCTGGGGGTTCACTCACCGGAACCTCACTGCTCTTTCGCTTGCTGGGTTCACCTCTTCGCTTGAAAACCTTAGCTCCCCTTGTTTTCACCATTTCGAACGATTATCTGAAGGCAGGAACTGCTGATAGCTGAAGTTGTCGGAGATATGAAAATCTAGGTCAGGAACGGATACTTCTGAGTTCTTCCTTTCTCGGCCTCTTTTTTTTATACAGCCGGACACGTGTAGTCTCCTGAGTGGCCATTCTTTTTTGGAGACAACGTTCAAAAAGTTACAGCTTCGAGTCACCAGAGAGTGCTTCAACACTCTGTTCAACTGTCTTTTTTGGAAACAGAACAATTTTTGTTGTAATCTTATGTTCCTCAGTTCCTGCTTCAGTGAGGATACTTGCTGGCTCTTTCTCAACCCAGCGTTTTTGACACTTGTTCCTTTTCACCTCCACCCAGTGCATTGGACTCTTGTTCTTCTCAGATGTACTTCTAATTTTTGTGGCTGTTGAAGAGTGACATTTGCCTCGTTTCTTTCTATGCCTCCTTTTCTGAGTGAATGCCTCTTCGGTACTCCTGCAAGTTTCCTGCACAGTAATACGATAACCTCGGTTTCTGATCCATTCTTTTCATGAACGTTCCAAGATTCTTGACCAGCAGAGACAGTTGTTGGTTGACATTGTCTGGGATAACCTCTTTCTTCAGCCCAAGGTCTTTCCTAGAGAGTGGTGAAGCAGCCTCTATAACTTTCATCTCGAACTGCCTCAGTGAACCGATCAGCAACTCCAGCCTCATGTTCTTCACATCTTGGGCTTCCTCGATGAAAGTTACTTTCATATCAAACTTCGAGGTCACAGATCTGAGAACTTTTCTTACTAGCTTCTCCTCCTGAATCGGTTCTCCAAGTGTATGAGTCTCGTTTGATATGTTACACATTCTGGCATTAAACTCATAAATGGTCTCATCGTCCAGCATCTTCAAGCTTTCAAATCTTGATGTGATCATTTGCATTCTGGAGACCTTCACCTTTTCTGTTCCCTCATGAGCAGTTTCAAGAATTTTCCGTACTTGTTTGGTCGTGTCACAGTTGGAGATCTACCTGAAATTGTTAGCATCCACAACAGTAAATATAGCATTCAAAACTTTAGAATTTCCTGATGCTGAGGCTACCTCGTCGGCAATCCACTTGTTTTCAGGTTGCTTGTGGGTAACTCCAGCTCTGTCGACGGTCATTAGGTGGGACCATTCTGATATAATAGCCCTTCAAGCCCTTTCATCAATTGCTTTGATGAAAGCCTTCATTCGAGCCTTCCAGTAGCCATAATTAATTCCCTCGAGTAATGGAGGGCGGATGGTGCTTTGTCCTTCTTTCATAATGGCCATCAGCAACACTCTCCTGGATCACACTTTGTATGTTGAGCGAACGGCTCTTATACCAATTGAAATTATGCTGCGTTGCTGATGTGAAGTTATAGCTTCTACTTAAGCACTCTCTATATCTTTCTGCGTAATTACTCTACTGCCAGAATAAGAAAGACACGGTGTTTGTTCACCCAGTTTGGCAACTGACCTACATCTGGGGAGGATGCTCTGATCCTCAAGATTCCACTATCTCAGTTCGAAGTACAAGGACTCACACCTCTACTTCTCACCTAGCTGAAATCTAATGCTCAGTCTAATCTCCTAGACTAGCTAGCAGTCTGATCCCATAGACCCTCTTCGTGCAACCTACACACTCTCATTAATAAATAGCTACTGCCCTCACTCTCACACTTAGCCTATTCTATTACAATATGTAGTTCACAGAATACTTCAGCACACTCTTCACCAGAGTTGCTGTATCTTCAGTCGACGACACTCCAAGCTCTCCCGCCAAGTAGTCGGTTACTCTGAGTTCTTCAAACTCAGCCTCAGCTCCCCCTCAATCAATGACTCACTCCGTCACTATTGGGTGCTTCATTCAATTGTTCGCAGCCTGTGACACTGCCCGTCTGCGTCTGATCACCGAGTTCCAATTGTCCCTCAAAGAGCAGTGCTCCAGTTGCACTCCGTACCAATCCTCAATCAAACTCCACGAAATCTGATTCCTTCTGCACACAACACGAGTCTTCAACTCAATATATAAACCCTGTTACCGTGGTTGATCTCTATGTGTTCGCTGTGTGCTCTTGTGTGTGTGTTGTGTGTTATGTGCTGCGGCTATGTTCTTTTGAACTTATAAAGTACTTATTTAAGTACATATAAGTAAAGTATAAGTAAATATAACTATTCATCATCTCTTTCATAAACACACAACCACCACTATTCATCAGCAACACCACCATAACAACACTACCACCACTATTCATCATCTCATCAACACACCACCACCACTATTCACCACCACCACAATAACACCACCACCACCACTATTCATCATCTCTTTCATTATTTTAAGTTAAGTTAAGTCAAATTTAAACTAAATTATGTTAAAAATATTATTTTTTATTGGTGGTGGTAGTGTTGTGGTAATGGCGGTGGTAGTTGTGATTGTGGTGATGATGATGGTGGTGGTGTTGTGTTGTGGTAATGGTGGTGGTAGTGGAGTGGTGGTGGTAGTGTTGTGGTAATGGCGGTGGTAGTTGTGATTGTGGTGGTGGTGGTGTTGTGTTATGGTAATGGTGGTAGTAGTGGAGTGGTGGTGTTGTTAGTGGAGTTAAGTTAAGTTAATTAATTAAGTTAAATTATTATATTTTATTAGTGGTGGTGGTGGTAGTGTTGTGATAATGTTGGTGATAGTGGTGTTGTGATGGTGGTGGTGGTGTTATGTTATGGTAATGGTGGTGGTGTTGTTGGTGGAGTTAAGTGAAGTTATTAAGTTAAGCTAAACTAAATTAAATTAAATTATTATTTTTTATTGGTAGTGGTGGTGGTAGTGTTGTGGTAATGGTGGTGCTAGTGGTATTGTGATGGTGGTGGTGTTGTTGCATTGTGGTAATGGTGGTGGTAGTGGAGCGGTTGTATTGTTGGTGGAGTTAAGTTAAGTTAAATTAAGTCAAATTAAGTTAAATTAAGTTAAGTCAAGTTAAGTTAAATTATTTTTTTTTTATTGGTGGTGTGTTGCTTTTGTGGTGGTGGTGGCGGCGGTGGTGTGGTGGTGGGTTGTTGTGTTGGTGATGAATAGTACATATAAGTAAAGTATAAGTAAATATAAGTATATATAAGAAAATATAAGTAAAAGTAAAGTAATAAGTTTAAGTACAAAATATAAGTACAAAAGAACGCACCCGCGTCCCCACATTCCTTTTCAAGTGCACCAGCACACCAAAAATGCCAAGGATCATTATCCGAATCTTCTCCTAGATTCTAGCAAGTTTGTTGAAGATTTCGTTGCCAAATTTGGATTCTTGGATGTTCATCTTCTTTGACCACGTGCTGGCATTTGCTAAGCTTTTGATGACGTCTGCACACCTCTCTTAGCTTCCCTGATGCCAGCCGGATCATGACGGAGCCTCTCCGTGCAACACCAGATTGACTGGGCATTCTGCTCTAGCTCTGGATCATCACAGAGTGCTGAAGCAGATTCTATCTCTTCATAGCTATCTCTCACCCATTCTTCAAATAGTGTCTCAGCTTCAAATCTTCAAGGATTGCTGAAGCAGACTCTGATTCTTTGTTGTTGTTGTTGTATTGTCAGTCTTCAGATTGTGCTCTAGCCACCAATCTTCAGGGAGTACTTAGTCTCTTGAGCAGTTTTGTCAAGGATGCCATATCCTCAACAATACTCTTCAAAAATTACCTGTTGACCCGTCGTGCCTGAATCAAATTTGATTCGGGGTGCCTCACATTTTGATTCGACTAGGTTTGGTCAATCAAAGTGTTAGTGGGTTGAGGAGCTGGGCGAATCACTTTTGATTTACCCTCGCCTTTAGTTGATTCAGTCAACACTGGTCAACATTCTCCTCGAGTCAAGTTGATCTGAGCAGTTTAGAGGTCTTGGTAGAATCACATTTGATTCATGCACCCGCCTGGGCGAATCAAACCCGCCTTAGCGAATCAAATCTACCTTTTGCTCGATTGTCGCTTGTTTTTACTCTCGATCGATTGGAATTCATTTTCTTCGGGCCATTTCATATCATGTAATACGCATTTTTAATCTGACATTGACAAAGAAAGCATCAAACAACTTTATAAAAACTCCAAACAAACAAGAAATAAAGGAAAAATGCTGACAAATATATGGTTATTTGTCCGTTCATCAAAGAGCCATTAATTTTCGTGAGTTATTGAGTAACTCTTGCTTCATGTCATCTATCGAGCCAAAGAGTGTGAAAGAAGTTATCAATGATGAGTTCTGGGTGGTTGCTATGCAAGAGGAGCTTGGTGAATTC
Source organism: Umbilicus rupestris (assembly GCA_963678935.1). NCBI lineage: Eukaryota > Viridiplantae > Streptophyta > Magnoliopsida > Saxifragales > Crassulaceae > Umbilicus > Umbilicus rupestris. Next base: position 9,916,432 of record OY787618.1, read on the forward strand.
CAGCGCAGTAATGTGTGGGAACTTGTACCACGTCCTGAAGGAGTGAATGTTATTTGGAACAAAGTGGATTTTCAAGAACAAGTTAGATGAACACGGTACTATCACCAGGAACAAGGTGCGGCTAGTTGCTCAGGGTTACACCCAAATTGAAGGAATAGACTTCGATGAGACGTTTTCTCTAGTAGCTTGCTTAGAGGCCATCAGATTGCTACTAGCACTTGCTTGCCACCTTAACTTCAAGTTGTTCCAGATGGATGTTAAGAGTGCGTTATTGAATGGACTACTCAATGAAGAAGTTTATGTGTCACAGCCGAAGGGATTGAAGATCCATACCACCTTGATCATGGTACAAGCTGAAAAAGGCCATGTATGGATTGAAGCAAGCACCCAGATCATGGTATGAGTGACTAACTATCTTCCAAAATCACCATGGCTATGTGCAAGGGGGAATGGATAAGATGTTATTCGTCAAGCATACAAGGATTGGATTCATCATTGCACAGATCTATGTAGCTGATATAGTGTTTGGCTCTAACACACAGAAGATGGTGAATGAGTTTGTGCATTAAATGCAGAAGGAATTAGAGATGGGTATGGTGGGCGAGATGACTTACTTTCTCGGACTTCAAGTAAAGCATAGATCAAACGGGAATATTTATATCACAAAGTAAGTTTGCTCACAATCTCATTAAGAAATTCGGATTGGAGAAGGCCAGTCACAAGAGAACACCAGCTGCTACTCTTATTACAAAGGATGAAGTTGGAACAAACCTTGTACAGAAACATGAATGGAAGTCTATTGTATCTCACTGCTAGCAGACGGGATATAGTATATGATTTAAATGTGTGTGCAAGGTATCAGGCTGATCCTAAGGAGAGTCATTTGCAGATCGTGAAACGAATCATCAGGTGTGTTGCTGGAACAGCTGACTACGGACTATGGTACACTAAAGATACAAGTGCATGCCTAGTTGGATAAGATGCAAATTGGGCAGGGAATACTGAAAATTGCAAGAGCACTTCTGGTGGATGTTTTCTTCTTGGCAATAACCTGGTGTCCTGGTTCAGCAAGAAGCAAAGCAGCGTATCCCTCTCCATGGCGGAAGCAGAGTACATAGCAGCTGGAAGTTGCTGCACACAGTTATTATGGATGAAGCAAATGTTGTTAGAATGTGGATTGAAGCAAGACACCATGATACGCTACTGTGATAATGTGAGTGCAATCAACATTTCAAAGAATCCAGTTCAGCACTCTAAAACTAAGCATATAGACATCAGGCATCGCTTCTTTCGAGAGCTAGTGGAAAATAAGGTGATTACTTTGGAGCACATCTATAAGAAAATAACAGATATTCTTACGAAGCCATTGGAAAATGTTCGATTTGAGACATTGAGATCTGATCTAGGTCTTTGTGTCATCAACAATTGAGACTTTCAGGTCGAAATGGTCTGCCAGAGCTCAACAAGAAAGATTTTTGTAGGCAGACTTATCAATGTTCCAGGGGGAGTTGGAACAAAGAGATGAACATATTCAAGACACTAGCTGAATGTGGATTACCGAAGATTGGTGACTTCCGTTCAAATCAAGAGATAAATTATTATGAGCCAGTTACTACGGATTTCAAATTTGAAGATTAAAAGAAGGAAGTGGCATAACTGCCCACACTCTTTCTCACTCCAAATCGTCGATCGAACCCTAGATCTTCATCTCTAACAAAGGTGAACACAAGAACATCAAAATCAACCATGGAGGCTGCTTCAAAAGCTAAATCAAAGAAGAGAGTCAAAGAAGTCTGAGGAACCAAGAGTGTCAGTGCATCATCCTCAGGAAGTAAGTACCCCCAATGATCCAGTCAAGCCGGTGGCGACGAAATTGGCAGCAAAGAAGCAAGTCGGAGTAAAATTTGGAAGCTCGTTGAATCTGGCACCTCCGTTGCCTGTTCCGAGACCAACAGTTGTGTCTGCGACAGAGGTAATCCCTAATCCTAACCCTAGGGTTTGTAGTATATGCGGAGGTTGAGGAAGGTTTAGGAGATAAAGTTTGTAGCAGTGTTCGGAGGGGGAATAAATTGAGAAGGAGAAAGTGGTCGAAGTTTCGGTTTTTGTGCTTAGGTCAAAGTCAAAAAGCAAAGAAAAAGTCATGAGGAGTCAAAAATCGCCTTGAAATATCAAATAACGCAAAGGAAATCGATAGACAAGGGTGAGATTGGTTCTTTTCATATTCCAACAAAAGCCGCTACAGAACAGACTGCTGCAGATTGAAATTTCAAGTGTCTCTACTTATGCAGATTTGTGAACTAGCAGTTGCTGCAGCACACTCTTGTTCACTTAAATGTAGGCACAGCAGACAATGAATAGGACACAGATTTGTTCACCCAGTTCGGCCAATCTGCCTACGTCTGGGGAGGACAATTCTCCAGTCCTCAATCCACTCAACTCGAAGGTTCAGATCACACTAGGTTACAACGCACGCAACCTATGCTACTTTAACCCCGTGTGGACTACTCAACACAATCAGAACAAGCTCTGATTTGTGCCAGCACACCCTCTACAATATGTCAGCCTAGAATAGCTACAATCCTCTTCAAGAACTCAGCCTATTCTAGCCTACACTACTCAGCAGGGTTGCTGCAGCAACAGCTGTAACACCAGCTGAAGCACTCTGTCCGCGTCGCTCCAAGGCCTCCTGCCGAGCCGATCGAACCACTCCAAGAGCGCTGCACACTCTGAGTAACTCCCCCTCACTCAGTGACCACCTGCCACTAGTGAGATCTTCCGCACGAACCTCGACCGAGCCTTCCACCCGTCAGTTCTTCCGCGGCTGCCTTTGATCAACCAATAAGCTCCACAGCTCTGAATTGGCTTCCAGATCAATGCACGAATCAGTCTCTGCAAGACCTGATTCTCCTCTGCTTATGCACACCACAGCTCTGCGCTCAACGCTCTGCCCGTGTGTGTTTTGATCGAAGAACAACGTCCGTAGCACACCAACGAATCCTCACTCTGAAATCTGTGTCTACTCTCGTGTATCACTCAGCTTCGATCACCCTCTTCAGCCCTCGAACCTTCTGCTTAAATACCCTCACCACTTTAAGCAATTTCCAGGTTTAGGCCATTGACCCACAAGATCAATTATCTCCTAAAATCTAGGAGATTAGATTTGATTAATATCTTGAAGCATATCTCCTTCTCTGACTGATAATCCTTGCTGAAATATGCTCAGCAGCATTTTAGAAATTCTTCTAAGCACTTTCACAAAGCTGCCAAACCTTCAAAACTCACCCAGCACAAAACTGTTATTCGGACAGTTGAACTAGCTCTTGAACCAGCACCTGCTGCAGCATCCCCTGCTGCATCTGTTGCTGGTTGACTTCTGCTGTATACTTCTGCTGGCCTCCTTGATTGATTGAGCTGCAGCAGCTCCTTGTTCACTCATGCTGGTTTTGTCAAACACTGCCATACTTGCATTATCAATCTCCCCCTTGGCATTTTGACAAAACCTTAAGGCCAATGCACTCTTCCGAAAACCAGAAACGAAATACTCTAAATAAAATTAATAAAGAGTAAGTAGATGAGGCCACACTCGGCCATAGCATACTGACCACGCAGGGTCAAAAAAAATGTATCAATATTCAGCAGCACAAATAAATCTTCTCTCCCCCTTTTTGTCATAGATGCTCAAGGGGCCTGCTCCTCATCTTCCAGGAACTCCAAGTCCCTGATGAGGCTCCTGATCTGTCCCCGCCTGGCATCTCTCCTCTTGGCTTCAGCATCAAGAATAGCCAGCTCAGACCGGAGGTGGCACACAATCCTGGCACGAAGAGCAGACTGGATTGTGGCAGCAGGGGGAAGAGATTCCTCCAAGGGAGCTGGAGCTGAAGAACCACCCATGAGAAGATCCTCATAGGCAACATCCACTGCATGTTTTCCCTTGAATAATTTGTGATCAACAGTAAAGACCTGCAGCTCCTCAGATAACCCTTCAGTAATAGCTCCGAACTCTGGGTGCTGAGATACCATGATCCCATGGATGAGGGAGGGCAGCACAATAGGCTTGCTGGAGGAGGCACTCCCGGCATGTGTAGCAAGCTGAGGAAACATCACACTTCCCAGGCTGATCTTCCTTCTCTTTCCAATAGAATAAAGAAGGTTAGCAAAGTCTTTGCTGACCTTCCCTCTGTGAGAACTAGGAATCCAGTTCCTTGCACCAAGATGATACAGCAGAGCATACTTGGAAGTAAGCTCAGCTGCACTGAGATTCGGGCCGCCCCAAGACAGGCACACTCCCGCTGTAAGGGTCTTTGCCAATAATTCAGGCTTCACATCAGTGGGAGCCCTTGCATTCTCAGAAATCCCAAGGAATGCATCAATAATTTCCGGAGTAATAACCACTTGTTTACCCCTTACCCAGCTTCTCCCATACTCATCAGCTCCTTCTTCTCCAAATTTTTCTTCCATATTCACTATAAATTCTGTAACCAGAATAATATTGAAACGGTGAGGAAAGGTTAGGGACTTGAGCAATTTTACCTCAGTCAGGAGCTCAATCATAGTAGCTGATCTATACTTGTCTTGCACCAGACGCTTCTCATGCACAATGTGTTTCCTCTCAACAGCACTCCAGGATTGAGAGACGCTTTTGTTCCTGAACCATGTGCCTCCGACAGTGAGAGCAGAGAAATCTTCAGCTGCAGGACCTTTCTCAGAGGGTCCACCAAGAGATCCTTCTTCACTGGATGAGCTTTCACTACTGGAGCCTGGGATCAGGATAGGAGCTTTGCCCTTGTCTGAAGAAGGGGGATGTGCTGCAGCAGGTTCTTGTTCAGGGGACTCAGCAGCTGTTTCAACCCCTTCACCAATAATACCTGGAGACATGACCAGTGATCTGCACTCTTCTCCTGCAGGAACTGCTGCAGCAGTCTCTGCTGCTTGTTCTTCCTCTGAAGTAGCTTCAGTCATATCCGCTTCTGGCAGCACAGCAGAACCGGAGACAGGTTCTCCATCACGTACCAGCCGCCTCCTCTTCTGCGAAGCTTCTTCAGAGGGAGAGGGCTCACTGTGCGACACAGGGAGAGGGTTTGGTTCCCACACAACCACCTCCAGCGGCTGAGCAGGGTCTTCGTTGCGTGCCTTGGTCCTTCTCTCAGACCTGCTTTGCCTGTCAGCTGCCAGATTCTTCTTCAGTCCACGTGTCTTCACCATTTCTGCAGAGATGTGGAAGGAGGGAGGAGCGCACAGAGGATGATCGGCAGAGATTTCTGAGACGCCCTTTGCTCTTGATCTGTGCCCTAGAAAATATTTACCCGTTATTTTCTTTTCCCTTTTGAAGTGTAAGTCACGTGCCTCTCATGTGCAAATATTTTCTTTTCCATCTTCAGCAACCAACACATGTGAACAAGCTAATTCGGACCAGGTTGCTGCAGCACATGTGAGCTTGTTCACCTATTCACTTCAGGCTGCAATTTTTGCTCAGAGGATCCTTGAGAGATTCTGGTGGAGCCTTCTTCACCCATACTTGGAATACACCAGAGCTTTTCTTCTTCTGATCTTCCAGCCTCCTAACCCTTTGTTTGGGTTTCCATATTTGAACCATCTTTGATTTACCCTTGTTTTTAGTAATCCAGTGCCCTTGTGCAGCAACATGAAATGGAGTCTTTGTGCAACATGTGCTGATTCTGGACTTTGCTCCCCCTTTTTCAGCTGAGCAAGTTCTGTGTTGCTGCTTCAGATCGAAATTGATCTTCTGCTTCCCAACACTTGTATCAGTACTCCACTTGTTCTGAGACTTTTGTTTTGTTTGAGAAAAATGTTGTCCATGATGCTGCAGCATCCTCTTGTACACATGTCTAGATCCAATTTTCTCTGCCATTTTTGAGAAGGCATCTGAATTCTTCTTCTCGTCTGTCTCACCATCTGAGGCTTTAATGAACACTGTCCCTTTAGAGCTTTCTTCACCAGTATATCCAAGCCCTGTTTTCCCTTTTCCAAGTCTTTGGTAAGATAATATTTCGTCCAGAATATTGCTCTGCGGGTCAGCTGTCTTGGCTGCTGCTGGAGTGGATTCAACAGAGGTCTGTCTTTCTGAATCTTCTCTTTTCAGAATAGTAACTTGATTATCAACTGAGGGTAGACATCCCCTTCGTTCTTCTTCCAAGAGATTTACTCTGTCAGTCAAGGTCTGATTGGTCTGAAGAACTGCCTCACACTGTTTGAGTATCTTCCTCAGAAGATCAGCAAAACTGTCAGATGAGTCATCGTCATCTTCACTCTCAGAGACTTCAATCCCATAGTGAATTTCTACCTTTTTTAGCTCATTGAGGTGGACATCTGAAACACTTGTCAGCACAACACAGTTTTCTTCATCACTCTCATCTGAATCACTCCATTTTGCTGTCATGGATTTGCTGTTCTTTTTCTCAGAATTCTTGAAGGGTTTGCTTGGACAATCAGCCTCAATGTGTCCGTACCCTTCACAGTTCCAGCATTGAACTCCCTTTTTCATCTCTTTCTTGTCATCATCGTCCAGTGCTGGTTCTTTCCCTTTCTTCTTTCTTTCACTGCCCCGTCTGAATTGTCTTCGCGAGGAAGAGCTTCTCTCAGTTCTGGATTCCATGTTTTTCAGAAACTTTCCTAGATTTTTAACCAGCATGCTCAACTGATCGTCTGGAACTGTCTGCTTGATTTCTGCTTCAGCCTTCAAACCAACATTCTTGTCCTTGGAAGTGGTGTCTTCTTTGACCAGTTTCATCTCAAATTGTTTGAGAGACCCCATCAGCTCTTCCAACCTCATGAATCTGACATTCTGAGCTTCTTCAATGGCTGTCACCTTCATGTCAAATTTTGTGGGCAGCGATCTGAGAACCTTTCTGATAAGCTTTTCTTCTGGAATGGGCTCACCAAGGGCATGAGCTTCATTTGCAAGATCACAGAGTTTAGCATTAAACTCAGTGATAGTTTCTTCATCAAGCATCCTCAGATTCTCAAATTGTGTGGCAATAATCTGGAGTCTTGACAGCTTTACTCTATCAGTTCCCTCATGGGCAGTTTGTAGAATCTCCCATGCTTGCTTGGCCATGTCACAGTTTGAGATCAACCTGAAGTTATTAGCATCAACTGCAGCAAAAATTGCATTCAGAGCCTTTGAATTACCAGTTGCTGCAGCACCTTCTTCAGCAGTCCATTCCTCTTTAGGTTTAATTCTTGTCACTCCTTGCTGATCCATGGTGATTGGGGGAGACCACTGAACCACAACAGCTCTCCATGTCTTCTCATCAATAGCTTTGAGAAAAGCTTTCATTCTAGCTTTCCAATAACCATAGTTGCTCTCTTCCAGGAGTGGAGGTCTACTCGTGCTCTGTCCTTCCTTCATTGTCTTGGCAACTTCGAAGACACTGTAGGACCTTTTAAACTCTGTGTGTCGAGTTCCCGCTCTGATACCAATTGAAATTTCAAGTGTCTCTACTTATGCAGATTTGTGAACTAGCAGTTGCTGCAGCACACTCTTGTTCACTTAAATGTAGGCACAGCAGACAATGAATAGGACACAGATTTGTTCACCCAGTTCGGCCAATCTGCCTACGTCTGGGGAGGACAATTCTCCAGTCCTCAATCCACTCAACTCGAAGGTTCAGATCACACTAGGTTACAACGCACGCAACCTATGCTACTTTAACCCCGTGTGGACTACTCAACACAATCAGAACAAGCTCTGATTTGTGCCAGCACACCCTCTACAATATGTCAGCCTAGAATAGCTACAATCCTCTTCAAGAACTCAGCCTATTCTAGCCTACACTACTCAGCAGGGTTGCTGCAGCAACAGCTGTAACACCAGCTGAAGCACTCTGTCCGCGTCGCTCCAAGGCCTCCTGCCGAGCCGATCGAACCACTCCAAGAGCGCTGCACACTCTGAGTAACTCCCCCTCACTCAGTGACCACCTGCCACTAGTGAGATCTTCCGCACGAACCTCGACCGAGCCTTCCACCCGTCAGTTCTTCCGCGGCTGCCTTTGATCAACCAATAAGCTCCACAGCTCTGAATTGGCTTCCAGATCAATGCACGAATCAGTCTCTGCAAGACCTGATTCTCCTCTGCTTATGCACACCACAGCTCTGCGCTCAACGCTCTGCCCGTGTGTGTTTTGATCGAAGAACAACGTCCGTAGCACACCAACGAATCCTCACTCTGAAATCTGTGTCTACTCTCGTGTATCACTCAGCTTCGATCACCCTCTTCAGCCCTCGAACCTTCTGCTTAAATACCCTCACCACTTTAAGCAATTTCCAGGTTTAGGCCATTGACCCACAAGATCAATTATCTCCTAAAATCTAGGAGATTAGATTTGATTAATATCTTGAAGCATATCTCCTTCTCTGACTGATAATCCTTGCTGAAATATGCTCAGCAGCATTTTAGAAATTCTTCTAAGCACTTTCACAAAGCTGCCAAACCTTCAAAACTCACCCAGCACAAAACTGTTATTCGGACAGTTGAACTAGCTCTTGAACCAGCACCTGCTGCAGCATCCCCTGCTGCATCTGTTGCTGGTTGACTTCTGCTGTATACTTCTGCTGGCCTCCTTGATTGATTGAGCTGCAGCAGCTCCTTGTTCACTCATGCTGGTTTTGTCAAACACTGCCATACTTGCATTATCACAGATGTTGATCAAGTAGCACAAGTTCAGACAATAGAAGCAGTCGTGGGTGCTGAGCCTAAGAAGGATTCCGGAACAGATGGTGTAGATACAGTGCTATTGCACTCAACTCAAGGTGATGAAATCAATGCAGCAGAAGGCGCACAAGAAATTGAAATCGCAGAAGTAGTTACTCAAGAAAAGATTAGTCGTTGGAGGAATTATTTGCTAAAGTAGATCGTTCTGCTGAAGAAGAAGATCCTCTAAAAATTGAGGTGACTGATGAAGAGGTGGACCATTATGTGACCCGGAAAGTACCAATAAATGTTCAGACTAGACCAACAGAGGATGATCAACCAATTGGAAAACTTGTTGGAACAGCTGAAAGAGAAAGCTGGGTGGAAAAAGTGTCTTCAATAGCTGCCAAAGCTCAAGGTAACAACAAGAAATCTATGTCTATGAGGAATGACAATGTGATATAAAATGGTGTGTTGTTCACGAATGTTAAGTTGGCAGAAAATTGGAATTCAATGAAGAAGAGGAAGATAGTGCAGGAAAGGATACTAGATGAAGGTGAATATCCAATAAAATTTGTTATGGACTTGATCAAGTCTAGCGGTCTGTTACTTTCTCTGACACTGTCTAAACCATAAAGTGACCAGATAGTGAGAGAGGTAATCGGTAATCTACACAAGGATTTTGGGACTGTGGGTCATGAGAGCTATGGAGATTTGAGGATCAAAAAGAAGACAGACAGCATCACCATAGAGCAAGTCAATGCATATTTTGGTATTAATGACACGATTCTATTCCAGAAAACCCAGATTGGAATAAAGTTGCTGAGACAATCACTGCTGAGTGTCTACACTCTGGGAAAGGTACTGATGATGCAGTATGACAGTCTTTGACAAAACCAGTACGAGTGAACAAGCTGCTGCTATAACTGGAGCTGTATCAGGCAGCTATAGCACCTATTCTACAACAGATGTCCGGACCTTCGGAAAAAGATTTGTCCGTATTCAGCAGATGTCCGGACGTTCGTCAGCGAGCATCAACGGAGCTTTTAAATATTCAACAGAGAATATCCTAGAGAAGATACTGCCCCAGGGTGAAGATTTGGTTGTGGCAGATTTGTTTCTCAAATCAAATCTAATCTCCTACAAATTAGGAGATTGATAAGCGGATAAATGACCTTACATTTTTCTGTATTTTCACTTTACTTCTTGTTTGTTCCGTTCTTTTATAAAGTCCTTTGATGTTTTCTTTGTCCATTTCAGGGTGAAAATACGTACTACATGATATGAAGTGGTCCGAAGAAAATCTGATTGAATTCCGATTGATCGAGAGCAAAAACGAGCAAAAGGCAAAAGTGAGTCGGCCACCCTTGGCAGAATGACCTGTTCCTCTTCAAATGCTTTCCTAGCACGTGATGCTTATCCGATCGAGGCGTGCTATAGCTTGTTGGAATCAAAGGGCTACAACTTTGTAGTTTACATCAATACGTAATTCTAATGTTTAGAGGGCCAAAAAGGCGAGATTCTAGCACTACAAAAGCAATTCGCCCGGATCCGTTTGGCTCTACAAGGGTTTGACCGAATCAATTGAAGGTTTGACCGAATTAAAAGTGATTTGGCCAAGACAAAGTGATTCGGCCACCAATGAAACAGCACTGAGGTATTGATTCGGCCGAATCAACTCAAGGCCTTCTCGAATCACTTGATTCGGGGAGAGTTCGCCTGAAGATCAAATCTGGGCAGATTGACCTGTTCATCATCGAAAGCTTTCCGAGCGTGCGATTCTTATTCGATTGAGGCGTGCCATAGCTTGTTGGAAAGCTAATTCAAAGATCTACAACTTCCTAGTTTACGTCAAGACGTGATTCGAAGGTTAGGCGGTCAAATAAGCAAGATTCTAACGCAGAAGAAGTGATTCGGATGCTCTGTCCGAATCAACTCATTAAGCCGTGCCCAAATCACTTTTGATTTGGGCACGGCGGGTAAGTATAAATAGAAAACAGATGGAAAACATTAAAGAGAGCCTTGGGGTGCCTAGGGTTCCTTTCATGGGACGAAACCCTAATTGAAGAACATGAAGAATTGTCAAGAATTGGAGAAGACATCATCAATTGAAGACTCTACATCAACCCTTTACTCATTCTCTAAACCCTACTTCTCTACTTCTTTACTTTCCCTTGTTGAACTATTTCGTTAAGTTTTGTTTCAAACTCACCATGAGTGACACATGAGTGAGTAGTTGTTTAGTAGTTGGGATTCTTATGGATCATTTAGGTTTGATTGTAATGCAAGACTTGTCTTTTTATCTATATGAATGAAGTTTGGTTGAAAACTCTCATGCTTTCTCTTCATATCAATTTGTGCACACCAAGTGTTTGACGAAACGCATGAATGAGTACGAATTGGTAGAACACCTAGGGATGGAATGAGAGTTGAACTTAGGTTGTTTAGAAGATTAAGCATGTTAATTTTAGATTGCGTTTGTGTGCGAGAGTGACATACGCATTCCACTAGGCTAAGTATTGAGCGACTTTAGTTAATTATCAATAGACCGAGAGGTTGAGATTAGAAGACTTTTGTTCTACGCGGTTCAATAGAGCGAGAGTTTGAGAACCGTACTATTTAGGTATTATTCTCTTTCTAGAAAAGGAGCCAGAGTTGAATTTAGAATGTGTGATACCTTAGCCTAGAACCATCACTAGAATTTACTCATGATTTAGACAAGTTTTGTATTGCTAATCGCATGACCTAGGGGTGAAGTAGGATTCCGACTACGCTTTCTCTCTTACTTTACTTCTTCGTAAATTTGAACTTGTCTTTAGTATTCACTTAAGATACCTCACTTAGAGGAAAAATCCCCCCTTTTTATTTAGTAGACTTGCATTAGGCATTACTAGCTAGCTTTAAACTAATCTAGGCTTTTCTCTTGGGTTTGACTCGAGGTCACTCGGATATAAATATTGTTTGAACACCGTGATTGGACTAGTATTTTTACTACCGCAATAACCACAGCGTTTCAAAATGGCGCCGTTGCCGGGGATTAGCCATTAGACTAGTTTGCTAGTTAGTATTATTTTAGTTAGTCTACTTTATTTTTTTTATTTTTTTTGTTGATTGTGATTGCGTGTTTGCATGCTATTCTTGCTTACTTTGTTTTAAGTTCACACTTATTGATGCTTTCTTCGATTGCTTGGTAGGTGTTTGAATGCAAACCAAAGCACGCACGGAAAAGGCACAAGAACAAGCCTCCACATCAACGCCAAACCCGGATCAAAAATTTCCAGATTTTGATACTTGATCGCGCGTCGTTGTACGCGTCAAATTAATCCTTCCTTCTCCACTTAGTATAGCGGCTAAGTCAGGGTCGATCCCACAAGGAGCGTGCAGACTCGTCTTAGCTAGCGACCTACAACTTACGAAATTGGGGTTGTGAGTGATTGGGTTGCGCAGGTGCGCGAATGAACAGTAGTGAAAGCAGAATTGCACGATACGTGCGCAGGCAGTAGGTATTAAGTACTATGACTATGAAAAGTATCGGTACAGAAAATCCTCTATGAATGTATCCCTTATCATTGACTCTAAACATCTATAGTGCAGTTCTACTTAAGTTAGTGTCCGATCAAGGCTTCCTAACTTGCGCGCATGTTCCGATCAAAGTCCATGAGCTATTAATTCCTGAAACTAGTCTAAGCAGCTACGAATCTTATCACAGTAGCAGCTGATTATACTAGTGTGTTAGTCCTAGTTACCCCCGTCAAGTTATCAACTAGTTTAACATACAATAACGAGCAGTTAGAATAAGATTGCGGTTCAAGGCTTCTCTTACTCGCACAACTAATTATCATCCATGTGCATAGAATTAATATAAGTAGACGAACTAAGCATTAAGCACAAGTCTCAAAGGAAATACTTCATAGAATCATGCCCAACCGATACAAAGTGTTTAGCTAGACATGCTAGAAACAAACATCATAGAAATAATAAATAAAACTAAAGCAGCAAGAAAAAAGTAGCAGGTCGGCGCAATTTCGCGTTGCTGTTCTCGGCTGGCGCAGGTGGTTCGCGCAGAATCTGGGCTGGAGTAACTCGTGTGTTTTGCTGCTAAGTGTCCTCCTCTCTCTCTATCCTCTCCCTTTTTCCAAACCCTAGCTTCCCTCCTCTTATATAGTGGTCTTGAAGCCCAAGGAATGCTTAGATTTGGCCCAAGAGAATCTTAGCTACTTCCCAAATCTAGGAGATAAGGATGATCAATATTTAGAAACTCTGCCATCCTGCGCACGCTGATTGCGCTACTTGCTTCGCGTAGTCGGTTTGCGCACTGTAGTCCGAATCAGCTATCTCTTCTCCTTTTGCGCTGCTAGCTCCGCAGGTCGTGCATTGCGCTCTAAAAAATGCCCGTTAGCGCACATCTGACTTATGCTCCTCTTTTATCTTGAAATACAAAAACACCGAAAATCAGTAATCTTGTACACAAAATAATGCAAACAAGCACAGTGTTAAGATCTAAATAGCGCAAATAACTAAGCTCTATCAATACTCCTTCACCTCAAATTTGCGTTGATCAACCACCAACAGAAATTATGGATCAACAAAACTCGAAGAGGGAAGGAAATGTCGCTCTTCCGCAAGAGGAAGACGAAACAAAAGGTTGAATTCCCACGCTATTAATGCATGCCACTTGAGAAGGGATCCTCGCAAAGGACTTCTCAAGTGTGTTTCTTATGAAGAAGGGAATCAGATATGTCTTAGCCAAGACGTTAAACTAGGCTTGTGAGTATATATGCTTTTGTTTTACGTGATTATAGTATAGAATTGTTTTGAAATTTGTGTTGCGCCTTGCACCATATGTTTAATTCTTTTACTTTATATTGCTTAGGGACTAAGCAAATTTTTAAGTGTGGGGTGTTTTGCGCTTTCACTTTTATTTTCTTAACAACATGATTCTATGCTACATATTTACCTTGCGCGCATTATACTCACATGATTGCTATCATCCTAGCTTTAAGTATTGATCACATGAAGTAATGTTTGCTAAGCAATTAAGTAGTATCATTTAAAATTCTTTTGGAATGACTTGTGCTTTGAATTCATGAATCGTATTTTTAAGTCGATTGACATTCTTTGTGATGATTTTATTCACATGATTCGGTGTTTTTGACTAGCTTAGTTCAATTTATTTTTGAGCTCTTTCCGTACATGAAGAATGAAATTAAGTCTAGCGAGCACAAAAATAAAATAAAAATAGTTTTCATATAAAAACCTCATACTTGTTCTTGTTTGCTTTTAGGTGACTTTAGCATTCCTATTTAGCCTTTGCATTTGTTTAGCTCACACTTCATGCTCCATTACATCTCACTTAGGCACATTGTCAAGTATTAAGTGTGAGGTCGAATAAAGTGTTTGCGAAAAGAGAAAAAAAAAAGAGGCGCAAGAAAGAAAAAATTATATTTTTAAGGTTTTACAAATGCCGAGGGTTAGGAAGGTAAGTTCCCCTTGAAAGCTTTTGTATAAACACAAAAATATTATTTGTTTGTTTTTTGGGTCGAGGAAAAGTTTTACAAATGTCGAGGGTTAGGAAGGTAAGTTCCCCCTTGAAAGCATTTGTATAAACGCAAAAAAAATATTAAACACACTTAATTCTTGACTTTGTGCCTATTCCGCAAATTCTTTCGCATGTGTGTGAGTAAGGCATTTGCATTTCGCTTTTAGGAAGTGTCTAACGTATGACCCTCGTAATTTACTACTTAAGCATCAAGATTTGTACGAGTGAATTTTAAAATTTTCAATGTCGAAACTCCTCTTCTCTTACGGATTATGACGTATAGTCTAATACTTGGGAATGAGTTTGTTGTCATGAGCTTATGGACTTGCCCTTAGCAAGCATGTGTGATTGACTCGACATATTTTTTGTGTAAGCGATGTTTTTCTTCATACTACTTGCATAGGAAATTGAGCGGTAATTTGAATTCGACGAATGCTAGTTTTGATATCGATTCTATGAATATTTGTCGTCGCAATGAAGTGAATGATCCTTAGAGTTTGCGTGAAGTGAATGATTTGCACAACTTTATTATTATAATGATGGTTGATAAAGAACTACTTGCTTTGCGTGAAGTGAACTATTTGGATTTTGAACTCTTATGGATGATTGCGAGTAGGATTTGTGAGTATTCCTATTCTGAAAACTCTCACGAGACTATAACTCGTTCACTAGGCTAGCCTAGGGGTTTAAAGGCTTGATGCATATACTAAATGCATCTGTGATTCCTACGATAGTGAGTTAGGAGTAGATTTAAAATTCTTTGTTTAGTTATTCTTAGGTTATGTTACATGAGTAGGGGATGAATGTGTTATATGTGCGAAAGTTTTGCTACATGCTTTGATATTGTCATATATGATTTAGCATCTTACTTTCCGCTTGACTTGTGCATATACTTGTTCGGGACGAACAAGACTTAAGTGTGGGGTGTTTTGATAAGCGGATAAATGACCTTACATTTGTCTGTATTTTCACTTTACTTCTTGTTTGTTCCGTTATTTTATAAAGTCATTTGATGTTTTCTTTGTCCATTTCAGGGTGAAAATGCGCACTACATGATATGAAGTGGTCAGAAGAAAATCTGATTGAATTCCGATCGATCGAGAGCAAAATTGAGCAAAAGGCAAAAGTGAGTCGGCCACCCTTGGCAGAATGACCTGTTTCTCTTCAAATGCTTTCCTAGCACGTGATGCTTATCCGATCGAGGCATGCTATAGCTTTTTTGAAAGCTAATTCAAAGGGCTACAACTTTGTAGTTTACATCAAGACGTAATTCTAATGTTTAGAGGGTCAAAAAGGCGAGATTCTAGCACTGCAAAAGCGATTCTCCCGGATCCGTTTGGCTCTACAAGGGTTTGACCGAATCAATTGAAGGTTTGACAGAATTAAAAGTGATTTGGCCAAGACAAAGTGATTCGGCCAGAAATGAAAAAGCACTGAGGTAGTGATTCGGCCGAATCAACTCAAAGCCTTCTCGAATCACTTGATTCGAGGAGAGTTCGCCTGAAGATCAAATCTGGGCAGATTGACCTGTTCATCATCGAAGGCTTTCCGAGCGCGCGATTTTTATTCGATTGAGGCCTGCCTTAGCTTGTTGGAAAGCTAATTCAAAGATCTACAACTTCCTAGGTTTTTTCAAGAAGTGATTCGAAAGTTAAAAGGGTCAAATAAGCAAGATTCTAACGCAGCAGAAGTGATCGGACACTCTATCCGAATCAACTCATTAAGCCTTGCCTGAATCACTTTTGATTCGGGCACGACGGGTAAGTATAAATAGAAAACAAATGGGAAACATTAAAGAGAGCCTTGGGGTGCCTAGGGTTCCTCTCATGGGACGAAACCCTAATTGGAGAACATAAAGAACTGTCAAGAATTCGGAGAAGACATCATCAATTGAAGACTCTACATCAACCCTTTACTCATTCTCTAAACCCTACTTCTCTACTTCTTTACTTTCCCTTGTTGAACTATGTCGTTAAGTTTTGTTTCAAACTCACCATGAGTGACACATGAGTGAGTAGTTGTTTAGTAGTTGGGATTCTTATGTGTTGGACCGTTAGGTTAGCTTAAATTTAACTTGGGTTCACTGTGGACGTGTCCCCAAGTACAGTTTGCACAACGGATAAATAATGTAATGCAGAAAGATAAAGTAAGGGACCCGTACACATCAATTTATAGTGGAAACTCTAGTACAACCAGTAATCAGAGAAAAACCACTACCTTTCAGCTTTCACTGAAAGGATTTGAGAAGCAGTCTTTTATTGCAGTGTACCGATATCTTTTCACAAAAGACTAGACAAGTTGAATAGCACCCGAATCTCCAATTCGCCCTAGACCCACTTTCTATCTTCTATGAATCAACCGGACTGCCCTGCGGACGCTTCCCCTTTGCGTTATTCAGCAGCTCACTGGACTAGTCTATCGGACCCTTCCTCAGACGCAGCGACGTGCAGCAGCTCAAAAAACACAGATCGACCTCACCAAAAATTCTGAATTCTCTTCTGTAAACCGACGTCTTGATTTGAGACTTTGAAGCTCTATTTATATTGCTAGGATCTCTATCTTTCTATTGGATCTTCTTGCTTCCTAATCTAGAAACTTAGAAAGATAATAACAAGACAAAAGATAAAGATATTTCTAAATATTTGAATTATGATCACGAAATATCTAAAAGAGAATCCTAACAATATTTTGAATATTCTTAATTATCTTATTTCTAAACAACAAAAGATATGCATCTAATGTAATATTTAAAGATATGCATAATCTAATAGATTTAGAAATTTAATAATTAATGCAAGAATATTATGCTGATGTTTGTTCCATCAAAACTTGTTGGGTACATGCCCCCACATGTCCCAACAATTTCCTCCTTTTTGATGAAGACAAACATCCTTCCATAAGACAGGTAAGTAGCTAAGCAGTACCATAGTTCTAAAGAACAGCTTTACCGTACTTCACCTTGACAGTGGACTCGTTCCCCCTCAGATGACTACACAAGTAACTCGGGAATGGGTTCCCCCTCAATTAATGCTTTCCTGTCTTACCTTCCCCCTTTTGGCTTCATCAAAAAGAAAATAGTGAAATATTGAAGTCAAATAAAGCACTAAACAGTTAACGCAAAATGGCTCAGCTCATATCAAAGTTAAGTGCAGAGACAATGGACAGGTACACAGATTGAAATTGCAAGCACATGATTAACCAGGCTAAAAGAAAAGATGAAAAAACAGGGATTGATGTGCTAGGATGACAAACAGGGGCTAAACCATGACAAATCTAAGGAGCCTTTGGATTTCGGCCAGTGGAGGGGTCCGTCCGAGAGATCAATACCCCAAGGAGCCTTTGGATTTCGGCCAGTGCCGTATTAGCCTGTCCTTGGCACTCCTCCATCTGACAGAGCCTGTCCTCAGTCCTCTGCTGGCCTTCGGCCAACTTGCGAAACTCATCTTCAACCAGAGTCCTTAGATCAGTGGACCCTTCCCCAACTGCAACCCTGAGAGATGGAGTTGGCAGCTCCCTAGTCCACCGTTGTCTGGGAAAGAGAAAAATTTCTTCTTCTTCCTTTTTTTTTTTTTTTTTCTCTTCGCATTTTTTTTTCATTTTTTTCATTTTTTCATTTTTTTTATCCTTCCATGCGTGTCACGCAAGCTTTGGATCCGTTGCGGACTCGTTCATTATGTGGAACGGATGCAATACACGTGTCTGGTCATACCAGTCCCTTGTGCGTAGCGCAAGTAGTCCATATTACCGTTGTGTTCTAGTCCACTGATGAGTTGTTGCTTGTGTCAATAGTCTATTCATAGCTGTACACGCTACCCATTCTGTCGACGGGTCCCCCAACTGTCTCTCCACTGACCTTAGAGATTATCATGGATCTTTCAAGGGGTTTTGTATGATGCGGACAGGTACCCAAGTGGTTCTATGAAATGCATCACACACAATATTCATGAATGTATAATATAAAAGACAGTACCTCATAGCTAGTAGTACAGAGGAGTATTCAAAAGGTTCATAGGACCACTGCTTGCTATGAGTAGGCTAAGGATGGCTGTGGACCCCTTCCTTCATGTTAGGCTTGTAATGAGGGTGCAAATATCCGGAAGGGTCCTTTGGGCTAGAAAGAACATGCCTTAAATAATCATGTGCAGTGCATTACCAACGAGCGTTTCCCATGCATGCCATATACACACAGCTTATAATGAGCATAAGACATAGTGAGTTAAATCTTTAGTGTCCTATGGCTAAAATATATCACACTTTCATTTCATAGCCAGTCATCAAGGTAGGGACGGACAGTCAATTAATTTGAAAAGGAAACCATACCTAGTTCCATCTGTAGCTTCTCGAAGGGCTCGCGACTCAATGCCTTTGTGAAGATGTCTGCAACCTGTTCTTCAGTTCTACAGAAATCCATGGACACCAGTCCCTTCTCTACACAATCTTTTAGGAAGTGATGCTTGATCTCTATATGCTTAGTGTGTGAGTGTTGTACGGGATTCTTAGAAATGTTTATAGCTCTTTGCGCGTCAAATTTATTCCTTCCTTCTCCACTTAGTATAGCGGCTAAGTCAGGGTCGAATCCATAGGGAGCAAGTAGATTAGCTTTAACTAGTAACCTGCACTTACGAAAACTGGGGGGTGTGAGTGATTGGGTTGCGCAAGTGCGCGAGTAAATAGTGGTAAACGCAGGAATTGCACTAGACGTGCGCTGGCAGTAGAGAGTAAGTACTATGACTATGAAAAGTATCGGCGCAGACAATCCTCTATGAGTGTATTCCTTATCATCGGCTCTAAACGTCTATAGTTCGGTTTACTAATGTTAGTGTCCGATCAAGGCTTCCTAACATGTGCGCATGTTCCGATCAAAGTTCATGAGCTATTAATTCTTAAGACTAGTCTAAGCAGCTACGAATCCTGTCACAGTAGCAAGAGCAAGATTGCGGTTCAAGGCTTCCCCTACTCATGCAACTAGCTGTCAACAGTGTGCACAGAATTAATACAAGCAAACAAACTATGCATTAAGCACAAATCTCAAAGGAAATACTCATAGAATCATACCCAACCGATACAAAGCGTTTAGCTAGACATGCTAGTAGTAAACATCATAGAAAGAGTAAATAATATCTAAAGTATCCAAGAAAATAGCAACAAGTAGGTGCGTGCAGGTTGCAGAGTCTCGGCTGGCGCAGTCGGCTAGCGCAGGTCCTCTCAGTAGGCTTGTGTGTTTTTCAGTTCTGCCTCTCTCTCGTGTGTTGTGGTGTTCTGTGATCGTCCTCTTCAAACCCTAGCCTTCCTCCCTTTATATACTGCTCATGAAGCCCAACCTTGGCAACTTCCAAATCTGGTGGTGTCAAAATTTGGAAACACCACTATCTGTGCAAGGCGCACTGCACCTTGGTTAGCGCAATCGGTCTGCGCACCGTAGTCGACTCTGCCATCTCTTATCTGTTTGCGCTGCTAGCTCCGCAGGCTGTGTGATTCGCGTCTTAAACGCTGCCTGTTAGCGCGTATCCGACTTAGGCCCTCGTTTCGCCCTGAAATACAAAAACACTGGAAACCAGTAATCTTGTACACAAAATAATGCAAACAAGCATAGGGTTAGGATCTAAATAGTGTGTATAAGTAGGCTCTATCACACTTGTATTATCACACAAGATAGGGATATGAGATACAGAGATACCGTAGTCGCTGAGTTGCTGCTTTAACCATAGGAGCTGGGTACAACATGCTGCCGCAGCTATGTACTCAGCTTCAGCTGTAGAGAGGGACACTGAGTTCTGCTTCTTCGATCCCCATGAGACTAGGCTGGGACCCAAGTATTGTGCCATGCCAGATGTTGATTTTCTATCAACTTTGTTTCCAGCAAAGTCAGCGTTAGTGTACCCTACTAGTCTAAGCTTCCTCCTCTCGGGTACCAAAGGGACAGGTCCTCAGTCCCCTTCAGGTATCTCAGAATCCTCTTCACTGCCTTCAGATGTGTTTCTCTAGGATCGGCCTGAAATCGAGCACACAAACAAACAGTAAACATTATGTCAGGTCTACTAGCATTTATGTATAAGAGAGATCCTATCATTCCTCTATAAAGGGTTTGGTCCACTGCGGACGAGTGTTCATCCTTCCCCAGAGACTCATTAGATGAGCGGGGAGTGGGGAAGGGTTTGGATCCTTCCAGTCCAAACTTCTTTATCATCTCCCGCAGGTACTTTTGTTGATGTATGCGAGTGCCGTCCTCTTCTTGTGAAACTTGAAGTCCTAGAAAGAACTTTAGTTCTCCCATCATACTCATCTCGAATTCACTCGCCATCAATTCTGTAAACTTTTTGACCAAAGCATCGTTAGTAGAACCGAAAATAATATCATAAACGTATATTTGAACTACTAAGGTATGCTTCCCTTCCCTATATAATAATAGGGTTTGATCTACCAATTCTCGGACGTATCCATGTGCCATCAGAAATTGAGATAGCCTCTCGTACCATGCACGTGGTGCCTGCTTCAGTCCATACAGAACCTTGTCCAAAATGTAAACATGATCAGCCATGGACGGGCCTCAAACCCTGGAGTCTGCTCAACGTACACTTCCTCCTTTAAGACTCCAATGAGGAAGGCTGTCTTTACGTCCATTTGCTGCAGTTTGAAACCATGATAAGTAGAATATGCAATTAATAATTGTATGGCTTCTAACCTGGCAACCGGGGCAAAAGTCTCATCGTAGTCGATTCCTTCTTGTTGATTGTACCCTTTCACAACAAGTCTTGCTTTGTTTCTGACTACCCTTCCCTGGTCGTCAAGCTTGTTTCGGAATACCCATTTGGTCCCAATGATGGTGCGATCTTTCGGTCTAGGGACCAATCTCCAGACCTTGTTCTTTTCAAATTGATGCAACTCTTCTTGCATTGCGTTTACTTAGTCTGGGTCTTTGAGAGCTTCTGAGACCTTCTTAGGTTCTGAAAGGGACACAAAAGCATTAGATGTGCATACCTGTTCGATCTGTCCGTGCATGTATGCTGACTCCTTGTCTTGAGATGTAGTGTCTGTGGACGGGTTCTCAACTTGAGAGCAGAACACCTCGTAGCCTTCGAGTTGTCTGGACGGTATCCTGTCACGTTCAGTCCTTCGAGGACCCACTTTTTTCTGAATGTCTTCAGTGGACGTGTCCTCAGCTTCTTCATTGGGTACCGGTCCGTGCTCTGGAGTCTGATCTCGCTCAGGGACTAGTTCCTCTTCCATAGTTTCCAACTGTTCAGTTCCCCTTGAGGACATGCCCGTTGCTTCCGGTGGATCCATATCAGGAACTTCATGGTACCTGTCCATAGGTACTGTCTCCGTGAGTGAGAACTCTTCCTCGAACTGTAGAGGAGTATGTTTCCCGTCCTTTACAAGGTTCCCTCCCGTGGTTTGCTCATCGAAGATGACGTGTATGCTTTCCTCCACCTTACGTAAGCGTAAATTATACACTTTGTAGGCTCTACTGTGGAGGGAGTAGCCCACAAATGTTCCTTCATCACCTCTAGGATCAAACTTCCCTAAGTTGTCCTTTCCATTGTTGTGGACGTATACCTTGCAGCCAAAAACTCTTAGATGGGACACGTTGGGCTTCCATCCTCTGAGTAACTCATATGGTGTCTTGTCCAGACCCTTCCGCACATAAGCTCGGTTCAATACGTAGCATGCTGAGCTTAGTGCTTCTGCCCAGAAGCTCTTAGGAAGTCCACTATCGATCAGAAGGGTTCTAGTCATGTTCTCCAACGTTTTATTCCTTCTTTCTACGACACCATTCTGTTAAGGAGTGCAGGGAGCTGAGAAGTTGTGAGAGATACCCTTTTCCCTGCAGAAAATTAGAAACTGAGAGTTTTCAAACTCAGTTCCATGGTCAGTGCGGACTGATGCTAGGGACGTGTCCAGCAGGTTTTCTATAGTTAGTAGCCATGTCTCAAATTCTGCAAACACTTCATCCTTGGATGGCAAAAAGTAAGTCCAAGTGTATCTAGAATAATCATCAACAATGACTAATACATATCTGTTACCTCCCCGGCTTTTAGTGCGGACGGGTCCGCACCTATCCATGTGGATCAACTCCAGGGGTCTGGTGGTGCTTACAGTCCCTTGGATTTGAATGAGGACCTAGCTTGCTTCCCCAATGTACATGAGCTGCATATGGTATGGAGGCTGTCATCCACCTTTGGCATCCCTCTAACCAAGTTCTTTTTGAAGAGTGTGGACAAGAGTCGTAGATTTGCATGTGCAAATCTTTTGTGCCATAGAGCCGTCTCCTCTGTGATTGATGACAAGCAGATTTCTCCATCTGGTACAAAGGAAGGGTCCACTTTGTAGACTTTGTTCTGGCATATTCCCTTCAAAATCACCCTTCCTGTGCTCATACACTCAACCACACAATCATTAGCAGTAAAGGTGACTTTGTATCCCTTTTGGCATAATTGGGAGACGCATAGCAAAATCAAATTTCAGATTGTCCACAAGACTTACATTGTCAATTTCAACATTATCTGAAATACGTACCTTTCCCAAGCCAAATATCTTACCAAATGTTTTGTTACCGAAGGACACGTTTCCTCCGGTATGTTGCTGAAGTGAGGTGAACCAGTCCATGCTTCCTGTCATATGTCCTGAGCGTTGTCTATGTACCAGGGACTGCTCCTCACTTCCTCCTGCACAAGTAAAGTTAGTTTTTAATAACCTAGACAAGCTTGGGCTTACTGGGTTTAAAAATTGAAGCAGAAATAGCAACAATATCAATGGTATGGGAAGGGTTGGTTAGATCAATCTTCTTCCTAGGAGTCGTCCTGGGTTTGCCTCTAGGTGCACGGACTCCTCTGAGGGAAAGGGTGTTCAAGGTGGACTTTGGTACAGGAGCTGATGTGTTCTTGTGGCGGGGTTCCCCGGTCCTGTTCCAGTGAACGGGTGTCCTGTTCCAGTGAACGGGTTCCTTACCCTTGTTCCTGTGAACGAGTTCCTTACCCCTATTCCTGTTTTGACTTCTTCCTTTGTCAGATCTGACATAGCTCTTGATCTTTTCGATCAGTCTCTTTATCTCAGGACATGATGAGAGAACGTGTCCTACCTTTCCATAGTGCCAACACACAGTGTGATCTCTCAAGCGTACATACTTGCTCCGTCCAGGGGGAATGGACCTGTTCTCTATCCTTGCTTGAAAGTCAATGGAAGGTGGTTCTTTGTTGCTGGCTTGCTTCTTCCACATCTTGTAGATAGGTTCATTGTCTCTTGTGAACGGGTGTGGCTGCGCTGAAGGAGCTCCTTTCTTTGATTTTTTCTCGTCCTTCGCTGTTATCGACGGGTTCGTGGCAGCAGTGGTTCCGTTCAATCCTAACCCTGGGCATAACCAGTCCTTGAAGTGCGTTTCAAGGATTTTGACTTTGTTTTCCATCAGCCATTTAGATATCCTTATCTCCTCTTCGGCTTTGAGAACTTTTAGCTCCTCGGTCATTATCTCCTTCACGGACTCCAGATTGTGTACCTGTCCTCTGAGTGCCTCGATCTGCTTCTCTTGCTCCTTCTGTTCGGTTATCAGCCTTTCATTCTCATTCCTCAAGATTTCTTTGGTGTGATCTTTGCAGGTACTGAGTGTCTTGTTCAGTTCTTTTTCTAGCTCCTCAGCCTTCCCTGCCCATAAGTTGTTGTTCTCTTCAAGGCCTTCAAATAACTCTTTATTCTGTTCTATTTCTTCCAGCAGCTCTTCATTCTTGGTTACCATAACTTTTAAAGCAAGAGATAGTTTAGCATTTTTAGAAAGAGAAGGGTCAGAAAGTACCTCTGCGGATAGGTCCTCGGAGTGAGCCATCATGCACAACCCTTCCTCAGAAGGTTCCTCCTCGGTTTCTTCATCTGATGCTCCCCATGCAGCAATCATGGCTTGTCTACTCTGGTGGGGCTTGATGACGTCCTTCAGCTTCACACGACAGTCCTTTGCCATGTGTCCTTTCTTTCCGCATCGGAAGCATTTAAAGGCTGAAGTTTTGGATTCATTGGCGTTTGCCTTATTCTTTGGTTTGAAGCTGGCCATCTTGAATGCTCTCGTCATTTGGGCGATGTCAGGGTCGTCCTCCTCTGGGGGCTCATCGGATTGGGCTAGCTCAAACGCTCTTTCAATTTTCAGTGCTATGGACTTGTCCTTACTAGGTTCTCTACGCTCAACCTTCCGTTGATGAATTCCAGCATTGCTCTGTAGGCGGGCGACCAACTCTTCCAGAGTGATGGTTTTGATGTCGCTTTGAGCTTGGAAGGCAATAGACATGGCATCCCACTTCGAGTTCAGTGCTCCTAGGAACTGGTGTGTAACCTTCAAGTCAGGGATCTGTTCTCCAAGAAACAGCAGCTGGCCTACGTATCCTTTAAATCTTGAGAAGAATTCTTTAAGGGACTCGTCTCTTCCCTGGACAGCCTTCTCGTAATCCTTTGAGGCCGCTAGTATCCAGTTCCTTTGAACGTCTACATTGCCTGAGTACAGGTTCTTCAGTGTCGTCCACATATCCTTTGCGGTTTTGTGAGTGATTGCGATTTTCCTATCTCCATTGGATAGAGCTTGAAGGGTCACTTTAATAGCTCTGCTGTTCATTTCTAGGGCCTTGTAGTCAGCATCGTCAAAATCTTTCCTATCTTTTTCTTTGGTTGGATCGGACTTGTCCATGATCATATATGGTCCTTGTTCAATGACCCTCCAGACCTGTCCATCCAGCGAACAGACATGAGCTTCCATCTCCCGTACCCACCAATCATACTGGCCGACCTTCAGCATGGACGGCTTCCAGAATGAGTCTCCGTTTGATCCCATCTTCCTACAAAGCTAACAAAAATCTAGAGCACAAGGCTCTGATACCACTTGTTGGATCGTTAGGTTACCTTAAGTTTAACTTGGGTTCACTATGGACGTGTCCCCAAGTACAGTTTGCACAGCGGATAAATAATGTAATGCAGAAAGATAAAGTAAGGGACCCGTACACAGCAATTTATAGTGGAAACTCTAGTACAATCAGTACTCAGAGAAAAACCACTACCTTTCAGCTTTCACTGAAAGGATTTGAGAAGCAGTCTTTTAGTGCAGTGTACCGATATACTTTTCACAAAAGACTAGACAAGTTGAATAACACCCGAATCTCCAATTCGCCCTAGACCCACTTTCTATCTTCTATGAATCAACCGGACTGCCGTGCGGACGCTTCCCCTTTGCGTTATTCAGCAGCTCACTGGACTGGTCTATCGGACCCTTCCTCAGACGCAGCGACGTGCAGCAGCTCGAAAAACACAGATCGACCTCACCAAAAATTCTGAATTCTCTTCTGTAAACCGACGTCTTGATTTGAGACTTTGAAGCTCTATTTATATTGCTAGGATCTTTATCTTTCTATTGGATCTTCTTGCTTCCTAATCAAGAAACTCAGAAAGATAATAACAAGATAAAAGATAAAGATATTTCTAAATATTTGAATTATGATCACGAAATATCTAAAAGAGAATCCTAACAATATTTTGAATATTCTTAATTATCTTATTTCTAAACAACAAAAGATATGCATCTAATGTAATATTGAAAGATATGCATAATCTAATAGATTTAGAAATTTAATAATTAATGCAAGAATATTTTGCTGATGTTTGTTCCATCAAAACTTGCTGGGTACATGTCCCCACATGTCCCAACATTATGGATCCTTTAGGTTTGATTGTAATGCAAGACTTGTCTTTTTATCTATATGAATGAAGTTTGGTTGAAAATTCTCATGCTTTCTCTTCATATCAATTTTGTGCACACCGAGTGTTTGACGAAACGCATGAATGAGTACGAATTGGTAGAACACCTAGGGATGGAATGAGAGTTGAACGTAGGTTGTTTAGAGGATTGAGCATGTTAATTTTAGGTTGCGTTTGTGTGCGAGAGTGACATACGCAT
Source organism: Umbilicus rupestris (assembly GCA_963678935.1). NCBI lineage: Eukaryota > Viridiplantae > Streptophyta > Magnoliopsida > Saxifragales > Crassulaceae > Umbilicus > Umbilicus rupestris. The sequence continues at coordinate 9,942,544 of OY787618.1, forward strand.
TCCACTAGGCTAAGTATTGAGAGACTTTAGTTAATTATCAATAGACCGAGAGGTTGAGATTAGGAGACTTTTGTTCTACGCGGTTCAATAGAGCGAGAGTATGAGAACCGTACTATTTATGTATTATTCCCATTCTAGAGAAGGAGCGAGAGTTGAATTTAGAATGTGTGATACCTTAGCCTAGAACCATCACTCGAATTTACTCATGATTTAGACAAGTTTTGTATTGCTAATCGCATGACCTAGGGGTGAAGTAGGATTCCGACTACGCTTTCTCTCTTACTTTACTTCTTCATAAATTTGAACTTGTCTTTAGTATTCATTAGAGATACCTCACTTAGAGGAAAAACCTCCCCCCCCCCTCCCCCCCGCTTTTTATTTAGTAGAGTTGCATTAGGCATTACTAGCTAGCTTTAGACTAATCTAGGCTTTTCTCTTGGGTTTGACTCGAGGTCACTCGGATATAAATACTGTTTGAACACCGTGATTGGACTAATATTTTTACTACCGCAATTTTGACAACGTTCAGAGATATTGTTGTTTGAAGGAAATTGCTAAAAACTGTTAATGATGGAACTGGGTGTTCCTATTTAAAGGAGGTTGTTCAGAGCGTCAAAGACATCGAAAACAAGAGTGCAAACACCAGAGCGTACACAGAAAACTACGAAGGGTGATTGTGAGTGTGTCGTGCTTCGATCATCACCACGAGCAGAGCGTGAGCGCAGAGCAGAGGCAATTGAAGCTGAGAGTGATCAAGACCTGTAGAGTCTGATCAGTACTTGATCTGGGAAGCCAATTCAGAGCAGCTGTTGCTTGTTGGTTGATCAAGGGAAGCCGCACGGACAATTAGCAGAGGGCTTGGACTCGCTAGTGACAAGATGTCACTGAGTGAGGGGGAGTATTCTAGAGTGTGCAGCGCTCGTGGAATTGTTCGATCGGCTCAGCAGAAGGCTTGGAGCGACGCGGACAGATTCTGCACCAGCTGTGTGCTACAGCTGGTGCTATCTGCACAGACTGCGTCTTAATTAGAATAGGCTGGGTCAGTAGCTATTCTAAATTAATACCAGTGTAGGTAGTTGTGACACAAGTCAGAGCCTGTTCTGATTGTGGTCGAAGTCCTAGCTAAGGTTGAGTAGCATAGGTTGCGTGTTGGCGAATCGTGTTGTACATCGAACCTTGAGCTTAGTGGATTTAAGGACTGAGTTCAGTCCTTGCCAGAGGTAGGCACTTGGCTGAACTGGATGAACAAACCATTGTCCCTTGTTCGATCTTGCTACATCAGATTTGGGTGTTCAAGAGTGTGTTGTAGCAACTGCTTGTTCACAAATCTGTATATCAGAGACGCTGCGGAAATTTCAGGTACTAATATTCCAGCTGGTGAACTATCATCTAAGTATGCGTTGCTATTCAATATTGGTCTCCGAAATTGTTTGCAAGCTATCATAGGAGCATAGTGAACAAGTCAATGGGTCTCTTATTGTTTTTGATCGATAATGGAAAGAAGATAGACCTCCGATGGCTTGTGTTTGGCCATCTCAAAGCGCATGCTACCTCTGATAAGGCAATTCATCCAATCGGCTATCCCTCCATGATATATGAAATGGTCAAGGCCCAGCAACCTGAGATTCTGAACAGTAGCGATATTTTGTCCTAGGAGCCTATCATCTTCAAGGTGGACCACAAATAAAAAACAATCACATAATTGATTCGGGATTTTTTCCAGAAGTTACAACTCGAAGGGCAACACAGGTGACTGGAACAATGAAGGCAAGGGTAATCGATCTTTTGGAGAATTCCATTTCGGTGAATGCAGCACTCATTGCTCATGTGACTGCACAACTAGCTGCACAAAAGAGAGTCTATACTACTATTCTCAGAGATCTTTGATGCCCCATTGATGATGTTGAAGATGTCGGCACTGTAGAGGATACTGATGAGGAGGCTGAAGAAGATTGAAACTTAATGGTTATCCTCTCTAAACTCTAAATTCTTTGAACTCTATGACTTCTGGATATTATGGGTTGTTGTTCCCAGCTGGTGTACTCGGTATTATGTCTGTTTGAACCTCCTTGTCATTTTGAGACAAAAAGGGGGAGTACTTTCGGATACTTGAGTAGTTAGTTTGGTTAGTTATCGAGTGATTTTCGGTAGAGCTGTGGGGTAGCATAGACATTGTTAGATATGTAGGTAGCTTAGATTTGTGTTGTCAAAAAATGCCAAGCGAGAGATTGTTAGAGATCGTGGCATGTTCTGGCTAAGTCGCTGCAAAGTTGTTCCAGCCAAACTGACAAGGAGTTGTTTAAACAACCGCTGAGACAAACTCTGTGGAACAAGTGTTGCTGCTGCAACGTTTTTGAAAAGATGCTGAATACACTTGAAGAATGACGACACACTAATTATGGCAATTTAAAAGAAGATATAGAAGAATGATCTTGAAGAATCTTTAAATAAAGATCGGGAAATCAAGATCTTGGAGTTCAAGATTTGTTTCCTAACTATTAGAAAATATTATCTTATTGGGGGAATAAGCAAGAAATTTGAGCTGGAAGATATTAGCTAGATCTTTATCAATTTTCTAAATTGATAAAGATGTTGGATGATCAACAGAGATATATTCAGAAGACCAGACTTGGATGCTCAATGGAATTATTGCCTAGTTATCTATTAGGAATATGTGGATAGTATATAATCAACTTTAGGGAATGAGTTGATAGACTCTTCGAAAATCAGAATAATGAGCATACATTGAGGTAGAGCGAAGAGAAAGCGACTAGAGAGCATCTTGCTATTCAGGCCAAGTGATCAGAAGAGGAGGCAAGCTGCTGCAGAGTTGTTGCTCGAGAAAGCAGTTCAAGAACAACAGGAAGCACAAGAGGTGCAAAGTGATTGACCGTGTGACAACGATGCTACTTTCGGTGGAAAGTTCTGAGCTTCAGAATGAAGTTGCGTTCCAGAGAAGAACATATTCAAGTTGGGAGAAGAGAGATGCCTCATATCTAGGGGGAACCTAGATCTCAATGACTATAGTGTTAGTGCTAAGGGTTGCTTGAGAAAGGGAAATTCTGTAAGCATGAGACCTTGTAACCTAAACTCGAGTATAGTGAATTGTTCTCCAACGGGCCTGGTATAGCCCCCCAGACGTAGGCACGTTCGCCGAACAGGAATTTTAGAATGTTTTATTCTTAATGGACTCACATTTCCATTACTTTAGATCACTTTTTGAGCATCAATATCTCATTCAATCTAACTTGGACTTTGGTTTATGAATAATCTATTTTATACCTCTCATCTCAAGGTACTTAAATACGATTAATTCATCTCAATTTGAGCTCCGCCCTCAATTTTAGATCACACAATTGTAACACACTACTTTTTCTTCACAATATTCCAAAAGTCTTGTAGCTAGTGTCTAGCTTGAACCAATAAAACCACGCCCATCATCTTCCATTTATTTGTACCTTATAACCTTTCAACATCAATCTTCTATTTTGTATTTAGAAGTCCGGGTCTCGAGCAGGCCTTGCGGGAACTTGTGGAAGATGGTGGAATGAGGGCGGACAATCAGCGGCAATGTGAAAATAATTGCGGCAAATTGCAAAGTGATGAGAAATGGTTGTTTTAGAAATGGAGATGGAAAGGAATGAGATGTGATCGATTTTGTAAGCACAATGCAAGCAAAGTACTCCAAAAACAACAATGTTTTATTGCTAAAACAAGGCTGCAAAATGAGTATTACAATGGATATGAGATGTTCACCCCTTGTAACACAAAATGAACAAATGCTAAGCTCCTGCACTATGCTAATCGATCAAGAGGTATCTTATGCTTTGTTCGCTTGATTTCTTGATGAAGAGAAAATGAGGAGCGGGCTGCCTTTTATAGGAGAGGGCCAGCCGAGGGGTCACCTTGGCCATCATTACTCCGGCCATTACTCCAGCTCCCTCCCCCGTGTGATCCTTCCTCCCCGACTGCTTTGTGCTTCCTTTGGCTGGCTGGATTCATTGGATCGTCATCAATCCAAGAGGAATCTTTGTGGAATTCGTGGACTGCATGAAACACATGTTGCATGTGTGTGTTAGGTCTTGGCTCCTTCATTAATGTATGGGTTGACTCCTTTGGCTGCAACCCTTGATGCTCGGCGTTTTGGGCAGCAAGGAAGACCGCTGCTGCTGCTGTGTTTTGACCTGCCGCTGCTGCGTTTTGGGTGCTTGGTGGCCCTCCATTGAACTCAGCATTTGGGCTCTTTGATGGCTGCCCATGGAGCATGGCGTTTTGGGCAGCAATGGCAGCAAGTGTCTCCTCCTCAGCTGCTGCGTTTAGCTCCCTTGGCAGCCGCCCTTGATACTTGGCGTTTTGGGCAGCAATGGCAGCAAGTGTCTCCTCCTCAACTGCTGCATTTTGCTACTTGGCTGCTGCCCCATTGAGCACAGCGTTTTGGGCATTAGGTGGGCATTTCTCTGTGTGGGACTTAGCATCAATTCCGCAAGGTCCTTCATCTTGGCGAGGGCTTTTGAGGTCCAAATGCGGATCCATAGCATTTCTACCCCCTTGAAAATGAACTTTGTCCTCAAGGTTTGCTTCGAGCCTTCGCCTTTTTCTGTACTTCGGATGGTACCAAGTTAGGCGCTTTGTTGCGGTTTCGCTTTGCTTCTTGAGCTTGTCGCTTTGGTTATCATCATCGAGAGCTTCCCAATCTGGCACTCTCGGAATGGTGATGGTTCTGCAAGCTGTATCCTCCTCGGTTTCTTTGTTCTCGGCTGAGTTGTCCGAGAGGGTGATGGGCTCTTCTCGGGTTCCCTCTTCGACGGTTAATGTGTGGAGGCATGGTTCCTCCTCTCTTTCTTCTTCATCTGGTCCAGGATCTTCACTAGGCGCATCCTCCACCAATATGACATGTAATGTCTTAGGGGTGCTCCTATGGCCGGGTATGTACTTCTCGCCCGGATGCTTGACTTAAGTGCCCTCATGAAATTCCCCATCAATTCCTCCTCTTTGAAGCCATGTAATTCACTCGAAAGAGCCTCAAATCGGTCACGATAGTCGCCTACCATTCCCTCTTGAGTAAGAGCAAAAAATTGCTCGGAACTAGCTCGGCATTATGACCTTGGAATCGCTCAAGAAGAGCTGTCCAAAATTCAGACCATGTGTGGAACACTTGACAGTCATGGCGCCACCGGAACCAAGAGAGGGCTCGGCCTTCAAGGCATACAGCCATGGCCCTAAGCTTCTCATGGTCGTGATATTGGTTTACCTCGAAGTACCCTTTGGTACGGTAAATCCATGAACTCGCATCTTTTCCCTCGAAACCAGGCATTTCAAGTTTTCGGACCAAGGCCCTAGACTCGACCCTTGATCCCTCATAGAAGTCGGTGTTGAAGCCTCCTCCCCTATCATAAGGATCTTGCGGAAACCCATAGTCATTTGTGCGACTAGGATTCCCGAGCTCGTAGTGATCGTTGCTCATATGGCCATGAAAGGGGCCACTGCGCAAGGGTTCCTCGAGAGATTCGAGAGGATCTTCACACGGCTGGCATGGGTAAGACCATAGCGTGTAAATATCTAGTTGTGTATGAAGTTATCCCCGCGCGGGTGACCATAAGTTGGGTCACTACGCGAAGTTTCCTCATAGAACGAAACTTGCCCATTGAAGGACCGGTTTCGAGTGTTGCCATTTTCATAAGAGGGGAATGGATCAAAACCATTCACCGCAACATTACTTGGCTGATTATTTTTTTGAGGTGCATGGTCTTGGAGATCCGAGTGAATCGGGTTCCCCTCGACTTGCCCTTTCCCTTTGATAATTAAAGAATTAGGGTTAGAGTCATTTACCTCAACATTTTGAGTCATGGATGACTCGGTGGCGGGTGTGGCCTTCGCGAGGCTAGCCACGGTAATGATGAGTGCATTCAGCTTCGTCTCAATGGTGATGAACTTCTGGGATGCCTCCTTTTGGAAGGCTTCATTCTTCCCGTGTTGGATTCGGACCTCCTCACGGAAAGAGCAAAACTCCTCCACTAAAGCCTCATGTTTCTCCTCGGCGGCTGTCATCCTTTGCTCCATTTCAGTCGGACTCCTCTTGGTCATCCCTGGATCTTGTGCTCTGAGGCCAAATGATATGGACCTTGGGGCAGGTCCACTCGGGTTTGCTGCGGTGTCAAATCTGGTGGTACAAATGGCTGGGACAAGGGCCGGGCACTGCCTAGGCAATGTGCGGACCTCGGATGCGGACTTTTGCGGGAAAGGACCCGGGCGATATGCGGGACTCGTCCGGGCAGTGTGCGGACTTCGCCTACGGAAACTTGCGGGACTTCGAGTGGAAGACGTCCGGGTCTCGAGCAGGCCTTGCGGGAACTTGTGGAAGATGGTGGAATGAGTGCGGACAATCTGCGGCAATGTGAAAACAATTGCGGCAGATTGCAAAGTGATGAGAAATGGTTGATTTAGAAATGGAGATGGATAGGAATGAGATGGGATCGATTTTGTAAGCACAATGCAAGCAAAGTACTCCCAAAACAACAATGTTTTATTGCTCAAACAAGGCTGCAAAATGAGTATTACAATGGATATGAGATGTTCACCCCTTGTAATACAAGATGAACAAATGCTAAGCTCCTACACTATGCTAATCGATCATAAGGTATCTTATGCTTTGTTTGCTTGATTTCTTGATGAAGAGAACATGAGGAGCGGGCTGCCTTTTATAGGAGAGGGCCAGCTGAGGGGTCACCTTGGCCATCATTACTCCGGCCATTACTCCAGCTCCCTCCCCCATGTGATCATTCCTCCCCGATTGCTTTGTACTTCCTTTGGTTGGCTGGATTCATTGAAACACATGTTGCATATGTGTTTAATGCATGAGTTGACTCCTTTGGCTGCAGCCCTTGATGCTCGGCGTTTTGGGCAGCAAGGAGGACGGCTGCTGCTACTGTTTTGCTGCTGCGTTTTGGGGTGCTTGGTGGCCCTCCATTGAACTCAGCGTTTAGGCTCTTTGATGGCTGTCCATGGAGCCGGCGTTTTGGGCAGCAATGGCAATAAGTGTCTCCTCCTCGGCTGCTGCGCTTAGCTCCCTTGGCAGCAGCCCTTGATTCTCGGCGTTTTGGGCAGCAATGGCAGCAAGTGTCTCCTCCTCAGCTGCTGCATTTTGCTCCTTGGCTGCTGCCCCATTGAGCACTGCGTTTTGGGCATTATGTGGGCATTTCTCTGTGTGGGACTTTGCCTCAATTTCGCAAGGTCCTTCATCTTGGCGAGGGCTTTTGAATTTCAGATGCGGATCCATAACATTTTTGTCCCACATCAATTAGTAGAGCAAAACTAACAAAATTAGTGAAGTATAAAAGCAATATTCAGGTTGTGGGAAGCCCAAAGGCTATTGACGTTTAGCCAATGCCAGCCCGGCCGATTCTTGTTTTCGGTTCGGACTTGGACTTGGCAAATCCTTGTTCCGGGCGAGTGCGGCTAGTTCTTTTTTATTTCTTTCATCTCACAAATTTTTCTTTTTAACTATCCATTTTTATACTCAAATCAACATAATCCCAACTTTCCATGTCAACCGAAACTTTTACACCTAGTTGATGTTTATTATTTGAAAATTCAATTTCCTTGCTTTCTTAGTTTTTCAAACATTCAACTCTTTTGTGATGTTTGCGGATCTCTCCCTTCAAATTACATCATCCCTCTTCGTTCCATTTGTGATCGTACTCTTCAATCAATTTTTAAATATTAGATGTCAACATCTTGGTTGTTGTCGGTATCGACACTTTCCTGATTCTTGGGTCTTAATGTTGTTTTCGATCATCCACATCCATTCTTTGAAGTGGATGCGAAATAATATACTACAACATCAACAACGGAAAGTCTAGTAGCCGCCTCAAGCAGCGATGACTACACTATCTTATTACACCGTTGACCACTCTAGTAGTTGTTGTTTAATGTGTCCATGCTATCGCATGTTCATTTTCTTTCTATTTTGGTATCCCTAAGAATTATAGCTTTGATGACAAATTATTGAATGAAGTGGAATTTAAAATGCTTTGTGTAAAAGGATGCAAGACATTTTAAGAAATTTTGGATTCTCTATCTAATCCCATCGGAAATCAAACCCTAAGAGCATGTACATCCGTTGAGGAAGTTCTCTGTTTTGAAAACCTCCTCGAATACCACTTTCTGTCACTATTCATAATAATAGAAGGTGATATTCAGATTATTTATACAACGGTTCAATACCTAGCACCTTCTATACTATTCATTGACTTTAAAAAATTAAATTTATATTATTTTTTGAATTATCTGTTAAATTATCATTTGAGATTTTCTATAAAACTTTTGACAAATGAATATGTGACATATGTATCCATTTAGATTCTATCATAATCTAAACATCACTATAAAATAGGGATCTATAATTCTATCCAAGATATCTCATATACACATTTCATCCTCTTTCATCTCTTTCACTCAAAAAATCAGATGGATCCTTTCAACTTTAAAGAAATACGTATGAGGAACAAATGAGAGAAATAGATGAGGTATCTAACTCGTTCATCACGGATGCAATTGCATTGGTAACCACCGGTGAAAAAGAGGATATCCAAAATCTATAAAGACTATGAGGGCCTAGAGGCCAGAATTTGTTAGACGACTACTTCGTCGAACATCCAATATTCTCGTAGAGAGACTTTCGTAGGAGGTATCGAATGAGTAGAAATTTATTCAATCATATCAAGACTACGCTTTGCAATATGTCTTTTGGCACCAGCGACGTGATGCGGCTGGAGTCCTTGGTCTCCTTCTTGAACAGAAGATGACAACATCTATACGTATGTTGGCATATGGTTCGTGTGCAGATCAATGTGCGGAAATCACGAGGATCGGTGTAACAACAACACTTGAATGTATGAAGAAGTGGTGTGCTCAAATTGTTCATAATTTTGGAGATTATTATTTACGATCTCCAAATGCAAATGACTTATCTCGACTTTTACGAAGAGCGGAGCAACGGGGGTTTCCAGGAATGATTGGAAGCATCGATTGCATGCATTGGGAGTGAAAGAATTGTCCGACAACTTGGCAAGGTTCACACTCAGGGCGTAAAGGCCGTCCAACCATCATCTTGGAGGCAGTTGCCTCATATGACATTTGGATCTGGCGCAGCTTCATTGGTGTACCTGGTGCACAAAACGATCTTAACGTTTTATACCAATCAGACATTTTTGACCCTCTTCTTTCAGGGATATGTCCACATGTGACCTATAAAGTGAACGGGAGCACTTATAGCAATTTTTAGAGTGCTTTCTTTTGTACTTATACTTATTATTTTACTTATATTTATTTATATTTACTTATATGTACTTATATTTACTTATACTTTACTTATACTTGACTTGACTAAACTTAACTAGACTTAACTTAACTTGACTTAACTTAACTTAACTTAAATCCACCAACAACACCACCACTCCACTACCACCACCATTACCACAATATTACCACCATCATTACCACAACACTACCACCACCACCAATAAAAAATAATAAGTTAACTTAATTTAGCTTAACTTAACCTAGCTTAATATATAACCTTAACTCCACAAACAACACTACCACTCCACCACCACCACCATCATCACAACACCACTACCACCACCACTACCACCACCAATAAAAAATAATAATTTCACTTAATTTATATTAACTTAACTTAACTTAATAAAAGAAATGATGAAAGAAATGATGAATAGTGGTAGTGGTGTTGGTGTGTTGAATAGTGGTGTTGGTGTGTTGATGAAAGAGATGATGAATAGTTATATTTACTTATATGTATTTATACTTTATTTATATTTTACTTATTCTTTACTTATATTTTACTTATTCTTTACTTATATTTATTTATATTTACTTATATTTACTTATATGTACTTATATAAATACTTTATAGGTACAAAAAAACATAGCCTTACTACTTGGCCGATGGAATTTATCCAAGATACTCTTCTTTTGTGAAATCAATTCCCAATCCCCGGACCGATGCTGAAAAATTATACACAATTAAGCATGAGTCTTATCGCAAAGATGTTGAGAGATGTTTTGGAATTCTACAACGGATTGCCGAAAATAAGATATACATAATTGTACATCTTCCGATATAAACCAATTGGAAGACATTTTGAGGAAAATATAATTTCGAACATGTCAAAATATAAAACAATCGAAGAGTGAGTAGTTAGAGAACTGTGGTTGAATTGGTGTGAATTATGAGTGAATTGAAGTGCATATTTATAAATTTAATTTCTGAGTATTTATATATATTTATATAAATTTTTTATATTTTTCCTATTTAAATCAATTAGGATCGTTGAATTAAATCTCAACGGTCCAAATGAACAGACTGTTATAATGTGACCGTTAGAGAATTATTGTACCGTTGGACCACAAAACTAAACTCAAATTTAAGTGAAATCAAATGAAATTTGACTGAAATTAAATTGAAATTTGACTGAAAGTAAATCAAAATTTGACTGAAGTTCAGGATGAATTTAACTGCAATTTAGAGGAACGTCCTCCTCTCTTGCAATTGCATCTACACACTGCACAATTCAAATTCAAGCAAGTTCTGCCATCACCTCCTCGAATCCAAACCGGCTCTAATCGTTGAAATGTTTTGCTATTAATGAATAATGAGTTTCAAGCTTTGTTAAATAGCATGTTAGCCTAATGTCACGCGCTTAATTCAATAATTGGCCGGGACACTAAGACTATTTTAGTGAAAGCAGACTTTGTCATTCTTCAAGATTCTTTAACCTATGACCAAATAGCTATTTTGAAAATATTTTCTTACCACTTACATGATTGTTATTCCAAATAATTTTATGAATTTATATTGTGCTCTAACCATATTCAGCCCAATTAAAAAAAGGAGCTTGGCTGGTCATTCGACAGTTCTACCATTCGCACAGCCCTACAACAGGCCTTAACTCATATTGGGGTGATCCAGGTTCACCTCGGTTGAAGCGCCCACTTCTCAAAACATTACTGTTTTGTCTGTAAAACAGAATTGAAGTGTCAGAAACTTCAAAATCTCACGCATGGTCCAGAATAGCATGAAACTGAAAGGAAAAAAAAGATTTTCTTCCCTTTTCCCAATCTGTATTTAATTTATTTATCCACTTCTAGAGTAATACGCAATATAAATAAAGCACACACCTGGCATTCAGAGAAACAAATATTCCATGTAAATATATGATAATATGAGTTTAAGACTTTCAAGTGTACAAGTGTCACGCTACACTCATAAAGCATAACCAGTATGTCTTACTAAGCACTTCTAAAATGAGAAATGACCTTCTAAAATGAGAATACTGATGGGTTAGCATCAATGCTTCTTCCCCTCCTCATTATCATGGTCTACCAATCTACCCTCAATTCTGCATTCTTTACCAGTACTGACTTCCCAATGCTTGATCTCATCAGTCAATGGAGTCATTTTCCCACAAGAAATTTCTGATCTAACATCCTCCACAGCCTTCCTCAACATTCCATTTTCATTATGCAAAGCTTCCAACTGATGCCTCACTGCAAGACACATCATGGAAACATCATCTTTGCCAACACCAGGAGGAATCACCGAGTTCCCCTGGCTGATCTTTTTAGCTTTTCCACTACTGGCATGCTCAATTGATATCTTGTTCATCACCAGGAATGGAATGTTTAGGAAGGAAACTGCAGGCGGCCTGTTAATGACCAATCCATCCGTCTTACTAAACATGTTCTTCACGTCAGTTGGGAATCTGAGACCCCACTGGAACTTCAAGTTGGCCAGATTCAACAATGGAAGAGACGTGGCAGCATTAATCTCAACACCAGTCAGCAACCTATCCGCCAAAGTGGATGCCGAAGGTAAGGATTTGATCTTGTTCATCCCCGGAAAATCGAAATTCTCCGGCATGTGTCCCCGATTCATCTTCGGGTGGTCAATCACCTCGATCGAAATATCCTCCTCCTTATGCTCAGCAAAAATAGACGACTGCTTTTTCCAAATTGCAAAATCCCCAAATCTGGGTTTGAAGTGAACGAAGAAGCTAGGGTTTCCGCCATGTGCGGCGAGGTTAAATTCAGCGCTCATAACCATGGAGCTGTCGATCGGGGAGCCATACTTACCAGTTCCGATCTTGACAACTAGGGCGAAGGGATTGGAAGCATCGTTGGGCTTGTAAGCGAGCTTCACGGAAGGACCGGAATCAAAGAAGGTACAGAGCTGTAGACTGAGTTCCTCGGAGTGGCCGGCGACGACTCCAGATTGAAAAGGGAAACTGAGGATGTTGAGTGGGACTTTGGCTCGGAGAAGAGGCTTCTTCTGCTCATCGCGGAACTTCAGGGATGCTTTCATGGCAGATGCAAGCGTCCGATTAGAAAACCCTAACCCTAACCCTAACACATATTGGTAAAGTGAAAACGAACGAGAGATGAGGATTGAATTGGTTTATAAGTATCGGGTCTGAGATTTTAAATTTTGAAAATTTGTAAAGATGATATCCGACGTTCGTCTTGTTGGCGGAGATTCCGCTCCTCCAATTATTGCCTTTCTACAACTAAAAAAATCCAAGAATAGAAATTAGTTCACATCAACTGTTTATAACATTAACAAACATAAATATGGAATTTCAGAGCATGTGACAACACAACACGATGGAGAGGGCGAACACCATCCAAAACTGCCTGAACCGAACACCGCATAGAGCAGCATCATGTGGTCCGCAGTTCAGCAGCACCGTGAGCGAAGTGGCATCTTTCACCAAACGTGCAGGATCCTTTACCAAAGTTTTCACACAGCTTTGTCTTGTAGTTGCTTGACGGAGGAGCTGGGGGGCCACGAGACTTGGGTGGTGCACTCATCAGGCTCATATTCACTATCAGTTCTCTCACCATAGCACTTGCTTGGCTTATCTGTTCAAAAGAGCCCTCCAGTTCAATATTGCGCAGATTTGAGTCTGATTCATGATCCCTGATAGAAAGTTTCACTCCTGTCTGGCGACAGATCTGCTTTGAGCTCGCTCCGCCCTTTCCAATGATAGCACCAGCAAGAGAGGCATCTACACTAATTTTGGTGGTTGCACTTGCACCAAAGCCAGAAGGAGGAATGGGAAAAGACGGGTCCATCATGCGCCCACCACGCCCTGACATTGGTCCCATGCTGCGGTGATCATCAAATGACGGCACAAGTGGTTTGCCAATTTCCCACTCGCCATGAGCAAAGCGACATTTGTCCCCAAACTTGCATCCTTCAGCAGAGTTGAATTTGTTACAAATGCGTGATTTGACTGCAGGTGGCCCAGACCCATTCTTCATTGGAGGAGGGGAAACCATTCCATGCACGGGTGCAACAGATGCTGGTCCCATATTGGACATCTGAGCTACAGCACTGTATCCTTCAGGGACATAGTGTGCAAAGTGACAACCCTCCCCGAATGGACAACCAGTAGTACTGTTAAGTCACAAAATCTCATCAGATAAACAAAGAGCGGTCCTCGTGGAAAAAAGAACAATGCTTTATTTTAGACATTATATTAAAAAAATAACTAAATCTCACGGCTGTTTTCAAGAGTAACTAAGGTCACACATTTTACTAACTCTTATTATAGCAAACATGCATTTTGCTAGCTAGCAATTACACCCATTACAAAACAATAGCATTTATTAAATAAGCAACCAGTGATTAGTTAAGAGCAGCACCCTTCGACACATTTCAAAGGAGCAAACAGTGCTGTTGAATTTCATGAACTAACAATTTTTAAATGAATTATCACGCCTTCAAGTGAACAAACCCAGACCACAATCTGTTTTTTGTGTCTAGCATTTCCTAACAGCAGAATAAGTCACATAACCACTCTATAGACATAAATATATAATATTAACTTTCCATGCAAACGAAAAATTTTCATCTAACTAATAAATAACAAAAAAGTAAAGATAAGTGCCATTACATCAGAATATTTGATCTTCAACCCTAGTTTACGGAATGCTTCTCATATTCCATTGTATTCATTTCCAGTAAAACAATATGTCAACCCAACATGCATCCTTTATCGGACTTCTTACATCAGTATTTGAGTGGCCAAAACAAGGTCACTCAGTTGACTAATCGTGACAACCACTGCATTTTTCAGATAGTGTCGTAAATAATCTGAGGTGAGTTTTAAAAGACTATTTGATTATGTCGGAGTCGCTTAACCTTATCTATCATAATTTTGTAGCACTCATACAACCTTGTAACTAAAAGAGAAATTATAAAGAATAAATGAAGCTACAGAGTAGGCTTCTATTGAGGGCCTCATCGGAATTGTTATTTCTCCTGGTGAAATTTAATGTAATTACATAAAAGATACAACAGTGAAGAACACATTATGTGTTTTATCTACGAGTCAAAGTTCAAATTCAAATGTCAACGTTGATTATATAGGCTGCAGCTTTTTTCATCTGCTTATTCTACATGACCAACAGCAGCTCTTTGGAGCTAAAAAGAAACTTGCAGTAAACATGTTAAGTTGGTAGCTCCTCAGGCATGATTGTAAATCAGCCAGAAGGAAACCAAACAACTGTATCCACAAAATAATATTTGGTAAAAACACTACAAGGATTCTTTAAAATCAGCAAATTATCATTCGTATTTGCATAGTTTATTCTTCCAATAAATCACTCATGTGATTCAATCCAGTGTGCTTGCATATAGGGACTCCATTCACTGTGACGCTATTAAAATTCATATGGGTAATACATTATTTAGATTAAAATTGAGAAATTACCATGTCAAATACCAACTCAAGTTTTAAGCTTCAAGTTAAGATTAGAACCTGAAAAACTTCATGCATGGCTTTGATTTGCTTCCTATACCAGTTGATTCCAGTTCTGTCGAACACATCCATTATTATAACTTCAGTTGCTTCTTGTCAACATTTTATAAATTTCATCAAAACAGTTATTACAAAATTTACAGTCAATAAGTCTTCCATATTAAGAATGAAAGAAAATTATTAACAGAGTTATGTCTCAAATTTGAAGATCATTTTTTTTATCTAGAGTGCTAATAACAGGTGTAAAAGATCCACCCGGGTAAGACCAAACCCCCAACAAAACAAAACAAAAAAATCAAAATCGAAAGGACTACTAACTGGTTCACAGGCACAAAACCACTAACAGGAGAAAAGACACTAATAAGTAAAACATTCATACTGATTTATTAAAAGCCCTAGTTTTTCAAGGTTTGAGCAAGAAGTAAGACAACTCACTAACAACCTCACAAATCGAAATCAAACAATGAAGGGGAAAAGAACCTGTCTTGGGCTTCTTGAAGCCTCCATTCCCGTTGATTCCCGCTTCAGGCCTCCCTCTCTTGCGAGCATCCATTGCAACTGAATAACCGAACGATAGCAGCTGAAGACAAGATTATAGGTGAGACGAAAGTGGAACGGGCGGTATGAAGGAAGAAGAAAAACTCTAAAGGGGCTTCGGCGAGAAGAAATGGAAAGCTTCGAACTTGGGAATGGAAGGAGCCCGTGAACAAGTTAGATCTATTCGACTACAGAAGGAAGCAGCGTATGCATATGTACTGTGCGTGAAGCCAAAACAAAGATTCAAGGAAATATTCAGTATTTGGGTCTTGGGACTTGGGATGGGCCTTTATTCACCGACCCACTTATAAATATTATGCATTACGGTTAGTAAGGTTTTTTTTATCAATAGAAAATAATTACAATAAAAGAAACAAATGTAAGTCAACAAGCCGGGTCAAGTCGAGTAGTGTTCAATATTTAAAAAATACATGTTTGAAAATGTCTTATTTAATTTTCATGAGTTCAAGCTAAATTCCAGCATTCAACGAGTAATTTACTTCATTTTAGCTAAAGTGCATAAGTAACGAGCTTTGAAATCGACCGAACGACCTTTAAACGGGGTTGAACGAGTTTCAAACAATTTTAATGAGCTTAAAAATAAATAATTTTTCAAAAATTAGAATAATCATATGAAAAATACTTGAATCGAGCTCTCAAACGAGTTTATATCGAGTTCACAAATGGGTTATTCACGAACACATATGAATCGACTTTCAATTGGTCGTATTCGGATCGTTTATGGAATAAGCTCAAAAATTATGCTTGAGCTTGCCTCGTTTATTATCAAATGGGCTTTAAACCTAATACATTTACGAGCAACTTACGAATATATTGACTCACTTACACCCCTAAACTCAAAAGGCAACCAGTGAGACTTATATGAATATACATAGATAAAAGTTAAATTATGTTGAAAAAAAAGTTATATCAAAATAGAAACAAGTGAATTAAACTGAATTGGAATTATAATATTAAATTGACAAACATAAACGTTAAATAACTTAAGAAACATTTACCGTTCATCATTGATATTTTTAGTCAAAATTCAGTTGGATGAGTAAATAAGAACATAGTAAAAACTCACAATTACTATATTTAAACTTAAATTATAGAAATATATTAAAATAGTAATAACAATATTTCTAATGCTCATTGCGTTAATTATTCTATTTGATTTATTGATCTTCAATTAGTCAAAATGCAAAAAAAAAAAAAAAAATCAGTCAGAATGCCTAAAAAGTCTACAAATGACCCTAACCCCTCCTGGTACAATGGGGAGCCCGAATTGAGAACCCGAGAATCGGGATCGGGGTTAATACTTAAGGTCCAGCCCAATCCGAAAGTCCGGCCATATTATGCCTGAAAAGGTTTAGATCCAACTCAAGTTATGCTAAGTGATTGGTTCTTTTGGCATTTTGATAGACTTTGTTTCTTACCGAATTCTAATAATTTGTATTCTTATAAATGGTCATTGTAGACGACTATACATTTGACAAAAAGACGTATATTCGTTTGATCAAACAACTTTTTATAATAGTTTTGAACTAATGTTAGTGGCGGTCCTAAAGGCCAAAGAAATTTGAGTGGACCCATCCCGATCTGAACTAATGTTTAAGGCGGACTCGGGTTTGATCGAGCCCGGCTAAGCCGACCTTTGTGTTTTTCTGACCGTGCGTAGGCCTAACTGAATTCATTTGAGGTTGAATAATCCAAATTTTAACTTTTAAAAGTAAATATAAATTTTATTGCGGGAAGACAACAATATGTATGTGAATAATAAAATAAATATTGAAATAAAATAAAATCAAAATGAGAGTCGAGACCTGTTAGATGATCTTATTAAAGCGTTATTGGCCTCCCTTCGTGTTGGATCCTTAGTTAACTACTTCCCACGATACAATGACCCAGCTGGCTAATCTTCTTACACTAAAGAATTTGCTCGTCGAACTTTCTTGTGTGTTTGACTATCACCGAGACGTTGGAAAGGTCAAATAAAAAAACTCATCAAAAGTAGCCGGCTAGAGAAGAGGACTGTAGTTCTAGTGCGGATGATAGAACTTATCTCAGCTGTTGTTATGACAACTCCTGAGAAAACGCGTTAGGAATGTTTCGACTGTTTAAAGTGAAAGTAAATAATGTAAAGTAAATATGGGACAAAGAGATTTGGTAACTCATTTCGAGACAATGTGTTCTTAATATGGGGGGTTCTCCTAACCCCAACAAGGAGCAATCCACTAGTAACGATCGGACAACGAAGTACAAACTTGCAAGACTCCATCTTCAAGTCCTTCTACCACCGACTCGTCTGGATGCGCACTGAGCTCCCCTCAGTGTAGAGATCCCTCTCTATGGCTTGTCACAACAGTTTCGTTCTCCCGAACAGTTGCTCGTCCACTCAACATCCTCCCGGATAGCTGGACAGATCTGTTTTGCAACAGGGTTTATGAAACGAATTGCCTCAGCAGATACTCCGTGTTCTTGTGCTTGAATGATAACTTTGCTCTGATTTCCGATGGGTGCACTCAATAACTTAACCTCAACTTCTCTTGTATATTGCTATAATGTAAGAGAGCTGCTTGAATGTCGTAGTGTCTGCGTATCTTCAACTTCGTTTTATCCTCTTTTAAAGCACTCGCCAATCTTTTTAAAAATCTCACCAAATATTCAAAAAGAATATATTTGAATATTTATTGATCTTATCTTGTTGCCAAACCAAAAGATTGTGTATCCAAAATGCTGTTGAAGATATTCTGGGTCTTTATCTAGCCATAACTCCAGTGATCTCCGAGATATACTCCACGTTCTAGATTCTCGGAATCTGCTGATTTTAGAGAATATTCACCTTTGGTTTATGACGTGTAATATTTTGTACTCCAAATTCAGTGAATATGAAGTTCCAATGCAGGTCAAAAACAATTTGTAAACCGAAGTATTTCGGGTTGTCCAAGGAGTAAACTAAGCTTATGCACTACGCAAAATCTAGTTTTGTTTAGCTAACTCGATCTGTGAATTGATTTTCTGTAATGATTTGGATTAAGACAAGCAAGCTAAGGTTAAATTGCCAAATTTCGAGAAGATTCCAAGGTTGATTTCACTTGCCTAGTGTTTTCTAATAAAGTGACAAAGATGAATGGATGATTGAAGACTATAGAGGTTATGAATAGATCAATCTTCTAAACTAGCTTTCGCTCAATTTCGATTATCAATCTATTACGGAAGTCGAATCTAATCTCTCAATATATTGATTCGCTCTAACTTCCTCCACTAATCACAAACCGTCGTTATGATGATCGGTAAAAGAATTCGGATTAAGCATACCTAACCTCTAACTTATCTCTTTACGCTACTTTCGTATGTCAATAAGATCAAAGCCGATTTTACTCTCGTCCTTCCTTAGTATGTATCTCTCAATAACGCACTTAAGTTAAAACGGAATTCATGCTGGCATTCTTTCAAACACCTAGCATGCATAACTTGACATACTTGAGTAAAACCGTAAACCATCATTCATCCACCTAAACTTTCGTTTAGAACATCATCACAATACTTCAAACACACTAGACAAGATTCATCAAACCTTGGAATTAGGGGGATTACTCACAATACATGGAAAATGATTTCATTGCTTTCATAGATAAAGAACGAGTTACAAATCCAATTCTCTAATGAAAACAATAGATTACAACCATGCACTCGAGTAATCAAGGATGGAAACACCTCTTTTCTTCCTCCCTTTCTTCTCTGGTTCGTGCCCTTTTTTCCGCCCCCCAGCTCGTCTCTCGCGTCCAATCCAATCTTCCTTTCTTTTTCACTTCTGGTTCTCTTCAAATTCTATGAAAATAAGCTGAGCTGTCTGTATCGATCGTATCAATACGGTCGATACGACCGATACGATCATATCCACTCGCTACGGTCGATACGACTTCAGCTGTGAAATCGAACATTCGACACGGTCGTATCGACCGTGCTGAAAGTATAAATACGGGCAGTCCGGGAGATACGGTCAGTACGGGCTTGGGCAATTTGACATATTCCTCGACTCTTTTGCATGCAGTTGCCTCTAACTTTACTCCCCATGGCGCTTGAGCAGATTGGCCCTGAAACAAGAAGGAGAGATTGCATAATGGTCATAATATTCCAAAAATGAACGAAAACAACCAAGCGAGAATCGGTCGGGAATCCAACCGATCAAACACTCCACACTTAAAATTTGATCGTCTCGAGCAAACAATCAGGACATGTTATATTATATTCAAGACTCTCTATCCCAACTTAAGCTTTGAATAATAGAGTGATGACCACTAAAGCACGGGCTTCACGAACTCTAGCCCCACACCTCACACTAACACTTCAAACAAATTGCAATCAAAGAGTTTTCGAGCCGCGTAAGAATACATGAGGGCACACACTCAAGAAAATCAGTACTAGAGCCAACCAAAACCAAATCTCGCAATCTATTCATTTTCAAGGCAAAGCATTCGAAACAAGGGTTTATACACAACATGCAGAACTCATATCCAAGCCTTGGACTTTGCATCACAATTAATTCATAAGGAAAGAGGAGTTACGGCAAAAATTAATTTTCAAAAACAGTCATAAACCAATTGATGCTTACGTGCTAACACAAGGGTCATTCTCTAGTATAGCATGCTAGCACACAAGCAAATTGTAGACTTGCACAAGAATGATATGGCGGATAGGCTTAAAGTCAAGCTCTTACTATTTCTTTTTTCTCTTTTTTTTTCTCTCTCAAGCTTTCGAGGAGGAACTTTTTTTCCTAACCTCGGCCTGCTTTTTTTTTGATTGGGTGCAAATACTTTCGAGGGGGAACTTTTCTTCCTAACCCTCGGCATTGCAGCAAGAATCACACAATAAGAACTTGACAATAAGCCCAAATAGAGGTTGAGGATGCGCAAGAAACAATTACAAGCGAGGAGCTAAGCATGCAAACAAGAGTCACCTAAAAGCAATTGCAAGGTTTATGCATTATGTAATGGTTTTAAAAAGTGCAAGCTACACCAAGGTCCAAAGCAAGCAATGAAAAATTCCTAGAATGCGAGATAGACAACGAATAACAATAATAATGACTCACAAGAAGGCGCGCTCATGAGAACTTACTCGCCCCTAGGCTCTAAATCAGCAAAATGAAAGAGGCTAGATGCGGTATGCGAAACTCAAGCACGTTGATCCCAAGCTTAAAGGAGGTCAAACACTCTTATAACAATATGCATAGTATGGAATCAATGAATATTTTGGCACCAAGCACTCAATGCATATTCAAGCAAGTTAATCAATGAAACACTCAATTAATATGCACCAGCCACTCCACACTTAATATAAAGCTTAGTCCCTAAGCTAAAAATTAAAAACAAGAAGAGTGCAGAGGAACTCCCCTAGTGAGCGTGGCCATTTCGTGCTGGAGTCAACATATTTATGCCACCTTCATGACCTGAAAAATGGGAAGAGAGGTGGACAAATAAAGCACAATCAAGTTCATCAAATTCATCGCCAAAATGAGATATGAAACATATATATCTATGACAATGAAACAGCCTCATGATGAGATTTAAACAGTTCAGAATTCCATAAGGACACAACACAGCAACAAGCAAATGTCCAAGTGCAACCAACATAGCCAACAAAAGATAACTACCAAGAGAAGTCAAGTCAATCTAGCAAGGATATCAACTAATATATCAAAAAAAAAAAAAAAATAGCATCCCAAAGGTAGTCACTTGGCGCCGCGTTGGGAAGGTCCGGCATCATCATCACTCGGGCCAGTCCATGGCATAGGGTCCTGCGGCTCAAAAGTCTCAGATCCGGGAGCGGTAGGAGGTGCTGGAAAGTCATGAATTCCTCCGGCTTGAAGCAAAGCGGTGATAGCCCTGGTCGTCCACTCCTGAGAGCGCATAAGATAATCAAGCTGGGGGCTGTAGTCCGGAGCTTGATGTGTGGGCTGAGCATCCTCTTGCACCATAAAATGACATTTTTCCCAGTTAAGCATTAAATCAGTCTCAATACATCTCTCAAGAACATTGGGAAAGGTTAAGAAGGCAATGATCAAAAGAAGACCCATAAACCGAGAAGTCATCCATGAAGACTTCCATCTCCGTTTCTATAAGATCAGAAAAGATTGCCATCATGCATCTTTGAAAAGTTGCAGGGGGGTTACAAAGTCCGAATGGCATTTGCCTATAGGCGAAAGTCCCATAAGGACAAGTAAACGTCGTCTTCTCCTGATCTTGTGGGTGAATGGGTATCTGGAAAAACCCACTGTATCCATCAAGATAACAGAAGAAGCTATGATTGGCTAACCTCTCTAGCATTTGATCAATAAACGGAAGAGGGAAGTGATCTTTTCTTGTGGCCTTATTCAACTTACGGTAATCGATACACATACGCCAACCAGTAACGGTTCGTGTAGGTATCAATTCATTCTGCTCATTAGCTACAACAGTAAATCCTCCCTTCTTCGGGACAACATGGATTGGGCTAACCCAGTTTGAATCAGGAATAGAAAAGATAATGCCAGCATCTAACAGTTTCATAATCTCCTTCTTCACTACCTCACTCAAATTGGGATTCAACCTACGTTGATGTTCCTTGGATGATCTAGCCTCATCTTCTAACTGAATCCTATGCATGCAAATACTAGGACTAATACCGGTAAGATCATCAATTGAGTACCCCAAAGCCTTCTTATACTTCCTAAGAACATGCAACAACTTAGAAGTCTCATCCCCATTCAAAGCAGAATTCACAATCACCGGATACGCTGAATTTTCATCAAGGAATTCATACCTTAGGCTTGCCGGTAGAGCTTTGAGCTCTACCTTCCAAGACTCCTTACCTTCTTGGACCGTCTTCCAGATCTTGTTCCCCTTATCCTCATCCGTGCTGCCTTCTCCCAAATCAATAGCCCTCATGCTATGCTCATTAGTATCTTCAAAACTCAGAAGGTTAGATGAAGATAAAACACAATGATCTATCAAATCACATGAGCTAATACGATTGCAATCAAATGATGAGCATGGTGTCTTGCATGACTTTTCTAGACTAAATGCAATCTCTTCTTCACCAATATGCAACACAAGTGAGCCATGTCTAACATCAATCACGGCTCCAGCGGTAGCTAGAAATGGTCTACCTAAAATGATCGGTACTTCCTTATCCTCCTCCATCTCTAAAACAATAAAGTCAACGGGAATGTAGAAATTCCCTACTCTAATGGGGACGTCTTCAAGAAATCCTTTAGGAAATCTTGAAGAGCGATCCGCCAATCTCAAACAAATAGATGTAGGAGTAAGTTCACCAAGATCTAGCTTTTTGCAAAGTGAATAAGGCATAAGAGAAATGCTAGCTCCTAGATCACACAGTGCACGCTCGATGATAACATTACCAATATTGATAGGGATGGCAAAACTACCCGGATCTCCTAACTTCTTAGGTAATGCATTTTGAACTACGGCACTACATATCTCATTCAATGCAACAGTTTCATGCACATCAATCCTACGCTTTTGAGAAATGATATCTTTTAAAAACTTTACATAAGTAGGGACTTGAGAGATTACCTCCGTGAAGGGCAGCGTTACCTGAAGCTTTGTTAGCATATCAGAGAACCTCTTGAAGTGAGCTTCCTTGTTGCTCTTAGCTAGCCGCTGTGGAAATGGCACTTTAGGCTTATATACCGGTACCTCGACAGCTGCATCTCTCTCAACCGGTGTGGGTTCAACCTCTTCTACATCAGGTTCTTCAGCTGTATCCTTCTCCTTCTCTGATTTCTCATCCAAGACCACCCTTGGCTTGGAGGCACGCGTTCTAACATTAGCGGGGTCTATCACTATACCACTTCTTGTAGTGATGGCGCTACAAGATTCATTATTACCCATGTCTGGCTTTGAAGGAAGCTTACCATGTGACCTTGACGAAGAAGCTGCCTGTTGTGCAATTTGTGTCTCCAAATGTTTGTTGTGAATGGCAAGTTCATCGATTCTTGCATTCAACTTCTCTTGACCCGCGACAAGTTGAGCAATGATGGCCTCCATGGTGGGATTAGAGCTGCTCGAAGAAGCCTGAGGCGGTGCTTGTGCTTGGTGCCCTTGAGAAGGTTGGTTTTGATAGTTGTTCGAGTATTGCACCGGTCCTTGGCTTCTACTATAGTTTCCTTGCCCCTGCTGATTGTTCCGAGCAAAATTTTGACTTCCTTGATTTGTTTGAAATCTCTGGTTGCTGTGGTACTGTCTAGGTTGAAATCTAGGAGGGGTAGGTTCTTGGGTTTTGTAGGAGAAGTTCGGATGGTTTCGATTGCTAGGATGATATGCGGGATTCGCACTTGATCCATAAGCACCTACATTTTGTCTACCCATAAAGTTAACATCCTCGTTGTATTCCACCTTCTAGGGGCATTGTGAGTGGACAATAGGTTGAATCATGGTCTAGTGATGCGCAAATCTCACACCCTCCTTCTTCTCCACAAGCTCACGAATATAGTGTTGTATGATCTCTATATGCTTTGTCTGTGTGCTAGACTGGATTCTCCGATATGCTGATGGCGCTCATATTGTCACAGTACAATGTCATAACATCATGTTCAACACCATATTCCTCTAGCATGTGCTTCATCCACATCATCTGCTGAGCGCTGCTCCCAGCTGCGATGTATTCTGCTTCCGTAGTTGATAAGGAGATGCTATTTTGTTTTTTACTAAACCAAGAAATCAGATTATTTCCAACGTAAAGCATCCTCCAGAAGTGATTTTCCCGTCATCTGCATTGCCTGCCTAATCTGCATCACAATATCCTACAATGCTGGATGTTGTGTCTTTAGTCTACCAAAGTCCAAGTTCAGCAGTACCTGCAACATATGGTATAATCCTCTTCACCTGACATACATGGCTCTCCTGGGGATTAGCTTGGTAATGGGCACACACTCCCACGGCATAGGCAATGTCTAGAGTTGTCAGGTAGAGAAGACTCCTAATCAAATTTCTGTACAGCGTTTGGTCAGCATTTGCTCCAGCATCATTTCTAGTCACTTTCTGATTTGTGGCAGCAAGGGTACGCTTGTGACTTGCCTTCTCCATATTGAATTTTTTCACCAGATTCCTTGCGTACTTGCTCTGTATAATGAATAAGCCATCTTTCTTTTGGTATATTTGAAAATCCAAAAAATAGGTTAGTTCTCCAAATAGGCTCATCTGAAACTCGCTCTGCATTTGTTCCACGAACTGTTTCACCAACTTCGTAGATGTGGATCCAAACACTATGTCATCGACATATATCTGACCCACTATAAAATCAGAGCTTGTCCGTTTGATGAACAGGGTTGTGTCAACTCCCCATCGCTCATAGCCTTGTTGTAGCAGAAACTGTGTTAATCGCTCATACCAGGCTTTGGGCGCCTGCTTGAGACCATACAACGCTTTCTTTAAACGTTACACATGGTCCGGCTGATGTGTGTCCACAAAACCTTTAGGTTGTGCTACATACACCTCTTCCTGTAACACTCTGTTTAGAAAGGCACACTTCACATTCATCTAATGCAATGTAAAATCAAAAAAGCAAGCTAAGGCCATCAGGATTCTAACAGCTTCTAGGTGAGCCACCGGTGCAAAAGTTTTCTCGAAGTCAACCCCATCAATCTGTGAGTAACCTTGTGCCACCAATCTAGCTTTGTTCCTGGTGATGTTCTCTTTTTCATTAGTCTTATTCTTGAACACCCACTTTGTGCCAATCACGTTCACATAAGCTGGTCGTGGAACCAGTTCCCATACATCATTTCTGACAAACTCTCCAAGCTCCTCCTGCATAGCCACAACTCAGTATTCATCTGCTATGACATCCTGTACTCATTTGGGTTCGATGGTAGATACAAAGCAAGCGAAGCAGACCATCTCTCTGTAATTCTTCTTAATCCTTCAAGTGACCATACTCCCCCTTGGATTGCCAATGACATTGGTCAAAGGACAGTGTTTCTGAACATGACGGGAAGGAATCATCTTCTGCATCAGCACTTTCCTCAGCATGTTCCTCAACAACTGGTGTCTGTGAATCAGCCTCTGTTATAGCTTATTTTGCTGGGAGCTCAGCATCACTTCTTGGATCTTCATCAACAACCTGTAGAATCCAACCTTCTGCATCGTCAGTGGTATTCCGTTCTCCATCATCTATAACAACATTTGATGACTCCATAATATTCCTCGTTCTCCAATTATAGACTCTGTAGGAACGACTGTAACGGGAATATCCTAGGAAGATCCCTTCGTCACTTCTAGAGTTCTGCTTATACTCTCTGTCATCTAAAATATAGCACTTAGTACCAAATACATGAAAATATTTCACAGGAGCCTTCTTACCATTCCAGATCTCATAGCATGCTTTATCAGTACTGCCCCGCAATGTTACACGGTTAAGTATGTGACAAGCAGTGCTAAGAGCCTATGGCCAGAAGTGTAGTGCTACATCTTTGGCCCGTAACATCGTCCTCCCCATTTCCATAATTGATTTATTTTTCCGTTCAACAACTCCATTCTGTTGTGGGGTCAGTGGTGAAGAAAACTAATGTGCAATGTCTTCCTTCTTGCAGAACTCCTCAAATGACTGATTCTGAAATTCTCTTTCATGATCGCTTCAGATAAACACAAGAGGTAATCCTTTCTCACGCTGTAATATGATATTCAGCTCAACAAGATGCTCAGCAGTCTCTGATTTTTCTCTAAGAAATTCAACCCAAGCATATCTATAAAAATCATCAACACTTACCAGAGCATACCTTTTTCCACCAACCCCCTCTACTTGGAATGGTCCAACAAGATCCACATGGAGTAGCTCGAAAATACGCTTCGTGTTTATCTGAGTGGTTGCTGAGTGACTGGTTCTGGTATGCTTACCAATCCGACATCCTCTACAAACTCTGTTCTCCTCTCCTTTGATAACAGGAAGCCCTCTCATCAGCTTTTTGCTTGACAACTTCTTTAGAGCTTTCAGATTCAGGTGCCCCAACCTTTTGTGCTATAAATTCATCTCACATGTTTTAGTAAGTAGACAGTTTGCATCCGAAACAGTTCCTGCAACATCTAACAAATAGCAGTGGTTAGTAAAATGACTGCCACGCATCACACAGTCATTTGTTAGACTGATGAACTGTTAAACTCAAGCATCAGCATTGAGAACTCTGCATGAATTTCTGATGAACTTTACTTCACAATAGTCATCGCATAACTAGCTAATACTGATGAGATTTGCGTGCAGACCCCTCAATTTAAAGAACAATTGTTAGACTTGGTAATCCAGGTAGTTCCAGAACGCCTGCTCCAACAACTTTTCCTTTTCTACCATCTCCAAACGTCACTGATCTTCCCTCCAGTGGAGTTAGATGCTTAAGAAAGGCTGAATTACCTGTCATATGTGCTGAACAACCGCTATCAAAGTACCATATATCTTTGTTCAAGTTGACAGTTGAATTATAAGCGACAAGGCATACCTCCTTTGCATGTCTCTTTGGTCTCCATTCTTGTATCATGCGTATCTTAGTACGCCCATACTCAGCTAGGAACTTCCTGCACTTTCTTTGTATGTGTCCTCGAGTATGGCAGTAATGATAGATCCTAGTATCTTTAGTCCAGGGAGTGTTATAGCGGTTGTTGCAGATAAAGCTGGAACTTTCCCGTAACGTTTCTCCTCTGACAAACTGTGTTTTGCCTTTGCTGCTTCCAGATGTGTTCAAAAATACAAGACTGTCCTGTACCATACCTCTGAGCACCAAGGATCTCATTCAATTTTTTTGTTCCAGAGTTCATCATCCTTACACTCTTTCTCAGATTATCCAGTTCCTGCTTTGTCTCACCAAGATCACAAATTTCTTTATTGAGTCTGGTCTTTGTTGCAGCAAGTGCCTCATCCTGACCTTTCTTATGCTCCTTCAACTGTGTGATAGTGATACTGAGTTTTTCATTTGTCTTTGCCACCAGCTTCCGCTTGGCGTACATATTTCTCAGGTTTCTCCTTAGAGTCTCCTCATTGATTTCCTGACCATCACTAGAGTCAGTGTCACTGTCAAGATCTATGTCCTCACCTCTTTCCTTAGCAATTAGTGTAACCAGATCCGTGACATCCTTAGTTATAATTGCTAGTGCAATAAAGTTACTCTGATCTTCTCCGGTATCATTGCTCTCTGACTCATCATCACTGTATGTGGCTACCATGGCTTTCTTTTTCATCAATGTGTTAGCACACTGCCTTTGTATGTGACCATATCCTTGACAGGCTTTGCATTGAATATCTTCATTTGGATTTTGATCATTCTCCCTACGCTTGCCTTTTTTAAAATTTTCATCTTTCCTCACGGGATATCTTTGATCACTATGCTCCTCTTTCTTTTCTTGGTATCCATGATCACCACGAGCTTCGTAATTTGATCTTCTCTTATCCATCTTTTTCATGAACCTCATAAACTGTTTGACCATCATAGCTACTTGACCATCCTCCATCTCATTATTCGACTCTGAGGCAGCGTTTGTTGCAGTAGACTCCAGTGCAATTCCTCTAGTCTTCTTCTCTGCTGGCTTTCTGGTGCTCATCTTCATCTCATAGACTCTGAGAGATCCCATGAGAGAGTCCATCTTTATGTTCTCCAAATCAGCAGTTTCTTCAATGGCTGTCACTTTTGAGAAAGTGACCTGAGAACATTTTCAACCTGCTCAACCACTGACACATGCTTCCCAAGAATGCTCATTTCATTCACTATATCCATCAGACGGTTGTTGAAGTCAGCTATGGTCTCATCATCCTTCATCATCAGCTGCTCATAGCTAAGCCTCAACATCTGCATTCTGGTCTTCTTTACCTTGGCATCTCCTTCAAAATTTGTTTCCAGAATGGTCCACGCGACCTTGCTATCTCAACACCAGCTATCAACTTATTGTTCTGCTTATCCACGGCAGAAATAATAGGATAAAAAGCTTTACTATTCCCTTGGAATAATTTCTTCTCCTCCTCGGTCCAGTCTTTTTCTAGCTTTGGCGCTTTCACTCCCATAGCATTTGCAGCACCTATTGGTACAGCCCAACCTTCAACAACAGCCTTCCACGCATACTCATTTACCGATCTGATGTAAGCTTTCATCTTTGACTTCCAGTAGCCAAACTCATCTTCCTCCAAATTGGGAGGTCTCCCCATGTCTCTTCCACTCATGCTGAGTTTCCTCTGATCTCACCATGTGTGTCAGATGTCTGCTCTAATACCACTTGTAGTTCTAGTGCGGATGATAGAACTTGTCCCAGCTGTTGTTATGACAACTCCTAAGGAAACGCGTTAGGAATATTTTGACTGTTTCGAGTGAAAGTAAATACTGTAAAGTAAGAGACACAGAGATTCGGGACAATGTGTCCGTAATGTGAGGGGGAGGGGGGTTTCTCTTAACCTCAACAAGCAGCAATCCACTAGTAACGACCGGACAACGAAGTACAAACTTGCAAGATTCCCTCTTCAAGTCCTTCTACCACCGACTCGTTTGGATGTGCACGAGCTCCCCTCAATGTAGAGATCCCTATCTATGGCTTGTCACAACAGCTTCGTTCTCCCGAATAGCTGCTCGTCCACTTAACATCCTCCCGGATCGGTGTGGCTTCCTCCTGGATAGCTGGAAAGATTTGTTTTGCAACAGGGTTTGTGAAACGTAATGCCTCGGCAGATACTCCTGGTTCTCATGCTTGAGTGATAACTTTGCTCCAATCTCCAATGGATGCACTCAATCACTTAACCTCGACTTCTCTTGTATATTGCTATAATGCAAGAGAGCTGCTTGAATGTTCGTAGTGTCTGCATATCTTCAACTTCGTTTTATCCTCTTTTAAAGCACTCGCCAATCTTCTTAAAGATCTCAACATATATTCAAAAAGAATATATTTGAATATTTGTTGATCTTATCTTGTTGCCAAACCAAAAGATTCCGTATCCAAAATGTTGTTGAAGATATTCTGGGTCTTTATCCAGCCATAACTTCAGTGAACTCCGAGATATACTCCAGGCCCTAGATTCTCGGAATCTGCTGATTCCAGAGAATATTCACCTTTGGTTTACAGCCAGCGCGTACTTCAGCACTTGCTAGAACATCTTGCGTAGCATTTCCTGACTCTAGTTTTGCAGTTTCAATATCTAACCATTCTACACATATTTCTAACTTACTTGAACAACTCTTTGCACAAAAACATGTCATACATAATCATGGGACTAACAAGGACTGTTGGAGAAAGTTTTTGTTTGTTGTTGATTCGATGTTCAAATGATGAATATTTCTCTTTTTATAGGATGTTTGACAGTAACGCTTGGGTGATGTCTAACATTCGAGTCTGGCGAAGCCTCACTTCAAAACACGCATGTTATTATTATGAATGAGGTTTTTGGATTGAAAATTTTCATGCTTTATCTTCATGTTAATTTTATGCACACCAAGTGTTTGACGAAACGCATGAATGAATATGAATTCATAAAACACCTAAGGATGGAATGAGAATTGAACTTAGGTTGTTTAGAGGATCAAACATATTTATTTTAGATAGCGTTTGTGCACGAGAGTGACATTCGCATTCTATTAGGTTAAGTATAGAGCGGACTTGAGTTAACTATCAATAGACCGAGAGGTTGAGATTAGGAGACTTTTGTTCTACACAGTTCAGTAGAGCAAGAGTTTGAGAATTATGTCCCTTAGGTATCATTCACATTCTAGAGAAGGAGCGCGAGTTGAATCTATAGTGCGTGATACTTTAGCCTCGAACTATCAATCAAATTACCTTATGCATGTATTGTTGTTTTGTGTTACTAATTGCATGACTTAAGGGTGACGTAGGATTCCAATTACGTTTTCTTAATTGCTTCCTTTCAAACCAAATTCGAACTTGTCTTTAGTACTTACTAGAGATACCTCGCCTAGAGGACAAAACCCGAGTTTTTCTTTAGAAGACTAGCATTAAGCATTACTAGCTAGCTTTAGACTAATCTAGACTTTTCTTTTGGGTTCGACCCGAGGTCACTCGGATTATAAATTTCGACAACGTTCAATCGCCCTCCAAACATCTCCGACCAGGAACACTAATTGTTTTCTCTTTTAT
Source organism: Umbilicus rupestris (assembly GCA_963678935.1). Classification (NCBI taxonomy): domain Eukaryota; kingdom Viridiplantae; phylum Streptophyta; class Magnoliopsida; order Saxifragales; family Crassulaceae; genus Umbilicus; species Umbilicus rupestris. The sequence goes on from OY787618.1 coordinate 9,973,037, forward strand.
TTTGACGTGAAATTTATCCAATCATTATCTAATTTCATCATAAAATGTGTAATTAACTTACATGCTCAGCTCCTCTTAAAGATTGTCCGATTCTTCCTCTCAACTATGCCATTTTGCTGAGATGTGTAACTTTAAGTCAAATGCCGTCTAAGCCCTTTGACTCTGCAAAGATTATAGAATTCATTAGAAGTGAATTCTTCTCATATATTTCATCTCAGCGTCTTCGGAGTGAAACCACTTAGTTTTTCAACAAAAGTCTTGAACTCTCTGAATGTTCAGAAAGCCTCTAGCTTCTCTTTCAAGAAATAGGCCCAGATCTTTCTCGAAAAATAGTCAACAATGGCCATCATTTATCTATTTTCACTAATAAATTCGACCACAACTGGACCAAAAAGATCCGTATGAGTGAGCTTCAAATGTTGGTTCCCTCATCGGCCTTTCCTGACTAGAAACGGCTATCCGTGCTGCTTTCCATGAAAGCACGCCTCACATTACTAACTGGAAACTTGAATGATCGGTCATCCTATCACCATTCTTTAAGCAGACATTAGTTTCAATCTTTGAAAATTTAAATGGTCAAACCTGAGATGCCACAACCAACTGTTGTCTCTCACAATCGTTTGGAAGTTCATCTGAACTTCCTTTCGAAAAATTCAAGGGAACATTCGGTTCTTTAACATCGAAATCTTGGCAAAGATTCTTCGATCTTTTCCTTCAATAAAACACTCCATCTCGGATAGAAATAAAATGCTCTCTCTCCGAAAGTTATCCCATCTTGAGCAAATCTTGCAAAATCTTAGTGCATAGTACACATCAGCAATAGTTGCATATGTACCTCCATTTATCCGAATTCAAATATTGCCCTGGCCCATAACCTATATCTACGATTTATTTTCGAAACAGACTTTGCCACGAGCGGTCCAAGTGAGAGACTAGCTCCTCAAGGCTCCGTAAGTCTCTTTCGTCTTGCATGTTAGAACCATATCTCAGTGAGCCTCGGAACCATAAGCTTGCTCTACTCGTTCATTCTCCATATTTGCTCAACATTCACTTTTGTAGTGTTCAAACTTCTTACACTATTATCACTGAACTCTCCACTTGTGTGGTTCTTAGTATGACAACCTCGGACCTACTGACTTTGGCTCGTCCAGTAGTATAATTTCAGACGTCGCCTCGGCATTGTCCACGGCCTCAGCCTTCACGGTAACCTCTTTGACTCCTCATTTCGACCCGGCTATGCAACGCCTGCTCCTAGCTTGAGTCGTTTGCCTTATAGTTCATCATTTGCTCGTATGAACACAACGAACTCATGAGTCGGTCCATCGACAGTTTTGATATGTTGCGTCCTTCTTAAATTGCGGCAACAACATACCGAACGGAGTTTTGATTCAACTTGATTTTTAACACCTACACAATTAATTGCACCTAGTTTTCTTCTAGTCCTGATTTTTCTAGTTTTGAGATTAATATAGAGTTTGAACGAAGAAAACAATATAGAAAATATTTACGAAACATTCATCTCCATTCAATTTAAATCAAAACTGAAATTAGAGTTTGAACGAAGGACTAATTGTGTAGGTGTAATTAATTGCACCTACGCAACTGAAATTACAATTTAAATCAAGTTTTGAGGCAACAATATTTACGCAACTGAACGAAGTTGATTTAAATTGAATGTTAGGTAAATATTTTGTATATTGTTTTGAAAATTGGACCTTTAACCAAATGATTTCATGTTAAAATTTCTGAAAACGTGCGAAATCATTTAGTGTTGGATAAATAGAGGGACTGAGTGTGGTCTTTAAGTTTAAACTCGGTTGAAATAATGGAGAAGAGTTTAGCTTGTTTACAATTACGTGAGGCAAACATGAATCGAAATATAATGAGGTGTTGGTAGAGGGTTTTGGAAAGATACATGTGTTTGTTCCTGAGAAATTATAGGGCGGAAATGTAGCAAAGTGTCTTCATGCGCCGATCAATTCACACACCGGCAACAATATCAAGTTTGTTGAAAAGGTGACAAGATTTTGTGGAAAAGTGAATTCCAAAGTGCTTGATTTTAGCACTCATCATGAAATTTGAACAGAAACTTCTTACCAACAAAAATGGAATCACAACTGAGCATTATTATAAAGTTAATATTTCTATATAATGATGAATTCTCAATTGCAAGAACTTACAATAAATTCAATGCTGATACTCTCGAACTGATCATTCTCTTTCATTCTTAAATTTTAAAGAGTTGCATACATCACTCATAGTTGATGATATATGCAAATTGGTAGAAAATATGAAAGGACATTGTTGTGCATGGAACTCTAATATTTTGACCTAGTCCGACAACTTCCAGATTTTAAAACTCAAAGAACTATGTCAATGATTGGCAAAAAAATCTAAAATGTTTCCTTCGCCATATAGGATGATATCTCTTATTCCGACTGTTTCTGTTTCCCCCCCTTGTTGGGCAGGGCTGACCTGGTCCATTGACCACCCCATGCAAATAATGCATATTCTCTCCCCCAATAATGGCTTCACCATCGGAAACCAGACACTAAATTATACGGGCAGCTCCGGATCCGTCGAGCACGGTAACATACCTGTGATGATGGGGTTTAGCTGCTGCTGATCTGAGGCTGGAGAGAGATCGCTGCCATGATCTTCACCGTTGAGGATGTTCGGGAACTGCAATGTGAATCAGTTTTGATTTCTGTAATTATCTTGTTTCTACTTTACCGACTTTGTGAGTCATTTAGCTGAACCCTAAACCCAGTTCAAACAAAAACTTTGAAGGTTGAGAAAGATGGAGTTCATAGTCATACAGCTTTTTCTTTTTCCTTGTTCTTGTTATATCTGTGTTCATATACGCGATTGATACGAGTATTTGCTAAACACGCACTGGAGTTAGCAATTTTTTTTTTTTTGATGCGGTGGGATGTGGGGAGTGGCCCTCCATGTTTTTAAATGTTGAGCTCACACAGGAAGTGGATATCACATTCATCGAATTCTCACTGTCGATGACATAATGATGTTTAGCAATGAAATTTGTTTGACCTTGAGTTTGCACTTTATGACATTTTTGGGGTTGTGAAGTAGCTAGTCACCATCTTTTATCGAATTTGAAATGCTATTCTTTCTAAACTGATTATCCTAGCTTCTGCCTGTTCACGATATTTGCTAGCTAGTCTCAAAATCGTGGAAATTCCATGTTTTAAACAACGGAGGCCTTGCCATCATACTCAAATATTGAAGATATAAAGTGCACCATAGTTGAGACTTGAGATGCAATCGTTTGCTTTGATAACCAATTTGTTCATAGATATGGCAGCTTTGTATGATAAATAGTGAAGCGATACACTTTCGGAAATCTAGCTCTTATGATTGAAGTCGTCATCTAAAAAGTCTTTTTTTATGTTTCGCCTCAGGCCACCAAAAGTGTTGAGCTGCTCCTGCCAATTGAAAACCTTAATGGAATCGGAGTAGGGTCGTTGTTGGTTGTTAAATAAAAACTATAAATCATAGATTTAACTGATTCACTGATTATATAGAGACCACATGCAGATAAACCCCATACAACATTGTTCTGTAAAGTATTCTAGTTTAACCACTGGTTCTAAACTCAAACAATGTAGTTTGAATAGATAATAAGATAACTTCACCTCTACTAAGATAACATATTACTTAATCTAAACAACAACCCTTGATTGAAGGTACTTTGTGATTAACTTCTAAGGTAATGGGAAATCTATGGAGCTGGCAGCCGACAAGCTAACCGAAACACAAGACATTTGCCTTGTTATCATGCACTGGCTTAGCCATATGTACAACCTGACTGATTATGGCAATTAAAAGCGAAAAGAAGATTGGAGCAACCTTACTGTAAAATTGCTATAAGATCAACACAACTCAAAATGGCAACCGTACTAGAACTAAATTATATGAAGGAAAGAACTGATCCATTTTTAGTAACTATGGCACACCATGGTTTAACAAAATCACATACTAAAAGACATTTTTTAACAACCCAGAGCTGAAGTTGGAAACAAAGCAAGTGGACGGGAAAGTCATAAGGAACATGAGTCATCCATGTAATATGCTTTGGGCTTGATTGCATGCAAGTAAGATCTAATACATAGCAGAGTGATGAATGAAGATATGAAGTTTATCCCAAGTATCTTCATAATTATTTGCTTTTCATCCCCATCCATTTAATTTTTGGAAAATTTAATAAATAAAAGAAATTTTGAAGTAAAAATATACTTTTGTATGTCTGATTTATCATGTAAAGTTCTAAAAATAAAAGCATGTTGTAGAAAATTTTCCTCATTTCCCCATTTTAGTTTCATTTCATCGAAAAGTGAAAGTTCTCCACCACAGACAGATGGAAAATGTTCTTTTCCTACTCTGAAAATTATTTTCTCACAAAAGTTTCAAAGATTCAAATAAAGATTAATTTTTACAAGAAAATTTTCTGTTGATCGCAATATAGGGGGACCTGGTGGCACCAGTTTCAGAGCTGGCACTTGAATCTTATTTCTACATAACTCCAAATGGGCACTAATGAAATTTTGTCACATAACAAACAAGCTTTCAGCTGCCAACCATTTTGTTGTTAAAAGGGTATTTTCCTAATTAATAACATTTGGTGCCCTCAACTGTTACAATCATATTATCCATCCCTATGATTGTCTTGGATGTAACATTGCCCTGGAATCTCAGCTAGTCATGTGTCGTATTAGGCAGCAGATCAATGATCATATTCCAATAAAGCATAATGGAAGATTAAAGCCGATATAACGAAGGTATAAGTACTCTTATGACCTGATTTTACAGGTACAAGAATTTAAACGGTACCAAGTTGGTATTTCTCTATCTGAGAGTGAAAGGTTTACTTTGACTGTACTTCAGAGTATACGACGATTTAGTTGAGAGAATTACCATTTCCATCAGTGAATAAGCAAATCTTAACTTTCATACTCAGTGGCTGGTTCGTCCATTGGTGCTGGAACGTCGAACCTTGTAAGGACTTCAGGTACCCCAGAAGTATCCCTAATGACCTGCCATACCAAAGCCAATAATGAACAACGTAGAAATACCCAATTCTCTGCAGAGATATACAATTAGTTGAAAAAAGAAGTTGCAATAAGATCGGAAAGCAGATGAAATCTGGGTTATACAAAATGGTTAATTAAGGTGAAAAAGGAGTTCTGGCAAAATGTAATTTTCATTGGAGGAAATTGAGTTAGGTCCATCCAAACACATCAAACATTATCCCCACCATTTCTGCCCAAACTGAAGTGAAAGTTAGCAGTAAAAAGGGGGATCTCTTTTCTTCAGAAATTCTTATGCTTTCCTCTAATCAAGTTTAACAAAAATTCACATGCATAAACACTTTCTTTTTTCTCTCGTCCAGATTTCTCAAGCCCTGAAACACTAAAACAATTGACAATAAACCAGCGGGCCTAATGCGGATTGCTCCAACCAAAAGATGCAAAGGCATCGGATTTGATGCTTTTCAAGTTTCACAATGAAGATCAAGGAAAGGGCTGCAACTAACAATGATATGATAAAAGAATCAGAATATCAGGCGTGTAGCTAAGCTGAGACTTTTAGTATTATATAAGTACTTATTTTGTTTGAAGTATTTTACTACATTTCTGTTCTGTTCATGGACGAGAAACTTTACTTTTATTCCTTGTATTTTACTTCAAATCCTCAACTTTTTTTTCATTTAATTCCTGGTTTGAGCTTCTAGTAATGATTATTGTCCACTAAATAAACAGAATAACCAAATCGCTACCCCACAAGTTCACTAAATAAACAAAGAAAACAGTTCCAGGCTTCTTCAAGGCATGCAAACATCTGATTCCTATTTCATTATCTGATAAATTTGGAGGGTTAAACTAAAATCATGCTCGGCAGATGTTTTTAAGAAAACTTACTAATATTTCTTCGTCAAGATATGAGATCATAAGCATTCTCTGAAAACTCCCATCTGTAAACAAAACAAGAGGCACTCAGAATGCATTTGCCAAGAAAACCATTGGAGAATATGATACAATCAATAAAAAAGGACCCTGAACAGTGAAAAAATAATGATCAAAATAGTTGAAGTTCGTATGGGTAATTGGCTGAGATTTTGCCCAGACGTGGATTTTGATGAGAGATGATCAAAACGACTCAGAGTCAAACTAATCTAATACTGATGTCCACAGCCAAATATACGTATGATCTAAAAATGCCTGCATGCCTTGGGTTGTTTCTTGTCACTATGCAGCTCAAAACCACAGTTAAGTTCATAAGGATTTAGGAAATCCTCATTCAAACAATAAAGTCAGATGCTCATATAACTTTTCCGCATCATGTCACTGTTGGGGCATAGCTAGTGCTCAACCTCAACCCACTAGACAACCACAGCGAAGTGTTTTTTTCTTATTCTTTTTTTGATGACGAGGGAAACCCAGTTGCGCTGCTCACGCGTTCTGAGTAAACCCTCATGTAGCACAGCGAAGTGTATTTAACTTCACTAAAACATTCATACTCTTGTTGTAATGGCATGCAATAATGAGATTGTGTTTTAGAAGAAAAATGACAAAATGAAGCATCAAGAAACGTACTAAGAGGAATCTTAAGACCACCGGAGACAGCATCCTTAATCGGCACCGGTAACTGCTGCACTGTACTAACTGCCTGACCAAATGCACCTTTAAGCTGTTCTGGTATAGCTCCTTCATCAACTCGTGGTGATTCTAAAACTACTTCATCATATTCTTCCTTCAGTCTGAGCGGCCCCTCAACTGTTAACTTGGTCGACAAAACTATTTTGCTTTCCACCTACATTGGCAATAACGGTTTTATCAATTATCTGGAACTAGATTCGAGAAACACAAGATATTATCAGTTCTCTACTCCAAAAAAGCAATAATCTTAATAATTTTTTTTTTTTTTATGAAATTTGCATGCACAACATAAGGGATTTGGATAGTGCGTCAACGTTTAGCTTGCTTCACTCATAGCTCTCTTCGCTGCACCACGGGTCCTCAAACTTACATATACTTTATGATGTAACACTATGTTCGAATAAAAAAATGCGCCTTTCAGAATATTCCCAAGTAACTTATAGTAACACAAAACAATGATGATAGATTAATACATTCAAAGGTATGCACAATAAATGACAAACCTAGCATACCAAGTTGAGTAATTTTGTATTTGCTGTTATCTTTGCATAACCATCCTTAATCAGAACATCCATTTTTTGCAAATTTGCCACAGTTGCAGGAAATGATCTGTTGAATGAAAAGCATTAAACATATCAGCATTGCATCCATTTTAACCTTTAACAAAAATGCTTTGCCTTGACAAATTTGTTTTTGCAAACACTTAGCTATTTAAAGCAATTTTTATCAAATGAAAGGAAACTGAGAGAAATTAGTACAGAAAACACCATACTCACTCAAAAATGAGTTTTGCAGCTAACAACCCGGGGCTTCCGGACCCAAACCATTCAAAATTCCAGCGACCTTCAAGATACGGTGAGCTGCATGGCTAAGAAAAATACACTTAACATGGCATACATATTCCACCGGAAAGTGTAATGTCAGGCATAAGCACTTACGTAGTTGGCCGTAGTGTAGGATTGAGCCGCTCCAGACCAATGATCCTTTCATTTACATCAATCTTCTGAATGTCAGTTGTCTTTCCAGTAACCAAAGCCTCAAAACCCCCAGAATCTTTAAGCTAAAAAGTCCACAACAGCTTCTTGTTATATTCCCAACAATGTATGATGCTGATTACATTTCACATGCAAGATAAAACACATGGCTTGAACTGAACTAAACTCAACAAGATGAAAAAAAAATGTAACATAAATACATGAAAAGTTACATAACTTCTTCTTGGACTAGAAGTAAAAACCCATATCCATCATCTTTACTACAAAAAAACATATCTTAAAGTTCATCTTTTTACACAGAGTAGACTAACATCATAATCAGGTCATATGCACTGAGTAGATCAGCGAGACCGTTTAATTTATCCCTCAAACAAGTAAAAATAACATATCACTTTTCACACTCCCCACAAAGAGGACTATGAACACACTTCTGTCGAACGTGGATTTATAGAGCAATATGACTTACAGAGTTACAGTAATATATCATATGCAAAAATTAAATCGAGCAAGTTGACATCTATCAAGCAACTGTTTACTCAAGTCTGAAAAACATAATTTTGGAGCTTAAACAAATAGAAAATAAAGAGCTTCCTTTAACTGTCAACGCAACAACAAGTGAGTGTGACCCTACTAAACATAGCTCTCTGGACAGCTACACACGAAGGCCAAAGTTGCATCCTTATCCCACGTTCATGATCATTTTCAGTGAGTCAATAATGCATTTACATTCACTAGTAAACTCGAATGAATAAATGTAGGTGAGTGAGTACAGAGTGAAATGTTTTTTATCCTCCATTAACAACTGTACCCATTCCAAACAAGAAGTTCGAACCAGATATTAGGTAAACGACATCACAGCCTAATTCAAACAGCGGCCACCACATATCAGAGGCTTCTCATCAAATTAGGTTTCTTATTCTCAAAATCAATTTCATTTTAAATTAAAATGCGAATGCCTCGAACAATTACAGCAAGCAATAAATCAGAATTGCAAAGCAGAAAGAGAAGAAAAAACAGAGAGTAAGAGGAGCAGACTGACGGCGAGGAGAAGAGATTCTTTAGCGGAAAGCCTCTCCATTTCCTTAGCATAGCTTGCGGGAGCTCCCTGGACGACCTGCTGCACCATTACTCGGAAGATTAGAGACCTCCGGCAGGAAAGACGTCGTTGAGGCTGCTGATTTCGAGGTAATGCAGCGAGGGAGATGAGGGGAGTAGGTAGGAAGGAAAGAGATGGAGGAGACACTGAGGAATTGGAGCAAGCAGTGCGCATCAGAGCGAGCGGTGAGCTCTGAGAAAGCGCCATGATAGAAGATTAGAGGCGGTTGAAGCTTGCAGAGTAGAGAGGACGGCAGATTCAGAAGGGATTTGGACGGAGCCGAGAAAAATGAAGGATCGAGGAATGTGTGCTTAGCGACTTTGTGATGTTGTCGTTGCTAGTTAGGAAGTTGAAGGGTATATTTGTCATGTGAATTTCGTGGAGAGTTTTGGACCATTAGATATAAATTTTCTCCTATAGACAATCCTTTCTTTTGACCTGGAATCGGACTGAAACTCATCTTGTTTTTATAACTTTTGATGTCGTTGAAATGAATTGAGATTTTAAGTTTAAAACATTAGTGGGTTTTTTTTGAACTGAAATGAAGAAACTCAGACTCATGCTTAACGATTGAAATTATAAATTCAAAAGAACATGGCTTAAATAGAAATTTCATATATGTTACAAAAATGTTCATTATCAAATTTTACGAGAACAAATCAAAATAGAGAAAAGTTCTCGAGTTGCAGTGGCGGGTCGTGGGAGATTGCCCAGTCTTTTGTTGTCGGACAGCATTGTGGTCAGGTCATCGCTCTCATAACTATTAATATGTACTGATTAAAGCTCGATCGCCTCAGGCTCAGGTCTTTGCGCTTGTGGCAATGACGGAGATAGTGAGGTCTTAACTGAGGCGCTTAAGTTGTTGATTGAAAACTATTTCAAACTCCCTCCTAGGTCTTGGCTTATCCTTGACCTTGGAGAATTCAGGAAGGACTGTATCTTTGAGGGTAAAGAAAAATATTCAAATTCACTATATTGAAATTGATACAATAGAAGAAAGCAATGATCCAACACAATTGGTCAATTATGTCATTACCTTATTATTACATATCTAGCGAAGTAAGAAAAGACAACACTCAACTACATGATCTAGTAAATTTCAACAGTTTCATTATAAAAAGAAGCTCAATTAAAGAACGAATATCATCACTTCAGTATCTCGCATCCCCTTATTACCTTTCTCTTCCTTTATTTTCTAATTATTTATAAGTTTGTTTGTATCAAGTGTTTTCATTCCAAAAAATAAATCAGTGTATTTTCTTCTATCAAAGTACATCAAAATTAATTTGAATTAGGCTCTGTTCTTTAGAGCTTAAATTTTCAGTACTTAAGTTAAGTTCAATTCAGTTAAGTTAGATTTAGTTAAGTTAAGTTATTATTCTTTCTATGGTGGGTTGTCTGTGGTAGTGGTGTGGGCTAGTGGTGTGGGTGGTGGTATGGTGAGTGGTGGTGGTGGTGTGGTAGTGATGTGGTGGTGGGTTGTTTCTGGTGGTGGTGTGGTAGTGATGTGGTGGTGATGTGGTGGTGTGGGGTGGTGGTATGGTGAGTGGTGATGGTGTGGTGTTGTGGTGGTGTGGGGTGGTGGTATACTGTGTGGTGGTGGTGAGTTGTTGTGGTGGTGGTGTGGTAGTGGCATGGTAGTGTTGTAGTGGTGGTTGTGGTGGTGTGGGGTGGTGGTATGGTGGTGTGGGTGTGGTGGTGTTGTGGTGGTGGTATAGTGAGTGGTGGTGTGGGTTATTGTGTTAGTGGTCTGGTGGTATGGTGTTGTCACGACCCAAAAATCCAGGTCGAGACCGACGCTTGACCAACGATCAAGCAAGCCTCACATATGACAATATTACACAAAAAAGATAGTTTTTCTCCTAATTAATTCAGTCGTAAAATTTACAATACTTACGGAAACGAGTTTACAACTAAACTATGCAAGAGGTGCTCCTAGTAACCTGCCCTAGACAACGGAGCGTAACTCTAACCAAAAAGGAATAAAAAAGGATAGCTGATAACGAGTCTCAAAAAAAACAAGACAACTGAAGTTGGATGGCACCGTAAGAAAAGATAGCTCTCTCGTCGAGAATAACTGGACCCTTCAGCAGCTACCGATTCACTTATCTGTAAGGAAAGGGTAATAAAACGGGGTGAGTCGGGAAGACTCAGTGAGAAAATAACCCGCACGTACTCTAGTAAGCGGTTACACTCTTACGTATCCAAGAACGATTTATTAAGCTTGTAAATATATAATAACAAGCTACCAAACAATCAGATATATCAAATGCACAAATGCAAATGCGTGAATGCTCAGAATGAGAACTGCAACTAACAAAAGCATATAGCTAGGCAGTCGTCACTGCCGATCCGGATCATCAAAACGCTGAATTCATCATCGCGTAACAAAATGCGGCATTATCATCACATAACAAAAGTTGCAGTCTCATGATGCAATATGTATGCACGTGTATGATATTTATCACAAGCCTCTTCTCAAAGTTAATAGAATCCGTTTACGGATGATTATGCAATATGCATAATAAACTTATAATTAATACGAAGCGAATACATGGGAATTATTTACTCACTGTAAACTTTGTTGAGAGTGTGTAGTCACCTCGCTCTACTGACAGTTTCGTTTCCAAAACCTATAACATAAAATAAAATAGTTATATAGATATTACTATCTCGTCACTCAAACATCATTAACTGCTAAACTAATCAAAGCCTAGTTCCACTTTCTCTGTCAACCTCTCTATTTTCCACTCAATCATCCTCCACCAATTCATTAAATCATCACACATAGTTTAAACTGCAAAGTAGTAAACCAACCTCTTATTCTTCACCAAATCATCTTCCACCCCATCCTCCATATAATAACCACAAAAATCAGATCCCTAACTCAACGAAATACATCACAATCCAAATCCCTAAAACTAACAACCTCATATCCAAAACCCACCAAACTTCTCATATACATCTCAATTTCCAACAGCCAACTACACACCCAAAACACACAGAAAACAACAATCCTAACACAACATCCAAGCTTACATAACACCCACAACATCACCCAAAAAGAAATCAAGAACATACCTGATCAAGCTTTGAGGAACCCTAGAATTAGTAGGAGAGAAGATGGGTGAGAGAAGAGAAAGCTGGGAGATGGGGAGAGAAAGCTGGGAGATGGGGGGAAGGAAGGAGAGGAGAGAAGGTTCGGGATTTGTTTAATTTGTTTTTTAAGCAAATTATTTAATTATTATTATTATTTTAATCAGGGTATTACATCCTACCCTCCTACAAAAAAAATTCGGTCCCCGAATTTATACGGTCATACCTTGACACTCAAAAAGTTACGGATATCTGGTTTTCATGTCCTTTTCTGATTCCCAAGTGGCTTCTGCATTGGAATGATTCTTCCATAACATCTTGACTGAAACTATATCCCTATTACGTAGTCTCTTCACATCTCGATCCACGATGGCAATTGGTTGTTCCTCATAAGATAATGTATCATCTATCTCAAGTTGTTCATGTTCCAGTACGTGTGTAGGATCCAAAATATACCTTTGTAGCATCGAAACATGAAACACTGGATGAACATTAGACAATGCCGGAGACAAAGCTAATTTATATGCAACTGTACCATCCGCTCCAAGATTTCAAAAGGATCGATGAATCGAGGACTAAGCTTCCCCTTTTTGCCAAATCTCATCACACCTTTCATTGGTGACACCCTTAAAAAGACGTGATCACCAACTTGAAACTCTAACTCTCTTCGTTTTGGATCAGCATAAGATTTTTGTCGGCTCTAAGCTGCTAACAGCTTATCTTTGATCAGACGGACCTTCTCATTTGCATCATGTACCAAGTCAGGTCCAATCAACTTACTTTCACCTAATTCGAACCAACCAACAGGTGATCTGCATCTTCTTCCATACAATGCCTCAAAAGGAGCCATCCGAATGCTAGAGTGATAACTGTTATTATAAGCAAACTCCATCAATGGTACATACCGATCCCAACTACCTTTGAAATTAATAACGCAAGCTCTCAACATATCTTCTAACGTCTGAATAGTTCTCTCTTACTGTCCATCTGTCTGAGGATGAAATGCAGTGCTCAAGTGTAACTTCGTTCCTAATGCCTCTTGTAGTGACCTCCAAAATCTAGACGTAAACTGTGAACCACGATCAGAAATAATGGAGATAGGTACACCATGTAGGCGCACAATTTCATCGATATACACACGGGCATACTGCTCTGCTGAATAATTTGTCTTTACCGGAATAAAATGTGCAGTCTTAGTGAATCTATCCATGATCACCCAAATAGAATCATGACCCTTGCTGGTGCGTGGAAGTCCAGTAATAAAATCCATAGTGATGCGCTCCCACTTCCATTCTGGAATCTCAATATTCTGCAATAAACCAGCTGGCCTCTGGTGTTCAGCTTTCACCTGTTGACAAGTCAAACATCTCGAGACAAAGTCAGCCACATCACGCTTCATACCACTCCACCAATAAGTGTCTCGGAGATCTGGTACATCTTACTCGATCTTGAATGCATGACATAAGGTGTACAATGAGCCTCTTTTAGAATCTCTTGATATAGTCCATCAGTTGAAGGAACGCATAAGAATACCATCATCACCAACTGCGAAATTTGTATGTCTACCTTATCGAACTTCTGTAATCAACCTTCTTAACTCGGGGTCATTACCTTGCGTTTCTCCTATCCGAGTCAGTAAGGTTGGCACAACTCTGGAATGCGCTAGAAGACCCTTTTCTCCTACTTCAAAAGAAACTCCATTGTTTTGCAATTGCGATAGTTCCTTTGCAAGTCCTCTTCTGCTATCAGGTATGTGTGCTAAACTGCCCATAGACTTTCTACTTAGGGCATCAGCAACTACGTTGGCCTTTCTTGGATGATAAGAATGGTGCAATCGTAGTCTTTCAACAACTCCACCCATCTACGTTGTCGAAGATTAAGATCTTTCTGACTGAAAATGTACTTCAACTTTTGTGATCAGTAAACACCTCAAATGTCTCTCCGTACAAATAATGTCTCCACATCTTCAATGCAAAAACTACTGCTGCCAACTCGAGGTCATGAATAGGATAATTATGTTCATGCTTCTTCAGCTGACGAGAAGCATACACAATAACCCGACCATGTTGCATTAAAACACATCCCAGTCCAACTCCTGAAGCATCACAATACACTGTAAATCCGCCAGTGCCTGAGGGAAGGGCTAAAATTGGTGCAGTAATTAATGCTCTCTTCAGTCTCTGGAAACTCTCTTCACATTTGTCAGACCAGACAAATTTTACTCCTTTCTGGGTCAAACGAGTTAATGGTGCAGCTATATGAGAAAAATCTTGCACAAATCAACGATAATACCCAACAAGCTCTAAAAAGCTTCGAATTTCTGCTACCGAAGTTGGCGTCGGCCAACCTTCAACTGCCGCAACCTTTGAGGGATCAACTTTCACACCCTCATTTGAGACAATGTGTCCGAGGAAAGCAATACTATGTAACCAAAATTCACATTTAGAGAACTTAGCATACAACTTGTGCTCTCGTAGCCTCTGAAGTACTTGTCTCAAATGCGAAGCATGCTCTTCCTCAGTTCTCGAGTATACCAGAATATCGTTAATGAACACAATCACAAATTTATCCAAGAAGGACCTATATATATTATTCATCATTCCCATGAATGTTGCTGGTGCATTTGTGAGTCCAAATGACATCACTAAAAACTCGTAATGCCCATAACGAGTTCGGAATGCTGTCTTCGGAATATCTTGCTCTCTAATCCGAAGTTGATGATTGCCTGAACGTAGATCAATCTTAGAGAAATATTGAGCTCCTTGCAGCTGATCAAACAAATCATCAATCCTTGGTAAAGGGTACCTATTCTTCACTGTCACTTTGTTTAGCTGACGATAGTCAATTCATAACCTCATCGTTCCGTCTTTCTTCTTCACAAATAAAACAGGAGCACCTCAAGGAGAAACACTTGGACGGATAAAATCCTTATCAAGAAGCTCTTGCAACTGAGCTTTCAATTCTATTGGAGCCATCCGATAAGGAGGAATTGAAATAGGCTCCGTACCAGGGACTAAATTGATACAAAATTTCACATCCTTCACTGGAGGTAGTCCAAATAAATCCTCAGGAAAGACATCTTCAAAATCAGCTACTACTGGTATCGTATCCAATGTAGATGACTTAGTCTCATTCTTAGCATCCAATATTATTGCCAAGTAGGCCTGGCATCCCTTCCTCATCAACTTATCAGCCATCAGCGCTGATATGAAATAAGGAGATGATAGACTCCTAACACATAAAAATATGAATTCTGGCTCGTCCGGTAATCGAAATGTGATGATCTTCTCACGGTAACAGAGAGTGGCATAATACGAGGATGACCAATCCATCCCCAAGATGACATCAAAGTCTAACATATCAAGCAAAATTAAGTTTGCTTGCATATTGTGACTACCAACCGTAATCAAACAAGAATGATATACCGACTTCGTCTCAATACGACCACCAAGTGGAGTAGTTACCGGTAAGGGTGTCTCTAACCTTGAAGGACTCATAGTAAGGTGAGATGCAAAATATGGCGAAATAAATAAATGCGTAGCTCCAGGATCAAATAATACAAAAGCATCAATATTGCAAACAAGTAAGGTACCTGTGGCGACTGCATTAGAAGCTTCAGCATCGCGACGTGACAGTGCAAAAACTCTAGCAAGTGTGCCTCCATCCAGATATTGAAGTTGGTTGCTCATAGTCTGACTAGTACTTTGACCTCCAACACTAGTTCCATAATGCGCTATCGGAAAACCAGTCCCTCCATACTGGCTACCAATGGTACCAGACTGCACCGAAGGCTGAACTAAAGGCGCATATGT
Organism: Umbilicus rupestris; assembly: GCA_963678935.1. Taxonomy (NCBI): domain Eukaryota; kingdom Viridiplantae; phylum Streptophyta; class Magnoliopsida; order Saxifragales; family Crassulaceae; genus Umbilicus; species Umbilicus rupestris. Next base: position 9,988,713 of record OY787618.1, read on the forward strand.
GAGAGAAGGATGCGCTGCTATGTGATGGATACTGGCACCTCGATGGGGACATTGGTTAATAAAGTGCCCTTTCTGACCACACTGAAAACATGCACGCGTCTCGCGAAAACAAACACCTGTGTGAAATTGACCACAAGTCTTACACTGCGTCTTCGACTGATCCTGGTTGCTCGAACCTGAATGCTGGCCTCCAATACTCTGTTGGGGGGCTCTGCGGTCAAGTGAGGTAGTATTGGACCGCTGACCGCGCTGTGATGACTGGAACTGATTACCTCGCTGAAAACGCTGACCTCTACCTCCTCGAAAGTCTCCTCGGCGCTGGTTCTCATACTGATCATTCTCACGAGGCCTCTTTCTCGGGTCACGAGCAGCTCTCTCTAAAAGCTCTATGTCTTCTATAACTCGTGCAGTATCCACAGCTCTTGAGAAACTAGCAAATTGAGTGCTGACCACAGATTTGAAAACATTGTGACGTAATCCCGTAACGAAACGCTTAATGCGCATCTGCTCTGTCATCCCAAAATGTGGGGCATAAGCTGATAAGACGGTGAACTTATTAGCATATTCCGTAACCGTCATAGCTTCTTGTCTCAACATCTCAAATTCTCTTGCCTTCGCATCCCTCATACTAACAGGCAAAAAACTCTCCAAAAACAATGTCTTGAATTCCTCCCATTCCAAACGTGGCTGCTCGATGCTCCTACCCTTTATCACAGCATCCAACCAAGCCATAGCAACACCATGCAATCTGAAGGAAGCCAACTCCACTGACCTCCAAGTCGGGCAATGAAGAACTTGACAGAGACGCTGAGTTTGATCAATAAATGTCTGAGGGTCATCCTTTTCATCTGTTCCACTAAAAGTCGGTGGTTGATGTCTGATGAACTCATCCAGCTTCACACCTCCATCATCAACAGTCTGACGCACACCCTGAGCCGGATGTAAAACTACATTATCACCACTTGCTGGTGGTGGGACAACAAATGGTTGTATCGCGGGTTGGCCCGGAGCAACACCTTGTGGCACCATACCATGCAACACCTGAATCAAACCCTGAATACTGCCCACGACATCGGTATATGACATTGTGGCTTGAGGTGGAACAACTGGCTCGCTCCGCAGTGGTTCGCTACGTGCACCTCTTGGATTGGTTCCAGTCCGAGGGCTGCGGGGCACAACGGTAAGAAATGGCTGATTAACATTATCAACACCAACACCCGCACCTCTACTGGTGTTAACACCTCTGCCAGGTCGAGATGTACCTCTCGAACGAGCTGAACCACGTGGTGCCATCACAACCTATATGAATAACTTTGTATCAGCAAACCGGAATGTCAAGAGAGTGGTTTGACTACAAATAAGAAGGAATTTCCTAAAGGTCATAGCAGAACTTTGTTTATGGTGGTGGCGCGCTACACTACCATAATTGAAATTCTACTAAGTCCTAGCTCCGTGAACTAGGAGGACGAACCTAGGCTCTGATACCAATTTTGTCACGACCCAAAAATCCAGGTCGAGACCGGTGCTTGACCAACGATCAAGCAAGGCTCACATATGACTATTACACAAAAAAGATAGTTTTTCTCCTAATCAATTCAGTCATAAAATTTACAATATTTACGGAAACGGGTTTACTACTAAACTACGCAAGAGGTGCTCCTAGTAACCTGCCCTAGACAACGGAGCGTAACTCTAACCAAAAAGGAATCAAAAAGGATAGCTGATAACGAGTCCCAAAAAAAACAAGACAACTGAAGTTGGATGGCACTGTAAGAAAAGATAGCTCTCTCGTCGAGGATAACTGGACCCTTCAGCAACTACCGATTCACTTATCTGGAAGGAAAGGGTAATAAAAGGGGGTGAGTCGGGAAGACTCAGTGAGAAAATAACCCGCACGTACTCTAGTAAGCGGTTACACTCTTACGTATCCAAGAACGATTTATTAAGCTTGTAAATATATAATAACAAGCTACCAAACAATCAGATATATCAAATGCACAAATGCAAATGCGTGAATGCTCAGAATAAGAACTGCAACTAACAGAAGCATATAGCTAGGCAGTCGTCACTGCCGATCCCAATCATCAAAACGCTGAATTCATCATCGCGTAACAAAATGCGGCATTATCATCGCATAACAAAAGTTGCAGTCTCATGATGCAATATGTATGCACGTGTATGATATTTATCACAAGCCTCTTCTCAAAGTTAACAGAATCCGTTTACGGATGATTATGCAATATGCATAATAAACTTATAATTAATACGAAGCGAATACGTGGGAATTATTTACTCACTGTAAACTTTGTTGAGAGTGTGTAGTCACCTCGCTCTACTAACAGTTTCGTTTCCAGAACCTATAACATAATAAAATAGTTATATAGATATTACTATCTCGTCACTCAAAACATCATTAACTGCTAAACTAATCAAAGCATAGTTCCACTTTCTCTGTCAACCTCTCTATTTTTTTCCACTCAATCATCCTCCACCAATTCATCAAATCATCACGCATAGTTTAAACTACAAAGTAGTAAACTAACCTCTTATTCTTCACCAAATCATCCTCCACCCCATCCTCCATATAATAACCACAAAAATCAGATCCCTAACTCAACCAAATACATCACAATCCAAATCCCTAAAACTAACAACCTCATATCCAAAACCCACCAAACTTCTCATATACATCTCAATTTCCAACAGCCAACTACACACCCAAAACACACAGAAAACAACAACCCTAACACAAAATCCAAGCTTACACAACACCCACAACATCACCCAAAAAGAAATCAAGAACATACCTGATCAAGCTTTGAGGAACCCTAGAATTAGTAGGAGAGAAGATGGGTGAGAGAAGAGAAAGCAGGGAGATGGGGAGAGAAAGCTGGGAGATGGGGGGGGAAGGAAGGAGAGGAGAGAAGGTTCGGGAGAGCAGGAGAGTTCTCTCCTGCTTTGTTTAATTTGCTTTTTAAGCAAATTATTTAATTATTTAATTATTATTATTATTTTAATCAGGGTATTACAGGTGTGGTGGTGGTGGTGGGTTGTTGTGGAGGTGGTGTGGCGAGTGGTGTGGGTTGGTGGTATGGTGAGTGGTGGTGGTGATAAATAGTAATTTAAGTACGTATTAAGTTCAGTTAAGATAAGTTAAGTTAAGTTCAGTTCAGTTAAGCTCTAAAGAACAAATACTTAGTGTTCCACATTTATATGATACCGATTCACCTGACAAACCAACTTATACAAAGTCCAATATTCTTTTAGCACACCGGAGATTACCGAGAGTTCGTTTTCAAGATGATATATCCATTGATGATGAGAGAACTTCCATAAAAATAATGATACATGACAGTTGACATATTCACTAGCAGCCAAAATGCAATTGGAGTAAAATGAGTGTACAAGACGAAGTATAATCCCTACGATCAGGTGGACAATTTGAAGGCAAGCTAGTCATCAAAGAATACACGTAGAAGTCTACTATTGACTACTTTGAGGTGTTTGCAACGATTGTTAGAATGGATAGCATTCGAATGATTGCACTTGCAGCCCAAAATAGATGGAAGATACATCAGATAGAAGCAAAGCCAACATTCATGAACAGAATTTTGAAAGAGAATGTGTATGTTGATCGGTCACCAGATTGTTCACAAGGGTTGATACACGTAGAAGTCTAGTATTGACTACTTTGAGGTGTTTATAACGATTGTTAGAATGTATATCAAAATGACTGCACTTGCAGCCCAACATAGATGGAAGATACATCAAATAGAAGTGAAGCCAACATTCTTGAACATAAATTTTGAAAGAGAAAGTGTATCTTGATCGGTCATCAGGTTGTGCACAAGATTGATATGTATATGCTGCAAAATGAATTTCAGAAGTATTATAATGAGCATACATTATATATCAAGGATGGTATTAAAGGTGATATGTTGATAGTTTGCTTGTATTTGAATGATCTCATATTCATAGGGAATTCAAAAATAATGTTGAATTATTTCAAAGATACAAATGAATCGTCGTTTCAGATGAGGAACATGGTATACATGTCATACTTCTTAGGAATAGAGGTTGAGAATGTTGATTGTTGAATCTTTATGTCGTAAAAGAATATACTAAGGGTATTCTTAAAAAGTTCAAATTTGAAATAATGAAAGCAATTTGAACACCCAATAACAGAAAGGATCGAGCGAAAGAAGTTACTCAAGAGTTAGTAAATCTCACTTACTTTAAGAATATAGTTGGAAATCTTCACTGTTTGACTTCAACTAGACTCTATATTATGTAAAGAGCGGGACTGACCCATGAACTTATGAAGTAATTGCACCAGTCACATTTGGTACCAGCAAGCGCATGCTCTGGTATATTAGTGATACATATGGATATATGACTATACATTCAAAGTATGATGAAACTTTTCTGATAGACTATTCAGGTAGTGATTGAGACTGGAGATTTAAAAATTTGAAAGAGTACATCAAATTATGCTTTGTTATTTCATGGTCATCGAAGAAGGAACCAGTGGATGCTCTTTCTGCAGTAAAAGTGGAGTACTTCCCAGTGCAACTTGTCAAACACTTTGGCTTTAATGGAAATTGAAAGGCATTAAACATAAGCATGAGGGCCCACAAAGATTATGTTTGATGATAAATAGACTATTTATTAGTCAAGAATATGATGTTTTACGGAAGAAGCAATCACATTAGGATTAAATATCATTATATTCGAAAGTCGATAAAAGATATAAAATTAATTAGAATTAAGCATAAATGAGAAACAATTAGCATACATCTTTACTAATGGACTCTCGATTATCAAATTTGAATTGCTTACACATCAGCTTGAAATTGAAAGATTATTTATCAAGGAGTGTTGAAATTGATACCAGAAAATAAAGAAAGGACCCCACACAAATGACCATGTATGACTATCCTACATGAAACTAATTCCCTTATCATGACATATCTAATGAAGAAAACAAACAGTATTTGATCTTACGAAACACAAAGCTCAATAATTTTCACATCAAATTACTCAGCATTTCCACATCACTATTTTGTAAGAATTCTCTACCTTTCACTTTCTCATTCATCATATGGAACTATTACTAATTTCTCTTGAAATTAAATACTTGCACTTTTTGAAGTGGTGACACTAGATACCATCAATTTGCTCAATTTTGATTTCAATGACACCAAATAAATATTTAGGCTAAAAATTGACCATCCAAAATTTAAATTGATCATTCCAAATACCAGCATTCAACTTAATATCAAATGAGAGAATCTAAATCTACCAAAAAAACAATAAATTTTAAATCCTAAAATTGAACGAAAGTTAATAAAATCCTAAACTAAGCAAATCCAACAACATACATTTCAAAATTGGAAGTATCAATCGGAGTGGGTTTTTGGATGAAACATTGTCATAGGCTTAAAAGACATAAGGGTGTGTAGCAAATGGTGAAAAATTTAATATTTTGCGAAGACTTGACCTAATCATCATCGTGGTCAACAAGGCTGGCTTGCCAAGAGCAATCCAGTTGCCGCCTTGCCTTCCCCTCTCCTACTTGTTCAAAGTCCACCATTATACTCATCCGATCTTATTCTCCCTCTTACTTTTTTGGTTGATCGGGATCGTGTTTTTTTTAATCAGAGACCGATTCGTTCAATTATCATCTGATGGCGGCCGACGACAACACTCCCACTTTGTGGAGCTCTGATTCCGGATTTTCTGACAGACGCTATGCGTTTGCGCGACAGACGTCGTTCGAACAGTCACAACAACTACTGCACACTCCCACTTCGTTCGTACGGAGTGATTTGAGTAGGCCTTTCCTGTCCCGGACAGCGTCTAGCATTGATATACCTCCGGGTATGGCTGAAAAGGAGAAGCCTTACGGACGGAGTCGTGAAGAGAAGCCCAATTTGTCAATTCCTTTGTTTGGGTTATCCACTTTGAGGATTTTTAGGTCGGGTAGTAAGCCAATGAAGAGGCTGTTTCTGATGATTTCGTTTAATGTTGCTTATTCTACTGTTGAGCTGTTGCTGGGACTCGTCACTGGGCGCATAGGTGCGGATTTCTATCGTAGGGTTAGTTATTGTTTGTTTTGTACACAATTTGATTGAAATGTGTTGATGTAACTTATCTGTATATGATGTTATGTGTGCAGGATTAGTGTCTGATGCATTTCATTTGACCTTTGGTTGCGGACTTTTGACCTTCTCACTGTTTGCCATGGCTGCTTCGAGGAAAAAGGCTGATCGATTCTATACTTATGGGTAAGGGTAACTCTTTTGAGGTTTCATTTCCATCTCGTATTTTGTGTTTGATGAATATTATTGTGGCGATTCCACATACTTGTCCAAAGATTGATCTTTTGAGTTACTGTGTGTAGATTGTGTAGTGAGACATGTGGATATGTATTCGATATTATATAATCATGCTCATGAATGTACGTTGCTGCTATAATATTATATAGAATTATGGTGTGTGTGTATATGTGACTACTTTACTGACCTAGGACTCCAGTTGTTGTTTGTCACCGACTTTTAATAATGGGTGTGTTTCTTGGTTTTGGTTCATTAATGCAAGGTTTCCTTCCTTTTTGTCAGATACAAAAGGCTGGAAGTTTTGTCCGCTTTCACCAATGCTGTAAGTATAAGACTGTTTATAATTGATGACATGCTCACTTGATTGATCCAGTATTAGTGTATATTCATGAAATCTGGCTTTTATATGTCTCTTAAACTGAAGTCTTATGTTCTCCCAAATTTTCCACTAAGGCTAGTTTTGTGGTGACTTTAATGACATTGTACCGACATTTATCCAGTAGACCACCAGTATTTATTTGAAAACCTCAGCATTTCACATGCTTGATTTTTGTGAGGTCGACAAGAAACATTTGACCTTCAAAAATCCACCTTAGCTTTATGGAACTGCATCAAATTCTCCATTGTATGATTAATCCACCTTAGCTTTATGGAACTGCATCAAATTCTCCATTGTATGATCTACAGCATTTTTTTAACTCCTTATTTAACTTTCTGGCTAGAATAGAACAACGCGTGCTATATGTTGAACGTGTCAGCACATAGCGCAGCTAACCATGAATACACAAATCTCTAGTTTAGTAGGTAACGCTTCAAGTACAGTCTAGGTAAGAAACCACAGGTTCAAAAGTATCATGGGAAGACGGAACGAATTTGTATAATGTGGACCGTCTAGAAAGATATGAACAAATGAGCTTTCATCGATTTGGACCATAACAACCAAACTTTAAGTTCGATAGGATTTTAGTTATGTTACTGAATGTGCATAGAGTTCAAACTTAGAATCTCCCCTCACTTTGTTGATGCTCAGAAACTGGTTCTGGTAACTCGAAGACCATCTTATCCTCTTTCGTTCGTTTCGTATATTAATTTTATAGTTTGAGTACCTATAAATTATCAAGATTAAAAGGTTGAAGAACTTCACATACACATATACTTCCTCAATTTGTACTAATGTTATAGAATAATTCCGAGACACCCAAGGTAGTATACTGTTTTTTAATTTCACTTTTTGTCTTAGCTAACAAATGGAACTCTGTTTGTGTAGACAGCTGTTTCTTATGTTCATGTCATTCTCAATAGCTGTAGAAGCACTGCATGCATTCGTACAAGATGAATCTGAACACAAGTGAGTTTTACAAAGTTTGCTATTTTGTCATAATTTGGAATGTTTCTGTTACTAAATACTCGAGGATGCAGTAGATCAAAATGTATGATGGTTTAGTAGCTAATCAACTGTATTCACACTTCCATTTGCCATGGTCTCAATTGATAGGAACAGTTTTCATACTAATTGATTTGTGGTACATTAGGACAAGTCAAGTTTTACTTGCTGTTAGATAGCCTAAACAGTAAAGAAATGTCGTTTGAGCTACATTTTCTTACTGGAAATAAGGAAAACAATATTCAGTGAATGGTGATTGAATAGGAAATTTTCTTACAACTGCCACCTATACCAAAGTTTGTTTACAACAAAACCATTCCTCTAAGATTTCTTTACTAAATACCATCTTTTTGGAAAGCCGCTTTTGGGAAAGGCAGTTTTCCAAAAGTGCATAATCTTATATGGCAATCAGCTAGATGCTGATTGTACAGATATAATCAAAAAAATTTGGAAAGCCACCTTTGCCAAAAGCAGGTTTCCAAAAAGATGGCATTTCCTAAAGAAAACTTGGAAGGGTGGTGTTTTCTAAAACAAATCTTGCATGTGTGGCACTTGTAAAAGCAATTCATTGAATAGTGGGTATTCAAAGACTCTAAAATTGAGGATCAAAGTTCTTATTTACTGGAAATGACTTTCCAAAAAGGAGGTTGAAAACCAATCAATCCTAGATCCACTTATTCCTATGAATCTAATATACAAAACATGGACTGGCAATGTAAGGGATCTGCAAACCGTTATGATTTACAAATTGTCACCATTGCATATTAAGATATGGGAAAAATATATGATAAAGAAGTCAGACTGTCAAATATTCTTATTGCGAACTACTTCTATGATCGAACCCAGGTGTTGCAAGACTTGCTCTTTCTAGAAAGTCCATATTGGTTTCTTACAGAAATACTCTCTTTGGTGGCTACCACACGAAATAAAGTCCTATATAGATTGATAGTCAGCATCCCAGCTTTTGCATTTAGTTGGTGCCATATTTCATATTCTCGAAGCATCGTGTGAGTTTTACAAGTGATTGTTCATCACTTGACCTCACATGCATGCAATTGAACTCGTTTTGATGTTTATGCAGGCATTACTTGGTCATATCCGCAGTAGCAAATCTATTGGTTAATCTCATAGGAGTTTGGTTCTTTAGGAATTATGCCCGCATAACTATAGGTAAGTTTATAAAAGCTTTTGCTCTGATTTTGTATACATTGAAGCTGCTTTTAGGCATACATAACTGGAGTAGTTCAGTGGAGCTTTTGTTGCTAAGATTCAAATAGACATCTTTTTAAAAATAGTAAGCTGTGACATTGTTGAAATAAAGTTGGTACTGTTTTCAATGTGTCGGGCTGTCATTCTTTTTTGCGCTTTCTACAAAATATTTTTCAGAAGGAAAAAAATAGCTATAGAACATTAAAAGTTTACGAGCTGGAAGATTGTGTGTTTGAGTAAACGCATGTACAAATCAGCAAAGATCGAAGAGTGTTAGGGTACTTCCCACAAAATGATTATTATTTAAACATTATTTAAGCGTAAACCTAATTTTACCTGTGACCTCATAGACTTAATCATTCGAGATGATTGTCAAATTAGAGTCCCTCTTAAAAAGCATGACTCAAAGTCACACGCCTAATACACCCATGCGTGGCACTGTATTCTCAATGCTCCCTCACTGTAAAAAATAATAAGTGATATTAAGTCTTGCATCTAGTGCTTGCTTATCGACTAAAGGTGTGAAATGCACCAGATATTGCAATTAGATAGACAAATGCAATGGAAGATGAGATTTAGAAACACTGCCAGGAAGCTGCAGGGACAATGAGTACTTGTCTTCAGATTTTGGTGTAACTCAGTACGTTAGACAGTCCCCAACGAACTCTGTGTAACACTTTATGTATAGGCCTTTGACCCTGCATACATGATCATAATAGATTGGTTTTGCTCCTTCAGCTGTTATGATATTAAGTAGGGCCAAATTTGAGGTATTATGTCATTTTTTGGTGAAATATTTCCGTTTCTCTACTTGCAGTTTACAAGAAACCTGAAGATATGAATCAGCATGCTGTATGCTTGCATGTTCTGGCAGATTCTGTTCGCAGGTACCTTCCTCAAAACCCAGACTTTCTTACTTGCGCTCTCATTGGTTACTAATTTCTCATGTTATGTGTTTAATATTTCAGCGCAGGTCTCATCTTAGCATCATGGCTTCTCTCCCTTGGGTACTATTTATATGTCTATTCTTTTTGGTTTGGAAACCCTTTTGAATTCTTTTTTATCCTCTTGGCATATTTTTGCTGTATATTTTGATTATTTATCAATATACAGAGTTGAGAATGCCGAGGTTCTGTGCTTGGGGCTTGTTTCTGTCACTGTATTTTTGCTGACGATGCCTCTTTTTAAAACAACTGGTGGCATTTTGCTCCAGATGTCACCCCCTAGCATCCCTTCTTCAGCTCTAAGCAAATGTTTACGACAGGTAAATACAGGTTCAAAATCTGTTTTAGCTTGAACGAAATGACTTGCTAACCTCATTTTCTTTCAGATCAATTCACGTGAAGATGTTGCAGAAGTAACTCAATCTCGCTTCTGGGAATATGTGCCAGGGCATGTTGTTGGTTCACTATCAGTCCAGGTACATTCCCTAGCACTTAACTAATTTCCAAACTGCCCATTTGTTACCACTACTTTTAATATGCTATGGTGCTAGTGGTAACATGGTGCTCAATAACTAGATATTTTTCAAGATTAGAAATAACAAATCTTGAGGGGTGCTTAGTAAATATAGGGTAATGGCTAAGGCAGAACATAGCTCTAAATGTCATTTGTTGAATAGCATTAGCCCATGGCTGCAAATCAATCTTAACTTAGTTACGTATTGTCAACTGGTTGCCTCATTTCATGCCATCTTTTATGAGTTGCATTTCAAAGGGCCTATTTTTTTTTACCAACTGAACATACGTAAGGTTTTGAACCACAAATTGCAGACGATACCTATCAACCAGACAACCACTGTATCCTCCAACTTTTACATGTAGTACATGCCTATTATTGATTAACAGTAGCAGGTATTAACATCAGTCTGGGAAACAGTTGTGTCTCATAAACATAGTAAATTTCTAGTTTTGGAGTCATCCATTTGACGTTGAACTCAGCTGCTAGTGGCAATGGTGGCTTAGGTGTTTTACTGGCGGTGTCCTATATTTTCCTAATCTTCTCACCTTACAACCATTTGTTTTGTACTCCTTACCACAAAATGTAAAACATTTCCTGTGAGCATGCATTGAACCTGATTAATTTTGAAGAACAGTGTATTTCTGTTGCACTACACCACCACTGCTTTCATTCACATGATCATCTGAAACTCAGAGTACTAAAAGACTTGAAATCATCTCATGCGGTGGTATTTCATGACCACCACACAGAGTAACTGCTCCCTGCGCGCTTATATTTGGTTATGATGCTGCATTCTATATGCCTCAGTGTTCCTTATATAAGTGTTTTTATGCTCATTTGTGTTTCCTAGGCTACCCATTTGTTTTAATTTTTGTATTCAAGAGGGATCAAGGTCAGATTACAACATGGATTAACCTATGCATAACATTACCTTGATGCCATTCTGGCTATCCTGGCTATGTTATTGCATTATATAAACTTCACTTGCATGTTTTTTTTTTTTTTGCATATAAATACAAAATGTTATTGCATTATATGAATGTTTCAGACTCTGTCCCTGATACTCATCTAGGCAGCTAACCGAGTAGTGTGCTTTTTTATTGTCCCTGAAACAGGTGAAGGAAGGAATAGATGATCGGCCAGTATTGCATTTTGTGCATAACTTATATCACGAGTTAGGCGTCCAAGAGTTGACAATAGAAATAGAGCAGACGCCAAGCTCGTCTTAGTGAATATACTTATAGGCGATGGATCAACTACAGTGCAAGCTGCAGGTGAGTGAGCTACGCACCAATTGAGATGTGGTGTATTCATGTGTTCTGAAATTTCGTCTCATTTCCAAAGGAATCTCAAATAAATAAGCATATGTTTTTATGTTGACTAAATCATTTACCAATTCATCATCTGTGCATTGATGAGGAGAAGACTTAATAGAGTGCACTCGTATCACATGAAGCCAATACTCCCTCCCGCCCTGTCCTTACCGGTTAAGTTTAAGAGTTGCCAAAATCTTTTATAATTAGAAGAAAGGGATTGAAACTTCCATCTGACACTCTCCAAAACATATATTAACCAACCATATGAAGAGTAAAACATAATCGAATAGGATATTTAAATTGATGAACAAGAGGCTCCCGCTCCTCTCCTCATCCCATTTTTCATTTCATGACATACCACAAGCCTTCTCCAAACTAATCTCATATTTGATAATTGATGTGATGTGAGATTTGATTTGACAACTCGATACAAGTTTGGCAAATTTGAGCGCAAAGGAAATAAATCATTGGCTCACTTTGGAGGATATTTGATGAAGAGCAAGCACCTCTTCTCTCATCCTTTCATTTTGTTCACATTTTTATTTAGTCTATATTGTATTTTGTTTCAATTATTTTTAAGCTTTGTATTAAATGTTTTCCTTACAAATAATAAATTAATGTATTTTTCCACCCATCTCCACCAAAATTAGTGTTGCATATTTATACTGATCGTGAGAGATTAAGTTCATCCAACATTGATATCAGAGCTAATATTTTATACAAAATATCAAGAGCGATGTTCTTGTATGGAGTTTGATCGAGACGGGTTAAACCAAAGTATGCAAGTAAGCTTTTGACAAAATTAAAAAGGAAGTAAAAGATTCTTGGGCGGAAACGCGTATGAAACATCAGAAAGTATTATTTGTGATCTTTCAAGCTATGGACCGGTACTCGAAAATATTAAAGCAAAAATATTAAAGGAGGTGGTGTATACTATCTTATAGAAGTTTGCGGATAGTTGCTGAAGGAACAACGAGTTGTTAAAAAGGTATTACGCTCGTTACTAGCTAAACTTGAATATGTTGTTGCAGCTAGTAAAGAGGGATGTGAAATATCAAATCTATCAATATGAGTTCGTTGTGTTCACACAAGAAAAGGATGAATCAAAAGGCCAACGGCTCAAATCTAGGGCATGTATTGGAAATTCGAGCCGAAGTGAGGATTCAGGAAGTTACCATGGAGTACGTAGACATGGCCGAGGTGGAGGCAAGAATTTCATTGCATGACAAGAACATGTTAGTGGTAGTATATTTGAGAAGAGCCCGAGGAATGTGTAGTTCACCTTCCACCTTCCGCACTCCCTCCATTAAAACCTTTCTGCTGACCAGATTAAAAGCATTTGTGAGATCCACCTTCAAAAACCCCAACCCCTCATCGACTGAATGTATTGCCACCAAGTCGTTCAATGAATATTTAACAACCTCTAATGCCCCTCTCACTCTCAACCCAACTGAAAAAGCAACAAATGAGCTATTGTTGAAGCTCTAACGACACTCAGTGCCACTCTTGACATTAGACAACGCCAGACCTCGCCCACAGGGAACCGGCCGACTCTTCCTCTTGGTTTAGCAAGAGAAATGATATGTGCACTCAGAAGAAACGGAGCCAAACTAAGATGAGCTCTCCTATTGAGCAAAAGCGCGACATGGGCCGTAAAACCCCCTGTAACTGAACCTCCTCCCCACAACTTGTGACTCCCTGAACCATGTCCAACAACAACTGTGGCTTGAGCCCATCCCGTCCCCCGGCAGAACTGCTAAGAAACGATGAAAAGTCAAGTAGGCACAAATGAAATCGGAGGCAGTCCGTAGGAACCCTCAGAGGTGGAGCATACGGGTGCTATAAGACGAGTTCATCCATCACTTCCTGAGACCGCGGCATAACCCCTCCATAACTAAAGCGCCTGCCACATCTCTGAGCCGACCAACCGCCGTCAACTTCTCGCACTACTTCACATTAATCTTCCTCTGGTCTTCCTCATAAAAATTGGCGCATGTCTCCCAAACACCCCTTTGCCCACTACCTCCTGCCAAAGGCGACGTTGATCGTCATCTCCCCCTTCACACATCCCAACCTACGAGCCACTAAGACGTCACCACTTTTTTTTTTTTTACCGATCTAAGATTTGACATAACAAAGTCATGCATGATCCCCCATAGGTTAAGGTCACCAGGATCCTCATTTACCCCTTTAATTGCCTCAACATAACACTTAGCCACTCCTCTTTTACAAGATATTGGAATGAAGTTCAAGGTAGGGATCGCCGCATTTCTCAACTTCAAGAGTACCTCAGGATCGTCGTCAATGGTCTTGAAAATATTGGATACATCCCCTTGGCCTGCTTAGCTATGCTCCATAGCCACCACCTCCCTTAAAACTGATCATAGACCCGGGCGGCATGAAAATCGGCAACTTCTCATTAACTACGAAGGTGGCCTCACAATCGCGGCTTCAACATCGATTTCTAGCCATGTACGTCTAACTACATCGATCGCATAACTTTCTCCCATGCTCACGAAGGTACCAAACTAACTCCACAAGCCCCCTTCCAGGCACTCACTTTGCGACCTCCTCAAGTGACAATACACATGATCCCGCAAAGCACTTCTGCCCGTCATATCCACGCTAAATCTCTACAAAATGAGAAAGGGCACTTCCAACTCTCCCCAAGACTGTCTCAATACATCATTAACAAGACCACTAACTTGAGACTCAATAGCTTTCCATAGCTTTCTTAAACTTTAATTTCTCACCTTGCTTCCCTTGAGATTTCCCAAATCTAAAATATCTGACGAGGTTCAACCGCTCATCATCATTGACATTGATTGATATGCTTCCACCTTATTTTCCACTCCAATCTCAAAATCCGCCGACTCATACAACCCAAATTCACCAAAACTTACACCTTTCACAACAATGGCGACCAAAATCTCAACCCTTACCATAAATGGTAATTCGAAAGATCAAAACCCTAAGTCTTGAGAAGTAATAGTTTGAAGACTAAAACTATATATTTCCCTAATGAGTATAATACATTTAGATTTTGTCGTGATGTATATAATCATATCAATATTATATTTTCAGGCCCCAAAATTCTGAGAGCGTGAGTAAGAAATTTTAATTTCTACTAAAACAACCTTACATATATATTTACTATCATTTATCCTTAAACTCCCCATTTTTATACACAAAAAAAGTTACATAAGAAATCACTAACAACTAACAACTAAAACCATACATCACATTATGTTACACCCGAGATGTCCTAACCAAAAACTACCTTTCTCTTTGGAACTTCAATTAAATTCTAAAAATTCCCTGTAAAATATTTAGGAGTGAATTTTTCTAACTCAGTAGACAGACTTAATTTCAACTGTTAGGTTCATAAGTTTTATATTCACATAAAAAAGCATATGCAATGGTCGTGATGTATGCACATTATACTCTATGCCAATCACAATATTAACTATTGATAGGCTTTCCAACTCGGAAAGCTACCGGCCATGTTTTCTCACTGGACTGGCTCAAACCAGCATCCCTCTCGCGGGATCTTTCTACAGAGTTTAGGGATTTTAACCCAAGGAGAACTCGGATCCCAATTCAAATCCTTTCTTTCATAATACTTTCCTTGTAGTTCGCGAATATCATGTATGAATGCTTATGTCATGTGATGAATGCATATGTGAATGCAAGAATTAAGAAATATAATTCATGAACAAAGTCCTCACTAAATATATAAAGGTTAACATCATAGATTGAATGGTAAAACAATTCATTGACGTAAAATTCATAAGTAAGAATCAATATCATTTGACTAAAAAGACTTCCCCATATACATTCTCTAATTAAATAATCATCTAAGATTAATCTCCTCTTGTATACCTTGATCAGGCCTTAAGTCTTAGAAATATAAACCTAATTAAACTACTCTCTAAGCTAGCACATTAGTCTTTCTAGGATTTAAATCAAAAATTCAGTTTTGGTATCACATATTTCATCATCTATAAAAAAACTCCAAATTTCATATCAGCTAGTTTCTAACTTTTCTTTCCAATCTAGATTTTACTAAATGAACATAGTACATGCATGTCCACATTTGAGGCATTCATGACTATTTTATTAAGGTAATGAGACATGTACAACCATATAACAATATTTCAATTTGTGCATGACCTTCCTAAAAATCAAAATCATGCTTTCAATATTTTAGAGCTTGGTAAGCTTAATTTTTTAGCACATGCACAACACACGAATCATTGAATATAGCTATAAAAAGAAGTCTTAAACCATCCACATTCACCCAGGTAAGCAACCAATGCATCATCCATAACACACATGAACATAAAACATAAGAACTAAAAGAATAAGTTAAGAATCCTACTTGTTTTCTCTTGCCAAAACTGACTATCCAGAATCTCCTAGTAAGCCTTGAGTTTCTATCTCCTCTTTTCGGTGAAAAAAATGACTTCAACCAAAGTCATAAGTTGCATGCATGGGTGGTAAATTTGGATGAAGACAAGTGGCTACCACTTTTCTTCATCAAGTTAATTGCGTCATCTTTTTTATATCAACTAATGTAAACATAAAAAATAAGATTATAAATTCAGGTTCTTACATTCCTCCCTCCTAACAAAAATTTCGTCTTCGAAATTGAAGGATACTCAATATGTGAAAAGATAAGGATACTTCTCTTGCATCTCTGATTGTAATTCCCAAGTTGCTTCTTCGTTTCCATAATATTCTCATAATACCTTGACTAGAGGAATTATTTTATTCCGCAATATTCAATCTTTCTGGTGAAGGATTATTACGGCTTTTCTTCATAAGACGTATCTTCTTCCAGTCGTAATCCTTTCCATTCAATGTGTTGAGAATCATCTGGTACATATTTCTTTAATATCGAGACGTGAAAGACATTATGAATTCGGTAAAACTCTATTCCGTAATATTTCTGCAATATTGACTAGAGGAATTACTTTATTCCGCAATATTCAATCTTTCTGGTGAAGGATTATTATGGGCTTTTCTTCATAAGACGTGTCTTCTTCCAATCGTAATCCTTTCCATTCAATGTGTTGAGAATCATCTGGTACACATTTCTTTAATATCGAGACGTGAAAGACATTATGAATTCGATAAAACTCTAGCGATATTGATAATCGATACCCAACCTCGCCAATTATTTCGAGAATTTCAATAGACCTAATGTATCTAGGAGCAAGCTTTCCTTTTGAATAAAATCTAATTAAACCTTTCTTAGGGCTTACCTTTAGAAAAACAAAGTCTCCCACCGAAAATTCAAGTGGTCTTCTCCTCTTGTCAGTGTAACTCTTTTGTCGATTTTGAGCTGTTAATAACCTCTTGCGACTTTGAGCCACTTTTTCTATCATTTCTTCAATAATTTCTGGTCCAGTAAACTATTTCTCTCCCACTTCTGCACATAATGGAGAACGACAAGTTTTGCCATATAGCGCTTCGTATGGTGCCATTTTCAATGAAGACTGGAAACTATTATTATAAGTGAATTCTACTAGTGGTAGATGTTCGATCCAACTTCCTTTGAAATCCAAAACACAAGCTCTTAACATGTCTTCTAGGATTTGAATAATTCCCTCAAATTGCCCATCAGTTTGAGGATGAAAGGCTGTGCTAACATTTAGATTTGTTCCACAGGCTCTTTGAAAAGCTTTCTAGAATAGAGATGTAAATCGTGGATCTGCCGGAGACATTTCGGAACACCATGAAGTCTAACGATTTCCTTCACATATAATCGGCTTAGAGTATCAACCGACTCTGTCACTTTCATTGATAAGAAGTGCGCTGATTTTGTGAGTCTATCAATTACTACCCAAATAGCGTTGTACCCACCACTTGTTCTAAATAATCATGTGACAAAATCCATCGTGACATGATCCCATTTCCACTCGGCTATTGCTAATGGTTGTAACAATCCTCCGGGTCTTTGGTGCTCAACTTTTATTTTGTGACAAGTCATGCACTTAGCAATATATTCGGCAATATCCCTTTTCATGCCCTTCCACTAAAATTGTCTTTTTAGATCTTGATACATCTTAGTACTTCTCGGATGAATTGTATATTTGGAACGATGTGCCTCTTGAAGCAGGAATTTTTCAATATCTTATTATTAGGCACTACCACTCTGTTCTGGTAGCAAAGTCCTCGCTCCTCATGAATCGTCCAACCTTCTACATTCTCTCCATTAGAGATTTTTCGTTCGGATCTTTCCCAATTCTGTATCGTTCAGCTGGTGATTTACGATCTTTGATACGATGGTGGACTCTACTATGATATTATGCATATAAATTGTATTAATATCTTCAACCAATTGCAAGTTATAAGATTCAACAACTTCTCCGGGTTTCCTCATTTTCAACATCGTGCAAGCTAAAAGTGCCTTCGAGATACTCCATCCATCTCCTCTGTCGTAGATTTAAATCCTATTGAGTGAATAAATTTTTTAAGCTCTTATGGTCGGAATTTACTTCGAAATTAGTGTCGTAAAGGTAGCATCGCCAAATTTTCAATGCAAAAACAATGGCAGTAAATCACAACCGATACCTTTTAGGGATGCACCACATTATATGACATATTTCTCTTCATTCGATGGAATTGTAAGCACTGGAGCTATTGTTATTTTAACCTTAAGTTCCTCAAATGACTTCCCACAAGATTTATCCCATTCAAATTTAACTCCTTTCCTAGTCAACCGAGTCGAAGGGTTTTCTAACCTAGCAAATTCTCAATGAATCTTCGATAATAACCGGCCAATCCAAGAAAACTCAGAATCTCAAGTACTGTTTCTGGAGTCTTCCAATCCAATATCGCTTCTACTTTTACCAGATCTATAGAAATTCCTTCTTTTGATATAACATGCCCTAGAAACTTGATCTCTAATGTCCAAAAATCACATTTCTCTAATTTTGCATAAAGTTTATGCTCTCTTAGGGTTTGAAGAACAGCTCTTAAATGATGCTCATGTTGCTCTCGTGACTTTGATTAAATCAATATGTCATCAATAAATACGATCAAAAAATCGTCTAGAAAATGTTTTAGAACCCGATGCATAAGTTCCAGAAAAGCAGTTGGGGCGTTAGTTAATCCAAAAGACATTACTATGAATTCAAAATGTTTGTATCGAGATCTGAATGTTGTCTTAGGAATGTCTTCTTCTTCAATTTGAATTGATGATAACCAGACCGTAAGTCTATTTTAGAGAAACATGAGGATCCTCTTAGTTGGTCAAACAAATGATCTACCCGTGGAAGAGGATATTTGTTTTTTATTGTGACTTGATTAAGCTTTCGATAGTCTATGCACAATCTAAGCGATCCATCTTTCTTCTTAACGAACAACACAAAAGCTCCCCAAGGTGAAGGGCTTGGTCGAATAAATCCTTGTTCCAAAAGTTTCTCAATTTATATTTTCAATTCTTTAAGTTCCGCAGGAGCCATACGATATGGTGAAATAAACATTGGAGTAGTAACAGGATAGACATTGATAGAAAATCAACTTCTCTTTTTGGTGGCAATGACGTAAGCTCCTTCGGAAATACATCAATAAATTCACAGGCAATTGGAATTGAACATTGAGGTTGATCTTCTTCGGATTCTAACTTCATGGACATTAGTAACTTAGAAATTCTGTCACCTCTAAGAACTCGAATGTTAGACAATAGATTTGCGTAAGGTGGAGAAATTTCTTTTGCTCCAAAGAAATGAAGTTTCTTTCCTTCTTTGGTTAAAAGACTGAATTTCTTTCGGTGGCAATCCATTGTTGCCCGATACTCGGACAACTTCATTCCAAGTATCACATCATAGCCGGACATTCTTTACACTATCAAATCTATCTCAGTATCATTTGCAGCTATCTTTGTTACACATCCTCTACACACCCGGTCTGTTTATATATTATCTCCTAATGGTGTGACAACATAGAGGGATGTGTTAAATGATTCCAAAGACAAGTCCAAGCTATGAACGAATGTATAGCACCAGTATCAAATAAAATTTTAGCTAAAGAGTTGTAAATTGGAAAAGTACCTTCAATAACCGCATTTGTTGATGGATTCTCATATGCCACGATCGAGAAAACTCTTGCACCAGTTTTAGATCCTTGCCCATTGTTATTGGGTCTCCCTCTGTGTTGAATAACCAGAGCTGAAAATTTAAGAGCTTGAAGCTGAGGCCTTTGAGAATTAAACTGGTTAATAGACACTCCTTATTTAATTTGTTGTGGATATGTAGATTGTCGTCGAGAAGAATCTCCAGATGGACAATTTCTTTTGATATGACCCGACTTTTTACAATTAAAACACTTAGGGACATAATCATTCATGCTAGCTTGTGGAGCCCTCCATGATGAAAATTGAGATGATGTCTGATGTCTCCTATTCAGCATGCTACCTTGTTTGGCAATCCTTTTCTGGTCTCTCCCTTGGCGAAGGATTTGAAAATTATTTATTTGCTGTTCCACTAAAGAAGCACTTTAATCTGCATAAGTATGGAGCCTTAGAGCTACTAATTTTTCTTGAATGAATGGACGCAAACCTCTTTCAAATCTCTTTGCCCTCGAGGGTTCAGTTGCAACTAGCAAAGGAGCAAAACGAGAGAGTTCTGTAAATTTGGACTCATACTAAGAAACAGACATGTTGCGCTAAATAAGTTGAACAAATTCCTCCATCTTTGCATCTCTTACAGACTCTCGAAAATACTTCCCGAAGAAGAGTTCTTCAAATTTTTCCCATGTCATTGTTTCGGTATCATGACTTGACTGTATAAGGTCCCACCAGTAGTCCGCCTCTCCCTCAAGCAAGTGTGAGGTTAGAATTACTTGAGAATCTGCAGGTATAGCTAGTAAGTTCAACAACTTCTTGATTTGCTTGATCCATTTATCAGCCACATCTGGGTTAGGATCGCCTAGGAATGTTGGGGGATTCATTCTCTTGAGTTCCCTTAATAGCTTGATTTTTTGCTCCATCTTTTTGTTCCCCGACTCAAGAAACTTCCCCTGATCAGCTCTACTCACATTTTGTTTCTCTATTACCGCAGTTAAGTCTTTTAGCAATTTACAAATGTGGCTAACTCGGGATTATTTCCTAGGTTCGATGAACTGCTTTTCTCGTTTGAATTCATCTTCTTTGTTTTCTCTAATCATGAAGTAACATATAGAGTATCAATTATTTTTTGTATGCATGACTATTTGTTCTAAACGTTAAAATGTTATAGGTAAAGCATAAAACAAACATAGAGTACGCACACAACTCAACAAACATCCAAAACAAACAAACAAACATCAAATTCAGATAATTTAAACCATTTTATTTGTACCTTTTCTCAACATCTAATATCTTCTGCTTGACAGTGATAACTTTTGTGCAACAGTCAGTAAGCACGCGAGCAGGATAATCATTCTTAGGTTTAGGTCTTTTTGCACAAGCATTTTTCTTTTCAATTTTCTCATATGTTGTTATTTCGTCATTGGGTTTACTACCTGTAGGCCAAAGAGTCTTATAAATCTGCGTCGAATCCTAAAAGAATGATGTCCTTTTACCATTTTCTTCCCAGCTATCTCCAAGTTAACACGATCAGAAACGATGAATGAGGACTCCAAGAATGCTGTAAATCTCAAAGGCGCCATTATGTATCCTAATATATTAAAATCATCAAGAATAGTATTAGAAAAGAATAACATGGTTTAAATATACAGTCTAATTATTTAAAACTTCAATTCTTATCATGTATATGTATTTCTCTAACTCTCTCCCCCATTAAATCTAATAATTGGCTCTGATACCATTCTCTCACGCCTCAAAATCTCCAGAGCGTGAGTAAGAAACTTTAATTTTTACTAAAACAATCTTACATTATATTTACAATCATTTATCCTTAAACTCCCCATTTTTATACACAAAAGGGGTTATATAAGAAATCACTAACAACTAACAACTAAAATCATACATCACTTTATATTACACCCGAGATGTCGTAACCAATAAATACCTGTCGCTTTGGAACTTCAAATTAATTCTCGAAATTCTCTGGAAGATATTTAGGAGTGAGTTTTTCTAACTCAGTAGGCAGATTTAATTCTAACTGTTAGTTTTATAAGTTTTATATTCACACAAAAATGCAATGGTCGCGATGTATGCACACTATACTCTATGTCAATCACAATACTAACTGTTGATATACTTTCCAACTCAGAAAGCTACTAGCCACGTTTCCCACCGGCCTGGCTCCAACCATCATCCCTCTTGTGGGATCTTCCTGCAGGGTTTAGTGACTTTAACCCAAGGATAACTCATATCCTGATCCACATCCTTTCTTTCATAATACTTTCCTTGTAGTTCGCGAATATCATGTATGAATGCTTATGTCATGTGATGAATGCATATGTGAATGCAAGAATTAAGAAATAAGAAATATAATTCATGAACAAAGTCGTCACAAAATATATAAAGGCTAAATTCATAGATTGTAGGGTAAAACAATTTATTTGACGTAAAATTCATAAATAAGAATCAATATCATTTGACTAGAAAGACTTCCCCATATACATTCTCTAAATAAATAATCATCTAAGATTATTCTCCTCTTGTATACCTTGATCAACCCTTGAGCCTTGGAAATATAAACCTAGGTAAAGCTAGCACACAAGTCATTCTAG
Organism: Umbilicus rupestris; assembly: GCA_963678935.1. Taxonomy (NCBI): domain Eukaryota; kingdom Viridiplantae; phylum Streptophyta; class Magnoliopsida; order Saxifragales; family Crassulaceae; genus Umbilicus; species Umbilicus rupestris. The sequence continues at coordinate 10,011,107 of OY787618.1, forward strand.
GATGTAAATCAAAAATTCAGATTTGATATCACATATGTCATCATCTATAACAAACTCCAAATTTCAAATCAACTAGTTTCTAACTTGTCTTTCCAATCTAGAACTTGACTAAACGAAAATAGTACATGCATGTCCACATTTGAGGCATTCATGGCTATTTTATTAAGGTAATGAGACATGTGCAACCATATAACAATATTTCAATTTGTACATGACCTTCCTAAGCATCAAATTCAAGCTTTCAACATTTTAGAGCTTGGTAAGCTTAATTTCCAGCACATGCACAACACACAAATCATTGAATACTAAAGGAAGTCTTAAACCATTCACCCAAGTAAGCAACCAATGCATCATCGATAATACACATGAACATAAAACATAAGAACTATAAGAATAAGTTAAGAATCTTACTTGTTTTCTCTTGCCAAAACTGGCTGTCCAGAATCTCCTAGTAAGCCTTGAGTTTCTATCTCCTCTTTTTGGTGAAAAGAATGACTTCTACCAAAGTCATTAAGTTGCATGCATTGGTGGTAAGTTTGGGTGAAAACAAGTGGCTGCCACTTGTCTTCACTAAGTAAATTGTGTCATTTTTTTTATATCAACTAATGCAAACATAAAAATAAGATTATAAATTCAGATTCTTACATATTTTGGGACAACCGTGTAAATGTAAATTGACACTTTTTTTTTGGGTGATTTGAGCAAGACTGTAGCTTTCGCGATAATTAAGTAATCTTGATTTTCTTAACGAAATACAAATATTTAGATAAGTTTAGGGCTTACTCATGATGTTGATTATAACACCCCATTTGACTCTTGAAAAATTTGAGAGAAACAAATAAATTTGAAAGTTTTGAATATCATGGAAATGAAAATAGAAATACACAATATGAACAATTCTCCATAATTTCCATGAAATTGAAAATACAAAATATGAACAATTCTCCATAATTTCCATGGAAAAAATTAATTTTTCATTTTATACTCTTTCCATCTAGTTTTACAAAATATAAGTGGAAAAAGTATTATGAAGATAGGGGTTGGCAATGGTCGAGCTGGGTTAGGCCTGCTCATATGTCCTTAGTATTCTTTTGGCCTTAACGCTGTTCACAGAGTTGGAATTTTGTCAGATTCATCAGATCGAGCAGGAACGACCCGATTTTTTCGGACCAATAACGTTTTAAAGAGATTGTCTAACCTGTTCAATTTATTTAATTTTAATATTCAATTTAATTTATTAATCGCATTCCAATTTTGGAGCAACATTTATGACCTTGACATCTTACTCGTGAGTAGACTAGATGTTTCTTTATGTATAAGTGTAATGAATTTACAGGACGCCAATTTCAATAAAAAAAAGTAAACTAGCTAGAAGAACTTTAATTGTAGGTCAGTTATATATATCCAAAATACCAATATATAAGTATAGGGCGGGATGCTTGTAGGACACTGGAAAATGCTGTCACATTTGGGTTAGTTGGAAAGAAACTGAGAGAGAAAAAAAAGAGAGTGTCAGGCCTGTACAATAAGAACAATTTGCGTGGTTACATTATTACATGTTTGCAATGTCATCAGAGGAGGGAAGATTTTCACAAACATCTATGATCTATCTCCATCTTTAAAATTAGCTTCAGGTGAGTGATAATACCAAGAAACCTAAACCCTTTTCCCAGGAAGATCATCTTACAACTTTCGGTGGCGTCGAACTTATTTACAGTTGATGGAGCGAAGTCTCAGTTTTTCAGCAAAACATCAGTGTCGGATGATTTAGAAGAAAGTGTTAGACAATATATTCGCAGCAAAACAGGAACTTTAAATAACAGTGTGACTATGTTATTTTATATTAGACAATATATTCGCAGCAAAACAAGAACTTTAAATAACAGTGTGACTATGTTATTTTATATTTAACCTGACTGCACCGATTCTTTTTGAGGTTATACTTGTCACCGCCTAGACAATTTACTGCTGCATTTTTTATCATTATGGGCATGCCATTTTTGTATAAATAGTTGTCATAATGTTCACTACTTTGCGCCACTTGAATACTGGATTTTATATCCAAATCTAGGGTTAGACACGGCTATAACTGAATTTTGGTAGTTGGTGCAGCTGCTACTTTGACGATGGATTAGTATGTTCACGCCCAAATTGCACTGCATATACATAAATTTGGTCGCTTGATTTCAAACTTATGATATTCTGGTGACAGAAATGAGAGAGGTCAGTAAAGTTTTGTCAGGAGAGAGCATTCTTACTGTCCTCTCCTGCCTTTGCTCAGAAATGGCAGCATTACTGTAGCATGTCATTGAATGCCCAAGTTGCAGAAGCTGGTTTTATGAACCAAGTACCCTTTTTCTGCCTCACATTAGCATCTAGAAGCTAGGTGATGACGTACTTCAGACTCGGAGGGCCAGAGACTATAGACTTTGAGCCTGAACAATTCAAGTATGCATCAGATGATGTACATGCGTCAGGGACAATATATAGGGTTTCAATGAAACTGAAAAAGGGTTAGCCTCTTCTTCCCATTACTCATAAAGGCTCAAGATTTCAGTCGGCAATCTGCCTGCCTTATTCTTTTTCTTTCTCTCTCTTTTGCTGTACAGAATTTCCTGTTGCTTAAATTTGTATTTCAACTTGTTTTGTTTTCCTTGAATTTGTATAGTTGAAGAATTAATTGAATGCCGATACTTTAATGCTGACCTCCTCTCTCTCAACCTTGATCTTTTATGTGCTGAGCACACTAAGGCCCTGCCTGGCCTTGTTAAAAGGCTGGCTGGCAATCAGCTTCCTCCAATTATGTCCTCTTCCCTGGCCTGCCTGCCTGCTCATATTCATGCATGTAGCTGGATAAAATGGTATAGTTTTGGATCAGTTGAAGCGAGATATTGATGCGGTTCAACTTAAAATGAGTTTGAGCTCCATCTTTTGATTGAGCCGTGCCAATATCACGCCCAACCCAACTTCAGTCTCACTAATTCTACCTTTTTCATCTCTCTTTAGTTTACCTCTATTGTCATCCTACGTACCTCGGGTATCTTTTTCTTCATTTTTCAATGATCGAAAATTGTTTTTTTAGAAATGAGTGTAGAATTTCATAAAACGAATGTCGTCGAAAAACGAATAGACCGTTGTTAGAAGTTTGGAGAAGAAGCGTATTTTTTATTAATTGGAAATAGGTCTGAGGAGTGTTAAATTCTGTTACAGACTTCTGAAAATTACAATTCGGTCCTTAACCTTTTTACAATATACATCCCTTCAAAAACAGAAAATACAATACAACCCGGCTGCTTTACATAATTACAAATGGACCCAAATATAAAACCTTCGCTATCCACATTCGCCATTCTTCTCTTGTGCGACGACTGCGGCGAATCTGGCGCGGCAATTTTCTAAATATTTCATCATTCTCGTAAATTTAATTACACTAAACCATATTAATCGAATGTCGAAAAACTATTGGTAAATTCAATTTCCAAACATGAACATGGTCAAAAAGACTTTATTTCCAAAATAGATTAAAAGGATTTAATAATTTCAGCTCCTTGTAGAAAACCTTAAATAGAGACAGACATTCTGAAGGGCACCTGCTAAAAATTACTTTTGAATAAGTAGGAAGAAATTCATGGCTGTCCAAGCCTCCTCCCTACTATATGAAGTAATTCCTCTCAAAAGTTACTTGGAAGTGTTTCACTGAGGTCTTCCTGCTATTCTTGCTCCTCTCCCTCCTCGCATATCGAGTCTTCTCCTTCGATGGCGGTCACCGGATCGTCTGGCTTTTGGCCTTTGCATGCGAGGTGTGCTTCGCTCTCATTTGGGCCATGGTGGTTAGTACCAAATGGAGTCCTGTCCATTACAAAACCTATCCCCATCGCCTGCTACAACATAAGCACGTATCTGATTGGTTTTTTTGTATTGTGTCTTAGGGTTTACAAATTAGGGTTTGGTGTCATTACATGAAAATATGTTTTATGCAACAGCACTAAAAGAGTAGCATAAGTACATGAGTACATAGTCTGTCTCACGGTACATATGCAACAAATCATTAGTTGCATAAAGTATATAGCATAAGTGCAAATGTGACTGAACCAAATTAGTCAGTCATTTAGGTGCATCACTTACGCGGCAAATCTTTGATATCACACAGTTACGTAAGATGTCAGTCGCTTTGAATTACATTTCAATGACGATTTCATGATATAAAAGACATAATGCAAATCCGGTTTTCAAAAACTAGGCATATCAATTGTTCATGGAGATGTCATCCAACAAAAGTCTAGGCATACAAATCGCCTAACATATTATCCAACAAAAGTTATCATCACATACAGTGTCATAACACAACATGAACAACTGCGACAACTTCAAATTCCGTCGCATTAGAGATGATGTGGTGTAGTTATGTGGACATCCACATATTCTAGACATAGAGTTAAGAATGAAGTTTCTAATTTTATATCTGACATAAAATCTTTGAGCCAACACTACAATTTTTCTCGGACTACAATGAAGGAATTTCTTTGTCTTGTGTTTTTTACATCAGGGTTCAAGATCTACCGCCGGTAGACGTATTTGTGACGACGGCAGATCCAAAACTTGAACCTCCAATGATCGCGGTGCACACTGTCCTATCATTTCTAGCAGCTGACTACGAGCCTCAGAAGCTTGCATGCTGCGTTTCCGACGATTCTGGCTCGCCTATCACTCTCTATGCCCTAATCCAAGCTTCTGAATTTGCTAAACATTGGGGTCCCATTTTGTAAGAAGTACAAAATCCAAGTCAGATACTTTGGAACTCCTCAAGTTCCATTGGATGCTGAATCACTCGAGTTCCAGCAATATTGTCAGGATATGAAGGTAAAAACTTTTGCACAGTTGGATTTTGAAACTGGTCTTGCTTGGCAATGTGTCTGTACTTTTGCAGAATAATTATGATCAACTGAATACCTTAGTGGAGGAGGCCTGTAAGTTGGAAACGGCGCTGCCGGATTCCAAAGAGTTTGATATTTTCGCTCACGGGAAACCCGATAACCATGAGAGTATAGTGAAGGTTAGACACCCCTTAATTACTCGTGTATACGCAACTCCGTCAAAGTATTTAGTTTGGAGTGAAAAAAATACTAGTTAGCATGAATCATGGTGGTGTAACCTCAGATATGTTAGTATCTTTTTTTTCATTTATCAACAAAACAAATTCTCAAATGCTTATATTCAATAAAACTATTTTAAATGACAGGTAATACATGCAAAGGAGGATGTTGCCGCATGAAGTGCCACATTTGATATATGTAGCAAGAGAGAAAAAATGTGGCTTACCATCTGATCAAGTCCCAACTGGAGTTGCTTCCGGTAATAGAAGACGCTAGAACAAAAATGTGCTCTACTCACAATTTGCCTCCAAATTTTAAAAAACATGCTCCTCGTTTATCTTCAGGTATGCGTATGCCACTCAGTCCGGACCAGGTTTATGGAAAATCACTCCCGCTCATCAAATCAATAGACAACATCGGATCAAAGTCCACGAGACATAGTATTTTGGGGTCACTAGATGCAGCTCATGAAGTGGCTCGTTGCGACTACGAGTATGGGACCGATTGGGGTGACAATTTAAGTCATTTTCATAGAACTAACTGAGGTGATATGATACATCAATGTTACAACAAAATCAATCATTCTCATTTTAACCTGACATGTTTTCAGATTGGTTGGCTGTATGGAACAGTAGCAGAAGACTCCCTGACAGGTCATTCCAAGGGCTACAAATCTATGTACTCTGATCCAGACACGCCTTCATTCTTGGGATGTGCTCCCACCATACGAATACCCAGATAAAGAGATGGGTCACAGGCTTGCTAGAAACCCAATCCTCCTCTCGCTCACATCAAAGCTCCAACTCAGACAAGCCGTAGTTTATACTTATATCTTTGCTTGGGGCCTCCCTGAGCTTTGCTACTCTTTTCTCCCGGCCTACTGCATCCTCTCCAACACTGCGTTTTATTAATGCACGAAATAATTGTGCACAGAATTACTGGTGCATACAATCATTGGTGCACAGATTGATGGAGGCATTTACTACTACCATTCTATGATTAGCCGAACCCTATTTAGATAGGAACATTGTACACAATTAATGTTGTAGATATAAATATGAATGAAAAGGTCAGGGGACAATTATCCTGAACCATTCAAACAATCTTCTCTTCTAACTTGGTATCAGGCCGGATCTTGTGATCCATTTTTTTTTTTACCTTTTGCGATGAGTTCGTCCGCCAATCATGGTGATGCCCTTTCCACCACTGCTGCGTTGCCTTCAACACCGATCCGTCTGGATGGCACAAATTTCTTACTCTGGAAGACGCTGCTCCTTCCAACACTCTCCGGCCTCAACCTGCACGGCCACCTCGACGGAAGTACTTCGGAACCCGAACAGAACACAACCGAGGGTGAAGGAGCGACTGCAACAATAAAGCCCAACCCCTCCTACCAATTATGGTGGCAGCAGGATCAAAGAGTGCTTGGCATCCTCCTCAACTCCATGTCCCCGGCCATTGCAACGCAGATGGTTGGCATGACATCGGCCGCAAAAGTCTGGAAGGCTGTTCATGAGATGTTCGCTGCCCAAAACCGCGCTACCATACGCCACATGTTACAGGGTTCTCAGTATTGGTTCTGCGTGTTTTCATTTGGTCTCGTTTTAATTCGATCGAGTCTTCATTTCATTTTATTTCGGTCTGTCTTATTCGGTCCAATTGTACTGTCTTCCTTTATGAGTGACGCAGGAGTATGTTCTCCAGGTAATGAAAAAAAATATTCCTTTCCCCAAATCTTCTTCCTCTCTCCAGTCGGTTAAGCTAATCCATCTAGCATCGAGCTAACGTTCTTATTCTGTTAAGCTCTTGCTGTGGGTTTCCCTCGCCTTAGTCTCTCGGTGAGATCTAGGTTGGGTTTTCCTGTTTCATTGGTATCAGAGTCGCTCATCTCCTGGTGACCCTAGCCATGGCGGAAACTCGAAATCAGTCGCTGCTCGAGATGAACAGACAGTTAGAAGAAGTGCGTAAACAATCAGAAGAGCGCAATCAGGAACTTAAGAACGAACTCATCGGCTTGAAGGAGATCCTATTGAACTTCGTCGCCCAAAATCATCCATCAGCAGATTCGTCCCCTACCTCAGACCCAAGCGCCTCTTCCTCTGGAACCCTACCCAGGACCATTACACCCCCTACGATGCCCGATGCGTCTGGAATCGGTCAGGTCTCTACTCTGAGACACAACCATGAGACCCTACAACCATCTTACTTACCTGGAGGGCTTGCCAGTCGACTCTCCAAAGTCGATTTTCCGAGATTCAATGGTCAAATGATTAATGAATGGCTCTACAGATGTGAGCAATTTTTCAGTCTGGATGGTACAGCGCCAGAGCTCAAGGTTCGCCTCGCCTGCTTACATATGGAAGGTACTGCCCTTCAGTGGCACCATACTTATATGCGTAATCGTTATGATCAGTTTCCTACCTGGCCAGAATATATTATTGCTATTTCTTCTCGGTTTGGGAAATTATTTGATGATCCTCTTTCAGACCTTGTTGGCTTGAAGCAAACCAGTGACTCCATAGATGACTATTTGGACAAATTTGAGTGTGCCTTAACTCGATTGACTTTATCAGATTCTCATGCTTTGAGTATTTTTCTAACCAATATGCACCCTCACCTTGCTCTTCATGTGAGACAGTTTAACGTTCAATCTGTTGCAGAGGCGGCTAGGATTGCCAGGTTACATGAATCCTCCTTGCAACTGCTCCCCCCCCCCCACCCCCCCCCAGATTTTCTAGAGCTCCCTTCAACCCATATACCAAATCCCACCCACAATCCAACTACAAAACCTCCCCTCCACTGCTGCCCAATCCTAATACCACAAAATCCCCACCCTACAAATCCCCTGCACCCCAGAATATGTACACACCTCAAAGCCAGCAGAAGTTGCCTCGTAAATTCTCATACGAGGAAATGCAAGATAGGCGTTCCAAAGGCCTATGTATGTTCTGCGAGGAACCCTACACCCAGGGCCACCACCTTAAACACAAAAGCTCGCAAATTTATGTTATGGAATCTGAAGAACATGATACTTCCGATACTGAGGATATAGAAAAGTCCGATGACTGCACAGGTGACCCTCTTGACAATAACCCTGTAATCTCAGTTAATGCTTTGGATGGCGTTGCTACTTTTAATTGTATGAGAGTTGTGGGTCAACATGGTAAAAAGAAATTACATATATTAATCGATCCCGGAAGCACTCATAATTTTATTGATCTGAATTTGGCAAAGGAACTTGGCTGTTTGTTGGAGGCTGTCAAGCCAATGTCAGTTTCTGCAGCTAATGGCAACAATATGGTGTCTACATTTCGTTGTCAGTCCTTCTCTTGGAAGCTTCAGGGATATATTTTGACGGCAGATATCAGAACACTCCCTCTCGACTGTTGTGACCTAGTCTTGGGAATACAATGGCTCATCACTTTGGGACCAATCCACTGGGATTTTTCTAATCTTCGTATGGAGTTTTTTCTCAACGGGCAGAAACATGTGTTGCGTGGTGTCACAAAATCCAGTTGCAAATTGATCCGGAGTAGCAGTCTCAATAAACTGATCATGCGAGGTCCTCAGCTTGCTCTCTTACATATTACTGAGATGGATGATTCTTCCTTTTACAGCACGAAGGTAACTAATTCTATCCTACATTTTTCTGCCAGTGGTACTGATATGGTCAATAACCCAGCAATGCAACACTTACTGGCCTCTTATGAAGACTTATTTGCTCCGCCTAACTCCCTGCCCCCTTTTAGGGAAGGCTTTAACCATAAAATCCCACTATTGGAAGGCTCTAATCCTATCTGTCAAAGGCCTTACAGATATTCAATGCTTCAGAAAAATGCTATTGAAACCATCATTCAGGACATGCTTCAACAGGGCATTATTCAGTACAGCACAAGTCCGTATGCTTCTCCAGTGGTATTAGTGAAAAAGAAAGATGGGTCTTGGCGCCTATGTGTTGACTATAGAGGCTTAAATCAGCAAACCATAAAGGACAAGTATCCTATTCCTTTACTGGAAGACCTTTTAGATGAACTTGGCGGTTCCAAATATTTTTCTAAACTGGATCTCTCTGCTGGTTTTCATCAGTTGCGAATGGATCCCCAAGATATCTATAAGACAGCGTTTAAGACCCATTCGGGACATTATGAATATTTGGTGATCCCCTTTGGCCTCACCAACGCGCCGTGCACCTTTCAAAGCCTTATGAACCATATATTCAGGAGTGTTGTGCGTAAATTTCTTCTCGTCTTCTTTGACGATATATTAATATACAGCCCCACTTGGGATTCTCACATTGAACACTTGGAATTGGTTTTCTCTATTCTGCGCCAACAGAAGCTTCTTCTTAAACGTTCTAAATGTACCTTTGGGGCCACTCTGATCGAGTACCTGGGTCATCTTATTTCTGCTGATGGCGTTCGGACTGACCCTAAGAAAATTGAAGCAGTTCAGAATTGGCCTACCCCTGTTAATCAGAAGCAGCTTCGTAGCTTTCTTGGCCTGGCTAATTATTACAGGAGGTTTATTAAAGGCTATAGTATTCTTGCTCGCCCTCTAACTGCTCTTTTACAGAAAGATGGTTTTATTTGGACACAGTCAGCAACTGATGCTTTCTGCAGCCTCAAGACTGCCCTCCACTCAGCTCCTGTCCTCGCCTTGCCACACTTCAGCAAAGATTTTGTAGTCGAAACCGATGCTTCAAGCACAGGAATTGGTGCTGTATTAATGCAAGAACATCATCCTATTTCATATATCAGTCGTGCTTTGGGGCCCCGACAACAATCCTTATCTGTGTATGAAAAGGAATTACTAGCTGTTGTTTATGCCGTTCAGAGTTGGAACTCTTACCTTGTCCATCGACCTTTTATCATCAAAACAGACCAAAAGAGTTTGAAATACCTCCTCGAACAGAAAGTCACGACACCATTTCAACATATGTGGCTCTCTAAACTAATGGGATATTCTTTTGAAATCCACTACAAGCAGGGTAAGGAAAATTATGATGCTGATGCCCTGTCCCGCCTCACAAATTCTGCGCTGATGAGCCTCACCCTCACTCAAGCTCATGAAGGTTTTTATGACTCTGTTAAGCTCTTATGGAAAACTGATCCCTCACTGCAGCGTATCATCTCCGACCTCAAGAAGGATGCAACATCACATCCTAAGTTCTCCTACACAAATGAGGAATTACGTTGCAAAGGCAAGCTAGTTATTGGAAATGATCCCACTGTCAAGCTCCTGATCTTTAAGTGGCTTCACGACTCCGCTGTGGGAGGTCATTCAGGTAGAGATGCAACTCTACAAAGGATCAAGTCACTATTTTATTGGCCTAAACTACATGTTGAGGTGCAGAACTACATTCGGAACTGTGCTGTTTGTCAGAAAAATAAATATGATTTGGCTGCTAAACCTGGCCTTCTCCAGCCCCTGCCAATTCCAGAAGGCATTTGGCAGTCTATAAGTATGGATTTCATCGACGGCTTACCGCCCTCTGCCCATAAACATTGCATTTTGGTGGTCGTGGACAGACTAAGTAAATACGCGCATTTTATTGCTTTGTCTCATCCCTATACAGCTGTAGAGGTGGCTCAAGCGTACATGGATAACATTTTCAAACTACATGGCATGCCGCAAACCATCGTAAGTGATAGGGATACCATCTTCTTGAGCACGGTTTGGAAAGAACTGTTTAGAGTTCACGGCGTCGATCTGAATTTCTCAACCGCATACCATCCACAGACAGATGGTCAGACAGAAATCACCAACCGCACTTTGGAAACTTATCTTCGCTGCATGACTGCAGATTCCCCTAACTCTTGGAGCAAATGGCTGCCCTCGGCCGAATATGGTGGTACAATACCACTTTTCACTCAGCTATCGGCAACACCCCTTATGAGATCGTGTATGGCCAACCGCCCCCTATCCATCTCCCATATCTGCCGGGTGAAAGCTCTTCTATTCTTATTGATCGTAGCCTGCAAAAAAGGGAAGAAACTATCACTATGCTTAAATTTCATCTGCTGCGGGCACAAAATAGAATGAAACAATGTGCAGATTCCCATCGCTCCGACAGACAATTCAGCATTGGCGACTTTGTGTACCTGAAATTGCAGCCATATAAGCAGCATTCTATGAAATCTGGTGCTCCGCACAAACTATCGCCAAGGTTCTATGGACCATTTCGTGTAATTGACCGTGTCGGCCCTGTCGCCTACAAGTTGGAACTTCCGCCTACTGCATCTATCCACAATGTTTTTCATGTTAGCCAACTGAAACTATGCCCCAATCCAGCTGCTGCATCTCCTTCTCCGCTCCCCCAGTTTTTACGTGATATTGGTAGCCCCAAAGAGCCAGAACTTATTCTTGATCGCAAGGTGGCAAAGCGTCATAACACAGTGGTTACAAAGGTATTGGTTAAATGGAAAGGTTTCCCTGAAGATCAAGCCACATGGGAGTTCTACACGGACATGATCAGCCGATTCCCAGACTTTCATCTTTGAGGACAAGGATGCTGCTGATGGGGGAGTATTGTTACAGGGTTCTCAGTATTGGTTCTGCGTGTTTTCATTTGGTCTCGTTTTAATTCGATCGAGTCTTCATTTCATTTTATTTCGGTCTGTCTTATTCGGTCCAATTGTACTGTCTTCCTTTATGAGTGACGCAGGAGTATGTTCTCCAGGTAATGAAAAAAAATATTCCTTTCCCCAAATCTTCTTCCTCTCTCCAGTCGGTTAAGCTAATCCATCTAGCATCGAGCTAACGTTCTTATTCTGTTAAGCTCTTGCTGTGGGTTTCCCTCGCCTTAGTCTCTCGGTGAGATCTAGGTTGGGTTTTCCTGTTTCACCACACCCGTCTGCAACTCCAGACGATGAAGAAAGGAGATTCATCGGCGGCTGAATTTTATCACCGAATGAAAACATTAGCAGACAACCTCGCGTGGATCGGTGCCCCAATTGCAGATGATGACCTAATTGACTACATGTTGGCTGGGCTTGGGCCACAATTCGGCCCGCTAGCTGCCTCCCTAACGATTATCAACAAATCAGTCTCGTTATCTGATTTTTACGCTTATCTGCTGTCCTTCGAAGCCTTACAGGAACAGCATCTCAACACCGACTGGTCCTCCTGTGCAAACTCGGTGACTCGCCACCATGACGGATCTGGCCGCCGCTCGCCCCGTCAGAATGACGCGACTGCAAATCGCGACAGACGCTCCTTCCAATCGCGCCCCACCAGCCAAATCGGAGCCCAGCCTAACAGCACCAGAAATGGCACTGGTCGCAATCGATCGAGCAGCAGTCGGTTCCGTCCGAAGTGTCAAATATGTCGCCTGTTCGGTCACGAGGCAATCAACTGCCACAATCGCTTCAATGAAGCATATACTGCAGACGACAATCGAACTGCCAACACTGCAGATCGATTTGCCAGAAACAGCGTGCCATGGTATGTCGATTCCGGCGCGACAGATCACTTAACCAGTGATTTAGATCGCCTCACAGTTCAAGAGAAGTACACAGGAACCGATCAAATCCAAGTGGCTAACGGGACAGGTATATCTATTTCGCATATTGGTCACTCTAAGTTAGCTGGCTCTAATCATTCAATCGTACTTCGTCACATCCTCCATGTTCCTCGTATTGCTAAGAATTTGTTATCTGTTCATCGCCTTGTCACTGATAATAATGTGTTCGTTGAATTTCACCCTGATTTCTTTTTAGTTAAGGACAAGGTATCGCAGAAAACTCTGCTCAGAGGTAACAGTCAAGGCGGGCTCTACCCCATTCATCCACCAGCTGCTGTGCAAGCCTTTTTAAGCGCCCGCTTGCCTTCCAAAATCTGGCATCATCGTCTTGGACATCCGTCCAGACACATTATTAACACAGTTGTTAAACAATTTTCACTTCCTTGTTGTTCTTTTCAGAATCGTACTGTTTGTGACGCTTGTCAAAGAGCCAAAAGTCATCAATTGCCTTACCCTTCATCTCATCGTGTTAGTTCTAAACCTTTAGAATTAATACACACTGATGTTTGGGGTCATGCAGTTACTTCATCAGGAGGATACCGTTATTACGTCAGTTTCATTGATGACTTCAGTCGGTTTTGCTGGCTTTATTTGATTAAATCCAAGTCTGACGTAGAATCTGTGTTCTATGCTTTTCAATCCTATGTTGAGCGCCTCCTAAATTCAAAAATTCAAGCCGTTCAATCCGATGGTGGTGGCGAATACCTCCACTTACATCACTATTTCAAACGCACTGGTATTTTGCATCGAATATCTTGCCCCTATACTTCGCAGCAAAACGGCATCGCAGAGCGTAAGCATCGACATCTTGTGGAAACCGAATTAGCTCTCATTGCTCATTCATCTCTTCCACTACGCTTCTGGGACGAAGCTTTTCTTACAGCCTGCTATTTAATCAACAGACTGCCAACTCCGGTTCTTTCTAACTCTACACCTCTCTTTCGTTTATTAAACATTCAACCTGATTTTTCCTTCTTACGCTCATTTGGTTGTGCGTGCTGGCCGAGTCTCCGAAAGTATAATGCACGAAAACTAGAATTTCGCTCAAAAATGTGCGTATTTCTTGGTTACAGTCCGCATCACAAGGGATATAAATGCCTAAATAAAGCAACAGGACGCATTTATATATCCCGCGACGTCATCTTCGACGAAAATCTTTTTCCTTTTGCTTCACCAAACGTTATTCCCAATCTTGACTTGCTAAATTCTCCAATTTCTTTTCCGAATAATGAGCCAGCAACTCAGGGTTTTCCTATGCGAAATTATGATATCACTTACATGTCCTCTAATCATTTTTCCTCTGAGCCTGCTGCTTTTCAGGTACCACTCGTTCAATCTCATTTGACAAATGGGCTGGTTTCTCAAGACAACAATACGCTGTCTCCTAGTAATGGGCCGGTTTCTCAGGGCTCGTTATTTAACAATACAATGACTCCTGGTGATGGGTTTTCTAATGTGGGCCACGCCACAAACAATTTTTCATCCCCTCAAACCAGCAATGGGCCCATGGAGACCACCTGCACTCTTGATCCAGTTGCGTCAGCTGGCCCAAATCCAGTCCATAACTCTGGCCACATCTCTCCTTCCACAACAAATCCAACGCCAATTGCTGCTCTCAACCCCCTGACCGACACTTCGGCATCATCTCCAACAAACACACCGGATGACGCCGAATCAAGGAGATACAACACACGGGCTCGCGACGGCATTCGGCAACCTAAGATATTCACTGACGGCACTATGATCTACGATCCACACCGTCTTGCGTTTCTTGCCGCATCGTTGTCTCCCAAAACAGCGCTCGCCGATCCCATCTGGCGTGCAGCGATGGAAGAGGAGTTCGACGCTCTCAAGCGGACCAAAACCTGGTCCTTAGTTCCGAGACCGCCAAACGCAAACATCGTGGGGAGTAAATGGGTCTTTCGAACCAAACAGCGCCCCGATGGATCTGTTGAAAAACATAAGGCGCGGCTTGTCGCCCGGAGTTTCACTCAACACTACGTAATTGATTACCTGGAGACCTTCAGTCCAGTGGTGAAGCCGGAAACAGTCCGTCTCGTCCTCGCCATTGCTGTCAGCCGTGGATGGCTTCTCCGCCAAATCGATATCAGCAATGCCTTTCTACACGGGCGTTTGGATCAGAAGGTCTATATGAAGCAACCTCCTGGTTTTGAGGATGAGCAGTACCCAAATCATGTCTGCAGACTGAATCGATCAATTTACGGCTTGAAGCAATCGCCGCGCGCTTGGTACGCAAGACTCAGCAACACCATTTGTAAGTTCGGATTTGTTCCTTCCCTTACCGATACATCTCTGTTTGTCTATCATGGATCTGCTGCTACCATCTTTATTCTGGTGTATGTCGATCATAGTCATCACTGGTTCGTGCTCAGCCACCATAAGCACCATTATCAACCGATTGTCTGCCGTATTCCCTGTTAAAGATTTGGGGAGACTACACTACGTTCTTGGGCTTGAGGTTAGCTACAACTCAGGGGGGGTAGTCTTATCACAGCGCAAATACGCACTCGATTTGCTGCATCGTGCCGGCATGACGACTTGTAAGCCTACCTCTACACCCACAGCAACCACGGAAAAACTAGCTAGGGACTCTGGACACGCCCTTGCCGACCAGGACATTATGCAATACCGAAGCATTGTTGGCGGATTACTTTATCTTACTCTTACCCGTCCAGATATCTCATTCGCAGTTAACAAGGTTTGCCAGTATGTATCCAAGCCTACTGATGAGCATTGGGAAGCTGTAAAAAGGATCTTGCGCTACATCAAAGGAACCTTAGACACTGGGTTAAAGTTTCGTCGCTCCTCCCTCACACGACTCAGTATTTTCACTGATGCAGATTGGGCAGGATGCCCAGATGATCGTCGATCAACCGGAGGATTTGCCATTTTTCTTGGTTCTAACTTAATTTCATGGAGTGCAAAGAAACAACCTACTGTGTCTAGATCCAGTACCGAAGCAGAATATAAAACACTAGCCAATGGGACAGCAGAAGCTATATGGATACAATCTGTTTTAAAGGAACTTGGCGTTAAGCAGAAGCAATGCCCAATTTTATGGTGTGACAATTTAGGAGCCACTTATCTCACCGCAAATCCTGTTTTTCATGCCCGCACAAAACACATTGAAGTGGATTTTCATTTTGTACGAGAAAGGGTAGCTAAAGGGGAGCTAGAGGTCAGGTTCATATCTACAAAAGGCCAACTCGCTGATGTGTTCACAAAACCTGTTACAAGACAAATGCTGGATCGTTTTTGTCACAATCTCAACCTTAGTCAACCAGGTTGAGATTGAAGGGGAGTATTAATGCACGAAATAATTGTGCACAGAATTACTGGTGCATAGAATCATTGGTGCACAGATTGATGGAGGCATTTACTACTACCATTCTATGATTAGCCGAACCCTATTTAGATAGGAACATTGTACACAATTAATGTTGTAGATATAAATATGAATGAAAAGGTCAGGGGACAATTATCCTGAACAATTCAAACAATCTTCTCTTCTAACTCGTTTTTGCTCTAGGTAAACTCACTTTTTTTTCCTTCAAATCCTAACTGCGACTTGACACATGAACTCTGAAAACTAGAAGATGAATATGTGAACCCTAAACTTGTTTTGCAGATTGATCAACCCGCATAGCTAGTTACAGTCCTGTAATTTGTGGTCTACAACCTGTACACGCTGGCTGAGTATTTGCAGTGTGGTCTCTCCACGCGAGCGTGGTGGAACAGTCAACGAGCTGCGCGAATAAATTCTTCTAATGGATGTTTTTTCGGGGTCATCGGCACTGTTCTAAAATTTATGGGTTTGTCCGAGACAGTATTTGAAGTAACATATAAAGGTGAATCTGGTGCTGATGATGATGGAGCAGTCGACAAATATTCTGGAAGATTCACGTTCGACGAGTCCCCGATATTCCTCCCGGCAACTACGTTGGTTATGGTGAACTTGGCCGCTGTTGGGCTGGGCTTTGTGAGGTTAGTTTGGGCTCGGATGAATGGACCGGCCTGGAGTAATAATATTGGATTCGGGCCTGGTGAGTTTGGTTGTTGTGTTTGGTTGCTGCTGATGTTCAGTTCGTTCCTTAAGGGACTGTTTGGGAAAGGGAAATATGGAATTCCTTTTGAACCGATTTTGAAGTTTGCATTAGGTTTCATTTCATTGTGCTTAAAGAAGAGCTCCAAGAAGATGCCATTAGCATGAAAATTGAATGAAACATTTAAATTGTTTTTTGGTTGCTTAAATTAAATCATTTCAAGCACTGGCCTTGTTTTTTAGAAGGCGAAACGCCAGCAACGTCTCTTTGACTAAGCACTGGATAAATCATATGGTGTAGCGCAATATCTACAAATCACGTTAATCAAGTGCGACCCTACTATTATAGTGTTCTGATTTCGTGCCCTAATCCTAAGTAGCTGAAGCCTTTAAGCCAAAATGACGAAGTCTTGCATGTCTTACAGGCACATCTCAGCCGCCTATTTGGCATCTTCAACTTCAGCCGTCAGAATAAGGGCAACCCATTAGCGACAAGCCCATGCAGCAATAGCCACGTCACAATGTCGTCGCTGAAAAGCCTTGATTCATCCAATTCCTCCACCTGAATCACACCAGGAGGCAGGAGCAGCAACCAATCTTTTGGGGAAGCTAGTGCAAACCAATCCCGGAAATGTCATTAATCCACCTACACCATAGAAAATTCAATGCACAACAAATCCAAGCAGTGCTGGATTATCAAAGGTATCTACTTTAAACCATTTAATCGTTCTAACAGCAAATAATTCCATTATGTAATGAAACTTAACATCTATATGTTTAGTTCTTTCATGATATACAAGTTTCTTGCTGAAATGAATTGCAGATTGACTATCTGAAAATATCTAAACATGCTTACCAGGTAGACATGCCTCTTTTAACAATACTTTTAACCAAACAGCTTTTTTAACAACATCGCACAATGCTACATATTCAGATTCAGTAGTTGATTAAGCAACTAAAGGTTGAAGCTGAGATTTTCATGCAATACAATTAGAGTCTAAAGTAAAGCAATAAGCAGTCGTGGATTTTCTAGAATCCCTATCACCAGCAAAATCAGCATCTACATAACCAATCAATATACACTTATTTTCCATCCTCATAACACAGGCCAATGCTAATAGTTCCAGCAACATATGCAATCACACATTTTAATGCATGCCAATGTTCCATACCTGGGTTTGACATATATCGACTAAGCAAAGAAATGAAAAATGATAGATCTGGCATAGTAATAATCATAGCATACATTAATGAACCAATTGCATTAGCATGAGGAATACCTTCCATTTTTAATACATCAGAACTGGAGCTGGAGCATTGAGACCTGCTAAGAATAAAATGAGGACATAAAGGTATGGCAACAGGTTTACATGACATATTTTCAAATTTCGTGACTACTTTTTCTATGTATGGCTTCTAATGAAGTTTTAGAAACTAACTACTTTTATCCCTATCAATGATCATACCCAATATTTTTTTTGCATGTCTTAAATTTTTCATGTTAAAAGTTGAATTTAAATCACTTTAACCTACTTATTAAAGCAGCAGACTTGCTGATTAAATAATATATCATTGACATACAACAAGATAAAAATAGGGATGTCATTAGTAGCAGAGAAGTAAAAACAATTGTCAAAATTGCTTCTATTAAAACCAATAAATAGAACATATGAGTCAAATTTTTTATATCACTGCCTAGAGCTTTGTTTTGAGTCATACAGTGATTTTTTTAGAAACAAATATGCTCAGGAAATTTATCATTCACAAAACCTTCTGGCAGTCTCATATAAATTTTCGCATCTAATTCACCATGCAGAAAAGGTGTCTTAACATCTAACTGTTCTAGCTCTAAATCATGACAAGTGACAAATGACAGCAACATTTAAATTTAACAACCGGAGAGAAAATTTCATTATATTTATCCCTTCCCGCTGGGTATAACCCTTAGCCACTAATCTGACTTTATACCTAGGGGGATCAGATTCACTTATGCCCTCTTTCAGCCTAAATAACCACCTACACTCCACCACTTT
The DNA here is from genome assembly GCA_963678935.1 of Umbilicus rupestris. Lineage (NCBI taxonomy): Eukaryota > Viridiplantae > Streptophyta > Magnoliopsida > Saxifragales > Crassulaceae > Umbilicus > Umbilicus rupestris. The sequence goes on from OY787618.1 coordinate 10,029,818, forward strand.
CTGTGAACTAGGCTTCTCGACTAGGGTCTAAGTCTTATTCACTTTAAGAGAATTCATTTCATCCCTCATGGTCTCAAGCCATTATTCACTATCACTGGAGTTTATGGCTTCTAAGAAGGTTTCTGATTCTGAGGAGGTTATCGTATTAGCAGCTAGCAGGGCACTATAGACTAAGTCAGTCTCAGAAACCTTCGCTGGGGCTCTAATTTCTCTTCTAGTTCTATCTCTGGCTAGCTGGTAATTTTGTAACTCTCCCTGGGAACACTTTTCTAGGACCTCTACTCCATCACTCGGGTTAGAATCAAATATGGCTGGCTCAGGAATAGGTTCAGGGTTATGATCAGCAGTGATAACCTCAAGGATGGGATCAGGTAAATTACTGGGAAGGTTCTCAGCTAAAGGGGAAAGGTGGAGAAGGTCAATCTCTGCCTCAACTAAAGTTTGGGTAGGGATAGAGTCAGAGTACCTATTCTGATCTATACTAACCTGAGACTTAAATGGGAAAGACTTCTCATCAAAGATTACATCTCTACTTATTATAATCTTTACCCCCTAGCCGCCCTATCCAGGAACCTATACTCTTTTACCCTTTGCTGTTGTTGGTATCCTAGGAATACACACCTAATTGACATAGGATCTAATTTACCTTCCCTAGTGTGGGCATATGCTGCACAACCAAGGGTACTAAGGTATTCTAAATCAGGCTTCTTACCATGTCATATATTTATAGGGTACTTACAAGCTAAATTCCTATTCGGGCGCCTATTTATCAAGTAACATGCAGTAGACAAAGCTTCCCTCCAAAATGCCTTGGGAAGCTGAAGTAAATAGTAGAGCCCTAACCTTCTCAAGCATATGTACTATTAAACCTCGCTAAAAAGCCTTGATTCACTCAACCCAAATCTCTCCATTCAGATTATGATTAGTATAGAGGCGATTGAAGATGTATGCAGCTGATTCAAATATCTTTAATTTAGTCATTTATGTACATAATTGTGTAGTCTACTCAAATCTCATCCTCCAGATAAGGTTGGATGCTGATTTATCATGTCACGTCACTATCGACAGACAAATTTGGCATGTGACGTAATCACTGTATTCTCACCCACCCCTTACTGAAATTAGATCCCACCTAGTGCGCCTAGAAGACCAGCAGCATAAACACATTCTTATCATCAGATATCTTGTCTCGAAAAGCCAGCAAAACAATAGGCAGATCTCCGTCCCTGTCCCGACAGAATTACATGTTCGTTTATGCAGTCAATTCTAAATGGTTCGTTGAAATCTGAGCGTGTCTCTCAGCTTAACCCTCAGCAAACAACGGCCCACAAGGTCCGGCCCGGCGCAAAAGTAGGCCCGAAAAAGGCCATCCCGATAAGGGCTGAGCCGGATTCAATTCTAATATTAAAAGCTCGAACTAGCCCACAGCCCGGCCCGAGCTAATTATTTTTTATTTTTAAATTAATTTTAATATTTTTATGGAAAAAATATGATTATTTTAATTTTAATTTTTTTTATTTCTTCGGACTAGTCAGGTCCGGCCTGGCCTTGTTTCGTAAATATTGAGCTCATTGGCTTATTATTTTCAAATGACCCGATCTGAAAAATAATACCGGACCAATTTATTTTTGTTTGGGCCTGGCTAGGATTTATATTTTTCGGGGCGGGCTTTATTCTCTGATTGGATTAGATAACGCGTTGGAATTTCTCTTGGTTCATTGAAACCCTAGATTAATTATGTTGGTGATTGATAGAGAGTTTTCGGCTTGTCGCAGCTGCTGTTTTACTAACCCTAAATATTCTTTCAATACGTATTTGAAGAAGTTTTTCAATGCCAGCAAGTAAGAAAATGGATGATGGAAGCATCGGCTTTAACAATCCTAAGCAGGACCATCACACACGGGTTCACCAACTATTCAACCTAATGCTCTTGTCCGGGTCGCTTCTGCTGCCCACACGTTAGAATCAGATAATGGCGTCTCTTCTTTGATCCCAAGAAAGAGATTGATTCTAGTGGAACCTAATTTTATGGAACCTTCCGGCTATGTTGGCAACTACACTTGTCCATACGTAGATCGCCCTTACAGTAACTACTGCCTTGGATTCAACACTAAGGTTAAGAGGAACAATCACATGGTTCATTGTCCCTATCGCAACCCTATGTACAAGTACAACCAACGTGGAACTGAGACTCAAATGTTATGGTAATCTTGTTAGTAAATGTAAGAATATTTGAGGACATGATTACGGGATAGCATCAATTAGTTAGGTGAGTGATTTACGTGATGAGATTGATAGCCAAATTTGGAAAGTGCTTTGGAGGTATTCTTGTATAAATTTGAAGAGAATGCAGAACAATAAAACACATCTTTGCATACTTCTCAGTTGCTTTGTGTTTCTCTCCTTGAATTTGTGCCAACATTTGGTATCAGAGCGAGGTCTTTCAATGGGGAAGAAGGTGAAAAGTTGGAGATCGTGACCGGAAGGGCTGCGATAAGGGGTAGCGGAGTGCCAGTTTAATATCCTATGTTGAATGATACCAACTATGGATTATGGGCTGTAAAGATGAAGATCATCTTACGCAACCTTGGTGTGTGGGCAGTGATAGATGGCGATGCACTGGTTGGAGAAGAGATGGATTGGGCGCTCTTGCTGCAATTTCTCAAGCTGTGCCAGATCATGTGATGATGGCCATTGCAGAGAAAGAAACGGCCAAAGAAGCATGGAAGGCCATCAAGGAAATGCGTGTTGGAGAGGATCGTGTCAAGAAGGCACAAATCCAAGTGTTAAAGAGACGCTTTGATAGAAAGGTGATGGACGACTCTAAATCCATAAATGAGTTCTCGCAAAAACTCACTTCACTGGTGGGTGAGTTGCGATCCCTTGGGGGTGAGATGAAGGACAACATCGTTGTTGAAAAGTTATTCAGTGTCGTTCCGGACAAGTTCTTGCACATTGTCAGTACAATCGAGCAGTGGGGTGATGTATCAACAATGTCAGTAACAGAAGCTATTGGAAGGTTAACAGCATATGAGGAAACTCTGAAAGGAAGGAGAATTAGTGGCATCGAAAAAGATGGAGAACAGTTATTACTTTCTCGTGCGCAGTGGGAGGCTTTGGCTGCAAAAGAAAAGAAAAGTGAAAACTACACTAGAAATTATGAGAAAGGAGGCATGAGTCATAGTGGAAGAGGCCGTGGTCGTGGCCGCGGAAGAGGTCGTGGCCGAGGCCGCGATATATCGAAGGTTCAGTGTTATAACTGTGACGAGTATGGACATTACGCATCAAACTGTCTAAAATATAAGGAAGAGGAGGCGCACCTTATTGAGGAACAAACTGACGATGAGCCAGCACTACTAACGATTGAAAAATGTGAGATGATGATGACCACTGAGTATCACAAGGGGATGGTATTACTCAATGAAGAGCATGTCAAACCGAAGCTTGGAGTTGGTGAAGAATGTAATACTGGCACTTGGTATTTAGATAGTGGAGCTTCTAATCACATGAGTGGTTGTGAAAGTAATTTCCAGTCTTTGGATAGATCAGTAAGAGGACATGTCAAGTTTGGTGATGAATCCATGATAGAGATACATGGATGTGGTTCTGTGCTTCTTCAAGGAGTGACTGGGGAACATAAGGTACTCACTAATGTATACTTTACTTTATCCCACGACTTCGAAGCAATCTCATTAGTCTCGGTCAGCTTGATGAAAGTGGTTGCAAGACTACACTAGAAGATGGAATATTGAGCATTTATGATCAAGAGAGAAAGCGATTGGTGAAAGTGAAGAAGTCTAAGAATAGACTTTATGTGTTGCGGTTGAATAATGCTCAACCAATATGCCTCATTTCAAAATGTTAGAATAAAGAATGGTTGTGGCATGCAAGATATGGGCACCTAAACTTTCGAGCATTAAGAAACTTAGCTCAACACAAGATAGTTGAAGGTCTGCCATACATTGAACATGTTGATCAACTTTGTGAAGCTTGCTTAGTAGGAAAGCAACACAGGAACTCTTTTCCCCAAACTTCAACCTATCGAGCGGAGAAGCCACTGGAACTATTACATGCGGACTTATGTGGTCCGATCACGCCACAGACACATGCTGGTAACAAGTTTTTCTTACTTGTTGTTGATGACTTTTCACGTTATATGTGGATTATATTACTTAACAACAAAGGTGAAGCTCTAGAGGGATTTAAAAGGATCAAACCAAGGTTAGAAGTGGAAGCTGACAATTAGATCAAAGCTCTCCGAACAGACCGTGGAGGTGAATTTATGTCCCGTGAATTCTCTACACATTGCGAAGAACATGGAGTTAAGCGGCTCCTCACAGCTCCCTACTCGCCTCAGCAAAATGGTGTCGTTGAGCGGTATGGCAAGAAGTTTACTAAAGAACAAAAAGGTACCCGGAACGTTTTGGGGAGAAGCGGTAGTAACATCGATATATCTTTTAAATCGTGCGCCAACTCGAAGTGTAAAAGCAAAAACGCCATATGAACTTTGGTACCAAAGAAAGCCGAAGGTTCACCATCTTCGAACTTTTGGGTGCATCGCACACGTTAGAGTAACGTCTCCACAACTCAAGAAACTCGAAGATAGAAGAAAAAAATTTAGATTTGCCCCTTCCCCCAATCTAGATTTCACCCATACTACGTTTTGCCAATTGATTTCTCGTATACCCTGTTTCTTATTGAGACCGGAAGTAAGATATCCGGTCTCTTACAAAAGCAAAGAGACCGGATGGGTTATTCCCGGTCTCTTAGGGTTTTCAAGGAGACCGGATGTGTTACTTCCGGTCTCAATGAGAAAGAGGTGACATGGCACAACAATGGGGAGTCACCATCCACGTGGAGTCAAAAGGAGACCGGAAGCTTTGTTTCCGGTCTCATTAAAAAGAAACCGGAAGCTTTGTTTCCGGTCTCTTTGAGAAACAAAATCACCTTCTTCTCTTGTTCTTCATTCTCGGTCGATGTTCAGCAGCGCTCCTCCACACGACGCGGAATCCGGCGGCACGATCTCCAATCTTCCAGATCTCGGCTCAAACCTCCGTGACCTTTGCAGTCTACGGTGCGAATAGAAGGCGGCGGCGGCGGCGGTTCCGATTCGGTACAGATCCGAGCAGACGAGTTTCCTACGTTCTGCGATTGTCCAGCCGATCCATCTGCGAGTGTCCAGCCCAGCGCAGACCCATCGGCGAGTTTCCATCGGCGAGTTTCCTGCGGCGAGTTGTCCATCAGCAAGTGTGCAGACCCAACTGCAAGTTTCCGGTGAGTTTCCCTGTCCTATTCAGTGGTGTTGTTCACAGGTAATTTGATGATGCTGTTGCCGAGTTGGATGATTATTATGACAATGCTTATGTTTCTGATGATGCCGATGTTGAAGACAATTATGATGATGAGTTTTATGTGGAGGATTTTAAGAAAATGCATTTGATATTGATGATGTCGATGAAAAGGATGATGTTGCCATGGATTTTGATACGGTGATGATGAAACTGATGAGTATGAACTTGTAGTATAATGTTGATATTGTTGATGATTTTGATAGTACCAGTTGTTTATGAATGGGATGATGATGCTGAATATGATCGTGATGATGATATTGCTGATTACAATGGGGATAATCAATTTGCTGATTTTGGTGATGACTTTGTTGATGTTGTCGGTGATTTAGATGATAATAGCAAACCTCATTTATTGCATTGCAGATGGATATAGATGACATAGTTGAGCCTGGTCCCATAGATGATTCAATTTTGACGCAACAACGGATACATCGATCGGACGAAGTCTGGGTAGATCCTGTAAGTGTACCATGAGTAGTTCAGTATATTATCTTAATGTAGACTTGTTTATCTATTGGCTGACGTTGAGGTGGATTATGACAGGCGGGAAGGAATTTAAAGTTGGTCCATCGGAGAATGTGGGATATGGACCCTCAGATAGTCGAGCTTATTGCTAGAGCCGGCTTTTATCCATGGACCCAACTGCAAAACATCGAGGTGGATTGGGCCTTAATCACATCATGGGTAGAGCGATGGAGGCCCGAGACCCATACTTTTCACTTGAGGACAGGAGAATGCACCATAACCCTTCAGGATGTTGGTATGCTGACGGGATTACCAGTCGAGGGTGAAGTTGTCACTGGGACTGAGGAAGAGGAATGGGAAGCTATGTGTATACGGTTGCTTGGTGCATATCCTGAGTGTCCACGTTCGCCCACATTGGCGAAGCGAAGGTGGTTCGAGGACAATATGAGTGTGGTTCCAGAAGATGCATCAGAAGAGGACTTGAGGAGGTATGCGAGGGCGTACATACTATGTATGTTAGGGTCGTCCTTGATGCCCGACCTATCCGGAGATAGAGTATCGCTTCATTATCTCCCCCTTCTTGCCGACCTAGATGCATCACGTACGTATAGCTGGGGCAGTGCAGTTCTTGCATATTTGTATAGACAGTTATGCAGTGCTGCACGAAGGGACCATAAGCAGATGGGTGGGTGCATAATTCTTTTACAGTTGTGGAGCTGGGAGAGAATTCCAATTGGTCGCCCGACTGGATTTAGTCGAACTTTGGAGCCACTAGATGCTGATATACATCCGTATTACCGAGGGGCGTGGTCATAAACGTGAGTGTCATTATTGTCCTTTATGTTTTCGTGTACGTTTGTTCCCGAAGATTTATTGTTGTATCATTTTATGTTTCAGGAAATGGTACGGACCGAAATCATACATGGAGACTCCGCACGGGTCAACCGTGTTCTATAGGGATCAGTTGGATCAGATTAGTCATGATGATTTCGTATGGAGACCGTATGACGAGAGCTCGTTCCCCCTCCTAAATCCAACATGCATAGAAGGTCAAGTGAGTTGGGGTGCGGAAGTTCCCCTTTTGTGCTTCAATATTGTTGAGTGGCATCAGCCTTCGAGAGTGCTGAGGCAGTTCGGCTTCCGACAAGTAATACCGGGTCCACCTTTGGCGGCAACAGATCCTAAACACGGTCTGACAAGAAAAAAACGGAATAATTGAAGGGTTGTTTTGGCAGATTACATTGAAGTTTGGCGCACTCGCGGAGATCGGATTGTCCACGGAGACGTTGATGATGACGATGGCATGCCTGCACCAGAATACAACACTTGGTATCAGAACACCACCCGCCGTTTCATTCAGCCCCCAGACCCTGAGACTCAACCGTATCGTCCTACTGCTCCCGTTCACCATTGTCTAGTAAGTAATTGTTTATTATCTGTTGTGTAAAATTATGTGGACATATGTTACACATTACATTTATGTTTGTTGGTTATAACAGGTGAGAGCCCTTGTGGATCATGGACGAACTGCTCACCACATGTTTTTGGCCACAACGTGTCCTATTTCAAGGATGGGGAGTCATCGAATATTCCACTCGGCGGTGAAGGAACTTCAGCGACTGGGGGAACTGCACAAACTCGGTGTCGATCCATCACAAATCACTATGGGAGACGATGAGAGTGGAGGCCAAGATGCAGAAGAGGACGTGCACCTTAACAGTCCGGAAGTCGAATCAGGTCCATCACTGCCACACGAGGAGAGGATTGTGCGTCAGAAGAAGGTCCCTAGACGATTTTCACATAGTGAGTATCCTGGACATTGACATGACTGACTCGTGAGCATTAAACTATGTCCTATTTTATATTCTTGGCCAGGACTGTTATTTATGATTTTATATGCGAACATTGACAAACACCAAATAAAGCAAATTACGACTACAAAAACATCCAAAAGTTACTCACACATAAAGGTCATCGCATGGATACAAAATCAAATATAAAATTATTTAGCTACTGGCTCGGTTAGGGCATGATCGTCTATTGTGGCCTTGCAAATGGCACAAACTGCATTTTCGTATCCTCGGTGCTCCGTGACTACTTGAAGCCCCTTGGTCCATCTCGTTGTGTCGCCTTCTAGATGGGAGCCTTCCCACGCTGTTACGTTTGTATGCCTCGTTGTGTACGTGAGTAGGGCCATCGTAAGGCCTCCAACGCTGCTCGTCCCCAATCACAAAAAATGTAGAGCTCCATGTGGCATAGTATGCCTCAAGTGTGTAATGATGATCAACGAACTGAGTGTATTGTATACCTTCACTTTTACACACGGCCATCACATGATTGCATGGATAGTGGAAGGCCTCCCATTTACCGCAGGTGCAAGTACCTTGTTGTAACCTCACTTCGTGAATATGATGCTTCAATGCAGTTATCACCTGAAACACGCCACTTGCTGCATCAAACACCTGCACTCGATGATAGTTGGCCTTTTCCCGAATTTCTCTTAACTTCATGTCTATCTTTGGTGGGAACATGCCTACACAGCTCTGATATGTTTCTCGCCTCTTGCAAAAATATACATTGGACTGCATGAATGTAAACTGAACCAGAGCACAAATGGGGAGGTCTCCCCCACCCTTCAATACATGGTTGAAGCATTCGCTTGCATTTGTAGTCATAGAACCCCACCGTCTACCACCCTCGTCATACGACAATGTCCATTTACTCCATGGAACATTATTCAACCAATTCACAACCTCTGGTCTATCGTGTAACCGATCCTTTAGCTCTTTGTACTCTCCTTCAAATTTGATCTTCTGTCGTTGATGTGCTGCATGTCCCATCATTTTCTTCAGAGCAGAATTTTTCACTTTCACATTAAAGTTACTCTGCAAGTGTCCGATGCACACGCGGTGGTAGGCTCGAGGAGGACTCCAGTCAGGTTCCTGCATTGCACTAAGGATCCCACCGTGTCGATCTGATATGACACACAACTCATCGCGATCTGTGACCCCCTCTCTGATGCACCTCATGAACCACTTCCAACTGGAGTTGTTCTCGCTCTCGACCAAAGCGAATGCAAGAGGCAAAAGGTGGTTGTTAGCGTCCAATGCAACAGCCACAAGCAACTTCCCGTCGTATTTTCCATACAGGTGGGTGCCATCAATGCACAAAACGGGCATGCAATGCATGAATGCCTTTATTGCCGGACCAAATGCCCAAAAAACCCGATTAATTATCATACATCCATTATCTTCATCGCGGGTTCGATTCCACCTTACGAACGTCCCTGGGTTGGAGTCCTCTAACGCTTGCATGAAATGAGGCAGCTTCCTAAATGATTCATCCCATTGGCCAAAAATATTTATCATAGCCTGTTGTCTAGCCTGCCAGGCTTTCAGGTATCGAATTTCCAAACCATAATCCTTAAAAATACGGGCTCTGATTTCAGCTGGAGACAATCTCAGTCTTTCACTAATTACGTCCCCGACCTCCATAGCAATGAAATGGCGCGTGAGGTGTACATTCTCCTTGTGGATGAAGTCAGTGTTGCACGTATGCTCCCCTCGGTATTTAGTCACCTCCCAAAATGAAGAGTTTTTCTTCTTCATTATTCTGATCCGCCATGGACAACTACTCTCCTTCTCCCGACAGGTCAGAATTAACAGATGTGAGTCTGAGTCATTTGTCGCGTATTCAACTCGATTCAGTATGGAGTATTTCTAAACAGCATATATTGCGTCTACTTTCCTGCTGAATGTCTTCCCAACCCCAATTAAACCATAATGTCCAGATCTTCTACCGAGGTACTCATCCTCCGGTTCGTTAGCATCCCATGCAGAAACATCACTAAACCCTGGAATATCCCATACAAATTCAGGTTCCGGAACCGGATGTACATTTTCAACATCCATTTGGTCTAAGTACTCCATCTCCTCCCTGTTGAACTCATCAAAGACTGGCATGTCCAGTGTTTCAAAGGTCGACATAACCATTGGATCATTTTCGATATTTTCCATTTTTTTAAAGGTACCTACAAATAAAATAACAAACAATTACAAATAGGAATTTAATCATTTTTAACAACAATAAAAATTCAACCTCCTGCCTTACCAACCATTAATCTTATACAACATACAGTTGTTATTGCAAAATTCTGCAATGCCATATGTAATAAATCCAACAACTGAAAATACAACAAACATCATTAAACCAACAATCTTACTTAATTATGCCCAATTATATCAAATCCTTCATACTTACATACACATACATACAAAATCACATATACACACTAGATCTAACATATACTAACTAGATCCTAAGAAGAAGTACATATATAACGAACTACACAAATATTACTCTACTAATTCCATCAAATACATATACACACTAGATCTATAATATATCCAAACAATTCTTACCCTTGGTATGAGAATTATGCCTGGACTAAAGAACCCTTGGTATGCTCCAGCCAAACAATTATCAAACAAAGCTTGATATTAGAGAGATGCACCAGCCAATTATGGTAAAGAAGAGAGATGCACCAGCCAAACAATTACAAACAAAGCTTGATATTAGTCGGACAATTCTTACCAAACAAAGCTTGATACTAAAGAAGAGAGATGCACCAGCCAGCAGAAGGAAGGAGGGCGACGCATTTCTTATCAACAAGAGACCGGAATTGTCAATTCCGGTTTCTCAAAGAGGGAATTGGTTGGACAAGTACTTAGATTGGTTCAGGAATAGCCTACCCTTCTTCCTATTTCTCCTAATTTTCATCCATAAAATCTTCCTAGCAGGCCCAAGTTCCTTCATGTCAAAATGTGACTTAAGCTGGCCGTTCAAATGATTGATGTCATTTATACTTTTACTTACTATTAGCATATCATCAACATAGAGTAGCAAATAAATTCTGGCACCGCTGTCCAGAGATTTAGTATAAATACACCTACCATAACTAGATCGCTTATACTCACATTCTACCATGAATTCATCAAACTTCCTATACTATTGTCTAAGGGACTGTTTTAGGCCATATAGGGATTTCTTAAGCAGACAGACTTTATCTATATTTCCCTTATCACAGAATCCCTCCGGCTGTTTCATAAAAATTGTTTCCTCCAAATCTCCATGGAGAAAAGCAGCTTTAACGTCAAGTTGCTCAAGTTCTAAATAAACTGAGCAACCAATGCCAATATGATCCTAATAGACCTATGCTTAACAATCCGGGAATAAATTTCATTAAAGTCTACCCCTTCCTGTTGGGTATATCCCTTTGCTACCAACCTAGCCTTAAACCTAGGCTTTTCTACCCCAGGAATTCCCTCCTTGTATTTAAATACCCATCTGCAGCCAACCAATTTTTTATTCCTTGGTTTATCAACTAAAATCCAAATTTTATTCTTATGCAATGAATCTATTTCTTCTTTCATTGCATCAAGCCATGAACTGCTGTGTGAGCAGTTGACAGCTTTCCATATATGACCTGGATTCACTAGTTGGTACCTCAGCTGCAACACTAAAGGCAGAAGCTACAAGGTTCTCAAATCCAAATCTCACAGGAGCTCTAACTACCCTTCTCTCCCTATCTCTAACTAAATTATAGTCATCTCCCTGATCAGGGTGTGCTATTTTCCTATTCCAGGTTGTATCACTAGGGTATCCTCTACAGTTTCATCCCTAATTCTACCCGAGTTCTATCACTCTCTTCTACATTCCTATCTTCTAGAGGCCCTAGAAACTCTACTGTTTCTGGCATCTCAAGGGGAGAGCTATCAGAAGATTTCTTAAAAGGAAAAACTTCCTCATTAAAGGTTACATCTCGGTTGACTATAGTTTTCCTAAATCCCTCCTCTAAGCACCACAGTCTATACCCTTTGACTCCCTCCGGGTACACTAAGAATACACACTTGAGAGCTCTAGGTTCTAACTTGCCTTGCTTAATGTGTGCATAAGCTGAGCATCCAAAGATTCTCAATTTTGAGTAATCTACTAGGTGCTCAGTCCACATCTGCATAGGAGTTTTAAATCCTATAGCAGCTGATGGGCACTTGTTCAGCAGTTAACAAGCTGTCTGCACTGCCTCTGCCCAAAAAGTATTAGACAAACAGGACTAAATACATCTAACCCTTTCTAGTATGGTTCTATTGAATCTCTCAGCGACTCCATTCTGTTGAGGATTACCTGCTACTGTATGGTTCTTCATAATACCAGATTCTTTACAAAAAGTTAAGAACTGGTTATCCAAATACTCTAGTCCATTGTCTATCCTCATCCTTTTTATTTTCTTCCCCGTCTGATTTTCTACTAGGGCTTTCCAGTTCTTAAAGGTTAAGAATGCCTCATTCTTATGAGCTAAAATAAAAACCCAAGCTCTCCTAGAAAAATCATCTATACAGGTCATAAAATATTTCCTACCTCCATGAGATGGAGTTCTAGAGGGCCCCCAAAGGTCTGAATGAATATAATCTAGTATGCCTAAGGTTATATGCTTCCCTCTTTTGAAGCTTACCTTACTGGATTTTCCTAGAACACATGTCTCACAGTAAGCTAATTTCTCTACCCTATCAGCCCCTAAGGGCATATGCAGTCGTCACTTTCTCCTCGAGCAATCAACAAGCAATTAATCCATTTTTTTGCGTAGCGGTGAATGCTTGGCGAGAAAAAATGCTGGAGAATGAAGAAATTTCTCTAGCAAATGTTCCTCGAGGAAGCGGAGGAGAAATTGGTGCTTGAAAGTTGGAGCAATTGCTCCTTGAGAATTGCTGGTGAAGAAAGAAATTGCTCGAGGGGAAATTGCTGGCGGAGAACTTTCTCGACAACAAAACGCTGCATATGCTCTAATAATCCTGATTCAGCAAGCTTACTTAAGCCTATCTCACCCACATGTCCTTTCGAAGATGCCACAACTCATACTTATCATGCGCTTTCACAGATAAATTAATTTCAGGGCTTACTAGGGTTCTACCTGCTAGTACATACACTTCATTAATTCTAGACCCCCTAATTATAACCGAGGTTCCCTGGGATACTCTAATCTCACCTCTCTCAGCTCTGAATGTATATCCTTCTTTATCTAACATACCTAAAGAAATTAAATTGTGTTTGAGATCAGGGACATACCTGACCCCTGAGAGTAGTATCTCAGGGCCATCATCCATTTTCAGCCTAATTGATCCAATGCCCTCCATGCAACACCTCTGATCATTTCCCAAATGAACAGTTCATTTATAAGCTTCTGCCAGTTCTTCAAACCAGGATTTATTGGGCGTCATATGATTTGGGCACCCACTGTCCAAAATCCATGAAGAAGCTTTCTCTTCGGCTAGTGCCATAAAAGCCTCTGCGCTTTTATACCCATCCTCAGCCACAGCAGCTTCTCCTCGCTCTTGAGGTTTCTGGCTCGACTCCTGCTTTCTTTCAGGGTAATTTCTCCTGAAATGTCCCTCTTTGTGGCAGTGGAAACACTTCAGTTTCTTCGAATCTCCACCATCTTTGTCCTTCCTTTTCTGGTTCTGTCCTAAGGTCTTCGGCTTGTGTCTGCCTTTGGCGTATTTCTTGGAAGGGTCCCTTCTTTCGGATCTTCCCTGAGCTACTAACCCATCAACAATATCAGCTCCACCTTTTTGCTCAATATGCTTTGACTTGAGCGCTGCAAGAACCTCGTCAAGGCTCAGCGTCTCTCTGGAATACTTCATTGTCTCCACGAACGTTGAATAAAACACTGGCAGTGAGTTGAGAATCATGATCGCCTGGTCTTCATCCTCAATCTTGACTCCAATATTTTCTAGATCGATTACTATCTTTGAAAAGTCATCTAGGCAGTCATCAACTGTTCGTCCTTGATCCGTCTTGAACCCGAACATCTTTCCCTTGAGGTATATTCGATTAGTCAGAGTGTTGGTCATGTATAAATTTTCAAGCTTTAGCCACACCCCTGCTGCCGTGGTCTCCTTGGACACTTCCTGAAGAACCTTGTCCCCCAAATGACGAATAATAGTACTGTAGGCTAGGTCAAGCATGCCACCTTTATCTTCTTGCGACATACTTGACGGAAGCTCCTTTTCTCCCTTCAAAGCTTTGACCACCTTCATTTGGACAGGATTGCCCGCATTCTCTGCCACCACAATGCAAATCCCCCTTGCCGTCGAATCAGTTGAGTTCAATCTTTGTCATCACCATCTCGTAGCCGTGTGGCTCTGATACCAATTGTAAGCACACTGAATCAATCAGCTTTGAATTGAACAACAAAAAGAAAGAAGTGCACAACGATTTACCCTGGTTCGCCGATCTTGCGGCCAGCCTACATCCAGCAACTAAGGAAGCTTTTACTAACAACTTGGAACTCAACTACAGACTCAATCTCACAGCTCTCTCTACAAGAATCGCTCACTACAACAAATCCCACCAAGCTTTCTCCCTCAGAAAAACTCTGTGTTCTTTTCCTGGAAAAACTCTAAGCTGATCTCGTGCCCTAAATTCTGCCCCTTTTGGCCTTATAAACTGAGTCTTAGTCTTCAGCTTATTTACAAGTTTGCCATCGGGCCTAAACTACGCCGTTTTGACTCACACAAGACTAATCTATGCATAACTCAAAAACTAGCCGTTAAAGGCTCTAAATCAAACCTGAAAGCAAAAACTATACAACACAATTACATATTAAAGACTAAGAGAACAGTTGCCAACAAGTTCCAAGTTATCCAGGCTGCTAAAGAAGAGATGGAGGATCAAACTTCACAGCTTTCAAAGCTCCGACATCCCTCCAGATATTGTTCTCTGATCAGCTAAAAGGATCCACTTGTAGTGAAAGTTATTCCTTCTTTCCATGATTCAATTATTCCCATCAATAATTTTAGTAATTTCTGAACAGGCCGTGGCAAACTTTGTCAACAGAATGCAGTTCAATTTATTTCTCAAATAATATTTTTGTTCCATCTTAATATCTTATCCATGTTGCACTCTATCTCGAACTTCGTGCATCGCTTAAAGCATCTGCACCGGACCTTCAGTAACTGTCAGTAGTTGCTGGGTGATTTAAGGCCGGAAACCTTATAAAGGCACTGGAAGATGCTGAAGAAGCTACTAATTGAGCTTTAAATCCAGCAGCGGCTGAAGGTGACGTATTATGAAGTATTATGGAGAGAGAGAAGAGAGTATTATGGAGTCCTTACTTGGTTATTCATAGAGTCAACCAAGTCATAATACAAAATCAAATATTGGCACGTATGAAAACTATCCAAGACATGTAACGAATTTTTACTAAATAAATGATTGCAAGTTTTGCTACGTTCCTCCATTGTTATGTTTTTCATTTCCTGAAAGGTCTATTGATTGTGACCTAATGGAATGGATTTGGGTATGGTAATCTTGTTGCAAATACAGAGCTGGAGGTATCTTGTTGGTTCCCCTTAAAAGTTACTATTGATTTTGATTGCATTTTTTATTTTTTTAAAGCAATTTAATCAGAAATGACTCATGGTTGTCCTAAGTTCCAAATTTTATGCTGCCTCTTATTAGTGTCATGTTGATAGGTATGTCCATTGATCTTGTGTGAAAGTTTTTATTGTTAATTATTGCTAAACTTTTTTGAATGAGAAAAAGAAGTCCATTTATATGTGACAAGAGAAGCCAAGTTTTGTTCCTTCATCATTGTCTGTTACAGTGACTGTTATTGCTGCTTCCAGGGTAGTAATTTTTTTCTACCAAGTGTCAGGAAATCAAAACCTTAGCGAAATTTGCTTCCAGGGTAGTGTTGTAAAGGTGTTTTGGTGATGAATACATTAACGTCAAAGCTTGGTGTTAGATGACAGTTCTAACTTCCTATACTTAAGAACAGTTGTCATCAACCCACATAACCAGGTGAAACATTTAGTACTCGAGCTAATTTTCCCATGATAAAATGGTTTTCGTTCATCTTAGTATGTGACCAAGGAAATGAGTTTTGGAAGTGAACTTCAAAACTTGGACACCTCTTTCGTTATGGATTATGTCAAAGTGTGAGATTTGGAAATGATTTTTGCATCGTTAGCCCGTGGACTAGCCTACCTAGCATAGACGCGCGGTCGACATGTTTTGTCCAAGCTAAAAATCTTCGAATACTATTCCACGATTGAATAGATTTCTTGATTAGGGTTTCGATAAATCTTGTATAGTTGAATGCCCACCCTCATATGATCTTATATGGTTGGAGAAACTCTTTTAACGGTGATTTGTTTGGAGTGCTAATTTGGGACGTGAAGTTTGGATTTGTGAAGTCCTTGCCTTGATGGAGAAATGCTTTGTTATTCATTCATATGGGACAACTGTAAATGAGGTTTGTAGGTATTCCTTTTATGAAAACCTTCACGAGACTATAACTAATCCTCTAAGGAAGCTTAAAGGTTTAAAGGCTTAAAGCATATACTAAGTGCATTCGTGATTCGTACGAAAATGAGTAATGAGTAGTTTAACACTTTTAGTTATTTTTGCATCTTAGAGTAATTAGGAATAAGGACATGCGCTTTAAATGGATGATAAAAACAAACGATTGATAAAACATAGTGACCTAGCTTTCATATCATTTGTTTTACGTGGCATATGCTTAGTGTTTGTTTGTGACGAAAAAATCTAAGTGTGGAGTGTTTTGATGAGTCCAATTCTCTTCTTACTAATTTCTACATTCTTAATAGTTTTTTATTCGTTTTCCGACTTTTGTGATGTCATTTATCCTTCTCCTTGGTGTTTCAGATCCTAATATGTTCGTCATGGATATCGAATCCCTCAAAAATCAAAACCAAGTAAAATCACGGAGTTTAGAGCCAAAATGGAGCGAAGGCCTAAGTTGGCTCGGCCTAGCTCGAGCGAGGCACCTGTAGCTCGATCGAGACCTCAAAGGCTCGGGCCATGACAAAAATAATCAAAGTGCACAAAGACAGTGCATCGGGCGAGCCAGGATTGACTCGTCATGGCTCGGCCAAGCTAGCCCGAGCCAAAGGCCCTAGCTCGGGCGGCTTGAGTATTTGATAAGCTCAAAGTTCGGCGCCTCTGGCTCGGCCAAGCTAGCCAGAGTCAATTAGATGGGTCATGGCCGAGTCATTTTTAAAGATCCAATCTTTGGTTTGCTTGGGATAAAAGTAACTCGAAGGAGAAGAGAAAAGCAGTTGTTTTAGAAGGAGAAAGTAAATAAGGCTTGAAGAAGGATCATCCATTGAAGAGGAAGTGCTCAAGGGTTGAAGGAGTGGATCTTTCATACATTGCTTCATCTTCTCTTGTATTTTTCTCTTTTATGTACTCAATCTGTTTGTATTTATCCATGAACATCAGTAGTGATGAGTAGACTTTTAGTGTTCTTGGATTCTATGGTCTCATTAGTGTAATGATTTCTCATCTATGATGAATATATGTTATGGTTTTGATTATTGTAGTTTACTTGGATTGAATGCATAAAATACCCAAATGAATAGTTATTTTGAACCCTAGGTTAAGGATTTGAGAGAGTGATACCGATAGCTCTAGAAAACAAGTAGAATCACCCTTACATGGTGGTGATGACAAGGGTGACCCATCATTGTATTGAGATAAGGTAGGTTTATCACAAATTCACATATCTTGACAATTGGACAGAGATAGGGATAGTGATTGAGAGGTGTGAGTCTGACGGGAGTTAATATATCGAGTTGTTGAAAATCGCGTGTAACACTAGCTCCCTTGATTCGACCCGATTTTACTGATCATAAATTATTTTTGACAAATATAAAACATCTTCATTGTCTAAAGAGGTGCAAAACTAGCAACGTCAAGTCGATGCGTACCAGGGTAAGGCTTAAGGCTCACTTGATTAGTTATGAGCTCCTGGCGGAGCTTATCTCAAGGCCGGGGAAACCTCAATGTACTGGCGGAGCTAAGATGGCTGAGGGTTTGGTTCTTAATTATGCCAGGGTTTGCATTGAGATGTACCCAGATCAGGATTATAAAGACACTATAATTTACAAAGACCCTTTTGGCAATGTCAGATTGTTATTTATGAATGGAGACCCTCTTGTTGCATAAACTCCTGCAACTTTGGTGACTCGAAAGGAAAATGTCCTCGAACATCATTAAAATTATTGATTCAAGATCTGATAGAAAAAGAAGAAGAGGATAGAAGGGATCTGATAATGAGCCACAATACAGCTAGCAAAGAATCAGAAGACTAGGAAGAGAGCTTTTATGATGCAAATGGAGAGGACAAAGAGGAATTCATCAAAAGTAAAATCACTCTGAAAAAAGGCAAGCAAAAAAGAAAAGAGTAATTCCTAAATCGCAGCAAAATGAGGTGAAAAGACTGATCGTTAAGGATAATATAGAACAGGACCTAAATCGCAGTGCAAACAATATACTTGGCATCTATTAATTCCTTGGATGCTGAAATTACAAAGGAAAAGAATAAGAGACGGTTTCACTTCTACTATGGATGTAAATATGGCAGGCAAGAAACATAAGGATATTTAAAAACGAGGCAAAATAGAACAAGACAGTAATCAATTGCATCATTTGGAATCTAAAAGTGAAGATGTCTGCTTTACAAAATCCAGAATCGTACAAGAAAGATAAGCAATGGCTAAAAGACATGAGCATATTGAAATCACCCAGTTCCTATTGTTCAGACTTGGTCTAGTTACTACTGTCTGTATTGATTTATTTATCTACTAGTCTCAGTTTTTCTCAAGTTCAGTCAGTTTGCTGTGGGCGCCATCTAGGAGCTGGTCTTTAGTATCATTCTGATGGCCTATAAATATATAAAAAAAATTCAAAAAACAATCATATTCTTATACCAAATAGATAGTAACAGGATGTCGAATGAGCAGCAGAAATGGGAGCCTTATGAAACTATCATTTTTGTCTTGAGGAAGCCCTGTGAACAAAAATGTAATATTTAATCGGAATAAATGAAGAGATGATGGCAGATACGCAAGCCGGGCAAAGAGCCAACAAGAAAAGACGAAGACAAAAACTCTAGGGAAAATTCATTAATGTGCTATTTTATCATTACGCGAGGAAAAAAATTCATGAAAAAAAAAAAAAGAATAAAGGGACTGTCAAATGTTCAGATTAATAATTAATATCATACCTAGGGCTTAGCGACTCCAGAAGTTGTTGACAGAATCACTTCTAAGGCGAGGGACTACAAGAGGTCCTCCACGGACCTTATCAAGAGCAAAGCTAATCCGCAAAGGTCTACCTAGCATTGCCTGCAGAAAAAAGCTCCTCTAGCATCACATACGCATAGTAATCTGAAAGATAAATGACCACAATACTATTTTGAAAATAGTCACTCTATTCCTAAAAATATAAACAGGTTAAAGAATCATACAAAAAACCAACTTGAACTTGATCCAAGCATCGGCATATTGATGAGAAAAATATGTCCCACAAACTGATCATTCAAACCACGCTAGTATAAAACATCTGCTCACCTTCCCATCCATTGCATCTCTGGCAGACTTCGCGTCATCTTCCTTGGAAAAGTAAACAAACCCGAATCCTCTAGACCTTCCTGTATCCTTATCGTACATGATCCTTACTATAGAAAAAAAAAAGTCCAAAACCATAAACCTTCAAATGACTCACTTCCTTACAATCAGTACTCATTGAAGCATTTCATCGAACACCCAACATGCCCACTCATATTTATCATACCTTCAGTTACATCCCCAAATGCGGAGAAAGCATCCTTCAACGTCTTCTCATCAGCAGCCCACGACAGTCCTGTCCCAAATTTTCCGCTGAATCAAACAACCCAACCGACAAACATATAAAGAACAATCAGGCGATTGAATATGGATAAATATGAATCAAACGTACCTGCAACAAAGAGCTTGTTGTTCAGAGGGCCGGAAGCAGGAGACGAATCCGGATTCGGCAGCGACGAGAATGGACGGGAGATTGAAGAAACCCAAGTGGGACTCCGTACTGGCCACAAAACGCTTCTAGCAAACATCATCAGACTCGTGTTCTTCGTCATTTCTGTCCTGCATGAAATTCCCCGCATAACTAATTTTGTTAAGAAATTCCGTAAACGGGCCTCTACTCCACCTGCCATATCAACTTCGGCCCAATTTAAAATTCGGGGGTGCCCTCTGCTCGTGAAAAATTTTCAAAGTTGCCACGAGTTCCTTAAGTACCACACTTCTAAACTTAGTTCCCGAAATGCCACCTTTTTGACAAATCGCTACTCCCAGTAGCGGTTTGTTTTAATTTTTCAATTTGAAATGCTGACTGGTCGATGAGTTGGCGCTGAGGTGTACGAATTCCATAAACCGCTACTCGAAGTAGCGGTTTGATGTTGTCTCAAACTCAGACCCTCTGAGTTTAAGATTAGGGCTTTGTGTGTTATTAAGCCGCACTATAATTTTAATCTGACTTTTATATAAATGATTCTTGAATGTTTACTGTTAAGATTTAGATTACTGTAATTAGAAAATTATCTGGAAAAATTCTGAAATAATTCTTAAAGTGTAATGCAGTTTGATGATGTCCATCTAAGGAATAACCGGTCATATCGACCTTCGTACTGGTTTTTTTATCCTTTGGCTCCTCCTAAGTCGTAGCTGATCATCATCTTGAATTTGTGCTTGACTAATTTGAGAAGGGCCTTGATCAGCTAAAGTTGGATCTCCGGATACCGGTTCGTGAGATGGGCCTGCAGCAGTATCTGCAAAAAAATGCATCTCCAGTATTAGCTAACAATACTAGAAATATGGAAAAAGAACAAAAAAATTGCTCCTACCATGATGAAATTGAACACGGTCCGGTGTAATTCCCATTGCTCTCTCCTCTCCAAGCTCCGCTAGATCAGCGTAGCTAGCGTGGAATAAATCGTACGCTAGCTTTTTAGATTTCTCGGGAACATGATCTGCAAATATCTCAGCGGCCATACGACCAGATCTGACCAACAAACGTACCTAGAAAAATATCGACAATTATGTCAGTCCAAAATATATGTAAGTTATAGAATTAGATTTTGAAAAAGAAAGAAATGTTACATGTGCCGAGGTCTGGTGTGAAGTCGGTCGGTATGGAATGGGCGTATCCTTCGGCTTGGGTGGCTGAATAAATCTAATGGTAACTGTATTATACCATGCATAGTACTCCTCCAGATAACCCACGTCCCCACGAGCGTCAACTTCTCCGTCTACGACATGCTGGCTCCTATTATTCCACATCGTCACGTAAACATGCAACTCTCTACTCCAATCCTTCTTTGATTTCTTTCTTGTGATCAAATGCAACTCTCTGTGAGTAGGGTGTGGCATATGTGGGATAGGCTGTCGGAATCCGAATTGCCGTAGCACCCTCGATGGATAATGCCATGCTGCAATATTAAAGCATAGTAATGGTACCTCAGCCATCCAGATGTGGCGTCTCTGGACACACATAGGATGTAGTGAAGCAATAATCTCATCTGTATATGGCATCCACTCCGCATCAATACACTCCTGCCGATCTAGCTGGTCTCGATACAATAGTAGCACGTGCTGTGGAGTCTCGCGATATGTCTTCGGCCCGTCCCATTTACTGAATCCAAGTGCAGCAATACCTGGATAATCCCATCAAATGTTCGTCAACATCCATATTATCCATCCAATGTGATACATAATTAAAACCGGGATAATCCCACAACGTGTTGTTGAAAACTCTATTTTCATTCTCAACTTGTGCCGATGTCCATGATTGTGGAGTATCATTGTCTCCTACCGCATCTAACATTTCAAGAGTTTCTCTATTGTATTCATCGTACATAGCTACATCAAACGTTTCCAAAGTGGACATCACCATTCCATCTAGCTCTTCATTATCCATTTAACCAAAACTTTCAAGTATTTTACCTTCGTACACAATCAACATATAGCATAATGTCAAAATAGTATTGCACTAAACTCAACAACATCAAACACAACAACTAATATAGCATAATGTCAAAATAGTATTGCATTAAACTCAACAACATCAAACACAACAACTAATATAGCACAATGTCACTGAGCTATATTCAAAAACCTAATCAACACCTTCAATCTAAGCAACTCACCACAAATGGACTCTAAGGCAACCAATCTGTAACTGCAATAACCAAAATTGTCAAACCCTAAAACCAATTTCGGATTCACGCCCAATTTTCCCAACCCTAACCCAAACACCCATTCACCCTCATCCTAAATCAATGACAAAATCAAACCATAGGACTCATTTTACCTTGTAATCGGAGTGTCGGAGCAGCGGCTGAGGACTGAGCGCCGGCGCGCGGGGAGGAGAGATGAAGGAGCAGCTGCGGGAAATGAGGAGGAAGGCCGCGGCTTCTGTAAATAACAGTAGCGGTTTGTGGAATTCGTACACCTCAGCGCCAACTCATCGACCAGTCAGCATTTCAAATTGAAAAATTAAACAAACCGCTACTGGGAGTAGCGGTTTGTCAAAAAGGTGGCATTTCGGGAACTAAGTTTAGAAGTGTGGCACTTAAGGAACAAAGTTGCCACTTCGTGGCAACTTTGAAAATTTTTCTCTGCTCGTTCCTGTGAATCTCATATGAGTTCCCAAGCTCTCTGAATCTCATCTCGTTTTTTTCGTAATGAAATTTGGTTTAGCGACCTGAATAAGATGTGAAATTGAGGTTTGGAATGAATTTGAAAGAAAAAAATTTCACATTAGCCCTAATCCCATATTCCTCCTCCTGAAATATCACATCTGCTAATTTTTTTTTCACATCTCCTCTTTTTAACGAGATCAGTCTTATTAATATAAATATCTTTAATTTTTCTTAAAGATCTCTTGTGATTACAAGACCGGTCTCTTAGAAAATTGAAGAGAACCAGGTAGTTGGTTGTCGCTCGAATCTTCAAAAAACCGGATGCTTTCATCTTGATTTTCCACATGACAAACTTCATATTGTCATTAAATGGCCTAAGTTGTAACATCTGACATGCTTAAGACTCAAATAAAGAGAGAAGACCAAATACGTTAAAGAATCATAGTAATCAAAGAGCGTAGTAAGCAAGTCTTAAACAACTATCTTAAACATAACCAGAGTAAATAATAAATATGAATGTGATCGGTGATCTGCAATAGTTCAACTTCCACAAAAAATGAACAACAAGATCACTAATACAATTCACATTTAAAGTGGTGTATTTTAAACACAAAATTCAGTCTTACAAGAATCAAACGAGCTCTGATACCAATTTGATAACATTCAAATTCAACTCTAAACACTCTTCTTCCTCAACATCCGACCCTTTTTCTTAACATTTCCTCTTCAGCCTTTGATCACCAGTCGTGTCGCATCATTTGGTGTTTTCATTGCGATCTGACAATGCCGGAAACTCGCATTCTCAATAAGTGACTCAGTGACGACGTTGCAAGGTAACCTCTCTGATCTGACTTGAAGGAGGAAACAGTGAGGAACTCAGCATCTTGCGAGCGCATGATTAGTATGATGGAAAAGCTGCAGAAGTCAATTCACGACCGGCAGGTGTAAGGAGCGAGATTGGACAAACAGACGACGCAAGGTGGACAATCCAGCCACTCAGTCCGCTACTGCCGACGCCATCCAATATCACCACAAGTTCGAAGGCACGACATTTTCAACCAGCTCAATCGGCGATTATACAAGCGCCAGCAGATGAACAGGAAGGCAACAATAACCATTCGGTGCGTTTACCACGTATTGAGGTTCCAACAATTTCCGGAGAAGGGGCGGAAGGCTCGCTATTTCAAATTGACCGCTACTTTGAGCATCACCAAATTACACCCGATCAACGAAATACGATAACCACTTTCCATATGGCTGGGGAAGCACTGCGATGGTTACAGTGGATGTATGCAACTCATCAAGTGGCAAATTGGCCGATTCGCCTGGGATTTTCTAGCTAGGTTCGGACCGTCGGCTTACTAGAATGCGGAGATGCTCCCCCAAAAACTACAACAAATTGCGACACTTGAGACCTACATCACGGACTTCGAAGCATTATCTATCAAGACTCCAGGCTTCACAACATCGAATTTACTCCACAGGTTTATGGAGAGATTGAAAGATGACATCCACCGTGAGATAGTGTTGTTGTGCCCTCAGACATTGCAAGCAGCCATCAGAATGGCAAGGATCGCGGAGCACAAACTCATCGTTGCATGCATGTCAAGTCTTCGATCTGCAACACCGAGACTACCACCACTTCCTTACGCAACCCAACAAAGTGTTACGTCAACTGTGTGGGAACAAAAACAACACTCTCAGCTACCTTTCACGCGGATTACACCTTCGTAAATGGCAGCTAGCAGAGAGAAGGGCTTATATTTCAATTGTGATGAATGATTCATGGCAGGGCGCAAATGCAAACCACAATTTCAATGTCTGCTATTAGCCGAGGAGGGTCTAACCATGGATAGTATTCTGGAGCAACCGGATAATACAGATATTCTCGACGAGACACCAGCCACCCTAACTATTTCATTCCATTCGATGCAAGGCTACTTTGTTCTGTATACGCTGCGACTGGAAGGGACTCTGCACTGCCATAAGGTACTCGTCCTAATTGATAGCGGCACTACGCGAAATTTTCTACAAACAAGAATGGCTAAACATGCAGATTTATCAATTGAAGTGGCTCGCCAAATGAGCGTGACAATTGGAAATGTGGACAACTACAGTTCGAAGGGACGTGTCATCAGGTTATTCTGGGAATGGGCGGGCACACGTTTGAGGTTGATTTATACATCCTGCCTATGTATGGGGCGGATGCCGTCCTCGAAGCTCAGTGGTTAGCAGCAGTCTCCCCTGCTACTTTCGATTATAAAGAGCTTTGGATGTGCATTATGCACGCCGTTACTTTCCATGGCCTTAAGCACCAGGATAAGTGCTCGAAGCTATCATTCAGGCAGTTACGGCGAGCCGCTCAAGCATATTCGGTGGCGTCATTCTATCAGATGGTAGTTCAATCGAAGGAGGCAGATTGTTCGGCAGCTTCACAGACCCTTCCCATTATGCCAAGTGAACTGGAACTATATCAGCAAGCTAGCTTACAGTCCTTGCTGCAAGAGTTTTAGAGCGTATTCTTGATGCCCCAGCCTTTCGCCAGGCAGACCGCATGAACATACAGTCTTATTAGTACCAGACACTCATCCTGTTAACGTGCAGCCGTATAGATATTCGCGATATCAAAAACTGGAAATCGAGAAGCTGATACAGAACATGTTGGCCGAAGGCATTATGAGACCTTGCCCCTTCTCATCCTCATTACTATTGATATGCAAAAAGGACGGAAATTTGCGATTTTGCATCGAATATCTGGCATTGAATGCAGCCACCGTCCACAACTGGTTTCTCATTCCCACGGTAGATAAATTGTTTGATGAACTTCATCGAGCTGAGTGGTTTTCAAAGCTGAACTTACGTTCAGGGTACCACCAGATACGGATGCAAGCTGCCGATGTGCACAATACTCTACCGTCCCAACAACATTCCAAAATAGGTTTCATGGATGACATTTTTATATACAGCCGGAGTTGGACTGATCATCTGCTTCTTGTGCGGACCGTATTAGCAACATTGGCTAACCATCAGTTCTTTGTGAAAGCCTCCAAGTGGGAGAGTTTGCGCAAAAGCTCGAGTTCAGTACCTCAGCAACATTTTATCCTGGACTGGTATGGGGGTTGATTCAGACAAGGTTCAAGCCATGCAAGCATGACCAATCTGATTAATGTGAAGCATGGCCTATCCCGATTAATGTGAAACAACTGCGGCGTTTCTTGGGCTTACGGGATATTATCAGCGCTTTGTTCACGAATACGCACAAACGGCTGCACCCCTGACCAACCTGTTGCGCAAAGATGCATTAGTCTGGAGGCCTTCAAGCTTCTTAAAGCTATTCTCACATCTACTCTCACATTAGCCCTGCCGAACTTCTCCAGACCATTTGAGGTACATACGGATGCTTCAGTCATCTGCATGGGAGCAGTATTGTCACAAGCTGGCCAACCGATGGCTTTTTATTACAGTCGTCTTTCTCACCTACCCTACAGCAAAGTTCGACCTACAATCGAGAGTTGGCTGCGAAGGTTATGGCTGTTCAGAAATGGCGGCAATACCTTCTTGGGGGTCACTTTGTCATCCACATTGTTCATCAACCTCTCTGGGTGATTCTTATATAGACGATACACATCCCCGACAAACAACGCTGAATGAGCAAGTTAATGGGATTTGATTTTGAGGTGAGCTACAAACCTAGTCGAGAGAACGCTCTGACTGATGCCCTGTCCAGACTATCCGAGGTTGTATTTACGTCGCTGAAGGGCGTGTCTCGCTCTGTATTTGGCATTCTTCGTGCTCTGCGGAAGTTGGATATTGAGGACGACTTTGACCGCACCTTAACGGACGGTGTGCTCACCCGGCCCACCGAGCAACTCATTTTTTTCGTACGTGATGGTTTGCTGCTTTACAACGGGCATCCCCATGAGGTAGATTTCAAGGATTTGATTCTATTTGATTAACATGCTGCTCCGATGGGGGGCCACATCGGAATCCGCAGCACTACGGCACGGCGACAGCCAATTTCTATTGGTCTCAAATGCGCAAGGACATTGAAGCCTATGTAAGCAAATGCGCCATATGCCAATAGTAGAAGGTCTTGAACACTGCTTCACCCGGACAGTTACAACCTTTGCTATCCTCGTGAAGATCTGGCAGGACATCTCCATGGACTTCATCACGCACTTGCCGAAGTCCAGAGGGAAGTCAGTGCTAATGGTAGTAGTCGATCGCCTATCCAAATACGCACATTTTAGCGCCCAGACATCCATTTTTACTGTCAAAAGTGTAGCACATGCCTTCATTAGTGAAATTTGCAAACGGTATGGTATCCCGTCAATTATTGTGTCCTATTGGGACCCCGTGTTCATGAGCACTTTTTGGCAGTCCTTGTCCATTGCCGGATATATAAGAGCCCTTCCGGAGTTCTCTCAACATTACTGTCATTGTTCCGGTTGAGTATCTAACAGAGGTAGAATTCAGGTTGTTGGGAAAACCGGACGTTTTTCATCTACTCAAAGTAGTCCTTATACACTAACAACGTGGGAATGACTCAATACTAACCCGACAAACAAACACTATTGAAAAATATAAGGCTAAAAAAGAGAGCAAAGTAGAAACTAAACAATCAAAGCGGAAAAATAAATAACACCGAAATTTAACGAGGTTTGATAAATATTACCTACTCCTCGGGCGTCGCTGCAAACTCTTCACTATTAGCTCCAATAGAGGAAGAGTACAAATATTAAAATGATTACAAATGATAATTTGAAGCTATATATATAGCTTCTACAAAATCCATGTTTTTCACAAATCAAGAGATGTGGGACAATGAGCCAATTTTCAACACAGCCTATGATTTAGAAGAAAGAAGGTCATGGAGGAGGAAGAGTTAAGGTGAAACTAATGTTTTTCATTTAGCTTCGGTGGATGATTTGATGGTGACGGTGATGACGTGGAAGCAGAAATGAGTTTCATCAGATGGTACACAGTTTCAATCGTCTCCAAAGACCAATAAACATATTTCCATGGCAGACAGAAGAAGAAAATAGCTTTGAGTTTTGATGTTTCAAACTGTACGATATGGGTACGGTATTAGGATTGAGAAAACATGAGTCCAAGGATGCCTGCGTGATACCCAGGAAGGATGTTTCGGGGTGATTAAGAAACATTGCTTTGTTATGAGCAGTGTGATTATTATTCGATATCAGCATACTGCATCAACTCTCGCTAGCTTCCAAATATAAAGAGATACCTTTGACCACTGTAAAGTGTGATGGAATGAAAAAAGCAGCAAAAAGTCCTCCAGCATGCTGCCCTTTTCTCTCCATCCTCACACAGCTGCCACTAATAATAATAATTCAACTGACTATACCGTTTCTTTCTTTATACTTCAATTCTCCAGCCAGCTCATTGTTACCAGCAACATGAATGAATGAAAGATCTTCTATCCTTTTCACTTGAATAACATATGAAGAAGCTAATTACAAGAAGACGCGTACATACAGACCCACATAAAAAAGGACCAACACCAATTCATTTACCCTTAACCTTCACATTTTCATTTATAATTGTCTTTTTTTTTTTGAGTTATAAGAATTAATATATATATTTAATTTTAAGTACCCAAATAAGTACGGCAGTCAGCCAGCCGTACACATCTATCCCCCTCCAAGCGGAAAAACAAGTACTACATCAAACAGAAAAATTTTCAAACTAGCCATGTTTTGGGAACTTTGTTCCAAAACTGTCACAGTTTTGAAGTTACTTTCCAAAATGCCACTTTTTTTACAAATCGCTACTCTCAGTAGCGGTTTGTGTATTTTAAAAAAATTAAAATACTGAATGGATGCTTAAAATGATGATTGGATGCTGAGGTGTAACACAATTACACAAACCGCTACTACGAGTAGCGGTTTGACCGTCAAACCGCTACTCGTAGTAGCGGTTCGTTGTGTATCTGCAAATTAAATACACGTGTAATTGCATACCTCTCAATGCCAAATCATCACTCTAGGCATCTGGTCAGCATTTTATAATTTTTAAAAATACACAAACTGCTACTACGAAGTAGCGGTTTGTTAAAAAGTAATATTTTGGAAAGTAAGTTCAAAATTGTGACAGTTTTGGAACAAACTTCTCAAAACATGGCAAATTTGAAAATTTTTCCATCAAACACTATCTCTTAAATGTAATTGATTGATGAGAAATTTTTTTAGAATTGCCCGGTTTGCCAAATCCATTATCTTAAATGTCATATAATTCATAATCGTTTCTGAAATGTCTCATTTCGTTTTGAATTCGATCATACCAAAACTTAACTCACCCGAATACAAATGAGTTTGATATTAATATTGATTTCGATCTTACCAAGACCGAACTCATCTGAATTCAAATGAATTCGGTTTTAATAAGACCGAAATAATGAGTTCGGTCCTAAAACCAAATTTTATAAATTGCACCCGTTCGTCTTCTTAAGACTAAATTCAAAAACTTTTCAAATAGAACCAAACTCGTTAAAATTTGGTCTTATAAATATAAGATTATCACTATGACTTGTCTTCCAAAAAAAACATTTAGCCTTATAAACAAACTATGATTATCACATGACTCTTTGGGGGAGGGAGGTTTTGTGGGAGAATTTCATATGTGGGTTTTCCTCCTCTTTTTTCTCTTCTACATTGTGTTATTGTCTCACATCAACCAAAATAGAAAAAGTCAATAAATTTACTTAGATATAAAATGTTAACTTGCCTCTCATACTAACAAGAGAGCTTGTAACATACTTGATCATTGTTTCAGGGCTTGTTGACTCTTTTAAACGAGTGGTTATTTGTCTCACATCGCCCATTAGGACAAACTTGAAAAAATTAGTGTATATTATTAACAAAATTAAAATTTAGATATGAAACTTAGAATAATTTTGATAAGTTTGGTCTTGACATGATTGAACTCAGATAATTTTATCGAATTTGTCTTATTAAGACCGAACTCTAATATTTTTTAAGAATTCGGTCTCACTAAGACCAAATTCAAAACGAAACGGAACAATTCAAAAACAAATATAAAATGTAGGGTGTTTGAGATAATGGATTTGACAAACAGGATAATTCTAAAAAAATTTCGATGATGAGCTCATACACAGGCCAGCAGCCAGCTTATCAAATGTAAACCAGGTGAAATCAGACCAGACCGAGATTGCATTGCATAATTCATGTGATACAAATGTTCATAATTCGTGCTGAAGTTACAGTTTGTCTAGTCGGTGTCTATAAGAAAAAAAATGTACCGGGCCATTTCTTGTTATATCAACCAATTTTACTATACCTATACAAGCCTCTCCTGGATCTTTCTTAGATACAATGCAATGCCGTGTAATGATGCAATCAAATAAATTATGAATATAAATGCGTTTTCTTTTCTTCTTATGGTGCTTTTTGTTTCAGCTGTCGTTCGTATTCCTTCACTAGAAGCTGTGCATAGAGTATCTCGTTCCAAGTGTCCGGCACACCTGGTAGGCACCAGTGGCTGCAATCCTGGTACTTTAAAGGCAATTTCTGTTCCTCTGCTGGGATATGCTGTCTCCGGTAGATTGAAGGATGCCCATCCTTCCTGAAGTCTGTTATTCTTGTGATATTTAGGTACGATACTGGAGTTTTCATCCCATGAATCACTTTCTCCAAGACGGCCATTTTCGATGGATATGGAATAAGATATGTCTCATTCCTGATTGGCTCTGTTTCGCTGTCGCATGCTCCGCCGGAATTCCACTGCCCACCACTGCATCATTAAAGAAGCATTAGTGTTAAAACAAGACTATTTGTTGAAAATTGAAAACAAGATTATTATGTGATATTAAAGAAAAGAATAGACTAGCAGTCCATTTTAGGAAATTTCTCAGTCAGTGTATTGTGCATCTTACATGCTTGCGAAATTCAGCTAAATAAACAAAAAGTCTCCCTATTTGATAACTGGCACCTACCCAAGCCATAATTTAGGAAGAAACCAATAAGAGCTAACAAGTTTGAAAATACATGCCCTTTTTTCTCTCTCCAAGTATACCTGAAATGAGATGCAGAATAGCCCCGGAAGAAGACATGTGTTTTAGATGGATCAATATTACGGTCAACCCATCTACCCCAAGTCGTTAAAGCCTTACGAAATGCCTCCAGTACATTTAATTCACGGTAGATATGGCTACCTTCCTGGTAATAATCCTCACTGCATCATAATTTACTCCATTTAGTTAACTTGAAAAACAATTAAATCCTCCCACAGATAATTAAGAGAATATCCGTACCCTTTGGAGGTTTTGTCATGAGTCCACCAGTGCCCCGTATTGAAGATGATAATATCAGCCCCTT
This sequence comes from Umbilicus rupestris, assembly GCA_963678935.1. Lineage (NCBI taxonomy): Eukaryota > Viridiplantae > Streptophyta > Magnoliopsida > Saxifragales > Crassulaceae > Umbilicus > Umbilicus rupestris. The sequence goes on from OY787618.1 coordinate 10,060,534, forward strand.
TGTAATTATCTGCCGACAGTCCAATTAAGTCGAGGCGCAAAGTCTCCTTCTTAGCTCCGCTTTTCTGGGACGATTCCCATTCTCGCACTAAGAACGGAGACACAAAAAACTCGACCGAGAAATTATAATCCTGCAATTCAGCCAAGCACAAGTAAATAAAACAACACACTAGCAAAAAGAGATAGAACAACTTTGTAACGAGGTACCAACCTTAAAAACAAAAGAGTAAGATGCTTCGGCTCTGAAATGTTGTCTGCCAGAAGCCTCATACACATTGCTGTGATTCTTCACAGAACCTTTCAGAATACATATCATAGACTCCCACATATTACGATTCAGCGAATCACCCACATACACCAATCTCCTCCCTCTCAACAGCTCCAGCATATGACTTGCATCCAACCTGGAAAACACAAACAAATTAACCTCGTCAGAAACCAATACAATGTCAATTTTGAAACTACATGGTTCTATCAAATGAAAAAGGCGGAAACCTGGGTAAAGAGCAGCCCTTGGGCTTCCACTTCATCTTCATATAGTCCTTATCAGGCCTCCCATTGGCCACGCAATTGAACTGCTCATCGATCAATGAACATGAACCAGGCTTGTAAAGCGGATAAGACTCGTCCTTCACCCACTTCCCATCAAACAGATCGCACTTCATCAAAGCTTCCACCTTTTTTTCAGACCCTGTCTTGTTATCCGTTTCTTTCTTCAACAACGAGGCTGTGTAGTTCGACTTCAGCCCCTTCTTATCTCCCACCGACGGCAATTTCGAGCTCTCCGTCGCGTTTTTCTTCTGTATATCTACTTTCCTAGTGCTGTTCCTGGCCGCCGGAGACGTTGAGTTTTCCGGCTTCCTGTTGCTCTGTTTATCAGGTGCACTATTGTCAACTTTCTTGTGAACAGAAGGCGCCGGCGCCGGAGTCAGGGCCGGAACATTTTTATCTGGAGTCCGATTTGGAGTGCTGGAAAGGCCTCCGGCGGATCCGGGCGAAGAAGAGTGAGATTCGGATGAGTTGAACCAGTAGGAGTAGATAGAGGAGAAGTGAGATCCAGCGTCGGTGTTATTAGGCTTGGTTGCAGAAGTTGAGAAAATGCTGTTGAACCAGGGAGAGGAGTTGGTGTAGGAAGGGTTGAAGGCTATGAAAGCTGTACAGGCGACAAAGAGGAAGACGAACCCGTAAGCGAAGGCCATTGTTCTTCGCCTCCTCATGAAGAAGACTACGTTCTTGAGTTCGGACAGGAGCGTCCCGCTGCTGATTTGGAGATGTTTCGATGCATCCGCCATGGGCGACAATGATTCAACTGCTCGCTCCGCTCTGCTTCCCCGCGACACTAGAGATCGGCAAGTTGTGAACTTTGCTGAAGTGGGTTCCGGAGACGAGTGGGGGACAGTGGTGAGAATGGAAAAGGTGGAGAGAGAAGTTTTGCAGAGAAGTGGTTTTTTCAATAGCGGTGGGCGAAGTTTCATTTATATTTTTGGAATAACGGGGGAGTGAAAATACGGACGTTGAATTACGAAAAAGCCACTGATGATGATGTGGTTGGAATAGTTGACGACGGTCGTCTCAAATGTTGTGCCAAGTAGTTTGTTGTTTGGTGTATTTAATTTTAGATTTGTTTATGATAGATTGGAATTTATACAGAAAGGCGTGTCGTGTTGTAAGATCACGCGGTTGGAATTGAGATCATGTGTCATGTGTTGTTGACACGTGTCAGTTTCCAATTCACTCACAGAATTCTTTCCTTTCAATGATCAGTTGGTGGGATAAATCCTTTCCTCGAACACGAGCCTTCCTCAACCAGTTTACCTCCTCCATTCATTGAAATTTCAAATCTGCAACTGTCATTCTCAGAACTTCCCAAGGTAAGCATCAGCAAACGGGCCATGACGCCAAGAAGCCCAGTCCAAGCATAAGGCTGGGTTTGGGATTAGCTAGAAAGTCCGATTCTGTTCGACGAACCGGCTGAATGAAGCAACCAATTCGGTTCTTCGATCTGACAATATAAATTCATCGACTCATATTTCTTCCACCCCAATCATCTCTCTCAAACCTAAGGGCATCCGCACCCATACGGATCTTGTTCGGATTCTAGAAGCTGCTCAAAGAGAAGAACATGCATCGGTGACAAACTGCAGGAGCTGACGTGCTGGAGGAGAAACTCCGCAGGAGAAGCTGCGGCCAGGCGAGCTACTCGAGCAGTTGAGAGAGGAGCTGCTTGGAACTAGGGTTTGCAGGAGGCCCAAGCGCAATTAACCGAACAGATATATTTTGTAACGGACAATTAATCTAGTTCGTTTGATCAGATATAGATCTGATCCTACATACCAGATTAATTTCCAACGAAATTCTTTTAAAAAAATAAAAAATCTAAAAAAATATTTTGAACTTCTACATTTTTTTTACTATAAATAGGTCTTTCATTTCACCTTCAAAGCACACCAATCTTTATTTGTTCTATCCTAATATATTTGCAACATTTTGTTTCATTTTCATATCATTTTTTGTTCAAAAAATAGCTTCCGCTACCAATTGGTCCATGTCCGAAGATGTGCAATTATGTATATCTTATTGTCGTCAATCAGTTGATCACATATCTAACAACAAACAAAAGATTGATAGGTTTTGGGAAAAAATTCATGTCGATTTTCGAGCAAATTAGGTCATGAGCGCCGATGAAATAATTCTAACGGAGGCTATGTCCCAAATTGTGCTTTCTTCTCGGTTTGGAAAGCTAAGAAAAATTTGGTTTTATGGGGGATTGTATTGGTTACGCAAGGAGGAATCCGGAATCGGGTGCTAATATACAAGATGAGGTATATAATTTTATTAAATTATTTCATATTGTTTATTTATATTTCTTCATTTGAAATTGATTTGTTTTAATTATTAATTTATAGATGCGTAAAGCTTAAACTATATATGTTGCGCAAAGAAAAAAGACTTTCATACATTTTGAATGTTGGAAACAAGTCAAGACACATCAAACATTTGCACCTGTCCAACCCATTGTTCCACCGACTAACACATACGACCATAGTCCCGCGATAAAGAAGTGCATGCAAGTAACGTCCTTATACTTCCTCCTTTGAAGATGCGGCATTTTGCACACCCGAAAGTTATCCGGGAGGTTCAACTAGTCCGGTAAGACCTCCGGGAGTAGAGGCGGCAAAAGAAGCAAGGAGAAAGGGTAAGAATGCAGCCATTTCATATAACATAGCCCGACATGAAGCTTTACAATTAATTGCGGAAATTCAAAAAAATTAAATGGCTTTCCAAGAAAAGCAACTTGCACTTGCTAGAGAGCAAATGTAGCACAATCATAAAATGCAAGAACACGCCATGAATGTAAAGAATTTAGAGGAGGAAGCAAAGATTATGCAAATGAATACCGACATAATAACACCAAAGTCTAAGAGGTACTTCTCAAAGAGGAAAATTGCTATTTTTCGTCGATATGAGGAAGTGGAAGATAATAATGATGGTGACAACAATTCGGAGGACTATTCAGATCATTACCGTCCATCTCACTACTAGTCTCTTTAGTATATTTAATTTTATTTGTCGTTATTTAACCTTTATGTAATTTCAATTTTACGTGATTCATGTTGTTCAACTATTTCATATAATATGTGTATTTAAATTGTTCATACCCTCGAGTTTGATTTCAAATATAAAACTTAATTATTCTCATAAAAATAAATTTCAACTAAAACAAAATTCATTGAAATAAAACTCGCAATAGAATTACAACACACAACTTAAAATAATACATACAATCTAATATTCATAACTGAATTGGCCATATCATTCATCTGATTCATAGTTTGCTGAAATATTTGAAAGCTCTCATCAAAATTGAAAGGATCCATATGAGAAAAAATGATTGAGGAAAATAAGAACTGAGAAGAAAGCAAGAAGATTGATGGTGTGAGTATAGAAAACGTATGAACCTTTTTTTATAGAGGTTTCGTGTCTATCCGCATATTCACATGTCATGTCATGTCATGTTATGTTTCGTGTCTTCGAAATGCTATCCTGGAGCTTCAAGTTGGCAGCAATAATTTATAAATATCTTCACGTGTCATATTTAAGTTACAACAATAATTCATAACCATCTTCGAAAAAATCTTTACAAAATATTATTTTTTAATCGGTGAATAGTAATAGGAGCTTCTCCCGGAGGTTGTATTGATACAGAAAATGTTCAAAATGCTATTACTGTTTGATGAATAGTAACAAAAATTGCTTATTGAGGAGCTCCTCAGCGAGATTGGGAAGCTCCAACGGGTGCGGATGCTCTAACAACAACAACAACAATTCTTATCTTCCAAGTTTCATTGCACAATTCCAATCTTCGAGGAAAATTATCTTTTCTCCGCTTACAACTTCGTTCGTCTCCCTCTCTCCAGTCACCCTGCCGTCCAAGCGCTCATCTCACTCCTTTTTAGTTATCGAGTTGTAAAAGTGTAATGTTTCCTTAGTTTATCTACGTTCTAATTTAGATTTGTGCATATATGTTTAACATGTTCGGAGCTTTGTTGCTCAAATCTATTTTATATTTATATACGCATGTATATAAATGACCCAATAAGTATTAAGTTTTTATTTGTGTATGTATGTCTTCATATACTGATTCTTAACATATTAGATAAGTATAATAATAGCGTGATGCATAGATTCATTTGATGTTGTATTTGCAAGTTGTAATCATTAGGTTTGTAACTACGATTTTTATAAACATGTTTTGATTAAGTTTTGCTAACTGTATTGTTGGAATTTCTGAACTTCTGAATTTTGATGAGACAAACACTCGACTGATAAAATTACTTAAGCGTGCAAATAACGTTACATGGGACAGGTGTTACGACATTACGTAATGGCGGATGGTTTACAATCATATCAAAAGAGATCTTCGGTTCAAGAAAATCTAGAATGAATGAGTTGAAGATCTAGTGCGCATCAATTTAGGAAACAAGAATGAAAGAGATCAAGATCCATTGAGATACAAATTAGGAAACAAGATATCAAGATTCATCGAACTACAAATTAAGAAACTAGATATTTAAGATATCAAGATCCGGTCAAAAAGATTAGGATGAGAGAATCTTTGTTGGGTAGTTCATAAGATTATTATGGGATGATCTTTATCAACTAGAAAGATTTTCTATTCCAATTAAGAAAGAAAATTTAAGATTTGCGGCTGAGCAAATCTAGAGTTTCTTATTAGGAGAACTAGAAATAATAGGAGGCGTGTCTACCATTGTTTCTCGGTAGTATACATAAGTCCTTGACCCAAAGCTCCTCAGCTCCTAAGCTTAGGAGCTGATGCTCAGAAGATTGCGCCACTATACAGATTGAATTGGAGCAGCGTGCTACTCCAGAGGGAACACAAGACGGTGGTGTGATATGTGTTAGAAGGAAGACGCTTCTTGTGGTGCGGTTGACCTTAGGAGTGTTGAAACGTTGTGGTTGTTGTGGTAGTAAAAATAATAGTCCAATCACGGTGTTCAAACAATATTTATTATCCGAGTGACCTCGAATCGAACCCAAGAGAAAAGCCTAGATTAGTCTAAAGCTAGCTAGTAATGCCTAATGCAAGTCTACTAAATAAAGGGGTTTTTTTTTCCTATGCGAGATATCTCTAGTGAATACTAAAGACAAGATGAAATATGGTCTAAGATGTAAATAATAGAGAAAGCGTAGTCGGAATTCTATTTCACCCCTAGGTCACGCGATTAGCAACACAAAACTTGTCTAAATTATGAGTAAATTCGAGTGATGGTTCTAGGCTAAGGTATCACACATTATAAATTCAACTTTCGCTCCTTCTCTAGAATGTGAATAATACCTAAATAGTACGGTTCTCAAACTCTCGCTCTATTGAACCGCGTAGAACTAAAGTCTCCTAATCTCAACCTTTCGGTCTATTGATAGTTAACTAAAGTCGCTCAATACTTAGCCTAGTGGAATGCGTATATCACTCTCACGCACAAACGCAACCTAAAATTAACATGCTCAATCTTCTAAACAACCTAGGTTCAACTCTCATTCCATCCCTAGGTATTCTATCAATTCGTACTCACTTAGGTATTTCATCAAACACTTGGTGTGCACAAAATTGATATGAAGAACAAGCAAGAGAATTTTCAACCAAACTTCATTCATATAGATAAAAAGACAAGTCTTGCATTACAATTAAATCTAAGGGATCCATAAGGATCCCAGCTATAATGGGACTACTCACTCATGGTGAGTTTGAAACAAAACATGATATTCAAATTGAAATTGTTCACCAATTGGATGCAAAAGAGTAGAGGATGAGTAGAGGGTTGATGTAGGATTTCCAATTGCGTGTCTCTTCCTTCAATCCTTGACAATTCTCCAACTTCTCTAAGAGCCAATCGCCTAGGGTTTCAAATTCTGGAAGAGAGCCCTTCTAATTTTACATCTCATTTTATTTATACCCTTTGAAAATTTCCAAAATTTATCCGCAGTGGCCGAATCACTTGATTCGGGAAAGACTTAAAGAAACTGATTCGGACAGGGTGTCCGAATCATTTACTCAGTGCTGTTTCGAGCTGGGCGAATCATTTTATTCTGGCCGAATCACTTTTTGATTCGGTCAACCCTTATTTGATTCGGTCAAGATCCTTGTAGAGCAAAACTGATTCGGGCACCTGGGCGAATCACTTTCTGATTCAGCCGTATCATATACTCAGTGTGGTTTCTGCTTGGGCGAATCGATTTCTCTTGGCCGAATCACTTTCTGATTCGGTCAAACTCCATTTAGTTTGGTCAACCTCCTTGTAGAGCTGAAGTGATTCGGACAGCTCGCTCCTCCCTTGGCCGAATCACTTTCTGATTCGGTCAACCTCACATGTGATTCGGTCAAACCACTCAAGTTCTCCCCGAGTTAATTTGATTCGTGCAGCTGAGGTGATTCGGCCATGCTGATTTTCTCCAACTTCTCTAAGAGCCAATCGCCTAGGGTTTCGAATTCTGGAAGAGAGCCCTTCTAATTTTACATCTCATTTTATTTATACCCTTTGAAAATTTCCAAAATTTACCCGCAGTGGCCGAATCACTTGATTCGGGAAAGACTTAAAGAAACTGATTCGGACAGGGTGTCCGAATCATTTACTCAGTGCTGTTTCGAGCTGGGCGAATCACTTTATTCTGGCCGAATCACTTTTTGATTCGGTCAACCCTTATTTGATTCGGTCAAGATCCTTGTAGAGCAAAACTGATTCGGGCACCTGGCGAATCACTTTTTGATTCGGCCGTATCATATACTCAGTGTGGTTTCTGCTTGGGCGAATCGATTTCTCTTGGCCGAATCACTTTCTGATTCGGTCAAACTCCATTTAGTTTGGTCAACCTCCTTGTAGAGCTGAAGTGATTCGGACAGCTCGCTCCTCCCTTGGCCGAATCACTTTCTGATTCGGTCAACCTCACATGTGATTCGGTCAAACCACTCAAGTTCTCCCCGAGTTAATTTGATTCGTGCAGCTGAGGTGATTCAGCCATGCTGATTGGCGAATCACTTTTGCAGTCTTGCCCAATTTTGCTGTTTTTGATCTCGATCGATCGGAATTCATCCAGATTTTCTTCGAGCCACTTCGTATCATGTAGTACGCATTTTCAACCTAAAATGAACAAAGAAAACATCAAATGACTTTATAAAATAACGGAACAAACAAGAAGTAAAGGAAAAATTATGGACAAATATAAGGTCATTTGTCCGCTTATCAAGTGTGCCTTAGCATACAATTAACTGGAGTGTTTGGCTGCTAGTTATTTGTTGTCGCAGTATAACCGATAAACATCTAAATACAAGAGCTATTCCAAAATCTTTCTAGCTTGCTAAAAGGTAATGATTTTTCTCTCAGGCACTGGTTAAAGTTTCAGAGTTTCCACAATACATCATTGAGTAAGCGCATTTATTTTTTGCATATTTTATTTATGCTGCTTTCTTATCGAGCGAGAAAATAAAATTTTTTGTTATTCGCTAAGGAACGATAACTATGATCCAACATGTATTATATGTTGTTTGTAGGTACTTGATAGCCTAACTTAAAACACCACATTTGTATTTTCTTTGTGTTGTAGTATTTGTTTGTAATCTATAGAACTATGTATTTACTAGCTTAATAGTTTGGAAAGAAATGTCAGGCGCATTAGGTACTAAAATGAATATTTAAAATTTTTAATTCTGACCTGATCCGTTCTTTAATTTTCGGGCTAGACTTTCAAAGCTTAACCCAGCCCTTAGAGGGCCCGCATGTATGTAAAATTTCTGAAACCCTGTTCGGTCTGAAAAATAGTACATGCCTTCACAATTTAGTTACTGTTTTGGTCGGGCCAGCCCAGCTTATTGCCGAGATCTATTTCAGAGCATATACATGGTTTTTCCATATCGACGTCCCACACACAGCACGGTTGTTGAAAAAAAAGTTCAATTCTAGAACGAAAAAGTTCTTGTCGAGAATGTCTGAGAATCAAAAAATATCATTTTAAAATTAGAGAAAATATACAAAAAAATAAAATTCAAAAAATATATTTGAAACTTGTTTAATCAGAAAAATTTGAGGAATTACAAGACAGTAACAATATGTTAAACCGTTAATAATATGACAGCGGAAACAACAACAATATAAATACTAAACCATAAACTAGTGTCGTCTACAGTTATTCAATTACATAATTTGAATTCATATTTGTTCACCGATTTCTATGAGATACTTCACTAAGTAACTTTGAAGTTGTGTATCAAGATATGCATATTTGAGATTCATGAGACGATCAAAAAATATTTGACTAACATGGATCATTTTGTGTTGAAGAAGGAGACCAATCACTATGGCTGCATCATGTCGTTGATGCCCAAGGGGGTCATGGTTATAGAGCTTGGCCTTGATATTATTGAACAAGTTGGTTCTCATTTAGTACCTCCGCCAAAATTCTTCCTGAGGGAAATTGAGTGTCGATGACTTAGTCTTCTAACACATTTAGCCCCCTTAGTACATCTACCTTGGTAGATTTGGTCCGCGGCGAGGTCGTTGTTGGAATAATGTGAAGAAAATGGAGGGTTTGCACCATTTGTGAGCCAAAATTGAGGGTGGAATACATCTCAGATTAATATAAATTAATCACAATTAAATACATTGAGATGAGAGGTATAAATTCATTATCATAAGCTAAAATCAAAGTTAAATTGAATGAGATATATATGCTCAAAGATTAGTCTAAAATAATGGAAAAAGTGAGTCCATTAAAAATAGAACACTCAATCTTGTGAAGTAAAAAACAATGTGCCAGTATCCACATTGTTTGGAAAGTGACTAGAATGTAAGTTTATATATAAACTCATTCCACATACTTGATAAGATAATAACCAAATAGGCTCTCTCTACGTGCAGAGGGTGCAAATACCAAGCCGATTTAGGTTAGAAACGGGGTCCAATGGGTGTGCCCACACCGTAAGAGATGCAAATGGTGGACCGATTTGGTCGTCTGTGAACATGCACTTTTCTACTCAAACTTTTAGTTCTGAACATATTAGTTTAGACGACGCCTGAGTGACCATTAATTACGTACAATGAATTAAAGGTTTGAGGCATCGCTCGGAGCTTAAGGTTGAGGCGACGCCTGAGTGACCATTATAACACTTATGACATTTAAGGTTGAGGCGTTCCCTGAGGCTCAATGTCGAGGCGACACCTAAGTGGATTAATAGCTTTTAAGAGCATTAACGAGAAGTCAGACGTCGCCTGACACCAAATGAGTAGACACCTGAGTGGCGTCGCCTGCCTTAGAAGTGAATCGATGCCTGAGTAATTACTACTCAAAGGCTATAAAAAGACAACCTTCTCTTCATGGGAATATAACGAAAAATACACTCTTTTCCACCAGTCCTCCATGAAGTCATAAAACGACATTTTTCGAGTTTCCTTAATCTTTGTGTTTTAAGTCGTTGTGATAGCGAAATGAAAAGTTAGTTTTCCGGAACAATATCTTTAGTTTAAGAAAAGATGGCAGGGTCGTTGTATTGTGGGAATCGGTTGACCAAGGATCCCAGCACCGAAGGAATGTCAATAACTCTTTAAGAATATCGTCTAACGAGCCTCGACTCATCATTTTCTGATTTTGTAATATTTTATTTATTTCAATAGTTATTTCTTTTATTAATCGCACACAATTATTAAAATTAGTGCAATAGTCGCACATAGTCTTCATCGCCGATTGTCGCTATCGCGACCACATCCATGACGAAGGAAAAATCATCTCATCCATTTCTCTCGTTGATTAATGCTAAAACTTCAAAGGATCTATACCATTGATGATGGAAATAGAAGATTGAAGTAATGTTTGAAGATGAAATGAGTATAGATAGTCACAGATTCATATTTTATAAAATTTTGATGGTTATTTAAAATCTTATCGGTTACACGTGTCACAAAATGCTTAATTAAAAATTTTGAGCATGAATTCAGATGATAATAATATAATATGATGAAATATTAATTAATACTTTTTCCAAAAAAACATTGTTTTTTATTTGATGAATAAGAATAGGAAAGTCATATTTTTACACCATTGTACAAACCATACTAATTGGACATTCTACTCGATGAATAGTAATAGAAAGCCCTCGTTGAAAATGTCCTCAAGAGATAGAATGTCCTCAACGGGTACAGATGTCCTCTGATTTCATCTTATTTTCTCTTTATGATTCAAAGAATAAAATTATAAAAAAATGAAAAACATAATAACGAAGTGCAGCTGCTAACAAGACGCTTCAAAGTTAGACCTTGCGGTTCCTCCCTCTGATAAAGACTCTAGCATGTCGGCTTTTACCTATGTTCTAAGAAAAGGCTTGGAAAGCTGTTAATGAAGTTTCTTTCATGGTAATTGTTGTTATGATGAATATTGTGTGTATTTTGAACTCAGCCCATCATGCATATATAGGTACAAATAACATTGAAGGGATATGTACGAATCAGAAAAGAACACACATTAAATATAAGATGTATTAGAAATATCATAGATACTCCGTATATCTCTCTAATAACACTTAGTTTGAGAGATGGAAGACATGTTGTGCTTGAGTCCATGCATTCATGAACAAATTTGCCAAATGAAGATCATAAGGAACATAATGGAGAGAATCAATCTAATTATGAACCTGGGACCGCACATAGGAATCGTTGACACCAATATGCTTAAAGAGATTATGTTTTACGGGATGTTGAACAATACTGATAGCCCCCATACTGTCGGACAAAAGAGGAGTCAGTGGAGTGACAAATACTCCAAAATCCTCAAGTAACCACTGAAGGCATGTGTTCTTATCTATCAATAAAGCCTTAACATGCAATTCAGCGTCAGCACTCGAGCGAGAAATTGCAATTTGCATCTTAATTTTCCTAGAAATGAGAGAATCACCCATAAAAACATAATAAGCTGACCATCAGTGGGATCAGTAGACCATATCACATCAAAATGGGAAAGGAGCGGAAAAGAGCTCAAGCGAGGAAAGAATAGACGAAGATAGACCCAAAGATATCGTAGAACACAAAAAAAAGGTGACTGTTGTGAAATTGATTAGTGTTAGGATCGAAACAACAATATGGATAAGCACTCAAATCGAATAAGAGAAACGAAAGACAGCGACATAATGATTTGTTTACCCGGTTCGTCATAGAATATGACTACGTCTGGTGGCACTACCAAGCCAGGAAAGATTCACTATGATGAATTTAGGGTTTCTTCTGTGTTGTCTCTGAGTTACAAACTATGTTTCTATTTATAAGAAAATATGAGAAATCTTAGCTAACCACTGGGCCTGGGCCTCTATTAGTCTTCATAGCCCAACAATTCTCCCACCTAAAGACTAATGCATACTCTCCTCACCTCATCCATCTTCTCCAATACTAGTAGTGCCAATCCTCCTCTTCTACACAGAGAAGCCAGCTGAAGCCATGCACATCTTCAACTTCACTAAGGTGACGACCTTAGTGAACATGTCAGCAGGATTCTTGTCTCTATCTATCTTCAATAGACACAAGATCTTCTTCTCCAAGAGATGTCGTATGTAGTGGTATCGTAATTCAATGTGTTTTGTCCTCGAATGAAATGCGGAATTCTTTGCCAAATGAATAGCACACTGACTGTAACTATACAATACACTGTTCTTCTGCTCCTTCCCCAATTCACGCAAGAAGTTCTGCAACCACACCATCTCTTTACTTGCCTCAGTCACAGCAACATACTCTGATTCAGCTGTAGACAATGCAATAATCTTCTGTAACTTTGACGCCCAAGAGACTGCTACCCAATGTAAAAACATAGTCAGTCGTACTTCTTCTCTTCTCAAGGTCACTCGAACCCAAATCCGCATCAACATATCCTGCTAACACAGCTTCCTTGCCCCTGGAAGCAGAAGGCGCAATCAGTGGTTCCCCTCAAGTACCTCAGAACCCACTTCACAGCTTCCCAATGTTTTCTGCCAGGTTCTCTCATAAAGCGACTGACAACTCCCATGGCATGTGCAATATCAGGCCTAGTGCACACCATAGCATACATCAAACTGCCAATTGCCAAAGCGTACGGAATATTCTTCATGTGTCCCTTTCTGCCTGATCCTTTGGCGAATTCTCCCTGGATAGCATAAACTGACTACCCAATGGAACACTGGTCGGCTTTGCATCTTGCATGTTGAACCTTTCTAACACCTTTCTGACATAATCAGCCTGTGAGAGAAACAACTTCCCTGCCTTTCTGTCGTGCCAAATTCTCATCCCTAGAATCTGCTTCGCTTCTCCATGGTTTTTCATAGAAAATCTGTTTGAAAATTGCTTCTTCAACATGCTCACCTCCTGAGCACTCGATCCTGCAATCAACATATCATCAACATACAGTAGCAGAATTAAGTAGTCATTATCTTTTCTCTTGACGTAACAGCAATGATCAGCTTCACTTCTGATGAACTCAATCTCATGCATGAATCCATCGAACTTCTTGTACCACTGCCTCGGAGCCTGTTTTAACCCATACAAGCTCTTCTTCAGCTTACATACAAGAGACTCACTACCTTTTTGCTCATAGCCTTCTGATTGTCTCATGTAAATATCCTCCTCCAAATCACCATGAAGGAACGATGTTTTCACATCCAACTGCTCCAGCTCAAGATTTTCAACTGCAACCATACTCAACACAAGACGTATAGTAGTCATCTTAACAACAGGAGTGAAAAAATCAGTATAATCAATACCGTATTTCTGCTGAAAACCTTTCAGCACCAGCCTAGCCTTGTAGCGTTTGCTACCATCTGCTTCCTCTTTGATTCTGTAAACCCACTTGTTGTGCAGAACTTTCTTACCATCAGGAAGTTTAGGGTAAGCACCCAAATCGAATAAGAGAAACGAAAGACAACGACACAATGAATTGTTTACCCAGTTCATCACAGAATATGACTACGTCTGGGGGCACTACCAAGCCAGGAGAGATTCACTATGATGAGTGTAGGATTTTCTTCTGTGTTACAAGCTATGTTTCTATTTATAAGAAAATATGAGAAATCCTAGCTAACCACTGGGCCTGGGCCTCTATTAGTCTTCATAGCCCAACAAGTAGGAGTGGAGACAAACTAACTCAAGTTACGAAAAAAAGGTATTAGATGTCTTGCAGAGACATACACGAGACTATCGACAAGATGACGATAACTAGTAGGATCCTGAAGAGGCTCACCATAGTAACACGGAGGTGAATATTAAGTTTCATGGGGGTGTCAACAATGTGCTGATGTGTAAGAGATGCACGGTCATTAAGATCGTGGATATACTTTTCCAGAAACATTATCCTCTAAGGTAGAAGAAACCTCAATTCTAAGAAAGTAATAAAGAGGACCCAGATTAGAGTTAAGAAACTATGTACTAAGTTTTTCCTTCACATCCGTTATATACTAAGACGTCGCCAATAATGATTAACATAGAGAAGGAGAAGCACCAGCGCACAAGATAAGGTGTGGATAAAGAAAGCATGATAATGATCACTACCAGAGAAGTAAACCGCAATGGTAACCGATGAGAAACATTCAAATCAGACACAAAGGGTCTGATTAAGGTTGTAGAGTGAGCGAAGAAGGCGACAAATGATATCATCTATAGTAAAATACCCACGTGGAGGTCACATAGACCTTCTCATGCAATATTTTTTATGGAAGTGAGAAATGGAAAAAATATTGGTATGTTGTGGAATCTCAAAAAAGTTCGCTTGATAAATTTGGACCGAAGTACACTCGGCTAAAAATTTAGTAGAAGCTCATAGGTATAAGGAAATTGTCGATGATTTAAATGATGAAATATATTATTAAAGATGCTACTAATGATTATGATAATGCACCAAATGAATCTAATGTTAAAATTTTAATACGGTCTGTTAAAGAATTTTTAGAGTCAATTTCTTCTTAGTGATTATGGATATGCCTATTCCAAGCACTAAAAGTAGGTTTGAAAAATTAAAAATGTTTCAAAGCATTATGATTTAAAGAAATTAAAGTCATTGGATGAAAATGAATTAAGAGAATGTTGTAAAAAAATTCACGCTAATTTTACCCATGACGAGGAGTCGGATGTTGATTTTGATGATTCTGAATTGAAAGTGTCAGGAATGAATTTACCCGTGATGCACCTTTGTCTGTATGTTTCTTTGCAAATCGAATTATATTACCTAATCTAGTAATTGTAGCTACAGAAAGAAGTTATTCTAGATTAAAATTATTAAAAAATTATGAGATCGTTCACGTCTCAATAAAGGTTGAAAGATTCGTCTCTCTCATGTACTCAAAGATATGTTAGAAAACATTTATATTTAGACTACTATTAGTGATTTTGCATCTTGAAATGCTTGACGAAAACTTCTAACTTAATTTTTTTATGTTTTCATATATTTTGTAGGTGTTACAAAATAAGATCTCCGATTTTATGTCAAATAATGTCAAAAGAAATCTGCCTTCGTTAGTTACTTATTTTAAATTTTATAAGTATAATATCCATGAAGTGGGCTTCTCCCTTCAATTGGTATCAATAAAAATTGAAATACTTGTAAAAGTATATCTAGAGGATCTGAAAAAAAATTCATTCAAGAATCTACAAATATATAGGACCGGACCAGGTTATATGATGACTTCCTCCACTATCCATGATCCATCAATTTGGAGCAACATGAGACAAGCCTTGGGAGAAATTAGACATTGTGGTCGAAAATAAAAGAATAATAAATCAGGTAAAGGATTAACACAAACTTGCCATAAAGTATGTTGTGCTATTCACCCGTTCATCATGAAGAAAAACGCGAACACAAACTTAAAAATCTTGCTCTTGATACCATGGAGGAGAAAACTATTTGACTAAAAAGAATGTTGTGTTAATTACTCGTACATCAATTTACACAAAACTAGTTACACAAGTTTGGTATATATAATATCTAAATATACCGTATACATACGACGATATTTGATTACATACCTAATGCATATAATTCAAGCTACACAAACACATGAATCTTTTTCAAACTACATGTTCAAAACTTCAACTTTACCAGTTGTCATAATACATAATCCCAAGTTTTCTTGATAACATGTTTTTTTTTAAAAAAAAAAAATTGCGTCTAGTGGGCGCCTAACCGGACTATACTGGGATCAAAACTTCAACTCCCTCGTGCCATTTCTCCAAAAGTTGCTTTTGCCAAAAATAGTTTCCAGCAAAAACAAATAAATGTACAAGAGTAAAGGAAGCTACCTTGGAGTACAACAATCTCATACCAGATGAGAAGCAGCACAACTGATTTATAACATGCAAAATGTAATACAGTGGAAGAGAAGCAGCACAAAAAAAAGATTTGAATAAATTAGCTACTTGGTTCCTCAGTTACATACTCAAACAGATGGAAGACCGTCATGTGTTATGCTGAATTGATGGAGGAGACGAAACTGGGAGAGATCCAACTGGTGGGAGAAGCAGCTTCTGAATGTAAACTGAACTGTTTATAGCAGTAGAAAGAAAACCAAACAGACGTTCCTAGTTGATCAGATAAATTGATATTGCTTCCTTTCCTCGTGAAAACAATAATACAGTCTGTATCATCTACCCATCTATATCTGCCACAAATTGAAAAAAAAAAAAACGACTTCATATATTGGAGAAAATGGAAGAAAGCAGTGAAAATCTATTCGCAATCATTAAGTAATCCATATCCCCTGTGACTGAACACTCAATATTTAGAATGAGAACTTAAATCCATTACTAGCTGCAAACAGGCTGTATTCTTCTATAGTTGCATCTTTCTTGCTGTATATATGACCAATCTCCGCATCATGAGCTACTGAACTATTCAGAGCAAACTCTTCTATTTTACCTTCTTTCAAGGTTGATGAGAGAGCCACCGGGCCACCAAAATGAAATAGAGAGAATCCGTTGTTATTTTCCTTACCTACATGTGTTTTTTGAGGATCAGGCTTTTGTACCGTCCTTCCGTTTTGTGTGTCTTCTACGCGTACACTTGCTGGAACAACTTGCACCTTATTTTGGACTTGGAAAGAAACCTCTTGTGCCACCGAAGGTTTACAAATCTTGATTCGCTCCTCTGGATGCATCCCATTGACTTTTGAAACCGGATGGTAGATTGGCACTTGGCCTCGACTAAGCAAAGGAGGTTCCAGATGTGACGCACTACCATACGGCATACAAAACCCAGGGTTGCCATTCCACCCATAATTGATAGGACTGGAGACCACATATGGATTTTGCTGATGCACTGCTATCAAACCATTAGAAGGTGTTGTTGGCCAGATGATCGTGCTAGGATGGTAATAACCAATCGCTGAGGGAGCATTATGAAACATGGAAAAGGGAATATTCTGATTAGGTGGTGTCGGAAGTTTAACTTCAGATTCGGAGCTCAAGAAGGAGCCAGCAACATATCCTGTGTTCATAGTACTTTTTGCTGGTGAATTAACCAGATGATTAAACCTTCCAATTTCATATGGGATGCTGGATGATAAGTCTCTCTTGGTAGTCTCTGCTAATTTCAAAATGGGTGTTTTCTCCATCCCATGTTCTTGACAGCCAGGGAACTCAATGCCATGACAAGCAGAGGTTTCCATATTCTCTGATTGCTGACTAGCATCCTCCGAATCTGAAGAATTTGTTGTTTCAAGGTTTTGAGTATTCGAGGATGTCAGATTGCTGTCTCCCTCGCTGAGATTCGAAAAAGACTTCTCAGAGTTTGAATCACTTCCAGTTGCAGCATCACAACTATCATTCAAAGATGACGCTTTCAGTGACAAGTCAACTTCCTTGTCCAACAACCCTCCTGAGCAGTCAGAATTCATCACCTTAGAACTGAAGCTGTTGTCACTTTCTTTTTCTTTATTCAAATTGCAGACACTCAAATTCTTCATGCTAGGAGTAACATACATATGTGTCACAGCATCTTCACAGCAGTTAGTTATGGTTCGTGACTGATCCTTGACAGTGTCTGTGCTCTCAACGTTCAGTGAAGATGACATCATTGGTATATCAGAATCAGAGTTGCGACGAGGAGGTTTCTTTTGTGAATCCATCAGCTCCCATACCATCTTAGTATGAAGTATATCTCTACTACGGCTGTTTCCAAATATATTTTTACAATGTGACCTTCCACTACTATCATGTATGTAGTCTGATTGATAATTCTTGGGACCTTTATCAAAATGTTTGACCTTATTTGATGTCGAATCTGACTTCAGTTCATCACCTTCCTCCCAACGAGATATATATGCTGGAATCTTTGACCCACCGTTTACTCTGTAATCAGGAACGTTATTGCAGCTGCAAGATTTATTGTAACTTTCTCCCATCCTACTATTTGAAGAGCGAAACTTCCCACTACCATGCTTAATGTCACCTTTTCTGGGCTGAGCCTTGACGCCATTAACCCTGAATTGCCTAATCAAACCTTTAGCGCCTCTTGAATACGACTCAAACTTATTAATGTGTATTTTGGATTCAGATTTACTATATGTGTGACCATTTCCTGAGACATGACCGCTTTGACATCTGTCTGACCTCTTAGAAACTGATTCTGAGGGGTCATCTTTCCAGAATTTGTCTCCATGCAAAGAATATTCAGAATATGCTGAAGTTGAATAATCACATTTATCTTGTGCGTAGGCCACTTCACCAGAATCAGCAACAACACCGTGATTGTGATCCCGTGATTCTGAACCGGAATACCAATCCGAAGAGATTTCAGTGATTTCATCTTGCATATTTGGTGATGGGATCCTACCTGTTGTCAGCTCAGTAGATGACTCATTGCCGATGATATTCTCTTCGTCATCAATGCCCGACAGTTCATCTTTTAATATTTGATGTTGGGTGGAAACTGAATTTGAATAAGTCACCTCCTTATCTTTGTCTTTTTCTTTCAATCTTTCCTTTCTTCTTTGTTTTTTCTCCCTTTCTTTCATTCGTCTCCTCTCCTTCCTCTCCTCTTCTTCACATTTTTCTTTCTCTTCCTCTTCGAGAAGTTTTGTCTGTAGGAACAAAGATGTCAGCATTTTAATCCAAGGAAAGTACGACATCTTATTTAAATAACACGAGATTCGTCAATGAAAGAATCACCTGCTTCTCTAAAGTAATGATTTCTTTGCATGCAACGCGAACACGTTCCTCCAAAAGCTTTAATACAAGACAAACAAATATGCAATGTGCATTTTGACGTGCAGTTCCCTCTCTGAAAGCCTTCTCAACCTGACATGTTGTGAAGTGTAATGAGTATATGAAAGTATCTATAAACTAGAAACTCATAACAGGTTAGTGTGGACTACATAACAATCTCCACTATTGCATATGATTTTGTCTGCATTATCATCCGTGTTAGCCTATACAAATCACCAATCGAATGTCCTAAGGATGGTAGGGGAACAAAAAAAAAAAAAAAGTCGGCTTGTTTGAAACAGAGAGATAATGAAATTGAACTTTTCCCTTTAACTAACAACTATTTGTACCACAAAAGTATTGTACATATTATGAATGTTGAGTATATTGATATTAGGCCAAGTAAGCCTTTATATATAATATCTACAAATAAAGGTAAGAACAAATCAGATCAAAATATATCCTAACAATATATCACAATATCAAAATATGGCCGTATATATCCTGATAACACCCCACTCAAACTCAAGATGATCAACAACACGAGTCTGGGGAGAAATTATGTCGGAGAAGGAGTCGTCGGAGCATTAAAGCTGCTGGTAGAAATAACAGCTCAGTCGGTGAACAAAATGTTTAGCCGCAAATACAACAGTGCAAGGGAATGAGATGGGTTCGAGATTGGTATCGATCAAAATATAAGATCAGAAAGAACCGTAAAACTTGGCTGTCGATGCGCAAGGGCAACCGAAAAATAATTGATAGGTAAAAGACCAAAAAAAGTCGATCAGTAAAAGACCGAAAAAATCAATCGGTCCAGTTCGGAAAAAAATCAATTGGTAAAGTTTTAAAAAACTAGTTGGTACGGATAAAAAAAACTGATCAGTAAAAGATCGAACAAAAATTGATGGGTAAACAATAAAAACAATTTGATCGGTAAAAGATTAAAAATAATCAATTAATAAAAGATCGAAAAAAATTGGATCGGGTAGCAAAACCCTAAACCTCAGCTCTTGATCCCATGTTATGAATGTTGTGTATATATTACATACAGATAAAGATAAGAACTAACTCAATATACTATACTTAGATTAAAATATATCCTTACAATAAATCCTAATACTTACATAAGATAATCGTTGTATCAATGTTCTGTCTTTCACAGGCATCATCCGTACAAGCATCTCAAGTATGGGAACTTAGGGATGTGAGCGCCGTAAAGACGTGACAAAATAACACTAATCTCAATATAGCAAGCATCAATTTTGGGATATATATCATGGATAGAGTATAACATTTTGGGCATTTACACACCTTGCTCATGGAAAACTGGTCAAGTTGGAAAGATGTAGTCATTTTTGTGAGACAATCAACCCAATAACCTGTAATTAGTTACAATATGCCCTAATCCAGCACTAAAGAATTCTCCTCAAGCAGTAATATCAAATATGCTACATAATAATGCAAATGTAGTAACTTTCTGAAGAGATAAAATTTTCTATTTGAAGCAATCAGGCACACTTCAAGGAAGTTCCCCAACAGAATAAAAAGTATAATTAGAAGTGGGCTGAAAACTGAATCATGTCTTTGTTGCTGTAAAATAAGAGACTCTAGGTGCAATGCAAATACCTGTTCTTTGAAAATAACAGTTGCAGCGTCGAGAAGAAAGTCCCGAGCAAGTTCAGGACTTTTTGCATGCTTCTGGGGACGAGAACATTCTCCATCCAGTTCGTTTCCATCTTTATCCATTACATCATCATCCTACAAGTAACAAAACTAATGTTAGATGCTATTTACTAGTAAAATTCTTTCATACCAGGTTTTGGATCTTTGATTGACAAGATCTACCTCCTCATCTTCCTCTACTTCCTCTGCATGCTCAAAAAACCTTCTGATGCTTTCTCCTCTAGTAATTGATATAAAACCATCCCCAACGACAAGCCTGCTGTGAACACATTCTTGACCATTCAATGCATGAGCCTTTACAGAAAGTTCTGTACATCTGCCATCTTTTTTCCAAGCCCTCAAAGTGATGTAACAGGCACTTAAGCCACCAAGGTCAAGACCATCAACATTAACAAATTTACTCATGCCAGTATTTTCAAATTCCAAAATGTCAGATTTCCCTTCTCCAGTTCCAACAGCCCACTCAAAGTGATGATATGTGCCAGCAGAGTCCGTGAATGTCTGGCGCCAATCTACTCGTATAGCATCATCAGAGACCTAATACATACGAGCGAAGTTGAAAGAAGAGACTTTTCAGAAATAAACTTAAGCGTTAATGAATAACATTTCAATCATAAGGGATCTGCTATATCTGGTATCTATGAATATATAACCAATCTATTTTAACATACCTCATACTGAAGGATATAATCCGCAGCACAAAAAGTATGAGTACAGCGAGGTTCTCTCTTCATGCGCTTAAGTTCTTTTAGTTCTTTGAACTCACGGATTACATTTTTTCGGCAGTCTCTACAGAATCTTCTGCTGTCAAACCTGTGAACCAATGGGTGGAGAAGCTAAATAAGAAGTCTAATCTGATATGCATGGAGAAATCAAGCAACCGGGCATATACAGAATAGATATGAAGATTTGTGTAAAATTATTAAACTGTTTAGATTTTTCTAACTAAACCATACAAGCAGGGGGGACATGGACTACAAATGATATCTTGCAGATCGTTGGACCAACTTCTGAAGTTACAACAATACAATCTCCGACTACATCACCTCAATGACCCTTCTCATGCTTATGCTTCTAGAATGATGTCATCCGCTTTTTCAGAGAACTGCCACTTAATTATAAGAAGGATAATGCCTGTAACTTATTGACCCATCAGTCTCCACTGATATGAATTATGACAGAGACATCAAAACCATTTCAAATGATCATCCAACATATTATTTGATCTCTGATTTTATAGTTCACAATGGTCTGAAAAAGTGTGTACACACATTTTGATCATACACTCACTTCCTAATGCCCGTATATAAGAAACGAGTTGTTTGATTGCATGGCTTTCACACAGAAAACTAGCCCACTAACACAAAGAAGGGGCTGGGGATGTTAGAAACTACTAGAACAATTTATTATTCAATTTTATAGGATTCAACATATTTGAATCGGTTACATTGTACTATTATCCAACAAGCAGTGTTATCAAAGTGGACATGCAAATGGACATTCATAACAAAGTCTTATCTCAATAACTATGAGGTCTATAAATTCTCTTTTCGTAATCACAATGTCTGTCTATACTTGAGACAAAAAATTATATTTAAGAAGTTAAGAAAGCACACGCACACCTGTACATCAGCCTCTCAATAAAATCCTCTTCTTTCATCCTGAGAAGAGAATGACGAGTTTCCTCTCCTAAAGCAGACCAAAAATCCACCAACGTATCACAGGAAAGTCTAGCAGTGTGAAGTGCACAAGCCTCCCTTGTTCCATGCCCTCTACCATAGCTTGGCATTCCTTGACCTATCCAACCTCGACCGCCACCACCGCAAGCATCAGGATAGAGCAATTCACGCTCTCTTTCCCTTGTACGTGCACTGTCGAAGACCTGATTCACTGGAAAGTGAGCTCAGAAAAGAAATGAAATCAATAGTACAAAAGAGCGCAATGCGACTAACATTTTGTAGTTCTTTAAGTGACTTTGAATATATGTAAGAGCTCAAAACTGTCAACGTGCCATCCTTAGCTGTCGTCAGACCTCCCCATGGGTGGGCTGCTGGATCTTGACAATCATCATGGCAGCCATTGGCAGAATTAGATATATCGTCGCTTTGACTGTTCAAGCCTCTGTATCTTCTACCAAAAAGATATCCACATGTTCCATCTGGCTGTGACGATTTCCCGTACATTACAATCTGCATGAAACCTTCAAGCAGTAACCCATTACATCTAGAGCAGTACATGTTCTTACGAGCTTGCTCAAGAATAGTTTTTTTGTCGATTTTGAGGAGGTCTTGACGAGCTTGTGGAGATAACTCGCTCCAAAACTGAAATGTGTCATGCAACCATATATAAATAAACAATACTTTGAATTTCTGATTCTTCCCGAAAAAACAAACGATCAAATAATATTTCAGCAGATGGCCATTCAATCTGTCTTGGTGAAGAAAGCTGGATAGACAAACTACGCACAATCACTGCAACAAGGAGAAATTGCTAAAACAAATGAAGACTTGCATTTATGACACATTGACATTCTATTTCAAGATTCGAATACTAAAGATATGGAAGCCCCTTCTAAGTATTCACCAAACCTCAATGACAAGCTGATAACAATCCACATGGAGACTACTTATAACCTTTACACTCAACTATGCATTATCAGCTCCAAGTTGGTCGGCACCACAACCCATAAGAGAACAAAAGCAGCATCTGAAACAACACGAACCTGACACAAACACTAGACCAAACAGAACTCCCAACTTAAAATTCATCATCGACACACAAAAAACCTAATCCTAACAGCGTATCCAGTCCAAGAAAGAAAAAAAGCTGACAGTTGATAATTGCAGAATCAATAATAATCATCAAGAATACCTTCTGGAGGTGACTAAAACTAATCTCATCTCGATGCTTAGACCAAAACCCATTTGCACAAAATGCATTGTCATTAGTGAATTGGCAATTTCTCTGCGTTAATCCCGGCATCTTCAGAAACTCAAACTACGGCGCATTTCACCGGATAAAAAACCACCGGTAAGAATCAGATCCAATAATTGGACAGATTGACGTTGATCGATAAATACCCTTATAGACAAAATAGATTCAAATAATTCAATCCAACTAATCGAAACCTAAAACTCCGATAAGTATATGAAATCGGAACGGGAATCGGGATATGAGGGAGGAAGGCAGTGGATGGTGATGAGAAATGGATGAATCTGAAAGTGAGCTGGATGAAGATTGATTATTGATAGTTAGATACACTTATCGGCCTCCGGCTCCAGCGATGACGAGAGAGATAGAGACAACGGAGGCGAGGCTGGAGATTTGGCTTGGCTTCTATGAAAATGAAAAGAAAAATAAAAATCAGATTTGGTTTGTTTGATGTATTCTTCAAAACAAAATTTAGATTTATCATTTGGTCAAATCTCTGTTTCCCAAATACTTTTTCTCCGGGGAGTTTTTTTCCTTTCCAAATGTCATCTTTTTAATTAGATTGGCACGAGAGCAGCCTTGTTAATTTAAGATTTTTAACCAAATAAGATCCATCTCATTAAAAATTAGTTGACTTGGCTCGATTTTGATTGCGTCTCACCAATAAAATCGAAGAATCAAACCAATTATTTACCACGTAGAAAACCGATCTCATGAAGGTGTTGTTCTCCTTCCTCCTCTTCCACTCTCTTCTCCTCCCAACATACATTTCTCCTCAAAATTGCTTTGGGTCTTCAAAGATTTTTTTTTTTTTTTCAACTTTGAAGGTTTTTGGAAAGTCATTTTGTGATAAGGGAGTATTTGTATGTTAGGATTATGATTTGTATGTTAGGGTTGATAAGAAATGATGTAATCTGGATAGAATGATTTAGATCATTTTTGTGAAAATTTTAATTTACTTTGTTGATTTGATTGAATTGTTTGGTGGTTTTTGTGTAGGCCGAAAAGGAAAAAATCGAACCAGACTTAATGGTATGTCGATATTGGAAATATTGGACTTGTCCGTAATAGATGAGTTTAGCTGGGATGAAATAGAATTCTTAGACCAACTTGATAAGAAGGATGTTTTTATAGTTCAAGAATCTCAAATATATGGGATATAACATGACACTGATGTCTCGGCATGAGATACGAATAAACCAGATGATGAGTACTTGGGTAGAATTTATGGACATTTGGGGTGTGAGCTACATTTAGCAGAAAAGAAAATGCAATCTATGATGTTCATAAGTATTCTATATTGAATAGTGTTGAATATTTGATAAAGGAATCAAACTCTCGGTTGTTTGTTCTTTACTGTCTGGAATGAGAGGGGAACTGGGAGGAAAAAAAACTCATCATACTGGCAGGTTACAAAGTACCTAGGGAATCATACATGCAACAGTGACTACATTGCTAAGGAGAATGTCCACCTGGCGAGACACTTGATAGCGATGGAAATATGGGATGTAAATAGCGAAAGATTGAGATTGTCCCCTGCTGAAATAAGAGCTAGAATCTTCAAGGATTACAATTATGAAATACGATACATGAAAGCATGGAAGGATAGGCAACAAGCGTTGATCAATATTTTTTTGAGATTGGGATGAATCTTTTAAAAAACTTCCACATTTTATACAGGCTTATGAAGAATCTAATCGCGGATCCGTTGTTAAATGGCATTGCAACCGAGATGAAGAAAATGAATGTATGATTCTAAACCGGGTATTTTGGGCATTTGGTCCAACAGTTGATGTTCAAGTATTGTCGCCCCGTATTGTGCATTGATGGAACATTTATACGAGAAGTATGATGGAAAATTACTTGTCGTTGTTGCACTCGACGTCAATGCCATAGGTTCAGCTTTTTGACGCATGAAGAGGGGTTTTCATATTATCGCTGTTAGGAAGCATCATATTCATATAGTGAAGCTACAAGAGGGTACATGCACATGCGGTAAATGGGAAGCTTTCCACTATCCGCGCAGTCATGTTTTAGCTGTATGTAAAAAGTCAGAGTATCACATACACTGAATTCGTAGATCATTACTATATGTTGGAAGCGTACTTTGCGACTTGGAGCTACACATTTAATGTAATCGGAGATGAACAACATTGGAGGGTGTACGATGGAATTACCCATGGACCGAACCTTGCATTCAAGTGTTTGAGTGTTGGAAGGCATCCCTCAAGGCGCAGACACAGTGAGTTGGACAGGGGAGCATCTAATAGCCAAGGACAATAACATGCCTGGAGACGAGGCCTGTGCCATGGCCCAGGTCATAGCAAAAGAGCATGCCCAAACCGACCAACGAACTAAGTGGACGTTCAAAATCATGTTGTTGGAAGCTGTGTTTGAAGTGTTGTTTTTAATATTGTTTTGTAATCTAACTTTGTATGTTGGACTTTGTTATGCACTCATTTAAACAGTTCGGTTGGTATGAAATAATTCTAGATTAATATTATCAACTTGTTACACCATGTTTGATGGCATCTTTGACAAAACAAACAACCGCAAGATGATAGTATAGCAACCCGTTGCAACAGAAGCTTGAGCAAGTATTAGAAGCTGATGATGCAAGTATGGCAGGTTTCACAAAACCAACATATGTGAACAAGGAGCTGCTGCAGCTCAAACAAACAAGCAGTAGCAGATACAGCAGCGGATGCTGCAGCAGGTGCTGGTTCAAGTGCTGTATCAACTGTCCGAGTAGCAGTTATGTACTTGGTGAGCTTTGAAGGTATGGCAGTTGTGTTCTTGCTCTTAGAAGAATTTCTAAAATGTTGTTGAGCATATTCCAGCAAGGTTTACTGGTCAGAGGAAGGAGATTTGCATTGAAGATATTAATCAAATCTAATCTCCTAGATTTTAGGAGATAATTGATCTTGTGGATCAATGGCCTAAACCTGGAAACTGCTTAAAGTGGTGTGGGTATTTAAGCAGAAGGTGTTAGGGCTGAAGAGGGTGATCGAAGCTGAGTGATACACGAGAGTAGACACAGATTTCAGAGAAGGAACTTTCTGGGTGCTACGGACGTTGTTCTTCGATCAAACACACACGGGCAGAGCGTTGAGCGCAGAGCTGTGGTGAGCATTGCAGAAGAGAATCAGGTCTTGCAGAGACTGATTTGTGCATTGATCTGGAAGCCAATTCAGAGCTGTGGAGCTTGTTGGTTGATCAAAAGCAGCCGCGGAAGAACTGACGGGTGGAAGGCTCGGTGGAGGTTCGTGCGGAAGAACTCACTAGTGACAGGTGGTCACTGAGTGAGGGGGAGTTACTCAGAGTGTGCAGCGCTCTTGGAGTGGTTCGATCGGCTCGGCAGAAGGCCTTGGAGCGACGCGGACATTGTGCTTCAGCTGTGTGTTACAGCTATTGCTGCAGCAACTCTGATGAGTAGTGTAGTATAGAATAGGCTAAGTTCTTTGAGAAGATTGTAGCTATTCTAGACTGACATACTGTAGAGGGTGTGCTGACACAAATCAGAGCTTGTTCTGATTGTGTTGTGTGATCCACACGGGGTTAAAGTAGCATAGGTTGCGTGCGTTGTAACCGAGTGTGCTTGGGACCTTTGATTGAGTGGATTGAGGACTGGAGAATAGTCCTCCCCAGACGTAGGCAGTTTGGCCGAACTGGGTGCACAAACCTGTGCCTTTGTTCATTGCTTGCTGAGATTATTTCTTGTGAACAAGAGTGTGCTGCAGCAACTGCTAGTTCACAAATCTGTCTAAGTGAGACGCTGTGAAATTTCAATTGGTATCAGAGCAGGAACTCGACACACAGAGTTAAAAGATCCTACAGTGTCTCTGAAGAAGCCAAGACAATGAAGGAAGGACAGAGCACAAGCAGACCTCCATTATTGGAAGAGAGCAATTATGGATATTGGAAAGCTAGAATGAAAGCCTTTCTCAGGGCTATTGATGAGAAGACATGGAGAGCTGTTGTGGTTCAGTGGTCTCCTCCAATCACCATGGATGAGCAAGGAGTGACAAGAATAAAACCTGAAGAGCAGTGGACTGCTGAAGAAGGTGCTGCAGCAACTGGTAATTCAAAGGCTTTGAATGCAATTTTTGCTGCAGTGGATGCTAACAATTTCAGGTTGATATCAAATTGTGACATGGCCAAGCAAGCATGGGAGATTCTGCAAACTGCCCATGAAGGAACTGATAGAGTGAAGCTGTCAAGACTCCAGATAATTGCCACACAATTTGAGAATCTGAGGATGCTGGATGAAGAAACAGTCACTGAGTTTAATGCTAAACTCTGTGATCTTGCAAATGAAGCTCATGCTCTTGGTGAGCCCATCCCTGAAGAAAAGCTTATCAGAAAGGTTCTCAGATCATTGCCCACAAAATTCGACATGAAAGTGACAGCTATTGAGGAAGCGCAAAATGTCAGGTTCATGAGGTTGGAAGAGCTGATGGGGTCTCTCAAACAATTTGAGATGAAACTGGTCAAAGAGGACACCACTTCCAAGGACAAAAATGTTGGATTGAAAGCTGAAGCAGAAATCAAGCAGACAGTTCCAGATGATCAGATGAGCATGCTTGTTAAGAACCTTGGGAAGCTTCTGAAAAACATGGAATCCAGAACTGAGAGAAGCTCTTCCTCGCGAAGACAATTCAGAAGGGGCAGTGAACGAAGGGGGAAAGGGAAAGAACCAGTTCAGGATGAAGATGATAAGAAAGAGATGAAAAAGGGAGTCCAATGCTAGAATTGTGCAGGCTACGGTCATCGACAAATCAACTGCACCAGCAAAAGGATGAAAAAGAAAGCTCTTTCTGCCAGTGGAAGTGAAGATGAGAAAAACCTGAGTGAAGATGAATGCAACATGGCCAGATACAGGTCTTCAAGAAGAGGCACAAAAACATAAAAAGGAGTGAACCAGGACTTGCTGCAGCAAGCTCTACATCACAGTAACAAAAGAACTTTAAAGTTTAAAAATTGTTACAGCTGTGGTCGCAGAGGTCATATTCGAAGAAACTGTTTCTCAGCTCGTGCCAGAATTGCATCACCCAGGGAATCTGTCAGGCAGAAACATGCGCAGACTCAGCTCCTTGCCCTTGTCAGCACAGCTAGCACCTCAGACAAGATAAGCTGGTACTTTGATAGTGGGTGTTCAGGTCATATGACAGGGGAAAGGTCCTTTCTGAAAAATATTACTCCCTGTCTGGAACAACGTGTGAAGTTTGGTAATGGTCTGAAAGGAAGAGTTCTGGGAAGAGGTACTTTGGCTGTGGAAGGAATGCCAAGTCTGAGCAATGTCCTTTTGGTGGAAGGGTTAAAGGCTAATCTCATCAGCATCAGCCAGCTGTGTGATGGGACTAAACAAGTTAAGTTTACGAAAGACTCATGCCAAGTCCTCGACAAATCTGGAAAGTGTATAATGGAAGGAGCTAGATCCAAGAGCAACTGTTACCTTCTCAATGTGAGTTCAAACTCACGGATTCAGAAGTGTATGTTAACAAAGGCCGAGGAAATGACTTTATGGCACAAAAGGATGGGACATGTTAACCTGAGAACTCTAAAGAGAATTGCCTCAGAAGGGCTGGTCAGGGGAATTCCACTGCTGAAAGGAGAGACAGACTCCATTTGTGGAGACTGTCAGATTGGGAAACAGAAGAAGGCCTCACATCCACGAGTCAAAGACATTGGTACCACCAGGCCTCTACAGCTGATTCACATGGATCTGATGGGACCAATGGAAGTCGAGAGCCTAGGCAAGAAAAGGTATGCATTTGTCTGTGTTGACGACTATTCTAGATTCACTTGGATTGATTTTATCAGGGAAAAGTCAGATACTGTGAGTGTCATTGTGTCACTGGTATCTCGATTAGAGCAAGAGAAGAATCTCAGAATCAGCAGCATTCGCAGTGATCATGGCAGAGAGTTTGAAAACAAAGACATGGATGAATTCTGTCAACAAAGGGGTATAACACATCAGTACTCTTCTCCCATTACCCCTCAGCAAAATGGTGTGGTGGAACGGAAGAACCGAACAATTCAAGAAATGGCAAGAGTGATGATCCATGCTAAGAGGATTCGTCTGAAATTCTGGGCAGAGGCCATGAACACCGCATGCTACATCATCAATAGAGTCACCTTGCGAAGGGGAACCAAACAGACCTGCTATGAGCTCTGGAATCAGAAAAAGCCCACGGTTAAATACTTTCATATCTTTGGAAGTGATTGCTTCATTCTGAGAGACCGGGAGTATAGAAAGAAGCTCGATCCGAAGAGTGATCCTGGAATGTTCTTGGGATATTCAACAAACAGCAGGGCATATCGTGTTTTCAACCAGCGAACAAAAACTGTCATGGAGTCCATAAATGTTGTTGTCAATGATGCAGAAGAAGCATCTATCCCTGATTCTGACACTGACTCTGATCTTGAAGAAATGCCTGGTAGACAGACCAGAAGTGAACAAGCTGCGGCTACAGAAGATGCTACAGCTAATGCTGAAGCAGAAATTCCAGATGACCAATCAGAAAGCCTGTCTGATGATCTTCACACTGAGGCTCCTGATCCTCCTTCAAGACAGCCCCCAAAGAAGATACTGAAGGATCATCCCTTGACAAATGTGATTGGGAATCCCTCAGACAGAAGAAGAACCAGAAGTCATGCCTATCTCAATACATGTTTCATGTCCAGCATTGAACCAAAGAATTTCAAGGAGGCCATGAGTGATGAATTCTGGATTATGGCTATGCAGGAGGAATTGGCAGAGTTTGAAAGACACGATGTTTGGGATCTGGTAGACAGACCAAATGGGGTAAACATCATAGGCACAAAATGGGTGTTCAAAAACAAAACTGATGAAAAGGGCAACATTACACGAAATAAAGCCAGACTGGTTGCCCAGGGATATTCTCAGATTGAGGGTCTAGACTTTGATGAAACATTTGCTCCAGTAGCTCGTCTGGAGGCTATCAGACTGCTTCTAGCAATGTCTTGCTGCCTGGGGTTCAAATTATATCAAATGGATGTTAAAAGTGCGTTCTTGAATGGAGATCTCTCTGAAGAAGTTTATGTCTCTCAACCAAAAGGTTTTGAAGATCCTCATCATCCAGAACAGGTGTATAAACTGAAGAAAGCCTTATATGGACTTAAACAGGCTCCTCGGGCATGGTATGAGCGGTTGACAGTTTTCCTGGAAGAACATGGCTACAACCGAGGGGGAACTGACAAAACCTTGTTTGTCAAACGAACTCAGTCTGATGTGATCATTGCTCAAATATATGTGGATGATATTGTCTTTGGATCAAAGTCCCAGCACCTGGTGAAGCAGTTTGTGCATCACATGCAGCAAGAATTTCAAATGAGCATGGTAGGAGAACTTTCATACTTTCTTGGTTTGGAGATTACGCAGAAAAAGGATGGGATCTTCATTGCTCAAAGTAAATACAGCAAGTCTCTTGTGAAGAAATTCCAGCTAGATTCAGCAAGCCACAAGCGAACTCCTGCTGCCACTCATGTGAAAGCCATCAAAGACGAGCATGGTTTGGAAGTGAGCCAGACTGTCTACAGAAGCATGATTGGGAGCTTGCTTTATCTAACTGCCAGCCGCCCTGACATTTCCTATGCCGTAGGAGTTTGTGCCAGATTTCAAGCCTGTCCCAAAGACAGTCATCTGCAGTTGGTCAAGCGCATCATTCGGTATGTCGGTGGCACTGTGGACTATGGCTTGTGGTACACTAAAGACACAAATGCAAATCTGGTCGGATACAGTGATGCAGACTGGGCAGGTGTCTCAAAGGACAGGAAGAGCACTTCGGGAGGATGTTTCTTCTTAGGGAATAACCTGGTCTCTTGGTTCAGTAGAAAACAGAATAGCATTTCCATATCCACTGCCGAGGCTGAGTACATTGCTGCGGGTAGCTGCTGTGCACAAATGTTGTGGATGAAGCAAATGCTGAGTGAGTATGGGCTTGCTCAAAATGAAATGACTCTATACTGTGACAATATGAGTGCCATCAGCATATCCAAGAACCCGGTTCAGCACAGCAGAACTAAGCACATTGACATTCGTCATCACTTCATTCGTGATCTTGTTGAAAAGAAAGTTATCTCGCTCCAGCATGTTGTGACTGCCAAACAGCTTGCTGATATCTTCACCAAAGCTCTGGATGCAGCCCGGTTTGAAGATCTGAGAGCCTCTCTAGGGCTCTGTGTGTTGCCCCCATAAGTTCTCCCTGCCACACCCCCCTTGTCATTTATTCCAAAAAGGGGGAGGAGAAAGAGCAGGCTAAGAAGTAGAGGAGAATTTCTCAAGATTGATATCTGGTGGTTTTGTCAAAATGCCAAGGGGGAGATTGATGATGCAAGTATGGCAGGTTTGACAAAACCAACATATGTGAACAAGGAGCTGCTGCAGCTCAAACAAACAAGCAGTAGCAGATACAGCAGCGGATGCTGCAGCAGGTGCTGGTTCAAGTGCTGTATCAACTGTCCGAGTAGCAGTTATGTACTTGGTGAGCTTTGAAGGTATGGCAGTTGTGTTCTTGCTCTTAGAAGAATTTCTAAAATACTGTTGAGCATATTCCAGCAAGGTTTACTGGTCAGAGGAAGGAGATTTGCATTGAAGATATTAATCAAATCTAATCTCCTAGATTTTAGGAGATAATTGATCTTGTGGATCAATGGCCTAAACCTGGAAACTGCTTAAAGTGGTGTGGGTATTTAAGCAGAAGGTGTTAGGGCTGAAGAGGGTGATCGAAGCTGAGTGATACACGAGAGTAGACACAGATTTCAGAGAAGGAACTTTCTGGGTGCTACGGACGTTGTTCTTCGATCAAACACACACGGGCAGAGCGTTGAGCGCAGAGCTGTGGTGAGCATTGCAGAAGAGAATCAGGTCTTGCAGAGACTGATTTGTGCATTGATCTGGAAGCCAATTCAGAGCTGTGGAGCTTGTTGGTTGATCAAAGGCAGCCGCGGAAGAACTGACGGGTGGAAGGCTCGGTGGAGGTTCGTGCGGAAGAACTCACTAGTGACAGGTGGTCACTGAGTGAGGGGGAGTTACTCAGAGTGTGCAGCGCTCTTGGAGTGGTTCGATCGGCTCGGCAGAAGGCCTTGGAGCGACGCGGACATTGTGTGTTACAGCTGTTGCTGCAGCAACTCTGCTGAGTAGTGTAGTATAGAATAGGCTAAGTTCTTTGAGAAGATTGTAGCTATTCTAGACTGACATACTGTAGAGGGTGTGCTGACACAAATTAGAGCTTGTTCTGATTGTGTTGTGTGATCCACACGGGGTTAAAGTAGCATAGGTTGCGTGCGTTGTAACCGAGTGTGCTTGGGACCTTTGATTGAGTGGATTGAGGACTGGAGAATAGTCCTCCCCAGACGTAGGCAGTTTGGCCGAACTGGGTGAACAAACCTGTGCCTTTGTTCATTGCTTGCTGAGATTATTTCTTGTGAACAAGAGTGTGCTGCAGCAATTGCTAGTTCACAAATCTGTCTAAGTGAGACGCTGTGAAATTTCAGAAGCTGTCAATCAACCGCTAGAAGTTGCTATAGCTTACCATGGAGACTCAGAGAGCAAAGTAGTAGCTCGACATGGAGCAGCACGGAGAGCGTTCGGAGGGTTGTCGAAGGCATCACAACAAGTTAGGGAGTCTCCAAGCCAATCACAGTTGATCAAACGTCTTCATCAAGCTATCAGAATCGATTGAAGAAGATAAGGTTCCAAATTGATTTTAGGAAATCAATTCTCAACAACTTGCAAGAATCTAGGAGAAGATCCAATGTGAAAAGTTGGTAAGAAAGATCTGCGAATCTTAAGGTAATTAGGATTCCTATGGTTGTTCAGTGATGCGGCTATATATGGGAGTGCAACAAGCACAACACACACACACAACTATAGAGAGATACGCATAAGCAAAGAGCGGAAGCTAAAGACTAGAGCGCAGAATTGTGGGTGCACGACCTGATAGAAGATCACGATTGGAGAAGTCTGATCTAAGCTTGAGCTATGAACTTCAACTGGAGCGTAGTCTCGTTGAAAGATCAAGTACTTGCTTTGGAGCATAGTCGTTGAGAGGAGCTATCGCTGACTGTTAGAGATCAAAGCAGAGTTCCCTGATATTGACAGGAGGTCATTGATCAAGGGGGAGCATCGCCAGAGTCAGGAGAACTCGTGGAGATCCGACTGCTCAGTAGGGAGTGCGTGGAGAGTCGTGGACAGAAGCTACAGTAACTTGACATAGTAAGTTTCTATAGCGTCTTCCTGTTACACATTGTTTTAGAATAGGCTGAGTCTGTGAACTGTAGTCATCTATTACTGGAGTGTGTAAACAGTGTGAGCAAATTTGTGGGATCAAATTGTGTAGCTAAGCAGTGTGATCAGATTGAGTATAGATTTCAACTAGGTTAGAAGTAGACGTTAAACTAGCATTGGCTGAGTTTTGGAAGCTTTTGTACTTGAACCGAGATAGTGAAATCTTGAGGACCGAGTGAAGTCCTCTCCAGATGTAGGCAATTGCCGAACTAGGTAATAAAAACTTGTGTGTTCATCAGGTTCGGCCGAAGCACATAAATTCTGCAAAGTGACCCAAAGGTTTCAATAGCAACTTGTTGTACCCTGCCACCAGCAACGCTCGTAATGTCACACCATGAGTTCATCGACGACCAAATAAACTTGTTAAGGATTGTGGCATCCTTGACATAATCAGTGCAACATGAAGTTGCTACAGCAAACGCTAAAGCAAACAGCTGAAGCAACCTGAAAACAACTAGCGGATGATCAAAAGGTTGCTGATCGGAAGAAACTTCCTAACTATATTTAGGAAATAGTTGCTGCAACAGACTTACTAATTTTCTTGGAGAAGATTCCTAAATTGGTTTTAGGAAAGAAGATGTTACAATCAAATCTCAACAACTTGCTAAGATCTTGGAATAGATCGGGATTGCTAAAAGAGATTTAGAAAGCGTTCTAAATCTAATAAATTATAGCGAGGTTAGGATTTTCATAATCCTTCAAGGGCTTCAAGTATATAAGAGCAGCGTTGCACACACAAAGAGGAAACGCACACACACACAAGAATATACAAGCTTAGAGCCAAGAGCGGTGTGCTAGTCCGAGAAGTTGAGAGATATTATGATTGGATAAGTGTGATCGAATCTTGATCAGTAAGTTCAACTAGAGCGGAGTCTCGTTGAAGATCAAGTATAACCCTTTGAAGCATCGTCACGGGTGAGCTGATCACGGACGATCAAAGAGAAGAGCAACGTCCTTGATAGCTGACATGAGGTCGCTGTTCGGAAGAAGTTTCCTAAATGTATTTAGGAAATAGCTGCTGCGACAGGTTTCTTTATCTTTGATTCCGTTTTTATACATGTATTCTGGTTTTATTACCATGAGAAGTGAGTAGTCGTCTTATTTCGGGATCATATGGATCCAGTGTTGTATCAACTTTTTATGTGATTTTAATATATGTTTTACTTTGAATTATACGTATGTGTTTAATCCTTTATTGCTTGATGCCATATTCTATGCGAATTTGTCGTAAGGATAATTAGGTTAAGAACCAATATCACCATAGTCGATGTAATTAACTGGAATTATGAAGGACTAATATCTAATCATATTAGCTATGTTGGTAGTATATGATTCGGTAGGATGTTAACATTAATTGTTTGAAAAACATGTTCTCAATGTGTTCTTATTAAAATTAGTAATTACCAATGTTGATTGGATATTAATGGTTACGAACAATCGAGTATATGCTTCGTTAGAGGGACTCGAAGTATAAGATGTGTCGCGAAAAGTAGTTATCCAGAAGTGTCTGGCTTACTCTTGCGTCAGAATAACTTAGTAAGTATTTACAATCTTTTTCTAGATTAGAATAACTAAATAAAGGCACTATCTTGCATAGTATATACATACATTTGCTCATTGAATCGACCTTTGGACTTACAAAGGTTATAAATTCTTTTTATTACAATTTGACCCTCAAAACACAACATTAACAACTATAATGGGTTAAAATACGTTAGTCAGTCGCCTGCCATTTGATAAATAAGTTGGGCTATTCTCCTAGCCTGTATCGCAATAAGCAATATGACATATCCGTAAGCATATCATTGATACAAAATGAATAGTGAGGTCTTGAGTTTATGCATTTGTTGTATCACTGCTCAATATGCATATCTCAGTGTGATACTGCTACTTATTGATTACTGAAACCGTTAAATGTCAATAATCTATTGTTCTACCATTGGCATTTATTTGGTTTCTTTAATCTTCATATCTGGTCTTAATGTAAGCTTTACAATTATATCCCCTAAGTAAGCTTTGTAGATGTCTACGACTTGCCTAAACTATATATTCCATGTGAGCTTTGTAAGTCGTCAACAGTGAATATGTCGTGTTATCATGAATTAGTCCCCTAATAATGACAAGTTTAGCTTGAATCGACCTCTAAAGTTCTCTTTAATTTTGATTAACCCCAAAGCCTTCATTTAGTAATAACAATCTTAAAAAGTAAAACACGAGAAGAGTGGTTAAGGACCTATTACACTTAAAATTTTATAATAAAAAAACTTGAGTTAAACACATTTAAGTTAAATAAACTAATACTTTTTATTATAATTTTATAGTGGTGGATGAGTGGCGGGAAGTGGGTGAATATTCGTGAGTATTGAGGTAGTGGGGAGGTGTGGTGGGTGGAGGTGAGTTTAGGCGATGATGGTAGGATGGTGGCGAATATATAGAAGTGGTACCATTGTGGACGGTGGTGGTGAGTGGTAGTGGGTAATAGGATGATGGTGCTGGTGGTGAGGTAGTGGAGTAGTATTGGTGGTGGTGGATAATATGTGATGGTAATGAGATAATAGATGAAAAGTGAATGATGGGTGTGTAAAGTGGTGGTGGTGACTATGTGGAGAGTGGGTGGTTGTTGTGGTGAGGCAGTGGTGGTGATCGGTGGTGGTGGTGATTGGATGGTTGTGGTGGTAAGGTAGTGGTGCTATTGGCGGATCTAAGGGGGGTCCTCGGACCCCTCTCCCATTTCCTTAAATTTTATGGATGTATAGGGGTTAAAACGAATTATGATCATGATTGGGGACTGAAATGTAAAATATTATTTTTTGGCCTGCAAGTGCAAAGTGTTATTGAGTTAATTTTAGTATTATCAGTTACGACCGTTACCGTAGAAAGAGCCTTCTTTGTAATGAAGATTGTCAAGACGGATTTGTGTAACAAGATTGGAGATGAATTTGTCACTAATTATTTGATATAATATATTGAGAGGGATGTGTTTAATATCATTGATAATGAAGCTAATATGCGGTATTTTCAAAGCATAATGACTCACAAACAAGGTTTACCTCCTATACCGCGGCCAGAGATAGAATGATCCAACGGTTATTAGTTCTATTAGTGACTTCTTTTGTGGCTAAATAAATTGATTTAGTGGCCTCTTTATAGAAGGATATAATGACCTAATGACCTCTTTTTGTATAAAATGGAATGACTTTGGGCATTTTTTGTATACCGTCATGGCTTTTATTTTGTGACTACTCTCATCCGCCTTTGAGTGTTGTTAATGATTATATTAGTGGCGGTTTATATTGGGTGGCTGTAGTGGTGGTTGTGATGGCAGCAATTGGATTGTTATGGTGATGGTGATGGTAGTGATTGAGTTGTTGTGACGGTGGTGATGTTGGGGTGAGTGGTAGTGAAATAAGAGGATGGTGGTGGTGAAGTAGTGGGATAGTGGTGACAGTGAGATAGTGATGTTATAATGGGAGTGGTGGTGGTGGTGTGGATTGTTGTGAAGTGGATGGATGATGGTTGGTGGTGTGTGAAACGGTAGTTTGTGGTGATTAATGATGAAAGTAAAGACGACGATGAATAGTATTTTAATCATAAATATGCATCATTTTAAGCTTAGTGCTTGCCCTGCCTAGACTGTGTTTCTCTTTTGTTTTATCCATGCTAAAATTCAAAAAACAGCACGGTTTTATCACAAGGAAAAGTTGGGAAAAAAATTGAGAAGACGGCAAAATGGGGAATTTATTGTATTTCATCTGTGTTTCTTTATTCCGTCTTCCAACCACTTTAGTCTATTACGGCAACGAAATTGTGAGGAGGGGAATTTGAGGTGTAATAATAAGAATAGAAGTTTTTGTAATAATCAAGGCGGCTTTCCACTTCCTCCTCCAACAACCATACACATACATAGTCCACACCTAATCACACAAAACAAAACAAACAAACTTATCACGTAGCTATAAAATGGGTATTCAAACTCAAATCCATCAGATCATTCAAGCATGCAATCCCCAGCACCCACATCCACATTCATCCTCTTCATCACTCTCATCATATCTTACACAGATGGGGCACAGCCCAACATCTTTTCCAGACCCCTCTCCTCAGACCCAGACTCCATGCTCTTACGCAAGGTCAAACTCTCCCACCTCCACTTCTACTTCCACGACACGGTCAGCGGCAAGAACCCAACTGCCATTTTGGTAGCTCGTCCCCTCTCCGGTAACTACACCTTGGGTGGGTTTGGTGGCATTAACATGATAGATGACCCTCTGACCCTCGGGCCAGAACCCACCTCCAAGCTCGTTGGGAAGGCACAAGGGATGTATGCATCAGCTTCGCAGAGCGGCATTGGGTTGATGATGGTTATGAACTTTGCATTCGTGGAGGGAAAGTATGGTGGGAGCATCTTGAGCTTATTGGGGAGGAATGCGGTACTTTCCGAGGTGAGGGAGATGCCCATTGTGGGCGGGAGTGGTGTTTTCAGATTTGCGCGGGGATATGCTCAGGCCACCACTCATACCATTGATCTCAACACTGGGGATGCTGTTGTGGAGTATAATGTCTACGTTCTGCATTACTAGTGTTGGATACTTAGATTAGCTTTCCCTCGCAAGGAAGGAAGATGTGTGTTCCCTTGTGAGGAATTAAATGTATTGAGAATTAAATGACTTACTAGTTGTGTAAAGTGGAATTTTAGTACCAATTGGTGACTAAGTAAAACCACTACCTTCCAGTTTTCGTTGAAAGGATTTATGAAATGAGATGTTCTATATTTAGGATTTGTTTGTCGGTTACTAACGAGTATTTTCAGTACACAGTTCTTACTTATCCTTTGAATCTTCCGACTCAATCCAACCCTTGAACACTACTCTTTTCACCTCCGGGCTAGACGATCAGAATGCAATTAATCTCCCGTAGAAGCTCTTTGTTTTGCAGGCACAATTTCGCTTTTCTCCAATAATACACGACTCTTTCTTTGGCTTTCTCTTTTAAATGTCTCTTCATAGATTTAGTCGTCATCTTGTCATCAATGTCAAGATCGAATGTGATTTGGATTTCCTTCATCCTAATAAATCAATTCGGACAGTAATTTGATATCTCTTAAAATTTGACAGCTAATCAATCAAATATAGAATTTTTTCCCAAGTTAAGAGAGAATCATATTTGCTATCATCTAGAATATATCCCATAATATATTTTAGATTGATAACATTTTTCCATAAAGATGTTATCAATATTCTTTGAATCTTCTTCATTTATTGTGAATCCACCTGAGTATCTTTGTAAGAGAATTTTTTGTATTCAGTGCATTTAATGCAACTTTCCTGCGCAATAAATTCAATCATTAGCTAAGTATTTGTAATCATCAAAACCCCGGAATCCAACAAATCCCCTTTTTGATGATTACAAACACTTTTTCGTTAGGCAGAAAAGAAACCACGAAGTAGCAGAACGTCATTATGAGATATGCAATGTGTTCATCAGTGTTCCCTATCGGGTGCAGCATATTTGATTTTTCCTCTGTCAGGTAAAGGACCGGTTAGTTCCCCTTTAGAAAAACATGTGTATAGAACTTGATATGTTACTTTCTCCTCAGACTGTGCATCTCCCGTGTAACTTCCCCCTTTTGGCATCATAAAAAAGAAACCATTAGTAACAAGTTAAAGACCACATCAAATTAGAAACTCCGTTTTATCAATCATATCCGGATGTCATACGAAGTGGCACCAGCCGCAAGATAGGAGGCATAATTACCGACTAACATAGATTAAAGGCAGCGCATGAAGAGAAACAAAAAAAAATAGCAAGGAACGGGTATAATGTGGCTGGGAAACAAGGAGGGGTGAACCACAAGATCATAAACCGATCACTGGACGTCACGAATAATTTCTTGTAGTTGTGCGAGCAGCTTAGTCCCGACTTCCGATCACCCGCTCTACCAGGGAGGTAACCATACCCTCCGGCCTCTGAATTCCCTCCATGACAGGTTGACATCCACCTGAGGGACATCTGCATTCCCTCCACTGGGGACACCACTATGACAACATTGAATTTTAGAGCCTCCTTTACTCAACCAACTCTAGAGGTGAACTTATAACCCATTTTATTGCAGTTAAAATCTGCGAACCCTTTCCATTTTATTGCAGTTAAAATCTGCGAACCCTTTCCATGCAAGGATCTCCTCCTTTGATCGGTATGAAAGTTAATGAGAATGAGCTTTACCACACTGGGATAGGTCATGCCATATTTACCCATGGTGTGAATATGGGCCATATATTTGCTGCCTAATTTTTAATTCTTGCCGATTTTTTTCTGCTCGATAACTCCCTTTCGAAACTTTTTGTTCAGCCCAGATACTCGGTTCGAGTCTTATGTTCAATCAAGGAGGGGTATGATGTGGTTGAGTTAACCAAGTGGTACAAGAGAGGCATCATAAAAATAAGAAATTTTCTTTCAATGATTTAAATGAGAAAGCATGTGAGTACCTCAAGATTGATCGCGCCAGTTTTTAATATGGCAAAAGGCTCGTAGGGACGTCAAATCTTGATCGGCTAAGGTTGGCTGTTGAGATCTTCCGTGGTTTGTAAAGTGGGATCAAAATCTGGAAGACTCGTTAGGGCTAGAAAGAAACTCATCATGTCCCCTTGAATCAATATTAGAGAAATTGTGATACATATATGCTGAAGATGCTACAATGCAACAACTATCCAGAAGTGATAAAAAAAATGGTATTTCATAATTGAATGCAATCTTGAACAGGTACTTACGTAAGCTATTCATAGCCAATCATTGAGGGAGTGCAGTAGGGAACGCATGATTTAGTTTATAGAAGACATACCCATCTCCAGACGCAGAAACTGGGATAGTCTTTCATACCATGCTCGAGGAACCTATTGTAGTCCGTAGAGGGCTTTGTCAAGAATATAGATGTGGCCTAGGTGAGAGGAATCTTCAAAATCGGGCGTTTGACTCACATATACCTCCTCTTTTAAATTTCCATTTAGAAAGGCAGTTTTCACGTCCATTTGTTGTAAGATGAAGCCATGATAAGTTGAGTAGGCAATTAATAATCGAATGGCTTCTAACCTGGCTACGAAAGCGAAAGTCTCATCGTAGTCGATTCCTTCCTGTTGATTGTTTCCTTTAACCACCAATCGAGCTATGTTTCGGACTATGATGCCCTTCTCGTCCATCTTATTTTGAAAGACCCATTTTCTACCTATCACGTTTCGATTCTCCGATTTAGGGAATAGTCGCCATACTTTATTTCTTTCAAATTGGTGTAGCTCCTCTTGCATGGCAGTTACCCAGTCTGGGTCTTTAAGAGCTTCAACCACTATTTCGGGTTTTGCAAGGGAGACAAACGATGCAACCGCACAATGTAATGACAAGTGAGTTGGAAATGAGTTGGAATTCTTTCCTTGTCCTTGGGAGGTGTAGCATTGATAATCATGTGGATGTGAAGGTGGCTGAACTGTTCTATCGTTGTGAGTGGTTCTCTATTCGGGCTGCTGAGTTCCTAGTGACGTATCATCCTGAGTCTGTTCCTCGATGGGTACCGACGTCTCTGCTTCCCCCTCAGATAAGTCAGGTTGTGTCTCTTCCCCCTGAGGTAATGCATCTTCTGTTTCCTCGTTGGATTCCTGAGGTGGATTGTTCTAAACTGGAGGGTTTTCGGGGTCTGTGTCTATTTGGATTACTGGAGAGGGTTCCTCCTCATACTCGGTCTGACATGTGATCTGAAATTCCTCCTCCCTTAGTAGAGGGTCCGACTCCTGTACATGACTGTCAGCCATTGTGTTTTCATCAAAAGTCACATGAATGCTTTCCTCCACCTTCCTTAGCCTCTTGTTGTATATTTTGTAGGCCTTGTTGTGAGGTGCCTTCATCACTCCTTGGGTCAAATTTTCTAAGATTCTCCTTTCCGTTGTTGTGAATGTAACTTTGCACCCGAACACTTTCAAATGTGATACGTTAGGTTTTCTCCCTTTGAGCAGTTCATAGGGTGTCTTCCCCAAGAGAGAACGAAGTGAGGCTCTATTTAGAATTTGACACGCTGCGTGCACTACTTCTGCCCATAAATTTTTGGGCACTCCCCTGGCTATTAGCATGGTTCTGGTCTTCCAAGGTTTTGTTCTTCATTTCGACTACCCTATTTTGATGGGGTGTCCTGGGAGCCGAGAAGTTGTGATTGATACCTTTGCTTCTACACAGGGAAAGGAACAGTGAATTTCGAAATTCTATTCCGTTGTCAGTTCTGATCGAGGCCACATGTCGTTCAAATTCATTTTCAATGAGATTTAGCCACGCCTAGAATTCTGCAAAAGTCTCGTCTTTGGAGGTTAGAAATATTGTCCAAGTAAATCTAGAGTAATCATCAACTATTACCAGAATGTATTTGTTACCTCCTCTGCTCCGAATGTTCATTGCTCCACATAGGTCCATGTGAATCATATTTTGGGGAGCAGAGGTGCTTACCACCTTCTTGGATTTGAATGATGTCCTAGCTTATTTTCCTCGCGCGCACGCTGCGTACTTGATCCATTGAGTTTTCGACTTTGGGTAGTCCTTCCACAAGTTCTCTTTGATGCAGCTTTGATAATAGTCTCAGGCAGGCATGTCCGAACCTTTTGTGTCATAGCAGTGTATTATGTGCAATAGTTGACAGGCAGAGTTCTTCATCAGGAATGAAATCTGGATCTACTATGTAGATCTTGTTTTCTCGAATGCCTCTTAGGATAATTTTGCCTGTACTAGAGCACTTAATCAGGCAGTCATTAGTGTTAAATATGACTTGATTTTTACCTTCTTGGCATAACTGTGATATACTCAGAAGATTGTATTGGAGATCATCACTAAGCTCACCTTATCAATGAAATTTTTTCAGAAATACTTTCTTAGTCCTGGAACTTTTCCCTTACGTTTGTTTCTTAAGAGTATGTACCCTCCAGAATGTTATCGGAGAGAGCTAAACCATCCTTGGTTTCCTGTCATATGTTTCGAGAAGGCGCTGTCAATGTACCGGGGACGAGACCTCACTCCTACCTACAAGGGAAAACATCAGTTTTTACGAACCCAGACAAATCTAGCTTA
Source organism: Umbilicus rupestris (assembly GCA_963678935.1). Lineage (NCBI taxonomy): Eukaryota > Viridiplantae > Streptophyta > Magnoliopsida > Saxifragales > Crassulaceae > Umbilicus > Umbilicus rupestris. Next base: position 10,103,262 of record OY787618.1, read on the forward strand.
CTGGGTGTAAAGATAGTATCAGTTAGATTAATCTTAATTCTCGATGTGACTCTGGGTTTCCAAGTGGAGGGAGTTTTATGCAGCTTTTTATTCTTGGACTGAATCTGCTTCAGTTTGTGGAAGTCTCTCTTATAATGTCCTTCCGTCCCACAGTGCTAGCAAATGCGATGACATTTGAGGCCTACATACTTGCTTCTTCCGGCAGGTACTGATCTGTCATTCTTTTTTGCATGAAAATTTATGTTGGAGGATTTTTTATTCAGGGATTGCTTTTTTCAGATTGCGTACGTTTTCTTGGCGTTGAAGGGTACTAAGCTTTCTGTGGGATACTCAATCTTCTTGGGTGGTCCATTACCTGTAAGGAATTCAATCATGAGCAGTCACATCCATTCTTTGTAGAGTCTTTTGATTTTGTTTGATTTACCTGAGGTGTCATTTCCCTTAAGAATCCTATTCCGGATTTGGTGAGCGTTCTCAGTAATACTTGCGTTCCCTTTTTGCTTTAGCAATCTCTTGCTCCTTTATCCAGCTTTCCTTCCTCTTGTCTTCCTCTTCTCTAGTGACTTTCAAGGAGTGTTGTAGTTCTGCATTGTCAGCCTGTAGTTGGGTCATGCTTGTTTCCAGATGTCCGATTTTGAGCATGTGTTCTTCACAGGAGTGCCAGTGTCCATTTTATACTTTCATTTCACTCTCAAGTTTCATTGCTTTGTTTGCTCATAGTTGGTTGTTTTCTATCATCCCTGTAATTGTCTCATCTCTTTCCTATAGGAGTTCATTGAGTCTGTCATTTTCTTTTAACAATCCTCTTATCACATCAACAAATTCTGAGTCAGATTCATTGGGTAAAACAGTGGTGTTTACCTCTGAGGTATCTGAGTGGGCCATCATGCAGTTGTCTTTGGTTGATTGATCCCCATCGCTATCTTCATCTGATTCTTCCCAAGTGGCCATCATGGCTTGTTTGCTTTTTTGAGCTAGAGGTTCTCCGTTCTTTTTCCTAATGTAGTTTTTGGCCATGTGTCCTTTTCGTTGACAATGATAACACAAGATGTCTTTGTTTTCCTCGGGGGAGCGCCTCTGTTCTGCTTTCTTTTTAGCAAAGTTCTGTTCGCCGTTTATTCTAGCCATCTTGAACGCTCTGGTCATGAGTGATGTGGTTTCGTCTTCCTCCTCATTATGTCCGGCAGTTTGTGCGAGATCAAAGGCCCTTTCGATTTTGAGAGCGATAGACTTAAGTCTTGTCCGGTTCCGTCTAGCCAATTTTCTTTCTATGATTCCTGCATTACTTTGGAGACTCGCAACCAATTCTTCGAGCGTTATCTTTTTGACATTGTTTTGTGCCCGCAATGCCAGAGTTACCACGTCCCACTTGTCATTTAGAGCTTGCAAGAAATGATGAGTTAGTTTCCATTCGAGAAGGGTTTCTCCTAGAAATTCCATCTGACCAACATAGGTTTGAAAGCGGGTATGGAAGTCCTCAAGTGATTCGTTCTTGCCCAGTAGAGCACTTTCGTAGTCTTTTGCAGCAGCGAGGATTATGTTTTTCTTAATGTCTTCATTCTCTCCGTAAAGTCTCAAGAGTCCATTCCAAATGTATTGGGTTGTCTTGTACCTTTAGACCTTTTTCAGGTTTCCGGGGGAGAGTGCAGCATACAGTACATTCTTGTCTCGGTAATTCTTTTCTAGGGCTTTGTAGTCTTCATCCTTATGGTCTTCCTTTTTCTTTTCATTTGTGGGATCGGTGCTGTCCCCAATAGGTATCGGTCCCTTTTCGATTACCCTCCAGAGTTGTCCATCTAATGAGCATATGTGGGCTTCGATTTGTTGGGTCTACCAATCATATTCGCCAGGTTTCAGCATTGGTGGCTTCCAAAATGAGTCATTGATTGAGCTATTTACAACCATTTATCCGGCAAAGCTAATAAAAATCTAGAGCATTGGCTCTGATACCAATTGTTGGATCGTTAGGTTTGCTTTCCCTCACAGGTAAGGAAGATGTGTGTTCCCTGTGAGGTAAACCAGCAGCGGAATGAAATGTATTGAGAACTAAATGGCTTACAAGTTGTGTAAAATGGAAACCTTAGTACCAATTGATGACTAAGTAATACCACTACCTTCTAGTTTCCGCTGGAAGGGTTTGTGAAATGAGATGTTCTGTATTTAGAATTTGTTTGTCGGTTACAAAGAGCCTAAGTAACTAACTAGTACTTTCTGTACACAGTTCTTACTTATCCTTTGAATCTTCCGAGTCAATTCAATCGTTGAACACTACTCTTTTCACCTCCGAGCTAGACGATCAGAATGCAATTAATATCTCGTAGAAGTTCTTTGTTTTGCAAGCACAATTTCTCTTTTCTTCAATCGTACACAAATCTTTCTTTGGCTTTCTCTTTTAAATGTCTCTTCATAGATTCAGCCGTCATCAATGTCAAGATCGAATGTGATTTGGATTTCCTTAATCCTAGTTAATCAATTCTGACAGTTATTTGATATCTCTTAAAATTGGAAAGCTAATCAATCAAAGATAGATTTGTTTCCAAGTTTAGAGAGAATCATATTTATTGTCATCCAGAATATATCTCATAATATATTCTGGATTCAGAATATATCCCATAATATATACATAGAATATTGATAACATCTTCTCATAAAGATGTTATCAATATTCTCTGGATCTTCTTCATTTATTGTGAATCCACCTGAGTATCATTACAAGAAAATCTTTTGTATTCAGTGCATTTAATGCAACTTTCTTGGGCATTAAATTTAATCGTAAGCTAAGTATTTGTAATATCAAAACTACGAAATCCAACAACTAGCCTAGCCTAGGCTACACAATTTCACCATGCATCTTTACGATGCCAATTTCTTGACCTATTTTCCCTTCCCTTTTTTTCTCATTTATATTGTCTTCTTATTTCCAACTTGCTCATAACAAAACCCTAGTTCTTCCGCCACCAGCCATGACTCTTCACCAGATTCAACACAAAAATGACAAACATAGGAAAAAAAAATTACAATAGGCTGTCTTTTCAAAACTTTTCTTTGTTCATTTTTAAAACATTTCATTATCTTCTTAATAATTTGAAGTAGTGATGTTATTGATTTTTACTACTTGTCATTCTACACAACAATACCGGCAATGACGGTTTGACTTGATAAGAAATTAGAACTCAAAAGGAAACGCCATTTCATATTGAACATTATGCGTTTCAAGAAAAACACACCGTTTTATGAGTAATTTCTTAAAAGAGACATTATGTTATATATTCATACTATAGGACGAAGCTTTCATAAAACAATCTTGCACATTTCTAAAAAACATCATCTACTGTGTTGTTATAAGACATTCTGTGTTTGTATTTCACTACAACATACTGACAGTAAGGGTTTATTAATTTCACCATGTAGGATGTCAAGTAAGCGTTAATTTAGTCAGAAATCGATAAAATTGAACAAACCAATATTTTTGAAACAAATGGTACAAAAAGGAAACAGTTATTAAAAAACGACATATTATAATTTATTTAAAAAAAGAAAGAAAGATAACCATAAGCGAGTGCCCTCAAATTCTTAAGATAACGCAGTACGATTCCTTTAACATGTGGTGGCCCATTACGTAACCTGCATTTCTGGTTGTGAGTCCAAATTTCAGATCAAAATTGGTGAATTTATTTATTTTCATGAAAGACTAATGACATAACTTTGGCATCATTTTCACAGGAGACATCGCCTGAGAAAGCAAGTAAAATGCTTGCTACAATTCTGGATGATCTTTATCATTCAAGATAAAGGAATTTCAAAATTAGGTTACTATATAAGTTTCAGGCAAACACCCAAGCCTAATTACATAGACACACTTCAAAGTCCACAAAGAATATGCTACATCTCCTCATTCTTGGAAATCCACGGCTCTCAGGCATTTTGCCTGGTTACCGAGATTGAAAGCTGCTAAGATGCCGAGCAAGCTGTAAGCAGTCATGGGGGTGGGTTACACTATGTTACAAAATAAATGGGTCATAGCAATCACAAGCCCAGGTAAAAGAACAGCGTTGGAACAGGATCCACCACCGCCCAAGCAAGTCCAGCATACTGCAGAAACCTAATACCAGTATCCACGTCAAATGAGCCTTGCTGAAAAAACTTCCTCAGATAACCACCCTGCTTACTTTCATCTGATTTCTTGTTTCCACTGGACTCGAATAGTGCAGGGACGTAGGTAGTGGATCGTATAGGGATTCCTAAGGTGTTGGAAATGACTGGAAGTGTCCACTTTGCCAAGGTTTTACTGCAAATCTTCACAAGAAGTATTGTTGGAATCCCCACCATTATTCTTCCACAGAAAGAGGAGAGTGGAAGATGAGGGGTGAAGATGCATGGAACTTGTTCATGGTGAAATTGCTGATATGTTTGCCGGACCCCAGTCACCTAAAGAGACAAGAAAAAATATTCAATTGGAAAGTCGGATTAGTTAACACTAAGAATGACATCTGTTTTGTTAAAGTCAGATACAAAATATGGCTTTTTAGTTAAAGTTAGATAAAATGCTTGAAGTTTAGATATATAAGATGCAATGTTCTGTCATCTGTTTTCCTGACGTTTCAAATGATGGCAAAACAGCATTTTAACAACTCTACTTTGGTACTTCGATCAACAAAGAATTGAGAGCGAGTAACTAAACAACTTATTAAACAGATACAGTTTGAAGCTTGCACTTACTATGCCCAGCGCAACGCCGTCGAAAGCAGTATGGAACTCAAAGCTTGGAGTTGGCAGCTCAGGTGTTGGATAAGCAAAAAGAAGCAGAACACTAAGGATGGCCCAAAATGATTCAACTACAGAAGAAGCAAAGCAAACTTAATTCTTCCGAGTACAACAAGTAAGCATTGACAGTTTCAGTATCATCTAAAGACATAAAGTAGACTCGCTATAATAATTAACTACAGTAAGTCAGCAGGACAAGTAAAAAGTATTTGGCAATAAGCGGTATTTGCTGAGATAAATCTACCTTGACAACCGAACTAATCCTCTAAAACAAGATTTCTATAATCTGAAATTGCACCTGACACAAATCGAGTAGAAAAACCATTTTTCAAATTATAAAGTAAACACTGCAATTAGTAAATTACCTGCTCCTTCATATTCAAAAAAGGGTTATGAAACATACAGATGCAATTCAGAACCTAGCATGTAGTTACACAATAGCTACATCGCATTACTGATATTCAGAGCAGCACGACGAAGAATGTTTCTTATTAGCATTAGTCTTGTCGTAGTGAAAGGGAATAGAGGAGGCACTGACAGATTTTAATTCAATAATGAAGCCAGTGCCTCCAGAATTCACTAAAAATTAGTACTACTATCTTATTTCACTTCAAAGAGCAACTGCTTTGGCTGTTATTTTACTACATGGAAGAATATATTTCTGCCTTCAAAATTTGAACCCCATGTCTTTTTACGAAGTAGGGCAAGTCTAACTTACATTCATTCCCCAATACTTATATTTTCTACATTACTAATTATGAACATCTTGTTTACCGTTTAGACATATGACAGCAAATAAGTAACCCGTTCGTAAGTTAAAAAAATTGCCTACCATTTTGTCCCAATACAATAAAATAGTCCAGAGACTCGTGCACCGTGAGCCAGAGTGACAAAATAACCAGGCCGAAGACAAGCCCACCAATAATATCTATCAAGCTGTGCATCCCTAGGTAAATCCTACCTGACAAATAAACAACCAACCAATTACAGAGTTATGCAAGGACATGCAAAAAGAAGGATTTCAATATAAGAGCAAATATAAACTTACCAAAGCCAATTAGGCCAACGAACAAGCAAACAATGATGCATCCAACTAGATCTATGAAGGGATCTCCACCGCGATTATAAGATAAGACATAGTGCAAAAGGTATCTGGAAAACAAATGCTCATCAGCAATGTGTGTACTAAGAAAAATGCGACTTTATCTTCAATTTTAAGAAGAAATTATTTTCATGCACAGGAAAGAATTAGAGCCAGGCACTGGAGATGGAAGATATACCATAAAAAAGTGCCCTCAAATTGAAATAAGAAGTATGATTGTACCATTCAATTGTCATTTGCGGTCAGCGGTTCTATTAAATCAACTGAAATACACATACATAAACCCCATGATTCGTATCCCATAGTCTCTTGCAAACCAGAAATCAGATCAACGGCCTATTATGGAGTTTATTTACAATTCATTTAGTGAGCATTTAAGTTACAAGATAGACAATATCCCATATCAAATTAAGCAGGCTAGATATGATGCAGAAAATTATTTGTTATCAGTTACCCGAAGTGTCATGTGCCTTGAGTTAAGAATCGCAAATTTACTGGTTTGTTTCCGATGCTTTTCATGTTCTCTAGTTTTGCTCAATTACGAGCAGTGTAATCATACCCAAGGTGTTTTACCTAACCTAAGTACACGCAAACTAGCTGGTTGGCGAAATCCTAATTATACCGAGAGGAAACATGGAATTTCAATCATGGGTCAATCACATGAAAAAGTCTGATTTAAGTTTTTACCCAGATAGGCAGACAGTGTTAAGAGTGTGGGAGGATGGCAAACCATACTCCATAGCATTCTCCTCCTCATCTTTAGTAGCAGTCAGCCTCCTGACTGGCGGTGAAGTAGGCCTAGGAGCTGAAATGACGTCCTGAAACAATCCCACATCAGATACTCCATAAATCCCATCGTTTCTTAATCATAAAACACTGTAGTATAGAGCAGTCAAATTACCTTGAGGCAATTCCCTGAATAGTCGCAGAAAGCCATCAGTATAGTCATCTGTCTAGCCAATTTCCCATGTCCGCTCTACCAAATTTTCCCCCATCAAAACGCAACAAAGTTAATACTGGAAAACTAAATAGAATAGTTAACAAAGAAGCAATGCAATTTCATTTTTGGAAAGCAATGAGCATATATACCCAGAAGAGCAAGGGAAGGAAAGCAGTGTAGAAAGGGACAGAAACAACACAAGACAATGCGGAGAAGAAAATATCCAGATATCTGTGCTGGTACTTCTGCAACAACAAAAACCCAATTTGGAAATGAATCAAAATAAAAGACAAGAAAATTGATGGATCCAAAAAATAAAAATAACAACCTGGATCCGAAGGGTGAGAGCATCGCCAGCGAGAACGTGAGCGAGGACCCAGGGCTGAAGAAGAGATCTGAGCCTGTGGGTAAAACTGAAGAATGAAGAGAGGAACATCCAGGAGAGAAGACCTCCAATGACAGCGGCTTGCCACGCGCCGTCCATTCTGCCGGCTGAAGAAGAAGAAGCAGTTTGAATGGAAAATCGAGTCGAAAAGCAGTCTCCGCAAGAGGCATCAAGAGGTGGTGGTGGTGATTCATCGTTGCAATGCGGCGTCGTCTGCCAGATTTCAATTCTTTTCTGGACTTTGTGAATCGCAATTTTTTATAAATAAAAATTGAAGTTTATTTCAATTTCAATTACTAGATAATTCTCTTATTGCTACACTTTATTAAGATATTTAATTATATTCAATTTCTCAGATTACGCATCCTCCATTGCTCTCTTTACATACTTTTATAATTCTTAACAAATTTACACATCTCAAATTATAATGACTTTTGAATAATAATAATATAGTTATTTAGATTTTCATCTTGCCTAATACAATTTACTTTGTAAAAGTTTTTCAAAGTTAATTTAATGTAAGCCTCTTTTAATCAAAATTTTAAAATATAAAGTTCTTTGCACAATGTTGATAGTTGATATCAAGAAGGAAAAAGTTTGATTTATCCGATGAACGTATTATTTTTTATCCATGTGCGAGTTGGTAAGATATGGAACAATTTTTTGGATTAAACTTAAAAATTTTATAAGATAAAAAATTGGCTTTAAAAATAATTTAAATTAAAAGATTTGGAAGTATAAAGTAGTCCTTGACACCGTCAGTATTTTATACTAAATTTGAATGGAACAAGCATACCTCAATTTAAGTGCTACTTTTAATTCATTACAGTAAACTGATGATTCGGCGGTTGTGAACTCGTGGTGGAGCACATTAACTATTATGGTTGGTGTGGCGCTCGAATCTAATCCAAAACTTGAGTTGGAGAAAATTGGTACATACTTGATAAGGTTGGCAAAATGGAATTTTTTTAATATTGTCATTTTTTGAAAATCGAATTTTTAAAAAGTCAAAGTTTTATTTACAAGTTGTCATCTTTTTGGAGAGTCGCTAATGGTAAAGACGGTTTTTTTTTATAAAAATTGATTTTATGCGTACATTTAGTTGATATGTAGATGATACACTTTCGGAAAGTCGCATTTCTCAAAGGCCGACTTTCGTTTTAAATAAAATCCAAATAAAAATGTCCGATATTTAACGAAAAGTTGTTTTTTATGTGTGTGGATGTCACGGAACAGTCAGTTATACATTTGTGGACGCATATGTGGCTGCTTGCACAAAACTGTTCAAAAAGTTGTCCAGGCGCCGAAGTTGAACAACTCGGTCTGAATGATCCGCTTGCTTTCTGGTGCACAAAATCCGTGATAAAGATAAGGAGCTAAAGATCTTGATAAAAATAACGTTGAAGATTATCTTATATCCAGGATCCCAACAAGCAATCGAATAGCATCAAAATCAAAAGCATCGAAATCAAAACAAACAATCACGAAGAGAACGCCTTCAACTTCCTTAGAGATCATAACAACCTGAGAGAGATTTGTGCATCTCCTAGGTTAAATATGAGGGACTGATGCAGCCGCAATCATTCATTGATCAAGAGAGAAAAACATGAAATACGTTCTGCGGGCTGTGAGAGCAAAGTAGCACAATCGTGATTCAGTGTGGGAAGAGACGGAAAGTCTCACATTCAGGGGGAGCCTGAGTGCCGGTTATGTGTAGACAAGTAGAGGTTAGCATAGAGAGAGAGTCTGCTATCTTGTAACGTCCTTTGTACTCTGTCTTGACTTAGTGAATCGGTTCCCACAGGCTTGGGATAAGCCCCCAGACGTAGGCTCGTTATAGCCGAATTGGGTCACAATCTTTGTGTCCTTAGCAGTAGGGTTTAATTCTGTTACAATTACTCTACTGCATAACTTGTTCAGGATAGATGTCCCAACAATACGTTGAACAAGTTCTCATTATCCTGCACACAATAATTTCAGCATTGACATAACATAAATTTCGACAAGAACACTTCAGTTTCATAGGGCAAGTGAAAGCGAATTTCAATCACATAAAATACAAAATCAGTTAGGTCATTTCAAATGTTACATAAATTTTCTGCTGCTACTTTTGAATAGATTTTGTATTCCTAAATGTAGTCAAGCCATACATGATGTTCCCAGAGGTTCGGTCAGAGTGTTTTGTTGAAAATTATTAAGTCTTGTACAGCACCATCCTCCGGCTAGTTTCCAATCGATTATTTACTCTATCGTTTTCGAAACTTTAATTGTTTTCTGGTATTATTAGGCTTATTTTATATAAAAATGAATTCGTTGGAATTGGTGGAACAAAATGGAAATGGAGAGGTCTATCCAAGTTAAAATATTTTTATTTGGAGTTAATAAAGTAGAACTATCAATTCTCATTCGTAGGCTTTCGGAGCGCACATAGAATATTCAATTGAGCAGTCATATACCAAAGCCAATTCAAAATCTCATACTCTTTTAAAGAAAAAAATCAACGATTGAAGTCAGAACAACAGTGTAGAGAGACAATTACATCTCTCGCTAATTATTACCAAAAAGTGAAATGGCCAATATGCATAAACCCACAAATAGTCACCCATATTGATTAAGCGATACAACTTGATTTACAAATCCCTATATTTTATTTTTTTGCTTAGAAATAGAAGTTCCATCTCAAAATTGGGGGATTCGTTTTTAGATCTATTTTCTATTCAAGAAAGAAGAGGACACGTGATAGGTAAAAAATCATCACTAGCAACATTAAGAATTTATAGAAAGAATCGGTGTTAAATTAAAGATCTACTACGCTTGAACATAAACACTATTACTTTCTTATCATTCATTTGTCTGTGCTATTAAATTTTTATATACGATATTTTTGTAATATCACCATAAGGGAATAGTGACATAATTATAAGATATTATAGATCCTAACTTGTACTGAATTATGCATATAAATTCATTCGATTCTACATGACTTAAGTTCTAAGATTATGCATGTAAGTTATTCTATGGAAATCACAGATTAAACACTAATATGAAGACGTGATAATGTAGACAACTAGATCTCGGTAGCCTTGGCACTAAAACATAGTGATAGCGATATGTTTAATGGGAGAGTTAACAATTTTTGTTTGTAAAGATGAGTTTAATGTATTTCTAATTCAATTAACTGAGGGGTGGTTTAATGTTAAAAAAAATGTCAAACATCTCATCGATCAAGATTCGGCTTCTGATGAGGGAATAGAAATAGATAAATAATTTTTTTTAAATTGATTAATTATACAATGACATTTGAGGATTAAACAATTAAGGGTAATCGAATTGACAACTAACTAAAGAAAGAAGAACAACAGTAATTTTTCTTCACTTGAATGATTTATTTCCATAATTTTTTTATATGATTTTATCTCTAGGAGCAAGATTCGTAGTTATAAATAAAAAAAAACTTTCAGATTTTGGTAAAGAAATTTGAGTGTACATCTAATATTAGCTCGTTACTTCTCCATAATTATAAATTAGTTGATGAATAAAAACACGGTCAATAATCACTAACATTCACACATAATTCATCCTGATTCTTGTTTGATCAAACATTTAAAATAAATTGTGATGAAAAAAACAAGAGCTAATCGTAATCATAGACTGATACCACATCTGTTGCAGCCAAAGAGCAGAAGTTCAAAGAAATTATTTTTAGCAGGGTCAATTTACAATCAGGATCACTGCTTCCTGAATGTCTGCAAAAACTGGACAAATTCCAAGACTGTAGCTCCAACCATATTTTCATGCAGAAAAAATTACCAGGGATGGAAAATAGGAGTGGACAGGAAAAAATGCTTTCCAGCAGCTTGTAATTTCATATATACATTTTGATTATATTCATTCATTATACGAAATTACAGGTAAACAAAGTTTGTATCTGAAAAGCTGTTTGTACCTGATCCTTCACACTCGTACAACACAAGCCAAGCTGCAATCAGACTCTTGAAGAGCACGCCCCCACCGACAGAAGTGTGCTGCAGGGTGCAATTTGGTTGATCAAAGAAGCTATTTCACTTACGTCATTAGCAAGTCCGAGTCCTGGGAAACCCACATGCAGGAGTTCAACTTGGCTGTCCATCAGGAAGTCCATGCAAGCTATCCTCCCTGACGCTAGACTATGTGACATTAGATGACTGAACTCAGTTCAGGGCAAAATGAACTCGTTCAAGGAGTTGAACAACTTCGTTCATTGACACAGGCTTGTCGGTTTTCAAACTCATCGTTCCTTTATCTGGTGTCCCTAGAGGTAATGCCAGTATTGCTTCTTGTTGCTTGCTTGTAAGTTCCAGAAACTGTGTTAACATGTCACCGTCTAGTATCGTGGGTACTCCAGCCTGACATATTTTTATATTAAAATGATAATAACGAAAAGATACAAAGTTTCTTTTGGCACTCAAATACCCAAAAAAAATTCCAAATGATCTTTACATTCTGATTTACTAGCCCTCATGTGGCCACCATTTTGACACACAAAACACTGGCCAGGTAAGCAACTGAAATAATGAGTTGAGGAAAAAAAAAATGCTGCACCACAGATCAAATAACATCTAGTCACATTCCTGATCATAATTTGACCCACAAGATCATATGATATCACCTTTTTCCGTTCACAATCATTTTACCATCTCCAGTACTAATTATATTGGCATGTAGAAGAAGCATATATCCACCTCGCTTCCTCAGATTTTCTAATATATCACATAGCTTGTAACACAGTCTGCAAGCTGCCAATAATAGCAAACAGAGAAAGAACATACCGTACTTCCACGACTTCGGAACTCTTTATGATTGTTTCCCAAAATGGGTGCAGTGAACAGATGAATTGCAAGTCTGTCCTGAACAGTTTCTAGGAGTTTGTACTCTTCCCTGAAAACAAAATAATGAGTATATCAATCAAGGATATCATGTGACCCAAGCAACATAACCATCCAAACTGTGTCCTGTCAAACCCAATATTCCAATAGTAGAAAATCCATATAACCTGAGGCACAAGCCTTAGATGAGATAAATAATAGGTTTAACAAAAAGGGTATGCTGTAAAAAGATTAGAATAAAAAAAATAAAAATTATTCGGCAAATAGTAAAAAAACAAACTACTCGATTAATCATTAAATCACAGAATTTTATCGATTTTTAATTGAAAGAATATACATTGACATCTTCCTAGTTATTAATGTAATAAGGATCAAGGGACAACTTTTTTTTGAATTAAAAAAAAGGATAAGTACACTTGCAAAAATGAAGCAAATAAAAAAGAAAAACAATTCACTTAAGAAAACTTTACGCTTCAGAAAAATAACAGTTATTCTTCCCAGTCCAACCAATGCGACAAATGTATTTTGTTTGAGAGTTAGAAAATAGGATCCAGAATGCATATGACCAAAACAGGAATCTTGTGCAATCATTACTGTTGCATCAAGTTTATCATAGTGCTTTTTAGAGCTACATGCGTAGTTTGCATACATCAAACTAATGAGACTGAACCATGTCAGCAATCTCATACATCACGGTATACCTTTGGTCTATTTTATCAACGGTGTGGTTCACTATCAATTATGATGTGATATAACCCTATCAGACAGTTTTTGTTTTTGGGGTAGAGTAAAAGAGTTACAAAAATCATTTAGAAAGGTTTTTGTCAACTCTGAACTATCTTGTGGAATTGGGCTTATAATTAAATTATGCTATTACACCATATAAAACAATTATCCTGATTAATATAATGGATATGTATTGGTTCACCATGAATCTATACTTAATAAAACAAAACATATCGTTCAGCAAATTTTTTCCATATTCCTGCCAACTGAAAGTTCTTGTTGAGATTCAGGTTTCAAAATGATGACGATGATGATGATCACTATCACCATCAGGATCCAAATAAAAATAGCGTTAGAGGTGGTAATGATAAAATGTCACAACCTAATGTTACCTAAACACCTCTAGAGACAAGGATTTGGAAGAGAATTGTGTTTCCTGATTCAGCCATATCAGAGAAGGCATCAGTATTACAAGTCATAATAGAATTTCTACCTCGAGATAGGGATGAAGATCACTATGCTTCCCAGAAGCGTACAGGCCATGATACTGTTGTTTGATGAGTCCACTATTACATTTGAGAGATTATCACCTTCCTTCAGGCAACCTTCAGTTGGAAGCTTATACGAAAATGAGCCCTGCGGAGAGGAGAGCAAAGAGAAAACAGAGTCTAAGAGAACTTCTACTAAGATTTGCCGTGCATTGAAAACAGTTTACTGTATTTTCGCAGAAAATGAGGATCAAAGTCATTTTGGATAATTGGTACTTAACAGGTGATAAGGAATAGAAATATTATCAATGGTGGCACTGCATTTAAGTAACACCAGTGTTTTAAACCAGACAGGGATTTATAATGAAATGAAAGCTGTTATTCATATTGATAAACAGAGTCTCGTTGAGTAAAGAATATAACAAAACATAAGGTAGGCCGGAATTTTAATAAATATACCCCCATCATCACCATTCACCAACAGGCATATAGACCAGCACATAATTCCAAATGTTTGATCACTGGACCATTCTTCTACATTTAGGTATGATATTCTCTTCTATGTTGCAGTTCAAGACATTCCCTACTCTTCAGTTGCCCCACCAATCAGCACAACAACAATGAAAAGAAAGATTATCTGAGAAATAACGAAGCGGGGGTTGAACATCCAATACGTGGCGCTCCTCTAATTTAAATCTTGAAGAGGCTATGGAGGGATACATAAAAGACTAAGAAAATGAGTTCATTAAACTTCCTGAAAGGAGTTCAGTTAACAATTGAGTTTTGGGGTGCATGAGATTTACTGTGATTGTGATTCAAGGGAGTTGAAGATTCCAATTGAGAGTATAGAGAATAAATGGAAGTAGAGCCGGAGTGTTTAAAAAAATTTAAATCTCTATTGATCAATAAAATTTACTCTATCAAAAAAACAAAAGAGAATAAGAGTTTCTTGTGATTTATGAACAGATAAGATAAACAAAGATGGAGGTCGACTAATGAATCCTACGCTAAGGTCTAAAAGCTCAACACTATTCCCAAGGCCAGGACTGGAGCATGACCACCAAGATTTACTGGAGTCTCTATCTAAGAGAGTTGGTAAATAATTAGATTGTTAGAGGACTATACTGTATGATATACATGGTATCACATTGAAATATCCTATATAATATTTGTGCATATTGTATTGTCATACTTGCACTGTATACAATGGGTTATTAACCTCATATCAATATATGCGCTATTCGTAGCATAGACAACCGTAAAAAGTTAGCATTTTAATCTCCGCATTCAGCATAATGGATAAAAGAATCCTGGAACACTATTATACTCATAAAAGATGATGAAACTTGGTATAAAAAAGATGCTATATACAGCCAAGCACCGAACAAAAGTTACTTATGGCAATTACCTTTCTGACACTCATTGATACCTCGCCCATGTAATAAGAGCAACTAACATCTAAGTTGCACTCCGGGCTTGCTGTATCTGCAGAATGCAGTGGCCGAATTAGAAACAGTAGTTTGACACAAGTGGTACTACATAATTGCAATTATGTGCCTTCCTGCAATCCAGTTTGGACAAATAATGGCACATATGGATGAAGTGAGAAGCTTTGGCTAACATAATTTTAACTTATACCGGTCGACGCAGGATGTGGAAATTGGAACCCACAGAGGAAAAACACACTCCCCTCAAATGGAGAGAGATCTTTAAGCTCTGGGCACCACCAAGGTCTGATCTTGGAGTGGAAGACCAACCCCATCAACCACCAAACCAACCATTAGCAGTGTTATGTGCACATTTATGTAATCTTATTTCTGCATGTTACTCCTTATTAAGTGATTAAATTGTTGGGTAATTCTCCCAAAAGTATAATTTACCCTAAAAAAAGTACCAAAAAGCCCTTGTTGCCTCAATGAGCCAGGTAAACAATTGATTTCAACTTTCGAGCGCACGGAAAAGCTTTTCTTCAAAATCGTACCCAAACAGTTTATATGTAGCAATGACTATGCTCCAAAAGACGGTGTGAGAGAGTGATTATGCAGAATATAGTTTCAGTTATCGAGCACACTTTAAAAGAGAATTAGCAGAATGATATTTTTTTAATACCAAAGTTAATGTTACCTTCCAAATGACTAGAGGAAGATAGAACAGCAATGCTCCCTTTACGATCGGAAACAAAAGCTGTTTCCACATCCAGGAGAACACAATCAGCGACCAATCTCTGAATAGGATCACAGTAAAGCTGCTCCACTTTCTTTGTGTGCTGATCCTAAAATGAAACAGAAAAATAAAGGTTATATACAAACAAATTGACAATGCAATGAAAATCAACGCATGATGTTGATGTTTCTCCCAACTGTTGGCTGGCAACAAGGTATGAAAATCACCCTAGGTAGTAAAACCATGCTGTTACTTCACTCAAGTATACTACACATGTAGCGTAAATATATTTAGTTGTCCGACATTTTTAGCCGGTTATCTCATCATTTCCTTAAAATAATATAGCCCAAACAACATTCAATACTACTGTTCTGTGCCACTAAGAAAAGGCAAATGCAAAGTGCCTAGAGATCACCAATAATGCTTTTTCAGCATTTACTCAACTTAAAAGTTTATAAACTTGAACTGTTGATCAGCATAAATAATTCACATGTCACTATAACACTCTCGAAGAATTACCATAAACTTTTTAGATATTAAAAAAATGAACGAAGAGACGAAAGCTAAATCATTTGCGCATATGCATGAATGGCCCTTTTATTCTTTTTGATACGTAAGAGCGAATCAAAACTTCAAATAGGCAGCAAAATTAGTGGTGAAATGCTTAGTTCAAATCTTAAATGTTTTAATAGGTGTAACAAGCCTAGGAATATCAATTCCCTGCCTTAAGTGAACTTTGTGTTTACTTCAATCAATTTTACTCTATCAAAAAAAAAAATAAAATAAAAAAAGAGCGAATCAAAGAATGTCCAGATAAGGAAGATGATGTCCAATTCGAGCTTAAGAAAGACGAGTCAAGTAAAGCACGTCAGCCTAAATTTTAAGAAACCCACACAAAGATACCATAAAATTCTAAAAGTAAAAAAAAAAAACAGAAAATAAACAAGAGAACAGAAAAAAATACACGATATTTGAATGATGAAGAGATTTAACATTTCTACTGAGAAGTTTGTCCAAAAAACTAAAAGAACTGTTAAAGCGGATTTAACAGTAGTGGAGCTCTCATGATTCATTTCAATGCATATACTAAAAAGCTAGTTACAATTGAATCAATGATGAAATTCTTTTTTTTATATTTCCATATGCTTCACATGTCCTGTTTGGATGACCTGCACCCCACTGGTTCGGTATCTCTTATTAAAATGACATATACTTATTCAAAGAAGAGAGAACACGAAGCAACACCCGAAAAAACTCCAGGGGATTACCTTAGAAATTTACTAAGGACTTTCCCATGAGTTTAGTCAATATAAGTAGTAGGTACAATGTAGTTGACAATCACTGCACATTTGCTATGATAGTTTCTCCATTTAGACATGCGTTTCAATCATCTTAACATAAGAGAAACTTGTAAAAGAAAATTGAAACCAACCTCTAAATAGGAAAAGTAAAGAACTCCATCTCTGCAGTCACCTACAGCAATTCTGTTCGCATGTGCAGTCAGTGAAGTTATCATAAAGCGTGTTCTTCCAACCGCATACCTTCTCATTCTTTGAGGAATTTCATTTGCAAAACCACAGACATAGAACTGCAAAATAATGAATATTGAGAAAGATAGATGTCCGCTTATCTCGACATTGGCAAATAATTGAGTATTTTAACTTACAGAGTTACCCGCTGACGCAAGGAAGTAACTTTCCAGATATGCACAGATAGCTAAAACCATTCCAGGCAGCGTGGTTGTATGAGCCAAGCGTAACTGCCACGAATCCAGTTCTTCAAGCTTCACTTCATCACAGCTAACATCATCTGGACTACTGCAAACACTACTGCTCGATAATCGTTCAGCAGCAACCCCAACATTATCACGAAATGGAGAAGCTCGTTGGGAATATGAACCTCCTTTGGAATATAATGTCATTGAACCGCTATCTGAATTTTGTATGTGATCAAGGCAAAGAATGATAAGTCGGCCCCTCGCACTGTTGCAATCAAACAAAGGCATAGTCAATGCAAGACGTGTACTTGACACAGTCAAGAGTAACATTGTTTTGGGAGTCGCTAATATTGACCAGTGTACAAAAAAAGTGATGCAGATTCTGTTGCACATTGATCCGTTAACACATAATTTCAACGCTCTGTCAAATCTGCTACCCATGTTCTGATGTTCAGATAACTTCATATTACAAGTCTTACAAAGCTAAAATACCTGCCAACTCAATACAAAGAAATTCACAATCAAAGTTTGCCAAAAGCGAAAAGTCTCAAAAGAATGATATTTTATAAATGACTTGGTCATTTAGTGAGTGAGAATAGATTTAAGGGTGTTTTTTGTGGCTTAGGATGCATGTCTGATATGCGGTGGACCATTTTTGTACAAGTACATGAGCATAATCTCATCTACATGTAAGTTTAATAGTAATGAAGTCCCTATAACAGAAATATATATCTACTAGAAGTATGGAAGATTATTGCACCCCGGTCAGATCACACAATTGCAAGACAGGCTATTAAGTTCTTTTTCTGCTACTTGTATTTCCTATGGAATTTTCAGGACGAATGAAAAACACAGAACTCCATAGAAGCTAATTCTGGGCACCATAATTCTAAAGTGTACTTTACCTTTCAGCTTCACCGCTTGGCATAATGGCAGGCCCTGATGACAAACTGGTACCGACTACCAACACTTGCTCATTTCCTACCCTAACCAACTCCATAGATTTTCCAGTTTCACCCGGCTCAAGTTTATAAGATGATAACAGTGACCCACTTAGAATATCCACACAGCAAATATCAGATGAATGTGTATCGTAACCAAGTTCTGTTCTCATAACAAGCAATAATCTTCCTTCCCCATGATACAAAACCTTCCGCGGTGTACCGACTAAATGAAATTTCTGCACATTTCGTCTCTTGCTTTGCATCATCTCAACCTACCGCATAAGCAAACATATGATTTTCATCAATACATGTAATTATTTAGCATCACTTTGAATGTGGAATACACATATTTCTTCCCACCCTTTCACCTAAACAGACCTTCCTATTCACAAGAACAAGAATGCACAGGTCCACTTACTAACACCAAGAACATCAATAAATAGAATCCTAACACCCAAGTAATATAATTGGTTTCAATACAAACATGAGAGTATAATACCCTACACATGATAGTGTAAAGAAGTGACTTCATAACATAGCATCATTTTTACTCAGCATGTCCACATGTATTGTTTTTTTGAGTTCATATGGTCCTTGATCACAAGTCTTTGTTAGTTCACACTTCACCGACAGCGTCTCTTATGAATTATAACTTAACCGAAGTGGAGTGACTGCTGTGTTCAGGCCTTTATGTTCTTAAATTTCTGACATAACCGAAGTTAAGCTAGAAATCATCTAAAGACGTCAAATAGGTACATTGACAGGGATCAAACTAGTGAGCATTATGATTGCAAGTTCCTCGCAATTAGCAACTGACAAGCACGTGCATGACACAAGAGAGGTTGTAGCATGACAGAACACTTCACTCAAATATAATTCAGCAAACTTCTATCTGGCACAAATGTTTCTTACAAAAATAAAATCAGACTATTTACATTCCTAGAGCCTCCTTGTGGCAGAATAATGCATATCAATGTTCTTTTCTTTATGCTAACAGTCTTTCCAATGAGAGGAGAACCATACATATTAATAATTTGAAAGGACAGTTCAACATGTGAAGAATCCTATAACAGATAAGAAAAACCTTACCAAATGCAGTCGATTATCTGCAACAAAAAAAGCTCCCTTCGGGCACTCATAGAAACAAACAGCTGTTGCATGAGTTGAAGGCTGAAATGAGATAGAAGTGTAAGAAAGACTGTGTCTTGCTGTTTGTAATAACCATGGCCTATCACTGAGAGCAATTATGTCTGCATCTAGGGAATTACTAAGGGGCACCAAGAAAATGGGTGTATCACCAATACGACGTGTGGCTATTGGTTGAAGGGAGACCGGAAACTGATTTTCAGCTATATCGGACGAGTTTGGCAAACTGGAATCTTTATGTGTAGTCATACCAATACATCTGTCAAGCAACAGAGAAGGTACATAAGGTTTTTCAAAATACGATCCACATAGGGATGTGCAGATTGAAGCTGGCCACTCGAATCGAAGAAGCATTCCGTTTCTTAATCCTGAGAGAACATACAAATGATCTACATACACAAGTCTCACATCTTGAGGAATACAACCACTTAGAGCAGCGCCTTTCGTGTTCGTCAACATAATGATCCCCTCAGCAAGGACTTTAAGGCCAGTCTCAGGAGTAAACGAGAGAACTTCCACTGAAGGCTTATGGGTCCCAATGGAAAAAGTTGAACTTATATCAACTCCGTCGGGAAGTGCAGCAATAGCAGTATTGTCCATTTTAGTAGAGTAAAAAATATGTACCTGGGGAATGGAAATGCAGGATATCTCATTTGATACCCTCACGCGTTGTTTTTCATAAATATCATACTGAAATGCAGAAATGCATCGAACACCTATGACAATCAGGTAGCATGGACTAGAAGTTGCAACAACTACCATATTCTGCCCAACAGAACCAAGACTAATACTCGCATTTTCAGGCTGCCATGAGCTAGAAACTGGAGAAGGGAGAGGAATACCATCAGGATGCGCAGCCCTAGTTGGCGAACAAAGTGTCACAGCACTTCGGTGAATTTGGACAAGCAAGCCGTCTCCAATGAGGCCACAACCCAAGGTACAAACATTGGGTAGAAAACCAACTGAATCCGATATATCATTGAAGCTTAATCCAACAGAAAGAATCCTTGTCTCCTCGACAAATGATATCACAAGGAAGGAGTGATACAAGTCACTTACTTTCATTTTGACTGTCCACATGCCCGTTACACCTTGATAAACTGGTGGGGTTTCTAATAACTTATCCACACTTATACCACTTCTAATAAGCCTCAAAGAACCTTGCGGTGCCACTCCGCAGCATGCGAACATTTGACCATGTTTCTCATCATGGCAATCTACAACTGACATATCCAAAATTGGTGCAATATTTTGAATAGAGTTTCTGTACACAAGCTTCTCATTCTCAAAATTTAGGATCACTCCGTCACCCATCTCAACAATAGAAACCAAGAAATCATCTTCAACCCACAAAAGTGCCTTGCTAGGTTGCCCTTTGTAAAGACAGTCTGACATATCCACTTTGACGTCATCCGAGTCAAAAGATATCTCAACCATGAAAAGAGCACCACTGTCTATACACAAAATAAGTTTTGGAAACATTTTGCTTGTTGGTTCCCAACTCCATGAGCACACATGTGTTGAGGTTGAGCCTGGCTTTAACATATAAGTTTCATCATCTATATTCATTGGATCATCGTCTTTATTAAGGTCCATCCCGTGATCCTTTAACTCAAGTAGTGCACGGGCTGCAACACTGAATATGCCTTCATCATCACCTTCATGTAATTTCGAGGTCTCTTCGATAAAAATTTGCTCGTCCATTCCGGTTGGTAAAGATGGGAAAGTAGTTTTGCAGATGCAACGGGGGTTGTAAGGATCAGTCAGATCCATTAAAAGCATTTCACCCAGCCTGAACAAAACTGCAAATCCATCATGGTGAGGAACTTCAGCAATAGAATGTGCTAGAGGACCCACATCTCTAAACTCAGACAAAAGACGGAAATTAGCGTCGATCAAGTTCCATCCCATTAACAACAGTTCATTCCAGTCCGTACCTACCCTGCAATTTCATGAGGAATATATTAGAGTGGCAAAACAAAAAAGCACTATTGAAAATAGACAACTCTATTATTCATTCATTATACCTATTCACCAAAAGCGCTAGTAAAGGACCACGCCACATAGTATTATCTTTCGAAATGAAACACATGCTCCATATAGTGCCAGAAATGATGCTCTTTTGGTTGCCACCACCCTCTTCGCTCTCTGATGGGTAACAAATTTTCTGAAACATAACACAAAGCTATCTCAACTTTTGAGGGATCTATTATTTACTGATGAGTAAAATCCTTTATTTCAAATTGAAATAACAATAGTAGAAAAAGTGAGAAAAAACTCAACTTTGTCGACAAAATCAGTACCGGCCGCTGAAGAAATGGAGAACAAGGCTATTCGGTCTGCATATGCACTACAGGCCACAAAGCAACCACTGTGGATAGAAAAAAAAAATCTGATAAGATTCAAATGTAATATTCATACATAGAAAAAATATACATCAAACTAAAGCTATGAAAGATAAAGTAAGAGAACAATACTCATGCTTTAAAATACAATCCTTCAACCTGTTCTTTTTCCTTTACATGTTCAGAAAGTATCAGATTCGTAATTTATATCCCATCCAACGAGTCATTCAAAATAGAAAGGAAATAGGTATATCAGTGAACCAATACTAAACAAACAAGGTAAGAGGAAAGACGTAAAGAAACAGTGGAAAAATTACACTTTAGAACACCCTAAAACATGTTCCATTCACCCAAAACCCTAAATGTTTCCCCTGCCTAAATTTAAGACATGTGGCGGGGCAGCCCACAACAACAAAAAAGACGCCCACAGTTATATGACATCCACTGAAAATGTGTATGGTTATTAGTATAAATCTCTTCCATCTTCTGTTTCCTCTCAGAGTCCATAACCAACCTGGAATTAACAGCAAGCATTCTTCCAAGCTGGTGAATGGAGTTCCCAGGGTTTGAAATTTGGACATGGGTCAATGGGAAAAACCTATTGCAGTTAAAAATTGTGAAGGTTTGAGTAAAGTCCAGTAATGTCAAACTGACAACAAAGTTGGAAAGAAGCATCAACCTGTGCATTACAGTACAGAAAGTAAGAAACGAGAGCTTCCCTGAATCGGATAGAACTACCAATGCATCCTTACCCATCATCTACAATACATAAAAACCAAAAAAAGAATTAAGAGTATAATAAATAAATATTTTGGTTCAAGATCTGATGAAGTCACCGCAGCTCCCACTGACCTGCGAGTTTTTCCCATGAAATCTTTCATTATAACGTAAGATGTTAATATCTTTTATTGTCCCGAACACAGACTGCTCGCAAACTGACTGCACAACCCCATCTTGACCAATGACAACCAGCTCAATTGTTGTCTCCTGAGTAAGATGCAGAAACAAGTAACAAGCATTGATAAGTATATCTAGCTGACGTACAACTATAGTACTGCATTTCCCATCACTACAGCCCCAGTACCAAAAATAAACACCATAATCAGCGCGCGATTACACAACGCATCACTCTAATTCGACAATACAATACCAAACATATTCGGAAGTTTAAGAATTTAAAACCACTCACCTTGCCAAGGACGATATCGAGTGTAGAAGGCGATCGTATGTGGCCAGAAAGGACTTGTAGAATGACGCTGCTTTTGAGGACGGATTTAGCGAGGTAGTAAGAGCCACGGGAGGAAAATGATCGGGACTGTACAGAGGAACACTCTTCTTCTGGAACCGCCATGTTGGCGATAGTGAGAGCTTCGAATATGCGATGACTTATTTCTCAATTGCTCATCTGCTCCAACGAGTTCGAAAATAAAGTGGATTGGCTAATTGGTTTTGATTCGGTCGATTGATGGTGAATTTCTGGCGTTCGTGGGGTCAAGGGTCTGATTAGGGCTGAAGCTCAATTATGATTTTTTGGTTCGACAAGCCATGTTTTTCGGAAAATTTTTTTTTAGATCTACCCCTCGTCTAAACCAATATTCCATATATCCCCTCTCCTAAAATAATTTTCTAAATGTTCCGTTTATATTGAGAACTGACACGGTCCTTTTGTTTTGCATTATACAAATGAAGGTGAAGACCGGATCATGACAAAGGATTTGGACCAGATGATCTAGTTCATGAAAGACTTACCCCACTAGCCCAAGATGACTAAATACCCGACCCAAGTTTCGGAAGAGTGTGGAAGGCCATGGAACTTCCGGGAACATTGCGGAAGTGTGGAAGCTTGGTGAAGGATCTTTACCTTGTAAATATTTAGATATTTTTGGTAGGAACTTTCTAGACTCGTATTTGTAGCCGTAGGATTGAAATGATCTTGGCCATCCATTGAGGAGACCTAAGTGTATAAATCGGGGAGGAGTCATTTGCTCCAAACCACCACAGAAATACAAATCATTCTCTCACAAGCTCTCTAGCTTTCAAGTTTTCTTGTTGCTTTAGCGCATCAATCGACTTTCGGGAAGGCTTTTTTAGCTAGTCGGGTGACAGTTCTAGCTAAGCGCCGCACGACTTAGTGGGGCAAAATCCAAGTCCGTAACAAGTGGTATCAAGAGCAAGGTTCGACATCTTCATGGCTTCCGATACGGAAACTCGAGGGAGGAATACCGAGAAAAATTCCTAGAAGATGAAAGCACCAAGGGATCATTCTGTCTCTGCTAATGAGAAGCGTTTTGCTAAGTTGGAACTTGGCATTGGAGAAGTGTCGGATCGCATTGAGATATGCGACGACCACAACGAGACTTTGGAAGATAAGGTGGGAGTTCTTCAAAGTCAAGTAGTGTCATTGGGGGAGGACCTACAAGCCAAATTGTTCCAACACGTCAACACCATTCTCGAGTCATGGCGGGACGAGAAGGAAGAGTACCAAGCGAAGGTGGACGCAATGGTTACTTAAGTCCAGAAGTTACAGTCTTCTTTAGAGAAGACCAACCTGGAATTGGTGAAGCTGCGGAGAGCCGGGAGAACTGGGGAAGTAGTCCCTTTCACACGGGATGTTCAGAGGGTCCAGGATGTGCCGAAACCCAAGGAATTAAAGGGATCACGCAACACCGAGGAAATTGACAACTTCCTTCGGCACATGGAGCGCTACTTCGAAGCCATCCAACTGGATGACGCTTCTAAGGTAAGCACCGCATCCCTCTATCTAGTTGATCTTGCGGCTACCTGGTGACGTATGAAGTATCATGAGATGCAAAAGAGGCTTTGCACGATCAACACTTGGGGAGCATTCATCGCGGAACTCAAGAAGCAATTCTATCCTGCGAATGCTAACTATGAAGCTCGCAAGAAACTCAAGGAGTTGAAGCATGGGTCATCGCTTCAAGACTATGTGAGGGAGTTCTCGTCCCTCATGCTTCAACTCCCTGACGTCGAACAAGCGGAACTGTTCTTCAACTTCATGGACGGGCTCAAGCCATGAGTAAGAATGGAGTTGGAAAGGCGGGACATAAGGGTCACCGCGACGGCCATGACCATCGCGGATACTTTGACTAAGTACACAAGGGGAAAGACATCTTCGAAGCCGAAAGCTAAGAAGGAGAACTCCGTCAAAGGTGGGGGAGCGTACGAGCCAAAGGGTGAGAAGCCGAAGTTCAGAGGCGGCAAACCAGACCAGAAAAGAGCGTTCCAAGGCAGGACATTTGAAAGGAAGCCGCAGAACGATTGCTTCTTATGTGGAGGGCCACATTGGCCGAAGGAATGTTCAAAGAGGAATGCCCTCAACGCCCTACTCGAGGATAAGGAGGAGGAGGCAACGATGGATGCATCAAACTCCTCGGGGCGTTGAAGGTCAAACCCACTCCTCAAAAGGTTGAGGATCAGACACTTATGTACGTGGATGGGAAAGTCGGTGGGAAGACTATACCCATCATGGTGGATACGGGCGCAACTCACAACTTCATCCAACCTAGCGAAGCGAGACGATTGGGGCTAAAGACGAAAAAGAGTAAAAGTTGGTTGAAGACTGTGAACACCGAGGCAAAACCCTTAAACGAGGTAGCCAAAGGCGTGGATTTATAGCTCAGAGAGTGGCGAGGTAATGCCAACTTCTCAATCGCTCTTATGGATGATTTTAATGTGTCTTGGGGATGGAGTTTGTGTCTTGGGGATGGAGTTCTTGCGCGAATTCGATGTGCTAGCTTGGCCAAAGAAAAACATCATGCTAATCATGGAGGGAGGTCCGCACATGGTGTCTACCACAACTAAGGCAAACTTATACTTCATGTGTCTCTCGGCGATGCAAGTCGAGCATGATCTTAAAGAGGGACAAGCAACATGGCTAGCATCAATCAAGGTGGACGAAAAACCCAAACAAGAAGAAGGGGAGATACCATCCAAGATCGAGAAGGTGTTGGGGGAATTCAAAGATGTCATGCCACTCGAGTTACCCAAAAGGCTACCGCCGAAGAGAGAAGTCGACCATCGCATAGAGTTGGAGCCGGGGGCTCAACCCAGCGAAGGCGCCCTACCGAATGTCTCCGCTCGAGTTGGAAGAGTTGCGAAGACAACTCAAGGAGCTGTTGGATGCGGGGTACATCCAACCCTCGAAAGCCCCATATGGCGCACTGGTATTGTTCCAGAAGAAGCACGACGGGTCCCTACGACTTTGCATCGACTACCGGGCACTAAACAAGGTAACCATCAAGAGCAAGTATCCCATTCCTCTTATCGCTGACTTGTTCGACCAGCTAGGGCACGCAAGTTATTTCTCAAAACTTGATCTTCGGTCGGGATGTTACCAAGTAAGGATTGCCGAAGGAGATGAGTCGAAGACCGCTTGCGTGACCCGCTGCGGAGCCTATGAGTTCCTAGTCATGCCCTTTGGGTTGACTAACGCCCCCGCAACATTTTGCACCTTGATGAGCAAGATCTTCCATCCATACTTGGACCGGTTCGTGGTGGTGTACTTAGATGAAATCGTCATCTACAGCAGCACGCTGGAGGAGCACATCGAACACTTAAGGACTGTCTTCCAAGTACTTCGGGAGAACGAGCTCTACGTCAAAAGGGAGAAATGTTCATTTGTGAGACAAGACATACAATTCTTGGGGCATGTCATCAAGGGAGGGAAGCTTATGATAGAAAAGCCTAAGGTGAAGTCCATCGAGGATTGGGAACCGCCAAAGAAGGTTACCGATTGCGATCTTTCCTTGGATTGGTGAATTACTATCGAAGATTCATCCAAGGATATTCCGCTATCACCGTGCCCTTGACAGATCTTTTGAAGAGGGGCAAGGCTTGGGAGTGGACGGGGAAGTGCGAGGAGGCGTTCCAAGGGTTGAAGGATGCCATCACAAGGGAACCGGTGCTGGCTCTACCGGACTGCACTAAGCCTTATGAAGTCCACACAAATGCATCCGACTTTGCCATAGGAGGAGTCCTTTTACAAGAAGGTCATCAGATTGCCTTCGAGAGTAATTATCAAAGACCAAACAATTTCAGCCATTGAAATCAGGGGACGCACCAAAGGCACGAAGATAAACAAGGAAATGAGGAGCCATCCCTGATTTCTATTGTTGCCCAGTTGGCCGCGACTCAAGCACAGCAGCAGAAAGACAACCAGCTTATTCTTCAAAGGTTAGATTAATTGCAAGCGCACAATAAAATGCTCGAGACGCAGATTGCGCAACAAGCTGGTTCATCTTCGAAATATCAAGGAAAGCTGCCCTCGCAACCCGATGTGAACTCCTCCGAGACAATTAACGCAATTACACTCAAAAGTGGGAGAGTTCTGGAGGAGCCGCAGCCAAAGGCCAAAGTGAGAAAGGCAGCAGATGGAGTTGTCGAGGAAGGGCCTTTACCGCAGAATTCATGTGATGTACGGGAAGCCGCAGGAGCTATCACCTTATAAGCCGCCAATTCCCTTCCCTCAAAGGCTGAAAAAGAAGGAGGATGCGCATTTCAAGCGCTTCGCGGAGATGCTGAAAAAGCTGCATGTGAATTTGCCATCTACGGAGGTACTCACTCAAATGCCTACCTATGCTAAACTTTTGAAAGATATTATGTCTCATAGAAGGGAAATGCATGATTTAGACCATGTAGCTTTAGACGCAAATTGTAGTGCGATAATTTAGCGCGCCACGCCTAGAAAGCTTAGCGATCATGGGTCATTTTCTATTCCTATTGGAGAAATTAGCATAGCTAGTGCATTGTGTGATCTAGGTGCTAGTATATCTTTATGCCTTATTCACTTTTCAATAAGCTAGATATAGGGGAATTGACTCCAACTACAGTTAACTTGAGATTAGCGGATCGTTCTTCTCGGGCACCTAAGGGTATCCTAGAAGATGTGCCCATCAAGGTTGGGCAATTCTATGTTCCGGTTGATTTCTACGTTTTAGACATAGATGAAGATAAGGAAATTCCCATAATCCTAGGTAGACCATTTTTGAATACGGTTAACGCTATTATAGACTAGGGGTGTGCATGGGACGGGTTGGGACGGATTTGGTCCGACCCGTACCCAACCCAAAAAAATTTTATGTCCCGACTCGACCTAAAAAAAATATGGTTGACCCAAACCCGTCCAGAAAATATTTGACGAAAATATTTTAAATAAAAACTTGTATTTACAAAAAAAATTGGGGAATGAGAATGGAGCTTTCACATGCAACTGTCAATCTCTAGAGTGGTTTTTTGCTTTGAGTGAGTTAATCTTCAAAAAAGTGAATGCATATTTTGGAATACAAAGTTTGAAGCACTAGCTCTCCAATCTTCATCATCAAACTGCAAGACAAATTAGAACAAAAAGAAAGTAAGTTATAAATAAATAAGAAAAGTTATCCATTTTTGGGATATGGAAAAAGTACAAAATAATGTAATCATTGTTAAGTTAGTCTCCAAAGCTCAGTTTTCAAACATAGAAAATGGATAATATAAGGGAATCAAAATGGAATGTGGAGGAGGATAAGAAGATAAGATCAATGAAGATGTTTAATGTAAATAAAAGTACAAAAAAGAGAGCATTCATTGCCAGTAGAAGTATTAAAAATTTATAAGAAAAGTAAATGCATATAAAAAGTGTTAAATTATAATTAGAATTGGCAGAAAGAATATATTAGAATAATTTAAATGTAAATAGATGTAATAGAATGGGTAGAAAGAATATAAAATGTAAATACATATAAATGTAAATAGAACGTGCAGGGACGGGTTAGGTAACCCGAAGATTAACCCAAACCCGTCCCAAAATATACGGGTTGCATATAATATAGACTGCGAGAAGGGTACAATTGAATTAAATTTTGGTAGTGAAAAGATGAAATTCGATTTGAAAAGCATGCTTAGTGAAATTCACAGTGTCTTAGTTCGACAGATTTGTGAACAAGCAGTTGCTGTAGCACACTCTTGTTCACTCAGAAATTGTCTCAGCAAACAATGAACAAGACAAAGTTTGTTCACCCAGTTCGGCCAACTGCCTACGTCTGGGGAGGACTATTCTCCAGTCCTCAATTCACTAAACACGAAGGTCTCCAAGTACACTCGGTTACAACTCCACGCAACCTATGCTACTCAACCTTGTGTGGATCACTCAACACAGTCAGAACAAGCTCTGACTTGTGTCTGCACACCCTCTACAAATGTCAATCTAGAATAGCTACAGACTTCTCAAGACTCAGCCTATTCTAAACTACACTCAGCCAGCAGGGTTGCTGTAGCAACTGTTGTAACACACAGCTGAAGCACAATTGTCCGCGTCGCTCCAAGGCCTTCTGCCGAGCCGATCGAACGATTCCACGAGCGCTGCACACTCTGGAATACTCCCCCTCACTCAGTGACCACCTGCCACTAGCGAGTACTGCCGCACGACACTTGACCGAGCCAACCACCCGTCAGTTCTTCCGCGGCTGCCCTTGATCAACCAACAAGCACCCAGCTCTGAATTGGCTTCCAGATCAAGCTTGGATCAGACTCTGCAAGTCCTGACCACCTTCTGCTTCTGTCACCACAGCTCTGCTCTCGGGTGATGATCGACGAATTCGTCCGTCGCACACCAAGAATGTTCTCTCTGAATTCCGTGTATGCACTCGTGTATCCCTCAGCTTCGATCAACCCTCAGCTCTGAACATCTCTCGCTTAAATAGGAGCACCAGCTTTAAGCAATGTCCAGGTTTAGGCAATGTCCCAAAAAGAACAATTATCTCCTAAAATCTAGGAGATTAGATTAGATTTGATCTTTATCTTCAATGTAAAACTCCTTCTCTGACTAGTAAACCTCACTGGAAAATACTCCATAGTAATTTAGAAATTCTTCAGATGCTCTCTGTAGAGATTCCAGCCCTTCGATACAAGCCCAGGTAGCTGCTGCTTCTCGGACAGATGCACTAGCCAGTTGAACAAGCTCCTGCTATAGCATCCCCTGCTGCAGCTGCTGCTAGTTCACTTCTACTGGTCTGCTTGGTCACT
Organism: Umbilicus rupestris; assembly: GCA_963678935.1. NCBI lineage: Eukaryota > Viridiplantae > Streptophyta > Magnoliopsida > Saxifragales > Crassulaceae > Umbilicus > Umbilicus rupestris. The sequence goes on from OY787618.1 coordinate 10,132,869, forward strand.
TGTGCTGGTTTTGTCAAACACTGCCATACTACATTATCAATCTCCCCCTTGGCATTTTGACAAAACCTTAGAACATATGCACTCTCCCATGAACCAGAAAAAACTCTAAATACTCTAAATAAGAAAGGTCCAACAATAGAGAGTAAGTAGTAAGTAGGTGTGGCCACACTCGGCCATAGCACGACCACGCAGGGTCAGCAAAAAAAAATTTCATCAAGGTTCATCAGTAGTCGTAGCATAATAATCTTCTCTCCCCCTTTTTGTCACAGATGCTCAAGGGGCCTGCTCCTCATCTGCCGGGAACTCCAGGTCTCTGAGGAGGCTTCTGATCTGTCCACGCCTAGCATCCCTCCGTTTGGCTTCTGCTTCAAGAATGACCAGCTCCGATCTGAGATGGCTCACAATTCTTGCGCGGAGGGCTGATTGTATTGTTGCAGCAGGGGAAAGTGCATCCTCCAGGGGAGCTGGAGCTGAGTCACCTACCAGAAGAAGATCCTCATAAGCTATGTCCACTGCATGCTTCCCTTTGAACAGCTTGTGATCAATTGTGAAGACCTGCAGTTCCTCAGATAGTCCTTGAGAAATCTCACCAAGCTCCGGATGCTGTGAGACCATCATCCCATAGATGAGGGAGGGGAGCACAATGGGCTTGCTGGAGGAAGCGCTGCCGGCATGAGTAGCCAGCTGGGGAAACATCACACTGCCCAGGCTAATGCGCCTCCTTTTCCCAATGGAGTAGAGAAGGTTAGCAAAGGTTTTGCTAACCTTCCCCCTGTGAGAGCTGGAGATTCAGTTTCTAATGCCCAGATGATAAAGCAGGGCATTCTTGGAGGTTAGTTCAGCAGCATTCAGATTGGGACCTCCCCAAGACAGGCACACTCCCCCTGTCAGGACCTTAGCCAGCATCTCTGGCTGAACATCAGTGGGAGCTCTGGCATTCTCATGAATCCCAAGGAACTCATCAATTTTTTCTGGAGTAATAAGGACTGTCTTACCCCGTACCCAACTTCGTCCAAACTCATCCGCTCCTTCCTCACCAAACTTCTCTTCCATATTCACAATAAATTCCCTAACCAGAGCTATATTGAATCTGAATGGAAAGGTTAGGGACTTTAGAAGGTTTACCTCGGTGAGAAGCTGAATAATTGCTGCTGATCTGTACTTGTCTAAGTCCAGCCTCTTCTCTGACACTATATGCTTCCTCTCAACTGTACTCCAGGATTGAGAAGCACTCTTATTTCTGAACCAAATACCTCCCACTGTGGTTGTAGTTGTGTCTACCAATGCAGGACCTCTCACATTCACCAGAGGCACCTGCATTTTCTTCACTAGATTCCTCTTCTTCACTGCTGGAGACTGGGATTAGGATAGGAGCTTTTCCTTTGTCTGAGGGAGGAGGAGGATGTGCTGCAGCAGGTTCTTGTTCAGGGGAATCAGCTACTGTTTCCTCCCCTTCACCCACAATGCCCGGGGACATAACCAGTGTTCTGCACCCTTCTTCTGCAGAACCTGCTACAACATCCTCTATAGCTTGTTCTTCTCCAGGGACTTCCTCAGCCACAGCCTCTTTAGATAGCACAACAGCACTGGATACGGGTTCTCCGTCACGTACCAGGCGCCTCCTCTTCTGCGAAGTTCCTTCATGAGGAGAGGGCTCGCTGTGCGACACAGGGAGAGGTGCTGGTTCCCATACCACCACATCCAGCCGCTGAGCAGGAGCTTCATTGAGCCCCTTGGTCCTCCTCTCAGACCTGCCTTGACGGTCTGCTGCCAGATTCTTCTTCAACCCGCGCGTCTTCACCATTGTAGCTAGATTGCAGAAGGTTTGAGGAGCGTTCAGAGGCTGATCGACAACGATTTTGGGAAGCACCTTGCACCTTGTCTTTGCCCTAGAAAATGATTTACCCGTTATTTTCTTTTCCATTTTGAAGTTGTTAGATCACGTGCCTCACATGTGCCTTCTCCCATCATTAGCAACCAAAAACATGTGAACAAGCTCATTCTGACCAGGTTGCTATAGCAGACGCAAGCTGGTTCACCTACTTATTTCAGACGACAGCTTTGCTCAGAGGGTCATTAAGAGGATCTGGTGGAGATTTCTTCACCCACACCTGGGATAAGCTAGATTTTCTCCTCTTCTGACCCTCCAGCCTCCTATCTCTTCGTTTGTCATGTTTGGGTTTCCATACCTGTAAAACATGTGGTTTTCCCTTGTCTTTAGCGATCCAGTGTCCTTGTGCAGCAGTCTTAGCGATCCTCCTCTGCGATTCTTTCCAGCAGAGAGCTTTTCCCGAAACAACATGATACGGAGTCTTTATGCAGCATGTGTTGGTTTTGGATTTTGCTCCCTCTTTTTCAACTGTGGAGGTTCTGTGCTGCTGCTTCAGATTGGAGGTAAACTTCTGATTCCCAACACTTGTACAAGAATCCCTTTTATTCTGAGCCTTTTGCTTTTTTTTTTATAGAGAAATGATGTGCCCGGTGCTGCAGCATCCTCTTGTTCACATGTCTAGTTCCATCTTTGTCTGCAGGTTTTGAGGAGTCATCTGAATTATTCTTTTCATCTATCCCAGCATCCGAGGCTTTAATTAAACATGTCCCTCTAGAGCTTTCTTCACCAGTATACCCAAGCCCTGTTCTTCCTTTTCCAAGTCTTTGATAAGACAGAATTTTGTCCAAGATATTTTTCTGGGAATTGGCTGTCTTGGCAGTTGTTTGAGAAGAGCCAACAGAGACCTGTCTTCCAGAGTCTTCCCTTTTCAGTATGGTAACTTGACTGTTGGATGAGAAGAGACATTTCCTTCGTTCTTCTTCCAAGAGATTGACTCTGTCAGTCAAGGCTTGATTGGTCTGAAGTACTGCCTCACACTGTTTGAGTATCTTCCCCAGATAGTCAACAAGGCTGTCAGATGAGTCCTCTTCATCTTCACTTTTGGATACTTTAATCCCAAAGTGAACTTCTTCCTTCTTTAGCTCTTTGAGGTGGAAATCTGATACACTGGTTAGCACAACACAGTTTTCTTCATCGCTTTCATCAGAGTCACTCCATCTTGCTGTCATGGACTTACTGTTCTTTTTCTCTGAGTTTTTGAAGGATTTGCTTGGACAGTCAGCCTCAATGTGTCCATACCCTTCACAGTTCCAGCATTGAACTCCCTTTTTTATTTCTTTCTTCTCATCTTCATCCTGAGCTGGTTCCTTCCCTTTCCTTTTACTTTCACCACCTCTTCTGAATTGTTTTCGTGAGGAAGAGCTTTTCCCAGTTCTTGAGTCCATGTTCTTCAGGAGCTTTCCAAGGTTCTTGACAAGCATACTCAGCTGATCATCTGGAACTGTCTTCTTGTCTTCTGTTTCAGCTTTCAGTCCAACATTCTTGTCCTTGGGAGTGGTGTCTTCTTTAACCAGTTTCATCTCAAATTGTTTGAGAGACCCCATCAACTCTTCCAACCTCATGAATCTGGCATTTTGAGCTTCTTCAATGGCCGTCACTTTCATGTCAAATTTTGTGGGCAGTGATCTAAGAACCTTCCTGATCAGCTTTTCTTCAGGGATAGGCTCACCAAGGGCATGGGATTCATTTGCAAGATCACAGAGTTTAGCATTAAACTCAGTGACAGTCTCCTCTTCCAGCATTCTCAGATTCTCAAACTGTGTGGCAATGATCTGGAGTCTTGACAGCTTCACTCTATCAGTTCCTTCATGTGCAGTTTGCAGAATTTCCCACGCTTGTTTGGCCATGTCACAATTCGATATCAACCTGAAATTGTTAGCATCAACTGCAGCAAAAATTGCATTCAGGGCCTTTGAATTACCAGTTGCTGCAGCTCCCTCTTCAGCAGTCCATTGTTCTTTAGGCTTTATCCGTGTGACTCCTTGTTCATCCATGGTGATTGGGGGAGACCACTGAACCACAATTGCTCTCCATGTCTTCTCATCAATGGCCTTGAGAAAGGCTTTCATCCTAGCCTTCCAATATCCGTAGTTGCTTTCTTCCAACAATGGAGGTCTGCTTGTACTCTGTCCTTCCTTCATTGTCGTGGCTTTTTCAGAGACACTGTAGGATCTTTTTACTCTGTATGTTGAGCTCCTGCTCTGATACCAATTGAAATTCACAGTGTCTTAGTTCGACAGATTTGTGAACAAGCAGTTGCTGCAGCACACTCTTGTTCACTCAGAAATTGTCTCAGCAAACAATGAACAAGACAAAGTTTGTTCACCCAGTTCGGCCAACTGCCTACGTCTGAGGAGGACTATTCTCCAGTCCTCAATCCACTAAACACGAAGGTCTCCAAGTACACTCGGTTACAACTCCATGCAACCTATGCTACTCAACCTTGTGTGGATCACTCAACACAATCAGAACAAGCTCTGACTTGTGTCTGCACACCCTCTACAAATGTCAATCTAGAATAGCTACAGACTTCTCAAGACTCAGCCTATTCTAAACTACACTCAGCCAGCAGGGTTGCTGTAGCAACTGCTGTAACACACAGCTGAAGCACAATTGTCCGCGTCGCTCCAAGGCCTTCTGCCGAGCAGATCGAACGATTCCACGAGCGCTGCACACTCTGGAATACTCCCCCTCACTCATTGACCACCTGCCACTAGCGAGTACTACCGCACGACACTTGACCGAGCCAACCACCCGTCAGTTCTTCCGCGGCTGCCCTTGATCAACCAACAAGCACCCAGCTCTGAATTGGCTTCCAGATCAAGCTTGGATCAGACTCTGCAAGTTCTGACCACCTTCTGCTTCTGTCACCACAGCTCTGCTCTCGGGTGATGATCGAAGAATTCGTCCGTCGCACACCAAGAATGTTCTCTCTGAATTCCGTGTATGCACTCGTGTATCCCTCAGCTTCGATCAACCCTCAGCTCTGAACATCTCTCGCTTAAATAGGAGCACCAGCTTTAAGCAATGTCCAGGTTTAGGCAATGTCCCAAAAAGAACAATTATCTCCTAAAATCTAGGAGATTAGATTTGATCTTTATCTTCAATGTAAAACTCCTTCTCTGACTAGTAAACCTCACTGGAAAATACTCCATAGTAATTTAGAAATTCTTCAGATGCTCTCTGTAGAGATTCCAGCCCTTCGATACAAGCCCAGGTAGCTGCTGCTTCTCGGACAGATGCACTAGCCAGTTGAACAAGCTCCTGCTATAGCATCCCCTGCTGCAGCTGCTGCTAGTTCACTTCTGCTGGTCTGCTTGGTCACTTGTGCTGTAGCAACTCCTTGTTCACTTGTGCTGGTTTTGTGAAACACTGCCATACTACATTATCACTTAGGACACCTAGAAATTCTATGGATTGTCACTTGATTGAATCATATGATGTGTATAATGTTTTTGACTCTCTTGGTGAACTAACAAGCTTTGAGTGTGAGCTACTTGCAAAAGAAAAAAATAGCTCATTGTTCGCCTCTATAATGGAAATCGACTTGGACCCGGCTGATTTTGATGATGGCGCGAAAGGAATAAATGATGCGCCAAAAGGTAAGGAATTCGGTGAGGGGTTGAAACCTCTTCCACCGAATCTAAGGTATGAATTCTTGGGACCAAACGAATCTTTACCTGTTATTATAGAAGCTTCTTTGAACGATGTTGAGACTCTTAAATTGATGAATGTGTTGCATGAATATAAAAGTGCCATTGGGTACTCCATTGATGATTTAAAGGGGATTAACCCCGATGTATGCATGCATAGAATTCGTTTAGAAGATAATGCGAAGCTCAGTCGTGAGTTCCTTAGGCATTTAATTCCTAAGTTAGGAGAAGTTGTATTGAAGGAAGTCACGAAGTTGAGCAATGCAGGTATTATTTATGTTGCCCCAGATTCTGAGCGGGTGAGCCCAATTCATGTGGTGCCTAAAAAGGGCGGGCTCACCATGGTTAGAAATGAGAAAAATGAGTTGATACCTACGCATACGGTCATGGGGTGGAGAATGTGCATAGACTATATGAAGTTAAATTTAGCCACTAAGAAGAATCACTTTACCATTCTCTTTATAGATCAAATGTTAGAACGTCTAGCGGGACATGAATATTTCTGTTTCTTGATGGGTATAGTGGTTTCTTCCAAATTCCTATCCACCTCGATGACCAAGAAAAGACTACATTTACTTGCCCCTACGGCACATTTGCATATAGGAGGATGCCCTTTGGTCTTTGTAATGCACCGGGAACTTTTCAACGTTGTATGATGTCCATTTTTGCTGAATTTTTGGAGAACTCTATGGAAGTATTAATGGAATTTTTCTATACATGGTTACTCATTCGATGATTGTCTCACAAATTTGTCTCGTGTGTTGACTAGGTGTATTGAAATGGACCTAGTACTAAATTGGGAGAAATGCCACTTTATGGTGAAAGAGGGCATTGTGTTGGGACATCTAGTATCGAGAAGAGGAATTGAGGTAGATAGAGCCAAAATTGATGTTATTGAGAAGCTGCCACCACCAAGAGACGTGAAAGGAATAAGGAGTTTCCTCGAGCACGCTGGATTTTATAGGAGGTTCATCAAGGACTTTTCGAAAATTGCTAAACCTCTTACAAATCTACTATGTAATGAGGTCGACAAGCATTTGCACGTGATCTATTATGTGAGTAAGGCCCTTGACTCCACACTGCAAGAAAAACTGCTAAAATCAACGGCACGTTCCGTCAGTTTTAGCCTATATCCGTTGGTTATGGGATTAAAAATGACGGATATTTCCGTTGGTACGCCGTGGGTTATAGGGGCGTAGATTTTATTGGATCTGTTGGTTTTGAAGATTTTATTTACAGAATTTCTGTTGCTTAAATCGATTGAAAATAATGGAAAAAATCATCAAAAGTAACGATTAATCCGTCGTTTATAATATTCGTGGGTAAATTGTTAATCAAATACATTTACTATTATACCCTTTTTTATTAGCTACGAATTTATGACATTAATTTCAACAATAAATCGGTTGGTTTTATAAGTTGCGCGCAGTTACAATCAAGATAAGATCAACGAATAATTTGTGGGTTTTACCATTTGTTGATTATAAAATAAGTTTACTATTTTGCCCTTTTCTAATTCCTACGAATTTATGATTTTATTTTCAACAAATATCTGTCGGTTATAAAATATTGAGTTTCCAACAAACAAAGTTGTGGGTTTTAATGTTTGTCGTTTATATTTATAAAAAATTAAAATTAAAATTAATTTATAAAAAAAATTAATACATTTAATTAATACGAAAGAAGCATTAATATTAAACTTGAATAAAAGTACAAATTATTCTGAATAGAAGAGGGAAAACGTAAAAAGTGCTAAGTATCAAAGTTTACTAGCTAATCTGTTAATCTACTCCAAGTGCATCATCATCGCTAGAACTTGCAACACTTCTCTAGCCATCATTTTGTTTTTCCTGAATTATACAAATAGAAATTAATATACGAATAATGTATCATAGCATAGAAATTAATATTTATTACTTTAAGCGAATGTTGAATTTTTGAATATATGCTCTCCAATGTCTTTATAACAAGGCGGACGACTTCTGTATTCTCCTTCACTGTACTATTTTCGGAGTTAGAAATGCCCCCATTAGCGGCAACATTTTCAGCCAAACTTCTTACTTCTTCACTTGACACTGAAGCTTCGCTGAGCAATGCATTTGAGTTTGCGTTTTGCAAGGTTTCGTTCACAACTTTGAAAAATAGATCCTTCGCAAAACACCCACCACAATTCGAGTGAGTTGGTAATTTAGATCCATGCTTTTGATAATAAGAACCTGTTAATATTTCATTTGCAGGAACACGTGGCACACTAAGAATTCGATCTTTTTTAACCGGTCCAACGGCCTCAATCCACCACTCAAGAGGTTCTTTTCTTTGCTCATCTAATGTTTGTAGTCGCTCTTCTAATACTTTTTCATATCGCTTCTGTAAAATATTAGGTAAGTGTCATATTATAAATAAGAAAATGAGAAAAATATAAATGTTAATGATTTTGATCTCAGAATCTAGTTTGACAATAAAAGGGTTCATAATTCGGAATAACACATTAATAAAAGGTCGTGAAAAACTAGTAAAGGCAATGTACAACCTCCTGTTGCATCAAATATGAAACTGTGACCAAACTGACAGTAAGCTTAAATACAAAATCATTGTAATCTAAATATGAATCAAAAGAATGAAACTTGGTTCATAAGAACAAAAGGTGTTAACAACTTATTTCAGTGAGAAGAACATAAGGTAACATATTAAATACAGAGGAACCGATGTGAGGAAATGAAAATAATAATTAAAGATCATACATGGAAGCGAACATCATAAAATACTATGCAGGTTACAAACTTACCGCAACTGCTCTTGCATCAGCTGAAGTAAAAGTTTGGGTGTCTTTGTGTTTATATGTGGCCTCAAAAAGTTGTAAGCGCGAAGGAGATTGACCATTCTGCTCGGTAAGGTCCTATAATGATTTAAAGACAATAAATCATCAGCGAGCAAAGTAAACTATATATGTCTATAAACCGCATGCAGCAGCCATGAAGATTAACTCCTAACCAAGGCATTAATATTAACCACCCCAATCCTAATTACAATAAAAATAAAATCACAAACTCCAATCCACAAAAGAATATGTACATTGTCATATTATCAGCATTCATAGATAAAACCTACAAGTGTACCTTTTTAATTTTAGCATGTGGTGTCGGGCCAGTAGCATGTACCATAACCTTCTTCTTTCGATTTTCTTTGTTAATTTCAGATTTGGAAGCATGTTCTTGTCCTAGAAAATGGCCACATAGTGATCTCCAAACTTCATTTGAAAAGTATTCTGGTCTTTGGTCAATTATGGAGGTTCCATATGTTGTAGCTCTATCGAAAGCTTCCTTTTTTGCTTCACTTTTAAGCCCTCGCATCCGATTTTCAATATGAATGATGACGTCTTTATTCCATTGGCTTTCACAAGTTCCATCCTCGTTTTTGTAATACCTCTGTTAAAAACGGTGAGACATACATCAACTAATTTATAATTTAAAGGTAAACTTGTGATAGAGGTAGAATTTTACCCGAAACTCGTTTAGAACGGTGTCTTTAAATTTGCCCTGAGTTTGTAAATTAGCTTCACGGTAAGTGAAACATCCAACTGGCCAATGTATCCTCATTATAGTTGACAATGTCCTAGTAGCCGTACAATTCAATATGCTTCATATGTATAAAATAAGTAAAGAACCCAAGTTAGTGAAAAGTTATTTAAGGAAATTAAAATAAAAAAATACTTACTGTCCTTCAGCTGCTCCAACAGATGGAATTTTGTTCGGTGGAGGAGGGTTTCCATAAACGCCTTTGGAATAACTCCGGCGTTTGCGTTTACTGCTTCCACCAACTTCCATTCCGTCAACCTGATTTTCAATGTCAGTGGTACGAGTACGATTGCTGCGACCTCTTTCACGTCGGGGTGCACCAACAACAATAGCTATCACGGTAAGGAGAGCAAAAAACACCAATAACCCACCAGTTGATTCCTTCACATATAAAACAGATCTTTACTTTCGAACGTCACATATCAATATTTAGCATATAAATTGACTGAATTACTTAGTGACTTACTATAAGGCGCACCATTGTTATTTGAAGGGATCCTAGGGAGAGCGAGTGATGTGAAAATTCTGCACATATTTAAGGAATCAACAAATTATATACCTTACAATATACCAACAATTGCAGTTTCAAAAGCTCATCACTTGAGCAATGATGTTTCTTTTCCCAGTTCAAATGACCTTGTTAATATTAAACCCTAAACCAAATAAATAAAACTCCGAGTACTAAGCCACATCTGTCTGCGCAATTTGATATACGAAATGATAGCTGACAATATTCCTCTTTCTCAGTTCTCCTTAATCTTCCAAATTTCAACTAATTAAAAAAAACAAACAAATTTGTAACCCTTAGTAAGTTGTTTCAATTTCAACATGACATCCATTCGATCTCAGTTAAAATTGAACATCCAGATAACTCCAATTCATTTCCTTAGTTTCATCTTGCTGATATTCATCATAAAATTTAACATTTTCCAAATCCCCCTTGCTCAATTCCTCCATCTCATAACTGCCTATCACAACTTAAAACAAATCCAATGAAGAACACATCTAAGCAACCTACTAATATCATTGCATCCTGACTTACGCACACTATACCTACAACTACTCTGCTTACGTAGAAGTAGCATCAAGTAAATTATCTTTATCCCAGACCCCATCAACCCAGAAAAAGCATGCAAGTAAAACTTCACTAACGATTTACGATGGACCGCTCGCTGGTTCGGAGCATCGGGATTCGTGGCATCGCGGACAGTCGTTCCGAGCGAAGGACCACACGCTGGTGCGTGCTCGGAAGAGTGATGCGCAAAGAACTAAAGGAGGGAGCGCCGGAGTAGCAGCTGATTTGGGGCTTCGACGGATTCGAGGTTTGTGAAGCGGCAACGGCAAGATGAAGAGTAACGCGACTGTTTTTTGAAAAAAATTTTAAAATGCCCCACATCCAAAACTCAATATCTCAAATGTCTCACTTTTCAAAAGAGTTTCTGAAATGCCCTACTTCCTATTGATTCCGGGCTTAGGAAACCCGGATTTAATGAAAATCAGAGAATCCGGTGTCATAAAAACCGGAACCGTCAAAAAAACTTAGAATCCGGTTCTTCCAAACCCGGATTCGTTACAAAACCAACCGGTTCGAACGGAAATCGTTAGATCATCCTACGTGTCGGTCCAGTCAGCGGGGGAGTCAGCATTTTAAATATATCCGGCTTTTGCAAAATCGGATTTCATATTGAATCCGGTTTTCCAAAAGCCGGACTCGTGCAGAATATTATCTGCACTTCCCTTCTCTCTTCTCGCCCGAATTTCCAGCCGTTTCTCACCTCTGCCGCCGCCGCCGCACACAGGAGACGCGCCACGCCCTAGATTCGTTGCCATGGGAGGAAGGGTTGAAGGAGAATTCGAGGTGATATCCGATTTAGGATTTTATGTTGTTGTATAAGTTGGATTTAGGGGTTAGGGATTAGGTTTTTGAATTTACGGATTGGGAATCCGATTTTAGGGTTTTATGTTGGTGTTTTTGATTTAGTTGTTTTTGAATTAGTGTGGAATTCGTTTGTTGTGTGATTTAGGGTTTAGGATTAGGTTTTTGAATTTACGAATTGGGAATCCGATTTTAGGGTTTTATGTTGGTGTTTTTGATTTAGTTGTTTTTGAATTAGTGTGGAATTCGTTTGTTGTGTGATTTAGGGTTTAGGATTGAGTATCCGAATTAGGGTTTTGGAATTTGGGTGATATGTTATGACGAGTGATATGTTATTTTGGGTTGTAAATTTATTTTAATTTGTTGTATGATTTATTGGTTTTGGATTGCATATTCGAATTGTGTATTTTGATATTTGGTTATGGATTGAATGTGTTGCGTGTTTAAATTTATAGTGTTTGAATAAATTGTTGTTATTATGTTGTTGATCGAGTGCTTCAAATTGCATTTGTTATGTGATATGATGCGTTGTGATTTGTTGTATTTTGTAATTATTTGGATTGTGGAGTATTGGAACTTAATTTGTTTGAAATGCTTATGTTGATTATATGGTGAGCTTAATTGATATAGGGTGTAGGGTATGATTTAGGAAAAATGTTATCTCGTGTACGGAATTAATATTGAATGGTGCTTCAATATAGTGACTGGAAATATGTATTATTTTTAGCTGGAATATATTGTGCTGTAATATAAATTATTTTTAATTGGTAGGATAGAATTGCGATAGAATATAGAGCAAAGTTATGACATATTATATGTGTATGGTCGTGAATAACTTATTTAATGATACAGATGGACTTGGATGACATTGTGACGCCTGGACCGATTAACCGGTCTATCTTGACTCAACAGCATACACATCGTACGGAAGAAGTGTGGGCAGATCCGGTTAGATGATCATTACTCTATCCCTATATATCATTTTGAACCTAGAATATCTTAACTTATATGAAATTTGACTTTGTCTTGCAGATTGGGAAAACTATAAAGATGGTTCATCGTAGGATGTGGGATATGGATCCCAGGATTGTGCCGTACATAGTTAGAGCCGGTTTTTACACTTGGACGCAGGTGCAAAATGTGGAAGCTGACTGGGCATTACTTACGGCATTGGTGGAAAGGTGGAGGCCAGAGACGCATACGTTCCACCTAAAGACGGGAGAGTGCACAATCACCCTTCAGGACATTGGTCTACTTACCGGCTTGCCGATAGAGGGAGAAGCCGTTACGGGTAAGGAGGACCATGATTGGGAAGCAGTGTGCATACAGCTGCTCGGAGCATATCCAGACTGTCCTCGGTCCCCTACTTTAGCTCGCCGCAAGTGGTTTCTAAATAATATGAGAGTTATACCGGACGACGCTACGGATGTAGTTCTACAGCGTCATGCTAGGGCATACATCCTGTGCATGCTAGGGTCGTCTTTGATGCCAGATTTGTGCGGAGACAGGGTACCGCTCCACTACCTACCACTTCTGGCGAATTTGGATGTGGTTAGTTCATATTCTTGGGGGAGTGCTGTGCTCGCCTACTTGTACCGCCAGATGTGTAATGGGGCGCGGGAGGGGCATAAGCAAATGGGTGGGTGTATCATTCTGCTGCAGCTTTGGAGTTGGGAACGAATGACTATCGGACGACCACTAGGTTTTGCCGCGATACAGCAGCCAGCCGAAGCAGGGGATGAGCCTCTCATGAGGGGGGGATGGTCATACACGTAAGTTGTCCCTGTATTGACTATGAATAATTTATATATTGCTAATTTGTTTGCTAATGAATTATTCCCGTGTCGCAGGAAATGGTACGGGCCAAAATCTTATACAGAAACACCACACGGATCGCTAATGTTCTACCGAGATCAGCTTGACCGAATGGGTGATTATGATTTCGTGTGGGTGCCGTACGATCCAGAAGAATTCCATCTTCTGAGCCCATTATGTGTGGCTGGACAGATGACATGGTTAGCTGAGGTGCCACTTATATCCTTCAACATTATAGAGTGGTGTCTTCCATCGCGATGCCTTCGGCAATTTGGTCTTCCTCAGAGCATTCCCTCTGCACCACGCGCATCATCAGATCCCAAGCACGGACTTCAGAGGAAGAAGCGAGTGGACTGGTCAGTAGAACTACGAGAGTATATTGATATGTGGAGAGGGCGGGCAGAGCGACGGGTGGAAGTTCAAGTGGATGCAGAGGCTGTCTATCCGACACCGGAGTACCGCCATTGGTACCGCACCACAACACGTAGATTCGTCCAGCCTCCGTTCGAACAGGCACAGACTTATCGCCCCACTGCACCTGGGTTGCAAAGTGTGGTGAGTAAATTAAAATTAAAATTTTATTTTATAACACATGACACAATAATAATACGTGGTTGATGTAGGTAAGAACTCTCGTATATAATGCTCGTGAAGCCGCAGAGATGTTTTTCACCATCGAGAACCCTGCGACGCGGGAGGGCTCCCATCGTATTTTCCATTCTGCTGTTGAAGAATTGGCAAGGCTGGGTGAGCTAGATGCTGTGGGGATAGATCCAGCACTTGTCAGTTTTGACATCGGTAATACTATATTCGTATATATTCATATTTGTGTGCATGTCTAAACTACATTGCTTATTTGTAATACAATGCAATTGCAGATCACAATGAGGGAGGAGCGGACGATGATGAGAATATCGAGTCCCAGACATACACTGGTGTGAGTAACATGCAATCACAAGTATATCAAGCCCCGAATGTGGCTGGACCATCACAACCGGAGCGCAGGAAATCAGATCGGCAGAAAATCCCTACAAAACGTTTTTCATTCGGTGCATTTAGATGATGACAAACACATGCTTTTAGTGGATTACGTCTTTTTGAAACCATTGAACATTATTCGTATGTAAAACAAAAGCACGTGTGCTACTTCATCCAACCCATAGTACATTTAATTAGATGGTCGATTAGGACAAGCCCTCCTATTATGTCCGGTACCATGGCACAATCGACAATGCCTCACACGTGGTTGTCCCTGGCTGCTGGACTCTCCCATGTCCATCTCATTGTGTCGGCGCCTAGATGGAAGCCTTCCAACTTTTGATCGCCTGAAGCAGGGGTTGGGTAAATGTGGCAGGCCTTGGTAAGCACTCCAACGTGATTCATCCGGGATGACATTAAAGGTATATGACCACGTCGCGTGATACGCATCTAATGTGTAGTGATGATCCACAAATTGCATGTACTGCATACCTTCGCTTTTGCAGACAGCCAGAACATGACTGCAAGGATAGTGGAAAATAGTCCATTTGCCGCACGTACATGTCCCGTCTTCAAGATCAACGGCATGAATCCTGTGTTTTCGAACAGTGCGCACTTGGTAAAGTCCTTTTGCTGGGTCAAACACCTGGAGTCTGTGATATTCAGCCCTCTCTCTAAGCTCCCGAAGCCGGAGGTCGATTTTCGGTGGGAACGGGGAAGCACTGTTGACAAACATATCACGTCTTTTGCAAAAGTAAGTGTTGCACTGCAGGAAGGTAAATTGTACAAGAGCACATATAGGTAAGTCTCTACCCCCCTTCAGGACGTTATTAAAACACTCACTGGCATTTGTAGTCATCGATCCCCATCTCCTTCCTCCCTCATCATATGACATGGTCCACTTATCCCATGGCATTCCTTGCAACCAATCCACCACCGTTGGGCTTTCCCGTAGGAGGTGAATCAACTCCTTGTATTCTCGTTCAAATTTATGACACTGTCTTTGATGCGCTATGTGACCTATCTTCTTTTTCAGACTACGATTTTTTACCTTCACATTAAAGTTGCTCTGAAGATGTCGGATACACACACGGTGGTAGGCACGGGGTTCTTGCCAATACGGCTCCTGCATTGCACGAATAATACCATTATGCCTATCTGAGATTATGCATAGCCCATCCCGATCAATGACACCCTCACGGATGCATCGCATAAACCAACTCCAACTTGAGATGTTCTCGCTTTCAACCAGAGCAAATGCAATAGGAAGTAAATGGTTGTTGGCGTCGAGTGCAACGGCGACAAGTAACTTCCCATCATACTTCCCATAAAGATGTGTACCATCGATGGACAAAACGGGGCGACAGTGCCGAAATGCTTGAATACACGGTGCAAATGACCAAAATACACGATTAATTACCATGCACATGTTGTCTTCAACTCTTGTGCGATCCCATCTGATAACTGTGCCAGGGTTGGACTCCTCCAATGCCTGCATAAACCTAGGTAATTTTCCAAAAGAATCGTCCCAATCTCCAAATACGTTAATCAACGCTTGCTGCTTCGCCTGCCACGCCTTTAGGTAACGAATTTCATAACCGTAATCCTTGAAAATCCTCGCTCGTATTTCCGACGGGGAAAATCTTAATCTCTCGCTTATTATGTCCCCAATGTCCATTGCAATAAAATGTCTCGTTAAATGTACATTTTCTTTAGCTATGAAATCGTTGTTGCATGTATGGTCGCCTCTGTATTTTCTCACCTCCCAGTATGATGCATTCTTCTTCTTGATAATTCGTATACGCCAAGGGCATGAGTCCTCCCCTTGACGACAATGGAGAACCAAAATCCGTGTGTCTGACTCCTTAGTGTGATACTCGACACGATGCAACAGTGAATACTTTTGCACCGCATATATTGCATCTGCTTTCCCGCTAAAAATGGATCCAATGCTAATAGAACCAAACTGACCGAAGTTCCTGCCAAGAAACTCATCAGCTGGTTCATTAGCATCCCATGCTTCAATATCACTAAATGCAGGAATATCCCACGTATTTTCAGGTTCACCCTCGTTCTCAAGTTCATCGAGATGTTCCATCTCATCCCGACTGTACTCATCCATCACTGGCATATCAAGGGTCTCTAGCGTCGACATGACCATCGGGTCTGTATCAATATTTTCCATTCCTGTTTATATAAGATACACAACAAATGATGCAAAATTTCTTTTTACACTTAAAACTGCATGAATAAAACCAAACCTTAATGCTGAATTCTTCGCTTGCAAAGAGAGATTATATGTGAGGAAAGCGGATGGATGCCGAAATGAGGAAGACGGGGTGCTGAATTTATAGTCATATCAATCCGGTTTAAGTAAAACCGGACTCAATACAAATCAACAGAATCCGGTTTTACATAAACCGGATTCATTGCTGTTTCTGCACAGTTCGCACCGAAACGGGTCATGTCAATGGACTGTCAGATTCAGAAATAATTGAAGTGTGTCGGACTCAGATGCATGGATGAATCCGGTTTTGCAAAAACCGGATATATAAAAAAGCTGACTCACCCTCTGACTGGACCGACACGTAGGATAATCAAACGATTTCCATTCGAACCGGTTGGTATTGTAACGAATCCGGGTTTGGAAGAACCGGATTCCAAGTTTTTTTGACGGTTCCGGTTTTTACGACACCGGATTCTCTGATTTTCATTAAATCCGGGTTTCCTAAGCCCGGAATCAATAGGAAGTAGGGCATTTCAGAAACTCTTTTGAAAACTGGGGCATTTGAGATATTGAGTTTTGGATGTGAGGCATTTTAAAAAAAATTTCCTGTTTTTTTGGATTAGGGTTTCACAAGGTTAATGTTTTATCGGGCTCAGTCGGCAATTAGCCCGGCGGGCTTAGGTCGGGCTGGGCCTTTGGGCTGATTGGGGTTAATTTTTTTGGATATGCAACAACGAAAAATCCAAAAATTAAATTTACAAATTTTATTTGTTACGGAAATTCTTGTAGGTATATGATAGGCAAAATCCACGGATCTTAGTAACGACAAATATCTGTTGGAATTAAACATAAAGTAGCAACAGAATTATTTCCAACCATATTTTTTGTTGCAAATAGCAAAGTAAGAACTACTCATTATCTAGTTTAGAAAATTAATTATTTACGACTTTTATTTCCTACGAAAGTCTGTGGTATATACGAACAAATACCAACGGTATTTTTATTGACAAATATCTGTTGCTTTTACAAGTAATGTAATCAACAGAATTAATTCCCACCATTTTTTGTGGCCTTTACATATATAACCGACAAAATACAATCCGTTGGTTCTGCTTTGTGGATTTTAGCAGTTTTTCTTGTAAGTACACAAGAAAATTACTCAACCACGGAGAAAGAAATGCTTGCTATTGTTTACGCCTTCGAGAAATTCAGACAATACTTGATCGGGTCCAAAACAATTGTCTACACGGACCATGCAGCGATCAAATATCTTATGGCAAAGAAGGAGGCGAAGCCTAGACTGATTCGATGGATTCTCCTTTTACAAGAGTTCGATGTTGAAATTAAGGATAAGAAAGGAGTGGAAAATGTGGTCGCGGATCACCTATCGAGGCTTGAGCAAATCAGTGGTGATGGTGCCAAGAATGTGCCGATTGAAGATTCTTTTATTGGCGAATATTTATTAAGCATTGAGACGACGCAAGCTCCCTGGTGTGCTGATTTTGTAAATTTTCTTGCTTGTGGTATTTTACCGGAAGGGGCAAATCACAATCAAAGGAAGAAATTCCTCCATGACGTGAACCGTTATTATTGAGACGAGCTGTTTCTTTATAGGCTATGCGCTGATGGATTATATCGGTTATGCATCGCGGAGGATGATCAGAAGGGCATTCTAAAAAGCTTCCACTCTTCCCCATATGGTGGACATGGTTCTAGCTCCAAAACAGCCGCGAAGGTCCTAAAATGCGGTTTTTATTAGCCTACATTGTCTAAGGACGTGTATGAATTTGTGAAGTCTTGTGACGCATGCCAACGTACTGGAAATATTTCTAAGCGTGACGAGATGCCACAGAAGGGAATCCTTGAGGTTGAAATATTTGATGTTTGGGGGATAGACTTCATGGGGTCGTACCCTTCATCACATGGGAACAAATATATTTTGGTTGCCGTCGATTATGTCTCCAAATGGGTGGAAGCCGTCACTGCTCGTTCTTGTGATGCTAATGTGGTAAAGAGACTTTTCACCAAAATAATATTTCCAAGGTTCGGTACGCCAAGAACAGTGATCAACGATAATGGATCGCACTTTAAAGAAAAATAGTTCGAGGCATTGCTCCGAAAGTATGGTGTCTACCTCTAGATAGCAACGCCGTATCACCCTCAGAGCAGCGGCGAAGTGGAAGTCTCTAATCGCGAGATCAAGGCAATATTGGAGAAAACGGTTAGTAGTTCTCGCAACGATTGGTCGTCAAAGCTTGATGAAGCATTATGGGCTTACCGAACGTCGTTTAAGACACCAATCGGTATGTCCCCTTATAGATTCGTGTACAGGAAACCTTGCCATCTCCCCGTGGAACTTGAATATAAAGCCATGTGGGCCGTGAATTTCGACTTGAAGTCAACAGGGGAGAAGAGACTACTCCACCTTCATGAGCTAGATGAAATCAAACTTGACTCGTATGAAAATGCCAGAATTTATGAGAAAACCCGATTGTGGCGTGACAAGAAAATTCAGAGGAGGACTTTCTCAAAGGGAGGTAGCGTTTTGCTTTTCAACTTTAGACTTAGATTATTCCCAGGAAAGCTAAAATCGAGGTGGTCAGGGCCTTTCAAAGTCGAAAAAGTGTACGAAGATGGCCACTTCGAATTGATGAACAAAGAAGGTGAAACTTTCAAAGTGAATGGTCATTGAATCAAAGTGTACCATGGAGACGAGCAAAGCTTGGAGCTTGGAGATTTCAAGCTCGACGATTCTACCTAATTCCCACACTATTGCATGCCACTTGAGAAGGGATCCTCGCAAAGGACTACTCAAGTGTGTTTCTTATGAAGAGGGGAACCAGCTACGTCTTAGCCAAGACGTTAAACTAGGCTGGCGAGTATTTTTTCTTTTGCTTCTACTTGTTGGTAGTATAGATTTGTTTTGGACTTTTTGTTGCGCCGTGCCAATGTTAAGTTAGAGGTTTAAGGGATTTTGTGTTTGGGTGCTCTCCAATTACCCCTTTTGATTTGATTATCTATGTGTAGAAATATTTAAGTGTGGGGTGTTTTGAGTAAATATTAGGGATATTTAAGTGATTGAGAAATCTGGTGCATTTTTGTGAAGAATTTTATGCAGAGTGGCTGTTAACACACATCAATTGATTCGCCTGAATCAGATTTTAGCCTTGCCCGAATCACTTTTGATTCGGACAGCTCAAAAATTGTGTCGCCACTGAGTATATGATTTGGATGAATCACATTCTTGCCACCCCGAATCACTTTTGATTCGGGCAAAATCTGCAAACCAGTTATTCGGACAAGAGGTCTGCGAATCACATTTGACTCGGCGAGTCAAAACAATTTCATGCCAGCACTCAGTAAGTGATGCCGAATCAATTTGATTCGGGCAACAGCCCTTCACTCATCCCGCCCCGAATAAAATTTTATTCGGGCCTATACACCGAGTCACCTTTTTTTCCCTCACTTTTCTTCCGACCACGAACCCTAAATCCTCACCCGCTCAGCCCGACTCCGTCTGTCGCCAGCGTTCATCCCTCCGCCCAAACGCACCCGTCGTCAACCTTCGATGACCACACTCCGACCTAGCTAACCCCTCCATCCCGCTTCGCCAATCCCCACCCAGTCGCTCGCATGCACGACTCCGCTTTAATCCGGCCGAATCATTCTCTGCTCTGTCCGACTCCCATGGCTCGCACCAACTTGAGCACGGCTGGGAAACCAAAACCACCTACCCGAAAGCTTTCCGCGGCTGAGAAGAAGAAGGGAATAGCTAAACCTAAATCCAAACGTAGCCAGAGGCCTAGGCGAGCTGCCACTGCTGGCATTGTCATTCGCTCCTCCCCTTCGCCATCTTCGGTCAGCGCATCATCATCATCCTCATCTTCCTCAGAGGAAGCCAGAACTGTGGGGGAATCATCTCGCGGGGCCAGCATTTTGGCCATAGTCCCGCATGCTAGAGAGGAAAGGGCAAGGACGCCTTTCCCTTTCCATGACGAAATTCAGTTTGCTGACGCCCATATGCAGTCTGTATTGGTGTAGCACAGTGAGTGTGCAGTCCTCACGCGACTTACCCGGATCGTTCCGCACTACGTGAGCTTAAACTCATTGATGAAATTTATGATTATCTACGTGTTAGTCAATTTCACTATCTTTTGATGGATGATCCGGGTACTTACCCGAGGCTGGTCAAAGAATTCATGGCTTCATTTTCTGTGACTTGGGCAGACAACGGAGCTGATCCATTCTATAAGAGTAAGAAGGGGCGCGATGTTCATTTTTGGAATAACTGTATTGGAATTTCATTTGGAGACCTGTGATGTCGCTGCGGTATTTGGGTACACTGCATACTGGCAGTATCCGAAATTCAGGGACGGCCAATGGTACGAATTCTGGAAGCAAATCACTGGGCAGGACTCCCCTCAGCCCGCGTCGATGATTCAGTCTCCGGTTTGGCTGCTGATTCACCGCTTTATAGCGACATCCATTCACATTCGCAAGGATGGTGGCCGGTATGTAAACAATACAGATATAGACCTCATGCTTCTAATTCATTTTGGCCAGCCGGTTTGCATTGTCCATGCTTTGACGCTCCAGTTTGAGTCTTATCAAAATTCACAGTACAAGGGGCGTGCCTTAGGTGGGGGATAATTTATTACGCTTCTCGCGAAGCACTTGGGCTTTATGTTGGACCACGGGACGCCTCTGCCCAAGAAGGAGCTTGACATGGAGGGTCTTCGCAAGATGCACATGATAGACGGGAAGACTCGCGAATGGATTGTTCGGAAGGATGTGCCAAAACAGTTAAAGAAGCAAATAGCGAAGAAGAGAAAAGAGCATGGGGCCCCTCGACTTCCAACGCCGCATATATCAGCTAGCGAGCAGCCCCCAGCACCAGAATCTACCCCTGCCCACACTTCAGAACATACTCTAGATTTTAGGCCATCCTCCACTGCCCCTCATCAAGTTGAGGCCGAGCCAGTTGCACAAGTGGACCTGAGATTGATGAGCGCACGTTTGGACTCACTTTCAGATTCTCACACGACGCTCATCCTCTCCCACGAGGTATTATCAACCCTTGTCCACGATTTTGTCGCATGGCAAGGAGGTTTCATGGCGCGTATGGCAGCACACATGGGTATTGCAGACATTCCACCACCGCCAGCACCAATTTTCTCAGCCACCACCTCAGCCGATTGTGCCGCCTGCAACTGCGAGCGATGACTCTATTTCGGCGATGGTTGAGGGTGGAGTTGGTGGAGGGTCGGCAGACATAGCGGCAGTGGGAATCAGCAATAGACGAGGAGATAGCCAAAGAAGAAAGTGAAGACTCAGATCCCGAGAGGCGCACGAAGCGTAGGAATGATGTTTAGGCTGCTTTTTATGTTTGTCATGACTTGTGGTGATTTTATTGCTATGTACTTTGCTTGACTAGTCCATTTGTATTTTGACTCGCTTCGCTGCAATATTTTTCGCATGACAGATGGTTTTCGTACTTATATGTTTCTTTTATTCGGCAGGTTTTTCCTTAGAAAATTTTTGGGGGTGCACTGCCAGTTTGATTCGGGCGAATCACTTTATTTGCTTTGCCCGAATCACTTATGATTCGGGGACCCAAATGCTATCCGAGCTAGTTTGATTCGGCCACTCTGGCCGAATCACTTTATCTGCCTTGCCCGAATCACTTTTGATTCGGGCAGCACTGTTCTCAATTCTCTTTGGAAATTTCTACATCTTATTTGCATTTGTTCGAAACCTTTTTCAAGCATTATAATACACTAGTTCATGACTTTTGATGTACACAGGCATATCTAAGTGAACTCATCGTATGCATTGTCACGCAATTGTTTTCCAGCCTCATGCCTAGCTATATGTTTCACATTGATACATATCTTTCATAGCTAGCTGTTTAAACCTGGGAATTCAGGTATTGCGCTAACTTTTTCCTTGAGTTTCAGATTTATTGCCACTGCCTATAGCATCATTCACGGACACGGGCGGATGTGCATTTGGTTATCTCCACACGAGAGAAGTTCCTTCGCGACCTTCTCTTTACTATTCATTATTCTTTATATTGCTTAGGGACTAAGCATATTTTTAAGTGTGGGGTGTTTTGTGCTTTCGCTCTTATTTTCTTAACAACATGATTCTATGCTACACATTTACTTTGAGCACATTATACTCGCATGATTGCTGTCATCCTAACTTTAGGTATTGATCACACGAAGTAATGTTTGCTAAGCGATTAAGTAGTATCATTTTAAAAAAAAAATTTTGGAATGAGTTGTGCTTTGAATTCATGAATCGTATCTTTAAATCGATTGACATTCTTTGTGATGATTTTAATCACAAGATTCGGTGTTTTTTGACTAGCTTAGTTCGATTTATTTTTGAGCTATTTCCGTGCATGAAGAATGAAGTTAAGTCTAGCGAGCACAAAAATAAAATAATAGTTTTCGTATAAGAACCTCATACTTATTCTTGTTTGCTTTTAGGTGACTTTAGCATTCCTATTAGCCTTTGCATTTGTTTAGCTCACACTTCATGCTCCATTATATCTCACTTAGGCACATTGTCAAGTATTAAGTATGGGGTTAAATAAAGTGTTTGCAAAAAAAGGCGCAAGAAAGAAAAAATTATATTTTTAAGGTTTTACAAATGCTGAGGGTTAGGAAGGTAAGTTCCCCCTTGAAAGTATTTGTATAAACACAAAAATATTATTTATTTATTTTTTTTGGGTTAAGGAAAATGTTTTACAAATATCGAATGTTAGGAAGGTAAGTTCCCCCTTGAAAGCATTTGTATAAACGCAAAACAAATATTAAACACACTTAATTCTTGACCTTGAGCCTAATCTGCAAAATTCTTTCGCATGTACGTGAGTAAGGCATTTGCATTTCACTTTTAGGAAACGTCTAAGGTATGACCCTCGTAATTTATTACTTAAGCATCAAGATTAGTACGATGAATTTTAAAATTTTCAATGTCGAAACTCCTCTTCTCTTACGGATTATGATGTATAGTCTAAAACTTGAGAATGAGTTTGTTGTCTTGAGCTTATGAACTTGCCCTTAGCAAGCATATGTGATTGACTTGATAAAATTTTTGTGTAAGCGACGCTTTTCTTCATACTACTTGCATAGGAAATTGAGCGATAATTGGAATTTGACAAATGCTAGTCTTGATATCGATTCTATGAATATTTGTTGTCACAATGAAGTGAATGATCCTTAGAGTTTGCGTGAAGTGAATGATTTGCACAACTTTATTATTATGTGGGCTGGTAAAGAATTACTTGCTTAGCAAACTATATTTGGATTTTGAACTCTTATGGATGATTGCGAGTAGGATTTGTGAGTATTCCTATTATGAAAACTCTCATGAGACTATAACTCGTCCACTAGGGTAGCCTAGGGGTTTAAAGGCTTGATGCATATGCTAAATGCATCCGTGAATCCTATGACAGTGAGTTAGGAGTAGATTAGTTTTCTTTGTTTAGTTATTGTTATGTTATGTTACGTGAGTAGGGGTTGGATGTGTTTTATGTGCGTAAGATTTGCTACGTGCTTTGATACTGTCATATATGATCTAACATCTTGCTCTCCGCTTGACTTATGCATATACTTGTTCGGGACGAACAAGACTTAAGTGTGGTGTTTTGATGAGTGGACAAATGACCTTGTATTTGTCCACATTTTTTCCGTTACTTCTTGTTTGTTCCGTTATTTTATAAAGTCATTTGTTGTTTTCTTTCTCCATTTTAGGTTGAAAATGCGTACTACTTGATATGAAGTGGCCCGAAGAAAATCTGGATGAATTCCGGTCGATCGAGATCAAAAACAGCAAGATTAGGGAAGCTGCAATAGTGATTCCGCCGAATCATAAGTGATTCGCCCAAGGGCTTGACCGAATCACCTTCAGCTGCATGAATCAACCTGATTCGGGGGAACACTGAGAGGTTTGACTGAATCAAATAAGGGTTGACCGAATCAGAAAGTAATTCGGCCAGAAAATCGATTCGCCCAATCAGAAACCCCACTGACATTATGATACGGGCGAATCAAGTGATTCGCCCAGGAGGTGCCCGAATCATCTTAGCTCCATAAGGATATTTGACCGAATCAAATAAGGGTTGACCGAATCAGAAAGTGATTCGGCCAAGGAAAAGTGATTCGGCCAGCCCGAAACAGCACTGAGTGTTTGATTCGGACACTCTGTCCAAATCAACTCAACAAGCCTTGCCCGAATCAAAAGTTATTCGGGCACTGTGGGTAAATTTTGGAAATCTTCAAAGGGTATAAATAGAGTGAGATGCAAAATTAAAAGAGAGCTTCCAACTTCGAAAACCTTAGACGAATTCTCCGGGAGAACTTGAAGAATTATCAAGGATTGGGAGAAGACATACAATTGAACCCTCTACTCAACCACTACTTCTTTGCATCCAATTGGTGAACAATTTCAATTAAAAACTATGTTTTGTTTCAAACTCACCATGAGTGAGTAATCCCATTGTAGTTGGGATCCTTATGGATCCCTTGGGTTAGATTGTAATGCAAAACATGTTATTTTATCTCTATGAGTGAAGTTTGGTTGAAAATTCTTATGCTTGTTCTTCATGTTGATTCTATGTACACCAAGTGTTTGACGAAATACCTAAGTGAGTCTGAATATATAAAACACCTAGGGATGGAATGAAAATTGAACTTAGGTTGTTTTGAAGATCAAGCATGATCATTTTAGATAGTTGTTGTGCACGAGAGTGACATTGGAAATCTCTTAGGCTAAGCATAGAGCGGACTTTAGTTAACTATCAATAGACCAATAGGTTGAGATTTGGAGACTTTTGTTCTACATGGTTCAATAGAGCGAGAGTTTGAGAATTGTGTCACTTAGGTATCATTCCCATTCTAGAGAAGGAGCGAGAGTTGAATTTAGAATGCGTGGTACTTTAGCCTAGAATAATCAACCAAATTAACTCATGATTATATTTCTGTTTTGCATTGCTAATCGCATGACCTAGAGGTGAAGTAGGATTCCGACTACGCTTTCTCTATTATTTTACTTCCACCCAAATTTGATTTATCTTTAGTAATCACTAGAGATATCTCACCTAGAGAAAACCCCCCCTTTTTTTAGTAGACTTGCATTAGGCATTACTAACTAGCTTTAGACTAATTTAAGCTTTTCTCTTGGGTTCGACTCGAGGTCACTCGGATAATAAATATTGTTTGAACACCGTGATTTGACTAGTATTTGTACTACCACAATTTCGATAGCATCAGAGATGATAATATAAAATACTGTTATGTGTAATTGCTTAAAAGCAAAGATGAGGCCATTGAAAAGTTTGTAGCGTACAAGTTGTTATAGCAACCTCTTGTACCACTGTGCGGAAATAAGCTTGTACAACGAATGAAAGAGAGCACACACGAATTTGGTCATCCAGTTCGGCCAACTACCTACGTCTGGGGATGACTACTCTGGAGTTTTCAGTAATTCTACTATCCTCCGGTTTCCCTTACACTAACTTGACTCTACGCCTACATTAGATCATTCTATGAAGCCTAGCCTGATCAGTATGAATTACTTCTGATCTGAACAGCCTTAGATCAGTTGCACACATCTACTTACTCGAGTTAATTAAATAGCTACAGCACTGCTCACAGTCTTAGCCTATTCTAAGTAAAACAGTGATTACCGTAGGTTTCTATAGCACACCCTTGTGCCGTATAGCTTGTGTCGAATTCGTTCGCATTGCTCTAAGCCTTCTGATGAGCCGGTCAAACTATTTCGCGAGTGTTGCACACTTTGGGATGCTCCCCCTTGCTCTGTGACCACCTGTCACTGATGGGAGTAAGTCTTCTATCGTCTATGAGTTCCTCAAACACTCACAACGCTACATCTACTCGCCATGATTAGTCAATAAGCACACAACTTCAATTGACCTTCTATGATCAGGCACTGATCATACTCTCCACGTCTCGATCAGTCTCTTCTCCACTCTGCTATGCACGCACGCTCTATACTAAGTGATGATCAATCTACGGTCTGCTCAATTCTTCTTTATGTACTTCATTGCTCTACTCAATTAATTCTTCTTTCTGTACTTCATTGCTCGCTCAATTGCTCTACGCTCTGCTTCAATCTAAGCTCTGATCGATGCCTCTACTGCTCTGCCGAGGCTTCTTTAAATAGGGACCTGAATGTTGTCCAAATTGTGGTAGTAAACATACTAGTCCAATCACGGTACACAAATAAATAATCCGAGAGACCTCGAGTCGAACCCAAGAGAAAAGCCTAGATTAGTCTAAAGCTAGCTAGTAATGTTTAAGGTAAGTCTACTAAATAAAACTGGGGGTTTTTCCTCTATGCGAGGTGTCTCTAATGAATACTAAAGACAAGATGAAATTTGATTAAAGGAAGTAATTAAAGAAGCGTAGTCGGAATCCTACTTCACCCCTAGTCATGCGATTATCAACACAAAATAGAAATATATATATGAGTTAATTTGATTGATAATTCTAGGCTAAAGTATCACGCATTCTAAATTCAACTATCGCTCCTTCTCTAGAATGGGAATGATACCTAAGTGACACAATTTTCAAACTCTCGCTCTATTGAATCGTGTAGAACAAAAGTCTCATAATCTCAACCTCTCGGTCTATTGATAGTTAATTAAAGTCCGCTTTATACTTAGCCTAATAGAATGCGAATGTCACTCTAGTGTACAAATGCTATCTAAAATAATCATGCTTGATCTTCTAAACAACCTAAGTTCATTCCATCCCTAGGTGTTCTATCAATTCATACTCATTAATGCGTTTCGTCAAACACTTGGTATGCATAGAATCAACATGAAGAACAAGCGTATGAATTTTCATTCAAACTTCACTCCTATAGATAAAAGAACATGTTTTGCATTACAATCTAACCTAAGGGATCCATAAGGATCCCAACTACTATGGGACTACTCACTTGTGGTGAGTTTGAAACAAAACATAGTTTTTAATTGAAATTGTTTACCAATTGTGAAATTTCCGCAGCGTCTCTGATATGCACATTTGTGTACAAGCAAATGCCACAGCACACTCTTGAACACCCAAATCTGATGCAACAAGATAGAACAAGGGACAATGGTTTGTTCACCCAGTTCGCCCAAGTGCCTACCTTTAGGAGGACTGAACTCAATCCTTTAATCCACTAAGCTCAAAGTTTTCTCGTACAATACGGTTCGTCAACACGCAACCTATGCTACTCAACCTTAGCTAGAACTTCGACCACAATCAGAACAGGCTCTGACTTGTGTCACAACTACCTACACTGGTATTAATCTAGAACAGCTACTGACTCGACGAATCCCAGCCTATTCTAATTAACACGCAGTCTCTGCAGGTCTGCTATAGCACCTGCTGTAGCACACAGCTGATGCACAATCTGTCCGCGTCACTCCAAGCCTTCAGCTGAGCCGATCGAATAATTCCACGAGCGCTGCACACTCTGGAATACTCTCCCTCACTCAGTGACCTCCTGTCACTAGCGAGTCCAAGCATTCTGCCAATTGCCCGAGCACCTCCACTCGACAATTGCTCCGCAACTTCCCTTGATCAACCAACAAGCAACAACTGCTCTGAATTGGCTTCACAGATCAGGTACTGATCAGACTCTGCAAGTCTTGATCACTCTCCACTTCAATCACCTCAGCTCTGCGCTCACTCTCTGCTTGTGGTGATGATCGAAGCACGGCTCACTCATAATCACCCTTCGTAGTATTCTGTGTACGCTCTGGTGTTTGCACTCTTGTCTTCGATGAATCAGGACGCTCTGCTCAGCCTCCCTTAAGTACTCGCCCGGCCTTGCACAGGTTACCACTTTTTGGAAGTTCCCTAAAGCAACATAATCTCCTAGTTTGTAGGTGATTAGATTTGATTTCGAAAATCAAATCTCCCACAAACAAATCTTTACCTGGGCACGGGAATCTTCTCTGGGCTATTGTTCATTGAATATTTAGAAACTCCAGGTAGAACACTGCTCTTCAATACTGTTCGTTGAACCCAAACTCCGAATGGGCGCTGAACTTCTGCTACAGCTCCGTGCTCCAGGAACTGCTTTAGCAGAAGCTTGTTCACTCGTGCTAGTTTTGTCAATGACTGCCAAACTGCATCATCAAATTGAATGTAAAGAAGTAGGGGTTGATGTTGAATAGCCAATTGCGTGTGTCTTCTCCAAATCCTTGACGATTCTCCAAGTCGTCCAAGAGCAATCGTCTAGGGTTTTTGTGTTTGCAAAAGCCCCTCAATTTTGCATCTCTTTCTTATTTATACTGTTCTAGAAAATTACCAAGTTGCCCGCAGTGCCCGAATCAAAAAGTGATTCGGACACGCTCTAGTTGATTTAGTCGAATCAATAGCTCAGTGTTGTTTTGAGCTGGGAGAATCACTTTGTCCTAGACGAATCACTTTTGATTCAGTCAAGCCCTTCAATCGATTCGGTCAAAATCCTTATAGAGCCAAGCTAATTCGGGTAGCACACTTCTTCCTTGGGCAAATCACTTTCTGATTCAGTCAAGTCTTCTCCTCGAGTCAGGTTGATCCGTGCAGCTGGAGGATGATTCGGCCAAGGCTGGTCGAGTCATATGTTCGGTCAGGCTGCTAGGCGAATCAAAACTGATCCGGGCGAATCACTTTTGCAGCTTGCTCCAATCTTGCTCATTTTTATTCTCGATCGACCGAAATTCATCCAGATTTTCTTTGGGCCACTTCATATCATGTAATAGACATTTTTAATCTGAAATGGATAAAGAAAGCATCAAATGACTTTATAAAATAACGGAACAATCAAGAAGTAAAGGGAAAATACGAACAAATATAAGGTCATTTGTCCGCTCATCAAAACACCTCACACTTAAGTCTTGTTCATCCCGAACAAATATATGCATAAGTCAAGCGGAGAGTAAGATGCTCGATCATATATGATAGTATAAAAGCATGTAGCAAATCTTACGCACATAAAACACATCAATCCCCTACTCATGTAACATAAATAAAAATAGCTAAACAAAGAAAATTAATCTTCTACTCCTAATTCACTGTCGTAGGAATCATGGATGCATTTAGCGTATGCATCAAGCCTTTAAACTCCTGGGCTACCCTAGTGGAAGAGTTACAGAATAGGAATACTCACAAATCCTACTCGCAATCATCCATAAGAGTTCAAAATCCAAATATAGTTCGCAAAGCAAGTAGTTCTTTTATCAACCATATTATAATAGAGTTGTGCAAATTATTCACTTCACGCAAGCTCTAAAAATCATTCACTTCATTGCCACAACAAATATTCATAGAATCGATATCAAAACCAGCATTCGTCAAATTCAAATGACCGCTCAATTTCCTATGCAAGTAGTATGAAGAAAAGCGTCGCTTACACAAAACTTTTGTTGAGTCAATCACATATGCTTGAAAGTCCATAAGCTCGTGACAACAAACTCATTCTCAAGTTTTAGACTACACGTCATAATCCGTAAGATAAGAGGAGTTTTGACATTGAAAATTTTAAAATTCACTCGTACAAATCTTGATGCCTAAGTAATAAATTACGAGGGTCATACCTTAGACGTTTCCTAAAAGCGAAATGCAAAAGTCTAACTCACATAAATGCGAAAGAACTTGCGGGAAAGGCATAAAGTCAAGAATTAAGTGTGTTTAAATTTTTTTTTGCGTTTATACAAATGTTTTCAAGGGGGAACTTACCTTCCTAATCCTCGGCATTTGTGAAACTTTTCCTTGACCCAAAAAACAAACATATAATATTTTTGTGTTTATACAAAAGCTTTCAAGGGGGAACTTACCTTTCTAACCCTCGGCATTTATAAAATCTTAAAAATATAATTTTTCTTTCTTGCGCCCTTTTTTTCTCTTTTCGCAAACACTTTATTTGACCCCACACTTAATACTTGACCATGTGCCTAAGTGATATATAATGGAGCATGAAGTGTGAGCTGAACAAATGCATAGCCTACACCTAAAAGCAAATAAGAGCAAGTACGAGGTTTTTATATGAAAACTATTTTTATTATATTTTTGTGCTCGCTAGACTTAGCTTCATTTGTCATGCATGGAAAGAGCTTAAAAATAAATCGAACTAAGCTAGTCAAAACACCAAATCATGTGAATGAAATCATCACAAAGAATGTCAATCAACTTAAAGATACGATTCATGAATTCAAAGCACAACTCATTCCAAGAAATTTTTAAATGATACTACTTAATTGCTTAGCAAACCTTACTTTGTGTGATCAATACTTTAAAGCTAGGATGAAAACAATCATGTGAGTATAATGCGCGCAAAGTAAATATGTTGCATAGAATCATATTGTTAAACAAATAAAAGCGCAAGCGTCAAACACCCCAAACTTAAAAATTTGCTTAGTCCTTAAGCAATATAAAGTAAAAGAAGTAAAGAGAGTTTCAAAGGAACTTCTCTCGTGTGGAGGTAGCCAAGTGTGCATCCGCCTATGTCCGTGAATGATGCTCTAGTCAGTTGCGGTAAATCTAAAACTCAAGAAAAAGGTTAGCGCAACACCTGAATTCACAAATTAAAATAGCTAGCTATGACATATATCAATGCAAAACATATAGCTAGGCAAAAGATTGAAAAACAAATGCGCAACGATTCAAATGATGAGTTGACTTAGATATTCACGGGTAAATCAAAAGTCATGAACTAGTGTATCCTAGTGCTTGAAAAAGGTTTCGAACAAATGCGAGTAAAGTTGCAAAAATTTCCAAAGTTAATTGAAAACAGTGCTGCTCAAAACTGCCTCTAATCATAATTGATTCGGTTTCCCTATAAAGTGATTCGATCACACCCAGGTAGAATCAAGGAAGTTCGGATAACATGAGCTTACCCGAATAAAAAGTGATTCGGGTAAGGCAAAGAAAGTGATTCGGCCAGGGTGGTCTAATCAAACTAGCTCGGATAGCATATGGGTTCCCTAAATCAAAAGTGATTCGGGCAAGGCAAAGAAAGTGATTCGGCCAGGGTGGTCTAATCAAACTAGCTCGGATAGCATATGGGTTCCCTGAATCAAAAGTTATTCGGGCAAGGTAAAAAAAATTGATTCGACTAAATTTTCCGAATCAAACTAACCGAGGTGATAATGCCCTTGGCTGAATCAGTGTTCAAAGGGAAAAATCTGCCAAACAAAAGCAACACAAGTTCGAAAACCATCTGTCATGCAAAAAATATCACCAGGAAGCGCGTTAAAATACAAATGGACTAGTCAAGTAAATTATATAGCAAGAATACCAACACAAGTCATGACGTACAAAGATGCAACCTAAACATCATCAAATTACCACACACTTAAAACTGCTACATATTGATAAACAAACCAAAGGGGTAACTCGAGTGCACTCAAACAAAAAATCCCTAAAACCGCTAATCAAATATTTGGCGCATGGCGCAACACAAAGTCTAAAACGATTCAATACTACAAATAAGTAGAAGCAAAAGCACAAATACTCACAAGCCTAGTTTAACGTCTTGGCTAAGACATAACCGATTCCCTTCTTCATAAGAAACACACTTGAGAAGTCCTGTGCGAGGATCCCTTCTCAATGGCGTGCATCGATAGCGTGGGAACGGTCTCTCGACTTTCTCTTGCGGAAGAGCGTCATTTCCTTCCCTCCTCGGGTTCGGTTGATCCATAAATTCTGTTGGTTGTTGATCAACGCAAACTTGTGTCGAAGGAGTATCAAAATCTGCGTTGATAAGCTCTGAACTGGCGTTGATGTGGAGGCTTCTTCTTGCACCTTTTTCGTGCGTGCTTTGGTTTGCATTCAAACACCTACCAAGCAATCAGAGAAAGCATCAAAAGTGTGAACTTAAATCAAAGTAAGCAAGAATAGCACGCAATCACAATCAACGAAAAAAGGAAAAAAAATAAAGTAGACTAAATTAAACAATATTAAAAAGCAAACTAGTCTAATGGCTAATCCCCGGCAACGGCGCCATTTTGAACATTGTCGAAATTGTGCTAGTAAAAATACTAGTCCAATCACGGTAATAACAATATTTATAATCCGAGTGACCTCGAGTCGAACCCGCGAAAAAAGCCTAGATTAGTCTAAAGTTTGCTAGTAATGTTTAAGGTAAGTCTACTAAATAAAAACTGGGGGGTTTTTCCTCTATGCGAGATATCTCTAGTGAATATTAAAGACAAGATGAAATTTGGTTAAAAGAAAGTAATTAAAGAAGCGTAGTCGGAATCCTACTTCACCCCTAGGTTATGTGATTAGCAACACAAAACAGAAATATATGTATGAGTTAATTTGATTGATAGTTCTAGGTTAAAGTATCATACATTTTAAATTCAACTCTCGTTTTTTCTCTAGAATGGGAATGATACCTAAGTGACACAATTCTCAAACTCTCGCTCTATTGAATCGTGTATAACAAAAGTCTTCTAATCTCAGCTTCTCGGTCTATTGATAGTTAATTAAAGTCGCTTTATACTTAGTCTAATAGAATGCGAATGTCACTCTCGCGCACAAACGCTATCTAAAATAATCATGCTTGATCTTCAAAACAACCTAAGTTTAATTCTCATTCCATTCCTAGGTATTCTATCAATTTAAACTCATTTATGCGTTTCGTCAAACACATGGTGTGCATAGAATTAATATGAGGAACAAGCATAAGAATCTTCAATCAAACTTCACTTATATAGATAAAAGAACATGTTTTGCATTACAATCCAACCTAAGGGATCCATAAGGATTCCAACTACTATGGGACTACTCACTCATGGTGAGTTTGAAACAAAACATAGTTTTTAATTGAAATTGTTCACCAATTAAATGCAAAGAAGTTGGGGTTGATGTAGAATAGCCAATTGTGTGTGTCTTCTCCAAATCCTTGACAATTGTCTAAGTTGTCCAAGAGCAATCGTGTAGGATTTTTGTGTCTGGAAAAGCCCCTCTAATTTTGCATCTCTTTCTTATTTATACTGTTCCGTAAAATTACCAAGTTGCCCGCAGTGCCCGAATCAAAAAGTGATTCGGACACGGTCTAGTTAATTCGGTAGAATCAATATCTCAGTGCTGTTTTGAGCTGGGAGAATCACTTTGTCTTGGGCAAATCACTTTTGATTCGGTCAAGCCCTTCAATCGATTTAGTCAAAATCCTTATAGAGCCAAGCTGATTTGGGCAGCACACTTCTTCCTTGGGCGAATCACTTTCTTATTCGGTCAAGTCTTCTCCTCGAGTCAGGTTGATCCTTGCAGCTGGAGGATGATTCGGCCAAGGTTGGTCGAGTCATATGAGATTCGGTCAGGCTGCTGGGAGAATCAAAACTAATCCGGGCAAATCACTTTTGCAGCTTGCTCTAATCTTACTCGTTTTTACTCTTGATCGACCGGAATTCATCCAGATTTCTTCGGACCACTTGATATCATGTAATAGACATTTTTAATCTGAAATGGACAAAGAAAGAATCAAATGACTTTATAAAATACCGACAAATATAAGGTCATTTGTCCGCTCATCACGACCTCTATCCCCATTGAAAACAAAATAGGAAGTATCGGCCGTTAGTGATAAGGACACCGCATTCCAAAACAACATTATCTTGCACCCGACAACATTATCTTTTAGTTGACTTGTTGCGGCAGGTATGCGCCTCTGGGAATATTCTAAACTGAATTTAGAAAGCTTTTGTTGCTCTTCACTTCAATTCTGGGCGGCTTGTTCTTCGCGCGGAATCAGCTGCTCAAGCTCACATGCAACCCCCTTTTGCACTCTGCTTGTTCACTCTGGCAGGTTTTGTCAATTTGAATGCCATTACATTACAATCTCCCCCTTGGAATTTTTGACGAAACCTAATGTCCACTGATGCCGTGAGCGCATGTGAGCTTCTTTTAAGGCTTCAATCAGTGGCTGACTTCATTAAATTTTGGCCATGGCCGGTCTGTTTCTTCAGCCTTTTGGATGGTCATTTCTGGCCTACTACAACAATAAACTTATCTAAGCTACTCATGTTCCTGTCTTAGTCTAACATGCTTGATCACTACTTAGAGGTTTGGGATAGTTTTGGCCACATGCGGCCTTAGTCTCAGCCATGCAAGGCCATAAAGGACAACATTGCTACCTATTACAAAAAGTTCAATTCATCAATTTTTCTTCTCCCCCTTTTTGTCATAAATAACAATGGGGAGGTTCACAAAAAAATCATCATTATTTGGAGGGTGCAGCTTCCTCATCGGCTGGATACTCCAAGTCCCGCAGCAAGCCTATGATTTGATTACGTCTTGCAGTAACCTTCTTAACTACTGTTGACAGGAGGCTGAGCTCAGACATCAGGTGGCTGATGATTCTTGCTTTGAGGGCATTCTGGATAGCTGGGGCAGGGCTGGTTCTAGTAGAGGGGTTGTTGGCATGGGATCTTCTTGAGCAAT
Source organism: Umbilicus rupestris (assembly GCA_963678935.1). Classification (NCBI taxonomy): domain Eukaryota; kingdom Viridiplantae; phylum Streptophyta; class Magnoliopsida; order Saxifragales; family Crassulaceae; genus Umbilicus; species Umbilicus rupestris. Next base: position 10,167,339 of record OY787618.1, read on the forward strand.
GTCAACTGTATGCTTCCCTTTAAATAGTTTGTGATCAACCACAAACACCTGAGGCTCCTTGGATAGGCCTTTATACACAGTTTTCAGCTCTGGGTGTTGTGCAGTGATCAACTCATAGACAAGAGAGGGAAGCATAATGGACTGTACTGTCTTTGTGCAGCCAGTGTGGGCAGCAATCTGGGAGAACATAATCTCTCTCATATTGACTCTTCTCTTCTTCCCATTGGTATACAAAAGATCCCCAAAGGCTTTGCTAACTTCCCCCTATGGGAGCTAGAGATCCAGTTCCTTAACCCAATGTTGTACAGTAGTGCAAACTTGGAAGATAGTTCAAAGGCACTCAAATTATGGGCAGCCCACTTGCTGCATAGTCCTCCAGTGAGGGTTCTAGCCAGGACATCGGGACTTATCATGGCAGGGACCCTGGGCTCACTATCTATCCCCAAGTATTCATTTATGATTGCTGGATTGACCATTATCAGCTTGCCTCTCACCCAGCTCCTACCATACACACTGCTCCTCTCATCATCAAATTTATCCTCTAGGTTCACTATGAATTCCCTAACCACTTGACCACAATATCTTTTGGGAAGTTTAAGGGTTTTCAGTAGGTTTACCTCTTCAAAGATTTTTATGATCTCAACAGACTTGTATCTCCCTGGTTATCAACGGCGCCGGTCCTATTCATTTGTAGGCTCTGGACGGAAAAAAATTTTGGGCCTTCTTTATGAATAAAATTTCATCAGGTGATTCTTTTTTCACTTCCCTACAAATAATTTTTTAGGTAACATCATCATATCTAAAATTATAGATATGGGAAGGAACAATTGATCCTCAGAATTGTTTAATCCAAAGAATGAAGCTTTTCATGTAACAATAAACTATTATCAAATTAATATAAAGCCATAAATCTTATATAAAGATTAAAAACATAAAGACATCTTGAGAAACAACCCCATAGCTTCACTGTACAATCCAAACTTTACATGTCCACCTATCAAACCAGTCCACGACACACCATCTCTTACAGACATTTCAACAAACATCTTATTGGCACTATCACACTGGCCACAAAAACCATAGAAATGAAGCAAACCATTTTGCACGTACAGATCATCAGTGAAATTCCTTTTCACTGTGTACCCTCACCAATACACATGAATCTGGTGCAAGCTTTCAGAAGCACCGAAAATGTATACATATCACTGCAGTGGTGGATCCAGTCGATCAACAAAGGGGGGGGGGGGCGAAAAATTGCATATAGTAGTATATATCTTTTACAAAAAGACATCGAGAGTTTAAATCATTTTACTTCATATAAAATGACAATGAAACATAAATATTCAATTTAATTAGTCATCAAAAAGATGTTATAGCTAAATAACCACTAATACTATGTCGTTTTGCCGCCGAAGGCGGTAAAAAAAAAAAAGAATTTGTTTGCGAGTCTTCATGTCCTGAAAATAGTGCATTATAACTTCATTGTCGATGTTCTTAAACACATCCCTCTCAATGTAACACACTAAACAATCATTGAGAAATTCATCTCCAATTTTGTTACGCAAATCCGTCTTAACAATCTTCATTACAGAAAAAACTCTTTTAATTGTAGCTGTCGCAACCGATAACACCAAAATTAACTCAATAAAACGATATACCAAGAAAAATGCAGTATAATAACCGACCTCAACCATCTTTCTGGCCACATCTTTAATGTCTTGTATCTTTAAAAATGTATCGTTTTCTCTCATCTCATAAATCCAACCTTTAAGTTCTTCTTCCAACTCCATCAAAGCACACTTGGAGAACTCTTGTGGATAAAGCTCCGGGAGGTGAATTATGTTTGACGCTTTGAAGTTGGAGAATGAGTTCTTAAGATCAAGACATCTGATACAAGTGAATAATTCTGTGTTTGACGCACAAAAGCGATTCTCCATCTCTTGACTAATGCGATCAGTTATTTAGAAAATATATTTTATAATATTAACGTACGATTCTCCATCTCTTGAGTTGTAGTAATATTAAAAAAAAAAAAAATTGCATACCGCCACTGCATATCAGGCACAAACCGATTTGCCACTAAACTCCTGTAAACAAAAATAGCCACCTTTGGCGAGTCACCACTTGCACATCCGGAGATCAACGAGTTGAATAAGAAAGAGCTCAACTTTGCCGAAATTTGAAACAAGAAATCACATGGATAGGTGACGGAATCGACGTGCTTTGGGGAAACCTCGGCAGCTTTGGTGTGAAATTTTTTTTTTTCAATGGCCCCTTATTATCCTCGGCCCTGGGCGGGGTTCCAGTTGCCCACCCCCAGGCCGAGCCTGATTATCAACACCTTTTTTGGGAAAATGATCTTCCTCTCCACACATAGCCATAATCCTGACACTGTCTGGTGTCTGAACCATGTCTCTCTTATAGTAATCCCCTCTATGTGCCCAGGATGATTCTCCAATGGGGTCAGCACCAGAGTCTTCAGAATCTTCCTCTTCGCTGCTAGTGTCTGAAATGACAATGGGTGATTTGCCATTGTCTGGTGAAGGAGAAGGGGCTATCTTTTTGCCTGAGAAGTCCTCGGACCAGCTAGCTTCAGTATCTTCATCTGAGTGGGCCGTAGTCACCATGGATGTGCTCTGCTCTTCGGTGGACTGGGGTGCTGCAGCAACCCCTTGTTCCTCTTCTTAGATGGAAGAGTCTTCTATTTCCATTCCTGAAGAGTGTTCTTTGTCACCACTAATTTTTGTGACAGGTTCTCCTCCTCTCACTTGTCTTCTTTTCTTCCTCATCGGTTCTTTCATTGTGGCAGATCTTAGTGAAGGAGGTCGAGGGCTCGGTTCTTGATCGGTTGATTTTTTTACCGATTATTCGCTTCATTCGATGATGAATTTCGCTCCTATCCCGAACTTTTCATTGTGTTTTCACCACTCTACTCTCATTTCAGGTCAAGTTATATTAAATTGAGGATTTATAGTTCGTTTGGAGCAAAATAATGCAAAACACAAAGATTCAAACAAATACAGACCAAATCTGGATAGATTGACCTATTCGTCATCAAAGGCTTGCAGAGAACATGATTCTTGTTGGAAAGCTAACTCGAAGGGCTACAACATTGTAGTTTACAGCAAGACGTAATTCGAAGGTTTAGATGGTCAAAAACGCAAGACAAGTCAGATATACAGTGCTGAGTGAACAGTAGCCCGGTTCAAGTAAGAACCACCGGTTCACTGGTCAAACCGGCTCCAAAAGCAAAATTTCATGATTCTCTGAGAAGGGCCGGTTCAACGTAGAACCGGCGGTGTATAAGTTAAACCGGCGGTTTGAACATTAAAACTGCCGGTTTGGCACCAAACTGGGCAGCAAATCAATTTTGAAAATCAGCCCAATTGATTTTCATATAAATAGAAATCGAGGGCTCGTTCAGAGGGGTGGGATGATTTTGGAGAACGAACGCAAGAAAGAAGAGGATAGCTTGGAGTGAAGATCGTCGTCACGGGTTCTTCGTTCTTTATTCTCTTCATTTTTGTGTTGGTAGTAATCCTGATGAGTAGCGAGTAGTTTATTTAGTTCTGGGATCCTACGGATCTCATGCTTGTAACCTGATTTCATGTGATTTGTACAAACACCAGTTTTAGTCTAATGCAAATTTATGTTTTCAATTCTATTATGCTTCATTCTATCGTTTTACCGTTGTTGATCATTGATTGGGATGACTGCATGTTAGAACGAACCTAGGTTAGATGCCAAAAAGATGAATGGGTCTGAGGCAGTTAACTGGAACAAATAGGATTGATGTCGAGACATGGTAGCTATATTGTTAGTATATGAATCGATAGGAGAGTTGACATATTTTGTCTGGAAACCTTTGGGTCTAATAAATCGAAACTGTTGATAATCCGTGATTGGGCGGCGTTCAATAGTGTAGATTAATTCAGGTGATGATTCGTGAATGGGCGGCTCATCTGATGTCAGTTTAGGTTATTTCCAAAGCTATTTTGCATAACTATATGGTGTGACTGATTGCATGAATAGTGTTGCGAGCATGGGTGAAGTTCGATCTTGGAATTACTTTCTCTGATCGAATCAACCGTTAGTTATATCAATTTGAACAATTAGGATAATTAGAATAAATCCAGAATTTCTATTAGGATGATAATAACCATTGCACTTTGCGTAATTTGAAAATTCATCAAATATATGTGAAAACGACCTTTCTAGAAGTTTAAAACTTGAAAAATAAGCACCAAAGCAGTGACATGAAATTTTTTACAACAGGATGATGTCAAATTGTTCCGAAATCAACAAGTGTGACAAATGTGTATATATTAAGAACATTGAACACGTTTACATGATTTCTTTTATTTATATGTTGATAATATGCTCATTGTGGGAAGCAATGATCACATGGATAACTCTACAAAGTCTTTATTTATCTCTAAGCTCAATATGAAAGATTTGGGATTGCCCAATGTAATTGGGTATCAAAATTACTCGGACGACTGAGGAACTTGTCCTAAGTCAGTCACACTACGGACTGATATACTGTAATAAACAAAAAGAACATAAGAGCATATTATTCTCACCGTGACTTTTACAATAAAAAAGAAATGGTATAGTGCTGATCAAGACCGTTTTCTCAGATGACAGAATGAACATGTTTAACCAAATATCTTTTTCTTCATATTCATCAACCTGTTCTTGCCAGAGAAATTAGGGATTAGTTAATTTATATACTAGAGTAATTTCATAATTAAGATAAAACTATTGTGATGCTTGACAAAAAATTTGTCTAATTACGCACATAAATATGATAAGCTATATACTTGGGGTCTGTTCTTTAGAGCTGAACTTATACTTAACTTAACTGAATTTAACTTAAACTTAGTACTTAAGTTAAAAATACTATAATTTGTTGGGTGTTCACATAAATGAATTTTGCAACACAAAGCATACATTGATTGAAGAAGGTTGTATTTTGGTTCGGACCGATTTCATTATTTTTGGTTCAATTGATTGAACAATCTTGATCTAATTCGTTCCATTTCAATTGAATCATAAAACAATCTTCACTTTTCTTTAGTTGGTGTAATGTGAGCCGTTGATCTGCATTAGGGCAGATCCAACGGTGGTAGAGGGAGCTGCGTTCTTGAGATTGGTTTTCGGCGAGCAAGACGGAGCGGATCCCTTGTGTGTGACAAGTTTGGCTTGAGAGCTGAGGCTGCTGAAGGTTACAGAGGAGGTTGCTGGTAGAGGGAGACTCGTGCTGCGAGTGGCTGGCTGGTTGGTTCGGTGGTGTCGCTCCCTTGAAGATTAGGGAGTCGCGCAGGTTGGCCAGGTGAGGGCTAGATCTGGCCAAGCGATCTACGCAAGTCAGGTTTGCTGTTGGTAGCTTTCTTGAGTAGCACAATGTAGGGATTGCAGCTTGGTGATTTCTTGTAATTCGTATATTTGATTGTAAACTTCACCCGGTGTAGTGCATCATTATGAGGATTTGGACAGATTTGTGGTTGTTTAGAATAGTGGTTGTTAGAATTGATTGTGTTCAGAATTGCTTAGAATTGTGCTGTTAGAATTGCTTGTAACTTTACACCACTTTCTCATAAATCAAAGAAAATTGCATGACACATTGTATTCAAAAACGAAAAAGGGAAGCAATTTTTTTAAAGCATGTTCACAAATGTACTTAACTTAACTTAAGTACTGAAAATTTAAGCTCTAAAGAACAGAGCATTGGTGTATAATTATTTACAATCGATAACTCTTTTTATTTAATTGGACATGAGATTCATCCTTTAGTTAGATGATCATAAATGAGACAATGCACTTTCATTTAATTTCCAATCTTGTCTTGCCTGTTCTTACTTGATAATATAATCCACAAGATATCAATATTCATTTTGGCAATAAAGTTCATGGCTTCCACTTCCCAATTCTCATGTTCCTTTGATAAAATGCCATATAAAGTTTGAGAGTTCAATCTGATTATCCGTTCTTCTACTTAGCGGTCGTTATGTAAGTTAAAAAATACAATATGCTCTCATTAAAAATACGTCCGCAATGTATTTTTCAATGTGTTCCGAGCAATTTGATTACTTCCTTGTCATGCACTATAACAATAACAATGAAAGTTCAGTTGAAACATAAAACATGTAGGAACTAATCAACTTTAGCTACATGAAGCATTAAATATTGAAGATATTATATTTTGTACATTTAACTTCTTGAAAAGAATAATCTATAAAAAAATTATCTTCTATAAAATAACTTTTACCAAATGCAAATGCAATAATAAAAGTTAAAAGTTTAGATAAAAATGGAATCACCCACACCCAATTCGTTACTCTTGTTAATAGTTTTTTATTTGGTATGACTTTATACAAATGAAAGTAATTTTTTTGAGCCATAGTAAGCCGTATATTAGCTAAGAAAAGCCATTTACTTTTATGTATTTGAAAATGAATAATGGGTTTATACAACTTTGCGAACCCTATAATTGATTCTTGAAATCCATGGTACCAAATTAAGAAGAAAAAAAAGGACATACTAATATGTAAAGACTTATTTAAGAAATGTTGTAACCCCTTTTCCATTATATTAATTAACTTGAATTGTCTTAAAAATGCCTCTTTTCTTTTACCATAAATGTACAATGTCTATTTCATATGAGCATCTATCCATGGCAACCAAAATACTCACCATAAAGAAACACTTGTGATTCTCTTATCAACTATGTCTTCCATTAATAATGGAACACTTGAAAAACAGGGAAGTAATGATGTTGCTTCCGATATGAATGAGGCAAATAAGGATATAACAAGTAAGATGCATGATGCTCAGATGGACGGTGTCAATAAGGATATGACAAGTAAGGTGGTTGATGCCAATAAGGATGAGATGGTTGATACTAAAGATGACAGTCCTAATAAGGATATAAGAAGTAAGATGGTTGATGCTCAAGCTGTCAATCCCAATAGGGATATAACAAGTAAGTTGGTTGATGCGCAGGTCAGTAAGGATATAACAAGTAAGGTGGTCGAGGCTCAGGTTAACTATGTTAGTGACGATATAACAAGTAAGATTTTTCCTTCCTAAGAAAATAATAGTTTTTTACTAATATAATATGTGTGATTCTTCTTGACATTCTTCAATTTTGCATAAATAAAATTAACAGAACATGATGAAACAAAAGGATTAAAGAGGCCATTGTGCGATCAAAAGGCGGAGATGACGGATAAGGAGGCATTCTTGCTATGTGGTAATCAAGGTTTTAAGGAGACGAATTTGGGGAGGCCGCCAAAAGCTGCTTGCAAGGGGTCATCATCATCATCTCGGATCTTTGCTTCAAAAATTAATGTTACCCAACCCTGGTCGAACCCGGTTATGCTTTTTGGAGTAAACATTGCTGAGTCTAAACCAGTGATGCTGTTTGGAAACAACATTGTTGACCCCAATTCACCTCCAACCTTGCCCAAACAAGAAATAAGCCTCGACAATCCTCTTGGTGGAAAATGGGCACATAGCTTAGAATAAGGTTATCCGTTATTTTCATAATTTAAGAACTCTTCTTGGAATATTTGGATGTTCCCTTTTCCATTTGCAATTTTATAATAAATGATAAAGAGGTTTTCATAGTGTCAATACATGATAATTTGCCCATTTTAACCATACATATTTATAGCATTAAGTGTCCGGTTTCTAATAGTTCCAACTGAATTTCAGGCTGTCGGATCATTCAACATTTTGAAATTTTCGGTACTAACTCAACGAAATATATGACTCAGCAAGTCTATGCATTCATCTAAATCAGATAAAAATCGCCTATCAAAGGGAATCCATATTAACCGGTCCAAGTACCATGGTAACAACAACGGTTTGTCAAATTTTCAACGTATGTATCATTTCAATAAAATTTCACACAAAATATCCTTCTCCAAACAAAATTTAACATGTATATGTTTTGTTTGATTTGCCCATCTTTCAAGAAAATCATTCAAAATAAATGAACAATTTTGTAATGGTGTGTGCCGATTTATTAATTACATATACTTATGGGCTAAAAAGTCGATGGTCCAAGGAATCATGCTGTGTTTCCTCAATATATTTCTTCATATTTATTGAAATATTATGATAAATTATAAAAATGATATCGATTAATATCATTATTTTAAAAAAAAATTGTAACTTTTTATACATTTTTACATGTGAGGCTTTTCTTAAAAATCTAAATTAGGAGCATTTTATTAGTTGGCATGAATTTATTGGTTAAAAATAAAGGATGCTTAATTGAGTTCTAAATCATTTAATACAGTCAAAATGGACCTTGAATTGAAAAAGTAATTCTATTGACCAACTTTATGCAATAATGGCATTTTGTTTATCATTTTTGTGTTGTTATCCTAAGTAAATGGGAGAGGTTTAATCAAATATGTAAACTACCATTATAAAAATAAGTCAAAAAACTTACTTTTAAAGTGGTATGAACTATCATTAATTCTTAAAGTTTATATCAATATATTATTTTTCTAAAATTCTTATTAGAGTGAAATTGAATATCACATTTATTTTAATTCTCATAAATTATACATTCATACAATAAATGAGAAACGGAAAAAAGTTGCTATCCATAATGTCATAGCTTTGTTTTCAATGTCTCTTAATAATCAAATATATTTGTGAATTGTAGAAATTTATTATTTTGACAACCTTTAGAAAATAACTTTTGTTCATATCAATTTTTTTATGTTAAAAATGATGTTGAATATTACATATCACTTTTTATCTTTTCTTATAAAATTGCAAATCATATAATTCTTTATTCTTTTAATATATTTCTTCTATTGTTACCTTTAATTTTATATGAAAGATTTTGAAAGCTTGTAAAAAGGAATTTTTAATAAAATATGTATTTGTTGAATCATTTAAAGTTATATTTTGCATCAAAGACAAAAGAAGTAATCAATATATTAAATAAATAATTATAGTTTCGGTGAGAGCACTTGTCTAGGATCATTATAATATTAGAAATTAATAAGTAATTTGTTTTTCTAATTCATGCGATTTTATGAATATAAATAATGAAATACGATTAAGTTGTCAATGGGGTAGCGAATCAGTAAGTTTAGTTCTTGGCTTTCAACCGAGAAGGCACCAGTTCGATTGCCTGGTCACACCTAGATATCTAGGTGTGAAAATCTACTAGTCTCACATTGTTATGGACTTTGTGGCTAGTCCGGCCTTGGCGTGGACTTTGTTCTTCTTCCCTTTGTAGAAAGTTTTCCTAGTTTCGCGCTTCAGTGTTTGAATATATGTACTAGACGATATGCTTGAATGTCTTTGTAAGAATTATAAATCCATAAGTAGAAAAAGAACTAAAAATAAGTTATTTAATTTTTCTTTAAATAAGAGCAAATATGTACAACTAAAAATAGAAACAAATTGATCTATTTGCGTGATTAGTTCATGGAGTTTCTGAAACTTATATTGTATTATTATTATTATTTGTAGTAGTAGGAGGTCGGGTAATGTACAATAATTAATGTAAATAAAAAATCATACCTAAAGTAAAATAGGAAACGGGAGAATGTGTAGAAATAAAAAAGGAGAAGGTGGGAAAAGGCAAAGCAAAGGGGGCCGAGGATCAAATTGTTGATTAAGAGTTTCAAAGACAACCAACTTCTTCCATTAATTCTAGAGGCAGATACTAAATAGTTACATGAAACCAAAGTAGGAAGCAACTAACTTAACTAGGAGCCAAAACCGACAATGTTGTTCCAACACAAATGTGGGCCTGAGCTACAATTCTGGTGGGCTTTATTTCAAATGCACCCGCCTGGAATGGTTACATTTCTTTCGGGCTTTATTCCACCAGAAAAATTGGTATTATGCCATGAGGTGGATAACGGAGTTCTGAACCAGGATATGAATAAGATAAAGATCCTACTTTATTCCAAAGACCATAAATACTACCAAGATAGAGGATTTAGCATCTGCAACAGGAAGAGTAACAATAGCCGATTCATGACTGTTTTTGTGTGCATTCTACTACTGGATTATGCTCAACCAAATATAGTGTACTACTTACGAGTCTGGATTAATCATCTGAGATAAATGCATGAGTAACTGAATATCTTTGCTTATATATCAACCATTTTCAGGTAGGTCACATCCTCAAAAATCACAGTTTCTATGTACCCTGCACATAAACAAGGTTTTGTAAATACATTGCCATTGTATGAAACAGAATGATATACGCCTGTAGTGTACCCATTCGAAGAAGTTTCGATAAAATTACAGATATGTGTTCAGAGTTCAGTAAACTGCATAGGTAAATACTATGCCCAAGCTCTTCTCCTGGGTAGAAGATCTGATGTTTTGATATCGTCTATCTTTGCAGCTACGATGAAGTCATTCATTGTCAAACCTCCTGCGGAAATTATATAAAAACGTAATCAATTTACGTTGAAAAGAAAGCAAATATGTTACAAACACTTTAGGAAATACAAATAGAAAATAAACTGATAAAAATGAATAATTAGAGCACCGTTTAAGTTCAGAAAGCGGAATGTGTAGACAAACAACAACATCGACATGTATAACAAAATTTCATTCGGAATATTTCATTCTCTAAAAATTATGTTTTTTTACAAAATGCACAAAGACGGGCCACTTTTATGGAGGCATTACGTCTACTCACATTTAATTGTTCAAATAGCAAGGACAACTATGATATATTGAGCATTGAACTTGATAAAGAGCTCCAAACAGGCATATGCAAGTACTTGATAAATCTCGAGGACCGTAATGCCTTAGCAAAAACGAAGTGCATGGAAGATAATAATTAAACAAATAAAACTAATACCATAAACAGTTAGTGCTGTAAAGTGAATTAGTATTCAAAGAAGACATGAAAGAAAGCAGCAAATACCAATGGGGGCAGTCCAAAGTTCAGCGCGAACTTGGTTAGGTTGTTCGAGGTGAAGGGTTGGGTAATGACCAGCAGACTCGACCGCATTGTAAATTCTGCTGATAAGCTCAACTCCTGATTTGTAGTCCTTCAATTTCCACAAGCATTGCAGTCTGAGTCCAGCTCCCTCATTCACCAATCGCCAGCCAATAACCTAATCGTTCATATGAATAATAATCAGATTAAAACCGGTCAGCGAATGGAATAGGATAAGAGGCAGTGGAATGGTACCTTTCTGAGGAGCTGCTGGGCATGGTCTTCTGGCATGGGCTGAGTAAACGACGAAACGGGGGCACATTGATGTTGAGCCAGAGAAAGAGCTGCGAGATTAGGTATCAGAATTTTGTGTTCGGTGTCTTTAAACCCGAGGACCTTATCCCCAAAATTGCTGGCGATTTCTGCAGGAAAGGGATCTCTGGCGCCAAAATCGCCGTCACCGCCGGGACCGGACATGGAGCTGCAGATGGGGAATGGACGGCGCGAGTAATTATGGTTAGCGGGCGGGATGAGAAAGAGGTGACGAGGAGGTGGGAGAAGGAAGCAGTTATCAGTGTTGAGAGCGGGGGCAGTGAAGGTGACGGCGGCAGCGGCCATGGGAGCTACGGGTGGCTCTGTTTCGGTAGCTTATCTCCTATCTTCAACAGAAGCGCTGCAACTGCAAAAACAAGTAGCAGTTAGTTTAAGAGTAAAAAAGAAAAAATTTTTAAACTGCCATTTATGCTCAAGTTTATTCCCAATCTGCCACACTTCTGAGGTTTATTTCCGAAATGCTATCTTTTTCACAAACTGCTACTATCAGTAGCGGTTTGTTGAATTTTTTAAATCGAAATCATGACTGGACGATGAGTTGGCGCTGAGGTGTACCAAACATGACAAACCGCTACTGGGAATAGCGGTTTGACCGAATTTTTTGGTCAAACCGCTACTCCCAGTAGCGTTTTAACGTTGTCTCAAACTCAGAGGCTCTGAGTTTTGAGACACAACAAACCGCTACTGCGAGTAGCGGTTTGTGGGTGTTTTAAAACTCAGCCCCTGAGTTTGAGACAACATCAACGCTACTCCTAGTAGCGCTTTGTGTGTTATTAAGCCGCACTATAATTTTAATCTGACTTTTATATAAATGATTCTTGAATGTTTACTCTTAAGATTTAGATTACTGTAATTAGAAAATTATCTGGAAAAATTCTGAAATAATTCTTAAAGTGTAATGCAGTTTGATGATGTCAATCTAAGGAATAACCGGTCCTATCGACCTTCGTACTGGTTTTTTTATCCTTTGGCTCCTCCTAAGTCGTAGCTGATCATCCTCTTGAATTTGTGCTTGAGTAATTTGAGAAGGGCCTTGGTCAGCTAAAGTTGGATCTCCGGATACCGGTTCGTGAGATGGGCCCGCAGCAGTATCTGCAAAAAAATGCATCTCCACTATTAGCTAACAATACTAGAAATGTGGAAAAAGAACAAAAAAATTGCTCCTACCATGATGAAATTGAACACGGTCCGGTGTAATTCCCATTGCTCTCTCCTCTCCAAGCTCCGCTAGATCAGCGTAGCTAGCGTGGAATAAATCGTACGCTAGCTTTTTAGATTTCTCGGGAACATGATCTGTAAATATCTCAGCGGCCATACGACCAGATCAGACCAACGAACGTACCTACAAGCGACAGAAAAGTATGTCAGTAAAAAAAATATGTGAATCATAGAATGGTATTTTGGAGGTTAAGTAAAAGTTACATGTGACGTCTTCTCGTGTGAAGTCGGTCGGTATGGAATTGGCTTATCCTTGGGCTTGGGTGGCTGAATAAATCTAATGGTAACCGAGTTGTACCATGCATAATACTCCTCCAAATACCCGCCGTCCTCACCAATGTCAAATTCCCCTGTGACGGCCCTCCGGATCCTATCATCCCACATCGTCACATAAGCTTGCAATTCTCTACTCCAATCTTTCTTTGCCTTCTTCCTTGTTATTGAATGCAACTCTCTGTGACTGGGATGTGGCATATGCGGGATAGGTTGACGGAACCCGAATTGCCGTAGCACTCTGGAAGGATAATGCCATGCTGCAATATTAAAACATATTAATGGTACCTCAGCCATCCAAATATGCTGTCCCTGAAGACACATCGGATCTAGAGATGCAAGAATATCATCAGTATATGGCATCCATTCCACGTCAATAATCTGTTGCCGATCTAGCTGGTCGCGGTATAACAGGAGAACGTGCTGTGGAGTCTCGCGATATGTCTTGGGCCCGTCCCATTTGCTATATCCCAAAGCCGCAATACCCACTACCGGAGGTCGCCTGATCTGTCTCGGTCGTCCTACAGACATATGCTCCCACGCCCATAGCTGGAGCAGTATGGTGCAACCAGTCAAATGTCTGTGCCCTATCCTGCACGCAATAGACAGCTGCCTATACAGGAAAGCCAAAACCGCACTGCCCCAACTATAACTGCGGACGGCGTCCAGATCAGCTAAACACTGTAAGTAGTGTAGCGAGACGTCACTGCCCGAGCCGTCTGGCATGAGTGACGTACCAATCATGCATAAAATGTATGCCCGAGCGTATCTCTGTAAATCCTCCTCAGCCGCTCCCGGTGGCACAACACTCATATTATTCTTGAACCAAGTACGATGGACACTCGTGCGTGACTTCCCACGCGGTGGAATGGTGCCAAGCGTGGTCATGCATAACTGATCCCAGTTGACCACGTCCTCACTACCGGTCACAGGCCTCCCATCCAGGGGTAACGCAGTTATCACACCGACGTCCTGCAATGTCACAGTCATCTCCCCAGGTCTCAAATGGAACGTATGTCAAGTCGCGCCCTCCTTTTAAAATGTTGTTGAAACATTCTGATGCATTTGTAGTCATGGACCCCCACCTCCTCCCTTTTTCATCATATGCCAATGCCCACTTTTCGGTTACCAAATCATCGAGCCATCTCAATGATTCAACATTGTCTCTCAATTTTTCCCTCAAATCCGAGAAAAGCTTAATGAATTTTTTCTTCTGATTTTGATGTGCAATACGTGCGAGAAAATCTTTCAACTGTTTGTTCTTGACCCGCATATTGAAATTACTTACAAGATGTCTTGAACACACACGATGATATGCCCTTGGAGGCGTCCAATCCGGATCCTTCATTGCATTAATGATTCCAATATGCCGATCTGAAATAACACAAAGCTCGTGCCGTTTTGTTACTCCAGCCCTTATACAAGCCATGAACCAACCCCAGCTATCAATATTTTCACTTTCAACCAAAGCGTAAGCAAGTGGAAGAATATGGTTGTTTGCATCTAAACCCACGGCCACTAATAGCACCCCTTTGTATTTGCCGTAGAGATGAGTCCCATCAATACAAAGAACGGGTCGACAATGTACAAAGGCTTCAATAGCGGGCGAAAATGACCAAAACACCCTATCCACACTAACGTTACCACCTGGTAATGGGCTTGTTTTCCAAAATACAGCACTGCCGGGATTTGTATGTTGCAATATATTCATAAATTTAGGCAATTGTGCAAATGAGGTCTTCCAATCCCCGAATAAATATTCAAGAGCCTTCTGTCGTGCTTTCCACGCCTTCACATATGGGATGTCGTACCCAAACTTCTTGAACATCAATTGCTTTATTGCTCTAGGGGTAAGCCTTAATTTCTCTCGAATAATCCCATTTATTTCACTAGCAATGAATGACTTGTTGAAATGTGTGTTGTCCTTAGGAATGATGTCCTTCTCGCACGAGTGTGCTTCTCCGTATCTCGTAATCTCCCACATAGCGGCTTTGGATTTTTTAACTGCTCGAACGTGCCACGCACATTGACTTGCTCCCTCTCTACAATAAAGTATAAGTCTGGACGCATCTGACTTGTACGTGTAATATTCAACCCTATTCAAGATTGAATATTTCTGACATGCATATATGACATCCTCCTTTGATGCAAACAACATACCCTTACATAGTGAGTTCATAGAAAATTCGCTATTTCCCATCATATGCTCGTCGACGTCCATATTATCCATCCAATGTGATACATCATTAAACGCGAAAAAATCCCACAAGGTATTGTTAAACACTCTATTATCATCCTCAACTTCAGCCGATGTCCATGATTGTGTAATATCTTCTCCCACCGCATCTAACAATTCAAGATTTTCTCTATTGTATTCATCGGACATAGGTACATCAAACGTCTCCAAAGTCGACATAACCATTCCATCAATTTCTTCATTATCCATTTTACCAAAACTTGCTCGTATTTTACCTTCGTCCACAATCAATGTAAATAATCATCAACTAATATTATTGCACACCAAATTATTCACAATAAAACTAATCTCCTAAATACACCTAATACAACTACTAATATGCATATGTAACCAAACCAAAAACCCTAATCAACATTGTCTTTCAATCGAAGCAATTCAACACATAGGGATTGTAAGGCAACCAAAATTCAACAACAACAACCAATCATAATGAAATTCGAATCCCAAATTCAGATCCATGGACCAATTTTTCAAACCCTAAACCTAACCCCAATTCACCCTCAACCTAAATTCATCACAAATTCGAAGCATATAACCCAACTTACCTTAAAATTGAAGTGTGGGGACGAAAGGAACGGGACTTGGGACGGTTGGACGACGGCGCGGCTGCTGGGCGACTGAGGAGGGAGAAGAGGCTCGCTTCGAATCTGAGGAGAAAGGCCGCTGCGGGATTTTAAAACACAGACAAACCGCTACTGGGAGTAGCGGTTTGTCCTGTTTTAAAACTCAGACCCTCTGAGTTTGAGACAACGACAAACCGCTACTGGGAGTAGCGGTTTGACCCAAAAAAATCGGTCAAACCGCTACTCCCAGTAGCGGTTTGTCATGTTTGGTACACATCAGCGCCAACTCATCGTCCAGTCATGATTTCGATTTAAAAAATTCAACAAACCGCTACTGGTAGTAGCGGTTTGTGAAAAAGATGGCATTTCGGGAATAAACTTCAGAAGTGTGGCAGATTGGGAATAAACTTGAGCATAAATGGCAGTTTAAAAAAATTTTCAGTAAAAAAGATGTTTTGACTTTGTCATATATAAAAATATTAAAATTTAAGTGGAGTGAGGAGAGTACAACATCCATCTATGATGTTGTTGAGGAGGATTCTCATCACCAAAATAAATATATAATGCTGCTTCGATAAGGCTATGTTCTTTTGGACTTATATTTTGTGCTTAAACTTCTTGCTTTACTTATATTTATTTATATGTATTTATATATACTTATATTTACTTATATGTAATTATATTTACTTATACGTACTTATATGTACTATTAATCACCATCATCACAAAAACACACACCACCAATAAAAAAAATCTAACTTAACTTATATAAGCTTAGCTTAACTTAACTTAATTTAAGTAAACTGAACTTAACTTGATTTGACTTTTAATTTAACTTAACTTAACTCCACCAACAACACCATCACTCCACTACCACCACCATTATCACAACACCACCACCACCATCACAACAACAACCCACCACCACCACAACATCATTACTACCACCACCACCACAAAAATCCACCACCACTACAATATCAGTTCCACCACACCACTACTACCAGTGCCCCCCCCCCCCCCCCCCCCAATATTTTATAAAAACTTATTATTTAATTATTATTTTAATTAGTTTTAAATAAATATTAATAAATCCATACACTCTTATTTTGTGACTCCCCTCTCTCGACTCTCTCGATCCGCCACTGACTACTACCACCATTACCATGACACTTACAACAATTCACCAACACAAAAATAACACACCACTAATAAAAAATAAAAATTTAACTTAATTTAATTTAAGTTACTTAACTTAAAATAATGAAAGAGATGATAAATAGTGGTTGTGGTGGTGTGTTAATGAAAAAGATGATGAATAGTGGTGATGTGTTGATGAAAGAGATGATGAATAGTGGTGGTGGTGCTGTTATGGTGGTGGTGGCGGTGATGAATAAGAGTGGTGGTGTGTTGATGAAAGAGATGATGAATAGTAGTGGTTGTGGTGGTGGTGTTATTGTTATGGTGGTGGTGGTGATGAATAGTGATGGTGGGTTTTTGATGAAAGAGATGATGAATAGTAGTGGTTGTGGTGGTGGGGTTGTTGTTATGGTGGTGGTGATGAATAGTGGTGGTGGGTTGTTGATGAAATTGACGATGAATAGTAGTGGTTGTGGTGGTGGTGTTGTTGTTATGGTGGTGGTGATGAATAGTGGTGGTGGGTTGTTGATGAAATTGATGATGAATAGTAGTGGTTGTGGTGGTGGTGTTGTTGTTATGGTGGTGGTGGGTTTTTGATGAAAGAGATGATGAATAGTAGTGGTTGTGGTGGTGGTGGTGTTGTTATGGTGGTGGTGATGAATAGTGGTGGTGGGTTGTTGATGAAAGAGATGATGAATAATTATATTTACTTATATGTACTTCTATGTACTTATATATACTTATATTTACTTATATGTACTTATATTTACTTATATGTACTTAGATAAGCACTTTATAAGTCCAAAAGAACATAACCTAAATCTGTATTCAGCTTTCTATTATGGAGCAGTATCATTATCAATTGGTGCAATAACACCTATGCTATGATAAGAAGAAGGAAAATCAAGAATACAAGCCTATTACTATTTGGACCGACCACAAAGAAAGAAGATCAGAATCATTCATTCGGACCATATTTTTTAAAATTGAATGATCCTAACTACAGCCCCACATTTCAATTGTGTCTTCACTCCATGTCTTACCGGATCCGCGATTATGTTATTGGGCATCATGCCGCCTTGCGTCATCATGCAGACGCTCTGCCACTTGTCTCCTCAACTTCATCATCCTTTCATGACATAACATTAGAGTTTCAGGCCTGGGATGAATTTATTTTAAGCAGAGCCCTTGCGAGAGCCATACTGCCATTTCATTACTCGGTAAGCGTCATCCCAAGCTTGTTGGATTCCCCCTAAACTCCTTTGAGGTCGCGATGCGCTTGTCCTTTTAGAGCATTCAGTTTTCTTCAGCTATCTTCGCCATTCCCATAGCCATTTGCAGTGTATGAGGGCGCCCGAAGCCCGTCCTATGCCCCACAACTTAAAATGAGCCCTGCAGTCCGTTTCTAGGTTGGGTTAGGGGAACATCCGAGCAGTTCGATTGCCTTGGCGGATCGAAATGCGCTCACAAGGCGCACAATAAGAATAAGACCAATACAGACTTCATAAGGGACCGTATCAACATGATCTCTTTGTCGTGCTCTACTGAGAGGATTAGAGGCCCGGTGTGCGAGTGGAAAGCCGTGATGCTAATGTACCCATCCACCGATGATGCGCATGTGGTAGCATACAAGGGCGCGCGGCAGAGGATTTCATCTCGCATATACCCGAAGGAGCAGTTTGTTACTTAAGGGCAAGACGGCGCAGAAGATGCTGATGGGATCAAGCGGGAACAATGGTGAGTGGACCACGTGGCAGTGGCTAACGCATGTATTAATAGATAAGTGTTGGATTTCTAACATTTTGATGATAACAAATACTTAACTAGTTACTCTAATTAGTATGCAGGAAAGATTTTGACTTCACTGATGATAAATATCAGGAGGATATTTAAAAGAGATTTGGAAGATATGTGAAAGATATTTGATAACAATTTTATGGGACGTTGTTATCAAATCCAGAAGATAATTCTCTAGCATTAGATTTGGATGATCCTAAAGAATATCCTAAGAAGATTCAAAAATAATTGATGATAACTTTATGGGAAGTTATCATCAAGCTCAAATATATTATGAGATATATTTTGGGCTTAACGAATATATTCTATAAATAATTAAGAAAGCAAATCTAATTATATTAGATTAACATTCCTTCTTTATTAGATGTGATTATTACTCGGATTAGGGAGATATTAGATTGGGATTAGAGGATCCTAATCTAAGAAAACCCTAGTAACCATGGTGCTACAATAGAGACAAACGTGGAGCTAGAGAAATAGTGAGAGAACAAGTGCGTGCAACTTGGATCGGAGCTAGAAGTGAGCATCAGAAGCTTGAGCACTTGCGGTCAAGAGTGGGTTAGATTGGGTCGAGGGTTGGATTGAGCTAGAGTGACAAAGATAATATTAGAGAGTGTACGGAGTGTACAAGTGAGAAGCTTAGTCTTTTGTACTTAGCAAGAATATCCTAAATACAGAACTGATCGATTCACAAACCCTTCCAGGGGATACTGGAAGGTAGTGGTTTACTCAGTTGCTTGATTAAATACTGAGGTTTCCACTATAAATCACAGAGTAAGCGTATTTAATTTTCCAACATTTATTATTCTGCTGCTGTCTTACCTCTCAGGGAAGACACCGCTTCCTTATCTGAGAGGGAAAGCTAACTAACGATCCAATAATTGGTATCAGAGCCAAGGCTCTAGATTTTTGTTAGCTTTTCGCAGGAAAATGACCGCAAACAACTCGATACATGACTCCTTCTGGAAACCACCCATGCTGAACCCAGGAGAGTATGACTGGTGGACCCAACAAATTGAAGCCCACATATGCTCATTAGATGGACAACTCTGAAGGGTAATCGAACAGAGACCGATACCTATCAGGGACAACACCGATCCCACAAAGGAAAAGAAAAAAGAAGACTATAATGATGAAGACTACAAAGCACTAGAAAAGAATTACCGAGACAAGAAAGTACTATATGCTGCACTCTCCCCCGGTGACCTGAAAAAGGTCTTAAGGTACAAGACAGCTCAAGACATTTGGAATGGACTGTTAAGACTTTATGGAGGGAATGAAGACATTAAGAAAAACAGAATCATCGCTGTTGCAAAAGACTACGAAAGTGCTCTACAGGGCAATAACGAATCACTAGAGGACTTCCATACTCTCTTTCAAACTTATGTCGGACAGATGGAATTTCTAAGAGAAACACTCCCCGAATGGAAATTAACCCATCATTTCCTACAAGCACTAAATAATAAGTGGGACGTGGTAACTCTGGCACTGCAGGCACAGAGCAACATCAAAAAGATAACGCTGGAAGAACTGGTTGCAAGTCTTCAGAGCAATGTGGGAATCATAGAAAGAAAACTGGCTAGAAGGGAACCAGACGAGACTCATTCAATCGCCCTTAAGATCGAAAAGGCTTCGACCTTGCTCAAACAGATGAACATAATGAGGATGAAGACGAGACCACAACACATATGACAAGAGCACTCAAAATGGCGAGAATTAATGGCGAACGAAACTTTGCCATGAAAAAGCCAGAACAGAGATGTACCTCTGAGAGAAATAAGGATATTTTGTGCTATCACTATCAACACAAAGGGCACATGGCAAAGAACTGTATCAAGAAAAGAAATGGTGAGCCGCTAGCTCAGAAGAGTGTACAAGCCATGCTTGCGACTTTAAGGGAATCTAAAGATGAAAGCGACGGTGATCAATCAACCAGGGAAGCATGCCTGATGGCTCACTCAAATACCTCTGCGGTAACCTCTCCCTCCTCACTCAATAACCCTGTTTATACTAACGCTGAATTCATTGATATAATAAAAGGCTTAGTGAAGGAGAACGACCACTCAGCCAGATCATAGAAGAAAAGGATGATTTAATTGATGGAATGATTGAGAATAACACACCTTGGGCCAATAAAGCAATGCGGCTTGAGAAGGAAAAGGAGACAGGGAAAGATAAGTGTCACACCTGTGAGGTACATCTACTCAAGGTCAAAAATCTTGAACCAATGTGACAGCACTAAAGATAGACACAGCAGAGCTGCTACACTCCTTGAAAGAAGACAGAGAAGAAACTGAGAGAAAAGAACAGTGGATAAAAGAGCATGAGGTCATGCGAATGGAAAGAGAACCACAAATGGATCATTTCCACACCTGTGAGGAGCACCTAACCAACATCAAACATCTGGAGAACAGCTTGACACAACTAAAGACTGACAATAAAGAGCTTCTGCGCACTTCAAATAATATTAGAGAAGGTGAGGCTGAAAGGAAAGAACAATGGATAAAGGAACAAGAGAACATAAGAGCCGAAGAACAGTGCATAGATTTCTCAAAACACTTTACCCGACCGGGAATTGGATTCCCGGAGGAGGAGTCTGCCCTAACGAGCAAGTCGAGATCAAAGGAAATATGCAACTGCACCTACCATAATTCCCTACCAGGTAACATATCCCCAAACAGGTGTCCGTTTGAGGACTCTGTTCCCTTCAATGCAAAGAAAACGTATGCAATCTGGAAGAAGCAAGCTATGAACAAAAAACCTTTCAGCATTGATCTTCAAGCTAGAAAGAACAACAAATCCATCCCTGCCGAAATGAGCAAATATGTAGGACTGAAGTGTCATCGCACGTGCTGGCATTGTGGTAAGGAAGGTCACTACAGGAGAGACCGCCACCAGTTAAGGAAACTCGAGAAAAACAATTGGAATATCTACGGAATAGTTACCTACATAAAACCCAGAACCTCTCCAAGAATCAAGATTGAACTTCACAATACTCCGACAAAATTCCAGCTCTTCTCTAAACCCAGTAAGCCCAAGCTTGTCTGGGTACGAAAAAATTGACATTTCCCTTGCAGGTAATAGTGAGGTCCCGTCCCTGGTATATTGACAGCGCTGCTCGAAACACATGACCAGAAACCAAGGATGGTTCAACTCACTCCAACAACACTCCGACGGGTACATATTCTTCTTGGAAATAAGAGAAAGGGAAAAGTTCTAGGTTTGGGAAAGGTAAGTATGTCTGAAAAATTTCATATTGAAAATATAATGACTGGTGAGTAGGTACAAGAGTCAGGTTCCTCACCCAGAATGAGGAAACAGAAGAAGCATTCCCTCAAGGGGAAGAGGAAGAGGCTTCAGTACATATCGAGGAACAGACTCAAGATGACACGCAACATGAACAAAGAACCAGTTCCAGCGGGAGAACAAACCCAAAACAGTGGCTGACTAGTAGTCAAATGATACAATCAGTAAGAAGGAATCGACTACGACGAGACCTTTAGCCCTGTCTCCAAGTTAGAAGCTATTCGTCTATTGATTGTTTATTCTACTTATCCTGGCCTCATCTTGCAGCAAATAGACGTCAAGTCTGCCCTTTTAAATGGCAATCTAAAAGAGGAGGTAGACAAGACTCTGTTTCTCCTTAGGGAAGAAAAGCATACACTGGTGCTACAGTGGTACAAGGTCAAGATGGGAGTCGGATCCATCAACAAAAGTGTCTAAGGAAATACTCAAGAAGTTTGGAATGGGCATCTCCTGGACGTACCACACTCCCATGTCCCCAAATGAGTCCCAGGGAAAGAATGACAGCTCCCCCACCTTGAATTCAACTCTGCACAGAGGAATGATCGGATCACTACTTAATCTAACTGATAGTAGACCTGACATTATGTTTAGTGTTTGCTTATGTGCTTATTCTCAGGTTGATCCAAGAGAGACACATGTGGAAGTGGTAAAGCGGATACTGCATTACCCGAAAGGTACAGATGCGCTCTGCCTATGGTATCCCAGAGGGGGAACCTGCGACTTCCATGATTTACAGATGAGACTATGCTAGAAGTAGAACCGATCGAAAATCCGCATCAGGAGTGACTCAAATCCTAGGCCCCTGCCTTACCTCATGGGGATTAAAGAAATAGAACTCCATTGCCATATCCACTGGTGAAGCCGAATGTGTAGCTGCCGCGTACTGACTCACAACTTCTGACAACAACTAAGTGACTATGGTTTCGATATTTATCATTCTCTTATATTTTGTGATAATTCCATTGCCATAAATATCTTAAAGAACCCTGTGCAGTTCTCACGTACTAAACTCATAGAGATATGATATCATTTTCTGCGTGAAAAGGGGCTTGTAACAATAAGGTTTTGTTGCACGGAGGATTAAGTAGCTGCCAAATTCACCTAAGCACTAAACAGAGAACTCTTTAAAAAACTGCGTCTGGAACTGGATATGTCTTCCCTCAACTGACTTATGTGTTCCCCACCAAACTTCTTCAATGACCGACTATGAAAACATACGTAAGTACCTGTTCTAGAATGCATTTAATTCTGAAACCCTTTTTCTTAATCACTTTTGGGTAGCATTTGAATTGTAGCATCTTAAGCATATAGGTATCATATTTTTTGTCTAACACGGATTCCAGAAAGACATGATGAGTTTCCCTCTAGACCTAATGAGTCTTCCAGAATGTTGATCTCAATCTACAAGCCAAGGAAGATCTCTAAAGCCAACCTTAGCCGCTCAGGTAGGGGTGTGCATGGGATGGGTTGGGCAGGATTTGGTCCGACCCGTACCCAACCCAAAAAATTAACGGGTTATCTTTTTATGTCCCGACCCGACCAGAAAAAAATATGGTTGACCCAAACCCGTCCCGAAAATATTTGACGAAAATATTTTAAATAAAATAAGACAAATATTATAAAATATAATTATATGCAAATAAACTTGTATTTACAAAAAGTTTGGGGAATGAGAGTGAAACTTTCACATGCAACTGTCAATCTCTAGAATGGTTTTTTGCTTTGAGTGAGTTAATCTTCAAAAAAGTGAATGCATATTTTGGAATACAAAGTTTGAAGCACTAGCTCTCCAATCTTCATCATCAAAGTGCAAGACAAATTAGAACAAAAAGAAAGCAAATTATAAATTAATAAGAAAAGTTATCCATTTTTGGGATATGGAAAAAGTACAACAAAATGTAATCATTGTAAGTTAATCTCCATAGCTTAGTTTCCAAACATAGAAAATAGATAAAACAATGGAATCAAAATGGAATGTGAAGGAGGATAAGAAGATAAGATCAGTGAAGATGTTTAATGTAAATAGAAGTATAAAGAAGAGAGCATTCATTGCAAGTAGAAGTATTAAAAACTTATAAGAAAAAGTAAACGCAAATGCATATAAAACGTGTTAAATTATAATTAGAATGGACAGAAAGAATATATTAGAACAATTTAAATGTAAATAGATGTAATAGAATGGGCAGAAAGAATATAAAATGCAAATGCATAAATGTAAATAGAATGTGCAGGGACGGGTTGGGTAACCCAAACCCGTCGCAAAATATACGGGTTGCATTAATTTGAACCCAAACCCGACCTGAAGCCCTCGGGTTGGGACGGGTTAATGGGACGGGACGGGTCCTGCATACGCCTACGCTCAGGATCTGACGCCCCTATAACCCATTGCCATATTAAACACTGGGGCGGTCAATCTTGAGGTACTCATATATTGCTCACATACTCTTTCACTTAAAATTTCTTGTTTGTATGATGCATCTCTTGTACCACTTGGATAACTCAACCGCATCATACCCTTCTTGATTGAACCATAAGGCTTGAACCGAGTATCTAGGCTGAACAGAAAGTTTCGAGCGGGAGTTATCGAGCAGAAACAAATGGCGAGAAAACAAGGGAAAACATAAATCGAAAAAGGAAAAACTGGGCAGCACCTCTATGGACACTTATCAAGTCTTCGGATACGTTTTTGGGAACTGGAGAGATTTGAGGGCTTGACAACCAAACCTTGGCGTTCTTAGAATCAGGGAGTCTACCTTCTAAAGAAGGCGCATATCAACCTTGCCTAGATCATGGTACATCACATATTCGCAACATGGGTAAACATGGCACGACACATCCCTGTGGGGTAAAGCTCATTATAATTAATAGTAGTATACCAAGCAGAGAAGAAGATCTGTGCATGAAAAGGATTCATGGATGATAAATGCCATAAAATGGGGTATACGTTCTCCTCTGGGGTCAGTTGAGTAAAGGAGGCTCCAAAATCCAAAGTTGTCAAGGTGGTGTCCCTGGTGGAGGGAATGCAAAGTGCTGCTCATTCAGATGTCCCTCGGGAGGTTGTCAAACTGTCATGGAGGGAATTCGAAGGCTGGAGAGTATGGTTACCTCCCTGGTAGAACTGCTCACACAACTGTAAGAAATTTTTCATGACGTCCAGTAATTGGTTCATGCTCTTATGGTTCACCCTCTCCTTGTTTCCCTGCCTCATCATACCCGTTCCTTGCTATTTTTTCTTATTCCTCATCATGCGCTGTCTATTATCTATGTTAGTCTTAAAATATGCTTCCTATCTTGTGGTCGGTGCCACTTTGTATGGCATCCGGTTTTGATTGACAAAGGGGGTTTTTAAATTGATGTCATCTTTAACATGTTACTAATTATTTCTTTTTGATGATGCCAAAAAGGGGAAGTTATACAGGGAGTGCACAGTCTGGGAGGGAAGTGAAATATTCATCTCTACACACATGTTTTTCTGAGGGGGAACTAATCAGTGCTACACCTGATAGGGAACGAAGGAACATACCTAGGAGAAATATTATGAGGGGGAATGAACGAACCTGCTATACATAGGACGAATTGATTAGGACATTTATGAAACACAGCGCACTTTATGCTCACAATTTTCTATTGTTTCCTGTTTATCGAAGAAGTGTTTGTCATCATCAAAAAGGGGGAATTTGTTGGATTCCTAAGATTTTGATGATAACAAATACTATAATTAATCTAATTAGTGTGCAGGAAAGATTTTGACTTCATTGATGATAAATATCAGGAGGATATTTAAAAGAGATTTGGAAGATATTTTATAACAACTTTATGGGAAGTTGTTATCAAATCAAGAAGATAATTCTCTAGCATTAGATTTGGATTGATCCTAAGAAGATCCAAAGATAATTGATGATAACTTTATGGGAAGTTATCATCAAGCCCAAAAATATTATGGGATATATTTTGGGCTTAACAAAAATATCCTCTAAATAATTAAGGAAGCAAATCTAATTATATTAGATTAACCTTCTTCTTTATTAGATGTGATTATTATTCGGATTAGGGAGATATTAGATTGGGATTAGAGGATCCTAATCTAAGAAAACTCTATCCATGGTGCTACAATAGAGACAAACATAGAGCTAGAGAAAGCGGCGAGCGTGCGGAAGAAAAGAAAGTGAGAGAACAAGTGCGTGCAACTTGGATCGGAGCTAGAAGTGAGCATCAGAAGCTTGAGCGCTTGCGGTCAAGAGTGGGTTAGATCGGGTCGAGGGTTGGATTGTGCTAGAGTGACAAAGATAAGATTAGAGAGTGTACGGAGTGTACACTTGAGAAGCTTATTCTTTTGTACTTAGCAAGAATATCCTAAATACAGAACTGATCGATTCACAAACCCTTCCAGGGGATACTGGAAGGTAGTGGTTTTACTCAATTATTTGATTAAGTACTGAGGTTTCCACTATAAATCACCGAGTAAGCGTATTTAATTTTCAAACATTTATTATTCCGCTGTTGTCTTACCTCTCAGGGAAGACACGACTTCCTTACCTGAGAGGGAAAGCTAACCTAACGATCCAACAATAAGGATACGAGAGTGAGGAATGAGGCAGATTATTACCAGTACACACTTCTCATTTCCCTTCTCCCTCTCCCGCTAACTGCAACAGATTCTAGGGCGCATCATTTTAGTGCTTTCATTGAGTTATGACGGAAACATTGGCATCACTGACCTCTAGCTTTGCTGATCTCAGTACCAGAACTCAACAGATGGAAACCTTGATCGCGACGGATATCAACATGCAATGCATCACAGTATGAAGAGATCATGACCATGATGCGATTATTGCACGGATCGGTCCAGGAGATACAATGAGCCAGTGCGCGTGCTGATCAGCAACCAATCGGTTCATCGTCGTCATCACTGTTGGTACAAAACTCACAGAAATAAAAGACCCAAAATTCTGGTGAAACCGTATCTTTTATCAAATAAATGGATTTATACCCAGTCTTTACAACAACGGAAATAAACTGCTAACAGATAAACAATAAAAGAAACCGAAAATAACTTCACAATTTACGAATAAACACAAACAACTTATGACTAGATCAAACACCTTCTCACATTTCCTCCCTTTAAACTGAAAATAATGTTAAGTATTCAGTTTAATTTTCCAGCAAGTGAATGACACCCATCAACTTCCTCAGTTTCAGAAACACATCCAATTTGATAGGTTTAGTCATCACATCAGCAATCTAACTTTCTGTTCCACAATGCTCCATCTTTACTATTCCTTAATTTACCAGCTCACGCAAATAATGAAACCTTATGTCAATGTGCTTTGTTCTTCTATGCATAATCGGATTCTTGGATAGCTTGATAGTAGAACTATTGTCTCACATAATGTGAATACTTTCATCTTTTCCATAGCAAAGCTTTTTCAACAAACCATGAATCCACACACATTGGCAAGCACAAGATGTCGCTGCAACATATTCGGCTTCAGTGGATGATAATGTGACAATACTTTGTTTTCTTGAAATCCAACACACTGCAGCACCACCAAGTAAAAACACATAACCTGACGTACTTTTCCTGCCATCCATGTCTCCAGCGTAATCACTATCAATATAAGCCTTGATATCTGCATTTCCCTGCTTTGTGTAGTATAAGCCATGTGCAAAAATTCCCCTCAAATACCTCAGTGCTCGCTTTGCCACCAACAAATGCTCTTCTTTTTGGCTTCCCCATCTATCTACTAATCAAACAAATCACAAACATCATATCTGGTCGTGTAACAGTCAAATACATGAAACTACCAACCAACTGTTTATACTTTGTTTCATCAACTCCTTCGCCTTCAGTTTCTTTTGTAAGCTTCGTTCCAGGAACAATTGGATTCTTGACTGAATTACTATTCCACATATTGAACCTTTCCAATACCTCTTAAGCATATTTCTTTTGTGAAATGTGTATGCCCTTTGTACTTTGATGAACTTCCACTCCTAAAAAATATTTCGTTTGTCCCAAATCGGTCATTTCAAACTCCCTCATCATGGCTTCCATAAACTGTTGACAAAACTGAGTATCACTTCCGACGTAGATGAGATCATCTACGTATAGACTAATCATTAAGGCTCGTGCACCATTCTTCTTTATAAACAGAGTGTGATCATATTGACTTTTTGTGTCATATATGATGTTATTTTCTCGCGACATACTATGCGTTGTTTACGTTACATACTTGCGACAGATGTTCATATTACACTATCCAAAAATGTCACATAAGATGTAAAATGGCGTAGTGTATATGGCCGGGGAGGTATTGAAATGGTTCCACTGGATGCACGCCACGCATCAGGTGTCCGACTGGCACGCATTGAATCCTCTGCCTGCATACACTTCAAATGGCCATGGGAATGGCGCATATTGCGGAATAGAAACTGCAGGCGCCGTGAAGCGCTGTTCTAGGACCGTTTCCCCTTCGGACACCTTCAGGAGGCTCAACAAGCATTGCACAGCCGGTGCCCAGTGTTAAACCAGTTACTTCGGGGTCGAGTTTTTCATTCAAGAAGCTCACCTCAGCAGAGATGACAGCTCGTAGAGCGCAGGGTTTATGTTTCAACTGCGATGATAAATTTGTGCCTGGCCACCGTTGCAAGCTGAAGTTTCAACGCTATGAGATGGAGGATTATGTGGACGACAGTGCGGATGACGTCGAGGGCATGACTGCAGATATTGAGTCGGCTCCAAATATTTCCTTCCAGGCCATGCAAGGCAGTGTGATTCCGAGTACTCTTTGACTGCAAGGGATGCTACATGGACTAGAGGTAATGGTTCTCGTTGATGGTCGTTCTACTCATAATTGTGAGCAATGGGGAACAGCTACGGTGCGACAGGGGTGTGTAACAGGGTGACCCTCAGCCTGGATTCCCATGATTTTATGGTGAACTTTCACTTGATGCCAATTTATGGGGCCATGTGATCTTAAGAGCACAGTGGTTAGCTGATATCAGACCAACCCTATTCAATTACAAGGACCTCTGGATGAGTTTTATGCACTAAGGAACACAGGTGAAACTACATAATCTACAACAAGGTGCCCAATCCTAATTTACTATTGGACAGCTCCGGAGGGCCACAAAGGTCCACTCCGTTGCATCGCTTTTCCAACTCTCAATGGTGCTATGTTTGCGAGTGAGGGTGCTACGGCGTTGCCTACCATTCCTGCGGAACTTACATTACATCAACAGGATTTATTGGTACAACAGGAGCATGTCTTTGCAGCAACAACGGGATTACCCCCTTCTCGTCAATATGATCACCGCATCACATTGGTGCCAGGTGCACAACCTGTTAATGTTCGATCATATCGTTATCCTCGTTTTTCCTACCACTGAGATCGAGAAAATGGTGCGTGAAATGCTGGCGGAGGGTGTCATTCAATAGAGTACCAACCCCTTTTCTTCCAGGTTGTGAAGATGTAGCTCGCGGTTTTGTATTGATTATAGATCTCTCAATGCTATCACAGTGCGAGATTGCTTCCCTTTCCCATGGTGGACGAGCTATTTGACGAGTTGCACGGCGCGACAATATTATCCAAGTTGGATTTGTGCTCCGGGTACCATCAAATATGTATGCACGGGGACGATGTGTACAAGACGGCCTTTCGTACGCACGACGGTCACCATGAATTTTTGATTGCACCATCGACTTTCCAATCCGCTATGAATGATATGCTCCGTCCTCTGCTCTTCCGGTTTATCTTGGTTTTTATGGATGACATTCTGATCTATAGCCTAGGACAACCACTTAGATCATCTGTGTACAGTGTTTGACACCCTTACTCAGCATTCTTTGGTCGCCAAGGCCTCCAAGTGCGACCTCGCCCGCTCTTGGGTCCATTACCTTGGGCATATTATCAGCGCTGGGATATTTAAGTCGACCCGGATAAGATTAGTGTGGTGCGCCAGTGGCCTCATCCTTCGAGTCCCAAGCTATTGCGGGGCTTCCTTGTGCTGGCTGGGTACTAACGTCTCTTTGTGTGTAACTATGCTCGGATTGTTGAACCGCTAATTCGTTTGCTTCGCAACGACTCGTTCTTATGGTCAGAGGAGGTTTCTGTTGCATTCTCCCAGCTGAAGAAGGCATTGTCATCTACCCCTGACTTATCCTTGCCAGATTCTCTCATTTTTTCATGGTGCAAACGGATGCTTCAGGGGTTGGCATGGTTGCAGTTCTTACGCAACATGGGCACCCCCTTGCGTTTCATAGTCGACAGTTCACAGCGACTCTCCAACGCAATTCGGCCTATAATCAGGAACTAGTTGCTATTGTTATGGCCGTCCACAAATGGCCCCATACTTATTGGGTAGCCAGTTCCTTATTCAGACGGATCACCAACCTCTCCATGTCATTTTCACGCAGGCCATGCACACCCCTATGAAATCTTGGAGAAAGTCTAAAGCGTATGTTATTGATCAATGAACGGCAATGTTGTGGGTTATATAACCCTAATACAAGCAAAAGATAAAAAAACTAAAATAGCCTTAAACTAACATTAGACTATGCTAATATCCCCCCTCAAACTCACGATGCTATAACAATAAGCATGGAGATTTGTCAGCTAAGAAGCGGAAGCGCGCAATGGAATGTGCCTTCGTGAACAAATCAGCAATTTGAAGAGAAGAGGGAACATAGGGCAATGTGATCGTACTGAACTGTAAATGATGACGAGTGACATGACAATCAATCTCAATATGCTTGGTTCGCTCATGAAAGATCGAGTTACGAGCAATCTGGATGGCACTCTGATTATCATAGTATAGAGGCGTAGGATGATGGAGAGTGACACCCATATCAGTAAGCAACCAGTGTAACCAAACAATCTCACATGTAGTCGTGGCTATAGCGCGATACTCAGCTTCGGTGGAAGAGCGAGAAATGACATCCTGCTTCTTGCTCTTCCAAGAGATGAGAGAATCTCTAAGGAAAATACAAAATCCAGTGGTGGACTTGCAATCGGTAGGATCACCAGCCCAATAGGCATCAGAGTAGGCACGCAGCTCTAACGAAGAGGATGAAGGAAATAATAGGCTCTGAAACTAAGTACCACGAAGATACCTGAGAATACGAAGAATGGTAGCTCAATGAACTGTGGTAGCAGCAGTGACAACCTGACTGACAACATGAACAGCATGCTCAATATTGGGACGAGTAACCGTGAGATAAACCAAGCTCCCTACCACCGTGCGGCAAAGAAAAGGATCAGGTAGAGGAGACCCATTAAACGGAGAGTAGCGAGCATTGGTTTCAAGTGGAGTGTCAACAGTCCTGTTTTCAGTGAGACGAGCACGCTCAAAGAGATCTGATACATACTTTGACTGCGAGAGAAGGTAGCCCTTCGGAGAGAAGGCCACCTCTAAACCCAAAAAGTAACGCAATGAACCCAGATCTTTCACAGCAAAGCACCGAGCCAGGTCTGACTTCAGTGACCCAATTCCATTAGAATCATCACCGGTAATAATCATATCATCAACATACAAGGATAGAAGGATGCGACCTGCACTTGTACGCTTGACAAATAAAGCGGAATCATGCTGACTGGGAAGAAAGCCAAGGAAGGTGATCACTATGAAGAACTTCTCAAACCAAGCTCGAGGAGCTTATTTGAGACCATAGAGAGCTTTCCGCAGCCTGCACACATGATCGGATTGGTGCTCAACATCCGGAGAGGGCGTCATAGACCTTTTCGTGAAGATCACCATACAGGAAGGCATTCTTGACATCCATCTGAGATATTTTCCACTGATGAATGGAAGCAACGGCGATCAGCGTGCGGATGGTGGTCATTTTTGCAACTGGCGCAAAAGTCTCTTTATAATCCATATCATATTCCTGTGAATAACCCTTAGCGACAAGACGATCCTTGAACCGCTCCACGGACCCATCTGATTTGGTCTTGATCTTATAGAACCTGACGGCAACGGTACGAAATCTCATGTGTGAGTCCGATGTAGAGCAGTAAGTTCCTCAGCCATAGCAGGCTGCCAAAGGGGATCAACAACAGCCTCTCTGTAGGATAAAGGCTCAGACAAAGAGTAAAGAGACACAAGAAATGAAACAAAGGAAGTAGAGTACGAAGAGTAAGCAAAATCGGGAAGTTTAGTGGACTGACGCAGAGGAGGATGATCCACAATCTCTTCGGATGGCTGAGCAGTCATAGTAGGGGAAGTGGAGGTGTGTGTGTCTCAGGAACCAAAGTATCAGTGGGTATAGCCTCATCGGTGTCAGTATCAAAAGGATCAATACGAAGAAGATCTAACTGAGTCATGTGATGAGAACTAGCAGGGACAGAGAAAAAAGGAACATGCTCTAAAAACACGACATGATGAGAGACATACAATTTCTGGCTAACCAGATCAAAACAACGATATGCCTTCTGACCAATACCATAACCTAAAAAGACACACAAGGCAGACTTACGAGACAATTTATCGCGCTCGACGTGAGGTCGAAGCACGAAACAAGTGGAACCAAACACACACAAGGAGCATAGTCAGGGGCATTGCCAAACAATTTTTCAAAGGGTGACAGACCTAAGTTGTGAGATGTGGGGATTCTGTTTATGACATAGGCAGCGGTATGGATAGCTTCCCTCCAAAAAAGAATAGGAACCTCGATGGATAATAGGAACGAGCGGGCGGTCTTAACAAGATGACGGTGTTTCCTTTCAGCGACACTGTTTTTTTGAGGTGTGTCGGTACATGAGGTTTGACGAACGGTTCCATCAGAAGCAAGTAACTGAAAAAACTCGTTAGAAGTGTATTCACCCCCTAAGTCACAACGAAAACATTTAATGACAACAAAATGTTGTGTTGTACGAGAGCCATAAAGTCACGATAAATACCCACAAAATCAGATCTACGATTCATAAGATAGACCCAAGTATAACGAGTGAAATCATCAATAAAGGAAACATAATACCTAGAGCCATCCTTAGTAGACACAGGAGCAGGTCCCCACACATCAGAATGCACAATATCAAAGGGAGCAAGAGATGACGAAATACTTTTTGGAAAAGGTAAAGCTGAAAATTTTGCAAGTTTACAGCCACTACAATCAGAAATATCATGGGAGGTCAAATGTCGTAAAGCTCCCGTAGAAGCCAAGAAATGTAAACGAGATGCTGAAACATGACTCAAACAAGAATACCACAAATAGAATTCAGACGATAAATGACAAAGACGAAATGAGGATAAATCCACACTAGAGGCAACCACATCCGATACTTTTAGTTCATCCAAGACATAGAGTCTACCATTCCTACGGTCTGTCCCAATCACCCTCTGAGATTGCGGATCCTGCACACAACAAGTGGAAGAAGAAAATGTGACTAAAAAACCAGATTCGCATAATTGACTAACATACACAAGGTTTATCACAAGACTAGGAATATAGTAGACATCACGAAGAGAAATATGAGATGTGATAATAGAACCTAATCCCAGAGTGCCATCACCGGTCATAATGGGAAGAGATGAATGACGAGACAAAGATACAAAGGATGGAAAGTGAGGAGACATATGGTGGGAGCACCCAAGTCAAGAATCCACAAGGAGGGTGATATACCTGAGATTGGCGATGAGGACAAACCTTTTGAGGAAGAGACAGACATGGCATGAGGCTGAGACGCAAGGAACTTCTGGAACTGCTCAAACATGGACTGATCCACAGACGGGGCAGCAACATCATTGGTGAACTGAGGTGAATTTGGTGGACGCTGCTGAGGCTGGGGTGAACGTTGTTGTTGCTGCGTTTTTCCTCTGCTCAATAATACTAGGCATTGAGCCTTCCAATGTCCCTTCTGCTTACAAAATGCACATTCGTTCGAAGAAACTTTCACTGATGACTTGGGCGCACTTCCACCGGACGGCCGCTATGGGACATCAAGGACAGCGGGCGCTGCAGGTGATGGAGTCTCCTTGTCAATCTTATACTTGAGACAAACCTCTTCGGCCAGCAGCTCGTTGACAACAGAATCAACAGAAGGAAGAGGATTGCGGTGAAGAATCGCACCACGCAATCCTTCAAAGTCATCACGAAGTGCCATCAGAAACTGAACCAGTTGCTGCTCTTCACGCCGAGATATATAAGCCTTCACTGCCCTCAACTCAGCCGATTCAGTTAATGGTAATTGATCCCATAACAAAGACATGGGTGAATTGAATTCCTGAATACTCATACCGTTCTGCCGAAACGCACGAATATCCATCTCCAATTGACACTGCTTAGCAAAGTTGGGGTGTAAAGTCTCTCCAGATGATCCAATGCCTCCTTCGCAGTCTCATACTTCGCTAGCTTAGCACCGATCGAGTGGGCAACAGAGTTGTTAATCCACATAATAAACTTTGCATTATCAGTTTTCCAACCATCAACATGAGTCGCAAAGTCAGTGCCTTCTCATCGGAAGGCTTAAAACGCACACCCGTCACATAACTCCACATAGATTTTCCACGCAGAAAATTCTTGATAACCTAACTCCAATGAGTAGTTTTTGCCATCCAATTGAACACCAATCGCCTACAAAGAATCCTCTCTACGACCAGCCATATCGAAAAAACCAATCCAAACACTCGAAAACGATACTCAAACAACCAGAGAGAACCTCCAAATCGAAACCCAAAGAAAAGACGTAACCCCAAGCAATTACCTCATCCAAAACGAAGAATCCAGATTCACCAAAACAAAGAACAACCATCAAAAATAGTTCGATCCGCTAGAATAGTGGTTGGATTATAACTTTCTTCAATCAACTACGCCATGGATCGGGATGGAGGCGTCTGATACCATGAAAGCTTGGAGAAAGTCTAAAGCGTATGTTATTGATCAATGAACGGAAATGTTGTGGGTTATATAACCCTAATACAAGCAAAGAAAAAAAAGACTAAAATAGCCTTAAACTCACATTATACTATAATACCCTGAACAATAGTGCTGGATCAGCAAATTGATGGGTTATGATTTTGAGGTAGTTTATAAGACGGGACGGGAACATGGCGTCGATGATGCTCTCTCTCGCTTGCTGGAGGTCACTTGCATGGCTTTGTAGGGGGTTTCCCGTCCAGTTTTTGGGGTGCTTCGCGCACTCTACGCGCTTAATCAAGATGATGCTGCTGCTAGGGACCATTAAATGTCCATTCAAGACCACCCTGCAGACTAGCCGGGGTTTTCTTTGTGAAATGGTCTGATCCTTTTTGAGAATTGGTTGTGGGTTCCGGACAATGTGGCCATTAAGAATATTCTCTTACATGAATATCACGACACTCCAGTCGGCGGACATGCGGGTATTCAGGGAACGGTAGCCCGTCTCTTCACCAACTTTCATCGGCCGGGACTGCGTGTAGTGGTTCTACAAATGTGAATCATTTTGTTACCTGCCAAGGAGCTAAGGTTTTAAATACAGCCTCCCCTTGGACATTCCAGCCGTTACCCATCCACAACAAATCTGGCACAACATTTTAATGGATTTTGTGACACAATTGCCACAGACGAAAAGGAAGTCGGTGGTACTCGTGGTTGTCGACCGCCTATCGAAGTATGCCCATTTCTGCCCCATGGCATCAGGCTTCACAGCAGAGTCAGTGGCAAGTGTGTTTGTCCACGAAGTCTGTCAACTGCTTGGTTTACCCGTCTGCATTGTCTCTGATCCAGATCCGATTTTCATGAGCTCTATTTGGATGGAGTTATTTTATCTCCCCGTGACGGTGTTGGCCCATAGCACGTTCAAACAAAGGTGGTGAATCGCGTAATGGAGGATTATTTGCGATGTTATGTCCCGGAGAACCAATTAAATTGGGTGTCTATGCTATCGTGGGTTGAGTTTCATTACAACACGGCCACTCACTCCGGCACGGGTGTCTCCCCATTTCAGCCAGTTTACGGCCGGCCACCACATGCCCTACTGGATTACGAGCCTGGCACAACCACCGTGGCTGCTGTGGATGAGCTCATAAGCACCAGCACTCAGTTGGTGAAACGCTTGCGAGCCAACCTGCAGCGTGCGTAGAAAAGAACGGTTCAGTATGCTTGATGGAGCGTATTTATTCACTCTATTTAGTTATTTATTCCCATAGTTTTATTACATTTTGTTTGAGATCGATTACTCTTTTGTAGTTTTTTCGTATTGCAAGTGTGTTCAAGATCGCATTGGATATTATTGCATATTTGGGGCATTCATTCAAGATTAAGAAGTCCACAGTGGTCAACAGAAGTTGGCATCTGCTGAACAAAAGACCATTTCAAGCCGATTTGGTTCAACCCGGTTCAACAGACAGCGCGTCGTCGTGCGCCTCAAATATTTATTTATAGTTCCCGTTAACATTTAGTAAGCGGTAAGCAGGGTCGAACCCAAAGAGAGCAAGTGAGCAAGAGTCCTAATGCTAGTCACAGAGAAATGAACGTTACTAAGGATATCAATTCAGAAAATATCAGTCGGGGGAAGTACACTGCAACTAGTTATCATCGATCAAGCAACATGTATCAACTAATGAATACTGTTCCAATTAGTGTTCTACCTATCCTTAACCGCTAGGTTCTCAAACAGGTTCAATAGTTACTCGACTAACACCACAAATTAGTTCCACCGCTAGGCTTAGCTAACAATGCAATTAAGTCAAGTATAATGCAATGGTTATCAACCTAGCTTCACTGCTAAGCTATGCTAAATTGATAATCAAGCATTCAGTTCATACAAGTCAGGAGGCAGTAAATCATTAGCTCAGGTCAAACATTCATTGATCTCAAACAAAGTGTTGCAATGAAAACCCTAACTGAGTTTGGGTTAGCTACTCATAACATCCATCGAATACAATAAAATTGAGTTCAGTAAACTACAATAAGTTAAAGAACACGAAACTGAACTGAAATGAAAAACGGCGTGAATAGTGTTTTTCGGCAGTGAATACTAACTACGATGAACAGTAACCCTGATGCATAGTAACTTCCGATGACCACCACGAGCAGCAGCAACAGCTTCTCTCTCTACCCAGCCGCCGCTCAGAAGTCCCTCCTCTAATCTCGTGTGTCTTCTCTTTCTCCAAAGTGTAAAGCTTTTAAGGTTTGGACTTGAACCAACTCTAGTTGAACCAGTAGGTTTTGTGATGATGTAAGTATGGCAGTGTTTGACAAAACCAGCACAAGTGTACAAGGAGTTGCTATAGCTCAAGTAAACAAGCAGTCCAGCTGAAGTGATCTAGCAGCAGCTGCAGCAGGGGATGCTTCAGCAGGAGCTTGTTCAACTGGCTGTATCAACCGTCCAAGAAGCAGCAGCTTCCTGGGCTTGTCCAGAAGGGCTGGAAACTCTATGGAGAGCATCTGAAGAATTTCTAATATGCTGTGGAGTATATTCCAGTGGAGTTTACTAGTCAGAGAAGGAGATTTGAATTGAAGATAAATATCAAATCTAATCTCCTAGATTTTAGGAGATAGTTGTTCTTTTTGGGACATTGCCTAAACCTGGACATTGCTTAAAGCTGGTGCTGCTATTTAAGCGAGAGGTGTTCAGAGCTGAGAGGTTGATCGAAGCTGAGGGATACACGAGTGCATACACAGAATTCAGAGAGAGTAATCTTTGGTGTGCGACGGACGAAATCTTCGATCATCACCCGAGAGCAGAGCGTGAGCGCAGAGCTGTGGTGATAGAAGCAGTGGGTGGTCAGGACTTGCAGAGTCTGATCCAAGCTTGATCTGGAAGCCAATTCAGAGCAGTGGTGCTTGTTGGTTGATCAAGGGCAGCCGCGGAAGAACTGACGGGTGGTTGGCTCGGTCAAGTTTCGTGCGGCAGTACTCGCTAGTGGCAGGTGGTCACTGAGTGAGGGGGAGTATTCCAGAGTGTGCAGCGCTCGTGGAATCGTTCGATCGGCTCGGTGGAAGCCCTTGGAGCGACGCGGACATTTGTGCTTCAGCTGTGTGTTACAGCAGTTGCTATAGCAACCCTGCTGAGTAGGTGTAGTTTAGAATAGGCTGAGTTCCTTGAGGAGACTGTAGCTATTCTAGATTGACATATTTTAGAGGGTGTGCAGACACAAGTCAGAGCTTGTTCTGATTATGCCGAGTGATCCACACAAGGTTGAGTAGCATAGGTTGCGTGAGTTGTAACCGACTGTACTTGGAGCACTTTGGTTTGAGTGGATTGAGGACTGGAGAATAGTCCTCCCCAGACGTAGGCAGTTGGCCGAACTGGGTGAACAAACTTTGTCTTGTTCATTATTTGCTGAGACAATTTCCGAGTGAACAAGAGTGTGCTGCAGCAACTGCTTGTTCACGAATCTGTCGAACTGAGACACTGCGAATTTCAATTGGTATCAGAGCGGGAGCTCAACACATAGAGTAAAAGATCCTACAGTGTCTCTGAAGAAGCCAAGACAATGAAGGAAGGACAGAGCACAAGCAGACCTCCATTGTTGGAAGAGAGCAACTATGGATATTGGAAAGCTGGAATGAAAGCCTTTCTCAAGGCTATTGATGAGAAGACCTGGAGAGCTGTCGTTATCTAGTGGTCTCCCCCAATCACCATGGATGAACGAGGAGTCACAAGGATAAAGCCTGAAGAACAATGGACTGCTGAAGAGGGTGCTGCAACAACTGGTAATTCAAAGGCCCTGAATGCAATTTTTGCTGCAGTTGATGCTAACAATTTCAGGCTGATCTCAAATTGTGACATGGCCAAACAAGCATGGGAAATTCTGCAAACTGCACATGAAGGAACAGATAGAGTGAAGCTGTCAAGACTCCAGATCATTGCCATTCAGTTTGAGAATCTGAGAATGCTGGAAGAGGAGACTGTCACTGAGTTTAATGCCAAACTCTGTGATCTTGCAAATGAAGCCCATGCCCTTGGTGAACCTATCCCTGAAGAGAAGCTGATCAGGAAGGTTCTCAGATCGCTGCCCACAAAATTTGACATGAAAGTAACGGCCATCGAAGAGGCGCAAAATGTCAGATTTATGAGGCTTGAAGAGTTGATGGGGTCTCTCAAACAATTTGAGATGAAGCTGGTTAAAGAAAACATCTCTGCTAAGGACAAGGTTGTTGGACTAAAAGCTGAAGCTGAATCCATGAAGGCAGTTTCAGAAGATCAGCTGAGTATGCTTGTTAAGAACATTGGGAAACTTCTGAAGAACATGGAATCCAGAACCGGGAAAAGCTCCTCCTCGCAGAGACAACTCAGAAGGGGCCGTGAAAATAACAGAAAAGGGAAGGAACCGGCTCAGAATGAAGATGAAAAGAAAGAAATAAAGAAGGGAGTCCAATGCTGGAACTGTGCAGGCTACGGTCATCGACAAATCAACTACACTAGTAAACCAATGAAAAAGAGGGCTCTCTCTGCCAGTGAGAGTGAAGATGAGAAAGAGCTGAGTGAAGATGAATGCAACTTGGCTAGATACAGGTCGTTCAGAAGAGGCAGAAAAACACAGGGAAGATTGAACCAGGATCTGCTTCAGCAACCTCTGCATCACCGTAACAAGAGAACTTCAAAGTATAAAAAATGTTACAGCTGCGGTCGCAAAGGTCACATAAAAAGAAACTGTTCCTCAGCTCCTGCTGGAGTAGCTTCAGTCAGGAAATCTGTCAGGCAGAATCATGCACAGACTCAGCTCCTCGCTCTTGTCAGCACAGCTAGCTCCTCGGACAAGATAAGCTGGTACTTTGACAGTGGATGTTCAGGACACATGACAGGAGAAAGATCCTTCTTGACAAACATTACACCCTGTTTGGGACAACGCGTGAAGTTTGGTAACGGCCTAAAAAGAAGAGTTCTGGGAAGAGGAACTTTGGCAGTGGAAGGAATGCCAAGCCTGAGCAATGTTCTTCTAGTGGAAGGACTAAAGGCAAATCTCATAAGCATTAGCCAGCTGTGTGACGGGACTAAACAGGTAAAATTTACGAAAGACTCTTGCAAAGTCCTCGACAACTCTGGAAAATGTATTATGGAAGGAGCCAGATCAAAGAGTAACTGTTATCTTCTCAATGTGAGTTCAAACTGACCTCTTCAGAAATGTATGCTGACAAAGGCCGAGGAAATGAATCTATGGCACAGAAGAATGGGGCATGTTAACCTGAGAACTCTGAAGAGACTTGCAGCAGAAGCGCTAGTCAGAGGAATACCACAGCTTAAAGGGGAGACAAATTCCATCTGCGGAGATTGTCAGATTGGAAAACAAAAGAAGGTGTCACACCCAAGAGTCAAAGATGTAGGTACTTCCAGACCGTTACAGCTGATTCACATGGACTTGATGGGACCAATGGAGGTTGAGAGTCTGGGCAGAAAGAGGTATGCTTTTGTTTGTGTTGATGACTACTCTAGATTCACCTGGATTGATTCAGAGAAAAATCAGATACTGTGAAAGTTATAGTGTCCCTGGTGTCTCGCCTAGAGCAAGAGAAAGACCTCAGAATCAGCAGCATCCGCAGTGATCATGGTAGGGAATTTGAAAACGAAGTGATGATGCAAGTATGGCAGGTTTGACAAAACCAACATAAGTGAACAAGGAGCTGCTGCAGCTTCAACAATCAAGCAGGCCAGCAGAAGTGAACCAGCAGCAGATACAGCAGGGGATGCTGCAGCAGGTGCTGGTTCAAGTGCTGTATCAACTGTTCGAGTAGCAGTTTTATGCTAGGAGCGTTTTGAAGGTATGGCAGCTTTGTGAGAGTTCTTAGAAGTATTTCTAAAATACTGTTGAGCATAGTCCAGCATGGTTTACTTGTCAGAGAAGGAGATTTGCATTAGAGATATTTATCAAATCTAATCTCCTAGATTTTAGGAGATAATTGATCTTGTGGATCAATGGCCTAAACCTGGAAACTGCTTAAAGTGGTGTGGGTTTTTAAGTCGAAGGTGTTAGGGCTAAAGAGGTTGATCGAAGCTGAGTGATACACGAGAGTAGACACAGATTTCAGAGAAGGAACTTTCTGGGTGCTACGGACGTTGTTCTTCGATCAAACACACACGGGCAGAGCGTCGAGCGCAGAGCTGTGGTGAGCATTGCAGAAGAGAATCAGGTCTTGCAGAGACTGATTTGTGCATTGATCTGGAAGCCAATTCAGAGCTGTGGAGCTTGTTGGTTGATCAAAGGCAGCCGCGGAAGAACTGACGGGTGGAAGGCTCGTTCGAGGTTCGTGCGGAAGAACTCACTAGTGACAGGTGGTCACTGAGTGAGGGGGAGTTACTCAGAGTGTGCAGCGCTCTTGGAGTGGTTCGATCGGCTCGGCAGAAGGCCTTGGAGCGACGCGGACAGTGTGCTTCAGCTGTGTGTTACAGCTGTTGCTGCAGCAACCCTGCTGAGTAGTGTAGGATAGAATAGGCTGAGTTCTTTGAGAGGATTGTAGCTATTCTAGACTGACATATTATAGAGGGTGTGCTGGCACAAATCAGAGCTTGTTCTGATTGTGCTGAGTGGTCAACAAGAGGTTGAGTAGCATAGGTTGCGTGCATTGTAACCTAGTGTTCTTGGAACCTTTGGTTGAGTGGATTGAGGAATGGAGAATAGTCCTCCCCAGACGTAGGCAGATTGGCCGAACTGGGTGAACAAACTTGTGCACTGTTTGTTGCTTGCTGAGATTAATTCTAGTGAACAAGAGTGTGCTGCAGCAACTGCTTGTTCACAAATCTGCCGAATTGAGACACTGTGAAATTTCACGAAGCTATGGATGAGTTCTGTCGTCAAAGGGGTATCTCTCATCAGTACTCTTCTCCCATCACTCCTCAGCAGAATGGTGTAGTGGAACGAAAGAATCGAACAATTCAAGAAATGGCCAGAGTCATGAATCATTCTAAGAGAGTTCCCCTGAGATTTTGGGCAGAGGCTATGAACACCGCATTTTATATCATCAATAGAGTCACCTTACGGAGAGGAACCAATCAGACCTGCTATGAGCTCTGGAATCAGAAGAAGCCCACTGTTAAATACTTCCACATCTTTGGAAGTGAGTGTTTCATTCTGAGAGATCGGGAGTATAGAAAGAAACTCGACCCTAAGACTGATCCTGGATTGTTCTTGGGTTATTCAACAAACAGCAGGGCTTATCGAGTATATAACCAGCGGACAAATACAGTCATGGAATCAATTAATGTTGTTGTAAATGATGCAGAAGAAGTTTCTGCTCCTGATACTGACACTGGTGCTGAAGACTCTGATCTTGAAGAAGTGTCTGACAGACAGACCAGAAGTGAACAAGCTGCGGTTCCAGCAGATGCTACAGCAAGTGCTGAAGCAGAAATTCCAGATGTTCAATTAGAAAGCCTGTCTGATGATCTGCACACTGAGGCTCCTGATCCACCTTCAAGGCAGCCCCCAAAGAAGATTCAGAAGAATCATCCCCTGACAAATGTGATTGGGGATCCCGCAGACAGAAGAAGGACCAGAAGCCATGCTTACCTCAATACATGTTTTATGTCCAGCATTGAACCCAAGAATTTCAAGGAAGCCATGAGTGATGAATTCTGGATGATGGCTATGCAAGAGGAACTGGCAGAGTTCGAAAGACACGATGTCTGGGATCTGGTGGACAGACCAAATGGAGTGAATATCATAGGCACAAAGTGGATCTTCAAAAACAAGACTGATGAGAAGGGAAACATCACAAGAAATAAGGCCCGTCTGGTTGCTCAGGGATTTACTCAGATTGAGGGCCTGGATTTTGAAGAAACATTTGCTCCAGTTGCTCGCCTGGAGGCCATTAGACTTCTTCTAGCCATGTGATGTTTTCTTGGGTTTAAACTGTATCAAATGGATGTCAAAAGCGCATTCCTGAACGGAGACCTGTCTGAAGAAGTTTATGTCACTCAGCCAAAAGGTTTTGAAGATCCTCATTTCCCAGAGCATGTTTACAAGTTGAAGAAAGCTCTATACGGAGTGAAACAGGCTCCTCGGGCATGGTATGAGAGGTTGACAGTGTTCTTGGAAAAACATGGCTACAAACGAGGAGGAGCTGATAAGACTCTTTTTGTCAAGAGAACCAAGTCAGATGTGCTCATTGCACAAATCTATGTGGATGATATTGTTTTTGGTTCAAAGTCTCAGCACTTGGTGAAGCAGTTTGTGAATCACATGCAGCAGGAATTTCAAATGAGTATGGTTGGAGAGCTGTCTTACTTTCTTGGCTTGGAGATTACCCAGAAAGAAGATGGCATTTTCATTGCTCAAAGCAAATACAGCAAGAACCTTGTGCAGAAATTCCAGCTAGATAAGGCCAGTCACAAACGAACCCCTGCTGCCACTCATGTCAAGGCCATCAAAGATGAACATGGCATGGAAGTGAGTCAGACAATCTACAGAAGCATGATTGGGAGCTTATTGTACCTGACTGCCAGCCGCCCTGACATTTCCTTCGCAGTAGGAGTCTGTGCCAGATTTCAAGCCTCTCCCAAGGATAGTCACCTACAGTTGGTCAAGCGAATCATTGGGTATGTGGGAGGAACTGTGAATTATGGCCTTTGGTATACTGTGACAATATGAGTGCCATCAGCATATCTAAGAATCCGGTGCAGCACAGCAGAACCAAGCACATTGACATTCGCCATCACTTCATCCGTGATCTTGGTGAAAAGAAGACCATTGCACTACAACATGTTGTGTCTGCCAAACAACTTGCTGATATCTTCACAAAAGCTTTGGACGCAGTCCGGTTCGAAGCCTTGAGAGCCTCTCTGGGGCTCTGCGTGTTGCCTCCATAATTCAGCCAGGAGCACCCCCTTGTCATTTATTCCAAAAAGGGGGAGGAGAAGAGCAGGCTAAGAAGTGGAGGTGAAGGAAAATTCTTCAACCAAATCTCTGGTGGGTTTTGTCAAAATGCCAAGGGGGAGATTGATGATGTAAGTATGGCAGTGTTTGACAAAACCAGCACAAGTGTACAAGGAGTTGCTACAGCTCAAGTAAACAAGCAGTCCAGCTGAAGTGATCTAGCAGCAGCTGCAGCAGGGGATGCTTCAGCAGGAGCTTGTTCAACTGGCTGTATCAACCGTCCAAGAAGCAGCAGCTTCCTGGGCTTGTCCAGAAGGGCTGGAAACTCTATGGAGAGCATCTGAAGAATTTCTAATATGCTGTGGAGTATATTCCAGTGGAGTTTACTAGTCAGAGAAGGAGATTTGCATTGAAGATAAATATCAAATCTAATCTCCTAGATTTTAGGAGATAATTGTTCTTTTTGGGACATTGCCTAAACCTGGACATTGCTTAAAGCTGGTGCTGCTATTTAAGCGAGAGGTGTTCAGAGCTGAGAGGTTGATCGAAGCTGAGGGATACACGAGTGCATACACAGAATTCAGAGAGAGTAATCCTTGGTGTGCGACG
This sequence comes from Umbilicus rupestris, assembly GCA_963678935.1. Lineage (NCBI taxonomy): Eukaryota > Viridiplantae > Streptophyta > Magnoliopsida > Saxifragales > Crassulaceae > Umbilicus > Umbilicus rupestris. The sequence continues at coordinate 10,211,503 of OY787618.1, forward strand.
GACGAAATCTTCGATCATCACCCGAGAGCAGAGCGTGAGCACAGAGCTGTGGTGATAGAAGCAGTGGGTGGTCAGGACTTGCAGAGTCTGATCCAAGCTTGATCTGGAAGCCAATTCAGAGCAGTGGTGCTTGTTGGTTGATCAAGGGCAGCCGCGGAAGAACTGACGGGTGGTTGGCTCGGTCAAGTGTCGTGCGGCAGTACTCGCTAGTGGCAGGTGGTCACTGAGTGAGGGGGAGTATTCCAGAGTGTGCAGCGCTCGTGGAATCGTTCGATCGGCTCGGTGAAAGCCCTTGGAGCGACGCGGACATTTGTGCTTCAGCTGTGTGTTACAGCAGTTGCTACAGCAACCCTGCTGAGTAGGTGTAGTTTAGAATAGGCTGAGTTCCTTGAGGAGACTGTAGCTATTCTAGATTGACATATTTTAGAGGGTGTGCAGACACAAGTCAGAGCTTGTTCTGATTGTGCCGAGTGATCCACACAAGGTTGAGTAGCATAGGTTGCGTGAGTTGTAACCGAGTGTACTTGGAGCACTTTGGTTTGAGTGGATTGAGGACTGGAGAATAGTCCTCCCCAGACGTAGGCAGTTGGCCGAACTGGGTGAACAAACTTTGTCTTGTTCATTGTTTGCTGAGACAATTTCCGAGTGAACAAGAGTGTGCTGCAGCAACTGTTAGTTCACGAATCTGTCGAACTGAGACACTGCGAATTTCATTTTGGTTCAGCAGCTGTTGACTGCTGACTTCGGTTGACCGTTGTTGACTTCTTGATCTTGAATGAATGCTCCGAATATGCAATAAAATCCAATGCCATCTTGAACACACCAGCGATACGAAAACACTACAAAAGAGTAATCGTTCTCACGCAAAATGTAATAAAACTATGTGAATAAATAACTCAATGGAGTGTATAAATATGCTCCATCATCATCCCCAAACTCAGCCGTTACTATTCGCTGCCGGAAAATACTATTAACGACGTTTTTCATTTCATTTCAGTTCCATGTTCATTAATTATTTGTAGTATACTGAACTCAGGTTTATTGCATTCGATGGATGTTATGAGTAGCTAACCCAAACTCGGTTAGGGTTTTGCATTGCAACAATTTGTTTGAGATCAATGAATGCTTGACCTGAGCTAATGATTTACTGCCTCCTGACTTGTACGAACTGAATGCTTGATTATCAATTTAGCATAGCTTAACAGTGAAGCTAGGTTGATAACCATTGCATTATACTTGACTTAATTGCATTGTTAGCTAAGCCTAGCGGTGGAACTAATTTGTGGTGTTAGTCGAGTAACTATTGAACCTGTTTGAGAACCTAGCGGTTAAGAATAGGTAGAACACTAATTAGGACAGTATTCATTAGTTGATACATGTTGCTTGATCGATGATAACTAGTTGCAGTGTACTTCCCCCGACTGATATTTTCTGAATTGATATCCTTAGTAACGTTCATTTCTCTGTGACTAGCATTAGGACTCTTGCTCACTTGCTCTCTTAGGGTTCGACCCTGCTTACCGCTGTCTAAGTGTTAACAGCAACTATAAATACAAATTTGAGGCATACGACGACGCGCTGTCAATGCTAACAAACATGATGTTGAATATGCAATGGAGGATTGGGTCTTCTTGTGCCTTCAACTGTACCATCAGACATCTTTGAAATCTAATAGATCACATAAGCTTGTCGAGCGCTATTATGGCCTGTTTAAGGTTCTCGTGCTCATTGTTAGAGTGGCATATATCGTCTGGAGTAACCTGCGCATGCAAAAGTGCACGATGTCTTTCACGTGTCAACTTTAAAGCGATGCAAGGCGTCCCCCTCTCCCACAGGTGCATTGGCCAGATTACTTCATTGGGTCGCTGTTGGAATATTCTCAATAATTGAAATATAAAGATTATTTATGTGGTGGTCCATTTAAATGATTAAATCGTAGACTACATAAATTAATTATCATTATCATTCCCATATTTTGAAAAACCCACCCGTAAACAACCCATGTAAAAAGCTGCATCAGTTTTCGATGGGAATACCAACTTAAGAATTATCAGAGCGATGGTGAAAGCTTCACCATTTCCACTCTCCATTCAAAATACACCATCAGTAAGTGAACAAGAGGATTTTGGAATCCTAATGTCTAAATTTCAATAACGAAGAAACAACAATGGCCGGAGGTATATCTGATCCCTAATTCGTTTTCGCTGACATGTTTATTGTTTGTACTGAACATGATTATTGTTTTAACAATTGGTATCAGATCATGTTAGTCTTCTGTTTGCTTGTAGAGTATATCAATTATGCCTTCTAAAATTGCATAACATGTCGTACTGATTTTTGGGACATGTTGTTTATGGCTTTTTGAAACATGCTGGCTATTCAGATAATGTCATACGGTGTTTTGATGTTTGACATTTTCAGATAGCATAATTTTTATTGATCTATTCAATTTAGGGTTTCATCGTAAATTGATTTGTTCAATTTAGAGTTTCATCGAAATTGAAACTGTGTAGACAATAATCGATAAAAAAAACAGTCGACATGATATGGTAACATTTGTTATTTAGCTGATTACTATGACTTGCCACATGCCCCTAAAGTTAGTTGTTTCATAATCAATTAATGAAATTTAATTTAAATTATTCAATGCATTATGCACGGTTGATGTTGCACAAATTTGCAAATTGAGATATGATTAGATTTGATTAATTTCAAATTTGAATTAATTAATGCATATATTCATTAATTTAAAATTATCGTGGATAATATGAATTTATTATTACATGAAGAATGCATGATTAAATTTAAAATTATCTTGGATAATATGAATTTATTATTACATGAAGAATGCATGATTATATGTGGAAAATATATTTTATTATATTTTCATGTATGTATTTAGTTTAACATGCTTAATTTTTGGTATGTCAATTGTATGCATGATTAGAGTTTACATGTATTATTTGACAAGATATAATTTTTTAAAAGCATGTTACATAAGTAAGTATCATTGGATACTTTCTATGTACACTACCGATCTAATCGTCGATCAGCATATCAACGTAAAAGATCTCTTTAAGGCCATCGATGAGCAATTCGTAACTTCTGATAAAGCCTTTGCTAGCACCTTGATCATGCAGTTTTCATCCATGAAGCTCGTCGAGGTTAAGGAAGTGCGTGATTATATCATGCACATGAGGGATATGGCTGCCCCAACTTAAGCTTCTAGAAGTTACCATGCCGGAGTCCCTCCTTGTGCATTTTATTTTATGCACTCTTCTACATCAATATATCCTATTTAAGATCTCTGACAACACAAATAAGGATAAATGGTCAATTAATGAGCTTATGACCATGTGTGTTCAAGAGGAGTGTAGGCTGTTGGTGAAAGAGGGTGAAAAAGTGAACCTTACAACTCTTTTCAGGAAGAGTAAAAATCACATTAAGGAAAAGGTCAAGGGAAAGATTCTGATTAACCAAGTCATAAAGAAGGAGTCAAAGTGTTACTTCTATAAAAAGAAGAGGCACATGAAGAAAGACTGCATTAAGTTCAAGACTTGGCTTGACAAGAAAAGTAATTTTCTTACATTTGTTTAATCTAACATGGTTAGTGTTAATCATAATGCATGGTGGATTGATTCTGGTACAACAATCCATATTTCGAATACCTTACAGGGTATGCAAAACCTAAGGAAGCCAATGGGAGTGAACATCAAATCTATTCAGGCAGCCAGATGAGTTCACATGTGGAAGCTATTGGGACATACAATTTAGCATTGAGTATGGGTTTTACTTTGCATTTAGAGAAGACATTTTTTGTACCAAGTTTCACTAGAAATTTGATTCCATTTCCAGACTTGTAACTTTGGGATTTTCCTTTGATTTTCCAGATTCTGGTTTCTGTATTTTCTGAAATTCTAAAGTTATTGGTTATGGCACATTGTCTGATGGTTTATATCGTCTTCACTTGCAAAATGATATCAAACATAGCTCTATGTATGTTAGTACTGGATTAAAGCGATGTATTTTGAATGAAGACTCCTCTATGTTGTGGCAGCAGAGATTGGGACATATCTCCATTGAACGAGTTAAAAGATTAGTGAAAGATGGAGTACCAAGTACTTTAGACTTTACTGATTTTGATACTTGTGTTAGTTGCACCAAGGGAAAGCAAACTAACAAATATAAGACTGATGCAAAGAGAAGTTCTAGATTGTTTGAGATCATACATACAGACATCTATTGTCCGGATATGAATGCAAGTGATCCAAAATACTTTATCACCTTCATTGATTATTATTCACGATACATGTATCTCTACTTATTTTATTCTAAAGGCGAATCTTTAGATGCCTTTAAATTGTTTAAGGCTGAAGTTGAGAACCAATGTGATAGGCACATTAAAATTGTGAGATCAAATTGCGGTGGTGGGTACTATGGTAGATACACTGAGAGTGGACAAGCTCATAACCCATTTGCAAAATTTCTTCAAGAACATGGGATTGTTGCCCAATATACCATGCCTGGTTCTCCGGACTAGAATGGTGTAGTTGAAGAAGAAATCAAACATTAATGGACATGGTGAGAAGTATGTGCAATAATGCTAAACTACCTGCATTTTTGTGGATTGATGCACTCAATACGGTAGTGTATATTGTTAAGGTTATGGCATCCTTGACAAAACAGGCGCAAAAAGATGCTACAACATCCCGTGGAGTCAGAGGCGGAAGCATGTTCTATAGACTGACAAAACAAGCGAAAGAAGATGCCATAGCTTTCTGTGGCGACAGAAGTTGAAGAGAACATGTTATAGCATACCATGAAGACTCAAATCTATAGCAGAGTAGCCAATCAACATGGAGCTGCACAGAGAGCGTGCGGAGGATTGATGTCGGCGCTACAATTAGTCAGAGAGTTTCCCAGTTGATCAGAAGTCTTCATCAAGCGTTCAAAAGAGATTGTATGAAGAAACTGACAAAGCTGCCATAGAAAAAGTATGAAGATAAGCTTGGGATAGCTTGAGATCAGAAGAGTCCTTGAATTTTGTCAAAAATGTCAAGGGGGAGATTGTTACGGATATGGCATGTGTGACAAAGCGGAAGAAGCCGAACAAAAGAAGAGGCTACAACATCATTTGGAACCAGGAGTTGGTACTTGCAAAAGCAGACTAACAAAACAAAAGAGCCAGCATAAGCTATAACACCCTGTGAAAATTGGACCTGGTATAGATGCTTAGAAGGGATCAAGACAAGAACCATAAGAGGTTATAGCTTCCCCTAAAGATTCAAGGCTAAAGCATAAAGAGAGTTTCTTTGTAGCTGATCAATCTGGAAGAGCTCGGAGGATGTTCGGGTAATTGCTGTTGGCGTAGCAACGGTCAGAGAGAGGCCCAGATGATCAGTGATCTTCAGCAGAGGCGCGGAAGAAGGCAATCAATATAAGGATTCTAAATTCAGATTTAGGAAACCAAATTTCAACAAACTCCTAAGATCTTGGGACTGCCAAAAGGAGTTTAGAAAGTGTTCTAAATCCTAGTGGAACTATGTGAAATTTCACAGCGTCTTAATTAGGCAGGCTTGTGAACAAGCAGTTGCTGCAGCACACTCTTGTTCACTCGGAAATTATCTCAGCAAACAATGAACAAGACAGAACTTTGTTCACCCAGTTCGGCCAACTGCCTATGTCTGGGGAGGACTATTCTCCATTCCTTAATCCACTAAACTCGAAGGTCTCCAAGTACACTCGGTTACAACACCACGCAACCTATGCTACTCAACCTTTGTGTGGAACACTTAACACAATCAGAACAGGCTCTGACTTGTGTCTGCACACCCTCTACAAATGTCAATCTAGAATAGCTACAGACTTCTCAAGACTCAGCCTATTCTAAACTACACTCACTCAGCAGGGCTGCTGCAGCAACTACTGTAACACACAGCTGAAGCACAATTTGTCCGCGTCGCTCCAAAGCCTTCTGCCGAGCCGTTCGAACAATTCCACGAGCGCTGCACACTCTGGAATACTCCCCCTCACTCAGTGACCACCTGCCACTAGCGAGAATCACCGCTTAGACACTTGATCGAGCCACACACCCATCAGTTCTTCCGCGGCTGCCCTTGATCAACCAACAAGCACCAAGCTCTGAATTGGCTTCCAGATCAAGCTCGAATCAGACTCTGCAAGTCCTGATTCCCTTCTGCTTCTATCACCAAAGCTCTGCGCTCACGCTCTGCTCTCGGGTGGTGATCGAAGAAAACGTCCGTCGCACACCAAAATTGCTCTCTCTGAATTCTGTGTATGCACTCGTGTATCCCTCAGCTTCGATCACCCCTTCTGCTCTAAACCACTTCTTCTTAAATAGCAGCACTGGCTTTAAGCAATGTCCAGGTTTAGGCAATGTCCCAAAAGGAACAATTATCTCCTAAAATCTAGGAGATTTGATTTGATTTTTATCCACAATGCAAATCCTTCTCTGACTAGTAAACCTCACTGGAATATACTCCAGAGTAATATAGAATTTCTTCAGATGCTCTCCGAAGAGTTTCAAGCCCTTCTAGACAAGCCCAGGTAGCTGCTGCACTCGGACAGATGATGCAGCCACTTGAACAAGCTCCTGCTATAGCATCCCCTGCTGCAGCTGCTGCTAGTTCACTAGTGCTGGTCTGCTTGTTTACTTGTGCTGTAGCAACTCTTTGTTCACTTGTGCTGGTTTTGTCAAACACTGCCATACTACATTATCAATCTCCCCCTTGGCATTTTGACAAAACCTTAAAGAGTTTGTTTCCAGAATAAGATTTCTTAACCTCTCCTTCTTCGCCTTATCGTCTCCTCCCCTTTTTTGGAAAGATGACAAGGGGGCGGTCTCCTGGCCGTCTTATGGAGGTAAAACACAGAGCCCTATAGAGACTCGCAGGTCTTCGAACCGGGCTGTATCCAGAGCTTTTGTGAAGATATCAGCAAGTTGTTTGGCAGACACCACATGCTGTAGTGCAATGATATTCTTTTCAACAAGATCACGGATGAAGTGATGACGAATGTCAATGTGCTTGGTTCTGCTGTGTTGAACCGGATTCTTAGATATGCTGATGGCACTCATGTTGTCACAGTAGAGGGTCATTTCATCTTGAGCAATCCCATACTCACTCAGCATTTGCTTCATCCATAGCATTTGTGCACAGCAGCTCCCAGCAGCTATTTATTCAGCCTCGGCAGTAGATAGAGAAATGCTGTTTTGTTTCCTGCTAAACCAAGAGACCAGGTTATTTCCTAGGAAGAAGCATCCTCCCGAAGTGCTCTTCCTGTCCTCTGAGCATCCTGCCCAGTCTGCATCACTGTATCCTACCAGATTAGCATTTGTGTCCTTAGTATACCATAAGCCATAGTCCACAGTTCCTCCAACATACCGAATGATGCGCTTGACCAACTGCAAGTGACTATCTTTGGGACAAGCTTGAAATCTGGTACAGACTCCTACTGCAAAGGAAATGTCAAGGCGGCTGGCAGTCAGGTATAGCAAACTCCCAATCATACTTATGTAGATAGTCTGACTCACTTCCATACCGTGCTCATCTTTAATGGCTTTAACCTGCGTGGCAGCAGGAGTTCGTTTGTGACTGGCCTTATCTAGCTGGAATTTGTGCACAAGATTCTTGTTGTATTTGCTTTGAGCAATAAAGATGCCATCTTCTTTCTGGGTAATCTCCAGACCAAGGAAGTATGACAGTTCTCCTACCATGCTCATTTGAAATTCTTGCTACATGTGATTCACAAACTGCTTCACCAGGTGCTGAGACTTTGATCCAAAGACTATATCATCCACATATATTTGAGCAATGATCACATCTGACTGAGTTTTTTTGACAAATAGAGTTTTGTCAGCTCCCCCTCGTTTGTAGCCATGTTTTTCTAAGAACACTGTCAACCTCTCATACCATGCCCGAGGAGCCTGTTTCAGTCCGTATAAGGCTTTTTTCAATTTATATACATGCTCTGGGTGATGAGGATCTTCAAAACCTTTTGGCTGAGAGACATAGACTTCTTCATATAGGTCTCCATTCAGAAATGCACTTTTAACATCCATTTGATATAGTTTGAACCCCAGGAAACAAGACATTTCTAGAAGAAGTCTGATGGCCTCCAGGCGAGCCACTGGAGCAAATGTTTCTTCAAAGTCTAGACCCTCAATCTGAGAATATCCCTGGGCAACCAGTCTGGCTTTATTTCTTGTAATGTTTCCTTTTTCATCAGTTTTGTTTTTGAACACCCACTTTGTGCCTATAATACTTACTCCATTTGGTCTGTCTACCAGATCCCAAACATCATGTCTTTCAAACTCTGCCAATTCTTCCTGCATCGCCATTATCCAAAATTCATCACTCGTGGCTTCCTTGAAATTCTTGGGTTCAATGCTGGACATAAAACATGTATTGAGGTAAGCATGGCTTCTGGTTCTTCTTCTTTCTGACGGGTCTCCAATAACATTTGTCAGGGGATGATTCTTCTGAATCTTCTTCGGAGGCTGCCTTGAAGGAGGATTAGAAGTCTCAGAGTTCACATCTTCAGATAAGCTTTCTAATTGTGTCTCTGGGTTTTCTGCTTCAGCACTTGCTGTAGCATCTTCTGGAGCCACAGCTTGTTCACTTCTGTTCTGACTGACAGACACCTCCTCAAGATCAGAGTCTTCATCATCAGTGACAGAATCAGAGGGAGGCACTTCTTCAGCATCGTTGACAACAACATTTATGGATTCCATTACTGTATGTGTCCGCTGGTTGTAGACTCGATAAGCTCTGCTGTTTGTTGAGTAGCCCAAAAACAGACCAGGATCACTCTTTGGGTCAAGCTTCTGCCTATACTCCCGATCTCTTAGAATAAAACAGTCACTTCCAAAGACGTGAAAGTATTTAACTGTGGGCTTCTTCTGATTCCAGAGCTCATAGCAGGTCTGGTTGGTTCCTCTCCGTAAGGTGACTCTATTGATGATGTAGCATGCGGTATTCATGGCCTCTGCCCAGAATTTCAGGGGAACCCTCTTAGCATGGATCATGACTCTGGCCATTTCTTGGATTGTTCGATTCTTTCGTTCCACTACACCATTCTGCTGAGGGGTAATGGGAGAGGAGTACTGATGTGAGATACCTCTTTGTCGACAGAAATCATCCATATCTGTGTTTTCAAATTCCCTGTCATGATCACTGCGAATGCTGCTGATTCTGAGGTTTTTCTCTTGCTCTAGACGAGACACCAGTGACACAATAACTCTCACAGTATCTGATTTTTCTCTGATAAAATCAATCCAGGTGAATCTGGAGTAGTCATCAACACAGACAAATGCATACCTTTTTCTGCCAAGGCTCTCGACTTCCATTGGTCCCATCAGATCCATGTGAATCAACTGTAGAGGCCTGGTGGTACCAATATCTTTGACTCTTGGATGCGAAGCCTTCTTTTGTTTCCCAATCTGACAGTCTCCACAGATAGAGTCTGTCTCCCCTTTTAGCAGCGGTATTCCTCTGACTAGACCTTCTGTAGCAATTCTCTTCAGAGTTCTCAGGTTAACATGCCCCATCCTTCTGTGCCATAGAATCATTTCCTCTGCCTTTGTCAGCATACATTTCTGAATCGGTAATTGAACTCACATTGAGAAGATAACAGTTGCTCTTTGATCTGGCTCCTTCCATTATACATTTTCCAGATTTGTCAAGGACTTTGCATGAGTCTTTCGTAAATTTTACCTGTTTAGTCCCATCACACAGCTGACTAATGCTTATGAGATTTGCCTTTAGCCCTTCCACTAGAAGAACATTGCTCAGGCTCGGCATTCCTTCAACTGCCAAAGTTCCCTATCCCATAACTCTTCCTTTTAGGCCGTTACCAAACTTCACCCGTTGTTCCAGACAGGGTGTAATGTTTTTCAAGAAGGATCTTTCTCCTGTCATGTGTCCTGAACAACCACTGTCAAAGTACCAGCTTATCTTGTCCGAGGTGCTAGCTGTGCTGACAAGAGCGAGGAGCTGAGTCTGCGCATGATTCTGCCTGACAGATTCCCTGGCTGAAGTTATTCCTGCATGAGCTGAGGAACAGTTTCTTTTTATGTGACCTTTGCGGCCGCAGCTGTAACATTTTTTATACTTTGAAGCTCTCTTGTTACGGTGATACAGAAGTTGCTGTAGCAAGTCCTGGTTCAATCTTCCTTGTGTTTTTCTGCCTCTTCTGACTGACCTGTAACTTGCCAAGTTGCATTCATCTTCACTCAGCTCTTTCTCGTCTTCACTTCCACTGGCAGAGAGAGCCTTCTTTTTCATCGGTTTGCTAGTGCAGTTGATTTGTCGCTGACCGTAGCCTGCACAGTTCCAGCATTGGACTCCCTTCTTCATTTCTTTATTTTCATCTTCATTCTGAGCCGGTTCCTTCCCTTTCCTGTTACTTTCACGGCCCCTTCTGAATTTTTTTCGCGAGGAAGAGCTTTTCCCGGTTCTGGATTCCATGTTCTTTAGGAGCTTTCCAAGGTTCTTAACAAGCATACTCAGCTGATCTTCTGGAGCTGCCTTCTTGGATTCTACTTCAGCTTTTAGTCCAACATCCTTGTCCTTAGCAGCGATGTTTTCTTTAACCAGCTTCATCTCAAATTGTTTGAGAGACCCCATCAACTCTTCAAGCCTCATAAATCTGACATTTTGGGCTTCTTCAATGGCTGTCACCTTCATGTCAAATTTTGTGGGCAGCGATCTGAGAACCTTTCTGATCAGCTTTTCTTCAGGGATGGGTTCACCAAGAGCATGGGCTTCATTTGCAAGATCACAGAGTTTAGCATTAAACTCAGTCACAGTCTCCTCTTCCAGCATTCTCAGATTCTCAAACTGTGTAGCAATGATCTGGAGTCTTGACAGCTTCACTCTATCAGTTCCTTCATGTGCAGTTTGCAGAATTTCCCACGCTTGTTTGGCCATGTCACAATTCGATATCAACCTGAAATTGTTAGCATCAACTGCAGCAAAAATTGCATTCAGAGCCTTTGAATTATCAGTTGCTGCAGCTCCCTCTTCAGCAGTCCATTGTTCTTCAGGCTTTATCCGTGTGACTCCCTGTTCATCCATGGTAATTGGGGGAGACCACTGGACCATTATTGCTCTCCAGGTCTTATCATCAATGGCCTTGAAAAAGGCTTTCATCCTAGCCTTCCAATATCCATAGTTGCTTTCTTCCAACAATAGAGGTCTGCTTGTGCTATGTCCTTCCTTCATTGTCGTGGCTACTTCAGAGACATTGTAGGATCTTTTACTCTGTGTGTCGAGCTCCCGCTCTGATACCAATTGAAATTTCACAGCGTCTCAATTAGGCAGGCTTGTGAACAAGCAGTTGCTGCAGCACACTCTTGTTCACTCGGAAATTATCTCAGCAAACAATGAACAAGACAGAAGTTTGTTCACCTAGTTCGGCCAATTGCCTACGTCTGGGGAGGACTATTCTCCGGTCCTCAATCCACTAAACTCGAAGGTCTCCAAGTACACTCGGTTACAACACCACGCAACCTATGCTATTCAACCTTTGTGTGGAACACTTAACACAATCAGAACAGGTTCTGACTTGTGTCTGCACACTCTCTACAAATGTCAATCTAGAATAGCTACAGACTTCTAAAGACTCAGCCTATTCTAAACTACACTCACTCAGCAGGGCTGCTGTAGCAACTACTGTAACACACAGCTGAAGCACAATTTGTCCGCGTCGCTCCAAAGCCTTCTGCCGAGCCGTTCGAACGATTCCACGAGCGCTGCACACTCTGGAATACTCCCCCTCACTCAGTGACCACCTGCCACTAGCGAGAATCACCGCTTAGACACTTGACCGAGCCACACACCCGTCAGTTCTTCCGCGGCTGCCCTTGATCAACCAACAAGCACCAAGCTCTGAATTGGCTTCCAGATCAAGCTCGAATCAGACTCTGCAAGTCCTGATTCTCTTCTGCTTCTATCACCACAGCTATGCGCTCACGCTTTGCTCTCGGGTGATGATCGAAGAAAACGTCTGTCGCACACCAAAATTGCTCTCTCTGAATTCTGTGTATGCACTCGTGTATCCCTCAGCTTCGATCACCCCTTCTGCTCTAAATCACTTCTTCTTAAATAGCAGCACCGGCTTTAAGCAATGTCCAGGTTTAGGCAATGTCCCAAAAGGAACAATTATCTCCTAAAATCTAGGAGATTAGATTTGATTTTTATCCACAATGCAAATCCTTCTCTGACTAGTAAACCTCACTGGAATATACTCCACAGTAATTTAGAATTTCTTCAGATGCTCTCCGAAGAGTTTCCAGCCCTTCTAGACAAGCCCAGGTAGCTGTTGCACTCGGACAGATGATGCAGCCACTTGAACAAGCTCCTGCTATAGCATCCCCTGCTGCAGCTGCTGCTAGTTCACTAGTGCTGGTCTACTTGTTTACTTGTGCTGTAGCAACTCCTTGTTCACTTGTGCTGGTTTTGTCAAACACTGCCATACTACATTATCACTATGATTTCTATAATCCTTCATCGGCTGCCAGCATATAAGGGCAGCGCCTCCAAGTAACCACATGCACACACGCAATACAGAAAGAGATACAGAGTCCGAAGAAGCAGAGAGAGTGTTGGAGCATTGAGTTGTGATTGTGCGAGAGCAGAGGAGTGATCAGGACTGGAGTAGTCTAATCCTATCTTGATCTGAGGAAATCAATTGGAGCAGAGGCTCGTTGACAGATCGAGTGATCGTGTGAAAGATAGTTGCGGAGTGTAGCCTGCATAGACTGTCTGGGCGTGCTCTCTGATAGTGACGGTAGGTCATTGATCGAGGGGAGCAACACAGAGTGTCTGACTATTCAGCGGAGAGTTTGGAGAAGTCGTCGATAGAAGCATCAGCAACTTGGCGTAAGAAGTTGCTGCAGCATCCGTTGTAACACATTGTAATAGGATAGGCTGATTCTGTGTGAACGGGTCGTTAGCTATCTAAAAATGGAGTGTGTTGATAGCGTAGGCTAGTCTGTGTTGACAGATTAAGCGGAGACTTCGACTAGGTTAGGAGTAGTGGTTAGACTAGCGGTGGCTGAATTATTGGAAATCATTGTACTCTAACTAAGATATGAAGTCTTGAGGACCAAGGGTTGTCCTCCCAAGATGTAGGTTGTTGCCGAACTGGGTGAACAAACTTGTTTGTGTTCTACAGATTTGGCAGAAGCAAAGCGTCAGCAACTTAGCGGAAGAAGTTGCTGAAGAAAACCGTGGGTTGTCATCTACAGTAATGCAGTGCCAATTTCATATATACTAAACCGGTTTCCATCAAAGGCTATCTCAAAAACACCTTTTGAGTTATTTAAGGGATGAAAACCTAGTTTGCGTCATTTACGCATTTGGGGATGCCCGTCTGAAGTGAGAGTGTACAACCCACAAGAGAAGAAGCTAGATTCAAGGACTATTAGTGGGTATTTCATTGGATATGCCGAAAAGTCTAAGGGTTATAGATTCTATTGTCCTTCTCATAGTACCAGGATTGTGGAATCAAGAAATGCTAAATTTCTTGAGAATGACTTGATTAGTGGGAGTGATCATATTCAGGACAATGTTGCTGGAAACGATCGCCATCCGGTTCCACCCGCTAATTCAAGTGATATGTTGATTGTCATTCACACCCCTCAAGTTCAAATGGATGTAAGACAAACACCTTTACCGAATCCACAAGTTGATGACATTCAAGTAGATCATGATGTGCTTGAGGAACAATATATTCCTCATGAAGATGAGCAAAATTCATTAAGAAGATCTACTAAAAATAGACGATCAGCTGTTCCTGATGATTATCTAGTGTATCTGCAAGATTTGGATCATCATGTTGGACTTGAAAATGATCCCTTATCATTTTCACAAGCTATAAGCTCTTCGGAATCAAGCTTGCGGCTGAATGCCATGAAGGATGAGATGAACTCAATGGCATCTAATCAAGTTTGGGATCTCGTCGAGTTTCCAGATTGGGTAAAACCCATCTGATGTAAGTGAGTCTTTAAAACAAAGAAAGACTCACAAGGCAACATCGAGAGGCATAAAGCCAGACTTGGTGCCAAAGGGTTTACTCAAAGAGAAGGAATCGACTACATAGAGACATTTTCTCCTGTATCAAAGAAAGATTCTCTTCGAATTATCATGGCATTAGTAGCTCACTTTGATTATGAGCTACATCAGATAGATGTGATAACAACATTTCTCAATGGTGTCTTAGAGGAAGAGGTTTATATGAAACAACCTGAACGATTTTCCTCTAAAGGCAGTGAGCATTTGGTTTGCAAGCGTAAGAAATTCATTTATGGTTTGAAACAAGCTTCCCGACAATGGTATATGAAACTCCATAATGTGATTACTTCATTTAGTTTTGAAGAAATCAATGGATCAGTGCATATACATTAAGGTCAGTGGGAGTACGCTTTGTTTCCTTATTTTGTACATGGATGATATATTGCTAGCAACCAATGATTTGGGCTTGCTATTTGAGGTGAAATAATTTTGATAATGCAGAATGACATTCTTTTGACAAAATCAGCACTCGTGAACAAGCTGCTGCTATAGCGGGAGCTGTCTCAGGAAGCTGTAGCAACTGTTCTGCAGTAGAAGTTCAGCTCTTCGGAGAAAGCGGTTGACAGCTCAACAAGGAGCTTCTAAATATTCAAAAAGAATATCCCAGTGAAGATTCTGTTTCCAGGGTGAAGATTTGGCTATGGAAGATTTCATTTTCAAATCAAATCTAATCTCCTACAAATTAGGAGATATCGCTGGCTGAAGGAATTTCCAAAAGTTGTTGTTGATGGAATGGTTGTTCCTATTTAAAAAGGAAGCTGGGCAGAGGTTCAGACGATCGAAGCAGAGAGTGAAAACACAGAGAGCATACACAGAGTATCAACGGAGGGAGATTGTGTGCGAGCAGAGCTTCGATCATCACCAAGAGCTGAGGTGATTGAAGCTAAGTGTGGTAGAGACTTACCTAGTCTGATCAGTGCTTGATCTGGGAAGCCAATTCAGAGCAGAGATTGCTTGTTGGTTTATCAAGGCAGGCCGCGGAGAAATTGACGAGTGGAATAACTCGGGCAATTCGCAGGAAATCTGGTTTTCCAAGTGACAGGAGGTCACTAGGTGAGGGTGAGCATTCCAGAGTGTGCAGCGCTCGTGGAAGTATTGTCACTGCTCGGCGGAAGGCTTTGGAGCTACTCTGACAATACCTGCATCAGCTGTGTGCTACAGCAGGTGCTATAGCAAACCTACGGAGATTCTGTGTTAATTAGAATAGGCTGAGTTAGTCGGGTCAGTAGCTATTCTGAATTGATACAAGTGTAGTTGGTTGAGACACAAGTCAGAGCTTGTTCTGATTGTGATCGAGGTACTAACCAAGGTTGAGTAGCATGTAAAAAGTTGTGTCAGTTTTCGATGGGAAGACCGACTTAAGAATTATCAGAGCGATTGTGAAAGGTTCACTATTCCCACTCTTCATTCAGAATACACCATCATCAATGAGCAGGATGATTTTGAAAGCCTACGGTCCAAATTTCAACAACGAAGAAATAGAAATATCCCGAGGTATATCTGATCACTAATTCATTTCCGCTGTCATGTTCATTGATTGTACTTAAAAATATTATTTTAAGAGGCGCAGACTTTTTTGAAGTCCGCGGTTGTCCTTGGGTCTCGCTCGGTCCTTCGCCAGGGAGTGTCTATTACCCAGATCTTGGTACATTGGCAGGATCAATCTAACGGGGACGCTACATGGGAGGATGTGGCTCAATTCCGTAAGGATTTTTCGCACTACGGACTCGAGGACGAGTCATCTTGGATCGGGTTGAGTAATGATGTGCATGTGGTAGCACGCAAAGGCGCGCGGCAGAGGATTTTGTCTCGCATATGTTAGAATCGCTCTAACAATTACGAAATAAGAAAATGAAAAATAACGA
This sequence comes from Umbilicus rupestris, assembly GCA_963678935.1. Taxonomy (NCBI): domain Eukaryota; kingdom Viridiplantae; phylum Streptophyta; class Magnoliopsida; order Saxifragales; family Crassulaceae; genus Umbilicus; species Umbilicus rupestris. Next base: position 10,227,464 of record OY787618.1, read on the forward strand.
TGAAAAAATTGACAATTGACACACGAGATTTATAGTGGTTCCCTCCCAAGGTAGAAGGTACGTCTACTTGCCGCTTGCAGGCTTAATCCACTATAGCCCCCAATCGGGAAGATCGTGACACCCTCCTACAGAACAACCTCACGCATTCAATTTTTTTTGATATAATTGAAGGCAGCAGACAGGCCGTATAAATAAAAGAAACTAGAATTTAGGGCCGACCCATTACGTCCCTTTACGAGCTTACGGTCACTACGACCCCAGCAGGTTCAGTCAATCTCGTATTGGTCATATTGCTCGTACTGATACGAGCCACAGGAGACGCTGCCCCTCCAACCTCCGAAGGGGGGTTTACTACCCCTACACCCCCGTCGATTTATGCTCAGATCGATCGGCTTACAGTTCTATGTCGGATCTCATTAACGATTGTATCGATTAAACTTCACACTCAACAACATATACCCGAACGAGCAGTTTGTTACTCAAGGGCAACACCGGCGCACAAGATGCTGATGAGATCAAGCGGGAACCATGGTGAGTGGACCAGGTGGCAGTGCCAGTGTCTAACGCATGTAATAGGGCTAGCATATATAAAGATACGGGAGTGAGGAATGAGGCAGATCATTACCAGTACACACTACTCTCATTCCCGCTAACGGCAACATATTCTGGGGCGCGTCAACCGAGCTTGTTCAGCTGCATCTCTACACTCCAGTAAATGGAAGGTCCAAAGCAAGCCACCAAATTACGTATGAACGTTGGCCAATCTGTCACTTAATGCGTAGAGTGCAACCATTTCAATGCATCGCCGGGAATGTGTATGGCTAAACCTGCACCGACCCGTGAAGTGCGCTCATTATTTCTTAAAACTGCGCTGCGTTCTGTGAAATTTCCTCCGTGAATTTGGCCTCCATGGCTTGCGATCGTGCACTGAGCTCAGCGAGACCTACGGCCAGCCAGTGACGCAACATTCTCTATTGTCGAGCTTCGAGTCTCCGGCATAACTCTCAATGAGAGCACCAAAACGATCCGACCAAGTAAAGGGTTAGAGAAGATGAAGAGGAGATTCATTAATTTGTTGTTTTTATTATAACAAACCAAAATTGAACTTTCAAGATAAGAAACGGTAGAGTTCTAGCAATGACAAGTAAAGAATGTTTTACTATTCCGTTTTTAACAATGTATGATACATAACTGGATTCATTAAAAAATTCAAAGCTGTAATTTGAGATTTCTGCAGCAATATGCTATTTGGACAGTATATTTTAAGATGCAAATTAAGTAATTTGTGGGTTTGTTTTTTGAGCTTTGGAATGGTTCATTCTACTTAAAATGATATAGACCTTAGAAGTTGGACGACATATTTTGAAATTATATGGATGGAGTTGAGGAATGAATGGAGTGTAATGTGATTTTTTCTTAGATGTTTGTTTTGTTTTTTCAGGCTTAACTTGCTTGGGGAATGTGAAGGCCTTAGCTAGATTTAAATTCAAGTTTTTCTATTTGGAGATGGATGGTATTATGCTTCAGTTAATTTTATAATATTATATTTTGAAAGGTGTTGGGGCGTTTGGATACCAGCTGAGGCAATTGTATTGTGGTTGGAAAAAATCTGCAAATCCCTAATTGTTTAGGCACCGCAGGTGCAAAATAAGACGCACTTTCATCAATTATATTTCTCACTTTCACCAAAAAGATCTTACGAGGATGAAAAGTCAGGAATGTGCAAGTTTGTGATAGAATATAAATAAAAGAAAGAAGAAGAAGGAGGTCATTGAGCTGAGATGCAGTAGAATTGAACTCGGAAGGTTTATCACATTTTGGCGGAAAAGAGCAGATGATCAGTCAGTCGCCTAACTTGACTTGTGCTGCTGTGGACGAAGAAGCCTGATGATCAGCTCGTCTCTGCAAATTTCTCCACAAATACCTTCCGCTCGCCATGTCAACGAATATCCAGAATCCATTCTGCATCATCTGCTTAAAAAAACGATCAGATATATCCAGATTTTGAAGCCGCGAGCGTAATCATAATAATATTTCTTACAAACACATCATACCTGGATGAAATTAGTATCTTGCTGCTTTTTCTTCTGCGATGATGAATCGTCGAAATTCAGAATGTCTTCGTCGTCGTCATCGGCGCGGATGGACTTCCAGGCGAAGTAGCCGGCGAGAACGGCCGAGAAGAAGACGAGGATGAATCTGAGAGGGCACATGATCGTGATTGGCTGGAATGGTTGTTGGCTTAAGGTTTGTGGCGCCTATTTTAAGACCATGTTTGGTTTTTGTTTTTGCAAGGATTCTGGAATACGCGGAGTTGGCTGTTTCCCTGTTTTTATTTGACTTTCTTATTTTATTTATTCTTACGCACTCAACCCACATCTCAAAACCTATCTAGATAAGAAAAAAAAAATTTAGGTCGCATTATAATTTAATTTATTGTTGCACTGAATTTCATTCATACTTTTTGACCACTTATTTTCAAAATAACTAATATTAACTATTCTTTTTGAGCTGGCGACTCGAAAAGCAGGTCACCCACTCCCCCACAACTTGCAAATTTATGCTTAAATAATGAGACATTTGAACATCACCAATGTGCATAGTTATCATGATGAGTTTGCAGTTGTTTGTGATCAAGTTTCAACTGTCTTGTCCTCCCATATGAAAGGAAAAAAAGAAACGAAGGCATGAAATGTTGGTGAAATTGGTCAAACTGATATAAATCCAGGAAAGCTTCTTCAAGGTTCATACACTGGGCTTTTATTATCAGAAATCGATGTGTTGCTAATGGTGACTCATCCTAAAACAGCAGGGCTATTCGTGTTTCACTTCGACCTTTGGGTGCTCCAAGTCCAGGTATGTGTAAGGCTCTGTTGGTTCCTCCCTGCATGCATTAAATAATGAAAGAGTGTCATCCCATTGCAGTCCATTGCTCTTCAGATTGAATAGGAAAACAAGAGGAACCTGGTGTTTATGAACAAGTAACTATTTTACAAGGAAGTATCTAAATTGTGTAATTAAGAGATGTAAAATACATTATTTACACAACGGGATCAATTCCAAGACGTGACTCAGAATAAAAGAGAAGAAAGGATGCATGTCATACCCAGCTTTAGATCGCATACAGCGCCAGAAGAGCTTGAAAGGACCAGGAACTGTTTTGAATGGGTTTCCCTCAAAGCAAGCCTACAAGTTACTTTTGAGACTCAAACTAGAGACATAGAAGGATGAATGCAATGAAATATTTACAAAACTGTATACTTGTCAAATAAAGTCTGCACTTGCCAGATATTGCAAACATAACACACATAATAATAATAATAATAATAATAGTGAAAAAGAAATATATATATATATATAAATAAGATGTGGATTTTTTTTGTTTCTTGTATTAGAATGATAAACTCAATAAAAGTTTACGATTGCAGCTTATGATAAGTTTGTACACTACGAAATTGAAAATTTAAGGTGGTTAGCAAAATTATTCTAAGGCAGTAGACATAACACTCCTCATCGGTCAATCGAACTCTACAGAATAAAAGACAAGTAAAAAGTATTCAGTGACAAGTGTGAAAATTGGTCCAAACAACAAATCTATACAGATCAAAGTATCACTTTGGTAAGACGTTACAAGAAACTAGGTCACCTGCTTCATACAAAAAAAGGATTATTCAACAAATAAGGCGTTGAGGCACTGTATTCAAGCTAACATACAAAAATCTACCTAACATGATAACTGGATTCAAGGCTCATGCAATGCTAATAATGAAAAAAAGAAACCCAATATATCAAAATGAGTGAAGTGCCTGCAAAGGATTCACCCTTCAAAATAACTAACGAATACTAACCGGAAGGTACTGCAAAAAAAAAAAAAATGTGAGATGACATCTGCGGAATTCCGTGTTTGCTTTGGGTCTATAAGGCAAGAAGTAAACTGGGGCATGGCATTCATATTTTAATTCGCTTCAAAAGCGAACAAGAAACATTGTAAACAAGTGATTGAGACAAAAACTTCCCCAATTATTTGCTTAGTCTTCTATGGACTTGGTTTCATTTTTCAAAAATTATTAATCATTTTGATGTCCTTCTTGATTTTAAACCCTAATGTATTTAAAGGCAGTCTACAAAATTAGAGATTTTATACCCTCTTATTTACCTTCTTGTTCTACCCTCCTTGATCCATATTATTATTTGCACTGTGTGTGAGTAATGACTCGTTTTTAGGATTCTACGAACCCTAGCTACTGTCAAACTTGCTTCATGCCATGAGTTTATGATTATCATCATTTTCAGTATCAATTGAATAAATCATTTCAAACCTCTGCCAAGCTAAAGGCATCATCAGTATCTTCCGGTCAAACCATTACTAGATGCTAGTACTACTTTGGAGATAAAATAAGAGGCAATAACTGGAGATTATTGAAGTTGCTGTGACACACCAACTATGAACTTTTCAAGTTTAAGCACTAAAAATCAGTCCCTCCATCAACTACATAATTACATATCCAACAATGACATCCTAATACATTGGAAATTAGCATGTCAGTGCGTGACCGGTTGGTAGAAGTGTTGTATGAAACCCCACATTGAGTCCCCTCCCCAGTCCCCACATTCGCGAGCAATAGGGTTGGGGTAAGGGATAGAATATGTAAAAAAAACATTTACATCACATGAATAAAAAAACATTAGCAGCTCATTCTCCTAATCAACAGCGAGCCATATATCTTATTTTCAACAAAAAGTACACAGTACACCAAGCATGGTTGACAGACCGCCAGCTGACAGAGGCAGCCCAATCATGAGGCCCATGAGGCAGCCGCCTCAGGCCTCATGATTTTGGAAGGCCTCCTGGCTCGTGCCCTCGTCGATTTAAAAAAAAGTTATCTCGTATGCTTTCTCCTCTTCTGTCTTCTCTCCCGTGGCTGTCTCCACTTCTCAGTTCTCACAATCTCACAACGGCTAATTCTCATTTGTCTTCTCTCATCTCTGCTTCCTCACCTCACCTGTAATCCGAACATCTCAATTTCTTCGATTTCACTGCAGCTGACGGGCTGACGGCAACTTCGCAAGTTCAAGGAATCGGAGAGACGGAGAAAAGGTGGGTTTTGATTGGTCTATGGTTCAGTTCTATTTGAAAGTAATGTCAGTTTTTTGTCTCTCAGTCGTCTAGTGTGTTGTAGGATTATGCCACCACCAGAGATCAATGTTGTTTAGTGTTTAGTTTGATTGTAGGTTGTAGCAGATGCTTGTTTTGCATTTTTTCAGTTGCCAGGCAGACGAATTAGTTTGGGGAGAATATGTGTTTTTTTGTATTAAGAGACTAGCGGCACTCCTGGAGAGAATTCGTAAACTTTCTTTTTCTTAGCTTGGAGTTCAAACAATCAAATAAAAGTTCTTTGTATAGAAGTGGAGTTAAGAATTCTAAGAGAAATAATACAAGTGGAGAACAACACTCCTATTTGTATAATCAATCAAATAAAAAGAATGGATTCTTTTCCAAATGCTTTTGTTGCATATAGAATAATGCTAACGGTCCCAATCACGGTTGCTTCGGCGGAAAGAAGTTTTTCAAATTTTAAATTGATAAAGTCTTATTTGAGATCTAATAAGTAATTTTGCCATTAAAAACAAGATGTTTCAAGAAATTGACTACGAAGATCTAATAAGTAATTTTGCTTCTCAAAAAGCTAGAAAAATAAAATTTATATAGTTATTTATTCCATATGGTAGTTCTTCAAGTCTTTTGCCAATTGAAGGATGAAGGCAGGGTATGAATGTCACCAAACTTTAGTTTTGAATATTTTATGGAATATATTTGATTTTTTATTTTTAAACAAGGCCTTTTTTTTGTGTTTCGCAAAATGTTGAGCCGCCAGTGCCAGCTGACTCCAGATTTAGGGTTTAAGAATCTTAAATTTCAACAACCGATCAAGACAACTCCGTAACCAATTCGGAAAAAGCAACACATCATAAAAAGGATGACAAACAAATCGTATAAAAATCAATTGAAGCTGCGAGAAAGAGACCAAATAGATGTTACCTGAATGACATCCTCGGCCCGATCATTGCAGCGATGCGCTTTGGGCTGTCTGTGTGGCTCCTGCGGCGTACCCCATGGACTCTCTCGTCTCGGCACCGGCCTGGTCGAGCTGCTATCGCTCATCCTCCTTTCCGATTCCGCTTCTTTTTTAGTTTGCTGATTATTATTATTATTTTTTTCAATCCAACTCTTGACTTTTATTTGTATGTGATTCTTTGAATGCGTTGAACGACGCCGTTTAAAATCAGTTGTATTTTTTCACGGCCCTCGATTTGGGTGAGTTGGGCTTCGCAATGAAATTGGGAAAAAAAGTGAGATCATGTATATATATATATTATCAAGAAAGTGATTTGAATTTTGGAAATTTTAGTAGAAAGAAAATAAAATGAAAAATAATTTTACAAAATGAATTTCTAATAGAAAGTTGTATAGAAAAGTTTGTGATGTGTTTTTTATTTTGTTTTCATTTTTCATGATAAATAAAAAATTATTTTTCTTTAAATTCTATTTTCATCCCTTAAATATTTCAAGAACTAAACGAGTCTATAGATACTCTTACGAGAGAAGCATTATGTTGTATAATTGTTACTAATTTGAGTATACGAGTATATACTTCATGGTAGAAAATACAAATAAAATTTACTCTCGCAATAATAGTTGTGATATAATATTTTATAGCGAGCTAACGTTAATAAAACATCCCTCGCAATTCCACCGGACTGTCACGGCCCGTTTGTTTGGACTCATAAAATTAAGGTTGGTCCGGGCCATGACAAAGGAAATTGGACTAAGTGACTTAACCCATCACTTAGCCCAAAGGCTAGCCCACGTAAACTAGCCCAAAGAAGAGGAAGATCCAACCCAAGTCCCGGAAGAGCGTGGAACCTCATAGAAGACCCTGGAAGCTTCCGGAAGATGGTGGAAAGGTCTCCACCCTTGTAGATATCCTAGAATATTCTAGACTTGTATTTATGACCGTAGGATAGAATTAATCTTGGCCGTCCATCGAGGAGGCCTAAGTGTATAAATATGGGAGAAGTCATTTGCTCCAAACCATCCTTTGCAATACAAATCATCTCTCTCACAAGCTCTCTTGCTCTCTAGCTTTCAAGTTCTCTTGTTGTCTTAGCACATCAAGCGACTTTCGGGGAAGGCTTTCTTAGCTAGTCGGGTGAAAGTTCTAGCTAAGCGCCGCACGACTTAGTGGGCAAAATCTAAGTCCGTGACAAGTGGTATCAGAGCAAGGTTCGACATCTTCATGGCTTCCGACACGAAGACTCGCGGGAGGACTACCGAGAAGGAGTCTAAGAGGGTGAAACCACCAAGGGATCATTCTGTGTCTGCGAACGAGAAGCGGTTTGCTAAATTGGAGCTTGGCATTGGGGAAGTGTCGGATCGCATTGGGATATGCGACGACCACGTCGAGACTTTGAAAGACAAGGTGGGAGCTCTCCAGGGAGGACCTACAAGCCAAGTTATTCCAACACATCAACACCGTCCTCGAAGCATGGCGGGATGAGAAGGAGGAGTACCAGGCAAGGGTGGACGCCTTGGCTACTCAAGTCCAAGAGTTGCAATCTTCCTTAGAGAAGACCAACTTAGAGGTGGTAAGGCTGCGCAGAGCTGGGAGAACTGGGGAAGTGGTCCCTTTTACACGGGATATTCCGAGGGTGCAGGACGTGCCGAAACCCAAGGAGTTCAAGGGGTCACGAAATGCGGAGGAAATCGACAACTTCCTTTGGCATATGGAGCGCTACTTCGAAGCCATCCAACTGGATGACGCTTCTAAGGTAAGTACCGCGTCCCTCTATCTAGTTGATCTTGCGGCTACCTGGTGGCGTAGAAAGTATCATGAGATGCAAAAGGGGCTTTGCACGATCAACACTTGGGGAGCATTCGTCGCGGAACTCAAGAAACAATTTTATCCGGCGAATGCTAACCATGAAGCTCGCAAGAAACTGAAGGAGTTGAAGCATGGGTCGTCGCTTCAAGACTACGTAAGGGAGTTCTCGGCCCTCATGCTCCAACTTCCCGATGTAAGTGAGGCGGAGATGTTCTTCAACTTCATGGACGGGCTTAAACCATGGGCGAGGATGGAGTTGGAGAGGAGGGATGTAAGGGACACCGCGACGGCCATGACTATCGCGGACACTTTGACGGAATACTCAAGGGGAGACTCATCTTCAAAGCCGAAAGCTAAGAAGGACAATTCCGTCAAAGGTGGGGGAGCGCAGGAGCCAAAGGGGGACAAACCTAAGTTCGGGGGAGGGAAACCGAACCAGAAAGGGACGTTCCAAGGCAAGACATCCGAAAGGAAGCCGCGGAACGATTGCTTCCTATGTGGAGGACCACATTGGGCAAAGGAATGTCCGAAGCGGAACGCGCTCAACGCTCTACTCGAGGAGAAGGAGGAAGAAGCAACGATGGGGTGCATCAAGCTTCTTGGAGCGTTGAAGGCCAAGCCAACCACTCATAAGGTTGGGGATCGGACATTGATGTATGTAGATGGGAAAGTCAGCGGGAAGACTATACCCATCATGGTGGATACGGGGGCGACGCATAACTTCATCCAACCCAACGAGGAAAAACGATTGGGGCTAAAGACGGAGAAAAGTAAGGGTTGGTTGAAGACAATTAACAGCGAGGCGAAACACTTAGTAGAGGTGGCAAGGGGCGTGGATGTCCAACTCGGAGAATGGCGAGGTAATGTCAACTTCTCGATTGCTCCTATGGATGACTTTAAGTGTGTCTTGGGGATAGAGTTCTTGCGCCAATTCGATGTGCTAGCTTGGCCAAAGAAGAACACCATGCTAATCATGGAGGGAGGTCCGCACATGGTGTCTACGACAACTAAGGCAAACTTAGACTCCATGTGTCTCTCGGCGATGCAAGTCGAGCATGGTCTTAAAGAGGGGCAAGAAACGTGGCTAGCATCCATCAAGGTTGACGAAGAACCCCACCAAGAGGTAGAGGCGATACCATTAGGGATCGAGAAAGTGTTGGGGGAGTTCAAAGATGTTATGCCATCCGAGTTACCAAAAAGACTACCACCGAGGAGGGAAGTCGACCATCGCATAGAGTTGGAGCCGGGGGCTCAACCACCAGCGAAGGCGCCCTACCGAATGTCTCCGCCAGAGTTGGAAGAGTTGCGGAGACAACTCAAGGAGCTGTTGGATGCGGGATACATCCAACCATCAAAGGCCCCGTACAGCGCGCCGGTATTGTTCCAGAAGAAGCATGACGGGTCATTGCGACTTTGCATCGACTACCGGGCGCTAAACAAGGTAACCATCAAGAACAAGTATCCCATTCCTCTTATTGCTGACTTGTTTGATCAGCTAGGGCACGCAAGTTACTTCTCCAAGCTAGATCTTCGGTCGGGATATTATCAAGTAAGGATCGCTGATGGGGATGAGCCGAAGACTGCTTGTGTGACCCGCTATGGAGCCTACGAGTTCCTAGTCATGCCCTTTGGATTGACTAACGCCCCGGCAACCTTTTGCACCTTGATGAACAAGATCTTCCATCCGTACTTGGACCGGTTCGTGGTGGTGTACTTAGATGACATAGTCATCTATAGTAACACGCTAGAGGAGCACGTCGAACACTTAAGGACCGTCTTCCAAATACTTCGGGAGAATGAGTTGTACGTCAAAAGGGAGAAGTGTTCATTCGCAAGACAAGACGTACAATTCTTGGGGCACGTCATCAAGGGAGGAAAGCTTATGATGGACAAGTCCAAGGTGAAGTCCATCGAGGATTGGGAACCACCAAAGAAGGTTACCGAGTTGCGGTCATTCCTTGGATTGGTGAACTACTATCGAAGATTCATCCAAGGATACTCAGCTATTGCCACGCCCTTGACGGATTTGTTGAAGAAGGGCAAGGCTTGGGAGTGGACGGCGAAGTGCGAGGAGGCATTCCAAGGGTTAAAGGATGCCATCACGAGGGAACCGGTGTTGGCCTTACCGGATTGCACTAAGCCTTACGAGGTCCACACAGACGCATCCGACTTTGCCATCGGGGGAGTGCTTGTACAAGAAGGACATCCGATTGCCTTCGAGAGTCGAAAACTCAATGAGACCGAGCGCCGCTATACAGTCCAAGAGAAAGAAATGACAACCGTAATCCATTGCTTGCGGGTTTGGAGACACTACTTGCTGGGGTCAAGGTTCGTGGTAAAGACGGACAATGTGGCGACGAGTTACTTCAACACCCAGAAGAAGCTGAGTCCAAAGCAAGCAAGATGGCAAGATTTCTTAGCGGAGTTCGACATGGTGTTCGAGTACAAGCCGGGCAAAGTGAATGTCGTCGCGGATGCACTGAGTCGCAAGGCAGAGCTTGCGGCAATTTCACAAGTCCAGGGGGGAATGTTGGACACCATCAGAAATGGACTTGAGCGCGATCCCGTCACGAAGATGTTGAGGGAGATGGCCAATGAAGGGAAGACGAAACGCTTCTGGATAGAGGATGGCCTACTTTATACAAAGGGTCGGAGGATATATGTGCCGAAGTGTGAAGGACTTAGGCGAAACATCATTCGGGAGTGCCACGACACAAAGTGGGCAGGCCATCCAGGTCAAAGAAGGACGAGAGCCCTGATCGAAGCGCAGTACTATTGGCCAAACATGCGAGACGAGATCGAGCTATATGTGAAGACTTGCCTTGTGTGCCAGCAAGACAAGTTGGAGAACCAAGCACCCGGGGGTCTTTTGGAGCCATTGCCGATACCTAGTCGACCTTGGGAAAGCGTTAGTATGGACTTCATCAGCGCCTTACCAAAATCCGAAGGATTCGGGAGCATCATGGTAGTAGTCGACAGGTTCTCAAAGTATGGGACGTTCATACCGGCTCCTCGGGATTGCACGGCAGATGAGGCAGCCCACTTGTTCTTCAAGAACGTGGTGAAATTGTGGGGGTTGCCTCGGAACATAGTAAGTGATCGTGACCCTCGCTTCACGGGGAAGTTCTGGACGGAGCTCTTTAAACTCATGGGGTCGGAGTTACACTTTTCAACGAGCTTCCATCCACAAACTGATGGGCAAACGGAGAGGGTCAATGCACTATTGGAGCTCTACTTGAGGCACTTTGTGAGTGCCAATCAAAAGGATTGGGCAAAGCTCTTGGACGTAGCGCAGTTTTCATACAACTTGCAAAGGAGCGAGTCGACGAACAAAAGTCCATTCGAGCTTGCCACTGGCCAACAACCGCTCACACCTCAGAGTTTAGTATCCAAGTACACGGGGCGGAGCCCAGCGGCATTCAAGGAGGCAAAGTCCTGGCACGAACAAGCCGACATTGCGAGATCGTACTTGGACAAGGCTTCAAAGAAAATGAAGAAGTGGGCGGATAAGAAGCGGAGACATGTGGAGTTTCGCGTGGGAGATCAAGTATTCATCAAGCTCAACCTTGATCAGCGAAGAAGGCGAGGTATGCTCCACAAAGGTCTCATGAGGCGGTATGAAGGACCCTACCCCATCACACAAAAGGTCGGAAAGGCTTCTTATCGGGTAGAGTTGCCGCCAACTTTGAAGAAGATCCACCCCGTCTTCCACGTCAGTTGCCTAAAGCCATATAATGAAGACGAGGAGGATCCATCTAGAGGAGAGTCATCACGAGCACCCCCATCCATCCTCACTTCGTATGACAAGGAGGTAGACTACATCGAATCGAAGAGAGTACAAAGGCGTCCAAGTCATCCTCCGAGCACACAGTACTTGGTCTTTTGGAGAGGACTACCAGCAAGTGAGGCGAGTTGGGAACCCGTCGAGTCCCTTTGGCAGTTCAAAGATAAAATTCGGGAGTTCGAGGAAGCCTCGACGAGGACGTCGACGGATTAGGTGGGGGAGGATGTCACGGCCCGTTTGTTTGGACTCATAAAATTAAGGTTGGTCCGGGCCATGACAAAGGAAATTGGACTAAGTGACTTAACCCATCACTTAGCCCAAAGGCTAGCCCACGTAGACTAGCCCAAAGAAGAGGAAGACCCAACCCAAGTCCCGGAAGAGCGTGGAACCTCATAGAAGACCTTGGAAGCTTCCGGAAGATGGTGGAAAGGTCTCCACCCTTGTAGATATCCTAGAATATTCTAGACTTGTATTTATGACCGTAGGATAGAATTAATCTTGGCCGTCCATCGAGGAGGCCTAAGTGTATAAATAGAGGAGGAGTCATTTGCTCCAAACCATCCTTTGCAATACAAATCATCTCTCTCACAAGCTCTCTTGCTCTCTAGCTTTCAAGTTCTCTTGTTGTCTTAGCACATCAAGCGACTTTCGGGGAAGGCTTTCTTAGCTAGTCGGGTGAAAGTTCTAGCTAAGCGCCGCACGACTTAGTGGGCAAAATCTAAGTCCGTGACAGGACGGTGGATGATTATTGATAGTATTTCCACAAAGAAGTAACTGAACAATCCACATCATATCACCACCGCATTTACGTCGAGGTTGCATGTGCCATGAATTTTAATTTTCTTAATATATTTTTGATGTTTTACTTATGAAATTGTATATATTTTTTGATTTTCTTAAACGTTGCAAAATTTTATATATATTAATTTATAAATATCATGGTCAGATACATAGCATGTGATATATGAAAAGTGCATGTATCAATTCTCTTAGAGCAACCCACCCATAGAAATGTCATATGCTACGAGAGAAAATTCTCACTGAGCATTCCTATTACTATTCATTAAACAATAATACCATTTTGTACATTTTGCGCACCGCAACATTTTCTAAGAGGACTTCCTATTACTATTCGGAAGAAAAAATTAGATTTTTTCACTAGTTTGATGGTATATGAATTTGATGATGTAGTATGGCAGTGTTTGACAAAACCAGCACAAGTTAACAAGGAGCAGCTACAGCACAAGTGAACAAGGAGCAGCTACAGCAGGGGATGCTATAGCAGGAGCTTGTTCAAGTAGCTGCAACATCTATCCGAGAAGCAGCAGCAACCTGGGCTTGGCTAGAAGGCCTGGCAGCTTTGCGGAGAACACCAGAAGAATATTTTAAAGTGCTGTGGAAAATATTCCAGTGGGGTTTCATAGCTTGAGAAGGAGTTTTGTGTTGAAGATCAAAATCAAATCTAATCTCCTAAATTTTAGGAGATAATTGTTCTTTTTGGGACATTGCTTAATTCTGGTCTTGCTTAAAGCTGGTGCTGCTATTTAAGAGAAAGGAGTTCAGAGCAGAGAGGTTGATCGAAGCTGAGGGATACACGAGTGCATACACAGAATTCAGAGAGAGCAATTTTGGTGTGCGACGGACGAGTTCTTCGATCATCACCCGAGAGCAGAGCGTGAGCGCAGAGCTGTGGTGACAGAAGCAGAAGGAGATCAGGACTTGCGTAGTCTGATCCAAGCTTGATTAGGGAAGTCAATTCAGAGCAGCGGTGCTTGTTGGTTGATCAAGCGCAGCCGCGGAAGAACTGACGAGTGTGTGGCTCGGTCGAGTGTCTAAGCGGCAGTTCTCGCTAGTGGAAGGAGGTCACTGAGTGAGGGGGAGTATTCCAGAGTGTGCAGCGCTCGTGAAATCGTTCGATCGGCTCGGCAGAAGGCTTTGGAGCGACGCGGACAATTGTGCATCAGCTGTGTGCTACAGCAACCCTGCTGAGTGAGTGTAGTTTAGAATAGGCTGAGTTTCGAGGAGACAGTAGCTATTCTAGATTGACATTTGTAGAGGGTGTGGAGACACAAGTCAGAGCCTGTTCTGATTGTGTCCAGTGATCCACACAAGGTTGAGTAGCATAGGTTGTGTGGAGTTGTAACCGAGTGTACTTGGAGACCTTTGTGTTTAGTGGATTGAGGACTGGAGAATAGTCCTCCCCAGACGTAGGCAGTTGGCCGAACTGGGTGAACAAACTTCTGTCTTGTTCATTGTTTGCTGAGACAATTTCCGAGTGAACAAGAGTGTGCTGCAACAACTGCTTGTTCACAAATCTGTCTGACTGAGACACTGCGAATTTTCAATTGGTATCTGAGCGGGAGCTCAACACACAGAGTAAAAGATCCTATAGTGTCTCTGAAGAAGCCAAGACAATGAAGGAAGGACAGAGCACAAGCAGACATCCATTGTTGGAAGAAAGCAACTATGGATATTGGAAGGCTAGGATGAAAGCCTTTCTCAAGGCCATCGATGAGAAGACCTGGAGAGCTATCGTGGTCCAGTGGTCTCCCCCAATCACCATGGATGAACAGGGAGTCACACGGATAAAGCCTGAAGAACAATGGACTGCTGAAGAGGGACCTGCAGCAACTGGTAATTCAAAGGCTCTGAATGCGATTTTTGCTGCAGTTGATGCTAACAATTTCAGGCTGATATCAAATTGTGACATGGCCAAACAAGCTTGGAAAATTCTGCAAACTGCATATGAAGGAACTGATAGAGTAAAGCTGTCAAGATTACAGATTATTGCCACATAGTTTGAGAATCTCAGAATGCTGGAAGAGGAGACTGTCACTGAGTTTAATGCTAAACTCTGTGATCTTGCAAATGAAGCCCATGCTCTTGGTGAACCTATCCCTGAAGAGAAGCTGATCAGGAAGGTACTCAGATCGCTGCCCACAAGATTTGACATGAAAGTGACGGCCATTGAAGAAGCTCAAAATGTCAGATTCATGAGGCTGGAAGAGTTGATGGGGTCCCTCAAACAATTTGAGATGAAACTAGTTAAAGAAGACATCACTCCTAAGGATAAGAATATTGGACTGAAGGCTGAAACAAAAGCTATGAAGCCAGTTCCAGATGATCAGCTGAGTATGCTAGTCAAGAACCTTGGAAAGCTTCTGAAGAACATGGACTCAAGAACTGGGAAAAGCTCATCCTCGCGAAAACAATTCAGAAGAGGTGGTGAAAATAAAAGGAAAGGTAAGGAACCTGCTCAGAATGAAGATGAGAAGAAAGAAATGAAAAAGGGGGTCCAATGCTGGAACTGTGAAGGGTATGGACATATTGAGGCTGACTGTCTGAGCAAACCACTAAAAAACTCAGAGAAAAAGAACAGCAAGTCCCTGACAGCAAAATGGAGTGACTCTGAGGAAAGTGATGAAGAAAACTGTGTTGTGCTAACCAGTGTGTCAGATTTCAACCTCAAAGAGCTAAAGAAGGATGAATTTCACTATGGGATTGAAGTATCCGAAAGTGAAGATGAAGAGGACTCATCTGGCAGTCTTATTGACTATCTGGGGAAGATACTCAAACAGTGTGAGGCAGCCCTTCAGACGAATCAAGCATTGACTGACAGAGTCAAGCTTCTAGAAGAAGACCGAAGAAAATTTCTCTCCTCATCCAACAGTCAAGTTACCATTCTGAAAAGGGAAAACACAGGAAGATAAGTCACTGACATTGGTTTCTCACCAGCAACAGCCAAGGCAGCTGATTCTCAGAAAAATATCTTGGATGAAATTTTGTCTTATCAAAGACTTGGAAAAGAGAGAACGGGGCTTGGGTATACTGGTGAAGAAAGCTCTAGAGGAACAGTTTTCATTAAAGCCTCGGATGCTATGATAGATGAAAAGAATAATACAGGTGATTCTCCAAGACCTGCAGGGAAAGATGGAAATAGACACGTGAACAAGAGGATGCTGCAGTACCTGGCGCATCATCCTTCTAAAATAAAGCCAAAGCCTCAGAATAAAAGGAGTTCTTGCACAAGTATTGGGAATCAGAAGATATCCTCCAACCTAAAGTGGCAGCAGAGAACCTCCTCAGCTGGAAAAGGGGGAACGAAATCCAGAGCCAACACATGCTGCATATAGACTCCTTGCCCAGTAGTTTCGGGAAATGCTTATTACTGGAAAGAATCGCAGAGGAGGATCTCTAAGATCGCTGCACCAGGGCACTGGAAAGCTAAAGACAGGAGAAAACCACAGGCAATACAGGTGTGGAAACCCAAATATGACAAACAAAGAGACAGGAGTCTTGAGGGTCGGAAGAGGAGGAACTCTAGACAAACCCAGGTATGGGTGAAGAAATCACCATCAGAACCTCTCAAGGATCCGCCAAGCAAAGCTGTCTTCCGGAATGAGTAGGTGAACTAGCTCGCGTCTGCTATAGCAACCTGGTCAGAATAAGCTTGTTCACATGTTTTGGTTGCTAAAGCTGGGAGAAGGCACATGTGGGACACGTGATCCAGAAGCTTCAAATTGAAAAAGAAAAATAACGGGTAAATCAACTTCTAGGGCAAAGGCAAGTTGAAGGCGTTTCCCCAAAATCGTTGTTGATCATCCTCACTGTGTGTTCCTCCAATCCTCTACAAACCCGCAACAATGGTGAAGACTCGCGGTTTGAAGAAGAATCTGGCAGTAGATCGTCAAGGCAGGTCTGAAAGGAGGTCTAAGTCGCGCAATGAAGAGCCTGCTTAGCGTCTAGACGTGGTGGTGTGGGAACCCGCACCTCTCCCTGTGTCGCACAGCGATCCTTCTCCACAAGAAGGAACTTCGCAGAAAAGGAGGCGCTTGGTACGTGACGGGGAACCTGTATCCAGTGCAGCAGTATTGAGTGAAGAGGCTATGCTTGAAGAAGTCTCGAGAGAAGAACAAGCTACAGAGGATGTTGTAGCAGGTTCTGTTGAAGAGAGGTGCAGAACACTTGTCATGTCTCCTGACATTATAGGTGAAGGGGAGGAGATAGATGCTGAGTCTCCTGAACAAGAACCTGCTGCAGCACATCCTCCTCCACCCTCAGACAAAGGAAAAGACCCTATCCTAATTCCTGTCTCCAGCAGTGAAGAAGAATCCAGTGAAGAAGAAGAAGGTACTACTGGTGAACCGTTTGAGAGAGGACCTGCAGTGGCAGACTCAACTGCTATCACAGTAGGGGATATCTGGTTCAAAAACAGGAGTGCCTCCCAATCCTGGAGTGCTGTTGAGAGGAAGCACATTGTGACTGAAAAGAGACTGGACCTAGACAAGTACAAATCAGCCGCCATTATCCAGCTTCTCACTGAGGTAAATCTTCTCAAGTCCCTGACTTACCCATTCAGATTCAGTATAGCCCTTGTTAGGGAATTTATTGTGAATATGGAAGAGAAATTTGGTGAGGAAGGAGGAGATGAGTTTGGAAAGAGTTGGGTGCGGCGTAAGACAGTACTTATTACCCCTGAAAAAATCGATGAGTTTCTTGAGATCCATGAAAATGCCAGAGCGCCCACGGATGTCCAGCCAGAGATGCTGGCTAAGGTTCTGACAGGAGGGGTCTGTCTGTCTTGGGGTGGCCCAAACCTTAGTGCTGCTGAACTCACCTCCAAAAATGCCCTGCTGTATCATTTGGGCATTAAAAACGGGATCCCCAACTCTTACAGGGGGAAGGTTAGCAGAGCCTTTGCTAACCTTCTCTACTCTATTGGGAAAAGGAGGAAAATCAGTCTCGGCAGTGTGATGTTTCCCCAGCTGGCTACTCATGCTGGCAGTGCTTCCTCTAGCAAGCCCATCGTGCTACCCTCCCTCATCTATGGGCTGATGGTCTCACAACATCCGGAGCTTGGTGAGATTTATGAAGGTTTATCCGAGGAGCTGCAGGTCTTTACAGTAGACCACAAATTGTTCAAAGGGAAACATGCAGTGGACATAGCTTATGAAGATCCACTCTTGGTTGATGCCTCAGCCCCAGCTCCTCTGGAGGAATCCCTTCCCCCTGCCGCAACAATTCAATCAGCTCTCCGTGCCAGAATAGTGAGCCATCTCAGGTCTGAGCTGCTCACTCTTGAAGCCGAAGCCAAAAAGAGGGATGCTAGGCGCGGCTAGATCAGAAGTCTGCTCAGAGACCTGGAGTTCCAGGCGGATGAGGAGCAGGCCCCTTGAGCATCTATGATAAAAAGGGGGAGAATAAAATGCTGCTACTGATGAACTGATGTTTTTTTTGGTTGACCTTGCGTGGTCGTGCTACGGCCAAGTGTGGCCATCTCTTACTCTCTTGTTGAATTTTTTTTTTCATTTAGAGTATTTACTGGTTCATGGAAGTGTCCATAAGTGTTCTAGGGTTTTGTCAAAATGCCAAGGGAGAGATTGATGATGTAGTATGGCAGTCTTTGACAAAACCAGCACAAGTGAACAAGGAGCAGCTACAGCACAAGTGAACAAGGAGCAGCTACAGCAGGGGATGCTATAGCAGGAGCTTATTCAAGTAGCTGCAACATCTGTCCGAGAAGCAGCAGCAACCTGGGCTTGGCTAGAAGGCCTGGCAGCTTTGCGGAGAACACCAGAAGAATATTTTAAAGTGCTGTGGAAAATATTCCAGTGGGGTTTCGTAGCTTGAGAAGGAGTTTTGTGTTGAAGATCAAAATCAAATCTAATCTCCTAAATTTTAGGAGATAATTGTTCTTTTTGGAACATTGCTTAATTCTGGTCTTGCTTAATTCTGGTCTTGCTTAAAGCTGGTGCTGCTATTTAAGAGAAAGGAGTTCAGAGCAGAGAGGTTGATCGAAGCTGAGGGATACACGAGTGCATACACAGAATTCAGAGAGAGCAATTTTGGTGTGCGACGGACGAGTTCTTCGATCATCACCCGAGAGCAAAGCGTGACCGCAGAGCTGTGGTGACAGAAGCAGAAGGAGATCAGGACTAGCGTAGTCTGATCCAAGCTTGATCAGGGAAGCCAATTCAGAGCAGTGGTGCTTGTTGGTTGATCAAGGGCAGCCGCGGAAGAACTGATGAGTGTGTGGCTCGGTCGAGTGTCTAAGCGGAAGTTCTCGCTAGTGGCAGGAGGTCACTGAGTGAGGGGGAGTATTCCAGAGTGTGCAGCGCTCGTGGAATCGTTTGATCGGCTCGGCAGAAGGCTTTGGAGCGACGCGGACAATTGTGCATCAGCTGTGTGCTATAGCAACCCTGCTGAGTGAGTGTAGTTTAGAATAGGCTGAGTTTCGAGGAGACAATAGCTATTCTAGATTGACATTTGTAGAGGGTGTGCAGACACAAGTCAGAGCCTGTTCTGATTGTGTCCAGTGATCCACACAAGGTTGAGTAGCATAGGTTGCGTGGAGTTGTAACCGAGTGTACTTGGAGACCTTTGTGTTTAGTGGATTGAGGACTGGAGAATAGTCCTCCCCAGATGTAGGCAGTTGGCCGAACTGGGTGAACAAACTTCTGTCTTGTTCATTGTTTGCTGAGACAATTTCCGAGTGAACAAGAGTGTGCTGCAGCAACTGCTTGTTCACAAATCTGTCTGACTGAGACACTGCGAATTTTCAGAATTATTGATCAATAATTGACCAAGGTGTCATTAAGATTTCGTTTCAATTAGTACAAGACACTTGGATAGAAGGATAATGTTTGAAATTCTATAAAACAAGGTTTGACCTTCAATTGCAATCACACCTTCTTCACCTTCTCCAGCTTTATTTGTGCAATGGATCCATCCGCTTTCACTAAGGATTTTCGAATGTACCAACAGATATGTATAGCAGCGAATGAGAGGGCTAACTCATTCGTTATGAGTGTCGTAAATGTAGCAAATGGAGGTAGTGCGAACGAAGCGCCGCCTCCTCGACGGCCAAACCGACAAAGGCAGAGAGGTCTTAGGGAACAAAACTTTTTAGAAGATTACTTTGTGAAGCGTCCAATTTTCTCCGAATCAGACTTCAAACAGAGGTACCAAATGAGTAGCAACTTATTCGGTAGTATCAAGACTAAGCTTTGCAACCATGATGACTATTGACATCGACAACGTGATGCCGTTAGTGTGTTTGGCCTCTTGCCAGCAAAAGATGGCCCCTGATGTACGAATGCTCAATAAAGCTGCATTTTGTGCTTCATTGATTGTTGTAACAACCTTCTTACCTTTTCTTCTAGCTTCTTTCGCCGCCTTTACTCTCGGCGGTCTAATCGAACTCGAAGAACTTCTTTGATTACTTTCGAGTGTAGAAAATCTCGATTCCTCAAAGTCAAGATTTGTAGGTACCTCACTCATACGCACTTCATCAACTATCTGACCAGCTTCATATGTGTAAGTAAGCGGAGTATTGGTTTCAACCGTAGCAAATGTTTGATGATCCTTCACTTTTTCCCAACATTTAAAATGTGTGAATGCTTTCTTATATTAGGCAACAAATAGAATTTGAGCTTTCTTTATCTAAAAAATGAATGATGAGATAGTGTGTAAACACATCATCATAATGTGCAAAATAACTTTGTAATATAATGAAAAAAGATAATAAAATAACTACCTCATCTTGTAAATTACATCCCGATTCTGAATTTCGTTTTGCATATGCGAGACTAGAACCCCATAAAACTAATAGGGGTTCAATTTGGATAAACGAGCTTGAAGCGCGGATAGAGTTCTCTCAATCTTAGTGATCATAATTACATACTCATCTCTAACTCAATTTCGTTGATGGTCGGCATGAATCTTTTCCCATAATTTGTTCACCTTTTGTTTGCTTTCGGAAATTGGATCAACGGATTGGTGGTAATAAGAAATGCACAATGTACATGTTCAGAAGTAGACCAATTGATATTGGAAGCCATTTGGATGTGGAAGATACAAATATTTGAAAATATTTGCTAGAGTGAATTGGGAGTACCTAAAATTTTGTATTTACAGACAAAAATATGAGACAACTGAAATTAAACTTATCCTGATTTTTTTTATTCTTTTTTGAAATTATTTAATTAATTACAACGGTTCATTAATCAGAACCGTTGCAATACACCCGTTGGCCATACTTGCTCTATGGCTTGGTGCCAGTCATTGCTTGGCAGCAAGTTGTCTTTAAGTCCTGTCAGCCACTGCCAAATATTGGACCGCTGCAGGCTATTTTCGTCTTTAATTCCTGCCAGCCACTGCCATCACTGCCAAAAAATGACAGCGCTACATATGCTCTTATCATGTTAAATAAAGTTATTGTCTACTATTTTCCGAATTTAAGTGTCTGAATGAATGAGTAAACTTAATTTATTTCTTGAACTTTCATCTCGTTCAATTGCAAAGTCAATGAAACTTCACACACACATTAGTGGCGGTTCTAAGGGGGGCACGTGCCTCCCCTACCCCAAAAGCTAAATTTTTTTTTTTAATACTACTCTAAACTCTCAGTCCAAATCAGCCCAATTCACGGATTCATCTGCCGGTTGTTTGATTCGTGCAAACTTTGGCAAGTGATTCGGGCGAGTTAAAGTGTATGCATAAGCTTGGGAGAATCAATTTTGATTCGGGCAAGCTTCAAAGTGATTCGGGCGAGAAAAATACTCAATTTGCAATGGAGCTGGGCGAATCACTTGATTCCGGTAAGCTTCAAAGCGATTCGGGCGAGTCAAATGTGCTTGGCCCGATCACTTTGAAGCAAATTCCTTGACCTCCTTTTATGAATTTTTACTATTGTTTAACAATGTTTCATAAGTTATTTTAATGTCGTTCTTATTGAAATTTATTTTATTATGTTTGTTTGTGGACTAGGTAATACAAATATAGATAAATTTGTAGTGCGCCATAAGAGAGGATTAGAATCTAGCGTTGAAACTCCTTTGTATAATCATGTTGAATTCGAAATAGTTGCGAATGTTTCTTTTCAAATTGAAAATTTTATTGATGAAGAGGTTGGTGCTTCGGGTGAAAAAAGAGACCGCCCAAAGAATGATAGTGATGATTTTATTACCATGAGTGATCCGGCACTAAGGTTCAATACTTTCATTTAGTTATAACATCTTTTTGATGGCTACTTAAATTGAATATTTATGTTTCATTGTCATTTTATATAAAGTAAAATGATTCAAACTCTCAATGTCTTTTTGTAAAAGATATCTACTGTATGTAATTTTTTGTCCCCCTTTATTGATCGACTGGATCCGCCACTGCACATATATATATATATATATATATATATATATAGGGTTTACATACAGTAGATATCTTTTACAAAAAGACATTATATAGGGTTTAGGATATATTCGAAAGCAAATGTTCTCACCTTTATTGTACATCCATAATCCTTCATTTACTTATTTATCAATTCAACCGAAACTATGGTTGATATAAAATATTTTGTCAAAAATATTCAATGATAAATATAATAAGAATAACAGAAATACGCACATAAAAAACATAATATTAATTTCATGATAGCATCATAGTAAAAGACCACATAGCAGTGAATTTTGTTGAATATAATGGTACGCATTTCAACAACAGAGCAAAGCAATGAGCTGATACTATTTGGACACACAAAAACAAACAAAAAATTGCTTTAATTTAGATTTATACCAAAACTGTCCAAATCAATGAATTGCAGGGGTCGGTGGGTTGAGAATTAATACCACCACTGCAAACTGCGGCCGTCGGACATGGATCGCACCGCCGCTAGGACTTGTTGGAGATGGAAATTAGGGTAGGGGTGTATAAATGAGCAAATACACATTGGACAAAACTCGTCAAGAATTTAATCAGTATGTTTATATTCGTGAATTTCTGACTGCAATTAAAGTATTTTTCATGTAACTTTAAAACTTTATTTAACTAAATTCGTTTGAGATATTTCAAACTGATTTATTGAAAACTCATTAATTATAATATTTACTTCAAATACTCATCTTTACTCGGCTAAGGAGGAAGAATGGAAAATTTGACTATGTAAGCTCATGATTCGAAAGCAAATCTTTAGAGATTGAATTACAACCGGAAGAGCTTGTAAGTCTTAGAAGCTTAGTCAATTGATTCGCTGTTCTTTTGACAGTAACGATAATAGATATTGAACCAAAACCTTAAAATGGTTAATCTTCACAGCCATGTATGAAGAGGCACACTTTGAGGATGAGACTAATTCATAATCATTTGAGTTGTGTTAATAATTAAAAGTATGATGTAGATGTACACTCATATTCACATTTAATTTTAATAAACACAATTGATATTATTAAATTTTGAGTTGGGATCACGTTTGGAATCCTTGGTGACGCCTAACAACATTGTTCAGTTATTGATGGGCACTAAGGCCCTGTTCTTTAGTCATTAAATTTTCAGCACTTAAATTAAGTTAAGCTAAGTTCAGTTAAGTTAAGTTCAGTTCAGTTAAGTTAAGGTAAGTTAAGTTAAGTTAAGATAAGTTAAGTTAAGTTAAGTTAAGTTAATAAGATAAGTTAAGTTAAGTTAAGTTAAGGTAAGTTAAATTAAGTTAAGTACTACCCATCACCCCAACTCACCATCACACCCCACCACCACCACTCCAACCTACCACCACCACCACCACCCAAACCCACCACCCCAACCACACCACCCCCACCACCAACACCCCAACCCACCACCACCAACCCACCACCCCAACCACACCACCACCATCACAACCACACCAACACCATCCCCCACCCCCACCACCAACACCCCAACCCACCACCCAAACCACACCACCACCATCACCACCCCCACCACCCCAACCACACCACCCCCACACCACCACCCCAACCACACTACCACCACCACCCCAACAACACCACCACACTACCACCACCTCAACCCACCACCACCCCCATCACCACCACCACCAACACCCCCCACCACCACCAACCCACCACCACAACCCCAACCCAGCACCACCAACACCCCCACCACCACAACCCCAACCCACCACCTCAACTATACCACCACCACCATAAAAATATGTTTGTAAAAGTACTTAAGTTAAGTTAAGTTCAGTTAAGTTAAGGTAAGTTCAGTTAAATTAAGTTCAATTCAATTAAGTTAAGTTCAATTCAGTTAAGTTAAGGTAAGTTAAATTAAATTAAAATAAATTAAATTAAATTAAGCATAAATTAAGATTTAAAGAAGAGAGCCTAAAAATTATCAACAAACAACTGCTTGTAATTTATAAAGAATTACATTTGAGAAAAAAATGGTCAACGGTTATAATGGATAAGGATTAGGAGAATATCGATGAAATACAAGGACCTCGATATGGGTGCGCAATTAAGAGTGATACAGTCGCAAAGTGTCAACCATGCACGAAAATGAAGAAAAATTAAGGAGATGAAGCTAACATGGATTTGTCGTCGGATTCACGTTGCTCAGTCTCTATTCGGCATCAAAGCTCTTTTTGGTGCAGTGGGGGATGACGATTGTGGGCAGTGCGTATGATTTCTCTTTTTGGTGTTTTGAATAATGAATAGCTCCATTATTGTTTTAGTATAAAGGCAGGCAGCGTTCACACCATGTCCATTCTGATATTCGGTCCCTTGCTTGAATCACAATCATCTGCCACCCAATTTGAAGACCTCTCACTCTCTCTGGTATGTTTGTTGAAACATAGTTTTACTCTTTTTTACCCATATTTTCTTCATTAAACCTAATCGAGCTAGCTTAAAAAAAGAGCCCCAAAGATGTGATATTTGGGAACAGGTTAGGTATAAGATGTTTAAATGAAGCTACCGAACAAACAAGGAAAAAATCTTCAAACTAGGCATCAAAAATCTTGTAAATATTTGATTTCAGGTAGAGCATATTTCACTTGTGCTTAAAAGCATATTTAAATGCTGAGTATATAATAATGCAAGAGAATAAGAATTTGTTTTAGGGTTTAATGAGAGCAGACCAGTTAAGGTAAGGAATAGGAATCTGTTATTAGTTTTCACTCTCACTCTGTGCAGACATGAATGCACTAGTAGCCACCAACAGAAATTTCAAGCTGGCCGCACGCCTCTTGGGTTTGGACTCTAAGCTTGAGAGGAGTTTGCTCATTCCCTTCAGAGAAATCAAGGTGAGTTTTCTGAGCATCTCTGATATTCAGATTTGTTTTCTTCCATAACCACTCTTGTCCAGACATTTATGTTTTCTAGTACTTAGCTGGTTGTGAAATTGATTTTCAGGATGAGAAAATTTTAGTCTTTTGGATTGTTTCTATTTGATCATCCTCCCTTCATCTGTTTTTATGAGGGTCTCTTTTCATTGCTTATGAGATGTACTCAGGTTGAGTGCACCATACCAAAAGACGACGGCACATTGGCTTCTTTTGTTGGGTTTCGGGTTCAGCATGACAATGCTAGAGGTCCCATGAAAGGAGGGATCAGATACCACCCAGAGGTTGATGCCATTCTCTTAATTAGCTGACTGACACTTTACTAGATCTAAAACCAATATTCTTTTCTTTGTTTTTCTTAAAAAGGTTGACCCTGATGAGGTGAATGCTTTAGCACAATTGATGACTTGGAAAACAGCAGTGGCAAATATTCCGTATGGCGGGGCAAAAGGAGGAATTGGCTGTGATCCAAGATCATTGAGCATTTCTGAGCTAGAGCGGCTTACGAGGGTTTTCACCCAGAAGATACACGATCTTATTGGAGTCCACACGGACGTTCCAGCACCCGACATGGGTACCGGTCCCCAGGTCGAGCGCATTAGAGCATCATCTCTCTGTCCTGCAGCCTTAAATGACAGCTAACTTTACTTACATGGTCATGCAGACTATGGCGTGGATACTTGATGAGTACTCCAAGTTTCATGGCTACTCACCTGCTGTTGTAACAGGAAAGCCTGTAGTAAGTTTTCTTCTGTTTTCTTATAAAATGAAAAACGAGTTGTTCCATTAATTTTGACAAAAGTTTATTTACTCTAGGATCTTGGAGGATCATTGGGCAGAGATGCTGCGACCGGACGCGGGGTACTATTCGCGACTGAGGCCTTGCTTCATGAGCATGGGAAGAGCATATCTGGACAGCGATTTATCATACAGGTAATTCTGCACACAGATGTGGATGATGAAAATAGAGTAAAGTAGTGTTAGAGTTTTACAGATTTAATTTGTTAAATGGAATATTGTCAGGGTTTTGGTAATGTTGGCTCTTGGGCAGCTCAACTTATTAGCGAAAGCGGTGGGAAGATTGTAGCTGTGAGTGACATTTCTGGAGCTATCAAGAACAAAGATGGAATAGATATTCCTGGCCTAGTGAAGCATGTGCAGGAGAAGGGTGGAGTTAAAGGCTTCCATGGTGCAAATTCAATAGACTCAAGTTCAATATTAGTGGAAGACTGTGACATACTCATCCCAGCTGCTCTAGGGGGTGTCATCAACAGGTTTCTTTTTTTTCACCCTAACTGTGCTTAAGTTGATGAACTGATCAAAATGTGCTATATTGAAGAGATAACGCAAAGGACATCAAAGCCAAGTTTATAATTGAAGCAGCTAATCACCCGACAGACCCAGAAGCTGACGAGGTTGGAACAGATTTTGTTGTCACTTGTAATTTTTCATGATAGAAGAAATTAACCATGAAGCTTGTGCAGATATTGACAAAGAAAGGGGTCGTTATCCTTCCAGACATTTATGCCAACTCTGGAGGAGTCACCGTGAGCTATTTTGAGTGGGTTCAGGTGAGTCACTCACATTTGTCACTTGGGTCTTATGCCGCGCTCATAAAACTCTGAATCTCCCTCCTGCAGAATATCCAAGGCTTCATGTGGGATGAGGAAAGAGTGAACACTGAACTGAAAACTTACATGACCAAGGGTTTTCAAGGTGTCAAGGAGATGTGCAAAACGCACAACTGTGACCTCAGAATGGGAGCATTCACCCTCGGCGTCAACCGTGTGGCTCGAGCAACCGTTCTCAGAGGCTGGGAAGCCTAACATGGTTGAGACCGAATCAATCAATATAAATAAAGCCAGCATTTTACTTTACAATAAGTGCTAGCCTAGCCTCTGAGAGTCCATATGAGTAACTTGGGGGCTGCTGCACATTTTTACGTTATGGTTGTCCCAAGCTCTACAGTTTAACTAATTAAGCTACCAGTTTCATCAAAAAAGCTCTGAATGTTGTCAACATTTTATGCCCCAACCTGTAGGAGACTTCTACATGACTCATTATGAAGTGCTGCATGCATATTTACATATTCCTTGCCTGGACCTGTCGAACAATTTCTAAAAAGGTCTCTCTGTGACCTTTTTTTAAGGTTATTGCAATTCACAGAACATGCAGATTTAAGTTAAAAATAGTTAAGGACTAGCTGATGACACCGTACTTCTAAATGGTTTGAAACCCCAGGGATCAGAATAAAACACAGGAATGAGTAGAGTGACCTGTATTCAACAGCTTCTTTGAGTTGAATAATTACTTCTCTTATAAATAATAATTTAGGTCTCAGTAGCAGTTAATAACATAAGTGGCTTACATTCGAGTATATGAATTTGAAAAAGCATTCATATTCTTAGCAACAACATTTTCGGCTGTCTGGTTGGCACGCACAGGGGTTTAGACACACCAGCACACTTTCCATTATCTATCACCCTCTTCTTCCCATCTCTCACTTTCTTGATTAGAAGCTCATAAAAAGGAAGAAACCAGGAGCAAGGGTGGTGCAGGAAAAATAAATGCAGTCCTGCCATGGGAAATAATACCTTTTCCAGCTGCTGCAGTCTCAGCTTTTACAAAGATTTTATTTCCATCTGTTAGTAACAGATATGCACTTTGGTTGCCAGTATACAGTTCATCATTGACGAATAAGAGATGTATCCTCACTTGTCAGCATACAGTGCGTCCATAACATATTGAGGCGATGTAGAGGTTCTTGGACCATTTTTCCTGCCAGACATGCGAAAGTAAAATCATCAGTAACCTGATATATCAGCAAATCCTGCTCAGTAATTACCCGCATAATGTTTAAGATCCTTTGATTCGTTTAAAGTTGAAAGGAGATAAATTGTCTACATCAGACAATCGCATTCACTATACTCAATAGAGACAGCACTTCATAAACTCACGATTCCACTAGCAATAAACCCAATTGTTTTGCTACTTGTGAGTTGACCTGATGTCATTAACATGTTACAATGATTCTGAGGTGAGATGTTTTCTTTCAACATAAATCAAAATGTTAATGGCACGCATAAAATTACTCCACCAGCTTGTAGCAGGTGCGAAACATGTGTTCCTATATGCCTAAACTTAAAAAAAAATCCTGAAATAAGAAAAATTGATACCTTTACATGGGTGCTTGGGAAGGCAGAAGTTCGTAAAGTTTCTTGAGTTTCATCCGACATTTTACGCTTTGGTGTGCTTAGTATGAATGCTGCTTGTTCTGCAGTAGCAGCCATAGATGTTATCCTGTAACCGCTCTCCCACCTTTTGTGTATTCCTTCACTGGGATACAAAAAATCGAGCTCCACCACCTTCAATTTGATGAAAAACATAATATCAACAAACATCGTTGAGCTCTTCATGTTGATCCTTCATCCGGACCCATAAAGAAGATCCCACAAATGATGATTAAACTTTCTATATTAGCTAAATAATAGATCACTTCCCAACACATTAAAGACGAAGCTAGGATGACCTAATTTTTGGTATACCTGTTTATCTCGATTTTTACGACCCATTTTACAGTATTAGGCTCATAATTTTCAAGCTGAAACACATTTTACCAGTTGTCGATAATATTTTTGCAAGAATCTCTTGTGCATAAATCAAAAGTTGGTAGTTTAGGTTCTGAACTGAAAAGTTCAAGGTTACTTAATCCATTGGTAGAGTTCAAACATTAATAATCCATGAAGATTTTGGATAACATTATATTATTCCATAATCTGGACTATCTGGGAACAGAGGAACGGAAGATGCTTTAAAAGCCAAAAAAGATCCAGGGGGGAACTAATTAATAAAGACAAGGGTGGCTTGGTGGATCAAATATAAGAATTCGAGGAGCCCATATTCAATCCCAACCATCACGAGATGCATTGAAGAAGTGAGGATCACTTCCACATCAAAAAGAGAAAAAAAGGTGATCCAGTCCACGTAAAGAACTTCAAATAGCGAGCATAATCAGTGGTGGAATGCTTAGGTCAAATCCTAAATGATGTAATAGGTGTAGGATGCAAGGAATATCGATTCCCTGCCTTTTGTGAACTTTTATGTTTACGTTAATCAATTGTACTCTACAAAAAAAGAAGAAGATATATATTCAATTTTACCATCATATGTATGATTTAATACGTGATATACCTGGTCAGAATAACCGGAATTTCTTGACATTACTACTCCCCACCGGCTGCCAGCTGTAGTCATAGAAGTGACGTGGAAACCTTCTTTCCATTTTTTGTTTATCCATTTGAAAGGAAATGAATCACTAACTTTGTAGGACTGCTGCGTGTAAGATGTTCCTGGACATAAATGCACAAAGATTAGAACATAAATCCATTTTCAGTATTATAAATTGTCCAGAAATAAATACAAAACTGAATCATGAAGTCACAATTATAGCATGTAAACACAATAATCAAAAGTTACGAGTTGAGCTACCCTTGGACATGACTACAACAGAACTCCCATTACTTGCACCAGCAATTGAACTAATGTAGTAATTTTTTTCCCACTGCTCCATGATCCAGTCCTGATTAAACCCACAACAACATGGTCAGCATAAAAAAATTTGCATGCTCATAGAAGACCGGGAATAATCAATTGCAATAAGCAAATGATGTTACCTTATGGAGGAAGACAGCTGAGAGTTCATAAACCTGGGAGGAGAAACCAGTTCCTGCATCCATGATCAGTGCCCATAGATTTTCTGCAGATGCAACACAGCTGATATATAGTCCATCCTCATTTCCTTTTTCAAAATGCTGATGCAGCCGTAATTCTGACACATTGTAGTGATACCTGAAAAAAATGTATTCTTTGCTCAGTAATACACTAGAGCTACCATAAGTACATTTTCATTGATATTTTGTCTTTTAACCTACGTTTAATTGAAACGCACGCATGGGAAACAAGCATTTAAAAGCAGTGTCAATCCATGCATGTGGGTAGCTGCATTGCTGCATTTTTTTAAAATGCAACTATGGCCGGTTTGGAAATTTGTGTGATTTTGAAATAAGTGAAAGAATAAAAAGACATGGTATTCGAGAGACTTGAACAAAATATAGAAATGGTGCCCAACAAGCTAGTGAAACAAATGAATTGCTAGTCCAGAGCAGGAGTAGAGATGTGGTTAAGAAAAAAAGAAGAAGGGAATAGACGCATAACAAGAAGAACTAAGGACATGAATAATTTCTGTACCATGTTGTTCCATGAGTGTTAATGAATAAAGAAAGGCCAGATAAATAGTGCAGAATGATTTGACACTCAAATTTCAATCAAAGTTGATATGTGGCCAATGTGGATGTTGAGTATGTGATTCTACCGAGCATATTCAACGAATAATCTTCTTAGAGAAGAAAAGAAGACGAGGATAGACATTATCATCAAGCAATATTTTCATATAGTGACAAATTAAAGAATAGTAAAGTGTTGGCAACCAATATTATCCAAACATTCAAACCTTTGTTTCATAGGACGCCGAGCATTGTATACTGAAATCCATTGCGAAGCAGGACTCCCTAAACGTGTTTTTTTCTTTGGTTGCTCATCTTCTTCCAAAATTTTTAGCGACCTTTCTCGTTTTTGTCCAACCTATGCGCAAAATATATGTATAAGAAATGCATCATCCATTTTTCGGAATAATGACGAGAGTTGTATCAACCTTCAGGGCACCATCAATCCTTATAGGTCTTAATTGAGTGCAGGGCTCAATCAGGCTGTCAAAAAGCGATATTAGGTTGGAATAATTTGGCTCCTCCTCAAAGTTCATATTAGTTACAGCTTCAAGAAACAGCTTAAATGGGGTTGGGCAAAAGCAACACATCAATTCTGGAGAGGTGGACATTTTTTTCTTGCAAACTAGGAAGCTTTTGTTGTCTCCCTGTAATTAATAATCATACAAAATGTCAATGTTATATAACTTTTTGGAAGGAGTAGGCAATCTTTTTGAATGAAGCTGCAAACACACCTGATAACCCTGCCAAGGTAGTCTTCCTTTAATGAGGAATATCAGAGTGTACGCTAATGACTCAAGATCATCCCTTCTACTTCCTGTTCGACCCAGATGAGCATGAACACTTGCATACCGAATAGTTCCCCTGTCAAATTGATCATTTAGTATACAATTGAAATCTGTCATAATGAGTCAACAGGAGATTGAAACCAACCTAAATACATCAGGCCTCTGATCATAATCTACATGTCGACCGGATGATGCATCCTTCCATCTGGAAGCTGAAAGGCCATAATTAAGAAATTCTTATTGTGTGTAGTACATCAACTAATTGCATATTACATTATAATAGCAAGAAACTATGAGGTTCAGATACTACCAAGCAAAATTATTTCACACACTAAAAATGTCTTTATAAAACACACAGAAAGAAGCCCACGCCCAATTATCTACCAAAAAGATTGAATAGATGTACAGAATACAAATTATGGATTGCGATTGGCAAGGGGACAAATTTGTTTTACCAATGACAAAACAAGCTCTGTGTGACATATACAAAACCATCAACTAGAGGTTACTCAAAGCTTGAGCCACAAGGTCTGCATAATAATTTATAAGAACCACTGACAAAACTTTCCATGGTAGACAAACAAAGATTCCAAAGAAACTTTAGATGCAGATGCTAACAGAGGTATAAATCATGCAGTAACATACCAAGGCCGAGATCAACGAGGTATAACTTCATGTCATCAACTGTTCCACGTTGACCAAGTAAAAAATTTTCAGGCTTCACATCCCCATGGACAAATCTGTCAGACAGAAATTGAAGGATTTAGGAAACCCTTGGAGTAACATATAGATTAAACCAACTCACACACACTGTGCCACAATTAGTAAAAAATAAAAAGTGAACCCACGAAGCTAAATGAACGACACAGTTGACTGAGATGACTGTGGGTGTTCAATCATCTGTCATGGCCAACAACACCAATGAGTGATGACAGATCTTCAGCTACGCCAATTAGCTTATATTGTGAAGTTGAACAGACACAAGCTCAGAACACCTCACTTTTCCGATATGAAAATGCAGCATTAATTTCTCAGGTAGTTTGGAATTCACATGATTTGACCTTCCAAATGACAATCAAGGACCACATATTTAAAAGTAGAAAGCAATTGATTGTCCAGCCAAATGCATGGTTGTATTTTTCAAGTGAAACACAGGAACTGAATGGTGAAGTGGTTCAACAAAATATTTGTTCTGATAGTGTTTGGTCCTTCGATTTTGTCTCAAGTCTAGGAGTACTACCAACCACCAGATTCATCTTTACTAATGAACTAAATCATGGATCAAAAAATTGAAGACTGTGATAACCCACTAAACGTACCCTTTCAAGTGAAGCTTCTCCAGAATAGATATGGCCTCAACTGCAATGCAAGCTGCCATACCAGGGGCCATCCTGTTGCAAACACATGATCGTATGCCTAAGCTGTTGCATGTGTGCGGAAAAAAATAGAGACTTAAAGATAGGCGCTTACGATTGACCCATGGAGTTCCAAACATCCCAAAGACTAGGCCCAAGAACATCCATCACCTGAAACAGTTATGAAAATTCTCAAGATGGTGCCACGTCATGGAAATTAAACACAGGTTCACATTTCAAAACTAACCAGAATGTAGAAATCTCCTTGACGGCCCTTGTAGTGAACCCCGGGAATACCGTAGCATTCATTCAACGTGCTTTCCAAGTAAAAGGTAAGAAATAAGGAGTAGATGTGAGTCCAAAGTATTAACAAAAATATCAGGATAATAAGGAGCTCAGCTCTTACTTGTACACTTGCCACTCATAAGGAGGCCCATAACTGCAACCTTTGCTATTGCGATGTTCAAATTTTAGAGCAACCTCCACTGCATCAGGACCTGTCCGGTTAGTTCCGCCACTAACACGCCTGCCAGCATAAACTTGACCAAAACCACCTTTGCCCAACTTCTGCTCGACCTTGTATACAGGAGAATTGCCCACTTGTACCTACACCAAGAAATAGATAGAACGGTTAAGACAATAGGTAACAAAAACAAGTTGCAAAAGAAAGATACTGATACAAAACAACCATATGCTTCAATACGGTCAATTTATGTAAAATTACTCTCGTGAACAGAAGCATATTTGTCCTATAAAACTGGTCAAAATTCCAAAAATACATGTGATGAAGCACATATTGGCTGCATACCCGCTGAGGAACCGGAGTTGTGCTAGCTTCTTCTTCACCTCCCACTATTTTTTCAGCGATAGCACCCACGACGGGGTTAGCTTTATCTGCCAGTCCTTCCACTCTATTGATCACTGGTTCCGCAGCAAGAAAAGCAGCAGCTTCATGAGGAACTTCACAAGGTGGCTCGGGGCCTAACTCTATCAACCGAATACCTCTTCCTCTACCAGTACCAGCTTGCCTAGTTGGCACTACAGTTGAAGGCCTGGTTACACCTCCAGCATTAGCCCCCCTTCCTCTACCACCGGCACCTCCTCCTCTTCTCCTTGTTCGAGTGTGTGGTGGCAAGGGGGTAATATCAGCTTGGTCGTTTGGTTGCACGGATGGATGCAGGTTGTCAAGGCGTTTGGATCTCCGTGCTCCACTTCGCAGCTCTGGCATCCTCATTCCATGCAATTTACATAACCAAACAGGTGGCCCAGATTCCCTTCAACCAGATTCTCTACGAAAAGATTTAACAATTGGCAAATAGATACAAAAGGACCTGAAGCTTAAAATTATAAAAGCAACATAAAGAAATCTAGGTTGGAGGCTTGGCAACTCGACCAATAAGTCAGCTACAGGCATCAAGGTAAAGCCCAAATCCTTCCATTACATGAAATAAAGAGATACGGGAAATCATATCATCAGACATTATACACTCAACAAAAGTTGGTTTTATTCTTTCCATATAAGCTATTCTACTTCCAGAAAAAGAAAAAAAAGAGTTATCTTCAGACTATACAACGGTAAGTATCTATAACTGTTGTCATCAGATGTCATAATCATAATTTCATGCAATTTCTGCAACACCAAAAAAATACTCCAGATACTTTACACCCAAAAATCAACATAATCAATGCACCGGAAAAGGCAAAACTCAAATATAAATTCCAGTACATCATCTAGCCAGTCAGTACAAACAAATCCGGTTATTTCTTTTTCAAAAACAAAATAGTAATAAAAAGCCACTAACCTATGAGGAGGAAAACCTGCAAAACGCGAAGGATCGAAGCCTGAGGGATACAAAACAAGGTCAGGAGCTGCAAGTACAGAAAGAGGTCGGTTTCA
Source organism: Umbilicus rupestris (assembly GCA_963678935.1). Taxonomy (NCBI): domain Eukaryota; kingdom Viridiplantae; phylum Streptophyta; class Magnoliopsida; order Saxifragales; family Crassulaceae; genus Umbilicus; species Umbilicus rupestris. The sequence continues at coordinate 10,261,546 of OY787618.1, forward strand.
GATCTTAATGAAGCGCATCCAACATTACAAAAGGACGAAAGATGTAGTGTGGCGGGTGGCGATGGATGATTGACCGACGAGGAGGATAGAAAAGCGAATGTGGCTGGTACCGATCGAGATGGATTAGCAGAGATTTGAATAAGAAGATGAAGGATTCGATGAGGTTGGCTGCGATGGTAGTGTTTGAGGTTCTTCTTCTTCCTTCCTGTTCTTTGTTACCTATCTATCGTCTCCTCTCTGTTAACATCTCTCCTTCTCGAACATTATTTCTATTTTCTTTTTCTTTTTAAATTTAAAACAATAATTGTTATATAAAATAAATTTATTGATTTCGGTTCTTTTTTTTTTATAAAACATATATACAATCATGAGCCAATTTGTATTTATTGAATCCCTCCATTTTTTAAATTTATTGTTTTAAGATTAAGATAAATCATATTTACAAGAATTTCTTATTTTGCTACTCTTTCATAAGTTTGTTTCCATTTTTGCATAAGTTCTGAAAATAAGTCTTTTTTTTTTGTAATATGACGTGGCACATATTCAAGCATTCAAGCCAAAACAGTTGATGATAGTGTAAAGGACGGTCTGATGAAAGAGTTATAGATATCGAATAGGCATAAGGTCAGATAAAACAATTCAAACTATCATTTTCGGTGACGTTTTCTTAAAAGAATGACATATGCTCAACACTTTTAAAATGTATGGCAGAGGGAATAAAATTCTCAAATTGTGACAAAATAAGAATTTTATTGCATTTAAAATACAATAACCATAAAGTAAAAGCTGGCATGTTCTTTTGATCTTATGCCAGTTTTTTAAGTACTTAATTTAATTTAATTTAGTTATTTAAATTACTATTCATCACCACAGCCCATCACTACCACCACAACAACCAGTGGCGAAGCTAGGATTTCTTTTGACCGGGGGTAAATTTTTTTCTCAAAATAATTATACTAAGTCATTATTTATTTGTATTTAAAATAAGAAAAAAAATGCATAATCTTTACTCTATTAATTTGAGTTTGTATTCATAATGAAATAATGGAGGCATTACCGGGGGCACTTTGTTGTAAACCTAAAAAATTTAAGCTAATCATACGTAATAACGGTAATATATAGTGAAATTTGAAATATGACCGGGGATGGCAGCCCCCACTCCCCAAGCCATGCCTCCGTCCCTGACAACAACCCACCACCATAACCACCACCACAACCCACCACTACCACCATCACAACAACCCACCACTAGCACCATCACAACAACCCACCACCATCACCACAATAATAATTTAATTTAACTTAATTTAACTTAAAATAATGAAAGAGATGATGAATAGTGGTGATGGTGATGTTGGTGATGAATAGTGGCGGTGATGATGGTGATAGTGATGAATGGTGATGGTGGTGATGAAAGACGTTATATGTACACATTCAGGAATATACTTAACTTAATTTAACTTAACTTAACTTAAGTACTTAAAATTTAAGTCCAAAAGAACAGAGTTTTAATATCTAAAATTATATGGACGAGATGTAATTTATGATTTTGTATGCAATACGGAAGATACGATATTAATCATTGGTTAAAGATAATTCGTACAATTAATGAAATTTCGTATCTTTAAAGATATTTTTAGTCTTACAATTCAATTTTCAGTTTTAAAATGATTTTAAGAATCGTGTTATGATTTTTCATATTACAAAATAGTTATGCGGTCCATCAATCTTTGCATGAAGTAAGTATGAAGAAATTGTTCGGCCGAAGGCATGGATAATTTTAAATCAAGTATTGAACTATCAAAATTTTCAATTCAAGTACCGAACCATAGATTTTTTGAATATTTCAAACAAATACTAAACTCTATAAAGAATTGCATTTCAAATAACGAACTATCAAAAAAATTCGATTTCAATATTTAATTATTAAAACACAAAACTAAGTTAACAACATAGTGACATGCTATTACGATATATATTTTAACTAAATTGCATGAAAAGTATTTTTACTTAGAGTTCCTACCAATTTAGCCGTAACATGTGCATAGTAACCATTTAATTTAAAAAAATATTACCAACTGGTACAAATATATTTATCGACCTCATTTATCCATACAACAAGTGAATTAATTACAATTTGTAATTTGCTCAACTATTTGATAGTTCGGTACTTCAGTTGATATGAAACGGTAGTTAAAATTACATTTTGTACTTTTTTTCTACATAATTTGATAATTATTGAAATATTTATAATTCGGTACTTGATTTGAAATGTGGAGATTGTTCAGAATACATATTTATATTTTCCCCTCATATTTTACAATAATAAAAGTAAGTCAGACCTCGTCGGACGGACAAACGGCCGAAAACTCATTGGTTTGGGCTCAAAGTGCAATGTCAATATATATTTAATTAGTAATAAATTGTAAATAATTAATAATTAAGACTTCTTGAACATAATATTTATTTTGTATGCTATATTTTTACTCTTACATTAATTTTGGTACTTGATGACGCAGTATGACAGTGTTTGATAAAACCAGCACAAGTGAACAAACAGCTGAACAAGATGCTGCCATAGCCAGAGTCCAGCATATGTGAACAAGATCAGTGAACAAGGAGCTGCTATAGCTAGGGGCTGCTGATAGAGCCTAGTAATATGCGCTATTTAGATCTTAACACCGTGCTTGTTTGCATTATTTTGTGTACAAGATTACTGGTTTTCGGTATTTTTGTATTTCAGGATAAAATAGGAGCATAAGTCAGATGTGCGCTAGCGGGCGTTTTTAGAGCGCAATGCATGACCTGCGGAGCTAGCAACGCAAAAAGGAGATAGCTGTTTCGGAGTGCGCAAACCGACAGCGCGAAGCAAGTTGCGCAATCAGCGTGCGCAGGATGGCAGAGTTTCTAAATATTGATCATCCTTATCTCCTAGATTTGGGAAGTTGCTAAAATTCTCTTGGGCCAAATCTAAGCATTCCTTGGGCTTCAAGACCACTATATAAGAAGAGGGAAGCTAGGGTTTGAGAAGGAGAGAGGACAGATAGAGAGAAGGACACAGTAGCAAAAACACACGAGCTACTCCAGCCCAGATTCTGTGCGAACCACCTGCGCCAGCCAAGAACAGCAATCTGCACTTGCGCCGACCTGCTACTTTTCTCTTGCTGCCTTAGTTTTAATTATTATTTCTATGATGTTTGTTTCTAGCATGTCTAGCTAAACACTTTGTATCGGTTGGGCATGATTCTATGAAGTATTTCCTTTGAGACTTGTGCCTAATGCTTAGTTCGTCTACTCATATTAATTCTATGCATATGGGTGATAATTAGTTGTGCGAATAAGAGAAGCCTTGAACCGCAATCTTATTCTAACTGCTCGTTATTGTATGTTAAACTAGTTGATAGCTTGACGGTGACAACTAGGAGTAACGCACTAGGATAATCAGCTGCTACTGTGATAGGATTCGCAGCTGCTTAGACTAATTTCAGGAATTAATAGCCCATGGACTTTGATCGGAACATGCGCGCACGTTAGGAAGCCTTGATCGGACACTAATTTAAGTAGAACTGCACTATAGATGTTTAGAGTCGATGATAAGGGATACATTCATAGAGGATTGCCTGTACTGATACTTTTCATAGTCATAGTACTTAACACCTACTGCCTGCGCACGTATCGTGCAATTCTGCTTTCACTACTATTCATTCGCTCACCTGCGCAAACCAATCACTCACAACCCCAATTTCGTAAGTTGTAGGTTGCTAGCTAAAACGAGTCTGCACGCTCCTTGTGGGATCGACCCTGACTTAGCCGCTATACTAAGTGGAGAAGGAAGGATTAATTTGACGCGTACAACGACGCGCGATCAGCTGCTATAGCAGGAGCTTGTTCAGAAGAGATATAGCGTCTATCCGAGCAGCTAGCAACCTGGGTCTTTGGAAAGAGGGCGTGGCAGTCCTTCTAAGCATCAGAGAAGTTTCTGAGTTGCTACAGAGAATATTCCACTAGAGATTCCTAGCTGAAGAAGAAGATTTGATTGTAGAAGATTAGATTTGCCAATCAAATCTAATCTCCTACAAATTAGGGGTTTTTTCTTTTGGAGCTATAATCTGATAATGATGGAAGTGGGTGCTCTTATATAAAGAAGACCCTTTAGAGCATTGAGGATTGATCGAAGCAGAGCGCAGAAAGGCGAGAACACACATATAATTCAGAGAGAGTATTTTTGGTGTGCGAACTAGGTCTTCGATTATCATCGAGAGCAGAGCGTGAGTGCAGAGCTGCGGTGAAAGAAGCAGAAGGTGATCAGGACTTGCCTAGTCTGATCCAAGCTTGATCTGGAAGCCAATTCAGAGCAGAGAGTGCTTGTTGGTTGATCAAGGGCAGCAGCGGAAGAACTGACGGGTGAGTGACTCGGTCGAGTGTCTGGCGGCAGTGCTCGCTAGTAGGAGGTCACTGAGTGAGGGGGAGTATTCCAGAGTGTGCAGCGCTCGTGGAATCGTTCGAACGGCTCAGCGGAAGGCTTGGAGAGACGCGGACAGTTTGTGCATCAGCTGTGTGCTACAACATATGCTATAACAACCCTGCAGTATCTGAGTTTTCAGTAGAATAGGCTGAGTTTCGAGGAGACAGTAGCTATTCTAGATTGATATCAGTAGAGGGTGTGCAGACACAAGTCAGAGCCTGTTCTGATTGTGTTCGAGGATCCACCTAAGGTTGAGTAGCATAGGTTGCGTAAGTTGTAACCGTGTGTACTTGGAGAACCTTGAGATTAGTGGATTGAGGACTGAGAACAGTCGTCCCCAGACGTAGGCAATTGGCCGAACTGGGTGAGCAAACATTTGTCATTGTTCATTCTTGCTGAAACAGTTTCCGGGTGAACAAGAGTGTGCTGCAGCAACTGCTTGTTCACGAATCTGTTTAAGAGGCGCTGCGAATTTCAATTGGTATCAGAGCGGGAGCTCGACAGACAGAGTAAAAGATCCTACATCGCCTCTGAAGAATTCAAGGAACAATGAAGGAAGGACAGAGCACGAGCAGACCTCCATTGTTGGAAGAAAGCAACTATGGATATTAGAAAGCTAGGATGAAGGCCTTTCTCAAAGCCATTGATGAAAAGACTTGGAGAGCTATCGTGGTCCAGTGTTCTCCTCCAATCACCATGGATGAACAGGGAGTTACACGGATAAAACCTGAAGAACAATGGACTGTAAAGAGGGAGCTGCACCAACTGGTAATTCAAAGGCTCTGAATGCTATTTTTGCTGCGTTTGATGCTAACAATTTCAGGTTGATATCAAACTATGATATGGCCAAGCAAGCTTGAGAAATCCTGCAAACTGCCCATGAAGGAACTGATAAAGTAAAGCTGTCAAGATTACAGATTATTGCTACGCAGTTTGAGAATCTGAGAATGCTAAAAGAGGAGAAGATCACTGAGTTCAATGCAAAACTTTGTGACCTGGCAAATGAAACCCATGCTCTTGGAGAACCTATCCCTGAAGAGAAGCTGATTAGGAAGGTCCTCAGATCGTTACCCACAAGATTTGACATGAAAGTGACAGCCATTGAAGAAGCTCAAAATGTCAAACACATGAGGCTGGAAGAATTAGTTGGATCCCTCAAACAATTTGAGATGAAGCTGGTTAAAGAAGAGGCCACTCCTAAGGATAAGAATATAGGACTGAAGGCAGAAACAGAAGTGAAGAAGCCAGCTCCAGATGATCAGCTGAGTATGCTAGTAAAAAACCTTGGGAAATTTCTGAAGAACATGGACTCAAGAATTGGGCAAAGCTCATCCCCACAAAAACAATTCAGAAGGGGTGGAGAAAATAAAAGAAGAGGGAAGGAACCTGCTCTGAATGAAGATGAGAAGAAAGAAATGAGAAAGGGTGTTCAATGCTGGAATTGTGAAGGGTATGGACATATTGAGGCTGACTGTCCGAGCAAACCTCTCAAAAAATCGGAGAAGAAGGATAACATGTCCCTGACAGCTAAGTGGAGTGACTCTGAGGAAAGTGAAGAAGAAAATTGTGTTGTGTTAACCAGTGTGTCAGATTTCAACCACAAAGAGTTAATAAAGAATGAATTACACTATGGAGTTGTCGTGTCCGAAAGTGAAGACGAGGAGGACTGAACTGTCAGCCTAATTGACTATCTGGGAGAGATACTTAAACAGTGTGAGGAAGCTCTGCAAACGAATCAAGCCTTGACTGACAGAGTAAAGCTACTGGAAGAAGAACGTGGACAATTTCTCTTCTCATCTAACAGACAAGTCACCATAAAAAAAGGGAAGACACAGGAAGCCAAGTCACTGACATTGGTGTCTCTCTAGCAACAGCAAAGGCAGCCGAACCTCAGAAAAATATCCTGGATGAAACTCTTTCATATCAAAGACTTGGAAAAGGAAGAACGGGGCTCGGATACACTGGTGAAGAAAGCTCTAGAGGAACAGTCTTCATAAAAGCCTCGGATGCTATGATATATGATCATGAAAAATCAGATGTTTTTCCAAAACCTGCAGAGGAAGACGGAACCAAACACTTGAACAAGAAGATGCTACAGCACCTGATGCATCATCCATCTGTAACAAAGCTAGGGCCTCAGAATAAAAAGAGTTCATGCACAAATAATTATGGTCAGGAGAAAGGGAATCAGAAGATACCCTCGAACCTGAAGCGGCAGCAGAGAACCCAAAGAACTTTCATTGCTGAAAAAAGGGGAACAAAACCCAAGGCCAACACATGCTGTATAAAATCTCCTTGCCCAGTAGATCCGGGAAATGCTCATTACTAGAAAGAACCACGAAGGAGTATTGTAAAGATTGATGTACCAGCCCACCGGAATGGAAAAAATAGGAGAAAGCCACAGAAGATACAGGTGTGGAGACCCAAATGTGAAAAACGAAAAGACGGGAGTCTTGAGGGTCAGAAAAGGAGGAAATCAAGATAAACCCAAGTACGGGTGAAGAAACAATCATCAGAGCCTCACGAGGATCCTCCCTACAAAGAAGTCATCCGGAATGAGTAGGAGAACCAGCTTCTGTCTGCTATAGCAACCTGGCCGGTAAAAGCTTGTTCAAATGCCTTGGTTGCTAAAGATAGAAGAGGTCACATGCAGAGCACGTGCTTCTGAAAGAGAAAGAAAAGTAGCGGGTAAATCAAATTCTAGGGCTAAATCAGTTGAAGGCACTTCCCCCAAATCGTTGCTGATCAACTCTCCCGTGTGCTCCTCTCACTCTCTGCAAACCCGCAACCATGGTAAAATGCGAGGCCTGAAGAAAAACCTGGCAGCAGCACGGCAAGACAGAACCGAAAGGAGATCCAAGTTCCACAATGAAGCTCCTTCTCAGCGTTTGGACTTGGTGGTATGGGAGCCCGCACCTCATCCTGTGTCACACAATACTTCTTCTCCCCAAAGAGGAACCTCGCAGAAAAGGAGACGTCTAGTTCATGACAGGGAGCCTGCTACTAGCGCTGCAGTTGTGGCTGAAGAGGATGTACTTAAAGAACCCTCAAGGGAAGTACAAGATGCAGAGAATGCTGAGGTGGGCCATGCTGTAGAAAGCTGCAGATCACTCGTCACATCCCCAGGTATAGAAGGAGAAGGGGAGGAGATGGAAGCTGATCTGCCTGAACAAGAATTTGCTGCAGCACATGCTCCTCCTCTTTCGGAAAAAGGAAAAGCACCAATCATCATTACTGATACCAGTAGTGGAGAAGAAGAAGAGGAGTCCAGTGAGGATGCTACAGGTGAACCTTCGGAGAGAAGACTTGTGGGTCAGAAGTCCAGCGAAGGAGATGTCACAACAGCAGTCATTGTCGGGGGAATATGGTTCAGAAACAGGAATGCCTCTCGATCCTGGAGCTCAGCAGAGAGGAAGCACATTGTTCCTGAAAAGAGGCTGGATTTAGAGAAATACAAGTCTTCAGCAATCATCCAAATCCTAACTGAGGTAAATCTTCTGAAATCCCTAACCTATCCTTCCAGATACAATAGCCGATTAGTTAGGGAGTTTATAGTAAACATGGAAGAGAAGTTTGGACAAGAGGGTGGAGATGAGTATGGGAAAAGCTGGGTCAGGGGTAAGCTGGTACTGGTTACCCCAGAAAGAATAGATGAATTCTTTGGGATTGATAGTGATGCCAGAGAGCCCATAAATGTCAAACGGGAGGTTTTGGCCAAGGTTCTCACAGGAGGTGTGTGTCAATCCTGGGAAGGACCAAACCTCAGTGCATCTAAACTCACCTCTATGTATGCTCTGCTATACAATCTGGGGATTAGGAACTGGATCCCCAGCTCTCACAGGGGAAAGGTAAGCAAACCCTTTGCCGACCTCTTGCACTCGGTCGGGAAAAGGAGAAGAATCAGCCTGGGGAGTGTGATGTTTCCTCAGATTGCTGCACATGTTGGCAGCTCTTCCGCCAGCAAACCCATTGTGCTGCCCTCCCTTATCTATGGTATGATGGTCTCTCAGCATCCAGAGCTTCGAGAGATCTCTGAAGTAATGTCTGAGGAGATGCAGGTGTTTACGGTTGATCACAAGCTGTTCAAGGGCAAACATGCAGTTGACATAGCTCAAGAGGATTCTCTGCTGACAGTCTCGACTGATCCAGTTCTTCTCAGGGAAACCTTGCCTACTGCCTCTGCCATTGATGCTGCCCTCCGAGCCAGAATTGTGAGCCTCTTGAAATCAGAACTAATGAGTTTGGAGGCTGAAGCCAAACGAAGGGACATCAGGCATGCTCAACTCAGAAGTGTTCTTAAAGACTTGGAGTATCCGGAGGATGGAGGACAGGCCCCTTGAGCATCTGTGCCAAAAAGGGGGAGAGAAAGAAGCTGCCAAAGCCACTGATGAACACTGTTTTTTTTGCCCTGAGTCGCCAAGCTAAGGCCGAATGTGGCCACCACTCACTCTTACTTTGATATGTTTTTAGTTACATTTGCTTGTTCATAGAAGTATTCATCTGTGGCTTAGGGTTTTGCCAAAATGCCAAGGGGGAGATTGATGATGCAGTATGGCAGTGTATGACAAAACCAGCACAAGTGAACAAGCAGCTGAACAAGATGCTACTATAGCCAGAGTGCAGCATATGTGAACAAGATCAGTGAACAAAGAGCTGCTATAGCTAGGGGCTGATATAAAAGGAGCTTGTTCAGAAGAGCTGTAGCGTCTGTCCGAGCAGCAGCAACCTGGGTCTTTGGAAAGAGGGCGTGACAGTCCTTCTAAGAGCATCAGAGGAGTTTCTGAGTTGCTACAGAGAATATTCCACTAGAGATTCCTAGCTGAAGAAGAAGATTTGATTGTAGAAGATTAGATTTGCCAATCAAATCTAATCTCCTACAAATTAGGGGTTTTTGCTTTTGGAGCTATAATCTGATAATGATGGAAGTGGGTGCTCCTATATAAAGAAGACCCTTCAGAGCATTGAGGATTGATCGAAGAAGAGCGCAGAAAGGCGAGAACACACATATAATTCAGAGAGAGTATTTTTGGTGTGCGAACGAGATCTTCGATTATCACTGAGAGCAGAGCGTGAGTGCAGAGCTGCGGTGACAGAAGCAGAAGGTGATCAGGACTTGCCTAGTCTGATCCAAGCTTGATCTGGAAGCCAATTCAGAGCAGAGAGTGCTTGTTGGTTGATCAAGGGCAGCCGCGGAAGAACTGACGGGTGAGTGACTCGGTCAAGTGTCTGGCGGCAGTGCTCGCTAGTGACAGGAGGTCACTGAGTGAGGGGAAGTATTCCCGAGTGTGCAGCGCTCGTAGAATCATTCGAACGGCTCAGCGGAAGGCCTGGAGCGACGCGGACAGTTTGTGCATCAGCTGTGTGCTACAGCAGATGTTATAGCAACCCTGCAGTATCTGAGTTTTTAGTAGAATAGGCTGAGTTTCGAGGAGACAGTAGCTATTCTAGATTGATATCAGTAGAGGGTGTGCAGACACAAGTCAGAGCCTGTTCTGATTGTGTTCGAGGATCCACCTAAGGTTGAGTAGCATAGGTTGCGTGAGTTGTAACCGTGTGTACTTGGAGACCCTTGAGATTAGTGGATTGAGGACTGAGAACAGTCGTCCCCAGACGTAGGCAATTGGCCGAACTGGGTGAACAAACATTTGTCATTGTTCATTCTTTCTGAAACAGTTTCCGGGTGAACAAGACTGTGCTGCAGCAACTGCTTGTTCACGAATCTGTTTAAGAAGCGCTGCGAATTTTAGTACTGATATACTTTGTCATTTTAATCTGGGAGCCCTATTTTTTCTGAAGTTCACAGTTGCCTTGAGCATATATAGGATTTTGTTTTATGTTTATAAATGATTAAAATAATAATATTCTCTTTATTTGCATGTATTACTTATGATTCACATTTTTATCTTATGAGTGGGTGTAAAAAAGAAGTGATTTTTATATATTCAGCGGTCGTTTTCCACCGCACATGCATTGGTAAATCGTTGAATTTAAAAAAAAAAAATCGGCAATCTTTCGACGGTAAAAACTTCAAACTTTTTTAGAACTGCCACACATGGATGATTTGTTTTAGAAAATACCACCCTTCCAAGTTTTCTTGAGGAAATGCCATCTTTTTGAAAGGATCCAATCAGCACCATGTGGATGCCTACATGACGCTGAAGTCGGATTAAATTGAAAGCCACTAATGGGAAAAGCAGCTTTCTTCGAAAACCGCTTTTTCCAAGAGCGGCTTTCGGTTTATTTAAAGTTAGGGGGCGTTCTTCTTCTTCCTCTCTCCCTACAGACCTAGCTCTTCTCGCACCCGCGGCCAACTCCTCTCCCCACCTGTCATCTCCACTGTCCGGCGATCCAAGCTTGGTTGGCCACCTTTCTTCCAATCCCAGGTAAGTTCATATCGTTATCAACTCGTACTAGAGTGATATATGTTTAGGGTTTAGGGTTGGTGTTATTTTTTAGGGTTTTGAAATTGGATTGACTTGGTTTAGAAAATTGGTTTCAATGTGCAAATAGCTTTAATTTGACATTTATATAGGGTTTAGGATTTATGTTTATGGTTGGTGTTAGTTTTTAGGATATTGAGATGGAATTAGTTTAGTTTATGAAATTTTGGTTTCAATATGCAAATAGCTTTAATTTGACATTGATGTATGGTTGAGGAGAGTGATCAATGTGTATGGAATATGTTAGTTTCTAGGGTATTGAGATTGAATTGATTTAGTTTAGAAAATTTTGGTTTCAATGTCCAAATAGCTTTAGCTTGACATGGATATTGAAGTATTGGTTGAGGGTTGATGTAGGGTGTAGTGAAAATCCCTTTTATTATGTTGTCTTCATTGATTAATTAGGGGTTTTGTGCTAAGCTAGATCAATATCAACGGTTGATGAATATTCATGAATTAGACAGGATGAATATGTCAGCATTGGAAACGTTTGACAACCCCGTAATAGATGAATACAATCGAGAGGAACTCAAATTGTAAGATGAGGTTGGGGAAGAGAACATTGATGTCCTCCTTCTCTATGGGATTATCCGGCATTTAATGATGTTTCCACTTGGATGAATGGTGGTGACATCAATGAATATGTGCTACTCAATTTGCAATGCGATATGAATTCCAATGGTAAAAGGACCATCTTTAGAAGCAAAGAAGAGGTGATATATGCTTGTCAAAGATTTTCAGTTGTTAATCGGGTTGAATATCACACTTACAAGTCGGATCCAAAAAGATTGATTCTATATTGTAAAGATGGCAAAGATTTTCCCGTGGCATATTCAGGCAGTTAAGAAAAGTAAGACGCCTATTTGGGAAATTATGAGGGTTGGAGCCGCATACATGTGTGTCCGATGTTATTTTGATGAATATGTCCATTGCAAATAAGATTTCATAGCCATGGAAGTTATTAGTATAATTCAAGAAAGGGTTCCACTTTCTCCCGGTGCTATCAAACAAATTGTGGGGCAAAAGTATGGATATGAAATTTCATACTTGAAAGCGTCCTAGCATGACAACAGGCTTTGAAATTGCTATTTGGAGAGTGGGACAAGTCATTTGAGGACTTACCGACTTATATGAACGCATTGGAAGTGTTTAATCCGGGGATGGTTGTGTTCTGGAATAAGTTTACAGTGGATGAGAATACGGTGAGTGTGGATCGTGTATTTTGGGCATTTGATCGTGCAATCCAAGCATTTCGTCATTATCATCATGTGATTTTTGTCTATGGGACGCACTTATATGGCAAATACAATGGGACTTTAATGGTTGCGGTGAGCTTAGATGCAAATAACCAAATCCTTTCTCTTGCTTATGCTTTGGTGGAAAGTGAAAATAATGATAGGTTGAGATTCTTTGTAATATTTCGGACAGACATGTTAAAATTATTCATGCAATGAGGGAAGAGGAATGGAGGCCGCCCAAAGTACATCATCGCATTTGCATCAGACACTTTGCTAGCAATTCAATACGAACGTGAAGAACAACATTATGAAGAAGCTTCTTGCAAAAGCTGCTCATGTAAATCAGAAGAAAAATATTCACAATGCTTTTTGGAGATTTGAGAGGCTCGTTGAAAGATAATATTCCAGTGTTGAAGTGGTTAGATGGCCCGAGTCTATAGATGTGGACCTTAGCACATGATGTCGGTTGTAGAAGATGGGGTTCAGTGACTACAAATGCTTCAGAATGTTGCAACTATGATTTACCAATCTGTGCACTCGTGCACTTCACATTTAAATAGGCAAATGGATATTTCTGCAAAAGATGTGATCAATATCAAGAAATACATCCTTATTTGTCCCGAAGATTCACACAAAGTTGACAGCAATGCGAGAGAAAGTCATACGACACAAGGTGGAAATGCTTGATGGGGGTAAAGTATTGCATAAGTCATTACTGCGAGCAAGCCTAATGTTCATATCATGGATCTTCAAGGTCGCACATGCACGTGTCTTAGTTGTGTGCATTATGGAGCGAATAAACTATTCTGAACTTGTTGTAGTCGAGTATTCTATGATGGTCTATAATAACACATGGCAACACACCTTTAGTCTGATGCCTGACAAGGCGTATTGGCTGCTTTTTTATGGTCCCCGACATGTGCCAAATGAACACTTCAGACGTGTTAAGGTAATGACATTCTTGACAAAACCAGCGCAAGAAGTTGCTACAACATCCCGAGAAGATTGAAGTTGGAGCTTCTTCCAAAGACTAACAAAACAACAAAGAGCAAGAAGTTGGTACACCATCAGATGACAGCAAAAGCTATCTGAAGACACCACTTGAGAAGAAGCCAGAAGACAAGCTAGGGATAGCTTGAGTCCTTGAATTGAGATGAATCTTGAAGAAGCTGAGGAAGCTGCTGGAGAAGGAGTCTGAAGACGAGATGAAGATTGCCTAAAATCAGAAGGGTCTTTGGATTTTGTCAAAAATGCCAAGGGGAAGATTGTTAAGGTATGTGGCATTATTGACAAACTCCTACAAGGTGCACAAGAGTCTGCTACAGCAAACGTGTGAAGACAGCAGCTTGTGCAAATCCAGCAAGAGTGAACAAGCTCAGTGAACAAGCAGTTGCTACAGCAGGAGCTGTAGCAGCAGTATTGGCGCGAAAAACAATCTGTCCAGATATGATGTAGCAGTGCAACGAGAGGCTTCCAAATATTCTCAGAATATCCCTAGTGAAGATTCCGTACCAAAGCTTGAAGATTTGATTGGGAAATCAAATCTTCTACAAATTAGGAGATATGATCTTGTTGAGATCTTGGAGGAGCTTCTAAATATTCTCAGAGAATATTCCCAGTGGAGATTCCCGTATCCAGGAGAAGATTTGATTGTGGAAAGATTTGTTTCTCTAAACAAATCTAATCTCCTACGAATTAGGAGATAAGATCTTGTTAAGATCTTTAAGGAATCTTCCTAAATTTGATATTGATGGAGCAAGGAGTTCCTATTTAAAGGAGGCTGGGCAGAGCAGCAAAGCATCCATCTAAGACAGAATCCAAGCACAAAGATAGAGCAATATACCGAGAGATATATTCAGAGTGCTAGAGCGGAGAGATTGGATCACCACTAAGGGCAGAGCGTGAGCGCAGAGCTGAGTGGTTAAAGTAGAGGCTAATCGAGACTTGCAAAGTCTGATCAGAGCTTGATCAGAGAAACCAATTCAGAGCAGCGATTGCTTGTTGGTTGATCAAGGCAGGCCGCGGAGGAATTGTCGAGTGGAAGTACTTGGGCAATTGGCAGGAGGCCAGATCTTGCTAGTGATAGGTGGTCATTGAGTGAGGGGGAGCATTCCAGAGTGACCGGCGCTCGTGGAAGAGTTCGATCAGCTCGGTGGAAAGCTTTGGAGCGACGCGGACAGAACTTGCACCAGCTAGTTGCTACAGCAGGTGCTATAGCAAACCTACAGTCACGTTGTACTAATTATAATAGGCTGAGTCTGTGGATTAGAGGTAGAGCTATTCTGAATTGGTTCAAGTGAGTAGTGTGTGTGAAACACAAGTCAGAGCGTGTTCTGATTGTGTGCGAGGTACTAGCTAAGGTTGAGTAGCATAGGTTGCGTGGAGTCGAACCGTGTTGTACAACAGACCTTGAGACTAGTGAATTGAAAGACTGAGGTTCAGTCTTTCCCAGAGGTAGGCACTTGGACGAACTGGGTGAACAAATCGCTGTTCATTTTTTTTATCTTGGTGCAAAAGATTCGTCGGTACAAGAGTGTGCTATAGCAACTGCTTGTACACAATCTGCAACTCAGAGGCGCTGCGGAAATTTCAAGACGCACTAAGATGGAAAGAAATCCAACCCAACGGAGGCAAAATGAAATGGACTTTTGAAGTTCTAGTGCATATACCGCCAATCAAGATACGTTTATTGGATCCTCAAGCCAAGGAGGGCATGTTTTAAACATTGTGAGAGTTGTCAAGTGCTCGAGGTGTCACGTTGCACAATAGGAAGACATGTGTGTCGGGTCACATTTAGTATTTTGGTTGATTTATAACTATTATCATTGTATGAGTAATGGGCTTTGATTATTCAGATATGAAATATTTTGCTGTCAGCTTATTTTGTTTGTTTATCTATGAAATATTATCCAGATATGTCTTAATTAGCTCCTCACTTTGATTATTCTGACTACTCGAATTCGGGTCCTATTGACTAGCTTACTTGTTAGACAGCCTTCTCATCGGTCATCGCAGATTTGGGTTGATCCTGTAAGTTCACCTGATTTAATCATTCATGTTAATTATTGTGTACACATGATTGTTATCTAATGATCTTATGTTTTGTGTTATCCAGATTGTGGAGCCGCTAATGGTGAGACACCGTGCCATGTGTAATATGGATGAGCGCATAAAACCATCTATTGCCAATATCAACTTTTATGCGTGGACTCAAATCCAAAACATAAATGTAGATTGGAGCTTGCTAATCTCCCTAGTTGAGAGGTGGAGATCTGAGATGTGGTCATGGAGAACTGACCGCCACTCTACAAGATGTGGGCATCATTACAGGACTAACAATTGATGATCTAGTGGTCACAAGTCTCGAAGATGAGAGAAATTGGGATGAGTGGTGCATGAGGACGTTGGGTCGTATATACGAGCGCGATAAGGCGCGCATTTTAGTTTGTCGTTCATGATTCAAATGAGAGATGAGGGTAATTCCAAACGACGCATCTGACGAAGAGATACGTAGGCATACTTATTGTGCATGTTGGGCTCGACATTGATGTCAGACATGTCAGGGAGCGACGTTTCTCTCCGTTATCTCCCACTATTTCTAGATTTAGATGCTGTTAGAGGATATAGTTGGGGTAGTGCTGTGTTAGCTTTTTTTTGTATCACCAACTATGCCATTCATGCGAGGTTGGGCATGAGCAGTTAGCGGGTTGCACTGTCATACTGCAGTTGTGGGCTTGGGTGAGAATGTATATTGGGTGAGCCAGAATGTTGACAATACCTCCACCACCAGTGGGTTCAGATGTCAATCCACTACTTAGAGCAACATGGAGCTATAAGTAAGCCGTACTTATTTTTAAGGTTTACGTTGGTTTAATTAATCAAAAAATTGTTCTATTTTATTTGTGAAGGAAAGGGGACGGTCAAGAATATATACAAAGACGCCTCATCAAGCATTGTGCTTCTACCATGACCAGCTTGAGCGCTAGACCTAGGATGACCTTATTTGGGCACCATACTCATATGATGCACTTCAACTTCTAAACCCTACATGTCTTGAGGGTCAAGCCATATGGACATCTGAAGTGCGACTCATATGCTACAACATTATTGAGTGGTACTATCCTTCACGGGTGCTTAGACAGTTTGAGTGCAGACAGCCCATCCTAGCCGCTCCGCGACAGAACCACAATGAATTACACGGTATCACAAGGAAGAAGAATAATAATTGGATGACTGAGTTGAGGATATACATCACCTTATGTGATGACATGAGAGGATTATTGTGGGCGACAGTTCTGTTGCGGAGTATTATACTTGGTATAATTTTGTCACTCGTAGATAAATTCAACCTCGTGCCGATGAGCATAGATCGTACAATTCTAATGCACCCGAGCGCACTCCCTTTGTAAGCACTTTTACATACTAATACTCACATGTCCTAATTTATGTGTTCTTACCTTTTTCAGGTTAGTTCTTTAGTGCGTTCAGCTTGGACTGCAACTAATATATTTTTTCATGACACGACACTCGCCGGAACAGCTGGCCCATTGATCATTGACCATTGATTCGTCACTTATTCAATTTTCTATAATTTTTAATTAATCTATTTACTTTAACGCAGGACCGGCCGATGAAGAAATGAAAGACAGTGCATATGATGATGACTGTTTAAATCAGCCTTCCCAGATTACTCACGTACACACTCAAGCCGAGGAAGAGTGTTGAGGATATGGCATCCTTGATAAAATAACTCAAGAGACTGCTAAAACACTCTTTGAAGATCGATGGTTGGAGCACAATCTGAAGTCTGACGAAACAACAACAACACAGAGCCAGAGTCTGCTGCAGCAATCCCTGAAGATCTGAAGCTGAGACACTATTTGAAGAATGGGCAAGAGATAGGTATGAAGAGACAGAGTCTGCTTCAACACTCTGTGATGTCCCAGAGCTAGAGCAGATTGTTCGTCATACCTAGCACTGCAAGGTGAGGCTCCGGCTGGCCATGGGAAAGCTCAGGGAGGTATGCAGTCGTCATCAAGAGCTCAGCAAATTGCCAGAAAAGATAAAGATGCAAATATCTAGATTTGGCAACGGAATCTTCTCAAAAAACTTCCTTGAATCTAGGAGAAGATTCTGATAATGATGTGTGGAATTTTTGGTGGGCTGAGAAGCTTGATAAAGAGATGATAGCTCTACTCGAGAGAGGTAAACCTACTACACTCCCTGGCTTTTGTTAAAAGATTTAACTTGCATTTGGTTAAGGAGTTCTTAGCAAATATTCATGTAGATTTTAGAGTGGTTGATAGCCTGCTATATGGGGCTAGTTTTGTTAGAAGATTGCCGGTTGTGGTTACCCCGGCAGTGATAAACCAATTCTTGGGCATTGATGAGCATGCGAGTCCGCCAGTAGAGGTTAGTGCTGAAAGCTAGCCGTTGCTCTTACTGGGGGCTTATGCAAGGGCTGGGTTTCGTATAGTTTGAATGTCGCTAATTTGATTACAAAATATACTATTCTTCATGCATTTGCTGTGAGAAATTGGATGCCCAGCTCAGACAAGGGGAAGGTGAGTCGGGCAATGAGGCTACTCTTTTTCAACAATGGGGAAAGAAAGAAGGTTAATCTAGGGCAGATCATCTTTGATGAGATTGCTGTGCATGCTGACAAGCCCAAGGCAAATCTGTGTATTGGTTTTCCCTCACTTATTTATCAGATCATGATTAGCCAACATAACTAATTGGGAGCTACCGTTGAAGGTATGTCGAGTGCCCCTCTGCTGTTCACTTTAGACCACAAGTTCTTTAAGGGCCGCCATATTGTGGACATTGAAGAAGGAGAGCCTGACATGAAGCCAACACGAGAAATCCCAGAG
Source organism: Umbilicus rupestris (assembly GCA_963678935.1). NCBI lineage: Eukaryota > Viridiplantae > Streptophyta > Magnoliopsida > Saxifragales > Crassulaceae > Umbilicus > Umbilicus rupestris. The sequence goes on from OY787618.1 coordinate 10,279,559, forward strand.
ACTGTTGAAGTAATCTCTAATGCTCCAGCTTCTTTAGTGGACTCTGCTCTGAGGGCCAGGTTGATCAGCCTGCTGAAGTCTGAACATGCTCATCTGACTGAGGTGACTAAGAAGAGCTCTTTCCGGCGATCTCAGATCAGCAGCGTCCTTCGGGACCCGGAGTACCCCGCAGCAAGCAGCTCTGCCCCGGACCAGCCTGATGATGTTTGAATCCCTCGGCATTTGTGCCAAAAGGGGGAGAAAATTGTAATAGACATTAGCTATGCTGCTCTCCTGACTTGACATTACTCGTTTGATTCTGAACTGCTCTAGAACTATTAAAATACTTTTGATGTTTAGCATATATTGAGGAACTCTAAACTCAAATGTAATAGTTAGTAAAATTATCTAGCATAGCTATTAGTTGTTACCAGAGTTTCTGAATCAGTAGTTTAGCTGTAGTTTTGTTTTGTCAAAATGCCAAGGGGGAGATTGTTGAGGATATGACATCCTTGACAAAATAGCTCAAGACACTATTGAAGCACTCTCTGAAGATCGGTGGCTAGACCACAATCTAAAGACTGACAAAATAACAACAACACAGAGCCAGAGTCTGCTTTAGCAATCCCTGAAGATCTGAAGCTGAGACACTATTTGAAGAATGGACAAGAGACAGGTATGAAGAGAGAGTCTGCTTCAACACTCTGTGATGTCCCAGAGCTAGAGCAGATTGTTCGTCCTACCTGGCGCTGCACGATGAGGCGCTATCTTGATACAGCTGGCCTTGGAAAGGCTCAAGGAGCTATGCAGCCGTCATCAAGAACTCAGCAAATCACCAGAAAAACAGAGATGCAAATATCCAGATTTGGCATCAGAATCTTCTCAACAAACTTCATTGAATCCAAGAGAAGATTCTAATAATGATGTGTGGCATTTTTAGTGGGCTGAGAAGCTTGATAAAGAGGCAGAGGACAGCCGGAGTCAGAGAGAACACACGAGAGAAAAAGCTGAGAGTGCAAGAGCATACACACAGAGGAATCAGGGGTTATTCTTGAGTTGAAGACTGGTGTGAGGTTCTGAAGGAATCAGAACTCGTGGAGTTTGATTCATGACTGATTCGGAGTTCAACTGGAGCGCTGCTCGTTAAAGGATTAGTCAGAGATCGGTGATCAGCCGCGGACAGGGACTGTCGTAGGCTGTGAGGTTGTGTTCGAAGCTTCCCAATAGTGGCGGAGGGAGTCATTGAATGAGGGGGAGCTGAGAATAAGTTTGAAGACCTCAGAGTGTCCGACTACTTGGATGGAGAGCTTGGAGTGTCGTGGATAGAAGATACAACAACCCTTGTGAAGAGTGTGTTGAAGCATTCCGTGAGCTATATCTTATAAAAGAATAGGCTAGGTTTGAGTCTCAGGTCCGTAGCTATTTATTACTGTGAGAGTATAGGCTGCAAGAAGAGAGTCTGTGTGATTAGATTGCTAGGTGAGAAGTAGATGTGTGAGTCCTTGTACGTCAAACTGTGATAGTGAATTCTTGAGGATCGGAACATCCTCCCCAGATGTTGCCAACGTTGCCGAATTGGGTGAACAAACGCATTGTGTCTTTCTTATTCTTCTGTTGAATAGTTCCGTAGAAAGATACAGAGAGTGCTTAAGCAGAAGCTCTATCTCCGCATCAGCAACACATTAGAATTTCAAAAGTGTCACAGGAACAAACCTGATAGACAGTCATTAGGATAATATATTGTATCTATGCTCCTCTGTTGAATACTTTTGAATGCGACTATAACTATTTTGAATTTTAAATTAATGTAACATTTGTGGAGCACGTATTTCAATTTGAGTACCTTATTCATCAATTTTTAATAAATACATGTAGTTTACTGAAAGCCTCCTTTCCCAAAGGCGGTTTTACGTAATAACCGCCTTTTGGAAAGGCGGCTTTTGATTCACCAAATGTTCATCCGATGTGAAGCCCCCGACTTCAAATAAACCGAAAACCACTTTCCCATGAGTAGCTCTTAGTTTAATCCCACATCAGCGCCATGTAGCCATCCACATTGGCGCTGATTGGATGCGGTTAGAAATATTTTTGGAAAATCGTATTTTTTAAAAGCGCTTTCAAAAAATGGTGGCAGCTCTTAAAGAAAACTTGGAAGTATGATGTTTTCTAAAACAAATCATTCACGTGTGTTCCAAAACCTTTTCCAAAACTTCATTGAAAAATTAACAATCGGATGATATAGTTGGCGAAATTACGACGATTATTTGATGGTATTTGCAGCACTTTTACGACGGAATACACGACCATAATAAATGAGTAGGATAACCATCGGAACTCCGTAACCCAACATGAGTTGATTATATGCTTTTCAGACGCTGATACGACAAAACCAAGTAATTCGTGTATCATAATATGACCGTCCAAATTGCACAATAATTTTTTTAAAGATGACAACATATAAAATACCATTAGAATACAAGAATTGAGCAACACTACTAGCTAGTTAAATATATGCTCATTAATGCTTCCACCATATATAACTTCTGGTATTGTCTCTCCATGAAGTGTCCAATATAAACAAATGATTTTCAATAATAGAAACTTCACAAAATAACATATTCTTACACTTAGGGTCTTTTCTTTTGGACTTAAATTATTTACATAAGTACTTAACTTAAGTGCTTAAGTTACTATTCATCACGACAATAACAAATTCGCATCACCATCAACAACACCACCACTCCACTACCTTAACATCAAAATACTATTCATCACCACCACCACAACATAATACCACCACCACCAACAACACCACCACTCAACATCAAAATTGCTATTCATCACCATCACCACAGCACAGCACCACCACCACAACACATTCACACCACTACCAACAACACCACAATACCATACCAACACCACCAACAACACCACAACACCATACCAACACCACCACAACACATTCACACCACCACCAACAACACCATACCACCATCACCACACTACCTTACCATCACCACCCCACTACCACTACCACCACCCCACTACCACCACCACCACCCCCCCCCCCCCCCCCCACAACGACACATCCACACCACCACTACCACCCCGCACCACCACCACCACCACCACCACTCCACTACCACCACCACCACCACCACTACAACCCACCACCACAACCCCACCATCACCACAACAACCCCACTACTCCACTATCACCACCACTCCACCACCACCACCACTACATCAACCCACCACCAGCACCCCACCATCACCACAGCAACACCACCACTCCACTACCACCACCAGTCCACCATCACCACCACCACCACACCTCTACCACCACAACAACCCACCACCACCACCACAATACCAACCCACCACCACCACCACAACAACCCACCACCACCACAACACCATACCACCACCACACAACAACACCTCCACAACACCACCACCACCACAACAACCCACCACCACCACCACATCATTACACCACACCACTATTGGTCGGTTAATTTCTTATCGATTATTCGCTTCATTCGATGATGAATTTCGCTCCTCTCCCGAACTTTTCATTGTGATTGTACCACTCTACTCTCATTTCAGGTCAAATTATATTATATTGAGGCTCTGTAGTCTGTTTGGAGCAAAATAAGGCAAAACACAAAGATTCAACCGAATACAGACAAAATGTGGGCAGATTGACCTATTCATCATCAAAAGCTATCCAATTGAGGCGTGCTATATCTTGTTGGAAAGCTAACTCGAAGGGCTATCCAATTGAGGCGTGCTATATCTTGTTGGAAAGACGTAATGCGAAGGTTATATGGTCAAAAATGCAGAAAAGTCAGAATCAAAGTGCTGAGTGAATAATAGCCCGGTTCAAGAGAGAACCTCTGGTTCACATATCAAACCGCCGGTTTGGTTCTGAACCGGCAACAAAGGCAAAATTTCATGACCCACTGAGACAGCCCGGTTCAATAAAGAACGCCGGTTCACCAACTGATATTGGCCCAATAGATTTTGGTATAAATAAGGACCTAAAACCCAGGAAAGAGGATTCTAAACTTGGGCAAAATTTGACTTAATTCCTGAAGAGAAGAAAGACGGCTCAAGACTCCAAGGAGATTAAAGATCGAAGAATCGACTTTGTAGTGAAGGATTCTTCATTACTTTCCGTTTCTTCTTCTTTAATTTTCTTTTATCCATGATTAGTGAGTAGTTGTCTCGTTCCAAGATCCTACGGATCCCATGCTTGTACTTAACAATTCATGCGATCTTAATAAAATCTTTCGATTATGTTAATTGAGTTATTTAATTCTATTGCTCTTAATTTGCCATTCTTACACATCTGACATTAACTAGGATGCTTTTTTGTTAGAATGAAAATAGGTTAAGAACCAAAAAGATGACTGGGTCTAAGGTATTTAATCGGATTGAGTAGAGTTGATATCGAAACATGGTAGCTATATTGTTAGTACATGAATCGATAAGAAAGTTGACATCTTTTGTCTGAAAACCTTGAGTTTAAATAAATTGAAACTGTTGATAATCTGTGATTGGGCGGCGTTCCACAGTCTAGATTAATTCAAGCAATGATCCGTGACTGGGCGGCTTGCCTGATGTTATTAGGTTATTTCCATAACTTTATAATATATTTGAATTATTAGAATTATTGCATGATTTGTGAGTTACACGTGAGTGAAGTTTGATTCTGGAATGTTGATTTTATTTGCATAATTTTGTTCTTCCATTAGGTAATTATAACTCTTTCATTATTAGAATAGCTAAACAAAGGCACTATCTTGCATAGTAAACAAACATACTTGCTCCTTCGATCGACCCTTGGCTTACCAAGATTTATAAATTATTTTAGACTGGAACTTGACCCCTAAAACACACATTGACAACTATAAAGAGTTAAAAATACGCTTGTCAAAATGGCGCCATTTCCGGGGAGCAATGGATTAGTGTGTTATTAGTTTAGATTGTGCTAGAGTCTAGACTATTCTTGTAAATATTTTTTATATTATTTTAGTTTTCATAATATTTTCCTTCACTAATCACTTGTTTATCTTGAATTGCGAGGATGTATTCATACAATCAACAAGGCATATACGCAAGTGGAGGAAGCTCATGGGATGAGCAACGCTTTTTAGCGCCTCAATATACTCCATCTTGGAGCAATGATCGAGATATCTTTGTGGATGAACCGAGTTCTTATTGTGAAGAGCATGATTACAGGACACAATGTTATGAGCAAAATTGAGAAAGCAACCATCATCCAATCATGGGAGAGCACTACTATGAAGATGCACAATATCAAGAACCCAACCTCAGAACATTGGGACATCAAGAGTGGAGTCCATGCTCGCTGATTTTTTGGCACAACAGAACAAGCATTATCAAGAAATTGATGCAAAACTTGCCAACTTGACAAAGTCAGTGGAGCAGCTTGCATTAAGAACCGTATGCTGGAAACTCAAATTGTGCAACAAGCAAGCTTAGCAGCAAAGGAACCAGGCTGACTTCCTTCACAACCTACACCCAAGTATCCAGAGATCTTTACATCAAGAACTCCGAGCGACCAAAGAATTCATAGACAATGACGTCGAGGTAAAAGTCGCCAGCCATCTTTATGTTTATGAAGCAATAGCCCCGTCATCCTTATTTCCCAATGATGTGAATGACCATGGTGATGTAGTGGAAGAGATGGAGCACTTTGACACACCACGAAATCAAAATGATGAGGACCTTGTTGATGTATATCAGAATTTGACTAAAGAATATCCTCGCATACTTATAGATGTGATAGTGAAGAAAGGTCAAGAGACATTGTCATCCGAATTGCTAACTTAAGAACTCATAGGAAGCATGCCAATTGGATATGGAGCATGTAGTGAAGATGTATATCTTCTTGCACCACTGCTGGATAAGTTTCTAAGGTTCTTGCCATATTTCTTGAAACTTCCAAGAAGAAGCTGCTACAATCCCTTGGTTCTCAAGGGGCTAATATTTATAAAGGGATTGGATTGTCAACTCAACGTCCATATAGCACTTGATGGACGTAAATTCAAATGGGATTTGAAGGTGGATTGACACCTTTGAGCATTGAAGGCCCCGCGAGAAGGGATTCTAGCAAAGGACTTCTCGCGAGTGATTTTTATTGGGCGCTTTGCTGAGTCTTGCCAAGACGTTAAACTAAGCCTTGACGGGAAGTAATCCGGTTTGTAAGTTTTTATATTTGTTTTGGTTAGCTAAATTTGTGCATTGCATGACATGATGCGCGATTTATATGCTCTCAACTTAAGTGCAGAGTTATTTTTCTGGTTGATAATTATTTCTATTTTTATCGCTTAGGGACTAAGCTTGCTCTTAAGTGTGGAGTGTTTGAGAGCGCATAATTACGCCATCATTGCCATGCACTGTATTTTAGTTAGATTTATAGGCATGTTAGTTTAAGAACACTTGCACGCTCCAATTATGTATGACTTGTTGTTAACTTTCTCACACTTTATGAGCTACGCCAGCTATTTGTTCATCATATTTGAGTTTGTGTTTAGAACCTGAAATAGTTCGTACGAGTGTGTACTCTTTTGAGTTAATATTATTACTATCTTTTGTCTTTCATGTGTCCTACACACTTTTGAAAGCATGCATTAAGTGAATGGCGGGCACGTTTTGTGTAACCTGGATCCATTTTTCGGATGCATAGCTTGAAAAAGATGTTAATACACGTGGTTAGTCATTTAATGGTTTTGATATCGACTTGTTTGAGTGCACCATCTTGTTTAAACTATGAAGGTTTGAAAACTCATTTGAAGGTGACTTGGATGTTGGTTTAGCGCATGAGTTTGAGATTATTGCAATAATGCTGTCACTTTTGAGCACCCATTTCATGCATTCATATATGATACCTGCATTAGGGATTTGTAGGTATTCCCTCTTCTGAAAACCTTCACGAGACTATAACTCGTCCATTAGGATAGCTTAGGGATGTAAAGGCTTGATGCATACACTAAATGCACCCGTGATTCCTACGAAAGTGAGTTAGGACTTGCATATCTTAGGACATTAGTTTATGATGTTGCAGTATGGCAGTGTTTGACAAAATCAGCACAAGTGGACAAGCAAGTGAACAAGTTGCTGCTATAGCTCGTGTCCAGTGTTTGTGAACAAGGAGTAGCTGTAGCAGGAGAAAGCTATAGCAGGAGCTTGTTTAGAAGGGCTGTAGCATCTGTCCGAGTAGCAGCTTTCTGGATCTTTGGAAAGAGGGCGTGGCAGTCCTTCTAAGAGCATCAGAGGAGTTTCTAAGTTGCTGCAGAGAATATTCCAGTGGAGTTTCCTAGCTGAAGTAGGAGATTTGATTGTGGGAGATTTGAATCTCAAATCAAATCAAATCTCCTAAAATTTAGGAGATATTGATATTGCTAAGGGAATTGCTAAATCTTGATAATGATGGCAGTGGACGCGCCTATATAATGAAGTCTCTTCAGAGTAATAAACGTTGATCGAATGACAGAGTGAATACACAGAGCATACGCAGAAGATCAAGTGAAGGATTGGAGTGCGTGCGAAGATTCGATCACCACCGAGAGCAGAGCGTGAGCGCAGAGTTGAGTGGTTATTGCAGTGTGTGATTAGGACTTGCAGAGTCTGATTACAGCTTGATCTGGAGACCAATTCAGAGCAGCAGTGCTTGTTGGTGGATCAAGGAGGGCCGCGAAGGGATTGTCGAGTGGAGGGACTCGGGCAATTGATTGAAGGCCAGCTCTTGCTAGTGACAGGAGGTCACTGAGTGAGGGGGAGTATTCCAGAGTGTGCAGCGCTCGTTGAATCGTTCGAACGCTCAGCGGAAGGCTTGGAGCGACGCGGACAGTTTGTGCATCAGCTGTGTGCTACAGCAGATGCTATAGCAACCCTGCAGAATCTGAGTATTATTTAGAATAGGCTGAATTTCGAGGAGACAGTAGCTATTCTAGATAGATATCAGTAGAGGGTGCAGACACAAGTTAGAGCCTGCTGATTGTGTACGTGGATCCACTTATGGTTGAGTAGCATAGGTTGCGTGTGTTGTAACCGTGTGTACTTGGAAACCTTGAGATTAGTGGATTGAGGACTGAGAAGAGTCCTCCTTAGACGTAGGCAATTTGACTGAACTGGGTGACCAAACCCTTGTCCTTGTTCTTTCATGCTGAAACAGTTTTCTGATGAACAAGAGTGTGCTGTAGCAACAGCTTGTTCACAAATCTGTTTATCAGAGGCGCTGTGAATTTCAGTTTAGTTAGTGTAGATCACATGAGTTTGATTGGTACTTGAATTAAGTTGCTATGCTACTCATTGTGTATTTTATATTTGTTCGGGACGAACAAATTTTAAGTGTGGAGTGTTTTGATCGGTTAATTTCTTATCGATTATTCGCTTCACTCGATGATGAATTTCTCTCATCTCCGGAACTTTTCATTGTGTTTTTACCACTCTACTCTCATTTCAGGTCAAATTATATTATATCAATCTGTTTGGAGTAAAGTTGATCAGAAAGGTTCTCAGATCGTTGCCCACAAGATTTGACATGAAAGTGACGGCCATTGAAGAAGCTCAAAATGTCAGATTCATGAGGCTTGAAGAGTTGATGGGGTCCCTCAAACAATTTGAGATGAAGCTGGTTAAAGAAGACACCACTTCCAAGGACAAGAATGTTGGACTAAAAGCTGAAGCAAAAGTCAAGAAGCCAGTTCCAGATGATCAGCTGAGTATGCTTGTCAAGAACCTTGGAAAGCTCTTGAAGAACATGGACTCAAGAACTGGGAAAAGCTCTTCCTCGCGAAGACAATTTAGAAGGGGTGGTGAAAATAAAAGGAAAGGGAAGGAACCGGCTCAGGATGAAGATGAGAAGAAAGAAATGAAAAAGGGAGTCCAATGCTGGAACTGTGAAGGATATGGACATATTGAGGCTGACTGTCCGAGCAAAACCTTCAAAAATTCAGAGAAAAAGAACAGCAAGTCCCTGACAACAAAATGGAGTAACTCTGAGGAAACTGATGAAGAAAACTATGTTGTGCTAACCAGTGTGTCAGATTTCAACCTCAAAAAACTAAAGATGGATGAACTTCACTATGGGATTGAAGTATCTGAAAGTGAAGATGAAGAGGGCTCATCTGACAGTCTGATTGAGTATCTAGGGAAGATCCTTAAACAGTGTGAGGCAGCTCTTTGGACAAATCAAGCATTCTGAAAAGGGAAGACACAGGAAGACAAGGCACTGACATCGGTCCCTCACCAGCAACAGCCAAGGCAGCTGACTCTCAGAAAAATATCTTGGATGAAATTGTGTCCTATCAAAGACTTGGAAAAGAGAGAATGGGGCTTGGGTATGCTGGTGAAGAAAGCTCTAGAGGAACAGTTTTCATTAAAGCCTCGGATGCCATGATAGAAGAATAGAATAATTCAGGTGAGCCTCCGAAACCTGCAGGGAAAGATGGAATTAGACATGTGAACAAGAGGATGCTGCAGCACCTGGCACATCATCCTTCTAAAACAAAGCAAAAGGGTCAGAACAAAAGGAGTTCGTGCACAAGTATTGGAAATCAGAAGATTACCTTCAACCTGAAGCAGCAGCATAGAACCTCCTCAGTTGAAAAAGGGGGAGCAAAATCCAGAACCAACACATGCTGCATAGAGACTCAGTACCCAGTAGTTTCGAGAAAGGCTCACTACTGGAAAGAATCGACAAGAAGGAACTCTAGGATTGGTGCACTAGGGCACTGGATTGCTAAAGACAGGAGGAACCCACAGGCTATTCAGGTGTGGGAACTCAAACATGACAAACGAAGAGATAGGAGTCTTGAGGGTCGAAAGAGGAGAAACTCTAGACAAACTCAGGTATGGGTGAAGAAGTCATCATCAGAACCCGTCAAGGATCCACCGAGCAAAACTGTCTTCCGGAATGAATAAGTGAACTAACTCGCATCTGCTATAGCAACCTGGTCAAAATAAGCTGGTTCACATGTTTTGGTTGCTAAAGCTGGTAGAAGGCACATGTGGGGCACGTGATCCAGAAGCTTCAAATTGAAAAAGAAGATAACGGGTAAATCAATTTCTAGGGCAAAGTCAAGTTGAAGGCACTTCTCAAAAATCGATGCTGATCATCCCCTCTGTGCGTTCCTCAAACCTTCTACGACCCTGCAATAATGGTGAAGACTCGTGGTTTGAAGAAGAATCTGGCAGCAGATCGTCAAGGCAGGTCTGAAAGGAGGACCAAGTCGCACAATGAAACCCCTGCTCAGTGTCTGGATGTGGTGGTGTGGGAACCAGCACCTCTCCCTGTGTCGCACAACGAGACCTCTCCACAAGAAGGAACTTCGCAGAAAAGGAGGCACCTGGTACGTGACGGGGAACCTGTATCCAGTACAGCCGTGCTATCTGAAGAGGCTGTGGCTGAAGAAGTCTCTGGAGAAGAACAAGCTACAGAGGATGCTGTAGCAGGTTTCGCTGAAGAGAGTTGCAGAACGCTTGTTATGTCGCCTGGCATTGTGGGTGAAGGGGAGGAGTTAGACGCTGAGTCCCCTGAACAAGAACCTGCTGCAGTACATCCTCCTCGCTCAGACAAAGGAAAAGCCCCTATCCTAATTCCTGTCTCCAGCAGTGAAGAAGAAGAATCAAGTGAAGAAAACGCAGGTGCTACTGGAGAACCGTCTGAGAGAGGACCCGCATTGGCAGACACATCTGCAATCACAGTGGGAGGTATTTGGTTCAAAAATAGGAATGCTTCTCAATCCTGGAGTGCTGTTGAGAGGAAGCACATTGTGTCAGAAAAGAGGCTGGACCTGGACAAGTACAAATCAGCAGCAATTATCCAGCTTCTCACTGAGGTAAACCTTCTCAGGTCCCTAACTTATCCTTTCAGATTCAATATTGGCCTGGTTAGGGAGTTTATTGTGAATATGGAAGAGAAATTTGGTGAGGAAGGAGGAGAGGAATTTGGAAAGAGTTGGGTGCGGGGTAAGTCAGTTCTTATTACCCCTGAAAAAATTGATGAGTTTCTAGAGATCCATGAGAATGCCAGAGCACCCACTGATGTTCAGCCAGAGATGCTGGCTAAGGTTCTGACAGGGGGAGTGTGCCTGTCTTGGGGCGGTCCAAATTTGAGTGCTGCTGAACTAACCTCCAAGAATGCCCTGCTGTATCATCTGGGCATTAGAAACTAGATCCCCAGCTCTCATAGGGGGAAGGTTAGCAGAGCCTTTGCTAACCTTCTCTACTCCATTGGGAAGAGGAGGCGAATCAGCCTGGGCAGTGTGATGTTTCCCCAGCTGGCTACTCATGCCAGCAGCGCTTCCTCCAGCAAGCCCATTGTGCTTCCCTCCCTCATCTATGGGATGATGGTCTCATAGCATCCGGAGCTTAGTGAGATTTCTGAAGGTTTATCTGAGGAGCTGCAGGTCTTCACAGTTGATCACAAGTTGTTCAAAGGGAAACATGCAGTGGACATTGCATATGAGGATCCACTCTTGGTTGGTTCTTCAGCCCCAGCTCCTCTGGAGGAATCTCTTCCCCCTGCTGCGACAATTCAATCAGCTCTCCGTGCCAGAATTGTGAGCCATCTCAGATCTGAGCTGGTCATCCTTGAAGCCGAAGCCAAAAGGAGGGATGCTAGGCGTGGCCAGATTAGAAGCCTGCTCAGAGACCTGGAGTTCCCGGCGGATGAGGAGCAGGCCCCTTGAGCATCTGTGACAAAAAGGGGGAGTATAGTTGTAGGCTGATGAACTGATTTTTTTTTTTTGACCCTGCGTGGTCGTGCTACGGCCGAGTGTGGCCACCTCTTACCTTCTTACTCTTTTGTTGAAATTGTTTTTCATTTAGAGTATTTTCTGGTTCATGGAAGTGTGCATAAGTGTTCTAGGGTTTTGTCAAAATGCCAAGGGGGAGATTGATGATGTAGTATGGCAGTGTTTGACAAAACCAGCACAAGTGAACAAGGAGCTGTTACAGTACAAGTGAACAAGCAGCAGCTGCAGCAGGGGATGCTATAGCAGGAGCTTGTTCAAGTGGCTGCATCATCTGACCGAGAAGCAACAGCGACCTGGGCTTGTCTAGAAGGGCTGGGATCGCTACGGAGATCATCAAAAGAATTTCTAAAATGCTCTGGAGAATTTTCCAGTGAGGTTTCCTAGCCAGAGAAGGAGATTTGTATTGAAGATAAAGATCAAATCTAATCTCCTAGATTTTAGGAGATAATTGTTTTTTTTTGGGACATTGCTTAAACCTGGTCTTGCTTAAAGCTGGTGCTGCTATTTAAGAGGAAGGGGTTGAGAGCAGAATGGTTGATCGAAGCTGAGGGATATACGAGTGCATACACAGAATTCAGAGAGAGCAATTTCTGGTGTGTGACGGACGAATTCTTCGATCATCACCCGAGAGCAGAGTGTGAGCGCAGAGCTGTGGTGACAGAAGCAGAAGGGAATCAGGACTTGCAGAGTCTGATTCGAGCTTGATCTGGAAGCCAATTCAGAGCAGTGGTGCTTGTTGGTTGATCAAGGGCAGCCGCGGAAGAACTGACGGGTGTGTGGCTCGGTCGAGTGTCTAAGCGGTGGTTCTCGCTAGTGGCAGGTGGTCATTGAGTGAGGGGGAGTATTCCAGAGTGTGCAGCGCTCGTGGAATCGTTCGAACGGCTCGGCAGAAGGCTTTGGAGCGACGCGGACAATTGTGCTTCAGCTGTGTGTTACAGCAGTTGCTACAGCAACCCTGCTGAGTGAGTGTAGTTTAGAATAGGTTGAGTCTTGAGAAGTCTGTAGCTATTCTAGATTGACATTTGGAGAGGGTGTGCAGACACAAGTGAGAGCCTGTTCTGATTGTGTCAAGTGATCCACACAAGGTTGAGTAGCTTAGGTTGCGTGGAGTTGTAACCGAGTGTACTTTGAGACCTTCGTGGTTAGTGGATTGAGGACTGGAGAATAGTCCTCCCCAGACGTAGGCAGTTGGCCGAACTGGGTGAACAAACGTCTGTCTTGTTCGTTGTTTGCTGAGACAATTTCCAAGTGAACAAGAGTGTGCTGCAGCAACTGCTTGTTCACATATCTGTCTAACTGAGACGTTGTGAATTTCAATAATATTGCAGAAATCATGCAAAGCATACATATCAAAACCTCATAGCATCAAACATCATCTCATAAAATCAGCATCTTCATGGCGGCATTTAATGGCGCAAAATCAACAGCATATAATCACGAAAGTCAGCAGCATCGCAACATCTAAAAAATAAATAAAAAAACATGCTCTAACTACTACTAATGCATGCTAATAAAGGTAAACGTGCTGACACCTAATACTAACTCCCCCACTCCACACTTTTGAAACCGTGTCCTCGCGGTATAATAAAATCGTTGGGAAAGGGTAGTCATGCAAGATTCAAAATAAGAGAAACAAATAAGAAAGAGAAAAATACCAGAAAGTATGCAGAATCCTACGAAGCGAGGCGAGCGCGCCCGACGCACGCATTAGGCGTGCGCCCCATGCACACATTATGGACCATAATGTATGAACCCGGAGCGGCCGTAATGTTGCCTTGGGGAGGGGTACTCACTGACTCACATTACGACTTAAAGTAAAATAAAATCGGGTTGCCTCCCGCACAACACCTTTATTTTATGTCGTTGACTCGACGATACCTCTCATCCTTAAGCGTTTACCAGCTCAGCCAACTCGAGCTTCTCATCGGGTGGGACATCCTCTTCAAAAGGGACATCTTTATGCAGTAGTTGAGAAGCTGGAAATGCCATCCTCAAAAAACCTTTTACAAACCTGCAATGAAATCTAACAAATTTGCGATAAAATTCAGCATATTCAAGGAAAGACATGATAACGCTGGTCAGTAGGGAAAGGCAATCCACGAATTAAATCTATTTTTCTTTTGTGAGGTTGGATGCCTTCTTCATGATGTCGATCCAACTCAAACGCCGCATCCTCAATGATATCCAACGCATGTATTCCTGCAATATTAGGTGGGTGCTGCATAGACTTATTCATGTTAAATTTAATTACTTCCCCGTCTACCTCTAAGGAGAGATCACCCGTAAATGTATCGATCTTTTTCTTCGCGGTCACCATGAAGGGTCTGCCCAGTAGGACGGGGAAAGCGTCTGTCCCATCACCCTCCATTTTCATGACATAAAAATCTGCAAGGAATGAAAGCTTTCCTATGTGCACGCCAACAATTATACCCTCTGGCTGACTATATGATCTATTCGCTAGTTAAAGAATCAAGTCAGTGGATTTCAGAGGACCAATACGCAATGCTCGATATAAAGAGTAAGGGGACACATTAATCGAGGAACCCAAATCCAACATACAATTATCAATTTTGACTTCTGAACGTTGTCGAAACTGTGGTAGTATAAATAGTAGTCAAATCACGGTACGCAAAAAATATTTATAATCCGAGTGACCTCGAGTCGAACCGAAGAGAAACGCCTAGATTAGTCTAAAGCTAGCTAGTAATGCCTAATGCGAGTCTACTAGATAAAAAGGGAGGTTTTTTCCTCTAGGTGAGGTATCTCTAGTGAATACTAAAGACAAGTTCAAATTTGTGAAGAAGTAAAGTAATAGAGAAACGTAAACGGAATCCTATTTCACCCCTAGGTCATACGATTAACAATGCAAAATAGAAATATATTCATAAGTTAATTTGATTGATTATTCTAAGCTAAAGTATCGCGCATTCTAAATTCAACTCTCGCTCCTTCTATAGAATGAGAATGATACTTAAGTGACACAATTCTCAAACTCTCGCTCCGTGTAGAACAAAAGTCTCCTAATCTCAACCTCTCGGTCTATTGATAGTTAACTAAAGTCCGCTCTATGCTTAGCGTAATAGAATGCGAATGTCACTCTTACGCACAAACGCTATCTAAAATAATCATGCTTGATCTTCTAAACAACCTAAGTTCAATTCTCATTCCATCCCTAGGTGTTTTATCAATTCATACTCATTCATGCGTTTCGTCTAACACTTGTTGTGCATAAAATTGACATGAAGATAAATCATGGGAATTTTCAATCCAAAAACCTCATTCATAATAAAATTGCATGTTTTGCATTACAATCTAACCTAAGGAATCCATAAAGATCCCTACTACTAAAAGACTACTCACTTATGTGTCACTCATGGTGAGTTTGAAACAAGACATGATTTGTAAAGAAAATTGTTCAACAAGGAAAAGTAAAGAAAGTATAGTAGGGAATGAGTAAAGGGTTGATGTAGAATGTCCAATTGCGTGTGTCTTCTCCAAATCCTTTACAATTCTTCAAGTTTTTGATTTAGGGTTTTGTCCCATGGAGGAACCCTAGGCGCCAGAGGCACCCCAAGGAACAATCTAATTTTTCCCCTCTTTTTTCTATTTATATTTTCTTCGAAAATTACCAATTCACCCGCCGTGCCCGAATCAAAAGTGATTCGGGTAAGGCTTAAGTTGATTCGGTCGACTCAATAGCTCAGTGCTGTTTTGGAGCTGGGCGAGTCACTTTTCCTTGGGTGAATCACTTTTGATACGGCCAAGATTCCTCTTGGGCGAATCACCTTTGCAGTGCTAGAATCACGCCTGTTTGACCCTTTAGACCTTCGAATCACGTCTTGATGTACACTACAAATTTGTAGCCCTTTGAATTAGCTTTCCAACAAGTTATAGCACGCCGTAATTGGATAAGAATCATGCGCTCGGAAAGCCTTCGAAAGTGAACAGATCAGTCTGCCCAGATTTGGTCTTGGGCGAATTCTCCTCGAGTCATTTTTTATCCGGGCAGCATGGAGGTTGGTTAGACCAAGGTGGCCGAATAAAATGTGATTCGTGCAGCCCCTGGCAGAATCAAATCTGCCATGGGCGAATCACTTTTGCCTTTTGCTCAATTTTGCTTGTTTTTGATCCGGATCGACCGAAATTCATCCAGATTTTCTTCGGGCCACTTCATGTCATGTAATAGACATTTTTAACTTGAAATGGACAAAGAAACCATCAAACGATTTCATAGAACAACGGACAAACAAGAAGTAAAGGGAAAATATGGACAAATATAAGGTCATTTATCCACTCATCAAAACACCCCACACTTAAGTCTTGTTCGCCCCGAACAAGTATATGCATAAGTCAAGCGGAGAGTAAGTTGCTAGATCATTTATGATAGTATCAAAGCACGTAGCAAATCTTACGCACATAAAACACATCCATCCCCTCCTCATGTAACACAACATAAAAATAACTAAACAAAGAAAATTAATCTACTACTAACTCACTGCCGTAAGAATCATGGATGCATTAGCGTATGCATCAAGCCTTTAATCCCCTAGGCTACCCTAGTGGAGACGAGTTATAGTCTCGTAAGAGTTTTCAGAATTGGAATACTCACAAATCCTACTCGCAATCATCCATAAGAGTTCAAAATTCAAATATAGTTCGCAAAGCAAGTAGTTCTTTTATGAACCATCATTATAATAGAGTTGTGCAAATCATTCACTTCACGCAAACTCTAAGGATCATTCACTTCATTGCGGCAATAAATATTCATAGAATCAATATCAAATCCAGCATTCGTCAATATCAAATTACCGCCCAATTTCTTATGCAAGTAGTATGAAGAAAAACGTCGCTTACACAAAAATTTTGTCGAGTCAATCACATATGCTTGCAAGTTCATAAGCTCATGACAACAAACTCATTTTCAAGTTTTAGACTACACGTCATAATCCGAAAGAGAAGAGGAGTTTTGACATCAAATTTTTTAAAATTCACTCGTACAAATATTGATGCCTAAGTAATAAATTACAAGGGTCATACCTTAGACGTTTCCTAAAAGTGAAATGCAAATGCCTTACATTCATGCAAAAGAACTTGCGGAAAAGGCATAAAGTCAAGAGTTAAGTGTGTTTAATATTTTCTGGCGTTTATACAAATGCTTTCAAGGGGGAACTTACCTTCTTAACCCTCGACATTTGTAAAACTTTTCCTTGACCAAAGAAAAACAAATAATATTTTTTGTTTATACAAATGCTTTCAAGGGGGAACTTACCTTCCTAATCCTCGGCATTTGTAAGACTTTTAAAATATATTTTTTCTTTCTTGTGCCTTTTTTCTCTTTTCTTTTTCGTAAACATTTTATTTGGCCCCACACTTAATACTTGACAATGTGCCTAAGTGATATAATGGAACATGAAGTGTGAGCTAAACAAATACAAAATAGGAATGCTAAAGTCAACTAAAAGTAAACAAGAGCAAGTACAAGGTTTTATATGAAAACTATTTTTATTTTATTTTTGTGCTCGCTAAACTTAACTTCATTTTTCATGCATGGAAAGAGCTTAAAAATGAATGAAACAAAGCTAGTCAAAACACTGAATCACGTGAATATAAAATCATGACAAAGAATGTCAATCGACTTAAGATACGATTCATGAATTTAAAATACAACTCATTCCAATTTTTTTAAATGATGCTACTTAATTGCTTAGCAAACATTACTTCGTGTGATCAGTACTTAAAGCTAGGATGAAAATAATGATGTGAGTATAATGAGCGCAAAGTAAATATGTATTAAACAAATAAAAGCACAAGCGCAAAACACCCCACACTTATAGATTTGCTTAGTCCCTAAGCAATAAGAAGTAAAAGAATTAAAGAGAGTTTCGAAGGAACTTTGCTCGTGTGGAGGTAGCGACATGGGCATCCGCTAATGCCCGAGAATGATGCTTCAATCGGTTGCGGTAAATCTGAAACTCAAGAAAAATGTTAGCGCAACACATGAATTCACATATTAAAACAGCTAGCTATTAGAGATAAATCAATGCGAAAAATATAGCTAGGCGAAAGATTGGAAGACAAATGCCTGACAATTCAAACGGTTTACTTAGATATGCTCGTGTAAATTAAGAGTCATGAACTAGTGTAATATAATGCTTGAAAAAGGTTTCGAACAAATGCGAGTAAAGTTGCAAAATTTTCCAAAGTCATTCCTAAAACAGTGCTGCTCAAAACTGTACGAATCAGAATTGATTCGGGGTGCTCTAAATGTGACTCGGCCATACCCTGATCGAATCAAATCAGTTCGGGTATGTGAGCTTGTCCGATTCAAAAGTGATTCGGGCAAGGCTAAAAAATGTGACTCGGCCAGGGTGTCCGAATCAAACTAGCAGTGCAGTCCAAATCAGTGTTCTAGGGAAAAACTGCCGAATCAAAATACAAGTTCGAAAACCATCTGTCATACAAAAAATTATCACGGCGAAGCGCGTCAAAATACAAGTCGACAAGTCAAGCAAATCAAATAGCAAAATACCCACACAAGTCATGACATACAACACGGCGCAAAGCAAATTCCACAACAATTCTATACTACAATCAAGTAAAAACAAAAGCACAAATACTCACAAGCCTAGTTTAACGTCTTGGCTAAGACGTAGCTGATTCCATTCTTCATAAGAAACACATTTGAGAAGTCATGTGCGAGGATCCATTCTCAAGTGGCATGCGTCGATAATGTGGGAATCAAGTGGAGTCGTCGAGCTTGAAGTCTCCAAGCTCCAACCGGTGTCTCATCTACCTCTTGCGGAAGAGCGGCATTTCCTTCCCTCGGGTTCGGTTGATCCATAATTTCTGTTAGTGGTTGATCAACGTTAATTTGAGGTGAAGGAGTATCAAAATCTGGCAATTTCTGATCCGGGTTTGGCGTTGATGTGGAGGCTTGTTCTTGTACCTTTTTCGTGCGTGCTTTGATTTTCATTCAAACACCTACCAAGCAATTAGAGAAAGCATCAATAAGTGTGAATTTAAATCAAGTAGGCAAGAATAGCACGCAAACACGCAATTACAATCAACAAAAAGAATAAAAAAAAAGTAGACTAACTAAAACAATACAAAATAGCAAACTAGTCTAATAGCTAATCTCCGACAAAGGTGCCATTTTGAACGTTGTCGAAATTGTGGTAGTATAAATACTAGTCCAATCACGGTACGCAAACAATATTTATAATCCGAGTGACCTCGAGTCGAACCCAAGAGAAAAGCCTAGATTAGTCTAAAGCTAGCTAATAATGCATAATGCGAGTCTACTAAATAAAAGGAGGGGGGGGGGGGGATTCCTCTAGGTGAGGTATCTCTAGTGAATACTAAAGACAAGTTCAAATTTGTGAAGAAGTAAAGTAATAGAGAAAACGTAGTCGGAATCCTATTTCACCCCTAGGTCATACGATTAACAATGCGAAACAGAAATATATTCATGAGTTAATTTCATTGATTATTCTAGGCTAAAGTATCAAGCATTCTAAATTCAACTCTCGCTCCTTCTCTAGAATGGGAATGATACCTAAGTAACACAATTCTCAAACTCTCGCTTTGTTGAACCGTGTAGAACAAAAGTCTCCTAATCTCAATCTCTCAGTCTATTGATAGTTAACTAAAGTTCGCTCTATGCTTAGCCTAATAGAATGCGAATGTCACTCTCGCGCACAAACGCTATCTAAAATAATCATGCTTGATCTTTTAAACAACCTCTCATTCCATCCCTAGATGTTTTATCAACTCATACTCATTCATGCATTTCGTCTAACACTTGGTGTGCATAAAATTGACATGAGGATAAAGCATGAGAATTTTCAATCCAAAAACCTCAATCATAATAAAATTGCATGTTCTGCATTACAATCTAACCCAAGGGATCCATAAGGATCTCAATACTAAAAGACTACTCACTCATGTGTCACTCATGGTAAGTTTGAAACAAGACATGATTTGTAAAGAAAATTGTTCAACAAGGAAAAGTAAAGAAAGTAGAGTAGTAGGGAAGTAGGGAATGAGTAAATGGTTGATGTAGAATCTCCAATTGCATGTGTCTTCTCCAAATCCTTGACAATTCTTCAAGTTTTCGATTTAGGGTTTTTTCCCACGAAGGAACCCTAGGAGCCGGAGGCACCCCAAGGCACAATCTAATTTCTCCCCTCTTTTTTCTATTTATATTGTTTTCGGGCAAGGCTTAAGTTGTATCGGTCGAATCAATATCTCAGTGCTGTTTTGGAGCTGGGCGAGTCACTTTTCCTTGGGCGAATCACTTTTGATACGGCCAAGCCTTGAATTCCTCTTGGGCGAATCAACTTTAGAGTGCTAGAGTCACGCCTGTTTGACCCTTTAAACCTTCGAATCACGTCTTGATGTAAACTAAAACATTGTATCCCTTTGAATTTGCTTTCCAACAAGGTATAGCATGCCTCAATCGGATAAGAAGAACGCGCTCGGCAAGGCTTCGAAGGTGAACATGTCACTTTGCCCAGATTTGGTCTCGGGCGAATTCTCTTCGAGTCATTTTTGATCCGGGCAGCATGGAGGTTCATTCGACCAAGGGTGGCCGAATCAAATGTTATTCGTGCACCCCCTAGCTTTGCCTTGGGCGAATCAAATGGAATTCATCCAGATTTTCTTCGGCCACTTCATATCATGTAATAGACATTTTTAACCTGAAATGGACAAAGAAAGCATGAAACGATTTCATAGAACAACAGAACAAACAAGAAGTAAAGGGAAAATGTGGACAAATATAAGATCATTTATCCGCTCATCAACTTCACCAATGATGCATGGAATTGTAAATATACCTGGATCCTCACATTTCGGTGCTACCTTGCACTGATTTATCTGCTCAGGTTTCAGTTCTCCTCCTCGGTTGGTTCACAATTCCTTAAGGGCCTTAGCATATTTCGGGATCCGCTTTATTGTGTCAAGGAGTGGGATTGTGATCCCAACTCTGCTGAACAACTCCATTTAAATTTGAGAGGCTGCTGGATCCTTCATAGGTCTAGCTACCTGCATAGAAAATGGATAAAGGGGGTCAGAACGGAAAAATTCAAGATCTGAGGCAGGCTGTACCGCGTCTGGAGAAGACATTATGAGCGCGCCTGGAGAAGACATTAATGCTTCTCGCGCCTGAGTAATGTTCTCTTCGGGCGCTTGATCCCCTGATCCTGTTTCCTTCATTGCCTCTTCTGCAAGCTCTTGTCCACTTGCCACACTTATTGCACTAACATTTCCTTTCGGGTTAGGAATTGCCTACGAGGGAAACTTTCCTCGATCACTCTTCATCTCACAAATTGTGGAGGCTAGCTGTGAAATTTGCTTTGTGAGCTTGGCTATGGCTCCATCAGGTTTGGTCTTATTCCTTTGGATTATACTCTCCAAGTCTTTGAGCGACTCTTCCCATGACTTACTAGTGCTTGGGCCAGCTTGATTGAAGCTCTTCCTTGGGTATTGATTTTTCTAATTATTGTACCTCTCCTGTTGTTGAAATGGAGGGCGGTAAGGTTGTGCTTGTTGTTGTTGTGGCTGCCCTTGATTGTGCTGGTGGTCGTTCTGCATTTGATTCTGCTGGTGCTGCTGGAATCCTTCTTCGTTTCTCGAACTAAAATCATTCGAAGCAAGTCCAAACTGCCTTTGCTGCGGTGGCCTGTTATTGTTGTTGAATTTCTGAAAATTCCCCACTACATTGACATCCATTTCCTCATTTTCTTGGAGTGGGGGGCACTCATCCGTCTTGTGGCTCACAACACCACATAACTCACAAACTTTAACTATGCTGGCTTGGCTCGCTGACATTCTTCGGATCGTCTACTTCAACTCCTTGATCTCATTCACCAGCTGGCTGTCATTTGCCTCCACTTGAGATACATTCCTTGTTATGCTGGAGGCATCCAATAACATTCTCTCCAGAGGTCTCAATACATCCAACAGATACTCTACCAACATCCTTTCTGGGACCTCTAAGTTGCAGCAGCTTTGCTCGAATGAGTTAAACCTCTCCATGTAGTCGTACATTCACTTGGTCCTTGTTTGATCATTGACAGTTCTCTCATGACTTGCGTTGCTCTAGTTGGAGGGTAGTACTTATCCAGGAACTTCCTTTGCATTTGGTCCCATGTCCTTATACTACCTGAAGGCAAAGAAAGAAACCAAGATTTTTCTAGGTCAGTTAAACTCAAAGGAAATACTTTAAGTTTGAACCTTTCCTCCGAAGCCGCGTAGGGTCTCAATATTTAGCAGATTCCGGTGAACTCTTGTAAATGTCTCATCACGGTCTCTCCCTATAATCCTCCAAACTTAGGTAGATGGTGCACCACTGTGGTTTTGATCTCAAAGTTATCTTCTTCCGGGTCAGTGTTGATGCACCATGGCTGATTCTGGAACATAGGTACTGAAAGCTCCCTCATAGTCGGCTCATGATGGGCTGGTTGCCTATATAATTGTTGAAGTGGTGGCTGCCCATGTTGCTGACATGCATATGGTTGAGGTGGAGCATAATCATCATACTCATCCATTCTTCCACCTCTACCATTGTTGTGTTCTCCCTGGAACTCCATACTTTGACGAGCTGCTCTCTACCTTTGATTGAATACTCGCTCCAGCTCGTCATAAAATGGTGGTATTACCTGTGGGGTATTTCATCGTGGATATGATCATGTTCTTAGTTCAGGCGACCATCTCCATTGACGCTTCCTACATTCGACACCGGCAGCAAAAGTTATGCTATCTTGCGCCGCTATCCTGCACAAAACAGGCAAAACAAACCAAGAAAAATGCTAGAACACTATACTGAGTGTTGCTCTCCCCGGCAACATCGCCAAAATTTAACGGCACGTTGTTGTGTGCGCCAAATTTTTATTTATAATCTCCTACTAACTAGAAAGCAGTAAGCAGGATCGAACCCAAAAGAGAGCAATCAGCTATAAAGTTCTACTAGTTATTGTCACACTAAAAGGGGGTTTGCGGGTGTTTGTTGTTGGCAAATTCAAAGAAAAGTTAGTTCGGGGATATGCATTGCAATTGGTAATCATCGATTGAAACATGCATCAACTAGCAAACTACTGTTCCTAGTCTAACAATCCCGCTAAGGTAATGTCGACTCTAGTGTTCTACCTACTCTCAACTGCTAAGTCCTCGAATAGGTTTAACAATTACTCGATTAACGACACCGATTAGAATATACCGCTAGGCTTAGCTAATAGGGAAGTCAATCCAGCATCACGCGATAGATATCAACTCAGTTTCACCGCTAGGCTATGCTAACTTGATAATCAGAGCATGCAATTCAAACGAAGAACAAGAATTCACTAAATTGAATTACAAAAACATAAATATCTCAAACCGTAAGTTGGAATACAAAATGCCCAAACTGCACTAAAGGTTTAGCTACTACAAGTCATCTAAAACAATGAGAATAAACTGGGTTCAGAAAAGTACTAAAACTGTGAATAGTGCTCCGGCAATGAACAGTAATTCCGGCAATGAATAGTGCTTCCGGCGATGAACAGTGCCCGACGATGAACAGTACTTCTGCTTTCATTCTCTAAATTTTTTCCTTCTCTTTGTGTGTCCCCTGATTGTGTAAACTACAATGGTGTATCCCTTCGAGTTAGTTGTCCAGTAAGATATAGCACGCCTCAATCGGATAAGAGTTGCCTGCTCGGCAAGCCTTTGACGACGAACAGGTAAATCTGCGCATTCCTTGATCATATTCGTCTGAGTCTTGTGATTTTCTTCATTTTGTTCTGACTGAGCTACAAAGATGTAGTTTAGTATGATTTGTCCTGAAACGAGAGTGAAATGGTAAAAACACAAAGAAACACTCGGGAGAGAAGCGAAATTCATCATCGAGTGGATGAATAATCAGTAAGTAAATCAACCGATCACTAACCGGCTGGAAAAAGAAAAGAGCCTAAGAGTGGCAGCTATACGGAGTGATCATGGAAAGAAGTTCGAGAATGACGTCATGGATGAATTCTGCAACAGCCGAAGCATCATGCATCAATGCTCGTCACCTATCACTCCAAAATAGAATGGCGTATGAAATTCGCAGCGCCCCTGAGTTACTAAAATTGCACAAGCAGTTGCTATAGTAACTCTTAGTTCAGCCGGATCTGGTGTAACAAGAAACAAAACAAAGAACAGAGATTGTTCACCCAGTTCGGCTAATCTGCCTACGTCTGAGGAGGACTATACTCCATTCCTCAATCCACTAGTTTCCAACGTACTCCGTACAGCAAAGACTCGACTCTTGGACAATCTATGCTACCCGACCTCAACTAGCACTTTGAACACAATCAGAACACCTGCTGATTTGTGTCTCACTCATCTACACACTTGAATTAATTCAGAACAGCTACTCCTCTGATCACACAGACTCAGCCTATTTTAATTAACACAATGTCTCAGTAGGGTTGCTATAGCAAATTCTTGTGCAACTAGCTTGTACAGGTTGTCGTGAGTGTTCCTCACACTAGGATGCTCCTCCTCACTCAGTGACCGCCTGTCACTAGCGAGAACAGGCCTTCTACAAACTGTCCGAGTTCCTCCACTCGACAACTCTGCTGTCGCGTCCTTTGATCAGCCAACAAGCACGACTTGCTCTGAATTGACCTTCTCCGATCAAGCACTGATCCGACTCTACAACTCTACGATCAGTAGATGCTCCAACCACTCTATTCTGCGCTCACGCTCTGCACACGGTGGTGACCTCAATCCACTCACGGCTCTTTGAATATCTCTTTGTTATCTCAAGTGCTTGGATTCTCTCTCTATTTTGATGTGCCCCCAGCTGCTCTGCGCTCCATCCCTTTTAAGGAACTCTGCACTGAAAAAAATTAGGAAGCCCTCAAAGATATCAACAAGATCCTATCTCCTAATCTTTAGGAGATTTGATTTCCCAATCACGCTTGAGGCACAGAAACTCCACTAGAGATATTCTTGGAATATTTAGAAGCCTCCCGATGTACTGCAATGACATATCTGGGCAGAAACTTCTTTGGAACAAACTGCGGCTAGGCTGCTACAGCTCCTGCTACAGCAACTTCTTGTCCACTGAGCTTGTACACTCTGGCAGGTTTTGTCAATTGAATGTCATTTGCATTATCAATCTTCCCCTTGGCATTTTTAACAAAACCTTATGTCCACTGATGCCTCGAGCTAGTCCTTCAGTGGTGGCAGACTTCAAACGAAGTTTTGCCATGACCTACCCCTATCTTCAGCCTTTAGGTTGGGCACTCCGGGCCTCTTTCTTTAGAGACAATTCAATTCTAAGACAAATATGACCACATTTGGTCTTAAGGTCATCTCACCCACGTAGGACTACAAACAATAACAGCTATCTATTACAAACAGTTCACGGTTCTCATCCAACATCAGTTCTAACATTTATTAGTGGGTACTTTCTTTATCAGTGGGCTCTTCACCCCCTTTTTGACAAAAATGACAGAAGTGGGCATCAGTCATCCTCCTCTTCAACAGCAGGAGTAGCTTCCTCGTCTGGGTACTCCAAGTCCCTCAGCAGACTTCGGATTTGAGCTCTTCTGGTAGTGATCTTTTTCACCTCTGCAGTCAGCAGGTTTAGCTCGGACTTGAGGTGACTCACAATTCTAGCTTTGAGGGCAGCTTGTAGAGATGAGTCAGTGGCAGCGTCAACAACTCTAAGAGCAGGAACTGGTGGAGGAGCAACCAACAAGGGGTCTTCTTGTGAAATGTCCACTACATGCTTTCCCTTGAAGAGTTTGTGATCAACCACAAACACTTGCAGCTCTTCCGACATCCCTTTTGTGATGTTCTTCAACTTCTGATGTTGAGCAATGTTCAATTCATAAATGAGGGAGGGAAACACAATGGCATGAGTAGAATTGGTACAGCCAGCATGTGCAGCAATCTGAGGAAACATTACCTCGCCCATGTTTACTTGCCTTCGCTTCCCAATGGTATACAAGAGGTCTCCAAAGTCTCTGCTAACCTTTCCTCTGTGAGAGCTAGGAATCCAGTTTCTAATGCCAAGATTATACAGCAATGCATACTTTGATGACAACTCCGAGGCATTTAAATTTGGTGCTGCCCAGGTTCTGCACAACCCACCAGTAAGAATACTGGCAAGAACCTCTTGACAAACACCAGCTGATTCCCTTGATTCATTACTTATCTCCAGATATTCATTTATCTTCTCCGGAAAAATCACAACCAACTTACCCCTTACCCAGCTACTCCCATAATGATTACTTTTCTCCTCTTCGAACTCATCCTCCATATTTGCCACAAATTCCCTAACCAATGATAGAGTGAACTTCTTAGGAAGAGTCAGGGTTTTTAGAAGGTTTACCTCTAATAGAAACTGAATGATGGCAGCAAATTTGTATCTTCCAAGAACCATCATCTTCTCAGGTACCACAGTCTTTCTTTCCACAGTTCCCCATGATTCTGAGGCAAGCCTGCTCCTGAACCAAATGCCTTATACAGTGACCTCTTCGGTGGATTCCTTCTTAGATGGTTCTCCATTGTGAGCATCATCTTCAGAGTTATCAGAATCCTCTTCTTTTGGACTACTCTAGTTTGGAATGATGATGGGGGACTTTCATTTCTCAGTTGGTGCTTCTTGTTCAGAAATCTCTTCTGTCCAAGACTCCTCGGAGTCTCTTTCTGAGCCAGGGGTTGTGACTACAGTTTTGCTGGGCTTTTCTACTCTTTGTGCTGTTGCAGTAACCTCTGTAGCTTGTTCACCACTGGAGAAGTCTTCAGTGGCTGCCTCCTTTTCAACCAACATTGCTCCAGACACAGGCATCCCGTCAAGCACAAGCCTCCTCTTCTTATTCGAGGGTTCCTCTGAGGATAGTGGAGCATTCGGCGACAATGGAAGCTGCACTGGTTCTACCATGTCTAGACGTTGTGCAGCAGTTTTACCCCGAGACTTGGTCTCCCTTCTACCACTGCTTTTCCGAGCGGCTGCCAAGCCCTTCTTAAGTCCACGAGTGCGCACCATTGTCAGTGATTGGCTGTGATTAGCGAAGGCTGGTGTGCTTGAGCAGGAGTCGTTGGAAGATGCTTTAAGGAATGTGCCCTAGAGCACAAATTGATTTACCTGCTTTTCTTTTCAATAGCTGCCCGTGCCTTGCATGTGACTCTTCTCTCTTTAGCAACCAAATAATCTTATACAAGCTCCTCTTCTGTTCCCGGTTGCTATAGCAGCTTGAGGTTGGATCAATTAAGGATTTGTACTATCCATATTATCGGGCGGTTCCTCGTGAGATCTAGATGATTGTTTCCTCAACCATACCTGAGTTGGATTGCATCTCCACTGCCTTTGACTTGTGTTGTGCTCAAACACCCTTTCTCCTCTTCTGACATATGCAGAATGCCTCATCTATTTTTTCCAGGAGCCTTTTGTAATCTTCTCTCTCAAGTGGATTGACCTAACTTTGTTCCTGACTATCCTTGGATCATCTGAATATTGGCAGTTCATTATTGGTTTTGCAAAGCAGAAGTCCATACCATTGTACGGTTTAGTATTTGATTTCTCCCTCCATTTTCCAATTCTGGCTGACTTTTGAGATCTCCGGTACTCTTTCATCCTAGGGCATTTATTCTGAACATTACCCTCTTGGTCACAATAATAGAAATGCACCCTCTTCTCCGGAGTTTTCTTTCTGCTATAGGTGGATGACACAGCGGTTGCTGTAGCAACCTCTCGTTCAGATTTCTGGATTTTTCTTTTACTGTAGTTTTTGGGCTAATACCTCCTTCTGATTCCTCATTGCTAACGATCTGTGTTTTAGTAGCTTTAACAAACACAGTTACTCCAGTGCTCCCCTCACCCATGTATCCGAGACCAGTTCTTCCTCTTCCATTTCTCTGATAGGCAAGGATCTCATCCAGAATATTGTTCTGAATTTTAGGTATCTTTTCTGATTGTTGGAGGATGCTGGACTCATCGTTTTTCTTAGTGGGGTTTCCTCCTTCAGCTGGGTGACTAGCTTAGTGAGTGATGAAATTCTGTTCAGCAGCTCTTCACGCTCTTCTTCTAGACTGGTCACTCTTTCGGACAATTCCTTTTTTATTCGTAAGGCTTCCTCACACTTCTGAAGGATGATTCCCTACTTTCTCATGTGATTTCCTCATCTTCACTATCTGACACTTCAATCCCATAATTAAACTCTTCCTTTATTGAATCACTAGAATCAGAATTGGATACAGTAGTTAAAACAATATAGTTCTCTTCTTCACTCTCTGCAGAGTCTTCATCACTCCACTTGACTGTCAGAGAGTTGTTGCCCCTTTTTCTTAGAGTTCTTCATCTATTTGTCAGGGCAGTCAGCTTCACAATGTCCATAACCCTCACAGTTCCAGCATTGGATACCCTTCCCCTTTTTCTACTTTTCACCATCCTTTATGGCTTGTCTTCGAGAATTTGAGTTCTGGCTGGATCTTGCTTCCATGTTTTTCAAGAACCTCCCAAAATTCTTTACTAGGAGTCCTAGTTGATCATCAGTTGAAGGCTTCTTCTTTTCGGCTTCAGCTTTCAGACCAACACTCTTGCCTTTGACTGGTGTATCATCCTTGGTCAGTTCATCTCAAACTGTTTGAGGGATCCAATCAGTTCCCCCAGCCTCATATGCTTGACATTTTGTGCTTCTTCAATGGCTGTCACCTTCATGTCAAATATGGTGGGCAGTGATTTGAAAACTTTCCTTATCAGCTTCTCTTCTGGAATTGGTTCTCCGAGGGCATGAGCTTCATTTGGTAGTTCACACAACTTGGAGTTAAACTCAGTGATGGATTCCTCTTCTTGCATCTTCAGGTTCTCAAACTGAGAAGTAATAATCTGCATCCTTGATGTCTTTACTTTATCGGTTCCTTCATGAGCTGTTTGAAGAATTTCCTAGGCTCATTTTGCAATGTCGCAATTAGAAATCAGCCTGACATTGTTAGCATCTACAGCAGCAAAAATAGCATTCAGAGCCTTTGAGTTACCAGTTGCTGCAGCATCCTCTTCGTCAGTCCATTCCCCCTCAGGTTTTTTTTCTGGTGATTCCTCTCTAATCAATGGTCAAGGGAGGGGACCATTCTGTCACAACAGCTCTCTAGGTCTTTTCATCAATGGCTTTGAGGAATGCTTTCATTCTAGCCTTCCAGTACCTATAGTTGCTTTCTTCCAACAGAGGTGGCCGACTTGTACTCTGATCTTCCTTCATTATTTCTTGCTCGTCTCAGCTAGGCGCTCAGGATCTTTACTCTGTGTGTCGAGTCCCCGCTCTGATACCAATTAAAATTCGCAGCGCCCCTGAGTTATTGAAAGTGCACAAGCAGTTGCTATAGCAACTCCTTGTTTAGCAGGATATGGTCCAACAAGAAACAAAACAAAGAATAGAGATTTGTTCATCCAGTTCGCCAATCTGCCTACGTATGAGAAGGACTATACTCTAGTCCTCAATCCACTAGTTTCCAAGGTACTCCGTACAACAAAGACTAGACTCCTCGACAATCTATGCTACCCGACCTCAACTAGCACTTTGCACACAATCAGAACACTCTCTGATTTGTGTCTCACTCACCTACACACTTAAATTAATTCAGAACAACTACTCCTCTGATCAAACAGACTCAGCTTATCCTAATTAGCACAATGTCTCGGTAGGGTTGCTATAGCACACTCTTGTGCAACTAGTTTGTACAGGTTTTGACCGCTTCGCTCCAAAGCCTTCCGCTGAGCCGCTCGAACTCTGTCGTGAGTGTTCCTCACACTGGGATGCTCCCCCTCACTCAGTGACCGCCTGTCACTAGCCAGAATAGGCCTTCTGCAGATTGTTCGAGTTCTTCCACTCGACAACTCTCCTGCCGCCCCCCTGGATTAGCCAACAAGCACGACCTGCTCTGAATTGACATTCTCCAATCAAGCACTGATCCGACTCTACAAGTCTACGATCAGTTGATGCTCCAACCACTCTGCTCTGCACTCACGCTCTGCACACGGTGGTGATCCCAATCCATGCACGGTTCTCTGAATATCTCTTTGTTATCTCATTCTCTCTCTCTCTCTCTCTCTCTCTCTCTCTCTCTCTCTCTCTCTCTCTCTCTCTCTCTCTCTCTCTCTCTCTCTCTCTCTCTCTCTCTTTTGATGTGCCCCCAACTGCTCTGCACGCCATCCTTTTTAAAGGAACTCTGTTCTGAAGAAAATTAGGAAGCTCTCGAAGATCTCAACAAGATCCTATCTCCTAATTTTTAGGACAATCAAATCTCCAAGCTTGAGGCACGGAAACTCGACTAGAGATATTCTTGGAATATTTAGAAGCCTCCCGATGTACTACAACGACATTTCTAAGCAGAAACGTCTTTGGAACAAACTGCGGCCAGGCTGCTACAGCAACTGCTTGTCCACTGAGCTTGTACACTCTGGCAACTTTTGTCAATTGAATGCCATTTGCATTATCAGAGTAGTTGAAAGAAAGGACCGGACTATTCAGGAGATGGCTCATGTAATGATACATGCAAAGAAGGTTCCACTCCATTTTCGGGCAAAAGCCATGAACACTTCCTGCTATATGATTAACCGAGTGACCATCAGAAAAGGAATAGACAAGATGTTCTACGAGTTGTGGAGACAAAGAAAGCCATCTGTCAAATACTTTCATGTGTTTGGAAGCAAATGCTATATTCTAAGAAACCGCGAGTACCAAAAGAAACTTGATCCTAAGAGCTACAAGGGAATGTTCCTTGGGTACTCCACCACAAGCCGATCATATCGGGTCTACATAACACGGACAGGAATAGTGACTGAATCCGTCAATGTCATTGTCAAGGATGAGGAAGGGGAACGTTCGAAGTATGATGATGATGAAGATCTTGAGCCGAGAGAGCACAATCAGTCCTGTCCCCAAGAACTGAACAATGTTGATCAAGGAGAAGTACTAGAGGATGCTATAACAGAAGCTCTTAAACAACCTGTGGAGGAAGAGGATCCTGAGCAAAACATGGAAGTGCCCTCTGAAGAACCACCAATTACTCTAGATCCAGGTTGTCTCCCACCAAAGAAGATCCAAAGAAATCATCCCCTGAGAAATGTCATCGGTGATATCACCGAAGGAAGACGAACTCGAGGTACATCTCACATCCACTTATGTGATTAACAACTCTTTTTTTCTATCAAGCATCGAACCAAAAGACATCAAGAAGGCCCTGGAAGATGAATACTGGATAGCTACAATGCAAAAGGAGCTAGGAGAGTTTGAAAGAAATGATGTGTGGGAGTTGGTGACTCGACTTGCAGGGGTGAACATCATCGGAACCAAGTGGATCTATAAGAACAAAACTGATGAAAAAAGAAATATCACAAAAAACAAGGCTAGATTGGTGGCACAAGGCTATACTCGGATCGAAGAAGTGGATTTTGCTGAAACCTTTGCTCCAGTAGCCAGACTGGAAGCCATCAGATTGCTCTTAGCTCTTGCCTGCCATCTGAAGTTCAAGCTGTTTCGAATGGATGTAAAGAGCACCTTCATGAATGAGATTCTGACCGAGGAAGTGTATGTTGTTCGGCTCAAAGGTTTTCATAATCCTCAACATCTTGATCATGTATACAAGCTGAAGAAGGCTCTTTATGGGTTAAAGCAAGCCCCAAGAGCATGGTATGAATGACTCACAATCTACCTGATGAAGCACGGGTATAACCAAGGTGGAGTAGACAAGACACTCTTTGTCAAAAGGACCTTTGTCATAGCCCAAATATATGTGGATGATATTGTCTTTGGGTATAGCTCGCAGCAGATGGTGAAGCAGTTCGTAGCTCACATGCAAAAAGAGTTCCAGATGAGCATGATAGGAGAATTATCATACTTCCTTGGCCTTCAAGTCTCTCAGAAGCAAGACGACATCTTCGTATCTCAAAGAAAATATGGGAAGAGTTTAGTGAAGAGTTTGATATGGACAAAGCAAGACACAAGAGAACTCCTGCAGCCACCTACATCAAAACGATCAAGGATGAAGCTGGAGCTGCCGTTGATAAGACCTTTTATTGAAGCATGAATGGGAGTTTGCTATATTTGACAGCCAGCCAACCAGACATATCTTACACTATGGGAGTATGTGTAAGATACCAGGCTTGCCCAAAGGAAAGTCATCTCCAACTTGTGAAGAGAATCATCAGATGTATTGTGGAACTCTTATGGTATGTGGTACACCAAAGACACGAGTGCATATCACGTGGGATATTGTGATGCGGACTGGGCAGATACACAAAAGACATAAAGAGCATGTCAGGAGGCTGCTTCTTCCTCGGCAACAACTTGGTCTCTTCGTTTAGCAAGAAACAAAACAACATATCCCTATCCACTGCAGACGCGGAGTGCATAGCAGATCGAAGCTGTTGTGCTCAATTGATATGGATGAAGCAGATGTTGGGCGAGCATGGTGTTCCACAGGATGCTATAACACTTTACTGTGACGACATGAGTGTCATCAATATTTTCAAGAACCCTGTTGAGCACTCTCGAATAAAACACATTGATATAAGGCATCACTTCATCCTAGACTTAGTACAGAAGAAGATTATCACTCTACAACATGTAGCAACCGAGAAACAGCTGGCGGATATCCTTACAAAGCCCCTAGATGGAGCACATTTTGAGATTCTGAGATCCTCTTTGGGGCTGTGTTTGGTTCCAAAATACACTCATTGCCCCTTCCTTGCCAATATGACAAAAAATGGGGAGAAGGATCATCAACTTGTGTCACTGCAGTTGTACCTGCCTAAGTTTTGTCAAAAATGCCAAGGGGGGGAGATTGTTAAGGTAATGACATCCTTGACAAAACAAAACAACCACAATAAGTTGCTACAGCGTCCCGTGACAATAGAAGTTATAGCAAGTTGACAAAACAAACCACAAGAAGATGCTATGGCAACCCGTTGCAACAAAAGTTGGAGCAAGTATCGAAAGCTGTCAACCGATCATTAGAAGTTGATATAGCATACCATGGAGACTCAGAGCTAGATCAAAGTAGCCGTTCGACATGGAGAAGCAAGGAAAGCGTCAGGAGGATTGCTGACGGCATCGCAATGTGTTAGGGAGTTTCCAAGTCGATCACAGTGAATTAGAATGCTCCATCAAGGGATCGCAATTGATTGAAGAAGATAAGGTTCCAAATTAGTTTTGGGAAATCAATTCTCAATAACTTGCAAGAATCTAGGAGAAAATCAAATGTGCAATGTTGGTTGGAAAGATCTGCGAATCCTAAGTGAATTAGGATTCCTATGTTTTTTCAGTGTTGCGGCTATATATGAGAGTGCATAACGCACAACATAGACACACACAAAGACACACAACGATAGAGAGATACGCATCAGCAAAGAGCGGTAGCTAAAGGCTAGAGCACAGAATTGTGGGTGTATGAGCTGAGAGAAGATCACGACTAGCAGAGTCTAATCTAAGCTTGATCTAAGGACTTCAACTGGAGCGTATACTCGTTGAAAGATTAAGTACTTGCTTTGGAGCATTGTCACGGAGTGGATCTGACGCAGACAGTTGGAGATCAAAGCAGAGTTCCCAGTCATTGACAGAAGGTCATTGATCAAGGAGGGGCATCGCCAGAGTCATGATAACTCGTGGAAGTCCAACTGCTCAGCAGAGAGTGCTTGGAGAGTCGTGCACAGAAGAACATGAAACGTTGTGGTTGTTGGGGAAGTAAAAATACTAGTCCAATCACGGTGTTCACACAATATTTATAATCCGAGTGACCTCGAGTCGAACCCAAGAGAAAAGCCTAGATTAGTCTAAAGCTAGCTAGTAATGCTAAATGCGAGTCTACTAAATAAAAGGGGGTTTGTCCTCTAAGCGAGGTATCTCTATTGAATACTAAAGACAAGATGAAATATGTGAAGAAGTAAAGTAATAGAGAAAATGTAATCGGAATCCTATTTCATCCCTAGATCATGCGATTAGCAACACAAAACTTGTCTAAATCATGAGTAAATTCGAGTGATGGTTCTAGGCCAAGGTATCACACATTATAAATTCAACTTTCGCTCCTTCTCTAGAATGGGAATAATACCTAAATAGTACGATTCTCAAACTCTCGATCTATTGAACCGCGTAGAACAAAAGTCTCCTAATCTCAACATCTCGGTCTATTGGTAGTTAACTAAAGTCGCTCAATACTAAGCCTAGTGGAATGCGTATGTCACTCTCGCACACAAACGCAACCTAAAATAATCATGCTCAATCTTCTAAACAACCTAGGTTCAACTCTCATTCCATCCCTAGATGTTCTACCAATTCGTACTCATTCATGCGTTTCGTCAAACACTTGGCGTGCACAAAATTGATATGAAGATAAAGCATGAGAATTTTCAACCAAACTTCACTCATATAGATAAAAAGACAAGTCTTGCATTACAATCAAACTTAAAGGATCCATAAGAATCCCAACTACTAAACAACTACTCACTCATGTGTCAGTCATGGTGAGTTTGAAACAAAACTTAATGAAATAGTCCAACAAGGGAAAGTAAAGAAGTAGAGAAGTAGGGTTTAGAGAATGAGTAAAGGATTGATGTAGAGTCTTCAATTGATGATGTCTTCTCCGAATTCTTGACAATTCTTCATGTTCTCCAATTAGGGTTTCGTCCCATGAGAGGAACCCTAGGCACCCCAAGGCACACCTTGATTTTTCTCCTCTTCTTCTATTTATACTATTTCTGGAAATTACCAAATCACCCGCAGTGCCCGAATTAACTTTGTAGTGCTAGATTTTTGCCTTTTTAAACCTTTAAACATTTGAATAACGTCATGATGTGCTACAATGTTTTTGAATTATCTTTTCAACAAGCTATAGCATGCCCCAATCGGATAAGAATCATGCGCTCGGCAAGCCTTCGAAGGTGAACAGGTCACTCTGCAGGTGATTCGGGCGAATCACTATCTCAGTGTTGTTTCGGGCTGGCCGAATCACTTTTTGATTCGGTCAACCCATATTTGATTCGGTCAAACCTTGGTCCATGAGATGAAATCCTTCTCCTTGGCCGAATCACTTTTGATTCGCCCACTGCTTGAGCGAATCACTTCTGCTGCGTTATAAACTCGCTTGTTTGACCCTTTAAACATTTGAATCACGTCTTAACATACACAACAAAATTTTAGATCTTTGATTTAGCTTTCCATTAAGCTATTGTACGTTGCAATCGGATAAGAATCGCGCGCTCGACAAGCCTTCGATGATGAACAAATCATTTTGCCCATATTTGATCTACCAGAGAATTCTCCCCGAATCAAGTGATTCGTGCAACCTTATAATTTGATTCGGCCGAATCATAAAGTCTGTGCTATAATTTTCTTGGGCGAATCACTTTTCTTTGGCCGAGTCAAAACTGATTCGGCCTAGCCTGAATTCCTCTTTGGGCGAATCAACTTTGCAGTGCTAGAATCTCGGCTGTTTTGACCCTTTAAACCTTCGAATTACATCTTGATCTAAACTATGAAGTTGTAGCCCTTTGAGTTAGCTTTCCAACAAGATATGGCATGCCTCAATCGGATAATAACTGTGTGCTCGGAAAGCCTTCGAAGATGAATAGGTCAATCAGCCTGGACGAATCAAACTAGCCTTGGCAAATCAAAAACTTCTGCTGGGCAAATCAAACTAGCCCTTTTGCTTGATTTTGCTCTCGATCGGCTAGAACTCACCCGAAACTTCTTCGGACCACCTCGTATCATGTAGTACGCATTTTCAACCTGAAATGGACAAAGAAAACATCAAATGACTTTATAAAATAACGGAACAAACAAGAAGTAAAGTGAAAATACGGACAAACATAAGGTTATTTGTCCGCTCATCAAAACACTCCACACTTAAGTCTTATTCGTCCCGAACAAGTATATGCACAAGTCAAGCTGAGAGTAAGATGCTAAATCATATATGACAATATCAAAGCATGTAGCAAAACTTACGCACATAAAACACATCCAACCCCTACTCATGTAACATATAAAAAAAAATAACTAAACAAAGAAAATTAATCTACTCCTCACTAACTGTCGTAGGAATCACGGATGCATTTAGAAGCCTTTAAACCACTATGCTACCCTAGTGGACGAGTTATAGTCTCGTGAGAGTCTCGTGAGGCACAAAGTCAAGAATTAAGTGTGTTTAATACTTTTCTTGCGTTTATACAAATGCTTTCAAGGGGGAACTTACCTTCCTAACCCTCAGCATTTGTAAAAATTTTCCTTGACCCAAAAAACAAACAAATAATATTTTTGTGTTTATACAAAAGCTTTCAAGGGGGAACTTATCTTCCTAACCCTCGGCATTTGTAAAACCTTAAAAATATAATTCTTTTCTTTCTTGCGCCTTTTCACAAACACTTTATTTGGCCCCACACTTAATACTTGACAATGTGCCTAAGTGAGATATGATGGAGCATGAAGTGTGAGGCTAAACAAATGCAAAGGCTAAATAGGAACGCTAAAGTCACCTAAAAGCAAACAAGAGCAAATACAAGGTTTTTGTATGAAAACTTTTTTTATTTTGTTTTTGTGCTTGCTAAACTTAACTTCATTTTTCATGCACGGAAAGAGCTTAAAAAATAAATCAAACTAAACTAGTCAAACACCGAATCATGTGAATAAAATCATCACAAAAAATGTCAATCGACTTTAAGATATGATGCATGAATTCAAAGCACAACTCATTCCAAATTTTTTTTTAAAAAAATGATACTACTTAAGTGCTTAGCAAACATTACTTCGTGTGATCAATATTTAAAGTTGGTATAAAAGCAATCATGCGAGTATAATGCGCACAACAATAAATATGTAGCATAGAATCATATTGTTAAATAAATAAAAGTGCAAGCGCAAACACCCCACACTTAAAAGTTTGCTTAGTCCCCAAGCAATAGAAAGTAAAAGAAGTAAAAGAGAGTGATGATGCAAGTATGGCAGTGATTGACAAAACCAGCACAAGTGAAAAAGGAGCAGCTACAGCAGGGGATGCTATAGTAGGAGCTTGTTCAAGTGGTTGCAGCATCTGTCCGAGTAGCAGCAGCAACCTGGGCCGTTGGCCAGAAGGCCTGGCAGCCCTGCGGAGAGACTCAGAAGAATTTCTAAGTTGCTGCCAAGAATATTCCAGTGGGGAATTCCTAGCTAGAGAAGGAGATTTGTTTTGGGAATTAAAAACAAATCTAATCTCCTAAAAATTAGTAGATAATTGTTCTTTTTGGGACATTGCTAAGATCGGTTCTTGGTTGAAGCGTGAGTTGCTTTTAAGGAAGAACTCGATAGAGCAGAAACGCTGATCGAAGCTGAGGGATACACGAGTGCATGTGCAGAATTCAGAGAGAGGAATTTTGGTGTGCGACGGACGAGTTCTTCGATCATCACCCGAAGGCAGAGCGTGAGCGCAGAGCTGTGGTGACAGAAGCAGAAGGTGATCAGGACTTGCGTAGTCTGATCCAAGCTTGATTAGGAAAGCCAATTCAGAGCAGTGGTGCTTGTTGGTTGATCAAGGGCATCCGCGGAAGGACTGACGAGTGAGAGGCTCGGTCGAGTGTCTAAGCGGCAGTTCTCGCTAGTGGCAGGAGGTCACTAAGTGAGGGGGAGTATTCCAGAGTGTGCAGCGCTCGTGGAATCGTTCGATCGGCTCGGCAGAAGGCTTTGGAGCGACGCGGACAATTGTGCATCAGCTGTGTGCTACAGCAGTTGCTACAGCAACCCTGCAGAGTTGAGTGTAGTTTAGAATAGGCTGAGTTTCGGGGAGACAGTAGCTATTCTAGATTGACATTTGTAGAGGGTGTGCAGACAAAAGTCAGAGCCTGTTCTGATTGTGTCGAGTGATCCACACAAGGTTGAGTAGCATAGGTTGCGTGGAGTTGTAACCGAGCGTACTTGGAGGCCTCTGTGATTAGTGGATTGAGGACTGGAGAATAGTCCTCCCCAGATGTAGGCAGTTGGTCGAACTGGGTGAACAAACTTCTGTCTTGTTCATTGTTTGCTAAGACAATTTCCGAGTCAACAAGAGTGTGCTGCAGCAACTGCTTGTTCACAAATCTGTCTGTCAAGAGGCGTTGCGAATTTCAGAGAGTTTTGAAAGAACTTCTCTCGTGTGGAGGTAGCCAAATGTGATGCCGCTCACATCCGTGAATGATGCGCCAATCGGTTGCATTAAATTTGAAACTCAAGAAAAATATTAGTGCAACACCTGAATTCGCAAATTGAAACAGCTAGCTATTACATATAAATCAATGCGGAACATATAGCTAGGCGAAAGATTGGAAAACAAATGTGCAACGATTCAAAAGATGAGTCTACTTAGATATGCTCGTGTAAATCAAAAGTTCGCAACCTAAACATCATCCAATTACCCCACACTTAAAACTGCTACATATAGCTAATCAAACAAAGGGGTAATTAGAGGGCACACAAAAAAAACCACTAATCAAACATTTGGCGCACGACGCAACACAAAGTCTAAAACAATTCTATACTACCAACAAGTAGAAGCAAAACCACAAATACTCACCAGCCTAGTTTAACGTCTTGGCTAAGACTTAGCCGATTCCCTTCTTCATAAGAAACACACTTGAGAAGTCCTTTGCGAGGATCCCTTCTCAAGTGGCATGCATCGATCGCGAGGGAATTCAACCGGTCTCTCGTCTTCCTCTTGCGGAAGAGCGGCATTTCCTTCCCTCCTCGAGTTTGGTTGATCCATAATTTCTGTTGGTGGTTGATCAACGCAATATTGAGGTGAAGGAGTATCAAAATCTGGCAATTGTGATCCGGGTTTAGCGTTGATGTGGAGGCTTGTTCGTGCTTTGGTTTGCATTCAAACACCTACCAAGCAATCGAAGAAAGCGTCAATAAGTGTGAACTTAAAACAAACTAAGCAAGAATAGCACGCAAACACGCAATCACAATCAACAAAAAAAAGAATAAACAAATAAATGTAGTAGACTAACTAAAACAATACTAACTAGCAAACTAGTCTAATGGCTAATCCCCGGCAACGGCGCCATTTTTAAATGCTGTGGTTGTTGTGGAAGTAAAAATACTAGTCCAATCACGGTGTTCAAACAATATTTATAATCCGAGTGACCTCGAGTAGAACCCAAGAGAAAAGCCTAGATTAGTCTAAAGCTAGCTAGTAATGCTAAATGCGAGTCTACTAAATAAAAGGGGGTTTGTCCTCTAAGCGAGGTATCTCTATTGAATACTAAAGACAAGATGAAATATGTGAAGAAGTAAAGTAATAGAGAAAACGTAGTCGGAATCCTATTTCATCCCTAGATCATGCGATTAGCAACACGAAACTTGTCAAGATCATGAGTAAATTCGAGTGATGGTTCTAGGCCAAGGTATCACACATTCTAAATTCAACTCTCGCTCCTTCTCTAGAATGAGAATAATACCTAAATAGTATGGTTCTCAAACTCTCGCTCTATTGAACCGCGTAGAACAAAAGTCTCCTAATCTCAACCTCTCGGTCTACTGATAGTTAACTAAAGTCGCTCAATACTTAGCCTAGTGGAATGCGTATGTCACTCTCGCACACAAACGCAACCTAAAATAATCATGCTCAATCTTCTAAACAACCTAGGTTCAACTCTCATTCCATCCCTAGGTGTTCTACCAATTCGTACTCATTCATGCTTTTCGTCAAACACTTGGTGTGCACAAAATTGATATGAAGAGAAAGCATGAGAATTTTCAACCAAACTTCACTCATATAGATAAAAAGACAAGTCTTGCATTACAATCAAACCTAAAGGATCCATAAGAATCCCAACTACTAAACAACTACTCACTCATGTGTCACTCATGGTGAGTTTGAAACAAAACTTAATGAAATAGTTCAACAAGGGAAAGTAAAGAAGTAGAGAAGTACGGTTTAGAGAATGAGTAAAGGGTTGATGTAGAGTCTTCAATTGATGATGTCTTCTCCGAATTCTTGACAATTCTTCATGTTCTCCAATTAGGGTTTCATCCTATGAGAGGAATCCTAGGCACCCCAAGGCACACCTTGATTTTTCTCCTCTTCTTCTATTTATACTATTTCTGGAA
The DNA here is from genome assembly GCA_963678935.1 of Umbilicus rupestris. Classification (NCBI taxonomy): domain Eukaryota; kingdom Viridiplantae; phylum Streptophyta; class Magnoliopsida; order Saxifragales; family Crassulaceae; genus Umbilicus; species Umbilicus rupestris. The sequence goes on from OY787618.1 coordinate 10,319,412, forward strand.
ATTACCAAATCACCCACAGTCCCCGAATCAACTTTGCAGTGCTAGAATTTTACCTTTTTAACCCTTTAAACATTCGAATTACGTCTTAATGTAAACTACAAAGTTGTAGCCCTTTGAATTATCCTTCCCATAAGTTATAGCACGCCCCAATCGGATAAGAATCATGCGCTCGGCAAGCCTTCGAAGGTGAACAGGTCACTCTATAGGTGATTCGGGCGAATCACTATCTCAGAGCTGTTTCGGGCTGGCCGAATCACTTTTTGATTCGGTCAACCCTTATTTGATTTGGTCAAACCTTGGTCCATGAGATGAAATTCTTCTCCCTGACCGAATCAATTTTGATTCGCCCACTGCTTGGGAGAATCACTTCTGTAGCTTTAGAAACTCGCTTGTTTGATCCTTTAAACATTTGAATCATATCTTGATGTAAACTACAAAATTGTAGATATTTGAATTATCTTTCTAATAAGCTATTGTACGACATAATCGGATTAGAATCGCGCTCTCGGCAAGCCTTCGTTGATGAACAGGTCAGTCTGCCCAAATTTGATCTACCAGCGAATTCTCCCCGAATCAAGTGATTCGTGCAGCCCCATAATTTGATTCGGCCGAATCAGAGTTTAGTAATAATTACTGAAACTGTGAATAGTAATCTGTGTGAATAGTAATTTCGGCCGTGAATAGTAACTCTGCCTCGATTTTCGTGCGCTGCTGCCTCTGCCTCTTCCTAAAATTCGTTCTGAAATTGTTGTTCTCTGTGATGTAGCAAGTCTGTATTTATAGGTAAATCAGGCTTCCAAATCATGCAACTTCCAAATTTGATTTTTGGGCTGTGGGCCCAATGTTGATATCATCATATATTTTTCCCTCCAGTAGAAGACATTAGGAATTGCGCCCGATCAAGATATTAGCCGCGTGCCCGAAGAAGACATTAAGCGCTGCTAAAGTGTGTTGTTGGCGCCATTCTCACTGAGATGCACATCGATTCTCCAAAAATGCAATAAATCTCGAAAGCGATCTTGATACACCTGCGATGCAAAACACTACCAAGAAGTAATCGTTCACACACAAAATGTAACTAAACAATGGGAATAAATAACTCGATGGATCGTATAAATACGCTCCATCAAACTACCCCACACTTCAACTTGTTCGTCCCGAACAACAATAACAAGACTCGCAATCCTCAAAGCACTTCTAATATGCCAATGACTCAACACTGAATTTACTCGAGATGCCCTCACTAATCAGTTCATCAATACATGCTCACATTCATTCTTCAATAATGATCTGCAAGAAACTAGAATGATATATGTTATCTGAGAGGTCGAGATGGAATGACAATGGATGACTGGGAGCTAGTCCTCTTTAGACTCCTGACTCCATTCTTCAACTCGAGGTCATAGTCACGCGCACATGCTGAATTTGCTTTATCTGGCACGTGAGAAATCCAAGTCATGAGGAACTCAACTTTTTCATTCTTCTTCTTTTGGACGACAGCTTTTGAACTTTCTTGTTTTGTTTGGTCCGAAGACGTCACTCAACACGATTGCTTTTCTGAATTTTTCTTTCACATCTATTTGAATTTTTCATTTTTATTTTGAGCTTTGCTCTCCAATGTGAATTGCTTGTCCCCCTTTTTTCTTTTGAACCGTTCCAATCATCGCCTTCGAATAACAGCATATGGAGCGCGTCTCGCTCTTTCTCATCATTATCCTTTCAGAGCGAGGCAGGATAGGGGTTACCCACTCATTCCCGGTTACTAGGACTAGGGATAGGATGGTTTGTTTTTCCATCCCACCATTGCATAAACGCTGCAATGATGGAGTGAAAGTCTCACCTCCTCATAACTTGAAGCGCCAACCTCCACAAACTCAACGCATTACGCGACTAATCCCTTGAACTTTTGAATGTTTGCCAAGTCCCTCTAGGACATTTTCTATCAACTCCACATTCTGTAATATCTCAACTCAAAGAAGCATATAACATCAAGTCACTAGCATCACAAAATTATAGAAATCATGTAAAGCATACACATCAAAACCTCATAGCATCAAACATCATCTCATGAAATCAGCATCTTCATCATAGCATATAATGGCATAAAACTGGCAGCATACACATCAAGTCGCACGAAATCAGCGGCATAGCAGCTCCTAAAAGATTAAAAAAAATGTGCTCTAACTACTACCAATGCAAGCTAACAAAAGTAAACGTGCTGACACATACTAACTCCCCCACCCCATACTTTTCAAACAAACCGTGTCCTCACGGTACAGTAAGATCGTCGGGAGCGGTAGTCATGCAAGACTCAAAACAAAAGAAACGAAACGAATAAGAAACGCACAAGAACTATCCTAACTCAGCAAGTTGAGAGCCCCACACATACATTAGGTGGCGCGCTTCAAGCACACATTAGCGGTGCTAATGTATGAAAGCGGAGCGGCCCTAATGTTGCCTTGGGGCACCGTACTCTCTGAGTTACGCTGAAAATTAAAATAAATGGATAAAAATCGGGTTGCGTCCCGCAAAGCGCACATGTTTAACGTCGTTGGCTCGACGGTACCTCTCATCCTTAAGCATTTACCGGCTCAGCCAGCTAGAGCTCTTTATCCGGTGGGACATCCTCTTGTAGCAATTGAGACAATGGAAATGCTGGCTTCAAAAATCTTTAATAAACCTGCGAGGAAATCTAACAAATTTGAGATAAAATCCAGCATAATCAATGAAAGACATGATACCTCGTTGGTCAGTGGGAAAAGGCAATCCACGAATTAAATCAGTTTTTATTTTATGAGGTTGGATGCCTTCCTCACGCTTCATATCCGACTCAAGCACCACATCCTCAATGATGTCCAGCGCATGTAATCCTACAATGTTAGGTGGGTGTTGCATAGACTTATACATGTTAAATTTAGTTACTTCCCCGTCTACTTTCATGGAGAGATCACCCATAAATGTATCGATTTTTGTCTTCGCGGTCACCATGAAGGGTCTCCTTAGTAGGACGGGGGAAGTGTCTATCGCATCACCCTCCATTTTCATGACATAAAAATCTGCAAGGAATGCAAGTTTCCCTACATGCTAGCACATCAACCACAATACCCTCTGGCTTACTACATGATCTATCTTCTATTGAAGAATCAAGTCAGTGGGTTTCAGAGGACCAATATGCAATGCTAGATAGAGAGAGTAAGGCAACACATTAAGTGACGCACCCAAATCCAACATACAATTATCAATTTTAAATTCACCAATGATGCATGGAATTGTAAATGTACCTGGATCCTTACATTTTGGTGCTGCCTTGCACTGAAGAACGACTGAGATGTTTTGCCTCAAATTTGCTTGCTCAGGTTCCAGTCCTCCTCCTCGGTCAGTGCACAATTCCTTAAGGGCCTTAGCATATTTTGGGATCCGCTTTATTGCGTAAAGGAGTGGGGTTGAGATCCCAACTTTGTTGAACAGTTCCAATAAAGTTTGATACCCAGCTGGATCCTCCTTAGGTCTCGATACCTGCACAGGAAAGGGCAAAGGGGTGTCAGTACGGAAAAATTCCAAATGTGAGACAGATTGTACCGTTCCGGAAGAAGACATTATTGGCACGCCCCAAGAAGACATTATCGGCGCGCCCGAAGAAGTCCTTAATCCATCGATAATGTTCTCCTTGGGCGCCGTATCTACTGTTCCCATTTCCTCTGTTGCTTCTCCTGCACCCTTGACCTCCTTTTCTCGCCTCAAGATAATTGCGCTGACATTCGCCTTCGGGTTAGGAATTGTTTGCGATGGCAGCTTTCCTTGATCACTCTTTATCTCATAAACCGTGGAGGCAGCTACGACATTTGCTTAGTGAGCTCGGCTATGGCTCCATCAGTTTTGGCTTGGTTTCTCTGGATTGTACTCTCCGAGTCTTTGAGTGACTCTTCCCATGACTTACCAATACCCAGGCCAGCTTGATTGAAATTCCTCCTTGGGTACTGATTGTTGTACCTCTCTTGTTGTTGAAATGGAGGGCAGTAAGGCTGTGCTTGATTCTAATTTTGAGGCGGCCCTTGGTTTTGCTGCTGGTGCTGCTAAAATCCTCCTTCGTTTCTCCAACTATAACCATTTGCAGCAGGTCCAAATTGTCTGGGGGCCTGCCTATTGTTGAAGTTCTGGAATCCATCCATGGCCTTCACGGCAACTATCTCATCCTCGTGAAGGGTAGGACACTCATCTGTTTTATGGCTTGCAGAATCACAAAATTCACAAGGCTTGACTCTAGTCACCTGCCAAACCATCATCCTCCGCATTATCTCCTTGAGCTCCTTGATTTCATTGGCCATCTGATTGTTGTTGGAATCCACCTGTGAAACATTCATTGCCCTGCTGATGTCATCCCTTCGGCTGGTCTCATCCCTGAAACAAGCGGTCTCAGCAGTTTCATTAATCATATTACATACCTCAGACAGTGTCAAGTTCAACACGGTGCCACCAGCTGCGGCATCCAATAACATACACTCTACAGATCTCAATCCATCCAATAAATATTCCACCAGCATCCCTTCCGGAACTCCTAAGTTGCAGCATCTTTGCTCCAATGAGTTGAATCACTCCATGTAGTTGTACATCGACTCACTTGGTCCTTGTTTGATCATTGACAGCTCTCTTCTGACTTGCGTTGCTCTAGCCGGAGGGTAATACTTGTCGAGAAACTTCATTTGCATTTGGTCTCATGTCCTTATACTACCTGAAGGCAAGGAAAGAAACCAAGATTTTGCAAGGTCAATTAAACTCAATGGAAATACTTTCAATTTGAAGCTGTCTTCCAAAGCTGCGTGTGGTCTCAATGTTTAGCATACTCCGGTGAACTCTTGTAAATGCCTCGTAGCAACTTCTCCCGGTAATCCTCCAAACTTGGGCAGATGGTGCACCACTGCGGTTTTGATCTCGAAGTTGTCCTCTTTCGGGGTCGGCATTGATGCACCATGGCTGGTTCTAGAATGTGGGCGCCGACAGCTCCCTCATAGTTGGTTCATGCCGGGCTGCCCATCTATATTGTTGTTGCTGAATTGGGTATGGTCGAGGTTGTGGCTGAGGTGGGGAATAGCCATCATACGCATCCATTCTTCCACCTCTACAGTTGTGTCCTCCCTGGGCCTCCATCCTCTGACGAGCTGCTCTCTGCCTTTGATTGAATACCCGCTCCGGCTCGTCATAGAATGGTGGGATTACCTGTGGGGGCACTTCCTCATTGAATTGGTAAGGGGCATGGTCGCCCTAGACACTCTGGTGGGAACTTCCTGCATTTGACATACTGGAAGGCAAGTGAAATGCAAAAACAGACAAATAATGGAAAAAACCAAAATGCAAAATAGGAAAAAAAAACTAAACAATTCAAAAAGAAAATGTAAACGATCTCGGATGGCTAAAAAACCACAGAGTTGAATCTTGACCGTTGGCCCGTCCCGCTCTGAAAAAGGTCTTCTGATTCTCAATCGGACTCCGGTGACACTATTCACACCCTTGTCGGTGGCACTATTCAATAGGGTTTAGAAATTTCTCTCTTTTTTTTTTAAAAAAAAATCTGCAACTACACCACAACAAGCAAAACAAAGCAAAAATAAGAAAAATAAAATTCGAACCGTATACTGAATGTTGCTCTCCCCGGCAACGGCGCCAAAATTTGACATCACGTCGTTGTGTGCGCCAAACTTATATTTATAATCTCCTGTTAACACTTAGCAAGCGGTAAGTAGGGTCGAACCCACGAGAGAGCGATCAGTGATAAAGTTATACGAATAGTTGTCACACTAAAAGGGGGTTGCAGGAATAATGTTTTGTTGTCAAATTCAGAGAAAAGTCAGTCCAGGGATATGCATTGCAACTGGTAATCATCGATTATGACATGCATCAACTAGTAAACTATTGTTCCTAGTCTAATAATCCCGCTAGGGTAATGCCGACTCTAGTGTTCTACCTAATCTCAACCGCTAGGTTCTCGAATAGGGTTAACGATTACTCGATTAACGACACCGATTAGGTTACACCGCTATGCTTAGCAAATAAGGAAGTCAATCCAATATCATGCAATAGATATCAACTCAGTTTCACCACTAGGATACGCTAACTTGATAATCAGAGCATGCAATTCAAATGAAGAACATGAATTTACTAAACTGAATTACGAAACATAAATATCTCAAGCCGTACGTCGCAATACAAATCCCCAAACTGAAATTAAGGGTTTAGCTACGAGAATCCATCTAATAACAATAATGAAATTAAACTGAGTTCAGAAATAATTACTGAAACTGTGAATAGTAATTTGCTTGAATAGTAATTCCGGTCGTGAATAGTAAGTCCGGCAGTGAACAGTAACTCTGCCTCGATTTTCGTGCGCTGCTGCCTCTGCTTGTTCCTAAAACTCGTTCTGAAATTGTTTCTCAAAATTATTCTCCAAATTGTTGTTCTCTTTAGTGTAGCATGTCTATATTTATAGGTAAATCAGGCTTCCAAATCTTATTTTTGGGCTGTGGGCCCAATGCTGATGTCATCATATTTTTTCTGCTCCAGTAGAAGACATTAGGAATTGAGCCCGATGAAGACATTATCTGCGCGCCCGAAAAAGACATTAAGCGCTGCTAAAGTGTGCCGCTGGCGCCATTCGCACTGAGATGCACATCGATTCTCCAAAAATGTCATAAATCTCAAAAGCAATCTTGATACACCTGCGATGCAAAACACTACCAAGAAGTAATCTTTCACGCACAAAATGTAACTAAACAATGGGAATAAATAATTCGATGGATCGTATAAATACGCTCCATCACCCCACGCAGCCAATACGGTCAATTCGACCGCAGAGAAAAATAGAAGATTCGACACGGTTGTATCGACCGCACCGACGTATTGGTACGGTCGGTACGGGTAATACGGTCTGGGGCAATTTGACATCTTCCTCGGCGCTTTTGCACGCAATTGCTTCTAACCTTGCTTTCCATGGCGCCTGAGCTGATTTGTCCTGAAAATAAGAAAGAGAGTGTATAAAAGCTAATAATACTCGAAGAACCAACGAAAACAACCAATAAACGAAAGCGAGAATCAGTCGGGAATCCAACCGATCAAACACTCCACAGTTAAAATTTGATCGTCTCGAGCAAACACAGAACATGCTGTATTTTATTCAAGACTCTCTATCCCAACTTAAGCTTTGAATAATAGAGCAATGACCTCCAAAGCGCAGGCTTCACAAACTCTAAGTTCACACCTCACACTAACACTTCAAACAAATTGCAATCAAAGAGTTTGCGAGCCGCGTAAGAATACGTGAGGGAGCACACTCAAGGAAATCAGCACTAGAGTTAACCAAAACCAAATCTCGCAATCTATTCATTTTCAAGGCAAAGCATTCGAAACAGGGGTATGCACAAAACATGCCGACTGATCGCCTATGCTAGCTAGAACTAGTCCATGGGCTAGCGATACAGAACTCATTTCCAAGCCTTGGACTTTGCATCAGAATTCATAAGGAAAGAGGAGCTCGGGAAAAATTGATTTTCAAAAACAGTCATAAACCAATTGATGCTTACGTGTTAACACAAGGGTCATTCTCTAGCATAGCACGCTAGCACACAAGCAAATTGTAGACTTGCACAAGAACAATATGGCGGATGGGCATAAGGTTACTATTTTTTTTCTTTCTTTTTTTTTCCTCAAGCTTTCGAGGAGGAACTTTTCTTTCTAACCTCTGCTCTCTTTTTTTTTTTTTGGGATTGGTGCAAATACTTTAGAGGGGGAACTTTTCTTCCTAACCTTCGGAAATGCAGCCAGATTCACACACTAGGAACTTGACAATAAGCCCAAAGAGAGGATGAGGATGTGCAAGAAATAATTACAAGCGAGGGGCTAAGCATGCAAAAAAGAGTCACCTAAAAGAAATCGCAAGGTTTAGGCATTATGCAAATGATTTTAAAATGTGCTAGCTACACCAAAGTTCAAAGCAAGCAATGAAAAATTCCTAGAACGCGAGATAGGCAACGGAAAGAAACAATAATGACTCACAAGAAGGCACGATCATGAGAACTTACTCGGCCCCAGGCTCTAAAGCAGCAAAATGAAAGAGACTAGATGCGATATGTGAAACTCAAGCACGTTGATCCCAAGCTTTAAAGAGGTAAAACACTCTTGTAACAATATGCATAGTACGAAATCGATGAATATTTTTCACCAGCCACTCAATGAATATGCACCAGCCACTCCACACTTAAAATAAAGCTTAGTCCCCAACCGTAAAAATTAAAAATGAGAAGGGTGCATAGGAACTTCCTAGTTTGGCCCTTTCGTGTAAGAGTCAACAGATTTCTGCCACCATGATGACCTGAAAGTGAGAAGAGAGGTGGACAAATACAACACAAATCAAATTCATCAAATTCATAGCCAAAATGAGATAGGAAACATATATATCTATAACAATGAAACAACCCTCATGATGAGAGTTTAGCAGTTCAGAATTCCATAAGGGCACAAAGCAGCAACAAGTAAACGTTCAAGTGGCAACCAACATAGCAAAAATAACTACCAGGAGCAGTCAAGTCAATATAGAAATAATATCAACCAATATAGCAAAAAAAAAAAAACAAGTAGCATCCTAAAGGTAGTCGAGAGTCGCCACGCTGGGAAGGTCCGACATCATCGTCATCACCCGGGCCGGTCCATGGCATAGGGTCTTGTGGCTCTAAATTCTCGGATCCAGGAGTAGCCAAAGGTGGGGGAAAATCGTGAATTCCTCCAGCTTGAAGCAAAGAGGCAATGGCCTTGTTCGTCCACTCCTGGGAGCGCATAAGATAATCCAGCTGAGCACTATAGTCCTGAGCTTGATAAGTGGGCTGGGGATCCTCTCGCGTCTCTGTCGGTGCTGATGGTGGTGCCGCAGTCTCGTGTCGGCGCTTTGAAGCACTATCGGTCGCTCCAAAAGGACCATCTGTCCTATGATACCACGTACCATTGGCTAGCACCATCCGCATTTGTCTTAGAGCGGCGAGATCCAAAACTGGGAGCATGCCCTGGGCGGCCGGTGGAAGGTCATAGCCGAAAGCTTCAGCGATCGCAGTAATGAAGCCACCACCACCAATAACAACTTTCATGTCATTGTTTTGAAACTCTTCAAGGCGGAGGGTCGAGAAGGATATAATATCAAACTCCACGCCTTTGTCCATTGCAATAAGGAGATCTAAATCTAGCCGAGACACTTTCGTCCCACCTTCAATGCGCGGGTTGATTGATGTCATGATGATGCGATGTAGGTACTTCCATTCCGGATCCCTAATGTATGAAGAGGGTGGGTTAGCAGTGAAGACCGCGTCTTGTCCGGATAACCTTCGCCAAAATTCTGTCCGCTCAATGTTAGTAACCGCGGGAATTGTGCCTCTCCAATGGAAATTGCAAAATGTCATGGAGGTCTTCTCTGGACAGGTGGCACTCTTCATTGCCCATTTGGAATTTCCAGGCAGTCACTCGCTTCCCTTCGATCATAGCTTCAAATGAGGCAATAAACTCGTGCACCATATTCTTGTGAGTCGGGAATCTCACCCCCACAAGCATTCCAAGGTCAAACTGCTGCAGTCGGCTGCACACCGAGTCAAATATGCCGAATCGATGCATTGTCATTAGTTCTGGCATGGAGAAGGGCACGATTTCTTTCTTTCTATTGAGGATGTGCTGAAGCCGCATCACGGATCTTGGATTGATGAGATTGTATGTCTTGGGGAATGGAGGGGAAAATCAGCGCGGCGGACAATGTTCTGCTTCCTGCCAGTCGTGGGCTTCTTTGTGGGCAGCATTTTCTATTGAGCGGTTGAGAAAGTCATAGCTGGATACGGCACGGTTGCTTTGTGCTTCCAAATCTGCGAAGGGTCGGAGTGGAGGAGTGTGGGTCGCGGCTGGGTCGCGGAGCTTTGTGGCTGGACCGTCGCGGGTGAAGGCTGGCCGGGAGGTCGCTGGGGTTGGAGCAAACAGGCGAAACAGACTGAGCGACGGGCGAGGAACGGGTGACTGTGGCCGAGTGCGAATCTGCACGAGGCCGTATTGGCTGGTGACGAGGAACTCTGGGCCGCTGCTGGTCGAGCGAGGCTGGATGCTGCGAACGAGCTCGGCGCGGTGGGGGTCGGAGGAGTGGCTGAGCGGAGTGTGGGAAGGTCGCTGCTCTGGAAATTTTAGGTGAAAATCGCGATTTCAAATCTGAAATCGCGATTTAGGTCAACATATAGCCGATTGACCATATCGATACGGTCGCTACAATCCTACCGACCGATACGGTCAACTCTCGCCACACGGTCAATACGACCTCAGCGGAAAATGACTCTCACGTATTGACGGAATCGGTCGTACTGATACGGTTAAGACGGCCAAAACGGGCATTACGACCCCGCCAAGCCAAGATGAGGCCAAGATGAACTAAACCCAAACACAGAACTAAAACCAAGAAGACCAAGATGCAAGCCAAACACATGACTTCGAGCGCAACTAAAAGAAGAAGGAAAAATAAAACAAAAATAAGAAATAAGAAGAACTCACAGAGCGGGTTACTTTCCCGAAAAGGCCTAGTTTAAAGTTGATGATGCAAGTATGACAGTGTTTGACAAAACCAGCATAAGTGAACAAGGAGCTGCTATAGCTCAAATAAACAAGCAAGCCAAGCAGAAGTGAGCTAGCAGCAGCTGCAGCAGGGGATGCTACAGCAGGAGGTTGTTCAACAGACTGTTTCAACTGTCCAAGAAGTAGCAGCTGTCTGGGCTTGTTCGGAAGGGCTGGAAACCCTATGCAGAGCATCTGAAGATTTTCTAAATTGCTGAAGAGCATATTCCAGCTCGGTTTACTAGTCAGAGAAGGAGATTTGCATTGGAGTTAATAATCAAATCTAATCTCCTAGATTTTAGGAGATAATTGATCTTGTTGGGTCAATTGCCTAAACCTGGAAATTGCTTAAAGTGGTGCTGCTATTTAAGCAGAAGGTGTTCAGGGCTGAAGAGGTTGATCGAAGCTGAGGGATACACGAGTGCATACACAGAATTCACGGAGAACAATTTGTGGTGTGCGACGGGAGTTTACTTCGATCATCACCCAAGAGCAGAGCGTTGAGCGCAGAGCTGTGGTGAGTATTGCAGAAGAGAATCAGGACTTGCAGAGTTTGATTCGTGCTTGATCTGGAAGCCAATTCAGAGCTGGGGAGCTTGTTGGTTGATCAAAGGCAGCCGCGGAAGAACTGACGAGTGGAAGGCTCGGTCGAGTGTCGTGCGGCAGTACTCACTAGTGGCAGGTGGTCACTGAGTGAGGGGGAGTTGTCCAGAGTGTGCAGCGCTCTTGGAGAGGTTCGATCGGCTCGGCAGAAGGCCTTGGAGCGACGCGGACATTGTGCTTCAGCTGTGTGTTACAGCTGTTGCTGCAGCAACCCTGCTGAGTAGTGTAATTTAGAATAGGCTGAGTTCTTTGAGAGGATTGTAGCTATTCTAGATTGACATATTGTAGAGGGTGTGCAGACACAAATCAGAGCTTGTTCTGATTGTGTTGAGTGGTCCACACGAGGTTGAGTAGCATAGGTTGCGTGAGTTGTAACCGTGTGTACTTGGAACCTTTGGTTGAGTGGATTGAGGACTGGAGAATAGTCCTCCCCAGACGTAGGCAGATTGGCCGAACTGGGTGAACAAACCTGTGCCTTGTTCATTGCTTGTTGTGACAATATTTAAGTGAACAAGAGTGTGCTGCAGCAACTGCTTGTTCACAAAATCTGTTTGAACTAGGACACTGTGAAATTTCAAAAGTCTTGGAGACGTAACTAAAGGTTTGCAAGATCAAACCAAATGGTAGCTCACGTAGCCTACCTCCTTTTCTAGCCCATGATACAACTTAATTCGATGCCCATTAACCTTAAACAATTCCCTTAAGAATTTAAAAGTTCCACATGCCCATCATCAAATACTTTCTGAACATGAAAAGGTCTCGACAATCTAGTCCTTAACTTACCGGGAAAGAGTCTCAATCTTGAATTGAACAAAAGGACTTGGTCTCCTTGTTTGAAGCTCTTCCTCACTAGCTTTCTATCATGCCACCTCATCGTTCTTTCCTTGTAAAGGAGCGCGATGTCATAAGCATCCAAGCGGCTCTCGTCCAATTCGTTTAATGCAATAACTGCTTCTCTCCTGCAGCACACAAATCAAAGTTCAATCATGTGATTGCCAAAAAAGTCTTATGATGCAACTCAACTAGAAGATGGCATGCTTTCCCATAAATCAGTCGATATGGAGACATTCCAATGGGGGTTTGAAACGCAGTACTGCATGCCCAAAGTGCATCATCTAGCTTAAAAGCCCAATCTTTTCTAGACCGACTGACTGTTTTCTCGAGAATGACCTTGATTTCTCTATTCGAAACTTCCACTTGCCCGCTAGTTTGTGGGCGATAAGGGGTGGCAATCTTATGATAAACACCGTACTTTTTTAGCAAAGCCTCAAAATTCTTCTCCTTAAAATGAGACCCTCCATCACTAATAACAGTACGTGGTACGCCAAATCTAGGGAAAATGATTTTCCTAAATAGCTTCATAGCAACTTTGGCGTCACAAGTGGGGGAGGCTACCGCTTCTACCCACTTACACAAGTAGTCCACAGCTACTAGGATATATGAGTTGCCAAAGGAGGTGGGAAAGGGACCCATAAAATCTATCCCCCAAACATCAAAAATCTCAACCTCTTGAATAGGGTGTTGGGGCATTTCATTGGCTTAGAAATATTACCACTCCTTTGGCAGCTATCACATCTCTTGGCGTACTCGTATGAATCCTTGAAGAGCGAGGGCCAATAGAATCTACATTGGAGAACTCGCGATGCAGTCTTGTTTCTACTACCATGCCCACCATAGGGAGAATCATGACACTGAGCAAGAATGCTCATCATATCCTCCTCAGCCACACAAGTTCGATACATGCCATCTGCACAAAGCTTGTAGAGGTATGGCTCATCCCAGTAATACCTTTTCACATCATGAAGAAACCTCTTTTTCCTGTGATGACTAAGATCGGTAGGAAGTAGACCACAAACCAAATAATTCACATAATCTACATACCAAGGAGCTGCTTGCAACTCCACTCCCATTAACCTCTCTCCTATGAACGAATCATCTATGGGAGTTGCAGACACTCTAGCTTGGGGATCTTCCTCTAACCTAGAGAGAGATCAGCTACCAAGTTCTCTACACCTTTCTTATCCTTAATGAGAATGTCGAACTCTTGGAGTAGGCGTACCCACCTAATCAATCTAGGCTTAGAATCTTTCTTAGCTAGGAGGTACTTAATGGCAGCATGATCGGTATAGACTATGGTATGCGATCCTATAAGGTATTGTCTGAATTTTTCAAAGGCAAACACGATGGCAAGCATTTCTTTTTCCATGGTGGTGTAGTTGGCCTGGGTTTGGTCAAGGACTTTGCTAGCATAGTAAATAGCATGTAGCTTCTTATCAACTTATTGACCTAATACGGCACCTACTGCATATTCACTTGCCTCGCACATAAGCTCGAAAGGGAGTTACCAATTAGGAGACGGAATAATAGGGGCAAAGGTCAAGGCATCCTTAAGCCTAGTGTAGGCTTTAAAACAAGCATCATCAAAATGGAAATCAACATCATGGCATAGAAGATTAGTGAGGGGTCTAGCTATCTTTGAAAAGTCCTTAATGAAACGCCTATAAAACCCAGCATGACCTAGAAAACTCCTAATCCCCTTAACATCCCCAGGAGGCAGAAGTTTGGCTATGACCTCTATCTTAGCTGGATCTACTTCTAATCCTCGGTTGGAAACCATATGTCCCAAGACTATACCCTCCTGCACCATAAAATGACACTTTTCCCAGTTAAGCACTAAATCAGTCTCAATACATCTCTCGAGAACATGGGAAAGGTTAAGAAGGAAATGATCAAAAGAGGACCCGTATACCGAGAAGTCGTCCGTAAAGACTTCCATCTCTATTTCTATGAGATCAGAAAAGATTGCCATCATGCATCTTTGAAAAGTTACAAAGGCTTTACAAAGTCCAAATGGCATTCGTTTATAAGCAAAAGTCCTATAAGGACAAGTAAACGTCGTCTTCTCCTGATCTTGTGGGTGAATGGGTATCTAGAAAAACCCACTGTATCCATCAAGATAACAGAAGAAGCTGTGATTAGTTAATCTCTCTAGCATTTGATCAGTAAACGGAAGAGGGAAGTGATCTTTCCTTGTGGCCTTATTCAACTTACGGTAATGGATACACATACGCCAACCAGTAACGGTTCGTGTAGGTATCAATTCATTCTGTTCGTTAGCCACAACAGTAAATACTCCCTTCTTCGGGACAACATGAATTGGGTAACCCAATTTGAATCAGAAATAGAAAAGATAATGCCAGCATCCAACAAATACTAGGACTAATATTGGGATATCTCTTTTTCAGTACCTCACTCATATTGGGATTCAACCTACGTTGATGTTCTTTAGATGATTTCGCTTCATCTTCTAACTGAATCCTATGCATGCAAATACTAGGACTAATACCGGTAAGATCATCAATTGAATATCCCAAAGCTTTCTTATACTTCATAAGAACTGCAACAACCTAGAAGTCTCATCCCCATTCAAAGAAGAATTCACAATCATTGGACACACTAAATTTTCATCAAGGAATTCATACCTTAGGCTTGCCGGTAGAGCTTTGAGCTCTACCTTGCAAAACTCCTTACCTTCGTGGACCATCTTCGAGATTTTGCTCCCCTTATCCTCATCAGTGATGCCTTCTCCCAAATCAATAGCCCTCATGCTATGCTCATTAGTATCTTCAAAACTCAAAGGGTTAGATGAAGATAAAACGTAGCGATCTATCAAATCACATGAGCTAATACGATTGCAATCAAATGATAAGCATGGTGTCTTGCATGACTTTTCTAAACTAAATGCAATCTCTTCATCGCAAGTGAGCCATGTCTAACATCAATCACGGCTCCAACGGTAGCTAGAAATGGTCTACCTAAAATGATTAGTACTTCCTTATCCTCCTCCATCTCTAACACAATAAAGTCCAAGGGAATATAGAAATTCCATACCCTAATGGGAACATCTTCAAGAACTCCCTTAGGGAATCTTGAAGAATGATTCGCCAATCTCAAACAAATAGACGTAGTAGTAAGTTCACCAAGATCGAGCTTTTTGCATAGCGAATAAGGCATGAGAGAAATGCTAGCTCCTAGATCACACAGTGCACGCTCGATATTAACATTACCAATATTGATAGGGATGGCAAAACTACCAGGATCCTTCTTAGGTAATGCATTTTGAACTACGGCACTACATATCTCATTCAGTGCAACGGTTTCATGCTCATTAATCCTACGCTTTTACGAAATGATATCTTTTAAAAATTTTGCGTAAGTAGGGACTTGAGAGATTACCTCCGTAAAGGGCAGTGTTACCTGAAGCTTTGTTAGCATATCCGAGAACCTCTTGAAATGAGCTTCCTTGTTGCTCTTAGCCAATCACTGTGGAAATGGAACTTTAGGCTTATATACCGGTACCTCAACAGCTACATCTCTCTCAACCAATGCGGGTTCAGCCTCTTCTACATCAGGCTCAACAGTTGTATCCTTCTCCTCCTCCGATTTCTCATCCAAAACCTCCCTGGGCTTGGAGGCACGCGTTCTAGCTTTAGCGGGGTCTATCACTATTCCACTTCTTGTAGGGATGGCACTACAAGATTCATTATTACCCATGTCCGGCTTTGAAGGGAGTTTACCATGTGATTTTGATGTAGAAGCTGCCTGTTGCGCAATCTGCATTTCCAAATGCTTGTTATGAATGGTAAGTTCATCGATTCTTGCATTCAACTTCTCTTGACCTGCTACAAGCTGAGCAAGGATGCCCTCCATAGTGGGATTAGAGTTACTCGAAGAAGCTTGAAGCGGTGCTTGTGCTTGGTGTTGGTGCCCCTCAAAGGGTTGGTTTTGATAGTTGTTCGAGTATTGCACCGGTCCTTGGCTTCTATTAGAGCAAAATTTTGATTTCCTTGGTCTGATTGAAATCTTTGGTTGCTTTCATACTGTCTAGGTTGAAATCCAGGAGGGGTAGCTTCTTGGGTTTTGTAGGAGGAGTTCGGATGGTTTTGATTGCTAGGATGATAAGCGGGATTTGTGCTTGATCCATACGCACCTACATTCTATCTACCCATGAAATTAACATCTTCGTTGTTGATTTCTTCCTCTAGAGGCATTGTGAGTGGACAATAGGTCGAACCATAGTCTAATGATGCACAAATCTCACACCTTCTTGGTGACGAAGAACTACTTTGCATTGAAGTTTCCAATGGTTGTGATCAAGGTGTCAAACTTCTTAGACAATGCTCCAATAGCGTCATTTGCGTCCACAGCAAAGGTTGACTGAGTGTTGGTATGCTTTCGTGGGTTGGATCTCTCACTTGTCCATCTGTGAGCATTGCTAGACATCTTCTCAATAATTCTTTCGCATCCTCCGGTGTATGATCCATAAGAGATCCTCCAGCTCCTTGATCAACAGTAGCTCGCACATCATAGTCCAACCCATTATAAAATGATTGAACGACAAGCAACTTGGATAGAGCATGATGTGGGCAAGCTCTCAATAGACCCTTAAAGAGTTCACAAGCTTCATACAATGTCTCACAATGCTTTTGCCCAAAGTTGCTGATATTAGGTCGTGACACCACCCCGATTGCCACATCAGTCAGCATCGGCTGCACAACATGGCTGGAACATTCTGGTCAATGTCCATAGTGTTCATCTCAGATACGTTTCTACACAGAAACAAACCAAATCAGTAACTTCAAAACACAATTACACAGCCTGTTTTGCAGCCACAGTTACGCTTTAAGATTGTTAGACAATACAGTGACAACAAAACAGGAAGTCTGATATAACAGATTGTTGAAGCTTGCTCGGCAATTTTCTTAAAACGTAATTGCCTTCCTAAGTGCTGGGTGTGGTTTGGCAATAGGCTTCCCAGGGTACGGCAACAGAACTCCACGCTGACTGCACTGATCAGCTAAGCGAATTGGATGGTACAGCCTTCTGGCTATCACCGTAAACAAAATTGTATTCTACTGACGCACGAGTGAGTTGTTTCTGGATTTCAGATATTCGGATTCTCTTCAAATGAGGACGCGACCCTCCTTTAATAGCAATCAAGAGCCGCCTACCCAACTGTCCATGATCTCGGTTGGAGATAAGCAAGGACTTAGGATATTGCATATTATTTGGTCGATATCATGTCACATAGTGACATGGAAAACTAAGCTGTCATCTCGCACTCCGACTGGAGCTACATTCGTGTCCGTTTTTCGGCTCGTGATTTCCACCCCCGGGCTGCCGCATAGGTGTTTGAGAATGACTTTCGATAACAACTTATACATGCCCAACATGAGATTATATAAGTAGTTATACATTTTGCTTCATTCCACTAATGTGGGATATCAACCATCTCTCCCAATGGATTCAAATTTTGCATGTTCTCTATGCAACTTCGAATATTAAATTCTCATTCGATACTAGATCGATTTAGGCGTTCGAATAGTCAATCTTATAGTACACCTTGCAAGGATTTTTAAAGTTTTTATCTATTCAATTCGATGTAAATACGACACCAAAATTGATTTTTTAAAACGAGACAAACTCATTTTCTTTACACTTTAAATCCAAAATTCCCAACAGTTAATCTCGCAGATAATCGTGCGACAACTCGCGATCTCGCCATTGATCCGAAACGAATAGCTTCGAGCCTGTCTAGGGTTTTGCTTCTGCAAAACTCTTCCAACGCCTAAAACGAACCTCTCTAAAATTGGGTCCGTTTGGATGATACACGGATAACACAAACCGTGGAATACTAAGGTCGCGTTTGGATGGGAACTAATATTTGCGAGCCTCGTCCTTGGGCCAGAAAAACGCGGTGTTAACCGGTCCTCCAGAGCTGCAGCCGCTGAATTCTCCGGTCAAGTCTCCGATTCGGTGCCTCTCTGACCCTTTGGTTCTACATCTTGGTATCTATTTTCGATTTGGGGTCTGATTCGATTCAGTGAATCTTATCTGTTGTGAATACCATCATACCATTGAGGTTTGATGTCGATTTTTTTAGGCTTGGAACTTTGAGCGATTGATTTTTATCATTCATGTATGAATTGACTTTTTGCTTTACCAGGTGTAGGCTTTTTTGCAAGTTCAGTTTCTTAGCCAGGCAGCAGATATGATGCAAGTAAGTTGGATCTCACATTGTGATTTTTGATGTTTATTTGTATGTTTTTTTGGTTTGGAAGTTAGTGAATGTCTATGGATTGTTGGATGGATAAGAATGTCGATGTGTATCGAGAAATAAGTGTTGGATGGTTCATCGTTTCTTCTATTGCTTTTCTCGCAGGGAACTAGTGCTTTGTGTTGCGAATTTGTGCATATTGGCTTACGGGGGAATTTTCGGGTTCTTCATTATGTTATTTAAATGGTTTTTGATTTCATGGCTTGAATTTGAATAGAAGCAAGATGTTGAAAAATGTTTCTGCTTTCTTGTAGATTATGCTAATAAATGTTTCTTTAACATAGAGACGCTTAGGATTTTGTAGCGGGTCGTATAGGTTAGCATTATTTTCTATGTGTTTGTAGTTTTTGTAATGAAGAAGGTTTTGGATAGTCGGAGATTTGATTCTGATAAGATGTATGTTATTGGAATAAATCGTCAATTTGTCATTATTTTCATAACTGTAATAGTCCGATGCATACTAGAATCGTGCTGCGAGTGAGTGCAGGCGTCAAGAGCGCGACTCTTCAAGGAGTTGAAAGAAGTTCAAAGATACGGAAATTGTTTTCAGGCTGATCCATCTCGGATTTATTACGGAAATCAAAATGGTTATCAATTGAATCCTAATTTTTATCATTTTCATCCCGGAGTGAACCGGAGATATTCGAGGTTAGGGTATCCATTTAGGGGTGAGTACAGTCCATATCCGGTTGGGGTTTCTTGGAGAAGTTTCGGGCCGGAGTATCGTTGTAAGTTTTGTGGTTGTCAGCAGTATCTGCCTCCGAATTATGGTGGGAAATGGGTTTGGAATCCGCATGTTGGGCCGAACAGCTATCAAAGAAATGGATTTATTGACAGGGGGGTTGGTTATGATCAAAGCGACTGGTCTTGGATGAGTTATAAGAGGATTAATGCTTGTGATGGTGGTTTTGATGGAAGCTATGTGAAGAATTTTGGATATGAGAACCTTCCGTATGGTGAAAATTCTGGTTATTTTCAGAGAAAACCGAAGAAGAATTGGGGAAGAGATTCGAATGCTGATTCGAATGTCGGAAAACACGGGCAGAATTTGGGTGATAGTTATAATGAGAGGCGAGGAGTACCTCTTGTAAATGGGCTTGAGGAGCAGAAGATTGCTCATGATCGTCATAGGCGGCCTCAGGATGGATATAGATGGAAAAATGACAACCTAGCTGAGAATGATGGAAGAGATGGATGCGACCATGGTACTTGGTCTCAACTGAGAAATAATTATAATCACAATGGTCCTGGGCACAGTGTTCGTAGCATTGGAATGGTTGATGGCAGGCCTAATGGTGAGAATTTGAGTGGCTTTCAGCCTATATTTTCTGCAGATTATACTGAGCATTGGAATTTCAGTCCAGACTTGTATCCATATCAAAAAAACATCGGCTGGTTTTTTAATGATGGAGGTGGAGAACTTCAAGGGAATGGACAGCCAGTGAACCCGAAGTGGATAAGCGGGAAGTGTCGTCAGACATGGGGGACTTACTATTGGGAACATGATGGTGATCCCATTCCTAGTTCTAGGACGCATCAGAGTAGTTATGGTATGCATTGGAATGATGCTGCTGCTAGACAGAATCAACAGTTACAAGATGTCTATGGATTGCATGGATATGACCAGAATGCCAGGTCTCAGTCGAGTATGGATTACAACCACAATACAGTCGCAGAAAATAGTCATTTAGATATAAATAATGTGAGATTTCATGGACATGAGTATGCTAATAGTCCTTATAATGAAAACTCAAGTGCATCTGAGCCGAAATCCACAATGAGCTACACAGGGGATCATTCTGTCAATCCAACCATTGGACAGCTACAGCAGAACTCGAGCAGTATTCCTAGTGGAAGTGGCAGGTTACTTCAAGGAAATGGACCCGAGCACCTCAGTGCCATTCATGAACGTTACCGACAGAACTGTGATGGAAATAAGTGGAAAAATATGAATGGCTACCCTCAAAGTTATACGAGTGACTATCCTGACAGGTCTTATTCAGAGAATAAAAATGGGTTTCAGACAAATTTGACTGAAGGGGGAAGTAATTTGGATGGTCGTCCAATAACTGGAGGGCCACATAATGCCCAGTATAACAGTTTTCTGAATAATGGAATTCTAGATGGACCAAAGGTTAAGAATAACACCGTTAACTTTGAATATAAGGAGAACAGGGATGGAGATAAGTGGAGAAATGTGCTAGACCGGCCTCAAAATTTCACTGTGAAGGCACAACCTGCTAAGATGACCGATAGAAGCGGCCTGCTTCACCAAAACCGGCTAACTTATCACCAGGCAGGTAATGAGGCTACCAGATATTCTCAAAGGCATCTCGGTATCGTAAACACTGACAATAGCGAGCAACAGCAACCTCAGGTAAAGAGTAGCAGTTATATGCAAAAAATATACAGAGACCAGCGCGGACCTCAGGTGCAGAATTCCGAATGGGATTTTCTCGGAGAAACGAAACCTACTCCGAGTCCTACCTTGAATGCAGCACCTTTAGATTTGGGTTCTCAAGTTTTTAAATGTGAAAGTTCTGTTGAAAACCTTGAACCTGAACAAATCAGAGGTACTGTTGAGGAGCTTGTAAGTTTCACTAAAGACGGAAAACTGACGCTAGCTGTGAAAGTCTTGGATGTGATGGAAAAGAAGAAAGAGTGTTTGGATCCAGAGCATGATATGTCTAAGATTAAGATGCTAATTCGGGCATGTGGTGCTTCCAAGGCTGTAACAGAAGCCAAAGCTGTCCACAAGCATATAGTAAATTTGATGTCTCCCCTTAAATTCAGCATATACAATAAGATATTGGATATGTATCTGAAATGTGGCGCCATTGCAGATGCATGTTCAATGTTTTATAACATGGCTGCCCACAATTTGACTTCTTGGGATATAATGATAAAGGGATTGGTGAAGAACAATCTTGGCGAAGAGGCACTTGATGTATTTGCAGAATTCAAGAATACTGAATCAGAACCTGATGGTCCGATGTTCCTTGGCGTCTTTTCTGCATGCCGTCTCGTTTGTGATGTTACTGAGGGAATGCTGCATTTTGAATCAATGACCAAGCATTATGGAATCACTGCGTCCATGAAGCATTACATCAGCATCGTTGAGATGATGGGGCATGCAGGGTATTTGGACGAGGCTATGGAATTCATTGAGAAAATGACAGTGGAGCCGTCAGTAGATGTTTGGGAGACCATGATGAATGTTTGCAGAATCCAGGGGAACACAGAGCTAGGTGATCGTTGTGCTGAGGTGGTTCAAGTATTAGATCCAACTCGCTTGTCTGAGGAATCAAAGGCAGGCCTCATTCCATTGATAGCTTCAAATCTTGAGAAAGATAAAAAGGAAACAGAAGTGGGCCTCATCCCTTGAAGATTATTATGTCAAATTCTCAAAGCTCATTGATGGAGATCTCATCATGTGTACATTGTCTTAGCTCTATTGCCATAATACTGGAGGCAGAAGCTAAAATCATATTAAAGGTAGTGGAAACATACCAAGCCTGCTGAGCCATGTCAATCTGAACTTCGGGGGGAGCAAGGGCAGGTGACCCAACAAAGTGAAGGTTGGGGTCCTTGAAAGAGTTGTCAAAACAGTTTAGGTTGACCCGAATGATTAATTGCATTACATAATAATATTGCATTCTTCAGCATTTTACCCAGCAAGCTTCCTGGCAAGGTAGAGGAAAGGGTTCTCAAAGTTGTAGTTGCTCTTGGCAGATATTTCATAGTACTGAAGGTTCTTCTTCCTGTGGAAAGTAACCTGCTTTGCCTTGACCTGTCTGTTCTTCACATCAACCTTGTTCCCACACAAAACAATGGGAATGTTGGAACTGGTGGTGATGGTGCAAACACAGTGAATATTTCCACTGGTGCTTCCAGTGTTGCTGCGGCTTGTGGTGCTCAAGTCGCAAAGGTGAAAAATATGGTCTGGTAAACTTGGCAAATAGTGGGTTGATCGTTTCTGTTTTTGTTGTGATGATTGAATGAATGTGATAGAACAATGATGATCTAATTTGCAGCAAGGGAATCGTTCAAGTTCATCAGCGTGTGCAAGTGCTGAAGTGTTGGAAGCATTAGGAGTTCAGATCAACTTGGATCCTGAGGTTGGTTGTTTTCTGGTTTTTCTTATTTTCTGCGTTGGTGTCAGAGATGTATTCTCATTTATGAGCAGAATCTAGAACTCACTGTATGTAATGTCAAAGCTTGTTACTGACAAGCTTGAATAGTAACTGACTAGTGTCAAAACACAATGCGCATAATTATTTATCAAGGCTGGTTGTTGAATGAAGTAAATAAAGCAGTCTGTACAAGCGACTTAAAATCAGTGGTGCTCAGTTGACATTTCTTGTAATATATATCATTTTTCAATGTTACATGCACCAATGGAGACTATGAACTTGGTACTTTTACTATAAAAAAAAAATTGTCTGTTCATTTGGCAGCTCATTGCAATCTTACCACTGGCAGTTGTGCACACGTTAGGAAACCTTTTCACTAATATGAGTTTGGGAAAGGTTGACCCACACAATCAAAGCTATGGAGAGCCCTTCTTTTCAGTTGTACTGTGTTAAGGTATGTGGCATCATTGACAAACTCCTACAAAGTGCACTAAAGCCTGCTACAGCAAGTATGGAAAGAAAACAGCTGATGAAGAGCATTCCAGAGTGAGCAAACTCAGTAAGTCGCGCTCCAGATGAAGACATTAAGTGGCGCTCCAGATGAAGACATTAAGTGGCGCCTGAGCTTAATGTCTTCACCAGGCGCGCCACCTAATGTTGCCTTGGGGCGCTCAGAAATCTGGAAGAGATCATGAAGACATCAGCTTGTGCAATCTGGGCAGAGTGACTATCTCAATACTCAAGCAATGGAGTAAGCAAGTGCTATAGCAATCTCTGGAGCAGAAGTTCTGCAGCAGAAGTATCGCACACCTTCAGACAGCATGTGCTACAGCAAATGCTGGAGCTAAAATGCTGTAACAGAAATTCAATCAAACAACAAATCAGTGGACCGAAGGGCTTCCGGAAAGAGCTGAATATTCAGGAGAATATTTCTGGAGTGTCTCTCAAGAACAAGGGCAGATTTGTTGAGTGAAGATTTGATTGGAAAATCAAAACTCTTATAAATTAGGAGATATGATCTTGTAGAGATCTTGGAGGATCTTCCTTAAAATTGATGAGATTGTTTCCTAATGCATTTAGGAAATTCCAGCAGCAGCAAACAACTCCAGCACAAGTGAACAAGGAGCAGCTACAGCAGGGGATGCTATAGCAGGAGCTTGTTCAAGTGGCTGCATCATCTGTCCAAGAAGCAGCAGCGTCCTGGGCTTGTCTAGAAGGGCTGGGAACTCTACGGAGATCATCTGAAGAATTTCTAAAATGCTGTGGAGTTTTTTCCAGAATGGTTTACTAGTCAGAGAAGGAGTTTTGCATTGAAGATAAAAATCAAATCAAATCTCCTAGATTTTAGGAGATAATTGTTCTTTTTGGGACATTGCCTAAACCTGGACTTTGCTTAAAGCTGGTGCTGCTATTTAAGAGAAAGGGGTTTAGAGCAGAATGGTTGATCGAAGCAGAGGGATACACGAGTGCATACACGGAATTCAGAGAGAACAATTTTGGTGTGTGACGGACGAATTCTTCGATCATCACCCGAGAGCAGAGCGTGAGCGCAGAGCTGTGGTGACAGAAGCAGAAGGAGATCAGGACTTGCGTAGTCTGATCCGAGCTTGATCAGGGAAGCCAATTCAGAGCAGTGGTGCTTGTTGGTTGATCAAGGGCAGCCGCGGAAGAACTGACGAGTGAGTGGCTTGGTCGAGTGTCTAAGCGGCAGTTCTCGCTAGTGGCAGGAGGTCACTGAGTGAGGGGGAGTTTCCAGAGTGTGCAGCGCTCTTGGAATCGTTCGATCGGCTCGGCAGAAGGCTTTGGAGCGACGCGGACAAATTGTGCTTCAGCTGTGTGTTACAGCAGTTGCTACAGCAACCCTGCTGAGTTGAGTGTAGTTTAGAATAGGCTGAGTCTTGAGAAGTCTGTAGCTATTCTAGATTGACATTTGTAGAGGGTGTGCAGACACAAGTCAGAACTTGTTCTGATTGTGTCAAGTGATCCACACAAAGGTTGAGTAGCATATGTTGCGTGGAGTTGTAACCGAGTGTACTTGGAGACCTTCGTGGTTAGTGGATTGAGGACTGGAGAATAGTCCTCCCCAGACGTAGGCAGTTGGCCGAACTGGGTGAACAAACTTCTGTCTTGTTCATTGTTTGCTGAGACAATATCCAAGTGAACAAGAGTGTGCTGCAGCAACTGCTTGTTCACAAGTCTGCCTAATTGAGACGCTGTGAAATTTCATACTGTCTGCAATGTTTCTCGGGGAGGTATATTTTTAACTTAAGGGTTAAATATGAAGGATATCTGAAGTCAATAATTGAGTAAATTTCCAAAGAGCGTCTAACTCATGTTTTTAACCTATGATACTTATATGATACATACACTTGAAAGAAACATTTTGAATCCGTCAAGGCTTCCATCTCCAATGTTTTTATTTTGGTTGATATTTTTATTTGGCAAGTCACTCTGAACAAACATCAATGTTCCTTCATGATATTTTTTGATTTATTTCTTACTTTCATTATGCTATTGTGCAGTTGCCTACACTCTGGGTAGTTTCGTCTCGTCTGACAATTGTTGGTGGAGTGGCATTGGCCTTCAGCCACAGAAGCTTCTTTCAATTGGTGAGCAGCTTTTTGTCTGTGCATACGAACATATTTTGCGGAAGGAACTGCTCAAGTAAAACCTTAAACATCCTGTCTGGAAACCGTAGTGGTTGGTTTATCATGCGTGGAATCTGTTCCAGGACTATGTTACTATAGACATATTTTTAGCTCAATTGCTGAGGTAATGGAATCTGGAGTGCAATGGCTTCAAATCTGACTAACCAGTCCGGCAATGTTCTTAGCAAAAAGTTCAAGATTAAGAAAGAGGTATATAAAAACCATTTTTTATGGAATTAATATTTGGTTGTTTGATGGATGATGTCTGTCTTAGGATTTGTAATCAAGGCAAACACATAATTGTCAAGTTTCAATTTACAATTGCTTAAAAATTTTATTTTCTGCATTAAATTGACCTGTGTTCTATCGTTTATGCAGGATTCATTAGATAACATTACATCATTCTCAATAATAACTATGATTTCATTTTTCTTGTGGGCCCCTGTCACTATTTTCATGGAAGGTGTCAAGTTTACTCCTGCATACTTTCAGTCTGCTGTCATTAGGTCATTCTTACTTTTGCTTCAGTACTTGTCAACATTGTTAATTCTGACTGCATTTGCTCCCTTTCAAATGTCAGGGATTAAATGTTCAACAAGCGAAACTAGGTCGCTCATTGCTGCACTATGCTTCCATGCTTATCCACAGGTACACCACATTAACTCATTTATTTGAATAAGAATGAGTGCAGTCTTTAACTGTGATTCCTTGACTACCCAAATGGAACCAGATGTTGTCTACTGCTTGTTTTTTCCTTCAAAAAATTCAAATGTGAATCATTACAGTTTTTATCTTCATATTCTGCGACTTTACAGTATCAGTCATTGCTGTTGCTTTGAGTTATGCAGGTATCCTACATGATATTACAGAGGGTTTCCCCTGTTACAGACTCAGTTGGAAACTGTGTAAAGCGCGTGGTTGTCATTGTAACATCTGTTCTGTACTTCAAGACACCAGTTTCACCCATCAGCTCCATTGGTAATGTTGCTAAACACTTTAATTGGATAGAACCAGAAAGAATAATCAATGTGAACCTTGGGGTCATACAATCATGTCTTGTTATAGGTACTGGAATTGCTCTTGCTGGAGTCTTCCTTTATTCAAGGGTGAATCGAATCAAGCCAAAGCCCAAGACAGCTTAAGACAAAGATTTTACTGACATATTCGTTCAGGCCATTGAGGACATTCTGAGCCCAGGTTGATCTCAGCATCAGCTGCTCTACATTTGTTTTCACCTTCTGTTGTCAGGATGTGATGAAATTTGGTTGGGAAACCGAAAAAATGGCTTAACTTTTGACCGTGTTACTCATTTTATAGATGTGATAGAGGAGGAAAGCACTTCAATCGGCGTTGGGAAAGGTGGCTTAGGGTTTCACAACTGGGCACCCAGGAAGGGAACCACCGTAGGCGTTGGTAAAGCCGGCGTAGACGTTGTAACTGGGAAGCCCGGTAAGGGAACCACAGTAGGTGTTGGTAAGGGAGGAGTTGGGGTTAGGATTGGGAGTGGAGGCAGAACCAAAGTAGGTGTTGGCAAAGGAGGAATGAATGAATGTTGGAACACCCGGAAAAAGGGAAAGCCTCCGATTGTGGTGCGTGTCCTTCCAGGCCATCCTTTCAACTACAACTACGCTGCGACACAAGATCAAATGGAGGATGACCGTCAAACAGCTGTTTTTTTCTTGGAGAAGGATTTGAGTCCCGGCAATGAAATGAACTTGGTTTACACCAAGAGCATAAATGGAGCCGCCACTTTCTTACCTCGCCAAGGCTCTGATTCATTGCCATTTTCAGAAAAAAATTTTAAACTGCCCTATGGGCAACTTGATCTTTCATAACTGCCCTATCTCAAGTTAAACTTTCAGTGTTGCCCTATTTTCTAAGAGACCGGTGTCAATTAAACCGGTCTCTGGAGATTTTCGATGAGACCGGGCTACTATAGCCCGGTATGTTGTGTTTTCTAAACAGACCGGGCCGCCAGAGCCCGGTCTGTTTAGAAAACAGCCGAGCTGGCCATCATTAGCCCAGTCAGCATACAGGTGGCATACCGGTTTGATGGAAACCGGTCTCATTCTAAAATTAGGGTTGCAAATCCCGATTTCTCCAGTAGTCTTCTTCAGCCGATTTCTCCTTACGTCTTCTCCAGCAGCGAGTGTGGAAATCTTCTCAGCCGGTCCGTCGTCTCTGCTGCCGAGGCCATCATCAACATTTTATCTGCTCCATCGAATTATCACCGGTAAGATTTGATTGAGACGAAGGAGATAGTGTTTGGCCGAGGTCCATACCGCCTGCTGCCGCCTTCAACCGGTTGAGGTCCATCGGTCTTCTCCTTCGCCTTGTGCCTTCTGCCCGGTCGTCAGGCTCCGCCCCGTGCCCGTTGCCGCTGCCAGATTCCAAATAGACGAGGTGAGTTCATTTCATCTGAGTTTAGCAGCCACTGGTATGTTCAGCAGACGAAAATCATACCAGTTAGTTAGGTTAGGGTTTATGTATGAGTATTTGCTGGGTTCTGGATTGCAGCTATAGTTCTGGAATTGTGTTTGCACGGTGCGGATCAATTTAGAGTTTGAGTAGTTTGAGTAGTTCTGGATTGCTGGGTTTAGTTTGAATAGTTTAATTTGTTTTGATAATTTGCCGAGTATGTATAATATTATGAAATTGGGTGACATGAATGGATTTTTAAATTGGGGCATGGAAAGTGAATAACAATCTACCGACTATGTTTGAAAGAATATTTATTCCTTGTGTATTTTATACCTTGAAAGAATGTTGGAAAGTGTATAATATTTATACCTTGTGTTTGAAAAAATTGGAAAGTGATTGATTTGTATTTTACGCCGAAACAGGGTGTATTGTGATGTGTTATTCAGGTGTTATGTGTGCGACATGATATTGATACGGAGATAGTATTTTGAGGTATGATAATATGTTATTGTCACATGAATGGATGAAAGTTTTGTTGGTGGGTTATTTGTATGTAGACTTTTAATTTGAATACAAAATAATGCAATGATTAATTTGTATTCGAAGTGTTTAGTTTGTTGATGTTATTATTACTGTACGTACAGATGGATATTGACCAAATTATTGAGCCTGAGCCTATTGAAGGAACTGTGCTGACACAACAACAGACGCACCGTTCTGAGGACATTTGGATTGATCCGGTTAGTAGAACATAAAAAAGTAGATAATATATATAATCTCATCACTTGTGGACTAGTCATGTGTAGCTAATATGTTGTTATGTATTACAGGAAGGTAAAATTATTAAAATGGTGCATCGGAGGATGTGGGAGATGGATGCCAGAATTGTGCCATACATTGGTAGGGCAGGTTTTTTTCCATGGACCCAATTGCAGAACATCGAAGCTGACTGGGCTTTACTCACGGCACTTGTCGAGAGGTGGAGACAGGAGACGCATACATTCCATCTAAGGAATGGAGAGGCTACAATTACTTTGCAAGATGTTGGACTTCTTACTGGCTTGCCAGTAGAAGGGGAGGTTGTGACTGGCAAAGAGTCCGAGGACTGGGAGAGTTTATGTGTGGAATTGCTTGGTGCTTACCCGGACCATTCCAAGTCGCCTACTATGGCGAAAAGACGTTGGTTTTTGGAGAACATGAAAGACATACCGGATGATGCATCTGAAGAGACTATTGTCCGATATGCGAGGGCATATATTTTATGCATGATTGGATCTTCGTTGATGCCTGATCTGTCGGGGGACAGAGTGTCACTCCATTATCTTCCTTTATTGTCAGATTTGGACAAGACGAGGACATACAGTTGGGGTAGTGCTGTCCTTGCATACCTGTATAGGCAGTTGTGCTCAGCGGCACGCGAGGGTCACAGACAAATGGCGGGGTGCATTATCCTATTGCAGCTATGGAGCTGGGAACGCATTGCAATCGGTAGGCCAAAGGGATTCAG
Organism: Umbilicus rupestris; assembly: GCA_963678935.1. NCBI lineage: Eukaryota > Viridiplantae > Streptophyta > Magnoliopsida > Saxifragales > Crassulaceae > Umbilicus > Umbilicus rupestris. Next base: position 10,348,455 of record OY787618.1, read on the forward strand.
TAGGACACTTGAACCGATTGAAGCTGCCATTGACCCATACTACAGAGGCACATGGTCATACACGTACGTATGTCTATTTGTTTTTATTTTGATGTTCTTGAAAATGATAGGATCAGACTGTTAATATCATGGATCATTGAAAATGATAGGATCATACACGCACATGTTCTTGTACGCAGGAAATGGTATGGCCCTAAGTCTTACATCGAGACCCCTCATGGATCATTGATTTTCTACCGCGACCAGTTTGATCGGATGAGTCAGACTGATTTTATCTGGAGGCCATACAAGGATGATGTATTCCAGCTGTTGAATCCAGTATGTATTGAAGGCGTTATGAGTTGGTGCCTGGATATTCCTTTGATTTGTTTCAACATTATTGAGTGGCACCATTCGTCCAGAGTTATGCGGCAGTACGGTATGAAACAAGTTATTCCAGATGCTCCGCGGGGTTCGGCTGACCCTAAGCATGGTTTGACCCGGAAGAGTAGGAAGGACTGGTCAATTGAGTTGCGCGAATATATTGAGCAGTGGAGGACTCGTGCTGACAGAATTATTGTTGGTGAGGACGACGTGGATGTTGAAGTGCCTACACCCGAGTACAGACAATGGTATCAAAAGACAACGCGTCGCTTCATACAGCCGCAAGACGACAGTCTACTACCCTACCGTCCGAACGCTCCTGAACACCACAGATTTGTAAGTACCTTACATACATTTGATAATGTCACAAATTATAATCATGAAATTATGTTAACTTTTTTCTATTTGTTTGATGTCAGGTCAAAGCTTTGGTGCAAGTGGGTCGCATGGCTGCTGATATATTTCTTAACACCACATGTCCAATTTCACGGAATGGAAACCATGAAATTTTCCATACAACTGTTGAAGAACTTCGACAGCTTGGTGAGGAGGATACACTAGGTGTGGATCCTGCTCTAATTAATCTGGGTGATGACGAGCAGGGCGAATACCACACCACTCTAGGAGATGATGAACCAGGTCCATCAGAACCGCAATTCCAGAGACAGCAACGAGATGATGAACCAGGTTCATCAGAACCGCAATTGATGAGACACCAACGAATTAGAAACCCGCCAGTTCGATTATCATATAGCCCTTTTCGTTGATATACATATTATGTATGGATTGTTTTGATCCCGGTCTCTTGGATTGTCTTTTGATATGTGTGTTAGTTGTGGGGATTTGCTTTCAGTTTGTTCATGTGATGGAAGTTAGTATCTGAAGCATGCCCAATTTCCATCTTTTATGAAAGACATTTTGGAATGCTTGGCACAACCTGATTTAAGTTTGAAATTCAGACAATTGGTTCCATCAAATTCATTTTGTTTTAACTCATACAAGTTGATTACAAGTTTTAAACAACAAATCACATATTAAAATGATACGCACATCGCACTAATTTGGTTGGCGGCTTGGACATGCTCTCCTATTGTGACCTGGTGCGCGGCACAACCCACATTTTATAATCCTCGAAGAACCTTGACTGCTTGAAGCTCCTTGATCCATCTCGTTGTGCCTGCGCCTCGAAGGGTTCCTTCCAACCACATTACGCTTGAAATTTGGGTTGGCTACATGCGCAAGGCCCTTATATGGCCTCCAATGTTGTTCATCTCTCAGGACATTAAAAGTGTAGCTCCAAGTCGCGAAATACGCTTCGAGAGTATAATGTTGATCTACAAATTGAGTATATCCGATACCCTCGCCTTTGCATACAGCCAAGACATGACTGCAGGGGTAGTGAAATGCTTCCCACTTACTACATGAGCATGTGCCCTCTGTTAAATTCACTTCATGTATACGGTGTTTCCGGAAAGTAGTGACCTGATAAACCCCCCTTGATGCGTCAAAAACCTGAACACGATGGTAGTTAGTTTTCTCCTTAATCTCACCTATCTTCAGCTCTAACTTTGGCGGGAACAATCCATGACAACTCTGATACGCACTCCGCCGTTTGCAAAAATATGAGTTGCATTGTAAGAACGTAAATTTGACGAGAGCACAGATAGGAAGGTCCCTCCCACCTTTCAAAACGTTGTTGAAACACTCACTTGCATTAGTTGTCATCGAACCCCATCGTCTGCCTCCCTCGTCGTATGCTAATGACCACTGTGATCGAGGAATACTGTCCAACCAATTAACAATCTGTGGTTTGTCGAGCACCAGATTAATCAAGTCTTTATATTCAAGGTCAAATTTAATCCGCTGCCTCTGGTGTGCCAAGTGTCCTAATTTTTTCTTCAAGGTTAAATTCTTCACCTTCACGTTGAAGTTACTCTGTAGGTGTCTAATACACACCTTGTGGTAGGCGCGAGGAGCAACCCAATCTGCATCTTGCATTGCATTAATTATACCTTTGTGTCGGTCTGAGATGACACATAGCTCATCACGCGTGGTCACCCCTTCTCGGATGCATTTCATAAACCAATTCCAGCTTGAATTGTTCTCGCTCTCTACCAGAGCAAATGCAACCGGCAGTAGATGATTGTTTGCGTCCAGTGCTACTGCCACAAGTAATTTTGCATCGTACTTACCGTACATATGAGTACCATCAATGCACATTACAGGACGACAATGGGAGAATGCAGCGATGCATGGTCCAAATGCCCAGAAAACCCTATTTATTATCATACACTCATTGTCTTCATCTTGAGTACGATGCCATTTCACAAATGTCTCGGGGTTTGAGTCCACCAAAGCTTGCATGAAATGGGGAAGTTTTTGAAATGATTCATCCCATTCTCCAAACACATCTTTAAAGGCTTGCTGCCTGGCCTGCCATGCTTTCAAGTAGTGTATTTCCAGACCGAAATCCTTGAAAATTCTTGCTTTTATTTCATTAGGTGTCAATCTACATCTTTCAGTGATTACATCGCATATCTCCTTGGCGATGAAATGCCTCGTCATGTGTACGTTCTCCTTCATAATATAATCAATGTTACAAATATGATCCCCTCTGTACTTTGTTACTTCCCAGAATGCTGAATTTTTCTTCCTTGTAACTCTAATCCTCCATGGACAATCACTCTCTCCATCCCGACATTGAAGAACCAAGAAACGAGGTTCTGACTCTTTCGTCGCATATTCTACACGATTAAGAATAGAATATTTTTGAATGGCGTATATTGCTTCAGCTTTGGTGCTAAATGTAGCACCAACCCCAATTGTGCCCCACTGCCCATAATTCATTCCCAAATACTCGTCATCTGGTTCATTCACATCCCATGCCGATATATCATGAAATCTTAGAATATCCCATATATATGTAGGTTCTGGAACCGTGTTTCCATCTTCTGTATCCATCTGGTCCAAGTGTTCCATCTCTTCTCGGTCATAATCATCCATTATGGGCATCTCCAGTGTCTCTAAGGTCGACATGACCATTGGGTCAGATTCTATGTTTTCCATTCCAGTAGAGAATACCTGTAATCAAAAGACCAACCAATCAGCATCATATACACCACACGAAAATTAATTTGGCTACACAAAAATACATTTCTTAAATACACAAGTAATTACTACCTCTCTAATTTTTTTTCTAAAATAACCTATTGAATAACAATGTTCTAATTCAGCACTAAAACAAACGTACCATCAGCCAATCATCCAACCATATAAAAGATGTCTAACCTAACACATATCATAATTGATCAACAAACCCTAAACAAATTTAATGATTTCATTTTATCAACAAAGGCCTACACAAATTTATGGATTTCTAAAGAACCCTAATTACCATATAACGATTCTAACATACTTGAATCAGATCTTCTTACCTCAACTCGAAGCTGCTGAAATCTCAAACCCTCCAAAATTGATGAAAGAGACGTGGAGATCTTACCTCAACTCGAAGCTGCTGAAATCTGAAATCCTCCAAAATTGATGAAAGAGACTTGGAGAGAGCTCGAAAGTGGAAAGCAATAATGGATGGCTGGGGATCTGAATTTCACAGGAGACCGGTCTCTTGAAGACCGGTCTCATTCAGCATACCGGTTTCCATCAAACCGGTATGCCACCTGTATGCTGACTGGGCTAATGATGGCCAGCTCGGCTGTTTTCTAAACAGACCGGGCCCGGTCTGTTTAGAAAACACAACATACCGGGCTATAGTAGCCCGGTCTCATCGAAAATCTCCAGAGACCGGTTTAATTGACACCGGTCTCTTAGAAAATAGGGCAAAACTGAAAGTTTAACTTGAGATAGGGCGGTTATGAAAGATCAAGTTGCTCATAGGGCAGTTTAAAAAAATTTTCCCATTTTCATCTGCCAAGTTGCCCGGCATTTTGAGCCAGTTTTCGGTGAGTCCTGAACTCGAGGAAGCTGAGGAAATGAAACAAACAGTCTCCGAGTGTGAAAAGCCTGCTGTCAAGGGAGGAGAAATACTGCGCATTGGAGTCCATGATTGACTTCACCACCTCCAAACTCGGCAAAAATGTGCAAGCAGTGTCAACTGAGGTGGACAAGGAAACCCAGGTCCAGAAGTACAGAATTCTGAAGGGAGTAAAGAAGATTGCAAGTGATAAAACAGTCGTCTGCCACAAGGAGAAGTGCCCATATGCCGTGGTCTTCTGTCACGCAACTTCCACCACCAGAGCTTATGTAGTTCCTCTGATCGGCACCGATGGAACAAAAGCCAAAGCAACAGCAATGTGCCAAAGTATTGTGATTATGCTTTAAATGAAACTTTAAGTAGATGATTGATGAATTACTGTTTACTCAAGTATGTTAAGTTATGTATGCTAGATGTTTGAAAGAATGTCATCATGAAATCTGTATTAACTTATGTACGTTATTGAAAGATACATACTTAGGAAAGACAAGAGTAAAATCGACTTAGATCTTATTGACATACGTAAGTAGCATAAAGAGATAAGCTAGAGGTTAGGTACACTTAATCCGAATTCTTTCACTGATCATCATAACGACGGTTCTTGATCAGTGGAGGATGTTAGAGCGAATAACATATCGAAAGATTGAGATTCGATTCCCGTAATAGATTGATATTCAAAATTGAACGAAAGCTAGTTTCGAAGAGTGATCTATTCATAACTTCTATAGTCCTCAATCATTTATTCGCATTTGTCACTCTATTGGAATACACTAGACAAGTGAAATCAATCTTGGAATCTTCTTGAAATTCGATAACTGAATCTTAGCTTGCTTGTCTTAATTCGGATCATTATAAAAATCAATATATGAATCGAGATAGCTAAATAGAAACTAGATTTTACATAGTACATAAGCTTAGTTTGCTCTGTTGTAAAATAAAGATTGCAAGTCTGTAATTTCTATTTAGTGGATGTGCAGATTAGTTTTCATTTAGATTTAATCTGGGCCATTAGATTAGGTTTATTTTTGAGGGCTGAGATCAATTGGTTAGCTGAGTGTTTAAGGGCTGGTCAATCGGGTCAAGGGCACAAAATCTACATCTACAGCAAGCTTACAAGTTTTTAAAAAGGGGAAAAAGGCTTTGAAAAAGAAAAGAAGAGCGCACGGCGTGGAATCAAACTAGGGCAGAGACGAAGGTGTTGATCCGGGAAGCGTGAGGCAGCGATCGAGTTTCCAGCCGTCATCGCGAGGATTGCCTGAATCTGCTCGGCTGAGTGGTGGATTGAAGCTAGGCTTCGACTGGCTGATTGCAGCGGTAAGGTTTTGAAGTTCCGGTTGCCAGATTTGTGCTTAGTGCACTGGCAGTGTTCTTGCTTTGTCTTGGACTTGTAATAGAGTCTAGTAGATTATTGTAAACTCTCTATCATAGTGGATTTGAGCCAGGCTGTGCTCAACGTGGATGTAGCTCTTTTAAAGAGTGAACCACGGTAAAATCTGTTGTTCTTGCTTTCAGGGTTTCTTTGATTGTATTCTTTGAGTTTAGAAGGGAGAAATTGACAGGTTGAGTGTGTGGTAGAAGTTGGTTGCATTAGAACAGTGAAGGGTAAATTACAATAGTGGTATCAGAGCCGGGTTAAAGTTTGGTGTATTTGCTCTTCACTGATTCGCAAGCGGTCTGACCAAGATTTCACTATTTTGTGTGTTTCTTGCGAGAATGGTGACTGGGCGTGTGGAGATTGCTCTGTTTGATGGCAAGTTGGACTTCGGTCTGTGGAGCATGAAGATGCGTGCTCTACTAGGCCATTACAAAGTTGTGGCAGCGCTGGAGACCTCTGAAGAAAAATGGTCAGAGGAAGAAAAGAAGCGCAAGAAGGAGATTCAGGCAGAGGCTTTCAATCTCCTGGTACTAAACCTGGCAGACTCAGTTCTGCGTCAAGTAAGTACCTGTAAAACTGCCTTAGACCTTTGGCTTAAACTAGAGTCCTTGTATGCTAATAGGGTTGCACCAAATCTTGCATATTTAAAAGCTTCTCTATTTAGTTTTAGGATGTTGCCTGATAAATCTATTGATGAGAACCTAGATGAATTTCTTAGGTTGAATCTTATGCTGATTGGTACTGAGTTTGAACTAGATGATACAAGTAAGGTCATGATTTTGATGAACTCTATTCCTGTTAATTTTCAAGTAGTGAAGGATGCTTTCCAGTATACTGGAAAAGTCCCTGGATATGAATTGTTTTGTACTGCTTTGAGAACTAGGGAATTAGAGTTGAAATAGTCAGAAAACAGATCAGGGATGAACTTATGTGTTAGAAACAAACCTAATCAAACTCAGACCAATAAAGATGAGCAGGGACATGGGGAGGACAAGGGTAAGGGCAAATCTGAGAAAACTAAAACTGAATCTAGGAAGTGTTTTCACTGTGGTAAGCCAGGCCACTTGAAAAAGAATTGTTTCAAGTGGCTTGCACTGAATAAAAAGGCAATTGATTCTGAGGGGAACAATTCTGGAGCCTCTAATATAGCTGTGGATTCAGTAGAGGTTTTAACTGTCACAAATAGAGCTGACAGTGAGCTCTGGGTGCTTGATTCAGGGTGCTCTTACCACATGTGCCCCCATGAACATTGGTTTGAGGATCTTGTCCTTGGAACTGATGAGATAGTTCACATGGCAGATAATAATCATTGTAGAGTTAAGGGAATTGGGACTGTATGTTTAAATCTGATAGGAAATAAGAAAATCAGGTTAACTAATGTGAGAATAGTCCCTGACCTTAAAAGAAATTTAATTTCTTTAGGCACTCTTGATGATTTGGGCTGTGCATGTGTTCTAGAGAATGGCTTGTTGAATGTCTATCGAAATGATAAACTGCTTTTCTCTGGAGTGAAACACCATGGTTTGTATGTTTTAAATGGTGATTGTTGTTCTGATTATTTGCATGTGGCATCAATTGGTGAAAATAAAATGCTAGGGCCAGTGAAATGGCATTTAAGTCTAACTGCTCTAAGTAATCAATGTCTGCTGGATTCTGGTGAGTGTTCCTTCCCTTTTAAGGATAGAGGCAACAATGACCTGGGTGATTTAATTTTTCCTGCCCCTGAGGGAGCTCCAATTTAGGTGGAGCTCAATGACCCGGAGCCTGCCCAAGCTCAGGGCAGTGTTAGTGAGCTTGGGGAAAATTCCCTAGCTCCCCAGGTAATTATCGAGGACCCTGAAGTTGAGGTGGAGCCTGATCAGGAGGAAAACCTCTCTATAGCTGCCCCTGAGGCTCTACAGAATTATCAACTAGCTCGAGATAGAGGTAAAAGGGAGGTAAGACCACCTGCTAGATTTTCCTACGCTGATTTGGTGTTTAATGCTTTGTATGCTGCTCATGATGTGCTTGATAGTGAACCTGATAATTTCTTGAGTGCAATTAGGAGCAAGGAGCAATGCCTAGCACTAGAACTGAATTAATTGCTATGGAAAAATTGCCCTATGATAATTTGATTGGGTCTGTGATGCATGCTATGATAAGTACCCATCCTGACCTTGCTTTTGCTATTTCATTGCTGAGTCGGTTTATGTCTAAGCCTTATATGGAACATTGGAATGCATTGAATGGTGTTGTTGCTTATATCAGTAGCTCTTTGGTTGTTGGTCTGTGCTATGCTGAGTGGTTTGATAAATTAAAACTGATAGGATATTTAGATGCAGATTTTGCTGAAGATTTGTTTAAATTAACCACTGTGGAAAATCCAGCTGATATGGGGACTAAAGTTGTGTCTAGTGCAAAGTTCCAACTTTGTTTGGACTTGTTGCACATTGGCTAACCTTTCTTGCAGGTACATGAGCTTTAACAGCCTTTGGTTCAAGTTCCACTTGTGATAGAGTTTTAGGAAGTCTGCAATCTTGTTTTTAAGGTGGAGATTTGTTGTAAAAAGAAGATTGCAAGTCTGTGATTTCTATTTAGTGGCTGTGCAGATTAGTTTTCATTTAGATTTAATCTGGGCCATTAGATTAGGTTTATTTTTGAGGGCTGAGATCAATTGGTTAGCTGAGTATTTAAGGGCTGGTCAATCGGGTCAAGGGCACAAAATCTACATCTACAGCAAGCTTACAAATTTTTAAAAAGGGGAAAAAGGCTTTGGAAAAAGAAAAGAAGAGCGCACAGCGTGGAATCAAACTAGGGCAGAGACGAAGGTGTTGATCCGGGAAGCGTGAGGCAGCGGTCGAGTTTCCAGCCGTCATCGCGAGGATTGCCTGAATCTGCTCGGCTGAGTTTGGTGGATTGAAGCTAGGCTTCGACTGGCTGATTGCAGCGGTAAGGTTTTGAAGTTCCGGTTGCAGATTTGTGCTTAGTGCACTGGCAATGTTCTTGCTTTGTCTTGGACTTGTAATAGAGTCTAGTAGATTATTGTAAACTCTCTATCATAGTGGATTTGAATCAGGCTGTGTTCAACGTGGATGTAGCTCTTTTAAAGAATGAACCACGGTAAAATCTGTTGTTCTTGCTTTCAGGGTTTCTTTGATTGTATTCTTTGAGTTTAGAATGGAGAAATTGACAGGTTGAGTGTGTGGTACAAGTTGGTTGCATTAGAACAGTGAAGGGTAAATTACTACATGCTCCTTAGACGACCCGAAATACCTCAATTTATTAATTATTTTTGACCTGCATTGAAACTTCATATTCACTGAATCTGGAGTATAAAAAAATACTACTCGTCATGTACCATACTGACACTGCATCATGGAACCCTAAGCACCTCGGTTTTCAAGTGTTTAATGCGAAGCCTGGCACTGTTCCAGTCTGCCTGAAGATCACATTGTCTGGGCTCAAACTAGCCAAGAACCAACCCATGTTTGATCTCTACCTGTTTATCAGGCCATGAATCTGTGTTTTCTGAGCTTCATCTTCACTCTATGAACTTATATTGTCAAAATCAGATGCTTCATTCAATGCCCATTTTTACAGCATTGTATCCATGCATGTCATGTCACTCGATTGGCTTCACAGCACTTGGAATCAACGCACTAAATTCACTGCTATTAAAACTTAAGGGGGCGAATTGTACATTTCTAAAATGGGATTGTACTCATGACCAATTCCATCCGAAAAATATTCGGGCGGATACCCATCAACTGGAATCCAGTAATTATGTTACGAAGAGCTGATGAATCGGTTGAATCGGTACTAAAAAAAGAAGTCTTTATTGAATCGGTACTAAACCATACCTTGGACAGAGATGCGAGGGAGGTTCCGGGGCCAGTTGTGTACCTGTTGATGGACAGAGATGTGAGGGACGTTGCAGGGCCGGTTGTGTACTTGTTGATGCTCGTCAATGCTCTGATCATCACTGGAGATGTGTGGATTTGGGAGAGAGGCGTTCATTCTAAGCCATTTGAAGAAACAAGTGTGCAGTTAAATAAACCATAGAAATTTCGGAGGACTGGAACTAGGGCTTGAATTTGCGGTGTATGATTGTTATTGATTAGTGAGGCTCGTGGTCGGTGAAAGTTATACGTCTATTCTATTCGGACTGTTCCAAATCGCTTGGTAATTATTTCACAAAGCTTTAAAAGATTATGTTTTGGTATTTGTTAGTTGCAATAAAAACAGTACGAAGAACAGTAAACGACATAGGATGTGTTTACCTTATTCAGCTCACTGAACCTACTCAGGGGTTACTCGGAACCCCAAGTGGGAATAAACACTTCACAAGTATTCGTCAATTACAATAGATCTTTAAGTAACTTATCTTCAATAGTTACCACTATGTAGTTGAACTAATGTGAGTGCGTCTAACTGCTTCAAACGGAGATCCTTCTCTTCCCACCTCGATCTGTCTCCCACAGATTGGTAATTCTCTTCTCGAGAATGTTAGATCTGAAACACAGTCTGTTCAACAATATTCTTCAGCTCACGGCAATCAAGCTTTTTTCCCTGTCGACTTTTCGACTAACTCTGATGATGATCGCCAGTCTATAGCTCTGATCTGCCTCCGTTCGATAATCTTAGTGTTCGTGATAAGCTCTGCAATATTCCCATTTCACATATGTAGATTACATCCGCTTTTTCATGTATTTGGAAAGAAAATAATATCCAATCATGCTTCCCATCTTCCGGAGTGAATCCAATCTTTGGGGCACAAAATCTGATCTTCGGAGAGCAGAATCTGGGAGAATATATCTTCGGAATATCACCAGAATATTTCCTTGCACTCTATTCGCTGATCTCGACTGACAATATTGCAGCGCCTATCTGAACAGATACTGTCTCACCGTTTGTCACAGCCGAGGTCTTTGCCTTGTTTGTCAAAAAATATGTCATTCAAGAGTTCATGAACTACATGGATCTAACATTCTCCCCTTTGGCATTTTTTTGATAAAACTTGCTCTTCATAGGGCGCGAATGATGATGTTTCTACTGAGTGCCGAAATCGCAGTAATAATCCCCCTTTTTGCAAAAAAAAATGACAAGGATGGATAACAGAGCATAAATGTCAGAAAATAGTAAGGTACGAGACAATATCCAAACAAAAATAACAAAATAACATGTTTTTCAGAACCACTATTCACTCATCAGATTCTTCTGTTGAGACAGATGTTGCATCAGACTCATCCTCTTCCAGCGGATACTTGAAATCCCTTAGAACCAGCTTAACCTCTCTTTTCGCTGCTGAGATCACATATGAAATTTCCGCAGCGTCTCTGATATGCAGATTTGTATACAAGCAGTTGCTACAACACACTCTTGAACACTCAAATCTGATGCAGGAAGATAGAACAAGGGAAAATAGTTTGTTCACCCAGTTCGGCCAAGTGCCTACCTCTGGGAAAGACTGAACTCAGTCCTTTAATCCACTAAGCTCAAGGTTCTCTCGTACAACACAGTTCGTCAACACGCAACCTATGCACGCAACCTTAGCTAGGACTTCGACCACAATCAGAACAGGCTCTGACTTGTGTCACAACTACCTACACTGGTATTAATTTAGAACATCTACTGACTCGACGAATCCCAGCCTATTCTAATTAACACGCAATTTTTGCAGGTCTGCTATAGCACCTGCTGTAGCACACAGCTGATGCATAATTTGTCCGCGTCGCTCCAAGCCTTCAGCTGAGCCAATCGAACAATTCCACGAGTACTGCACACTCTGGAATACTCCCCCTCAATCAGTGATCTCCTGTCACTAGAGAGTCTAAGCCTTCTGCCAATTGCCCGAGCACCTTCACTAAACAATTGGTCCATGAACTTCCTTGATCTACCAACAAGCACTTCGATTCTCTGAATTGGCTTCCCAGATCAAGCAGTGATCAGACTCTGCAAGTCTCGATCACCCTCGATTCAATCACACAGCTCCACGCGCCTGCAGTGCTCTCGGTGATGGTCGAAGCTCTTCTCGCACTTGAATTCCACTCTCTGGTATTCAGCGTATGCTCTCTCTGTATGTTCTCTGGTTTGATCAATCAGGACGCTCTGCTCAGCCTCCTTTAAGTACTCGCCCGGTCTTGGACAGGTTACCACTTTTTGGAAGGTCCCTAAAGCAACATAATCTCCTAGTTTGTAGGAGATTAAATTTGATTCGAAAATCAAATCTCCCATAAATAAATCTTTACCTGGGCACGGGAATCTTCTCTGGGATATTCTTCATTGAATATTTAGAAACTCCAGTTAGAACACTGCTCTTCAATACGGTCCGTTGAACGCAAACTCCGAATGGGTGCTGAACTTCTGCTACAGCTCCGTGCTCCAGAAACTGCTACAGTAGAAGCTTGTTCGCGTGAGCTGGTTTTGTCAAAGGCTGCCACACAGAACCCCCTTTCTCTTTTCTTTTTTCTCATCTTCATTCTGAGCAGGCTTCTTTCCCTGCCTCTGATTTCCTCCATCCCTTCTGGGTTGCCTTCGAGAGGATGAGCCTCGCCCAGATTTTATTTCAATATTCTTCAAGAGCTTCCCGAGATTTTTAACTAGCAAACTCAGTTGATCATCAGGTACAGATTTCTGTTGTTCTATTTCAGCTTTTACTCCTACATTCTTGTCTTTAGGGGTGGGCTCTTCTTTGACCAACTTCATTTCAAATTGTTTGAGGGATCCGATCAACTCCTCCAGCCTCATATGTCTGACAATCTAAGCTTCTTCAATAGCTGTTACCTTCATGTCAAATCTGGTGGGTAAGGATCTGAGGACTTTCCTAATTAGTTTCTCCTTAAGAAAAGGTTCTCCAAGAGCATGAGCTTCGTTTGACAGATCACACAGCTTAGCATTGAACTCAGTAATCATCTCCTCTTCTTGCATCCTCAGATTCTCAAACTGAGTGGTTATGATCTGTAATCTGGACATCCTCACTTTGTCGGTTCCTTCATGGGCAATTTGCAAGATCTCCCAGGCTTGTTTGGCAATGTCGTAGTTAGAGATCAACCTGAAATTGTTAGCATCTACTGCAGCAAAAATAGCATTCAGTGCCTTTGAATTACCAATTGCTGCAGCTCCCTCTTCATCAGTCCATTGTACTTTAGGCTTCACCCTAGTAATTCCCCTTTCATCCATTGTAATGGGAGGAGACCATTCAGCCACAACTGCTCTCCAGGTTCTCTCATCTATGGCTTTGAGGAATGCCTTCATCCTAGCCTTCCAATAGCCATAGTTGCTTTCTTCCAACAACGGTGGACGGCTCGTGCTCTGTCCTTCCTTCATCGTACCTTGCTTAGACGCTCAGGATCTCTACTCTGTATGTTGAGTTTCCGCTCTGATACCAATTGAAATTTCCGCAGCGTCTCTGATATGCAGATTTGTGTACAAATAGTTGCTACAGCACACTCTTAAACATCCAAATCTGATGCAGCAAGATAGAACAAGGGATAATGGTTTGTTTACCCAGTTTGGCCAAGTGCTTACCTCTGGGAAGGACTGAACTCAGTCCTTTACTCCACTAAGCTCAAGGTTCTCCCGTACAACACGGTTTGTCAACACGCAACCTATGCTACTCAACCTTAGCTAGGACTTCGACCACAATCAGGACAGGCTCGACTTGTGTCACAACTACCTACACTAGTATTAATCTAGAACATCTACTGACTCGACGAATCCCAGCCTATACTTTTTAACACGCAGTCTTTGCAGGTCTGCTATAGCACACAGCTGATGCACAATTTGTCCGCGTCTCTCCAAGCCTTCAGCTGAGCCGATCGAATAATTCCACGAGCGTTGTACACTCTGGAATACTCCCCCTCACTCAGTGACCTCCTGTCACTAGCGAGTCCAAGCCTTCTGCCAATTGCCCGAGCACCTTCACTCGGCAATTGCTCCACGACCTTCCTTGATCTACCAACAAGCACTTCGATGTTTTGGATTGGCTTCCCACATCAAGCAGTGATCAGACTCTGTAAGTCTCGATCACCCTCAGTTCAATCACATAGCTCCACGCGCCTGCGGTGCTCTCGGTGATGGTCAAAGCTCTTCTCGCACTTGAACTCCACTCTCTGGTATTCAGCGTATGCTTTCTCTGTATGTTCTCTGCTTCGATCAATCAGGACGCTCTGCTCAGCCTCCTTTAAGTAGTCGCCCGACCTTGGACAGTTTACCACTTTTTGGAAGTTCCCTAAAGCAACATAATCTCCTAGTTTGTAGGAGATTAGACTTGATTTCAAAAATCAAATCTCCCACAAACAAATCTTTACCTGGGCACGGGAATCTTCTCTGGGATATTCTTCATAGAATATTTAGAAATTCCAGGTAGAACACTGCTCTTCAATACGGTTCGTTGAACGCAAACTCCGAATTGGCGCTGAACTTCTGCTACAGCTCCGTGCTCCAGAAACTGGTACAACAGAAGCTTGTTCACTTGAGCTGGTTTTGGCAAGGGCTGCCACACAGCATCATCAACATAGTTTCCAGCACAAGCAGATATTATTCGAAGCGAGCAATTACCTTTTAATTGGAGACAGGCTGGCTAGACATCTTGATTAAAACTATTTTGCTCGTTGTTCCACCAGTTGGTTCCTTTAGTCTAAGCAAGGCCTGCTAAACTAACTCTGGAACAGTGACATCAACTTGATGTTTGCCAATGAAAAGCTTGTAATCTGTGCTAAACGGTGCCGGAGGAGGAGACATTTTTCTCGTGTCATCACAGATATCAGGGTATTGATCAACCATCATCTCAAATAACATCGAGGGGCAACCAATAGGGACATTAGGCAGGTCAGATATAATGTGCTGACATAGATGGTTAAAAATGATTTGTCCAAGGTTTACCTTCATTCCTCGAACCACCTGGAAGATGAATCCAGCGATGGGCTTGCTGACAGTGGTCCGATGAAGTGTGGCATCCAATTCTTGATACACATCCCATGTAAATTTGCAAACTTGGTTGCCAATTGGCCTGATTCCAACGAGCTCCTCTTCCATGATGTTATCTGCCCATTCTGGCAACTCTGGAATAGTTTCAGCTGGATAGGTTCCGAAGTATTCATTGATTGATTCTCGAGTAATCACCACACGTCTCCCTCTTACCTGAACCATACCATAATCAGCACTAGATGCTGTCCTGAATTGTTGTGTAAGATTCACAACAAGCTCTCTCACAAGCTGTTCTGCAAATTGTTGAGGCATTTGGATAGTCTTCAGCAGACCACCTCTTCAATCGCATGCACCACTTCTGGTACCTAAAATTTTCTCTCCATAAAGATTCGTTCCTGAACAATAATTTGCCATCTCTTGGCATTTTCAATATCACAAAACCATACACCCCAGATTTCGTGACCCCTCCTGTCACAGCCTCTCGACCAAGCTTCTTTGATTTCTTGACTCATTTTGAGGCAATGCGTTTCCCTTTGAAAACTGCTCCCACTGTTTGAGAACCCTTCTTCTCTTTCTTTCTGCTGAACTCTGCACTGTTCCTCCTCTTCTGCTTGGACAAACGCTCAGCTACAGAAGTCACATTCACTACTTCTTCTAGGTCATCAACTACAAGCACTGTCTTAAATGAATCCTCAGTGTCTTCTACAATAACTGTTTCAGATTCAATCAGTTTAATAGGGGGATGACAGGGTCAGCCTCAGCTTGAGTCACCTTCTGGTGGGAGACCACCACCTGAGGTTTGTAGACCACCATTATCAGCGCCTCTGGATCTGTCTTAGTCAACTGATCAGAGTCAGTTGCAACCATTAGAACTTCTTCTTGAGCTTTCTCTCCTTCGATGTCTTTTGGGACAACATCCTTATGAGTATTATCAGTTACTGGGACCTCATCAATTTCAGGAACGCATCTACTGAACTTGTTTCCGCCACGACTTCCGCTTCTCAGCTCTCCATTTCGCCTTCTGTGCGAATAACTTGGCTAAGCAAGACGCTTTGCTTTTCTTAGGACCTCTAACACCCTTTGGTTGAGCCAGGCCAGCACCAATCCGGTCACCTAGAGACCTCTTGACCAACCCAGCCTTCTGTCGCTTGGTTGTCTCAGTCCTTTTAGCTGACCTCTCTTCCTGAACACTAGAACTAGCAGGAATACCAACATCTCTAGATATGTTGTCAACAAGCTGTTCTAATGCCACATCTCTACTCTCATCACCTTCTACCACTTCAGTAATCGCAGGTAAATCAAACTTAGGGCTTACCTCAGCGAAGGATACAGGTTCAATAACTGACTGCGTCGGCACCCATGGCTCGTCTCCTCCCTTCTGCCTTCCTCCTCTTTTCTTTGTTTCTTGGTTTTGGACCGGAATTTGAGAGTCCGCTGCAGATTTTCCTTTTCTCCGAGACGCAGCGGCGCGCGTCGATCTAACTGGAGCCGGTGAGGCTGAGGAATCGGCGGTGGCGCTGACTGGGATTTTCTTGGAGGCAACCATGATTTCTCTTTTCAGAATTCGTTCAAGGGTCTTGGATTTCACTCTCTTCTCAAACAACTGAAAAAGATCTACGAAAAATCAGGCAGATATTTTAAATGATTTCAAAATTCAAAATTTGGAAACCCTAACTGTCAAATTTGTGATATTTTAGATTATTTGCTGATTTCCTTTCCAAAGCAAAAACTTCCTGTAAATCCAAGTTTCACTATACTTTGTCTAGCTCAGACTCTGTACTGCCTATTATACTCGAAAAATAATCAGAACTTCTCCCCTTGAATTTAATAACCAGTTCAACAGATTCTTGCACAATGATCAGGAACTGGTTCAGGTTTTCTGAAACTGATTAAGTGTTGACAACACTCAGACCCAAGGCAAGTCTGAGTATTTCGAACTAAGCATTGTTCATCGCTTTAGTGAAGATATCAGCCAGTTGCTTATCGGAGGATACCTGTTTCAGTGTGATGATCTTCTGTTCAACTAACTCACGGATGAAGGGATGTTTGATGTTGATATGCTTTGTTCTCGAATGCTGAACAGGATTTCTGGAGATGTTAATTGTGCTCATGTTGTCACAGAATAAGATCATCTCCCCCTGTTTCAGACCATACTCTTCCAACATCTGTTTCATCCAGATCATCTGAGCGCAACAACTTTCAGCAGCTATGTATTCAGCCTCTGCAGTGGACATCGATATACTGCTTTGCTTCTTATTGAACTATGAAACTAAGTTGTTTCCTAGAATAAAGCATCCACTGAAGGTGCTTTTCTAATCTTCTGCACTGCCCGCCCAATCGGCATCCCCATATCCAACTAAATGAGAACTGCTGTCCTTGGTGTACCAGAGTCCGTAGTTTGCTGTTCCATTTATGTATCTGATTATGTTGTTTGACAGTAGCAAGTGGGCTCTCTTTTGGGTTTGCTTGGTATTGGGCACAGACACCCACAACATAGCAGATGTCAGATCAACTAGCAGTAAGGTAGAGTAAGCTTCTGATCATACTTCTTTACAGGGTCTGTTCCACACTTACTCCAGATTCATCCTTTGTGATCTTCACGTGTGTTGCTGTGGGAGTGTGCTTATGGCTGGCATTTTCCAATCCGAATTCTTACCAAGTTTCTAGCATATTTTCTCTGTGTTATAGATATACCATCAGATTTCTGATGAACCTGCAGACCAAGGAAGTAGACCATTTCCCCCACCATACTCATTTGATATTCACTTTTCATCTGTTCGATAAACTGATCCACCAAACGCTGTGATCGAGACCCGAATGCGATGTCGTCCACATATATTTGAGCAATGATGAATTCTTGCTGGATGTGCTTCACAAATAAGGTCCTGTCCACTCCCCCTCGCACATAGCCATGTTGAACAAAAAATATCTTGAGCCGTTCATACCATGCTCTGGGCGACTGTTTCAGTCCATATAGGGCCTTGTTCAAGTGATATACATGATCAGGATGGAACTGGTCTTTAATCCCTTTAGGTTGAGCAACGTGTACTTCCTCATTGAGCGAACCGTTGAGAAATGCACTTTTTACGTCCATCTGAAACAGCTTGAAGTTTGGGATGGCATGCAAGAGCTAGCAGGAGTCTTATGGCTTCAAGTCGAGCTATCGGAGCAAATGTTTCATCGAAATGTATGCCTTCAATCTGAGCATACCCCTGTGCCACAAGTCGAGTTTTGTTCAGGATGATGTTGCTTTTTTCATTTGTCTTTTTTTTGAAGATTCATTTTGTATTAATTATGTTGGCTTTAGCTAGTCTCGGTACAAGTGTCTAAACATCCTTTCTAGAAAAATCCGAGAGTTCGTCTTGCATAGCACTGACTCAGTATTCATCTAGAATTGCCTCCTTAATGTTGTTAGGTTTGATGGATGATAGAAAGCATGAACCACTTAGCATTTCTGCAAAATCAATAATCTTGCCACGGGTTCTTCTGGGTGCTTGAGGATTTCCAATAATATCTGTCATTGGGTGATTTTTCTGAATAAGCTGTGGAGGGTGTATAGTTGGAACTTGCTATGGTTCTGTATCAGATACTTGTTCATCATCCAGAGATTCTGGTACAGGGTCTTTCACACGCATCTGGTCTTCTTGAGTCTTGATAGTTTATGTATCAAAACTGACAGCATCATCTTCGTCTTTGCTGATTGAATAATCTGAGTCTTGAATTGCCACATTAACTGACTCCACAATAGTTTTGGATTTCTTGACGTAAACATGGTACGCTAGACTATTTGTGGAATATCCCAAGAATATTCCTTCATTGCTGCGGGGATCAAGTTTCCTTTTGTATTCTCTGTCGTCATAAACATAACATGTACTCCCGAAGATACGTAAGTGCTTGACTGAAGATGGCTTCCCTTTCCAAATTTCATAGCAGGTTTTCTTTGTTCCAGGCTGCACAAGGACTCTATTCAGGGTGTAACAAGTGGTGTTTATAGCTTCTGCCCAGAAGGATAGAGCCAACCCTTTTCCATGAAGCATAACCCGCATCATCTCTTGGAGGGTACGATTCTTTCTCTCTGCCACTCCATTTTGTTGGGGCGTTATGAGTGCTGAAAACTGATGAAGTATGCCCTATTTAAGAAAGAATTCTTCCATATCGTTGTTCTCAAATTCCTTACCATGATGACTCATGATTGCAATCAGAGTTATGCCCTTTTCACATTGGAGTCTCAGAATCAAGTGAATCACAGTTTGAACAGTGTCTGACTTCTGTCTAAGAAATACAGTCCAGGTAAAATGAGAAAAATCATCAACACAGACTAGAATGTAGATGTTACCACTAATGCTTTCTATTTGC
Source organism: Umbilicus rupestris (assembly GCA_963678935.1). Classification (NCBI taxonomy): domain Eukaryota; kingdom Viridiplantae; phylum Streptophyta; class Magnoliopsida; order Saxifragales; family Crassulaceae; genus Umbilicus; species Umbilicus rupestris. The sequence goes on from OY787618.1 coordinate 10,367,444, forward strand.
ATGGGACCCATTAAGTCCATATGTAACAGTTCAAGAGTTCTGGTTATTCGAATCTGGTTTGTTCCAGGGTGAGCAGTCCTTGTCTGTTTTCCTATCTTGCATTCTCCACACATAGCATTAGTCTTTCCTTTCAGTTCAGGTATTCCTTGCAGCAATCCAAGTTTGGATAACTGCCTCTAGGCTTTGAGATTCATATGTCCTAGCCGCTTGTGCCACAGAATCAGTTCATCCTGTTTAGACAAAAACAGTGAGATAACAGTTATTTGATGAACGGGTTCCTCTCAGAACACACTTCCCTTCTCGGTTGATGACCTCACAAGAGTCTTTGGTGAATTGCACATTTAGCTTTCCATCGCACAGTTGACTTATACTCAGTAAGTTGGCTTGAAGGCCTTCCACAAGAAGTACTTTGTCAATTGTGGGCATCCCTTGGATAGATAATGTGCCTTGACCAATGACCCTTCTTTTTCCTCCATCACCGAACTTAACAAATCGTCCATCCAGGTTCTGCATGTTGGTTAGATAGCTGGCTTCCCCGGTCATGTGGGCTGAACAGCCACTGTCAAAATACCATCGCTCCTTCTTATGGTGAGCAGATGAGTTGTAAGCAACATAGCAAAGGTTGTCGTGAATTTTTGAGGCATGCACAAATCTTTTCAAGTGATATTTTGCAAGGAACTTGGAACACTTCCTCTGAATGTGACCTTAAGTGTTGCAAAAATAGATCGAAGCACGGCTCACACACAATCTCCCTTCGTGGTATTCTGTGTATGCTCTCGGTGTTTTCACTCTCTCAGCTTTGATACCTTTGACGCTCTGCCCAACCTCCTTTAAATAGGAACCAAAAGTTCCATCAATATCGGTTTTTGGAAATTTCCCCCAATAATTAATATCTCCTAATTTGTAGGAGATTAGATTAGATTTGAAAATCTAATCTTCACAAACAAATCTTCACCTTGGGACGTAATCTACAGTAGGATATTCTCTGCTGAATATTTAGAATCCCCCCGTACGCTCTGCTTTTTATGATGGACCGTTGAAAGCAAACTCCGAATGGGCGCTGATCTACTGCTACAGCTCCACGCGCCAGGATCTATTATAGCAACATTTTGTTCACGTGTGCTAGTTTTGTCAATTGAATGCCATACTGCATCATCAATCTCCCCCTTGGCATTTTGACAAAACCCCTTCATAGATGATTCAATGTTTCGATTGATCTTCCTCCGGTCCCTCGATTCCCCCTTTTCTTTTCTTTCTCCCCTTTTTTCGAACAAATGGCAAGGGGTATGGGTCTCGGACTGGCTTACGGTGTCAAAGCACAGAGACCCAGAGAGGATCTCAGGTCTTCAAAACTAACTACATCCAAAGGCTTGGTGAAGATGTCTGCAAGTTGTTTGTCAGTCACAATGTGCTGAAGAGCAATGATCTTCTTTTCTATCAGATCTCTGATGAAGTGATGTCGAATATCAATGTGTTTGGTCCTGCTATGCTGAACTGGGTTCTTGGATATACTGATAGCACTCATGTTGTCACAGTAGAGGACCATTTCACCCTGATTGAGGCCATACTCAGCCAACATCTGCTTCATCCAAATCATCTGCGCACAGCAACTTCCTGCTGCAATATACTCTGTCTCAGCCGTGGACAAGGAGATGCTGTTTTGTTTTCTACTAAACCAAGATACCAGGTTGTTTCTCAGGAAGAAGCAACCTCCAGAGGTGCTCTTCTTATCCTCAGCGCAACCTGCCCAGTCTGCATCACTATTTCCTACAAGATTTGCATTTGTATTCTTAGTATACCACAAGCCATAGTTTACAGTACCTCCAACATACCAGATGATTCTTTTAACCAGCTGCAAGTGACTCTCTTTTGAACAGGCTTGAAATCTTGCACATACCCGTACTGCAAAGGAGATGTTGGGACGACTAGCAGTCAGATACAGCAGGCTACCAATCATACTTCTGTAGATAGCCTGATTTACTTCCATCCCGTTTTCATCTTTGACGGCTTTGATATGGGTGGCAGCTGGTCTTCGTTTGTGACTTGCGTTATCTAGCTGGAATTTCTTCACCAGGTCCTTGCTATATTTGCTTTGTGCTACAAAGATTCCATCCTCTTTCTGGGAGATTTCCAGTCTGAGGAAATACGTCAGCTCTCCTACCATGCTCATTTTGAATTCAGCATGTGATCCACAAACTGCTTTACCAGACGCTGGGACTTCGAGCCAAAGACAATGTCATCTACATAAATCTGGGCAATGATCACATCTGACTTGGTTCTTTTCACAAAGAGAGTTTTGTCAGCTCCTCCCCTTTCATGTCCATGATTTTCAACGAAGACGGTCAGTCTCTCATACCATGCTCTAGGGGCCTGTTTAAGCCCATACAGAGCTTTCTTCAGCTTGTACACATGCTCCGGGTAATGAGGGTCTTCAAACCCTTTGGGCTGAGCTACATAAACTTCTTCAGAAAGATCACCGTTCAGAAATGCACTCTTGACATCCATTTGATACAGCTAAAATCCGAGGAAGCATAACATTGCCAGGAGTAGTCTGATGGCTTCCAACTGAGCAACTGGTGCGAAGGTTTAATCGAAATCCAAGCCTTCAATTTTGGTGTACCCTTGTGCGACCAGTCTGGCTTTATTTCTTGTGATGTTTCCCTTCTCATTAGTCTTGTTCTTGAAGATCCACTTTGTGCCTATGATGTTTATTCCTTTTGGTCTGGCAACTAAGTCTCACACATCGTGTCTCTTGAACTTAGCTAGTTCTTTCAGCATTGCTATCATCCAGTATTTGTCGCCATGGCTTCTTTGAAGTTCTTTGGTTCTGTACAGGACAGAAAACAGGTGTTGCATATAGACAGACAGGTGTTGAGATGCGACTTACTTCTAGTTCTTCATCCTTCTGTCAGGTCTCCAATCACGTTAGTCAAGGGATGATTCCTCTGAATCTTCTTTGGGGGCTGCCTTAATGTTATGGGACGGACTTCACTATCCTGTTCTTCATTCGGGCTATCCACATGTTCATTTAGGCTTTCTACATCAACGTCATCTGCTATAGCATCCTCTGGTGCAGGGACTTGTTCATTTGTGTTCTGTCTCACGGGTGCAGCTTCAGTGCCTGAGTCTTCGTCATCTAGGCCAGTGGGAGTTGCTTCTTCAACATCATTGACGACTACATTAATGGATTCCATCACTGTCTTCGTCCTATCATTGTAAGCACTATATGCCCGGCTATTTACTGAGTATCCCAAGAACATGCCAGCATCACTCTTGGGGTCAAGCTTCTTTCTGTATTCCCAAAAATGTGGAAGTATTTAACCATGGGCTTCTTCTGATTCCAGAGCTCATAGCAAATCTGATTCGTTCCTTTCCGTATAGAGACTCTGTTGATGATGTAGCAGGCTATGTTCATTGCCTCAGCCCAAAATCTCAGGGGGACATTCTTCGCAAGAATCATGACCCTGGCCATTTCTTGGATTGTTCGATTCTTCCGTTCCACGACACCATTTTGCTGAGTGATTGGAGATGAGTACTGGTGAGTGATACCTCTTTTTTTGCAGAACTCGTCTACTGCTTCATTCTCAAATTCCCTTCCATGATCATTTCAGATGTTGGAAATTCTGGGATTCTTTTCTTGCTCTAGTCAGGACACCAGAGAGACAATTACTCCTACAGTGTCTGATTTCTCCCTGACAAAGTCAATCCACTTGAATCTGGTATAATCATCAACACAGACAAATGCGTACCTCTTCCTTCCAATGCTCTCGACTTCCGTAGGCGCCATCAGGTCCATGTGTATCAATTGAAGAGGCTTGATTGTATTAATATTTTTGACCTTTGGGTGTGAAGCCTTCTTCTGTTTGCCAATCTGGCATTCTCCACAGATGGTGATCGGTTCACCTTTGATTAATGGAACTCCTCTGACTAACCCTTCCGTTGCAATTTTCTTCAAGGTTCTCAGGTTGATGTGACCCATCCTTCTGTGCCAGAGATTCATTTCTTCCGTGTTGGTCAGCATGCATGTTGGTGAAGAGGTTGTTGTACTAACTTTGAGAAGGTAACAGTTGTTCTTTGATCTGGCCCCTTGCATTATACACTCTCCTGATTTGTTGAAGACTTGGCACGAATCTTGAGTGAACTTTACCTACAACGTTCCATCGCACAGCTGACTAATGCTTATGAGATTTTCCTTTAACCCTTCTACCAACATTACATTCCTCAGCTTGGGCATCCCTTTGACTATCAATGTTCCTTTGCCCAGAACTCTTCCTTTCAAGCCATTTCCAAATTTTACCAGCTGTTCTGAGCATGGAGTTATGTTCTTCAGGAATGATCTTTCTCCAATCATATGCCCTGAGCATCCACTATCAAAGTACCAGCTTACTTTGTTTGAAGAACTTGTTGTGCTGACAAGTGCGACATGCAGGGTTCTCTCATGTTTCTGCTTTTAATCCAACATTTTTGCTTTTGGGAGAAGTTTGATCAGCTTCATCTCAAACTGTTTGAGGGATCCAATCAGTTCCTCTAGTCTCATGTGTCTGACATTCTGAGCTTCTTCAATGGCTGTCACCTTCATGTCAAATATGGTGGGCAAGGATCTGAGAACTTTCCTAATTAGCTTCTCTTCAGGAATAGGTACTCCAAGAGCATGAGCTTCATTTGACAGATCACACAGCTTGAAATTGAACTCAGTAATAGTTTCCTCTTCTTGCATCTTCAGACTCTCAAACTGAGAAGCAATGATCTGTAACTTGGACATCTTTACTTTGGCGGTTCCTTCATGGGCTACTTGCAAGATTTCCAGGCTTGTTTTGCAATGTCGCAGTTGGAGATCAACCTGAAATTGTTAGCATCTACCGCAGCAAAAATAGCGTTCAGTGCCTTTGAATTTCCATTTGCTGCAGCATCCTCTTCAGTAGTCCATTGTCCTTCAGGTTTCACTCGAGTAACTCCCCTTTCATCCATGGTTATGGGAGGTGACCATTCAGCAACAACTGCTCTCCAGGTTCTTTCATCAATAGCCTTGAGGAATGCCTTCATTCTTGCCTTCCAATAGCCATAGTTACTTTCTTCCAACAGCGGTGGACGGCTTGTGCTTTGTCCTTCCTTCATTGTTCCTTGCTTCCTTCAGCCAACGCTCAGGATCTTTACTCTGTATGTTGAGTTCCCGCTCTGATACCAAATGAAATTTTGCAGCGCTGCTGAATGCAGATTTTGTACAAGCAGTTGCTATAGCACACTCTTGTACCGATGAATCTTGTGCAACAAGAACAATGAACAAACAACTTGTTCACCTAGTTCGGCCAACTACCTACATCTGGGAAAGACTAAACTTCAGCCCTTAATCCACTAGTCTCAAGGTCCCGAGTATAACACGGTACAACGCAAGCAACCTATGCTACTCGACCTTTACTAGTACCACGATCAGAATAAGGTCTGACTTGTGTATCACTCACCTACACACTTGATTTAATTCAGAATAGCTACACCACTGTTTTCACAGACTCAGCCTATTCTAATTAAAGCAATGTTATCGTAGGTTGCTATAGCACACCCTTGTGCCACTAGCTTGTGCCGAATCTGTCCTCGTCGCTCCAAGCCTTCCGCTGAGCCGATCGAACCTCTTCACGAGCGCTGCACACTCTGGAATGCTCCCCCTCACTCAGTTACCACCTATCACTAGCGAGACCTGAACTCCTGCCAATTGCCCGAGTACCTCCACTCGACAATTGCTCTGTGGCCTTCCTTGATCAACCAACAAGCAATTGCTGCTCTGAATTGGCTTCCAGATCAAGCACTAAGCAAACTCTGCAAGTCTCGATCACACTCAGGTTTAATCACCTTAGCTCTGCGCTGACGCTCTGCTCTTGGTGATGATCGAAGCACGGCTCACACACAATCTCCCTCCTTTAAATAGGAACCCCAAGTTCCGTCAATATCGATTTTTGGGAATTTCCCCCAATCATTAATATCTCCTAATTTGTAGGAGATTAGATTAGATTTGAAAATCTAATCTTCCATAAACAAATCTTCACCTTGGGACGGAATCTACCCTAGGATATTCTCTGCTGAATATTTATCAGCCCCCACGTACGCTCTGCTTTTCATGATGGACCGTTGAAAGCAAACTCCGAATGGGGGCTGATCTACTGCTACAGCTCCACACTCCAGGATCTGCTATAGCAACAGCTTGTTCACGTGTGCTGGTTTTATCAATTAAATGTCGTACTGCATCATCACTTGCTATATTTGCTATGAGAGACAAAGATGTCGTCATCTTTTTGGGATACTTGTAGTCCAAAGAAGAATGTAACTCTCCGACCATGCTCATTTTGAACTCTTTCTTCATGTGGTCCACGAACAGTTTCACCAACTACTATCATCTAGAACCAAACACAATGTCAGCTACATATATCTGAGCTATGACAAGGTTTGACCTGGTTCTTTTGACGAAAAGAGTATTGTCAGCTCCTCTTTCATAGCCGTGCTCTTCCAAAAACTGTCCATGACTTCGTTTTGTAACTCCTTCCCATGATCACTTCTGATGGCAGCTATTCTAAGATCTTTTTCTTGTTCAAGCCATGAGACTAATGTTACTATCACTCTCATGGTGTCGGACTTTTCCTTGTTAAAGTCTATCCAGGTGTATCTTGTGAAATCGTCAACACATACGAAAGCGTACCTCTTTCTTCCATAACTTTCTATTTCCATTGGTCCCATCAGATCCATGTGTAGCAATTGTAGTGGTCTGGATGTGTTGATGTTCGCAACTCTCGGGTGAGGGACCTTCTTTTGCTTGTTCACCTGACATTCCCCTCAAATATTATTCACCTCGCCTTTGATCTCTGGAATCCCTCGGACTAATCCTTCAACATCAATTTTCTTCGGCCTTCTTAGGCTGATGTGCCCCTTCTGCTTGTGCGATAGGTTCATCTCATCCGTGTTCGTCATCAGATATGTTGGTGAAGGGGTTGCTGTACCAACCTCTAGCAGGTAACAGTTGTTCTTCAACCTTATGCCCGACATTACACATGATCCTATTTTGTTGAGAACTTGACAAGAGTCTTGGGTGAAATTTACCCAACGCGTGCCGTCACACAACTGGCTGATGCTGATGAGATTTTCCTTTAATCCTTCCACGAGCATTACATTCGGGCAGACCTTGAGCATTTCCTTTACCCAGAACTCTTCCTTTTAGACCATTCCCAAACTTCACTAGTTATTCTGAGCAGGGTTTGATGTTCGTCAGGAATGATCTTTCCCCAGTTATGTGTCCTGAGCAACCATTATCAAAATACCAGCTTCTCTCTTGTGTTGAACTTGAAGTGCTAGCAAGGGCGTAAAGTACTGACCTTTCCCGTCTTTGTGGTTTCTAATATTTTTTCAGAGTCGAGCAATTTCTCTGGATGTGTCCCTTTTGGCTGCAGGAGTAGCATCTACAATCTCTATTTATTGGCTTTGTCTCAGCTCCAGCCAGATGATATAGGGGTTGCTGTAGTATCCTCTTGTTCAACATTCTTGGCATCCCTTGATCTGTGATATTTCCCAATCTTCTGGATGCTCTGGATCTGGCTATATTGCATTCATCCTCGCTTTTGTCGGTGTCATCATCACTCCATTTTGCTAAGAGATAGTTGTTATTATTCTTTTGGGAGCTCTTCTTCTGGCTGCTTGGGCGGTCAGCCTATTGGTGCTCATATCCTTCTCATCCCCAGCATTGTATGCCTTTCCTCCTCTCCTTCTTCTCTTCATCATCTTGCGCATAATCCTTCTCTTTCCTCTGATCATTTCCTCCTCTTCTGGGTTGCCTTCTGGACTTAAAGGATTGACCAGGCTTTGAATCTATCTTTTTCAGGAATCTGCTGAAGTTCTTTACCAGCATCCAGAGCTGATCTTCAGTTGAAAGCTTCTTTTTAGCTTCAGCCTTTAGCCCGACACTTTTGGTTTTTGCTGGAGGATCATTTGGTCAGCTTCATCTCGAACTGTTTGAGGGATCCAATGAGCTTTTCCAGCCTCATATTCTTGACGTTCTTCGATGGCTGTCACTTTCATATCAAATCTGGGGGGTAGTGATTTAAGCACCTTTCTGATTAACTTTTCTTTTGGTATAGGCTCTCCGAGGGCTTGTGCCTCGTTGGACAGGTCGCAGAGCTTGGCATTGAACTTGGTGATGGTGTCATCTTCCAGCATCCTCAAGCTCTCGAACTGAGAAGTGATCATCTGCATTCTGGATGTCTTCATCTTGTCAGTCCCTTCATGTGCTGTCTGGAGGATCTCCCAAGCTTGTTTGGCTACGTCACCATTTGAGATCAACCTGAAATTGTTTGAATCAACAGTAAAAAATATTGCATTTAAGCCTTCCGCTGAGCCGATCGAACTGTTCCGTGATCGCTGCACACTCTAGAACCCCCCCCCCCCCCCACTCTGTGACCACCTGTCACTGATGAGAGTGAGCCTTCAGTCGTCAGTGAGTTCCTTTGACACCCACGATGCTCCCTTGACTCGCAGTAATCAGACTCTCCTCGTCTTAATCAGTCTCGTCTCAACTCTGCTCTATGCGCACGCTTTGCACTGAGTGATGATCAATCTCCGCTATGCTCAATTCTTTGTTCTGCACTTGATACTCACCTCAATTTATTACCGGACTGTATTCTCTTGGATTAATCGATCGATCCTCTGCTGGTCTGCCCAGGCCTCTTCAATAGCAACCTCCTGGCCTTATCTTCAGATTAAAATATTCTCCTTCGTTAAAGATAAGGACACTCACCTAGATAAGGACACCTACATTCCAAAAGGATAATTATCTTGTGGTTGACTTGTTTGAGGTAGATAGGTGGTACAAGGAACATTCTCCACTGGTTTTAGAATGCATCCATTGTTCTTCTCTTCAATACTGGGCCGTTTGTTCTTTGCACGAAAACTGCTGAACAGGATTCAACAACACATCTACTACACAGTATGATGTACCAACCCCTTGTTCATTCTTACAGTTTTTGTCAAAATGAATGCCATTACTGTAACAGAATTGAACAAAATTGAGCCAACCGTTTTATTGAACGAAGCCCTTTGAAATGAACCGAAATGAGCCAAACAACTCTTTGGTTCAATCAAAATCCACCTAAGTATTTCCTTTCTCTCTTGCTCTCGCGACATAGTCTTTGCTCCTTCATTCCTGAATGATTGGTTAAGGCCTAGAAAGCTCCAATTGCCTCCAAAGTAATCCCGATACACCTGCGATGCGAAATACTACAAAAAGGTAATATGTCACACGCAAAATGTAACTAAACATAGGAATAAATAATTCGATGAAACATAGAAATACGCTCCATCATACATGTCTCCCCTTTTTGGTACTCTTAAAATGTGAAGCAGGTACATGTTTCAACCCTTCGTTCTGCTTCGAATAAGCCATGCCCGGTAATGGATTAAATAGAAGCTCATGTGTTATTATATGCTTGCATAGAGTACTCAGGTGCCACCAAACTAGTAATGCCGATGCGCTCTTTTGTAGCAATGATTGGTTGATTTATCGACTAAATATTCACTTATTTACACAGAATTGTTATTCGTTGTGCGGACCTTTTGTTGTCATTTTACTATGTTACTCTTGTGTCAGGTCAAATTCTATTAAATTGAAGTTATGTAGTCCATTTGGAGTAAGAACTACGAGCGCGACCAATGAAAGTGGCCAGCTGGCAGCGCGTCGTTGTGCGCCTTAAACTTATATTTATAATGACCTATTAACACTTAGCAAGCAGTAAGCAGGGTCGAACCTAAAGAGAGCAAGTGATCAAGAATTCTAATAGTAGTTCGGATCAGAAGACCAATTATTTATATTGAGCGTCTATAAATTGGAAAGATCAGGGAATACACTGCAATTAGCTATCATTGATCGAACAATATGCATCAACTAATGAATATTGTCCCAGCCTAATAATCATACTAAGGTAATGTCGACTCCAATGTTCTACCTATTCTTAACCGCTAAGTTCTCGAACACAATAGTTGCTCGACGATACCACCAATTAGTTCTATCACTAAACTTAGCTAACAATGTTGTTCAGTCTAGTATAATACAATTGATATCAACCTAGCTTCATTGCTAAGCTGCACTAAATTGATAATCAAAGCATTTAGTTCATAAAAAGGCAGTAAATCACTAGCTTAAATCAAGTATTCATTGATCTCAAACCAAGTGTTGCAATGCAAATCCCAAACTGAAAAAGGGTTTAGCTACTCATACAATCCATCGAAAAGAATGAAAACTGAGTTTAGTTTACTAAACTGAGTCTATTGAGATGAGAATACGAAATCGTGAACAGTACTTCCGGTGATGAATAGTAAACGATGAATAGTAATCTCCGCCAGCAGCTGCTCTTTCTCTCTCTGTCGCCACCTCCTCTGGTCGTTCCCTCCTAATGTCTAATGTGTAATATTCTTGTTCAATGTGTTCTCATCTTAGGGGTTGAGATTGAACTGGTTGAACCAAATCTGTTAAGGTATATGGCATCATTGACAAATTCCTACAATGTGCACAAGAGTCTGCTACAACAAACGTGTGAAGACAGCAGCTGATGCAGAGCGTTCCAAAATGACCAAGCAGAGTGCACAAGGTGTTGCTACAGCAACCTGTGTAGCAGAGAGCTGGAGCATCCTAAATAGCAGATTTCCGTGTGAAGTACAAGCTGCCCAGACTTGAAGAGAAGAGCAACGGAAGCTTTTGACGGCACGTCGTTCTGTGTGCCAAACTTATATTTATATCTCCTGTTAACACTCAGCAAGCGGTAAGCAGGGTCGAACCCACGAGAGAGCAATCAGTGATAAAGTCCTACTAATAGTTGTCACGATAAGAAGGGGGGTTGCAGGAATAATGTTTTGTTGTCAAATTCAGAGAAAAGTCAGTTTAGGGATATGCATTGCAACTGGTGATCATCGATTGTAACATGCATCAACGAGTAAACTACTGTTCTTAGTCTAACAATCCCGCTAGGGTAATGCCGACTCTATTGTTCAACCTAATCTCAACCGCTAGGTTCTCGTACTCAATTAACGACACCGACTGGGTTACACCGCTAGGCTAAGCTAATAGGGAAGTCAATCCAATATCATGTAATAGATATCAACTCAGTTTCACCGCTATTATACGCTAACTTGATAATCAGAGCATGCAATTCGAACCAAGAATAAGAATTTACTGAATTGAATTACGAAACATAAATATCTCAAACCGTACAACGCAACACAAAATCCCCAAACTGAAAGCAAGGGTTTAGCTACTACGAGTCATCTAAAACAATGAAAATAAACTGAGTTTAGGAATAATACTAAAACGGTGAATAGTAATCTGCGATGAACAGTGACTCCGTCCGTGAATAGTAATTCCGGCGATGAATAGTCTTTGCCTCGAAATCTGCGTGCTGCTGCTTCTGCCTCTCCAACTTCGTTTTGAATTTTCGTGCTGAAGATTTCCTCTCCTTGGTGTAGAAAGTCTGTATTTAAAGGTAAGGGAGACTTGTAAATCTGATTTTGGGCTGCGGGCCCAATGCTGACGTCATCAATTGCATTCCGCTTCTGATGAAGACATTAGTCGCGCGACTCATGAAGACATTATACGCGCTCGAAGAAGACATTAACTGAGCTAAAGTGTGCTGCCGGCGCGGTAGTGTCTACAGTGTCAGAAACTCTCTTGTTTGACCCCTTAGACCTCCGAATCTCGTCTGGACGTAAATTAGAGAAGTAGCCCCTTGAGTTAGCTTTCCAACAAGGTATAACATGCTTCAACCGGATCAGAATCATGCACTCGGCGAGCCTTTGACTACGAATAGGTCAATCTGTCAAGATTTGCTGTATATCCATCCAAATGCGCAATAAAGTTTTAAGCGGTCTTGATACACCTGCTATGCGAAACACTACAAAGAAATGTAACTAAACAATGGGAATAAATAACTCGATGGATCGTATAAATACGCTCCATCAGCTTTCTAAATGCAATTCCCAGAATCATTAGCATGCCGATTAACTTGGAGTAGCCCAAAGAACGTACGGAGGGTTGCTGCCAGCATCGCAACAGGTTGGTAGAGTATCGTGAAGATAGAAAGCAAGATGATGCAGCTGCCCGTATGAAGACAGCAGCTTGTGCAAATCAAACCAGAGTGAACAAGCTCAGTGAACAAGCAGTTGCTACAACAGGAGCTGTAGCAGCAATTTTTGCACGAAGAATAATCTGTCCAGATATGAAGTAGCAGTGCAACGGGAGGCTTCTAAATATTCTTCGAACATCCCCAGAGATGCCACAACTTGAAGATTTGATTGGGAAATCGAATCTCCCAAAAAATAGAAGATATGGATCTTTTGGAAGGTGAATATCCTACAAAGTAGAAGATAAGTCTTGGATGGAATATCCCAGTGGAGGTTCCCGGTTGTTTGTGGAAAGATTTGGTGTTCTCTAAATAAATCTAATCTCCTATAAATTAGGAGAGATAAGATCTTGTTGAGATCTTTAAGGAATTTCCAAATACTGATATCGTTGGAACTAGTAGTTCCCATTTAAAGGAAGCTGGGCAGAGCTTCAAAAGGGCATCAAATCAGAGAGCAAATACTGAGAACACACGCAGAATACCGAGAGAGAGAGAGAGAGAGAGAGAGAGAGAGAGAGAGAGAGATTCAAGTGCGTGCAAGATTCGATCATCACGGAAGGGCAGAGCATGCGCGCAGAGCTGAGTGACTGAAGCAGAGGCTGATCGAGACTTGCAGAGTCTGATCAGAGCTTGATCAGGGAAGCCAATTCAGAGTAGAGACTGCTTGTTGGTGGATCAAGGAAGGCCGCGGAGGAATTGACGAGTGGAGGAATTAGGGCAATTTACAGGAGGCAGGTCTCGCTAGTGACAGGAGGTCACTGAGTGAGGGGGAGTGTTCCAGAGTGTGCAGCGCTCGTGGAAGAGTTCGATCGGCTCAGCGGAAGGCTTTGGAGCGACGCGGACAGTTTTGGTACTAGTTGTGTGCTACAGCAGGTGCTATAGCAACCTGCAGGTGTGTGAGACACAAGTCAGAGGGTGTTCTGATTGTGTGTGATCGACTAGTAAAGGTCGAGTAGCATAGGTTGCGTGGAGTCGAACAGTGTTGTACGAGAGACCTTTGAGACTAGTGGATTGAGGACTGGAGTACAGTCCTCCCCAGACGTAGGCAGTTGGCCGAACTGGGTGAACAATCATTGTTCAATGTTTTGTCTTGCTGCACAAGATTCGTAGGTACAAGAGTGTGCTACAGCAACTGCTTGTACACAATCTACAACTCAGAAGTGCTGCGAATGTCAAAATCTAATTGAACTAGCACTAGTTGAACTATTAGGTCTTCGGTTCAATTGCTCTTGGTCTTGCTCTTGAATGATTGAGTGATAATGCACCAAATACGCAATAAAATCCAATGCGATCTTGACACACCTGCGATGCGAAAACTATAAAGAATTAATCTATCTCACACAAAATGTAATAAAAACTATGGGAATAAATAGGTCAATGGAGCGTATAATACGCTCCATCACCAGCCATCAAGAAGTTTATTTTTATGAAGCATTTGCCCCTTCATCCTTATTTCCCAATGATGTGAATGACCATGCTGATGTAGTAGAAGAGATCGAGCACTTTGGGGCATCCACAAGATCAAAATTCTGAGAACTTCATTGATGTGTATCAGAATTTTGACTAAAGAATATCCTCGCATACATATAGATGTGATGGTGAAGAAACGCCAAGAGACATCGATACTTGAGATACTAGCTGAAGAGCTCATGGGAGGCGTGCAAGCTTGATATGGACCATGTAATGAAGATGTATACCTTCTTACACCACATCTGGATAAGTTTCTAAGGTTCCTTCCATATTTCTCGAAATTGACGAGAAGAAGCTCTTACAATCCCTTGGTTCTTAAGGGACTCATACTTATAAATGATTGGATTCTCAATTTAATTTCAATATTACACTTGATGGACATAAATTCGAATGGGATATTGACACCTTTGAGCATTTAGGGCACCGTGAGAAGGGATTCTAGCAAAGGACTTCTCTCGCGAGTGATTTCTATTGGGCACTTTGCTGAGTCTTGCCAAGGCGTGAAACTGGCCTTGACGAGAAGTAACCCGGTTAGTAAGTTTTTATATTTATTTCGGTTAGCTAGATTTGTATATTGCCTGGCATGAAAAGATGTGTGTGACTTATATGCTCTCAACTTAACTGTGGAGGCTTGTTGTAGTTGATATTTATTTCTATTTTTATCGCTTAGAGACTAAGCTTACTCTTAAGTGTGGAGTGTTTGGGAGCGCATAGTCACTGTATCATTGCCATGTACTGCATTTTAGATAGTGTGATAAGCAAATTAGCTTAAGAACACTTGCTCCCTTAAAGTATCTATGTTTTGTTGTTAACTTTCTCATGCTTCATGAGTTATACTGGTCATCCTATTTGAGTTTGTGTAACCTGAAATAGTGCAAACAAGGGCATATTCTTTCGAGTTAATATCATTACCATTTTTTGTCTTTCATGTGTCTTACACACTTTTGAAAGCATGTTTTGAACTTCATACTAGTAGGCACCGGTATTAAAAATAATATTTTTGAAAACTTAAGCATTGTTTGTGATTCCCAGTGACTTTAGTTCTCTTATCATGTATTCTCGTACATGTTGTTACTCACGCCCACCCGCTTTCATATTTTATACTTTGTTAGACTTTAAGTGTGTGTGTGTGTGGGGGGGGGGGGGGGGGGGGGGGGGGGGGGGCAAAATAGGCCCCAACAAAAAAAGATGAATAGCATGGATGAATAGCGAGCATGTTTTTTGTAACGTGGATCTATGTTTCGGATGCATTGCGTGAAAAAGATGTTAAGACACTTGGTTAGTCGTTTAATGGTTTTGGTACCGACTTGTTTGATTGCAACATCTTGTTTGAACTATGAAAGTTTAAAAACTCATTTGAAGATAGTTTGACTTGCATAATGGTTTTGGCACATGAGTTTGAGATTGTTGCAATAATGCTGTGATTTTTGAGCACCCATTTCATACATTCATATAGAGTACCTGCATTAGGGATTTATAGGTTTTTCCTCTTCTAATAACCTTCACGAGACTATAACTCGTCCACTAGGGTAGCCTATGGGTTTAACCGCTTGATGCCTATGCTAAATGCATTTGTGATTCCTACGAAAGTGAGTTAGGATTAGTTTAGTGATTTACTTTTATTGCATGTTAGTATAGTTAGAAATAATAAATGAAACATGAGCGGATATTGAAAACGAATGGTTGTGAATATTAAATATTGATATATTTTTGCATTTATTTTATTGACATGAGGTTAATATTGTTCAGGACGAACAAATTATAAGTGTGGAGTTTTTCATCGGTTGATTTAACGACTAAATATTCACTCATTTACAAGAGATTTTTGATCGTTTTCCTTGACATTTTGTTATCATTTTACTACGTTACTCTTGTTTCAGATCAAATTCTATTAAATCGAAGCTTTATAGTCCATTTGGAGTAAAATAAGGCAAAACACAAAGATTCAGACGAAAACAGACCAAATATGGGCAAATTGACCTATTCGTTTTCAAAGGCTTGCCAACGCATGATCATTGTTTGATTGAGGTGAGCCATAGCTTGTTGGAAACTTAACCCAAAGTACTACAATTTTTTAGTTTACACTAAGAGAAAATCTGAAGATTTAAAGGGTCAAACAAGCAATTCAATTCCGAATCACGGTGCTGAGTGAACAGCAGCCCATACCCATACGGGCTAGGTACGACCGGTACTCCCATACCGATAGGCGGTACGGTTGTACCAAAGGCCGAGTACGGTTTGGAAGCCCCTGAAGGTGTTTATGTTTGTTCATCCATATCATTCATGACCAGTACGCCGATACGAACACACCATACATTGATACGGTGATGGAGCGTATTTATACGATCCATCGAGTTATTTATTCCCATTATTTAATTACATTTTGTGTGTGAAAGATTACTTCCTGGTAGTGTTTTGCATTGCAGGTGTATCAAGACCGCTTAGAACTTTATTGCGCATTTGGATGGATATACAGCAGATCTGGGCAGATTGACCTATTCGTAGTCAAAGGCTCACCGAGCGCATGATTCTGATCCGATTGAGGCGTGTTATACCTTATTGGAAAGCTCACTCAAGGGGCTACAATTCTCTAGTTTACGTCTTGACAAGATTCGGAGGTCTAAAGGGTCAAACAAGCGAGTTTATAACACTGCAGAGATTCCCGCGCGGGAAGCAGACTTTAGCAGAGTAAATGTCTTCTTCGGGCCTGCAGCTAATGTCTTCATCTGGTGCAATTACTAATGTCTTCTACTGGAGCGGAATATATTTGATGACGTCATCATTGGGCCCACAGCCCAAAAATCATATTTGGAAGCCTCATTATTAGGAAGTTGCATTATTTGGAAGGTTGCATCACCTATTAATAGAGACTTCCTATCCCAAAGAGAGAACAACAATTTTACAACAATTCAAAAAGAATTTAGAAGACGATTTTGGAGAGACTTTTGAGAGGCAGCAGCGTGCGGAATTCGAGGCATATTACTATTCACAGTTTCAATAATTATTTCTGAACTCAGTTTAATTTCATTATTGTTATGAGATGGATTCTAGCAGCTAAACCCTTAATTTCAGTTTGGGGATTTTGTATTGCGACGTACGGTTTGAGATATTTATGTTTCGTAATTCGATTCAGTAAATTCCTGTTCTTCTTTTGAATTGCATGCTCTGATTATAAAGTTAGCGTATCCTAGCAATGAAACTAAGTTGCTATCTATTGCATGATATTGGATTGACTTCCTTATTAGCTAAGCCTAGCGGTGTAACCTAATTGGTGTCGTTAATCAAGTAATTGTTAACCCTATTCGAGAACCTAACGGTTGAGATTAGGTAGAATACTAGAGTCAGCATTACCCTAGCGGGATTGTACGACTAGGAACAACAGTTTACTAGTTGATGCAGGTTACAATCGATGATAACCAGTTGCAATGCATATTCCTGAACTGACTTTTCTCTGAATTTGATAACAAAACATTATTCCTGCAACCTCCCTTTTTAGTGTGACAACTATTCGTAGAACTTTATCACTGATCGCTCTCTTGTGGGTTCGACCCTGCTCTTGCTAAGTGTTAACATGAGATTATAAATATTATTTTGGCTTACACAACGACGTGCCATCATACGGCTGTACCAAGCATATTGGTATGTGCTTGAAGGCGCGGAGTTGAATACGCCCTTATCACTTCATGGGCAGTACAACCGTATCGCCCTGAAGTCAGCCCTGGTCCTATTCATTTATAAGCCCTGGGTGAATTTGATTTGTGGGCCCTCTTTATGAGTAATATTTAAACTTTATTGATACTAAGCGAAAAAACCCACTCCGTGGCTTACAAAAGATATCGAGCATTGAAATAAAAATTAGACGTATAGAATAAAAAAAAAGTAAGTAACAAAAATAAACTTCTCTAAACACCGGTGACATAAAATCAGCAATTTTCATATGTAATTATGTAACACCTACGAAACATATGAAAACACATAAAAGTTAAGTTAGAAGTCTTCGTCGAGCATTCCTAGATGCAAAATCGCTAATAATAGCCTCGATATCAACTTTTTCTAACACATCTCTTTCAATACATAAGAGAGCCAAACCATTCTTTTATGCGGATGCAACAGTTACTAGAATAGTTAATAGGATTTGATATGCAATAAAACATTTTCATAACAACCAACCATTTGTATGAACTCAAGAACTTCAATTGGAGACATAGACACATCATGGGGTAAATCATTCGCAACACTTTCAATTGACTAATAAAATCATCCAAATCAACATCTGACTCTTTGTCATGAGTAAAAGTAGCGTGAAATTTCTTTCCATTGATCCATATTAGTCAAATGTTTGACACTTCTTTCATGTTCTTTAAGTCTTATTCCAAGGTGCTTCCAATCATTAAATCCACTATTTGCTAAAAAAACAGTTATTGTCACTTGATTTAAACAACTTGCAACAACAATAGATATACTTTTCTACACACTTTGAATAAGTCAACCAATCTCTATCAACTTTCTCACCATTTTTCATGCCCCTAGAAAAATAACTATATGCAAAATATCTAGAAGAATCATCTAAAGGAAAAACAAGATTCAATTCTCTAATTGGTCCCTTTTCAACTATTATTTCAACAGTTTTTCTATCAAGATTATGCCAATTCCTAGGGTCATATATATCTACAAAAGTATTTGTTTTGAAATTGTGCAGCGTTGCTGATGCGGAGTTATAACTTCTGCTTAAGCACTCTCTCTTTCTTTCTGCGGAATTACTCTACTGACAGAATAAGAAGGACACTGTATTTGTTCACCCAGTTCGACAACTTGCCTACGTCTAAGGAGGATGCTCTGATCCTCAAGATTCCATTATCTCAGTTCGAAGTACAAGGACTCACACCTCTACTTCTCACCTGGCTAAAATCTAATGCTCAGTCTAATCTCCTAGACTAGCTAGAAGTCTGATTCCACAGACCCTCTTCGTGCAACCTATACACTCTCAGTAATAAATAGCTACAACACTGACTCTCAAACTTCGCCTATTCTATTACAATATGTAGCTCAAGGAATGCTTCAGCACACTCTTCATCAGAGTTGTTGTATCTTCAGTCGACGACTCTCCAAACTCTCTTACCAAGTAGTCGAACACTCTGAGTTCATCAAACTCAGCCTCAGCTCCCCTTCAATCAATGACTCACTCCGTCAATATAGGTAGCTTTGATCAATGCTCCGCAGCCACCGACAATGCCTGTCCGTGGCTGATCACCGAGCTCCAATTGTTCCTTCAACGAGCAACGCTTCAGTTGAACTCTAAATCAATCCTGAATAAACTCCACAATTTCTGATTCCTTCTGCACATAACACCAGTCTTCAATTTAATGTGTAAGCCCTGATACCGTGGTTGATCTCTGTGTGTTCGCTCTGCGCCATCTCAGTTCTATTCTCGTGTGTCGTGTCTTCAGCAGCTGCCCTCAGCCTGCCTTTTGGAGCTCTCGAATCTCCAGGGGCGGAAACCTCATTTCCATCATTATCAGAATCTCCTCCTAGATTCTAATAAGGTAGTTGAGAAGATTCTGTTGCCAAATTTGGGTATTTATATCTTTATCTTCTTTGACCACGTGCTGACGATTGCTGAGCTCTTGATGACGTCTGTATAACTCTCTGAGCTTCCCCGATGTTACCCGGGTCATGCCAGAGCCTCACCAGGTAATGCCAGGTTGATCGAGCATTCTGCTCTAGCTCTGGATCACCATAGAGTACTGAAGCAGACTCTGGTTCTTCATAGCTGTCTCTCGCCCATTCTTCAAATAGTGTCTCAGCTTCATATCTTCAGGGATTGCTGAAGCAGACTCTGGTTCTTCGTTGTTGTTTTTTTGTCAGTCTTCAGATTGTGCTCCAGCCACCAATCTTCAGGGAGTGCTTCAGTAGTCTCTTGAGTAGTTTTGTCAAGGATGTCATATCCTCAACAATCTCACCCTTGGCATTTTGAAAAAACTAAAACACAACTACAGCTAAACTACTGATCCAGACACTTTGGTAACAACTAGAGCTATGCTAGGTAATTCTTCTAACTATTTGATAGAGCCTAGTTATATTCGCTATTTAGATCTCAACACTGTGCTTGTTTGCATTATTTTGTGTACAAGATTACTGGTTTTTGGTATTTTTGTATTTCAGGATAAAACAGGAGCATAAGTCAGATGTGTGCTAACACGCGTTTTTAGAGCGCAATGCACGACCTGCGGAGCTAGCAGCGCAAAAGGAGATAACTGATTCGGACTATAGTGCGCAAACCGACTGCGCGAAGCAAGTAGCGCAATCAGCGTGCGCAGGATAGCAGAGTTTTTAAATATTGATCTCCTAGATTTGGGAAGTTGCTAAAATTCTCTCGGGCCAAATCTAAGCATTCCTTGGGCTTCAAGACCACTATATAAGAGGAGGGAAGCTAGGGTTTGAGAGAGAGAGCAGATAGAGAGAAGGACACACAGCAGCAAAAACACAGGAACTACTCCAGCCCAGATTCTGCGCGAACCACCTGCGCCAGCCGAGAACAGCGATCTGCACTTGCGCCGACCTGCTACCTTTCTCTTGCTGCCTTAGTTTTAATTATTATTTCTATGATGGTTGTTTCTAGCATGTCTAGCTAAACACTTTGTATCGGTTGGGCATGATTCTATGAAGTATTTCCTTTGAAACTTGTGTTTAATGCTTAGTTCGTCTACTTATATTAATTCTATGCATATGGGTGATAATTAGTTGTGCGAATAAGAGAAGCCTTGAACCGCAATCTTGTTCTAACTGCTCGTTATTGTATGTTAAACTAGTTGATAGCTTGACGGTGACAACTAGGAGTAACGCACTAGGATAATCAGCTGCTACTGTGATAGGATTCGTAGCTGCTAAAACTAGTTTCAGGAATTAATAGCTCATGGACTTTGATCGGAACATGCGCACACGTTAAGAAGCCTTGATCAGACTCTAACTTAAGTAGAACTGCACTATAGATGTTTAGAGTCGATGATAAGGGATACATTCATAGAGGATTGTCTGTACCGATACTTTTCATAGTCATAGTACTTAAAATCTACTGCCTGCGCACGTACTTGCAATTCTGCTTTCACTACTGTTCATTCGCGCACCTGCGCAACCCAATCACTCACAACCCCAATTTCCGTAAGTTGTAGGTTGCTAGCTAAAACGAGTCTGCACGCTCCTTGTGGGATTGACCCTGACTTAGCCGCTATACTAAGTGGAGAAAGAAGGATTAATTTGACGCGTACAACGACGCGCGATCAAATTTTGGCGCCGTTGCCGGGGAGCAACACAAATAAGTTTTAACTAGTTTAAGTTTTCTTTTACAGTAGTTAGTTATTTCTTTTTATTTTTCGTTGGTGTTTCTGCCAGTACGCAATCAACATCAGCCTGCGCAACCTTGAAACAGTTGCGCTGCGCAGATCATAGTTGCGAACCGACAGGAGCAACAACCTAGTAGTCTTTTAATTCTGTTTACTTGAAGTTTAGAACAGGGCATGGAGAATAATAGTGTCATCGGCGATAACTTAGGGGACAGAACCCCAATGGGACCTAACAACGCAAGGGCAGATAACCACGCAGCTCGGTTTAGAGAGGAAGTGCAGCGCGAAGTTGAAGCTCGGATGGCCGCTGAAGCAGTATATAATGCGCAACCCGCGCAGCAGATCGTGCGACGCAGAACAGTGCGCGAGATGTCGGCTCCAATCACAGTCAACCAAC
Source organism: Umbilicus rupestris (assembly GCA_963678935.1). NCBI lineage: Eukaryota > Viridiplantae > Streptophyta > Magnoliopsida > Saxifragales > Crassulaceae > Umbilicus > Umbilicus rupestris. The sequence continues at coordinate 10,388,791 of OY787618.1, forward strand.
CATGGTGCATAGTACTTTCACCTAATGGGCATTTTGAACTACGGAGCTCATTCATTTATCATATGCCTAAGTTTCATGGGATGAACAACGAGAACCCAGTCAAGCATGTGCGCGAATTCCTAGTTATCTGCGAGAACATGAAGACCGACGGTGAGAGTGAAGAAGCACTGAAGCTGAAGGCGTTCCCTTTTTCATTGTGTGATACAGCCAGGCATTGGCTGATGAGCTTACCAGCAGGATCTATTTGCACATGGGAGCAGCTCCAGAAGAAGTTCTTGGATAAGTTCTACCCCGCAGCAAAGATCGCGCTACTCAGGAGGGAATTGGCCGCACCTAGGCAGGGCGTAGGAGAGTCACTATCAGAGTACTATGAGCGTTTTAGGAAGCTGGAGGCCAACTGCTATAATCATGGCTTGCCCCAAAATGTGCTGATAGAGAATTTCCTGAACGGGCTACAACCGATGGAACTTAGATTGTTAAATGCATGCGCAGGTGGTGACATATGCAACATGTACCCGGAGGATGTATGGAAGATGATCGAGGACTCTGCTGGACAGGTGAGGCATCAATTGACGCTCGAGAACAGTCGTGCACGCGCTGTGCACCAGGTGGATTCCAGTGCTGAAATAAAGGAAATGAAAGCCATGCTACAGAAGCTGATCAGTGCACAAGCCACGCAACTAGTTGCGCCGAAGGCATGCGAGTTCTGTACGTCCACTGAGCACAAAACCGATGCATGTCCCACACTTTTTGAGGAATCAGGAGATGTAAATGCTCTAGGAGGATGGGACAATAGAGGACCGCAGAGGCAGAATCAGCCGCGTTTTGGACTGGCCGCAAATGGATTCAGATGGAGGGAGGACACCAATCTCCAAAGGCAACCAGCGGAATATCGTGCACCACAGCAGGCGCAGCAAGCATACAACCCACCGCACTACCGCAATGACGCACCAGCACAAAATAACCAGCAACCGCGGCGCTCCTTGGAAGACATAGTGGGTCAGTTAGCAGACAATGTGCGCAAGAACGATGAAAAGTATGACAAGAGGTTCGAGTCAATTGAGAAGCAGTTGTCGCAGATTGCTACCACGGTTTATGAGCTGAAAAAGAGCGATGGCAACCTGCCTTCGCAAGTGATCCAAAACCCTAAGGGAGGAGTTAACGCCGTAACGCTGAGGACTGGGCGCATAGTTGGGACAGCTCCGACCGCGAAGGTGCCCGCGCAGCCAGTTGCGCAACCTCCAGAGCCAGAACAGCCGGATGCGCAACTAGCCGCGCCAACTACAAACCAACAGGGGGTGGCGCCAGGTATGATACAATCAAGAGAAAAGAGTACCAGTCATACTAACGCACCTGCACCTTTTCCTATGCAAGCACCTTTAGCAAGAAAGGAGGCGCTGGACAAGGAGTTATATGAATTATTCAGTAAGGTGAAAATAAACATTCCCCTGATTGAGGCAGTTCGGCAGATTCCCAGATATGCCAAGTTCTTGAAGGAGCTGTGCATAAACAAGAGGAGGAAAGGCGAGTGCGCACAAATAATGCTTAACGCACATGCATCAGCAATTATGCAACACAAGGTACCACTTAAATGCCGGGATCCAGGTACGTTCACCATACCGTGCACCTTAGGTAAGACCACGGTAAGCAACTGCATGATTGATCTCGGTGAATATATAAATGTGCTTCATTACTCCTTGTATGTGTCATTGCACCTTGGTCCACTAAAGCCTCCAGGTCTCACCTTCCAATTATCAGATCGGTCGTGCAAACAACCGACGGGCATGATAGAGGACGTTCTCGTCCGAGTGGGAGAGCTGGTGTTCCCAGCAGATTTCTACGTCTTGGAAATGGAGGGTGAGCCGAGCAAGGGGAGCGCGCAAATCCTATTGGGCAGACCATTTCTGATGACCGCGCGCACAAAGATAGATGTGTGGAAAGGCACGCTCTCAATGGAGGTAGATGGCGAGGAGATTCACTTTAACATTTTTAAGGGGATGCAACATCCTCATGATGAGGATGCACAGTGCATGCATTAGACAGTATGGACGACTTGGTTGCGCATGCGCAGTGTGCGTGCGCAACAGTGGAGCCTGCGCCACTGGCAGAGACAGAGATGGAGGCACAAGATGATGAGCTGAGCAGCACAGAACCAGTATCCAGATAGGTGTGTGATCTGGTTAATGTTTGCGCTACTAATAAAATCTTGCCTTCTATTGAACAGGCACCCAAAGTTGAGCTGAAGCAATTGCCCGAGCATTTAAAGTACATCTTCCTGGGCAATGAGGACACCCTGCCTGTCATTATAAAGAAAAGACTAGAGGAGGAGCAGGAGGCGCGATTACAGGAGGTGTTATGCAAGAACCAACGCGCTATAGGATGGACATTAGCTGACCTGCGCGGAGTAAGCCCCGATGTGTGTATGCACAGAATTCTACTGGAAAATGATGCCAAACCATCCAGGGAACCTCAGCGCAGACTGAATCCGATTATGATGGAGGTAGTGCAAAAGGAGATCCTGAAGCTGCTTGACGCAGGAGTAATATACCCGATTTCAAACAGTAAGTGGGTAAGTCCAATGCACGTTGTGCCAAAGAAAGGAGGCATCACAATAGAGGAGAATGCGCAGGGCGAGCTAGTTCCCAAGCGCATACAGACTGGATGGCGCATGTGCATTGACTACAGGAAGCTAAACGCAGTCACGCGCAAGGATCATTTCCCGCTACCATTCATGGACCAGATGTTCGACCGGTTAGTGGGGAAGCCACACTTTTGATTCTTGGACGGTTACTCAGGGTACAATCAGATCCCTATTGCTGCGGAGGATCAGGAGAAGACAACCTTTACCTGCCCATTCGGTACCTTTGTGTTCCGGCGCATGTCGTTTGGGCTGTGTAATGCGCCAGGTACGTTCCAACGCTTAGTCATGAGCATTTTCTCTTATATGATTGGTTTATGTATAGAGGTATTCATGGATGACTTCACTGTGCATGGTGAGACTTTTGATGCATGTTTGGATAATCTTGATAGGGTCTTAGCGCGCTGCATTACCAAGAACCTAGTTCTCAATTATGAAAAATGTCACTTTATGGTGTCACATGGAGTAGTATTAGGACATATCGTCTCACAGGAAAGAATTAAGGTTGATAAAGCAAAAATTGATTTTATCTCAAATCTGCCTTATTCCACTAATGTGCGCGACGTTAAGTAGTTTCTTGGGCATGCAGGGTTCTATAGGCGCTTTATAAAAGATTTTTCTAAAATATGTATTCCATTGTTTAACCTCCTTCAAAAGGATGTGTGCTTTGAGTTCACTGATGAGTGCAGGAATGCTTTTGATAAGTTAAAGGATGCGCTGACCAGTGCGCCAGTGATGCGCGCACCAGACTGGAACTTACCATTTGAGCTGATGTGCGATGCTAGTGACTACGCTGTAGACGCAGTACTGGGCCAGCGCGTGGACAAAAGGCCGCACGCTATCTATTATGCGTCGCGCACACTGGACACTGCGTAGAAGAACTACACCACGACCGAGAAGGAACTTCTGGCAATCATATTTGCGCTGGAGAAGTTCCGCGCATATGTTCTAGGCGCTAAAGTCACTGTCTACACTGACCACGCTGCTATCCGCTACCTGATGTCCAAGAAAGAGACTAAGCCACGTTTGATGCGCTGGTTGCTGTTACTCCAAGAGTTCGATTTAGAGATCAAGGATAAGAAGGGAACGGAAAACACTGTTGCTGATCACCTAAGCAGGATAGTGAAGGAAGAGGAGCCAGGGCAGATCACGGAGACATTCCCTGACGAGCACCTGATGGCGCTGAACGGTAAGGTACCATGGTATGCGCATATTGCAAATTACTTGGTCACAGGTGCGTTTCCACCTCATTTCACTAAAACTCAATGCATGAGGTTAAGACATGAGTCTAAATATTACGTTTGGGATGATCCGTACATGCTTAGAATAGGCCCTGATCAGATCTTGAGGCGATGTGTGCCTGATCACGAGATGAGCTCTTTTTGAGATTTTTTCATGCGCACGCGTGTGAAGGACACTTTGGTCCGAAGCGCACGAGCAGGAAAATCCTAGATTGCGATTTTTATTGGCCGCACTTATTTCGTGACTCATATAACCACTGCAGGGCTTGTGACAGATGTCAGCGCACAGGAAATGTATCAGCGCGCAACGAGATGCCACAACCACCTATACTGGTAGACGAAGTGTTCGACTTGTGGGGGATTGACTTCATGGGACCGTTTCCTCCATCTTGTGGATACGAGTACATACTAGTTGCGGTGGACTATGTCTCGAAGTGGGTCGAAGCTAAGGCCACGCGCAAGGATGATGGTAAAACGGTTGTTGAGTTTTTAAGGACTAACATTTTCTGCAGGTACGGAGTGCCTAAGGCAATAATCAGCGACCAGGGGACGCACTTCTGCAACAGAGTAGTGGCGCAAGTACTAAAGCATTATGGAGTGCGCCACAAGACGTCCACTGCATACCATCTTCAAACGAATGGCCAGGCTGAGGTTTCCAACAGAGAGATTAAGCGCATTTTGGAGAAAACCGTGAGACCTTCGCGCAAAGACTGGAGCCAGCGGCTGGACGATGCACTTTGGGCTGCGCACAAGACACCGATTGGGACTTCACCATTTCGGTTGGTGTATGGAAAGGCGTGCCACCTACCGGTTGAGTTGGAGCACAAGGCATACTGGGCATTGCGCACTTGCAATCTGAACCTCGATGAGGCTGGTAAGGAGCGCGCATTTGAATTAAGCGAGCTAGAGAAGCTATGCCTAGATGCATATGAGGGGTTGCGCGACTACAAAGCGCGCACGAAAGCATTTCACGATGCCGGGTGCGTTTGGTGCGTTTGTGCCAGGAGACCGGGTGCGTTTGTTCTCCTCGCGCTTAAAACTGATGTCGAGAAGCTGCGCAGCAAGTGGACGGGACCTTACACAGTCACAAAGGTTTTCCCATATGGAACAGTCGAGTTAGAGAACGAGCGCAAGCATCGTTTTCAGGTCAATGGGCAAAGAGTCAAGAAATACTTGGGAGAACCTTGGGATGAGGCCACGCACGAAGTTGATTTGGAGGAACCAAAAATAGAAGATGCGCAGGCTGCTGCACTAGAGATACAACCTGATGCACTGGAGGGAGAACTAGGAGCTACTGATTATATATCTTCTCCCTCACTGATTAACCTCGTTACTTATGATGTGCCACATAATTTTGGCCACACTGACCACCTATCTGTTCCTTTGCGCAGGACTAAGGAAGACATAACACACACTGATGCACAAGAGCGCGCGGGAGCAAGTAACGAGGTACTGTCGAGCCAACGACGTTAAACAAAGGCACTTGTCGGGAGGTAACCCGACACGTTTTCCAAGTTTTATTCTTTACCCATTTTTTTCAGGATTTGCATTTTTAGCTAGTTCAGTACTTGCATTTTTTTGAGTCACATAGCAATGCGCGAGTCAGTGCGCAGGATAGATGCGCAGGTCAGGGGGTATATAAGGGCAGATACTTAGAAAATTCCAGACATTCTGCAATTTCGACCGTTAAGAGCTCTGCACTGCTGCCAGCCGATCTTTGCCGTCCGCCCACCGAATCCGGCGTTCTTTAGTGAGATTTGAAGAGCACAACATCACCAGTGCACTAGGAAACCTCTCATTCCTTCCTTCAGTCGCTTTAGTGAGGGTTTGGTGAAGGAAGCCGACTGAGGACGTAACCCTAGAATCAAAATCGCACCTAGTTAGCAGCTTCGTTTGGTGATTTCATTGCTGGGTTTTGTTGACAAGAGTAAGGCACCCATCTGGTAGAGATTTGAGGGTTTGATTCGAAGTTTTGATTCTGGGATCCTTAGTAGAGTGTTGACCATAGTTGACCGCTAGATTCTTGAGTTGATCGTCGCAAATATGAGGCCAGCAGAGGACCAGGACACCCCGGCATCTTTCGCACGGAAGTATGATGCCTTCTGGAGGCTGGACATGTATGGCACCCCATGCATCAGCAGGGACTTCCTGCGCGAGGTGGGCTTAGAGGACTTGATCATGGAGAAACTCGCGCAGGCCGGCTGGGAAGCGCTGATGGACATGGATAGCGCAGCCGACAAGGAGGACACTTGTGAGTTCCTGGCGTCCCTGCAGATCGCTGACTTAGAGATTCGATACCGACACCGAGAGGTGTGGTACATTGCATCGGCCAAGAGGCTGAAGCGCACCCTGCGCTGTGACAAGGTGCGCGAGCAAGATGTGGATACACACACCAACCAGGAGGCATGGCGCGAGATGGCGTCGGGCAAACCGTTTGCCGCTGGGCGCAGCAGAGGCCGTGAGCTGCGCGACCCCTGGATGTACTATCTGTGGTGCATGGTCGCGTACGCAGTCATCGGGCGCTACAACGGTGCGCCGAAGGTCAGCCTACTTGATATGAACGTGCTAAAGGGGTTGTATTACGGGAAGAAGGTGAGGTTTGTGTCGGATATGGTGGTGCACTAGGAGCGGCTCAGCACCAAGGGCCTGCTCACTTGCGGAGGTGTGATCATGCATTTGCTGCGTGGGCTGCACGGAGAGCCAGAGGTGCCTGACCACACAGTTGTTCCAGCCGTCCCTCTTGACCGTGCCCAGATGCTGCAGTACCGAGCGGTAACTGCTAAGGAAGATGGGTCATTGGAATGGTGTTACCAGCTGCTAGGCCACCGAGGCACGCCACAATCAGAGGAGCGCCCGCAGAGAGTAGTGCGCGGCAAGAGGAAGCTGCCGCTGAGGAGGAAATGGAGAATGTGGAGGCACCAGTCATGCAGCCAGCTAGGCACATGAGGACGCGCGCACAGACTGGAGCACGCGCGCGGGCGAGTAGGCCGCCAGAGGAAGTTGTGACCATTGACATCAGAGACTCTCCCCTGCGCGCGCAGGCGAAGCGGCACAGACAGGATTCTGAGGAGGCGCCAGCAGAGCAGCGCATGATGTTTAACATCATGCGCGTGCTGGAATACTTGGCGCCCGAAGGGGCAGATTTAAGCATCAATCCACCAGCTGGGTGGAAATTTGGAGATCCCATTCCCCCTCTTCTCAGTCTGCACAGGCCACCTCCAGGGTCACCTTCAGAGCAGCGCGAGCCAGCCAGTTCTCCCGCGAAGTCACCAGCCCAATCCTGAGTGCGCACCCCAGTCATAGACCCACTGCACATGCCGTCAGAGCCCCCTCCTCAACCCTCTGCCCAGATGATCAGATCACCCTCTGAGGTCACCCCCATCAAAGAGTTACGTTCAGATTCGATATGGGAGACTGACTCGGAGGAGGAGCCCGCAAACCAGCCCGCAGCAGTTTCAGTTGCGCAGCCATCCTCCAGCTCTGAGTATGAGACAGAGACAGAGTCCATGGACGAGGAAGCACAAGGGTCTGCACAGGACTCCAGCTCAGAGGATCTTTAGGGCTGCACAGAGGGCTAGGCACAAATCATTTCGGGTTGTCTTTGTTGCTTTTGAAAACTATCACTGGATATTCTGTTCCTATTTTTATGCTGATTATTTTGTGAACTCCTGGCCTTGTTTCGTTTGTTGCATTGACTTTGTTTTTCATTTTCATGATGCACTTTGCATTTAGTTTTTAGTTGTCCTAGTAGCTTGCTTGTGTGCGCTCTCCGTTGCGCTTGAGCTTGAGTCGTGGGGACACGTCTCTGTTTAAGTGTGGGGGGGCGTTACATTTACATTTCATATTTGTCATTGTAGTTTAGCTTAGTTAGTGCAGTATAGGAAATAGTAGCGGTTGTGCGCTTGTGTGCGGATTGCGCACACCTTTCGACTTGTTTTGCCTTATTCATCCTACATGCGCTGCCATTAACCAATTTAGTATAATTTTTTTTTCGATTTTTGTCTTTTTAGTTGGGATATTCAGGGGATGTGGAGTTGACAGAAGAAGCTCTAGAGAGGCGGTTAGTCATTTTTGCTTCGAGAGTAAGGTACATGGCTAAAAGCGCTAGTGGAGGCCGGTTGATCCGCGCGTCGTTGTGCGCGTCAAATTAATTCCTTCCTCTTCCACTTAGTACAGCTGTTAAGTCGGGGTCGAATCCACAAGGAAGCAGTAGATTAGCTTTAACTAGTATCCTGCACTTACGAAAACTGGGGGTGTGAGTGATTGGGGTTGCGCAATGCGCGAGTAACAGTAGGAAATGCAGGAATTGCACTAGACGTGCGTAGGCAGCAGAGATTAAGTACTATGACGATGAGAAGTATCGGCGCAGACAATCCTCTATGAGTGTATTCCTTATCATCGACTCTAAATGTCTATAGCTCGGTTTGCTAATGTTAGTGTCCGATCAAGGCTTCCTAACATGTGCGCATGTTCCGATCAAAGTTCATGAGCTATTAAATCTTAAGACTAGTCTAAACAGCTGCGAATCCTGTCACAGTAGCAACTGATTACCCTAGCGCGTTACTCCTAGTTGGCACTGTCAGGCTATTCAACTTGTTTAACATACAACAACAAGCAACAAGAGTAAGATTGCGGTTCAAGGCTTCCCCTACTCATGTAACAAGCTGCCAACAATGTGCACAGAATTAATATAAGCAAACAAGCTATGCATTAAGCGCAAGTCTCAAAGGAAATACTCATAGATTCATGCCCAACCGATACTAAGCGTTTACCTAGACATGCTAGTAGTAAACATCATAGAAATAGTAAATAATATCTAAAGTGTCCAAGAAAACAATAGCAAACAGTGTGTGCAGGTTGCAGTCTCGGCTGGCGCAGTCGGCTAGCGCAGGTCCTCTCAGCAAGCTCGTGTGTTTTTCAGTTCTGCCGCTCTCCCGTGTGCTGTGGTCCTCTCTGAATGATGATATGATGATTGTATGATTCTTTAACCCTAGCCTTCTTCTCTTCTTTATATACTGCTCAGAGACTCATTCTTGGCAACTTCCAAATCTGGTGGTGTCAGGATTTGGAAACACCACCATCTGCGCATGGCGCACGGCATCTTGGTTAGCGCAAACGGTTAGCTCACCATGGTCGACTCTGCCAATTCTTCTGTTTGCGCCGCTAGCTCCGCAGGCTGTGTGATGCGCGTCCTAAACGCTGCCTGTTAGCGCGTATCCGACTTAGGCCCTCGTTTTGCCCTGAAATACAAAAACACTGGAAACCAGTAATCTTGTACACAAAATAATGCAAACAAGCATAGGGTTAGGATCTAAATAATGTGTATAAATAGGCTCTATCAAACCCCCCACACTTGCCCCTTGTTCGTCCCGAACAAGCACTCAAGCACGGATACCATTACCTCTCTGGAGTCTAGCGCACAGTCTTGCACTCTGGCGCGATCTGCACTACTGATCACCTTGCACTGCTCTACCACCTGCGCGCATCTGCCTTCAGCAGTTCTAATATAATGATTTCGCAATTCATTACCTCTCAGCTAGGATGAAGATCATTTCGGATGGCTGGGAGATAGCTCTTCATAGGCTCCAGGTTGACAGCTCTCACTTCGAGGATGGGTATATGGTTGATAACGCAAGCTTCTTCCCGTGCGTGATTCTTCCGCGCACTTCCCGGGAACCTGAGCCTTTTTGAAGATTTTTTCTTTTTCGTGAACTTGCGCACGCTGGTACGGAGTAGTGCGCATGCTGATTCATTAGCGCATATCATCTGCTGGTATTTTTTCTTTTGTACAGCTTTCTCTGCAATTTCTTACGTTCTCAGAACGGTTCCAGTCTCGGCCTTCGGATAGCAGCTATGGAACAACGCTCCGCTCTCCCTCCTTGGTCTGTCTACGCAGGTCAGCGCACGCGTTTACACCCGCGCCCGCCTTCCTTAGCTCGACTACCAGAGGGAAGGTGGTCTGTTTTCCCACCTCGCCACGCTTTGGGTATTCGCCTTCGGCATCTGCGTGACTGAGCGCGCTCTCTTATTCCGAAGGTCCTGAAGCACAGGCCTCCACTAGCGCTTTCGACCATATACCTCACCTCCGAAGCTCGAACGACTAACCGCCTCTCTAGAGCGTTTCTGTCAACTCCACATCCCCTGTATATCCCAACTAACAGGAGCAGAAAAACGAAAAAAATATACTAAAACAGTTGATAGCAGCGCACGCAATAATGGATAGCGCAAAACAAGCTGACAGTATGCGCAGCCCGCACACAAGCGCACTACTGCTACTGTTTCCTTTAATTAATCTAAGCTACACTATAAACCTCAAAAATACGTGAAATGTAAAGGTAAAGGTAGCGCTCCCCCCCCCCCACGCTTAAATAGAGACGTGTCCCCACGACTCAGGCTCAAGCGCACGGAGAACGCGCACATGCATGCAATCAAAACAAAGAACATAAAAACTAAAAACATATAGTCAAAGCGGCGCAATATAGCAAAGGGTCACAAACTATTTAGCACAAAAGTTCAGCACAAATAGAGCAACATAATATCGAATAATGTTCAGCATATAAAGAGAATAGATACCACCCGAAAGAAATAATGCGCCCTTCCTGCAGCTCTAGATGTCCTCTGAGCTGGACGCAGCCGCTGAACCATGCGCCTCCTCTTTTGAAGAATCCGTCACATATTCGGTGCTGGAGGAAGGCGGTACAACAAAAAGGGCGGCAGGCTGCGCCACGAAGTCGTCCTCTGAGATGGGGTCCCATAGCGAGTCTGAGCTGGTGCTAATGATAGGTTCGGCTTCAGGGGACCTCGAAATGGACGGCTGGGCAGGGGATGGTGCAGGTGCTGGTACTGGTTCTGGTGCTGGGGCTGGTTCCGCTGGTGGGTGCACTTGGGTTAGAGAGGGCTCTGCTGGATGCACTGGGGGCTGAGTAAGAGGGCTGGCTGGCTGACACGGCTCGCTGGGGGAACCTGGAGGTGGCCGGTGCAGGCTGAGGAGAGGGGGAATCGCGTCTCCAAATCTCCACCTTGATGGTGGGCTCATGCTCAAGTCCGCCCCCTCTGGCACTAAATACTCGAGCACGCGCATGATGTTGAACATCATGCGCTGCTCTGCTGATGCTTCCTCAGGCGCCTCCTCAGCCTCGGTCCTCGGGCGCTTCCCTTGTGCACGCGGGGGAGAATCCTCGATGGAAATGGTAACTGGCTCCCCCTACAGTGCACGGGCCCTCCGATGCGCTCCAGTCTGCGCGCGGGTCCTTGCGCGCCTGACTGGAGGCACAACTGGCTCTGGGGCCTCGTCCTCCTCCATCTCCTGCGCAGCCTCTGCTGCTTGCGCGCTGCTCGCCGCTCTTGGCCGCTGCACTCTGGTCGGCTGCAGGCGGTAGCACCACTCCAATGTGCCATCCTCTTTCACGGCTACCGCCCTTATCTGCAGCATGTGGGCGCGGTCCAGGGGAACAGCCGGCACCCTTGTGTGCTAGGGCACCTCAGGCTCTTCATGCAACGCACGCAGCAGGTGCGTAATTATCCCTCCGCAAGTCAGCGGCCCCTTGGTGCTGACTCGGCTCCAGTGGATTACCATGTTCAGGACAAAAAGCACCCTCTTCCCATAATAAAACTCCTTCAAAATCTCCATATCCAGCAAGCTGATCTTCGGCGCACCATTAAAATTCTCAATAATCGCATAGGCGACCAAGCGCCACAAGTAGAACATCCACGGGTCACGCAGCTCTCGTCCCCTGCTGCGCCCCACGGCAAAAACTGGCCTGGTCGCCATTTCGCGCCACGCCTCCTGATTCGTGTGCGCGTCCATGTCAGCTTCTCGCACCTTAGCGCACCTCAGTGTGCGCTTCAACCTCTTAGCCGAGGCAATGTACCACACCTCTCGGTGCCGGTACCTTATCTCCATATCACTTGGTTCTAACGACGCCAGGAACTCACAGGTGTCCTCCCTGTCTGCTGCGCTGTTGATCTCCAACAGCGCCTCCCAGCCCGCCAGCGCGAGCCTCTCCAAGATGAGGTCCTCCATACCGACCTCCCGCAGGAACTCCCTGCTGATGTACGGAGTCCCGTACATCCCGTACTTGCTGGCGAAGTGAGCTGGGGTAGCTTGGTCCTCGGCAGGCTGCATCGTGGCTGGGTCTCTCTGGTCAACTCCGGTCAACACTCTCTAAAGCTCAGAAAATCAAAACTCCTCCAAATGCCCTGAAACTGTCACCAATTGGGTGCCTACTCCCCGCCTACAAAACCCACTAACCAAACCTCCAATCGGTGCACGCTAGCTTGGTGCGATTTCAAACCTAGGTTACCCCTCTTCTCGCACAAACCCTAATGCAATCGGCTCAAATCGGGGGGAAAGGTTACCTGGAGGGTGGTCGACGGAGGGCTCTTCAAATCTCTCTAAACGGAAGCTGGGTTGAGCGCCAGACGGTGAGCGGAGGTGCGAGGGCGGGAGTTTCTCTTGCAACGGTCGAGTGAAAAAGTGCTGAAATTTTCTAAGTACTGCCCTTATATACCCCCTGACTGGCGCAGCTGTCCTGCGCACTGAAGTGCGCACGGACTTGCGCACTGCTGCTCGACTAAAAAAACTACCAGTCCTAAACTAGCTAAAAGACACTAGAAACACTAAAAGAAAAAACATGTAAAAGTAAAACGAGTCGGGTTACCTCCCGACAAGTGCCTTTGTTTAACGTCGTTGGCTCAACTGTACCTCGTTACTTGGGTGAAAGTATACCAGCGGCCTCCCCCACACTTGCTCCTGAGTGACCCTGCGCTTGTGCATGTGTTGTGTTCTTCTTGGTCCTGCGCAAAGGGTTGGACGGGTGGTCAGCATGGTTAATAGTAGGTGATAAATTATCAGTAACGAGGGTAGGTAAAGAGGGAGAAGAAATATGAGCAATAGTCCCCTGTTCTCCCTCTGGCGCGTCTGGTGATGACTCTGGCGCAGCAACCTGTGCATCTGCTATCTCAGGTTCTGCCAATTCAATTTCGCGCGCTGTGCCATCCCAAGGTTCTCCTAGATACCGTTTGACTCTCTGCCCATTGACCTGAAAACGATGCCGGTGCTCGTTTTCTAACTCAATTGTTCCGTAGGGGAAAACCTTGGTGACTGTGTACGGTCCCGTGCATTTGCTGCGCAGCTTTCCAGGCATGAGCTTCAGGCGTGATGAGAACAATAATACCTGGTCTCCTGGCTCAAAAGTGCGTCTGAGGATATGCTTGTCATGAAATGCCTTTGTGCGCGCCTTGTAATCGCGCAGTCCCTCATAGGCATCCAGGCGCAGCTCTTCTAATTCGCTTAGCTCAAATGCGCGCTCTTTTCCGGCCTCGTCTAGGTTCAGGTTGCAAACGCGCAATGCCCAATATGCTTTGTGCTCTAACTCCACTGGCAGGTGGCATGCTTTTCCGTAAACCAACCGAAACGGTGAAGTCCCAATTGGCGTCTTATGCGCAGTGCGGTATGCCCACAGCGCGTCGTCAAGGCGCTGGCTCCAATCTTTGCGCGATGGTCTCACAGTCTTCTCCAGGATGCGCTTGATCTCTCTGTTGGAAACCTCGGCCTGTCCATTCGTCTGAGGATGGTAAGCGGTGGATGTCTTGTGGTGCACTCCATAATGCTTGAAGACTTGCGCCACTATCCTATTGCAAAAGTGCGTCCCCTGGTCGCTAATGATCGCCTTAGGTACCCCGTACCTGCAAAATATGTTAGTTCTCAAAAAATCAGCGACCGTCTTACCATCATCCTTTCTTGTGGCCTTAGCCTCGACCCATTTGGAGACATAATCCACCGCGACCAATATATATTCATAGCCGGCAGATGGGGGAAATGGCCCCATGAAGTCAATTCCCCATATATCAAACACTTCATCCACTAGAATCGGCATCTGCGGCATCTCGTTGCGCGTTGATATGCTCCCTGTGCGCTGGCACCTGTCACAGTTCTTGCAGTAGTCATATGCGTCTCTAAACAGGTGCGGCCAATAAAATCCGCAGTCCAGGATCTTTCTGCTGGTGCGCTTTGGACCGAAGTGTCCTCCACATGCGTGCGCATGACAAAACATCAAAACTGATTTAATTTCATGGTCAGGCACGCAGCGCCTTAAAATTTGATCAGGCCCTATTCTGAGCATATATGGATCATCCCAAAGGTAATGCTTGGACTCATGTTTCAATCTCATGCACTGGGTTTTATTGAAATGAGGAGGAAACGTACCTATGACCAGGTAATTTGCAATGTGCGCATACCATGGTACCTTACCTGTCAGCGCCATCAGATGCTCGTCAGGAAATGTCTCTGTGATCTGCCCTGGCTCCTCCTCTTTCATGATCCTGCTTAGGTGGTCAGCAACTATATTCTCCGTGCCCTTCTTATCCTTAATTTCCAAGTCAAATTCCTGAAGTAGGAGCACCCAGCGCATCAGGCGCGGCTTAGTTTCCTTCTTGGACATGAGGTATCGGATGGCTGCGTGGTCTGTGTATATGATGACCCTAGCGCCTAGAACATATGCACGGAACTTCTCCAGCGCAAACACAATTGCCAGAAGCTCCTTCTCCGTGGTGGTGTAGTTCCTCTGCGCAGCGTCCAGTATGCGCGATGCATAATAAATGGCGTGCGGCTTCTTGTCCACGCGCTGCCCCAGGACTGCACCTACTGCATAATCGCTTGCGCCGCACATCAGTTCAAATGGTAGGCTCCAGTCTGGCGCGCGCATTACTGGCGCACTTGTCAGCGCCTCTTTCAGCTTATCAAACGCTGCCCTGCACTCATCAGTGAATTCGAAACACACATCCTTTTGCAAGAGGTTAGACAGGGGTATACAAATTTTAGAGAAATCTTTTATGAAGCGCCTGTAAAACTTGGCATGCCCAAGGAATGATTTCACATCACGCACGTTAGTGGCATAAGGTAGATTAGAAATAAGATCAATTTTAGCTTTATCTACCTTGATCCCCTCCTGCGAGATAATATGTCCTAGTACTACACCATGTGATACCATGAAATGACATTTTTCATAATTGAGCACTAGGTTTTTTTATATGCAGCACGCTAAGACCTTATCAAGATGGGTTAAGCATGCATCAAAGGTACCTCCATATACGGTGAAATCATCCATGAACACTTCTATGCATATACCAATCATATCAGAAAAAATGCTCATGACTAGACGTTGGAACGTACCTGGCGCGTTACACAGCGCAAATGACATGCGCCGAAACGCAAACATACCGAACGAGCAGGTGAACGTGGTCTTCTCTTGATCCTCCGCAGCTATGGGTATCTGATTGTATCCTGAATATCCGTCCAAGAAACAAAAGTAGGGCTTTCCCGCTAATCGATCTAGCATCTGGTCCATAAAGGGCAGCGGGAAATGGTCCTTGCGCGTGACTGCGTTAAGCTTCCTGTAGTCGATGCACATGCGCCATCCAGTCTGAATGCGCTTGGGAACTAGCTCGCCCTGCGCATTCTCTTCTACAGTGATTCCTCCTTTCTTTGGCACAACGTGCACTGGACTGACCCATTTGCTGTCTGAGATCGGGTAAATGACTCCTGCGTCGAACAGCTTAAGGATCTCCTTCTGCACTACCTCCATCATATTCGGGTTTAATCTGCGCTGAGCCTCCCTGGATGGTTTGGCACCATCTTCCAATAGAATTCTATGCATGCATACGTCTGGGCTCACTCCAAGCAGATCGGCAAGTGTCCATCCTATAGCGCGCTGGTTCCTGCGTAGCACCTGCTGTAATCACGCCTCCTGCTCCTCTTCTAATCCTTTCTTTATGATCACTGGCAGGGTGTCCTCGTTTCCCAGGAATATGTACTTGAGGTGCTCTAGGAGTTGCTTCAGCTCGGCCTTGGGTGCCTGTTCAATAGAGGGCGAGATTTTATTAGCAGTGCAAACATGAACTATATTGTGTACCTGTCTGAGTGCTGGTTCAACACTGCTAAGCTCGTCCTCCTGCTCCTCCAACTCTGCTTGTGCCAGTGTTATGGGTTCGTCTACTGCGCTTGCGCATTGCGCATCTGCGACCAAGTCGTCTATGCAATCCATTGCGTGCACTGTGGCGTCTTCATGAGGGTGCTGCATCCCTTTGAATATGTTGAAATGAATTTCCTCGCCATCAACCTCCATAGAGAGCGTACCCCTCCACACATCTATATTTGTGGGCGCGGTCATCAGAAAAGGTCTGCCCAGTAGGATTTGCGCACTGCTGGTGCTTGATTAACCCTCCATTTCTAGCACATAGAAATCTGCTGGGAACACCAGCTCTCCTACTCGCACAAGAACATCCTCTATCATCCCCGCAGGTTGTTTGCACGACCGATCTGCTAGCTGAATGGTGAGACCTGCAGGCTTTAGTGGTCCAAGGCGCAACGTCGCATATAGGGAATAGGGTAGCAAATTTATGGATGCGCCTAAATCAATCATGCAATTGCTCACTGTGGTCTTACCTAAAGTGCATGGGATGGTGAACGTACCTGGGTCTCGGCACTTAGGTGGTACCTTATGTTGCACGATGGCTGAGGCCTGCGCATTTAGCATTACCTGTGCGCACTCGCCTTTCCTTCGCTTGTTTGTGCACAGCTCCTTTAAAAACTTGGCGTACCTAGGGATCTGCCGAACTGCTTCAATAAGGGGAATGTTTATTTCCACCTTACTGAATAACTCGTAGAGCTCCTTATCGAGCGCTTCCTTCCTAGCCGATGGTGCCTGCACAGGGAAAGGTGCAGGTATATTAGTATGATTCGTGCCCTTGTCTGTTAATTGTGTTATACCTGGCGCTTCGCCCTGCTGGCTTGTGGCTGGCACTTCTGGTTGCGCGTTTTGCTCCGGTTGCGCACTCTGCTCTGCTGGATCCGGGACTTGCGCAGCTGGTTACACAGGCGCCTTCGTGGTCTGCTCTGTTCCTATCGTGCGCCCAGTCCTCAGGGTCAGTGCATTGACGCCTCCTTTGGGGTTCTGAATCACTTGCGAAAGCAGGTTGCCATCGCTCTTCTTTAGCTCATATACCGTGGTAGCGATCTGTGATAGCTGCTTTTCAATGGACTCGAACCGCTTGTCATACTTCTCGTCATTTTTGCACACTGTGTCTGCTAGCTGCCCCACGATATCTTCCAAAGATCGCCTAGGCTGCTGGTTGTTATGCGCGGGTGCGTCGGTGCGGCGATGCGGTGGATTGTAGTGCGCAGCTTGTTGCGTCTGCTGTGGTGCGCGCTGATCCGTGGACTGCCTCTGGAAATTGTTTTCCTCCTTCCATCTGAACCCATTTGCGGCTAGTCCAAAACGCGGCTGATTCTATTTCTGTGGCCCTCTGTTATCCCATCCTCCAAGAGCATTGACATCTCCAGATTCCTCAAACAGCGTGGGACATGCATCGGTTTTGTGCTCGGTGGAATTGCAGAATTCGCATACCTTTGGCGCAACTGGTTGTGCGCTTTGCGCACTCATCAACTTCTGCAGCATGGCCTTCATTTCCTTGATCTCAGTGTTTGTTTCTACCTGATGCACAGAACGAGCACGACTATTTTCAAGTGTTAGCTGATGTCTTACCTGCCCGGCAGAGTCTTCTATCAGCTGCCACGCGTCTTCTGGGTACATGTTGCAAATGTCGCCTCCTGCGCATGCGTTCAATAGTCTCAGCTCCATGGGCAGCAATCCATTTAGAAAGTTCTCTATCAGCACATTCTGGGGTAGGCCGTGATTGTAGCAGTTGGCCTCCAGCTCCCTGAAACGACCGTAATACTCTGATAGCGATTCTCCTGCGCTCTGCCTAGGTGCGGCCAGCTCCCTCCTGAGTAGCGCGATTTTTGCTGCGGGATAAAATTTGTCCAGGAATTTCTTCTGCAGCTGCTCCCATGTGTGAATTGATCCTGCTGGTAAGTTCATTAGTCAATGCCTGGCCGTGTCACACAGTGAAAATGGGAACGCTTTCATCTTCAGCGCTTCATCGCTTTCCCCTTCGGTCTTCATGTTCTCGCAAATGACTAGGAACTCTCGCACATGCTTGACTGGATTTTCGTTGTTCATCCCGTGGAACTTGGGCATGTGATGAATGAGCGAGTTCCTTAGTTCAAAATGTCCGTCTGGTGGAAGCACGATGCACCATGGCTGGTTAACTGTGAGTGGGGCTGACATCTCGCGCACTGTTCTGCGTCGCGCAGCTTGTCGCGCGGGTGGCGCATTATATACTTCAGCGGCCATCCTTGCTTCAACCTCGCGCTGCACTTTCTCCCTCAGAATTGGGAGAAGCCATCAACAATTGAAGATTCCACAACATCCCTTTACTCATTCTCTACTTCCCTACTGCTTCACTTTCTTTAATTTTCCTTGTTGAAAAATTTTGTTATGTCTTATTTCAAACTCACCATGAGTGAGTAGTCTTTTAGTAGTTGGGATCCTTATGAATCTCTTAGGTTAGATTGTAATGCAAAACATGTTCCTTTATCAATATGAGTGAAGTTTGATTGAAAATTTCCATGCTTCGTCTTCATGTCAATTTTATGCACACCAAGTGTTTGACGAAACGCATGAATGAGTATGAATTGATAAAACACCTGGGGATGGAATGAGAGTTGAACTTAGGTTATTTGGAAGATCAAGCATGATTACTTTAGATAGCGTTTGTGCGCGAGAGTGACATTCGCATTCTATTAGGCTAAGTATAGAGCGGACTTTAGTTAACTATCAATAGATCGAGAGGTTGAGATTAGGAGACTTTTGTTCTACACGATTCAATAGAGCGAGAGTTTGAGAATTATGTCCCATAGGTATCATCCCCATTCTATAGAATGAGCGAGAGTTGAATTTAGACCGTGATTGGACTAGTATTTTTACTACCACAATTTCAACAACGTTCAAAATGGCGTCGTTGCCGGGGATTAGCCATTAGACTAGCTTGCTTTTTAGTATTGTTTTAGTTAGTCTACTTCATTTTTTTTTTCTTTTTTGTTGATTGTGATTGCCTGTTTGCGTGTTATTCTTACTTACTTTGATTTAAGTTCACGCTTGTTGACGCTTTCTCTAATTGCTTAGTAGGTGTTTGAATGAAAACCAAAGCACGCACGAAAAAGGCACAAGAACAAGCCTCCACATCAATGCTAGATCAGAAATTGCCAGATTTTGATACTCCTTCACCTCAGATTCAAGTTGATCAACCACCAATAGAAATTATGGATCAACCGAACCCGAGGAGGGAAGGATATGCCGTTCTTCCGCAAGAGGAGATGAGAGACCAGTTGGAGCTTGGAGACTTCAAGCTCGACGACTCCACTAGATTCCCACATTATCGACGCATGCCACTTGAGAAGGGATCATCGCACAAAACTTCTCAACTCTGTTTTTTATAAAGAAGGGAATCGGCTACGTCTTAGCCAAGACGTTAAACTAGGCTTGTGAGTATTTATGCTTTTGTTTTTAGTTGATTGAAGTATAGAATCATAATGGAATTTGTGTTGCGCCGTGCGCCAACTGTTTGATTAGTGGTTTAAGGGATTTTGTGTTTGTGTGCCCTCGAATTACCCCTTTGGTTTGATTATCTACATTTAGCAGTTTTAAGTGTGGGGTGTTTTGCACTTGTGCTTTTATTTGCTTCACAGCATGATTCTATGCTACATACTTATTTTGCTCGCATTATACTCACATGATTGTTCTCATCCTAGCTTTAAGTATTGATCACACGAAGTAATATTTGCTAAGCAATTAAGTAGTGTCATTTAAATTTATTTTGAAATGAGTTGTGCTTTGAATTCATGAATCGCATCTTTAAGTTGATTGACATTCTTTGTGATGATTTTATTCACATGATTCGATGTTTTGACTAGCTTAGTTCAATTTATTTTTGAGCTCTCTCCGTGCATGAAGAATGAAGTTAAGTTTAGCGAGCACAAAAATAAAATAAAACTAGATTTCTATAAAAACTTTGTACTTGC
Organism: Umbilicus rupestris; assembly: GCA_963678935.1. NCBI lineage: Eukaryota > Viridiplantae > Streptophyta > Magnoliopsida > Saxifragales > Crassulaceae > Umbilicus > Umbilicus rupestris. Next base: position 10,408,592 of record OY787618.1, read on the forward strand.
TCTTGTTTGCTTCTAGGTGACTTTAGCATTTCTATTTATCACTTGCATTTGTTAATTAGCTCACACTTCATGCTCCATTATATATCACTTAGGCACATTGTCAAGTATTAAGTGTGAGGTCAAATAAAGTGTTCGTGAAAAGAAAAAAGGGGACGCAAAGAAAAAAAATTATATATTTAGGGTTTTACAAATGTCGTGGGTTAGGAAGGTAAATTCCCTCTTTAAAGCATTTGTATAAATACAAAAATATCTTTTATTTCTTTTGGCCAAGGAAAAGTTTTACAAATGCCGAGGGTTAGGAAGGTAAGTTCTCCCTTGAAAGCATTTGTATAAACGCAAAAAAAATATTAAACACACTTAATTCTTGACTTTATGCCTTTTCCGCAAGTTCTTTCCAATGGATGTGAGTAGGGCATTTGCATTTCGCTTTTAGGAAAAGTCTAAGGTATGACCCTCGTAATTTATTACTTAAGCAGCAAAATTTGTATGAGTGAATTTTAAAATTTTCAATGTCAAAACTCCTCTTCTCTTACGAATTATGACGTATAGTCTAAAACTTGAGAATAAGTTTGTTGTCATGAGCTTATGGACTTGGAAGCATATGTGATTGACTCGACAAAATTTTTGTGTAAGCGACGCTTTTCTTCATAATACTTGAATAAGAAGTTGAGCAGTAATTTGAATTTGACGAATGCTAGTTTTGATATCGATTCTATGAATATTGTTGTTGCAATGAAGTGAATGATCCTTAGAGTTTGCATGAAGTGAATGATTTGCACAACTCTATTATTGTTATGTGGGCTGATAAAGAACTACTTGCTTAGCAAATTATATTTGGATTTTTAACTCTTATGGATGATTGCGAGTGGGATTTGTGAGTATTCCTATTCTGAAAACTCTCATGAGACTATTACTCGTCCACTAGGATAGCCTAGGAGTTTAAAGGGTGATACATACGCTAAATGCATCCGTGATTCTTACGACAGTGAGTTAGGAGTAGATTTAATTTTCTTTGTGTAGTTATTTTTATGTTATGTTACATGAGTAGGGGATGGATGTGTTTTATGTGCGTAAGATTTGCAACGTGCTTTGATACTGTCATATATGATTTAGCATCTTACTCTCCGCTTGACTTGTGCATATACTTGTTCGGGACGAACAAGACTTAAGTGTGAGGTGTTTTTCTCTCCCCCTTTTTGGCACAAATGCCGATGGCTTCATTCATTCACTAGGTTGAGCAGGGGCAGTGCTGCTGGCAGTGGGGTACTCCAAGTCACGTAGGAGGCTGCCAATCTAGGATCTTCATATTGATCTCTTCTTGATCACTTCGGTCAGATGAGCATGTTCTGATTTCAGCAGACTGATCATCCTGGCCCTTAGTGTTGTATCCACTGCAAGGGCTGGAGCACCAGAGATTGCTTCAGCAGCCTCTAGAATTTCTCGAGTTGGCTCCATGTCAGGCTCACCTTCTTCGATATCCACAATATGTCGACCCTTAAAGACCTTGTGGTCCAGTGTGAAAAACTTAGGAGCACTGAAAAGACCCTCATGTGCAACTCCCAACTCCTTATGATGGGTGATCATTAACTCATAACTAAGCAAAGGAAATCTAATGCACATATTGGGCTTCGGCTTGTCAGCGTGTGCAACAATCTGATCGAAAATGATCTGCCCCAGATTTACCATTCTTCTCTCCCCAATACTAAATAATAACAACCTCATAGCTCGACTCACCTTTCCCTTGTGAGAACTAGGCATCCAGTTTCTCACCATAAATGCATAAAGGATTGCATACTTAGTTGTCAAATCATTAGCTCCTAGATTGTAAGAGACTCAGCTTTTGCATAAAACCCCAGTAAGAACAACAATCAGCCTATCTGCACTTACCTTTGCTGGTGGGTGATAGAGCCTATTTATACACGCTATTTAGATCCTAACACTATGCTTGTTTGCATCATTTTGTGTACAAGATTACTGGTTTCCGGTGTTTTTGTATTTCAGGGCAAAACGAGGGCTTAAGTCGGATACGCGCTAACAGGCAGCGTTTAAGGAGCGCAACACACAGCCTGCGGAGCTAGCAGCGCAAACAGATAGGAAGTGGTAGAGTCGATCACGGTGCGCAGACCGATTGCGCTAACCAGTGTGTGCAGTGCGCCATGCGCAGAATATTGGTGTTTCCAAATCTTGACACCATCAGATTTGGAAGTTGCCAAGGCCGTCCTTGGGCCTCATGAGCAGTATATAAAGAGAGGAAGGCTAGGGTTTGAAGAAGACGATCATAGAGGACCATAGCACACGAGAGAGCGGCAGAACTGAAAAACACACGAGCTACTGAGAGGACCTGCGCTAGCCGACTGCGCCAGCCGAGACATTGCAACCTGCACGCACCTGCTTGTTACTGTTTTCTTGGATACTTTAGTTGTTATTTACTGTTTCTATGATGTTTACTACTAGCATGTCTAGCTAAACGCTTTGTATCGGTTGGGCATGATTCTATGAGTATTTCCTTTGAGACTTGTGCTTAATGCATAGTTTGTTTGTTTGTATTAATTCTGTGCACACTGTTGACAGCTAGTTGCATGAGTAGGGGAAGCCTTGAACCGCAATCTTACTCTTGCTACTTGTTTGTTATATGTTAAACTAGTTGATAGTTTGATGGTGACAACTAGGAGTAACGCGCTAGGATAATCAGCTGCTACTGTGACAGGATTCGTAGCTGTTTAGACTAGTTTCAAAAATTAATAGCTCATGAACTTTGATCGGAACATGCGCACATGTTAGGAAGCCTTGATCGGACACTAACTTCAGTGAATCGAACTATAGACGTTTAGAGTCGATGATAAGGAATACATTCATAGAGGATTGTCTGCGCCGATACTTTTCATAGTCATAGTACTTAATCTCTACTGTCTGCGCACGTCTAGTGCAATTGCCATTCGCGCACTTGCGCAACCCAATCACTCACACCCCAATTTTCGTAAGTGTAGGTTACTAGTTAGAGCTAATCTACTTGCTCCCTGTGGAATCGACCCTGACTTAGCCGCTATACTAAGTGGAGAAGGAAGGATTAATTTGACGCGCACAACGACGCGTGCTATCAGTGGGCTTGCATTTTCATCAATGCCAAAAAATATATTGATCACACCTGGGGTAATCACAACCCTCAAACTTCTAACAAAACTAGCCCCGAACAGCAAACTATCTGCCTCTCCAAAATCTCGATGTATATTGACTAAAAACTCCGTAACCACATGCAAATTGTAACTCTTGATAAAAGTCAAGGAGCTAAGTAATTTTACCTCTTTCAGTAGTGAGATCACTTCTGGTACACGAAACCTGTTCACCTCCAGCACTTTCTCAGCCACCACCGTTCTACGGTTGATCACCTCCCAAGATCTGGCAGCCTTTTTGGATACGAACCACACTCCTTGTTGGTCACGTCCGGTCACAACTGGCATTGCTGGAGTGGGTGCAGCTCTTCTGGAGGACGGCTCTGGTTGGGCTCTATGAGCTATTCTGAAATCATCAGAGTCTGTAGATTCTACTTCGGCAGTGTCTTCATCGCTTGACGAGCTAACCACCATTGGCTCTTTCCCTTGGCTTACTGGTTCCTTGGGGATATACTGTTCCACCTTCTCGGCCACGGCCTCTTCACAGCTGGTGGCAACTTGTTCAGGTTCAGATGGAGGTGTAGGAACTGCAGCCACCAGTCTGTCCTGTGCTTTCTTCGTTCGTGTCTCATGAGTGGTGTCATCTGAGTCAGTGCTGGACCCAAAAGATGCTGAACCAGTCTCTTCACCACTCTGGCTGTGGCTTTTACTTGTAGTCCTCAAAGCCTCACTCTTGTCTTTGGGCACATTGTTTGTTGTGATGAACGAGCCAGCTTCTGCTTGGTCGGTGGTCGGGATCCAAGTCAACCGTGGAACATCAGTTGGTTCGATGATCTGCAGAGGAGATCTTCTTTTGGCTAATGGGGATTCACTCATGAGTTCATCATTGCCTTTTCGCTTGGCATAACCTCCCCTGCGTTTGTACACCTTAGCTCCTCTCGTCTTCAACATTCTGTTGATTTTCTGAGATCAAGGTTGTGGGAGGATCGAAATCGCCGGAGAAAAAGCAAGCCCTAGTTTGCGAATGGATACTTCTGAGTTCTTCCTTTCTCGGCCTTTTTCTTTTCTTTTTTTTTAAAAAAAACCGGACACGTGTCGTTTCTGAGTGGCCATTCTTTTCTGGAGAAAACGTTCAAAAAGGTTACAGCTCCGAGTCACCAGAGAGTGCTTCAGAACTCTGTTCAGTTGTCTTTTCTGTAAGAATTGTTTTTTGATGTAAGCTTCCATTCCTCAGTTCATGCTTCAGTGGGGATATTTGCTGGCTGTTTCTCAACCCAGCGCTTTTGACATTGTCCCTTTTCACCTCCACCCAGCGCATTGGACACTTGTTCTTCTCAGATGTACTATTGATTTTTGCGGCTGTTGAAGAGTGACATTTTTTCGTTTCTTTCTATCCCTCCTTCTCTGAGGGAATGCCTCTTCAGCACTTCTGCAAGTTTCCAGCACAGTAACACGATAACCTCGGTTTACCTGCATCTGTGGACTGTAGTATTCATACGTGCTCGGAGGATTCCTTGTTTTGACTCGTCGGTCATTTGATCTTCTTCGAGTCTCCCTGTATATTGTCAGTGTTGGAGACTCTCTTTGAAGATGTCCAGTTTGATCACAAGCTAGCATCTCTTCTGCTTTGATATGTGTTTCGGGGCATGTGACTGGTCTAGAGCATGCTTCAACACTCTCTTGTACTTCTTTTCTGGTACTCTCTCTGGATCAACTGTGACTGAACCCTTCTGAACACTTGCACTTTGAACAATCACTGTGGCTTTGATAAATGTATTTATACCTATTCCTTCATCACCAGTGTATCCAAGACTTTTAGTCCCACTTTCATACCTTTGGTAAGCTAGAATCTCATCCAGAATAGATGACTCTCCTTTGTTTGCTTCAGGTGTGATTCTCTATTCACATACCTCATTAACTTTCTTAGCATCATCTGATTGTTTCTTGGATAGACAGGTAATGATGCTTTGAAGGTTATCTCGTTCATCTTCTAGTTCTGAAACCTTTGACAATAGTTCTCTGTTGCTTCAATAATTTCCTGACACTTGACTTGTATCAGTTTGAACTGATCAGCTATAGTTTATACTGAGTATTCTTCGTCATCACTGATGTTAGATTCAACAATCCCTTAAAAACAAATTCTGCCTTTATTTGATCTAAATCATCATTACGAAATACAGTAGTCAGGGCTACATTTCCTTTGTAATCAGTCTCCTCTTCACTGTCTTCATCACCCCAGTTTGTTGTGAAAGACTTGTTGTTGTTCTTCTGGTAACTTGGACATTCACTCTGTCTGTGTACATATCCCTCGCACTCCAAGCACTGGATTCCTTTCTGTTTGTCTTTTCCTTCATCATTTTCTTTGTCAGCATCCTTGTTCTTTCTCTGAGAATTTTCTCCTCTTCGATTTCTCCCCTAGATGACTGACTTGAGTATGATGGTTTCTGGTCCATTCTCTTCATGAACTTTCCAAGGTTTTTGACCAGCAGAGACAGTTGTTGGTTGACATCATCTGGGACAGCCTCTTTCTCTTTGTCTCAGCTTTCAGCCCAAGGTCTTTCCCAGAGCGTGGTGAAGCAGTCTCTATGACTTTCATCTCAAATTGTCTCAGCGAGCCAATCAGCACCTCCAGCTTCATATGCTTGGCATCTTGAGCTTCTTCAATGACAGTGACATTCATATCAAACCTCGAGGTGAGTGATCTGAGAACTTTCCTTACCAAATTCTCTTCATGAATTGATTCACCGAGAGCATAGGCCTCATTGGATATGTCACATAATCTGGCATTAAACTCAGCAATTGTCTCTTCTTCCAGCATTTTCAGGCTTTCAAATCTGGAGGTGACAATCTGCATTCTGGAAGTTCTCACCTTGTCTTTTCCCTCATGGGCTATTTGAAGAATCTTCCAAGCTTGTTTGGTCGTATCAAAGTTGGAAATTAACCTGAAATTGTTAGAATCCACAGCAACAAACATAGCATTTAAAGCTTTGGAATTTCCTGCTGCCAGGGCTACCTCATTAGCAATCCATTTTTCTTTAACTTTCTTGCTTGAGACTCCTACTTCATTAACTGTCTGAGGATGAGCCCACTATGTAATGACTATCTTCCAAGCTTTTTCATCAATGACTTTGATAAAAGCCTTCTTTCAGTAGCCACAGTTCCCTCCTTCGAGTAATGGAGGTCGACTGGTGCTTTGTCCTTCCTTTCATGGTGGCCATATATATCAGCAACACTCTCCCGAATCACACTATGTATGTTGAGCGAACGGCTCTGATACCAAATGAAATTGTGCAGCGTTGCTTATGCGGAGTTATAACTTTTGCTTAAGCACTCTCTGTATCTTTCTACGAAATTACTCTACTGACAGAAAAAGAAAGACTGTATTTGTTCACCCAGTTCGGCAACGCTGCGCAATTTCATGTTTCATCTTCATCTATACATTAACATTATCATGTTCACTTAAATTAGTAGCATCTTGAATGAATATATTTTCATCATTCAAATCATCTACCATTCTTGCACTTATCAAATTCTTCTAAATTTCTAGAGGTTGTTCATCTTGTTTTCGTTTTTTTCTCACTTCCCGACAAATACTTTTTAGGTAACATCTTATATAAAAATATAGATATGGTAAGGAACAATTGCACCAGAAAATCTGAATTATCCTAGAAGTTACTTAATTCAAACGATGAAGCCTTTCCTATAACAGTAAAATATTATCAAAATAATATAAAGCTATAAAGCCACACACTGCTGCATGTCATTTGATGAATCTGCTTCAAAGATCAAGTCCGTCAACAAAACTAAATGTCTCAATTAATCAAACTGCTCCAAAATTAACCGGTTGTCTAACTAAACATTTCCTATGAAAATCACAGTCTAACCTAAATGCTAAAATAAATAATGTCAGCAGTAGCACGGAAAACGCTGGAAATAACCAAGAGATTTTTGAATCGATCATAAAACGTTCGAAAAGCAAAATCAAATCTCCTCGGAGGAGTTGCTCGCATCATCTACTGATACTAGCACTTCAGAATCAAAATTTAGCGTTCAAAAACCAGATCCGATGAGCCTATTTCAAACCACAAAACATTCGATCGCTGAATATGAAAAATCAAAACATCAGAGTTGCCTTTGGATCACCGTTCACTGAACGAAAATTTCATTGCCTCTAAGCATATGATCTTCGTCTTCACCAAAAGCATGAACTGGCCGCCACAATGCAGATAATGTTATCAAACAAAGGGCTGAGATGATAGCAGCATTTTAATTGTATAAATTATATTTTTTTAGCTCTGGTGAGCCCCTTCTTTCCTTGGGCCCTGCGCTGGTGCCCTAGGTCGGGCCTGCTTAGGGTACTGTCGTACTAGGCCAATACGGGCACGGGATTCTGAAGCCCAAATCTGCTCGTATAATTAGGAAACACTGCATATTCAAGGGGATCCGAGAATTGAGAATCTTGACCTAACTTAGAGAAAGATTACGACCAAGAACAGGAGGCACGGTGGAAAATTGAAGGCTTGAAGATTCGACATTCGTAGTAAAGAATTCTTTATCTACTTCTTGCTTCTTCATTCCTTATGTTCTTTAACTCAACGTATTCTAGTTGTCTTACAATGAATCATGAGTCGTTATATTATTCTGGCATCCTACGGATCCCGTGTCATATGAACTCTTTTCATGCAAATTAATATAGGCTTTATTTCGAATTAAACATGTATGTTGGATCCTACATAGCTTAATGCTCTGTTCGGTGCGAATTTGTTGTAAGCATAATTACGTTAAGAACTAATATCACCATAGTTGAGGCAGCTAATCAGAATTCTGAAGGATTGATATCTGATCATAGTAGCTATGTTAGTAGAATGTGATTTGGTAGGAGAGTTAAGATCGCCTGTTTGAAAAACACGTTCTTAATGCATTCTTAACGTAATTAGTAGCTACCAATGTAGATTGGATATTGATGACTAAGAACAATCAAGTGGATGCCTCACTAGAGGGATTCGTAGTACCAGATGTATCGTGAAAAGTAATGATCCAGGAGTGTCTGGCTTACTTTGAGCGTATATTTCCCATTCATCGTATGATTTGAGTAAAAATATGTTCGTTGCATGGATTGAATGAATGCACGTGGGTGAAGTTTGATTCTGAAATGCTTTCTTTATTAATACAAATCTCAAACTTTACATTAGGATACATTAGGAGTTAAATTTACATTTTTTATTGTTAGAATAGCTAAGAAAAAATACTATCATGCTTATTACATGTACACGCTTGCTCCTTAGACCGACCGTTGAACTTACCAAGGCTATTAATTGTGTTTGACTGTAATTTGACCTCTGAAACATAAGTTGACAATATAAATAGTTAAAATACGTTTGTCAAGCAACAAATAACACATGGGAATAAGGAAAGTGGAATGTTTGACACTCTTCACAAGTGCAAGTGTGGTTTTTTATATGCATTGTGACTATGTGGCGTAAAAGCCATTGTAACCGTTGTAATTCCGTTTGTCCAGTCAAACATGTTAACCAAATGACTCCCAAATTTAAAATTATTTTCACTTAATTTTCGTTCAATCCGTAAACCATTCAAATCCAAATCGAAATCATACCTGAGAATCAGAGGAAACCTGGCGTCATTGAGTGGGAACCGTCATCGAGTCGGAGGTTGTCGTCGCACAGAAGAAGTCAAACGCGAAAGAAAGAGAATGATTCTATTTTTATTAAGACAAGGCGTTGTTAATGTCTCAATGGCCACATCAGCGCGACTATAGACTAAGGCGCGTTTATGATCAACGCTGTGTTGAAAGCCCATTTTAAGACACTACCTTGACAAAAAATGGGTAAATTGGAGTTTTAAAATAGCGTCAAATAGTGAAATAAATTCAAAAATAGACCCTATGACAATATCTTAGCTAAATTATGACTAGTAAGGTTAAAATCTCTATTTATAATAATCAAATAAGAAACACACGCACAATAGAAAATTAAGATGGGAAATAATGAACAGGATGTTTTTTGTGTGAATAAAAGATGATTTAACTATAGCAAATGAGTGACTTCTAGAACAGACGAGAAGCATCAAAAAGAGTTATTTAACTGTAGCCTAGCAAAAAAAATCTGTGTTGAGATATCGTATGAATTTTCATCGACCATTCATGATCCAACCTGTGGTGAAATGCCCCCACCCTCCTTGAATTAGCAAACGTCAAGATTTGTACTCATTCTATTGAAAAGTTTCATAAAGCTTTCTTCGCGATCAAGAAAATTTTAGCCTCGTAATAAATAAGGCTCAAATCACTGATTTGATTAACACTGTTCTATCTTATTCGAGATAATAATAGTATTAGAGATAATAATAGTAATAGGGCTAGTTTCGTAATTTTGATTTGTCATTGTTTTCTATATATTCTTGCTTTATGTATTATGTAGAACATTCTCTTTGCATCTATAGAAACCCTAGCATCGTTTTCTTCTTCCATTCTTTGTCTTCTACATATAATAAGAACCTAATTAGGGCTCTAGGATTAGATAGCACGGTGATCAAGCTCACCGGTGAGCTTGTGGGGTTCGGGCAACACCCCGATTTTTTTGGAATCTCGCATCTGGAATCGCTTCGGCTTTGGTCTCTGTCTTGTTTGTTCGTCATGGCTGCCGCGAAGGATGACTCGCTTCAGGCTATCAGTATCCAATTAGATGGTAAAAATTATTCGTATTGGAGTTATGTTATGAAAAAAATTTGAAAGGCAAATCGGTGTGAGATGTTGTCTTCGGGAGTAAGGCCAAGCCGACTGAGGTTATCCAATTGGCCGCGTGAAAAGTAACCAATTCAAAGATCATCACTTGGATTAACAATTATGTTCAACAGTCGATTGGTGTTCAATTGGCAAAGTATGATACAACTAAGGAAATTTGGGATCACTTGGAACGATTGTTTGTGCAATCTAACTTTGCCAAGCAATATCAGTTAGAGAATGATATTCGCGTTCTCCAGCAAAATGATATTCGGCTATGTCTGGTTTATGGGATCAGCTTGCATTGACAGAGTCTGCAGAACTTAGAGCATGTGCCCCATATATTGCTCGGAGAGAGGAGCAACGCTTGGTTCCATTTTTGATGGCCCTTCGGGATGACTTTGAAGGTCTTCGTGGTTCTATTCTGCATCGGAGTCCTCTTCCATCTGTTGATTCGATTTATCACGAGCTGATGGCAAAAGAGTCGTGCTTGAAATCCAATGTTGACAAAAGGGGCATTCTGTCACTTCCCGACAACTTTGTATTAGCAGCATCTCCTCGAATGCATGATTCTAGAAAGTCTACGTCAAGGCCTGCTATTGACGAGTGCAGTTATTGTAAGAAGAAAGGGCACTGGAAGGATCAATGTCCCGAGCTGTTAAGGATAAAAGGAGGTCAATCATGCAACAATCCCCTGCGTCCGAAGCCGCCATCCATAGCAGCTGTTGTCCCCCCAATTGATTCTGGAACCAGTACTGATGTGGCTACATTGACGGAACAGTTTCAGAAGTTCATTGCCTCGCAATCACCGGAATTAGCTACATTGACGGAACAGTTTCAGAAGTTCATTGCCTCGCAATCACCGGAATTATTGTTCATCCGGAAGCACTGTTAATCACTGAATCTCGCATCTGGATTCCTTGAATTTTTTCATCTTTTCTATTCATCATGGTTACACTGACAGAACAGTTTCAGAAGGTCATTACCTCGCAATCACATGCTATGTCTGCTACTTCTTCTTCAGGTTTGCATTCTGGTAACATGTCAGGTAACTCTTCTCCTGCATGGATTCTTGACTCTGGTGCTTCACGGCATATGTCTCATGATTCTAACTCTTTTTTATCCATTCAGTCTTCTTCTTCCGAACCAATCATGACTACTGATGGTATTTCCATGCCAGTAGCAGGAATTGGATCTATTTGCACTCCTAATATGTCCTTTCCTAATGTCTATCATGTTCCGAGCCTTACTTTAAATCTTGCTTCTGTTGGTCAGTTATGTGACGTTGGCTTACTAGTTTTCTTCTCTCGCTCTTCTTGTTATGTGCAGGATCCCCATTCGAAGAAGCTGATTGGGACAGGCCGTAGGCAAGGGGGCCTTTACGTCTTGGATGAGTTGAAAGTACCTGAGGTTGCAGCATCTGGTGTTGACTTGTCTTCTTTTCGTTTGAGTCCTTCCTCTTCTACCTTTTATTTGTGGCATTCACATCTTGGTCATGTTTCTGGCTCTCGTTTGAAATATTTAGCTTCCTTAAGAAAATTAGGACAATTACAGAGTCACGATATTACCGATTGTCGCGGGTGTAAGTTAGCTAAATTCTCAGCATTACCTTTTCATAAAAGTTTTTCCATTTCTCTATCACCATTTGACTTGATACATTCAGATGTCTGGGGACCTTCACCTATTCCTACAAAAGGTAGATCCCGATACTATATTGATGACTGTACTCGCTACTGTTGGGTATATTTCATGAAACACCGCTCTGAGTTTTTTGAGATTTATCAGATGTTTCTTGCTCTTGTCAAAACTCAACATAATGCCGTTATTAAATGCTTTCGTTGTGATTTGGGAGGTGAATACATGTCTAAACGTTTTTCTAACCTTCTTGCTTCTGATGGTACTCTTTTTCAAACCTGTTGTACTGACACTCTTGAACAAACTGGTGTTGCTGAAAGAAAACACAGACATAATATGGAAACGGCACGCCCATTTTTGTTGTCTGCATCTGTTCCAAGTCAGTTCTGGGGCAAAGCAGTCCTTACTTCTGTTCATGCTATTAATAGAATCCCTTCGTCTAACACTTCAGGTATGTCTCCCTTTGAAAAACTTTATTGTCATTCTCCTGATTATTCTTCATTGAGAGTATTTGGTTGTGCTTGCTTTGTGCTTCGACCTCATGTTGAGCGTAGTAAGCTCACCTCTCGTTCTGCTCTTTGTGTCTTCCTTAGTTATGGTGAAGGTCGGAAATGTTATCGTTGTTATGATCCAATCAGTCGAAAATTTTATGTGTCTCGTCATGTCTTTTTTCTTGAGCACATTCCATATTTCTCTATTTCGGCTGACACTCCTAGTATAACTAAGTATAATCTCATTCATATTGATCCTTTTGAGTCTTCTATTGGTGATGTTCCTGATCTTATAGATGCTCATCCTTAGCATACTGATGCTCCACAAGCTCCTCCTTCTCCTATTGCCTCCCAGGATGACGCTTCTGTGACTGAGGATTCTAATCTTTTTGATCCTCATCGGCATTTAGTGAGACCTCGTAAGTCCACTCAGTTACCTGATTTTGTATATTCCACATATTCTACTTCTTTTGATTCTTTTTTGGCTTCAATTCACCAGATATCCGAGCCTTCTTCTTATAAAGAGGCAGCTCTCGATCCACGTTGGCAGCAGGCAATAGATGATGAACTCTCTGCAGGCAATTATAAAGAGGCAGTTTGCTGAATTCTTCCACTACACTAGTGCCTAGATTCTCTTTAAATATTGCACATAAGTCCATCACAAATTCATCCCATTCTACATTGACTCTCATACTCATATAACTATGCACCCAAGATTTAGCTTTTCCCACCATGTATTAAGATGCTAGATTTAATTTCTGATTTTCCCCTATCTTGCACAGTTCAAAGTATTTCTTGCATTTTCTGGTCCAAACTCTAGGATTGCTACCATCAAAAATAGGAAATTCAACTTTAGGTGCAAAATTGAGTTGTCTGTTATGAGGCATACCTTCATGAATAACATCATTTCCATCTTGCGTGGGATTTTCTTGTACTATGCCAACTGGTTGTGCCTGTTCTTGATGCACTGGTAGCCTGGTAAGCAATTCACGCAATTGATTCCTTAATTCTTGCATCTGCTGCTGCTGTTGTTGTTGTTGTTGGAAATTGTGCTGATCTTGCATCCTTTGCTCAATGAATTCCAGTCTCTCCTCCATTTGCTTGGATAATTTCGAAACTGTCAAGCGTGCTAGACTTCCAGGAATTTGAAATTGGAAAAGAAGATCGGATGGAAACTCTGGAAGATTTGATCGCCTAGAAAACTGATATCAATTGTAATAGATCTAGGTCGGATCGCAGAGATCTATCACAGATTTGAGGATTAGCTTGTAGGAATTCAAGATTGAATTCGGACAAAGCTAGGGTTTATTGAAGAAGCTGCAGAAGCGCAGAGGAGATTACAGAAGGAGTTTTTGCAATGGATTCTTCACGTAGCTATTTATACATTGAAATTGTAACAGATTTCTTCAATGATCCAGCTGTTGGTTAAGTCTTGTTTCCAGCTAATTCTTCTTTGATTTTTTCTGTAAAGGCTTAGTCTGTCTCAGAAAGTTGCTTCAAGAGCAATCCAAATCTCATGAGCCGTCCGTTAATCGATGGTTTCAGCCATCGTTTCTTCAGTTAATGATGAAAGAAGAACGCTTGAGATTTTTTGATCCTCATCTAACCATATCGCCTTTGTTTTGGAAGAAGAGGCATCATTAGCAGACGCCACTGGTGGAGGTGATGAGGTACCATTAACAAAAGAATAAAGATCCTGGGAACAAAGAAGAGTCTCAACTTTGTCACAGGGAATAATTACACTTATTATTTTTATTTGCATTGTAACTTAGTTTGGTTCAGATTTTACATTTATGTTCAACCCGATTTGTAAACGGGTCAAAAATAAATCTTTTGTACATGTCTGTGACGCTGAAAATGACATTCACAGACTTGATTCCATGTCCTCAATTCATATACGGCTCTGCAATTCGATATACGAATCCAGCAATTCCTCGAAAGTGATGCTTTTGTGCTAACATCATCTTTTGGATAGGATTCATCTACCCTTGCTCTCTCGGTGAGATCTGGGTAGAGATATTGTATCGGTTCCTTCATCAATTCTCTCATTGGTATCAGATTCAACATCTTGTCACCTAACCCCAATCCATGGCTGAAACACGCGCCCAATCGATGATTGAAATGAACCGTCAATTGAAGGAAGTTAAAAAACAATCTGAGGAACGCACCTAGGAATTAAAAGACTAGCTAACCGGAATCAAACAAATGCTTTAGGCATTCATCTCCCAGAAGCAACCATGCCCTGATTCATCACCAGCTCACCTAAACGGCTGCACCCCCACCAGCTCGAACCATCCTAACCCACAGGTAGCATAACCTGATTTTGTTAGTGTTGCACATCTGTCAACCTTCAAGCAACCATCTGATATACAACGACCACCACTGCTTCCTGGTGGTCTCGCTACTCGATTCATTAAAGTTGAGTTTCCAAAGTTTGGCGAATGTATGCTTAAGGAATGACTATGTGAGCAATTTTTTCTCCTAGACAGTACGGCACCTGAGCTCAAAGTCCGTCTCGCACCTTACACATGGAAGGTAAAGCTCTTCAGTGGCATCACAACTACATGAGCGTTTGGTTTGATCGATTTCCCACTTGGCCTGAGTATGTTATTGCTATCTCAACTCGGTTTGGTAAACTATTCGATGATCCACTTGCTGATTTGGTTAGCTAGAAACAATCTAATGATTATGTTGAGGACTACTTGGATAAGTTTGATCGTGCACTCACCCATATAAGTTTGATCCTTGGATAACTATCCTCACGCTTTGAGCATCTTCCTTACAAACCTAAACCCTCATTTGGTTGTTCATGTACGACACTTCAACACAAGCACAGTTGCAGAAGCTGTCCATATAGCCAAGTTACATCAATCAACCCTTCAGGCGACGCCGCAAAAGTACTTTAGAGCACCGTTCAATCCATATCCCAAATCCCTCCCAAGTTATACACCCAAATCAAACGCACCTCTTTTACCCACTCCAGTTATGTCTAAAGCACCACCACATCAGCCTCATATCTTGCCCAACCCCACCCCTGCTTCACCTATTTGCTGACAATCTAAAAAGTTCTCTTATGAACAATATTCTCCTGGCCATCACCTTAAGCATAAGACGGCCCAAATATATGTGATGGAATCTGAGGATATCCTTTATTAAGATTGTGAGGACTTGGATCAACCCAGTGACAACTCAGGTAATACTCCAGAACCTACTCCCATTGTTTCAGTGAATGCCTTGGATGGTTCTGCAACATTCAACTGTATGAGACTTGTGGGACGATATGGCAAACAGAGACTCCACATCTTAAATGATCCAGGTAGTACCCATAACTTTCTAGATTTGAGAGTCGCTAAAGACCTAGGTTGTTTACTGGAGGCAGTACAACCACTGCATGTTACACCTGCTAATGGCAATCAGTTGACTTTAGCATACAAATGCTCTCATTTTACTTGGAAGCTGCAAGGCTATTCTTTCACCTCTGAAATTAGAACACTTCCATTGGATTGCTGCGATTTAATTTTGGGAGTTCAATGGCTAACCACATTGGGACCTATTTGGTGGGACTTTTCCAACCTTCATATGGAATTTCATCTTGGAGGCCAGAAACATGTCTTGCATGGGGTCACTAAAGCTAGCTGCAAATTGGTTAAAGGCAGTAGTCTCAACAAGCTCATGATGCAAGGACCTCAGATTGCATTATTACACATTAAAGAACTCTCATACTCTGAAGTGGATAATTCTATTGACACTGTTTGTGCGTCTTTGTCCCATATTTCTGCCACCTGTTCTAATAAACATAAGGACACATTTTTGCAGGAACTGTTATCACTATATGCTGGTTTATTCGAAGAACCATTTGAGCTGCCTCCTTTTCGAGATGGATTTAATCATAAAATCCCTCTACTAGATGGATTTGACCTTGTAAACCAAAGACCTTACAGATACTCTACACTGCAAAAGAATGTTATCGACAAGCTTATTCAGGATATGTTGCAGCAAGGGATAATTCAATATAGCTCTACTCCATATGCGTCTCCTGTTGTATTGGTCAAGAAAAAAGATGGCTCGTGGCGGCTATGTGTTGATTATTGTGGCCTCAATCAACAAACCATAAAAGATAAATATTCTATCCCTTTACTTGAAGATTTGCTAAATGAATTAGCTGGCTCTAAATACTTCTCAAAGCTGGATCTTCGTTCAGGATTTCATCAGTTGTGCATGTCTCCACCGGATATTTATAAAACTTCCTTCAAAACTCATTCAGACTACTATGAATATCTGGTAATGCCGTTTGGACTTACTAATGCTCCTTGCACTTTTCAGGGCTTGATGAACCACGTATTCAAGGATGTGGCTCGAAAATTCCTGCTAGTATTCTTCGACGATATCCTCGTTTATAGTTCCAGTTGGGAAACTCATATTCAACATCTTCAATAGATCTTCTCTATTTTACAACAACATAGATTATTTCTAAAGCTTTCCAAATGTATTTTCGGTGCTACATATGTCGAATATTTGGGACATAATATTTCCTCTGCAGGAGTTAGTACTGATCCTAACAAAATAAAGGCTATTGAGTATGGCCAGTGCCAATCACCCGGAAACAACTTCGAAGTTTATTGGGGTTAGCCATCGATTTATCCAACACTATAGTATTATTGCCATATTACAGACAAATCGTTTGAAAAAGGAAGCCTTCATATGGAATTATGATGCTGCCTAAGCTCTTTTGCATTTAAAGGCAATTTTGTCGTCTTCTCCAGTTTTAGCATTACCCGATTTTGAGAAGAATTTTGTAGTGGAAATTGATGCTTCTAATACAGGAATTGGGGTTGTGCTAATGCAAGACCATCACCCCATATGCTAAATCAGCATAGCTTCAGGCCCCCGTCAACAGTCTTTGTTCGTTTACGAGAAAGAACACATGGCAGTTGTCCACGTAGTTCAAACTTGGAGTTCTTATCTTACACATCGACCTTTTATTATAAAAACTAATCAGTGGAGCTTGAAATATTTAATGGAACAGAAGATGAGGACCCCTTTTCAACATTTGTGGCTGTCTAAACTCATGGGATATTCCTTTGAAATTCAGTACAAACAGGGTAAAGAGAATCATGCTGCCGACGCTTTATCCAGAGTCATTGTTTCTGAATTGTTGCCCATCACTTCATCGCAAGCACATCAAGGCTTCTATGATGCCCTCAAGTTATCATGGCATTCCGACATGCCCTTCTTAAGATTGTCTCTGAGTTGAAAATTGATCCTGCCTCACATCCTAAACTACACATATAACAATGAAGAACTCAGATTTAAAAGAAAGTTAGTTGTTAGCAATGATACTGCTCTCAAACTCCATATATTCAAATGGCTTCATGACTCGGCTGTTGGAGGACACTCAGGCAAAGATGCTACTCTCCATCGGATCAAATCTCTTTTTTTTTTGGCCACGTATGAATTCAGAGATCCAAAACTACGTCCGTAATTGCACCATTTGACAGACAAGTAAGTATGATCTTGCAGCTAAACCCATATTACTACAGCCTTTATCTGTTCCTGATGGTGTTTGGCAATCCATCAGCATGCATTTCATTGAGGGGTTGCCTTCATCTTCAAAGCGACATTGCATTTTAGTGGTTATTGACAGACTTAGCAAATACTCGCATTTTATAGCTCTATCACATCCTTATACTGCTACAGACGTTGCTCAAACATATATGGATTCTGTTTTTCGCCTTCATGGTATGCCAAAATATGTTATAAGTGATCGAGACCCGATATTTCTAAGTAAAGTATGGTAGGAGCTATTTCGTGTACACGGTGTTAACCTGAGATTTTCAATTGCATATCATCCCGAGACCGATGGACAAACCGAAGTTGCTAACAAAACTCTGGAAACTTACCTTCGTTCGGATGCGCCGCATACTTGGAGCAAGTGGCTACCATTAGCTGAGTGGTGGTACAACACCACATATCACACTGCTATCCATAGTACGCCATATGAAATTGTTTATGGCCAGCCACCACCTATTCATCTTCCTTATTTACCTGGTGAAAGCTCATCTACTCTAATTGATCGCAACTTGCAAAAGAGGGAGGAGCTCATTACGATGCTTAAATTTCATTTATCCGTAATCAAAATAGGATGAAGCAGTATGCTGATTCTCGCAGGTCTGTTAGAGAATTTCATATTGGAGATTTTGTTTATTTAGGCAGCATTCTTTAAAAGCTCGAATGTGTCACAAGCTCTCACCCCGCTTTTATGGTCCTTTACGAGTGACTGATCGTATTGGGTCTGTGGCTTATAAACTCGAACTACCCCTTGCATCATAATTACATAATGTGTTCCGCGTGAGTCAGCTGAAGTTATGTCCTAACCCCCCTCCTGGCTGCCTTATTGTTCCCTAATACATAGTTCACATCGGAAAATTTAAAGAGCCTGAAGCAATTCTGGATAGGAAGATGGTTAAAAGACGTAATGCTGCTGTTACTAAAGTATTGGTGTAGTGGAAAGGAGACCCTCTAGAACAAGCAACCTGGGAACTATATTCTGACTTCATTCACAAGTATCAAGCATTTCATCCTTGAGCACAAGGATGTTGTCGACAGGGGAGTACTGTCACAGGGAATAATTACACTTATCATTTTTATTTGCATTGTAATTCAGTTTGGTTCAGATTTTACATTTATGTTCAACCCGATTTGTAAACGGGTCAAAAACAAATCCTTTGTATGCGTCTCTGACGCTGAAAATGACATTCAACGGACATGATTCCCTGTCCTTTATTCATGTGCGTCCCTGCAATTCCTTATACGAATCCAGCTATTCCTCGAAGGTGATTCTTCTGTGCTAACATCATCTTCTGGATCTGATTCATCTACCCTTGCTCTCTCGATGAGATATGGTAGAGGTATTGTATCGATTCTTTCATCAACCGTCTCAAACTTTGGTACGCCAAAGAAGATAATTTGTTGAGGAAAGTTTAATCGTCAACATATGGACGAGAGTCGCAAAAAAAAGATGACTGTCAGATGTGTAATCAGCCATGGAAATCGACAAACAAATAAACGACAAGAACAAAGAGAAAAAAAAGGAAGAAGGGATTTTGGTGTTAGTTAGAGATAGCTGCTGATACCTTGACGAGAATAATTTTTCTTGATATTATTTTCAATACCATGAGTAGGATTTATACAAAATAGTAACGCCTACTTAATGCCCTACGTAAATGACTAAATGAATTCTATACATCAATGATCATAAAGATAATGAAGACCTATCATTTCATATTCTATCACGTAATATTATATGTCGGTTCTTAACATTCTTACAACATCTTCCCATAGAACATAGGTTTAAACATGTAGAATTTAATACATCATATGAATTAAAACGAAATTGTATTTCATCACATTAAAAGAGTTAGGTACAACACGTAAAGGATCTTTTTATAAGACGACTACTCACCATTCGTGTAAGATCAAAATACATATATAAAAAAATTAAATGTAAAGAAACGGAATGTAATGAAGAACTATTCGCTACGAAATCAATTTTCAATCTCTTGTAGTTTTGAACCGTCTTTCTTCTCTTTAAGAATTAGGTAAATCTTATTCAAGTTATGAATAATCAATTCACGCATTTGAGTTTCTATTTATGATAAAATTTGACTTTATTCCTAATTGAATTAGAAAATCTCACGCTTGAACTGTTTTGTACTTGGAATCAACGTTTTGGCTTGGGAGACTCCGTTGATTGAAGGCCCATTTCGGCGTCAAAATGGTCTAGCTCAGAGAGCAGGCAATTTTGTCTTTGGCATGTTTTTTAGCCAAAATGAAACGGCATTTATGTAATCTAAAAGGACATTTTAGTGGTGGAAACGGTGTTTTAGGTAACCAAAACAGGCAACCGTTCACTTTACACAGGCACTTTTAATTTTGGCTATTGATTTAACCTTTCTAACCTCCAAATTTATATTTATGTAAGATAGGAAGTTGTAAGTTTTTGAATTAGCTTTCTAGTGACATATGTATTGTCTCAATTTGACTTTTCGTGTGCGCTGAGAAAGTCTTCGAAGGCGAATAAGTCAGTATGTCCAAATTTGACATATTTTATATCAAATCTTCGCACAAAGCCTTATTTTATTTTAAAGGAACTCCAAAATGTCTATTTGATGATATTGTAGATAAAACAAGAATAAAATAGTAGCAAGAAGTTCGGAAAAGTAAGTGAATAATGGATGGATATTTCGACTTATCAATGTAAGGATGGAGAACAATTTGTAAAAGACCATAGTTGATTATCAAAACCGTATCGGTCTCTAGCTAACATTTACTAACCAAGGAAAGTTAGGTGTTACCTGTAGACTTGTCAAAATGCCTGTACAGTAACGGATGCGGTATTGTATCATAAAATATTAAAACATAATTTAACTGTTGTTGAAGCAGGTGATGGATATCAAATCACTCATGTGCTCACTTAATACAGCAAATTAAGTTAGTTAAACTTGGAGTCTCCCACTTTCCAGAAAGTGCTAATTTACACATTGTAACTACAGAAAGCGCTGGCACAAGTAAATGGATGACTTCAAGTACAATGATTATCCAGCAACTGGACACTCTAGAGGTCAGCTGACTTTCAAATTCTTCACTGTGATCTTTTAGAGGTCAAGCTAGAGCGACCAGCAGGTGGTTTCTTGGAACCTAAAAAATGAAGGAACAAAAAGAAAGCTGGGTAAGATATGATGATGAGCACCACCAAAATGTTTTAGTCAGAGGATTCAAACATATATCGACATCTGTGCTATCAATTTTTAATTTGGTTAGTCTGTTACAAACAGAATGACGGCTCATTGAGTTACAAGAGCTAAAAACCTCACTTGCCAACCAAAAAAGTAGTAGATATGATCCAATACATAAATGGATGAAATAAAGCAGAAGGGTAATTTACATACATGAAGAGGCCGCAGATGGCGTCCTAGGCATTGACAGCTGATCTCTTGATCGGGACTGCTTTAGTGGAGGCTTAGGGACCATAGACACACTGCCACTGGGTCTTAATCACAGCAATACAAGAGGGGAAAAGTAACGAACGAATATCAGGCTTGATGTGACACAGTGTTTCCAAACAGATTGTGAATAATAATAAAAACAACTCTACATTACAACAGTTATACCAACAAAGTAAAACCCAAAATGTAATGAGAAACATACAGAAATCGACATGCCATAAATGATACTAAGCAAAATCCCCCTCCAAATTGACTATTTTGTTGGAGAGGCATAGCAAAGACATTTTTTTGACGTACTATGAAAGTCAGAAGACTGCCTTAGCATTTAAGACCCCTTTACTTCACATAATTATATGAAGGAAAAAAAAGATGTTTACTTAGCATAACTTGTGGATAGAAACTCACTTCTCTGGATTTTCAATTGGTTTTGCAGCTTCAGGAAGCATAGTAAACTCCGCGATGCTACTCATTGATCCATCTGTCTTGGTTCCCATTGGTAGGACACCATCAGATACGTCACTCAACCTTTCATCACATTCAGCGTCTCCAAATTCCAACAGCTCGACACCTTCTAAAATATTTGCAATCCCATCTCTGCTAACTATGTTTGATTGAGGTGGCAGTAGAGAATGAACTTTGTCAAAGTCATCTAAAGACTGGTGGAAATCAGATTCTGATTGCTTATCACTGTACTTTAAGCAATTATCCAAATTTGGATTCCCTGTCTCACCTGAAACTCTTCGATTTTGTCGAAGAGATCTAATTGAGTGTCTTCCAGGAGATGCTGAACTACATTTAAATGAGCCTATGCCTTGCTTTTCTCCATTGATATTAGCATTATCCCGCCGTAACCGCTGAATCTCCTCATCCTTCTTGGAAACTATATCCTTGAGAGATGCCACCTGCGGATTGGAAACATTTTCAACAGGAGACTATTCAAACTCATTAAAAATGCCTTCACGCATAAAAGTAGCGGGGAGGCACACCAATGCCCCTTCCAGGAATTATCAATCTTCTGTTTATGCATATTAAATTTTTACCAGAACTAGGAAATCATCAGTGCCTAAAAATCATTACTAAAGAATGAGAGATGTTTACTCCTTATTCATAAGTCACTGATTAATTTAAAGACGAGAATCCATAATCATCTCATACATCATAAACTAGGATATATCCAAGGTTGCATTACATAGCGGGGAAGCTTTACCATCAAACATAAAAATATAAAAATAGAGGAAAATGGAAACATATTTCTAGGAAAATCACGCCAAGGGAACCCAAGCGTTTTCATTGTGAGACTGCTACTTGAAGTTCCTAATTTAGAGAGGTATCTGATCTGAATACTTGACCAATAATGGAGAAGAAAAAAAATAAAATTTAACAAACCTGGTCCATGGATTCTCTCATATCCCTCCCCTCTTTGTTACTTCTCGCTGCACCTAACTCAACACCAGACACCCTTTCAGCAAACTTCAAACTGCTTATTGTTTCAGCATAGGATTCCACATCAGGATTAAGCTGTACGAACATTAGAGTTTTTGCTTGACCACCTGATGAATAATGAGACGGCAGTTAGTTGCCGTAGTGGGATATTTGAATCATTATCTGATTAAATAGAATTAGAAAAAGTAAACATTACTCGCATACCCAAGGAACTCTGAAGAATTTGAGTTAATTTGCTGTTTCGGTAAGGAACATGGGAATTCTTTTGTGCCAATGCAAATATCACATCCCCAAGAGCTGATAGAGATTTATTTATGTGTTGTGCTTCCTTGAGTCTATCTCCTATAGCCTCTGACCGCTCGACTCTTTCACTACCAGCAAGATCAATCAGGTGTAGATTTCCACGCATGATAGTACCCGTCTTTACATCCTTTCCACGAATGTGAACAGTTAAGACGCTGTACATAAACAATTGACTGAAATTACACTGCTTAACGGAAGAAATAATATATTAAAAGATGAAAACTTAAATTATATAACCTGTGGGAACGACTACTTCTTTCATTTAGAGCAGTAGCGCCGACGGCCCTATTCATTGAACCAACAGTCATTAGCTCTAAGACTTCAGGTGTTGACCTAACAGAATGCATACTAGCTTCAGGGACTGCCAAACCATTCGGTTGAGTAATACTCCAAATCCCAAGCGTGTGGAAGTCAAAGGAAACAATAGTTTGTGCTCCAACTTTGGCGTCAAACAGTTCATAGTGCAAGAAAAAAAAAAAACTCAACAGACAGGTAAACTGACAAATGAGTGCAATTTACAAAAAAAATAGGCAAACACATGAGGGGCAGACCGGGAGACATCAAGAACATATCGTACAAGCCATTTCAAAGTTAGTTTTAGTTTCTATCACAGCCGATATCTACATTAACTTCAACATAATCAGGATATCGTCTATGTGGACCATTGACTGAAAGCAGATCATGAACTTGCTCATTATAGATTTCGATCATTTGAACCCCTATATCATATTTGATGGAGCTTTTCCTGTTCTCAGCAATACAGAATAGATCATTTAGAGCTCGGTAGTTAACACCCCAATCCTCTTGTGATGAAATTTCAGGCCCACTCTACAAAAACAATTAAATATTCTGTGAATTTGAGGATCAGTTGTTCACTTTTAAAAGTATAAGCAGATGACATACCATTGTATATGTTTTACCAGACCCTGTTTGACCATAAGCGAAGATGCACACATTGTACCCGTCAAGCACAGAACGTATTAATGGTTGAGTGTCTAAAAACACTTCATCTGTCATCATATAGGAGACATAGTGTTACCAGCTTGAAATATCCAGTCCTTTTTTGTTTAGTTAGATGAAACATTAATGACAGTGTTGATAACAAAACATTTGAATGAACCTTGAGTGGATATTGGAGCAAAAACCTTGTTGAACTTGAACAATCTACGGCTATCCTTCCCCTGTTTTAGGGGATTTGTGATGACTAGCTCCCCATTTTCACCAATATACTCAATAGTGGTCTGATTCTGACTCTGTCCTGGAAGGAATGGTCTTATGCGGCAATAAACTCTAATATTTCCTGTGCAGTTAATCATCAATGTCACTCTAAAGCCATTGTTACAGTGTTGAAATGTATGCTGAAAATGAAATTCTTTCTTCACACTTCTCTTACAACCTCATCCAACACTAACAACGTCTTTATAGCAGCACTCTAAGTATCATAACTTCATGAGTTTATTGGAAAAAAATTGCGATCCAATGAAAACTACCAAAGTTGCTGTCATATATTTAGATATGCACCTTTCAAATCTTGAACCTCATTATACAGTTTTCGATTTTCAGCAAGAACTACATGGTAATTCTCTGCGGCTGCCGTCAGTCCTTTAAGTTTCACCCCTGATCATGTCAAAATATCTAAATTATGAAAAGGAAACATGAGATATTAATGATTCAAATCTTTATATTCTTCTGTGCGGGACACAGCAGCAGATTACGCAGCTTACCCAGATAATTAAATTCCTCATAGCACCTCTTCTGTGTATTCAAAACTTGTTGTTTTATCAACTTAGAAGCCACCCGCAATTCCTAAGAGGCATCAAACCAAAATATTCTTTGTAGCTGCATAAGGGTAATTCGCTAAAGAGACATATCAATAGACTAATCACAACAAAGATAAGAACCTGCAGATAGTTTATACCTGCAAGGCTCTGAACTGCAACTCCAAGGAACTTGTATAGGTAGTCTCTTTCTTTTTCCACGACAGAGTTTTGGAAGCAGTATGTGTTTCAAGGTCATGGATTTTGTTCCTTGAGTCTATTAAAAGGAATTCCAGCTCCTTCACTCCCTTCTCCATATCTGTTTTAGTTTCCTTTGCATGTGTTTCTAAATCCAACCAAATATTTTCAAATTTTCTTTTTGTCACATCCAGATCTTCTTTTAGAGCTAAAATCTCAAGATCACTGTGATCCTTTTCTTTCAGCATCATAGCTAGAGCTTGCTCGTTCTTTTTTTTGTCCTCCTCAAGTCTTGACTTCTCAATCTGTAAACAAAGGGAAAAATATTGTATTTTCAGCTACATGCAAAAACTATAACCATATAAACAAAAAACTGCAAGAACTGTATCCATCAAGATACAGAAAATTTAGAATCCTATATCTGCATACTAATGATGCAACTTACATATTAAGAGACTTGTTTAAATGTATTTAAACTCATAATTCTCAGGGAAACAGGTTCATTTAGTGCAATTGAAGCTGAACAGGCACAAGAAGTAGATATTCATCTTAACTTTATAATGAGTATTCATCAAACTTTATCTTTTAAATTATTTACTAATAGTACGAATATGAATTAATTGGCAGGATAAATTATAACAAGGTCAAATTGCTTTTCAAATAACATTCCATACACAAATAGTCTTTACAACTAAGAAAACACTCCCTATAAAATTGGAAAGGGCATAACAGCTATAAGGCAGGGAAGGAACATTTGCTGTGCATTGTATGTAATTCTAGCCATCAGTGGAAACTATGGACAGATATGCGTTCTTCTAGTTCATTGAAAGGGGATTTAAATTACGGATATGACTTGCACAATGCTTACAAAGTAAGTATACGTGAATGCATATTTTTATTCGTCTATTCTGCAGTTTTCTGCAACCAAATCAAGTATTTAATAGCAGTTTATTGATCAAATGCTTATACTGGCAACTGCAGTCAAATCTCTCATGGTTAACAAGCCTTTGCCAGTGATCTTACAATCAGAATGACAAACATGCAATCTTAAAGTAGACTACTTCCTATCAGTATTTCCACTGACAAGCCTTTTATTCCATGTGACAAACTAGCCCAATGCATGTCCTTGATAGGAAATGCCACATTAAGCTGATAACTGTATTCAGACTGAATTATTAGAATCCCACCTTCACTCTCTGAAGCTTGGTTATAACTACCTGTGAATTAGAAATCATTCAATTTTATTAGCTGGCTAACCAAAATTCTGCCATAGCCAGTGTTTGGGAGTACATTTAGTCACACATGATGCATACCTCACTTTCTTCCATTGTACCTTTTGCAAGGGTTTGAAGCACTCTAAGTCTTGATTTATACTTCTCTTCACGGGACTTGTAAAGAATGTTTTGCTGCCAATGTACAATAAACAAATGAATAAATTTTCTAACCAAAGAGTACAAAAAATTATTGGTGTATTGCTCTGTACATTTCGAATATTGTCGGATTGAGTTGTGACCCGCCGCTCAATGGCTTGAACAACTTTTCTCAGGATGCACGACACACTCTGATGAACAAAAAATAATATGATTTCTATCGGATGATAGGGAAATGAATTAACAACAAAATTTGTAGCAATCTTGTTGTGTTTAACCATAGTATCACTTACATAAGGTAGATCACCATTCTTTTTGTCAATGCTCTCATCCAGTATCTTGTTTACAACATTGAAAAGTGATTGAGTTGCAACACTCTGTTTGATAGGCAAGAAACGAATACAAATGTTTCAAAACATTAAATAGAGAAGAAGTCCGTTTTGTATGTTACAGAGAAACTCAGATCAGAAGCTCACATCGAGTCTAATTAACAATTCAGGTATATTAACATCAGAAATATCAGCACGGCATCCCAGAGATTCAGTCGAGCAATTAGATTCACCATTTTCACTTGTTTGGAAGTCCGGCTGGTGCATCATGATGACAGCTCAATCTGTCTCATGTACCATTTAATTGCCTGCCCACAACATGACACTAAAAGAAAACAATGCATACGTATTATGCAGCTGTCGCAAAGGAAACTAAAAAATATAATTATTAAACCGAAACAAGCATCACTAGAGAGAAATGATGAAGATAAAGAGATCAACATGTATGTGTCTTTCGTGATTTCACATCAGGCTGACCACAGGCAATGACAGCCTTAAAAATAAACTAGCTCATTTTATACATGCATGAGGCTTGATTGTGCAATACTCTTAACAAATAAAATGAATTTCTATTAGTCAAATGAATTACTCCTAGCTTTCAATTTCTATCGATAGTATCCAGATTCACCAATTCAGAATTCAAAACGTCCATGTGTTGCCTTTTGACTACTAGGTCAGTAAATACTAAGTAAGGCCATTCCCAAACCAAAACGTACTTATCCTGTTAGCTTAAGTCCAAACAAAAAATAAATAAGGAAGCCCTAGGTAATCCAAACAGGCATTCTGATTTTTTTACATTGATGAAATAACATGATTACTTTCTGCAAAGCACAGTGCTTGAAGTAGTAACAACCCACCCAGACCAATGATGAACTACCGTGAAAAACATAAAGACTCAGATCAGCAGCAACTTGGTTCGAACCGAACATTTTGAAACTAATTATAGTAACAAGTTAGCGTCTAACAAAACCATAGCTGCAGTGCAGCCATTTCAAATTGTCAATGATCCCCACAACCATTAATACCACCAGACCATTTCTCAAAAATCTGACCTCAAAATATGTTTAAAGATATAGACAAACACGCGTACACTGACAAAGCTGAGATGAGTTAAATTTCCGAAAGGCAAAATGCACAATTCAGAATAGATACGCGGAAGTCGACCTCGGAGTAGGGGTTGACGGATCTACTCCGGGAAGACGACGACTACTACTGCCTACGCTGATGACGACGTAGAAGATGGATTGTGCGGAAAAAGGATTCAGGAATTGGGGAAAGGTCGTCTTTGATTTTGAATTTTAAATTTTCCTTCTCTTTTCTTGGAAAAGTACAATTGTGGAGGATGGAATGCCCGATTTGCCCCTGACTTTATATTTTGGATTGTTCTATTCTCGCGTTGTCCTTTGTTAGGTCCGTTCTTGGTTCTTTATCCCTTCAAATTTTAATAAATAGATTAAGTTAAACCAAGTAAATTTAGGCAATTCATTTTAATCACATAATACTTATATGATGAGATGTTTATGAAATTGTTTTAGAACTGATATCCCTCTATATGAGTTTCAGATTTGCGCTATTTAGGAAAAATATTTTAATTTTGTCATATTTTTTACAAGATCGGTCTATTATGTTTTTCAATCAGACCGATCTTATTATAACTGGTCTGTTATGTTATCCAATCGGACCGATCTTAGTATGATCGGTCTGATTGGAAAACAACCGATATGAATCGATTCCGCCAAATCACATCTGCGTGACAGATCGGTCTTGTTAAGACATGTCTGGTTAATCAAACTATTCTTAACAAGACCGGTCTCGTGCAGATAACAGATCTACACGTCTTCTTCTTCCCTTCTCCGCCTGTTGCAGTCTTCTCTCCGGAACGATAAAACCCTAAACCTTCTCCGCAAATGCTGCCGAACGCTCGAAGCTTCCTCGATTTGGCCGTGGTATTGGTTTAGTGGTAAGAGGCGTTATGTGGAGTGTCGAGTGATCAACAATTGCAATAATTACGGAGGAAGATGAGAGGGTCAAGCAGCAGCAAGCCAAGTCGGCGACGACAGCATCGAAGTCGGAATCAGGGAATCATGATGCTATTTTTGGTCGTACTACGAGAAGCTTAAACCCTAATAACCCCCTCATGTTTTGGTTCCACTTCACTATTGGGGTCTCGCTCGTCACATTTTTCTTCGTCTGAGAAGGGTACGGCTTCGTCTGAGAGTGTGTTGATTGTTCATGGACTGGTATGTATCTCTTACTAGACCGGTTAAGACCGATGCCGCGATTTGACTGCATCGATGCACATCGGTTGTTTCTAATCAGACCGATCTTACTAAGATAGATTTGATTGGAATACATAGTAGACTGGTTATAACAAGACCGATCTGATTAGAAAACATAACAGACAGGTATTATAAAAAATAGAATAAAACTGAAAGGTTTTTTCTAGATAGGGCAAATCTGAAAGTCATATTGGGGGATTGGGCAGTTCAAATTTTTTCAATGTTTAGAGCAAAATCATGCAACCGAAGTACTAATAAGATCATATACCCATATCAGAACAGTCAAGTATGTTGTTTAACTATAAATAAAACATACATGAATTCATCTGAAAGAAAACCTGTAAAAGAAAAATCCTGATTTGATGCTTTCAAAGTAGTCATATATCTTTAATATATCTCATGACTAAATTATACCCGATAGACTTCCAAAATATTAGATCACATTGTTTAGGCTTATCTAAATGATAATACATATAATTATTTAAGTTACACATTTGGTCCCAATTAGATTAAATTAAATTAACAATTTCTCATTGGACCGCATGTGTAATCAAATAATGTATAAATAAAAATGTGCACAAAATTGCTATCATATCATAAAGGTATATCAAAAACTACTCGGTCCATTAACTACACAGACATAGAATCAAAGAGGCCTTCGTAATCATATTCGTTACTCTAATGTGCTTGTCATGCATGGCAACACAACTAATGACATGAATTCATCGTGGTGTGTAGCAAGGAAATTACATGAATGTGATATACACATGCCTATTTCCAACTGGACTCCTCACTAGTGAGATCAACAAAATCATACAGAGTGGAATGTGTAAATACAAGTTCTGCAGAATATAAGCCAAAATGTATAGATAGAAAAATCTGTGCGTCTCATAGGGTCTCAATACAAAAAAATACAAACTCCCACTACACATGAACATCCTCAAATAAAATAATACAGTTTTGAGGTGCATGCTCATTGTTAAGGTAATGACATCCTTGACAAAACAATCGCAAGAAGCTGCTACAACATCCTACTAAGTTAAAAGTTGGAGCATACATTGGTATTGACAAAAGAAAACAAACTACAAGAAGTGGCTATAGCAATCCATTGCAACAGAAGCTGTAGCAAGTATCGGAAGCTGTCAACTGATAACCAGATGTTTCTATAGCATACCATGGAGACTCAGTGCTAGAGCAAAGTAGCCGTTCGACATGAAGCAGTGCGGAGAGAGTCCGAAGGCATCACCAGGGTTGCTGGAGGCGTCGCAACAACTCAGGGACTCTCCAAGATGACAAGAAGCCTTAATCAAGCGATCGGAATCGGTTGAAGAAGATAAGGTTCTAAATTGATTTTAGGAAACCAATTCCCAACAACTTGCAAGAATCTAGGAAAAGATTCATTGTGCTATGTTGGTTGGAAAGATCTACGAATCTTAAAAGAATTAGGATTCCTATGTTTGCTCAGTGCTACAGCTGTATAAGGGAGTGTAGCACACACACTCAAGACACAATTACAAAGAGATACGCATAAGCAAAGAGCGGGCTAAAGGCTAGAGCGCAGAGTTGTGGTGCACGAGCTGAGAGAAGATCACTACGGGAGAAGTATGGTAATGCTTAATCTAAGAACTTCAACTGGAGTAGTGACTCATTAAAAGATCAAGTACTTTCTTTGGAGCATAGTCGCAAAGAAAAGTTGTCGCGGACTGTCGAATATCAAAGCAACATTTCCTGATATTGAAAGGAGGTCATTGATCAAGGAGGAGCGTCAACAGAGTCAAGAGAACTCATGGAAGTCCGACTGCTCAGTAGAGAGTGCGTGGAGAGTCGTTGACAGAATCTACAACAACTTGACCGAGTAAGTTGCTATAGCATCTTCCTTCACACATTGTATTAGGATAGGCTGAGTTTGTGAACTGTAGATATCTATTACGGGAGTGTGTAGACAATGTAAGGAAGTCTGTGAGATCAGACTGAGTAGCTAATCTGTGTGATCAAATTGAGCATAGATTTCAACTAGGTTAGAAGTGAAGGTTAAACTAGCGTTGGCTGAGTTTTGGAAGCCTTTGTACTTGAAACGAGATAGTGAAATCTGAAGGACCGACTGAAGTCTTCCCCAGATGTAGGCAATTGCCGAATTGGGTCATCAAAGCTTGTGCGTCCATCAGGTTTGGTAGAAGTACAAAAATTCTGTAAAGTGACCCAGAGGTTGCTATACCAACCTGCTGTAACCTGTCACCAGCAGCAATCGTAATTTCAATTGGTATTAGAGCCGGTCATTCGACACAAAGAGTGTGATTCTGGCAAGTGTTGTTGACTTCTACGGCGAACATGAAAGAGGGACAAAGCACAAGCAGACCACCGCTGCTCGTAGGAGGAAACTACGGATATTGGAATGACTGTATGAAGGCGTTTTCTGAAGGCAATAGACGAAAAAACTTGGAGAGCCGTGATATCAGAACGGTCGCACCCTCTGGCCATCGACAGCAAGGGAGTTGCGCAGAAGAAATCCGAAGATAGATGGATAGCAGGAGAGGAAGCTACGACATCCGGCAACTCCAAGGCCCTTAATATAATATTTGCTACTGTGGATGCTAACAATTTCAGACTGATCTCAAACTGTGACATCGCAAAAGAGGCATGGGACATCATGGGGACAGCTAATGAGGGAACGGACAAGGTGAAGACCTTGAGAATTCAGATGATCACTTCAAGGTTCGAAAGCTTGAAGATGCATGAAGGAGAAACCATCACTGAGTTCAACGCAAAGATATGTGACCTATTGAATGAAGCCTATGTTCTCGGAGAACGAATGCAGGAAGAGAAACTGGTGAGAAAATTCTCAGATCCTTGACTTCGAAGTTTAATATGAAGGTAAAGCCATAGAAAAAGCATAGGACATCAAGAATATAGGCTAGATGCTCTGATTGGGTCTCTAAAATAATTCGAGATGAAACTGATAGAAGATGCTACACCATCTCATAGGAAGAACATCGGACTGAAGGCTGAGACAAACTAGAAGGAAGCTGCACCAGAAGACATAATGCATCAACTGCAATTGCTCGCAAAAACCTTTGTTAAGTTCATGAAGAATTTAGATCAAAAACCATCGTATGCAGGTCAACAATCAGGTGGAAGAAATCACTCCAGGAGAGAAGAAAAGTCGCATACAAGAAACAAGAGTGTTGATCAAAGAAGAGAGAAGAGCAAGGACAAACAAAAAGGAGTGCAATGCTGGGAGTGTGAAGACTTTGGCCATAGGCAATCTGAATGTCCCTGCAAACTAGAGCAACGAAGATAGCAAAGATGACTCTGAAAAGAGGAGCAACGTTGCTCTGACTACTGTAACAGACCTAGAGAACATCACTTCAATAAAGACAAATATTGCTTATGCTGTTGAGTCGGACAACAGTGATGAATCACTGAGGAGTTCATTGAAAGAAACTTTGCCCTATTGCACGAGAAGTGGCTGGAAGTCATCAAGATCAACAAGAGACTGTTCTCAAAAATATCAGGATTGTAAATTAAACGAGAGGAATTACTAAAGACCATCACTTCCATGACAGACCAGGCAGACCAACATGAGATAGAGTAAACTGTAGTAATGGAAGAAGTCAGTCTGCACAAGAAAACTGCCAAGATGCTCAACAGTGGATCAAGCAGGCTCGATGATCTCTTATCCTACCAAAGGTATGGAGGTGGAAACTCAGGACTTAGGTACACTGGCGAAGTAGGCACTAGAATGACAACGTTTGTCAAAGCTCAGAAGCTAGAAGATTCTGAACCTATTGTGCAGAGGAAGGAGACGCCAGCCAAACAGCAACAACTGACTCGGAAGAAAACTCCAAGAAGAAAGAGACAGGAGACGCTACAGCAACCTCTGTAGCACTCGGGTAGAACTCCACTAGACAAACACAGGGTCTTATTTCTGCAATCAGGTTGGTAACATCCAACAACGTGTGTCCCATTCGAACAAGTATTGGAGGCCACAAAGACGAGTCCATGACAACCATCAAAGATACAAGAATGGAAGAAGATAATATGCTTATGTGTTCTACAGCTCATCAAAGTCAATGAAGGAAGGCAGCCCGTACTTCGATAGTGGATGTTCAGGACACATGACTGGGAATAAAGCTTTCTAAATCGATGTTCAGCTCTGCAAAGAACAGAAGGTGACATTTGGGAATGGACTGAAAGGGAAAGTTATCGGCAAAGGGATTCTAGACGTGACAGGATGCCCAAACTACAGAATGTGATGCTTGTGAATGGTCTAAAAGCAAACCTCATCAGAATAAGCCAGTTATGTGAGAGTATGCACTTCGTTAATTTTGCCCAAAAGATCTGTCAAGTATTTGATGCAGATGGGAGATTGAAAAATGAAGGGTACAAGGTTTGCCTATAATTGCTACTTACTAGAGGCTGCTACAAGAACCTTTGCGCACACTTGTCTGACGACCAAGACAAAAGAGATAAAGTTATGACATAAAAGAATGGACATCTGACAAGCGTATTCTTAACCCTTTATAGTTGTCAATTATGTTTTAGGAGTCAAGTTGAGTCAAAAATAATTTATAGAACTTGGTAAGCCAAGGGTCGATCCAAAGAATAGGTGTTTGTAAATACTAGTTAGCGAATAACGTGTTTAGCTATTCAACAGAAATATAGAAGTGTTATGCTAATTATCCTAATGATGCTAAGAGTAAGAGGTTGATCTTATCAGAGAAGGAGTTCCAGGATCGAACTTCACCCATTCAAACAATTCAATATATTATGGAGTTATAGAAATAATATAATAACATCGGGCAAGCCGCCCAATCACGGATCATTACCTGAATTAATCTACACTGTTGAACGCCGCTCAATCACGGATTATCACCAGTTTTGATTTATTAAGCTATGGTTTCCAGACAAACAATGTCTGTTGGAATCGTGGCTTTCTAAACTTCGCGTTTGTCCAATATTTGAATTGAATGGACAATCAATAGAATAGCAGAAAAGTAAAGAACACAAGTCTTTTAAAGTGGTTCGGTTATTACTGCAAATAACCTACTCCACTCCCCAAGTAACCACTTGAGGCTTTTCTTATTAACGATGGCTTTTCAATAGGATCTGCCAAAGAACCTGTACAATGGTTTTCAGTGGGCTAAACCAGAAACCCCTTTGTTTTCAGATCAACAAAGAAACTTACAACTTTGCTTTTGCAGGCTAAGCAACAACCTTGACGGTGTAGATTCTTTGTTGTGGGAGTACGTCTCTTTCTGCACAAGAGTTGGATTCAACTGATGAATCTGTGCAGAGTACTTCAAAGCTTCAGAGTATATGGCAGCGGGAAACTTTGCTTTGAAGGAGAAGGGAACTCTCGGGAAAGATTGAAAGTAGAGAATCTGCGAGAGTTGAGTTTGCTTTTTGTGCGCTTGTATAAATTCCAAAGAAAAAAAAGTTGTTTCTTCTCAAGATTGTAAGGTATAGATATAGGAAAAGAGATGAACGGTTGTGTCGGTTTGTAATTTGAATTCAACAACCGCTTGCACCTTTTAACTTCCAAAGGATAAGCTTTGATTCAAATAACAAGACTGTCCTGAACTGTCAAGAAACTGCTAAGTGTGGAAACTGTTTAACCGACATGTAGCCTACATATGATAGTTACATGTAGTCCACATGCAATACCAGACAACTGAATTTGTCCAAGTATATGAACTATCACTGTGATGTAGTCTACATACAGATTTCCATATGAAGTCTCCATTAGCACAAGCAGTTAACAATGTAACTTTATGTAGCCTACATCTGGATTCAGTATGTAGTCTACATTGCTAATGAGATTCCAGTTTCAACAAGATTACTTAATATCGTTTCAATATTGTTAATCATTGTTATCATCAAAACTAATGCAGGATAGAGATGAAACAATGTCAACTTTCCTATGAGTCATGTACTAACTATATAGCTACCATGTTTCGATATCAACTATACTCAATCCGGTTAATTAACTCAGACCCAATCATCTTTTTGGACCTTTATCTAATTTTGTTCTAACATGAAAGCATCTCAATCAATGACAAACATACAGGAACGATAAATTAAGAACAAAAGAATTAAAGAATTTTATTAACATAATCGAACGTTACTAAGATAACATGGCTGAATACAGGCTTGGGATCCGTAGGATCCCAGAATTAAGAGACTACTCTACTCATGGTGATTACCACCAATACATGTATAAAAGAGAATTAAAGAAGAAGAAACGGAAGGTAAAAAAAGAATCCTTCACTACGAACCTGATTCTTTGATTTTTAATCTTCTTGGAGCCTTCAGCTGTCTTTCGTCTCTTCAAAAATTAGGTCAAATCTTGTTCAGGTCCAGGATCCCTTTTTCATGGGTTCCAGGTCTTTATTTATACCAAAATCAATTGGGCCGATTTTAGAAATCTGTGTTTTGCCTTATTTTGCTCCAAACGGACTACAAAGCCTCAATTTAATATAATTTGATCTGAAACGAGAGTAGAGTGGTAGAAACACAATCAAAAGTTCGGGAGAGGAGCGAAATTCATCATCGAGTGAAGCGAATAATCAGTAAGAAATTAACCGATCTGTAATTTCACAGTGTCTTAGTTTGACAGATTTTGTGAACAAGCAGTTGCTGCAGCACACTCTTGTTCACTCGAAAAATTGTCTCAGCAAACAATGAACAAGGAACAGGTTTGTTCACCCAGTTCGGCCAATCTGCCTACGTCTGGGGAGGACTATTCTCCAGTCCTCAATCCACTAACTCGAAGGTTCCCACGTACACACGGTTACAACTCACGCAACCTATGCTACTCAACCTTGTGTGGATCACTCGACACAATCAGAACAAGCTCTGACTTGTGTCTGCACACCCTCTGCAATATGTCAATCTAGAATAGCTACAGACTTCTCAAGACTCAGCCTATTCTAAACTACAACTACTCAGCAGGGTTGCTGTAGCAACTGTTGTAACACACAGCTGAAGCACAAATGTCCGCGTCGCTCCAAGGCCTTCCACCGAGCCGATCGAATGATCCCACGAGCGCTGCACACTCTGGAATACTCCCCCTCACTCAGTGACCACCTACCACTAGTGAGTACTGCCGCACGACACTAGAACGAGCCTTCCACCCTTCAGTTCTTCCGCGGCTTCCCTTGATCAACCAACAAGCTCAGCAGCTCTGAATTGGCTTCCAGATCAAGCTTGAATCAGACTCTGCAAGTCCTGATTCCCTTCTGCTATAATCACCACAGCTCTGCGCTCACGCTCTGCTCTCGGGTGATGATCGAAGAATTCGTCCGTCGCACACCAAAGATAGCACTCTCTGAAATCTGTGTATGCACTCGTGTATCCCTCAGCTTCGATCAACCTCTCTGCCCTGAACACCTCTTGCTTAAATAGCAGCACCACTTTAAGCAATGTCCAGGTTTAGGTAATGTCCCAACAAGATCAATTATCTCCTAAAATCTAGGAGATTAGATTTGATATTTATCTTCAATGCAAATCTCCTTCTCTGACTAGTAAACCTCTCTGGAATATACTCCACAGCATATTAGAAATACTTCAGATGCTCTCCGAAGTGATTCCAGCCCTTCAAGACATGCCCAGGTTGCTGCTGCTTCTCGGACGGATGAACCAGCCAGTTGAACAAGCTCCTGCTGCAGCATCCCCTGCTGCAGCTGCTGCTAGTTCACTTCTGCTGGCCTACTTAATAACTTGAGCTGCAGCAACTCCTTGTTCACTTGTGCTAGTTTTGTCAAACACTGCCATTCTAACATCATCAATCTCCCCCTTGGCATTTTGACAAAACCCACCAGATTTGCTTGAGCTATTCTCCTCCACTTCTTAGCCTGCTCTTCTCCTCCCCCTTTTTGGAATAAATGACACGGGGGTGCGCCTGGGGAACCTTATGAAGACAACACGCAGAGCCCCAGAGAGGCTCTCAGGTCTTCGAACCGGGCTGCATCCAGAGCTTTTGAGAAGATATCAGCAAGTTGTTTGGCAGACTCAACATGTTGGAGAGCAATGGTCTTCTTCTCAACAAGATCACGGAGGAAGTGCTGACGAATGTCAATGTGCTTGGTTCTGCTGTGCTGCACCGGATTCTTAGATATGCTGCTCATATTGTCACAGTAGAGTGTCATTTCATCCTGATGAAGACCACACTCACTCAGCATTTGCTTCATCCACAGCATTTGAGCACAGCAGCTCCCAGCAGCAATGTATTCAGCCTCAGCAGTGGACAGAGAAATGCTATTTTGCTTCCTGCTGAACCAGGACACCAGATTATTTCCCAAAAAGAAGCATCCTCCTGAAGTGCTCTTTCTGTCCTCCGAGCATCCAGCCCAGTCCGCATCACTGTATCCTACCAGATTAGCATTTGTGTCCTTAGTATACCAAAGGCCATAGTTCACGGTTCCTCCCACATACCGAATGATTCGCTTGACCAACTGCAGGTGACTGTCTTTGGGAGAGGCTTGAAATCTGGCACAGACTCCTACTGCAAAGGAAATGTCAGGACGGCTGGCAGTCAGGTACAATAGGCTTCCAATCATGCTTCTGTAGATTGTCTGACTCACAGCCACGCCATGTTCATCTTTGATTGCCTTGACATGAGTGGCAGCAGGGGTTCGTTTGTGACTAGCCTTGTCGAGCTGGAATTTCTGCACAAGATTCTTGCTGTATTTGCTTTGAGCAATGAAAATGCCATCTTCTTTCTGGGTAATCTCCAGTCCAAGGAAATATGACAGCTCTCCAACCATACTCATTTGAAATTCCTACTGCATTTGATTCACAAACTGCTTCACCAGGTGCTGAGACTTGGATCCAAACACAATATCGTCCACATAGATTTGTGCAATGACCACATCTGACTTGGTTCTCTTGACAAAAAGAGTTTTGTCAGCTCCCCCTCGTTTGTAGCCATGTTTTTCCAAGAACACTGTCAACCTCTCATACCATGCCCGAGGAGCCTGTTTCAATCCATATAGGGCTTTCTTCAACTTGTAAACATGCTCTGGGAAGTGAGGGTCTTCAAAACCTTTTGGCTGAGAGACATAAACTTCTTCAGACAGGTCTCCGTTCAGGAACGCACTCTTGACATCCATTTGATAAAGTTTAAACCCAAGAAAGCATGACATGGCTAGAAGGAGTCTAATGGCCTCCAGGCGAGCCACTGGAGCAAATGTTTCTTCAAAATCCAGACCCTCAATCTGAGTAAATCCCTGAGCAACCAGACGGGCCTTATTTCTTGTGATGTTTCCCTTCTCATCAGTTTTGTTTTTGAAGATCCACTTTGTGCCTATGATATTCACTCCATTAGGTCTGTCCACCAGATCCCAGACATCGTGTCTTTCGAACTCTGCCAGTTCCTCTTGCATAGCCATCATCCAGAATTCATCGTTCATGGCTTCCTTGAAATTCTTGGGCTCAATGCTAGACATAAAACATGTATTGAGGTAGGCATGACTTCTGGTTCTTCTTCTGTCTGCGGGATCCCCAATCACATTTGTCAGGGGATGATTCCTCTGAATCTTCTTTGGGGGCTGCCTTGAAGGTGGATCAGGAGCCTCAGTGTGCAGATCATCAGACAGGCTTTCCAATTGATCATCTGGAATTTCTGCTTCAGCAGTTGCTGTAGCATCTTCTGGAACAGCAACTTGTTCACTTCTGGTCTGTCTGTCAGGCACTTCTTCAAGATCAGAGTCTTCTTCACCAGTGTCAGTATCAGGGGTAGACTCTTCTTCTGCATCATTGACAGTAACGTTTATGGATTCCATGACTGTATTTGTTCGCTGGTTATATACTCGATAGGCCCTGCTGTTTGTTGAATGTCCCAAGAACAATCCAGGATCACTCTTAGGGTCGAGTTTCTTTCTATACTCCCGATCTCTCAGAATGAAACACTCACTTCCAAAGATGTGGAAGTATTTAACAGTGGGCTTTTTCTGATTCCAGAGCTCATAACAGGTCTGATTGGTTCCTCTCCGTAAGGTGACTCTGTTGATGATATAGCATGCTGTGTTCATGGCTTCTGCCCAAAATCTCAGGGGAACTCTCTTAGCATGAATCATGACTCTGGCCATTTCTTGAATTGTTCGATTCTTTCGTTCCACTACACCATTCTGCTGTGGAGTGATGGGAGAAGAGTACTGATGAGAGATACCCCTTTGACGACAGAAATCATCCATAGCTTCGTTTTCAAATTCCCTACCATGATCACTGCGGATGCTACTGATTCTGAGGTCTTTCTCTTGCTCTAGGCGAGATACGAGAGATACTATAACTTTCACAGTATCTGATTTTTCTCTGATGAAATCAATCCAAGTGAATCTAGAGTAGTCATCAACACAAACAAAAGCATACCTCTTTCTGCCCAGACTTTCAACCTCCATTGGTCCCATCAGATCCATGTGAATCAACTGTAACGGTCTGGTAGTGCCTACATCTTTGACTCTTGGATGTGTTGCCTTCTTTTGTTTTCCAATCTGACAATCTCCGCAGATGGAAATTGTCTCCCCTTTAAGCTGTGGAATTCCTCTGACTAGCCCTTCTGCTGCAATTCTCTTCAGAGTTCTTAGGTTGATATGCCCCATTCTTCTGTGCCATGAGGTCATTTCCTCGGCCTTAGTCAGCAAACATTTCTGAATTGATGTGTTTGAGCTCACATTGAGAAGATAACAGTTGCTCTTTGACCTGGCACCTTCCATTAAACATTTTCCAGATTTGTCGAGTACTTTGCAAGAGTCTTTCGTAAATTTTACCTGCTTAGTCCCATCACACAGCTGACTGATACTTATGAGATTAGCCTTTAGTCCTTCGACAAGAAGAACATTGCTCAGACTCGGCATTCCTTCCACTGCCGAAGTTCCTCTTCCCAGAACTCTTCCTTTTAGCCCGTTACCAAACTTCACACGTTGTTCCGAACAGGGTGTAATGTTCTTCAGGAAGGATCTTTCTCCTGTCATGTGTCCTGAACAGCCACTGTCAAAGTACCAGCTTATCTTGTCCGAGGAACTAGCTGTGCTGACAAGAGCTAGGAGCTGAGTCTGGGCACGCTTCTGCCTGACAGATTCCCTGACAGAAGCTATTTCAGCATGAGCTAAGGAACAGTTTCTTTTTAAGTGACCTTTTCGACCGCAGCTGTAGCATTTTTTATACTTTGACGCTCTCTTGTAACGGTGATACAGAGGTTGCTGTAGCAGGTCCTGGTTCAATCTTCCTTGCATTTTTCTGCCTCTTCTGAACGACCTGTATCTGGCCAAGTTGCACTCATCTTCACTCAGCTCTTTTTCATCTCACTTCTACTGGCAGAGAGAGCCCTCTTTTTCATAGGTTTGCTAGTGCAGTTAATTTGTCCATGGCCGTAGCCTGTACAATTCCAACATTGGACTCCCTTCTTTAAATCTTTCTTTTCCTCTTCAGTCTGAGCTGGGTCCTTCCCTTTCCTTTTACTTTCACTGCCCCTTCTGAATTGTCTTCGCGAGGAAGAGCTTCTCCCGGTTCTGGATTCCATGTTCTTCAGAAGCTTCCCAAGGTTCTTAACAAGCATGCTCATCTGATCATCTGGAACTGTCTGCTTGGTTTCTGCTTCAGCTTTCAATCCAACATTCTTATCCTTAGGAATGGTGTCTTCTTTAACCAGCTTCATCTCAAATTGTTTGAGAGACCCCATCAACTCTTCCAATTTCATGAATCTAACATTTTGAGCTTCTTCAATGGCCGTCACTTTCATGTCAAATTTTCTGGGCAGTGATCTGAGAACCTTTCTGATAAGCTTTTCTTCAGGGATGGGTTCACCAAGGGCATGGGCTTCATTTGCAAGATCACAGAGCCTAGCATTAAACTCGGTGACTGTTTCTTCATCCAGCATCCTCAGATTCTCAAATTGTGTGACAATTATTTGGAGTCTTGACAGCTTCACTCTATCAGTTCCTTCATGCGCAGTTTGCAGAATTTCCCATGCTTGCTTGGCCATGTCGCAGTTTGATATCAACCTGAAATTGTTCGCATCTACTGCAGCAAAAATTGCATTCAGTGCCTTTGAATTACCAGTTGCTGCAGCACCTTCTTCAGCAGTCCATTGCTCTTCAGGTTTTATCCTTGTCACTCCTTGCTCATCCATGGTGATTGGGGGAGACCACTGGACCACGACAGCTCTCCATGTCTTCTCATCAATAGCCTTGAGAAAGGCTTTCATTCTTGCTTTCCAATATCCATAGTTGCTCTCTTCCAACAATGGAGGTCTGCTTGTGCTCTGTCCTTCCTTCATTGTCTTGGCTTCTTCAGAGACACTGTAGGATCTTTAACTCTGTGTGTTGAGCTCCCGCTCTGATACCAATTGTAATTTCACAGTGTCTTAGTTTGACAGATTTTGTGAACAAGCAGTTGCTGCAGCACACTCTTGTTCACTCGAAAAATTGTCTCAGCAAACAATGAACAAGGCACAGGTTTGTTCACCCAGTTCGGCCAATCTGCCTACGTCTGGGGAGGACTATTCTCCAGTCCTCAATCCACTAACTCGAAGGTTCCCACGTACACACGGTTACAACTCACGCAACCTATGCTACTCAACCTTGTGTGGATCACTCGACACAATCAGAACAAGCTCTGACTTGTGTCTGCACACCCTCTGCAATATGTCAATCTAGAATAGCTACAGACTTCTCAAGACTCAGCCTATTCTAAACTACAACTACTCAGCAGGGTTGCTGTAGCAACTGTTGTAACACACAGCTGAAGCACAAATGTCCGCGTCGCTCCAAGGCCTTCCACCGAGCCGATCGAACGATCCCACGAGCGCTGCACACTCTGGAATACTCCCCCTCACTCAGTGACCACCTACCACTAGTGAGTACTGCCGCACGACACTAGAACGAGCCTTCCACCCGTCAGTTCTTCCGCGGCTTCCCTTGATCAACCAACAAGCTCAGCAGCTCTGAATTGGCTTCCAGATCAAGCTTGAATCAAACTCTGCAAGTCCTGATTCCCTTCTGCTATAATCACCACAGCTCTGCGCTCACGCTCTGCTCTCGGGTGATGATCGAAGAATTCGTCCGTCGCACACCAAAGATAGCACTCTCTGAAATCTGTGTATGCACTCGTGTATCCCTCAGCTTCGATCAACCTCTCTGCCCTGAACACCTCTTGCTTAAATAGCAGCACCACTTTAAGCAATGTCCAGGTTTAGGTAATGTCCCAACAAGATCAATTATCTCCTAAAATCTAGGAGATTAGATTTGATATTTATCTTCAATGCAAATCTCCTTCTCTGACTAGTAAACCTCTCTGGAATATACTCCACAGCATATTAGAAATACTTCAGATGCTCTCCGAAGTGATTCCAGCCCTTCAAGACATGCCCAGGTTGCTGCTGCTTCTCGGACAGATGAACCAGCCAGTTGAACAAGCTCCTGCTGCAGCATCCCCTGCTGCAGCTGCTGCTAGTTCACTTCTGCTGGCCTGCTTAATAACTTGAGCTGCAGCAACTCCTTGTTCACTTGTGCTAGTTTTGTCAAACACTGTCATTCTAACATCATCACGATCAAAACACTCCACACTTAGAATTGGTTCGTCCAGAACAAATATAAAATACACAATGAGTAGTAGAGCAAATTAATGCAAGTACCAATCAAGTTCATGTGATCTACACTAGCTAAACTAATGTCCTAAGATATGCAAGTCCTAAGTCACTTTCGTAGGAATCACAGATCCATTTATCGTATGCATCAAGCCTTTAAACCCCTAGGCTACGCTAGTGGATGAGTTATAGTCTCGAGAAAGTTTTCAGAAAAGGGAATACCAACAAATCCCTAATGCAGGTGTCCTATATGAGCATATGAAATAAATGTTCAAACCAATATCCAATTCAAACTATCTTCAAATGAATTTTCAAACCTTCATAGTTTAGACAAGATATGTATTCAAACAAATCAATATCAAAGCCAGCAAAAGATTAACCATGCGTCTTAACATCCTTTTCTAGTAATGCGTTCGAGACATTGATTGTTGTTAGACAAAACGTTCCCGCAATTCACCTATGCTATCTAGGGCTAATCCATGGACTCTTGGACCAAACCTCATTCTCGAGTCTTAAGGTCTAGACTTTAACCCATAAGAGAATAGAAGGTTGGCTTGGCATTTAATAAAAATTGCATAAGCAAGTCAATGATTCTGTGCAAGCACAAGGGTCGTTCCTTAACTCATCTTATATGACTTCCAATACATGATTCAATCACACACAATAAACAAGTGGTATGATACACAATCTCAAGCTTAAGATGTTGTATCTAATGGCCTTCGGCCTTGTTATGCTTAAGGAGGAACTTCTCTTCCATTTCTTTGCATTTTTTTCATAAATATTTTTTTTTCGTTGGGACCTATTTTGCCCCTTCTTTTGACTTTCTTTTTGTCCCTCTCTTTCGAGTGACTCCACACTAAAAGCCTGACAAAGTATAAAAAAATGAAAGCGGGTGTGTATGAGTAACATCATACACGAGAATACATGATAAGAGAACTAAAGTCACAGAGAATCACAAACAGTGCTTAAGTTTTTAAAAAGATTATTTTAAAACCGGTGCCTACCAGTATCAAATTCAAAACATGCTTTCAAAAGTATGTAGAACACGTGACAGCCAAAATATAGTAATAATATTAACTATGAAGAATACACACTCATACAAACTATTTTAGGTTCTAAACACAAGTTCAAATAGAATGAAGAGATAACCGGCGTAGTTCATAAAGCATGAGAAAGTTAACAACAAGTCATAGATAATTTGAGCATGCAAGTGTTCTTAAACTATCATGCTTATCAATCTAACTAAAATGCAATACATGGCAATGAGGGAGTGATTATGCTCTTTCAAACACTCCACACTTAAGAGCAAGTTTAGTCCCTAAACGATAAAAATAGAAATAAATATCAACCAAAAAAAGAACTGTACACTTTAGTTAAGAGCATATAAATCCCGCATCATGTCATGTAATGCACAAATTTAGCTAACTAAACAAATATAAAAACATACAAATCACCGTCAAGGCCTGTTTAACGTCTTGGGAAGAATCAACAAAGCGCCCAATAGAAAATCACTCGCAAGAAGTCCTTTGCTAAAATCCCTTCCCGCGGGACTTTCAATGCTCAAACGTGTCAATCCACCTTAAAATCTCATTTGAATTTACATCCATCAAGTGTTATATGGACGCTGAATTGAAAGTCCAATCCCTTTCTCAATATTAGTCCCTTAAGAACCAAGGGATTGCAGGAGCTTCTTCTCGGCAGTTTCAAGAAATATGGCAAGAACCTTAGAAACTTATCCGGCTGTGGTGTAAGAAGATATACACATCTTCACTACATGCTCCATATCCAATTAACATGCTTCCGGTGAGTTCTTCAATTAGGGCTTGTTCTTTTGACCTTAAGTTATTTATTTAACTTAGCTTAACTTAACTTTAGGTGTCTTAGCAGCCACTTTAGTTGGCATTAGGTAAAGAAGGTATGTTATTGTCTTAAGTGCTATACCCCGAAGACTTTCTGGTAATGATGAATGACTAATAATACATCTTATCATGTACTTAAGTGTTCTTTTCGTCTTTCAGCTACATCATTCATGCTAGGCAAACTTGGCATGGTATAAAAATGGACGGTGATCAACAATATTCTTAACTTCTATACCGATCAAAGATATGTTTTCAAGGATACATTATAGTCTAACAATATTTATAATCCAAAGTAAGGGTCTGTTCTTTAGAGCTGAACTTATACTTAACTTAACTTAACTTAACTGAATTTAACTTAACTTAACTTTAGTACTTAAGTTAAAAATTGTAATTTTGTGGTAGTCTAGTAGTGGTATGGTTGGGGTGTTGGTGTTGTGGTGGTATAGTGGTAGTGGTGGTTTGACTGGTAGTGTTGTGGTGGTGGTGGTGTGGTGTAGTAGTGTAATAGTGTCATGGTAGGGCTTGTGGTGTTGTGGTGGTGTAGTAGTGTGGTGGTGGTGTGGTGATGTAGTAGTGTTAAGGTTGGGGTGGTGTAGTAATGTTATGGTTGAGGTGGTGGTGTTGTGGTGATGTAGTAGTGTTATGGTTGGGGTGGTGGTATTGCGGTGGTGTAGAAGTGTGGTGGTGGTGTGGTGATGCAGTAGTATTATGGTTGAGGTGGTGGTGGTGTGTGGATGAAAGAGATGATGAATAGT
Source organism: Umbilicus rupestris (assembly GCA_963678935.1). Taxonomy (NCBI): domain Eukaryota; kingdom Viridiplantae; phylum Streptophyta; class Magnoliopsida; order Saxifragales; family Crassulaceae; genus Umbilicus; species Umbilicus rupestris. The sequence continues at coordinate 10,453,444 of OY787618.1, forward strand.
GTTGGTGATGTTGTTATGGTGGTGATGAATAGTGGTGGTACTTAACTAACTTAACTGAATTTAACTTAACTTAACTAAGTACTGAAAATTTAAGTTATAAAGAACAGGGCCTAAGTACCACTCTTTATAAATATATAGTTCCTAATCTATCCTAATCAGTCGAGGTTCTATAGTTGGCTAGACAATTCGGAGTCAACAAGTGAACAATGATAAGCAGCTCAACTTAGCAAGAAGGGAACACACAACCTATGCATGCGAACAAATCACTAAATACATAGTGCAATGCGCAAGCTCAATGTATAAAGATAATATCGTTCTGCGAATGACGACAAATATATAGTGAGGCGTCGCCCTATAACTTCTAAACTTGAACTACGTGTGGCTTGATGAAGTGAGGCGTCGGCTGAAATCTTCTAAACTTGAACTACGTGTCGCTTGATGAAGTGAGGCATCGCTTGGAAAAGTGAGGCATTTCCTGAAAACCTTCTGTACTGGTAATCCGCCGCCTGAAAAAGTGAGTCGTTGCCTGAACTCTGCAGCCTCCGTTTCAACTTTTTTTGGCCTCGTTTGTAGTTTTGGCCCCCAAACCTTCCTCGAGGTGCAAATGTTCTGAAAAATAAGAAAGAAGACATCAAAATAACCACGGTCTGAAAAATGTCCTGAAAAATATGTCGCTAAAAAAGAGTCAAAATCCGTAAGAAATAGAGACTAAAAAGTGTAATAAAATCCACTTATCAGACTATCCCACTTTCTTTTAGGTATAAAGCAAACGGTTGTGCTCATCAATCATCATATCTACCATGGTACTCACCACCATGGTCTGATCTGACGCTCTTAATCTTCCTTTTGAATTGTAACTCAACCTCAGCCTTAAAGTCTTTGAACATGTCCGAAGACGGTGATTTCTCATGTATAAGAAATAGGTAGCCAAATAATGGTATGAATCAAGTCCAAGTCGCCAGAAGTTCCAAGAAGTAGTAGGGAATGACTCATAAATATTAGTATGAATCAAATCGAAGACAAAAGAAGTTCCATTGGCTCCTAAATTATTTACCTTGGTTTGTTTCCCTTTAATACACTTGTTTGGACAAATATGGTAAGACGGCCTAGAATCAAGAACCCATACATCTTCATAATATGACTGTTCATTGACAACTATGCCAAATTTTCTTCAGAATTCACGTCATGTTCTGCCACATCATCAGAACCTTCATGTGGCTTCTGCCTCATAGGACATTCATTCTTCCAATGTCTTTTCTCCTTACAGTAATTATAGACATCGTTAGCTATAAGAAACTCGAAGTTACCAGACTTTCTATGTCCCTTACTCTCAGTAACAAATAATTCGGCTGCTTGATTACTGTAACTAGATACCTTGTGGCGTACTTCCCTAATATGAAGAACTGGTCTGACTTCCTTCAAAGACAAACTATATTTCCTAAAAATAAACGAGTTCATAAAATTCTCGTAGGATCAGGGCAAAGATACCAACATAATTAAGGCAGCATCCTCATCATTAACCTTAACATCAATATTACGCATATCCAATAATATTGTATCTAACTGGTCTTGACGGTCTCTAAGAGGTCTACCTTCCTGCTTACACAGACTGAACAGACGTTGCTTCAAAAGTAGATGTACAGACTTTCCAGCTTCAACCACAAACCAGTGGCAGTTCCTTCATTAGCGACCTCTGTGATGACGTCATCAACTAGACACAACATGATTGTCGAATGAGCCTTCTCCTCCAAGCTATTCCACTCATCGTCATCAGCGCTCGCTTTCTTCTTCACAGAAACCGGCGTCGACAGACCATGTTGCTTCAGCAAGGCTCGCATCTTAATCTGCCATAAACTGAAACTATTCCTCCCAGTAAACATGTCAATCGTCATGCTTATATCAGACACCTTCTTTGTCTAAATCGCAGAACCCAACTCTTGGTACCAATTTGTTGTGACGGATGCAATGTAATTGACAAACGTAAAAATAAACAAAAAACGAATAGTTAGACATGAAAATTTAACGTGGTTCACTAATATAATATATATATATATAGTACTACGACTAAAACCCTAAACAGAATAGGCTAAAAAAGGCAAGTCCAAATATATAATTCTAATTCAAGTCATCTTAACAATCTTATATGCTAATGGTTGTAGACATTAGATTCTTTCCTTGTGATATTACACATGTTAAATGATGTATTGCATATGCGTGTAGGATTTTCTTGAGCTTGATGGTCAACATATGATGTTTTTCCACCGTGTTTACACTAGCTTTTGGGGTAAGTATGTTTACCGTTGAGTGCCTACCTGTTTGGGCTAAAAACGATCGACCGTGTAGGACAAATTATTGTTTTTGTTATCTCGGCCATGATAAGCGACTTCAAAATATTCTTTCAAACCCATCGTACATGCATATTCATTCTTTATCCGACTAGTTTAGCTACTGACACGTGGAACTCAGCTTTCATGTTTTTCCTGTAGATAATTATCTTGCTTCACAGATGATGTAATAGTGTTGCTCTTTAGCTACAATTTAAATTACATGTATTTCTACTCAGAATTCTACTTTTAATTTAGTTATATAATCAATTTTGAGACTTTGCTTCTTCTTTTTTTTCCAGTATATGCGGAAACTGAGTGCGAAGCTGGTGCAAAAACTGATCGAAAGATTCGCCAGAAGAATTGACAAAGATGAGCTTCGCAATTCTGAATTTCGGGGCAAAAGAATATCTTCTTTGAAAAAGGGAGTTCTGTTTAAATACAGAACTTCAAAGTTTAGAAAATACACGACTACCCCTTTTGTATTTTCTTATACACAACTACACCTACAGAAAAGATAAAAGACAGATAGCTTAATTAACTTTGCTTTTCATCTAATCGTTCCAGATCTGGGCAATCGCTGCTGTTGAAGGAGAAGCAGAGCTGGAGCTGCTAATACCCCCCCCCCCCCTCAAGCTCAGCGCGTGCAAGAAATTGGACACGCTGAGCTTGGAGCAAAGGTAGCCAAGAGAGTCTGCCGAGAGACCTTTAGTGAACAAGTCTGCGGATTGCTCCGAGCTGCTGACAAAGAGAGTGCGAATAAGCCCAGAAGCAACATGTTGTCGGACGACATGGCAATCGATTTCAACGTGTTTAGTGCGTTCGTGGAAAACTGGGTTGCGAGAGATGTGCAACGCAGCCTTGTTGTCACAGTAGAGATCCACAGGGAGCTGAATGGAGATCTAGAAATCTTGAAGAAGACCGGTAAGCCAAACAATTTCACAACAAGTTTGAGCCATAGATCGATACTCAGCCTCAGCAGAAGACCTGGAAATAACAGCTTGTTTCTTTGTCTTCCAGGAAATTAGAGAAGAACCCAGCATGATGGCATAACCGGTGACAGAGCGCCTGGTCAAGGGACAAGATTCCCAATCCGCATCACAAAAGGCTGTCATAATAGGAGAGAACTGAGCAGGATAAAAGAGGCTTTGAGCTGGAGCACCTTTGAGGTAACGTAATACCCTGTGAGCTGCTTGTAAATGTTCCTCAGTAGGTTTAGCCATAAATTGACTCAAAATGTGAACTGCATAGGCTAAATCAGGACGAGTGACAGTGAGGTAGATCAATTGACCAACTAGACGGCGATAGGGCGTAGGATCAGGGAGTATAGAAGCTGTTGAAAGAGCCAGTTTGTGTTTAGCCTCTATAGGTGTAGAAGCTGGTTTGCACCCAGTGAGTCCTGCCTCAGAAATCAGGTCTAGTGAGTATTTTCTTTGATTTAGAAATAAACCAGTAGAAGAACGAGCCACCTCAATGCCCAAAAAATAGTGTAAGTGTCCAAGGTCCTTAATGCGAAATTTGGAATGAATGAACTCCTTTATCTCGGAGATAAGAGAAGGAGAAGTTCCTGTGATGACAACATCATCAACATAGACCAAAAGGGCTATAAAATCAGTGGAAGTCGAGTAAGTAAACAAGGAATAGTCATGGAGACTAGCCTGAAATCCAAAACTGAGTAATGCATCACTGAATTTGGAGAACCACTGCCTGGAGGCTTGTTTTAGACCATAAAGACTTTTAAGTAAGCGGAAAACCTTGCCATTTGACTTAGCATCATCATAAAAGCCTTGTGGAATAGTCATTTATACCTCCTCATCCAAACTGCCATGTAGAAATGAATTGTTGACGTCTAGTTGATAAAGGGGCCATCCTTTTGTTGTAGCTAGTGCAAGAAGTGTTCTTACAGTAGTCATTTTAACAACGGGAGCAAATGTTTCATGATAGTCAAGCCCTTCCAGCTGTGTAAATCCTTTTGCTACTAGACGTGCTTTAAAACGTTCCACTGAGCCATCAGAGTTTCTCTTGATTTTATAAACCCATTTGCTGCCGACTGCATTCTTACCAGCTGGTAAAGATGTTATTTCCCAAGTCCGGTTGTCCTCGAGGGCCCTGATCTCACTTTCCATAGCTTGTATCCACTCTGGATATTTCTTAGCTTGATTAAATGTTTTAGGCTCTGTTAAGGAAATCAAGTTCATGGCAAAGTGTTGAAAACTAGAAGAGCAGCCAGAATAGTCAATGTAGTCACTTAAGGGATATTTACAGCTTGCCACAGTAGGACAAACAGTAAAACAAACATAATCCTTAAGCTTGATAGGTTTGTGTGTAACTCTTTCTGACCTTCGAGGCTGAACAATAGGTGTATTGATAGCAATAGGTGGTAGAGGTTCAGGAATAGGATCAGGCTGATGGGCAGTAACGTCAGGAAAAAGATCATCATCAGGAAAATTAGAAACATTTATCTGAGCTGGAAATGGTACCTCAGTAGATTTAATTGCATCACTATGTCCCTTAAAAGGAAATATGTGCTCATGAAAAATAATATCCCTTCCCACTTTGATGCTATGTGTGATCAAATCAAAAATTTTGTAACCTTTCTGTCCGAATGGATAACCCAAAAAGACACAAGGATGAGCCCTTGGTGCAAACTTGTCTTTATGAGGTGTAGGATTAGTGGCATAACATAAGCAACCAAATGTCCGTAAATGAGAAAAATCAGGCTTTTGTTGAAATAAAATCTCAAAAGGTGTTTTGTTGTCCAAAATCACTGATGGCAGTCTGTTTATTATGTAGGTGGCAATGAGAACACAATCTCCCCAAAAACAATCTGGAACAGAAGCTTGGAACTTCAGAGCACGCGCAATTTTAAGTAAGTGTCTGTGTTTCTTTTCAACTAGCCCATTTTGTTGGGGCTGTATGTGCAACTAGTCTGGTGTAGGCAGCCTGCTGAACTCAGAAACTGTTTCATTTTAAAGCTTAGGAATTCCTGACCATTATCTGTGCGAAGAGTTTTAATAGAAGCTGAAAACTGCGTCTTCACCATATTAAAAAATTGTATCAAGTAATCACTGGCCTCACTCTTAATAGTCATGAGAAAAATCCAAGTGCTTCTTGAGAAATCTTCTACAATAGTCAGGAAATACCTTGCTCCATTCAATGTAGGAACCTTGTAAGGTCCCCAAATGTCTGCATGAACACTTTCAAAAATGTGTTTGCTGCAAGTAGTGCTAGATGGAAATGGTAGGCGAGACTGCCTCGCTTTAGGACAAACTGTACATTGTAAAACCTGATCATTGCTGTTCAAATCAGGAATATAATTTTTCAAACTGCGAGTCGTTTTAGCAAATGGTACATGACCAAGTCTCATATGCCAAAGTGAAAAAGAGACTTTATTTTTCTGTACTGTAGAGCAATGTGCTTGTTCAGGTTTCTTGTAGTAAAATAGTCCTTGTCGAGCCTCACCAATCCATAGGAAAGTCCGCTTTGCTGAGTCCTGAATATAACAGCCCCTTTTAGTAAACTCAAGGTCTGTATTTAAATCATTCATCAATCTGGAAACACTTATCAAGTTGAATCTGATACTGGGAACTAACAGGACATTTTTCAGAAAAATTCTTCAGTTAGACGATAATTCCCAGCATGAGTAACTAAAATAGTTGATCCATCAGGAATAGTTACTTTATAAGGAGTAGACAGTCTTGAAATATCAGCCAACAGTTGTTCATGAGGAGTAATATGGTCAGTTACTCCACTATCGATAATCCAATCAGATTCATTCAAATTGATTGAGGCAAGGCAAGTAATACCTGCCATATGAGTACTATCAGTGCTTGGGGTAGGAGCATTAAGAATAGCCATTAACTTGTTGATTTGCTCTTGGCTCATCTTGATAGAACTCAACTGAGATTGACTGACTTTTATGTTCTTTCCTGCAACAACATTATCAGTAGCCACATTGTGAGCTGTACCTCGATTATTTTGAAAACGTTTGTTCTGTCTTTAGCCTGGTGGATAACCATTTAGCTTCCAACAAAATTCTTTTGTATGTCCAGGTGCTTGACAATGTGTGCAAAACAAATCTCTCTCGGGCTTGTTGTTTCCAGCAGAATTATTAACAGCAGTATTTCTTCATTGTTTATTCCCATTCTGAACACTATGCTGATTTTGTGCATTGCAGGAATTTCCTTGATAGCTTACAACTTGCGTGTTGTTGGAAATATTCATGGCTGACACTTCAGGATGAGGGGACCTGCCAATACTTCTTTGAATCTGATCTTGCAAAATCATTGAGTAAATCTTATCAAGACTTGGCAAAGGCTCAATAGGTAAGATTTGTGACCTTATCTGAAAATGTGCTTCAGTAAGTCACATAAGAAACTTCATAGTTCTGTCTAATGATCTTTTCTGCAACATACATATCATTGACCTGCATGCTGAGCCTAAAATACATGTGTCTTGATTTGTCATGGCATCCTCCTCTCCCCATAGATAGTTCAACTTTGCATAATAACTGCTAACTGTCATTTCTCCCTGCTTTTAATGATGCTATCTCTTCTTGCAATGCAAATAGTTTAGGTCCATTAGAACCTCCATACCAGGACTGTAAAGCCATCATCTAAGTATATAAGTGAGCTAGCAATTTCCTTAGAAACAGAATTAGTAATCCATGTAATGACCACATTATTGCATTTCTCCCATCTCTCTAATTCATATGGATTTTCAGGTTTAGGAAAACTGCCTCTGATGAATCCAAGCTTTGTTTTAAAAGAGAGAGCTCGCATCATGGACTTTCTCCAGGTAACATAATTCTCCATTCCTTCTAGAGGTTGTGTGACTAAGGAAGCACCTATGTTCTCATTACTATTAACATAAAATGGATCATCGCAGGGATTATTGTGCTTACCGGCAATCCCTGAGACAAATCCAACGCCAGCGCCTGTCATCTGAGATGCGCCTGAGCCAGCAGCAACTCCAACTGGATCAACATTCTCCATTTCTCCAGAATTGAAAAAGAAAGCTGCAGAAGACTTGAGCAAAGGAAATCAGGCAGAAGACCGCGCCAGAACTGAGCCGATCGGCTCTGATACCATGCGGAAACTGAGTGCGAAGCTGGTGCAAAAACTGATCGGAAGATTCGCCAGAAGAATTGACAAAGATGAGCTTCGCAATTCTGAATTTCGGGGCAAAAGAATATCTTCATTGAAAGAGGGAGTTCTGTTTAAATACAGAACTTCAAAGTTTGGAAAATACACAACTACTCCTTTTGTATTTTCTTATACACAACTACACCTACAGAAAAGATAAAAGACAGATAGCTTAATTAACTTTGCTTTTCATCTAATCGTTCCAGATCTGAGCAATCGCTGCTGTTGAAGGAGAAGCAGAGCTGGAGCTGCTAATAGTATACAGTTAAAACTGATCATATTATGTTTAAGTTAATTTCATGACTTTTATCTGTATTATGTTAGACACCCACCGGCGTGAGGTCAACACGCAAGTGACGTAACATTATTATAAAATTTTTGAATTTTAAAAGTTACATTATAAATGTTGTAGTTATTCAGGATCCAATGAAAAAGTCCATTTGGATGAGATAGATGACACGACACAACATGCAAAAAAATATAAATTTATGATCCAAAATGAAGATAATATACTTGAGACGTTTACTTTTTACCTATTTTTATGTGAGCACAATTAATGTAGTAAAAAAATTTATATATTTGACAAATTCAAGTTCAATCACAAGGAAGCAAGACAAGCATGTGTACTAAGTAAGATAGCGTTTCGATTTAGCTATTTTCACTCGAATAATAAAGTGTGTAAGCTAAAAACTAATGTGATCTAAATTTTATAGTATTTTCTTATCAATTCAAGATAATATTCCAAGGTGACAACTTCACCTATATGTACCATTCAAGTAGATAAGGAATCAAGCATACATGCAATGTCTAATAAAAGATGAGAATATACCATGTATGTATCCGAGTAAAAACCAACTGTCGTTGCGCCTCTACCCTTCAAACATACACCTTAAATACAAATCTCCTCTGTCAAGACGTATACTCGATAATTTCTACCTTGTTTAATCACCACCTATCGTTGCACGATTAACCTAAATAGAAATCAATAAAATCCTAATCTTCCAAGCTAAAATGCCAACTTCCCCAATGAGATTGTAGGTCACCGTCACCGTCATGATCATTAGTCGGGTTTTCTACCTCATTCTGTCGGTTTATTGGGTATTAGACTTATTTGTTCATGCGTTGAGACGTTTCATCAAACACATTGTATGCATAAACTAAGACATGTAATCATATTGAATCAAATCTTCAAATTGACATCAAACATGTATATTCATAACACAATCATGAGTTGAGAACAAATAGGATTCGTAGGACCCTAGAACAAGAGTTTCTATTCACACATCAAGCTATTAGACATATCATACATCATAGAAGATAAATCTGGAAAATAAAAAATAATAGAGGAATGATGAAACTTCTCTATGTGTGTTGAATCTTCACTTCCTTTGATGTTGCCTTCCTTTATTCTACTTTGAACTTGTGTGAACTCCCTCTTTTCTCTCAAACTAGGTTAGAAAAACTAATTTTCGGGCTCACCTCAAACATACCGCTTTTATATATTCTCGATTTTTTACATTTTTGGGAGGTTCGCCCGTATCGGTTGTATCAAATGCCGATACGACCGATACGATCTCAGCAGATTTGAATAAACCATCAGTTGTATTGCTTGGTCGATACGACCGATACGGTCGCTACGGGTAATAAGGGTTGCTGCCTGCTGATCACTCTACACAATGATTCTGACTTGGGTCGCTTTTTTGGCCATTTAAATCTTTGAATTTGGTATTGGTGTAAACTAGGAAGTTGTAGCTCTTTGAGTTATATTTCCAAAAAGGTATGACACCCTTCAAACAAATAATAATCATGCGTTCGGCAAACGTTTGAAGACGAATAGGTCAATCTGCTCATATTTGATCTGTTTATCTGAATTTTTATGTTTTGCCTTAATTTGCTCCAAACGAATTACAAAACTTCAACTTAATAGAATTTAACTAAAATAAGAGTAATGCGGTAAAATGATAATAAATAATTTGAGGAAACAAACAAAATTCTAGTATAAATTAGATGAATAATAGATCGATATTTGGACCGATCAATACTGAGGAAAATTAGATCATAGAATTTGCAAACGTGTTTGTTTTCACACAAGACATCCGAAAACAACAATATTGATGTGCAAGAAATTAGATATCAGCAAGCCACAGCTGCAAGATTATCATTGACACGGCACTAAAAATTCACATAACAGAACGATATAAGAATGTGCAGAAAGAAGAGTGACAGAGCAGACTCCACTCCAGATTCACAACTATTTTTATTTTTAATTCTGCATGTTTTTTCAACAAGGAATAAGAGAAACTACTTTTAAATAATTGGCAGTCGATCTGATCTGAACAATAAAGCAGACCGCACTTTGAACTGATAAAAAAACCCATCAACCCAACCCCAGGAAGCGAAAAATGTGGATTTTTGGTAGAAAAGGGCCATCTGGGTTTTCAGCCAGTTCCACTGCCGAACAAGTCACCGAAGGGATCGACGGTCATGGTCTCACTGCCGTCGTTACAGGTCTTCTACTTTCAATCCATCCTTGTAGATACATATATATGATTTCATGTATGTATGTTTCATCTTTGTTTGATGCGCTTGTAATTGTATTTTTCTGAAATTGTGATGGAAAAAGGAATCAACTGTTTCATATGAGGTTCTGTTTTAGAGGAGGTGGAGTGATTTTAATTTTTAAGTTTTTACGTCATGGAGCATAGTGATTTTAGTAGTTATGTTGGCTTTGGTATTTCAGGAGCATCTAGTGGAATTGGTGTGGAGACAACTCGTGTTCTTGCCTTGCGCGGTGTCCATGTTGTTATGGCTGTCAGGAACCTGGATGCTGGTAAATCTGTCCGTGAAAGTATATGTAAGGAAAACCCAGATGCTAAAATTGAGGTAATGGAGTTAGATCTCAGCTCAATGGCGTCCGTCAGGAATTTCGCCTCCCAGTATGCCTCATCGGGCCTTCCCTTGAACATCCTTATGTAAGATAATGAAAATTGAGTTGGTTTAGCTTTTCTGTTCATTCTAATTTACTTCCGCTGTTGGAAATCTAAATGCTTGTATTGGTCAATAGTGTCTGCTCTCAACAATTTGTCTCATATCTCATTTCTTTGTTTTTGCTCTTGAAGTAATAATGCTGGTATTATGGCGACTCCTTTCCTATTATCGCAAGACAACATAGAACTGCAGTTTGCGACAAACCATTTAGGTAAGGACTGAGGGCAGTGAACGTCACCCAGCTGTCTTTAGTGTTTTAATTTTGAATCTAAAAGTTAGAATGTCCATATGCAGGCCATTTTCTCCTTACACATCTTTTATTGGATACCTTGAAGAACACAATGAAAGAAAGCAAAAGAGAAGGAAGAATTATTAACCTTTCATCCGAAGGTCATCGGTATACGTATAGTGAAGGGATCCGATTTGATAAGATCAATGATGAATCAGGGTAAAGTGGCCTTTCAGATTTTTACTAAGTACAAAATGAAGCATGAGACCTAGCTGATTTAATTTTTAATGTCTTCTTTCTGGTTCTTACAGTTATAGCAGTTTCCTAGCTTATGGGCAGTCAAAGCTTGCCAATATTTTGCACGCTAATCAGCTTGCAAAGAATCTTAAGGTCATATTATACCTTATTACATAGTGAAATAAGAAGTGATGCTATTCACAAATGACTTGGAATACTAACCACAACATTGCACAGCTGTTAGCCTGTTACCATAAGCGGTACATGACACTGACATATTTTGTTTCCCTTTTTTTTTTCCTCTTAGGAAGAGGGGTACGAAATTACAGCTAACTCGGTCCATCCAGGAGCAATAATCACCAATCTCTTGCGTTACCAGAACTTTGTATTCAATGGTAATAATTGATTAACTGACCTCTTATTTTATAGCTAAGACTAGCAGAAGTTCTTTTCTTTTTAGTGTCCACTTTATTAGATTCTGTAAATGAAAATAGCATTAGACTAGCATGAAGTCAACATTTCTAAGATGTAATATATCAACGACAATGGCATAATTGTTAATGGAAATGTCAAGGTAAGATTACAAGGTCAAACCCATTATACATTTGGGGACCGACATTTCACATAGAATTCTTTGGTACAACTGGGTTTTACATGCATCAGCTGTACAATCCCACTCGTTCATCAAGATTATACGCGATATGGATTCTTTCTTTTTGATGGTTGTTATTTTTCTGTGGGTGATACTTTATGTGTCTTCTTTATACACTATTACGGCATAAGCCTGCATATCTAGGTTTAAGCGTGATAAAGTTTCCTTTCCCTCCTTTTCATTTAAGTTGCTGTGTGACTGTGAATATGTTTTAATTCCCTATCCTTTTCATTTATATGCAGGCCTCGCCAACATTATCGGGAAATATGTGCTGAAAAATGTACCACAGGTAAGATGTTTTTTTAACCTATCAAATCTTGATGCTTAATACCTATGCACACTCATAATTGTTTATAACTTCTGCGAGTAGAAGATAACCGTGCTTTTGTGTAATATACAGGGAGCATCCACAACGTGCTATGTGGCTTTAAGTCCTCAAGTGAAAGGAGTAACTGGGGAGTATTTTATGGATAACAACAAAGCTGATCCAAGTGCGAAAGCCAAAATTTCAGAATTGGCAAACAAATTGTGGGAGTTCAGTCTTAAACTTATTCAAGACTGAGGCTGCAATAAAGGTTAGTTTGCAGTTGTGTTAAGTGAAAAGTGAGTTGAAACTTTTCAGATGCTCAGTCAAAATTCTGTTACGTAGGGGATTGGTAATGCTACATCAAAATGTTTTTTATATTTGGGAATAACTTTTCATCATCAGAAGTTAACATTTTAATGTGAAATACACAATTGATGTGTATTTATCCGTTTTATGCATGAAAACTTTGGATTGGGAGACAGGTAGTACGGACAGCTCCTAGGTTCTTATTTATAATCGTCATGGGTAGTTTGACATATTTTAGGAAAAAAAGGAAGAATTTCCAGTTTTTTAGTATATATTACCACTTACCATCAATATCTCCCAGGAATGTTGGTTGTTCATTAGTCGTGCATTAGACTTCATGACACGTGATGCTTTTTGAGCAGCCCCGAGATGGGGTGCATTGTTGGGCGTACTTTACAAAGCCTTATTTTTGTGCAGCACTCCATTCTCTTACTATTATAATTTCAGTTGGTGGCTTAATCCCTCTGAATGTAGTCGAACTGCTGTGTGTGGATGGATCTTTGGTTGGAAGCCAATATTGCCAAGAACTCTCTTGCTGATTGGTTTACTCTTTACTGTGTAGTGACTTGGTTATACTAAGCTTGTAAAACCAACAAAATTATCAGCTCCATATGATCTCTACACGCTCCTCAGTTTCCATCCACAATGAGCATCTTCATACCTCGAGCTATGATATTATTTAATTGTGAATCTGCGCTGTTGCCTATTGCCGGAATGTAATCGGATTAAGATCGGGGAAGGACCCGAAAGGAAATGATTGGCTAAAAACGCAGCAAATCTCGAATTTCTCTATTTGTGCCTACAAGTATTAGTAATTACAATTCAGTCCTCAAAGTATACACATGCGTACACACTACCCTGAATCCTAAAACAAGCGTGCCTATGGCGGCTGCTCGAGTGAGGATCTGTTGCAATCAATTGTTGTTGGCTAAATTGATTTCCACATGCTTAGTTCTCGTCAAAAATAGGGTCGCGGGGACATGTTAAGTAATTGTATTATCTAAAAAAAAGAGGAATCACAAGTAGGAATGAAAATCTACGTATTTCGAAACAGTTTGAAAAATTAGTCACAGAATTTATGAACCATTCCACGATATTCGAATTCTGTAAATGAATGAGGTACAACGTAATGTTTCTTCATTTTCCACGGAATAAAGAATTTAGAATTGCATCCTTTAAAAATTTAGATTTTTCAAATATGTTGTCTCTTAATATGCTTTTTGGAATACTTCATTTTTAATTCTTTCAGCTCATATCGTTACCGGTTTGTTGTATTTCTTAACAGACCGTTGATAATATTCCCAATCTCCTTACGAAACAGCCGAGTTGGCAATTTTCTTTCCAATCGGCTGCCACTTGCATCCCGATAATAACTTTACCGGTATGTTTATCAAACCGGTAATTACCGATCTCATCTGGGATTTTCAGCTTGCTAGTGGCAGCCATGGTGCGGTTGAATAAATTGGATACCTTCTGGTTCGCCAATATCGACTGGCGGCCGAGACGGGTGTCGGTTAAGCTGAGTATGAAACTGCTAGCGTGGTCTTTGCCGGCGGAGAGGATGACGGGTTGAGTTTGAGGTTGACATGTCGCGGCTGGGAAAACTGAAGGCATTGTCTTGACATGATTCAGGTCGTGGATTGAGACGATGCTGCCGGAGGAGTTGTTGACGTCGAGACCCAGTCCGATTCCGTCCCAAAGTTTGACCACGCTCTTCCCGTTCACGAAGTTTGACCAGGTGAATCTGCGTAGGAAGTTGTTTGACTCCGATCGATCGTCGTCCTTCTCGAAGTTACTTGAACCCGCCACTCGAATATCGAAGAAGATTCTGAATGGGTTGTCGTTTCTATCTTTGACTTCTTCTTCTTCCCCTTGATTTTCATATTCATCTCCGTTGACCGATGAGCCGGAAAGAAAAATTTTTTAAAAGATATTTTTATTTTACCTTATTATATTCAAATATTTTTGATTTATTCTATTTTTTAATTGATCGGTCTTAATAAGGTCGGAGTTGAAAAATTAAACCGATCGGTTTTGTTAATACCGACCGGTTAGAAAATCAAACCGACCAGTTTTATTAGACTGCATACAAAATCAAACCGGTCGGTCTTAACAAAACTTGTCGGTTTAATTTTCTAACCGACCGGTTAAAAAAATCAAATCAACTACATATAAAATCAAACCGGCCGGTCTTAACAAGACCGGTCGGTTAGAAAATTAACCGATTGAAAAACAAGACAAATCAAAAATGTTTTCGTATAGTAAGGCAAATAAAAAATGATGTTTCTAAAACAAGACAAGTCTAAAAACGAGGTGTAACTAAATAGGGATTTGTTAACAGCAGGTTGGGTAAGCACCAATCTGAAGTTCGATTTTGAACATGACTAGCAAGCCGTTGACAATTGCGTACACGGCAAGAATCAGAACACCCCATTTACACAAGCTGAAAATCTCAAGCACCTGCTCGATGAGACCGGAAATAATATTATCGGTCTTACAAACATACTGATACTGGTAATATTATTATTGGGATTCACATGGCAACTGATACTGTTTCGTAATGAGATCGGAAATATTATTGTCGTTCTGTTGAGAAATGTAATAAACCGACAATAATATTAACGGGAAGAATAAGAAATGGTGTATTCAGGAAAGTAAATTAGCAGACAACTTATTTGATAAACTCAGATTTTCAAACTACGGAGTTCTAAATTTTTTTTTTCCGGAATAAGGGATGCAGTGCCTTTTGAATACACTACAAGGGCTTTGATGTGTGTGGCGTCTTAAACCCATCATATTTTTTGCTAGAGTTCCGATTTTATGTCTAAACTCTCGTAATCATGTTGTAATCCATATACTCCCATCTAAATAGAATCATCTCTTCTTGTCAGTGGAATTTAGAATCCATATATGTTCGAAAATTGTTTGTTGCTCGAATCACGTCTGTCACAATATGCTGCGAAGTCGGGGTGGAAAGAACAGGCCATGCGCGGGTGCTAATTTGATGTATCGAAGGACTTGAGTTGGGGCAGTCAAATGATCTTGAGTTGGGGCGAGCCATGAATTGATTTAGAATGTGGATGAAGTAACTCAGTTAGGATGAGCGTAGATAAGGTAAATAATGTGGCCAATCAGACGCCTATAGGCCAAGGGATCAAAAAGAAGCTCGGCAGTGGGAAGGGCCAAGGAATGCTTAACATCCATCAGAGTAGGATAGGGTTTATAGACGAGGGAGGAGCCCAGAGTCAGTAAGCAAGTCCAATACACATTTCTCTGATGTAGAAGATCAAGCTAATTCAAGTCAGAGGAAGAACCTCAGGCGACCGAAATCCTTTATCTTGAAACGAGAGTTGATGAATTGCTCAACATAGTCGATCTAAGTTAGGTACCAGTGAGAAAAATGATATCAACATGATCAGAAGGATGCCCATTTTTCAAAAATGTGAGTAAGGACTGAATCATTGACAAGAAGTGTGTTCAAGGCCATATACACTTTTGGTTAACCGACAAACTTTGCCATTGGATTTGTTAGTTTTGAAGAAGCCGGATAAGAGCTGCATAAAAACCTCCTCATCCAAATCAACATGAAAGAAGGCCTTGTTAAAATCAAGCTGAAAAAGAGGCCAGTTATGGACTAAAGTAATTGTTAGTAAGATGCGGACCATGCTCATTGTAAGAACTGGGGAGAAATTCTCACGGAAGTGAAGTGTAACCTTTGGCTACCAATCTCACGTTCTAAATTCTATCATCTGATTTCCTTTTAATTTTATACACATATTTACACCCACTGGCATATTTTCTAGGTGGTAAATCTAAGATTACCCAAGTGTTGTTTAACCTAAGGGCATCAAATTCAGACTCCATTGCACATATCCAAGCTAGCCCCTTGCTGGCCTGGGTATAAGAAGTGGCCTATCAGATTAGAGTAAGTTGTAGAGCACATAGTTGATGAGAAGAACTACAATGGTCATAGGTGACAAAATTGCATAAATGATATGAAGTGGTGCAACTCGTGTTGCAGACAAAATTCTTGAGTAGTCACTACAAATTTTGGTATTATTTTCGATGGTTTCAATACTGTCGTATAATTATGCAACGGTTATACAACAATTTAATCGACCATTTTATTGGTGGTCTATGTGTTGTGTTTACGACAGAGTTGCGACAGTATGAATTTATGACGAACGCCTTTCTGTCGTAAATATGGTTTACGATAGTATGGTTTATACGATGTGTTTTCGATGGAGTTATCATAGTTTAATTTACGACGGTATTTACCGTCGTAAATCCATCGTACTATACGATAGATTTACGACAAAAGCTACTAATGTCACAAATATTATTTGTTCGGCCGTTGTGATTGCATCGCAAATGTACCGCATTGTTCGTTTTATATTATGCGGGAGAATGTAATCCCCGGTATAACCTCTACATGTCACCGGGAA
This sequence comes from Umbilicus rupestris, assembly GCA_963678935.1. Lineage (NCBI taxonomy): Eukaryota > Viridiplantae > Streptophyta > Magnoliopsida > Saxifragales > Crassulaceae > Umbilicus > Umbilicus rupestris. The sequence goes on from OY787618.1 coordinate 10,470,076, forward strand.
TCATCTCTGTCTTTTTGGGTATCCATACAACCAATTGAAACCCGATATTCTATTTTTTTTTAACTTCAATAAAAATACTTTTCACTTCGCCAAACTTCATCCCTTCGATTCTCTACTTGCTTCGATATATCCGTGGGCGACCAAACGTTTTCACCCTAGAATCTCAAAAATCATCACTCAAGAAAAGATAAACAAAATGTTCATTTATAACTTTTCACGAATATGTGTTTGCACTTGCACAAAATATCATTAGGTATATGAGAAAAAAATATTGATTTGCCCCCTGGATTTATACAATATCCCATCTGGAGAAAAAGTTTCTCAAATGCCTTCTTTTTAATGAAAACGGTCTTAGTAAGACCATTCACTTATAAAATTACATGAGACTGGTCTTGGTAAGATTGGTTTCTTTAAAGTTATGATGAGGTGGCTCAAATTTGCCTACGTGCAACCAATAAAATCGAAAAGGAAAAACACAGTCAGCTGCCACGTGAACAAAACTGGTCTCATGAAGATAATAAATTTTCTGTTCTCCTTCATTCTCTTCTTCTTTCATCCTTTATCTCCCCATTTTTGTGTCGGTCATACGGCGATTTAGAAAAATTTGAAGGTTTTTGGATGCGGATTTTGTGGTAAGTAAGGTTATGGTTTATGAAATTTGCAGCGCCTCTGAATTATTGATTGTGTACAAGCAGTTGCGATAGCAACCTATTGTACAGACGGATCTTGCGCAACAAGGTAAAAACAATGAACATTGATTTGGTCACCTAGTTCGGCCAACTGCCTACATCTGGGGAGGACTATATTCCAGTCCACAATCCACTAGTCTCCAAGGTGCTCCGTACAATACAGATTCGACACATGGCCAACCTACGCTACCCAACCTCAACTAGTAGTTCACACACAATTAGAACACCTTTGATTTGTGTCACACACACCTACACACTCAAAATAATTCAAAATAACTACTCCTCTGATCCCATAGACTCAGTCTATTCTAATTAAAACAATGTCACCGTGATTGCTATAGCACACGCTTGTGCAGGTTCTGTCTGCGTCGCTCCAAAGCCTTCTGCCGAGTCGTTCGAACTCTATCGTGAGTGATCCCACTCCGGGATGCTCCTCCTCACTCAGTGACCGCCTGTCACTAGTGAGCACAGGCCTTCTACAGATTGTCCGAGTTCCTCCACTCGACAACTCTCCTGCCGCCTACCTTGATCAGCCAACAAGCAAGTCCTGCTTTGAATTGGTCCTTACCGATCAAGCTTTGATCATACTTTACAAGTCTTCGATCAGCCTCTGCTTTACCCACTAAACTTTGCCCTCACGCTTTGCTCTTCGGTGGTGATTCAATCTCTCCGCTCGGCACTCTGAATCTCTCTCAAAGTTTGCTCAATATCTTGATGCTTGGATTCTCTATTGGATGGATCGATCTTTGCTGCTCTTCCCAGCCTACTTTCCATTGGAACTCTATGCTCCATCAATATCAACTTTAGAAAGTTCCTAAAAGATCTCAACAAGATCCTATCTTCTACTTTGTATGAGATTTAATTTCCCAATCAAATCTTCAAGTTGTGGCATGAAATCTTCACTGGAGATATTCTGAGAATATTTGGAAGCCTCCCGTTCTACTACTACTTCATATCTGGGCAGATTGTCCTTTGCGCCAAAACTGTTGTTCTGCTACTACCGCTCTTGCTGTAGCAACTGCTTGTTCACTGAGCTTGTTCACGCTAGCTTGTTTTGCACCAACTGCTATCTTCACACGGGCAGCTGTATCATCTTACTTTCAATCTTCACAATACTCTACCGACCTGTTGCGATGCTCGCAGCTACCCTCCGTACGTTCTTTGGGCTGCTCCAAGCTGAACTGCTGGCTGCTCCAAGTCTTCATGGTATGCTATATCATCTTCTAGAGATTGTCTTCGGAAAGCTTGCTCCAGCTTGCTGCAACGGAATGCTATAACATCTTGCTAGATCATCTTCAACTAAGTTTGTCAATGATGTCACATACTTTAACAATCTCCCCCTTGGCATTTTTGACAAAATTCAATAACCCTTCTGATCTTAGCTATCCTCATTTCGTCTTCAAATCCTTCTCTGGAAGCTTCCTCAGTTTCTTCTAGACTCATCTCAATTCAAGGACTCTGCTGATCTCAAGCTTTCCCCTAGCTTGTCTTCAGGCTTCCTCTCAAGTGGTGTCTTTAGCTAGCTTTTGTTGTCACGGGATGGAGTACCAACTTGTTGCTCTTTGTTGCTGGTTTGCCAGTCTTTTGAAGAAGCTCCAGCTTCAATCTCCGCGGGATGCTTTAGTAACTTCTTGCACTGGTTTTGTCAAGGATGTCATTACCTTAACAATCTCCCCCTTGGCATTTTTGATAAAACCTCACCATCATCTGCAAGAGCACCTCTTCTACCCTTTTTTGTCACGATTGATGGTGGTGGGGGGGGGGGGGGGGGAGGGGGTGGTGGGGGTGCTCAAGCTAAACTCAGCAAATATGCGAATGCCTCTTCTCCATCCACCAAAGAAGAGAAACTCTTCGTGTCTCAGCATGTGTCTCTTCTAATGATTTCGGGGGACTATCTGATGGCTGCTTCTCCATCACTACCTGCTCCGGCTTCCGTCTCCAAAGCTTCCGAGCTCTGTTGTGTCGAGTAAATCTTTCTTTTCTTCTGGAATTATTTCGATGTCTCACCCGATCTGCACCAATGTCTTTTGCAATCCTCATTCTCCAGTTCGTTGTCCCTCCAACATATCTGATGTTTCCGTGCACAACTGAACAATGACAGTCCTTCTTTGGCCTTGCTGAGCTAAAGGATGCTCGTGTGTTATGTTTGATCTTTAGCTTCTCCTGGTGGTTTCTGGCCTTGGTTGATCTCTGAGGTCTCCAAAACTTGTTCAGGACTGTGCATCTTCTCTGAATATGTCCCTTCTGATCACAAAAATAGCATCTGCGACCATCGCTTATGGGCTTCTTCTCAGCTACAGGTTGTTGACACAGAGGTTTCTGTTGCATCCTCTTGTTCATCCTTTTAGGCACCTTCTTCTGAACTGGTTTCTGGGACAGACCGGTTTCTCCACGGCATTCCCAGCATCTTCTGGCTCCGTAGCTTTGACAAATATCATTATCCCAGTATTTTCTTCACCCATGTATCCAATACCAGAGTAGCCTCCTCCATATCTTTGGCATGCTAGAATATCTTCAAGAGTGCTTGAGCCACTGTTAAGCATCTTTGCGGTCTTCTTATAGAGGTTAAGCTCTTCCTTCTCTGCAGCAAACTTCTCTTCTTGCTGGGCAGCCTGAACCGTAAGAGAAGTGATCGTCTTCAACAACTCCTCTCGTTCTTCTTCCAGGCCCGATACCTTGGCAGTCAATCCTTTGTTGATCTCGATGACTTGCAGCCACTATTCGTGCAAACTCGTCAAATCTGGGCCGTATGAGGCGACAAGTTGTATTATGGTACCAAGTACGGTACTTAGGTGTAGGAGCATCCACGTCCTCGTCTACCCCGCCCACCACAATCTTCCCCACCTATCAATGTACTCGCACGATTCTACAAACCAGTCCTTTCTTTTTTTTCCTTGTCAAGCCATGTTTAGGATCAGTAGAAGCGTGTGGTGCCGAGGGAATCAACTACTTATATCAAACTATTGCATCACTCTAGATGGATGATTCCATTCTACGATATTGTAGCACAGTAATGAGATTTCCGAACATCAACTCAGGTGGCTTTCCATATAAATTGGGTTCAACAAGTGAAATACGTTCTCCTTATTTGGCCTCCACGGGTGGCTTTACCAGTAACGATCTCTCCTTTTATCGCCAAGCCGGTAAGAAGTCCCACGTCCTGTAATGTCATTGTACGCTCTCCGATCCTCAAATGGAATGTATGAGTCTCTTGCCTCCATCTATGAACCAATGCGGTGAGTAATGCCCAATCGGTCTCAATATTTTGCACTTGAGTCCATGGATAGAAACCAGCTCTAGCAATATATGGCACAATCCGAGGGTCCATCTCCCACATCCTGCGATGCACTATCTTTAGATTTTTAACATCCTGCAATACATAATAAAATGTAAATTATAAATGAATTCTCAAAGTAATTAAAGTATTTATATTAAACACATTATCTAAATTTTAAATGTTTAGTAACCGAATCAATCCAAATTTCTTCGGGACGGTGAGTACGATGATGGGTCTAAATAGATCCATCTATGGGTACAAGCTCAACAATCTGATTTACGGCCATCTGTAGAAATAAATAATTATAAATTTAACACATTAATATATGCATAAAAAGTAACATTCCCAATTCAGTTATCGCCTTTAACACTAAATCTCATTTTGCAACTACAACTTCATACCAATTAATCTCAAACCCAATTTTCTTAACCCTATCATAAATTAGCAAATCAAACTAACCTCATATTCAACATAATATAAGCCATACATACCTTACCTTCAACAAATCGAACTAATTAATTGACTTGTTTTCAACATTGTAACCAAAATTTTGAATTACAAACCCTAAACATCAACATATAACAATTTCTATCCAATAAACCCTAAATTTACAACAACAACTTCCATAGGAACAAACCCTAAACCCTCTTACCGCTAAATCACCTTGGATTCTTCCCTCGAGCAAGAAGTAATCTGTAGGGTGAAGTAGAAGGGAAGGGGTTCAAGGTTTCATTGAGGGGAGGGGAGAAGATGAGAAGCTCGAATTGAAGAGAAGAGGGATTTTGATGTTCGTGAAATTACGACACGTTGTTGAGTGTTCAGTTACAGCAGGTTGCTACAACAACCTCTTGTGACATTTGCGGAATTTCCTTACTTCGGCCGAACCTAAAAGACACAAAAGCTTTGGTTACCCAATTCGGCAACCGCTACGTTTGGGGATGACTTCTCTCCAGTTCTCAAGATTCCACTATCACGGTTAACGTACAAAGGATTCCAAAATTCAGCCAACGGTAGTTTAACCTCAACTTCTAACCTAGTTGGAATCTCAGCTCAATCTGATCACACAGACTAGCATACACTGTCAACACACTCGATCCAGTAGTAGAACGCTACAGCTCTGATCACACAGACTTAGCCTATTCTAAAATAATGTGTTACATCGGATGCTATAGCAACTTACTCTGTGAAGTTATTGTAACTTCTATCCACGACTCTCCAAGCACTCCCTGCTGTGCAGTCGGACCTCCACGAGTTCTTCTGACTCTGGCAAAGCTGCCCCTTGATCTATGACCTCCTGTTAATATTTGAAAACTCTGGTTTGCTCTCTGATAGTCCGCTACAACTTCGCTCCGCGACTATGCTCCAAGGCAAGTACTTGATCTTTCAACGAGATTACGCTCAAGTTGAAGTTCTTAGATCAAGCTTAGATTAGACTCCACTAATCGTGATCTTCTCTCAGCTCATGCACCCACAACTCTGCGCTCTAGCCTTTAGCTCCCGCTCTTTGCTTATGTGTATCTCTCTGTGGTTGCGTGTGTGTGTTTCAGAGTTGTGCTTTGACGGCACATTGTTGTGTGCTTGACAGCGCGTCGTCGTGCGCCTCAAATTTGTATTTGTAACTCCTGTTAACACACTAGCAAGCGGTAAGCAGGGTCGAACCCAAAGAGAGCAAGTAAGATAGAGTTCTAATGAGAGTCACAGAAAAAGGGGCAAACTGAGGATATCAATTCAGAGAAAATCAGTTCGGGGAATACAATGCAACTAGTTATCATCGATCGAATACATGCATAAGCTAATGAATTATGCCTCAGTCCAACATTCCCGCTAAAGATATGTCGACAATCAAATTCTACCTATTCTTAACCGCTAGGTTTTCGAACAAGTGCAATAGTTACTCAACTACACCACAAAATCGGTTCTACCGCTAGGTTCTCCCCAATGATGCAATCCAATCAAGTATAACACAATTGACATCAATATAGCTCAACGCTAAGCTGCACTAAACTGACAATCAAGCATTCATTCATTCATACAAGGGCAGCAAATCAATAGCTCAAACATCCATTCATTGATCTCAAACCAAATGTTGCATTATAAACCCCAAACTGAAAATAGGATTTAGCTACTCATCATATCCATGGATACAATAGAAACTAGGTTCATCACACTACAATACACGAACTGAACTAAAAATGATTCCGGCCGTGAACAGTGTTCCGACGTGAATAGCAACAGTGAAATGTGAATAGTAACCGGCCGTGAATAGTATTTTCCGGCGACTTCCAGCAGCTTCACTCTCCAGCTAGCTCGGACTCCACTGCCGTCACTGTAGCTCCGCGTGAATAGTGTTCCAGAAATGGAGTGTTGAAGAGAGATAATTCTTTTCCTGATTTGTCCATGTCTTAGGTTTAGGGTTTTTGGGTTGAACCATCTTGATTGAACCACATTGAACCAGTAATTGAACCAGCAGAGTTGACTTTGACCGCTGTTGACTTCTTGATCTTGGATGAATGCTTCGAATATGCGATAAATTCCAATGCGATCTTGAACATTCCTGCGATACGAAAACACTACAAAAGAGTAATCGATTCACACAAAATGCAATAAAATTATGGGAATAAACAACTCAATGGAGCGTATAAATACGCTCCATCAAACTACCCCACACTTATTCTTGTTCGTCCCCGAACAACAACAAGATACGCAAGCACTCAAATCATTCCTATCATGCCATGATATAAACATTGAAATTACTCGAGAAGTCGTCCCTAATCAGTCAATCAATACATGCTCACAATCATTCTCTAATAAAGATCAACAGGAACTAGAATGATACATGTTACCTTTAAGCTTGAGATGGGATTTAATGGATGACTAGGAGTAGTCCTTTTTAGACTCCTAACTCCACTCTTTGGTTCAACTTCATAGCCACGCGCATACAACTGAATTTGCTTTCTTTGGCACGTGATGAATCCGAGTTATGAGAGGATCAACCTTTTTCTTTTCCTGTAGGACATATTTCTTGCTTTTGGACTTTGCTCTTTTTCGATTGCTTTTCTTTCACTTCTTGTAAATCTGATTTTTTTCTTTTTCGAGCTTCTAATGTGAGCATTGAAATGTTTGCTTCTTGTCCTTTTTGAGCTTTGCTCTCCAATTTGAACCGTTCCAATCATAGCCTTCGAATGGCAGCATAAGGAACGCATCCCGCTCTTTCTCATCCTTGCCCTTTCAGCGCGAGGCAGGATAGGGGTTACCCACCCATTCCCGGTTACTCGGACTAGAGATAGGACGGTTTGTTTTCCCGTCCCACCACTGCATAACACTGCAATGATGGAGTCAATATCACCCCTCATAACTCGAAGCACCAACCTCCACAAATACAGTGCGCTACGCGACCAATCCTTTGAACCTCCAAATGAATGTCAAGTCCCTCTAGGACATTTCTATCAACTCCACATCCTGAAATATCTCAGCTCAAAAGAACATATAACATTAAAGCGCAAGCATCACAATATTTTGGAATTCATGGAAAGCATACATATCAAAACTTCAAAGAGAGGGCATCATCTCATAAAATCAGCATTTATATCACAGCACAATGTATCATCTCATTAATCCAGCAGCAACTCAGTAGCATAATCCTCATAAACATGGCAGCAAATGCTCACAAACTCAGCAACTCATAAAAAAAAAACTAACGTGCTCTACTATTAACTAATGCAAGCTAACAAAGGCACACATGATGAACGTAGCGCGCATACTAACTTCCCACCCCACACTTGAATCGAACCGTGTCCTCATGGTATAATCTAGGGTAAGGAAAGGAAGCTCATGCAAGATACACACAAGAATTAAGCGACTAACATGGCTAAACTAGAGAAGATAAAAAAAAAATCAGAAAGAATTGCGCCCCAAGAAGACATTAAATCGAGCGCCCCAAGAAGACATTAAGTTGCTAAAGTGTTAAGCTGGCGCGCAGAATAATGTTGCCTGGAGGAGCGTAACTCACTGAGATGGAAAACTCCAAAAATTGCAATTCAAACAACTAAGACTCTAATGACTTCTAACATGCATGACTCTCTTAAACACTAAATAGACTCACACTAAAACTCTAAAATTAAGCACCGGGTTGCCTCCCGCAAGCGCCTTTGTTTAACGTCTTTGGCTCGACGATACCTCCCATTTCAAGCACATGCCGGTTCGGCCAATTGAAACTCCTCATCAGCTGGGATTTCTTCCCCATGGTAGTGTTTGACGCGCTGCCCATTTACCACAAACCTCTCGCCGGTACTTGGGTTCTCAAGCTCAAGAGCTCCATGATTGAAAACTTTGACAATAGTGTATGGACCTGTCCAACGAGAACGCAACTTGCCAGGCATAAGTTTAAGTCTAGATGAAAACAATAGTACCTTCTGCCCAATGTCGAATGTGCGTCTCAGAATAAACTTGTCATGGTAAAGCTTGGTGCGTGCTTTATAATCCGATTGGCACTCATAAGCCTCCAAACGCAGCTCCTCCAGCTCATTCAGTTGTAGCCTTCGTTCACTACCTGCACTAGCCAAATCAAAATTACATGATTTAATTGCCCAATAGGCCTTGTGCTCTACCTCAACCGGCAAGTGGCAAGCCTTGCCATAGACGAGTCTGAAAGGAGAAGTCCCAATAGGTGTTTTGTAGGCTGTCCTGTACGCCCACAATGCCTCATCTAATCGCGTGGACCAATCCTTCCTTGAAGGCTTAACCATTTTCTCTAGAATGAACTTAATCTCCCGGTTTGATATCTCAGCTTGACCATTCGTCTGTGGATGGTAGGCTGTGGAAACTCTATGATGCACTCCAAAATGTCTAAAGGCAGCCGCAACCCATTTGTTGCAAAAGTGTGAACCTTGATCACTTCTCACCGCTTTTGGGACTCCATATCTGCAAAATATGTTAGTGCGCAAGAAATCCACAACAGTTTTTCCATCATCAACTCTAGTGGCCTTAGCCTCTACCCACTTGGAAACATAATCAACCGCAACCAATATATATAGGTAACCAAAAGAAGAAGGGAAAGGTCCCATAAAATCTATGCCCCAAATGTCAAACACCTCATCAACAACTATTGGAGTTTGGGGCATTTGATTCCTAGCTGAAATGTTCCCTACTCTTTGGCACCTATCACAATTCTTACAATGGTTATGCGCATCTCTAAATAAATGGGGCCAAAAGAATCCACTATCAAGCAATTTCCTAGCAGTTCTCTTAGGACCAAAATGTCCACCGCAAGCACGTTCATGGAAAAAATAAAGAACAGATGGGATCTCAACATCGGGCACACAACGTCTAACAATTTGATCAGCCCCAATCTTCCACAAACATGGATCATCCCAAATGTAATACTTAGAATCATGCTTGAGTTTTAATCTTTGAGCTCTACTGAAGGATGGAGGGAATTTACCTGCCACCAGGTAGTTAACAATGTTAGCATACCATGGTGCTTTGTCACTAATTGCGAATAAGTGCTCATCGGGAAATGTCTCAACTATGGGCAGCGCCTCTTCATCTCGAACCAATCTGCTCAAGTGGTCAGCCACTGTGTTTTCAATCCCCTTCTTGTCCTTGATCTCTACATCAAACTCATGAAGAAGAAGGATCCATCTAATCAGCCGCGGTTTGCATTCTTTCTTTGTCATTAAGTACCGAATGGCTGCATGATCAGAAAACACAATAACTTTAGAGCCAAGTATATAAGACCGAAATTTTTCAAGTGCAAAGACAACTGCTAAAAACTCCTTTTCAGTGGTGGAATAATTTCTCTGAGCGACGTCTAAAGTCCTAGACGCATAATGGATGACCACTGGTTTCTTCTCACTCCGTTGTCCAAGCACCGCACCCACAGCATAATCGCTGGCATCACACATGATCTCAAAAGGCTGTGTCCAATCTGGAGCTTGCAGAATTGGGGCGCTGGTCAAGGCTGCCTTGAGCTCTTCAAAAGCTCTCTTGCAATGATCATCAAACTCAAATGGGACATCTTTTTGCAGCAGCCGCGACAACGGTAGGGCAATCTTTGAAAAGTCTTTAACGAACCTGCGATATAAACCTGCATGTCCTAGAAAAGACTTGATAGCACGCGGGTCAGTAGGAAAAGGCAATCCACCAATGATATCAATTTTTGCTCTATCAACTTGAATGCCTTTCTCAGAAACAATATGTCCTAGAACAATGCCATGTGTGACCATGAAATGACATTTCTCATAGTTAAGCATCAAGTTCATATCAATGCAACGTGTGAGCACTCTATCTAAATTGTGCAAGCATTCATCAAAAGTATTTCCATAAACAGTAAAATCATTCATAAATACTTCAACACAATCAGTCAATAAATCTGAAAATATGCTCATAACTACACGCTGGAAGGTACCTGGTGCGTTGCACAATCCGAAGGACATGCGTCTGAATGCAAATGTACCGAAGGGGCAGGTGAATGTCGTTTTTTCTTGATCCTCAGCCGCAATGGGAATCTGGTTATAACCTGAAAATCCATCAAGAAAACAAAAGGATGGTTTACCTGCAAGTCTATCCAACATTTGATCGATGAATGGAAGGGGAAAATGGTCCTTGCGTGTGGCTGCATTAAGTTGTCTATAATCAATGCACATCCGCCAGCCATTCTGCACTCTCTTGGGCACCAGCTCTCCCTTGTCATTCATCTCTACCGTCATCCCGGTTTTCTTGGGCACTACATGCACCGGGCTTACCCATTGACTGTCCGAAATTGGGTAGATGATACCTGCATCAAGGAGCTTTTGCACTTCTTTTTGGACAACCTCCATCATGATCGGATTCAAATGCCTTTGAGGTTGTCTCACTGGCTTCGCTCCCTCCTCTAGCAGAATTCGATGCATGCAAATTGCTGGGTTGATTCCTCGAATGTCAGCCAAAGTCCAACCTATGGCTGTTTTGCGCTCCTTTAGCACGCTCGCCAATTTGATCTCTTGATCGCTTTCTAGCCCACTCTTAATGATGACTGGCAGCGTCTCACCATCTCCTAGAAAGATATACTTCAAGTGTTCCGGTAGGGGTTTCAATTGAATCTCAGGGGCCTGCATAACAGATGGGACAAGTTTTGTTTCGCTGCACAATTTAATCGCATTAACCTCATACCTGGCAGCACCATGGGTGCACTGCCCATCACCAATTTCTTCAATGTTCAGCTCTGATATATCCTCTCCATATCTCATCAATGCTGCATCCTCAATAGTATCCAAGGCATGTGTTCCTGCAAGGTCAGGTGGGAATCGCATAGAGTGATAAATATTGAATTTGATTACTTCCCCATCTACCTCCATAGAAAGATCACCCGTATGTGTATCAATCTTTGTTCGTGCAGTCACCATAAAGGGTCTCCCTAGTAAGACTTGAGAGGTATCTATCTCACCTTCCATCTTCATCACATAGAAATCTGCAAGGAATACAAGGTTGCCTACATGCACTAACACATCGACTACTATACCTTCAGGCTTGGTACATGATCTGTCAGCCAACTGAATAATCAAGTCAGTGTGTCTAAGAGGGCCAATTTGCAACACTTGGTACAATGAATAAGGTAAAACATTGATAGAAGCACCCAAATCCAGCATGCAATTATCCACTCGAACCTTATTGATAATACAAGATATTGTAAAGGTACCTGGGTCTTTGCACTTTTGTGCAACCTTGCCTTGAAGGATGGCTGAGATGTTTGGCTTGAAGCTCACTTGCTCTGGTCTGATTCCTCCTCTACGAGTGGTGCACAAATCTTTCAGAAACTTCGCATACTTTGGAATTTGTTTGATTGCGTCGAGGAGGGGGATTGTGATCTCCACTTTGCTGAAAAGCGCTAGAAGCTCTTGATCCATTGTTGGGCTCCTCTTTGACTTTGAAATCTGCATAGGAAATGGAAGTGGAGGGTCAGTTTGGCGAAATTCAGAATTTGAGGCAGAATGTCGCGCTCCAGATGAAGACATTATTCGCGCTCCAGATGAAGACATTAAGGGTCTGCGCGCCGAGCTAATGTTCTCCTGGGGCGCGCTACTCTCTGTTTCGGTTCCCCGTCTGGCCTCTTCTGCAATTTTCTTCCCGCTTCTCAAGGTAATCGCATTGACACTTCCTCTTGGGTTGGGTATTGTTTGTGAGGGAAGCTTTCCTTTGTCCTTGTCATTCTTCAATTCGGAAACGGTAGCCGCCAATTGGGACATTTGCTTTGTCAACTCGGCTAGGGTGCTGTCGGTCTTGGCCTGATTATTCTGCATAGTCATCGCCATCTCCTTTATGACTTCTTCTACTGATTTCCCTTGATTTGCACTGCTCGGGCCAGCTTGGTTGTAGTTGCGCCTTTGTTGTTGCCCATAAGAGTTCCCATTTCCATTGTATCTCTCTTGTTGGTGAAATGGTGGGCGGTAGGCTTGTCCTTGTCCTTGGCCTTGGTTCTGATTCTGATTTTGTCCTTGATTGAATCCTCCTTCATTTCTCCAACTAAAACCGTTGGCTGCTAATCCAAATTGCCTTGGTGCTTGCCTATTGTTGAATTGCTGGAATCCTCCCATAGCATTGACATCAGCGGCCTCTTCCTCATGTAGGCTAGGACATTCATCTGTCTTGTGGCTCGCAGCGCCACAAAGTCCACAAGCTTTAACTTCACTGACTTGGCCAACCATAAGCTTCTGTACCATTTGCTTAAGCTCATTGATTTCAGTTGCCATGTGATTTGCATTGGAATCCATTTGTGAGACATTTCTTGCTCTCCCGGTATCGTCTCTCCTACTTGTATCATCTCTGAATCTGGCACTTTCTGCATTTTCATTGATTAACTCTCGCACCTCAGCAGGTGTTAGATTCAAAACAGTTCCTCCAGCTGCTGCATCCAATAGCATCCTCTCTAAGGGTCTCAAGCCATCCAATAAGTACTCCACAAGCATTTCTTCTCTCATACTCAAATTACAACAGCTTTGTTCTAAGGCATTGAATCTCCCCAAATAATCATACATTGACTCACTTGGGCCTTGTTTAATGTTGGAAAGCTCTCTTCTTACTTGGGCAGCCCTAGCAGGAGGATAATATTTATCGAGAAACTTCCTTTGCATTTGCTCCCAAGTTCTAATGCTTCCTGAAGGCAAAGATAAAAACCAAGTTTTTGCAAGGTCAGTTAAACTGAAGGGAAACACTTTTAACTTAAACCTCTCTTCTGGAGCAGCATATGGTTTGAGAGTCCGACATATCCCGTTGAATTCTTGTAGATGCCTAGATGCTACTTCTCCTGGCAGCCCTCCAAACTTTGGGAGATGATGGACGACTGCTGTCTTCACTTCAAAGTCATCCTCATCTTGATCAGTGTTAATACACCATGGTTCATTGTTGAATGTTGGGGCTGAAAGCTCTCTAAGTGTAGGTGGTCTCATCCTTCCACGTGCATATTGCTGAGGATGAGGTTGAGGTGGATAATGTTGCTGTTGTTGAGGAGGAGCTGCATATTGTTGTTGAGGAGGGGGTGGATATGCATAATCATCTTGGTCTTCCCTCCTCTCTTCTCTATTGTAACGAGCTGCCCTTTGCCTTTGATTAAAGACTCTCTCCGGCTCATCATAAAAAGGGGGGATAATTGGATTGTTGTTGTTGTTTTGATCAGGTTCATGATCACCATGGACACTTCCTGCATGAGACATACTAGAAAGCCAAGTGAAATACAAAGGTAAACTACCAAACAACTCAAAAGCACAAAATGCAGAATTTAAATAACTAAACAATTCAAAAAGAAAATGTAAACGAATTCGGATGGCTAAAAAAGCACACAGCTCACGCTAAGGAGGGTGAGTCCTGATCGGGTGCCCGTTCCGCTCAAAGAAAGATGTCCTGATCTTCAATCAGACTCCGGTGACACTATTCATACCCTTCCCGGCAGCACTATTCACTGCTGGCTAAAACTCTTTTTTTTTTTCTTCCAATCAGCACCACAAGCAAACTAAACACAGTAAAACAATAAAAACAAGAAAAACAAAGTTTAGAACTCTAGACTGAATGTTGCCCTCCCCGGCAACGGCGCCAAAATTTGACAGCGCGTCGTCGTGCGCCTCAAATTTGTATTTGTAACTCCTGTTAACACACTAGCAAGCGGTAAGTAGGGTCGAACCCAAAGAGAGCAAGTAAGATAGAGTTCTAATGAGAGTCACAGAAAAAGGGGCAAACTGAGGATATCAATTCAGAGAAAATCAGTTCGGGGAATACAATGCAACTAGTTATCATCGATCGAATACATGCATAAGCTAATGAATTATACCTCAGTCCAACATTCCCGCTAAAGATATGTCGACAATCAAATTCTACCTATTCTTAACCGCTAGGTTTTCGAACAAGTGCAATAGTTACTCAACTACACCACAAAATCGGTTCTACCGCTAGGTTCTCCCCAATGATGCAATCCAATCAAGTATAACACAATTGACATCAATATAGCTCAACGCTAAGCTGCACTAAACTGACAATCAAGCATTCATTCATTCATACAAGGGCAGCAAATCAATAGCTCAAACATCCATTCATTAATCTCAAACCAAATGTTGCATTATAAACCCCAAACTGAAAATAGGATTTAGCTACTCATCATATCCATGGATACAATAGAAACTAGGTTCATCACACTACAATACACGAACTGAACTAAAAACGATTCCGGCCGTGAACAGTGTTCCGACGTGAATAGCAACAGTGAATAGTGAAATGTGAACAGTGAAATGTGAATAGTAACCGGCCGTGAATAGTGTTTTTCGGCGACTTCCAGCAGCTTCACTCTCCAGCTAGCTCGGACTCCACTGCCGTCAGTGTAGCTCCGCGTGAATAGTGTTCCAGAAATGGAGTGTTTAAGAGAGATAATTCTTTTCCTGATTTGTCCATGTCTTAGGTTTAGGGTTTTTGGGTTGAACCATCTTGATTGAACCACATTGAACCAGTAATTGAACCAGCAGAGTTGACTTTGACCGCTGTTGACTTCTTGATCTTGGATGAATGCTTCGAATATGCGATAAATTCCAATGCGATCTTGAACATTCCTGCGATACGAAAACACTACAAAAGAGTAATCGATTCACACAAAATGCAATAAAATTATGGGAATAAACAACTCAATGGAGCGTATAAATACGCTCCATCAGTGCTCCAAAATTATATTTATATTATCTACTTATTAGCTAGTGATAAGCAGGATCGAACCCAAGAGAGAACAAATTGCCGAGCAAACTTCAACGAATCTGATTTTATATCTCAGTCAATTTCCTCTTCAATACTTTTAAATTAAATATTCTGTCAGCTGTGACTGTATTATTATATTCTAACGCCGAGCAGCATGGCAGGTAGAACACCGATCAAAAACTCTCCAAAAGAGATTTTACTCAGGATGGCAATGACCAAGTTTTGTGGATTACCAATGAGAAGACCCAATATTAGCTATTGATGCTAATGCTAGCAGGAAAGGATGCGCAGGTACCTTATTCTCCGCAGCAAATCTCTCAGTCAAAACCACACAGCAAGTATCATTGGTGAACACATATACGGCAAAGCATGTCTTTTGGGCCTTTACATCTCCACGAAAGGGCATTCCCCAAATACCTGAACATGTCAGCTTGTTCAAGGCCAGCATTGTTCCGAAAAGAAGTCCCAGTATTGAAAGGTCCAAGGCCTCGTCAGGTGTGAAAACAACCATGAGCGGATGGAACCTGCAGCTCACAGGAACTGCTGGGAAAACTGGCAGAGTCCAGAAAAGTGCAAACAACTTTATCTATCGAAGCCAATGCCATTTTCTCTCAACAGTAGGCTGCCACAGCTTGAGCTCCTCACTAAATATATCATATCACTTATCAGCAGTGGATGAATTATAAAATGTGATACAGAAGCTCCAAAATTGAAGAATCTTTGTGTACCTCCTTATGCATTAACATGTTAGTCAACACGAAAAGACTTGAGCATTTTCTTAAATTACGTTCTAGGCGCTTTTATGAGTATACATCACACTCACAAACAACAGGAGGCAGCGCGAAATAGAAAGAGCTCCAATAACTTTTCAAACCAAGATGAAACCCTAGAGAAGAAACCATGATCAAAAACTTTTCAAATCAGGCCTGGGGAGCTTGTTTCATCCCACAAAGAGCTTTCTTCAATCTGCAAACTTTCCCTGAATTAGGAGGATTTCCGGGAGGAGGAACCATGTAAACCTCCTCTTGAAGTTCTCCCTTCAAGAATGCATTTTTGATATCCTAATAAGAATAGGTCACTACTTAAACAAAAGTAACAATAATAAGAATGCGAATAGTGACATGTTTAGAAAACGGGGCAAAAGTTTCCTCATAATCCATGCCATATTGCTGAGAAAATTTCTTAGCAACCAAACGAGCTTTATATCGCTCAGTAGTCTCATCTAACTTTTATTTTAACTTGTGAACTCTAAGAGAACCAATAGCATGTTTCTTCACTGGAAGAGGAACAATATCACAATTATCTATTTTGTCCAACGCAGAGAGTTGTTCATCCATTGTCTGCTGCTGCCAACGGGATTAAGAACAACCTCTTTATAGAAGAAGGCTCAGACAGCTAGTGAATAGAAGCTAAAAGAAAGCAAAAGAAGCAGAATATGTGGAGCATACAAAATCATGTAAATGAGTAGACTTACGAGTTCGCTGACGATACCTATAGAAAGGAGGAGGATAAGGATCCACAATCACAGAAGCATCATCTTGGGGACGGTTGGAATAGGGGAAGCAAAGGAAGCATTGACATGCTGAGGATGAACATCTGTAATGCTAGAAGTATAAATAATACCAGAATCAAATAGATCAATACGAGTGAGATCAGGTTTTTATAAATTTGGAGTGTCACTCTGAATGGAGTAAAACGAAATATGCTAAAGAAACACGGCATAACAAGAGACATAAAGTTCTTGACTAATATGATCATAAAATCGATAACACTTTTGACCTTCACAATAACCAAGAAAGAAACAAAGAGCGGAACGAGAGGTGAGTTAAATGTGTTCAATATGAGGTCGAAGGACAAAACAATTGGAGCAAAGACTTTCAAAAAAGAATAATCAGGAGCATAAACATAGAGCTTTTCAAAAGGAGACAAACATGAAATCACGGATGATGGGCTTCTATCATTAACATGGACAAAAGTAAGAATAGCCTCTCTCCAAAATTGACTAGAAACAAAAACAGACAAGAGAAGTGAGCATTCTGTTTCAATGATATGTTTGTGTTTCTCTCAGCAACACCATTTTGCTCAGGTGTGTCCGTACAAGAGGTTTGATAAAGAGTACCATCAGAAGCAAGAAGGTTAGAAAAACACTTAGATATATATTCACCTCCCAAATCACAACGAAAATATTTAATGATGGCATTATGCTGAGTCTTGACAAGAGCACAAAACATTTGGTGAATCTCAAAAATTTCAGAACATTATTGACGTGCGTTCTCGTACCCGTCAAGATAGTTTGATTCCTACTCCGACACTAGTGCAGTGGTAAGCAAGGTCAATGTCACAAGGAACTTATTCTTGTAAAGTTATTTCTGTAACAATAATGAAACATGGAGTTGTGAGTAATTTTTGGACACAAGAAACAAGATGAAGATTTCTAATTATGAGAAGTATTAATCTAGAACAATCACTTGTGACTAACGTTTATCACAGACACTAAATATCGCATGCATAATTCTTGTAGTCTACTCCGACAAAGATAGTACAATATATTAATACATCCCGACAAAAGTGATATATTCTATTTCTTCTAGGCAGACATATCTTGGTGATAATTAACGTAGTAGTTACTACTTACCTTTACGATAAAGTTTCTAGTAAGTGTTAACAACAAGAATTAAACAAGTACAAAAGCTTTACGACAGAGTTTCCACTTAGCGTTCTGATTTAATTCTTTGAAATAAGCATAGATGACTAGAAACAGAAAGATAACATATCCATTAAGAATAAGCCTCAAAACTTGTTGTCCCAAGTTCATGCTCTGAATTGAAATAAGTGATTTAGCTACTCATAGCTAAATACATCATTATAAAAAGAAAGGATTAGAAGAAGAGTGTTGATGTCGTTTGATTATAAAAAGACTTCGTCGTCAACTCGGCTCCTCTCTAGGCCTTTACACCTCTAGCCCTTGATTGCTTGATGATTCAATTCTATTGTAGGAGGTCTCTTTACATAGTGTACAAGCTTGCCAATCCTAATCCTTGTACGATTATATCTTCTTAGTAAATTTGATCGTATCTTATTCTGTAAGTAACTCCAACAGATATGAATCTTTATGTGTTGGCAGTTATATCTTTATGATGTCCTCTCAATGGGATCCGCGCTCTGTGTACAAGTTATCTCCACTCGCAACGTGCAAATTAACTTTTTTCTCGTGGAGCTAAATTTTTCCTTGCTCGCGGATTATCTTGAGTTATGGGTTCAATCATTTATTTGATCTTGTTAACCTTAAAATTTTATCTTAATGTTAGCTAGATAGTTGTAGTGCTTCAACTCAACTATCTAACGATATATGATTCATATTCATCGGATCATTCATGTGCGCCCACCAAGCCTATGAATCATAAAAGGTTGTTTTATCCTCTATGAAATCACCAATAAATGGCATATTTACCACAATTTCTCTCTTAGCACTTTCAATGCACATGAGATAAAAAAAAACTACACCAAATAAGTGATGTTTTTATACAAATGTATTGAAATGAATAAATAAAGATAACTAAATGAACATAATACGACCCATCAAATCACCCCACACTTATACTTCATCCCTGAACAAGAACATGTCATAAGAGAGAAAATAAATGCATCGTAAAGTGTTAACTAGCCAAAGATATCATGTTATCAAGATAGTCAATGTTAATCCTATCTTGGCTTATACGCATATAATACCCACAATCACATTAAAATACTTACCAAATGAATTAAATCAAGACATGTTACCTTATCTTCGGAATTCAAATTAATTCGAATGTTTGGGAGATAGTTCATTATAAGCCCATGATCACCGCTCTTGGTTCTGAGTTTTGTCCATATGGGTAAACTTGGTGGCTTTTTCAGACACGTGATTTGTTTCGCGCTTCTCAGACAGAGTTTTTTTGTGGACAACTTTCTTTAATAGTGAACTTTTCTTGTTCTGGCGAAATTTCTTTGGCCTTCGGCTCTTTTGTCATAACTTGATGATTCACTTTTTTTATAACTTAACTTTTGATCTTTGGTTTTTGAATTTTAACTTGGCTTGTCTAGATTTCTTTTCTTGAATGGCTCCAATTATCGCCTTCGAATAGCAACCTATGGAACAACCTCCACCTCTTTCCCATCACTGCTCGTTTTGACTCGACTCCAGAATGAGGTTTACTGTCAGTTACTTCAAAGTAGAGATAGGACGGTTTATTTTTCATCCCGCGCCACCTTGCATATTCATTTTTTGTGCAGCGGAGCAGAACTCTTAATTCTCAAAAGACACAAAGCACCAGCCTCCACGGTTGCCACTTCACCATAGGACTAGAATCACGGTCCCTGGAATGTTTAGTCAAAGTTCACTAGAACAGTGCTATCAACTCCATATCCTTGGTTATTCCAACTAAGAGAACATGACTGTATAAACTCAAGTTAAATAACAGTCAGTTTTCACAAGTAAAATATGAATAGAAAAACGTATAATTTCACTCCATGGCATCTCACTAAACGACATCGAACACAATTGTTTGGAAAAAAAACTAAACGTGTAGTGCATATATGTGCTGACACAATAACTCTCTCACCTCATACTTAAAAACAAATTGTGTCCCCATGACACGAATTGAATCAAAACAGGAATGAGAATATAAACAAAAAACACAATGTAAAAAAGAAATAGAAAACTCCCCTAGTGGCTCCTCCGCTAATGGGTCATTTAGAGCTGGTGTTGAGTTGTTATAATCCACATATATCACCCCATGAGCTCCATCCTAGTTTCCAAAAATAACTTGTATTATATTTTTGCATCACTTCCAACTCGTGCATAATTTACTATGTAACCTTGCATGGTTTGACCCATGTTTGTGGATGTTGACTTGTTCAATAGCAAGTCCTATCTTACAAAGTGAACCCCACATTGTGTCATTGCTTAGCGGTTCTTTCAACGTATGATCATACATGAGATAAGGATAAAGAGTGCGAGAAATTAGAGGTAGAATATAAATTTCAACAGGGTCCACGAGTTGGGTGGAAATTATGTCAGTATGTAGACAAGGAATTTAGTCCTCCGCGCGTACGCTAATTTCTTCCTTTAGCGCGGATTCCTCTGTTTGTTTAGGTTCTTCTTCGATTCTTTTGGCTTCATATATTGCTTCTCCTCATTAACTCGGTCGCTAGTTAAAATGATTGTAATGATGGCATCCTTCGAGTTTGGACTAGTTTGAAGTAGCATCACTTTGTCTTTCACATAGAGCATTCATAACTTGCGATACTTGTTTTGATAGCTCAGAAATGACACAATCCGTTTTGGCTTGTTGTTGCTGCATGTGATTGCTAGTTGATTGACAATATCCTCCAATGAATTAGTTGGACCATTTTCATTCTCCCAAGCATAGCGATTTGACAAGCATTAATCGCGCCCTCGTTGGTGGTGTCCTTTTGGTATATAATGTGAGTTCTTTCCAAAGACTCATATGATTTCGTTCTTTCTGTCATCTCCTCTATTAGGGCCATGCATCCTCGAGATAATAAATCATTAATGAACCTCTTGCCACAACATCAAGCATCTGCTCCATTGGAATACGTCCATCTAGAAAACACTCAATAGAATATGTTCTGGTAAGCCATGGTTGAGATAAGTCTCAAGAAGGTCTCTGAAGCGTTCTAAGTATTCATAAAATGTCTCATCTTGAAATTACTCAATTGTAGTAATCTCCATACGGATTTGAGTTGGTGGAGAATACTTCTTCAAAACTTTACGTTGCATCTTCTGCCAAGAGTATATAGAATCTGAAGATAAAGAAAACAACCAACATTTGGTAGAGTTAGTTAAAAAAAGAAAGGCCTTTAACTTAAATCTTTTTACAACTACTCCTCTCGATTTCATGCGTTGCAAACGATATGGAAATCTTGTAAGTGCAATATTGGATTATCTCCTAGAGTTCTTTTGAATTTCGGAAGATATTGAATCACTCCACTTATCAGTTCGAAGTACTCTTCACCATCAATGGGCTCTAGATAGATACAAAAAGATTGCGCTTCAAACGTAAGCGCTATTGTCTCTCTTAAAGTTTCTCTTCGTACTATGGTTCCATTTGTTCTATGTTTAACACCAACTCATCCTGATCATAAGCAGCTAAAAATAAAATTAGGAAACTGAAAATTAAGAAACCTACAAATTAAGAAAATTTCTAAAAATGGAATTGGCAAACTCTTAAAAACTAAATTAGGAAACTAAAAATTAGGAAATTCACAAACTAGGAAAGTTACTAAAATAATTAAGAAACTGCTAAAAAAGAAATTAGGAAACTAAAAATAGGAAACCTACTCATTAAGAAAGTTACGAAAAACAAAATAGACAACTAAAAGAAAAAGAAAGAAACAACTTCAGGGATTTGCACTTCTCCGACAACAAAAACAAAGTTACAAAAAATTAATAGGAAATTAATTTATTAGTGCAGTGGTAAGCACGATCAATCCCACGAAGAAATGATTCTTGTAAAGTTATTTCTGTAACAATAATGAAAACGGAGGGTTTTGAGTAATTTTTGGACAAAAGAAACAAGAGGAAGATTTCAAATTATGAGAAGTATCAATCCAGAACGATCACTTGTGACAAACTTTTACCACAAACACTAAATGTCACATGTCATAATTCTTATAGTCTAATCTGACAAAGGTAGTACACTAAATAATACATTCCAATAAAGATGATATATTCTTAGTTCTCCTAGGTAGACATATCTTGACAAAGGTGATAATTACCTAGTATTTTCTACTTACCTTTACTACAAAGTTTCTAGTAAGTGTTAGCAGCAAGAATTGATCAAGTAGAAAAGCTTTACGACAGAGTTTCAACTTAGCTTACTATTTAATTCGTAGAAATAAGCATAGAGGACTATTTACAGAAAAGATAATATATGCATAAAAAATTAGCCTCAAAATGTTTTTCACAAGTTCATGCGCTGAATTGAAACAAGTTATTAGATACTCATAGCTAAATGCATCATTATAAAAAGAAAGGAGTAGAAGAAGAGTTTTGATGTCACTTGAAGCGCGCCAAGACTTCGTAGATTTAACTCTGTTGTAGAAGGTCTCTTTATATAATGTACAAGCTTGCCAGTTCTAATCCTTGTAGGAATAGATCATTTTAGAATAATCTTCTAAGTTTGATTGTATCTTATTTACTTAAGTAACTCAAATAGATACCAATCTTTATGTGTTGGCAGCTTGTATCTTTATCAAAAAAGAAACTGAGCTTTTGGAAATCAGAAACTATGGCTCGTTGATGATGTCCTCTCAGCGGGATCCATGCTATGTACAAATTATCTCCACTCACAATATGCAAACTACCTCTTTTCTCGTGGAGCTAATTTCTTCTTGTTTCGTGGATTACCTTGAGTTGTGGCTCTGATCATTTATTTGACCTTGTTAAACTAAGAATTTTCTCTCGATGTTAGCTACAGGGTTCTAACTCTTTAACTCAGCTTTCTAACGATAAATGGTTCATATTTGAAATTCTGTTGCGTTGCTGATGCGGAGTTATAGCTTTTGCTTAAGCACTCTCTGTATCTTTTTACGTAATTACTCTACTAAAGAATAAGAAAGACACAGTGGGGTTGTTCACCCAGTTTGGTAACTTGCCTACGTCTGGGGAGGATGCTCCGATCCTCAAGATTCCACTATCTTAGTTCGAAGTACAAGGACTCACACCTCTACTTCTCACTTAGCCAAAATCTAATGCTCAGTCTAATCTCTTAGACTAGCTAGCAATTAGAACTCACAGAGTTACTAATTATATTACATAGATTAGCATTGGAAGTACCTCGAGTTCATCTTCCTTCAGTCAAGCTGCCAATGATGTTGGTGGTAGGAGTCCTTCTGGATTTTTCTAGAAGAAAGTATCACTGTGCCCGGTGTGGTAGGCGGGTTCTCAACTAGTGGATCAACATCAGGTTCTACTGAAGCATTCTCTGATTCTTCTTGTTCAGCTGTTCTTCTGATTTGAGACTGTTGTTGGTCTTCAGAGTCAGAACTATCTTCCTCCTCAGAGTGTTTGCACTCTTCTCCGGGGTCATTCATGGCAACGTTGATGGATTCAATCACGATTCCAGTTCGGTTGTGGAAGACACGATATGCTTTGCTGTTTGTTGAGTAACCCAGAAATATCTCTAAATCACTTTTTGGATCAAACTTTGTCCTGTATTCTCGGTCTCTAAGAACATAGCATTCTCTTCCAAAGATATGGAAGTACTTCACGGTGGCTTTCTTTTCTTTCCATAATTCATAACAGGTTTTGTCCGTCCCTCTTCTGATTAACAGTCGATTAATGATATAGCATGAAGTGTTCATAGCTTCAGCCCAGAACAGCAGATGAACTTTTCTTGCATGGATCATAACTCGAGCCATCTCATATATAGTTATGTTCTTTCGTTCAACTATCCCATTATGCTGAGGAGTTATGAGCGATGTGTACTGATGGGTGATCCCTCGGTTTCTGCAGAATTCATTCATGGCTTCGTTCTCGAACTCTTTCACATGATCACTACAAATAGCTGCTACTTTCACACCCTTTTCTTTGCTCTAACCGTGATAGTAAGGCCATCACGACCTTCACTGTTTCTATTTTTTCATGCAGAAACTAGAGCCATGAGTAGCGAGAGTAATCATCCACACATACAAAAGCATACCTTTTTCTTCCACAGCCTTCTACCTTCATTGGTCCCATAAGATCCATATGTAGCAATTGGCGGTGACTTGTGGATGAGGGACCCTTGTTTGTTTTTCAATCTGGCATTCCCCCACACACTGAATTCAACTCCCCCTTGATCTCAGGTATATCATGTACTAATTGATCAGCTGCAAGTCTTTTTAAAGTTCTCAGATTGAGATGTCCCAGCCTTTTATGCCACAGATTCATTTCTTCAGTCTTGTCAACAGGCAGAATGATGAAGAGGTTAATCTTCAGCATTCTCTAGTAAATAGCAGTTGTTGGCTGACCTTGCCCCCTTCATAATGCATCTTCCCTCTGCATCAAACACTTGACATAATTTCTGTGAGAAATTTACAAAGTGATTACCGTCACATAGCTGACTGATGCTGATGAGATTCACTGTTAGACCTTCCACGTGCATCACGTTTTTGAGTTTGGGCAGCCCATGAACTTTCAGTGTTCCCTTCCCAAGAACTCTTCCTTACAACCCATTTCCAAATGTCACGTCTTGTTCTTTGCATTGTTGAATATCTGTTAGATAAGATCTCTTTCCTATCTTATGTCCAGAAGACCCACTGTCGAAATACCAATTTCCTTTTTTTAAGGATTTCGTTGAGTTAAAACACACTTGATTGAGACGATCCTTCCTGATTTCCAATTCTTGTTGAGTGCGGGACCGTACCTTCGGATATGACCAGATTGATTGCAACGAAAATAACATCGTTTGTCCTGTCGAATTCTGGGTAACTGTTGTACAGTTTGCTGAAGCATCTTCTTGCTTTTTCTTCAAGATTTTTCCTTCAGAACCATTTTGTCTTGTTCATCAGTCTATTCTTTCATACTTGAGATAACACTCAGAAGTATCTTTTTCTCGTCATTTAGTTCAGACACTCTGGCAATCAACCCCTCATTCACCTTCACTACTTTCAGACACTTGTTGATCATTTGTCTATAGTGTTGAGCCAAATACTCCTTGGTACCTCTGTTGCTATAGTTATTCCCTTCCTGTGGCTGGTTTGAACTCTGTCTGTTGTCTATAGAATTCAGAAATGCTTCCCCGGATCACACTCTGTATGTGGAGCGAACGGCTCTGATATCAATTGAAATACTGCTGTGTTGTTGATGCGGAGTTATAGCTTCTGCTTAAGCACTCTGTGTATCTTTCTCCGGAATTACTCTACTTAAGAATAAGAAAGACACAGTGGGTTTGTTCAGCTAGTTTGGCAACTTGCCTACGTCTGGGGAGGATGTCCGGTCCTCAAGATTCCACTATGCAGTTCGAAGTAAAAGAACTTACACCTCTACTTCTCCCTTAGCCAAAATCTAATGCTCAGTCTAATCTTCTAGACTAGCTAGCAATCTGAACTCACAGATTCTCTTCGTGCAACCTACACACTCTCGGTGATAAATAGATACAGCTCTGGCTCTCAGACTTAGCCTATTCTATTCCAATACGTAGCTCACGGAATGCTTCAGCACACTCTTCACCAGAGTTGTTGTATCTTCTGTCGACGACTCTCCTAGCTCTCCCGCCAATAAGTCAGACACCCTGAGTTTGTAAACTTAGTCTCTGCTCCTCTTCAATCAATGACACACTCTGTCACTACTGGGTGGCCTCGATCAATGTTCCGCAGCCTGCGACAATGCCTGTCCGCGGCTGATCACCAAGCTCCGATTGTCCGTTCAACGAGTAGTGCTCCAGTTGAATTTCGGATCAATCCTGAATCAAACTCCATGAGTTTTGATTCCCTCAGCACCATTCAAGTCTTCAACTCAGTGTATAAAACCGTGCTACCGTAAGTTTTGATCACTGTGTGCTCTCGAGTTTCTCTCTCTGATCGTGTGTCCGTGTGCTGCGTCCCCGCCTTCCTTTTAGCCCTTTAGCATGCCAAAAACGCCAAGGGTCATTATCAGAATCTTCTCCTAGATTCTAGCAAGTTTGTTAAAGATTCTATTGCCAAATTTGGACTCTTGTATCTTTATCTTCTTAGACCACTTGCTAGAGATTACTGAGCTCTTGATGACGTCTGCATACCTCTCTGAGCTTCCCCAATGCTAGCCGGATTAAGCCGGAGCCTCACCGTGCAACACCTAGATTCTGCTTTAGCTCTGGATCATTACGGAGTGCTGAAGCAGACTCTGTCTCTTCACAGCTATCTCTCGCTTCAGATCTTGAGGGATTGCTGAAGCAGACTCTAGCTCT
The DNA here is from genome assembly GCA_963678935.1 of Umbilicus rupestris. Taxonomy (NCBI): domain Eukaryota; kingdom Viridiplantae; phylum Streptophyta; class Magnoliopsida; order Saxifragales; family Crassulaceae; genus Umbilicus; species Umbilicus rupestris. The sequence goes on from OY787618.1 coordinate 10,496,178, forward strand.
TTGTTGTTGTTATTTTTTCAGTCTTCAGATTGTGCTCCAGCCACCAATCTTCAGAGTGTGCTTTGCAGTCTCTTGAGCAGTTTTGTCAAGGATGCCAAATCCTCAAAAATCTCTCCCTTGGCATTTTGACAAAACCAAAACACAACTACAGAATTAAATGACTAACACAATCTACCTATATTAGTTAACTGTATCTACATATTACATGCCTCTCCCCCTTTTTGTCACAAATGATAGGGGCTGCTGTCAGCTCATTCAGGAACTACACATAAACATAAGGCTGCTCTGAGCTCCTCGAACGGAGCTCCCTCCAAAGGTTGTGTGTGAAAATGTCAGCTAGCTGCTTCTCTGTAGCTACATGTTTGAGTACGACAGTCTGAGTCTCTACTAGGTCTCTGATGAAATGGTGTCTGATGTCAATGTTCTTAGTCTGAGAGTGCTGCACGGGATTCTTGCTAATGCTGATAGCACTCAGGTTGTCACAATAAATAGTCATGGTGCCATGTTGAATCCCATATTCACGTAGAAATTGTTTCATCCATAATAGTTGCGAACAACAGCTTCCAGCAGCAAATATACTCAGCTTGTAGATAGAAAAATATTATTCAGCTTCTTGCTGAACCAGGATACCAGATTGTTTCCAATGAAGAAACATCCACCAGATGTACTCTTTCTATCTTCCATACAACCTGCCCAGTCAATATCGCAGTAACAAACAAGTTCTGCACTTTTGTCCCTTGTATACCATAGCCCATAGTTGGTTGTCCCTCCAATATATCTGATGATTTTCTTTATAAGTTGCATGTGGCTCTCCTTGGGGCAGCATTGATATCTGGCACAAACTCCTACTGCAAAAGAAATATCTGACTGGCTAGCAGTAAGATATAGAAGACTTCCAATCATGCTTCGGTATAATGTCTGATCCACTGCAATTCCAGCATCATTTTTGATGGCTTTAGTTTACGTTGCAGCAGAAGAGCGTTTGTGACTCGCCGTGCCCATTCCAAACTTCTTTACCAGATTTTTCCCACACTTGGTTTGTGAGATAAAAATTCCATCTTCTTGTTGTGAGATTTGCAGTCCAAGAAAGTAGGTTAATTCTCCAACCATGCTCATTTGAAACTCCAGTTGCATTTGCTCCATAAACTGCTTCAGCATTCTCTGCAAACTTGACCCAAATACAATATCATCCACATATATTTGTGCAATAATAAAATCTGACCTCGTTCTGTGCACAAAAAGAGTCTTATCCACCCCTCCTTGATCATATCCTTGGTTAATCAAGAACTCAGTCAATCTTTCATACCATGCTCTGGGTGCTTGCATCAATTTGTAGGGAGCCTTCTTTAGCTTGTAGACATGGTTTGGATGATGAGGATCCTCGAATCCCTTGGGTTGAGCAATATAGACTTCTTCAATCAAGATTCCATTCAAAAATGCACTTTTGATGTCCATTTGATACCACTTGAACTTCAGGTCACAAGCCAGTGCGAGAAGTAGTCTGATTGCTTCCATGTGAGCAACGGGAGCAAAGGTTTCATCAAAGTATACTCCCTCACTCTGTGTTTACCCTTGAGCTACTAGCCTGACTTTATTTCTTGCAATATTGCCTTTCTCATCAGACTTGTTCTTATATATCCATTTGGTGTCAATCACATTCACATTTACTGGCCTAGTGACCAGATCACATACCTTGTTTCTTTCAAACTCACCAAGTTCTTCTTGCATTGTAGCTATCCAGTGTTCATCTTCCAGAGCCTCTTTGATGTTTTTGGCTCAGTGCTGGACAGGAAACACGAGTGATTAATCATATCACATAGACTAACATTGAAAGTACCTCTAGTTTGTCTTCCTTCGGTCAAACTGCCAATGATATTGGTGGTTGGATGATCTTTCCGGATTTTTCTAGGAGGAAGTGTCACTGTGCCAGGTGTGGTTGGCGGGTTCTCAACTGGTGGATCAACAACTGGTTCAGACTCCTCGTCTGGAATCTGAGAATCATCAGGTTCTGCTGAAGCATTCTCTGCCTCTTGTTCAGCCGTTCTTCTGATTTGAGACTGATATTGGTCTTCAGAAGCAGAACCTTCTTCCTCCCCGGAGTGTTTGCACTCTTCTCCTGGGTCATTCAAGACAACGTTGATGGATTCAATCACGGATCATAGCTTCAGCCCAGAACTTCAGAGGAACTTTTCTTGCATGGATCATAACTGGGGCATCTCCTATATAGTTATGTTCTTTCGTTCAACTATCACATTCTACTGAGGAGTTATGTGTGATGTGTACTGATGGGTGATCCCTCAGTTTCTGCAGAATTCATTCATGACTTCTTTTTCAAACTCTTTCACATGATCACTACGAATAGCTGCTACTTTCACACCCTTTTCTTTGCTCTAACCGTGATAGTAAGGCCATCACGACCTTCACTAATTCTAATTTTTCATGCAGAAACTCGATCCATGAGTAGCAAGAGTAATCATCCACACATACAAAAGCATACCTTTTTCTTCCACAGCCTTCTACCTTCATTGGTCCCATAAAATCCATATGTACCAATTGGAAAGGTGTGGTGGAGCTTATTGCAATGACTTGTTGATGAGGGACCCTTGTTTGTTTTCCAATCTGGCATTCCCCCACACACTGAATTCAATTCTCCCTTGATCTCAGGTATATCACGTACTAATTGATCAGCTGCAAGTCTTTTTAAAGTCCTCAGATTGAGATTTCCCAGCCTTTTATGGCACAAATTCATTTCTTCAGTTTTGTGAGCATGCAAGATGATGAAGAGGTTGCTTCAGCATTCTCTAGTAAATAGCAGTTGTTGGCTAACCTTGCCCCCTTCATAATGCATCTTCCCTCTGCATCATACACTTGACATAATTTTTGTAAGAAATTTACAAAGTGAGTACCGTCACCTAGCTGACTGATGCTGATGAGATTCACTGTTAGACCTTCCACGTGCATCACGTTTTTGAGTTTGGGCAGCCCATGAACTTTCAGTGTTCCCTTCCCAAGAACTCTTCCTTTCAACCCATTTCCAAATGTCACGTCTTGTTCTTTGCATGGTTGAATATCTGTTAGATAAGATCTCTTTCCTATCTTATGTCCAGAAGACCCACTGTCGAAATACCAATTTCCTTTTTTCAAGGATTTCGTTGAGTTGAAACACACATGATTGAGATGATCCATTCCTGATTTCCAGTTCTTGTTGAGTGCGGGACCGTACCTTCGGATATGACCAGATTGATTGAAATGAAAATTGTCCTGTCAAATTCTGGGTAAGTGTTGTACAGTTTGCTGAAGCATCTTCTTGCTTTTTCTTCAAGATTTTTCCTTCAGAACCATTTTGTCTTGTTCATCAGTCTATTCTTTCATACTTGAGATAACACTCAGGAGTATCTTTTTCTTGTCATTTAATTCACACACTCTGGCAATCAACCCCTCATTCATCTTCACTACTTTTAGACACTTGTTGATCATTTGTCTATAGTGTTGAGCCAAATACTCCTTGGTACCTCTGTTGCTACAGTTATTCCCTTCGTGTGGCTAGTTTGAACTCTGTCTGCTGTCTATAGAATTCAACAACGCTTTCCCGGATCACACTCTGTATGCGGAGCGAACGGCTCTGATATCAATTGAAATTATGTTGTGTTGTTGATGCGGAGTTATAGCTTCTGCTTAAGCACTCTCTGTATCTTTCTCCGAAATTACTCTACTAAAGAATAAGAAAGACACCTTGAGTTTATTCACCTAGTTCGACAACTTGTCTATATTTTGGGGGGATGTCCAGTCCTCAAGATTCCACTATGTCAGTTCGAAGTACAAGGACTTACACCTCTACTACTCCCCTAGCCAAAATCTAATGCTTAGTCTAATCTCCTAGACTAGCTAGCAATCTGAACTCACAAATTCTCTTCGTGCAGCCTACACACTCTCGGTAAAATAGCTATAACTCTGACTCTCAGACTTAGCCTATTCTATTATAATACGTAGCTCACGGAATGCTTCAGCACACTCTTCACCAGAGTTGCTGTATCTTCTGCCGACGACTCTCTTATCTCTCCCGCCAATAAGTCGGACAGCCTGAGTTCTGCAAACTCAGTCTCTGCTCCCCCTCAATCAATGACACGCTTTGTCACTACTAGATAGCCTCGATCAATGCTCTGCAGCCCTCGACAATGCATGTTAGTGGCTGATCACCGAGCTCCTATTGTCCCTTCAACGAGCAGCGCTCCAGTTGAACTCCGAATCAATCCTGAATCAAACTTCATGAATCTTTATTCCCTCTGCACCACACACGTCTTCAACTCAGTGTATAAACCCTGCCAGCGTAAGTTGATCTCTGTGTACTCTCTGTGTGCTCTCGAGTTTCTCTCTCTAATCGTGTGTCTATGTGGTGCATCCTCGCCTTCATTTTCAAGCTCTTCAGCATGCCAAAAACGCCAAGGATCATTATCAGATTCTTCTCCTAGATTCTAACATGTTTGTTGAAGATTCTGTTGCCAAATTTAGATTCTTGGATCTTTATCTTCTTAGACCACGTGCTAGAATTTGATGGACTCTTGATGAGGTCTGCATACCTCTCCGAGCTTCCCCGATGCCAGCCGGATCAAGCCGGAGCCACACCTTGCAACACCAGGATTCTGCTCTAGCTTTGGATCATCATGGAGTGATGAAGCAGACTCTGTCTCTTCATAGCTGTCTCTTGCCCATTCTTCAAAAAGTGTCTCAGCTTCAGATCTTCAGGGATTGCTGAAGCAGAATCTGGCTCTTTGTTGTTGTTGTTTTGCCAGTCTTCAGATTGTGCTCCAGCCACCAATCTTCAGAGAGTGCTTCAGCAGTCTCTTGAGAAGTTTTATCAAGGATGTCATATCCTCAACAATATTCATTGGATCATTCATGTGCGCCCAGAAAGCCTATGAATCATAAAAGGTTATTATGTCCTTCGTGATGAAATCACCAATAAATGGCTTGTTTAACACAGGTTCTCTCTTAGCACTTGAAATGCACATCAAATACAAAACTACACCAAAAAGTGATGTTTGATATACAAATGTATTAAAATGCGTAAGATAAGATAAATAAAAGAGCGTACATATATGACCCTGCAATTTTTTCATAAGATAGACCCAACACAAATGAGTAGAACCATCAATGAAGGACACATAGTATATGTATTAACCTTTTGTAGAAATAGGTGAAGGGCCCCACGCATCAAAATTAATCAAATCAAAGGGTGAAAGGGAACAAAAAGACTTTTATAAAATAGCAAAGCAGAGATTTTTGCTAACTTACAATCATGATAGTTTGAAATATTGTGACTCTATAGTTTTCCTAATGCTCCTAAGGTCGAACTAGATGCTAAAACCTCTGGTACCTTCAGCTCATCCAAGATGTAAAACTCTCATGCCTACGGCGTGTCCCAATCAGCTTCTTGGAATGAGAATCTTGCACATAACAACAAGCCTGAGTCGCACAATTGACCAGCAGAGGCATGATTCAAAATAAACTCGGAGTATGATAGACATCAGAAAAATACATTTTTTGAAATCAAACAAAGCCAATCCTTGCCAGTGGCATGTGAGTATCATCAGCAGTCATGACAGGTTCGGAGGGTGCAAATTAAGTGGACAAACAAAAAATTAAAATCATGCTACATATGACACGAGGCTCCAAAATCTAGAATCTATGTAGAGGAAGATATACCTGATGTGTTGTGAGAAGGCAAACATGTATGTGAGGAAGTGGACATGGAAAGTGGCTGCGAGGTAATGAACTTCTGAAGTTGCTCTATAAATATAACTAAGGGCATATGCAGCGGTCAGATTTCTCCAGGAGCATTCAGCAAGCAATTGCTTCAATTTGTGCACAGCGGTGATTGCTTCGTGAGAAGGAATGCTCGAGAAGAAAGAACTTTCTCGCAGAAATACTCCAAGAGGAAGCCACGGAGAAATTATCGCTCTTGTTCCTCTTATCCTCATACGAAATTACTCCCGAGAATTGCTGATCGAGGAAGAAAGGCTGGTGAAAAACTTTCTCTAGAAGAAACCGGGGCATATGCTCTAAATAAGTAACAAATAATATATGTTAATGAATTAAACTACTTTTACAAAATATACAAATATTACTAAACAATAGGCTAATAAACCAAACCAAGTACATTAATGATAAAAGTAACATAAAATTTATAAACTCATACCATATAATTGAAAATTTAGTTATTTCAACGTCACTTCCAAGTACATGCAAGTTGCTCCCATAGTGTATTATACTTCTGATGAGTTCTAACTCCCAATGACACATTGAACAAATGACTGAGGGTGACACGACACGCCAACATCATACGAACAATAGACCGGAAGCTTCCTTGCCTCGACGTATCTCTTCTTCTCATTTCGATTTCGGTTGCGACCTCAATAAGCAGCATTTCTGCGCAGCACTCCCCACAAGCAGTTGACTTCTATCCAAAAATCTCAAACCCAACCGGAACCAGCCGCTTGTTTCTGCTTCTGCTATTCAGATCAACACTGCGGACCATGACAACCAGAATCCCTGCTACAGCCAAGTCAATCTTCTTCTTCTTATCCGCCACAGGCGCCGCTGCAGTCGCGCTCCAGGCTTCCAACCCTAAATTTCATACCATCATTACCAGTTTTCCTCAGAGCCTAAGTGCCGGGATCAGCGCCACTGTTCGATCGTCTCGCGCCATTTTCACTGTAATCATACCGAAGCTTCTCGGCATTTGATGGTTGCTTAGTCTGATTTTTGTTAATTTGTTTGAATGTGGCTTTTCTGCATTGCAGATTGCTTCAAATGTTGTTGATTACAAGTATAGCTTGCACGGGAGGGATGCTGATTCGGATGAGTACAGGGCACATTTGTCCCAGGTTAATATTTTTGTTACTCTGGATGTGTTTCAAATCTATCTGCTTGCATTTTCAGCTTGTAATGACTGCACATGGTAGGTGAAACTAGAGTGATTGTTAATTTGATTGAGTGGTTGCTATAGACATTTCGTCTCGTTTTTTTTTTTTCTTTCTGTTGAAGCTTTATATGGTTTGGGTCCATTTCTTTTTTTATGTCCCTGTGTTAGTTTTCTGCAAATCTGTGACAATTAGTCATGGAAATCTATACTCTTATGTTCCTTAGGGAAAAATCCAGATCCACTCTCTGTAGCAGAAATTTTCTAATGAGATGAAATCGTCTCTTATCCTTTCACCATGCCCCTATGCAAATCCTTCCTCACCTGATTATTAGATGGTTATAAACACATCTCCCTGGGATCATCATGTGAGCGCTGTCTCGGGATCCCTTTCAAGTGGTATTAGATTTGTGATAATCCTAAAACTGATTAACAATTTATGCTGCCGAATTTATGCTTTGCCTACATGCTACATTTAACAAGGACCGTGAAGTTTGATAGTTTATGCTCTCACAATGGAGATTTTGGCATTTTGCAGTCATGGATTTAGATCAAAGTATTTTGGTACTTGTTGGTATTTCAGTGAGACAATATCGTAGTGTACTTAAGAATATCTATATTTGTCTTCCTAGAGCCATCCATCTACTTCAGGTATCTAGCTGTAAATTTGGAGGTTATTGGTAGTGGGGATCCGATTTGCATGCCATTGAAATCTGAATATAGTATTTATTTCAAACTTCTTTTTAATCATTCTTTAGGTTCATCTGCGTGCGGCCAGAAGAATTCTACAATTATGTGAGACCAACAAAGGTTTTTATGTCAAAGCTGGCCAGTTTATTGCTGCCATGAGACAAGTCCCAAAAGAATACACTGCTACTCTTTCATCTTTACAAGATCAGGTTTGTAACAAATATAAACTCTTAATTTGAATTGCTGTTGAGTTTCGGGAAATTCACGGATCAATCATGTTGGTTCTAAAATCGTACGGTGACTTCGACTTAGGCAGTTCCTTGTAACTTCAAAGCTATACAAGCGGTCCTGATCAGAAATTTAGGAAAAGATCTCTCTGATGTGTGAGTTTCCATTTACTTTGCAAGAACATCAAATTTATGGTCTTTCCTTCTCCGCTTATACATCAATACAATATGAAAGCTTCTCATGTCTATATGAATACTGCCCATGGAAATAGTTTTGTGACTTCAGCAGACCTGTTTCTTTTTCTCTTTTCAACTAAAACTTCAGTTGCTCAACCTTGGTTGTCTACATTGAAAGAACACAATTTATTTTGATGCTGCATATGTATATAGTATTAGACTTACTGCCAATAGCAAAATTTAGCTTCAGTTGGTTTTAACTAGCATATGTTTGCTTCATTTTGCGCCAAGTGTTCAATTGAAAACAAATAAGTGCATTGAAGCTCTGCATGAGACTCAAGTCAAGTATTGTATGCATCGCTATCATTAGGTGGGCGTCTTCTTTGGGATCATATTCATAATCACATTAAAAAGTGTTAACACATTTTCGTTTTAAGTCGTCAAATCTCCATTTCCACGTGAAGTGCTTGTCCTCCAGCAATTGGAATAAAGTGTGCTTTATATAAGATGCATCGTAAATTGTCACACAATTGTTTACAAACACAAATCATGGTGGGTCGAGACAGCCAACAACTTGTCTGCATATGCACCCCTACCAGCTCTCTTTTAATAACTATATGTATCATATATACTGTTGATGAACTGTCATTATCTTCTGTATTAATTTTATAGTCACATCTCACCTATAGAGCACTGAACGGAAACGGAAACGGAAACGGAAACAACAAGAAACCGGCAAGCGAAAAATCAAAAAAACGGAAACCGCAAGAAACCGCTATATTAAATATTTACAATTTTATGATGTTTTAAAATTTAAACGTATTGATCTTTATGAAAGCACAAAACCGCTAATATAATGACATAAAAATTGATGAATCCTTAAACAAAGCCATTACAAAAATTAAAACAAATGAAGCAAACATATAGTTCAACATTATAACGTAACCACACAAAATTTAGGTTCTTGCGTCCTGGCGATGAGCGGCGATTGTGATTGATTCGGCCAGCAATTTAGGTTAGATACTAAAACGACATAGTTTAGGTTAAAATAATTGATTTCTTTTCTTTTCTTTTTTAAATTTGAGGTTTCCGGAAGTTTCTCAAGGTTTTCGCGTAGTATCTGATTTGTTGACCGTTTCAGAAACCTTAGTTGACCGTTTCTTGAGGTTTTTTGAAGTTTCCAAGTTTCTGAATCAGAAACGCTTACCAATTTGAGGCTTAAGAGCTACAGAGCGTCTCACATCACATTGTTCTACTTTTCATCTCTTGTGTATTTTCTTTATACCTTTCGGATTATTCGAAATTTTTCTTTTGAAATTATAGAAATTAGTAAAGTGAACATTAATGTATACTATTTTACAGTGAACTACTCATTCATATTCTTTTTTGTTATATTTTTTCATCGCCCCTTTTGTCTTAATCTTAGTGATTTAAGAAGAGTTTTGAGATTTCGAACTAGACATTTATCTTTGCATCTGTTGTTCATCTTGTGGTGACTACCACTATATATTTTTTGAATTGCTTGCTAAAAGGTTTTCTCAAAATTTTAAGCTGACAGAAAAGTCTATTTGCACTATTTCAGTTTTATGTTTTTTGATGAGCATCCTCTTGCTGCTGCATCCATCGCACAAGTGCATCGTGCTATGTTGAAGGATCACCAAGAAGTAGCAGTCAAGGTTGGTTAAGTAATACTTAACTTATTTGATCTTTTCCATCTAGGGACAATTAAATAAATTGAGAGGAATGTTTAGATTTGATCATTGTTTTCAAAATGCAATCTCATAAAGGGCATCGAGTTTTTTGTAGGGAAGAGAATGATAAACTTTATTAAGCACTGTTCCATTTTTTTATAGAGATTTTGTCAGGCCGAAATTCCTTTACTCTAGCTGGGGGAATTCAGGATTTTTCGTTTCCTTATCATAATGCTTTTGTTGTGAGGCTTACAGATTTTTGATTTGATAATCCTCCAAATGAAAGAAGTGAAAAGAATTTAATATTGGAGGAAGCATTAACTTGAGATATTAAGTACGAAACACTATTATGAGGGGAGGCTGAGATTACTCAAACAAGCTGCCGCACTACCAGCAAAACACCTTACCTATTAAGCCCTTATGTCTTCTGCCACCTTCATAGAACACTTCATAGATGCTTACTTAGTTATCTCCACCTACATATTGCTGGTCATTGCAATGCACGTACATCCATTGTGTGATTTTGTTAGATACGTGCAGCTCGTGTGAGTGGTTTTTTAGTTGTTACCTGATAACTTAAATCTATTTCCCAAAATAGGTGCAGTATCCTGGTCTGGAGCAACAAATGATTCTGGACACATTAACGATGTCTTTCCTGTCAACCTTTGTTGCCAGGGTATGCCCTTCCATACTAATGGTTGACCTAGTAATTGTTTATGTTCTCGCTTATATTTTTACTTTGTCATGATTTAAGCACCATGTATCGATATAAAAAAAAAATTGATTTCCATTTAATTGCGTTATGAATGTAGTGAAGGTTAATAATCTAGTGGAACTTGCATAATAAGGGCAGGTTTCAGTCACTATTGACTATGTTCACTATTTTTCTATTTTTTTGTTAGTGTCTAGGTCGGCGGTTCTTATCCATTATATCACTTCAACAAAACGAAATGCTTGCGTAGTAAAAACAACCGATAAAATCTGCAGTTCTTCCTTACTGCCAATAAATCGTCACGCCTTTGAAACATTTCAATTGTAAGATTGCAATAATATATCTCTCATGTACAAGTTTGATTTGACAAATAACTTGCTACATCTATTCTTTAAGTAATCTGTTATATTTTTTCACTTGGGGAAATATGTTTACAGTCTCAATTCCTCAGTCTTATTGACTAAAGAATCATAAACACATTGTCTTTTTATCTGTATTGTCAAAGTCTTATAGCGATGTTCCTCTGAGGTTCCAATCTTTTAGGTTTCGTTTTGTGGTTTGTTCTGATTCAATCTTTATCCCCTCTCGAGACAGATATTTCCAGAGTACAGGTTTCAGTGGGCAGTATCAGAATTCGTGAAAACAGTTTCCCTTGAACTTGGTGAGTAAGCAATGTAATTAGCTTTAATTTTTTGATAATCACAACTTTTGCTGAGAGACTATACTATAGTAGGTAGATTATGTGTCACTGAATTTCTCTGTCTAAGAAAAGGGTTTCATTATTTGCTCCTAGAAGGCTACATTGTTGGTAGGAAGTATGTCGAATTGATAATGCTTAAATAGATGAGGGCGCTGCAATTTTAAGGCCTTGATCACTAATGAGTAATGATACCTATATGCATTTGTGTAAAAGGCGAGTAATGGAATTTGAATGCAAAACGCCAAGTTTAACATGTATTCTTAGTTCTTACACCAGTTGTTAAAACTTAGTAAGCTTAACTCAATGGGTGGATATTATCACAATTCGTTTATTGGACCAACTGTGGCATGCCCATATAGGTTCACATGAACATAGGCTGGACCTGTGAAATGCTAACCAACAAGACAAACAGGCTTAAATACTGCATGTAAAATGAAACATGTGGTCAAAACGATATTTAGTTACATGTGTTCATTCGGAAAAAACAATTTCAAATAATTGATCAATGCACTGGACTTAGTGTAGTAGTTTAATCACATTTTATGTTGCTGTGTAGATTTCATTCAGGAGGCCATGAATTCAGAAAAGACAGCCAAAAACTTTATGACGAACAAGATTATTAAAGTTCCTCGTGTGTTTTGGGTAGGATAAGTAGTCTGTCCCTACTTGTCTCTAAATGTGATATATATTTCTGTGTGCTTTTCTTGACAATGATTGCAGGAGTTCACAAGTCGTCAGGTTTTGATAATGGAGCTGTGCAGGGGAAACAAGGTATGATTTTCATTTCGATAGATTAGAGCAACAAGAGTCAGTATATATTATTTTCATTTCATGGTCAAAGCACATGGTCTCTTTACAACAATAGGTTTATGCTAAACGAGACAAAGAAAAACTGTTTATCGTAATTAGGAATGATACATATACATACATCCCCAAAAACAATGTTGTGAATTTTGTAATTGGTAGGGCCTTCTTCTAGGTGACATGAGTTTAAAAACTTTGTATGCTTCCCGACCCATAAGATCCATTAGTTACCAAGGAAACCTTTATGATTAACAAAACCTTGTTTGGCGGTATTCATATCAACTATTAAGCACCAAAATAGTTCTTGCACAGCAGGTATAGTAAATTGTCTGGTAGAAGAATTGAAACGTGTTAGAACAGTACTACTATAAATGTTTGAAGTTTTTCTTGCACTATTTATTCTACTAACATCTGCTGAAAAACTTTTGCATTAATTCTTGTTTTGACTCGAGTCTTTTATATATGTGTATTTATATTACTTCTTAAATAAGCTTTGGATTTGTTCAATGTCAAGATATAGTAAGATAATAGCATGTGCTCATGTTTTCTCATTGCTCTTGGTCCTGATAGGGGCTAGGATTTCCAAAATTTGCATACTCCTACGTGTTGTTTATTATGTGGTTGTCTTCCTTATTTTACATTTAATCATCTTAGTAACTATGTACAGTAGCCTTAAAGTTTGAATCTTATATTTTCTCAACTTGCAGGTTGATGATCTGGAGTTCATTAAAAGGAATCAAATAAGTCCTTCGAAGGTACTTGTCCAGAACTGAAATTATTCTGTTACTCTATGGTCATTTTCTCAGTCTGACTGCCTGACTTTCGGGGTCCTTTATAGAATTTGTCGTTTCTCGCCATAATCAGATATAATTCTCCAGCAGGCCTTAAGCTGGAAGGGTATCCAAACACGCTTCTTTATTTGTGAAGTTTTTTGTCTCTACTCTGTTCATTTGCTTCTGGATCATACATAAAGACTTCGTCATTGAGAATATTTATGTACAGTAGCACATACATGCACATAACACTGGATCTGGCATCCCGAGATTTCCTCATATACTGTGTATTGCAGGTAGGAAAAGCGCTAGTGGACCTTTTTGCTGAAATGATATTTATTCATGGTTTTGTGCATGGCGATCCACATCCTGGTAACATACTAATTTCTCCAGGTGGTGAACATGGGTTTTCCATAGGTAAATACCTTATTTTTATTCCTTTCTTGACTGCATTGTAGTATACTTTTCATAAAGTTCTCGATCTTAATGAATCCAGAAATTGACTGTGCAGTTCTCCTTGATCATGGCATCTATAGACAGTTAGATGAGAACTTCAGAAAGGAATATTGTAAACTTTGGAAAGCTATGATCCTTCTTGATGCAAAAAGCATATACAATATTGGAGAGAAATTCGGGATCGGGCGCTATGCTAAATTTCTTCCACTGATATTCACAGGGAGGACCATTGATAGGTATGGTGGTGAGTTATTTTCAATGTCATTTCATGCTCAGACATTGACCCAAATTCAAGATTCTGGCTACAATTTTAATTGAGAACTTCAATAATATAAAGTAGCCATGATCTTAATTGTACTTACCCCCACCCACCCTGATTTTTAAAATTTCGATTAGGGTTACTACTATTAATTAGCACTCTGGTAGCTTGCCTCATTTCAAGACAACTTAAAAGCTGTTCTCTCTCTCCAATTTGGATGATGTGAGAATTCGGGATCACTCCACTTTCTGATTGTTTTATGTTAAACATGGATTCAAGAAGCATGCGTGATGTGTATAATGTGTATCCAACTATATTTGAACTGGTGCATGTTAATTTGTGTGGATCTACCTGATTTGGTATCAAGCTAAATTTGAGCTTTTGTCCTGCAACTAATAGGCAATATTGAAGTACGGTCCATCTATTCCCTAGTGCTTGACCATTAATAGCTTGACGACTAGACCATTCACTCTAGTAACTGTGTATGACAAAGTAAATATTGTTAGTGGGTTACTGAAATGCTGGTTCAATAGTAAATCAGCTCTTGGAAGAGATATGACATCTGAAGAGAAAGAGAAAATGAAGATGGAGTTAAAACAGCTGAAGATGGAGGATATATCTTCTTTTCTGGAATCCCTGCCACCAGATTTTCTGGCAATATTGCGCACAGAGTATGGGAATAATTCAAGTTAAGCATAAACTAATATGATGTATGTATTTTTAAATCTTAAATAATTATTACCTCAACTTATATTGTAGTGGGCTGTTACGATCTCTTCTTTCAAAGTTAGGAGCCTCACAGAGAGTCCGACTGGTCTCATATGCCAAACATGCATTGTATGGCCTAGCACTCGAGTTGGATAATGAACATGGTACCTTTATGAACTCTGTGTTTGTTTGATCTTTTGTGTGAAACCTCTACTTGAGATTCTTCAACACTTCACATATTACATACTCAACAGCCTATATTTCACTTATCTTAGTTTGGATTTGTACAAGTCTTGCATACTATTGATTCAATTTTGAACAACGTAATTTGTATTAGTGGGTTTGTTTCTTAAAATTCGCTAATTACAAATTTTTATTTATTCAGGTCATGTGGTGCAAATGGTGCATCCCAGCTTTAAGACGAGCTTAAGTTACCTGAGGTTGAGGCTGTTAATAGGTGATCCTATATAACGTAATCTGTTTAAATCTTGTCATTATTAACATCTGAAAGTCGATTCTCAAGGACATAATATGCATTGCAGAAATAATAGAGCTGCTATCATGGATGGACAATGTCAGACAATTATTACTCATCAAATTGCAGCAAATCATCTCTTCTGCTAGGCAACATTTATGGTTCGACCAACTTCCTTTGTCAATGTCATAGAAATGTGGTTCTTATGCGTTTCAATCTCAACGGTGCTGCAAATACAACCTCATGTGTATATTTGATGATGACACTTGTACCCTCACCGGAGATTTTGGTTGCGTGATGAGCTGCGAGATGGCCATTCTAGCATCAACCGGTAAGGATCATACTTTCTAAAATGTTGCCAGAAGGTATTTTACACAGCTGATAGTGTTCAGTTTCATTATAGCCCCATTCCGTGTGGTTACAGATGCTTGAACTAAATTCTTCTTGGTTGTAAGCCAAGTCAGACTTATTCACTATCCTTTTGACATGTTCTGTTTGGTTTGATTATGGAAATAGTCAAAAATCATCCAGGCAAATTTCTCTTATCGACTCCATGGAACTTGTATGGAGTCAAGATTCATCTTGACACTTTAGTTTTTGTGTTGAAACTTTTTCTCATAAATTATCTTGTTTTTTTTGGGAAAATATTCACTTTTTCGTCGGTCAGTCATGGTTTGTGGTATTTTTTTTGACATCATGGCATGTGTGAGAAAACCCGTGACTGGAAGTCACCACTTATTTCAAACTAAATGCTATGAGGAGGATCAGTGGATGGTAGAATGAAGCATTTTCAAGCAAACCATGTATAAGCTACAGCGACATCACAATTGGTTTGAAATTACAATTGGTCCCTAAAATGAATTGATTCACCACAAAAGGATAAAGATAACAATTAAAAAAAAAAACTAAGAAACTATTAGGAAACAAAATACAAGAAATTTCTAGTCTAGGAAAATTTTCAAAAATAACAGGAAGTCTAAAATTAAGAAAGTTGCTAAAAAGTAAACTAGGGAACTAAAAGAAAAGGAAAGATATAACTTCACTCGATTTGCAGTTCCTCGACAACGTCTCCAAAATTTAACACACCTCGTTGTACGTGCAACATGGAACTGATTCCTCTAATACTATTCTTGTTACAATAATGAAAAGTGGTTGTGAGTAAATTAGGACACAAGAAACAAGTAAAGGAATTTCAAATTATGAAAAGTATCAATCCATAACAATCACTTGTGACTAACGTTTCTCATAGTGTTATAGGTCATAAATATTGTTGTCTACTCCGGTAAAGATAGTATATCAATCAATATATTCCGGCAAAGGTGATATGTCATAGTTCTCTTAGGCAGACATATTTCGACTAAGGTGATAGTTAAGCTAGTCGTTATTACTTGTCTGTACGGAAAAGTTTTCATAAAGTATTAACAATAGAAATAAATCATATGGGAATAAATCACACTCACTTATCCACAAAATCCAGTATTTTAAGATCATGAAATAAACATATAGAAGTAATAATAGAAAATATAACATATGCATTAAATTCAAGCCTCAAAACCTGTTGCCACAAGTTCACGCACTGAATTGAGAGAAGTGTGTGAGACAGTTATAACTAAACAAACAATAATAGAACAAAAAAGAAAGTTGTAAAAGAAGATTGTCGTAGGGGAACTACTAGACTTCGTCGCTCCGCTCCTCTACACTTTTTTACACTCCGAACTCTCTTGTATATGACTTGTATTTTTGTTTCTTGGATGATTGGTGTTGATGTAGGGGAACTTTATATATACGAGTCAAGGCTTGATCTAATCTTAGAGCAAGTAAGATTTCTTTCCCAAATATTCTCAAATCTTTTGAAATTATCTTGTTCTTTAAATTATCTTGGAAATTTTTAAATCGTGAATGGTTGGCAACCTAGGAAGACTGTCAAAACCTGAACTGCCAAAAATAATGATTTTTGAATCTTCTGACGATTTTTGCATGCAATGGCCAAAATATGGTAGCACGCACAACTCAATGTACGAGCTTGCACGCGGTACCCACTGAGTTGGTTTCTCGAGTGTTCTGTCTTCCGTCATTCTTTTGTTCCTTTCAATGCAGAATCGACTCTTGTTGTCAATTAGAGAGTTGAAGGGCATCAAAGTTTGCTTCACAAAGGTGTATCGCTCATCTTCTTTGGATCATAGATGGATGTGCAGTGAGCTCCCAAAGCGCCAGAGTTTGTTCTACGCATTAGTGACATTTTACCAAGAAAGAACCATTTTGCTTATATCCTTTCCTAGCATTCATAATACATTCGAAGATGAAAATTACACGAAACGAGTAATCTTGGACATATAAATGTACAAAATGGATGTATTAGAACAACTAGATGAGCGTATAAATACAATTCATCACCTGTTCATGGGCTCATCAGGGAAGTGGGAATAGCTCACGACTAGTGTGGCGTTCAAATGCCTTACCAACTCGTGAGTTAGACAAGCAGTCGTGACATGCACTTTATATTATTGTGGTTCTACTACCCAAATTAGAATCTTTCGGTAAGTATCTCGTCCAGCCTTGTGTGTCACGACCTTAGGTCCGTGATATTCTCGCTCGTCCAATTCATGCAACGTCCTCGTGCATGAGTGGCTCTTCACCCTTCTTTCTTAAATTTGCGAGAATTGGTGTACAATTCCATGTACTCTCGTCCTTCTCTTGGATCCACTTGCGAACATTCATTTTTATGGGTGTGAATATTGTCCATTCACTCGTTCTATCTCTTTTGAGGAACTGCCATCATGGTAAAGGCTATTCGGTGACATTGTTGTTTTCTGTCTGCTCATCCTCGTCTTAGCTGACACCACCTGAGTAGTCCATCCCATTGGACTCACTTGTTCGGCTTGAAGAGCGCTTGGCAAACTCACTAGCGAGCACATTATCGGCTATGATATCATTTGTCACAAATTCAGATATTTCGACAGAGGCGATACTCGTGCGGCTCCTAAATTCTTTCACTATTCCAAGGTTCAAACTTATCCATCTCTGATGCTCACTGGTTTCACCCTCCATTTCATGGGCTCATCAGGAAAGTGGGAACATCTCTTGAGCAGTGTGGCCGTCAGATGACCTTGCCAACTCATAAACTAGACAAATACCCATGACACGTACTTTATATTACTACTATTCTTCTATCTACATTATAACCTTCCGGTAAGCATCTCATCCAACCTCACGTGTCAAGATTTTAGATCATTTCGACATCTTTATATATAATAACAAGATTTTAGATCATGTTATTATATATAAAGATGTCTTTCATAAAAGTGGCTTTTTTTATCAAAACTTCAGCTACATGCCACGGAGCAATTAGATAGATATTGATAGTAAACTAAAATTTTCAAAAACTACTATTCAAAAGTGTGGTATAACCAAATTTTATTTATATAAGAACACTATGTACACGAGATAGACTAGAGTATAGCCACATACCATGTTGGGATGGGAAATTGTTAAGTGTCATGTAGGCATTAATTGCCATCCTGCGCTGAGAGGATGTATGTTGTTCTCATTCTCAATGGCAGGCTATTTGTTCTCATCTCGTTCTCGAGCATCAAAAAATCACTAGTTATTGTTTCTAGCCTTGATAGAAGTTTTTTGGAATAGAAATTCTAAAATGAAGAAAAAAAATCTTCTTGACTTGGTGTATGGAATTGGGAATGAATCCCTTTGATTTGAGTTACAATGTGTATCATGGATCGTGGTCTTAGGGTCTGACGAGGGAGTTTCAGATCAGAAATAAATCATGGATTCCGAGCAAATTTTTTGTAGTTTTGCTTATTGTTTCCAAAAAAAACAATTGGTGCAAAAATGTCATTATAGGAGTTAAAAACTCACCATTGGGGGAACAAGTTATAAAATGTGGCAAAATAAACGTTTTAAAAAAATATTATGCTAATCATAATTTGAATAAGAAAAATAAATTTTTTGAAATTTGTCACTAGTTTGAGTTTTACTTTCATTTGTGTCATAAGTTTCGAAAACATTCCGAGCAAACCATTAGTGCTACTATCAATTTGACAACTATTTTTGTCAAAATGCTATTTAGAGTAGCGGTTTAGCCTTTTTGATCGATAATAAACTGAATATGCACCTATCTGGCAGTGATTAGCCTAATTAACAATGCGCTAAATAGCGGTTTGATTTAATTTTTGACCACAACAGTAAAGCTACACTAAGCACTCACGAGGACATGTCAATAACACATGGGCCAAAATCCCAATAATCAATATTTTACCAAAAAAAATTCAAAAATTTATAATAACCGAACAATTTCCGACCACATCTAGCAAACTATCAGGCTAAATTATGAGGCATAATGTGCAGATCCTCGCCTCTAGTGGCGTCCGCATTCCAATTCTCCTTTGTTATGGTAAATTTTATTTCCCCAAGTTTTGAATTGGGTTCTTAGACTTTGTGAGGTTTTAGATGGTATTGGATGTTTTTATGTGTGATGTTTTTATAATTTTGCAAAATCTTTGAAATCTGGTCAGTTGCTGTTTTTGATATTTTTAGGGAGGCATCGCGTCTGCTTAAGAGTCTATTAAATCAGCGATAAAGCAGCGGAAGAGCTCTGAGAGAGTCATTTCGGTTCATCTGAGGCCGTTTTCATTGTTGATACTTTTATTAGTTTGGAACATCAAATTGCTACTCTCGATAGTAGTTTGGCCATAAAAAAAATAGATAAACCCGCTACTTAGAATAATGTTTTGTTTATTTTGCCTAGTCGGATGGCAGGTAGGCTCAGTTTTTTATCTAATAGAACAAGCTACTACTAAAAGTGGAAAATATGAAATGCTTTCAAAACCTATGACAAAAAGGGATGCAAATTGTGAACTTATGAAAAATTTGAAATTGTTATTGAGAAAAAGTGTTATTTGATTTCCCAAACTACCACCGATTTTCCAATTATAATCTGAACTACCAAAAATTCAAACTATATGCCTAAGTAAATATAAATTAATAAAATTTTAGACATTGATCGGTGTTGTTAAAATAGAGTAAGGGTTTAGAATTTTAGGGTTTAAGGTTTAAAATAGAGCTCCTACTAAAAAACCTAGTGATCATATGTGGGGTGTTAGAGATAAGAGATCACTGTAGTACAATTATAATTCAAGTAGAGATTCTTTGTATACATCTAACATAATTATAAGTTCAGAAATGCTCCATACCCTTACATATTCTTCAAGAACTTTCTGGATGTTGGGCTTTGGTCCCCCAATCTTTTGGATCGGGTTGAACTAAGTGTCGATCTTTCTCCTTTAAATCCATTTGGACCAAGTCTTAGATACTTAAGTCATTCAGCCATGCCAATTCGATGATACCTCATTGGTTGAGTAAACAATATAAGACCATAACATCCTCCCTCACCCAATCCATTAACGTTATCGTTGATTCCTCCTCAATTTATTCTCACAATTCTTTATTAGCTTCATCACTTCTAGACTATATTTTCTTGAAACTAGAGGTAATTCCTTTAGTATCCCCGGTCATAGAAACTTGAGGGATGAGAAGTTGTCTTTCCGTGGCTAATCCAATCTTGTGATCCTCGTATCTGTCTAAAGGTAGCTTCCTGGATAACTCGGTAGATACCCCATCATCCGATGTGACTAGCTTTGTATCTTTTGTCTTCCAACGCTGCATTTATATTTCCAAAAGATATATCGATTCTAAACTGGCAATATTGTGGCAGACATCATGTGTGGACCTCCAAACACAGTATGCATGATGCTTCATTTTGGCCAGATTAGCAAGTCCAATTGGTGAAAATACCACATGCTCAACATGCACTTGAAATCATCTGTATATTCAAAGGAAAAGTTTAATGTACCTTACAAAGTGTCGAGTTGTAACTCATCCTCTTTTGTTATGTTATCCAAAGCCCTTTCCTTATAATTCACCTCTTCAATGTACCATTTATATCTTCGGCTTATCATCTTTCTTGGTTGAACGAAGAACTCATGTATCCAAATGATGTGTATAGTATTTCTATTAACTATTTTGTCCGTATATAAGAGTTTGATCCATGAATTTATATTTTGTGGAGTTAATCTGCAATGCCTCGAGCAGCTTGATGCATCCCATTGTTGATAGCTCCTATTCTTCTTGGTTTTTTTTCCTTTCCATTCATGACATTAAGAACATCCCTCTTCAAACATTCTCAAACTCAATGTGGCACTCCACACACAAAAAACAACCACTTTTGACTTCTTTTATCTTTACCTTGAAGTTCTCCATTTTAGGACAGTTTCCCTCCCACGAATATTGATTTGGGATCTTTTGATTCTTGTGTTCTCCGTCATTTACAAAGTGATCATTCTTACCATGTTCCTTAAAATGATTCCTTTCATTCTTTTATATTTTATGGCAAAGAAATTCATGATAATCATAGCGCCATCAACAATGTCCATTACTTTAATCCGTCCATGAAGTTGAAGAATAATTCAGTGTCGTTCACATTCAAAAGTTGAATCATTAAAGATGAGAACTTTTTTTAAGTACTCCAAAATTCATGCTTCAACTGTTTGAGTTTCTTCTAAGCATTATGGGTGGCATTTGAGGGATAAATTTATTTCTTTATTGCACCACATACCCTCCTAGGTTTCGATCTTGTAGAATGCTGGTTGGATTTTTATATATTTTCTACACCACGAAGTTGATGCAAGATCAAATAATTAAAGGCACTCGCTACTTATGTAAGCGGCATCATCTGATTGGATTACCTCAAAATAGCGCTCCATGTGACATAGGAAATTGTCGACGTCCTCTGCATTACGCGAGCCCTTGAATTTCTCAGGCTTGACACTTTAATAACCTTTGAAACTTTACTCATAAGGGTACCACACAACCATCTGTCCTAGCTTATCTCATCCTTGGAACTTCGATGTTGGCATTCTCTAAAGAAACCCATAACTCCTCTACTTGAAGAACCAAAACTTTTACCCTTGTTTGATGTTCCTCCTCCCCCATCTTACCAAGCTTGTAGAATGATACGACATGATGAAATAATATAGCTTTTAAAATCTTCCTTAAGAAATATATATCAATCTTATTGATAATTACTTTAATACCGATGGACTCCAATTTTTCATCAATGTTAACAATTTTATCATCTAAAGCCTCCATGTTGTACTCGCCCTTTCCAAGATAGTAGAATGTGTCCGCCATTTTTTTGCTTTCAAACCTCTTAAATCGTTTCTCACTTGTCAGATCTGATTAATCCTTTGATATCTTTTTTGTTGTCCTTCTCAACATACATTTTTGAGGTCTTGTTGTCGGAAGTTATCATGCATCAAAAGTCAAATAGGCTCTGATACCATTTGTCACAGACTTTATTTTTAGAAAACATCTCAAGAGAGGGACAACAAAAATGTATGACATTTATCTAGACTTTAATCCAAGTCGCTTAGCTAAGAAACTCTTTTTTCTAAAAACATCTCGACGGAGTTTAAGCCTATAAAGAGAATAAAGGAACCTGAATACTCAAGAGAGGCTTAATCTTATAAAAAAATTGTTTTCTACTATTCTGAATGGTTTGGAGCATGAATCTATGAGCCACTCCCTTATATACAGATCCACCTTCATAATGGATGATGGAGATCTCATGAATCCTACAACCAAGATTAGCATACTCATAACTATCTATCATAATTACAAGTTCATGAATGCATCATAATGTTTCATATTCTTTATGAATATTCTTGATGAAGGGCTTAATTTTATTTTTATTTTTTGAGCTTAGATTTCAGGTCTTGTTCCTCCATCCTTTGAGGCGAGTTGGGTTTAGTGTCGAAGTTTCTCCTTTGGACCCATTTAAATAAAATGTCAAACTTAGAGAATTAGACCATTCGGCCTTGTCAAGATTTGATGAAACTCTTTCTCGGATTTAAAATATATGGCCATGATAATAGCATGCAATTGGGCTTTTGTTTAAACAGAAGCCGCATTTGACGAGCAGAAGCCCTCAGAGCTTGATTTTAGCTGAACGCCGCTCATGTCAAAGGTGATTTACATCTTGATCCTACATAGCAACCAATTAGACAAAAAATCAAAACAAAGGCGACTTTCCAAAAGTGCGGCGTATCACTAATAGATCAATATATCAACTGATGTCATTTCTTAAATTAAGTTATTAAATATAGTACATTCAAAAAATACTCTTTGGTGAATCTTGGGTTCTTGAATTTGTATTTTTTCTCCTACATGCTGCTGGTGACGAATTACAGCTGTTGGTGTAACACTCTCTAGGTCACTTTGTGGAAATTTATATCTCTGGCCGAATATGAAAGACACCAACCACTTTGTTCACCCAGGTCGGCAACTGCCTACGTTTGGGGAGGACAACTCCTGGTTCTCAAGGTTTTACTATATCAGTTAGAATACAATGGATTCCAAAACTAAGCCACGGTAGTTTAAGCACTACTACTAATCTATATCCACACCTTAGCTCAATCTAGTCACACAAATTAGCTCGCTTCCCACAGACTTGCTTCGTACTACCTACACACTTCCACTATCAAATAGCTACAGACCTGACTCACAGACTTAGCCTACTCTATTACAATGTGCAGTAGACGGAATGCTATAGCAATCTCTGTACTAGAATTGCTGTAACTTCTGTCGACGACTCTTCTAGACACTCTGCCAAACAGTCGGACTCCCAATGAGTTCTTAAAAACCAGACCTTGCTCACCCTCGATTAATGACCACCTGTCAATATCAGGTAGAAGCGTTCAACTCTCCAACAGCGTGCAACAACACATGTATATAGAAATTTAATAGATATCAACTCAGTTTCACCGCTAGGCTATGCTAACTTGATAATTAGAGCATGCAATTCAAACGAAGGATAGAAATTTACTAAATTGAATTACGAAACATAAGTATCTCAAACCTTGTGCCGCAATACAAAATTCCCAAACTGAAATTAAGGTTTAGCTACTATGATTCATCTAAAGCAGTAATGAAAATAAACTGAGTTTAGAAATAATACTGAAATTGTGAATAGTAACTCGGTGATGAATAGTACTTCCGACGATGAATAGTAACTTCGGCGATGAACAGTAACTGTGAATAGTACTCTGTCTCAATTCCGTGCGCTGCTGCCGCTCTCTAAAAATTGTTATTCCTTTCAGAGTATAAGTCTGTATTTATAAGTAAATAATGCAGACTTCTAAATCATGCAGACTTTCAAATCTGATTTTGGGTCGTGGGCCCAATGCTGACGTCATCAAATGATGTCCACTCCGGAAGAAGACATTAGCAGCGCGCTCGATGAAGACATTAGCCGCGCGCCCGATGAAGACATTAAGGCACATAAAGTGTTCTTCCGACGCGGTACTCACTGAGATGCACACTTCCTTCAACGTCAATTTCTGCATCGACTCTCTAGAAATGCCATAAATCTCGAAAGCGGTCTTGATTCACCTGTGATGCGAAACACTACAAAGAAGTAATCTATCACACGCAAAATGCAATTAAACAATTGGAATAAACAACTCGATGGATCGTATAAATACACTCCATCAGCGAGTGTGCAAGGGGGTGCAAATCACGAGCCGATTCGAGTTCGGAATAGGAGTCCAATCGGTGTGCCCGCAACATTTGGAACGCGAAGAGTGGGCCAATTTAATTGCACGTGGACATGCCCTTTTTGTACTTGGAAGCGACGCCTAACGGTTTGAGTCTCAAGTTGAGGCGATGCATTAACATAACTTGCAAGCGACGTCTGACCATTTGAGGAGTCGCATGGAGCATAAGGTGGAGGTGACGACAAAATCCAATTTAAGCTTGAAGCGTCGGCTAAGGCTTAGTGTTGAGACGATGCCTATATAGTTTAATGAGTATTAACGAGCACTCAGATGTCGCCTAACACCAAATGAGGACACGTCTAAGGGAAGCATCGCCTGGCCTAGAAGCAAGGTGACACCTGAGGCACTACTTTGAAAGCCTATAACTTCATTTAGACATCAACTCAAAAACAAACGACGCACACTCCTCTCCCGCAGTCCTCCCTGAAGAGTTAGCCAGGTAGTTTTGAGTTTTTACTCTCTTTGAGTTTTTAAGTCGTGTCGATAGCGAAAGACAAATTCAGTTCACCCAAGCAAGTTCTGTGGTACAAGAAGAGTTTCTCAAGAGTCAGTTGTATCTTAGAAAGCTGTTGACCAAGGTTCCCAACACTGAAGGGAGGCCAATATGCCTTATTCTAGTTTTATTTAATTTAGTTAATTTAAATGTTTAATTTCTTTTACTTATTGCACAAATATTGTTGCAATTTCTCGCAATAATCTTAAAGCATTATCGTGCAATAGGAAATTATATTGAAGTTACTAACTTTTTGTCTTTACTCAGACATGGACATCACAAACCAGAACATGGACCTTGATGTCAATGTTCCGGTGAGTCCCGGGAGCAGCAAACACCTAAAGTTGTGTCGGGGTATACCCCAACCGTGGCTCTAGCTATGGCTAGGAATGAACCTGCGATTTAGTTCATAGTGGTGGTGTGTCATGCGTGTCTTCCGCAGTGATGCTGGCAAAAAATCCAACAAATTCGGTAGTCAAATTTCAAGAGGTGGCAATAGAAAATATTGTATTACTTGACGACCTTAAGATTGGCCCAATTTTTAATTGAGGATCCTCCTACTCCTTTGGAGGAAGAGACCGACCCTCAGGTTTGCATGGCGGTCAACAAATGGGGCGATTAACGTTATCTCTATCGCAACTATATGATGAACTACCTTGTAGACTCACAGTACAACGTCTACAGTGCCAACCGCTCCTCTAAGGAGCTTTGGGAGTCTTTGATCATAAGTATAGAACCGAGGATGCAAGCTCAAACAAATACATTGTGGGCCGCTTCTTTGAGTTCAATATGGTCGATTCAAAGATTGTAGTCAGTAAAGCACAAGAACTGTAGCTAAGAATCCATGAAATTCATGCTGAAAAGATGGTGATCGGTGAATCATTTCAAGTTACCTCGGTCAAGCTGCCTCCCGAGTGCAATGACTTCAAGAACTACCTTAAGGGAAGCAAAAGGAGATGAGTCTTGAAGACCTGGTGGCTCATCTTCGGATTGACGAAGACAACCAAGGCTTTGATAAAAGGTTCAAGACCCAGTCAGAGAGAGCTAACATGGTAGAACATGATGAGAGCTCGAAGCTGAAGGCACCCTCCAAGAAGATTGGACCAAAGAGGACATCTTTCAAAAAGAAGCAACAACCCAAGTTCTTGCGTAAATTATTCAACTATGACAAGGAGGGTCACAGGGCGGCCGACTACAAAAGCCACAAAAAAGAAGAAGAAGAAGAAGAGGGAACCAAAGCAACCAAGGTGGATGCAGATGATAACACAAAAAATTGTTAAGTGTATTTGCTTAAAAGCAAAGATGAGGCAATTGAAAAGTTTGTAATTTACAAACTAGAAGTTTTAAATCTTCTCAACAGAAAAAATAAAAGGTTGAGAAGTGATTATGGAGGTGAATACGTAGAACCTTTTTTGGTGTCTTTTGTGCCTAGCACGAAATTATTCACTAATTAATTCCACCGTTCTCGCCTCAATCGAACGACATGACCTAACGAAAGAATCGTACTCTGAAAGATATAATGAATGTCATAATGTTAAGCTCTAGGTTAATCCAAGGAATGTGGGGGAAGTCATCTTATGAGCGAATGACATTTTAATTAGATTCCTCTTCAGTAAGAGAAAAAGTCTCTTTATGAGTTTTTTAAGTGAAATAAGCCTTCCTACAAATACTTGCCCGTATGAGGGTGCCTACCAAAAGTAATAGCCCATGTTCCTAAGAGAATGAGAATAGGACCAATAACCATTGACAATGTTTTCATTGGTTATGCGCATTATAGTAATGCCTATAAATTTCTTGTGTATGAATCGATAAACCTCGATATACACAAGAATTCCATAATGTAATCAAAGAATGCATCGTTCTTTGAAGATGTATTTCCTTTAAAAGTCTAAGGAATACAAATTTGGTCCATCTCATCAAATACCTGAGGATGTTGAGGAATTAACTCAACAGCTCGAGGAAGAATGTAAAAAGGAGATAGAATCGGAACAGCTTAAACGAAGCAAGCAAGCTAGGATAGAGAAATCATGTGGTCCAATTTTCTAACCTACATGCTAGAACTTGAACCCCGAACGGGCCCTAGAGAAAGAATCCTTAAGGAGTGAGATAGACTCTATCCTGTAAAACCATACTTGGGAGTTGGTTGATCTTCCTCCTGGAAGTAAATCACTTGGGTTCAGACGGGTCTTCACAAGGAAGATGAAAGTGGATAGGTCTATAGACAAGTACAAGCCAAGATTTGTCGCCAAAGGATATACACAAAAGGAAGGTCTAGACTACTTTGACACATATTCTCTAGTGACAAGAATAACATCCATAAGGATGATAATAGTCATTTCTGCCTTGCGCAATTTAGAGATTCTTAAAATGGATGTGAAAAAAGACTTTCTCAATGGAGATCTTAATAAAAAATTCTATATGAACCAACTTGAGGGCTTTATAGTGCTGTGTTAAGAAAGAAATTTTTTTTAAAACTTGTAAAATCTCTTAATGGCTTAAAGCAAGCACCAAGGCAGTGGCATGAAAAGATTGACAACGTGAGGATATCAAATGGCTTCAAAATTAACAAATGTGTTTACAATAAGAACACCTGAAACGGTTATGTGATTCTGTATTTATATGTTGATGACACAATCATTGTGGGAAACAATGGCGTATGATTAAGTCTACAAAGTCTTAAATCTAAGTTCGATATGAAAGATTTGGGGCTGGACGATGTAATTTTGGGTATCAAAATTACACAAACAACTAAGGGACTTGCCCTAAGTCAGTCTACGTTACAAAATCTTAGATAAATTTGGAAAAGATAACTCTGGTGTATCTAGAACTCTAATTGACACAAGTCAACACTTGATTAAGAATAAGGTAGAAAGCATCTTCCAAGTTAAATATGCGAGAGTGGTAGGCAGTCTGATGTACTTAATGAATAGTACTAGACCCAATATTGCCTATACTGTAACTAGACTTGCAAGGTATACGAGTAATCCATCAGAACACCAGAAAGCAATTGTTAGAATTATGAGGTATACACGATTCACTCATAACTATGGTCTACACTATAGCAGATTTCCTACAGTCATTAAGGGATTCACTGACACAAGTTGGATATCTTATATAAAAGACTTGAAAGCCACCAGTGGATATGTATTCATATTGGTAGGTGCGGTTGTATCTTCGAAATCCTCCAAAAAAACCCTTAATAACCAATCCAATATGGAAGCTGAGTTCGTTGCGTTACACGATTGTGAGTGGTTGAGGAAATTTATGGAGGGCATAGAACATATTATATAATGGTAAGTCAAGACATATACGTCAATACCATAATACAAGAAGACAACTTCCCTTCGCAGGAATGATAAGTATTGACTATGTGAGTTCCAAGGAAAATATTGCAGATCCGTTACCCAAAGGATTAAATAGCGACCAAGTATAGAAGACGTCTAAAGGAAGGAGACTAAAACCCTTTGTAATTAAAGTCAAGGCCGCGAAAAACCCAATCATGTTGATTGAAGATCCAAAGATCTTGGTTCAGTGGGACAACCTAATCGCTAAAACTAAGTGTGGTCACTTGGGCGTTAACATCATATCTCATTCCTTCTTTAAACAGTGATTCCCGCACCAGGTTAACCTGAAGCGTTTAATGATTATGACAATTCAGATATTGAGATTCCGACAAGTGGGGCCACTTCAAAGAAGAATTAACGGGGTCCAATTAAGTCGCATGTGGATAGGCCCCTTTTGTAATTTTTTTACTCAAACTTTTAACTTTGAGCATAAAAGTGGAGGCGACACCTCAACATAATTTGGAAGCGACGCGGCGCCTGAGATGACCATTAATTACGTTTAATGGCATTTAAGGTTTGAGGCATCACCTGAAGCTTAGGGTTGAGACGACATCTGAGTGACCATTAATACATTTAATGACTTTTAAGGTTGAGACGTTGTCGAGGCTAATGTCGAGGCGACACTTGGGTAGATTAATGGCTTTTAAGAGCACTCAGGCGTCACTTGACACCAAATGAGGTGACGCCTAGCCTAAAAGCGAGGCGACGCCTCAGGCATTACTTCTAAAAGCCTATACAAGTGAAGTCATTCTCTTCATTTGGACACAAACTCGAAAACTAACAACACACGCTCCTCACTAGCAGTCCTCCCCAAAGAGTTAGTTGGCCATTTTCTAGTTTTCAATCTCTTTGAGTTTTCAAGCCGTGGTGCGAAAGTCAAAGTCAGTTCGCCCAAACAAGTTATGTGCTGCAAGAAGAGTTGCTCAAGAGTCGTTGTATCCTGAGAAGCGGTTGACCAAGTTTCCAACACCGAAGTGAGGCCAATAACGCTTTAAAGAGATCGTCTAACAAGCCTCGACTCTCCCTTACTCTAGTTTTATTTTATTTAATTAATTTTAATATTTCACCTTTTTTACTTATCGCACATATTACAATTTACTAATCTTAAATAGATCTATCTATCTCTCGATATAAATATATAGATCTCTATCTGGATCTATAGCCATATTTGACTCAACTCTATGCCCTTCCCTAAGGCATTCCCATAGGGCCCTTCTCAAACAATTGAGGAAAGGGACCGGGAATGTTCAAAACAGGAGGAGTGGGATCCAGATCCCGATCCGAATCGGGACGCAGATGATTTCAGCATGTATAAGAGCCGAAACAAGAGTAGGGAGTTTTTCCACAACATTGATGATGTCAAGGAGAAGCATCACTTATAGTAGAAGTTGAGAATTCAAAGTCAGTTTTTAGTAGGATTATACGTACGTTACATTTGATTATCCATTAGACTCGTAGAAAATAATGTGTGAGCTATTTTATAATTATTTATTGATGTACCAATTAGTAGTTTGAGAATTCAAATCTACGATGAGTGATATTTCTGTTAGAATAAATATAATTAATTCTAATATTGGGGTCACTAAGTAAATAAATTAGTGTACATAAGCTATCATTTATACTAAGTCAAATTAAAATGATCTAATTACTTATTGACTTACGGTATACATACATGACTCATATGATTAGAATATCAATGTATGTGTAGATACATTTTGAATAGACATGTACCCCTTGAGAGGAGGAGTCATGATTATTCACACATAATCATTGGATTATGTATAAATATGGGTAGGATCCCCAATCTAACGTATTGAATCTTAGTTTCTTATTCTCTCAACAAAGGTTCTGGAAGATCGTACGGATAGATTGGAAAACTACCACCTGTCAAATAAAAATATAAAGATATAAGTTCTAATAGTGGAATCAGGTATGTGTTTATGTTTATTATTATTATTGGCTTATCAATTTGTATTAGGTTTTACGTTTGAGAAATTTTGCTACAAATTTCAATTCTAACAATTGGTATCAATCGCCCCTAGTATCAAACTCTTAAGCCTTGCAATTTATTTGAATCTGCTGCCTCATTTGCATGTGGTTTTGTTAAATCTGCCTATATTATATTAAATTCTTAAGCCTTGCAATTTATTTGAATGAGTGTTTGTAATTTATTTGAATCTGCTGCCTCATTTGCATGTCGTTTTGTTAAATCTGCCTATATTATATTATGTTTTTATTTTATTTTATTTGTTGGTTGCATACAATTAAAAAAAAAAAAGATTTTGTAGTGCATCCGAATGGGTGTCTTGAAATTTAATTTATTTTGGAATCAGTGGTCATTATGGTCCATTTAGGCAATGAATGTAAATTTTTTTTTAAATTGTGGCCTAATTGCATGTCTTAATTGTGATTCGATTGCATGTTTACATGATATATGCATGGTATTTACAAGTTAATTGCATCTGAGTATGCATGCTATCTATAAGCTACTGTTACGTGCCATTTAAATTAATGGATGCATTTTTTTGATTAGTTGGTATATTTTAATTACACTAATGCATGTAATGCATCATTAAATTAATTATGTGTGATTATTTCATCAATTTTCGGGGAACATATTGTATTTTGCAATTAATTTCACTTTTGAGCAATTTAATTGCAAATTATGGTATAATATTTAATTCAACTTCTTAAAAATGTGTTAATTGAAGTAAAATTGTCACCAAAGTGACCTCTTTTGT
Source organism: Umbilicus rupestris (assembly GCA_963678935.1). NCBI lineage: Eukaryota > Viridiplantae > Streptophyta > Magnoliopsida > Saxifragales > Crassulaceae > Umbilicus > Umbilicus rupestris. Next base: position 10,526,973 of record OY787618.1, read on the forward strand.
GTAGATTGACATGTTTGGAGTGTGAATCTATATGTGCAATTTATATTGATATTAATTGGCCAAAAGAAAAATTAAAAGCTATTATGATTGTATGCATACTTGTAGTGAAAAATATGTGATGATTATTTCTTAACTAGATGTGAATAAAAGAACATCCAAAGATGGCTTTTTATTTGACATCACTTTTCATTAATATTTGTACATTGCGACAAGAGTACCATTTACAATTAATAGTACTGTCCAAAGACTTGCTATTAATGTTGTGTTAGGTATCTTGATATGCCATAATTGCATTTAAATTTTGATATGCATTATAATTGCGTATATTCTTTTATTCTTATTCAGCTTTCATGTCTACTGCTACTTCAGTTGCTGCAAATTTGAGCAATGTCCCATTGTTGAAAGGGACAAATTTTAAGGAATGGAAAGAAAATATTATAATTTTCTTAGGCTGCGCAGATTTGGACTTAGCTCTTAGAATGCCCAAACCTGATGACCTTACTGAAGATAGCTCTCATGAGGATTTAGTTTATTGGATAAGTGGGAACGTTCTAATAGACTAAGTATGATGATCATAAGGCGTGGTATTCCAGAAATTTTCAGGGGTGCGGATCATAAGGCGTGGTATTCCAAAAATTTTCAGGGGTGCGGTTTCAGATGAGATAACCAATTCAACTGCTACCTTGCTGAGATACAAAAGCGTTTTGTGAAAAACGATAAGGCTGAGACAAGTATGCTTAGCAAACTTGATCTCTAAGAAATATCATGGCAAGGGTAATATTCGAGAGTACAGTATGGAGGTGTTCAACATTGCTTCCAAGCTTAAGGTTTTAAGTCTCGAGTTATCTGATGATTTACTCGTGCATTTGATTCTGATCTCCCTTCCTGCACAATTTAGTCAATTTAAGATCAGTTATAACTGTCAGAGGGAGAAGTGGACTCTCAATGAGCTCATTTCGTTTGTGTGCAAGAGGAGGAGAGGTTTAAGCAAGAAAGGACGAGAGTGCTCATTTGGCTCGCACCTCTAAGACAAAGGGCAAAAGGGTCATTCAGAATGATAAAGCTGCTACATCTGAGTGTCCAGAACAAAAGAAGCAAAAGATTGACAAATGCTACTTATGTGATAAACCTGAACATGTGAAGAAGGATTGTGCCAAGTATGCTGCATGGCGGGTTAAGAAGGGTACGTTCCTTACTTTAGTATGTTCGGAAATTAATTTAGCTTCAGTACCTAGAAACACATAATGGATAGACTCTGGTGCGATTACTCACATTTGTGTTTCTATGCAGGGTTGCCAGAGTTACCGAAGTCCAAGTGATGTTGAAAGATACATCTATGTTGGTGATGGTCAAGCGGTTGAATTACAGGCTATAGGTCATTATAGAGTATTATTAGCTACTGGTCATTTTTTGGATTTATTGGACACTTTTGTTGTACCGTCTTTTAAACGAAATTTAATTTCGATTTCTGTATTGGACAAATCTAGTTACTCATGTTCATTTGCAAATCTGAAATTTATATTATCCATGAATTCAAATGTTGTTGGATCCGGTTTGCTTAATGTTTATGATAATTTGTATATGTTGGAAATTATTCCATCATATTATGAATCTCTGCATGTGGAATCACGAGATATAAAGTGTAAATTAAATAAGGATAATTCATCTTCATTATGACATAAGCGGCTCAGTCACATCTCTAAGTCTAGAATTGAGCGACTTGTGTTTGAAGGAATTTTGGATTCACTTGACTTTTCAGATTTTGATGTTTGTGTCGAGTGTATTAAGTATAACAGACTAAAGTTAAGAAATTAGGTGTCATAAGAACTACAAATGTCTTAGAATTGATTCATACTGATATTTGTGGAGTGTGGTATCGTTCCTCGGTACACTATGCCAGGATCACTTAGCATGAACGGTTAGCTGAACGACGAAACAGAACACTTAAATATATGGTAAGAAGTATGATTAGTCATTCTTCTTTACCGGAAAGATTCTGGGGTGAAGCACTTAAGACAGCCGCTTATATTCTGAATAGAGTGCCAACTAAAGCAGCTGCTAAAACATCTTTTGAGCTTTGGACTAGTCTAAAGCCTAGTTTGAAGCATTTACATGTTTGGGGATGTCCGGCTGAGGCAAGGCCTTATGAAAAGAAATTGGACTCCAAAACTCTTAGTAGCTACTTTATTGGTTACGCAGAACGATCAAGGGGTTTTAAATTTTATGATCCCACTACTAGATCAATTTTTGAGACAGAAACTGACAAATTCTTTGGGGATGTTGAGTTTGGGAGGAGATATAAAGTTATGAATATTATCTTTGAAGAAGAAGAAGGGTCTACTGTTGCTTTTGATACTATACAGGTTTCTTTACCTATTATTGATCAAGAAGCAAATTTTGATCCTCATCCTACAAATAATATTGTACAACCCCAAAGTGGAAAATGATAATATTATTCCCGAAGAACAAACTCAACCACCTCAGTAAAATGTGTCATTGAGGAGATCCAATAGAGAGCGGAGAAATGCGATTTCAACTGATTATGTCGCATATCTCCAAGAACATGAAACTGAACATGGTTTATTGGAAGATGAACCTATCAACTTTCAGCAAGCCATGAAAAGTTCCAACTCTCATAAATTGATAGAAGCAATGAATGAGGAGTTTAAATCTATGCAAGACAATAAAGTTTGGGAACTTGTCCCATTACTAGAAGGTGCGAAGCCCATTGGCTGTAAATGGATATTTAAAACCAAGAGGGATTCTACTGTAATGTGGAAAAGTATAAGGCACGTCTTGTAGCCACAGGATTTACTCAAAAGGAATGAATTGATTTCAAGGAAACATTTTCTCCAGTTTCTACGAAGGATTCTTTCAGAATAATAATGGCTTTGACGGCACATTTTGATCTTGAATTATACCAAATGGATGTTAAGACAGCGTTTCTTAATGGTAACATTGATGAGACAACTTATATGATACAACCACAAAATTTTGAATCCGGTGATTCAAAGAATATGGTTTGTAAATTAAGGAAATCCATTTATGGGCTCAAGCAGGCATCTCGTCAGTGGTACTTTAAATTTCATGAAGTCATTGTCTCATATGGATTTGAGGCAAATGTGATGGATGAATGTGTGTATCACAAATTTAGTGGGAGTAAATTCATTTTTCTAGTTTTATATGTTGATGACATATTACTTGCTACCAATGATTTGAGAATATTGCATGACACAAGGAAATTTCTATAAAAACATTTTAAAATGAAAGATCTTGGTGATGCGTCTTTTGTATTAGGAATCCAAATACACCGAGATCGTTCTAGGGGTATCTTAGGATTGTCACAAAAGACATATATTGAGAATATACTCCAAAGATATGGTATGCAAAATTGCAAATCAGGTGAAACCCCTTTCGCTAAAGAAGATAAATTCAGTCTCAATCAATGCCCTAAAACTAATCTAGAAATTCAGGAAATGGAAAAAATTCCTTATGCTTCGGCAATTGGTAGTCTTATGTATGCTCAAGTTTGTACACGACCCGATATATCATTTATCGTTGGCATGCTTGGTAGATATGTAAGCAATCCAGGAGTGGATCATTGGGTTGCAGTCATGCGAGTTTTGAGATATTTGAAGAGAACAAAAGATTATATGCTCACATAGAGAAGATCAGATCAGTTGGAGATCGTTGGGTATACTAATGCAGATTTTGCGGGATGCCAAGATAGTAGACGATCCACTTCGGGCTACATTTATTTGTTGGCTGGTGGTGCTGTTTCATGGAGATCTGCTAAACAGACACTCATTACATCAACTACCATAACAGCAGAGTTTGTAGCTTGTTACGAGGGATCTAATCAGGCAATATGGCTGCGAAATTTTGTCACTAGACTGCGCATTATTGAGGAAGTTGAAAGACCGTTGAAGAGATATTGTGACAATAAATCCGCTGTGTTGTATTCCAACAACAACAACAAGAGCTGTACGAAGTCAAAACACATTGACATCAAGTTCTTAGTTGTTAAAGAGAAGGTACAGAGTGGTCAGATTTTGATAGAGCACATTGGGACAAATTCTATGATAGCGGATCCGCTGACAAAAGGATTACCACCCAAGGTCTTTCATGAGCATACTGCTAATATGGATGTAGTCTTCTTTGAGGATATTTTGATTTAGTGGGAGTTTGTAATAAGATATATATTGCTCTTTGTTATGAGTTTGTGCACACTTATGTTTTGTTATGTAGAAATAAAATACACATTACACTCTGTTATTTTTTTGTAAATCTCCATTATTGAGGTGGACCTGTTAGAAATAGGCATGTTTTGATCATATATCATATAATTTCCATGCTACATGCCTATGATAATCTTATTATTGGTCTTGTTGATATATGTGACCACTGATGGTTTGGTAACGATTAATGTTACGAAAATCGCCTTGATCCTTTATCAATAAAGCTAATGAATGAGGTTGAACGATTACCCTATGTATATGATAGCAATTTTGAGCGCTCATTTTGTGATGTACATTTTGTTTTATTTACGTATGTGACCCAGTGGAAGATTGTTAGAATAAATATAATTAATTCTAATATTGGGCTCACTAAGTAAATAAATTAGTGTACATAAGCTATCATTTATATTAAGTCAAATTAAAATGATTTAATTACTTATTGAATTAGGGTATACATACATGAATCATAGGATTAGAATATCAATGTATGTGTAGATACTTTTTAAATAGATATGTACCCTTTGAGAGGAGGAGTCATGATTATTCACATATAATCATTGATTTATGTATAAATGTGGGTAGGGTCTCCAATCTAACATATTGAATCTTAGTTCCTTATTCTCTCAACAAAGGCTAAAGATCGTACGGATAGATTGGATGACTACCATCCGTCAAATAAAGATGCAAGTTCTAAAAAATGGAATCAGGTATGTGTTTATGTTTATTATTATTCTTGGCTTATCAATTTATACTAGATTTCACGTTTGGGAAAATTCCGCTGCAAATTTTAGTTCTAACAATCTCCTCTAAGAATCTCACTACAGCCTAGCGAGAATTCATGAGCAACAAAAATCATTATTTATAAAGTCTTTTTTGGAGCCAAAAAGTCTATAAATTAAAATAGCTCACATATCTTGTAATATAGAATGAAATGACTTTAATAATTAACGAATGATTAAGTGATTATATATTCAAGAGATTGAAAAACATTCATTCTCTACCTTAATTATGTATTAACGCTCTTAATATAATCCTCTCCAAATTACACAATTATCACAACTAAACATTAATACTAATTGCATAAAATACTTTTTTAAAATGGATGGTAAGAGTTATGGAAAATTTAAAACATATAATTCATGAAATGGCTAATGTGGAAATTTCAAATTCACCTAAATATTTTTTCTATCGAATTGTTAATCTTAATTTCTTTGCGTCAAATCACAATTAACCGAGTTTGTAATTAAATACTTAATAAAAATTTAGTAATATTACCCATCATAACTTGTATTTTATTGCGTCAAAACTCAAAAGGGATGACAGTGAGCATAGGCTCCGTCTAATTAGAATTTGTCATTCATAATGCAGAAGGTTTTGACGAATAAATTCTTATTAAGGAATGATTAATTAATTTGATCAAGATATTCAATTTGTCCATTTTTGTAGTTGTGATACTTCATTTATGTCTTTTATTGAGTTATACAAATTAATAAATATTAAAAATAGGTCTAAATTATTTTCTTAAAAGTTAATTATATAAATGACGTCAATCGGATACTTGACCACCTATTGCAACTAGCAACTCGTGTACTCCGGCGACTGGATTGATTCACTTTTGAAACAGTGTCGCTCTTCATTTTCTCATTTGGAGGGCATCGTCTAGAGACCTAAACTATCCCGTAAGATCAATCCTTTCTTATGAAATCCCAACACCCAGTTCACCATTTTATCTCAAGGCATGTTTGGAAGTTGAAACTGATAATGAGGGATTCATTTGAGGAAGCTGACTGGGGAAAATTGTTGGTGCTCTGTGGAGCTCTAGAAGGAAAAGGGTAGTAAACTAAATATTTTTATGTTTTTAGTTTATGGGACTGTTATTTTGGTTTCTTAGGGAATGGTGGGAGCATTTTTATGGCATCTTTCTATGGATTTAGTATTGGTAGTTTATCAATAGACATTTTGTACAGTTTGGTTGATAATGTTGCAACTGGAGTTTATCAATTATATATTGTTGATGATGGCAAGGTGGAGCTGGATTGATGAGGGTATATGACCGTTTGGGATGTAGGTGCCGCTGCAGTCTGAAGGATAAACATAAATCTTGTTTCAGTCTAATTTATTATTACTTATTTTGTTGGATTTTTGTATCAAGATGTATATCCGATACAATTATTTCTTTGTCCCTGCGATAACGACATAATTGGTTAAAAAATAATTAAAGACGCTAGAGCTGTTGATTGAAGAGATCCAACAATGATTGAGAGTTACTGAGACACAATCTGATGTCTTCAGGGAATGAGAGTTAACTGTTTTTTTCTTCCGGAAATCAGTTAAGAATGATGTTGATAAATATATTCCACTTGAACAAGGAAAAAGTGCACAAAACGAATGGTCCTTACTTTTTGTTGCAACTGTGCTGCTCTTGGTACATGACACATGACCAGAAAGTTAGAATTGTCATGAGAATGTTTCAGCTAGCTAATCTCATGTGTATTCGAATAAATGATGGGTTGTCATTTCTTGTATCATATTGTTCTGCTTGTCCCTTTTGGTTAAATTTCTGAACTAAGCTAGAGTCTGGACTTATTGACTGAAAAAGTATGGTGCATCTTTTATGGGAACATTGCATTTTGATCGTTGAACTGGAACATATAAAGCTGGAGGTGCATTGGAATTCAGTTTACAGGTTAGTTTTTTGATATTTTTAAATACCACACAACTCTGAGATTTTTTTTTTTTTTTGTGGCGAATCATGTGTAAAGATGATTAAGTTCCAGGATGACATGCAAGTAGGATGAGTGGGTTGTTTTCATGGTTTCTAGGATTAGTTATTCAATTTTCGACTTACATTACTGTTCAATTTATGACCATTTCAGCTTTTCCTTACTACAGTTTCGAGAACATGCGTTTTAATTTGGTTGCCAGAAAAGAACTCATTTGAGAATTTACATAATACTTCGTTTGGTCATGTTGTGTGGGCCAAAAGTCGGCGAATGTGATTCCCTTAGTCTAGCTCAATTTGAAAAGCTGCTCATGAAGGGTCTGATATTTTGAACTTAAAAAACAAGAAACTTAAACTTATTGGCTGAATATAGAAGTTCAAAAGAACAAGCCTTAAGTACTCTGACTTGCTAAAGTTTAAAGTCATTGTATTTGTAGATTAATGAGTTTATTCATTTTTAGTTGTGAAGGCAATAACTTAACTATCTGACATGTTATCCATACGCAATTTGTATCAAAAGAGTTCAGCTTGCATTAGTAGTATTTCATTTTATTATAGATTCCAGGAAACTTTTAGTATTGATCCTTTATTGTAGCGGTTATCATGGAGTTTCACATTTCAACTAAAGTTCTGGATGAAATCATCTTTATGGAGTATTAAGGCTAGAAATCATGTCTATTTCTCGTTGATACTCCTAATCATTTGCTTGGACTTTCAATTTTTTACTTATTAAAGTTTAATGTCAAACTATGCACAATGTCTTATGCATAAATCCCTTTATATGGTGTAAAATACTTGATACGGTTGAAGACATTTGGCTCCCTTCAAGCCATATAGGACTGATGTTAGGTACCTACAGAAAAAGGAAGCGCGCAATCCAAAAATTTAGTCCGTTGAATGGGAGAATTTTTGTCGTGAAATGTAGTGGAGCCAATGTGGGATTGTAATACTACCCATCTTTTTGAAAATTGATGCCGACGTGTGCTTATTGTAGACAACATATTATGGATAACTTTTATTATAGCTTTTTGACTAGGTAACCCACTTCCAAATTGGCCCATCCTAGGTAGCCCTTGTTCGAAATGGCCTGCTCTGGGTAATGTTCACTCTAACATTTTGACTAGGCAGTCCTCTATTAGAATGTCCTCTTTGTGGTGACTCTCAATGAAATAACCATTGTTAGAAGCCTAAGCAAACAGTCCAACCCTTAAGACTGTACCGTGAGTGGGTGAATCATTGTTGTTTAAGTACCATTCCAAATCTCTCGTGGAACCAGTATGAGATCGTAATAGTTAGTAGTTACAACTTACAACCCCTTGATTATACAAGAAAGTGAGAAATGGTATGTACGTTCAAGGGTTTTCCCACCCAACAATATAATATTTTTGGATCAATCTCTTAGATTTAGATATTGGTGCATTTCATTGCATACGCAGTGAGCGAGTTGACAAATGGTTACATAACGAAAATGCAAAAGTGAAAGCCTTCCAGAGTAGGCTACCATGGGCAATAGGAGGGGAGACCTAAGACCGACAATGTTACAATTAGACATTGGTTCTATAAGAAGTTGTGGAATGATACTTAAATTTAAAGGATTCTTCAACCTAATATACTAGTTTTTTTGAGTTGGGGTCTTTACTTAGAATTAAATACCAAATAACGATATTCTTTGCAGATAGTGTGAGACTAACTTACTAAAGACCTGTCAAACCTTGTTTGTTTCATTATATGATGTTTGCTACGGTGTTGTGGCATTTGCCTTCATTTAAACTATTTAAACAACAGTTTTGCTTTGTAAAAATATGTATGCCATTTGTAACAATATGGCATACAAATGGTTATCTTTTGTGAACGCCGGTATGATGTAAACAACTATTTAAACTATTTGTATGCCATTTGTAACAATATGGCATACAAATGGTTATCTTTTGTGAATGCTGGTATGATGTAATGGAATTATATGTAAAGTTTTGCTTTGATTATTAAGCTTAAGAATCTGCTTTGTTAATTTTGATTATCTCTTTCAAGATGCATTTAGATATCTATTTTTGCTTCATAGGCGGGTGTGAGATGAAGAGTTTATCTGTAAAAAAAATTTACAATCACAATTTTAGTTTGCAAATTAGGGAAGCAAAATTGGTAAAACTATACTCCCTTTCTTTCCTCATTCCATTCAAACAATTTGATGTATTATTGTATTTCAGTTCAGAAACAAATTCAAATAGTTCTCGCAAATGTCATATAAACATTTAAACAACATGGCGGCGGTGATGGTAGGCAGTGATGGTTATACTGAAATCTGTTAACCTTCATCCTCAATCTGTATATCATATACACATTTAGTGAAAAACAATCTTGTAAGAAGTGTTGCTAGAAAAGAGAGACAGTTGGCATCTTCCCTAACAGGGAAGGGATTGACCTTCGGGTTCACTCGTATACATCAAGTTAAGGCTATCTGCTTTGGTGGATCTTAACCTTGTAAGAAGGTAAAAAAAGTTGACAAATTCCTTCATATGAATTTCGTGACATGTCTTTTTGTTTCAAAAATGTTATAAAATTACTGTAGTTGAATGGATTTAAAAATTCAACCAACCAAGAGTACATTTTTGGTAGAATATCACGTTGATATCATGTTGATATAAAGCAGATTCTTTTTTGCGCAATGACAACACATTTTCTTCTCGTGCTTTCTACATTTGAAGAATTCATAATACATCTTACAGAAACCAACATATATCACTCAAATGTAAAATAAATCATCACTATCAATTTCCTCATGTCTCACAAAGAAAGAAATCGATGCCGCAGATCCCCTCCCACTCACAAAATCAAAACTGGATATCGAAAATTGCCTTCTTCAGAACAGGGGATTGGATTTCACATCAAGTGTATCTAATTGTGAATTTATATGTTACAGTGTACCTACCATCTGATTTTTTCGCCAGCTAATATTTTGAAATCTCTTTCTTTGTAATCTTGCAAATATACATTGGGTTTAGATAATAGACATCAGTAAGTTCTTCTGTGAGTTGTTGCATCATTTGACTGGAATGGATTCGGGGGGTAGAAGTGCATCTGGAGTTGATCAAGAAGGCAGTAGCTCTAGAATAAGCAACAAGAATGGCAACCGGCACACCCCTCAACAAATTCAGTATCTGGAAGCGTAAGAACTTTATACTTCTCTTCAAATAAAGGAATATGATAGAAGGCTTTAAAGGTTATTGAGTTTGCCTTTCGTTTGGAGTTAATCTTGTACCAGATACAAAACGAATTACTCTAAATCCAAAATTTCTGCGTCAAGATCTGCTGTTCAGATTATCTCATTTTGCATATGGTGACTTGCCTGAAACTATTCATGGAATCAGACATCATGCCTATGTAGGTTGCTTCCATACCCTCTAAATATAACCTACCAGAAAGACTCAAAAGTTCACATCTGGAAAGCTTCATTTAAATGGCTTTATTTATGTATATTAAAGCGTGTTAAAAGATGCAGCCTGTTTCTTTTTTTCATTTCTTTGAATTGTTATCCATGTTATATTAGTGCTGACATCATCAATTTTAACATCTGATTTGAAGATATTTCAAGAAATGTGCTTACCCTGATGAAAAACAGCGAAAGCTAATCAGTGAGCATCTAGAACTTGAGCCTCGCCAAATTAAGTTTTGGTTTCAGAATAGGAGAACACAAATGAAGGTACATACATTATATATGTATCTACTCATATTGTTTGTTTGACCAAGTTTCACATGAGTAAGCTGTAATAATCATTTGTAGTGTATGGTTATTTATTTTTTCACTTCTAAAATGATCACGTCGACTTTCTGCATTTCACAGACGCAATTTGAGCGAGCAGACTACAATTCTGTACATTGGGAAAATGAAAGAATCAATAGTGAGAACCTTGCCATGAAAGAGGCACTGTGGAATGTTTTATGCCACGCATGTGGGGGCCCATCTACTAGTAGAAATGAACACCAAATCAACATTGAGAAGTTACAGTTAGAAAATGCCAATTTGAAAAAAGAGGTAATATCATTCAAACTTTAACTGGATATTTGCTCACTTCTAGTATAAGTCCCCTCGTCATCTGCTTTCTGTTGTCACAGACATACAAATACTGATAAAATCTTACTTTTGATTCAGTATGAATTGGTTGCCACTAAGGTTGCCCAACTCATGGGGAGATCGGTTTCTGAAGTAAATTCATGGGTCTCCACTGGATCACGTGTAGATTTCGCAGTTGGGACTGTTTCATGCACGGGGATGAGGGGCTCTTTGGGTTACTCAAGTAATAGTTTCACCATTTCTGCTTCTCAATCAGAGCCCATTTCAAATATAGAGAAATCGGTTATGGTGGAGACTGCTGTTGCTGCAATGGATGAGTTGCTTAAGGTTTTACAAAGTAACAAGCCTCTGTGGAAATATAACAATGGAAGATATAGCCTCAACAGAGATTGTTATGAGAAGGTCTTCATGAGGCCGCATCACTTCAAACCCAATATTATTGGAAAGCTCGAGTCATCTAAGGATTCTTGTGATGTTGCTATAAATGCCATTGTCTTAGTGAACATGATACTAGATTCGGTCAGTGACAATCTTTAATCGTTGCATCTCCCTTTGTTCTGTTGTGGTTACGAAATAGGATATTAGCTGTTTTAAACAGTTATATTGTTGAATTCTTTTTTCTGAGATTTTGTGAGCTGGTATCTTACAGAGCATGTGGTTGGATCTTTTTCCAACATTAGTCACAAATGCGGAGACATCTCATGTAGTTGAAACTGGAATGCTGGGAAATAGGAGCGGTTCCCTGCATCTGGTAGGAGTAGATGAATCGTTGCTTCGATTTTGGTACTATCATATTTTAAGTTTTAACAAATGTGGTTATGCACGTGTGTTTATAGCAGATGCATGAAGTCATGCACACACTTTCACCACTATTGGCTCCAAGAGAATTCTACTTTATACGCTACTGTCAGCAAGTCCAGATAGATACTTGGGTTATTGTGGATGTTTCTTATGGAACCCCAAGAGGGAACGATGACAACCTAATGCCACATTGTCGGAAGCTTCCTTCTGGATTAATGATTCAAGGCATTCCTGATGGACATTCTAAGGTACCAAAAATCAAACCCAAGTATCTTGAGATCCTCCTTTTAGTTCATTGTGATATTCCATGCTATTCGAGAGCTTGAACTTCATCACGAGCTCTGATGTGTTGAGATAAGAAAGCTTTTCTGCTACTAGCTGCTATCAAGTATACATCAAACATAGGTGTTTGTGGACAAGATCAGGCTCTAAAATGAAATTTCTATGCTCAAGTTAATTTGTTCCACAATTGTTGACTCGAGCCGTTCAGGTTGACATGGTTATTTGTATGTAATCACGGAATTAATTCAGCGACGTACATTAACTGTAAAAATAGATAGATATCGTAAGTGTGTAGTTTGTAAACATAACGTCATAGTTTTTAAACAAGTTTATTATTTTACTATTGTATTATTCAAGCACTCCTTCATATGCTCAATTTGATGAGTTAAATGGCATGGTAAGGTATTATTCGAGCACTCCATAATCCATATACTCAATTTGATGAGTGAAATGGAGGTAATTTTATCATTTGCGGTGTGCTTGATATTTTGTATAATGCCATTAGGTAACTTGGGTAGAACTTGTGGAAGTGGATGACAGAGCCTCTACTCATCAACTTTATAGAGATCTCGTAACTAGTGGTTTAGTGTTCGGTGCTGAAAGATGGATCAGTACCCTTAAACAAATGTGTGGGAGGGCAGTGCTCTCAAATGAAGAACCAGCCAATACCCAAGGTGATTTTCACTTCTTGATTAGTTTCGTTCCCATTTGTATTTTGAGTATTATCTCACTATGTTATTGTATTTTACTATTTTGTGGTTCAGAAGCTACTTGGTCTGCTGAAGGAAAAAGGAGCCTAATGGATCTGTCCCACCGAATGGTGAAATTATTTTGTGCAACATTGAATATGCCAATCAATAAGCTAGACGTGCATCATGAGTCAGAAACAGACAACAGTGGGGTTCGAGTCTCGACCCGCATATGTACTGATCCATGTAAACCTGAAGGAGTTGTTGTCTGCGCGACTACTTCTCTATGGCTCCCATTATGTCCTCAGCATGTCTTTGCTTTCTTCCAGGATAGAAACATGAGATCTCAGGTGTGATTTTGTTGGTTACTGTTTTTCGTAAAGATTTTATTGCATGGTTATTTTGATTTCAAAATTAATAAGAGAAATCACTTACTCTGCAGTGGGATTTCCTTTCTCACGGCAAACCAGTGACTGAGATTGTACGTGCTGCGAGTGGATGTCATCCAGGAAATAGCATATCTGTTTATAAAGTAACGCCTCTTTCTCCATGTGCTACTTTTATGGAAATTCTAACCTTTTGCAATGATTGTTTTAGCTAACACAGCTCTTGTCGTGATCTAAATGAGACTCCTAAGTTTCTGCACTGAACAGAATAAATAGATTGCTGACTTCATGTGATTACTAAAATTGTTATAAATGGCAAGCGGTCATACTACTTAAATGTACATGATGTTTTCCTTAAGTTAAAGTCTTGTATTATCAATCTGGTCCTCGAATCGGGTCGTTGCATTTTATTTGACAATACATCTGAAAATACTTTTACTGGAGTGGTCATTTAAATTTTATTTTTCGTTTGCAGCCAGTGGCACCTGATGAGAGCCGTATTGTGATACTTGAAGAAAGCTTTGTAGACTTATTAGGATATTACTTGGTCTTTGCTCCGCTTGAGTTGACAGCTATAAACAAGGCAGTTGCTGGTTTGGAATCCTCAAATACACCAGTGTTACCATCCGGTTTTGTGATTTCCACCGATGGACATGGGGTCTCTCCAAAATATCCGAACAACAAATCTGGTGATGAAGATGGTGGGTCGCTTCTTACAGTGGCTTTCCAGAGCCACATATTATTTAACGACTCAGCATTCACCGAGCAAAAACACATGGAAGTTGTGGTAGATATGACTACCGTGATTACCTCAACCGTGGAAAAGATCAAGGCTGCCTTGACTCCCAGCAGCTCCTCCTCTAAAACAGGAATTTCTCCAGCCTCAATCATCTGATATAACAAATGGCTGCCCTCTTTAAACTTTGCTGCGAGAATTCTGGATTCACATTTCTTTCATTCAATAATGCTGGAGACAACTTTGCATTCTGGAAATGCAGACTAGTCCTTCTTTCGTACCAAGAGCCGGTATGCATAATGTTTTGTTTTTGTTAATGTAGAAAATAATTTTAGTTTCTGCATTTGATAATCCATCCTTTGCAGCCATTATAATTCTAATATCTGTTAGATATAAAATAAGAACACTCTAGGAAACTACTTAGGATTACACTAAAATAGGAAACTTGCATTTCGCCCTAATTCAAATCTTATTTCTTTCGTACACCACTTTTTTCAGTTGAATAGTTGCTTGCTATTTACCCTGGTCTTGTTGATTGCTGCAGCTTCAGTCCTTACTGATTTTGTTGTCATTATGAGTTTGCTCTCTATACATCTCCTTATCGTAGAAATTGAGTATGGATTTTTGAAATTTGTTCCACCATGCTTCTCTTGTTTTGATTAGTTCTTCCAATTCCTCTCTTCTTATTTTTGAAGCGCATGTTCCTCCCAAATAGTCCATTTACCGAATAGGCATAGCAAAGAGTTCTCCGAAAAAACTCATTGCAGTTCCTCACCATTTTACACATGTACACTGCACCTTCCATGTCCATGCACGTTGAGCTAGTAGATGATCCGTAGTTTCTATATAGTTATCGCACAAGTGGCAAGGCATTTTAAATATGTTCAATACCTCTCTTCCTCAACATTTCTTTAGAGGGTAGACCATACTAGTAATTCCACCTTCAATCCTTTCCATGCTTGAAACTCCTAGTTTTTACATTTTCCATCACTGCTTTCATCAGGGTATTTGGTCATCAGATGAGAAGGACCATACAATTTGCACTTGCTCTTGGTTGTACATGTCTTAATATCGTTTCTTCTCTTCTTCTTCTTCCCATTGATGCCACCTTCTTCTAAATTTCGTATCCCACATAAATCTTTCCTCAATCCAATTTCCCATTTCACTGATTGCCCCTTTATTGTTTAGTGCTAGTTGGAATAATCTTGGATTTTAAGTTGTAGCCAGTTGTCTGTCAAGAATTTGACTTCTTCTCCTCCGCCTAGTTTTATTTTTAGGCCCTTTCGAAATGCGATACCCATCTCTTTATTTCCTCTGATCACAGTAAGGATATCCTTCCAGCCTTTTGACATCTTTCTACCTGAGGCAATAAGCATATATCTTTGATCTTGTACGTCTCTATGACCATCTTTCTCCATAAGCATTCTTCTGTAGCTATCAGTCTCCACCACCACTTTTTCTCAATAGAACCATATCTGTTTCTGAAAAACAAGATTAAGCTCGTATTAGTTTAGGTCTGAGTTCCTCTAAAACAGATTCAATTATATCTAGCAAGAATAACAAATATAAAAACTACAAATACCGACACAAAAGATGTTTACGCGGTTCAGATCGAATACTCGATCCTACATCTGTGGAGCCTCTGTCGGGAATTGTTCAGCCCACTTTGATCCACTAAATCAACCACAATTGTTCCCAATACAATTTAAGGCAATAGATGTTGTTACGAGAAGGGGATGGGAAGATCAGAGAAAGGGAACGGGGGATGAGAGTAGGAAGGGAGAGAGAGAGAAGTAGGCTGGTAATTTTTTCCTGCTTTATTCCTTTCTACCAGCTTCCTTTATATAGGAAGTAGTGGACCGATCAAATGCAACAAATCTCTTTTGGACGTATTGTCCATAACAGATTTTGGCAGTACATGATCACATTCTTTATTCTAGCATATTCTATTTGCAGCACTGACTTTTACGCGACGTAGTCTTTGAATTTCACTGGTTGTTTGGTTGTCCGCTTAGCTCTGCTCGTTTCAGCACTATCCACTCCTCGAATACCGGTAACATTACCCCGGTCATCGAAAAGAACCTTGTTCTCAAGGTTGAAATTTGGGAAGGAGCTAATGAAGAATTCAGCATCTTCCCAAGAGGCGTCAGTAACTGGTTGGTGTTGCCATTGGATAAGAAGTTGTGGTGTAGCTTTGCCTTGTATCATTATAGAACGAAATCCCAGGATCTTGTCTGGCAAGTGTATTGGCAACCCTTGATAAAACATATCAGGGAGGGGGTTGCAGTGTGTCACAGGATCGCCCTTGCATTGTTTAAGCAGTGACACATGAAATACATTGTGGATCTTGCATTGCTGCGGAAGTTGAAGGCGATAGGCGACTTGGCCAATCTTCTCGATGATCTGAAAAGGCCCATAAAAACGTTTCGAAAGTTTGTAGCCTGCCCGCCCATGGACAGACTTTTGTCTATACGGTTGTAGTTTTAAGTAGACCCAATCAGATAAGTTGAACTGGCGGTCCTTCCTGTGTTTATCCGCTTGATTTTTCATCCGCACTTGTGCTCGTTGGAGGTTTGATTTGAGTCGAATCAGGATTTCATGACGCCCTGATAACTGGTGGTCCACTGATGCGATTGATGAAGAAGCTGGAACATAATCCAAAACTGTAGGGGGTGGGTGGCCGTAAACTGCCTCAAAGGGAGTCATTTGTATTGCGGACTGCCATGCCGTATTATAGTTCCACTCCGCCCATGGTAAATATTGGACCCAGTTAGTCGCTGTCTCAGATACGAAACATCTCAAATAGTCTTCAATGCAACGATTGAGCACCTTTGTTTGCCCATCCGTTTGTGGATGGTAAGCGGAACTAGTGGCGAGTTGTGTCCCTTGAAGACGAAAGAATTCCTGCCAAAACTGGGACATAAAAAGACTGTCTCTGTCCGATACTATCACTTTTGGAAGTCCATGTAAACGGTGAATTTCCTTAACGAAAGTAGTGGCCAGGCTTGGCGCGGTAAAGGCAGCGGGGAGAGCAATAAAGTGACCATACTTTGATAAACGATCAATGACCACCCATATGACAGACTTACCATCTGAGGTCGGAAGATGTGTAATAAAGTCCATTGAAATAGAATCCCAGATTTTATCTAGAATGGGCAATGGCTGGAGCAAGCCTTGTGGGCTGGATGACACATACTTTGCCTGCTGGCAGGTTGGGCAACATGAGACATAGTCCGCAACATCCTTACGTAGGGATGGCCAGAAAAAATTTGCTGCAAGTCGGGAGAATGTTCGCTGCACTCCTGCGTGTCCTCCAGTAGGTGTATTATGAAACTCGTGTAGGAGTAAGTGAGTCAGGGCCGAGTCGGATGGAACGAAGATGCGATTTCGGAATAGAATCAGACCATCTCTGGTGGTGTACTCTGGGCGGGCAGTGGGATTTGAGATCACCTCCTGATATAAAGCTTGGGTTTCCTTATGTGTTGCAATATACGCCCTCAGAGCTTTAAGAATACCCAAAGTAGGCATGGACAAAGCTGTGAATTGAGGCCCTGTATCCTCTGGTACTCGGGAGAGAGCGTCTGCTGGCCCGTTTTCGCGCCTTGGTCTGTATGCCACGTCAAAGTCAAATTCCAGTAGCTTTGAGATCCACCTCTGTTGATCCGGGGTGTGTATGGTTTGAGTGAGCAGGGATTTTAGTGGCAGGTGATCCGTCTGAATGAGGAATCTCGACCCCAGCAGATACTGCCTCCATTTCGTCACCGCATAGACAACTGCATAAAGCTCGCAGTTGTAGGCGGATGTAGTTCGGACACGGTCAGGTAGCTGCCTACTAAAGAAAGCAATTGGTTTGTTGCCCTGAGATAAGATAGCCCCGATCCTAGTGTTGGAGGCATCCGTTTGTATTACGAACTTCTGTGTGAAATCCGGCAGCGCTAACACAGGAGTAGAGGTCATGGCCTTTTTCAACTCTGCAAAGGCAGTTGTGGCCTGTGGAGACCAAACAAAAGCATCCTTTCTAAGGAGCTGGGTAAGAGGAGTTACAAGTGAAGCATAGTGGTGCACAAATCTACGATAATAACCAGTGAGGCCAAGAAATCTCCTTAGCTGTTTGGTGTTCGTCGGGGTCGGCCAGTTGGTGATCGCTTGGATTTTATCCGGGTCTACCGCCACACCCGTTGTTGAAATAATATGCCCCACGTACGTGAGTGATTGTCTGGCCACTTCACATTTGGAAGGTTTTGCAAAAAAAGAATGAGAGCGCAATATGTTGAATACCTCTCGCAAATCCTGCAAATGTGATTCCCACAAGTTACTGTAAACCAATATATCATCAAAAAATACCAAAACTGATTTACGCAGCAAAGGTCTGAAAATAGAATTCATCTCCGCCTGGAAAGTGGAGGGAGCATTTGACAAACCGAAGGGCATCACAATGAATTCGTAGTGTCCCTCGTGTGTGCGAAATGCGGTCTTGTGTACATCATCCGGATGCATACGAAGCTGGTGATACCCGGACCGGAGATCCAGCTTGGAGAATATGTGAGCTCCGTGCAATTCATCCAGCAATTCGTCCACCGTTGGCATCGGAAATCTGTCCTTAATAGTCACCGCGTTCAAGGCTCGATAATCAACACAGAAACGCCACGAGCCGTCTTTCTTGCGTACTAGGAGCACTGGTGAGCTAAAAGGACTGCAACTAGGACGAATGATGTCATCCCTGAGCATCTCAGCAATTAATCTTTCAATTTCCGTCTTCTGAAAGTGGGGGTAACTATAAGGACGTACCCGCACCGGTTCAGTGGCCTGAGGTAAGGGAATACGATGATCTGTAGATCATTGTGGGGGTAATTCCTTTGGTGGTAGGAAGATTGATTGGTAGGCTAGGAGGAGGGCTTCGATTTGGTTGTATTCCGTTGGGGTTAATTCAGACGGAATCGAAGGGAGCTCTAGCGGTGTGGTGGGGGTTGGGTCGGCGATTAAGTGGAAGAACGATGCCGACGCTGCGTTGTGATGCAATTTCTGGATCTGACTAAGTGTCAGCTGGGCCAGTGACGATCTCGGTAGCCCATGTAATGTTACTTGGGCTCCCTTGTATTGAAAGCTTACCCATAAATTTTTGTATTCAAAGATCACCTGACCCAATGTCGCCAACCATTCTACGCCCAAAACGATATCCGCGCCGTAGATTGGAAGGAGGTGTAGATCGATCGGAAACAAATGTCCGCCCATCGCCACCGGTACCTCCTTACAGAATCCCTCACAGCTTAAGGAATCGCCGTTGCCCACTGTTACGGCCAGATGACGGGCGGGCTCGATAGGCAGATGGAGGAATCGAGCGACTCTCGCTTGCATAAAATTGTGTGTGGATCCTCCGTCAATCAGAACCACAAATCTTTTCCCCTTTATTGTTGCCTCGAGGCGGAGGGTGGTGGGAACCAGGAGACCTTCCAGGGCGTGGAGAGAAATTGTGGGGTGGGGTTCGACCGGTGGGTCGTTGGGTGGTGTAGGGTCCGAGTCATCCAGGTCTGTTGTCTCCTCAAATGGCGATTCGTCTGGTTCGTTAACAAGAAGGCAGAGAAACTTTGGGATTTTACATCTGTTTCCCATGGTGTATTGCTCGTCACAATTAAAACAGAGGCCTCTGTCTCGACGATTTGCCATTTCAGTTGGTATGAGGCGGCGGATAGGGAGGGTATTGGTTGGTGAGGTCAGTGGTGTGTGCGGGTTGTTGGAGATGGCTGGTTTGGGGCTGTTTGTGATGGCTGGGTAAGGTCTGGGGTTGGTAGTGCGGTATAGTGCTCGTTTCGCCTCATCACATTTTTCCTCTATTAGTTTAGCCATGCCAATGGCATCTGACAGGGAACTGGGTCGAAACAGATATAGCTCTCGGCGTATGTCATCACGCAAACCAGATAAGAAACAGTTTAAGAGGTTATCTGGGCTGAGACCCATAGCACGATTAGATAGAACTTCAAACTCAGATAGGTAGGATGTTACCATTGTTCGTTGACGCAGCTTGTATAACGCCGCTTCTGGGTTCTGAAAAGTCGAGGGGCCAAAACGCAGTTCCAACGCCCGGACGAAAGCGTCCCACGAACCCAGCTGGCTATTTTTATGCATTCAATGGAACCATTGTAGAGCCAGCCCTGTCATATAGAATGCCGCGATCTGTATTTTCTGATCCTCAGGGGTATTGTGATAAGCGAAGAAGGATCCGATCTGAAAGAGCCAATCGGTAACGTTATCACCAGCAAAATGAGATAGTTCGAGTCTGGGTAATCTAGTCAAGTGTTGGGTGTGGACCGGATCTCCAACAGGGTGCTGTGGGAGTTGGTGTTCTGGGTTTTGAATGAGGAGGGTGGTGGTGGATGTTTGGCCAGGGAGGTTGGGTGAAGGTTGCAGGGTTGGGTTGGGGAGGTTTATGGTTTGTGTTTGTGGGAAGGTTGGAAGTGGGTGGATGGTTGGTGTTGGTAGGAGAGCCGGTATCTTCTCAAGTTTAGCAACGGAAATCTGTAGTTCGTTGACGAATTTCTCCAGGGATTCCATGATATTGGCATGGCGGATGAAGTTTTCTTCATGGCGATTCACCATTTCCGTCAAGGCTGCTGTTGCATCAGCCTGTGGCTGGGATCGTGTGGACACACCGTCTGGCATGGCGGAGGTGGTAAGCAATGAAGAAAGCACCAGTGTTGTTACGAGAAGGGGATGGGAAGATCAGAGAAAGGGAACGGGGGATGAGAGTAGGAAGGGAGAGAGAGAGAAGTAGGCTGGTAATTTTTTCCTGCTTTATTCCTTTCTACCAGCTTCCTTTATATAGGAAGTAGTGGACCGACAAATGCAACAAATCTCTTTTGGACGTATTGTCCATAACAGATTTTGGCAGTACATGATCACATTCTTTATTCTAGCATATTCTATTTGCAGCACTGACTTTTACGCGACGTAGTCTTTGAATTTCACTGGTTGTTTGGTTGTCCACTTAGCTCTGCTCGTTTCAGCACTATCTACTCCTCGAATACCCGTAACAATAGATCACTTAACTGAACTGAAAAACTAAATTCAATCAAGCAAGACCAAAGAGCAACACAAATTATAGTAAACAATTCGAGAAGCACACAACAGAAGGGTGAAGAAGACTTCCCCAAGAATTGAGTCCTAGGCGACAATTCTTGCCCAACTCCCGCCTGCGAAGCTTCGCTGTCCGTCGCAAGCTTCCAGGGTCAAGGCAGCACTAACTACGGTGCAGGAAGAGATGATGCAGTGCAACACTCGTTGGAATCGGAATAGCGAACTCTAACCTTCGGATCAATCATTTCTCCTCTCGCAGGGAACTTCTTCTTCATTAAATGTCACAGACCTTGATACTATAACCTTATAACCCCCAGGCTGAATAATAACAATTTATTATCCCTTAACACCCTCTAGATGCCCAAGCATCACGGCCTTCAAGGCTCTTGGTTGAAGCTTGCCCTAGGAAATTTGGGCAAAAGTTGTACAACCAAATGGCCCCAGATGAAGGTTTAGACCCCGTTCACAGCTCTTGAGGTGTCCTAAAATAAATTACAGATGATGGCAAACTATTAATTAAATAGGAAAATGTCATTACCCCACATAGAGCTTTTCATGCCATAGCTGATTAACATGCATCTAGCCCTTTCTAAGATAGTTCTATTCATCCTCTCATCCTCTCTGCAGTACTATTCTGCTGAAAGGTTACAGGGACAGTCCTATGTCTTCTAATCCCCATTTCATTATAGAAACTCATCAAATTCCCTATTTCAAAATTTCAAGCAATTATCAGTTCTTAGACATTTTATTTTATGGCCAGACTGACTTTCGACCATTATCTTCCAGAACTTGAAATTGTGAAAGGCTTCATTTGTGGACTTAAGCAAATAAATCCAAACTTTCTTAGAGAATTTGTCCACTAGAGAAAGAAAATAATTTCTTCCTCTAATGGTGGGAATCTGAGCTAGCCCCCAAATATCAAAGTGTACATATTCTAAAGACTTCGAGACACTAAAAGTTGATTTATTAAAGAGAATGACAATTTTCTTGCCCAAAACACATATTTCTCAAAAACTCAGGTTGACAGGCGCGCTGCCAATTATTTCTGACTTGTGCTAACTGTGCAGCCCTTTAAAACTTATATGTCCCAGCCTTGCGTGCCATTTCTTGGTGTCTTTTGATTTCTTGTCTGAGCCTTGTGTTAAATTCAATTCAGGAGCTAATTCAACATGGTACAATCCAGCTATATTAATTGCTCTAATCATCACCATGTTATTTCTAATAACCTGTCTAACACCCAGAAAAGTAACAATTTTACAGCCTAAGCTATTAAACACGGACTCAGATAATAAATTCCTTCTCAAGCTAGGTACCCACCTAACATTTTGTAAAGTTCTAACAATTCCATCATGATCTTTAAGGGACTGTACAAATCCTTTTAATTTTCAGAGAAGTATGATCACTAAGTCTTTCCTCACCCTCCATCAGAAGCAGTCAAGGAACTGAACAAACCTTTGTGTGGAGTGGCATGCATAGTACATCCTGAATCTAGTATCCAAGAATCTGAATTGTTAGTGGAAGAACACATTATCAATTCATCTTTATATTGGGGAACAGTTTCAAAAACATTGGAATGATTTTCTTTAGGGGATTTATTTTTTCTTGTCCTGTTTTTTTTCCTAGCATAACAGTCCCTAGCATAGTATCCCATCTTTTCATAGAAAAAATACTTCACATCAGCTTTACCTTTTTCAGGTAGCTTTCGACTCACATTAGGCTTATTAAAATTCTGTTTGCTAAATTTACCCTTAAAAATCATTACTTCATTTTTAGAGTCTACCCTAGGGTCTGTTTTCATGCCTGCACGCAGTTTAAAAACTTTTAGACTTTCATTCTTTTGTACAACAGCTTCAATAATTTTACTAAGGGTGAAATCATCCCAACCGTATTGTATGACATCTTTAATAGTATCAAATTGTGATGGCAGGGCATTTAGCATTATAACAACCTGGTGAGTTTTCCTTAATAGGTTCATCACATCTTGCAAGCTCTTGTGTCATTTTCAAGAAAATATCTAAGTTGTCTTGAATAGATAATGACACTTTCATTTTAAAATTAAACAACCTACATAGAAGAGTATCTTGCTAGGCGGTGACTTTGTCAAAAAAAAAAAAAAAGGTTTCTAAAGCAGTCCAAAGCGATTTAGGGTTAGAGTGGTGAATTACGTGTCTTATAACATCATCACTCAACCTTACCATAATTTACGAGTGTGCATGTTCTTGTATTTCTTTCTTTCTATCCACGGAAGTCTCTGCAAGCCACTCCTCGTTCACTATTCTAAAACATCTTTCTTTGATCAGTATAGCCTTCATTTTAACCCTCCACATTGTGAAGTCTGTAGTTCCATCATAGAGTTTTAACCTGACAGAATCAAACATAGTAACACAATTTTTTTAGTGTAGGTCTGATTAATTTAAAAATTGCCTCACAGGCAACACCAAAAATATTTAAACAATTGACAGATCAATTCTAATAATGACAATTCAGTCAAACAAGCAAGAATGACATCAAGTGCCTGTCATAGTTCAAGACAACTACAAACTTGAAGCTGCAGGGCACTTGATGCTATTGAATAACAATAATATCCAAAAACAGCCCAGATTACCAGCTGTAAAGAAATCGGCTCTGATACCACGATGAAAAACAAGATTAAGCTCGTTTTAGTGTAGGTCTGAGTGTCTCTAAAACAGATTCAATTCTATCCAGCAAGAACACCAAACATCAAATCTAAAATTACCGACACAAAAGATATTTACGCAGTTCAGATCGAATACTTGATCCTACATTTGCGGAGCCTCTGCTGGGAATTGCTCAGCCCACTTTTATTCACTAAATCAACCACAATTGTTCCGAATACAATCTAAGGCAATAAAACACTTAACTGAACTCAAAGACTAAATTCAATCAAGCAAGACCTAACTCAAAGACTTCATACTTCGAATCGTTTGTCGATGCAAAAAAGATGTAGGTGTTGGCTTTGATCTTTCTAGCTTAATTCTAGTTAATAAGTTAACTTAAGCAAATAAAGTTAGTTTATGTTATGTAAATTTTATTTATTTATTTTATTCTCATAATACTTAAATGTATTGGGTAGTGCTAAAATTGAAGAATTTTTTTAAATTAAGTAGTTAAGTAAATAATTTAAGGTCAAAGTACGAATCTGTTTTTCTAATTTATAAATTTCTCTTTTCAAAAGAAACATTAATAATTTGTGGAAAATACATCAGTTGAATTTTGTTAATGTAGGGACAAAAAGGTCTAATTGTACATCTGAAATTTTAATATCATCAACTTTATCGGTCATTAAAAAAATACGCGTGATTAATTAAAATTATTATTGTTAGTGAATGTATTATTGTATTATCAATTACAAGTCTTTTAATTAATAATTTATTTTGTGCAAATTTTCATCATAAGAAACACTAACAAAAATGGGAAACAGAAACCACGTAGCTGTTAAGTCAAACAGTGAGTTGACCAATTCGCTTTCGTATACGAATTGCCTAATAACAAACAACGTACGACTGGAGCACACGCGATCGAATCTGATATGATAACAAACCCTAGATTGATCAATTGATTGCTCGATCCGAACAGTTTTGTCGTTCTACCATGGAAGGTGGAGCCGCAGAAGCACAGAAGTTCGTCTGGCAAGGCGCGATCCCACTCCAAATTCATCTGCACGAATCTGAAGTCACTGCTCTTCCTGCTCCTCCTCCTCTTATGGTACCGATCTTTTTAATCTACCAGCGTAGTTTAGTTCTATGATTTTGATCGCCCTCTCGATTTCATTTAGCTGGACGATTTTACTGTACCTCTACCAGTTTGGAAGGTCGAGGCCTCACATCCATAAAGATTTTATCTTTGAAATTCACCTGGTCCTGTTGTAACTATGTTCATTGTATTTGGAGAGTAAATCTCACAGTCAATAGAGCTTTGGTTTTGGAGTTTGATTTTAGTCTCTCGGCCACTCCTATATGCATATCTGACTAGCTCTTATACACAACCATCCTCTAAGGAAGCACCTTTGTGTCAAGTGTATGTTTTTAGTTACCGAGGTTTTTGTACCTGAAATGGAGTTCAACATGTGCTTATTTTCATCTTAAGAGCAGTTGCGTTTTACAGGTGTTAGCTTCTCGCATAGGGTACTTGCCCTTGTTAGCATCTCAACTGAAGTCTCATTTTGGGGGTGCACTTCCTCCTGGCGTTGATACTATTTGGTTTGAGTACAAAAGCCTGCCTTTGAAATGGTAGGCTACTTCTACTTTCCCCACTTTTTACATTATCTTGTCAAGACTGTTTTGTTTGAGATAAGTGAGTGGTTCTACAGTGCTCTAGGAAATATGTATAAATTAAATGTAGTCTGGTGTTGAAACTGTGTCTGTCCCTTAAAGGGTGGGCAATGTTAGTTGAATCTTCTCTGAATTTATCATCAGCACATGAATCATGGTAACCCCAAACTGACAGTAATAATAAAACAATAATGGATAATGGTCGGGTTTTCCTTCTAAGGTTCGAAATCTCTTCTTGGGTGTCATGTTGCAATTCAATTCTATATTGCTGGGTGTCAGTTTACACTTATTTGTGTCTCAAGCTGCAACCTGTTTTCTGCAGGTATGTACCGATAGGTGTTATTTTTGATCTTCTTTGTACAGAACCTGAACGACCTTGGAACCTCACGGTACGATGGATAATAGTTTCATGGCTTCACTATTCTTTAACTTGAAGCTAAAATTTCTGCATTAAATAAGAACTTGCTGTTTTTGCTAATCTTTAATTTTACGGGCTCGAGTTGCAGTTTACTTCCATTTGTGTTCTGCTTATCAGTTTTCGTCAAAGTTGAATAACAATAGCAACATCCTCCTGTATCCTAAGCCATTCCTTGTCAAATCTATAGGCTACGATACAGAGTCAGCCATCAATAACATTTGTGGTTGACTATAATGTAACGTAAGTTTGGCCCTACTGCTCGTACTTCAATGGTCTCGAGCTGCAAGCCCAGCACTTGACATGATACATCTGCTCCTAACTAACCAAAAATGTAATTCTTTTTTCAGACTATCTAAGTAATCATAAATCTTACAATTCATTCTGTACACCTTTTTTTTTCCTCGAGGTTGATGGGTCACTTTACTTCCTTCCAAAACAATTTTGTGACTAGATATCTTGGGCTTTACCTAATAGTCTACTATGAGACCGAATGTTCATCCATGTGATTAGATGCACCAGGATTGGACCAAAATCAAGGTAGATACCGGGAGTTTTCAACCAACATAGTAATTGTATGCCAATAATGTACTAGACCAATCAAGAGTTTTCAACCTAGACTGAATAGCAGAAGATGCGTTGCTAGCATTCAAGGTGTTGTGGTAAACCATGGTTGGTGGCCTTCTATGAATAAATCCAAAAACTACCAGTATATGATTCAAGTAGTTATTCGTCAATAAACTCTATATGTGTGTTGACTATAATCATCATTTTATACAGGTTCATTTCAGAGGATACCCTTCTAGTATATTGATACCTTATGAAAGTGAAGAAAGCATAAAATGGAGCTTCATCAATTCCTTAAAAGAGGTACTAGTCTCTTGGATTTTATTTACTTCATGGTGATACATCCTGAATCGTTGCAAGATATTTGAGATTAATTGTTTTGGTCATCCTTCCTTTTTCCTTGTTTTAGTAACTTGCTTTGTTGCCACAATGTTTACATTTATAAGTTTTACCTGTCAGTGAGTGAGTTATATGTGTTTGTTTATTCAATATTCAGGCAGCATATATCATCAATGGAAACTGCAAAAATATTATGAAGATGGCTCAATCCGATCAAGTGGACCTCTGGAGCTCCATATCAAATTGTAAGTCATAAATAAAATGAGCATCTAAACAATTTGCAACTTGTTTCAAATGTCTGCATTGCTGTTGCTTCTTGTTTGTGATAAGTTGACAGTATTTCCTCTAGACTTTGATAACCTATTGATTTGAGATGGAAAATTAATATTTAATGATGATGGCACCTATGAATGAACAGAATCCTATAATGTGAGATTGAAAGTTAGTCAGCATTTCTCCAACATCATATATATTTGCCAACTAACTTTTCATCTCATCATAACTGGTTTGTTGCTATCTATCCATTTATAGGGTTGATGTGATATCCATAACTTATTTGTTTGTTTATTACCTTTAGTCATTTTCTAGAGAATCAGTAGTCGGCTCGACTCCCCTTCTTGGAAAAAGAATTGTTAAAGAAGCAAGTGGCTGCTAACTACTCCTTGATTCACATGCTTGATATCGGATCTCTGCAAATGTTTATTAATGACTTGCTTTGTATTTGAATATTGGTTCTTTATTTCAGATTCTGATCAAATTAAGTTTCTTATTGCAGGTAATCTGGAAGCGTACATCAGAATATCATCAAAGCTTAAGCTTCGCATTATCGATGATGATTTTACAGAGAAACTAATTACACGGTCTAGTGGTGAGACGGATTCTGCTGGACCAGCCAAGACAGGTTGGAGCTCTTTCATGCTACTATATCTAGATATGCTAATATAAACATGAGTGAGAAAGGAAGACCATCCAATCGTTGGATAAATGCTACAGAGGCATACGCCCAAAATAAAAATAATGGAACAATTCAACCGCTTGATTAAACAAAATGCATTGAACTTTCCAAAATCTCTCTGTCTAACATTTTGTATCTTAATAAATTCAGGTAGAGTTCCAGTTCGCTTGTACGTTTGGACAGTCAGAGAAGACTTCGAGGATATCGAAGATGCACCCCAGGTTGATGATTGGGATAAAGTCTCATATGTAAACAGACCCGTTGAATATCAAAATAGAGGTTAGCTGGGTCATCCTGTTCTTCTAAACCGTTTCTATTTATACTTATATAACCTGATAATTACTTCTTTGGGACATTGGTTATCGTCAGCTGTTAATGGCTATGACTCTTCTTCTCTCATCTGAAACTGAATATTTGTTTTCTATACATTGTTGGAAAATCATCGTATGTGGTTGTGGTGTTAATCGGTCTTCAAGTGGTGCTTAATATTAAATGAACTAGTCAGATTACTATGCTGGAGCTGCTACTCTGTGACTAAGGCCAGTAGTCTAGTCAGCGTGATGCCATAATAAAACTATTGATGCCACAACATTTTCAAGTGCCTAAGTGACTAGATGTTAAATCATTTCTGATGTCTGCTATTTTACCACAATATTTGATTAAAAAATTTTATGATTTATGATTCACTATCACCATTGCCATTTGGTGTTCAGGAAAATATTTCAGCTTGGAGGATGCAGTAAAATCACTTCTTCCAAATTATTTTAAAGAAAAATCTCAAAATGATTCTGAAACTAAACCTGAAGTTGAGGGGCAGACAAACCCTGACGAAGGAATCCCAAAATCATCTACACCAGCACAGACTTCTTGCTCCCCGCCGAAGGCTAAGTTGATGTTTGTTCGTGTTCAGGGTATAGAGCCAAAATTGGAGATACCTTTCTCATGGGTTGTCAATAACTTGATGAATCCTGATTATTTTCTCCATTTATGTGTTTGCATCAAGGTATCATAGTAAATACCCTACCTTGCCTTGTTTCCGTAGTATTTGATAATTTCATCAGACCTGACATTTGTGTCAGCTGCCAATTTATTAATTCAGTATATTTAATTGTACATATGTAGTAGGTTTCCCAAAAAAAGATCACCAAGGAAGTTATTTGAATGCCCCACTTGTGGGATTTCTAAACCTATTTGTTTAAAGACTGTTTTATTCGGAACTGATGAGATGTGGAAATTGTCTGAAACAGGCTTGATAGAAAATTTGGAAGAAGATTGAATTATATACATTTGAAAAATGGAGGTCAGCCTTTCAAGTTTTGTGAAGGTTAGTTTTTCGCTTCCCCTTGATGAGTAAGTTGTACAGACTATGGTTACTTGTTAGTTACACTTGTCATTAAGAAAATAACTTTAAGTATCAGAAATCTTTCATGCTACCAAGAAGGTACAAAGAGCCAAAGCTATAGTAATGCATGCCCAGATCGTGTTAGTCACCCCATTTGAAATGCCCTGTTCGATGTAATCCTGAATCCTCATCCCTCCGCCTTTTGTAGTGTCCCTGCTTCTTGAGCTTTTCTCTCTTTCCTTGCTTATAAGATCATTGCATTCGTCCCTTGTTGGTGGATTTTCGACCTGACAAGGCACAACCGACTCCTTGATGGAGCAATAATATACGAGCAGAATGGCAATGAAATTGATGATGAATTTCCCCATTCTCTTCAGTGCATTGTCATGCCCCAGATCGGGATAAGCGGTGAAGTTCATGCCCATGTTCAGTTTAGGCATGCCCTCATAATTGTGACAAGCCATCATCACAGGATTCAGCTGCACCTCAACTGTGGTACAAGGCACTATTTGATGAAAGAATGTATCAGACATTTGGTGACTTGCTATGAACAATCCATGAGTTACTTGTATCTTCTCCACAACTTCTGTTGCTGTTGAATAGTTTGAAAGTTCATCTGCATGACTGTCCTCTAAGAAGCTGCTGTCATTGTTGGTTAACCTGAGAGCAAAGCTGTTGAATTCAGTATCATCAAGTCCTGTGTAGTCCCTCAAATGCTCACTTTGATTTCCTACATAATACATAGCATTTGTGAGGAAAAGAAAAAGAAATAGCTGAAGCACAAATTGTAATGTAACATATTAAATCTTGTCATCATCTGAGGCTATGACATGCCATTAGGTTGTTGCAATCAATAAATACCTTGGAGACCATAACAGCCCTGGTGGATACTTCTTTGGAAACTGGATATACTTTCAATAGGAATTATCTTATGTTCCTCCAAGTAGCTCTGCAGAAAAGCACTATTAATGGCCTCCTTATTGATTCAACAAAATAATAAAATAAAAATTATACCGTTTCAAGATCCTTGTCTGACATTCCAACCCATCTCAAGTTCTCTACCATCCTTCCATGATTGACTTGCTCCTCTTCAGATCCTCCACTGATCCCAACGTATTTCATACTATCCGAGCTCTCATTATGAACTTGATTTGTATTGAAAGTAAAATCACTGTCAAGTGGAGAATAATAACTCGCATTATTGCCCCAAGCCGGTTGTGTCCTGTGCAAATCATTTTGACCTATCAGCATATCCTGTGGGACTGATAGAATTTGGTGCAGCAACCCAACTTCATTATTTGTAGCAATGCCCAAATCATCTTGTGTACTACTCAAGTCTTCAGCTTCCAGTGGAGGCATGGAAAATCGATGCTGCATCCTTGCACATTCTAAAGCAATATCAACCTGCAACATCATATATGCATGATACATTATTGATTATCATGAAACCGATTTGACATATGCGCGCAGTCTGTTACTGACCTTGGATGGAAAGCTCGGATACGACGTGGTTGTGAGGTCTAGCGCATCGTCTGACAGGAACTGCATCCATCTGTTGTCAGTGTTTTCCAAATTGCTGGTTGAGGAAGATGCAGCTAAAGCTAAGCCTCCCATATTATTATAATAATCAGAGTTGTGCATCGTCATGTGATTTTGGCGGTATCTGCTAGAAGAATACCCTCGATGTGCAGTGGGTGTTGGTGAGCAAGAATTATGGTCTATGTTGGCTGTCTTTTTAAAGATTCTACACAGCGCGTATGCATCCTGGAAATATTTACGTCATAAATAGAGAAGTTTGTAGGTAAGATATTATTTATTATTGATTGATTACGTACCTGCAGGCCATTTGAAGATAGGCATTCGCGCTCATGAAGCCTGTATTCATGCATGACCCAGTCGGTTCGGGAGCCGTGTGGAGCTCTGCCTCTGTAGTAAACTAGGGTTTTTTTCATCCCCACTTCCCTCATCTGGGACTGGGACTGGGAGGTCACTTTTCTGTCCTTTCCAGTAGCCTTCCAATACCCGGCTTTAGTTGCTCGGTTCGTTCTCGATCCATTTGGATATTTCCTGTCTCTCGGGCTAAAGAAAAACCATTCCATGTCTTTGCTTGGCAACAAAGATTTCCCTATAAGGTTAATTTATTAAGAAGGTTCCATCACAACATTTTAGCTAGGATATAAAGAAAGCTAAGAAGAAACTAAAGTAAAGCAAAGCATCTTGGGCTTTTTGACCTTGGAAGTCTCTCTCTCTACCTCTACTACTTGGTTTTCTTCTAGCGAAGAAATTAAGCAAGAATAATATATTTGCATGCATTGATCATATGAAAGATGAGAATGGAGATACCCGGCAAGTCCCAGGGCTCACACTTGTAAAGATCAACTTCTGGAATGACATCCAAATCGATCTTGCGCCGGTTGATCTTTCTATTGAGATAGTAGGACACCAGTTCTTCGTCAGTAGGATGGAAGCGGAAGCCAGGGGGTAATGACACGGGTGACATTATGTATCCTTAATTTCAAAGTGGATAACCTCTTCTTCTAGCACTGTATATGTATGAATCTGGTGGAGCAAAAAGAATAGTTAGACATAGATGGAGCAGATAAGAAAGAAAATGAGAGAGTAAAAGAGGTAGATAGAGACCTGCAGATGAAGAGGAAGGGTGAGTTGAGTTAATTAGGGTTGTTGCTATGTATGATGTTTGAGAGAGGGAGGGGGAGATAAATTAATTAAGAGAGGTATATTTATCAAGTAGAGAGAAGATGACAAAAAGAAGCCTCGGCAATTGAATAATCAAAAAAAGGAAGAGCAAAGAAAAAGGAATTGCCTGCTTTATCTTTTCATCATGTGCTCTTTTTGTATGTATATATAAATGCAGTTAGTATTATTTATTGGATGGCCATGATCCGATGCTTCATATGTTGTCCTTTGTTGGAATCTACTTTCTCATGTCTCTAACTAATCACACTACCTGCCTAAAGCAAGCATAATATATATATATATGAACCAGAGATCGAGAGACTATGTGGAAGGAATTCTTTGCGGCGGGGATGAAGAATGTAATTCCTTTCTTTCACATACAGCACCTACTTACTGCTACATGCATCATATCCACCACCCTTTTGTGTTCGATACTTATATCATTTATACTCGATACTTTCCATTCTACCTTCTTTCATAATGGATCATAGAAATGGCCAGGTAAACAAGTTTAGGAAACCTCCAAAATAAATGGACTTCATTTAAGATATGGGAGGAGTAGTTATTTGTTTTGGTAGCACCGGAATTTATTTGAATGAATTCGACTATAGTCTTTTGATATACAACATTCTATGTGTAGGATCTTTAAAACAAATTATCTTGATCGATGCTCGACTTAATGTAGCAACTCGTTTCTCCCTCCTACCCCAATATAAATAATTGATGGTGATTATTTGGTTTTTTAATAAAAGGTGGAGAGGAGGTGTTACTAGTATAATCTAGTATTGAACGATACTTATTATGTTAGTTATTATCTTTAAGAATAATTTTAATTAATTAGTATGAAGATAGTATAAAAGGAAATTGTAAGAGAAAAAATAGATATAAAATTTTATTCAGCTTCAATTTCAGTGGAGGTAAAGCTTAATTTTGCATTGTGTCTGATGAATTGCATAACGGTTGCACCTATTCAACTATATCCTTTAGAAATCACACTCAAACATGACAATGAGTTCAATTTGTTACTGAACAAGGAGAATGAAGGTACTGGACTTGAAGCATATGTATTGGTTTTGAATAGTTCCGGCAGTTTATGCATATCAAATGTTCGACACAATGTGTACGAGATGTTGGTATTTGACTTACCACCGTCTGAACCTCCAGATAGATTCTATAGTGCAGTGATGTTGTCGTGTTCTAACATTATGAGGAACTTAGCGCTCTGATACGCCTGCGCGTCCACCTGAGATCCGGAAGAGTGCAAGGCAGAGGAAGAGGTCCCACAAATATCCAAGGAAGGAGTATCAGGTGGCAGAAGGTCCAGGAAGGTTGGAGAAAGGAACGGAAGAATAATGAAGATCCAGTTTGTTAGCCGAAGCACCATTGGCAGCAGGACACGTTTAATGAGTAACAAACTATAAAAGCTCTACGTATGTAATAAGCCAGGTGTGAATAGAATTGAATCCAGTTTCCTTCCCATCTTTACTTTCGTCTAAACCCCATCTCCGATTCTTCTCTCATCTTGGTCCGTATCAACTGGTGCTTTCATCCCCGAACTCCACCATGCCGGTCGATACTAGAAGCTCGAGCACTACTGACCCTCTGGCTACCATCGCGGCTAAGGTCGCGTGCATGGATGAGGCTTTCACATCCCATAAGGAAGACACTGTTCGTAATCAGGCGCACATGATGCAGAACATGTAAGCTGCGATCACTGACATCAAGCAACCAATGGTCGATTCTCCTGGACTGCTACCCACTCCGCAGTCGAACCTCTCGGGTGTGGCTTTTCAACGGGCCGTCCATGACTCTGTACCTGAAGGTTCTGATGGCGCTTCTGAAGGTCAACAGCTACACAGCCGTCTTCCCAGGATCGACATCCCTATGTTCGGGGGAGACGATGTTGAGGGTTGGATCTTCTAACTGGAAAGATTCTTTGACCATCAGTCGACACCGGAGAACCAGAAACTTGTGATCGCCACGTTTCACATGAACGACGATGCTCTTCGCTGGCTTCAGTGGATGCATGCCACTCAGCAGATCAAGGGATGGACAGCCTTTGCGAAAGACGCCGTCGATCGCTTCGGCCCCTCAGCCTTCTGGAACGCCGAAGTGATGTTGAACAAGCTCACACAGACTTCATCTGTCCAAGCCTACATCGGAGAGTTTGAAACCCTGTCAATTCGTACTCCTGGTCTTAATGCGTCTAATTTGTTGCATCGATTTATGGCAGGTCTCAAGGATGAAATTCATCAAGAGATTGTACTGCTGAATCCATGTACGCTATAGGCGGCCATGGGGATGGCGCGGATAGCTAAATAGAAACTCAACGCCCAGCGTGCTTGGCGCTCTGTTCCTTACTCGGGTAGTAAAGCACCACTCTCGAATGTGAACCAGTCGGCCCATCAATCACCAGCACCTATTGCTCCGCCTAAGGATGGACCCTGGCCTAAGCTTCCCATTCGCAAACTGACTCCAGTGGAAGTTGCGGCTAGACGAGAGAAGGGTTTATGTTTCAAGTGTGACGAGCGTTATGTGTCGAGACACAAGTGCAATCCCCCGAAGTTCATGTGCCTTATTCTACAAGATTTGGAAGATGGCGATACTGTAGACTCAGGTGATCTGTTGTAACCCGATGAGTGTGAGGTGACCGAAGAGGTGGGACCAGCTGCTCCTAATATCTCTTTCCATGCTCTTCAGGGACATCCTATCTCGAGCACTATAAGGGTTCCGGGGAATGTTCTGGGTAACAGTGTTGTGGTGTTAGTGGGTGGAGGATCCACGCACAATTTCATGCAGGAACGCATTGCTAGGTATGCAGGTCTGACGATTGAATCAACTGGTCGTTTACGCGTCACAGTGGGCAATGGAGATGAGCTCATCTGTGAGGGTAACTGCAAAAAGGTTCCCCTAGTTATTGATGGCCATAAGTTCCTTATTGATTTCTATCTTCTGCTAGTACACGGGGCAGATGTTGTGCTGGGAGCCCAGTGGCTTGCTGACGTGCGGCCGACTACGTTTGATTATACCGACCTGTGGTTAACCATGAACTCGGACGGAAATCAGATAACACTTCAGGGCATTAAGCCGGCGGCACAGTTGGCTCAGTTATCCCTAAACCAGCTTCGTCGTGTTTCTCATACCGATTCGGCAGCTTCCTATTTTCACCTCATGTTATTGGACCGTGAGGAAGGCCCAGGAGCAGTTGGGCCCATAATTTCAAATATTCCTAGCATCTGGTCTCCCGCGCAGAGAAAGGAACTCGAGGCTCTGTTACAGGAATTCAGTCGAGTGTTTGAGGCTCCTTAAAGTCTTTCACCACGGAGGCCCTGCGACAACCGAATTCCGTTGATGAATGATGCCAACCCTGTGAACGTCCGACCCTACCGCTATCCACGTTATCAGAAACATGAATTGGAAAGTATGATATCGACCATGTTGAATGAGGGAATTGTTCAGCATAGCTCTAGTCCGTTTTCATCCCCAGCGCTCTTGATAAAGAAGAAAGACGACACTTGGAGGTTCTGTGTCGATTATAGGGCGCTAAACGCTGTGACAGTGCGTGATCGCTTCCCGATCCCTACGGTAGATGAGGTGTTCGATGAATTGCAAGGCGCTTCGATTTTCAGCAAGCTCGACTTACGAACTGGGTACCATCAGATAAGAATGAATGAGGCCGATGTGCATAAGACAGCTTTTCGTACCCATGAAGGTCACTATGAATTCTTGGTGATGCCCTTTGGGCTCACAAATGCGCCTTCTACCTTTCAAGCAGCAATGAATGAGATGTTCCGACCAGTTTTGCGCAAGTTTGTCCTAGTGTTTATTGATGACATTATGATATACAGTGATGGATGAGAATCACACATGAAACATTTACGTTGTGTCTTCACGGTGCTGGCCTACCACTCATTCTACGCCAAGGCCTCTAAATGCGAGTTGGCTCAAAAGAAGATTGCTTAGTTGGGACACATCATTTCGGAGAAAGGTATGGAAGTGGACCAAGGAAAGATTGTTGCTGTTATGAACTGGCCGCGCCCTGTCTCTATCAAACAACTTCGTGGTTTCCTGGGGCTGACAGGATACTATAGACGATTGTTAGCACGTTATGCGCATCTGGCAGCACCTTTAACTTCATTGCTGAAAAAGAATGCCTTCGTGTGGACAGAAGAAGCTACAGAAGCTTTTGATCACCTAAAGCGGGCCTTGACTAACACCCCAGTCCTAGCACTCCCTAACTTCAGTAAACCATTCTGTGTTGAATGTGACGCTTCGGATGTGGGGATGGGCGCGGTGCTGATACAGGATGGTCGCCCCATCGCTTTCTACAGTCGGCAGTTCCATGCTCCTTTGCGGAAGGGTTCCACCTATGTACGCGAATTGGCAGCCTTAGTGATGGCAGTTCAGCGTTGGCGTCAATATCTCTTGGGGGCTTGTTTCACATCCGGACTGATCATCAGCCTCTCCGTACATTGCTCTCGCAGACAATACACACACCTGAGCAGTAGAAGTGGATCACTAAACTCATGGGTTTTGATTTTGACATTGTCTACAAGCCCGGAGCGCAGAATGGTGGTGCGGATGCCTTATCCAGGTGTCATGAAGGGCAGTGTCTGGCCATTCAAGGAGTCTCTAAACCAGTATTGGGTATTCTACATGCGTTACGGAAAGTGTACCAGGAATTTCCACCCGCAACAGAGCTGTTTAACAAGGTACAAAACTTCCCTGATGAACATCCTAACTACAGTATTAGAGATGGCCTTCTTTTATTTAAAAACAGACTCTTTGTGCCTGATGCTGTTGCTGTTAAAGATTTGTTATTACATGAGTATCATTCTACTCCTATTGGAGGACATGCTGGTATGCGCAGGACAGTTGCTCGTTTAGCGGCTAATTTCTACTGGCCGGCTATGCGCACCGATGTGGAACAATACGTTCGTGAATGCTCGATTTGCCAGCAGGTGAAGGTAGTGAACTCTGCCCCTTCCGGTCTGCTGCAACCATTGCCTGTGCCTCGTCAGATTTGGCAGGATATTAGCATGGATTTCATCGTTCAGTTGCCCAAATCGCGCAACAAGTCGGAAATACTGGTAGTTGTCGATCGGCTCTCTAAATATGCACATTTTTGTGCGCTACCGGACAATCCTTCTGCGAAAACAGTGGCTGATACTTTCGTTCGCGAAATCTGCCGACTTCATGGGGTTCCAGGTAGTATTGTCTCCGACCGGGACACGAAGTTCCTCAGCGCCTTTTGGCAGGCTCTTTTCCGTAGCCAGGGGACAATTCTGGCTCACAGCACCTCATACCACCTGCAGTCGGACGGGCAAACTGAAGTGATTAACCGGACGTTGGAGGACTACTTGAGATGTTTTGTCATGGAGAAGCAGACTTCTTGGATGGAACACCTGGCATGGGCGAAGTACCACTATAACACCGCCCTACATTCTGGAATTGGCATGTCTCCATTCGAAGCAGTCTACGCAGAGCACCTCCAACAATCAAGGATTACATTCCTAGATCAACTCATGTGGCTTCTGTGGATGAAATCCTGGCACAGAGGGATGCACTACTTCGTTCCCTGCGCAGCAACCTTGACAGAGCAAGGAACCGTATGGTGCAGCAGGCGAATAAGCATCGAACGGAGAAAGAGTTCGCTGTTGGCCAATGGGTATTCGTGAAGCTGCAACCATATAGGCAGACTTCCCTGCATAAGAACAGATCGCATAAACTCACTAAACGTTATTATGGGCCTTTCAAGATTATTGATCGTGTCGGTAAGGTCGCATATAGATTGGATCTGCCACCTTCAAGTAAAGTGCATAATATATTTCATATTTCAGTTCTGAAGCCGTACCACGCTAGTCCTCCGTTCGAGCAGATTCTGCGGCCTGATATTTTCGATCGTGGACATCCTGTGGCCTGTCCAGAGCAGGTCCTGGGACGCAGAACTGTGCTACGCAACACCCGACCGGTCACTCAGTTGCTGGTTCAGTGGAAGGACCAGACTGCAGGAGATGTCACATGGGAAGACTTGGATGATTTCGCGACAGACTTTCCAGAGTTCAACCTCGAGGACGAGGTAGTGTTCCGAGGGGGGAGGGATGATACGCCTGCGCGTCCACCTGAGATCCGGAAGAGTGCAAGGCAGAGGAAGAGGTCCCACAAATATCCAAGGAAGGAGTATCAGGTGGCAGAAGGTCCAGGAAGGTTGGAGAAAGGAACGAAAGAATAATGAAGATCCAGTTTGTTAGCCGAAGCACCATTGGCAGCAGGACACGTTTAATGAGTAACAAACTATAAAAGCTCTACGTATGTAATAAGCCAGGTGTTAATAGAATTGAATCCAGTTTCCTTCCCATCTTTACTTTCTTCTAAACCCCATCTCCGATTCTTCTCTCATCTTGGTCCGTATCACGCTCTCTTCAATCCAATGGAATGAATTTTCTTTTTGTACAAAAACAATAAAGTCTCATGCTAGCATATTAATGGAATTTGAGGTTTCCATGGATCTATGCCACTGGTATTTTCTTGAGGATACTTATCATCAATTGTGGTTACAACTTTTGAGGTGTGGGAATCTCGTTTACCGGTTTCATGAATGGGGTTTGAAGGCCATGATTGAATACAAGGTTATTGAGGAAGTTGTCAACAGATGCAAATATGAAATTTCAAGTTGTTGGATCACATTCAGTCAAACGCTCATATTTGATTTGTTGTGGTGTAATGTGGAGAGGAATCACCATAAATTGAACATTATTAGCACAACTACTAGAACTGGCCAGTTGAGTTATTCACTTATTGGACATCTCATCCTTGAATATATTCATGGTTTTTCTCTTGGCCAGATTTCTCATGTTGGTCACGAGCTTTGTTTGAGATCACTTTGGCATGCTAGGGGTCTCACGCTGAATTTTTTGACTGGAACTGATTTTAAAAGGGACATGGAAAACAAGAGTATCTCATTTTCAGAAATCTCAATAATTACATGTGCAAATACCTTCATGGTGGGGTTGGAGATTTTAATGGACCAACATCATTGGTATATTCTTCTATACATTTCTATTTACTCGTGGTTTCACTTTTCAAAAAGCGACAATTGGTTTTATATAGTTGATCGTGTAGTTGTGGCAGTATGTAAGAAGCTGACTAATCCTCTGATTGTGTGGTATTGTTTTCAAGATGGTTGGTTTTTTTTTGAGTATTATAAAGAGGAGAAGTGTGTTTCTATAATGTCATACAAATATGGAATTCTGAATTCCATGTTGATACATAGGACATGGAGTAACTTAAAGGCAATGCTTTGGTTTTTGGAAAAGCAGGTTGAATCCTTTTGGATAGAAGAGTTTATCTACATGTCTCTCGCAACAGCTACTTCCAACTGAGACTTGGGTTTCGAACCAAAATTTTGTGTACAAATTTTGAAATCGTAAATCTCGAAGCAAATGTGCAACTTTTACTCCCATTTGGTGGTATGGAGAAAATGTTGGAAGGTGTATACTTATTTTGGATTTTTGATTGGAGAATAATTGGATTTGATACAATACAATCAAAATATTACCACAATCACGGCGCATTGTGGTAATATTTTTTGACGACCACATGAAATTCTGTGGACCCTCAAATACTCATTATTCTGGGGTTGGCTACTCAAATATTTTACGAGGTGTTACCAGGGATAGTTGAGAAGATGAATGATAGGCCATTTGAAATACAGGTGCTCATGAAGTTTCAATCTTTTCTTGTGAGCAAAACAAAATCAATGCTTGCTTGACGAAAAAGGTTCATGGCTCTCAGACAATTCTGCAGCAAATGAATTCAGTTTGATGTGGGCTCAATTTCATTTTGAGGGATACACTGATGCGGCTTGGTTAACTAAAAATGCTATCACATTCTTCAAGTCTCTTTTTGGGGCTAATCTGAGGTGGAATTACCTGTTAAATTTTAGTAAGGAAGGTATCTATCTCAAACAAGTTTGCAAGGTACAAGAATTCAATTGTCATCATATTTTTGGAAAGATAGAGCTGCGAAAATCCAAGGGTGGGTGGCAATGGAATCATAGTTACAAGCCATCATATGTGAGTTCATACACTAACCAATTAGTTTGGTTCTCATTACCTCGACCACCGGATTTCAAGATATTTTTCTGAACCTTGAGGACAAGGTTTTCCTAGGGGATGGAATGTTACGAGCATAAACTAGTATTGAACGGCTCTTACTATGTTATTATTATCTTTAAGAGTAATTTTAGTTAATTAGTATGAAAATAATATAAAAAGAAATTGTAAGAGGAAAAATAGACATCAATGAATTAAATCTATGTTCTCTCTTCCAGCTTCATCCTCTTCCCTTCCCCTTCTCTTAGCCCTAAATCCTCTTCTCATCTTCTCATCATCAATCTTCTTCATCTTCTATCATTCCTAACCTGTTACAAACATCTTGGTTTGTATCAGAAGGACCGTCTAACTTTTGTATTAATAGTAATCGGAAGGTCACGCCCCATCAAAGTGAAAGGCCACGACTCTTTTAAAATGAAAAGTGGCGTCTCTTCATTTATAATTACGGATCAATTTACTAACCAATATCGATTCATGATTAATGGGCCATTAATCTTAAACTCTCCCACTTGACCCATAATCATAAATTTAATATAAGCATAATATGCATAGTGTTCATTCATTATGTTGGTTGAATCATAAGCCATCATTAAAAGTGAGAAACTAATAAGGATCATAGCGATAGTACATAACTCTCTTAACGTAGTCTCATCCATGTATCACAATACTAATTTCAAACCTAATATGCGTTAGAATTAACGCAAGTAGGAATAAGAGAAAAAAAAAATGCAAGAACACAAGATTTATTCATCCAGTTCTTCACAGTGTGATTACGTCTGATGGCACTACCAAGCTAAGAATTTTTGACTATTTATGATTCATTGGTTATAAAAAAACATATGTTTATATACAAAAAAACACAAAAACCCTAATATGATTAAGACTAGGATTTCCTGATAAGATTAAGACTACGATTTCCTAATATGCTCTGGTATCTAATTAGCGGTCAATCAGGCTCCATAACTTCACAATATCCTACTTGGAGACAGATTCCAATCATAATCATCTTCATTTTTAGTACCCCATTGGTAATGCCAAGCCCTCACCTCAAGTACTAAGGAAAGTTGAAGTCATGCATGACTTCAACTTCTCTAAGGTCACAACCGTAAACAAAATGTCAGCAAGATTCTTAATTCCTTTATTCTTATTCAGTTGCAAGATCCTCTCTTGCTCACCTACTCTCTATCAGGTGTCTTGCATTCTCTAGTGGATTTGCACAATGAATCTTTTGCTGAGTGGTTCTTTCTCAACAACCTCCTGGTCATTTGGTACCACCATATTCCCACCCAAGTTAGAAATATCTAACTCTAATTTTTGTATCTTCAAAGTTCTGCCACCCTTTGAAAAAGTGACTCTCTTCTATTTCCCGAAGATGCAATTCTCACATGAACCAATTTCAACAGATTTGATTTCTGGTAGCAAACCCTTCGAACTTAGAACTTTCATAAATTTCTGATGGAGCATATTTATACGATCCATCGAGTTGTTTATTCCCATTATTTAGTTGTCTTTTGCGTATGATAGATTACTTCTTTATAGTGTTTCGCATCACAGGTGTATCAAGAACGCCTTTGAGCTATATTGCGTATTTGGAGCATTCTAGGCTTCACTCGACCACTCGGGAATGGAAGGAGCAAAGACTTGATAGCGAGAAGAAGTTTCGGACAGAATATCAGCACTACAGAAGTGATTCGCCCAAACAGTGCACAAATCAAAGTTGATTCTCCCAAACAAAGGTCATTAGCCCAACTCAGAACCTACTAACACTTCGATTCGCCCAAGCCTGCACGAATAGCTTTTGGTGCAGCGCGAATCAAATGTGATTCGCCCAGCTTCAGAACCCACAGACACTTTGATTCGCCCCAAGCCTGCACTAATCAACTTTGAGGCTGCACGAATCAAACTTGATTCGCCTAGCTCCTGCACACATGGAGACTTTGATTCGACCAACCCTGGTCGAATCAATTGCTGAGCCTGCACAAATCAAAATTGATTCGGTCAAAGACGGTCAGCCCGTCCCAAAATCAAAGGTGCAAATAAAAAGAAAACCCTAACTAGCCGCTCCCAAAATTTGACGGCACGTCGTTGTGTGCGCCAAAATTATATTTATATTTATATTGACCTACTAACTAGCAAGCGGTAAGTAGGATCGAACCCAAAAAGAGCAAATACTCTAGAGTTCTATTAATTGTCGCACAAAAGGGGGTTGTTTTCAGAAAGAATGTTGTTGATCAAATTCATAAAGAATCAGTTCAGAGATATGCATTGCAACTGGTAAGGATATGCTTTCATTTCTTTCATAGATAAAGATAGAGTTACGAATCCAATTCTCTAACGAAAACAATAGATTACAACCATGCACTCGAGTAACAAAGGATCGAAACACCTCTTTTCTTCCTTCTTTTCTTCTCTGGTTTGTCCTCCCTTTCGTCCCAGCTCTCCTTCTCGTCAAATCCAATCTCCTCTCCTCTCTTCCTCCATCCCTTCAAATTCTGTGAAATATAAGCTGAGCTGTCCGTATCGGTCGTACCAATACGGTCGGTACAACTGATATGAAATTATCCACTCCGCACGATCGATATGACCTCAGCTGAAAAATTGAAGATTCGACACAGTCGTATCGACCGTGCTGAACGTACCTCCCGTATGGATACGTGCAGTACGGGTGATACAGGCCAGGGATGATTTGAGATCTTCCACGGCGCTTTTGCACACAATTGCTTCTGACCTTGCTTTCCATGACGCCTGAGCTGATTTGTCCTGAAATAAGAAAGAAAGTGTATAAAGGCTAATAATACTCACAAAATGAACGAAAACAACCAATAAACGCAAGCGAGAATCGGTCGGGAATCCAACCGATCAAACGCTCCACACTTTAAAATTTGATCGTCTCGAGCAAACAATCAGGACATGTTGTATTATATTCAAGACTCTCTATCCCAACTTAAACTTTAAATAACAGAGTGATGACCACCAAAGCGCGGGCTTCACAAAGTCTAGCCCCACACCTCACACTAACACATCAAACAAATTGCAATCAAAGAGTTTTCGAGCCGTGTAAGAATACATGAGGACACATACTTAAGGAAATCAGTACTAGAGCCAACCAAAACCAAATCTCGCAATCTATTCATTTTTCAAGGCAAAGCTTTCGAAACAATGGTTTATACACAACATGCCGACCGATTGCCTATGTTAGCTAGGGCTAGTCCATGGGCTAGCGATGCAGAACTCATATCCAAGCCTTGGTCTTTGCATCACAATTCATAAGAAAAGAGGAGTTCGGCAAAAATTGATTTTCAAAAACAGTCATAGACCAATTGATGCTTACGTGCTAACACAAGGGTCATTCTCTAGTATAGCATGCTAGCACACAAGCAAATTGTAGACTTGCACAAGAATGATATGGCGGATGGGCATAAAGTCAAGCTCTTACTATTTCTTTTCTCTTTTTTTTTTCTCTCAAGCTTTCGAGGAGGAACTTTTCTTCCTAACTTCGGCCTTCTTCTTTTTTTTTTTTTTTTTCAATGGGTGCAAATACTTTCGAGGGGGAACTTTTCTTCCTAACCCTCGGCATTGCAGCCAGATTCACACAATAAGAACGTGACAATAAGCCCAAATAGAGGTTGAGGATGCGCAAGAAACAATTACAAGCGAGGAGCTAAGGATGCAAACAAGAGTCACCTAAAAGCAATTGCAAGGTTTATGCATTATGTAAATGATTTTAAAAAGTGCAAGCTACACCAAGGTCCAAAGCAAGCAATGAAAAATTCCTAGAATGCGAGATAGGCAACGGATAACAATAATAATGACTCACAAGAAGGCGATCATGAGAACTTACTCGGCCCTAGGCTCTAAATCAGCAAAATGAAAGAGGCTAGATGCGATATGTGAAACTCAAGCACGTTGATCCCAAGCTTTAAAGAGGTAAAACACTCTTATAACAATATGCATAGTATGGAATCAATGAATATTTCGGCACCAACCACTCAATGCATATTCAAGCAAGTTAATCAATGAAACACTCAATTAATATGCACCAGCCACTCCACATTTAAAATAAAGCTTAGTCCCTAAGCTTAAGAAATTAAAAATAAGAAGAGTGCATAGGAACTCCCTTAGTGAGCGTGGCCCTTTCATGCTAGAGTCAACAGATTTCTGCCACCGTGATGACCTGAAATGGGAAGAGAGGTGGAAACAACCCTCATGATGAGATTTAAACAGTTCAGAATTCCATAAGGACACAAAACAGCAACAAACAAATGTCCAAGTGCAACCAACATAGCCAAAAATAACCACCAAGAGCAGTCAAGTCAATATAGCAAGGACATCAACTAATATATCAAAAAGACAAGTAGCATCCCAAGGGTAGTCACTCAGTGCAGCGCTGGGAAGGTCCGGCATCATCATCACCCGGGCCGGTCCATGGCATAGGATCCTGCGGCTCTAAAGTCTCGGATCTGGGAGCAGCAGGAGGTGGTGGAAAATCATGAA
Source organism: Umbilicus rupestris (assembly GCA_963678935.1). Taxonomy (NCBI): domain Eukaryota; kingdom Viridiplantae; phylum Streptophyta; class Magnoliopsida; order Saxifragales; family Crassulaceae; genus Umbilicus; species Umbilicus rupestris. The sequence continues at coordinate 10,571,182 of OY787618.1, forward strand.
TTCCTCCGGCTTTAAGCAAAGAGATGATAGCCCTGGCCGTCCACTCCTGAGAGTGCATAAGATAATCTAGCTGGGGACTGTAGTCCGAAGATTGATGTGTGGGCTGGGCATCCTCTTGCGCCGCTGATGGTGGTGGCGAGTCTCGTGTCAGCCCTTCGAAGCACTACCAGTCTCTGCAGAAGGGCCATCTGTCCTATGATACCATGCACCATTAGGTAACACCATCCGCATTTTCCTAAGAGCGGCAAGGTCCAAAATTGGGAACATGCCCGGGGCGGCCGGTGGAAGGTCATAGCGAAAAGCTTCGGCGAGCATAGTAATGAAGCCGCCACCACCAAGAGCGTATCTCTGATCTTTGTTTTTGGATCTCTTTCAAAGCAGAAGGTCAAATATGATATAACGTCAAACTCCACGCCCTTATCAAGAGCGATGAGGAGGTCCAAATCCTATTGAGACACTTTCGTCCCACCTTCAACACGCGGATTGAGTGATGTCGCAATGGCAGATATTTCCATTCCGCGTCTCTAATGCACTTGGAGGGTGGGCTGTTTTTATGAGTCCAGCATGTCATGGAGGTCCTTTCTGGATAGGTGGCGCTCCTCATTCCCCAATTGAAATTTCCAGGCAGTCACTCTCTCCCCTTCGACCACAGCTTCAAAGGAAGCAATAAACTCGTAGACCATGTTTTTATGAGTCGGCCATTTAGCCCCCACAAGCATCCCAGGACCGAACAGCTACAGCCGGCTGTTAACTGAGTCAAAGATGGAGAACATGTGCATTGTCGTTAAGTCGGGCATGGAGATGGGCACAATTTCCTTCTTCCCGTCGAGGATGCGCTGAAGCCGCTTTGCGACCTTGGATTGATGAACTTGTATGTCTTAGGGAATGGAGGGGGCAGACCGGGGCGGCGGACAATGTTCTTCTTCCTGCCGGCTGTGGGCTGTTTTGTGGGCGGCATTTTGGTTGAGGAGCTAAGAAACGAGCTGCGAGGCTGAGGTCGAGTGGTTGGAAATTGTGCGGTCAAGTGTGCGAAGCTGCTATCTTGTGGAGAGTCGATGGAGTTGTTGCGGAGTTTGGGTTGAAGAGGGTTGAGTGCGGAGTTGTTGCGGCGCTAGGGTTGCTCTTTGGAGCCTCAGCTGAGTGCTAGGGTTAGAGCAGTGTGGTCGAGTGACTGGCGAGTGGGATCTGCTGGTGTCGCAGAGAACTGGGCCGCTAATGGTCGAGCGTGGCTGGATGCGGCGAACGAGCTCGGGTCGGAGAAGGTCGCTGGGGTTGTGGTCGGAGGCTAGTGCGAGCAGGCGACTGGCTAGGAGGTCGCTGGGAGTGTGGCTCTAGTGCGCAATCGGTGGTCGTGCGCGGGTGGAGAAGATTTGGGGAATTTGGGGAAATCGAGATTTCAAAATCTGAAATCGCGATTTAGGTCAACAAACAGCCGATGGATCGTATCGATACGATTGGTACGACCGGATTAGAGATGGAAGTGGGTCGGCCAGCCCGTGGGCCGGCTCGGGTGGCTTCTGAGCTGGCTCGACCCAGCCCGACCCGGACACATCAACCCGTGGGTCGAGTGGGTTGGGTTACAGCTCGCGGGTCGGGCTGGGTCCCTTAAAAAAATGTCGAGCCAGCCCGGGTTCGACCCGGCCCAGCTCGCCCGACCCACGGGCTAAAATTCAAAAATATAGCCGTTAAGTTCAAAATTTCAAAATTTGAATCTCATTCCCAAATTCTATAAATACCACATCCTTATTTCATATTTCACACACCAACAACTCTCTAAAACCTCTCTTCTTCTCAAGTGCTCAAGTGACAAGTCTCAATTTTGCAAGCAACGGCCAACGGGCTTCTCAAATCTTAGAGCTCAATCTTCATTTCGGTATATTTTATTTTGCTATTTAGCTATTAATTGTTGTTGTATTTGTTGCATTTGATTACCATGGAAAATTTAAATATCTATAATTTTGAAGATATTTTTCCCAACGATGAGAATGAGGTGGAAAACAGTGAACGTGTGGATAGTGTTCCGAGGATGGACGAAAGTCCAAACTCATTATTCAATACTCCCACCGTCACATCATCATCCACCTCTCCTCTAAGAGAAATGAATACATGTATAAATCTTCTGTTTGGGTTTATTTTGAAATTATTTGGAAGAATAATGTAAGATTTGCCAAATGTAAAAAATGTGGGCAAGAGTATAAAATTTCAGTGGGAGGGGGTACGGGTACGTTTTCAAGGCATATTGCTAAAAAGCATCCGGATTGGGTTATTGATCCCAATCAAACTACTTTAGTTGGTGAGTCCATCGGAACTGGTAGTGCACAACCTTGTGAACAACCGGGACCAACATGGCGTTACTCAGAAGCTAAAGCTCGTATTGGTCTAGCTAAATACATAATAGAGGCCGAACAACCTTTTTCGATGGGTGATGATTCTAAGTTTATTAGTTTTATTAAAAAATATTTACAATCATATTTTAAGGGGGTTTCAAGAAAAACTATTCTAGAGGATGCTTTTCGTACATTTAACCTTAAAAAATAAACGCTAATTAATATGTTTTTAGATATGAAATATAACTTACTAACCGCTCAGATGTCAACTGTGGCGTCCGAAGCTTGTTTTTCTGCAGGTGCAAGGGTATTGAATGACAAAAGATCACGGTTGAATGATACTTCAATTAAAATGTGCATTTGCCTAAAAGATTGGCTTGCTGCTGAACGAAGAGAACAAGATAGTAAAAAAAATTTGAATTGTGAAACTGGAGATGAATTAGAATAATATATCATTGTCTTTTTTAGCATGTTTTATAGTCAATTGGTGTTAGGCTATTGTAAGATTGAGCTATTTATAAAGTTCCAGTTTAGACACTTAGAGTTTGTGTGAGGCTTTGGCCTTCGGTATGTACTTCCCTCGAGCCAGGATGTTTGGCTCCCAATTAATAGATGAGCGGGTTTCTAATTAAAATTAAAAAAATAATTTTTTCTATACTCACAAGTATTTTACTAATATCTTCTAAATATAATTTAGATAAAAAATATAATGTACAAGTACAAATTCCCTAAATCCTAAACCCTAAACCCTAAACCCTATACCCCTAAATCATAAACCATATACCCTAAAACCCTAAATCCTAAATCCCTGAACCCTATACCCCTAAACCCTATACTCCAAACCCCTAAACCCTTGTACAATAACCCTAAAGTCCTAAACTCATGGGTCCAACCCGTGAGCTCAATTCGTGGGTATAACCCGTGGGCTCAATTCATGGGTCCAACTCGTGGGCTCAATCCATGGTCTAACTCGTGGGCTCAACCCGTGGGTCCAACTCGTGGGCTTAACCCGTGGGTCCAATTCGTGGGCTAAACCCGTGGGCCAGCCCGACCCAGCTCGTTCGTGGCGAGCTGACTTATAACCCGTGGGTCGGGCTGGGTTCATGTTTTTTACTTGACCCGGCTCGTGGGCCAGCTTATTTTTTTTGTAACCCAGCCCTAGCTCGCGTGGGTTATGAAATTTCGACCCAGCTCGACCCACTTCCATCTCTAGACCGGATCGACCGATACGATTTTATCCAAGCCGTACGATCGATACGACCCCCGTGGAGATTGCCTGGACCGTATCGACCATATCCATACGACCGATACGGACACGACGACCAAAACGGGCCGTACGACCCAGCCGAGCCAAGATGAAACCGAGAAGAACTAAACCCCAAATACAGAAATAAAACAAGAAGACCAAGATGCAAGCCTAACACATGACTCCTAACGCAACTAAAAGAAGAAGAAAAACAAAAACAAGAAACAAGAGGAACTCACAGAGCGGGTTACTTCCCAAAAAGGCCTAGTTTAAAGTCTTGGCGAGACGTAGCTAAGGGCTCGCAGGATCAATCCAAATGGTAGCTCACATAGCCTACCTCCTTTTCTAGCCCATGATACAACTTGATTTGATGTCCATTAACCTTAAACAATTCCCCTTCGGAATTTAAAAGCTCCACATGCCCATCATCGAATTCATTCTGAACATGAAAAGGTCCCGACCACCTAGTCCTTAACTTACCGGGAAAAAGTCTCAATCTTGAATTGAACAAAAGGACTTGGTCTACTTGTTTGAAGCTTTTCCTCACCAGCATTCTATCATGCCATCTCTTCGTTCTTTCCTTGTAGAGGAGCGCATTATCATAAGCATCCAAGCGACTCTCGTCCAATTCATTCAATTGTAACAACCGCTTCTCTCCTCTTGAATAGGGTGTTGGGGCATCTCATTGCGCTTGGAAATATTACCACTTCTTTGGCAGCTATCACATCTCTTGGCGTACTCGTAGGAATCCTTGAAAAGTGAGGGCCAATAGAATCCACATTGGAGAACTAGTGATGGAGTCTTGTTTCCACTACCATGTCCACCATAGCGAGAATCATGACATTGAGCAACAATGCTCATCATGTCCTCCTCAGCCACACAAGTCCGATAAATTCCATCTGCACAAAGCTTATAAAGGTAAGGCTCATCCCAGTAATACTTTTTCACATCATGCAGAAACCTCTTTTTCCTGTGAGGATCTTCTTCTAACCTAGAGAGATGATCAGCTACTAGGTTCTCTACCCCTTTCTTATCCGCAATGAGAATGTCAAATTCTTGGAGTAGAAGTACCCACCTAATCAATCTAGGCTTAGAATCTTTCTTAGCTATGAGGTACTTAATGACAGCATGATCGGTATAGACTATGGTATGCGATCCTATAAGGTATTGCCTGAATTTTTCAAAGGCAAACACGATGGCAAGCATCTCTTTTTCCGTGGTGGTGTAGTTGGCCTAGGTTTGGTCAAGGACTTTACTAGCATAGTACATAGCGTGTAGCTTTTTATCAACTCGTTGACCTAACACCGCACCTACTGCATATTCACTTGCATCACACATAAGTTCAAACGGGAGTTCCCAATTGGGAGGCTGAATAATAGGGGCGGAGGTCAAGGCATCTTTAAGCCTAGTGTATGCTTCAAAACAAGCATCATCAAAATGGAAATCAACATCATGGCATAGGAGATTAGTGAGGGGTCTAGCTATCTTTGAAAAGTCCTTAATGAAACGCCTAAAAAACCCAACATGACCTAGATACTCCTAATCCCCTTAACATCCCTAGGAGGCGGAAGTTTGGCTATGACCTCTATCTTACCTGGATCTACTTCTATCCCTCGGTTGGAAACTAGATGTCCCAAGACTATATCCTCTTGCACCATAAAATGACATTTTTCCCAGTTAAGCACTAAATTAGTCTCAATACATCTCTCAAGAACATGGGAAAGGTTAAGAAGGCAATGATCAAAAGAAGACCTGTATACCGAGAAGTCATCCATAAAGACTTCCATCTCCGTTTCTATAAGATCAGAAAAGATTGCCATCATGCATCTTTGAAAAGTTACAGGTGCGTTACAAAGTCCAAATGGCATCATCCTTATGGGACTTTCGCTTATAGGCGAATGCCATTTGGACAAGTAAACGTCATCTTCTCCTGATCTTGTGGGTGGGTATCTGGAAAAACCCACTGTATCCATCAAGATAACAGAAGAAGCTATGATTGGCTAATCTCTTTAGCATTTGATCAATAAACGGAAGAGGGAAGTAATCTTTCTTTCTGGCCTTATTCAACTTACTATAATCGATACACATACGCCAACTAGTAACGGTTCATGTAGGTATCAACTCATTCCATTCATTAGCCACAACAGTAAATCCTCCCTTCTTCGGGGCAACATGGATTGGGCTAACCCAGTTTGAGTCGGGAATAGAAAAGATAATGCCAGCATCCAACAATTTCATAATCTCCTTTTTCACTACCTCACTCATGTTGGGATTCAACCTACATTAATGTTCCTTGGATGATCTAGCCTCATGTTCTAACTGAATCCTATGCATGCAAATACTAGAACTAATACCGGTAAGATCATCAATTGAGTAGCCCAAAGCTTTCTTATACTTCCTAAGAACATGCAACAACCTAGAAGTCTCATCCCCATTCAAAGCAGAATTCACAATCACCGGATACGCTGAATTTTCATCAAGGAATTCATACCTTAGGCTTGCCGGTAGAGCTTTGAGCTCTACCTTGCAAGACTCCTTACCTTCTTGGACCGTCTTCGAGATCTTGCTCCCCTTATCCTCATTTGTGCTGCCTTCTCCCAGATCAATAGCCCTCATGCTATGCTCATTAGTATCTTCAAAACTCAAAGGGTTATATGAAGATAAAACACAATGGTCTATCAAATCACATGAGCTAATACGATTGCAATCAAATGATGAGCATGGTGTCTTGCATGACTTTTCTAGACTAAATGCAATCTCTTCAACATCAATCACGGCTCCAGCGGTAGTTAGAAATGGTCTACCTAAAATGATCGGTACTTCCTTATCCTCCTCCATCTCTAAGACAATAAAGTCAACGGGAATATAGAAATTCCCTACCCTAATGGGAACGTCTTCAAGAACTCCTTTAGGAAATCTTGAAGAGCGATCCGCCAATCTCAAACAAATAGATGTAGGAGTAAGTTCACCAAGATCTAGCTTTTTGCAAAGTGAATAAGGCATAAGAGAAATGCTAGCTTCTAGATCACATAGTGCGCGCTCGATGATAACATTACCAATATGGATAGGGATGGCAAAGCAACCCGGATCTCCTAACTTCTTAAGTAATGCATTTTGAAGTACGACACTACATATCTCATTCAATGCAACAGTTTCATGCACATCAATCCTACGCTTTTTTTTTTTTTGAGAAATGATTTCTTTTAAAAACTTTGCGTAAGTAGGGACTTGAGAGATTACCTCCGTAAAGGGCAGCGTTACCTGAAGGTTCGTTAGCATATCCGAGAACCTCTTGAAGTGAGCTGCCTTGTTGCTCTTAGCTAGCCTCTGTGGAAAGGGCACTTTAGGCTTATATACCGGTACCTCGACGGCTACATCTCTCTCAACCTGTGTGGGTTCAACCTCTTCTACATCAGGTTCATCAGCTGCATCCTTCTCCTTCTCTGATTTCTCATCGAAGACCAAACTTGGCTTGGAGGCACGCGTTCTAGCGTTAGCAGGGTCTATCATTATACCACTTCTTGTAGTGATGGCGCTACAAGATTCGTTATTACCCATGTCCGGCTTTGAAGGGAGCTTACCAAGTGATCTTGACGAAGAAGCTGCCTGTTGTGCCATCTGTGTTTCCAAATGCTTGTTGTGAATGGCAAGTTCATCGATTCTTGCATTCAACTTCTCTTGACCCGCTACGAGCTGAGCGAGGATGGCCTCCATGGTGGGATTAGAGCTACTCGAAGAAGCCTGAGGCGGTGCTTGTGCTTGGTGCCCTTAAGAAGGTTGGTTTTGATAGTTGTTCGAGTATTGCACCGGTCCTTGGCTTCTGTTATAGCTCCCTTGCCCCTGCTGATTGTTCCTAGTAAAATTTTGACTTCCTTGATTTGTTTGAAATGGGTTGAAATCCAAGAGGGGTAGGTTCTTGGGTTTTGTAGGAGAAGTTTGGATGGTTTCGATTGCTAGGATGATAAGCAGGATTCGCGCTTGGTCCATAAGCACCTACATTTTGTCTACCCATGAAGTTAACATCTTCGTTGCTGATTCCACCCTCTAGGTGCATTGTGAGTGGACAATAGGTTGAATCATGGTCTAATGATGCGCAAATCTCACACCCTCTTGCTGACAAATGATAAGTGGATAAATGACCTTACATTTGTCCGTATTTTCACTTTACTTCTTGTTTGTTCCGTTATTTTATAAAGTCATTTGATGTTTTCTTTGTCCATTTCAGGGTGAAAATGCGTACTACATGATATGAAGTGGTCCGAAGAAAATATGGTTGAATTCCGATCGATCGATAGCAAAAACGAGCAAAATTGAGCAAAAGGCAAAAGTGAGTCGGCCACCCTTGGCAGAATGACCTGTTCCTCTTAAAATGCTTCCCGAGCACGTGATGCTTATCCGATCGAAGCGTGCCATAGCTTGTTGGAAAGATAATTCAAATGGATACAAATTTGTAGTTTACATCAAGACATAATTCTAAAGTTTAGAGGGTCAAAAATGCGAGATTATAGCACTACAAAAGCGATTCTCCCGGATCAGTTTGGCTCTACAATGGTTTGACCGAATCAATTGAAGGTTTGACCGAATTAAAAGTGATTCGGCCAGGAAAAAGTGATTCGGCCAGCCATGAAACAGCACTGAGGTATTGATTCGGCCGAATCCACTCAAGGCCTGCCCGAATCACTTGATTCGGGGAGAGTTCGCCTGAAGATCAAATCTGAGCAGATTGACCTGTTCATTATTGAAGGCTTTCCGAGCGTGCGATTCTTATTCGATTAAGGCGTGCCATAGCTTGTTGAAAAGCTAATTCAAATATCTAAAACTTTCTAGTTTACGTAAAGACGTGATTGGAAGGTTTAAAGGGTCAAATAAGCAAGATTCTAACGCAGCAGAAGTGATTCTGACACTCTGTTCGAATCAACTCATTATGCCTTGCCCGAATCACTTTTGATTCGGGCACGGCGGATAAGTATAAATAGAAAACAGATGGGAAACATTAAAGAGGGCCTTGGGGTGCCTAGGGTTTCTCTCATGGGACGAAACCCTAATTGGAGAACTTGGAGAATTCGAAGAAGACATCATCAATTGAAGATTCTACATCAACCCTTTACTCATTCTCTACTTCCCTATTACTTTACTTTTCCTTGTTGAACTATTTCATTATGTCTTGTTTCAAACTCACCATGAGATGACATATGAGTGAGTAGTCTTTTAGTAGTTGGGGTTCTTATGGATCCCTTAGGTTTGATTGTAATGCAAGAATTGTCTTTTTATCTATATGAATGAAGTTTGGTTGAAAGTTCTCATGCTTTCTCTTCATATCAATTTTGTGCACATCAAGTGTTTGACGAAACACATGAATGAGTATGAATTGGTAGAACACCTAGGGATGGAATGAGAGTTGAACCTAGGTTGTTTAGAAGATTGAGCATGTTAATTTTAGGTTGCGTTTGTGTGCAAGAGTGACATACGCATTCCACTAGGCTAAGTATTGAACTACTTTAGTTAACTATCAATAGACCGAAAAGTTGAGATTAGGAGACTTTAGTTCTACGCGGTTCAATAAAGCGAGAGTTTGAGAACCGTACTATTTAGGTATTATTCCCATTCGGAGCGAGAGTTGAATTTAGAATGTGTGATACCTTAGCCTAGAACCATCGCTCGAATTTATTCATGATTTAGACAAGTTTTGTATTGCCAATCGCATGACCTAGGGGTGAAATAAGATTCCGACTACGTTTTCTCTCTTACTTTACCTCTTCATAAATTTCAACTTATCTTTAATATTCGCTAGAGATACCTCGCATAGAGGAAAAATTCCCCCTTCTATTTAGTAGACTTGCATTAGGCATTACTAGCTAGCTTTAGACTAATCTAGGCTTTTCTCTTGGGTTCGACTCGAGGTCACTCAGATATAAATATTGTTTGAACACCGTGATTGGACTAGTATTTATACTACCGCAATTTCGACAACGTTCAACGAAGAACTACCGACCTGATTTGCATTAAAATTATCAATAGTAGTGATCAAGGCATCAAACTTCTTTGACAACTCTCCAATAGCGTCATTTGTGTCAACAACATAGGTTGACTGAGTGTTGGTGTGTTTCCGTGGGTTGGATCTCTCACTTGTCCATCTGTGAGCGTTGCTGGACATCTTCTCAATAATTCTTTCACCATCCTCCGGTGTGTGATCCATAAGAGATCCTCCAGCTCCTTGATCAAAAGTAGCTCGCACATCATTAGAAAATGATTGAACGACAAGCCATTTGGGTAGACCATGATGTGGGCAAGCTCTCAATAGATCCTTGAAGCATTCCCAAGCTTCATACAATGTCTTAGCTTGCTTTTGCCCAAAGTTGCTGATGTTGGTTTTGTATTGAGCTGTTTTCCCAGGCGGAAAATACTGAGTCAAGAACGCCTGTGCCAAGTCATCCCAAGTACTGAAAGTCCCGGGATTGTGGCTCCACAACCATTCCTTAGCTTGCATCTCTAGTGAGAACGGGAAAACTCTGAGACCAACCGCATCTCTTGAAACTCCATTGATCCTGAATGTATTCAGCAGCTGAAGAAATGAATTCAGGTGGGCGCTTGGGTTTTCATTCGGAAGTCCCGAGAAAGGCGAGTTTGAAACCAAGGCCAACAATGCCGGTTTGATGTCATAATTATTGGCAGTCACTGCTGGATATGTAATTAGTGACATGGTTGGGAATGTGTAATCCCTCATAGCTCTTGGCTTTCCCTGTACCTCTCGTCGCTGATATCGACCTTGATCAGGCAAGTCCGGCATCCTTGGAATAAGTTCTTCTCGAGGAGGATCATTCGCATTGTTCCTTTGTTGTTCCATTAGTGTCTTATTCTCCCTAGGCGTGACTTACTCCTGCTACTAGAAGCTGCAAGAGGAGTTGAGTGACTCAAATGTGGATTCTTTTTCTTGTCTATTCCGCTTTATGACCGGGTTTGCATCCAAACAATAGAGAACCCTGAAATGTATCACAAACAAAAACAACCGTGAAAGCACAAGTAGGATAAGAAAAATAAAAGTACTGAAATTTAAAATGAGTAGTCTAAGGGCATCCGCACCCGTTGAGGAAGTTCTATCTCGTTGAGGAATATCTCGAGAAGCAATTCCTATTATATTCATCAAACAGTAATAGCAATCTGCACATTTTGTGCACCCATAACTATCTCGAGGAGATATTTCTATTACTATTCACATTTTTTTAATAATTTTTAATTTTGATAAATATTTTTTAAAAAGTATTGATGAATTATTGATCGGATTTCCGATAAGATTTTCAGTTAAATTTTGTTATTTGTAAATCAAGTGTTAAATGTAAATAAAAATTAAAATTAAGGACAACTTAAGTTTTTCGAACACAAATTAAAATTAAAATGATATTACATTAAAATTTAAATAAAGTTTATAATCTAATCATCTTGTTGAGGACGGAAATAATCTGAAAAGTACGAATTCATTTCATTGTCGTTGTTGGCATCCTCTTCCTCATAACGTTGCAAAAAACTCGCCTTTCTCTTTGAGAAATATTTCTTAGATTTTGGAGTCATTCTTTCTGTGTTCATTTCCATAATCCTTGACTCTTCAGCCTTTTCTTGCATCCGGTGAGTATGCTCCATTTGCTTTTGAGCAAGCTCCACTTGCATTTGTTGGATAGCCAATGCTTTTTTCTGATTTTCGGCAATGGCATGTAAAGCGTCACTATAATTATTAGGTGAATTTGCGATTTTCTTACCCTTTCTCCTTGCCTCTTTCGTCGCCTTCACCCCGGCTGGTCTCACCGGACTAGATGGACTCATATGATTACTTTCGGGTGTAGAAAATATCGGTTCTTCGTGGACTTCTTCCATAACCGGACTACCATCATGGTTATACGTCGATGGAGGAATTGTTTCCATAGGTGCGGATGTTGGATGTGACTTAACTTGTTCCCAACATTCAAAATGTATGAATGTCTTTTTCTTTTTTGCGACATACATAGTTTGAACTTTTCGTACCTATTCATTCGAATAATAAAATATATTAGATTTAAAGAAATATTACTTAACAATAATGATGTTGCGTAAGCTAATTAAATAATTTACCTCATCTTGCACATTACCGCCGGATTTCGGATTTCTTCTTGCATATGCAATGCATGACGTCCAATAAGATAAATTCGGTTTCAACTTAGCAAATCGAGAAATAATGGCGGTTTGAGATCTTGAACCAGTAGTAATTACCTCATCGTCACGCATAACCAATTTGATTGAAAATCGGCGTGAACTTTTTGCCACAACTTGTCGGTTCTTTGTCTATTGCCGGTAATTGGATCGATCGATTAACGACAATACGAAATGCACAATTGCACATCTTCGGACACAGACCAATTACCCGACATATTGAAAATATGAGAGAAGAGATGAAATATGTGAATTGAAATAAGAGAGAAGAGTGAAATATTGAATATTTTGTGTGAAATTTGATGTAGAAGAGTAGTAGATTTATAGTAGTTTTTTAGATAGGAAAAAATTACTTTTTCATAATTTTTTTCAATTTTGTAAAATATTTTTGAGTGAAATCCCGTTGGGAATCTATCTGGGCCGTTGGATCACATTTAGATCTGATCCAACGGACCAGATTTTTTTTCCGTTACAAAATCTGCCGTTGGATTGCAAGTCACGTGGAGCTTCCTCTCTCCTCTGCAGCTTCTCTCTCTTCCGAGCTTCGATCTCCTCGGCTTGCTCCTCGAGATCGATCTGGAGATCGATCTTCCTCCTCCGGATCGTTCTTCCTCTTCTTCTCAACCGCTGCATTTGAAAGTGGAGAGAACGTTCTCAAATTGAGATAGAACGTTCTCTCCTGGGGATAGATCTCGTCACCGGTGCGGATGCCCTAAATGATTCGCTAGATTTAATCTAATGACAAGCTAACTCGTTACTCCCCGGCAACGGCGCCATTTTGACTTTTAATATTTTTGTACTCCAAATTTAGTGAATATGAAGTTCCAATGCAAGTCAAAGACAATTTGTAAACCGAAGTATTTCGGGTCATTCAATGAGAAACTAAGCTTATGCACTATATAAAATCTAGTTCTATTTAGCTATCTCGATTTTTGAATTGATTTTCTGTAATGATTTGGACTAAGACAAGAAAGCTAAGGTAAAATTGACAAATTTCGAGAAGATTCCAAGGTTGATTTCACTTGCCTAGTGTTTTCTAATAAAGTGACAAAGATGAATGGATGATTGAAGACTATAGAGGTTATGAATAGATCAATCTTCTAACTAGCTTTCGCTCAATTTCGAATATCAATCTATTACGGAAGTCGAATCTCAATCTCTCAATATGTTGATTCGCTCTAATATCCTCCACTAATCACAAACCGTCGTTATGATGATCAGTAAAAGAGTTCGGATTAAGCTTACCTAACCTCTAACTTATCTCTCTACGCTACTTTCGTATGTCAATAAGATCAAAGCCGATTTTACTCTCGTCTTTCCTAAGTATGTATCTCTCAATAATGTACTTAAGTTAAAATGGATTTCATGCTGGCATTTTTTCAAACATCTAGCATGCATAACATAACATACTTCAGTAAACCGTAATCCATCAATCATCCACTTAAACTTTCATTTAGAACATCATCACAATACTTTGAACACACTAGACAAGATTCATCAAACCTTGGAATTAGGTAGATTACTCACAATACATGGAAAATGCTTTCATTTCTTTCATAGATAAAGATCGAGTTACGAATCCAATTCTCTAATGAAAACAATAGATTACAACCATGCACTCGAGTAACAAAGGATCGAAACACCTCTTTTCTTCCTTCTTTTGGTCTCTGGTTCGTCCTCCCTTTCGTCCCAGCTCTCCTTCTCGTCAAATCCAATCTACTCTCCTCTCTTCCTCCATCCCTTCAAATTCTGTGAAATATAAGCTGAGCTGTCCGTATCGGTCGGTACAACCGATACGAAATTATCCACTCCGCACGGTCGATATGATCTCAGCTGAAAAATTGAAGATTCGACACGGTCGTATCGACCGTGTTGAACGTACCTCCCGTATGGATACGGTCAGTACGGGTGATACATGCCAGGGATCATTTGAGATCTTTCTCGACACTTTTGCACACAATTGCTTCTGACCTTGCTTGCTATGGCGCCTGAGCTGATTTGTCCTGAAATAAGAAAGAAAGTTTATAAAGGTCAATAATACTCGCAAAACAAACGAAAACAACCAATAAACGCAAGCGAGAATCGATCGGGAATCCAACCGATAAGCTAGCTAGGGTTTCTCTATTCAGAAGCTCTTTTTATTACTAACTTTGATTTTGAGCCGGGTTGACCTTCTTTGACCGAATCAATTTTGATCGGCCATTCTGCTCTAGCTTCAAATCACCACGGGTTGCTATAGCAGTTATTGTCATTTGTCTTCGCAAAGCAAGCCTCAGCTTCTGTGATCCACAGACTGCTATAACATCTTCTTGTGCTTCGTTGCTATTTTGTCAATCTTCAGACAGTGTTCCAGCTACAATCTTCAAAGAAAGCTGTAACATCTTCTTATGGTGTTTTGTAAAGGATGGCATTATCTTAACATAAGGGTTGTGACTATATATGTGAGTGCATCGCACACGTTGACACACATAACCACATAAAGATACTCATAAGCAAAGAGCGCAGAGTTGTGGGTGCATGAGCTGAGAGAAGATCACGTCTAGAGAGTCAGATCTAAGCTTGATCTAAGAACTTCAACTGGAACGTAGTGTCGTGAAAGATCAAAAACTTGCTTTGGAGCATAGTCACGAAGAGGAGCTATCGCGGACTGTCGGAGATCAAAGCAGAGTTCCCAGATATTGAAAGGAGGTCAGTGATCAACGAAGAGCATCACCAGAGTCAAGAGAACTTGTGAAGGTCCGACTGCTCTCAAGGGAGTGACTGAAGATTCGTGGATAGAAGATATAGCAACTTGACGAGTAAGCTGCTATAGCATCCGTTGTAACACATTATTTTAGAATAGGCTAAGCCTGTGTGATCAGAGCTGTAGTGTTTTACTACTGTTTCCAGTGTTGACAGTGTACGCTAGTATGTATGATCAGATTGAGCTGAGATTCTAACTGGGTTAGAAGTAGAGGTTAAACTAGCGTAGTCTGAGTTTTGGAATATTTTGTACTTTAACTGTGATAGTGGAATTATGAGGACTGGAGAGAAGTCCTCCTCAGGCATAGGCTGTTGCCGAACTGGGTTACCAAAGTTTCTGAGTGTTCTAGGTTCGGCCTAAATAAAGAATTTCCCCAAGAGACACAAGAGGTTGCTATAGCAACCAGCTGTGACTTGTGAGCAGCGCGTATAAATTTCAGGTTCGATTTTGGATTAGTCAAATTTGTTTGTTTTATTTCAAATTTGCAGTTTTTCTGCGGATTCAATTTCGGATCAACAAGTTTTGTGTTGTTAAGTTTAAAATATGAAAGTTTTCTTTTAGCTCCATTTAATATCTCCAATATTTTGTTGGTTCGGTTTTCAATCTGTATATTAAGTTAGATCTTATTTGTTGTGCATTTTATGTTTATGTTGATATGTCAAAGCATGCCTCAATCTTCCTCTTTGTATACTCGATGCATACTACGTTCATGTCCCATAGTAAATAAACTTGTGATATGTTCCGTCGTATCTTTATCTTATTATCAATCTTGAAACTATCTGCCTTACTATAAACATAGTGCAAGAACAACTGACAAAAACACATTAGGGAAACTGTACACAAAAGACATACATCCATATTGGGCTCTTGATGCTCAAAGATTCACTAGATGATGTTGAAGTTTTACAAGATAGAACCTTAACACGACACTAACCAATACCATAACACTACTAACTATACTTGCATGGCTCCTTCAATTTCAACCTTGAATCGACTATGTGAACTGAAACCTCCAAAATAGGAGACTACGGACACAGGCAAACCTTTGAAGCAGCCCTCGAAGGATTAAGCTCTCCTTCTAAGACCTTCTTAACCTCAGGCCTATTTGTCGTATCAATTAGAAAACAAAAAAAATAGAAATAGAAATAAAGAACGAAACGAGACAATGACATCAAACGTTTGTTTATGCAATTCGACTAAATATGCCTACGTCTGTGATTACATAGTAGCTGTAGTTCCTTTATATTGATTCTTTGTGAGTTATGATTTACAGAGTACAACATGCTTATTTATGATTTTTAGATTTGGGCATAGTACAAGAAGTACGGGTAGTATAAATAGTACCACATGCTCCAGTTATGCATATGAGTCATTCTCAACAATCTCGCGAATATCCAGCTCCGTGAAAATTCAATGTACGTTGCTCACATCTCGTCAACTGGGGAACACCTCCTGCTCAATAATTAGAAACATGTAACAAGTCCAAACAGTGCTTGAGCTTGTCATTGGTGACTGACTTGGTCAAGATATCAGCCGTATTATCTGAAGTACGAAAATTCTCCAGTAATATCTGTCCAGAGGCAAGTAACTCCTTCGATTTTCTTGGTGACCATTAGGCAAAAATTAGCCACCTCAGCATAATTTTAAAGAAATCGGTCCCGGTCTTATGTCAATTTGTAAGAGACCGGTCTGATTAAAAAAAGGACACTTGAGAAACTTTTTCTCCAGATAGGGTATTCATGAAATTTACATTTTCCCCGAGGACAAATAAAAAAATTCAGTTGTCCCTAACCGATTGGAGGTAGGGAGCAAGAATCTACAACCAATAGAGATCAACACACCCATTGACGTACCGGACTTGAACAAGGTTGCGATGATGGCAACATGTGGTGAAATGAGCTTTGAACCTTAAATTGGTGTCTTGGTGATAGGAGTCAAAGAAATATATCTTTAGAGCACACAAATTTGTTTGATACAATAATACACAATGCCAAAAGTCTCCCTTATATCAATGGCTATAATGGCCCCCAAACTATACTACTCCTCCTATGATAATCTACTTTTACCAATCAATTCTTGTCTTAAATGAGTGCCTCGGCACCCATATAAATAGTCTGGTCGTGCCCTTTGAATGTGGTAGCAGATTGTTATCAATAGATGGTTGCACCTCTTCATTTGGATAATCGCACTCCTTGGCAAAAAAATAACCACCTAGCTAGTCTAGCTGAGTAGTTATCTTGTTGTTGCCCGTGGAGTGTCCACCTGAGCTAACCAGCTCATTGCCCATCTTCTGCTGAACTGCAAGAATCTCAAGGAGGCCTTGTCTAGCTGTCCTGATGTACAGAGAAGTTGCACCTAGCTGCCTCTGACTCTTCTTACCCATGTTGGCCCTTATTGCACCCGTTTTTTCCAGCTGGGTTGTTGCTCCATTTGTGCTCACCAAGGACTTTGTTCCAGCTCCATTAATCTTCAGAGAGGTATATTAGCCTTGCCCACAGTCTCCCGCAAGCATTTCTTTTGTCAACCTTCGCTACCTCGGTATTTCAGGCATGGACATGGGTTTCTACATCGGGAGTCTCAACATTACTCCCCTCCCAAAGAGCGACCATGTCCTCAAGGTCGATGTTGGGTGTGGGGGCATTTGATGTTTTGGTCCTTTCGACTCCCTTTTGTGGTATTCCGCCCATCTTTCATGAGAGTGCAACGGCTGCTAGGTTCTCGAACCGAGGCTTGTACTAAATTTCAAAGTCATACCCAA
This sequence comes from Umbilicus rupestris, assembly GCA_963678935.1. Classification (NCBI taxonomy): domain Eukaryota; kingdom Viridiplantae; phylum Streptophyta; class Magnoliopsida; order Saxifragales; family Crassulaceae; genus Umbilicus; species Umbilicus rupestris. The sequence continues at coordinate 10,588,434 of OY787618.1, forward strand.
GGATTTTGGTCAGCCACTTTTGATTCTCTTCAGCTACCAATCATTGTTCCAGTAAATATTTAAGACTTCTTTGATCCGTCAGCAATATGAAGTTCTCCCAAGAAGATATGATCTTCACTTGTTTATAACTAATATAATGGCCATTAACTCTAACTTCGTGAGGACTTGGCTAAAGTACGCCACTGGTCGTTAGTTTTGCATGAGAATGGTCCAAGTCAATATCCCGAATCATCCGTTTCTATAATGAATGGCTGCCAAAATCGGGTAATTCTAACACCGGAACTTCTGTGATGGCTTTCTTTAGCTCTTGATATGTCTTGCTTGCTTGCTCGTTCCACTTGAAAGCGTTTTTCTTTAGCTTTTCGATTGGTGGCCATGCTATCTTACCATAGTATTTGACGAACTTTCAGTAGTACCCCGTCAATCCTAAGAACCCACACAATTCTCTAATGTTCTTTGACTCGGGCCACTATTGCATTGCTTGGGTCTTCATCTTATCTGTCGAAACTCCATCTTGGGATACTACCCGATCCATGTACTCCATGCTTCTTATGTCGAATGAGCTCTTCTTCTAATTGGCCACAAGTTGATGTCTTCTAAGCCCATCCAAAATGATCCTCAAATGCTCCACATGTTCCTCCACCAGCTTGCTGTAATGAGGATAGAATACTAAGACAAATTTTCTCAGTCAATGTTTGAATACCTTACTCATAAGGGATTGAAATATGGCCGGACCGTTGAACGTTGTGGAAATTGTGGTAGTAAAAATACTAGTCAATCTCGGTACGCAAATAATATTTATAGTCCGAGTGACCTCGGATCAAACCAAGAGAAAAGGCTAGATCAGTCTAAAGCTAGCTAGTAATGCTTAAAGCGAGTCTACTAAATAAAAACTGGGGTTTTTCCACTAGGTGAGGTATCTCTAGTGAATACTAAAGACAAAATTAAATTTGTTTCGAAAGAAAGCAATAGAGAAAACGTATTCGGAATCCTACTTCACCCCTAGGTCATGAGATTAGCAACACAAAACATCAATTCATTCATATAGTAATTTGATTGATAATTCTAGCTAAAGTATCACGCATTCTAAATTCAGCTCTCGCTCCTTCTCTAGAATGGGAATGATATCTATGGGACAGAATTCTCAAACTCTCGCTCTATTGAACCGTGTAGAACAAAAGTCTTTTAATCTCAACCTTTCTGTCTATTAATAGTTAGCTAAAGTCCGCTCTATGCTTAGCCTAATGGAATGCGAATATCACTCTCGCGCACAAATGCTGTCTAAAATAAACATGCTTGATCTTCTAAACAACCTAAGGTCAATTTTCATTCTATCTCTAGGTGTTTTATCAATTCATACCCATCATGCATTTCGTCAAACACTTGGTGTGCATAAAATTGACATGAAGATAAAGCATGAAAATTTCAATCAAACTTCACTCATATTGATAAAGAAACATGTTTTGCATTAGAATCTAACCTAAGGGATCCATAAGGATCACTACTACTAAAAGACTGTGTTCAATACAAAACATAATGAAAATTGTTCAACAAGGAAAAGTAAAGAAAGTAAAGTAGTAGAGAACTAGGCAATGAATAAAGGGATGTTGTAGAATCTTCAATTGTTGATGTCTTCTCCGAATTTTTGACAATTCTCTAAGTTTTCGATTTAGGAGTTTGTCCCAAGAGAGGAACCCTAGGCGCCGGAGGCACCCCAAGGCAGAATCTAATTTTTCCCATCTTTATCATATTTATATTTACCCGTTGTGCCCGATTCAAAAGTGATTCAGGCAAGGCTTAATGAGTTGATTCAGACAGAGTGTCCGAATCAAACTCTCAGTGCTGTTTCGGAGCTGGGCGAGTCGCTTTTCCTTGGGCGAATCACTTTTGATTCGGTCAAGCCATGAATTCCTCTTGGGAGAATCAACTTTATAATTTTAGAATCTGGCCTGTTTGACCCTTTAAACAGTTACGTCTAGCTATAAGCTACAAAGTTGTAGTTCTGTGAATTAGCTTTCCAACAAGGTATAGCACACCTTAATCAGATAAGAATCATGCGCTCGGAAAGCCTTCGACGATGAACAGGTCAATCTGCCCAGATTTGGTCTCGGACGAATTCTCCTCGAGTCATTTCTGATCCGGACAGCTGGGTGGTTGATTCGGTCAAGGGTGGCCGAATCACATGTGATTCGTGCACCCCCGCCCCCCCCCCCCCCCCCCCCCCCCCCCCCCGAATCAAATATGCGTTGGGAGAATCACTTTTGCCTTTTGCTCATTTTTGCTCGTTTTTGCTCTCGATCGACCGGAATTCATCCAGATTTTCTTCGGGCCACTTCATATCATGTAATACACATTTTAACCTGAAATGCACAAAGAAAGCATCAAACGACTTTATAAAATAACGGAACAAATAAGAAGTAAAGTGAATATAAGGTTATTTGTCCGCTCATCAAAACACCCCACACTTAAGTCTTGTTCGTCCAGAACAAATATATGCACAAGTCAAGCGGAGAGTAAGATGCTAAATCATATATGAAAGTATCAAAGCACGTAGCAAATCTTACGCACATAAAACACATCCATCTCCTACTCATGTAACATAACATAAAAATAACAAAACAAACAAAATTAATCTACTCCTAACTCACTGTCGTAGGAATCACGGATGCATTTAGCGTATCATCAAGCCTTTAAACCCCTAGGCTACCCTACCGGACGAGTTATAGTCTCGTGAGAGTTTTTAAAATAGGAATACTCACAAATCCTACTCGCAATCATCCATAAGAGTTCAAAGTCAAAGTATAGTTTGCTAAGCAAGTAGTTCTTTATCAGCCCACATAATAATAAAGTTGTGCAAATCATTCACTTTGTTGCGACGATAAATATTCATAGAATCGATATCAAAACTAGCATTCGTCAAATTCAAATTACCGCTCAATTTCCTATGCAAGTAGTATGAAGAAAAGCGTCGCTTACACAAAAAATTTGTCGAGTCAATCACATATGCTTGCTAAGGGCTAGTCCATAAGCTAAAGACAACAAACTCATTCCTAAGATTTAGACTATACGTCATAATCAGTAAGAGAAAAAGAGTTTAGACGTTGAAAATGTTAAAAATTCACTGGTACAAACCTCGATGCTTAAGTAATAAATTACAAGGGTCATACCTTAGACATTTTCTAAAAGCGAAATGCAAATGCCCTACTCACACACATGCGAAAGAACTTGCGGAAAAGACAAAAAGTCAAAAATTAAGTGGGTTTAATTTTTTTTTTTTTTTTGCGTTTATACAAATGCTTTCAAGGGGGAACTTACCTTCCTAAGCCTCGGCATTTGTAAAACTTTTCCTTGACAAAAAATAACAAATAATATTTTTGTGTTTATACAAAGCTTTCAAGGGGAACTTACCTTCCTAACCCTCGGCATTAGTAAAACCTTAAAAATATAATTTTTTCTCTTTTCGCAAACACTTTATTTGACCTCACACTTAATACTTGACAATGTGCCTAAGTGATATGTAAAATAGGAATGCTAAAGTCACCTAAAAGCAAACAAGAACAAGTACGAGTTTTTATATGAAAACTATTTTTATTTTATTTTTGTGCTCGCTAAACTTAACTTCATTTTTCATGCACGGAAAGAGCTTAAAAATAAATCGAGCTAAGCTAGTCAAAACACCGAATCATGTGAATAAAATAATCACAAAGAATGTCAATCAACTTAAAAATACGATTCATGAATTCAAAGCACAACTCATCCCAAAATTTTTTTATTTAAATGATACTACTTAATTGCTTAGCAAATGTTACTTCGTGTGATCAATACTTAAAGCTATGATGAAAACAATCATGTTGAGTAATCATGGTGTTAAGCAAATAAAAGCATAAGCGCAAAACATCCCACACTTAAAAATTTACTTAGTCCTAAGCAATATAAAGTAAAAAAAAGTAAAGAGAGTTTCGAAAGAACTTCTCTCGCGTGGAGGTAGCCAATTTCACATCCGTGAATGATGCTCAAGTCAGTTGCGGTGAGTCTGAAACTCTAGAAAAATATTAGTGCAACACCTGAATTCGCAAATTGAAATAGCTAGCTATTACATATAAATCAATGCGAAACATATAGCTAGGCAAAAGATAGGAAAACAAATGTGCAACGATTCAAATGATGAGTTTACGTAGATATACTTGTGTAAATCAAAAGTCATGAACTAGTGTATTCTTGAAAAAGGTTTTGAATCAAATACGAGTAAAGTTGCAAAATTTTCCAAAGTCGGCCTATAAAAGTTCTGCTCAAAACTGCCCGAATCAAAATTGATTCGGGGTGCTCAAAATGTGATCCAGCCACACCCTGGTCGAATCAAAGTAGTTCGGATAACATGAGCTTGTCCGAATCAAAAGTGATTCGGGCAAGGCCAAAAAATTGATTCGGCCAATAAAGTCGAATCAAACTAGTTCCAATAGCTGGAGCTTCTCCGAATCAAAAGTTATTCGAGCAAGGAAAAAATTTTGACTCGGTCAGTATGTCCGAATCATACACTTAGTCCAAATCATTATTCTAAGTTAAAAAACTGCCAAAAAAAAAAACCATACAAGTTTGAAAAACATTTGTCATGCAAAAAACAAATATTACTGCGTAACGCGTCAAAATACAAATAGACTAGTCAAGCAAATTACATAGCAAGAATACCAACACAAGTCATGACATACATAGAAGCAACCTAAACATCAAGGGATTACTCCACAATTAAAATTTTACATAGAGATAATCAAATAAGAGGGGTAATTCGAGTGCACTTAAACACAAAATCCCTAAAACCACTAATCAAATATTTGCACGGCGCAACACAAATTTCAAAACGATTCTATACTACAAATAAGTAGAAATAAAAGCATAAATACTCACCAGCCTAGTTTAATGTCTTGGCTAAGACGTAGCTGATTCCCTTCTTCATAAGAAACACACTTGAGAACTCCTTTGCGAGGATCCCTTCTCAAGTGGCAAGCGTCGGTAGTGTGGGAAGTCAACCGGTCTCTCATCTTCCTCTTGAGGAAGAGCAGCATTTCCTTCCCTCCTCGGGTTTGGTTGATCCATAATTTCTGTTGGAGGTTGATCAATGCAAACTTGAGGTGAAGGAGTATCAAAATCTGGCAATTTCTGATCTGGCGTTGATGTGGAGGCTTGATCTTCTGACTTTTTCGTATGCGCCTTAGTTTGCATTCAAACACCTACCAAGCAATCAAAGAAAGCGTGGTGAAATTAAATCAAATTAGACAAGAATAGCACGCAAACACGCAATCACAATCAACATAGTAAAGAAAAAAAATGAAGTAGACTAACTAAAACAATACTAAATAGCAAAGTAGTCTAATGGCTAATCCCCGGCAACGGCGCCATTTTGAACGTTGTCGAAATTGTGGTAGTAAAAATACTGGTCCATTCACGATACACAAACAATATTTATAATCCGAGTGACCTCGGGTCGAATCCAAGAGAAAAGCTTAGATTAGTCTAAAGGTAGCTAGTAATGCTTAAAGTGAGTCTACTAAATAAAAACTGGGGTTTTTCCTCTAGGTGAGGTATCTCTGGTGAATACTAAAGATAATATTAAATTTATTTCGAAAGAAAGCAATAGAGAAAATGTAGTCGGAATCCTACTTCACCCCTAGGTCATGCGATTAGCAACACAAAACATCAATTCATGCATAAGGTAATTTGATTAATAATTCTAGGCTAAAGTATCAGGCATTCTAAATTCAACTCTCGCTCCTTCTCTAGAATGGGAATGATACCTATGAGACAAAATTCTCAAACTCTCGCTCTATTGAGCCGTATATAACAAAAGTCTTCTAATCTGAACCATTCGATCTATTGATAGTTAACTAAAGTCCTCCGCTCTATGCTTAACCTAATGGAATGTGAATGTCACTCTCGCGCACAAACATGCTTGATCTTCTAAACAACCAAAGTTTAGCTCTCACTCCATCCCTAGGTATTTTATCAATTCATACCCATTCATGTGTTTCGTCAAACACTTGGTGCGCATAAAATTGACATGAAGATAAAGCATGGAAATTTTAAATCAAACTTCACTCAAATTGATAAAGAAACATGTTTTGTGTTACAATCTAACCTAAGGGATCCATACTACTAAAAGACTACTCACTCATGGTGAGTTCAATACAAAACATAATGAAAATTGTTCAACAGTAGAGAAGTAGGGAATGAGTAAAGGGTGTTGTGGAATCTTCGATTGTTGATATCTTCTCTGAATTCTTGATAATTCTTAAAGTTTTAGATTTAGGGTTTTGTCCCAAAAGTGGAACCCTAGGCGCGGGAGGCACCCCAAGGCATAATCTAATTTTTCTCATCTCTTTTCTATTTATATATACCCGTCATGACCGAATCAAAAGTGATTCAGGCAAAGCTTAATGAGTTGTTTCGGACAGAGTGACTGAATCAAACTCTCAATGTTGTTTCGGAGCAGGGCGAGTCACTTTTCCTTGGGCGAATCACTTTTGATTCGGTCAAGCCTTGAATTCCCATTGGGCGAATCAACTTTCCAGTGCTAGAATCTCGCCTATTTGACCCACTAAACTTTCAAATTACGTGTTTCTATAAACTATAAAGTTGTAGTCCTGTAAATTAGCTTTCCAACAAGCTATAGAACGTCTCAATCAGATAAGAATAATGCGCTCGGCAAGCCTTCGACAGTGAACAGGTCAATCTGCCCAGATTTGGTCTCGGGCGAAGGTCAAGGGTGGCCGAATCACATGTGATTCGTTCACCCCCACTCCCCCCCCGCCGGCCGAATCAAATATGCCTTGGGCGAATCACTTTTGCCTTTTGCTCGTTTTTGCTCTCGATCGACCGGAATTCATCCAGATTTTCTTCAGGCCACTTCATATCATGTAGTACACATTTTTAACCTGAAATGCACAAAGAAAGCATCAAACGCCAAATAACGGAACAAACAAGAAGTAAAATGAAAATATAAACAAATATAAGGTTATTTGTCCGCTCATCATGCGTCCATGAGTCCAAATGGCATGACTAGGAACTCGCATTGCCCTCCATGCATACGAATATCATTTTTTGCCTGTCCTCGTTAGCCATGTAGGTCCTCGTTTTTTGCCGAATATCGATCTGTTTGAAAATTCTGAAACAGCTAAAACAAAATAGTGGAACAGTTCTTGTGGGACAAACGTATAACTTTCAACCTTTCAGCCCTTTGCACGCTTCAAGAGTTTGGGCCTCGATGGTTGCAGACTTTGGTTTTTGCGCGTCTCATCCTCTTGCCCCTCCTTGCTGGCCTTTTAACTCGATCAAATAGCACTCGGCAGTGAGCTTGCGTTCACGAACAATGACTTGGAAGGACGCCTCAGCCTTAGATAGTACTGGTTCTCCAACTAGCCGCACCTTTGTTTCCAATTTGTTTTGATATCTGTTAAGAGTTTGCAGCCACTGCATTTCGAAGATTGCATTAATGGAAGGAAACGTATAACTTGCACCCGGAAAGGTCAAGTTGAACTGCGTGGAAAAGCCCTCGATTTTCTTCCACCATGTCGGTTCCAAGCGTGACTTCAAGCGTGACCCTGAATGCCCCCTTGTCTTCGACCCTTATGCCCTCTTCATGTACCACTACATCATGCTCGTCAATCCTTCCCTTGAGCTTCATTGAGCGTGTATGTGTAAGACCCGCAACACTATTAAGCGACACTTCAACCAGGCCCAAGTCTTGGTCCTTTTCTTATTCTTCATCACTTGGCTGCTCTATTGGATCTTCATTATCATGCACCAAGATGACTTGTAGATCCCTTGGGCTGCACCTATGCCTCGGCACAAACTTCTCATCATAACGAAAGCGTTGTCCACTTGCTCATTTTGCTTGAATTTCCGCCTCGATCATTCTCGTAAATATTGGTCACTGCCCTTGAACATTGTCTCGTCTTGGCTCCTTTGGCAGCTCAACCCCCCCCCCCCCCCCCCCCATTAGGTCTGGGTCTGGGTCTAACTTGGCCATGCGCCCCATGCTGAAAAACAGCCCCATTTTGGTTGGTTCTCTTAGTTGCATCGCAAATATCCACCAACTGTACCAGCGACATGGCTTCACTAAGTTACTTGGGGGAAGAATCCTAACCACTGCGTCTTGTGTCATGAAATTTCCCATCAATGCGTCAAACTTGTCCCTAAAAGCACCAACAGTAGAGTCTTGTGTAAGTGCAAAAAACTGTTCATGTAACTCACCGTTATAGTGCCCTCGGAAGCGCTTCAGCAAATTGTCCTTGAAATAAGCCCATAAATGAATTGGCTACCTCTCCTCACACCATTAAAACTGAAATTCGCAGCGCCTCTGAGTTACAGATTGTGCACAAGCAGTTGTTATAGCACACTCTTGTACCGACGGATCTTTTGCAACAAAATAAATAATGAACAGAGATTTGTTCACCTAGTTCGACCAAGTGCCTACCTCTGGGAAAGACTGAACCTCAGTCTTTCCATTCACTAGTCTCAAGGTCTGTTATACAACACGGTTTGACTCCATGCAACCTATGCTACTCAACCTTAGCTAGTCGATCACACACAATCAGAACACGCTCTGACTTGTGTTCCACACACAACTACTCACTTGAACCAATTCAGAATGGCTCTATCACTGATCTCACAGACTCATCATATTCTAATTAGTACAACGTGACCATAGGTTTGCTATAGCACCCGCTGTAGCAACTAGCTGGTGCAGGTTCTGTCCGCGTTACTCCAAAGCTTTTCGCCGAGCCGATCGAACTCTTCCAGGAGCGTTGCACACTCTGGACCCTCACTCAGTGACCGTCTGTCACTAGCGAGAAGGCTTTTTGCAGATTGTCTGAGTTCCTCCACTCGACAACTCTCCTACCGCCTACCTTGATCAGCCAATAAGCACGTCCTACTCTGAATTGGCCTTCTCCGATCAAGCACTGACGGCTCTACAAGTCTTCGATCAGTCTCTGCTCTAACCACTCAGCTCTGCGCTCACGCTCACGCTCTGCTCTTGGTGGTGATCCAATCTCTCCGCTCTATGACTCTGAATATATCTCTTAGTATATTGCTCTATCTTTTTGCTTGGATTCTGTCTTGGATGGATGCTTTGCTGCTTTGCCCAGCCTCCTTTAAATAGGAACTCCATGCTCCATTAATATCAAATTTAGGAAGCCTTCCAAAAAGCTCGCCTAGATTCTTGCAAGTTTGTTGAGATTTGATTTCCTAAAACCAATATTAGAAATCTTATCTTTACCTTGAGTTTGCTGAGTTGTTTGTTATTGCTGTCAAAGTTAGGAAGCCCTCAAAGATCTCAACATGATCCTATCTCCTAATTTTAGGAGATTTGATTTCCCAATCAAATCTTCAAGCTTGTGGCATGGAATCTTCATGAGGATATTCTGAGAATATTTGAAAGCCTCCCATTGCACTGCTACGACATATCTAGGCAGATTATTCTTCGAGCTAAAACTGTTGCTCTGCTGCTACAGCTCCTGCTGTAGCAACTGCTTGTACACTAAGCTTGTTCACTCTTGCTAGTTTTGCATCAGCTGCCGTCTTCACACGGGTAGCTGTATCATCTTGCTTTCAATCTTCACGATACTCTATCGACCTGTTACGATGCTGACAGCAACCCTCCGTACGTTCTTTGGACTGCTCCAAGGCATGCTATTGACTCTGGGAATAATCTCAATTGCATTTAGAAAGCTTCCGTTGCTCTTCTCTTCAATTATGGGCAGCTTATTCTTCACATGGAAATCTGCTATTTAGGATGCTGCATCTCTCTGCTACACAGGTTGCTGTAGCAACGCCTTGTGCACTCTATAGAAGTTTTTCAATGATGCCACATACCTTAACAATCTCCCCCTTGACATTTTTGACAAAATCCAAGGATCCTTCTTGAAATTTCAAGTGTCTCTACTTATGCAGATTTGTGAACTAGCAGTTGCTGCAGCACACTCTTGTTCACTTAAATGTAGGCACAGCAGACAATGAAAAGGACACAGATTTGTTCACCCAGTTCGGCCAATCTGCCTACGTCTGGGGAGGACTATTCTCCAGTCCTCAATCCACTCAATCAAAGGTTCAGATCACACTAGGTTACAACGCACGCAACCTATGTTACTTTAACCCCGTGTGGACTACTCAACACAATCAGAACAAGCTCTGATTTGTGTTAGCACACCCTCTACAATATGTCAGTCTAGAATAGCTACAATTCTCTTCAAGAACTCAGCCTATTCTAGCCTACACTACTCAGCAGGGTTGCTGCAGCAACAGCTGTAACACCAGCTGAAGCACTCTGTCCGCGTCGCTCCAAGGCCTCCTGCCGAGCCGATCGAACCACTCCAAGAGCGCTGCACACTCTGAGTAACTCCCCCTCACTCAGTGACCACCTGCCACTAGTGAGTTCTTCCGCACGAACCTCGACCGAGCCTTCCACTCGTCAGTTCTCCCGCGGCTGCCTTTGATCAACCAACAAGCTCCACAGCTCTAAATTGGCTTCCAGATCAAAGCACGAATCAGTCTCTGCAAGACCTGATTCTCTTCTGCAATACGCACCACAGCTCTGCGCTCAACGCTCTGCCCGTGTGTGTTGATCGAAGAACACCTTCCGTAGCACACCCAGAAAAACCTCTCTCTGAATTTCGTGTCTACTCTCGTGTATCACTCAGCTTCGATCACCCTCTTCAGCCCTCGAACCTTCTGCTTAAATACCCTCACCACTTTAAGCAATTTCCAGGTTTAGGCCATAATCCCACAAGATCAATTATCTCCTAAAATCTAGGAGATTAGATTTGATTAATATCTTGAAGCATATCTCCTTCTCTGACTGATAATCCTTGCTGAAATATGCTCAGCAGCATTTTAGAAATTCTTCTAAGCACTTTCACAAAGCTGCCAAACCTTCAAAACTCACTCAGCACAAAACTGTTATTCGGACAGTTGAACTAGCTCTTGAACCAGCACCTGCTGCAGCATCCCCTGCTGCATCTGTTGCTGGTTTACTTCTGGTGTATACTTCTGCTGGCCTCCTTGATTGATTGAGCTGCAGCAGCTCCTTGTTCACTCATGCTGGTTTTGTCAAACACTGCCATACTTGCATTATCAATCTCCCCCTTGGCATTTTGACAAAACCTTAAGGCCAATGCACTCTTCCGAAAACCAGAAACGAAATACTCTAAATAAAATTAATAGAGAGTAAGTAGATGAGGCCACACTCGGCCATAGCATACTGACCACGCAGGGTCAAAAAAAAAGTGTATCAATATTCAGCAATATTCAGCAGCATATAAATCTTCTCTCCCCCTTTTTGTCATAGATGCTCAAAGGGCCTGCTCCTCATCCTCCAGGAACTCCAAGTCTCTGATGAGGCTCCTGATCTGTCCCCGCCTGGCATCTCTCCTCTTGGCTTCAGCATCAAGAATAGCCAGCTCAGACCGGAGGTGGCACACAATCCTGGCACGAAGAGCAGACTGGATTGTGGCAGCAGGGGGAAGAGATTCCTCCAAGGGAGCTGGAGCTGAAGAACCACCCATGAGAAGATCCTCATAGGCAACATCCACTGCATGTTTTCCCTTGAATAATTTGTGATCAACAGTAAAGACCTGCAGCTCCTCAGATAAACCTTCAGTAATCGCTCCGAACTCTGGGTGCTGAGATACCATGATCCCATGGATGAGGGAGGGCAGCACAATAGGCTTGCTGAAGGAGGCACTCCCGGCATGTGTAGCAAGCTGAGGGAACATCACACTTCCCAGGCTGATCTTCCTTCTCTTTCCAATAGAATAAAGAAGGTTAGCAAAGTCTTTGTTGACCTTCCCTCTGTGAGAACTAGGAATCCAGTTCCTTGCACCAAGATGATACAGCAGAGCATACTTGGAGGTAAGCTCAGCTGCACTGAGATTCGGGCCGCCCCAAGACAGGCACACTCCCGCTGTAAGGGTCTTTGCCAATAATTCAGGCTTCACATCAGTGGGAGCCCTTGCATTCTCAGAAATCCCAAGGAATGCATCAATAATTTCCGGAGTAATAACCACTTGTTTACCCCTTACCCAGCTTCTCCCATACTCATCAGCTCCTTCTTCTCCAAATTTTTCTTCCATATTCACTATAAATTCTCTAACCAGAATAATATTGAAACGGTGAGGAAAGGTTAGGGACTTGAGCAGTTTTACCTCAGTCAGGAGCTCAATCATAGTAGCTGATCTATACTTGTCTTGCACCAGACGCTTCTCATGCACAATGTGTTTCCTCTCAACAGCACTCCAGGATTGAGAGACGCTTTTGTTCCTGAACCATGTGCCTCCGACAGTGAGAGCAGAGAAATCTTCAGCTGCAGGACCTTTCTCAGAGGGTTCACCAAGAGATCCTTCTTCACTGGATGAGCTTTCACTACTGGAGCCTGGGATCAGGATAGGAGCTTTGCCCTTGTCTGAAGAAGGGGGATGTGCTGCAGCAGGTTCTTGTTCAGGGGACTCAGCAGCTGTTTCAACCCCTTCACCAATAATTCCTGGAGACATGACCAGTGATCTGCACTCTTCTCCTGCAGGAACTGCTGCAGCAGTCTCTGCTGCTTGTTCTTCCTCTGAAGCAGCTTCAGTCATATCCGCTTCTGGCAGCACAGCAGAACCGGAGACAGGTTCTCCATCACGTACCAGCCGCCTCCTCTTCTGCGAAGCTTCTTCAGAGGGAGAGGGCTCACTGTGCGACACAGGGAGAGGGTTTGGTTCCCACACAACCACCTCCAGCGGCTGAGCAGGGTCTTCGTTGCGTGCCTTGGTCCTTCTCTCAGACCTGCTTTGCCTGTCAGCTGCCAGATTCTTTTTCAGTCCGCGTGTCTTCACCATTTCTGCAGAGATGTGGAAGGAGGGAGGAGCGCACAGAGGATGATCGGCAGAGATTTCTGAGACGCCCTTTGCTCTTGATCTGTGCCCTAGAAAATATTTACCCGTTATTTTCTTTTCCCTTTTGAAGTGTAAGTCACGTGCCTCTCATGTGCAAATATTTTCTTTTCCATCTTAAGCAACCAACACATGTGAACAAGCTAATTCGGACCAAGTTGCTGCAGCACATGTGAGCTTGTTCACCTATTCACTTCAGGCTGCAATTTTTGCTCAGAGGATCCTTGAGAGATTCTGGTGGAACCTTCTTCACCCATACTTGGAATACACCAGAGCGTTTCTTCTTCTGATCTTCCAGCCTCCTAACCCTTTGTTTGGGTTTCCATATTTGTACCATCTTTGATTTACCCTTGTTTTTAGTAATCCAGTGCCCTTGTGCAGCAACATGAAATGGAGTCTTTGTGCAACATGTGCTGATTCTGGACTTTGCTCCCCCTTTTTCAGCTGAGCAAGTTCTGTGTTGCTGCTTCAGATTGAAATTGATCTTCTGCTTCCCAACACTTGTACCAGTACTCCACTTGTTCTGAGACTTTTGTTTTGTTTGAGAAAAATGTTGTCCATGATGCTGCAGCATCCTCTTGTACACATGTCTAGATCCAATTTTCTCTGCCATTTTTGAGAAGGCATCTGAATTCTTCTTCTCGTCTGTCTCACCATCTGAGGCTTTAATGAACACTGTCCCTTTAGAGCTTTCTTCACCAGTATATCCAAGCCCTGCTTTCCCTTTTCCAAGTCTTTGGTAAGATAATATTTCGTCCAGAATATTGCTCTGCGGGTCAGCTGTCTTGGCTGCTGCTGGAGTGGATTCAACAGAGGTCTGTCTTACTGAATCTTCTCTTTTTAGAATAGTAACTTGATTATCAACTGAGGGTAGACATCTCCTTCGTTCTTCTTCCAAGAGATTTACTCTGTCAGTCAAGGTCTGATTGGTCTGAAGAACTGCTTCACACTGTTTGAGTATCTTCCTCAGAAGATCAGCAAAACTGTCAGATGAGTCATCGTCATCTTCACTCTCAGAGACTTCAATCCCATAGTGAATTTCTTCCTTTTTTAGCTCATTGAGGTGGACATCTGAAACACTTGTCAGCACAACACAGTTTTCTTCATCACTCTCATCTGAATCACTCCATTTTGCTGTCATGGATTTGCTGTTCTTTTTCTCAGAATTCTTGAAGGGTTTGCTTGGACAATCAGCCTCAATGTGTCCGTACCCTTCACAGTTCCAGCATTGAACTCCCTTTTTCATCTCTTTCTTGTCATCATCGTCCAGTGCTGGTTCTTTCCCTTTCTTCTTTCTTTCACTGCCCCGTCTGAATTGTCTTCGCGAGGAAGAGCTTCTCTCAGTTCTGGATTCCATGTTTTTCAGAAACTTTCCTAGATTTTTAACCAGCATGCTCAACTGATCGTCTGGAACTGTCTGCTTGATTTCTGCTTCAGCCTTCAAACCAACATTCTTGTCCTTGGAAGCGGTGTCTTCTTTGACCAGTTTCATCTCAAATTGTTTGAGAGACCCCATCAGCTCTTCCAACCTCATGAATCTGACATTTTGTGCTTCTTCAATGGCTGTCACCTTCATGTCAAATTTTGTAGGCAGCGATCTGAGCACCTTTCTGATAAGCTTTTCTTCTGGGATGGGCTCACCAAGGGCATGAGCTTCATTTGCAAGATCACAGAGTTTAGCATTAAACTCAGTGACTGTTTCTTCATCCAGCATCCTCAGATTCTCAAATTGTGTGGCAATTATCTGGAGTCTTGACAGCTTCACTCTATCAGTTCCCTCATGGGCAGTTTGCAGAATCTCCCATGCTTGCTTGGCCATGTCACAGTTTGAGATCAACCTGAAGTTATTAGCATCAACTGCAGCAAAAATTGCATTCAGAGCCTTTGAATTACCAGTTGCTGCAGCACCTTCTTCAGCAGTCCATTCCTCTTCAGGTTTAATTCTTGTCACTCCTTGCTGATCCATGGTGATTGGGGGAGACCACTGAACCACAACAGCTCTCCATGTCTTCTCATCAATAGCTTTGAGAAAAGCTTTCATTCTAGCTTTCCAATAACCATAGTTGCTCTCTTCCAGGAGTGGAGGTCTACTCGTGCTCTGTCCTTCCTTCATTGTCTTGGCAACTTCGGAGACACTGTAGGACCTTTTAAACTCTGTGTGTCGAGTTCCCGCTCTGATACCAATTGAAATTTCAAGTGTCTCTACTTATGCAGATTTGTGAACTAGCAGTTGCTGCAGCACACTCTTGTTCACTTAAATGTAGGCACAGCAGACAATGAAAAGGACACAGATTTGTTCACCCAGTTCGGCCAATCTGCCTACGTCTGGGGAGGACTATTCTCCAGTCCTCAATCCACTCAATCAAAGGTTCAGATCACACTAGGTTACAACGCACGCAACCTATGTTACTTTAACCCCGTGTGGACTACTCAACACAATCAGAACAAGCTCTGATTTGTGTTAGCACACCCTCTACAATATGTCAGTCTAGAATAGCTACAATTCTCTTCAAGAACTCAGCCTATTCTAGCCTACACTACTCAGCAGGGTTGCTGCAGCAACAGCTGTAACACCAGCTGAAGCACTCTGTCCGCGTCGCTCCAAGGCCTCCTGCCGAGCCGATCGAACCACTCCAAGAGCGCTGCACACTCTGAGTAACTCCCCCTCACTCAGTGACCACCTGCCACTAGTGAGTTCTTCCGCACGAACCTCGACCGAGCCTTCCACTCGTCAGTTCTCCCGCGGCTGCCTTTGATCAACCAACAAGCTCCACAGCTCTAAATTGGCTTCCAGATCAAAGCACGAATCAGTCTCTGCAAGACCTGATTCTCTTCTGCAATACGCACCACAGCTCTGCGCTCAACGCTCTGCCCGTGTGTGTTGATCGAAGAACACCTTCCGTAGCACACCCAGAAAAACCTCTCTCTGAATTTCGTGTCTACTCTCGTGTATCACTCAGCTTCGATCACCCTCTTCAGCCCTCGAACCTTCTGCTTAAATACCCTCACCACTTTAAGCAATTTCCAGGTTTAGGCCATAATCCCACAAGATCAATTATCTCCTAAAATCTAGGAGATTAGATTTGATTAATATCTTGAAGCATATCTCCTTCTCTGACTGATAATCCTTGCTGAAATATGCTCAGCAGCATTTTAGAAATTCTTCTAAGCACTTTCACAAAGCTGCCAAACCTTCAAAACTCACTCAGCACAAAACTGTTATTCGGACAGTTGAACTAGCTCTTGAACCAGCACCTGCTGCAGCATCCCCTGCTGCATCTGTTGCTGGTTTACTTCTGGTGTATACTTCTGCTGGCCTCCTTGATTGATTGAGCTGCAGCAGCTCCTTGTTCACTCATGCTGGTTTTGTCAAACACTGCCATACTTGCATTATCACTTCTGATCTTAGGCAATCCTCTTTAGACTCCTTCTCTAGCAGTTTCCTCGGCTTCTTCAGGATTTATCTCAATTCAAAGACTCTGCTGATCTCAAGCTATCCGTAGCTTGCCTTCTTGCTTCTTCTCAAGTGGTGTCTTCAGATAGCTTCTGCTGTCATCGGATGGTATACCAGCTTGTTACTCTTTGTTGTTGGTTTGTCAGTCTTTGGAAGAAGCTTTAGCTTGAATCTTCGCGGGATGTTGTAGCAACTTCTTGCGCTGGTTTTGTCAAAGATGTCATTACCTTAACAGAAACCATGCCAATGCTTTGCCTTCTAAAGAAAGTGTTGTTGCACTAAGTTTATTCGCTTCAGTGAAGCTACAAAATATGAAATAACGTTGCCCGGTAGAGCCAATAATCTGTGTGCCTAAGTCCTCGAGCATAATCAAAGGTTGAGGGCCCCAGTGGCCGTTCTGCCCATAATCACGGCCCGGATCCCACCTTGTATCCTGATCTATCCTCGCGCATAATCCATGGTTGAGGGCTCTCCTCGCTCCAGCCTATTACCAGAACTGCGTTCCACCAAAATCTGAGTAGTTTGGCATGCAGCTGCCCCTTGCACAAATGGTCGCACATTTGCTGCTGAGAAATCCTGCATGCGCTGGTCTATTTCTTTCTCATTCCCGCTTATCCCTTGCATGAAATTGACCCTTATTAAGTCCCTCAGTAGCCTTGCAGACAAAAATGGCTCATATGTACTGCCAAATTTGGACAGATTGGTTGTGCAGAAAACCAAGCATGTCTTCATTTCTTTTTGCACCCAGATCTTTGCCCATGTATTCCAAGGATGCTGAGGCAACCACTGACTTTGATTTTTCAACTAAAGGCCCCTTCTCCAGATTCCTAATAGTGGTAAAAGTGGTAGAACCTTCATACGTCTCAGCCATCTTTGCTGGTGCTTTCCGCATAAGTTCCTTCAACATTTTGACAAGCTCTTCACACATGGAAGTCATCTTTTTATCTAGCGATGTAACCTTCGCATCTAGCTAGAGATGTAACTTTGTCATCCAGTGCTGAAATCTTCTCATCATGGATGATAAACCTGTTGTTGAAGTTTCTACGCAATTCTTCCATGTTTGCTCGAAAAACACCCACTTCACCCTCAATGGTGTTCATCCTTTCTTCTGCAGATTGCTTCCTCGTTGCTGCTATCTTCTCCAGAATCGTAAGGATATGATACCAAAACGATAGGAGTCGAAGAAACACAACTTTATTGCACACAAATCTGTTTGATACAATAGTACACAAATGCCACCAGTTGCCCTTGTATCAATGGTGATATATGGCCCCAAACTATACTACTTCTACTCCTATAATAAGTTACTTTCCACCAATCAATTCTTTTCTTAATTGAGTGCCTAGGCACTCATATATATAGTTTCTTCGTGTCCCTTCAATGTGGTCGCAGATTGTTATCAATAGATGGTTGCACCTCTTCATTTGTATAATCGCACCCCTTAGGCCAAATAAACACCTAATTGGTTCAGCTAGGTAGTTATCTTGTTGTTGGCAGTGGAATGTCCATCTGAGCTAACCATCTCACTTGCCCAGCTTCTGCGGATCTGCAAGAACCTCAAGGAAGCCCCTTGTCCAGCTGCCGAGATGTACTGAGAAGTTGCGCCTGGCTGTCCCGAACTCTCTTCACCCATGTTGGCCCTTATTGTACTTGTGTTGCTCCAGCTGCCGAGATGCTCACCAAGGACTTTGTCCTAACTCCAGTAATCTTCAAAGAGGTGCCTTGGCCTTACCCAAGGTCTCCCTTAACGCTTGCACTGCAAGTCTTGACAAGGTCCAAATTGATAACCTCCGCAGGTGGCCCTTGCCTAGTATTTCTTTTGTGGAATTCGTTGCCACATATTTGGCGCATGGACACGGATTTCTTCATCCTGAGTTCCAACACTTGATTAGTATTTTGAATTCGTGACCTGTTTGTGAAAATGCGTTAATAAGTCTTCCATCTTTTTTTGTCACAAATATTGCTTTTGTTGGAAGCTGGTGTTATATAATTAAGACATTTCAAGATGCTGCTGCATTAAGGCTGAATCCACCCCCAGATAATTTCTTGAATATACTACGTACGAGTCTTGAAGGGATTTTATGTTGATCTATGATTCTTGTGCATGTGTGTAAATTGAGTGGATATAGTAAATGAGGTAGTACAGAAGAATTATCTACATTGCACTTGTCTATTGATCATACTAGCTCAAAGAGGAAGTACGTCCTCAGAATAAAAAGTGAATAGCTAGATGACAACCATTGTATAGCACTTACCAGATCAGTTGATGTTGATTACTCAACTCTCGACCTTGAGAACTTTCCAAAGAGGATCGGAGAAGTCTTATTCTGTTAAGGAATAATTATCTTAAGAGTAATTGACGTTAACAACATTCTCTCACCCTAAACCCTCATCTCTTCCACTCAATCCCTCCTTCTCTTATTGCAGTCTATCATCATAATCATTCATAAAGGTCAGCATGATGAAAATTGGTTGACACGTGCATGGGCAAGTGCCAGGCCACTAGGGAATTCGTATTGATGACAAGAAAGACGGATCACCTACGGCTACAGGCCTCCGCAATGTAACATCTTAGTTATGCACACATCACATTATATGCCAAAAAGATGTACATCCAAATTCTTCATGGGATAATTTGTGATAGACTCTTTGTTTGTAGTTTTGGATTGGTTATGCTAATTCAAGACATACTTTGTCAATTCGCACACATGCGGTACGAACCGATAAAAATTATGATATTACCAACTCGCAACATGTAGAAGTCATGGATTTGTACTCTTCTCAGCAGATGAACGAGAGACAGTTGTTTGATTTTTTTTGTCTTACAAGAAATAGAAAATTAATCCAACATGTTAAAAGTAAGATGTCAACCGTTCAATTCATTTTGTACGAAAAAACCCTAAAAAATAAAATGTAATAAACGTTTAATTATTCTAATAATGTTTAGTGATCCAAAAATTGGGGACACGCATTCACAAACTTGATTATCAATATATATTCATATCTAAAATAGAAAACAATCAAGATAGAGACATCTTGTGCGTTCTATTCAACATATATATTGAAGAATTCAACTTTGTGACTTCGTTTATGTACTTCAATTTTTAGTTCAATAGCACAAGTTTAGTTCGAAAAAAAAAAAACACACAATCAGTCATGCAAACTTGTCAAATAACGATAGCTGGTGGAGAGCTGTCAGATGAGGTTTCATGGTCTTGTTTTTGAAGCTTTTTCTTTAAGATGTGTCCTGGACGATCTTATTCTAGGGATGAATTGGGTCAAATCAACCAAACATGTGGAAAATCAATCTTGATGTTGAATGGTTCCTCGACACATGTGTTTGTGTTTCTTTGTTTGTTTTGGTTCCTTCAAACAAGCCATAGAGAAAGGAAAGAAAAGATGCATGTTTGGTGCTCAAGGAAACCATGCGACCATTATTATGCATTGGGCTCGTCGTACTGGTAAAAAGGACAATAATAAATTTGACCACGCCAAGGAAAAGTATAACATCATTAATATGTTGCTACGCGCACATTATTGATACCGTCCCTCCCTTTACCAATATAAACATGTATGTATGTTCTTGTTCTTGTGCGCAAAATTTGAAAAATGTGAGGAACACGTGCATTCTTTGAACCCTAATCCAATTCGAGAATTCGTTCGTGTAGTTTTTACATCCACGCATATTTTGCATGAAAATGACTGAGTATGATCATTTGTCAACATCCTTATATAACCAAAGCACATTAGAATATATAATCAGACATGTTCTTTATATGAAACTAAACCGACAGATTCCAGAGCAACCACTGGGAACCATATAATTCTGAACTAATTAACCTCTAAAAATGACTTGGCCTAACTTCCATGTTCGGCAACTGAAAGCAACAAACTGAAATAACCTCATCCCATGTGTATATACACTTGGACTTGTAATCTGTCACTAAAAAGAAAGAAGACGAGCAAGGAAAACCACTCGTAATATGTAAACAGCGGAAACATAAAATGCAGATATCTAACTGCCACATAACCATGATTTTTGTTAAAAAAGGAATGACAGATCAAGAAACAATTTGAAGAAAGATAAACATTTCTTAGTCAAGTCAAGAGACTTGACTAAGTATGGACTGTATGGTGCATGCATTGTGTGGCTATCTATATGACTTGTTAATAATTAAGGCCCTGTTTTTTTGATCTTAAATTTTAAGTACTTAAGTTAAGTTAAGTACACTTAAGTTAAGTTAAGTACATTCCTGCATGTCTTTCATTACCACCACCACCACTATTCATCATCATCACCACTATTCATCACCACCGTCACTATTCATCATGGTCACTATTCACCATCACCACCACTATTCATAACCACCACTATTCATCACAATCACTATTCACCACCACCACCACTATTCATCATCACCACCACTATTCACTAAGAGATTGTGGTGGGGGGTGGTGAGTTGTGGCGGTGGTGGTGGTGATGGTGGTGGTGGATTATTGTGGTGGTGGTGGTGGGTTGTTGTGGTGGCGGCGGTGTTGGGTTGTTGTGATGGTGGTGGTGTTGGGTTGTGGTGGTGGTGTTGAGTTGTTGTGACGGCGGTGGTGTTGGGTTGTTGTGGTGGTGATGAGTTGTGGTGGTGGTGGTGAGTTATTGTAGTGGGTTGTGATGGTGGTGGTGGTGATGGGTTGTGGTGGTGGTGGGTTGCGGTGGGTGGTGGTGGGTTGTTGTTGTGAAGGTGGTGGTGGTGGTAGTGGTGAGTTGTGGTGGGTTATGGTAGTGGGTTGTGACGGTGATGGGTTGTGGTGGTGGTGGTGATGGGTTTTGGTGGGTTGCGGTGGGTGGTGATGAGTTGTGGTGGTGGTGGTGAGTTGTTATAGTGGGTTGTGATGGTGGTGGCGGTGATGGGTTGTGGTGGGTTGCGGTGGGTGGTGGTGGGTTCTTGTTGTGATGATGGTGGTGTTGGGTTGTGGTGGTGGTGGTGAGTTGTGGTGGGTTGTGGTAGTGGGTTGTGATGGTGTTGGTGGTGATGGGTGGTGTTGATGAGTTGTGGTGGGTTGCGGTGGGTGGTGGTGGGTTGTGGCGATGGCGATGGTAGGTTATTTGGTTGTGGGTTATGTGGTGGTGGTGGTGGGGGGCTGTGATGGTGGTAGTGGTGGGTGTGGTGATGATGGTGGTGGTCGATTAATGTGGTGGTGGTGGTGGTGGTGGTGTGTTTTTGTGGTGGTTGGTTGAAGTGATGAATAGTAATTTAAGTACTTAAGTTAAGGGTCTGTTCTTTTGACCTAAAGTCAGTTACTTAAATACTTAACTTAACTTAACTTAAGTGACCTTAAATTAACTTAACTTAAGTGACTGTAACTTAACTTAAGTACTTAAATTATTATTCATCACAACCAACCACCACAAAAACACACCACCACCACCACATTAATCGACCACCACCATCATCACCACACCCACCACCACAAACCCACAACCAAATAACCTACCATCGCCACCGCCACAACCCATCACCACCTACCGTAACCCACATCACCACCACCACCACAACCCATCACCATCACCACCGTCACAAACCAGTACCACAACCCACCACAACTCACCACCACCACAAACCAACACCACCACCACCATCATCACAACAACAACCCACCACCACCCACTGCAACCCACCACAACCCATCACCACCACCACCATCACAACCCACTACCACAACCCACCACAACTCACCACCACCACCACCACAACCCATCACCACCACCACCATCACAACCCACTACAACAACTCACCACCACCACCACAACTCATCACCACCACAACAACCCAACACCACCGCCATCACAACAACTCAACACCACCACCACAACCCAACACTACCACCATCACAACAACAACCCACCGCAACCCACTGCAACCCATCACCACCACCACCACAACCCATCACCACCACCACCACCACAACTCATCATCACCACCACAACCCAACACCACCGCCATCACAACAACCCACCACCACCACCACAACCCAACACCACCACCATCACAACAACAACCCAACACCGCCGCCACCACAACAACCCACCACCACCACCACAATAACCCACCACCACCACCACCGCCACAACTCACCACCCCCCACCACAACCTCTTAGTGAATAGTGGCGGTGATGATGAATAGGGGTGGTGGTGGTGAATAGTGATTGTGATGAATAGTGGTGGTGATGGTGAATAGTGACCATGATGAATAGTGGCGGTGATGAATAGTGACGGTGGTGATGAATACTGGTGGTGGTAATGAATAGTGGTGGTGATGGTGAATTGTAGTGATGATGAATAGTGGTGGTTGTGATGAATAGTGGCGGTGATGAATAGTTGTGGTGGTGGTGGTGGTGGTGATGATGATGAATAGTGATGGTGGTGGTAATGAAAGACATGCAGGAATGTACTTAACTTAACTTAAGTATACTTAACTTAACTTAACTTAAGTACTTAAAATTTAAGGTCAAAAGAACAGGACCTAAGTTAAGTTAAGTTAAATTAAGTATTTAAGTAACTGACTTAAGGTCAAAAGAACAGACCCTAAATACTCGACCAACAAGTTGGGGATCTAATTAAGGGTTTAGGGTTTAGGGTTTAGATGAGGAGGAGGAGGGTGTGTAGATTAAATTATAGAAAAAAAAAGGGTTTGATTATCCATATTACTACCAAACACAAACTTGTCGTTATTTTCAATATGACTTAAAGTATTGAATTATCATATGCGTTCACACTTGAGCTTGCATGCAAGACTTCCACAATTAGTTTAACTCCATGCATTCTTTAATTCTCAATTTTAAATTCTTCTGTCGAATTAATTAAAACGAAGGTTCGTATGTATCCCATGGCTGAATCTCAAGGTCAAATTAAACAAACTTTCTAAGAGAATAATTAATATGGTCCGACTTGAGGGATAAAAAGATTTTCTTTCTACTTGTCAAGAAAATAGTTGATAGCTAAAATCATACATTACGAGAAAATCATATTCAAATAAGTATCAAATTCGGTAAAGGTATTATTCTCTTAACTTAATTCAAAACAATATTTTCTTACATTTTATCGCCTGTATTAAGGAGCTTTTTTTTGTAAATATTTTATCTTAATAATAGTTAAGATTGACAGCATATGAAAGAAGTATAAGAACATGTTTTTAGGTGTAATTTGTACCGAATAACATAATTTTCCTAAAAAGAAAATGTTTTTAAAAAAAAAAAAAAAAAGAGAGCAGTTGCTATGATTAATATTTAACCCATTTTCATGCGAAATGTGCACCGGAGGACAACATTCTGGTGCACTACACGACCTTTGTTTTGTTGCACACGAATCTGGACCAACCGTTAGGACAGCATCCTGGTGCACATCAACATCAATAAAAATTATTCAAATCTGCAACAATAATTATAGCAAGTGGAGAAATTCGAGTTTCTAAATTTTATTTCTTTTTTGTAACAAACTGCCCCCTTTCTGAGTGTCATTTTTGACATAGTAAAATGTGAAAGTAAATAAATAATAAAATGTGACTCTATTAGTTTGACATAGGTTCGGTTGTCTTAATTGTGATACATTTAGTTTTGAGTCATAGAACAAAAATAACATGATGTAAGAAAATGGAGGATCGGACAAGTCAAGCAGCCCACACTCAATTTTGTGAATGTTCGACACTTTCCGTCTCTGAAAACCGGTCATCAGTCCAACCAAGAGAGAATAGAAAGAAGTTGGAATCAATTCAAAATAGAGTTAGGAGAGAGAAAATTGCATAGTAACATCCTAGCAACTTCCTCACCAATTTCTACACATTTGCATCTATCTCCCTCATCTTCTCGCCTATATAAACCCACATTTTGCTCACAGTCAAACTCACAACACGCCTCTCTCTCTCTTCTAAATTCTAAGCGCTTCTTGTTCTTCATCTTTGGGCGCCTGTTCTTATATATATTACACGATGGACATGTTGCCTAAATGCGATGCCAATTACGTTCCGCTCTCTCCCATCACATTCCTCAAGAGGGCTGCCACAGTTTACGCCAACCGGGATTCCCTCATCTACGAGGGAGTCCGCTTCAATTGGCGCCAAACTCATGACCGCTGCCTCCGTCTTGCATCTTCTCTATGCTCACTGCTCAACATAGCCAAAAATGATGTGGTGGGTAAACTTATCTCTCTCTGTTTATCATCCAATTATTTTAAATGTATTGTGAACAAGTTTCTGAATTTGAAAATTGCTCAGGTTTCAGTGCTGGCTCCGAATATACCGGCCATGTATGAGATGCATTTTGCGGTGCCTATGGCCGGGGCTGTGCTTAACGCCATCAACACTAGGTTGGATGCTAGCAGCGTGGCCACCATTTTGAAGCACTCTGAAGCCAAGCTCTTCTTTGTTGATTACCAGTTTGTGCCCGTGGCTCGCGACGCTCTTCGTCTACTCATTAGTAGCTCCTCGGCCCTCCCCTTGGTGATTGTGATCGATGACATCGAATCACCTACAGGGATCAGGCTAGGCAAGTTGGAATACGAGCAGCTCATTGACATGGGAAATCCGGCCTTTGTTCCGGTTGAGCTGAAAGATGAATGGGACCCCATAGCGCTGAATTACACGTCGGGAACCACAGCCGCCCCGAAAGGAGTGGTGTATAGTCACCGTGGTGCTTATCTAAGCACCACGAGTCTGATCCTTCAATGGGAAATGGGGAGCGAGCCAGTTTACCTATGGTCGCTCCCCATGTTCCATTGCAACGGATGGACCTTTACATGGGGCGTCGCGGCTCGAGGAGGGACCAATGTCTGCATTCGCAACACGACTGCCCACGACATCTACCGGAACATTGCTCTGCATCAGGTGACGCACATGTGCTGTGCGCCCACTGTATTCACTCTGCTGTTGCAAGGAAAGGAGAGAAAACCGGAGCTGAGCTTCAATCGAATGAGTCGCAAAGTTGAGATCCTCACCGGTGGAGCCCCGCCGCCAGCATCGCTCCTGGAGCAAATGGAAAACATTGGGTTCCGTATCACCCACGGTTATGGCCTCACAGAGGCCACAGGACCTGCCTTGGTCTGCGAATGGCGCGCTCAGTGGGATGAACTTCCGCACGAGGAACAAGCGAAACTAAAGGCCAGGCAGGGGATAAGCGTGCTGACGTTGGCCGATGCTGATGTAAAAGACCCAAAATCAATGGCAAGTGTCCCCCGGGATGGAACTTCAATGGGTGAAATAGTTCTCAAAGGGAGCAGTCTGATGAAAGGTTACTACAAAGACCCCAAGGAGACCGCCAAGGCATTCAAAAACGGATGGTTCTGGACCGGAGACGTCGGTGTGGTGCATCCAGATGGGTACATTGAGATCAGAGACAGATCAAAAGATGTGATCATATCAGGTGGTGAAAACATCAGCAGTGTAGAGGTTGAAAACAAACTATACTCGCATCCCAGAGTCATGGAGGCAGCCGTGGTGGCCATGCCTCATCCGATGTGGGGCGAGAGTCCTTGCGCTTTCGTAGTCCTGAAAGAAGGCTCAGACGATGTTTCTGAATCAGACATCATTGATCACTGCAGAAAAAATCTCCCTAAATTCATGGTGCCAAAAAAGGTAGAGTTTTTAAAGGAGCTGCCCAAGACCTCAACAGGGAAGGCTCTCAAAAATGAACTAAGGATGTTGGCTATGGATCTTGTGATCAAATCCGAAGATGGTTGCAAGAACCAGACACCTACCAACAAAAACAGTTCCAAAACTCCGGCATATAATGACAGGAACAGGAACAGGAAGCAGCAGCAGCGCCAAGAGCACCAGATAATGGCCCGGTCGCGTCTCTGAAGACTAAAAGTCATCTGGGAAATCATTTATTTGTTCGTTCCTCGCTTCGTATATTCTTGTATGTAAAATGTGTAATGTTGCAGAATCATCGATCATCGTAGGCGAGTGGGAATGAGGGTCCAACCTACAATGTACTAATTAATAAGCTCTTATGTATTTTATTTATTCTCTCCCTCCTGGAATCAAAAAAACTTCCTCTCTAAGAAGTTTGAGCCTTGGCTGCAAGAATCTAATTTCAAAATGAATGTAGAAATATGGTATATTTTATCAGAATCTCATCATCTCAACATTAACTAACTAATTTCCAGTAAATGTCGACTAGCATCATTTAAAAGAGCAGATAGTACTTACCCGAGTGAATTGCTAAATGTGAATCAACTCTCAGAGTTTGGGGATTTTCAGGTACTATAGACTGAGCCTGAGAAGGAAATTGAAGGAATAGGGAACATATCAGAATTATGCGTTGTCCCAATTATTCTGATTTTAGGCCAGTTCATTTCAGCCATCTCTTTGATCCATGGATATGACATTCAGTTCTCCCTTTTTGTTTTTTGGCCTCTCAGCACTACTGGTTTTCCATTAGATATAAAAGTGCTTAGAATCCAAGACACGTGTTGTTGCCAGAAGTGTTGAAAGACCTCACGTATAAGACTCAATAAGGATCTACTTCAAGACAGTCAATAATTATTCAAGCAATCCAAATGAGAGAAAGTAAATTGCAATGACACACGATTTTTACGTGGAAAACCTCTCCGGTGTGGAGAGTAAAAACCACGGGACGTAAAGAGTTCACCTACTCAGCTCTTATTATGATAAAGGTTGAGGGTACAAGCAGCCACAATAGACTACAAACGTTCACCAACACATACACGCATAAGATACCAACAATGGAGAACGATAGAGAGTTCAGAAATCACTCAGAAACTGAACTCTATCTAGAAGCGATAACTTTCTCACCAGAACACCAAATTCTGCAAAAGACCACTTAAATTGAAGCCCAATATGTCCCCAACAAGCTTTCAAAATCTCAGAAAAAACGGACAATGTTTGGCTACCAAAACTATCTCCGCCGTGAAGCACAGTCAGAAAATCGCTCTCCCTCCTTTTCTCTGAACCCCCCCCCCCCCCCCCCCCCCCCTCTGACTGTTAACCCAGAATAAAGCAGAAATTAGGATTTTGGGTTGACTCAATACGACCTATACGATCAATACGTCCAAAATCAACCGATACGACCGATACTCCCTCCGTGGTCTCGAGGAATCCCGTACAGGTCGTACTGCCCATACCAATGCGAGTCATACGACCAGTACGATCCGTACGACACTCAACAAGCTGGACCCCAACAATCTCCCCCTCTATCCTATAACGGGGAAGATACAAACACGAAGATCATCACTTGAACTTCATCCCAACAAGTTTGCCGCAAAGCTCAACCTTGCTTCTCGGAACTACCTTAGTCAACACATCAGCAGCATTGTTGTTGGTGTGGACTTTCTTTAGCTTCATCTCGCCTTCCTCAGTCACATTTCACAACCAATGATATCTAACATCAATATGCTTGGTGCGAGAGTGATACATAGCATTCTTGCTCAAGTCAACAGCACTCTGATTATCACAGAACACCACATATTCATCTCTTGCTTCAAACCCAACTCTAGCAGAAATCTCTTAAGCCAAAGCATCTCTTTGCTTGCTTCAACAGCTGCAACATACTCTGCCTCAGTGGTTGACAAAGCTACACACTTTTGTAATTTGGATTGCCATGAACTGGCTCCCCTAGAAAATGTAACCACATATTCTGAGGCAGACTTTCTAGCATCAAGATCACCTGCCATATTTGCATCTGTATAGCATTCAAGAATAGGTTTGCCACTTCCATAAGACAAACAAAGTTTAGAAGTACCACGCAAGTATCTGAAGATCCACTTCACTGCTTCCCAGTGAACCTTACCCGGATTGGATAAGTACCTGCTAACAGATCTCACAACATGAGCAATATCTGGCCTAGTACACACCATAGCATACATCAAAGAACCAACAACAAAAGAATATGGAATAGTCGACATATAGTCTTTCTCTTTCTCTGTTGTAGCACAATCTTTCTTACTCGGCTTGAAATGAGTAGCTAATGGTGTATTCACCGGCTTAGCATTCTTCACATTGAACCTTTCAAGCACCCGTTCAATATATTTCTCTTGTGAAAGCCACAACTTCCCAGCCTTTCTATCACGAGCAATCTCCATGCCTAAGATTTGCTTTGTTGGACCCAAGTCTTTCATGTCAAATGGCTTGGACAAATCTTTCTTCAAACTCTGAATCATAGCAACATCATGTCCAACTATCAGCATATCATCTACATATAAGAGAAGAATGATAAAGTTACCGTCAGGAAACTTTCTGAAATACACACAAGGATCAGCTAAAGTCCGTGTGTATCCACTGCTTGTCATAAAAGAATCAAACTTTTAGTACCACTGCCTCGGTGCCTGTTTCAACCCATAAAGACTCTTCTTCAATTTGCAGACAAGTTGTTCCTTCCCTTCTCAACAAACCCTTCAGGTTGTTTCAAATAGATTTCTTCATTTAAGTCACCATGCAAGAAAGCAGTTTTAACATCAAGCTGCTCTAACTCAAGATTCAGCCTAGCAACTAAACCAAGCACGGTTCTGATAGAAGTCATCTTGACAACCGGAGAAAAGATCTCATCAAAATCAATGCCTTTTTTCCTGATTGCATTCCTTGACCACCAATCTTGCTTTCCGCTTCACTATCTTCTCACCATCTTTCTTATTCTTGAAAACCCATCTGTTTTTCAAGACTTTCTTTCTTTTGGGCTGCTTCACTAGCTCATAAATGTCATTCTTTTTCAAGGAATTCATCTCTTCCTTCATAGCATCTAGCCATATATTTTTCTCATCAAGGGACAACACCTCTTGATAATTCTCTGGCTCACCATCATCAGTAAGAAGAATGAACTCTGAGCTTGGATACTTTGTTGAAGGTACACGCTCTCTAGTTGACCTTCTAACATGTGCATTCTCAACATTAGGAGCTGGAGGCTCCCCCTGCTTATGAATCTCTCCACCACGAGCATCCTCACCATGTATATCATCTTCGGATGAGGACTCAACAATATCATCAACATGACCATCATCAGGTACATCAACATCAGCTTGTACCTCACTACCAACATTAGGTGTCAAATCAACATTCGCATTCCCTGTCTGGCCATCAAAAGAACTAGGAATAGAGGCATCAGTAGTATCAATAATTGAGTCTGGAATAGAATTGTACCTCGAAATCAAAAGATCTGCTCCCATCTCGTGCTCAAAAAATACCAAATCTCTGCTTCTCACTATCTGCTTTTTCTCTGGGTCATAGAGTCTAAAGCCATACTCTTCATCCCCATAGCCAACAAAAATACAAG
The DNA here is from genome assembly GCA_963678935.1 of Umbilicus rupestris. NCBI lineage: Eukaryota > Viridiplantae > Streptophyta > Magnoliopsida > Saxifragales > Crassulaceae > Umbilicus > Umbilicus rupestris. The sequence goes on from OY787618.1 coordinate 10,618,082, forward strand.
CATGAGTCTTGGAATCAAGTTTAGACCTCTGCTCTTTAGGCACATGCATAAATGCCTTGCAGCCAAAGACTCTCAAATATGAATACTTCGGATCACATCCCTTCCATGCTTTCTCAGGAATGTCAAAATCAAGAGGTACAGCTGGAGCTCGGTTGATCAAATACACAACACAGTTCACTGCTTCACCCCAAAATGGCTTAGGAAGTTTGGACATTCTCATCATACACCCGACTCTCTCCATAATGGTTCTGTTCATTCTCTCTGAAACTCCATTATGTTGTGGTGTGCCTGGCTCTGTTCTCTCGTGTCTAATTCCATGCTGCGAGCAATAATTCTTGAACTCTTTTGAGGTATATTCACCACCATTATCACTCCGTAGACACTTCAACTTTCTTCCGGTCTCCCTTTCTACCATGACATGAAAATTCTGGAAGACATCAAATACTTGGCTTTTTGCTTTTAGCAAATAAACCCAAACCTTCCGAGTAGCATCATCAATAAAAGTGGCAAAATATCTATTGCCACCAAGAGACTCCACCTCCATAGGCCCACAAATATCAGAGTGAACTAACTCTAATATCCCTTGCCTTCGAGTGGATTTCCCGGAAAAGGAAGCTCTATGTTGCTTTCCTGCTAGACAATAATCACACGGGTCAAAAGAAACTAAATTATCAACAGGAATCAAAGATTTACCTGATAAAAGTTTCAACCCCCTCTCAGTCATAAGTCCTAGCCTTCGATGCCAAAAATTAGGAGAATTCTTATCTTTAACTGCATTCACCTCATGTAAGCATACAGACATGCGTGTCTTGTATAAAGTGCAACACAAGTTGCCTCGAGCAACTGTCATGGAACCCTTTGATAGTTTCCACTTACCATCACCAATATTCTGATGATATCCTTCTTTGTCAAAGACACTCGCAGACAACAGATATAAACATAGATCAGGAACATGTCGCACATCCTTCAAGGTAATAGTGCACCCGACATCTGTCTTCACTCGAATATCACCCAACCCAGCAACAGTTGCTAAACTCTGATTTCCCATCTTCACACTACCAAAATTGTCAGTTTGGTAGTTTAAGAAATAATCCTTCACAGGAATGCAGTGATATGAGGCTCCTGAATCTAGCAGCCACTCTGTATGTGAACTCTCAACATGGTTGCATTCAGATGCACATAAGGTGACTTGACCATCCATTTCAAAGACGGTCGATGCAGTATTTTTATCATCTCCATCTTTCTTTGAATCTTCCTTCTTGTTACCCTGTTCTTTTTTCCACCGGTAACAAAACTTTTTAATATAGCCGGGATTATTGCAATAATGTCATGTCCTAGTCTCTTTGCCATCTCTAGACTTGAACCTCCCTCTTGAGTTATCATGCCCCCTGGGACCCTTACTCTTACTTCTACCTCTGTTCTCGGTAACAAGAGCATGTGAATTATCAATTCCCATCTCCTTTCTTTTAATCTCTTCATTGAACATGCTTTCTTTAATCATATCCAATGATAGAACACCATTTGGAGCAGAATTACTAATGGTCACAACCAAGGTTTCCCAACTATCTGGCAACGAACTCAATAGAAACAAAGCTTGCAACTCATCATCAAGAACAATCTTCATCGTGGTCAACTTGTTAATAATATCCTAGAAGTCACTGAGATGTTCCGATACTGACTTCCCACCTTTCAACTTCAAGTTGACAAGTCTCTTTATCAAAGAGGCTTTGTTGTACGCGGTCTTTCTCTCATAAAGCGCTTCCAATTTCTTCCACAACTCATATAGATCAGACTCTTGAGACACATGGATGAAGATGCTAATATCAACCCACTGTCTGATAGTTCCCAAAGTCTTCCTCTTCAACTTTGCCCATTCTTTCTCATCTATCTTTTCGGGCTTTACTGGTTTGGTGACAACACCATATGCCGAGATACTTGCTTCAATAGGATCATACAAATCTCTGCAGTATAATAAGTCTTCCATCATCGGCCTCCAAATAGTATAATTGGTTGATGTCAATTTCATCATTGAGTTGCTACCACCGGATTCCATAATAGCAGCTCAAATAACTTCCGCTCTGATACCAGTTGAAAGACCTCACGTATAACACCCAATAAGAATCTACTTCAAGACAATCAACAATTATTCAAGCAATCCAAATGAGAGAAAGTAAATTGCAATGACACACGATTTTTACGTGGAAAACCTCTCCGATGTGGAGAGTAAAAACCACGGAACGTAAGGAATCCACCTACTTAGCTTTTATTATGATAAAGGTTGAGGGTACAAGCAGCCACAATAGACTACAAAAGTTTACCAACTACCCACCAACACATACACGCATAAGATACCACAATGGAGAACATTAGAGAGTTCAGAAATTACCCAGAAACTTAACTCTATCCAGAAGCGATAACTTTCTCACCAGAACACCAAATTCCGCAAAAGACCACGTAAATCGAAGCCCAAGATGTCCCAACAAGCTGTCAAAATCTCAGCAAAAACGGACAACGTTTGGCTACCGAAACTGTCTCCGCCTTGAAGCACTGTCAGAAAATCGCGCTCCCTCCTTTTCTCTGAAAAACCCCCCTTTGACTACTGACCCGGAATAAAGCAGAAATTAGGGTTTTGGGCTGACTCAATAAAACCGATACGACCAATACGGTCAATACAACTAAACATCAACCGATACGACCGATACTCCCTCCGTGGTCTCGAGGAATCCTGTACAGGTCGTACTGCCCTTACCAATACGAGTCATACAACCAGTACGACCCGTACGACACCCAACAGGCTGGACCCCAACAAGAAGCAATAGATTTAAGTTTATTCCTCGCTATTGGAGTTGAAGAAGCACCTTGAGCAAATGCTAATGAAGATCTCCAAACGATCCATTTAAAATGATCATCACGAGCTTAAATGCTGAATGAACACTCTCTCATAATTGGTTGCTAAAATGGAAGCTCCATTCGGCCGGCCACTGGTTCCTAATTGATTCATTTGAATGGTAAACCTGTCAAAAGTTTGATGTACTTTTGCTTGAAATAATACGACCAATTTTTAGAACAAAACAAGTTAGGCACATGAAGCGCATCGTTAATTCCCACATCAGTCAATTAATCAATCAATATAAATTGTTAATAAAACGTACATGAATTCATTGATGAATGGATAATAAAGCTTCCGCGTTGGTGCTTCCAATCTATTTGTATGTCTCTAGAGACAACTTCATTTGAGACCATAACTCTTATCTCTTCAATATCTACACAATATTTTTCATGAATTATATATAATAAGCCTACCAAAATTACAAATCACTTTATTTGGGTTGAGCTTCAATGACAGCACATGCAAATATTTGAATCACGTTCATTCTCATTAGATAAATGATAAATTAATTCAAGAATCTCCCACTAGACCACATGTGTATTCAAAGAATGTATAAATAATGAGCTCAATATTGCTATCATATCATAAAGGTATATCTGAAACTATCTGGTTCGTTAACTATGCAGACATAAGATCAAGGCGGCCTTCGTAATCATAATTGTTACTCGATCTAGCTTGTGACGTATGCTAACACTACTAAATGACATGGATTTGTTGTGGTGTATAGCATGAAAATTACATGAAATATGATCTGCACATGCCTAGTTCCATTGATCTCCTGAAAAATGAGATCAACAATATCATACAGAGTGTATCTTGTAAACATAAGTTCTACATAATGTAATCCAAAAATATATGTAACATAGAGCAACACATAATACAAAATTCCATTAACTCCGAAAATCCTCAAATGAGGTAATACTCATATGAACTACATGCTTCAAAGACTTTGGGTGACATTCCCTTTATAAGTGGATCTACCATTGACTTTGTCATAATATGCTCTATGGATATATGTCTACTATGTATCTTTTATTCACAAATACCACTTGATATCAATCATCTTTCACATTGACTATCTCTAGTTGTTAATTTGAATATGATATAGAAATATTAGTCACACAATATTTTAAGTGTTCTTTCATAACATGAATCGGAAGTATCGTAGAGACAACATACATTAACCATATTCCTTAACTGATGCCTTATAATGTTAGTAAAAACCGACAAAAGCCAAAATTAGATTTATTGCAATCTTGTAAGGCAGCATGTTGGAGTCAGTAACATAAATGATCTCAACCAAATTTGACATCCAGCATTTAAGCATGTTTTCTAAATATGTTTTCTATCTTTGAATTCAATCATGATTTCCTTAAATATTTGCAGAATATGTAGATTATATATGAAACTTCCGATTACATACATACCAAATGAGACGATACATGTCTGCATTATCGTTGTGTCTACCGCGAGTTCGACTATGTAAGAAAATCACATCTCAATCCCACTGAAATTCGCTATACACAATTCATAACTGTGTCAACTAAAAGCATATACAAAGTAATATTTATAGTTTTTTAATTAGCCACATCAAAACCGTAAAGTCTAAACCTTCCCGAACTCACTATCCTAAAAATACATGAGATATAAAATCTCATCTAACAAAATATGAAATTTCTGGTAACACAAGGAAATTCATTTAGGGAATGTATGCACGGTCAATTTATAATTGTGCTATAAAACACCAAAATAATGGCAGATATTGTACTTGATAGAGAACCAATTCATCAAAAATAACATGCTCATACCGAGAATTTTAAAAGCCTATTATGATATTCCGAGATACAGACACAAAACCATAGCAAGTCTTAGGACAACAATATTAATTATAAGTAAATATCTTGTTGTATTGATCAAACATTAACGATAAGATACGCCAAAATATAAACCATCTTGAAATGTACTTTTAGTCACACCAAAATATTGAAGAACCGTCATAAGTTTACAACCATTTATATGTATCTAGCCATATTGAATATTAATTTATCTTAGGGCTAGTTAAATATCCATGTAAACTGCACACACTCCAACATATTAAATAATTCAATCTACATGAATACGTCACTTAGGTGATCGTATATTTCTGTTCAATTAACCTACTTAGTAAGTCGGCAAAAATAAATATTGAATCTTGCAATTAAAATTGAACTTAATGTTGGTTCCTAAAACTTATGGTTTCCAAAATTTCATATTCAAGGTTATGTTCTTTTGTACTTAAACTTATTACTTTACTTATATTTATTTATATTTACTTATATTTATTTATATATACTTGTATATACTTATATTTATTTATATTTACTTATATGTACTAAACTTTACTTATATTTATTTATATGTACTGAAATAAGTACTTTATAAGTACAAAAGAACATGGCCTAAAGAACATGGCCTTGTGTGTTCTTTTGTACTTATATTTTGTACTTAAACTTATTACTTTACTTATATTTATTTATATAGACTTATATATACTTATATTTATTCATATTTACTTATATGTACTGAACTTTACTTATATTTATTTATATTTACTTATATTTATTTATATGTACTGAAATAAGTACTTTATAAATACAAAAGAACATGGTCTAAAAGGCAATCTGAACCAACAACACTGAACCATAAATAATTGAACTGGTCTGAATTAAAAATATAATCAAACCAAATTCAATCAACCGAAATAAATCCAAATTGAATCAACATTAAATCAGACCAAATTGATTTATCAGAATACATCCATATTATATCAATCTAGCCAGAATTTAACCGCATCGGTTCAATATTTAAATAGAACTTGATTAATTATTCATATTAAATTAATCCTCAAATCAGTTAAATCTTAATTAAACCAAGTTCGAACGAATCAAGTCAAATTGAACCGAATAAATGTTAACTGAACCAGACCAAAATTATGTCTAAACCACACTGATGTCCAAGCCCAGTTCCATTAGCCTATAATCAGTAAGTCCAACGGCCAAAACATACAGCCCACCGTCCTTGCTATTCTAATGCCCAAGAACAATGACCAAGGCCCAATACTGAAGGTCCATCGGTCCAAAACCCATTAGGGTTGTTTGTGAAGGAGACAACTAACGCCGTAAAACTCGACCGACGACCAAGCTGGGCTGGAGGATTGATGGAGCACTGAGAAAAAGCGATAGCAACAATCGAGCGAGGGTGGGTGGCTGGGCCAACAGATGTATCAGATTCTTCGATCGAGCAAAACGAGATATGGCTAAATCCAATTTCAAAACCGTTGGACCATCACGTTATTATTATGTCTAGATGAATTTTTATTTAATTTAACTTAAAAGCCAGGGTTTGTAACAATTTAATATAAAAACATTTTATTTTCCCCCTCTGTGAGAAAATCCAAATTTTAACAAAAATAAACATATTGGAAAAAAAAAATCTAACCTGACACTTTTCAAAACTTTATTTCTTGCTTGTCATTTACAAAAACATTCCAATTTAGTCAATTTGGAAAGAAAAGACAATGTTGTTCTATTGCTGATTTTTTATTTATTGGCTAAGGCATCCTATTATGTGGCAAAATAAGAAATGGCTAAACCTTAAACCAGTGATTTTTTATTTACTCTTGAGCGGGTGCTTTATGTGGTGATATATCTGAATTCTTTTCGACCAACATATATTGAATTTTTTTTTTGAAAACCACTTTTTGCAAGAATGACTTTTCAAAAAGTACATTTTACATGTCCAGTCAGCACTTAGTTGGTTTCCAGATGACAGTCTTAAAAGATGTTCTTGCCAAAAATAGCTTCCACTGAAAATTGCATTCCGGCAACGCGGTTATGTGATTTAAACAAAATGGGTGGGCTTTACTCATTTGGACCTATGTTCAATAGAATGGCAGTGTTGAGCTCTTCTTTACTTCCCTCTCCTGCTCCCCCTTCTCCCCTCCTGCGCAGCTTCTCTCTGCCTGACGCCGCCAGACAGTCCTTCTCCATCCAAACTAGTTATCTGAAGAATATTTAGGTGAGTTTAATATACTTTCTGTAGTAGTTTAAAATTGTGGTTATATGAGTGTTGTTTGGAATTGGAGATTTATAATTTAGTAAAATTGAAGTTGTTTTGAGATCTAGTTGAAATTTTACGTTGAGTTAGTGAATGAGTGAAAATTGATTTGAGGATGCATAGGGGTTGACATTTCCATAAGTGACTAATACAACAGAGATGAACTTGAGACGATTGAATATGTTGGGAAAATAATGTAGAGAGGGAAGAACATATGGTTGTGAGGGATAATGATGTTGAACCAACTCTTCTCAGGGATTTTCCGGCATTTGATGATGTTTTTGCTTGGATGAATGATGACGCCATTCATGGATATATGGTAGACAATTATGAATTCATATGAATTCAATTGCTAAAGGATGGTGTTTTGGAGCAAAGAACCGGTGATATATACATGTCAAAAATACTCAATAATTAATCGGGTTGAATATCAAGCATGCAAGTTGATCTGAAACGTTTGTTACTTCATTATAAGGATGTAAAAGGTAAATGTTCATGGCATTTGCGAGCAACGAAGAAAAGCAAAACGCCGATATGGAACGTATAGGATGTGGGGAACCACACACATGTGTCTTTGATGTTATTATGAAAGATAATGTTCATGTCAGTAAAGATTTCACAGCCACGGAGGTTACTAATATTATTCAAGAAAAACTTAGACTTTCTCCGGGTGGTATCAAAGATATTTTGAGTTAAAAGTATGGGTATGTCATTTTATATTTTAAGACATAGTTGGCATGAAAACATTCATTGAAAATTCTATTTGGAGATTAGATTAGTCATTTAAGCAGCTACCAGCTTATATGTTGGCTCTGGAAGAGTTTACTCTGGGAAATGTAATATTCTTGAAAAAGAATGTGATTGATGAACAAAAGATGATTGTTGACCGTGTGTTTTGGGCATTTGGTCCAGTGATCTAGGCTTCACTCATTGTCGTCTCGTTATTTATGTTGATGGCACGCATTTGTACTCTAAATTAAATAGGACTTTATTGGTTGTTGTATGCTTAGATGCAAATAACCATATCCTTCCTCTTACGTATGTTATGTTAGAGTACAAATAAAAATAGTTAGAAGTGGTTCATGTCATGCATGTGATATGGTGTTACCGACTGTGATGGACTCTGTATTTAATTCATATAGACATGTTGAATTCTCAACGGAACGAAGGAAGTGGTTGGAGACCTCCCAGGGCATATCAAGGCATTTAATAAGCAATTTCAATAGCAGGGTGAACAATAACATTGTGTTTATTAGGTAAGTTTTTATAATTTATGTTAATATAGTAGGAGATGTGACGGTCCGAGGACTTACATAGAGACATCTCATTAAGCAGTATATTTATATCGCGATCAGTTTGATTGTTTGACACATGGCGTTCTTGTCCAGTTTAATCCAATGTGTCTTGAGAGCAGGGGCATTTGGATAGTGGAAGTGCCACTCATATGTTTTAATATCATTAAATGGTATACCTTCAAGGGTACTTCAACACTTTTGGTTATAAACAACCATGTCAGCAACCCCTCGACCAAACCACGGTGAGTCAACGTCATAAGAAAGCAAAAAAAATTAGACGTCTAAGTTGAGGATGTCTAAGTTGATGCCAATATGTGATGACAAAACTTAGGGGATCATTCTGGGGGAACATCCAGATGATGATGGATATCTTATTAAGTACTAGTCATGGTTCTATTATGTTATTTGGAGGTACATCCAGTCTCGTGCAGATCAATCTCGTCCATATTAGCATAATCACACCGCCTATGTAATACTAATGAATTTGTTCTTAAGTGTATAAGTTTTATACTAACATCAATATGTGTTCTCCATGAACTTTACATGTACATTATTTAGTATGTTTAGCTCAGATGACAACTAAAATATTGTTGAAAGACTTAATCTTTATTTGTCGAAAGAGCTAGCTTATGATTTATTATGCCTCTTTAAATGAATTGGAAGAGTTAGAGAGGGTGCATTAAATGTTTATCCAACACTTATTTGGTTGTTTACAATACATATCTAATTAAGTTTAAATTTCTTAAAAAATTACATTAACTATCACTAATTTTAATATAAAGCAGGGTCGGCTGACGTAGAAATGATACATATGTCGATGATGATTCACATCAGTCTACTCAGAGTACTCAGGTTAAGACTCAAATTGGAGCTGCACAGAGAAAGAGCACACGTCAAAGAAAGAGGTTGGATAGATTATATTAGGATGATATATTCGATGACATGCTTAGGGTCTGTTCCTTAGAACTTAAAAGAAATTTCAGTACTTAAGTTAAGTTAAGTTAAGTACATTTGTGCCACTGTAAAGTAGGGTTGTTGTAATGGTGGTGGGTTGTTGTTGTTGTGGTGGGTTGTTAATGTTGTGGTGGTGTGTTGTTGTTGTGGTGGTGGGTTGTTGTGGTGGTGGTGGTGGTTGTGGGTTGTTGTGGTGGTGGTGGTGGGTTGTTGTGGTGGTGGGTTGTTGTGATGGTGGTTGGTGGGTTGTTGTGGTTTTTGTTTCATTTATGTGAATACCCACAAAATTACAGTATTTTTAACTTAAGTACTTTAAATTCAGTTAAGTTAAATATAAGTTCAGTGCTAAAGAACAGACCCTTAGGGCTTGTTCTTTAGAGTAGTAGTGGTGGTGCTGTGGTAGTGTAGTAGTAGTGGTATGGTTGGGGTGGTGGTGTTGTGGTGTGGTGTGGTGTAGTGGTGGTTTGAGTGGTGGTGGTGTGGTGTGGTGGTGCAATAGTGTTATGTTGGGGTGATGGTGTTGTGGTGGTGTAGTAGTGTGGTGGTGGTGTTGATGTTTTAATGTTATGGTTGAGGTGGTGTAGTAGTATTATGGTTGGGGTGGTGTAGTAGTATTATGGTTGGGGTGGTGGTGTTGTAGTAGTGTAGTAGTATGGTGGTGTAGTAGTATGACGGTGGTGTGGTGATGTAAGAGAGTTATAGTTGGAGTGGTGGTGGTGGTGTGTGGATGAAAGAGATGATGAATAGTGTTGGTGGTTTTGTTATGATATTGATGAATAATGGTGTTACTTATCTTAATTTAACTTAATTTAACTAAACTTAACTTAACGTAAGTACTGAAAATTTAAATTATAAAGAATAGGGTCATGATCTTTTTTGTACGAATCATTATTGCTTAAATTTTATGTTTTCATTTAATGATTATTGTAGAATTGTAACTATCAAATCCAAATGAAGTTAGAAATGATACAAACGGAATTAAATATGTATATTAAACTAATAGAGTCTCATCGCTTTTAGTCAAAAACCACCTTTACAATAAGTGATTTTCATTGAATTAGAACATTCGAGAGCTCAGTGCCCTTCGAATGAATCTTCTCCTATAAACGCATTTATGAATAATGATTTTCAGTGAAAGCCGTTTGACAATAACAACTTTCGAAAAACTGTCAACTTGGAGCCAGCAAAATGCTAACTGGATAAACAAATCGCACTTTTTAGAAAGCCAAAAGAATGTCATATTAACAAGAAAATTTGAAGGTAACAAAATTTCAAAAAGTGGCCGTTCAACAAAAAAAATTGCAACATATCAACCCTTGCGTATAAATAATGCCAAAAGATAATTCATTTTTTTTCAAAACAAACAGACATCAAAAGATATCCGGCAGAACCCACAAAGTCTACAACATCTTTCTCTTTATTTAGAGCAAGCTAGAGAGTAGCAAAACAACAAAAGACCAGCCTTTCTTCCTTTCTCCACGTCACATGAGCCATGATAAGTAGAAGAATCAAGCTCGAATCAGACTGAATCCCATTGATATAGTGCATATAATTAGCCCCATCAGTGCCACGAATCCGAATTTCCTAGGGGAAATAGAACATGTATTGTCATTATTACGATAGATTAGTATAAAGTACACAAAGTACTAACACAAGAAAGGTATCGACTTCCATCTAAACTAATGGTAAAGTTTGTTCATAAAAATTAATGATCAGACATATATCTATCTGTTCACTATTATCTACTCTGCAACTTGATATTACTTTTGGAATGTTAGTGTTACGCCTCATTATTGTAAAACCTTCTAGAAAAAGTGAGAGTTAATTTCAGCCTTTCACTACAGCTTGGACGAATTGGGCAAGGACTCATCAAATCTACATATAAGCACACAAGTGTGTCTCTTCCCATCAGATACAAACTCAATTCCTAGATCGAAACATTTACTCTCCAGGCAAAGTATGATCGTCTTAACTATCTCAATTTGGCTACCTTCAAATAAGTAATTTGTTTTAGTTTTTTTGTTTAATAAACTGGAAATGGAACTCACCCAATCTTGAGGCGGTTTTCCGGCACACCAGTGGCGTAGCCAGTAAAATAGAAGTAGCGCGAGACAACATAAAGAAGACCAAGTCCAGTAGCCACCAAAGGATGTTTGATTCCTCCCAGAATCATCAGCATGAAATACATAGGCATCATTTCCAGCGAATTCTGATGTCCTCGCTGCACCAAATCACACAAAACTCACATCTTTGTCGTCAAACTCAAAAACCGAAAACCCTAACTAACCAACTGAGACCAGCAGGACGCAAACCTGCACGCAGTTGAAGAGCTTGGCATCTTTGTTCTCGGACTCGGTCGCATACATCGTAGGATAGAACACCTTGTACCTGCAATTCAAACCCGAAATGGCGAAATTCATGAAGAAGAGAAACAAAAAAAAAAAAAGGAGGTTGAAATCAAATAGATAGATGGCTACTTTTTGCGGGCTTTGCCGACTTGAAAGGACATCCAGAAGTTGAGGAAGCAGTAGAGGACGAGGACGAGTACGACGTAGCCATATTCGGATGGGAGCAGAGCAAGAGTAGCCATTGTGTAGTTTCTTGTTGAGAGAAGTGATTACAGAGAGTCTGAGATTTGAAACTTATAGAGAGTGAGAAAAAGTGGGGGAGTTGACTCCTTCAATTTTTGGCTTGGCTTGTTGTCCAAACCAAACTTATTATATGAGTCATTTCTAGATGCTTGGTTTGTTTAAAAGAAATCTTCAGCTTGACAGGTCAAATTTGGTTTATGGATAATTGGGTATTCCTATTCATTCTTGAGCAGGAAGAAAACAATGACCTATTTGCTTGCATCATCAATATGAGCGACAATGAGACTGGAGTATTAAATATTATAAGAAGATTCAGTAACAGGCTTATTGTGATTATTTGTTGTCCAATTCATATTGAGCATTCCTATAATGAAGTGTAATTTGTTTGATAAATTGGTTCATCGGAAATGCAACATAGTTTACTGAAATATTCCTAAAATGCTGAATAATGTGCTGACAGACCACCTTTACTTCTAAACTCAGAAACTGAAGTTGTAACGGTTTCAGGCACTTTATCTGGTCATACTTCTTGCTTTGCTGTGATCATTGTGCTTCCTGCCCCTTTAGCTGGTACATTTATTAACTGGCATGATGCAATTGTTTAAAAGGATAAAGGTGGTGAGAACACTATCTAAACTGAAACGAGCAGCAACAAACCAATTATTTCAACATCAAAATGTAAAGTATGAGAAACTAATTGTGTCTAAAATGGTTCAAAAACTCAAGTTTCACGCTCTTGCTACCAGTTTAGTTTGATCAAAGTTGATTCCATACTTATTCGTTAAGGCTACTTGGTCTATACATACACCTTCTTTACAGGAAAACATAACAAGCTAAATTGAGCTGACTAACAGATTCCTATTTGGTTTGCATAAAAATAGATAACGATCTTTTTCTTAGGAATACTTACTCAAACTCTAACAGCAAACAACGACTACTTAGGATGAGTCAAAATCGACCATTCATGAATCCTATCGCCAAATTTCCCTTGATGAGTTTGAGATCCACTGTAAACACTTGAGGCTCTTGAGAGAGTCAATCAATTGATGCCTTAAGCACCAAGTGCTGGGTGGTGATCAGCTCTTAGATGAGCTAGGGAAACACAATGGCTAACTTGGATTTTGTGCAAGCGGCATGGTCAACAATTTGCGGGAAGATGATCTGCCCCAAGTTTATCTTCGTTCTCCGGCCAATGACGAACAATAGCTGAGCCATCCCTTGCTCACTTTTTCCTTTTGAGAGTTGGGGTCCAGTTCCTTACTCTGAGGTTGTACAAGAATGCATATTAGTAGTCAGGTTCGCGGCCGCCAGATTGACTGTGACCCATGCCTTCCACAACCCTTCGGTGAGAGAGACGGCTACAACATTCGAGCTCACCGCTCACCTCAACCGAGAGTCTGGCCTCCTCATCAATCTTTAAGAAATTGTTTATCATAGCAGGAGTGATCATCACCTGCTTCCCCCTCACAAAACATCTGCCAAAATCTTCCTTTCCTTCTTCACCAAAGTTCTCAGGCAAGTTTACCAAAAATTATTTTAACTATCCGTCCACAATATCTTTTGGACACAGTGAGCGACTTTAAAAGGTTTACCTCATCGAGTAACCGAATAATCTCTGGCACCTTGTATCTTCCAACCTCCAGCAACTTTTAATGGATAATCATTCGCCGAGCGATCACCTCCCATGAGCCAGACACGTCAATGTTACAGCACGAGATCCCTTTGTGGACGAATCTGGGCACATTGACTGGGGAAGCCGGAGGAACCTGTGTTTCAATCAGGGAAGATTCTCCTGAAGGCTTCGGAAGAGCCGCTGAGATGGGGGGAAACCCGGAAATCATCAAACTCCGACTCCTCACTGGAGGTGTCAACGGTGATGGGCACCTTCCCTTTCTTGTCAGCTACTAGAGGGGCCTCTTCACTTGCAGAATCTTCAGTCCAGAGATCTTCAGAAACATCCTCTTTTGGGGATGGGACGGGCAAACTCTCTTCTCCCCTTTGTTCAGTATCTTCTGCAGTTGCCTTAGCAACTTCCTTCTAACTATCCTCATGGCCTCCTGTTGCTTCGTGCTCGGCCACTTCTTTCATGTCCTCCGTGATCGACATAGTCTTCTTCACCCGTTCACGAGGCAAGACCCACTTCCTCTTCTTCTTTGATGGGCCATCTCTGCTCGCCTTCGTCTGAGGGGCGACAACTTTCTCACTCTGAGGCAGAAGTCTGGGACCCAGCTGCCTCGTCATCTCTAGAGGAACGCCTTCTTTGATTTGGATGGAATTTGGTGGTTGGGATTCTTGCCCTTTGCCATCCGCAAGCTTCGACGAAGGAGCTCGTGAGCTGTCTCGAGTCTTCCTCTTTCCCACAGCGCTTTTGCATTACTTTGGGTCCTTGTGCTATCTCCTCGAAGTCCAAGAAACAACTAGTGGTCTCTTGCTCCTCGGCTGAGTCTAAATACAGGTCCATGGCATCCACCTTCTGCGAACTGGTTTGGCTTTTCCAGCTACTTTGTGACATGGGCGTCTCTTGTTCAGCCCCCATTTTTCTTCATTATGACAATATGGCGGCCATTCACATCGCTCACAACCTTGTCTTCCATGAGCGCACAATACATGTTGAATTAGACTTTCATCTGGTCTGTTCCCATATCATTTCTCAGTTCGTTGTTCAAGTTCATCTATCGACCACTGAATAGCATGCTGATCTGTTTGTTAAAGCTCTAGCCGCTGACCAACTCTACCATCTTTGCTCCAAGTTAGGAGTGTAGAATTTCTTACACTCGCTAGCTTGAGGGGTATATAAGGGAAGCACTCAAATGCGTCGACCTAGCTCAGATTCTTAAGGCTTGGCTCAAGTGTTATGTTGATGTTGGTAGAGGGTTTAATTGAGTCTATATTGAACGACGTCGTTTAGTGTTTAATCAAGGTAGAGTAAAATGACGGTGTTTCACTTTTCTTCCGCAATTGTAACTGTGTATAAATCGGGATTTTTCCCTTCATTGAGAATAACACGAAATTTTCCCAAATCTGAATCCTCTAGATTCAAATCAAGAACTCTTCGATCAGCAGAAGGAGTTCGATCTTCACAACTTATTAACAAAAATAAATCAAATCTACTTCACTCGTAGACTTAACTTACCATACTCGATAAATTACCTATGTTGTTCCTAGGTTTTCACATCAAACAGCTTCCTTCAATACACTTCAAATCGCCCTACTCACATTCAAAGTCATACAACCTCTCTTTCTCGATCACCAAATCCTCCGCACTTGGATTCTACGGCTCCAAAACCAGCACAGGCCTCCTCACCTGTTGAATCTTCTAACCTTGTTTTCATCACCACCATCTTCACCATGGCAGTCGATTTGCACAATGACTCTATTCTAATCGATTGTCAGATTCGACATCACCTTCTTCGCCTCCCTCTTTGATTAGTTCCTGCATAACTGATAGCAACTGCGACCGAAAGCTCATTGACTCAGTGTTTTTCTTCAGTGAGTGATAGAGTTGAAGAAACTGAGGAAGAGAAGAAAAGAGAAGAGAGAAATTGCAAATGAAAGAGAATGGATTGGATTTCAGTAAAATGTTGAGATACTCTTCCCGCCTCCTCAATCCCCTAATTTATACTTTTATTCTGTTGATCCAGGTAAGTCAATGATTCTGAATGGCATTCTTTTTGGCAAACAAGGCAATGTTCTCGACTGAGATAGAAGGTAAGACAACACCTGTTCAGGCAGTTACTTGTCAAGATCTGCAAATGCACTGTGTCAGCAAGGATATGTTTTTCAGATATTCCGAGGATATTCTTCTCCAGATTCTCCGCCTAGAATATCAGTCTTTGCGATCCAAATATTAGATTCTCTCCGAAAGATGGAAAGGATGATCGAATAATATCTACTTGCCTTAAGATACGATATTGAGGATCAAATCTATTTATGTGGTGCTGGAAGCATTCGGACTGATTATGCATTTTGAGAAAGAGAAAACAAACGGCTGATTGGCAATTTACTTCGGCGATCACCATCAGAGCTAGCCGAAAAATGGTAGAGCAAAAGCGTCATCGTCGTGTGCTGAAGAACAGAGTTGAACGGCCTGTGTTTCAAGTCTGAACATTCTCGGGAAGAGAATTACCGATCTATGAGAGACAGATCGAGGTGGGAAGAGGAGGATCTTCGTCTGAGGGAGTCAGACGTGCTCACAGTAGTTCATTTACACAGTGGTAACTAGTGAAGATAAGTTACTTAAAGATCTGTTGTACTTGGTTAAATTCTTGTGAGTGATTCCCACTTGGGATTCAGAGTAACCCCCCTGAGTAGGCTCGTTGAGCTGAACAGGGTAAACACATCATGTGTCATTTACCGTTCTTTGTACTATTTCTGTCTAGAATTAACAAACACCGAAACAATATCTGTTAAAGCTTTCTGAAATAATTAACACGTGATCTGGAATAGCCCGAGTCGAACATACGTATAACTTTCAATTGGTATCAGAGCGGGACACTCGCTGTACAGAATGTGATTCAGGGACTGAAACAGAGCTGTTCAATATGAGTTCTGAGGTCACTGCCACCTAAATATGCAATGAAGGTTACAGTGATTGAGGAAGCTCAGGACGTAAAGGGAATGAGGCTTGACATCCTGATGAGATCTCTACGGACTTTTGAGATGAAGCTGATATCCGAAGTTTCTGAAAAGAAATCTAGGGTAATAGCTCTCAAAAGTGAAGCATCAGAATCAGTTGAAGATGAGGGAGAGATGTCTGAATAGATGACCTTACTTGCAAAAAACATTGGCAGATTCATGAGAAAGCTGAACCAGCGACAGTTCAACAAATCTAGAACAGACACCAGAAATCGACCAGATGGGAAGTACAGAAAAATGAGAACCACTAAAGGACAAAAGGAGAAAAAGGCAAAGGTATTCAATATCGAGAATGAGAAGGGTTTGGCCATATCCAAGCAGAATGTGCTAACACACTCAAGAAACAGAAACAGGCACTCTTGGCTGGTTGGAGAGATAGTGAAACAGAAGAGTCTGAAACAGAGGAGGAAAAATCAAGTTAACTGGCTCTTACAACCGTGACAGATGTTGTCAGTGCTGAACCAGAAAGATCAGAATCATACAGTTGTAGTGACAGTGATAGTGACACAGAAATCTCCAAAGAAACATTGGCTGAAAAATACAGGGCTTTGTACGAACAATGGGGAGAAGCAGTGAAAGCTAATTCCAAACTAAGCAAGCAAGTGGTAGGCTTAAAAGCTGAGAAATATGAGCTGTCTGAGGCAGCTAAGAGACTGCAAACAGCACTTGACAAGGAGAAACTGGAACACTAAAAAGCAGTGGCTGAACTGTCGAGAATAAGGAAGTACGTCAGTATGATGAATAATGGGACAAAGAAACTTGACTCCATTTTGGGTGCTCAGCGTACTAATCATGGAAGTCCTGGTCTGGGCTACAAGTATTCAAAGACTAGTGGTAAGACAGTGTTTTTTCAGGCAAATAATTTTAACTGTGCTACGTTGTTCATCCCAGCCACAGATCTAATAAGTAGTGACAATGGACAAGCGTACCTGCTATTTCTGTAACTCTCAAGGACACATCCAGAGGAAGTGTCCAAAGTTCCTAGCAAAATATCGGTTGAGAAAATCAGTGCCTACCTCAAAAATTCATGACAACAGGTGTTTTGTTACATACAGCTCATCCACCCACGTTGAGAAGGAGCGATGGTACTTTGACAGTGGCTGTTCAGCGCACATGACAAGGGAAGCAAGCTATCTGACCAACATACAAAACCTGAATGAACGATTTGTTACGTTCGGTGATGGAGGAAAAGGAAGGATCATTGGTTAAGGCACGTTATCTGTTCAAGGGATGCCCAAAATTAACAAAGTGCTTCTTGTGGAATGACTTCAAACCAACTTACTGTGTATAAGTCAACCGTGCGATGAAAAGCTAAACGTACAATTCACCAAAGATTCATGTCAGGTCATTGACGGAGAAGGGAAGTGTGTTCTGTGAGGAACCCGTTCTTCAAATAATTGTTATATGTTAAACTCTAACATAGAGCCTGTCACAGCTCACTGTTTTCTGACTAAACAGGATGAACTGATCCTATGGCACAAGCGGCTAGGGTATTTGAATCTCAAAGCCTTGAGGTAGATATCCAAACTTGAACTGGTGAGAGGAATACCAGAACTGAAAGGTAAGACTGATGCTATGTGTGGAGAATGCAAGGTAGGCAAACAGACAAGCTCTGATCACCCTGGAACTAGCAAAATTCGTACCTTGAACTGCTGCACATAAACTTGATGGGTCCCATACAAACAGAAAGTATCAGGGGTAAGATCTACCTTCTTGTCTGTGTTGATGATTTCTCCCGTTTCTTAGACAGAAGTCAGATACTGTTCAAGCTGTGATTCACATGATTCTGAGACTTCAACGTGAAAAGGGCATGACTTTGATTACAATCCGGGGTGACCATGGTAAGGAATTTGAGAACAACGATATGAAAGAATTCTGTCTCAAACAGGGGATATTTCATCAATTTTCAGCACCCATAACGCCCCAACAAAACGGAGTGGCAGAGAGGAAAAATCGCACCCTCCAGGAGATGATGCGGGCTATGCTTCATGGTAAAGGGTTGTCTCTATCCTTATGGGCAGAAGCTATGAACACTGCCTGTTACACTCTAAACAGAGTCCTTGTGCGGCCTAGAACACTGAAAACTTGCTATGAAATCTGGAAAGGTAAGAAACCTTCAATAAAACATTTTCATATCTTTGGATGTACGTGCTATGTTTATGAAGACAGGGAATGCAGAAGGAAGCTCGATCCCCGCAGCAATGAAGGGATATTCTTGGGATACTCTACGAATAGTCGAGCGTATCGTGTCTATATCAAGAAGTCCAAAACGGTTGTAGAATCTGTTAACGTGGCAATTCAAGACTTAGATTATCCAATCAGCAAAGATGAAGATGATGTTGTCAGCCCTAATACAAAAACTAGCAAGACTCAAAAAGTCTAGATTCCTGCGACAGACCCTGTTCTAGAAACTCTGAATGATGAACAAGCATCTGATATAGATTCAAAACAAGCTCCTGCTATTCATCCTCCTCATGCTTTCTATCATCCATCGAACCCAAGTATATCAAGGAGGCAATTTTGGATGAACATTGAGTCAGTGCTATGCAAGATGAACTCTCGAAATTTGCTAGAAATGATGTTTGGACCCTTGTACCTAGACGAGCTGAAGCCAACATAATGGGTACAAAATGGATCTTTAAAATCAAGACAAATGAGAAAGGCAACATCACCCGGAACAAAGCACGACTGGTAGCACAAGGGTATGCTCAGATTGAAGGGATAGATTTCGATGAAACTTTTGCCCCGGTAGCTCGTCTTGAAGCCATAAGACTCCTACTAGCTCTTGCTTGCGATCTCAAGTTCAAGCTGTTTCATATGGACATAAAAAGTGCTTTTCTCAACGGTTGGCTCAATGAAGAAGTTCATGTTGCTCAACCTAAAGGATTTGAAGATCAGTTCCATCCTGACCATGTATATCGCTTGAACAAAGCTTTGTATGGTCTTAAACAGGCGCCCAGAGCATGGTATGAACGACTCACGGTGTTGCTTGTTCACCATGGCTATGTGCGAGGGGGAGTGGACATAACCTTATTTGTGAAGCACATTAAGCATGAATTCGTCATTGCCCAGATTTATGTGGACGACATCGTATTCGGGTCGCGATCACAGCAGCTAGTTGATTAGTTTGTTGAACAGATGAAAAGTGAGTTTCAAATGAGCATGGTGGGGGAAATGGCCTATTTTCTTGGTCTACAAGTTCTTCAGAAATCCGATGGTATATTTATTACACATAGCAAATATGCTAGAAACCTGGTGAAGAAATTCGGATTGGAGAATGCTAGCCATAAGCACACTCGAGCAGCAACTCATGTAAAAGTCACAAAGGATGAATCAGGAGCAAGTGTGGAACAGACCCTGTACAGGAGTATGATCGGAAGCTTACTCTAACTTACTGCCAGTCGACCTGATATCTGCTATGCTGTGGGTGTCAGCACCAGGTACCAAGCAAACCCTAAAGAGAGCCACCTTTCCAGTGTCAAACGCATAATCAGATACATCAGTGGAATAATGAATTATGGACTTGGTACACCAAGGACAGCAGCTCTCATTTGGTTGGATATGGGGATGCTGATTGGGTAGGCAGTGCAGAAGACTGGAAAAAGCACCTCCGGTGGATACTTCTTCCTAAGAAACAACTTAGTTTCATGGTTCAGTAAGAAGCAAAGAAGCATATCGTTGTCAAGAGCAGAGGCTGAATACATAGCTGCAGGAAGCTGTTGCGCTCAGATGGTCTGGATGAAACAGATGCTGGAAGAGTATGGGCTGAAACAGGGGGAGATGATTCTATTCAATCAGAACAAAGCATATCGACCTAAAACATCACTACATCTGCGAGTTAGTTGAACAGAAGGTCATAACACTGAAACACATATCCTCAAAAAAGCAGTTGGCAGCTATATTCACTAAAGCGCTGAACAATGCTCAGTTTGAGACACTCAGACTTGCCTTGGGTCTGTGTGTTGTCAACAATTAAATTAGTTTTTCAGAATGTCTGGACAAGTTCCTAATTGATATGCAAGAATACGTTGAACTGGTTACTGAATTCAAGGGGAGAAGTTCTGATTCTTGTTCAAGTATAATAGGCTGTTCGAGAATCTAAGCCAGAAAAAGTTCAGTGAAGCTTGTTTTGGAAAGTTTTTGCTTTGGAAAGGAAATATGCAGATTATTTAAAATATCCCAGATTTGACAGTTAGGGTTTCTATATTTGAATTTTGAAATATCCTAAAAACCTCCTACCTGATTTTTCGCAGACTAATTCTTCTTTTGCTCTTGAGTCGAAACCGAAATTTAGAAACCCTCACAGCAGTCCGTCAAGTGAAATCATGGTTGCCTCCAAGAAGACCTCCGTCAGCCCGGCCGACTCCTCATCCTCTCCTGCTCCTATCAGATCGACGCGAGCCGCTGCGTCACAAAGGAAAGGGAAGTCTGCGGTGGGCTCACAAGTTCCTGTCCAAAATCGAGCAAAAAAGAAGAGAGGGGGAAGAAAGAAGGGAGGAGATGAACCCTCGGTGCCAACGCCGTCGGTCATTGAACTCGAATCCGCGACGGAGGTAAGTCCTGAAGTTGGTTTATCTACAATTACTGAAGTGCTAGAGGGTGATAAGAGTCTGGATGCGGTTATAGAAGAAATAGTTGAGAATATACCTAGAGTTGATGGTATTATTGTTGGTGCTAGTGATCAGGAAGAAAGAACAGCTGAGAGGTCTGAGACAGCCGAGCAACAGAAGGCTGGGCTGGTCGAGAAGTCTCTAGCTAGCCGAATTGATGTTGGGTTGACTCAGTCAAAGGGCGTTGTAGGCCCTCAGAAAAGCAAGGCAGCTCGCTTGGCTAAGATGTTCGCACAGAAGGCAAGGAGGAGCTAAGAATCAGAAGTTGTGGCTGGAACAAGCTCATTTGATGTGGTTCCAGAATTGAGAGAGGTTCCAGTAGTGGTTGGTTCCAGCTGAGACACTGTCCCAGAAGAGATGAGAATGGTGGTCTTCAAACCTCAGATGGTGGTCTTTCACAAGCTGAGGCTGAATCTGTCAGTCCTCCCATTAAGCCGTCTGTGTCCGAGACAGTGGGGATAGAAGACACTGGGGACTCTGTTGAGACAATGTTTGTGTCAGATGTTCTGGAAGAGGCAGTTCATGTGTTGTCAGTGGCTGAGCGACTATCTAAGTGGAAGAGAAAGAACAGTGCATAATTTGTTAGCAAGAAAGAGAAGAAGGGGTCTCAAATAGGGGGAGCAAGCTCCAAAGAGAAAAAGGTGGCTTCAAAATCAATTAAGAAATCCAAGAAAGTTGATGAAGAGTCTGTGACTAGGGGGAGTCACGAATATGGAATCTTGTTTTGTGACATTGAAAATGCCAAAAGATGGCAGGTGATTATAGGACACAAAATTGTCCGGGAGCGCATTTTTGTGGAAAGGAGGTTCGAGGTTCCAGAGGTAGTGTATGCCATTGAAGAAGCGGGGCTGCTGAAGACCATTCAGGTGCCTAAACAGTATGCAGAACAGCTCGTGAGAGAGCTTGTGGTTAATCTGACTCAGCAATTCAAGATAGCTTCCAGGGTTAGTCAGCGGTATTCCTCTGACTAACCCTTCTGTTGCAATTTTCTTCAGAGTCCTCAGATTGACATGGCCCATCCTTCTGTGCCAGAGATTCATTTCCTCTGCATTAGTTAGCATGCATCTTGGTAAAGGAGAGTTTGTGTCACCTTGATAAGATAGCAGTTGCTTCTTGATCTGGCCCCCTCCATTATACATTCTCCATTCTTATTGAAGACTTTGCACGAATCTTTCGTAAACTTCACCTGTTGAGTCCCATCGCACAGCTGGCTAATGCTTATGAGGTTCGCCTTCAGTCCTTCCACCAGCATGACATTGCTTAGTTCAGCATCCCTTCAACTGATAGTGTTCCCTTTCCTAGAACTCTTCCCCTCAGGCCATTTCCAAACTTCACCTGTTGTTCTAAGCAGGGAGTTATATTCTTCAAGAAGGATCTTTCTCCCGTCATATGCCCCGAGCAGCCACTGTCAAAATACCAGCTAACCTTGTTCGAGGAACTTGCTGTGCTGACAAGTGCAAGATGTTGAGTTCTCCCATATTTGTGCTTGGTTGTTTTTCTGGCTGACCCCTTTCTGTGGTATGCTGATGGACAGTTCCTCTTAATGTGACCTTTGAGCCCGCAGCTATAGCATCTTTTATACTTTAATAGTCTTGACATGGTGATACAGGGATTGCTGTAGCAGGAGCTTATTCACCCTACCTTGTGTTTTTCTGCCTTTCCTGACTGATCTGTATCTGACCATGTTGCATTCATCTTCACTCAGATCTGTCTCGTCTTCACTTTCGCTGGCAGAAAAAGCATTTTTCTGCTCGGCCTTCTTCATTGGTTTGCTAGTACAGTCGGCTTGTCGATGACCATATCCTTCACAGTTCCAACACTTCATGCCCTTTCTTTCGTCTCTCTTTTCATCATCATTTTGAGCAGATTCCTTCCCTCTCCTTTGATTTCCTCCACCTCTTTTAGGTGGCCTTCGTGAGAATGAGCTTTGACCAGATCTTGACTCCATGTTTTTTAAGAGCTTCCCGAGGTTCTTTACAAGCAGGCTCAGGTGGTCATCTGGAGCTGGCTTCTTCACTTCTGTTTCTGCCTTCAGTCCTATATTCTCCTTAGGAGTAGGCTCTTCTTTAACCAGCTTCATCTCAAATTGTTTGAGGGATCCAACCAATTCTTCTAGCCTCAAGTGTCTGACATTTTGAGCTTCTTCAATGGCCGTCACTTTCATGTCAAATCTTGTGGGCAACGATCTGAGGACCTTCCTAATCAGCTTCTCTTCAGGGATAGGTTCTCCAATAGCATGGGCTTCATTTGCCAGGTCACAAAGTTTTGCATTGAACTCAGTGATCGTCTCCTCTTCTAGCATTCTCAAGTCCTCAAACTGCGTAGCAATAATCTGTAATCTTGACAGCTTTACTTTATCAGTTCCTTCATGGGAAGTTTGCACGATTTCCCAAGCTTGCTTGGCCATATCACAGTTTGATATCAACTTGAAATTGTTAGCATCAACCGCAGCAAAGATAGCATTCAGAGCCTTTGAATTATCAGTTGCTGCAGCTCCCTCTTCAGCAGTCCATTATTCTTCAGGTTTTATCCGTGTAACTCCCTGTTCATCCATGGTGATCGGAGGAGACCACTGGACCACGATAGCTCTCCAGGTCTTCTCATCAATGGCTTTGAGAAAGGCCTTCATCCTAGCCTTCTAATATCCATAGTTGCTTTCTTCCAACAATGGAGGTCTGCTCGTGCTCTATCCTTCCTTCATTGTTCCTTGACTTCTTCAGAGGCGATGTAGGATCTTTTACTCTGTGTGTTGAGCTCTGGCTCTGATACCAATTGAAACGTCTGGGGAGGACTCTTCTCAGTCCTCAATCCACTAATCTCAAGGTTTCCAAGTACACAAGGTTACAACCCACGTAACCTATGCTACTCAATCACAAGTGGATCCACGCACACAATCAGAACAGGCTCTGACTTGTGTCTGCACACCCTCTACTGATATCTATCTCGAATAGCTACTATCTCCTCGAAACTCAGCCTATTCTAAACAATACTCAGACTCTGCAGGGTTGCTATAGCATCTGTTGTAGCACACAGTTGATGCCCAATCTGTCCGCGTCGCTCCGAAGCCTTCAGCTGAGCCGTTCGAACGATTCCACGAGCGCTGCACACTCTGGAATACTCCCCCTCACTCAGTGATCTGCTGTCACTAGCAAGAGCTGGCCTTCGATCAATTTCCCGAGTCCCTCCACTCGACAATCCCTTCGCGGCCTTCCTTGATCCACCAACAAGCACTGCTGCTCTGAATTGGTCTCCCGATCAAGCTGTGATCAGACTCTGCAAGTTCTGATCACCCACTGTCTCAATCACCTCAGCTCTGCGCTCACGCTCTGCTCTTGGTGATGATCGAAGATTCGCACGCACAGATTCACTCTCTGTTGAACTTCTGTGTAACTCTCGTGTTTTCTCTCTTAGCTTCGATCAACCTTCATTGCTCTGAAGAGTCTCCATTAAGTAGGCGCGCCCACTGCCATCATTATCAGGATTTAGCAATTCCCTTAGCAATATCAATATCTCCTAATTTTTAGGAGATTAGATTTGATTTGAGATTCAAATCTCCCACAATCAAAACTCTTACTTCAGCTAAGAATCTCCACTGGAATATTCTCTGCAGCAACTTAGAAACTCCTCTGATGCTCTTAGAAGGACTGCCACGCCCTCTTTCCAAAGATCAAGATAGCTGCTACTCGGATAGACGCTACAGCCCTTCTGAACAAGCTCCTGCTATAGCTTTCTCCTGCTACAGCTGCTCCTTGTACAAACACTGGACACGGGCTATAGCAGCATCTTATCCACTCAAGCTGGTTTTGTCAAACACTGCCATACAACATCATCATATTATATATTGAACCGTGTATTTGATGAAAGAATCTGACTCTCGGTTGTTGGTTTCTTCATTGTTGAGAAGGTGAGGAAAACTGTCCATGGCGGATCTGGATAACGATGAAAAAAAAACTCATCATAGTGGGAGGTTAGAAAGTACCGAGGGAATCATACATGCAACAATGACTACATTTCAAAGGAAAATCTGCACCTCACGAGACACTTCATAGCCATATAAATTGGGGATGTTATCAGCGAAAGATTGCGATAATCCCCTGGTGAATAAGAGCATAGTTAATAGACTTCTCCACGCTTGGTTAGTAATGTTAACCCAAGGAAACCGAAATGGAATGCCATCCTGAGCCAAGACTTCAATATGTTAAGCAAACTCTCAAAGAAAGAACTCGTCAATCTGCCGAAGATCATCATGAAACATATGGAACATGCCTGCCAGAGTGATGCTCACTCTCTGATGTACCTCAATGAAATAAAGAAAGTTTTGCAGTATCAGCTGCTCTATGGGGGTGCTCAGATGAAGTGACTTGCTCTTAGCAGATGTATGAGAGCAATCTAAGAAATATGATGGTTGTGAGGGGTCAAGGGAAAGGTTGGATGAAGGCTCCAGTCGTACCGCCTGTGGATGAGCAGTATGAAGAGTGTGCAGAGAGTGAATCCATGTAAAGGACTCGCGGAACCACTAGGACGGGCATATGAGGGTCTCCTCTACACGAGTAATGAATTTACTATGTCTTTTACTCAGTCTCTCCTGCTTCTGTTTCTCGTATACTATTGGATAATTGATAACATCGGTATGTGATGATTTTTATCAATTATGTTTAGAGGATAGAAAATGTAGGAATCACGGTTAAGCATATCTAGGATTTCTTGTTAGGAGAACGAGATACAAAAAGAGGGCGTCCCTACTTAGGATTCTGCCTAGAGATCCTTGACACCCAAAGGTTAGGAGTGGAGGTCTGGAATATTGTGCAACCGCAAAGATCACACTGGAGTGTTATTCTCGTGGCAACACAAGACGGTTGTGTGATCTGTGTCAAAAGAAAACACTACTTCTGGTGTGGCTAATCTTAGAAGTGTACCTAGCAGATATTGAACTGGAGTGTCTGATTGCTAGTAGTTGACTATCTTATTGTAACCGAAGAACACTATAATATAAGACCTATTCCAAAATCTTTCTAGCGTGCTAGATTGTAGTGATTTTTCTCTCTGGTACTCGTTAAAGTTTAAGAGTTTCCACCATAAATTATTTGAGTTAGCGTGCACTACTTTCTGCATATTTATTTCTGCTGCTTTCTTACCGAACGAGGAACACAATCGATGCTAACTACGATCCAACAGGAACAACTACTTCTTAATACCACTTGATAGAACTTAAAGAAGAAATTTGATTAGAATGTTTAGTTGTTTATTCAATGGATAACACGGCTTATACAACTAAAATACAAAATGGGATGTTAAAAATTAGGATACACTAAGCAACACAAACTCATTAATTCCTAATTTTTCTCACTCCTAATTAACTCAACTTTTACTTGACCACCGACTCTATGAACTAATATAATTCATATATCGACCTCATATTTCGCAAACGAAAACACAGCCTTCGTCAATTCCAACTTTAATCAGGTTGAATCTCGCCGTTCAAAATAGGATTGCATAGAATTGGGAATGGGGAGGATGGGATGGAATAGAGAGGAGACATAATTTTTTCTTCTTATTTTGTTTTTTTGCCAACACTACTATATATGTATATTGCTAACAATCATTTTCGTAGGATTCTTGCTGCTACATCCTTTTGGCAGCTAGCAGGCCGTTATGCTCCTATATCATCACCTGATAAATGAGCGGGAAAGCTATCGACATCATGGAATTCGTGAAAAAAAAATTAACCCTCCCATCTTTTGAAAATTGAATATTAGGAAAGTCATAGTTTGAAGTTTTATTTATAAACCGTCGTTTGTTTGGAATTGTTTTTGACAAAAACGGCTTTCTAAAAAAATTAATTTTATTCTGTACGGTCAGGTCTAGCTGACTGCCATATTGGATGATACACTTTCAAAAAGTTATTTTTTTCAAAGGCAGTTTTCGTCAAATAAAAGCTCATTAAACAAGTCTGCTGTTTAGTAAAAGCCGCTCATGAAAAAGTCGCTTTTCTCTTGAGCGTCTGATTTGTACATTAACTTGGCATAATCTTTCTAAAAAATGGCATTTTCTAAATAAAATTTCAAGATAAAATTTTCCGAAATAGAATTTTCAAAAATGAGAAATTTGATATTTTGTAAATAGATCTACTTCACGCCCATTAGGCTGGCTGGTGGAGGTGGTGCGACGATCGCCGATTCTACCAGTATATGCCCGTACAGCTTAGAAGACTTTTTGGTCAACAAATAACACTTTCCAAAACTGTTCAGAAAGGATTGTGGATTTCGAGTCGGGTCAAATCGACATGGTTCTCGTTTCAATAAAAATTAGTCCGGGCCAATTAAAATTGAACCGCACACAGCAAATGTCATACAAAATGAACAACAAATTAGTGACAACTGAGATGTGTAGTGAATATCTGTTCTACACATCTGGCAACAACACCATAAATTTCATACAACACAGCTGGTAAATAGTAGATCCGCAGCATTATCATCAATCTAGTTTTGCAGCTCCGGTGTTGGCGACTGCAGACTCTGCCGAGCAAGTGCCAACGCATGCCACAAGGGTCTCGACAGCGACCTTAACAACATCACGGCGGACTCCCATGTCAGAAACCAACCTGCTGATACAGTACATTCCAGCACCAACAGCAGCCAGGCCACCAAAGCCTGTGGTAAGAAAGCGGAGAGGGGATGACACAACAGAAGTGGCAAATGCTACAATGGAGGATGCCTGGCCACTACGTCCGACGCTAATACTAGTGCTTACAAGTAAACCGGTCTTGCAGTAGATTGCAAAGTCCTCACAGTTGTTTTTGAAAATGTGGTATACTCCGAATCCATTTTCTAGGAGGAATGACGCACGGTGAAGGACATCTTCTGGTGGGTCAGATTTGGCAAGAGTGCAGGTCCCTCCGCGTGCTTTTGCGAGAAAGAAAGCTGCGGTGACATCATATTCGAACAAGTAGAGATCGCCGCCAGCAAGAAAGCAGTCAAGGCAGGAACGGATTACACCATCAAGCCTAGATTGATCGCCACAGTTTGGGCACGGATTATCCAAATTATGAGCAGGTGATGAACTGAAGATGAATTTATCCAGCACGGTTCCTGTACCTATCTCTTGGCCTGCACCACGTGTGAAGTGGATCACCTTACCATCTCCAGCATATATACCTGGTACAGAATAAACCAAAATGCTGTCAAAGTCTTAACCGAAAAAGATAAAAATAATGGAAGTTTAACATTGAATTATCCACAGGGAGTTTCACACCACGTGAAAAAACTAAATCTAAGAATCCAGATTACAACAACAATATGATGAGGTAACAAGTCAAATATGCACACTTTGCAATGGTATAATGATACGGGGTATGAATTGTCAGGATTTCAACAGATATAATACTGGTGCCATACATATTATTTGGAGAATTACTGAAAATTGGTGGACAGTTCCGACTCATAAAAACTGTCATCATGTGAAACTTTATTCTAAACTATTTGACCATATAATTATCCAAGGACTTATGAGTCAAAACCATGATGCATCCACAAGTATATAATGTCCAAGAATTATACTACCTACTTTCGATCAGCTAATAGGGATGACAATACCAGCTGTAGAATACTTCCACACCCAAACCTTATCAATGGAATTGATTAACTGCACAAAATCCATCACTAAGGCACAAGAAACTTACATACTCTTTTCAATATAGAAACTAAAAGAGAATGTAATTAAAACAAAAGCAACTTCATAACATGAAACCTCAATGACCACATCAGATGGGAGCAAAATGATGAAATCATCAACCAGAATGGCAAGAAAGTTGTCAAACATAATAACCCATCAACTTCATAGCTATTCAAATAAAACTTTATAAGGAGAATCCATCATTCCTGGAAACCAACAGCGGGCAGACAATTCAAACTCCATACATAACTAGAATAGTAGTAGTTGCCTCAAAACCCTATGTCCGTGATTAGCAAATAATCTGTACCGTACAGAAATAAAACAAATTTAACTCTCACAAAACAATGCACTTTCAAACCTAATTCTTACAATATACTAGAGGAGCACGCGCTAGTACTTGACCAGGAGCACTCCATGGTAACACCTAAAATGTGGACAAGAACTCCAATATAGGCATTTCAGAAAAGAAATTGGACAAGAACTTCCCTGGAAAATTGGGATCTCCACAGCCACATAACAGCTAAAATGTGAACTTTTCGATCATAAATTCGTAAAAGGTGAAATTAATGGAAATGGCCAAATCCAATCATCAGAAAATCCAATCCCGAAAAGGTGTCAAAACAGTAGGAAACAAGAAGAGGAATTAGATAGATATAATGAAGCACCGTGGTGAGCGTATATGTAGGCGTTTCTCCATGAATAAATATGGTCGCCGGGTTTGATCTGATCCCTTCCGACCTTGTTGGAAAGCACTCCCATCTCTCGTCCGATGATGGTGATGGTGATGCGGAATCGGAAGCTTTAGCCTCTCAATGGCGTGTCGCTTCCTTTGGCTCTAAGCTTTTGGTTTTTCTAGGGTTGAATTGAAAAAGCTTTAATGGCGATGAGGGGTATAACCGTCGTTTGTGTTTAATTTCCATCTACCGATAAGAGTCTCTATCATTGTAATAATCAGTTCAATTATTTGTCACATGTAAGTAATCCCCTTTTGTTTGTCTTCTTTTCTATTATTCTTCCATCCAATACAATACAATATAAATTCCTTCCGTGGAAAAATAATCCTTTGCTAATTGCAATTCTCATTTATAATTGTCAAATATTTTTATAAATTTAGATACGAAATCAAAGAAAAGAAAATTCTGATCATTGGTCAGTCTCAATCCATCCGTGTCCGTTTCTTTCATGTCTTCTTATTGAGAAGAATCGTAACACCAAATATTCAGCCTTGAATACAAATATAATAAACACATAAATAATCATTTTTCTTGCAAAATTCCTATCATTTTTTACCAGTATCTTACTTAACCTGTAATCACTTGCATATTCTGAATATTATGGTCTCATGTCTCTTCAAAACACCTACTCTGAACATAATAATCTAACATTCACTACAGACATTTAGTGAGCAGAAACAGGTCAACTCCCTCCGCTGCAGGCGCCAGTATTGTACGAAACTGAGATATCCACACAGTTTGCTCCTCGCATGCAGTTTAGTTGTCTTTCACTCTGTTAAATCTGGAGGATCCGTACCAATCCCTAGTGGCTGCTGGATCTTAAATATGGAGGAGGGTAAGTTTTTTGTCCTGTGAGAATCTTCTTTTGAGGGTGCTACAAGTATAAAGATGCTGCAAACACAATGTCTCTTTTGATCTTTGAAACAGCAGTTTCGAATTTCCCTTCTAGTTCAGTTTCTCCAATTGACTTAGCTGCTTCAATTAGCTGCTGAAGAACTTCCTCTAATCTCCTGATAGCTCTGATCAGACTGCCTTCAAATACCTGTGTGATTTCCATTATCTCATAAAACTTGGAACCTTTCGCCCATGCATAAACAGCCTCCATTATATCAGGCCGGAATGAGCTCACAAAACTTTCCACATCAATTTGGACCTGCAAAGTATTATGATTGAGAGATATTTATTAATGCTGATAGAGGTCCAAGATATTTATTATGCTTCTGAACAGCTACTATGCCCAAGAAATCACTTTTTAAACAGTTTCAGTCAAAAAGGTACATGTCAAAAAATGGGCATCGTACAAATCATATAGCAAACACAACTGTCAAATATGAGTAATCATTACTAGGAATGTTACATAGTTTTCTTATTTCACAATAATAGACATTAAAATATAGCATAAACATGAGTGACTACACTAGAATCCTACAATCTATTTCTTTGTCCAGACTCGATTTGCCAGTGAAAGAGGTAATAATGTTTATTGTGTCATCATCATCAAAACAACTTTTCAGCATATTCTAAATCAAAAATCATTTTCACCAATTTGCAAGTCAAAATTGCTGGATTGACAAGACTCGTACGTCGATAAATAAAAATAAATGCTTATCTTCATTTATCATCATGACTACATAAATTGTCAAGTACATGATTTAGAATTGAGCATGCTAAAGTATACTATGGAAAACAGCGTTGGTACCTTGCACTCAAGCTGAACTTTGGCAACCTTTCTGGCGGTATCTTGTAACTGTATGAAGAGCAACTCTAAATCATCCCTTGGCTTTTGAGCATCTTTAAGCTTCTCCTGCCATACAAAACATGAGAGAAGGGACACCATTTCTTCGACTTTTATGTCCTTGAAAACACCATTGAATACGAGCTCGGTCAGAGTTAACTCTTCTGCGCTACTGATCTCACAAGCAACCTTCCCCTTCATCTCGACAACATCATCACTTGTAATGTATCTGCAATTAGTACAATATAAATTAGCAAAATGAAAAATTTTAACTAGAAAATAGTGATATTTAATGGACAAAAGGTGAGCACAATATATGACATACATACCAGAAAGCATGACAAATGCCACAGAACAATTGCTTTGGTCATAACCTCTTAGTCGAATAACCATGATTACCAGAAATTCCATATAGGGTTGCAATTGAGATAAGCTAAATCTAACGGAATTAAAATTTCAATTT
This sequence comes from Umbilicus rupestris, assembly GCA_963678935.1. Lineage (NCBI taxonomy): Eukaryota > Viridiplantae > Streptophyta > Magnoliopsida > Saxifragales > Crassulaceae > Umbilicus > Umbilicus rupestris. Next base: position 10,649,755 of record OY787618.1, read on the forward strand.
GAAATTTAAGAGTTCACACCATAAGTTCATATATGAAAAAAAGGATTTTTGAAACTCTTATTTTCATTGAAACAACATCTCAGAACAATACATGCTTCTAAATCAGAATCAAAAACCGAACGTAAGGCAAGAGGAATTTGGTATGACAAAACTCCATAGATATCTCAGTTAGATGTGCAACACCAACCATACATAAATTTCTGTCTGACCAATAATTAACATAGATGGTTGATGGAAACAATTGGTGAGAAAGGATAGTCAAATGATTCATGGTTGCTCAAGATGTTCTTTAAACTAATATAAATTTAGTAATGGATCAAACTTCAAGATACAGAGTTACATTACCCTAGCCTGCGAAGAACACGTTTTCTTGCCTTCAGTTCATCTTTGAAAGCCAATGTAGAAGAAAAACGCATTGTCCTCTTCATTGTCTTTATCTTAGCCGTTAGTTCTTTCTTCATATATAGAGTTTGAAGCTTCTGCTCAATTAGCGGGGACTTGGCAACTGAGTGCTTCTTGAAGAGGCCCTCGAGGGCTTCCAGCCTACGAACGACCTTCTTGTAAGATTTACTTGCGATCTGAAAAGTCAAATTTTAAGATCCATCCCTAAAGAGTAACCTATGGCACAAGATCAGTCATTGCAATGGTAGTACCTTCATGTCTTCTTCAGGATCCAAAAGAGGAATCCCATCACAAAATCGACTGCAAACTTCGGAAATTTTCTTTACGGTATTCTCACGAACTCCCAAAGGTAAAAGGTCTTTTGGTATGACTAGTCGAATACTACTCAAACTAACAACCTGCACAAGTAGATCCGGAACTTGAATTTCATTGACAGGATGTCTCCTCAATCAGTAACGGAAAGGAGACTGGAAAGCATTTCACAACTTACCTGGGAGAGGGGGACAGAAACAACAACTGGTTCTCCAGGCCTTCCGAGCTGGACTATCTTAAATACTTTTGTCCCAATTTCATTTTTGCTTACTTCACATCTTGTAAGGACATCAATCGTGTAGTTTGAATCCTCTGGTTTAACGGCAGAATCTGAACCAGTGACACAATACAGGTTACACATTGCATATCAAATTATACAAAAACTATAAAACAAATTGATTTTGGACCCTCACCTTCATAAAGGTCCTTCACTCTTTCAAAATTGATTATCACTCCCCATGTAACTTGATCCTCTATGGACAAAGAATGAACTCCAGCTGCATTTGTCAGCTGGATAGATACCAGCCTGCCAGGCTGCAAATATCGCAAGCAGTATTTGGGAGCGAGCACAATATCCCGGGCCTCAGTCTTCAAATCCCTGTATTGCTCCAGTAGTTTGTAGTATTCTTCTAAACTATCTTCTCCTTCTATTATTATTGATGCCCTCTCTTCCTCAAGGTCCCTTACTTGCTTCTGCAAAGATGGCGTTCCTGCATATGAAATACATATGCGGGGACAAAAGAACACTACTGAACTAAAATTCAACAATAAAGCAAACCTCAAGACCAGGAATTGCACGATCAGCTTGAAATTGATAAAATGAGTTCCTTATTAGATTTTCAGGATCACCATCTTCACATCGTAATTGATTCAAAAGCATGTTGTAGCTAAGATGGAAGGCACTGAAAAAAGAAGCAAAAGTTTTCATTTTCATCCAAGGTCAAAGATCCTCAGCGGATAAAATTTTTATGATTTAAAATTAGATCATAATACTGCAAAACAAGTTATAAAATGAAGTAGCAATCATATAACACAGTTCACTGCCTTCACACTGATTCTACTTCAGTATGCAATTCACAGAGCTAATCTAAAAAAGAATTTACCAATATGAGAGAGCAGGTGTATTAAATAGAGAGATGCATCATTGTTGCCTATATTGACCAAAAGAGAACTTAATATCAGTGCTTCTAAGGTCGCAATCGCATACACATTGTTAATTATGAAAAGCTTGGCAGCAGCTTATTGGGGTGACAATACTGATATCTAGAGCAGCATCAATAATAAAAGTCATTCATGTAAAAAAGAATGAGCAGTCTAATCCCAAGAATTTGAGCCATTAGATACTAGCAATCAGTTAGTAAGGTGTTCCCAGTGTATTAGAGCGCAGATAAAAGTGTAAATTAAACTGATCTTGACATATTTACATAAATTAAGTTGAGAAAACATGAGTGACATAGAAAAACTTGATTGATATAATGCATTGAAAACTACAAGAAGTCCACCTACTTTATTGACAAGCAATGTCCAAACACTTTTGATCTCATTAGGGGTGCATAAGGCACAAATTGAATAACAAAAATACATACCTGTTCAAACTATCAGCACTACCCTTAACCATCATCTTAGCTGTGGAAGGCTCTAACTTCTCTGTTACCATGAGAATGCATATACCACGCTCGTCAATTCCTCTACGGCCAGCACGACCACTCATTTGTATATATTCACCACTTGACAACCATCTAAATTTATCACCATCAAACTTTCTAACATTTGTGAACACTACAGTTTTTGCGGGCATGTTTAATCCTATGCTGAAAGTCTCTGTAGCAAACAAACACTGAAGAAAAATGTCTCAATCGAACATACTGAAATCAAGTCACAAATAAGATATGTTATAAGAAAAATATTCAAAAATAAATTATTATAAAAAAGAGATACACCTCAAATATACAGCTATGTATATGGCTGGTTAGGGTATGATATGCAACCTCAACCACACTAAGAAAAAATACAGTCAGCCCAAACACAGCTAAACACTGCACCAACTAGAACAAAACTCCCCAGAAAAACAGTGAAAGAAACTCCAAAGTAAAAGGAAGATATATTTTCGCCAAAGAACCATAAAACAGTTGTGCTGTGTGTATTAGTCCTATTTAGAATCTAGGCATAGCCAATGCTACTATAAGCATAGATTTACCACAAGCCACAGGTTAACCAGCTGGTGATTTGAAAAATGGAAGATAAAGACAAAGAGTTAGTTTAAGCAGCAAGTTACTATTTAAATTACCAAAGTAAATTTAGAGAGAAAATGTTCAGTGAAGGTTTCATCAATAATTAATCAACAAATTACCAAGAGAGGTCTTGTGTTTGACCCACTGTCAAAAACAGTTGGTAAAAAAATATATTAACATATACCTTGATAAGCCCTTCCTGAAACAGTATCTCAATTACTTCCTTTAGTATAGGCAGCAATCCAGAGTGGTGCACGCCTATACCTCGTTTCAACAGTGGTAACATATTCGAAACCTGAGCCATACAGATATAAGGATGTCATATGTCTGATAAGATAAGATCAATAACAATAAAGCAACTGATAAGCTCCTAAATAACGAAGAGCAAAAAGGAAACTGACATCTACTGACTCATCAAAAATATTAACTAGATCAACCAGGTTTCTTTTGTGTTAATAAGGTTGAAATCTAAATAAATACGATAGAGAGAAGAATGAAATGAGAAGTTGGGAAAGGATACCTGAGGTAGTTTCTTATCATCATCGGAGAGCATGTCCATGGCACTCCAGAAAATAGTTTCAATGTTAACCTTTTCCACATCTTCATTCAGATCCATTCTTGACATCTGTATGAAAGTATGAAAAATGGTGAATTGATTATCCAACTGTGATGTTCTAAAGCATATGCATGCACTAATATACAGCAAGCAAAAATAAAATAAAATAAAAACAGAATCAGTTTAAAAAGGCATGGAGAGAGTGATATGAGCAGCCCAAAGGCATGAAAGGCGCATGAATTGAGATGTAAGAGCTCGATGATTTAAGACATGATAGAGTTAAATTGTCATGTTGAACTTGCAGCAAAAATCAAATAGAAGCGGATGTCAATTTTTTTACTCAGGCAGTTACAAGGCTCATGGCAGGGGCAAGGAAAACAATGCACATGCAGGGATGAAACACAAGACTCGGCCAGAGGTGAGAAAGCTGAGATGGTGTTATTTGGACTTAAACTCAAGCTCTGCTTTGAATTAGACAACAGCCAAGCCACTGGAGACAGCCTTAGAAGACTGTTGAAATCAAATGATGGATTGCCAACCATAATACTAAGTTGAAATGGCAAACTTGCGCAAGGAACAGACTGCTGCAGGATTATCTTAGAAAATCATAGATGGAACATAAGTGGTTCTAGATAACTACAATTATTACAGAACAACAGTTAGTAGAGCAATTTCGAAATCCAAACAATTCAGCTGAAACTTTCAACCCATCGCCATGATACCATAAAACTACCTAAAAATAACAAATGCCGTAAAGATAAATACTCAAAATTTCGAAGTCTATATTTGTGGCTAGAAGATGTGTTCTCTAAGTGGCTACAAATATTTTCCGTCATGAACCATTTTTCAAAAATGAGTGAATTCCAATTGACAACTATAATGACTATAGTTAAGGTTCTTGATGGAAGAAACACGTAAATATCCTAAAGTCAATAGAGATGAATTTAGAGTACTGCATATGCCTAACTGTAAAACCTTTACAATTCAAATTTGAAGATCAGTAAACACAAGGTGTTTACCTGCATCGCAAGAGCTTCACATTCTCTCTTGCTAAAGCTGAAAAGAATCACAGGATCATATTGTCTTTGAATTATCATCTTCACCATCTTGAAAATGTCACTTTCTTCCCCAGATTTACCGGATACAAAGCCTTTCTGCCATTTATCCTTGTTTCTCTCGTTTTCATTGGTAGCCTTAAGAGCATTCAAGGCTTTATGAAAGCTGTCTTCACGAAATTTCCCTTTATCATCCACCACTAAATAAAGCCCATCTCCACCTGAGGGGAAAATATAATGCTGAAGTGGTGTTGGGCGATAATCAGTGTAGACAATGTGGCACGGTTGTCGATGGACCTACAAAACATTAAAGGAACAACAATGACACAACCAAGACAAATGTACACAGCCTAATTAATTTGCCAAAGAGGCATTCTAACAAAAGTATTCTGCAGTTGCCATTGTTAGGTTATCTCAATTTCTGGAAGAAAAAAAGGTCATTCTGAAACGTAGAAAATCACGCTTGATGACTAAACATATGAATAAATCGAGCCGCATGTATAGGCCAATGCATAGGTCTTAACATAGGAGTGGCCAAAAAGATAGAGATTATAAAATGTTTTGGTATATGTTTATTCCAAAGCTTGTGAATCATTCACCAATAAAAGACAATTTCACATCCTCTTAACCAGCCAGAAACCAACTATGAACCGCAAATTGAATTTTTTAAGCCATGAAGATGAAAAGGTCAATCAGTCATTCCAGAAACCATCATATGGAAGAACAAGAAAACTGAGAGCAAAGATTTCTAATCAAATAAGGAGCATCAAATCAATAGATTATTGACATTTGAATTACTCTGCCTATTCCCTAAAAGAAAACAAATTTCAACAGATACTTTACACCTCCATTTGACAATTAGAAGGGAATACATAGTTTGAGAAGAGACGCATAAGTTGGGTTCACATCAATTATATAAAAAGTCAGTTTCAAGTAAATATTCAAGTCTGTTCCTCTATTCCATCTTCAGTTTAATTACCCATATGGGAGTTTACTAGGATAATGACATATGAAAAAAAATTACAATAGGAATCAGGAGCATTACCTTTGCAACCCAATCAGCAAATTCTTTTGCATTTGGGACAGTCGCCGAGAGAAATACAAAGCGTGCATTTTTTGGAGCCATAACAATACTTTCTTCCCACACCACACCTCTTTCCCTGTCACGCATGTAATGCACCTCATCAAATATGATCCAAGCAACCTCTCGTGTAATTTCAGAACCTTTGTACTGCATACTACGCCAAATTTCAGTAGTCATTACCTGAAACAAAGCCCGAAGTTAGCCTTGCCACTAAAATATCACAAATCAAGGCACTGAAGAGTATTTAACATTTACCAAGCAAGACGCATTGGGGTCAATAGTTACATCTCCTGTCATCAAACCGACATCCGAAAACTCCTCTTTGAAGTCTCTGTATTTCTGGTTGCTCAGTGCTTTAATAGGTGATGTATATATCACCCTTTGCTTGTTCTGCAAAGACATAGCAATAGCATACAAAGCAACCACAGTCTTCCCTGCCGATGTATGAGCTGAAACCTGCACACTCAAATCTCCAAACTCTTACAGAAGTGCAAGATGAAATAATTTGACAAGCACAATATCCCATTCTGAATCATAACTGACCAAAACAGATTCCCCACTATCAAGGCATTTGATAGCTTCCGACTGAAAAGGGTCCAAACTGAAAGGAAACTCCTTTGCAGGCGGAATCGATCCCGACGAAGACGATGATGGTTTCGTATCCACGTAGTTATCTGGATATGACACATCGTGCACACAAGCCACAAGGTCTTCAGGAACACCAGCCGTGCCACAGTCCTCCTTATGCTGCTTCAGAGGAGGTGCGGCCGCCGCCAACTCTGTCAGGTCCCCAACTGGCTTCCTCTTAACAGACCCCATTAACTAATCCCCCGAGAAGCAATCCAACCAATGGCTTCGGCGACGGAGCCGAAAAGTTGCTTGTCGCGCGAAACCCTAATTGCGAGGGAGTGAATGGTAATGAGGTTTAAGCTGTTATGGGTTTGGAGGAGAGAATTTGCCGGTAAAGTTTTATTGGTTGTCCAGGTTAGGGTATTGTTGAATGGACTATGCTATTGCCAGGGAAGAAGTTAATGCTGCCACTATATGCTATATATATATAGAGAAATCACATCTCTTCTGTCCCTGTTAAACCCTAACCCTCTTTTTATCCCAGTTTTGACCCTGTTTCTAACATTAATTATAGGCGGCGGATGCTGGCCGAGGTTGTACTTGGAGGGACACGATTTGATTTAAACTTTCCTGACATTTTTGGTTTCACTTGAAACATCTTGTTACGGGACGAGGTGCCATGTCCAGGATCCCAGAGTGCAGACCAAACATGATGGAAAGGGTGCAAGGATAGATGATGGAATCACACATCCCAAGTTCCAAGCTGACAAGAAGCCTGCATATGCTTCACCAACAACGCCTTTGCTTCCTACACCTCCGATCGCACCACTCTATGTGATGAGTAAGAGTCATCGACACTCTAATCCAACGACCATCAGGAGGGAGCGCAGCACATGTGCCACAGATTGATGCTTTTAAAAAGTGGAGCTCTTCATAAGTTTATAGCTAAAGGTTTTTTGAATGAAATAAATGAAGTTCATGATTTGTGCTTGCATGAAAATAAAATTATTGAAGAAGAAGTTCCTAAAGAAAAGAGTCATGTTGATTCGCAATCATGTAAATTGATAGATAATAGTAATACTTTAGATGACGTAAATTCTGAAAATATATATGATCCAAGTCAATGGACTCACATTGATAAGAATGAGATATTTACTAGTTGAAAAAGGTCATATTCATGTAACTAATATATTTTCCTAAAGATTCGCAAAATCGACATTTCTTATCGACACATTATTACCATTATTTACCGAATGGATAAAAATTTAAATAGGATCTTTTGTTTTTGTTGCAAACTCTTTGGTTTTGGTTCTAATGATATTAGACTAGCTAACGAAGGTTGTAATGATTGGAAAAATATAGATAGAAATCTAAAAAGTCGTGAAAAAAGTGATGAACATGTTAAAACTCCTATAATGTGGTATGAGTTAGAGAGTAGATGTCAAAAGAATATTGACATTTGATAAACATGCTCAAGATATGATTAATAATGAAAAACAACATTGGAAAAATGTGTTATTTCGAATAATTTCGGTAATTAAAACACTTGGCAAAAATAATTTGGCTTTTCGTGGAAAAAATGAAAAGATTTACCAAGAGAATAATAGAAACTTTTTAAGTCTAATAGAAATGATAGCAGAATTTGATAGTGTTATACAAGAACATGTTAGACGTATTAAAGATGATGAAATTCATAATCATTACTTAGGACATAATATACAAATGAATTGATTAACTTAATATCAAGTGAAATTAAAAAAAAAAAAAAGATTATTAGTAAGGTAATGGATTCAAAATATTTTTCTATCATACTTGATTGTACTCCGGATATTAGTCATCAAGAACAAATGTCATTTATATTACGTTGTGTGGATGTATCATCTAACCCTCTAAAGGTTGATGAATATTTTTAAGGATTTATAAATGTGGATGATACAACCGGAAAAGGTCTTTTTGATGTTATTATAAATGAGCTAGCAAATATTGGGTTTGACTTTAGTAATATGAGGGGACAAGGGTAATGGATCGAATATGAAAGGAAAACATCAAGGGGTTCAAAAACGATTGTTGGATGTTAATCCTAGAGCATTTGATCAGCTGCATCATTCCCTCGGGGTCAAGAGAATTCGCCCTCGAATTCATATCCGGCTCATCATCTGAAGTGTCTCCATGGAAAGGAAAGAGGTGCTTGATGTTGAAGACATCGGCAGTACGAATGTGAGAAGGAAGCTTCAAGCGATATGCATTTGGGTTTATCTTTTTGATCACCTCAACCGGACTAATCTTTTTTGCCGCCAATTTATTGTATTCACCAAGAAAGAAGCGTTCCTTGGTAAGGACTGCCCACACATAATCTCCTACTTCAAACTCAGTGTATCGCCTATGAGAATCAGCCAATGCTTTGTAGCTCTCTGTTGCTTTTGGAAGTCGATCTTGCACCTCTTTATGCATCTCTTGCAACCCAACCGCGAAGTCAGAAGCTTTCTTATGAGCTGTGGCATTACTTATGGAAAGTGCTAGATCAAGTGGTCCTCGAGGTTGCGCCGAGTATACGACTTGAAATGGACTAAACCCATGGCTTCGGTTGGTTGCATGGTTATGTGCAAATTCGGCCTGACTTACCTTTTGATCCCACACCTTGGGCTGATCACCTACGAGACAACGAAGCAAGTTACCAAGTGAACGATTCACTACCTCCGTCTGTCCATCGGTTTGGGGGTGGTATGCACTGCTGAAATTGAGTTTTGTATTCACCATTTTCCACAAGCTTCTCCAAAAATGGCTCAAGAAACAGGTGTCCCGGTCAGAAACAATAGTTGAGGGTAATCCATGTAGACGATAAACTTCCTTGAAAAATAGTTGGGCCACATTCACAGCATCTGTCATCTTCTTACATGGGATAAAATGTGCCATCTTGCTAAAGCGATCCACCACAACATAAATGGAGTCGAACCCTCGTTGAGTTCTTGGGAGTCCCAAAATAAAATCCATGCTCAGGTCTGTCCATGGGCTGGTAGGGATTGGCAGTGGCATGTAAAGGCCAGTGCTATTAGCTCCACCTTTGGAAGCTTGACACACACGGCAACGACTCACAAGCTTCTCGACATTGCGGCGCATACCAGGCCAAAAGTAAGACGATCGGACCAGCTGGTAAGTGCGGTCACGACCCACATGACCCTCCCCCTTCAGCTCGCGAAGAATTTGAAGTCACAGACTACAATCCGGGACGCAAAGTTGATTGCCCTTAAATATAAAGCCATCTTGAATTAAATAATTGGATTTCTTGCCCTCCTAGAGATCAGCCAGCACCGCGGAAAAGAAGTAATCATCTGCATATAATTCCTTAAATAGATCAAAGCCGGGCACCTCGACACGAAACGTAGACAAAAGTCCCGAGCGTCGGCTTAAAGCATCGGCCACACGATTCAATGTTCCAGCTTTGTGTTTCACTACAAAGGTGAATCCTTCTAAGAATGAGATCCATCGAGCATGCCGATGCGAAATCTTCTCCTGCTCATGAATATGACGCAATGATGCATGGTCAGTAAATAAAACAAACTCACGATGGATTAAGTAATCTCGCCAATGCTTGATCGCTTGCATAATAGCATAAAACTCGATGTCGTAGGTGCTGTAATTAAGGCGCCCGCCCGTAACCTTTTCACTATAGTATGCTATCGGCCGTCCCCTTTGACTTAACACAGCCTCAATACCTCCTTTAGATGCGTCAGTATGCAACTCAAATACCTCAGAAAAATTGGGCAGAATTAGAATATGAGCTGTAGTAAGTTTGTGCTTAATTAGGTTGAATGCAGGTTCTGCTTCATTTGTCCAAGTAAAAGTCGGCCCCTTCATACAGTCAGTTATAGCCATCATGCCACTAAAATGTGGGATAAACCTTCGGTAAAAAGAAGCAAGGCCGTGGAAACTCCTCACCTCATTTATGGACGTCGGTCTAGGCCACCCTTGAATTGCCTCGACTTTGGTTTCATCCACTTGAATGCCATCACCAGAAATAACATAGCCCAAAAATAATATTTTTGGTGCCATAAAAACATACTTAGCCTTAGCTGCGTAGAATTGTTCACGACGCAACACCGAAATTCACGAAGGTGTAGCATATGTGTTTCCTCGTTAGGGCTGAATATGAGTATGTCGTCGAAGTATACCACAACGAAACGACCAATAAAAGGGCGCAACAGCTGATTCATTACGCGCATGAAGGTGCTAGGCGCATTAGACAAACCAAATGGCATCACCAGCCATTCATATAGTCCTTCTCGTGTTTTGAAAGCCGTTTTCCACTCGTCGCCTTTGCGTATGCGAATCTGGTGATATCTGCTCTTCAAATCTAATCTGGAAAATATAGAAGCCCCACTAATCTGATTAAGCAAGTCATCAAGTCGAGGTATAGGAAATCGGTACCTCACAGTAATTTTATTGATAGCCCTGCTATCGATGCACATGCGCCATGATCCATCCTTCTTTTGTGTGAGTAGGACAGGGACTACGCAAGGGCTCATGCTTTCCTGTATGAGTCCTTTTTGGAGTAATTCCTCTACTTGCCTTCGTAATTCCTCGTGTTCGCTTGGACTCATTCGATAATGCGGTCGGTGTGGCAGTATAGCGCCAGGTTCAAGGTCAATGTGGTATTGTATGTCCCTCAACGAGGGCAGACCATCTGGGAGCTCATTTGGAAATAGATCTTCAAACTCAGTTAGTAAAGATTGAACTTGGTTAGGAATTACCTTGGTTTCTGCAACTTCTTTTCCAATCAAAACAAAGACAACTTCAGCCCCTTTAAGTTCACCATCAAACTTGGCACGACTTAGTAAATTTGAGGTTGAATTTGAGCTGCCAAGCTCTTTGTTTCCCTCTGGCCTCATAGGTATGAGGGTTATTCTAGTACCGGCAAAGTCGAAGCTATACCTGTTTGTCCGTCCGTCATGTAGTACTTTTCGATCATATTGCCACGGTCGTCCCAACAGGAGATGACATGCGTCCATGGGAACAACATCACACCAAATTTCGTCTCTGTACGTTGGACCAATTGAAAAATTAACTAAGGCGCGTCGAGTGACCGTCACCTCACCTCCTCGTTTCAACCAAGCAAGCTTGTATGGTTTCGGGTGCCCTGAGGTACTGTGATTGAGTTTTTGGACTGCTTCCTCTGAAATAATATTTTCATAACTCCCGGCGTCGATGATGAACTTACCAAGAACAATAGATTGAGAATGGAAGATGTTGTTATGCAGCCAATCATCATCAGGAACCATCGGAGTTAAATAAGACCTCCGGACAACCAACGCTGCTCCTACATCCCCTTCGAGCTCTTCTTCTGCCTCACCATCAGCCATCTCACCACCATCCTCCTCAACATTATTTGACTCATCAGCCATCAACACTCGCTTTCCGAGGCGCTTGCAATCGGCTTGACGATGTCCTGTTTCACCACATGTAAAACACTTCATTCCTGACTTCTTCACCTCACGAGCTCCATTAAAGCCAGCATTTATAACAGGTTCGCGAGATCCGCTAGGAGGTTCAGAGTTGATGCCACCATACCCGGCTGTGATGGGGTTTGCAAACCCGCGTCGCATCTGCTTCTCGGCTATTAATGCACGCTGTGCGCTGGCCACATTAACAGGATCAAACAAATTCAAACATCTTGTATCAGCTGGCGTAAGCCCACGATGTATCTAGATGTCCGTTGATCCTCAGTTTCTTGTAGCTCAACGCGAGCCATCAATTGCATGAATTCTGTGGTATATTCATCAACTAAACGAGTACCTTGTTTAAGATTCTGCAACCTTTGGAAGATGATTCGTTGATAGTTGTATGGGAGGAATGCACTCCTTAGATGTTTCTTCATCTTTTCCCACGTCTCTATCTTCGATTTACCCATATGACTCCGCATGAGTTTGAGTTGCTGCCACCATGCTGAAGCATGCCCTCGTAGGCACGTAGCGACTAGTCCAACCCTCCTATCATCAGGCACTCGACGAAACTCCAAAATGTTCTCTACTTGTGCCAACCAATCGAGAAATTCTTCTGCTACGAGGCCTCCTTGAAATTATGGAATGTCCGTTCGTATACCGGACTCCCACTTTCGATCATCCGCTTCTCTGTGCACAATCCGGCACTGGTCCGGAGCACTGCCTTCATGATCCCCTTCGTCCTTCAGCGAAATGATGTCATATCTATGGCCCCTACGTGCTTGCGGTGCGACATTCTGAGTTGCTTGGGCTGCTAACATTGCCCTCACCAATTCTGCCAGTTCCGTAAGAGAATGCTCCAACCGATCGAGCCGTCCAGTCTGCACATCGCGTGCGGTTGCGTCAGTCCACTGATTCTTGTCGGTTGCGAGTACTCTTTCTCACCATGCTGGATGATTCGGCTCTGATACCAAAACTGATGCAGCGGAATGAACAAGAAATACTCACAGGTTCAAAGAATGTGTTAATCTTTTTTTGTAATTCGGCTCTGATACAAACAAGATGAGAAAGTACAATTGATAGTGTTAAAGCAATATGATATCAAACATCCCAAATACGAGATGCTTTGTTGGAATTAAGTGAATTAATGATGATCTTAAAATTAAAAGTGAAGCCGAATGTTTAGTTTTCTACGAACTTGAAAACTTTAAATTTTTGTTGGGTATGTGTATTTGGTATGACATATTATTTGCTTTTAATACAATTAGTAAAAATTTACAATCTAGAGATATGTGTATGGATATCGCTATAAATCAATTACAAAGTCTTACTTTATTTTTAGAGAAACATAGAGAAAATAGATTTGAAGATGCCATGATTTGTGTTAAAGAAATTGTTAAAGAGATGAATGTACAACCAAAGTTTAGAAAAAAAAGTATTATTCGTAGGAATAGAAGATTTGATGAGCATGTTGATAATGAAACAATTATGTCTCCACAAGAGTCATTTCGAGTTGAGTATTTTCTATATATTGTTGATCAAGCAACTCTTTCACTTCAAAGTAGATTTGAGCAATTTACATTATATGATGAAATTTTTGGTTTTCTTTTTAGTGTAGAGAAATTAAAATCACTAAAGAATGATGAGTTAAAACAAAATTGTCTTAATCTTGAAACTTTTTTAAAATATGATGATAGTTTAGACATAGATGGTTTAGATTTATTTGTAGAGTTAAAAATTCTAAAAGAAATTATACAAGTGGAGAACAATACTTTCATATGACCGGAGAGGCTTTAAAGTAGTTCAATGGATGCATGCTACGTATCAGGTGGAGGATTGGTCTGGCTTGCTTAAAATCTTCTGCGCAGTTTGGTCCGTTTGCATATTGGAATGTCAAGGTCCTTACAAATTACATTGCTTTCCGCGTATAATAGAGTTCGAATTCCTCTCGAAAAGCACGTGTTACCTCCGCGAGTGCGGAAGCGCACCGCCTCAACTAAATACCCAACATGGGACTATTAATCTGGTCTTTATAACTAAACTTATATTTAACTTAACAGAACTTAATATAACTGAATTTAACTTAACTTCAGTACTTAAGTTAAAAATACTGTAATTTTATGGGTGTCCACATAAATGAAATTTGCAACACAAAACATACAAGAATGAATTTAGACAGTGATTGAAGAATGATTGTATTTTGGTGCGGACCGATTTCATTATTTTTAGTTTAATTGATTGAACAAGATTGGTCTGATTCGTTACATTTCAATTGAACCATAAACAATCCATCATCTTCAATAATTGAACACATTTACCATTAACCCTTTCCTCCTATCTCTTTCATCTTCACCGACACTCTTCACTCCAATTCCTTCACTGGCCTATACTCCTACCTCTTTCATCTTCACCGAAACTCTTTACCTATTTTATCCAATTTCTTCACCTTTGATCCGCAGCTGCCGTGTCCGCAGCCGCATCCGAAGAAGCTGCAGGTCTATCTCCCTCCAATCTCCAGATCTCCGTCTAAGCTTCAGGTCCCCAACCGCGGCATCAGATCTCCAGGTTAGCAGTTGGTAAGCATGTCAGTTCTCCGGATTGGTTTGAGAATTAGGCTTTTGGATCTTTGATTTTGTGTGTTGATCTGAATTTGGGATCACCGAATTGGGCTGATAATGAAGCCATCGGTTTTCTGCTTTGGAACTGAAGTAATTCCTTCATCATAACCTTTTTATCATAGCAGGAGGATAAACAACAACAGTCTCTGAGGAGCAATTCATTCATCACTGGACAACTTGACATTGCTTGCCCTTCTATAAGAATCCTTGATTTTTTGGAATTGGGGAAACCGTTGTATTTCGAAAAGAACATATGAATCAGGTGCTAAACTTCATAGCATCCGAAATTATGCTAGCACATCCTGACAATGAACCTGAAGATATGATGGACGAAGTTGATATGTAACACGTCTTGTATGTAAATTATCAAACTTCATTTAATAAAATGATAAATCTTTCATTATCATACTAGTTTGTTTACATTTCTTATATATCAGAAAGTTTTACTTTACACCACTTCAACACAAAGCAAAAAACATTCCATGACACATTGTATTCAGAAACGAAAATGGGAAGCAATTTTTTAATTATGTTCACAAATGTACTTAACTAAATTGAATTTAACTGAACTGAACTTAAGCACTGGAAATTTAAGTTCTAATGAACAGACCTATGTAATTGGAGTAGGCACACAAGTGGGTGACATAGACAAACACACTGAATGAGGGGCGGTTGTAATGAGCAGGTCAGAAAGTTGTTTAGAAATGTTTATTATGCTTAATAGTAAATAAAGAAAACAAACCCTATTATCGATCTTCTTCCTCCCACTCTCTCTCTTTTTCTCTCTTCTACAACTTCTTTTCCTTCTTACATTCTCATGTATTGCACCAAGGTGTTTTCATTGCGAGAGAGAGAGAGAGATGACAGAAACCAGGAGTACAACGGAAACCCTTACAATATTGTCTCAGAATAGAGAAGACCTGGTGCAGTCGGTCGGCCAACTAGTACTTTAATCAGTATGAGGAAAAGGCGAAGAGTTTTGAGCAAATGTCGGAGATGATGGAACAGTTGCACAAATCGGTGCGAGATATCCACAACGTGAAGCTTCAAACGGGCAAGCAGCCAGTAACTAGCCCAGCCACTTCGATCAAGTCTGAACCCCTGTTACCCACTCCACTAAGAGCACTAGTCTTTGCCAGCAGCAACAGTACTCCTTATCAGCAACATCAGATAATCCAGATTCCTGCAGGGAACAAGGATCAGGCCACCAACATGGTAAAACACCGTGTGTGGAGGTACTCAATACTTTACAATTTCTGTTGGATCGTTAGTTAGCATTCCCTCTTGAGTAACTCAGTTTTGGGTTATCCGAGTGGTATTACAGTGAAAGTTCAGATCGAGTTACCCGAGAGGTAATGCAGCGGATAACTCAATAACAGCAGCGGAATTAAGAATAATAAAAATAATAAGAAATATGAATATTCACGATTTAGAGTGGAAACCTCAATGCTAATTGAGCACTGAGTAAAACCACTACCTTCCAGTATTCGCTGGTAGGATTTGTGAAAGATGGATCGTCACTTTATTTAGATCTCTTGTCAAGTACAAAACGAACAACTTATCGCCTCCAACGCCTAAGCTATTCCTTTGTACTCTCGGACAATTCTTCTTCCACTCTTGAACTTGACCGTTCAAGATTTCCGAGTTCACGTCTTGCTTTCTTAGTGCTCGCTCTGTTTTTGTTCACCCAAGACATGCATCCACAACCTCTAGCTTGGTTACTTAAATATGGCAGCACATGATCTCTCGGATACTTTTGATTGATGCACTTGATTTGCACGCCAACAACCAGGTTTCCAAATCTGCATTGATCCAAATCTCAACCAGATATCCTTTGTTTAAAGTAAGGAAAGCAAATCAAGTTTGTTTTCTTATTTGAGCAAAGAGATGATCTTTGAGATCTAATATATATCTCATAATATATATTAGATGCATTCAAATATCCCTAAAAGATATTCAAATATTTGTTAGATTCTATCTTTAATGATTTCAATTCTAGGCTGCTTGCATAGTTCGGCTCACTCTGTCTTTACCGACATCGGCCCACCCTGTATTTTTCCTGCACACTCATTATTCTCTATTAGTTGAGTATTTATTATCATCAAAACACAAGGGTTCAACAATGTCACTCTTGTTTTGCTAAGGCTATAAAGTATGATGTGGTCAACTGCCGAGTTCAGTACTTAGATCATATGATCTCTGCAGTGGTACAGGAGTGGCCTTAACTTCGACACTTAAGTGTCAAAGGGTATTCTTAGGCCTCACGGGCTATTACAGCAGATTGTTAAGGAATTATACTCGTTTGTAGCTCCACTTAATGATCTTTTGAGGAATGACGCCTTCATTTAGAGTAGCCAAGTAACTAAGGCCTTCGAGAATTTAAAGACAGCTCTCACGTCCACTCCGACCCTAGTTCTTCCAGAATTTTCAAAGCCTTTTGTTGTCCAAACTGATGCCTCCGGACAAGGATGCACATCAATTGGCCCATTGCTTATTTTAGTCCGCAGATTACGCAATCCATGCGACAGACCTCAGCATATAATAGGGAGTTATGTGCAATAGCAACAACCGTCCACAAATGGAGACATACCTGCTAGGTGGCTGTTTATTCTTCAAACCGATCATCAACCACTCGGTATGCTACTTACTCAGGTGATTCATACGTCGTAACAACAGAGGTGGGTTGCAAAATTGATGGAGTTTGACTTTGAGGTGGTGTACAAACCAGGGCATGAGAATGGGGCAGCAGATGCACTTTCCAGGCTTCCTGAAGCTAGACTAGACTCAATGCAAGGGTATACAAGAGATGTATATGGGATTCTACAAATTCAGAGGAATTTGTACCAAAAGCATGAGGAATCCAGGGTACTATTTGAGGCAACGCGACCAACCGGATCAGCACTCTCATTATCAGTTGCGAGACGGTCTTGTACTCTACCAAGGGCGCTTGTTAGGACCAGGGGACAACACGTTGGGAAGTTTTGATTCTTCAAGAGTACCACGACTCATTAACAGGTGTCATACGGGGATCCAAAGGTCTATTACCAAGGTGACTTCACATTTTTATTGGCCAAGTATGCATGTAGACATCAAGGCGTATGTCCAAAATTGTCCCATATGTCACCAAGTGAAGTCCATCGACAGTGCTCCTCAAGTCTTACTTCAGCCTTTACCAGTTTCAAAGGAAGTATGGACAGACATCAGCATGGACTTTGTAACGCATCTAGCTTACTCTGGGGGTTCACAGTTGTCTAGGTGGTCATTGACAGGCTTTCTAAATATGCTCACTTCTTTCCGTGGCATCCTGATTCACAATAGAGAGTGTGGCTCGGGTATTTGTCCTAAGTCGATTGCACTGGATTCCTAAAGAATTCTCTCGGACCGAAACCTGATTTTTATGAGCACATTCTGGCGCAAACTTTTTAAGCTTCAGGGCACTATGCTCGCGCACATCACCGCCTACCACCCACAATCAGAAGGCCAAATAGAAGTCACCAATCGGATTCTCAATGATTTCCTCTGCTGCTACCGTGCTATCAGAAGAATTTGGTCAACCTCCTACCATGAAAGTAGCATTGGGCACAACAATCTGTTACACAACTTACTCTCTTTGAGGCGGTATATGGATAATGTTGGATTATGAGGTTTTGATGATTACAAACATTTAACTAATGATTGAATTTAATACACAGGAAACTAGCATTAAATGCAATGAATACAGTAGATCCTTTTGTAAAGATACTCACGTGGATTCACAATAACTGAAGAAGATCCAGAGAATATTGATAACATCGTTATGAGAAGATATTATCAATCAAGAATATATTACAGGATATATTCCAGAATATATTATGGGATAGGTTTTGAATGACAGCAAATATGATTCTTTATAAACTTGGAAACAAATCCATCTTTGATTGATTAGCTTTGCAATTTTAAGAGATATCAAATTACTGTCGAAATTAATTGATTAGAATTAAGGAAATCCAAATTAGAATTGATCTTGACATTTATGACAAGATGAAGACTGAAACCATCAAGTGACAAAGATTTTGGTTAACGTTTTTGGAGAAGAGCGAAAAAGCGTGTGCCAAACAAAGAGCTTCAACGTGAGAACAAGTGCATTCCAACCGTCAAGCTCGGAGGTGAAAAGAGTAGTGTTCAAGGGTTGGATTGAGTCGGACTATTCAAATGATAAGTAAGAACTGTGTACGGAAGGTATTAGTTAGTTACTTAGACTCTTTGTAACCGACAAACAAATCCTAAATACAGAACATCTCATTTCACAAACACTTTCAGCGGATACTGGAAGGTAGTGTTTTACTTAGTCACTAATTGATACTAAGGTTTCTACTTTACACAACTAGTAAGTCATTTAACTCTCAATCCATTTCATTCCGCTGTTGGTTTACCTCACAGGGAACACACGTCTCCTTTACTTGTGAGGGAAAGCTAACCTAACGATCCAACAATTGGTATCAGAGCTAAGGCTCTAGATTTTTGTTAGATGTGAACTCAATAAACAAATCAGAAGGTGTAGCTGCTTCATCAGTTACGACCTCAAATCTTCAAGCTTTTGGTTCGACATTATCTGATGAGCAATGGATTGCTGTGATGAATATGTTTCATTCTATGCAATCTGTCACGGAAAAATCTGGTATGACTTCTTGGAATCTTGACACTGGTGCCTCTTATCATATGCCTGGTGATGCAACATTGCTCGACAACATAACAAATATCGCTCCTATTTCTATCACACTTTCTGATGCTATTTCTATCCCTAATATTCTATTGGTTTCACATTTGAGTTGCAACTTATTATCATTTGCTCAACTCGCACATGACCTTCATCTATTAGTGCATCTCACCGAAAAATTTATTTTCCTACGAGGACAGTAATTGGCGTGGGTAAGCAGCATGGGATGTACTGGATTCAACAACTACGCTATATGGTTTCAGCGATGTCTATGCAGTTGACTACAAATTCAGCTACTTTATGGCATCGTCGTCTTGGGCATCCGTCATCCACTGTTTTATCATCTATTTCAGAACTTAAGTTGGATAAGAAATCTTTCGAGAGTATTATGTCGTGTGAACCTTTTTTCAAAGCCAAACAGACTAGACTCTCTTTTCCTCTCAGTTCTAATAAAGGAGACGAGTTATTTCAATTGATTCACTGTGATGTTTGGGGACCATACAACACTCCTTCGTTTGGTGGTGCCTCTTATTTTTTAACTCTTGTGGATGACTATTCTAGAGCAGTTTGGATATATTTTATCTAATAAGAATTTTTGTGCGTTGGTTGATACACAATACCACAAACGGGTTCAGCGGGTGCGTACAAAGAATAGAATAGAATTCCTACCTCTACGTCCCTTTCTTAATGCTAAAGGAATTATTTTTGAAACTTCATGTGTTGCAACACCCCAACAAAATGAACGAGTTGAGAGAAAACATCGGCATCTACTCAATGTTTCCCGTGCATTGCACTTTCAAGCGCACTTGCCATTACAATTTTGGGCAGAGTGTGTTTCAGCTACGGCGTTCCTTATCAATCGCACATCGTCCCCTAATTTGGATAATCGCACT
Source organism: Umbilicus rupestris (assembly GCA_963678935.1). NCBI lineage: Eukaryota > Viridiplantae > Streptophyta > Magnoliopsida > Saxifragales > Crassulaceae > Umbilicus > Umbilicus rupestris. Next base: position 10,669,607 of record OY787618.1, read on the forward strand.
CCTTATGAGCTCTTAAACAAGCGTGTGCCATCTGACAATTTTTTTCGCGTATTCGGGTGTCTTTGTTTTGCCTCCAAAGTTCCTATAGCTCGAGTTAAATTTGCACCAAGAAGTCGTAAATGTATTTTTCCGTTTGGAAAGCGTGGGTGGCGTTTGTATGATCTAGAGACCACATAAATCTTCATCAGTAGAGATGTTGATTTTTTTTGAAACATTCTTCCCATTTGTTGCACCTCCAATTGAGAAGCCTACTTTTGTAGACTCACCCATCTCTCCATTAATATATGATGAGCCTCAGTCAGAAGGTACAACACCTTTGGTTTCTACATTGCCTACGGAAGTGAGGGAGAGTCCTTTGCTTTCACATACTTCTAATTCGGAATCATATGATGTAAGGCGTAGTGATCGGCTTCGACAAACAAATGTTCGTTTGAAAGATTGTGTCCCCCACCGCTTCCCCTTCACCCACGCCAGCATCACACACCTCAGGTACAGTTTACCCCTAAGCTGCTTACGTCTCGTGCACTAATTTTTCGGACTCCCATGTCCGTTTTCTTGCTGCAGTGACTGAATCTTCTTCTTCAAAGAAGTAGCGCAACATGCTGTTTGGAGGGAGGCGATGAACTCTGAACTAGAAGCACTACGCCGAAACAACACTTGGATATCTGTTCATTACCTCCAAACAAGAGACATATTGGTTGGAAATGGGTGTATCACATAAAATATATATCTGATGGTTCTATCGAGAGACACAAGGCTAGTTTAGTTGTATTCGGGAATCATCAAGTCGAAGATGCTGATTACACTAAAACCTTTGCACCTATTGCAAAGATGACATCAGTTCGCGTATTTCTTTCAGTTGTTGTTGTATGTAGCTGGGAACTTCATCAGATGGACGTTCATAATGCTTTTTTGCATCGCGACCTTGATGAAGAAGTATATATGAGACCTCCTCCGGGTCCATCCGACGTTCCACCTGGACACGTTTGTCGTCTTCGAAAAACTCTTTACGGGCTCAGACAAGCTCCAAGAAATTGGTTTGCCAAGCTCTCTTCTACTTTATGTGCTTTAGGTTTTCGTCAAAGCAAGGCTGATTATTCTCTTTTATCGTATCAGAAGAATAATGTCAAATTGCATGTTTTGGTGTATGTCGATGACTTGATTGTTGTGGGTAATGATCCTAATTTTATTTCTCGATTTAAGTCTTATCTTAGAACATACTTTCATATGAAAGATTTTGGCGCTCTGAAGTATTTTCTTGGAATTGAGATATCATGTCTTCCGATTGGCCTTTTTCTTTCTCAAAGAAAGTATGCTTTGGATATATTATCTGAAGCCGACTTACTTGCTGCAAAGCCTTGTGAATTTCTTATGGAACAACATCATCAACTTTTTATTTCCACTAGTCCTTTTTCTGATCCTGAGAAGTATCGCCGTTTAATGGGCCGACTCATTTATCTCACTATTACTCATCCGGAGCTCCCATATTCTATGCATACTTTAGCTCAGTTCATGCAAAATCCTTAAAAAAGATCATTGGCAAGCTGTTATTAAAGTTCTTCACTATTTGAAAAGTCATCCAGGGTAGGGTTTATTACTATCTAATCGAGTTCTCTCCAACTCACAGCTTATTGCGACTTGGGCTTCTTGTCCTATAACTCGAGTTCTGTCTATGGTTATTTTATTATGTTAGGTGAGTCTCCCATCTCTTGAAAAACTAAAAAGCAAACTACCGTCTCTCGATCATTTGCTGAAGCGGAATACAGATTTATGGCTTCCGCTTGTTGTGAACTCGTATGGTTAAAATCTTTATTGCGTTCATTAGGGGTCGGTCACAACTTTCCTATGCGTCTTTATTGCGATAGTTAGGCTGCTTTACACATTGCTACTAATCTTGTATTTCATGAACAGACGAAGCATATTGAAATTGATTGTCATCTCATACGGGATTATATTAAGTCAGGCGCTATAGTTACTGGCTACATACCTTCAAATCAGCAACCTGCGGATTTATTTACCAAAGCTTTGGGCAAGGTCCGATTCCAACTTCTTATGGGCAAGTTGGGCATTATTGATTCGCATGCTCCAACTTGAGGGAGAGTATTTTGATATTAATTTGCTAGTTCACTGTACCTATTCATTTACCTAATTAATTGAGTACTTAATTATATCCTGGCCTAAATTAAGAAAGAAGACATGTATATATTCATATTCATATCAGTGAAAGAAAATAGATCGGAAAGTTTTCCAATTCCTTTTCCTTTCTCTAGTTTTATCAGAAATTGACATGGAGTGCAAAGTAAAACTCAACTACTTGAGTAATTACAACGTGTCTTTACGGCACTTAAAGGGTTAAATCTAGTCCGAGCATGTGACCACCGAATAACTTTTCTTTCTGGGACTCCATTAGTCAATGTGCAGTCATATTGATATTCGAGATGTCAGAATGTGGAGATCGAGCAAATGATACAAGAAATGCTTACAGAATGTATTATACAATCGAGTACCAGCCCATTCTCGTTACCTATTTTTCTTGTCAAATAAAGATGAAAGTTGGAGGTTTGTATCAATGATCGAATGTTGAATGGTGTAACGGTGCGAGATCGGTTCTCCATTATGATGGTAGATGAATTATTTGACGAGTTATATAAGGCTAAGGTCTTCATTAAGTTGGCATGCAGAGAGGATATTATTATATAAGTATGCTTGGACAAGATGCTCATAACTTGTTAAAGGAAAAGTTGTTGGTGTCAGATAATGCAACTCTCAAGGATTTAATATTACACGAGTATCATGACTCACCACTTGGCGGGCATGCGGGTATCATGCGGACTATTACTCACGTGGGTGCCAATTTTGCATGGCCTGGGCTGAGAGGAGACGAACAGAAATCTGTGAATTAACGATGGTTTGCCAGCAGACGAAGGCACTCAATGTATCCTCACATGTGCTCCTACAACCCCTACCAATTCCATCCAAAGTGTAATTATTCGAACTTTCGAATATTACACTTTGGACCCCGTAGAAAACCTGTGTTTTAGTGTAATTTGCAGATTAGCTTTGGGAACACAGTTTTATGCCCTAAAAGAACGAAGGCAACGAAGACGCCGATTCGGGCGGAGGAAGAAGAACGAAGGCTTTGCTGTTGCGACGTCTAGTATCAGGAATCCTTCCAGTGGCTTATACTACCTTCTTCTCTATTTCCTTTTAGATCTTAGCTTGTCGTGCGTCTGTTCTTAGATCTAGGGATTTTTGATTTTGAGTCATTAGATTTGTGTAATTTGAACTATTGTCGCCTAGTGATATATGAGCCTCGTTCTTGAGGCTTGTCGTGGTTTTCTCCCTGATCTCGGCTTCCACGTAAATCTTATGTCTATTTACTTATTGCAAGTTAACCTATTTTAGTTCTAACCCTTAAATAACAGCTTGGTATCAGAGCCTATCTAAGCTCAATCTTTGTAGAACTTAGCTGAAATCGAACCTGATTTGAGTACCTTAGTGAAAAATCAATGAGGTGTTTTTAGTTAAGTTCCTATTATTTTCTGCTGCTTTTGCTAAGAACTGATTTTTGTTTTATTTTTGCAGGTTTAATTAATCTTGGAAAATGTCTGATGGTCTAAAACTTTTGTCCTTTGATGGCAAGGGTGATTATGTCATGTGGAAGGTAAGGATGAAGGCGATACTTACCCGAGAAAAGCTTTGAAAAGCTGTCTCCGATGTATGGCCTGATGTTGATGCTGATGTCAAAGCTGAGGCTAAAGGCATGGCTCATGCTGAGATCATTTTGAGGCTACCTGACGAGGTTGCTCGTCAAATTATGCATTACTCTGATCCCAAGGTTCTTTGGGAAGCTTTATATTCTATTTATCTGACAAAATGATTGCCAAATATGATTAGTCTTTTATGTAAATTATTTACATATAAAATGAATCCTTCCATGTCAATTCACGAAAATTTAGACATTTTCTTGAAGCTGACACAAGACCTTAAGCGTTGTGATGATGAGATTAAGGAAGATCACCAAACTAAGATACTCTCTGCCATCATAGTTTAACACCATAAGGGATATTATTCAGTATAGTAGAGATGATATATCTCTGACCAAGCTTTTAGAAGCCAGTAGACAGAAAAATGATTCTCTAAAAGTTTGTAAACAATTGGACCTAAAAAAATCAAAACCTAAAAATGAGGTACTGTTCAAAATGTCCTAGTCTTCCAAGCTAAAATGCCAACTTCCCCAATAAGATTGTATGCCACCGTCGTGGTCACTACTACTTAAGGTTGATTCAATTGTTAGTTGAGTTTTCTATCTCATCCTGTCGGTTTATTGGTATTAAACTTGTGTGTTCATGCTTTGAAACGTTTCATCAAACACCTTGTATGCATAAACTAGGACATGCAATCATATTGAACCAAATCTTCAAATTGACATCAAACATGTATATTCATAGCATAATCATGAGTTGAGTACAAGTAGGATCCGCAGGGCCCTAGAACAAGGGTCTCTATTCACACATTAAGTTATTGGACATATCATTAGAAGATAAATCTGGAAAATCTGAAAAATACAAAACAATAAAGGAATGATGAAACTTCTCTACGTGTGTTGAATCTTCACTTCCCTTGATGTTGCCTTCCTTTCATTTACTTTGGACTTGTGCGAGCTCCCTCTTTTCTTTCAAACTAGGTTAAAAAATCTAATTTTTGGGACCTCTCTCAAACATACCCTTTTTTCTATTTATATTCTCATTTTTTTTTCATTTTTGGGCGGTTCGCCCGTATCGGTCGTATCACATGCCGATACGACTGATAGTATCTCAGCGGATTCAAATCAACCGTATCGGTAGTACCAGTCATATCGCTTGGTCAAATACGACCAATAACGTCGATGCGGGTAATAAGGGCTGTTGGTCACTTTGCACAATGATTCTGACTTTGGTCACTTTTTTGGCAATTTAAATCTTCGAATTTGGTGTTGGTGTAAACTACAAAATTTTAGCCCTTTGAGTCATATTTCAAACAAGCTATGATACCTCTCAAACAGAAAATGATCATGCGATCGGCAAGCCTTTGAAGCTGAATAGGTCAATTTGTCCAGATTTGATCTGTTTTTTTTATTCAATGTGTTTTGCCTTAATTTGCTCCAAACAAACTACACCTTCAAATTAATAGAATTTGACCTAAAACAAGAGTAACACGGTAAAATGATAATAAAAAATTAGAGAAAACGAAAAAAAATTCTAATATAAATTAATTGAACAATCGATGGATAATTTGACGGATCAGCGGGCTCGACGGCAGCTGCTTGATTATGAATTTGGGTCTAGTTCGGTTTCCGTAGTAGATGAACTGATACAAGACGGAGCTCAGCTAGTTGTTTAGTTGTGTGTCGATTTATGGCTAGCACAAAACTGAATGAAGTAAGATGCGGATAAGCATGGAACAGAAGTCGAATATGGTGTGGATGATTGGATTTTGTGCGACTACGGCCGTACCGCCAATCTTCCATGAAGCAAAACAGGGCGTATAATCTTGCGAAACGATATTATATGGACCCTTTCAAATGCCATAGCGCATCAGACGGGTCACGTACCGACTGGATTTACACAGAATAGGTTCATAATGTTTTTCATGTCTCCACCATAAAGCGTTGTAAGTCTGTTCCGCTCTTTTCCAAAATACTATGGCGAGAATGCTTTGTGGGCTCACACCGGATACTGTTGTCATTCATAATCATTGGGTGTCGGGTGATGCAGGTAACCCGTGGTACAGTTGCGGGTGCAATGGAAAGGACAATTGCAGAATGAAGCACGTAGGTAAGGATTTTTCAAACTTTGCCCTTAGGACAAGGTCATTTTTTTTACGATTGCGGCAAGACACACAGGAATTGACAATAACATTTAATAAAAGATATTGTTAGTTGATTTCACGGGCGGGGTGTAAATATATGTTACTTTCGTTGCAAATAAAATATGGCATAAACGACATAATATGTTTTCAAAAAAAGACAGAAAAGTAAACAAATTATATCAAAGGCAGATTTGAAGTTTTTAATAATTTTGGAACCACGCCAAGCACGCTGAGGTTCTTCGGCCCGAGTTTGACCCGAATGTGTGTGCTTACACCAATTTTGTTGTCTAGGCGTGATCCCACCACTCTCAATCTTGCGTACTAGGGCTGGGCGGCATGTCGGCATAGACAGATGCGGTTTCCTCCTCTTCTTATGTATAGAAACCTTATTTATGGGTTGTTCTCGGTTCGGTTATAATAATTATTATTAAAAAAATTTAATAATTAAATATATAATCATAATTTATCAGTGTATTCGCAGAGGTCCACTTGGGCTACCATCAGTTGTCCATAAGCAGTTGGGTTTCCTCGAGTTAAAATCAGCATACATTCGCAGCAACAGATTTGTTACCATGAAGTAGAACCTGAACCGCATGAAACCTTAGTTTGCATGTCACAATCAACTCCCCTTTTCGATGAAGATGCACTTGATTTCCTATATGAAGATACAATTTGGTTGAATTGTATCTACTGTTCCGCCAAATCCTCAGCACTATTCTAGAACTTAAACACAACATGGGAAGATTCCAGGGCCACACCACAATGATATCCAGAAGATCCTCCTAATCACTCATCACATGTTAGTCCAACTAAGTAGAGTTTACTATATAAATGTAACTGGTTCCCTTATTACTGCAAAATGGTTGACAATAATTGGCCTAATAAAACTATTGCAGTTCAACCCGGCCATCACTTCCTCCTACTTGCAATTTAGGGAAGTGAAATGAAATGCATTGCATTGTCGGCCAGACCGCGTCGAACGCGGTCTTCCATGCAGGTGGATCCGATTATATCAGTTGTTCTGACAAACGCCAAAAAGGCCGGTATGGATCTAGTGAGTTCAATCAGTTCCCACACACTGCAAATGAGAAACCAAGTGCCTGCTCAATAGAGGATTCGACAGCAATCATAGTATCCGAAGTAGGACTTATATAGTACCTTAAAAACTCTAGTTCCAAATATTTTAACATGTTTCATTGGCTGTCTAAAACAACTAAAAACAAATCTTTTATCTTAAAAATCTTTGACCAAACTCAAATTTGGTATCAACAATTAACCGTACTAGAAGCACCTCGAAAATTTGAGAGATGTAAAGAAATTTAAAGCTTTTAAAGATTCATTTGGATTTTGGAAAATTGAATGGAAAAAAATAGAAAATAAGTTGGAGAATGACTTTACCATGGAAAATTATATGGAAAAGTTTGTAATATGTTTTTTATTTTGTTTTTCATTTTCTATGACAAACCAAAAATAGAAAATCATTTTCCAAGAACCAAAAAGGGCCTAAAGGAAAATCATTTTTAGTGTTTGATTTGTCATGAAAATGAAAACAAAATCAAAGGACATTTTACAAACCTTTCCATATAAGTTTCTACGAGATGTCATTTTTCAACTTATTTTTCATTTCATTTTTTTTCCACTAAATTTTTCAAGATCCAAACGGAACCCTTTAGATAATCATAGTTTACATGATAAAATGGTCGACAGGCTTAATTACTTATTAAGAAGGCAGGTACAAAGGACATGTTCTTTTGTACTTATATAAGTACTTATAAGTAAATATAAATAAATATAAATAAAATAATAAATGTCAATAACTTTTTTCAGTAACTACACCACCACCACAACACCACAAACCAATATGAAATAATAAAAAATAATAAGTATATATAAATAAAATAATAAATATCAATAACTTTTTAAAGTACAAAAGAATATGCTCAAAATTTCCACGTGTGTATTGGGATAGATAAGATGTAGAGTGTTAAAGAGTGAATAATGTTAAACTTATAGTCCTTCTTTAAAATATTTGTTGTTCAAAGTTTTACAAGTTTGTTTGTTCTAATTATCATATTCTAGACGACCCGATCTAAACTTTGTTTATTAAACTTGTAGAAACAAAATTATTGTCTGACACAACATTAATATTATTTGAGAAATGTATAATTTGGTCCCCACCATTAGCAACTCTCAATCAAAAATTACAACTAGGGAAGAAAATAAAAAAAATGATGAATTTTTGGACGCTGACCACCATATTTAACCATCAAGTGAACTCTTATATAACAATTTAGAATGTGAGAAGAGAAATAGATTTTTAGTGCAATTAGGGTTGAAGGAGAGATGGGAAGGTGAAAAGTTCATTTTGAAGGCAATCCAAGTTGAATTTATAAATATTTATTTGAAAATTTTAACCTAATTGTAAATTGTGGTACTTGGAAAGAGAAGAGAAGAGAAGAGAAATGAATTTTGTAGAATTAGAGCGGGGATGGAGAAAAAGTGCATTAATTTAGAAGCATTAAGAAAGAGGTTGGGATGACACATACATACATTCTGGTTGGTCGAGAGCGACAAATCACGGATGAACAAATCCATGCTTTAAGGACACCCGTTGTACACCACAACACACAACTCTCTCTCTCGCATACGCACTTTGCATTAAAAATCTCACTCAAGCAAACGCGTCATAACCTCCCGAAACCGCGTTTTCTTAAAAGCACTTCGCTGCCCTATAAAACCAAACTCCGAGTCAAAATCTCATCTCAAAATGGCTGCCGTAGACGACGCCGAGATCTCCAAGATCTTCAACCGCTTCGACGCCAACGGCGACGGCCGCATCTCCATCGACGAGCTCCGACACCTAATGATCGCGCTGTCCGGGTCGGGCGCGACGAAGCCGGATGAGATCAGGCGGATCATGGAGGAGATTGACAGGGACAAGGACGGGTTCATAGACCTCAAGGAGTTCGCGGAGTTTCATCGGAGAGAATCGTCGTCTGGGCTGGAGGAGCTGAAGGCGGCCTTCGATCTGTACGATAAGGACAGGAACGGGGTGATATCGGCACGGGAGCTGCTGGCAGTGATGAGAAAGCTCGGGGAGAAGTGCACGCTCAAGGACTGCTCCAAGATGATCAGCTCTGTGGATGTGGATGGGGATGGCTGCGTGAATTTCGAGGAGTTTAAGAAGATGATGAGGCCTTAGCCTTTGCATCAAGTGGTAGAAGTAGGAGTGATGCTGCAATTTCTGCACCACTCACTTGCTTTTCTTCCTGTTTTTTTTCTCTTCTTCTTTCACAGTTGCAAAAACATAACTCTAGAGATGCATTGTGTCTGATCTCAAATGAATATTAACAATTCATCTTATACAAATTATCTATCCATTCATCTTTAAATTTTTATTTACTAAGTCGTTTTAACACGATTTGGGGGACAAACTATCTACATCATGTTTCTTTCTGCTTCAAGCCCATCTTGCGTTATATGACAGGTTTTGTAAAACATACTTGCAGACGGAAGTTAGTTCAGACATCACCAAATGCCTAACTTGAATGAAACTTCTGAGATTTCAAAACCTAACAACTGTCGGCCATGGTAAATGTTGGAGTACAATTACAGTAAAATAGGAACTTACAATTAACCGTGTATATAAAAGTGAAATTACTAAACATGAAATTGAACAAATAGAAAATCAGATTTGTTGAAGCTTGCTCGACACCGATCAGTTGAAGCGAATTGAAGATTATTGCCTTCTGACTATCACTGAAAACAGAGTGTTATACTATTGACACACGAGTGAGAGATTGCTTATTTTCGGATTGTTGGGTGTTATTCAATGGAGGACGCGACCTTCTTTTTAAAGTGATCCAGAGCCAACCGCAGCCGTAAATGCCCAACGCCTCCGCTTCTCCAGGACGTTCCCATGATCATGGCGCCCGCGTAGGTGTTTGAGAATGACTTTTGATATCGACTTATACATGCTCATATCATGTTTATATAAGTAGTCACACATTTTGCCTCATCCCACTGATGTAGGTTTCAACCAAATCTTGACATCCATTCTCAATGAACTCAAACTTTGCATGTTTTCTATACAACTTCGAGTACAGATATCTCATTCGATACTTGATAAATTTAGCCGTTCGAATACTCAATCTTATAGTGCACCTTGCAAGGATTTTTATCAAGACTTTAACTATTCAATTCGATGTATATACGACACCGACATTGGCTCTTGAAAACGAGACAAACTCATTTTCTTTAAACATTGAAATTCAAAATTTCCAACAGTAACTTTCTCGGCACTGTGGCCTGGATCAAGTATAGCAGTATTTATAATAACTTGCTCTTGAGGCTTGTGTGCGTCACTCAAGTGTTACTGTTACACTATTGTTCGAATCTGGCACATCCAACCAAAAAAGTGCACATATAAGAGCATCTGCACCAGGAGAGTTTTTCAACAGCTGTTGCTAATGTGCCGCAGCTGCTGAGTGCCCTTCCGTGTGCAGCGGAAGCTGCTTCTTCAGCAGCTACCACAACAGCTACTGAGCTCGCCCAGAGCCAATTCCAAAGTTCCAGAGCCTCTCCCCTTGTTCCCACTTCTCATCTTCTTCTTCATCTTCTTCCTCATCCTCTTCGCTCCCCGTGCTCTCCGTTCCCCTCCTCCTCGCTTCACAAAGTTTTAATCCCCAACCACTTATTTTGTCTCTCATCGGCGGCCTGTTTACACCGAGTCCGGCTCGATCTCGCGCTCGCTCCTCCGGCACGATATCGCTTCGATAGGCGGAGTTTGTGTTTAGGTTGAGTAGGGATTAGGTTATATGTGTTGCTAAGTTTGTGTTTTTGATTGGGAAATTGAGATAGCTGCGGGTAGATCTCAACATATAAAATTGGAGTTTGTTTCGAAAAGTGATAATTGCAGCTGAAGAAGAGGATTGATCGGAGCAGGGAGGAGAAAACTTGAGTTGGCTATTGTGCTGTTTGCAATTCAATGTTTGTTTTTTGTAATTTTGTTTAACATATTGTTGTTTGTCATTTTGTTCTTCAATGCTTGTTATTTGTAATTTTGTTCTGCAATGAACATGTGAGCTTGCAACGGCCATATTTTGTTCTTCAATGCTTGCTATTCGGTCATTTTGTTTTGCTTGAGTTGGCTGTTTATCATTTTTAAACTGTTATATTTGCGACGACCCTATTTTGTAACCGATTGTGAATTTGAACCGTTCATCTAAATCTAAATCTAGATCTAATCAAACAGTTCATATTAATTTATAACGGAAATAGTTTTTGAAAACTAGGAAAAAAATCTTTAAAAAATGTCTCATTCTTGGTCGATGGCCGAAGACGTACAATTGTGTGTCTCATATTGTCGGCAGTCTGTTGATCCAATTTCTGGCAACAAGTAAAAGATCGCAAGTGGAGAAGCTATGGGAAAAAATTTGAGTCGATTTTCACCACAATTTGGAGTCGAATGCCAACCAATCCAGGAAGGAATTGAGATAAGTGTCACTTGCTTCTCAATTTTGCAAATTGAAAGCAAACTTGATTTATTTGGAGTCTTGTATTTCCTACGCACAAACAAAGATGGAATCGGGATGCAATCTACAAGACAAGGTATATATATATATACATTTAAATTGTTGTATAAAATCGTATTTTAAAATTTTAACGTTTATTTATTTGATTGATAGATAAGAAAAGCGCAGATTATGTACATCTCGAAGAAGAAGGAATTCATACATTTTCTATGTTGGGAAGTAGTATGCGATCATCAAACTTTTGCTCATGTTGAGAGTAGTACTCCGCCATGTTACACATACAAAATGGTTGCTCCTACGGAAACATTTGCTCCTTCTACTAATGAGGAGGTGAACCCAAATGTAAGTACTGAAGACTTTAACTTTTCTACACTCGAAAATAATCTTAGGTATTCATCGAGTCTAGTCAGACCTCCTGGAGTAAAAGCGACCAAAGAAGCAAAAAAGAAAAAGGTATGCAAGTCGGGAATAAACGCCGAGATGATGCTTTGCAAATTATGGCAACTAATCAGACAAATTATATAGATTGACAAAAGAAAAAAGGAGATGAAGAATTAGCAATTCAAAAAGAAGTTATGCGGATGAAGAGGATGGATGACGAGAAAAAGATCATGGAAACTGTTAAAGATATTCATATATATTGTTGTGATATCATTATTATCTGTTAGGCAGTTTGTATATTCGATGTATATCTTTTGTATATCGTTGATTGCATTTGTAACCCTATATATTTGTCGTTTGGCATACGATGAACACACACAGAATTCCTCTTAACATGGTATCATGAGCCGGTTACGTCTGATACTTTATTTTTTCTTTCTCTGTGTTTTCTATGTTGGTGTAACCCACTGGTTCACCCTAATCCAGCCAAACTCCGGCGTTTTTGACCAATTTGCTCTATTTTCTTGTCGCAACGCTGCTGATTTTTCACAGCTTTTCTCTTTTCCCGATTTGTTGTGGCGTTGTCCAGATCTGCCTGATCTGCCCAGATCCGATCCGTTCCAGATACATTCATTTCAAAAAAATTTCTCGTGTGTGGTTCGCACTTCTGCCTGTTGCTGCCTTTCGGTGTTGAATTGTTTTCTCAGCGGCGTGATAAGGGTTTTCTGTCGACAAGGAGCATTGGAAAAAAAGTCAACAGCTTGGTCAAATTGCCAACTCAGCGCCCAGTCAGGAGCCTGATCAGCGCCCAGTTAGCAGCCTAATGCCCAGCCAGCAGTCCAAACAGCAGCCTGGTCAGCGCCCAGTCAGCAGCCTACACAGCAGCCTCGTTAGCGCCCAGACAGCATCCCAATCAGCACCTAGTTTGGAAAAAAAAAAAACTAACCCTTATTTTTTCTCTATTATGTGTTCTCTTTAGGTACCATTGCCGTTCCACGTTGTCTTATTCTCTTTAATGGACTTAATTATCGAGAATGGGTGCAACGCATGTGTCTTCGTATGCGTGGACAACGTCTTTGGGATATTCTCGATGGGGATCACTCTTGTCCTATTTCTCCGACACCCCCTACCAAGCTTGCACTTCCAGCTACAGCTTCCGCCGAAGATAAACAGAAGGCGTCTGCAGCGTATGATGATTTATTTGTTAAGTATCGAAGCGCCTTACTGACCTATCAGAGATGGATTGATGAGGATGCCCGTGCTTGTGCCATCCTTGTAGCTAGTATGAAGGTTCATCTTACTAGCGATATTGTTTCCCTTACTTCAGCTCATGAGATGTGGACACATCTTCAGACCCGTTATGCACCTTCTGGCCACTCGCTCATCTTGTTAGTTAAGAATCAGGAACGCGATCTTCGTCAGGGAGTTAGCACCGTGGACGAGTTCTATGCCGCCATATCTGCTCTTTGGAGCCAGCTTGACTCTCTGAGTCCTTCTCCATGTCCTACTTGTTCGGCTTGTCAGCAGATTCGTTCTCATTTAGAATTTCTTCGACTTTATGATTTTCTGACTCGTCTTCTCCCCGAGTTTGAGATGATTCGTGCACAGCTCCTTGCTCTTTATCCTTCTGTGACCTTATTGGAGGCACTTTCAGCAGTTCGCGCCGAGGAGATACGTCTTCCCAGTGCTGGTTTTCTACAGTCCTCTTCTGTGTTAGCGACTCCTGCATCCACTGTTCCTGTTGCTGCTCCCATCATTGCCCCTGCAGTTACTACCTCTTCAGCAGCTGTAGCTAAACGAGGGCGTCGTCACTGCACATACTGCAACAGAGATAATCATTTGGTTGAGACCTGCTAAAAGCGCGATGATGAATCTCGACATTCTAACCAGTCTTCGAAGAAAGCTGGGGGTTCTAATCAGCGCAACACCACTCCTCAGGTATCTAAAGGGTCTGACACTAAAGAGCTGCTAACATTGATACGCTGTATGATTGTTTCAGCATCTCCTAGTTCTGCAAGCTCTGCGACTCAGACTTCAGGCAATGAGTTACCTGCCTCTACATCATCTCCTCCCTCAGGTACGTTTCCTTGGATTTTAGATTTCGGTGCTTCTTTCCATATGACTTCTGATCGCACATCCCTTCGGTCTGTCTGTCCTTTGTTAGCTCCTATATTAGTTCAAACTGCTGATGGTACCTCTCTCTCCGTTACAGGACAAGGCACTGATTCAACTTCTTCTTTTCATGTCCCCAACTTCTCTCTTGTTCCAAAATTGACTATGCAGCTCATTTCTACTGGTCAGCTTACGGATTGTGGTTACCGTATTATTCTTGATTCTGACTCTTGTTCTATTCAGGATCGTCGCACGGGTACCCTAGTTGGTACTGGCCCACGCCGCCATGATTCTCAGCGTCTCTGGGAATTGGATTGGCTTCACCTTCCTTCCACTGCCTCTGCTAATCCCCTCGCGTCCGCGTGCATTGTGACCTCTCCTGTGTCTTTCGCTCAGTGGCATCATCGCCTGGGCCATCTCTGCTGCTCTCGCCTCTCTTCGTTAGTTCGTCATGGCGTCTTAGGACACGTGTCTGGCGATGCCTCTTTACACTGTCAGGGTTGCAAGCTTGGTAAACAGCTTCAACTCCCTTATCGTCATAGTGAGTCTGTTCCGAAGTGCCCGTTTGACCTTATTCATTCTGATGTATGGGGTCCAGCTCCTTTTGCTTCAAAAGGTGGTCATCGATATTATATCATTTTTACTGATGATTATTCTCGCTTTTCTTAGATTTTTTTTTAATGAAATCTCATAGTGAGGTTCTCCCTATTTATAAAGATTTTTCGCGGATGGTTCGCACTCAGTTTGATTCTCCTATTTGTACCCTTCGTGCTGATTCAGCTGGTGAGTACTTATCTCATCATCTTCGTCGCTTCCTTGCCGATCAGGGCACTCATTCTCAGTTCTCGTCCAGGTGCACATGCTCAGAATGGCGTTGCCGAGCACAAACATCGTCATCTTCTTGAGACCTCTCGTGCTCTTATGCTTGCTTCAAGCGTTCCGTCTCATTTTTAGGCTGAGGCTATTTCTACTGCCAATTACCTCATTAATATGCAGCCTTCGTCCGCCCTTAACGGCAATATTCTATTGAGCGTCTGTATGGAAGACCTCCTGACTATTCTCATCTTCGACTTTTTGGCTGCGTGTGCTATGTGTTATTAGCACCTCGTGAGCGCACAAAGCTGACTGCTCAATCGGTTGAGTGAGTTTTTCTTGGTTACAGTGCTAAGCACAATGGCTATCGATGTTGGGATCCTATTCGTCGCCGACTACGATTCTCTCGTGATATGACTTTTGATGAGTCTCGTCCTTTCTACCTTCGTCCTTCATCTGACTCGTCTTCTGCATTTCTTCTTGAGCCTATTTCTTTCCTTACTTTTTCAGATTCTCCCATTAGCTCTGTTTGTCCGTCTCCTGCGGCGTCACCTTCATCTCCTCCCCCTTCAGCTCCTTCTACAGTCACGTCAGATTCTTTATCATCTTATCCTTTTCATTACAGCCGTCGTCATATCACTGCTCTTGATATGCCTACTGATACTCTTACTCCTCTGAATGTGCATGCTGCTCTTCCGACTGTTCTTGTTTCTTGACAATGAGTATTTTTAACCCTTTATAGATGTCAGATATAAGTTTCAGGGGTCAAATTGTAGTCAAAAACAATTTATAGACCTTGGTAAGCCAAGGGTCGATCCTAGGAACAGGCGCGTGTATATACTAGCTAGCAAACAATATGTTCAGCTACTCCTAATAGAAATTCCGGATTTATTCTAATTATCCTAATTGTCCTAATTAATATAACTAACGGTTGATTCGATCAGAGAAAGTAATTCCAAGATCAAACTTCACCCATGCTCGCAACACGATTCATGCAATCAGTCACACCATATAGTCATGCAAAATAGCTTTGGAAATACCCTAAACTGACATCAGATGAGCCGCCCATTCACGGATTATCACCTGAATTAATCTACACTATTAAACGCCGCCCAATCACGGATTATCAACAGTTTCGATTTATTAGACACAAAGGGTTCCAGACAAAATATGTCAACTCTCTTATCGATTCATGTACTAACAATATAGCTATCATGTCTCGACATCAATCCTATTTGTTCCAGTTAACTGCCTCATACCCATTCATCTTTTTGACATCTAACCTAGTTTCGTTCTAACATGCAATCATCCCAATTAGTGATCAACAATGGTAAAACGATAGAATGAAGCATATTAGAATTGAAAACGTAAACTTGCATTAGACTAAAATTGATGTTTGTACAAATCACATGAAATCAGATTACAGGCATGGGATTCGTAGGATCCCAGAACTAAATAAACTACTCGCTACTCATCAGGATTACTACCAATACAAGAAAGAAGAGAATAAAGACCGAAGAACCGACGATCTTCACTCCCAGCTATCCTCTTCTCTCTTGCGTTCGTTCTCCAAAATCGTCCAAACCTTGTGAACAAGCCCTCGATTCCTATTTATACTGAAAGTCAATTGGGCTGATTTTCGGAATTAATTTGCGGCCCGGTTTGCTTCCAAACCGGCGGTTCCAATGTTTAAACTGCCGGTTCAGGCCACAAACCGCCGGTTTCGAATCGAACCGGCCAGTTTCAGAGAATCACTATATTTTGCCTTCGGGGCCGGTTCTAAGACCAAACCGCCGGTTTGACCAATGAGCGGGCGGTTTGACTAGTGAACCAGAGGTTCTTCCTTGAACCGGGATACTGTTCACTCAGCACTATGATTCTGACTTTTCTTGCGTTTATTACCACTTAAACCTTAGAATTACGTCTTGCTGTAATCTACAATGTTGTAGCCCTTCGAGTCAGCTTTCCAACAAGATATAGCACTCCTCAATCGGATAAGAATCATGTTCTCGGCAAGCTTTTGATGACGAATAGGTCAATCTGCCCAGATTTGGTCTGTATTCGTTTGAATCTTTGTGTTTTGCCTTATTTTGCTCCAAACGAACTAAAAATCCTCAATTTAATATAACTTGACCTGAAATGAGAGTAGAGTGGTGAAAACACAATGAAAAGTTCGGGAGAGGAGCGAAATTCATCATCGAATGAAGGAATAATCGGTAAGAAATCAACCAATCAAAACATTTCACACTTAGAATTTGTTCGTCCCGAACAAATATAAAATGTACAATGAGTAGCAGAGAAACTCAGTGCAAGTACCAATCAAGTTCATGCGATCTATACTAACTAAATTAATATCCTAAGATATGCAAGTCCTAACTCACTTTCGTAGGAATCACGGATGCATTTAGCATATGCATCAAGCCTTTAAACCGCTAGGCTACCCTAGTGGACGAGTTTTAGTCTCCTGAAGGTTTTCAGAAGAGGGAATACCTACAAATCCCTAGTGCAGGTGCCCTATATGAATGCATGAAATGGGTGCTCAAAAGTAACAGCATTATTGCAACAATCTCAAACTTATGCGCTAAGCCAACATCCAAGTCAAACTATCTTCAAATGAGTTTTCAAACCTTCATAGTTCAAACAAGATGTTGCACTCAAACAAGTCGGTATCAAAACCATCAAATGACTAACCACGTGTCTTAACTCATCCGAAACATAAATCCAGATTACACAAAACATGCCCGCCATTCACCTATGCTGTCTAGGGATAGTCCACAGGCTCTTGGCGCAAAGCTCATTCTCAAGTCTTAAAGTCCAGACTTTATAACTCATAAGAGAAGAGGAGCTTGGCTTGGCATTTTACGAAAATTGCATAAGCAAGTCAATGATTCCGTGCAATCATAAGGGTCGTTCCTTAACTCATCTTATATGACTTCCAATACATGATGCAATCACACACAATAAACAAGTGGTATAATACACAATGTCAAGCTTAAGGTGGAGTGTCTAATAGCCTTCGGCCTTATTATGCTCAAGGAGGAACTTTTCTTCCATTCCTTTGCATTTTATTTCTCCTTTTTTTTTCATAGATTTTTTTTTGTTGGGGCGTATTTGTGCCCTCTTTTGACGTTCTTTTTGTCCCTCTCATTCGAGAGACTCCACACTTAAAGCTTGACAAAGTATAAAAAGTGAAGGCGGGTGTGTGTGAGTAACAACATACACGAGAATACATAATAAGAGAACTAAAGTCACCGGGAATCACAAACAATGCTTAAGTTTTCAAAAAAGATTAATTTAAGACCGGTGCCTACAAGTATCAAGTTCGAAGCATGCTTTCAAAAGTGTATGGGACATATGATAGACAAAAGACAGTAATAATATTAACTCCAAAGAATTCACACTCGAACGAACTATTTCAGATTCTAAACACAAACTCAAATAGGGTGAACAGATAACCGTAGCTCATAAAGCTTGAGAAAGTTAACAACAAGCCATAGATAATTTGAGCGTGAAAGTGTTCTTAAACTAGGATGCCTATCAACTTAACTAAAATGCAATACATGGCAAGAGTGATTATGCGCTCTCAAACACTCCACACTTAAGAGCAAGCTTAGTCCGTAAGCGATAAAAATAGAAATAAATATCAACTAGGAAAAGTGTTGGAATCGTGGCTTTCTAAACTTCGCGTTTGTCCAATATTTGAATTGAATGGACAATCAATAGAATAGCAGAAAAGTAAAGAACACAAGTCTTTTAAAGTGGTTCGGTTATTACTGCAAATAACCTACTCCACTCCCCAAGTAACCACTTGAGGCTTTTCTTATTAACGATGGCTTTTCAATAGGATCTGCCAAAGAACCTGTACAATGGTTTTCAGTGGGCTAAACCAGAAACCCCTTTGTTTTCAGATCAACAAAAGAAACTCATAACTTTGCTTTTGCAGGCTAAGCAACAACCTTGACGGTGTAGATTCTTTGTTGTGGGAACACGTCTCTTTCTGCACAAGAGTTGGATTCAACTGATGAATCTGTGCAGAGTACTTCAAAGCTTCAGAGTATATGGCAGCGGGAAACTTTGCTTTGAAGGAGAAGGGAACTCTCGGGAAAGATTGAAAGTAGAGAATCTGCGAGAGTTGAGTTTGCTTTTTGTGCGCTTGTATAAATTTCAAAGAAAAGAAAAAGTAGTTTCTTCTCAAGATTGTAAGGTATAGATATAGGAAAAGAGATGAACGGTTGTGTCGGTTTGTAATTTGAATTCAACAACCGCTTGCACCTTTTAACTTCTAAAGGATAAGCTTTGATTCAAATAACAAGACTGTCCTGAACTGTCAAGAAACTGCTAAGTGTGGAAACTGTTTAACCGACATGTAGCCTACATATGATAGTTACATGTAGTCCACATGCAATACCAGACAACTGAATTTGTCCAAGTATATGAACTATCACTGTGATGTAGTCTACATACAGATTTCCATATGAAGTCTCCATTAGCACAAGCAGTTAACAATGTAACTTTATGTAGCCTACATCTGGATTCAGTATGTAGTCTACATTGCTAATGAGATTCCAGTTTCAACAAGATTACTTAATACCGTTTCAATATTGTTAATCATTGTTATCATCAAAACTAATGCAGGATAGAGATGAAACAAAAAGAACTATACACTTAAGTTGAGAGCATATAAATTGCGCATCATGTCATGCAATGTGAAAATTTAGCTAAGCAAAATAAATATAAGAACTTACAAACCGGGTTACTTCCCGTCAACACCTAGTTTAACGTCTTGGCAAAACTCAGCAAAGCACCCAATAGAAATCACTCGCGAGAAGTCCTTTGCTAGAATCTCTTCTCGCGGGGTTTTCAATGTTTAAAAGTGTCAATCCACCTTCAAATCCCATTTGAATTTACGTCCATCAAGTGCAATATGGACGTTGAATTTAGGATCTAATCCCTTTATAAATATTAGTCCCTTAAGAACCAAGGGATTGTAGGAGCTTCTTCTCGGTAGTTTCAATAAATATGGCAAGAACCGTAGAAACTTATCCGGCTGTGGTACAAGAAGATATACATCTTCAATACATGCTCCATATCCAATTGGCATGCTTCCCGTGAGCTCTTCGACTAGTAACTCAGGTGCCAATATATTTGAAGCTCTCTTCACTATCACATCCATATGTATGCAAGGATATTCTTTAGTTGAATTCAAATACAAATCAATGAAGTCCTCATAATTTTGATTTTGTGGTGTCTCAAAGTGCTCCATCTCTTCCACTTCATCACCATGGTCATTCACATCATTGGGAAATAAGGATGAAGGGGCAAATGCTTCATAAAAATGAACTTCTTGATGGCTGGCCACTTCCATCTCGACATCATTATCCATGAATTCCTTGGTCACGCTCGGTTCTCTTACTGCTAAGCTTGCTTGCTGCGCAATCTGAGTTTCCAGCATACGAGTCTGAATAGTGAGCTGCTCCACTGACTTTGTCAAGTTGTCAATCTTAGCCTCAGTTTCTTGAGAATGTTTGCTCTGTAGTGCCAGAAAATCAGCGAGCATGGAGTCCCACAATTGATATCTCGGTGTTCTCAGGTTGGGTCTGCTGATTATGGTTCTGAAATAGAGGTGAATGGGCGAATGCTTCATAAACTTGTTGTGAAAAATCATAATAATGTGCGTCTTCGTAGTATTGCTCTCCCATCTGTGGATACTGGTTGCTTTCCCAATTTTGATCATATGATTGTGTCCATGAGCTTTCACCACTTGCATACATCCCTTGTTGATTGTATGAATACATCCTCGCAATTTGAGATAAACATATGATTAGTGAAGGATAAAATAAAAATAAAAAAAATGAAATAGTCCTAAACTATGTATGCTAAAAACTAAGAACACACTTGGACGTTGTTCCCCGGCAACGGCGCCATTTTGACAATGCGTATTTTTAACCCTTTATAGATGTCAGATATAAGTTTCAGGGGTCAAATTCTAGTCAAAAATAATTTATAGACCTTGGTAAGCCAAGGGTCGATCCTAGGAACAGGCGCATGTATATACTAGCTAGCAAACAATATGTTCAGCTACTCCTAATAGAAATTCCGGATTTATTCTAATTATCCTAATTAATATAACTAACGGTTGATTCGATCAGAGAAAGTAATTCCAAGATCAAACTTCACCCATGCTCGCAACACGATTCATGCAATCAGTCACACCATATAGTCATGCAAAATAGCTTTGGAAATAACCTAAACTGACATCAGATGAGCCGCCCATTCACGGATCATCACCTGAATTAATCTACACTACTGAACGCTGCCTAATCACGGATTATCAACAGTTTCGATTTATTAGACACAAAGGGTTCCAGACAAAATATGTCAACTCTCCTATCGATTCATATACTAAAAATATAGCTACCATGTCTCGACATCAATCCTATTTGTTCTAGTTAATTGCCTCACACTCATTCATCTTTTTGGCATCTAACCTAGTTTCGTTTTAACATGCAGTCATCCCAATCAATGATCAACAATGGTAAAACGATAGAATGAAGCATAATAGAATTGAAAACATAAACTTGCATTAGACTAAAACTGATGTCTGTACAAATCACATGAAATCAGATTACAGGCATGGGATCCGTAGGATCCCAGAACTAAATAAACTACTCGCTACTCATCGGGATTAATACCAATACAAGAATGAAGAGAATAAAGACCGAAGAACCCGTGATGACGATCTTCACTCCCAGCTATCCTCTTCTCTCTTGAGTTCATTCTCCAAAATCGTCCAAGCCTTGTGGACAAGCCATCGATTCCTATTTATACTGAATGTCAATTGGGCTGATTTTCGGAATTAATTTGCGGCCCCGTTTGCTTCCAAACCGGCGGTTCTAATGTTTAAACCGCCGGTTCAGGCCACAAACCGCCGGTTTCGAATCGAACCGGCCAGTTTCAGAGAATCACGATATTTTGCCTTCGGGGGCCGGTTCTGAGACCAAACCGTCGGTTTGACCAATGAGCCGGCGGTTTGACTAGTGAACCAGAGGTTCTTCCTTGAACTGGGATACTGTTCACTCAGCACTGTGATTCTGAATTTTCTTGCATTTTTGACCATCTAAACCTTCGAATTACGTCTTACTATAAACTACAATGTTGTAGCCCTTTGAGTCAGCCTTCCAACAAGATACAACACGCCTCAATCGGATAAGAATCATGTTCTCGGCAAGCTTTTGATGACGAATAGGTCAATCTGCCCAGATTTGGTCTGTATTCGTTTGAATCTATGTGTTTTGCCTTATTTTGCTCCAAACGAACTAAAAATCAAAAAAAAAATTCAGAACTGCCTCCTTTGCCACCAATACTTTCACAAATACGTTCTTTGCAAATAACCTATCCCAAATGCCCCGTTTCTTATTTTTCCCGGCACTAATGTTTCCGGTTTGTTATATTTCTCAACAAACCGGTAATGTCATTACCGGTTTGGTTGAAAAACAGCCGACGTGGCAACTACAAGCCACCTCGGATGCCAAGCGTGTCAGCGAAAATATTGTTACCGATTAATAAATGAAACCGGTAACATTGTTACCGGTCTCATAATAACTCAACATGGCCATGTTGGCCGACAGTCGACAAGGGTTTTGCAGATTCATTATGAGACCGGGAATACCATTCCCGGTCTCATAATGAATCTGCAAAACCCTGCCAAATCTTGTCATCTGTCGGACAACATGGTCAATATGGCCATGTTGAGAGATTATGAGACCGGTAATGTTATTACCGGTCTCATGGAAAATCATTCTATAAATAAGACCCGTACGTTTCTTAATTTCTCATTCCAATTTTCCTTCCCCTCCACCGCATATCCCTTTCCTTATCTTCCCTCTCACTTTCTTCTTCTCATTTTGAGCTTGCTATTCCCTTCCTTTCAAGGATGCGATAAGTTGCGACATTCGAGGTGTGTAATATTGTGAAAATCAAGTACAAGTAGAGCCCAAATTTTGTCATATGTAGTATTTTATTATGAAATATTAAATTAATCCAGATGACGTATTGATTAACATTTGCAGGTGTTGTAATAAAATGGCGGACGATTTTGACCCTATTGTTATGTCCACATTCGAAACACTAGAAATGCCAGTACGAGATGAATATGATAGGGATGAGATGGAACACCTAGATGAAATGGATATGGAGGGTGAATCTGACGTTCCAGAACCGCGGCTCGTATGGGACATCCCTGGCTTTACTGATGTATCGGCGTGGGATGCGAATGAACCTGATGACGAGTACCTAGGTAGAAGACAGACCAATTATAAGAAAATTGGGGTTGGGGCGACGTTCAGTACAAAAGCTGATGCCATCTACGCGGTTCAGAGGTACTCCATCCTGAACCGCGTTGAATACTTCACAAGAGAGTCAGATTCGCACTTGTTAATTCTTCACTGTCGCATGGGGGAGAGTATTTGTCCTTGGAGGATCAGAATCATGAAGAAAAAAATCGCCAACACTGGGAAGTTACCAAGTATCGAGACGACCATATTTGCAACACTGATTTTATTACAAAGGAGAATGTACACCTCACGGGGCATTTCATTCCATGGAAATTGGGGACGTGATTAGTAAACGGTTGAGATTTTCACCCGGTGAAATTAAAGCAAGAATTTTCAAGGATTATGGGTTGGAAATACGGTATTTGAAAGCATGGCAGGCTAGACGACAAGCTTTGCTTAACATATTTGGTGATTGGGATGATTCGTTTAGAAAGCTTCCACATTTTTTTCAGGCCATACAAGACTCAAACGGAGGAACATACGTGAAGTGGCAACGCAGTCGCGATGAGGATAATGTGCGTATGGTCATTAATCGCGTATTTGGGCATTTGGTCCAGCTATTGCGGCCTTCAATCATTACAAAATATGGTAGATAATCATATCAACCTCTGCGTCACCGACCGAGCCAACTAGGTGTGAATCGACTTGGGGGTTTTCGCAGACGACGAGGGCGTTCATCAGCTTCAGCTCTAGTATCAGCCGGTGGCGAACAACTAGGCCCCGCTTCATCCGCTCCAAGATCAATCCCTTCTTCCTCTTCCTCTTCCTCGCCAAATGTAACAAGTGTTGGGTCCACCCCTAGTTTTTCTATCTCCCCTAGCCGCATTAGTTCCTCAACGGTAGTGTGGAAGATGCTATGAGTCCCCTCCATCGCAAGTGGGCAAGATGTGTTGAAAAACATTTCTGCAGATGTACTAGTGACGTGCACGAGGCCTCGAACCTGCACAAGGGAAATAATATTGCGACATGTAAATCGTGAAGCTCTAATCATAATGAAACTTTTTAAATAACATACCGTGAAGTGTTCAATGGGAGCAGTGGGTCGGTAAGGGGCGCTTCATCATCCTGAGGCTGTATAAAACGACGCGTTGTGTTTTGATACCAGCTCTGGTACTCCTGTGTGGGCTTATCTACCTCAACGACAACATCTCCCTCGACCACCCTATCTCCTCGCCCTCTCCACGTGTCAATGTACTCCCGCAGCTCACTTGACCAATCACATCTTTTTTTCCGGGTCAGCTGATGATAAGGGTCCGAAGAGGCACGCGGAGCGTCGGGGTGCCACTCAGCTATGTTGAAACACAATAAAGGCACATCCGAACACCAGCTGAAATGACCTTCGTTACAAGTCGGGTTAAGCATAGGAAATATGTCCTCATTGTATGATCTCCACAGAAAATCTTCGTCACCAAGTCGATCCAACTGATCACGATAAAATGTAAGTGAGCCATATGGAACCTCCATATACGATTTTGGTCCATACCATTTCCTGGGCAAACGAACAAACACAATTAGAGGTGAGCCCAAATATAAAGCTCATAAATTAATTAAAAAACTTAAAATCAACTTACATGTATGCCCATGAACCACAAAAATATGGGTGGATGTCTGCATCCATCGGCTCGAGAACTCTAGTGAAACCTTTCGGCCGACCAATGGATATCCTCTCCCAGCTCCATAATTGCAACAATATGATGCAACCGCCCATCTGGTTATGTCTCTCCCGCGCGGCGCTGCACAACTGTCTATAAAGGAACCCAAGCACTCCACTCGCCCAGCTATATGTTCTTATTTGATCCAAGTCTTCCATAATAGAAGATAGTGGAGGGATACCCGATCTCCCGATAGATCAGTCACCAGAGAAGACCCGAGCATACATAGAATGTATGCCCTTGCATACCTTTGTAGGTCATCTTCCGACGCGTCCACGGGTATGACCTTCATGTTTTCATCAAACCATCTTCTCTTCGCCATTGTAGGCGACCGTGAGCAGTCTGGGTAGGCATCGACCAAGCATATGGATAGACTTCTCCAATCATGTTCCTCTGTACCAGTGATCGCTTCCCCTTCAACGGGTAACCCTGTAAGCAAACCCACATATTGCAAGGTGACCGTACACTCTCCCGTCCTCATGTGAAATGTATGTGTCTCCGGTCTCCATCGCTCAACAAGCGCAGTGATTAATGAGTGATCCACCTCAATATTCTGCAGCTGGGTCCATGGATAAAACCCAGCTCTGGCAACAAAAGGGGCGATGCGGGGATCCATATCCCATATCCTGTGATGTACCAATTTCAAGTGCTTTCCCGCCTGTTGTATGCAAAATAAATAGCAACCCAAATTTTCAATTGGAATAAGCTTCATATTATGATGTGTCTAAACGAGTGTGCACTTACAGGATCATTCCATACATCACCCGAACGATGTCTACATTGTTGAGTCAAAACGGACGGCTCAATCGGACCCGGCTCCCCTATATGTTATATATCCATCTGCAATAAGAAAAATATCGCAAAAGAATTCATCATCGACACAAATTCATCCTCATATTCATAAAATTAGTCATCACCACCCCATGAAATTCAATATCACTTCCATCGTCATAGTCACCAAATTCATCATGTGATAGGCCTCAATACCTCCTAAATTATAGAATTTGATGATGTCATAGGGCTCAACACCGTTCATCAAGGGCTGAATTGACGATACATACATCATCCGAATTCCATCAAAATACTTAACATCATCATACTCCAGCAACAACACCTCAATCACCAAACCCTAAGCAACAACACCTCAATCACCAAACCCTAACCAACAACCCCTCAAACAACACCAATCGCAGATACATCAGTAAAGGAATTGTTCAACACCTCAAAAAACAACACCTCAAATACCTCAAACCCTAAGCAATAACACCTCAATCACCCTAAGATACATACCTGCGGAATTGTTGAACACTCTCAAACAACAACACCTCAAATACCTCAAACCCTAAGCAACAACACCTCAATCACCCAAGGATACATACCTGCGGAATTGTTGAACGGTGACGCGGAGAAGGGAGAGAAGTCCGACAAGGCGCACGGACAATCGCAGATCACGCACGGAGGGAGACAGAGCGATGGAAATCGGACAGAAGCGCACGGAGGGAGAGAGCGGCGGAAATCGGGAGGGAGAAGGAAGAAAATCGCAGATCTGTTATTCTCAAATGATACCGGGAATATTGTTCCCGGTTTCCTAAAGAAATGGGTGATTACATTACCGGGAAAAACGTGGCAGAGGACTGGGATTGTAGTTGCCACATTGGCTGTTTTTCAACCAAACCGGTAATGACATTACCGATTTGTTGAGAATTATACAAACCGGAAACATCAGTGCCGGGAAGAATAAGAAACGGGGCATTTGGGATAGGTTATTTGGAAAGAGCGTATTTGTGAAAGTATTGGTGGCAAAGGAGGCTTTTCCTAAAAATCCTCAATTTAATATAACTTGACCTGAAATGAGAGTAGAGTGGTGAAAACACACGGGAGAGGAGCGAAATTCATCATTGAATGAAGCAAATAATCGGTAAGAAATCAACCGATCAATTCTCCTGCTGAGTAACCCTCTATTCCCGACACACCACCTGTCTCTCCTGCGCAGTCTCCCCTCCATCCCCTGTTAGTGGTTCTCCTGATACGACATCTTCTCCTCGATATGACCTTCGTGATCGTCATTCCCTTCGTGCTTCTGCTCGTTATGATATTGTTGTTGTTATCCCCGACGAACCAGCTTCATATCGTGAGGCTATGGTTCATCAGGAGTGGCAACAAGCGATGGCTGAGGAGCTTGCTGCCCTTGAGCGCACTGGTACTTGGGATATTGTGTCTCCTCCTACGCATATGCGTCCAATCACTTGTAAGTGGGTCTATAAAGTTAAGACTCGATCTGATGGCTCTCTTGAGCGGTATAAGGCTCGTCTTGTTGCTCGTGTCTTCCAACAGGAGCATGACCGTGACTATGATGAGACATTTGCCCCTGTGGCTCATATGATCACCATACACACTCTTCTTGTTGTGGGCTCTATTCGCCAGTGGTCTATCTCTCAACTCGATGTTAAGAATGATTTTCTTAACGGTGAGCTGAAAAAGGAGGTTTACATGAAACCCCCTCCTGGATACTCTGGTCCTGAAGGTATGTTCTGTTGCCTTCGTCGCTCTCTTTATGACCTCAAGCAAGCCCCTTGTGCCTGGTTCGAGCGTTTCTCTTCAGTCATTACTGATGCTGGTTTTTCTGCCAGTGATCATGATCCAGCCTTATTTGTTCATACATCATCTCGTGGTAGGACTCTTCTACTTTTATATGTTGATGGTATGATCATTACTGGCGACGATCCTCAGTACATTGCTTTCGTGAAGGAAAAACTCGGGTCTCAGTTTCTCATGTCTTATCTAAGTTCGCTTACGTACTTTCTTGGGATTGAGATTTCCTCTACGACTGAGGGGTTTTATCTATCACAAGAAAAGTACATTCGTGGCCTTTTTGATCGTGCTTCTCTCACTGATCAGCGCATCGCCGACAGTCCGATGGAAATGAATGTTCAGCTTCGTCCCAATGACGGTGAGCCTCTTTCGGATCCTACTCGCTATCGTCATTTAGTTTGTTGTCTAGTTTATCTAGCTGTCAGTCGTCCTGACATTTCCTATCCCGTTCATATCTTGAGTCAGTTTGTCTCAGCTCCGACACAGATTCACTACGGTCATCTTCTTCGAGTTCTGCGCTATCTTCGTGGTTCTATCACTCATCGTCTCTTCTTTCCTCGTTCGAGCTCTCTTCAACTTCATTCTTATTGTGATGCGACTTGGGCTAATGATCCCACGGATCGTCGGCCTCTTTCTGCATATTGTGTTTTCTTGGAGGGAGGGTCTCTCATTTGCCTGGAAGACTAAGAAGCAGACTGCAGTTTCCAGATCGAGTGCTAAGGTTGAGTTACATGCGATGGCCTTGTTGACAGCTGAGGTGACGTGGCTCCGCTGGCTATTTGAGGATTTTGGTGTTTCTGTTAGTGCTCCCACGCCTCTTCAGTCTGACAAGTGAAGCATGAGCTCACCAAGCATATTGGTGTCGATGCTTCCTATGTACGGTCCCAGGTCTAGGCGTAGGTCATTGCTCTCCAGTACGTTCCATCCGAGCTCCAGTTAGCAGACTTCTTCACGACCAGAGCACATCACAGCTTCTTTCTGTCCAAACTCAGTGTTGTCGATCCACTATGAGTTTGAGGGGGGCTGTTAGAGACATTCATAAATATTTTTGTGATATCATTATTATCTGTTAGACAGTTTGTATATTCGATGTATATCTTTTGTATATCGTTGATTGCGTCTGTAACCCATGTGTCGTTAGACATACGATGAACACACACACAGAATTCATCTTAACAAAAACTAACACAGAATTTATGACTCATCTATCCAAGCAGTATTTTAGCAAGAGAAAAGTAATGATCATGCAACAATATGATGACGATGATGGGCAAGGGACTTCGGCCGGATTTGATAAATGTTATCGTTCTAATCGGAATCTTAATTTCGACGAGTAAAATAAATGTGTAATATTCAAGTATGATTAATGGATTTAAAAATAAATGCTTTTTATTAATGAATAGTGTTATAAGGTGCTAAATTTTAGAACTGGTGCATAAACGGCATATTAAAATGTATTTATTGAGGAGATACTACTCCTCCATCCGGAGAAGGTGTTGATGGACCCATATGCTCTAATAGTTTGTTATTCAGTTCAAGCACATATTCTGATGCTGGCAGAGTAGACTTGACTCATTTTTGTGTATTTTTAGTTTGCAAAAGGTAAGAGTCTGTATATTTATTTCATGATGTTGCCGAGTATAAAGAGCGAGATAACCTGTCAAACAGAGATTTAATCAGAAAAGGTTGGTGCAAAGACAGGGAGGGAGCTGAACTTGATGGGGCTGAGAAATATATAAAATGCATCACGGGTAGTTTCACAGTATTGAAGAGGAACAAGAAACATCTGGTCTGGAACAAATTATCTTCTCCAAGAGTATCTTTCACAGGTTAGGTTAGGTTGGGTTGGCTTATTATGCGTAACAAAAGATGCGTCATGTGACAAAAGCCGAGATCATCTTTTTTTTTTCGAATACCGAGTATTCAAGAAATATTTAGCTTAAATCGGAATATACTTGGCATCTATTAATTCCTTGGATCCTGAAATTAGAAAGGAAAAGCATAAGGGATGGTTTCACATGGGCAGCCTTCACTTCTACCGTGGATGTGGTAAGAAACACAAGGATTTTAACAGGCTGCTTCTCTAAAGTCTCTGACAACGGAATATACTAAGCCAGTTGACATCAAGCAGAACATATTATTCCTAGGCCCGGCCAAAAGTTGAGCCACTACATGTAGAGATGTGGGTTATCAACATTAAACTGTATCAACTCCGGCAGAATAAGAGAAGCAGCAGAAGTTACTCGTAAAGCGCGCACAAGTTTTAGCAAAACAAACAATTCCGAAACTTTGGCATGTTTCTAATCAAATACTACACAAGTGTATCTAAGTTCAGTATATTCTTAACCGGTTATGAAGGAAGAAAAGGAGGTTTGGATGCCGAGAAAGGAAATGATTCTGAAATCGCAACTCGCGCCATTATTTGATCGACACTTCTTTCCACAACTGAGAACTCAGATCATATACATTGTATCGACTATTATAGCAACTGTCACCTTCTTGATTATAAGCCAAGAGTTAAGGCAGATGATATGATACCCTACCCAACGCCAATCTTACACTTGTATTCTAATTCTAACACTATTGAACAAATAATGAAAACTGAATTCAAGAGAAAAGTGCAAACACGCCCAAGGCTTACATGACTCAAACGACGGCGATTCAAGTAGTGTAATAGTAAGCCACTGTCGTTTTATGTATCAATGATGAACTTGCGCTCAAAATATTTGAATATTCTTTTCATTTCATTCATTCTCGTTGCGGCAGGAGTCTATCTGGTCGTCTTTCCCCGGATTGTCGATGTTGTGTGCCGGCCCCAGTTCCCTCATCTGCACCTCTCAGAGCTGCTCATCCTCTCAATTGCAAACGTTTCAGCATTCGGGCGTGTGCTGCTCCACAACCCGGTGAAATAAAGTTGAGTACACTCCGTGGCTGATTGCCGGACTGGGAAATCCGGGTAACAAGTATCGCCATAATGTCAGTTTTTGTTGATTTCCGGAAGATTAGTCTATTTTCTCAACGTGCTGTACATTAAAGTCTTGATTTTGGTGTTGTTAGGTTGGGTTTGAGATGATTGACAAGATAGCTCAGGAAGAAGGGATTCTGATGAACACCATTCAGTCTAAAACTTTAGTAGGAATGGGTACTAACTACTATGAGTTTTGGTAATTGTATTTATTTTGTTTTTTTGGTAATGGAGTATTGATATGCAGTGTTTATTGTAGGATGCATTGGTGAAGTACCTATTCTATTGGTGAAATCGCAAGCATACATGAATTACAGTGGTGAATCGGTACACCTTCTTTACTTGGAAAGATTGTTTTCTGGACTTTGTTTGATAGATTACAGGATATCATAATCTTTAAGCAATTGTATGGCCCCTTACCTTAGTATCCTATGCATGTCACTTGATCCATGAAAAAAAAAAAAACAGGTCTCTTTTAATAATCACAGAGCTTGTTTCATAGCTGCTTCCCTTGAGTCAAGTCTTTGTGTAGTTGTGTAATTTTCTCAGCTAGGAAGGACACTTTTTATAGCTTCTTAGCACTGGGATGAATATTTGAAGGTCACATATGGTTCTAATTTGAAATTCTATGTTTATAATTTATTTGACCTGCTCATGGGCAGGGTTCATGTTAAAACCACTTAAAATGGAAAGAAGTACATCGTCATCCATAAAAAGTGCATTTCATCCCAAAAACATCTATTGATGTACTATTTTCAACATCTAACATGGCTAAGAGTGTATTATGAATCTGATTAAGGTACTATCTCGACGATCGTTGTACTTTGTTACGGGTCATTTTTTGTTCTGATGTACTTTTTCAAGGCAGTTAGTAGTGAATTAGTAAAGTGATGTACTTAAATTTGGAAGAAAAAAAAATGGAGTTTAGTTAAAGTTTTCACTTTTGCATAATTAGTTTTTAGGTTTTCGTTTTTAGGAGTTTTCATATGATTCATATCCTCTGTTCATATATGTAACATATATTTAATTAATTTGTTCAATGAAGCTGAATGATTTTTTGATTACCTGCTACTGCTTCCTCATGTTACAACTGTAATCGCTGCCTCTTCCTTATATTATTCACTTTTCTGATTCATCAAGGTTGGACGACTTTCCGTGTATTATCAAGTACCCATGCGACACATCTTACTTGTAAGTGGTTTTCAGCATCTAAGATTAACTTCCATTTTTGAAAATATTTGATATTTTTTCTGTCAGAAGTTTTTTTTATCCTTCCTCATCATTCTTTACACTCTCTTATTGGGATTTTAACTCTTGGCATTTGTCACTTAGGTCTATGATGAGATGAGTTTAGCAAATGGCATTCTAAAACTTCAACCGCAAGGAGGGCAAGGTCATCATAACGGGTATGCTCATATTTATTTTTTTGTAAGACAAATTGTCTAACCATTTACCGCGTCATATACGCCCGACTTATTTTTTTGTTTCAACACAAAATGCTTCTTGTTCTGTTTTCCACAGTCTAGGATCATGTTTCCAGATGCAGGTTCCATATAACTAAGTGCTTCAGAGTCAGTACATTTAAGTTAAATATCACATCATCTGTGACATATATAAATTGCAGAATTGAACACGAAAAGTTCTGCCTAGAGGTTTCTCATTTTAACAAATGAAGTGCTAGGAAATTTACTCATTGCTAACATTTATTAGTCTCCTTGTATATTTCTTTATGCTAAAAATTTACTGACAATCCCTTGCATTCAAAATATTCAAACACTATCATCTTCATTTGTTGGGAGAAAGCTCATATTTTGGATGGCGAGGGATTTGGAAACTATGAAGAACATTGGCTCACAATTTGATCAGTGACTAGTCCCATTGAACTTAGAGAATAAATGTTGTTAAATGGCTGCAATATAGCCAAATCTACAATTCGTTGAAGTATTAGTGACATTACGTACTTTAATGTTTAATTAGCGCACTATTAAAACTTGAAAACTCTGTTGTTAAACATCAGAAGTGAAATGCTAACACTCCATTTTTTAAACCTCCAATTTCCATGATTTCTTTTACTTCAAATAGTGTTTAAACTAACCTTTGAACCAGTGACAACCTTTTTACTTGCAACATTGTCATTTATTTATAGTTGTTTGTTTCAACATTGTATTGGCCAATTTGTCATTTTCCCTTTTTTTACAATTTTGTTGGTTGTTATGCCGGAGTTTCACATTACTTAGCCCCAGCTCATTTTATTTATCTATATTATCTTTGCAGAGTGAAGAATGTGATGGCCCATTTAGACAATCGTCGTGATTTTCCTAGGTTTGTTTTGAATATCTTTACCAAATTAGTTATCTACCTGATATTGCCTATGTTCACATATACTGCTTGTGAAGTTGAAGTTTGACCTTTAATCTATCAAAAGAGAGGTTAAGTTTGACCTTTAACTTTAAAAATAGAGGTTAGTAAAATAAGAAACAACAAGTGCTTTCAAAAGCATGACACTCTCATATTTACAGGTATAAGAAATCCTCCTGGCTCTATGGATATGAAAGCTTTTCTCCTTCAAAAGTTCAGTGCAGTAGAGCGAGAACAGGCAAGGGTTCAGTTTGTCCTACTCTCATCCTTTTTATATTTTTTTTCTCTGTACCCCTCTTTCCCGCTCCCTCGAATCTCAATTGTCTTTTTCTTTGTAGCTTGTAAACATTCATCCGATACGATATGCTATTTTTTGTTGGTACATTTTCTAATAATCTGAATGGAGTGAATTTGCAGATTGATGATGCATTGCTGGAAGGGATTGAGGCTGTGAGAACTTTGACACAAAATGGTTTCAACCAGAAAATCACTCGATTTAATCTTTCGTAAAAATACAAGTATCATAAAGTTTGAGTACGCCTGTAATATTATTATTGTAAATCTGATTCCTAGAACTGAAAAATATGCAGAACTGAGTTACCTGGTGACTTGGCATGTAATTTTTATCGTGTTTCCAAATCAACAGCTAAAAGCTTGGTCATAAAATGTAGTTTACTTATCGTGTAAGGTTCACGCCTGTAATATCGTGTAAGGTTCTGTTTTTTTGCATTTAAATTTTCACTAAATAAGTTAAGTTCAATTAAGTAAATTTCATAGTGATAAGCGGTTGGATATTGTTAAGCATTGAGGTGGTGGTGAGGTGTGATGAGTGGTGGTGGTTTTAAGTGGTGGTAGGATGAGCGGTGAGTGGGTAGTTTTACGTAATTCTTCCCATTTCATTTACTTTTCCGGTGTGTTCTACAAATCTTAGTTGTGGATATCACATCAGAGACACCGAGTTGACGATAATTGAGCATCGTATGCTGAATTTTTACATGGTTGAATATTCGTCAAGGTGAAATTGTTGAGAATGACTCATATTCGTAATCGGGGTGCAAGGTTGTACCAGAGAAGATGTATGAACAAGAGTACATTCTATTATGGACAGTTAGTACTTCCCAGGTCAGTTAAATGAATTGAAAATAGAATATTTTTCCTAGTTTGTTTAGGAAAGCCGATGGGTTTAGAAGTTTCTTGAGTATCTATCTATAAATAGAAGGCTTATCTTTGTAAACTCTAACTCAAAAAGGGAGAGATAAAGTATTAGGAGGCACCATCACGTGTACACAAAGAGAGTGTACTACTATAATAGTGAGATTTCTTTAAGTTATAATATCTCTAAAATTTCATGGAGGTAGGCTAATTGTCAAATCATGTATATCTCGTGTGTTGTGTTTCGTGTCTCTTCTGTTCACGGTAATATTTTCGCATTATTATCATGGTTCATGCGCAACATTCTCATCTTGAGTTCTCTGTTCTATTCTGCAAATCCGATCGGTCGTAGACCTCTACAAATAGTCCAATCCAATGAGATTCAAGTTTTTTAAAAAAAGTCAAAGAAACTGGTGGAACAGGGTAGACCAGACCACTCACTATTGGACAGTGATATCTCTATACTTGAAGAGGAGCAGGAACTGGCTGCAAGGCATGTTGGGTTATGAGTGTGTGCAAGATATCATATGTCAGTCGCCAATTTGCACCGCCTAAAACACCTCTATGCATTTTTTATGCACACTGCAGTTTGAGTTGGAAAATCCAACATAGGGATAATTCTTTTGGGCTATATGCCACAGAATATATTCATTTTCAAACAAAGCACAAACCATATCCTTCATCTATGTCTCGGTGGTGATTGAGGCTAATAAAACCAAGACTTTAGGCCACATCTCATTTACATAAAAGTATACATTAAAAAGATGCATTTTAGTGAATACAGTATGTACATAATTGGCTAAAAATACTCATTTTTTTTATATTCGGATGTTCTTGAACCGAGGCTGGATGTCATATGGGGCGTATCACGGACATTCTTCGCGGTCTAAGGTGACAATGTCCGCGATTTATGCCTGGAACAGCTTATATGACCCAAAATCACATGCTTATGTGGCGACTATGAAAGGGTAAAATTGTTGACATATTAGTCGGAATAATTTTAAAAACAACTGTGTACAGTGCAGCTAGGGTTTGATGTTTGTGGTTTTTGTGAAACTAAAATTTTATTTGTTTGGCCGTACCAGGCTTTCTTTATCAAGTCTTCCAACTGAATAGCACATTCGAAAACGACACAAGTGGCGGATAGTGTCTTCAATACGCCACCTGCGCTTTAGAATAGCTAAGCTCCAATATGCTACACGGCCTGAAGTCGTCTGATGTTTGAATTGGACTTATTTATTTAAATATTAAGTATTTAATTTAATAAGATCATATTTATTTTTATTATGAAATAATAATTTAAATTTATTTACTGAAATTTTCAGTGATAATGAAGAAAGTCTTAAGTCAAAATTGGAAACTAAGGAGTACAATTTTGGAGTCATATTTTAGAGAGAACATGATTTGGGCTAAACTGGTGCAGTTGATTGGTCCAATTTGGTTTGAGTGGAGCTACTGTGATTAGGTGCCAATTTTCAAAGTGACTGGAACTACAAAACTAACCATGAAGAGTGGCAAAATCCAGCACAACCAGTTACTTTTGTTTGAAGTCATAAAGAGAGAGAGAGATGGAAAGCTTTGTATTTTTGCCAGGACCCCAAAAATCATCATTTCACATGCAACAGTAAACCGTCTTCAAGAATGTGATTGTGTCGGTAGCAGCATCGGGTTCATATGAAACAACACACAGAAAAGTAAAAAGTAAAGAAAAGAAAAGGGTTAGCAATAAATAGAGGTAGTGGTGGTGGTGCATAGCATAGAAGAAGAAGCCTCCCTCTACCACTTTCCATCACTCAGTGGCGTGGCCCATATAACCCCTTAAACCTCTGTCTGCTTCCTCCACATGAAAACCCAACATTTACATGATCACATCCCTTCCACAATCCATTTTTTATTTTTTAAAATAAATCATTTTGACCATGATTAGACAATGACAAAACCCACTTTAATGAAGCCACACTATAATGAGCATCGTGTTTCATTGATGGAGTGAAGATTGGCTTTTTCTTCTTCTTTCAAAGAGTTGGTCTTTTGAGAATGAAATATGTCGGTGAGGAGAAACACATGAAGAGCTACACACCAGAACAGAGCAGCTCCAAGAAGAAGAAGGTCTTCATCTCGGCCTTCTTCACGCTTACTTTCCTCCTTGCAGTTCATGCGTATGTGTCCAACAATCAGCCCAGTTTGCCACTGAGTCCACCCGCGGCGGAGGAGAATTTGCAGCAGCAGCAGCAGCAGCAGTGTGATCTTTACAGTGGGAAATGGGTACCATATGCGAGAAAGCCTTACTACACGCACGCCACTTGCCCATGGATCATCCCGCAGCACGACTGCATCAAGTTTGGCAGGCCAGACACCGAGTTCATCAACTGGAGATGGAAACCTGATCGCTGTGATCTGCCTCGGTTTAATGCTGCTCAGTTCTTGGAGCTGGTCAGAGGAAAATCCTTGGCTTTTGTTGGGGACTCTGTTGCCAAGAATCAGATGCATTCTCTAGTTTGTCTCCTGGGCAGAGTAAGTGACTAAAACCTCTGATTTGAGTTCATCAGACAGCTGGCTGACAACTGAGTGCTGAAACAGGTGACTTATCCAGTGGATGTGTCGGACAAGTATGCAGTAAACACGGATTACTTCAAGAGATGGTACTATGCAGATTACAAGTTTATGGCAGCAGCTCTGTGGTCACCATTTCTGGTGAGAGCTGAAGATGGAGGAGGACCCAACAACAACATCAAGAAGCTTTACTTGGATGAGGCCGATAAAGCTTGGGCGGATGAGCTTGTGAACTTCGATTATGTGATCATTTCAGCAGGGCAGTGGTTCTTCAGGCCATTCATGTTTTATCAGCAGAATCAGCTTGTTGGGTGTTATGCTTGCCGTGAAAGCAACACAACAGAGCTGAGCATGTTCCATGGGTATAAAATGGCATTCAAGACTTCATTCGAGGCCATTGCCAGCACGGACAGGTTTAAGGGCACCACATTCTTGCGGACATTCTCTCCAGCTCATTTTGAGAATGGAGCTTGGAATACAGGAGGAAGTTGTTCCAGGAAAAAGCCGTACGAGAATGGAGAGGTGACTCTAGAAGGGGAGTCTTTGGAGATGTATTTGACTCAGGTTGAGGAGTTCAAGGTAGCTGAGAAAAATGTGATGAAAGAGAGAGGCCTCAGATTCAGGCTCATGGATACAACATCAGCAATGGTGATGAGGCCTGATGGTCATCCGGACCATTATGGCTTCTCGCCGCACGGCACGAACAAGTCCATAGCTGATTGTGTTCACTGGTGCTTGCCAGGACCCATTGATACGTGGAATGAGTTGTTGCTGCAAATGTTGAAGACCAATAATTTAGCTGATACTTGATAGCTGAATGCATCTCCAGAGGCAGCATGCAAGGCGTTACATCCACCCAGAAATGAAACATGTCAGATGCTAAACTCCAGCCAGTGACATAAATTTGAGCAACTACCACTGCCACCTATAATAATGGCGGTGCGGGGACTTGAGACAGCCCCGCCCCTACTCATTTATATTTTCTCCATGCTTGCTCAGATCTGATAATGACGCCATGGAACTACTAGCGATGCTTAATCACCTAGATAAAAGCAGTACAACTTCAGAACTATAACCTGCTTTGGTCTATCTAATCTTTTCGCATCATATAAGATAAGACCCTAATCATCTCCCACCCTCGTCTCTGACTGTTAATTTCTATGCAAGCTTATTGAGGTGGTTACATAAATGGGATGGTGATCAGAATGAAATCTTGACCAAGGCAAGGATGTGTCGCGCCAAAATGTAGAGTACAAAAGATGACCTCAGAAACAACTCTCTGCTAGGCCTCCTTACTCCCATTTACTGAGAAAAAGAAGTTCAAAGTGACTTCTGTAGAAGTTAGGAATAGCTGAATCACCACAGTACCAGGTCTAATACAGCGACCACTCAACCTTGTTAGAACACATGTTGCACTCAATGAATAAGAATCTATAGCACATAAAGTTGCAAGGTTGATGTCAGCAAATACCTCTACATAACGATAAGAAGACATTTAGAAGGGAAAAAAAGCAGGTCTCTATAGATACATTGACTTCTCCTAAGCAAATCTGACCGCTTAAATGGAGGATAAACGAATAGTGACTAAATTTTTGCTAAAATATTACTGCAGACTTGTTAAATAAATATAATTACCTAGCTATGAACACTAAGAGTAGTGCATGCTTTGCGATGCTCAATGATGACCTTTGGCCTGCTTCCTGTGTCATTCTTTTGGCTAAACCATCCAAGCATCAAAAGACCCGCACGTTCATGAAGAAACAACTGTTAGCGAGTTCAGCTGGGAACACTGCCAAGTCGGTCGATAACTCGATGTTCAATAAAAAAATTTTGTTGGGCTGGCATAGGGTGAGCCAGCTGGAGGTGCGAGTCCGAGGTATCTCAAAATCTTGGTGCGTCGTGCTTGTGTAGTTGATTTTGATGGAATTGTTTCCTTCTGCAAAATTAATATGAATACATCAATAGACATGTTGAGGTGGCCTAATATAAACCTTATAAATAAATGAACCGTAACTCACATTAAGACGGACACTGATCTTTCGGGCTCGTGCACTCCTTCTCATCGTGGATTCATTGCGTATATTGGTTGAACCTGGAGAATCATGCTTATCTGTTGTAACATAGGAAGCAGCATAGTGGTCATGGATTCTGAAGGACACTTATAGAGCAAAACATTATTAAATAACAAAACAAATATGCACTTTTCATCCCCTCCCAATAATATTGTCTTCTTGTCGGACAACCGTTGAAGACAAATCTATATTGTAGAGAAAATACTACAAACCTTGTTCATTCGAAACTTCTTAAAACTATAATGCAGTAGCTACTGATTCGACATTACGAAAATTAACAGGAATGTTGAACATTTGGTAGTAATACTAAAACCTTCTTATACAAAGAGACTGTTAAAGAGAACGAGGGAGTATGTAAATAATGTTGCGTCAGAGCCGATAATGTTCGGTTGCAACAAAAAAGATTAGGGAGAGGTTACTTATGTCCGAATGTCCGAAGCTGGTGGCAATATCGCCCAACATTACGACTTCATGAATGCAGAACTCATATCTCACACCTTAATCATCATTTCCTTTAGACAGAAGTGGCCGTAAACTAAATTAATCTAGCCCAAATTTACTATATTAAGAAACAATAATGTTGACAAGTTTCATTGAATAGTATGGTCTTTTCATTCTCTAATCAAATAAAATACTGGGCAACCAGTATGTTGTGATTTCACCCCATTGATCAACAATTATTTAAACTGGTTGCAAATGAAAATTATAAAAACAATACTTGATAGAATTTGACAGAATTTTGGCTGTTATCATTTTGAGCATCATTGACAGAACATTATCATTATAAGCATCATTCCTAAACAATACTCCCGAAGCTGAGCAAACCGAACATTATTGACAGAATTTTTATTCTAAATTAAATGCAAATAGTGATTATTATTATGAGCATCATTGTCTCGGTATGGAGAATGGACACCATAAGGAAAATGAGGAAAGCTGCAGGTTTAATGTCAAGTTACCTGGTGAATAGTGTAGCTTATCACTAATAAGAAGTTGGCTGTTATCCGCGGAGTCACTGCTACTAAGAGGATGCTTCTGCACATCTTCCATTTGACTCTTGCTCTCATCAAATGCTGTGATAATGACGCTGTATGGTGACTTGCCATCAGTAATGGACTTCATTAAATGTTCTGCAAGGCAGTACACATACTATCATATTGTGAAAAATCATGTCCCTGTCAAAATTTGTAAAATCATACCAGTGTTGTGTGGCACCGAAGTAACAGAGATCAACAAATGAGCATACTGCGCTTTGAAAGAATAAAGCATGATCGTCATGAATTACATAGTGATTAATTCCATTTAAGAAAAATTTCTGACCAAGATCCTCTACGAGAACATTCATAGTTGCACATTATTGACAATCACAAAGAAAGATGCCTGATCTCAATTTATGTATAACGATACCATCTTAAGAATCAAAGTTGAACGTTGACAAAGTAACCTACTGTTGTAGTCTTTTACATCCCATTACCAATAAACCACTTTGAATTGAGGGAAAGCAAATTCCTATTTCTGTAGGTAATATCCGTTGCACTAATTATTATTGCAGAAGTTGGGTAAAGTGTGGCCAAGGATACGAGCTATTTGTCTTTACCCACACGACAAAAAGTAACATCTGTCAAAATGTGACAATGCATTCTGAAAGTTAAATTTAGAGTTTATTATATTATGTGGAAAAAGGGGAAATAACCAACTTGATCATTTATGCCACTCAATCCCAAATGTTCTTTTTATGGATAACCGCCCATACATGTTGAAGCCCTATTATGCAAGGACCCAAGTATGTTACAACAGCTATTAATAGTTGGTTGCACTATTTGTAGGACAAGTACACCAGATATTAGGGTGCTACCATTTACACAAAAACAAAACAACAAAAATAAAAAATAAAAAAGAAGACACAATGACGAAGTTCAGTTGGATCAATTACATAACAAACAGACATACAGTGAGTAGCCTCCATGTATAACAGATATCACAGTCAGCACACAATTATAAACCTCGAAAAGTGAAGATCTCTAACATACATCTAACTATTGTTTTTTTTCTGAAGCCATTACATGTTCTGACAATAAATTCCAAGTTAATGCCATCGGAAGTTCTAAACTAATAACGGGCAGCACAATACTTGGACATTTCATGCTATGATTGAACGTAACAGAACTATTGGATCACTCTGTTAATTATAGAGTGATCTAAGTCCAAATCAAACTTAACACGGCATTTAGAGTGCATAACACCTAACCCTAATTCTACATCTTAAGCTGTGAGTACTCCACGGATGGATCAGGCTACATCTATTACTCCAACAAACGTTCAATCACTTCGATCAGTACTCAACATAAACACAGATAAATCAGCATAATTCAAACACCCATGTCTGTTTCAAGACCTAGATTCAATCTCATCATTCACAAAATCAAACTGCGATTGTAAGCATCGAAAGATCATACCTCGGTACACAACAACATCGGACGGAGACGAGGAACGCGAGGACGATGACTGAAAGAATAGAGAGAAATCAGTGCGGCGCCTGGGCGCTGGGCTCCTCCGTTGCTGGGAACACTTGGGTATAAATTTATCAATGCACTGATCCCCTTTCTCTTTACTCGCCTTATCTTTCGATGATGCTTCGTTCGCCATTGCAGATAATAGAATCCAACACGAGACTGCAAGATCAGAATGAAGGAACCCTAGAAAGAGAGAGAGAGATATAGGAGAGTGGCTTTCCAAACATAGATGACGAAAATCCAAAATAACGAGAGTTGAAATCGATGATGACTGGTTTTCAAATTTACTACTCGAGTTGGGTTTCGTTTAGTTTGTCACCAAATCAGACACAAAGTTCAGAACGAGGAAGCTTTGTTTTGGAAAAAAATTTAGAAATACACCGTTTGGCCAAGTGAATTTCATATATACGTTCTATCCAAATTTGATTTTCAAAATGATCTGTTTCATAATCTTTCCGACAATATCGTTATCGGTTTGTTGCGAAACCAATATCATTGCCGGGATCCTTGCGAAACAGCGGACGTGGCAATTTTCAGCCGAGTCAGCTGGATCTCGGCAACGTTATTACCGATATCATTAAGAAACCGGCAATAAGATTGCCGGGATTAACTGGGAAAAATAGGTCTGCGAATCCCTTTCTTCTCCATCGCGAAATCAGTCCGCTCGCTCAATTTCCTTCTCTCCCCTTTGCCGGTGATTTCCATCTCTTCCATTCTGTGTCGGACGCTACCTCTCCGAAAATATCAAGGGAATCCAAAACTTTCCTTCTCCATATCAACTCGGGGGATCAACTTCGTGACAGGTATGTTGGGATATTGTTATGGTTAGGGTTAGGGCACAGCGCCATCAACGGGGAATCAACTCCGTGACAGATATGTTGGGATATTGTTATGGTTAGGGTTAGGGCACGGCGCGGTGTTGTTGCTGCCGGATGATTGTTGAGCAGTTGCTGAATGTCGTGTAGTCAGAATTTGGCATTTTTCCAGTTGATCCTGGCAATAACGTTGCCGGGATCCAACGTGGCAGCTGACTCACCTGACGTCCGCTGTTTTGCAAGGATCCCGACAATGATATTGCCGGTTTGTTGCGAAACGCAACAGACCGGCAAGATTATGAAACGGGGCATTTGAGAAATCAAATTTGGATAGAACGTATATATGAAATTCAGTTGGCCAAAAGCCGTATTTCTAAAAAAAATTTCTTTGTTTTGGGGACGATTACGATTTATGTACTTAAAATTGTTGCTACAAGTATGATGTCCTTTGTCCTCTCATTGAAAATCTGAAAACTATCACGGACAAAAGAGATATCATTTAATCCATGAATGTACCTGTAGTTTTAATACGGATGGTAGAATTCATCGTAGCAGTTGTTATGACAACTTTTAAGGAAATGCGTTAGGAATGTTTCGATTGTTTCGAATGAAAGTAAAAACTGTAAATACGAGAAACAGAAATTTGGTAACCTAGTTCGGGAAATATGTCCTTAATGAGGGGTTCTCCTAACCCAATAAGCAGTAATCCACTAATACCGATCAGACAACGAAGTACAAACTTGCAAGACTCCTCTTCAAGTCCTACCACTGACTCGTCTGGATGCGCACTTAGCTCCCCTCAGTGTAGAGATCGCTCTCTATAGCTCGTTACAACAGCTTCGTTCTCACAAACAGCTGCTCATCCACTCAACTTCCTCCCGGATCACTGGCTTTCTCCCAGATAGCTGGACATATCTGTTTTGCAATAGGATTTGTGGAACGTATATCTTCAGCAGATACTCCAGGTTCTCGTGCTTGAGTGCTAACTTTGCTCCGATCTCTGATGGGTGTACTCAATCACTTAACCATAAATTCTCTTGTATATTTCTATAACTCAAGAGAGATGCATAATTGTTGTCATCTTCAACTTCGTTCCACCTTCTTTTACAGCACACATCAATCTCTTAAAATATCTCAATCAATATTCAAAAAGAATATATTTGAATATTTGTTGATATCTTTATCTTGTTTCCAAACCAAGAGATTGTGTTTCCAAAATTATAGTTGAAGGTATTCTAGGTCTTATCCAGTCAAGACTCCAATACTCTCGGAGATGTGCCCCGCGCCCTTGATTCTCGGGATCTGCTGATTCCTGAAAATATATACCTTTGGTTTACAGCCAGCGCTTACCCAGCACTTGCTATAACATCTTCGTTTCATCTCCTAACTTCAGTTTTGCAGTTTTAACATCTAAATATTTTACGCATATCTCTACTTGAATAACTCTTTACACAAAAACATGTCATACGTATTCATGGGACTAAAATCTCCCCCTTGGAAGTTTTTGGCAAAATACATCAATACCTATGCTACAGTTAGTTGTTCAAGTTAGATCCCAAATAAAAAAAAATTACTCACCCAAATCTTCTCCCCTTTTTGCCACAAACTCGGCAAGGGGATACAAGTCCAAATGTTTCAACAAAACGACAGGCAAAAAGTTCAACAGCTGAAAGAAATAAAGTTCTTCATAGAATGAGGGGTTCAGGCATTACCAACTTCATTGTCTTCTGGGGCGATCTGATGATGATAGCGAAGGTCGATAAGGATCTGGACAATCTTCTTTATGCGGTCTCCACTGACTTCGTCAGTGTTGCTCTCTCGACCTCTTGGAGATTTATCATCCTTCCCACCATGCTCCTTCCAATAATGGAAAATGTTGAGCTTTCACCGGTGGATAGGGGAATGTCCAGAACATGCTTTCCCTTGAATAGTTTGTGATCGCTCACAAGGACCTCTGGGTTGCTGGAAAGCTTTACTCCACATTTCTTCAACTCTGGACACTGACAGATAGCTAATTCATACATTAATGAAAACCAATGTTTAGGTTTACCCCTTTGAAAATGGCGTGCTCTGCTATTTGGTCAAAGATCACTTTCCCAAAGCTGACCTTCTTCTCATCCCCCAATCACCTCTAGAAGTAGGGCATAGCCCTTGCTGATCTTAGATGCATTGATAGAGGTCCACCAGTTGTGCTGACTCACAGCATGAATCACAGCGTGCTTCATAGATAAGACTGCAGATGTCAAATCTGCAGACCATACAGAAAGTGATCCCCTTGTACATTCTCCTCAAAATTCACTTCAACAACCTCCTCAACATCTATGCCATAAAACTCATTAATGGCCTCTAGTGTAATCTTGATCAGGCTCCCCCATACATGTCCATACTCAGAACTCATCTCATCACCAAAATCTTCACCAAGATTGGCTACAACCTCTCTCACCACAACTTCATCATATCTTTTAGCTTTCCTCGGCTAGTAATACAACCCAGCTCTCTTGAATAGTTCGATCATGTGCTTGGAAGAAAACCTGCCTTCGTTCAGCACCCTCACAGAAACCAGGCATCTTTTCTGCACATTTCTCCAACGATCTTCTCGAGGTCTGTCAGCAAACCAGACTTAATTTCTCATCACACCAATTGGTTTCACTGTCTTTGGCCTCTTTCCTTCTGGGGCATCATCAACACTCTTTTCTTTTCTCTTCGGCCTGTTGGACTCAGGCTGATCAACTCTTGCTGTAACGACACCTTATACAGACGCTGGCTTCTCATCAACATCAGGAATGTTCACAACTGGAACTTTTTCTGCTGGCGGGGATAGGCTTTCCTCAGATGCGTCTGACTCTATATCCTCTGCTCCAACTGATTCAGACTGTTCCTTCCCTTTGGATGATTCCTCAGCACAGGGAACATACTCAATTGTCTGCTTCTCTCTAGAGAGAGATTCCTCTTCTATATCATCACCAACATCCTCAGCAATGGCCTGTGCAACAGGTTCTTCA
This sequence comes from Umbilicus rupestris, assembly GCA_963678935.1. NCBI lineage: Eukaryota > Viridiplantae > Streptophyta > Magnoliopsida > Saxifragales > Crassulaceae > Umbilicus > Umbilicus rupestris. The sequence continues at coordinate 10,714,304 of OY787618.1, forward strand.
CTTTCCAAAGCACCAGTTGGACTCTTCACACTCTGATTCATTATCAGCAGCTGAGACCCCTTGAGCGTAGACCTCACCAACCTGGTCCGCTCCCCCTGCATCTGAGCCAGGGGTATCCTCAGCCCTTTCATTAACAACTGCCTCCGCAATCTCCTTAACACCACCCTCTATGATTTCTTTGTTCACAACAGAAGTTCCAACGACCGTTACAACAGGTTCCTCAACAGTGGGATCAACAACCCCTTCAACATTTTCTCAACTTAACAGGAACAGGAGTTCTGTCAATAGACGACGCAATAGCAGCTTCCTTAGCAATTGGTTCAACAGCCTCTGATGCCTTAATCAACAACTTCAGCTCTGCTGCTTCACGCCTCAGTCATTTTGCTCTCTCTTTGGCAGCTCGTATTCTCTCCTCAGCAGCCTTTTCTTCAGCTTTAGCTCTAGCAACCTCTCCAGCTAGTCTGTCAGCTTTCTCTTTAGCGACCAACTCAATTTTCGTCCTCACATTCTCCTCTTCAATTTTCCTTTGAGTCTCAGCCTTCATCTCAGCCTCCTCCTCTGCGTTTCTTTCCTTTTCGCCCTTATCGACGAATTTCTTGGTGGCAGTTCTTTTAGGCTTAGGCGTCGAAGCTACCTTTTTGGCCGGATCTTGAGGCTTAGACACCTCCTCCTCAATCTGAACGGACATCTCCGCATGCATGTCCTTCTTGGAGGATGTCTTCCTTACAATTTTCTTGGATGCCGGAGCTTCGCTGGCGGCCCTGGAGCGTCGCACTTTTCTGACGATTTCCGTTGGCGGCACTACTGACAGAGGTACATATGGGTCAAACTTGGTGGAGGCGGCGGCGGCTTGGGATGGGTCGGAGTTTGTTGCACAAGCAGCTACCATTCTGATTTTTGAAGGTTTGGTCATTGGAGAAGCTTGCATCGATGGTGAGAGAATTTCACAATTCGATCTCTAGAGTTAGCTTTTCTGATGTGAGGGATGTAACGGATTTCTAAAAATGAAACAACTTCCCAAAAATCTCTCTCATATCCCTTCTTCACCACTTCAAATATTTGGCCCAAAATTAAATCAGCCCATATACGATTCCTTCAACAGTTTGTCACAGATCTGAAATAGCATGCAAATAGAAAATGTTATACTGTTAGCTGAAATATAAGTGTTACATTTCCTTTTAGTTTTCTGGCAGCCCAAACTTTAGCCATCTTCTTTATTCAAGGACTACCACAAGTCATGTCATGATTAGTTTTCGACCACGCACGGTTCCAACTCAAACCTCAAGGTCTCGAATTGTTACGTGCTTAAAGCCTTTGTAAAGATATCAGCTTTCTGAAAATCTGTGCGACATGAGTCAAGATCAACTCCTTCTTCTCCACAAGCTCACGAATATAGTGGTGTCTGATCTCTATATGCTTTGTCCGTGTGTGCTGGACTGGATACTCCAATATGCTGATCACAGTACAATGTCATAACATCCTGTTCAACACCATATTCCTCCAGCATAGCCACAACCCATTATTCATCTGCTATGGCATCTTGTACTCGTTTGGGTTCGATGGTAGATACAAAGCAAGCAAAGCGAACAATCTCTCTGTAATTCTTTTTAACCCCTCGAGTGACCATACTCTCACTTAGACTTCCAATGACATTAGTCAAAGGATGATGTTTTTGAACATGACGTGAAGGAATCACCTCGATCTCCTCTGCCTCATCAACACTCTCCTTAGCATGTTCCTCTATAATAGGTGTCTATGCATCAGCATCTTCTTTAGCATCCTCTGCTGTGACCTCAACATCACTTACATAATCTACATCAGCAATCTGTGGAATCCAACCTTTTGCATCCTCAGTGGTACTTAGTCCTCCATCATCTACTACAACATTCGACGATCCATAATAGTCTTTGTCCTTCGATTGTAGACTCTGTAGGCATGACTGTTACGGGAATATCTGTTCCAAGCACGTTTTGTCAGTACTCCCCCGCAATGTTACATGGTTAAGTATGTGACAAGCAGTGCTAAGAGCCTCTAACCAGAAGTGCAGTGCTACATCTATGGCCCGTAACATCGTCCTTCCCATTTCCACAGTTGATCTATTTTTCCTTTCAACTACTCCATTATGTTGCGGGGTCAATGGTGAAGAAACTGATGTGCAATATCTTCCGTCTTGCATAACTCTTTAACTAAATGATTCTGAAATTCTCTGCCATGATCACTTCAGATAAATACAAGGGGTAATTCTTTCTCACGCTGTAATCTGGTAATCAGCTCAACAAGATGCTCAGCAGACTCTGATTTTTCTCTAAGAAACACAACCCAAGCATATCTAGAAAAATCATCAACAATTACTAGAGCATACCTTTTTCCACTGATCCCATCTACTTGGAATGGTCCAAGATTATCCACATGGAGAAGCTCAAAGATACGCTTCGTGTTTAGCTGAGCGGTTGCTGAGTGACTGGCTCTAGTCTGCTTCCCAATCTGACATCCTCCGCAAACTCTTTCTCCTCTCCTTTGATAACAGGAAGCCCTCTCACCAGCTTTTTGCTTGATAACTTCTTCAGAGCTTTCAGATTCAAGTGCCCCAATCTCCGTGCCATAGATTCATATCATCTTTCTTAGTAAGTAGACAGTTTGCATCAGAAATAGCTCCTACAACATTTACATAATAGCAGTTGTAAGTAGAACGACTGCCACACATCACACAATCACCATCAGCACTGAAACTCTGCATGAATTTTTGGTAAACTTTACGTCACAAAAATCATCACATATCTGGCTAATACTGATGAGATTTGCATGCAAACCCTCAACATAGAGCACGTTTGTCAGCAGGGTAATCCAGGTAGTTCCAAAACACCTGCTCCAATAACTTTTTCTTTTCCACCATCTCCAAAAGTCACTGATCTCCCATCCAGTGGTGTTAGATGCTTAAGAAAGGCTGAATTTCCTGTCGTATGTGTTGAACAACCGCTACAAAGTGTCACATATCTTTGTTCAAGTTGACAGTTGAACTATAGGCAACAAGGCATACCTCTTTTCCATGTCTCTTTGGTCTCCATTCTTGCATCATGTGTGTCTCAATACGTCCATACTCAGCGAGGAACTTCCTGCACTTTCTCTGTATGTGTCCTTTGGTATGGCAATAATAACAGATCGTGGTATCTCTAGTCTAGGGAGTGTTATATTGCTATAGGTAAAGCTGGAACTTCTCCGAACGTCTCTCATCTGACAAATTGTGTCTTGCATTTGCTACTTTCAGATGTGTTCCCAATACTAGAACGTCTTGCACCATACCTCTGAGCACCAAGGTCTCATTCAAATCTTTCGTTCAAGAATTCATCATTCTTATTCTCTTTCTCATATTAGCCAGCTCCTGCTTCCTCTCACCATGATCACAAATTTCCTTGTTGAGTCTGGTCTTTGTCACAGCGAGCTCCTCATCCAGACCTTTCTTCTGCTCCTTTAACTGAGTGATAGTGACAATTCGTCTTCACCACCAGCTTCCACTTGGTGTACATATCTCGTAGGTTTCTCCTCAGAGTCTCTTCATTGATCTCCTCACCATCACTAGAGTCAGTGTCACTGTCAAGGTCTGTTTCCTCGGCTCCTTCCTTAGCAGTTAGTACGAAAAGATCTGTAACATCCTCAGCATCGGGGTAAGCGTTTTCTATAGTTGTTAGTGCAACAAAGTTACTCTGATCTTCTCCAGTATCACTGCTCTCAGACTCATCATCACTGTATGTGGCTACCATGGGTTTCTTCTTCATCAATGTGTTAGTACAATGTCTTTGTATGTGACCATATCCATGACAAGCTCTGCATTAAATCTCTTCATCTGGATTTTGATCATTCTCTCTACGCTTGTTTTTTTGAAATCTGTCATCTTTCCTCACAAAATATCTTTGGTCACTACGCTCCTCCTTCTTCCCTGTATCCACGATCACCACGAGCTTCACAATTTGATCTTCTCTTATCCATCTTTGTCATGAACCTCCCAAACTGTTAGCCATCATTGCTACTTGACCATCCTCCATCTCATCATCCGACTCTAAGTTAGCGTTTGTTACAGCAGACTTCAGTGCAATTCTTCTAGTCTTCTTCTCTACTGCCTTTATGCTGTTCATCTTCATCTCATAGACTATGAGAGATCCCATGATAGAGTCCATCTTCATATTCTCCAGATCAGCAGCTTCCTCAATAGCTGCCTTTACATTAAACTTCTGAGGAAGTGATCTGAGAACCTTTTCAACCTGCTCAGCCTCTGACACATGCTTCCAAAGTATACAATTTCATTCACTATATCCATCAGAAGGTTGTTGAAGTCAACTATGGTCTCATCATCCTTCATCATCAGCTGCTCGTAGCTGAGCCTCAGCATCTGCATTCTGGTCTTCTTTACCTTAACATCTCCTTCAAAATTTATTTCCAGAATGGTCCACGCGACCCTTGCTATCTCAACACCAGCAACTTATAAATCCGCTTATCCACAATAGCAATAATAGCATACAAAACTTGACTATTCCCTTGGAACAGATTCTTCTCATTCTCAGTCCAGGCTGCTTCTGGCTTTGGCGCTCTTACTCCAATCGTATTTACAGCACCTGATGGTATAACCCAACCTTCAACAAGAGACTTTCACGCATACTCCTTTACCGATCTGATGTATGCTTTCATCTTTGACTTCCAATAGTCAAACTCATCTTCCTCCAAACTGGGAGGTTTCCCCATATCTCTTTCACTCATTCTGAGTTTCCTCGGATCTCACCCTATGTCTCGGATGTCTGCTCTGACACTACTTCTAGTTTTAGTACGGATGGTAAAACTCGTCCCAGCAGTTGTTATGACAACTTTTGAAGAAACGCGTCAGGAATGTTTCAAGTGAAAGTAAATACGAGACACAGAGATTTGGTAAACCACTTCGAGACAATGTGTCCATAATGTGGGAGGTTCTCCCAACCCCAACAAGCATCAATCCACTAATAATGATCAGACAACGAAGTATAAACTTGCAAGGCTCCTCTTCAAGTTCTTTTACCACTGACTTGTCTTGATGCGCAATGAGCTCCCCTCAGTGTAAAGATCCCTCTCTATGGCTCGTCACAACAGCTTCGCTCTCCCGAATAGTTGCTCGTCCACTCAACGTCCTCCCGGATCCCTGGCTTCCTCTCGGATAGCCGGGCAGATCTATTTTGCAACAAGATTTATTGAACGTATATCTTCAGCAGATACTCCTGGTTCTCGTACTTGAGTGCTAACTTTACTTCGATCTCCGATGGGTGCACTCAATCACTTAACCATAAATTCTCTTGTATATTTCTATAACTTAAGAGAGATGCATAATTGTTGTCATCTTCAACTTCGTTCCACTTTCTTTTATAACACACGTCAATCTCCTAAAATATCTCAACCAATATTCAAAAAAATATATTTAAATATTTATTGATTTTATCTTTAACTTGTTGTCAAACCAAAGATTGTGTTTCCAAAATTATAGTTGAAGATATTCTAGATCTTTATCTAGTCAAGACTCCAATAATCTCGGAGATGTGTCTTTCGCCCTTGATTCCTGAGAATATACACCTTTAGTTTACAATCAGCGCGTACTCTAGCACTTGCTATAACATCTTGCGTTACATTTCCTGACTTCAATTTTCTGGTTTTAACATCTAACTATTTACACATATCTCTACCCACTTGAACAATTCTTTGCACAAAATAACAAAACATGTCATACATAATCATGAGACTAACACGTATGATATGCTTATACATGCCCAACAGACATCAGCCCACCACTTGGTCGTAGAAGAGGGTATTAAACTGAAATCTGGGATGAATTGTTTTTTACAGGCAAAATGGATGTGTTCCTATGTTACCAGTGAGAAGGCACTGCTGTATATGGCTATTGCGTTTGCTGATATCCCAAGGACGATCATGAAGATAGCCGCTTGCTTGTCCTTTCCGGTTGCTATACCATGACGATCCCTGAAATGACAATTATTAGTATGAAGCCGTAATGAAAATGCTAGTTTGAAACTCCACCCAGTATAACAGTTGATTCAGTACAAAAACAACCACCAAATTCTGTACTCACTTGAGAGCGATGGCTGCAGGAAGGATGAACGCCATTAAAAATCCAGCAGTAGCTCCAACGAATTCAAACACCACCCATATGTTGGGTATGTATACTGCACCCACCACGCCAATTACAACCAGCAGTAAACTGATGAGTGCAAACCTCGTGTTGTCATTGCCCAGAGGTCGACAAGTTCCAAAAAGTATGCCATCTAAATTGAGTCGTAGCGGGTGGAAGACAATAGGAAATATTAGTATGATGTGGCCTCCATAGCTGGTCCGGATAATGTCGTTGAGCAGAGAACCATAAGGAATGCCAAGATCCGTGTCAAAATTGGAGAGCATGTCGGGAAGAGTTGATTCGCCAAACAGGAGGTACCCAAATAAGCCAGTAGTTACATACACACTTGCGCAAAGAGCAAGTGAGGCTCCCACAACTGCTTGCATTTTTGGTTCTTCAGCAAGCTCATTCTGAATAGTGTGAACTGCATGGACATTATAAGAAAGGATGAGAATTTTCTTAAAAGTCTTATTCTTGGCAACTGTAATCAAAGCATAAACGTTGGCCCAAGATTCCGCAAAGAATATACCACAGCGACAAGCTAATGCCAGCCGTATTGACACAATACTAAATTCTGATAATGTATGTTGGATGTCAACAGTAAATAATTCCATTATCCTTCACAGATCCATGCAATTTCACTAGTTGGCTACCTTAAAAAATTTTTTTTTGCCACCCCTGGTCATCCATGCTTCGGCCAAAAGGGATGGCAACCCTAAACTGTCCGAACCAGAAACATGGAATAGAGTTTGTAAGCATGGGTTTTATTTTGGAACTTAATTCGTTCAGGCCGATGAACTATAATACAATGGTAAGTTGGTAACTATACCTTGTGCAAGTCAATAGAGCACCACTATTTCGATTTTCAATTTCTAACAAAAGATTATCAAAAAGACTACCAAACCTACCATCACATGATGGAGTTCAAAGCCAATCTTCTATAAACAATGCAGCATTGATGATTGAAAAACTAGCCATAAACCATTCGTAGATTACGGAAAAATATAAGACAGTTCCAAATCATGAAGGCATGTCATGGTATTCAAACCTTGCATGAATTACTGAGGTTCAATCAGCAAAAGGCATGCCCTTTTCTGAAGTACGCTTTTGATATAGGAACTGTAATCAGATATTTATAGTCAAAATGGCAAGGGTTTTAAAAGCTAATATTTTACCTTGTCTAATATTTCTGGAACACCATTTCAAAATGAAAATCAAGCTAAATAAGGTAGCTTGAGCTCAACAACATTACCATTGTAATGGCAGACACATGCGCAGACAACAACCGGGACAACTGTGAAGAAATTCCAAAAGGATCCGAAATCCGTAAGCTGTGGAAAGCATCTCGGCATCAGTATGCTTCCCTCCACGATTTTGTAAATTGTGACCGAAGCAACAAGGACAAGAAAGATGACCGCCAATAGCACCGATATAGTTGATGTGTATCTCAGTGAATCTAAAAAGCACACAGGTAAGAAGTCTATTGTCAGTAGCTCCAATGCACTACTCCGAGATCAGATTAAAAACTCTTTAGGGATGCATGTAACACTAACCAATGCGCTTAAAGCAAATTGATGGAATGAAAAAAGTCACAGTAAGAACAAAAAGAACAAAGGAGCGTCCTGTCCACCAATGTGCTCCAAACCACCCTTCCAAAACCCCAGCGTGGTGAACCCCATTAGAAGTTGATCCAGAAAACACATCCTCTAAAATAACAAATGAAACAAACTGATTCAACGCCAAAGATCATCAAAATAAACACATATAACGAAAATTTGGAAACTGAAGTTCAGACCTATTATGATCAAGTAAACTATAACAACCCCAATATTATTCACAACCACAATAAATTGCAGCGCCATTTTGCCAAGCACCCCAAATGCGTCTCCCATCACCTCACTGTAAGATCCACAGCCACGTGGCCTACTAAACCTCAGCAGCATCTCAACAGACATCTCAGTCAAAAACACAGTAAACAAAATCAAGAAAACCCCAGGAACTACTCCCAACACCTTAAACGTTGCTGGCAGCGACATGATTCCAGCACCAATGATTGTACATGACAAGTTGAACACCGAGCCGCTGAAAGAAGCTCCTTTGTTGTTTTGAAGAGGATTCCTGAGCAACAAAGGAACACCCTTTTCGCTATTTGTCTCGCCCGTTGTCATCCCACCAACCATGTTTTCAGCTGAAACAAGAAACATCAACTTTGAAGATCCGTGTCCCTCTTCGTACTTGAATTTATTAAATTATTTATTGAGGGGTGAGAGATTTTGCAGATAAATATTTGTAGAATCGTACACATGACTTTATTATCCTTTGAATTGAATTTGTTGGTGGAATCTAATTGGGTGGATGAGTTTATAAATGATTTAAGAGTAACACACCGTGAAATGGATGACGTGCTTCGTAAGGATAAACAGATTCCAGAATACGCGGGCCCACCCGGCTGGCAAACTTCGGTCGGAATTTTTTAGAGGAGGCGGCTTCTCCGGTGCCCTTCTGATCGGGCGAGACTCTGAGCCCGACACATTGACGAAGGATCAGCACATCTTACATGTTTCTGCGTATGAAACGATTTTTTATCTATTCTATCCCACACATAAAGAAATATGCCTCAATTTTTGGAAAAAATTTAGAATTGCACTCTTTTATTATTTCGAATTTCTCGTATGCCCTACTTCTCAAATCGTTTGAACTGTTTTCTTAATAAGCCGTCTTAGCAAGACCCGTCTTTTTGGCTTATAAACAATTTTGTTTAAAAATCAAGACCGATCTCTTAATTTTTTAAAAGACTGACCAATCTCTTACAAAGAAAGTATTTGAGAAATTCGAATTAAAAAATACGACAAATCTAAATATTCTTCCAAATGGCCAAAAGAATTAGGTCTGCTTTTGATTTTGCTTTATTTGAGACTTTTCATATTTGAAAATTTTATTAGAAAATGCCTTGTTTTTAAAATTGAGTTTCTGAAATGTCCTATCTGGACAAAATCTTTTCAAATGCCATATTTTTTTTACAAGACCGGTCTTTTTACAAAAATACCCAGGTGGATCAAATCATCCATGTGTCACCAATTAAGTGGAATATTCATCATAGTCGGCGAATTTTAATGAGACCGGTCTTAGCAAAATCGGTCTCATCAAAATTTTAAAGAGACCGGTATTGATAAGTGACGTGTAATATTTTTGTACTCCAAATTCAGTGAATATGAAGTTCCAATGCAGGTCAAAAATAATTTGTAAACCGAAGTATTTCGGGTCGTCCAAGGAGCAAACTAAGCTTATGCACTATATAAAATCTAGTTTATGTTTAGCTATCTCGATTCGTGTATTGATTTTCTATAATGATTAGAACTAAGACAAGCAAGCTAAGATTCAATTGCCAAATTTCGAGAAAATTCCAAGGTTGATTTCACTTGCCTAGTGTTTTCTAATAAAGTGACAAAGATGAATGGATGATGAAGACTATAGAGGTTATGAATAGATCAATTTTCTAAACTAGCTTTCGCTCAATTTCGAATATCAAACTACTACGGAAGTCGAATCTCAATCTTTCAATATGTTGATTCGCTCTAACATCCTCCACTGATTACAAACCGTCGTTATGATGATTAGTAAAGGAGTTCGGATTAAGTTTACCTAACCTCTAACTTATCTCTTTACGCTACTTTCGTATGTCAATAAGATCAAAGCCGGTTTTACTCTCGTCTTTCCTAAGTATGTATCTCTCAATAACGTACTTAAGTTAAAACGCATTTCATGCTGGCATTCTTTCAAACATCTAGCATGCATAACTTAACATACTTGAGTAAACCGTAATCCATCAATCATCCACCTAAACTTTCATTTAGAGCATCAACACAATACTTTTGAACACACTAGACAAGATTCATCAAACCTTGGAACGAAGTAGATTACTCACGATACATGGAAAATGTTTTCATTGCTTTCATAGATAGAAATAGAGTTACGAGTCAAATTCTCTAATGAAAACAACCAATTACAACCATGCACTAGAGTAACGTAAGGATCGAAACACCTTTTTTCTTCTGTCTTCTCTTCTCTCCTTCGTCCTCCTCCCAGTCTTCTTCGTCGTTTTTTTTTTCAAGTCCTCTTCATCCTCCTCCCCTTTCAACGATTAAAATTCTGTATAAAATTGATGCGCTGTCCGTATCGATCGTATTGGTCGTACCAATACGATCGATACGATCTTATCCACTCCGCACGGTCGATACGACCTCAGCTGAAAATCGAAGATTCGTCACGGTCGTATCGACCGTGCCGAATGTACCTCCCATATGGATACGGGTAGCACGGGTGATACGGGCTAGGGATGATTGAGATCTTCCTCGGCGCTTTTGCACACAATTGCTTCTAACCTTGCTTTCCATGGCGCCTGAGCTGATTTGTCCTGAAATAATACTCAAAAAACGAACGAAAACAACCAATAAACGCAAGCGAGAATCGGTCGGGAATCCAACCAACACTCCACACTTAAAATTTGATCGTCTCGAGCAAACAATCAGAACATGTTGTATAATATTCAAGACTCTCTATCCCAACTTAAGCTTTGAATAATAGAACGATGACACCAAAGCACGGGCTTCACAAACTTTAATTACACACCTCACACTAACATTTCAAACAAATTGCAATTTAAGAGTTTTCGAGCCGCGTAAGAATACATGAGGGTGCACACTCAAGGAAATCAATAGTAGAGCCAACCAAATGCAAGTCTCGCAATCTATTCATTTTCAAGGCAAGGCATTCGAAACTTGGTTTTACATAGACATGCCGACTGATCGCCTATGCTAGTTAGGGTTAGTCCACGGGCTAGCGATGCATAGCTCATATCAAAGTTTTGGACTTTATATCACAATTCATAAGGAAAGAGGAGCTCGGCAAAAATTGATTTTCAAAAACAGTCATAAACTAATTGATGCTTACGTGCTAACATAAGGGTCATTCTCATGCTAGCATACAAGCAAATTATAGACTTGCACAAGAATGATATGGCGGATGGGCATAAAGTCAAGCTCTTACTATTTCTTTTCTCTCTTTTTTTTTCAAGCTTTCAAGGAGGAACTTTTCTTCCTAACCTTGGCCTTTTTTTTTTTTTTCATTGGGTGCAAATACTTTCGAGGGGGAACTTTTCTTCCTAACCCTCGACATTGTAGACAGATTCACACACTAAGAACTTGACAATTAGCCCAAAGAGAGGTTGAGGATGTGCAAGAAACAATTACAAGCGAGGAGCTAAGCATGCAAACAAGAGTCACCTAAAAGCAATCACAAGGTTTATGCATTATGGAAATGATTTTAAAACACGCAAGCAACACCAAGGTCCAAAGCAAGCAATGAAAAATTCCTAGAACGCAAGATAGGCAACGGATAGCAACAATAATGACTCACAAGAAGGCGCGATCACGAGAACTTACTCGGCCCTAGGCTCTAAATAAGCAAAATGAAAGAGGCTAGATGCGATATGTGAAACTCAAGCACGATGATCCCAAGCTTTAAAGAAGTAAAACACTCTTATAACAATATGCATAGTATGGATGGAATTAATGAATATTTTGCACCAACCACTCAATTAATATGCACCAGCCACTCCACACTTAAAATAAAGCTTAGTCCCTAAGCGTAAAAATTAAAAATGAGAAGAGTGCATAGGAACTCCCCTAGTGAGCGTGGCCCTTTCGTGCTAGAGTCAACAGATTTCTGCCACCGTGATGACCTGAAAATGGGAAGAGAGGTGGACAAATATAGCACAATCAAGTTCATCAAATTCATCGCCAAAATGAGATAACAAACATATATATCTATGACAATGAAACAACCCTCATGATGAGATTTAAGCAGTTCAGAATTCTATAAGGACACAAAACAGCAACAAGTAAATGTCCAAGTGCAACCAACATAGCCAAAAATAACTACCAAGAGCAGTCAAGTCAATATAGCAAGGACATCGACTAATATATCAAAAAAAACACAAGTAGCATCCCAAAGGTAGTCACTCAACGCCGCGTTGGGAAGGTCCGGCATCATCATCACCCGGGCCGGTCCATGGCATAGGATCCTGCGGCTCAAAAGCCTCGGATCTAGGAGCAGCATGAGGTGGTGGAAAATCATGAATTCCTCCGGCTTGAAGCAAAGCGATGATAGCCTTGGTCGTCCACTCCTGAGAGCGCATAAGATAATCTAGCTAGGGACTGTAGTCCGGAGCTTGATGTGCGGGCTGGGCATCCTCTTGTGCCGCTGATGGTGGTGGCGCAGTCTCGTGTCGGCGCTTCGAAGCACAACTAGCCGCTTCAGAAGGGCCATCTGTCCTATGATACCATGTACCATTAGGTAATAACATCTGCATTTGCCTAAGAGCGGCGAGGTCCAAAATTGGGTACCGGGGCGGCCGGTGGAAGGTCATAGCCAAAAGCTTCGGCGATCGCAGTAATGAAGCCGCCACCACCAATAACGTATCTCTGATCATTGTTTTGGAACTTTTCAAAGTGGAAGGTCAAGTAGGATATAACGTCAAACTCCACGCCCTTGTCAAGAGCGATGAAGAGATCCAAATCCTGCTGAGACACTTTCGTCCCACCTTCAACGCGCGGATTGATTGATGTCGCAATGATACGATGCATATACTTCCATTCCGCGTCTCTAATGCGCGTCAAGGATGGGCTAGGGATGAAGACCCTGTCTTGTCCGGATAACTTTCGCCAGAATTCTGTCCGCTCAATGTCACTAACCACAGGAATAGTGCTCTCCAATGGAAATTGAAAGATGTCATTGAGGTCCTCCCTGGTTATGCAGCGCTTTTCATTCCCCAATTGGAATTTCCAGGCAGTCACTCTGTGCCCTTCGACCACAGCTTCAAATGAAGCAATGAACTCGTGCACCATATTTTTATGAGTCGGCCATTTCGCTCCCACAAACATCCCAAGACCGAATCGCTGCAGCCGGCTGTTAACTGAATCAAAGATGGAGAACCTGTACATTGTCATTAAGTCGGGCATGGAGGTGGGCACAATTTCCTTCTTTCTGTCGAGGATGCGCTGAAGCCGCGCCACGGACCTTGGATTGATGAGCTTGTATGTCTTGGGGAATGAAGGGAACAAATCGGCGCGACGGACAATGTTTTTCTTCCTGCCAGTCGTGGGCTTTTTTGTGGGCGGCATTGTGATGTTCGTGGCTGGTCCAAGGATTACAAAAATATGAAGGCCGAGGTGCGTTTGGTGTTGAAGTGACCACGGCTATGTTGTTGCGGCGAAGGTGCGGCTAAGTGGATTGAGCAGTTGGGTCGGAGCTTGGGTTGGGTCGCGGGTCACGTGCGGAGCTGTTGCTTTGTGAAGCCTCATGAGTGCTGCGCTAGGGTTAGAGCAGTGCAGTCGAGTGACGGGTGAGTGCGGATCCCCTGGTGTCGCGGAGCTCCGGGCCGCTGCTGGTCGAGCGTGGCTGGATGCGGCGAACGAGCTCGGCGCGGAGAAGGTCGCTGGGTTTGTGGTCGGAGGCTGGGGCGTCGGCTGAGGTCTGGGAAGGGTTGGGGATTGATCGCGCGTCGTTGTACGCGTCAAATTAATTCTTCCTTCTCCACTTAGTACAGCGGCTAAGTCAGAGTTGATCCCACAAGGAGCGTGCAGACTCGTCTTAGCTAGCAACCTATAACTTACGAAATTGGGGGTTGTGAGTGATTGGGTTGCGCAGGTGCGCGAATGAACAGTAGTGAAAGCAGAATTGCACGATACGTGCGCGGGCAGTAGATATTAAGTACTATGACTATGAAAAGTATCGGTAAAGACAATCCTCTATGAATGTATCCCTTATCATCGGCTCTAAACATCTATAGTGCAATTTTACTTACGCTAGTGTCCGACCAAGGCTTCCTAACGTGCGCGCATGTTCCGATCAAAGTCCATGAGCTATTAAGTCCTGAAACTAGTCTAAGCAACTACGAATCCTATCACAGTAGTAGCTGATTATCCTAGTGCGTTACTCCTAGTTGTCACTGTCAAGTTATCAACCAGTTTAACATACAATAACGAGCAGTTAGAATAAGATTGCGGTTCAAGGCTTCTCTTATTTGCACAACCAATTATCACCTATGTGCATAGAATTAATATAAGTAAACGAACTAAGCATTAAACACAAGTCTCAAAGGAAATACTTCATAAAATCATGTCCAACCGATACAAGGTGTTTAGCTAGACATGCTAGAAACAAACATCATAGAAATAATAAATAAAACTAAAGCAGCCAAGGAAAAGTAGCAGGTCGGCGCAATTGCAGGTTGCTGTTTTCGGCTGGCGCAGGTGGTTGGCGCAGAATCTCGGCTGGAGCTCGTGTGTTTTTGCTGCTATGTGTCTCTCTCTCTATATGTCTTCTATATCCTCCAAACCCTAGCTTCCCTCTTCTTATATATTGGTCTTGAAGCCTAAGGAATGCTTAGATTTGGCCCGAGAGAATCTTAGCTACTTCCCAAATCTAGGAGATAATGATGATCAAAATTTAGAAACTCTGCTATCCTGCACATGGCTCGCTGCGCACGTTGATTGCGCTACTCGCTCTGCGCAGTTGGTTCGCGCACTGCAGTCTGAATCATCTATCTCCTATCTCCTTTTGCGCTGCTAGCTCCGCAGGTCGTGCATTGCGCTCTTTAAAAACGCCCGTTAGCGCACATCTGACTTATGCTCCTGTTTTATCCTGAAATACAAAAATACCGAAAACCAGTAATCTTGTACAGAAAATAATGCAAACAAGCACAGTGTTAAGATCTAAATAGCGCATATAACTAGGCTATATCAGGGATTTTTGGGGAAATCGCGATTTTAAACTCTGAAATCGGGTTTAGGTCAAAATACAGTCGATTGACAGTATCGATACGGGCGGTCCGACCCGCTCGACTGATACGGTTTTATCCAATCCGCACGGTCGATACGACCTCAGCTAAAAATGCTAATCCCGTATCGACCGTATCGGTACGACCGATACGGTTAATATGAGCAAAACGAGCACTACGACTCAGCGAAACCAAAATGAAACTATTTGCAGCAAAACAAATGACCTCTTACGCAACTAAAAGGAGAAGAAAAACTAGTAACAAGAAAAACTCACAGAGCGGGTTACTTCCCTAAAAGGTCTAGTTTAAAGTCTTGGCGAGACGTAATAGAAGGTTCGCAGGGTCAAACTAAGTGGTAGCTCACATAACCTACCTCTTTTTCCAGCCCATGATACAATTTAATTCGATGCCCATTAACCTTAAATAATTTCCCTTCAGAATTTATAAGCTCCACATGCCCATCATCAAATATTTTCTGAACATGAAAAGGTCCCGACCACCTAGTCTTTAACTTACCGGAAAAGAGTCTCAATCTTGAATTGAACAAAAGGACTTGGGTCTATTCTTTTGATCTTAAGTCAGTTACTTAAATACTTAACTTAACTTAAGTGACCTTAAGTCTACTTAACTTAATCTAAGTACTTAACCTAAGTACTTAAATTGCTATTCATTACCACAACCGACCACCACCATCACAACAACCACCACTATCACCACAACAACCCACCACCACCACCACAATAACCCACCACCACCATCGCCACCACCGCCAACACCACAACCCATCACCACCACCACCATCACAACAACCCACCACCACATAACTCACCCCGCCACCGCCACCACTACCACTACCACCCACCACAACCCATCACCAAACCCACCACCACCATCACAAAAACCCCACTACCACCACAACCAAAACCACTACCGTCACAACAATAACTAACCACCACCATAACCCGCCACCGCCACCACCACCACCAAAACCAAACACCACCACCATCACAACAATAACCCACCACCAACATCACCACCACAACCCACCACCACCACCACCATCATCACCACCACAACCCACCACCGCCACAACCACCATCACAAAACCCCACCACCACCACAACCAAACACCACCATCACCACCACAACCCACCACCGCCACCACCACCACAACCAAACACCGCTACCATCACAACCATCACCACCACAACAACCCACCACCACCACCACCATCATCGTCACCACCACAACCCACAACCACAACCTCTTAGTGAATAGTGGTGGTGGTGTTGAATAGTGGGGGTGGTTGATCAATAGTGGTGGTGGTGAATAGTGGTGGTTGTGATGAATAGTGGTGGTGGTGATGAATAGTGTCGGTGATGAATAGTGGTGGTGGTGATAAAATGGTGGTGGTTGTGATGGATAGTGGTAGTGATGATGAATAGTGGTGGTGGTGGTGGTGGTGATGATGGTGATGAATAGTGGTGGCGGTGATGAAAGACGTTATGTATACATGCAGCAATCTACTTAACTTAAGTACTTAACTTAACTTAAGTGTACTTAAGCGTACTTAACTTAACTTAAGTACTTAAAATTTAAGTGCAAAAGAATAGGGTCTTGGTCTCCTTGTTTGAAGCTCTTCCTCACCAGCTTTCTATCATGCCATCTCTTCGTTCTTTCCTTGTAGAGGAGCGCATTGTCATAAGCATCCAAGCGACTCTCGTCTAATTCGTTTAACTGTAACAACCGCTTCTCTCCTGCAGCACGCAAATCAAAATTAAATCGTGTAATTGCCCAAAAAGTCTTATGCTGCAACTCAACAGGAAGATGACATGCTTTCTCATAAATCAGTCGATATGGAGACATTCCAATGGGGGTTTTAAACGCAGTCCGGTATGCCCAAAGTGCATCATCTAGCTTAGAAGCCCAATCTTTTCTAGACCGACTGACTGTTTTTTCAAGAATGACCTTGATTTCCCTATTCGAAACTTTCACTTGCCCGCTGGTCTGTGGGTGATAAGGGGTGACAATCTTATGGTAAACACCATACTTCTTTAACAAAGCTTCAAAATTCTTCTCGTTAAAATGAGACCCTCCATCACTAATAACAATACGTGGTACGCCAAATCTGGGGAAAATAATCTTCCTAAATTGCTTCGTAACAACTTTAGCATCACAAGTAGAAGAGGCTACCGCTTCAACGCACTTAGACACGTAGTCTACGGCTACTAGGATATATGAATTTCCAAAGGAGGTGGGAAAAGGATCCATAAAATCTATCCCCCAAACATCAAAAATCTCTACCTCTTGAATAGGATGTTGGGGCATCTCATTGCGCTTAGAAATATTACCACTCCTTTGGCAACTATCACATCTCTTGGCGTACTCGTAGGAATCCTTGAAAAGCAAGGGCCAATAGAATCCACATTGGAGAACTCGCGATGCAGTCTTGTTTCCACTACCATGCCCACCATAGGGAGAATCATGACATTGAGCAAGAATGCTCATCATATCCTCCTCAGCCACACAAGTCCGATAAATTCCATCTGCACAAAGCTTATAAAGGTAAGGTTCATCCCAGTAATACTTTTTCACATCATGCAGAAACCTTTTTTTCCTGTGATGACTAAGATCAGTAGGAAGTAGAAATTCACATAATCTGCATACCAAGGAGCTGCTTGCAGCTCCACTCCCATTAAGCTCTCTCCTATGACCGAATCATCTATGGAGTTGCAGCAACCCTAGCCTGGGGATCTTCTTCTAACCTAGAGAGATGATCGGCTACTAGGTTCTCTACCCCTTTCTTATCCTTAATGAGAATGCCAAATTCTTGGAGTAGGAGTACCTACCTAATCAATATAGTCTTAGAATCTTTCTTAGCTATGAGGTACTTAATGGCAGCACGATCGGTATAGACTATGGTATGAGATCCTACAAGGTATTGTCTGAATTTTTCAAAAGCAAGCACGATGACAAGCATTTCTTTTTCCGTGGTGGTGTAGTTGGCCTGGGTTTGGTCAAGGACTTTACTAGCATAGTAAATAGCATGTAGCTTCTTATCAACTCATTGACCTAACACCGCACCTACTGCATATTCACTTGCATCACACATAAGTTCAAATGGGAGTTCCCAATTGGGAGGCTGAATAATAGGGGCTGAGGTCAATGTATCCTTAAGCCTAGTGTAGGCTTCAAAACAAGCATCATCAAAATGGAAATCAACATCATGGCATAGGAGATTAGTGAAGGGTCTAGCTATCTTTGAAAAGTCCCTAATGAAACGCCTATAAAACCTAGCATGATCCAGAAAACTCCTAATCCTCTTAACATCCCTAGGAGGTGGAAGTTTAGTTATGACTTCTATTTTAGCTGGATCTACTTCTATCCCTCGGTTGGAAACCATTTGTCCCAAGACTATACCCTCTTGCACCATAAAATGACATTTTTCTCAATTAAGCACTAAATCAGTCTCAATACATCTCTCAAGAACATGGGAAAGGTTAAGAATGCATTGATCAAAAGAGGATCCGTATACCCAGAAGTCGTCCATAAAAACTTCCATCTCTATTTCTATAAGATCAGAGAAGATTGCCATCATGCATCTTTGAAAAGTTGCAGGGGTGTTACAAAGTCCAAATGGCATTCGCCGATAAGCGAAGGTCCCATAAGGACAAGTAAACGTCATCTTCTCCTGATCTTGTGGGTGAATGGGTATCTGGAAAAGATAATTCCAGCATCCAACAATGTTTCATAATCTCCTTTTTTACTAGCTCACTCAGATTGGGATTGTGTTCTTTAGATGATTTCGCATCATCTTCTAACTGAATCCTATGCATGCAAATACTAGGACTAACACCGGTAAGATCATCAATTGAATACCCTAAAGATTTCTTATACTTCCTAAGAACATGTAACAACCTAGAAGTCTCATCCCCATTCAAAGCAGAATTCACAATCACCGGATATGCTGAATTTTCATCAAAGAACTCATACCTTAGGCTTGCCGGTAGAGCTTTGAGCTCTACCTTGCAAAACTCCTTACCTTCATGGACCATCTTCGAGATCTTGCTCTCCTTATCCTCATCCGTGCTGCCTTCTCCCAAATCAATAGCCCTCAGGCTATGCTCATTAGTATCTTCAAAACTCAAAGGGTTAGATGAAGATAAAACACAATGATCTATCAAATCCCATGAGCTAATACGATTACAATCAAATGATGAGCATGGTGTCTTGCATGACTTTTCTAAACTAAATGCAATCTCTTCATCAACCAATATGCAGCACAAGTGAGCCATGTCTAACATCAATCACGGCTCCAGCGGTAGCTAGAAATGGTCTACCTAAAATGATCGGTACTTCCTTATCCTCCTCCATCTCTAAAACAAAACGGGAATATATAAATTCTCTACCCTAATGGGAACGTCTTCAAGAACTCCTTTAAGAAATCTTGAAGAACGATCAGCCAATCTCAAACAAATAGATGTAGGAGTGAGTTCACCAAGAAATGCTAGCTCCTAGATCACATAGTGCACGCTCGATGATAACATTACCAATATTGATAGGAATGGAAAAATACCCGGATCTCCTAACTTCTTAGGTAATGCATTTTGAACTACGACACTACATATCTCATTCAATGCAACGGTTTCATGCTCATCAATCCTACGCTTTTGAGAAATGATATCTTTTAAGAATTTTGCGTAAGTAGGGACTTGAGAGATTACCTCCGTGAAGGGCAGCATTACCTGAAGCTTCGTTAGCATAACTGAAAACCTCTTGAAGTGAGCTTCCTTGTTTCTCTTAGCTAGCCTCTGTGGAAATGTCACTTTAGGCTTATATACCGGAACCTCGACAGCTACATCTCTCTCAACCGGTGTGGGTTCAACCTCCTCTACATCAGGTTTAGCAGCTGTATCTTTCTCCTTCTCCGATTTCTCGTCCAAGACCACCCTTGGCTTGGAGGCACGCGTTCTAGCGTTAGCGAGGTCTATCACTATACCACTTCTTGTAGTGATGGCGCTACAAGATTCATTATTACCCATGTCCAGCTTCGAAGGGAGCTTACCATGTGATCTTGACGAAGAAGCTGCCTGTTGTGCAATTTGTGTTTCCAAATGTTTGTTGTGAATGGCAAGTTCATCGATTCTTGCATTCAACTTCTCTTGACCCGCTACAAGTTAAGCAAGGATGGCCTCCATGGTGGGATTAGAGTTACTTGAAGAAGCCTGAGGCGGTGCTTGTGCTTGGTGCCCTTGAGAAGGTTGGTTTTGATAGTTGTTCGAGTATTGCACCGGTCCTTGGCTTCTATTATAGTTCCCTTGCCTCTGCTGATTGTTCCGAGCAAAATTTTGATTTTCTTGGTTTGGTGAAATCTTTGGTTGCTTTGATACTGTCTAGGATGAAATCCAGGAGGGGTAGGTTCTTGGGTTTTGTAGGAGAAGTTCGGATGGTTTCGATTGCTAGAATGATAAGCGGGATTCGCGCTTGATCCATAAGCACCTAAATTTTGTCTACCCATGAAGTTAACATCTTCGTTACAAAAACAACCGTGAAAGCACAAGTGGGATAAGGAAAATAAAAGTACTGAAATATGAAATGAGTAGTCTAAATGATTCGCTAGATTTAATCTAATGACAAGCTAACTCGTTACGCCTTGGCAACGGCGCCATTTTGATGTGTAATATTTTTGTACTCTAAATTCAGTGAATATGAAGTTCCAATGCAGGTCAAAAATAATTTGTAAACCGAAGTATTTCGGGTCGTCCAAGCAGCAAACTAAGCTTATACACTATGTAAAATCTAGTTTCTGTTTAGCTATCTCGATTCGTATATTGATTTTCTATAATGATTTGAACTAAGACAAGCAAGCTAAGATTCGATTGCCAAATTTCGAAAAGATTCCAAGGTTGATTTCACTTGCCTAGTGTTTTCTAATAAAGTGACAAAGATGAATGGATGATTGAAGACTATAGAGGTTATGAATATATCAATTTTCTAAACTAGCTTTCGCTCAATTTCGAATATCAAACTACTACGGAAGTCGAATCTCAATCTTTTAATATGTTGATTCGCTCTAACATCCTCCACTAATCACAAACCGTCGTTATGATGATTAGTAAAGGAGTTCGGATTAAGCTTACCTAACCTCTAACTTATCTCTTTACGCTACTTTCGTATGTCAATAAGATCAAAGCCGGTTTTACTCTCGTCTTTCCTAAGTATGTATCTCTCAATAACGTACTTAAGTTAAAACGGATTTCATGCTGGAATTCTTTCAAACATCTAGCATGCATAACTTAACATACTTGAGTAAACCGTAATCCATCAATCATCCACCTAAACTTTCATTTAGAACATCAACACAATACTTTTGAACACACTAGACAAGATTCATCAAACCTTGGAACGAAGTAGATTACTGACGATACATGGAAAATGTTTTCATTGCTTTCATAGATATAAATCGAGTTACGAGTCAAATTCTCTAATGAAAACAACCGATTACAACCACGCACTAGAGTAACGTAAGGATCGAAACACCTTTTTTCTTCCGTCTTCTCTTCTCTCCTTCGTCCTCCTCCCAGTCTTCTTCGTCGTTTTATTTTTCAGTCCTCTTCGTCCTCCTCCCCTTTCAACGATTAAAATTATGCGTAAAATTGCTGCGCTGTTCGTATCGGTCGTACCAATACGGTCGATACGACCTTATCCACTCCGCACGGTCGATACGACCTCAGCTGAAAATCGAAGATTCGGCAAGGTCGATACGACCGTGCCGAACATACCTCCCGTATGGATACGGGCAGTACGGGTGATACGGGCTAGGGATGATTTGAGATCTTCCTCGGCGCTTTTGCACACAATTGCTTCTACCTTGCTTTCCATGGCGCATGAGCTGATTTGTCCTGAAATAAGAAAGAAAGTGTATAAAGGCTAATAATACTCAAAAAAAAACGAACGAAAACAACCAATAAACGCAAGCAAGAATCGGTCGGGAATCCAACCCATCAAGAAGACCAGTCTCAGGCGAAATAAAATTTGGTCGAATCCTTTCTTCTCTTCCTGTTGGAATTTGGAACTCTAACCCCTAAATCCCTAAATCTCCTTCTCCAATTTGCCCCCAACCTGCTACATCGAAGCTGATACGTGATGGGAGGAAGATTCGAAGCTAATTTTAAGGTAAGTGGCCGGAAGAATTGTTAGAATTGAAGTTGCCATTGTGTGTTTATGGTTTAGAAATGATGAATTAGGGTATAAATTAGTATGTTATGAGGGAAATTAAGGTGTATGGATATATGTTAACATGAGGTTTAGTTGTCAAGTACTCGAATTTGGTTAGATTTGTTGAGAACCATAACTTAATTTAGGTATGATTAGCCATATTAGGGTTATGAAAAAATAGATGTTAAAATGTATGATTATGAAATTTATTTGGGGGAAAATATTGAAAATTTTTGGATTAGAAAATGGTATGAAATTGAAATTTAGGTTAATTAAATAAAGTATGAATATTGGGGTAAGGATATAAAATCAGTTATGATTGAATTTAGATGAATTGGTGTGATATAGGTAATTTTTACTACATATTATCTTGTGTTGGATTTAACAAAGAATTTTTCTTACAGATGGATCTCGATGAGATTGTTACACCCAGACCGATTGGTTAGTCCATTTTGACTCAACACCCTAATCATCGTTCAGAAGAAATCTGGAACGATTCGGTTAGATAAAAAAATATTTTTTACTAAATCTTGTAATATACATACCTTTTATTGAAATACAAAGTCATTTACAATTGACTTTTGGTTTTGTATTCCAGGCTAGAAAAAGTATAAAGATGGTGCATCGGATGTGGGATATGGATCCTAGGATAGTGTCGCATATAGCAAGAGCAGGATTTTATCCTTGGACTCAAGTCCAAAATGTAGAAGCTGATTGGGCACTTCTTACCCCACTGGTGGAAAGGTGGAGGCAAAAGACTCACACATTTTTCCTGAGGATGGGAGAGTCCACAGTCACTCTCCATGACGTTGGTCTTCTTATTGACCTACCGATAAAGGGAGAGGCCGCTATCGAGAAAGAGGACCAGAATTGAGAAAGCATATGCATATAACTACTTGGGGCTTATCCGGATTGTCTTAGGTCCCCAACTTTGGTGAAACGAAGGTGGATCCAGAATAAAATGAGAGTGGTACCCCCTGACGGCACGGACGAAGTCCTTCAGCAACATGCGAGTGCGTCGATTCTGTTTATATTAGGATCTTCGTTGATGCCCTACTTGTCCAGAGATGGGGTATCTCTCCAATATTTGCCTTTATTGGTGTACTTGGATGTAGCCGGGACGTATAGTTAGGGAGGCGCTGTCCTCGGGTTCTTAAATAGGCAGATGTGTCAAGCGGCTCGAGAGGGTCATAAACAAATGGGCGGCTACATTATACTACTGCAACTTTGGAGTTGGAAAAGAATAGTTATTGGTCGACCAAGATGTTTTAGTAGGACTCTCGAGCAGATGAAACCCGAAATAGACCCGTCCTTGAGAGGAGTTTGTTTCTACAGGTAAGTGGTTCTCGCATTTAATAAATTTTAGTGTTTTTTTAAAGGATTTACTACTAATATTTATGTGTTGTGCTGAAAAAAACATGAACCCAAGTCATACATAAAAGCACCACATGGATCCTTGTCGTTTTACCGAGATCAGTTTGATCGCAGGGGAATGGTGATTTCCTTTGGAGGCATTATAAGGAAGATATATTTTCCTTATTGAACTCAATATGTATAGAAGGTCAAATGAGTTGGTGCTCGGAGGTCCCATTGATGTGCTTCAACATTGTTGAATGGTCTCCTCCTTCAAGAGTGATGAAACAATTTGGTTTCAAACAAGGTATTCCTTCGGCACCACGCGCTCGTACCGAACCTACACATGACAAGGAGAAGACGAGTGGATTGGTCTATAGAATTATGTGAGTATATTGATATATGGAGAGGACACGCCGAGCGAATTGTGGTTGGCGAGTTAGAAGACCATGTGGTTGATCTCACACCCGAGTACCGTCATTGGTACCGCAAGACAACACGTTGCTTCATACAACCCCGATTTGATGATTCGCAACCTTATCGCCCCAATGCACCTGAGCAGCACAGTGTTATAAGTATCTTTAGATTACTATTTAAATTTTGGTGTACATTTTTTCTTTTTACATAACTAACGCAATTAATTTAATAGGTAAGAGCATTTGTGCATAATGCTCGTACAACGGCGGAGATGTTTTTCAACATCGACGACCATTCCACGCGGGTTGGTGCTCACAGTAATTTTCATTCAGCCGTGAAGGAATTGCAAGGGCTTGGAGAGTTAGATGTTATGGGTGTAGAAGCTTTGCTGGTACAGTTTGACACTAGTGATCCTAAAACCCAGTTTTATTTTTAAAAATGATATGTCCACATTTAGGTTTATTATATAATGACACATATATTGCACGCGCCAACAATAAAGACTAAAAAGAGGATGAGGACATTGATTATGGAGTGACAAACCATCAATCTCAAGTCGATCAAGGCCAAAGCAAGGCAGGTGAGTCACAACCGCTAAAAAGGAAATCGCAGCATGATAAAAGGGTTGTCAGGCACTTTTCATTTGGTGCATTTGGTCGTCGTTGAACACATGTTATAAAGAAAAACATTGGTTTTAAATGTATGGTGCTTGTAACAACAAAAGACATAACAAATTAGATTTAGTTGGATGGTCGATTAGGATATGCTCATCTATTATGGCATGCACCATGGCACAAGCCACATCTCCTTACATGTGCTTGTCCATGGCTACTCGATTCTCCATGGTCCATCTCGTTGTGTCTGCGCCTAGAGGGATGCCTTCCCACCTTCGATTGCCTGAATTCAAGGGTTCGGTACGTGTGCATTTCCATCTTAAGCACTCCAATATTTTTAGTCCCCGATAATGTTAAATGTGTAGCCCCATGTGGCGAAGTAAGCCTCCAAGGTATACTAGTGATCAGCAAACAAGGAGTAAGGGATACTCTCACTTTTGAAAACTGCTAAAACATGGCTGCACAGATAGTGGAATGTAGTCCATTTACCGCATGTACATGCATCTTACTGTAGCTTGACGGCATGAATATGATGCTTTCGAACGGTCCTCGCCTGGTAAACCCCTCTTTCAGCGACGAATACCTGGACAATATGATATTCTACTCTCTCCCTCAGCTCCTTCAGTTTGATATCTATCTTTGGTACGAACATTGAAATACTATTGTGGTATGACTCACGTCGCTTGTAGAAATATATATTTCACTGCTGGAAAGTGAGCACAAGAGCACATATTGGTAGGTCACGACCACCCTTTAAAATGTTATTGAAACATTCACTACATTGATCGTCATAGATCCCCATCTCCTACCACCCTCGTCGTAGGCTAAGGACCACTTTGTCCAGGGAATTGCATCTAACCAATTAACGACTTAAGGTTTATCGTGTAGCAAGTCAATCAACTCCTTGTACTCTCTGTGAAATTTGATGCACTGTCTTTGATTCGCAACATGACCCATTTTCTTTGTAAGAACAAAATCCTTCACTTTGACATTAAAGTTGCTTTGCAGATGTCAAATACATACACGGTGGTGTGCATGACGAGCCGTCCATTCTGGTTAGTGCATTGCATGTAGAATGCCGTTGTGCTTGTCTGAAATAATGCATATGTCATCTCGATCTATCACACACTCACGAATGCACCTCATAAACCATTTCCAACTCAGTTATTCTCGCTCTCAACCAATGCAAATGCAATAGGCATTATATGGTTGTTGGCATCACACGCAACTGCGACAAGTAACTTTCCATCGTACTTTCCAAATAGATTTGTACCATCAATGCATAATACGGGGCGACAGTGCCTAAATGCTTTAATACATGGCCCAAATGCCAGTAATACCCAATGTCAATCTCCACTAGCCCTTATTTTAGAAGGGGATAACGTAAATCTCTCGCTGATTACATCCCCAATGTTCATTGCAATGAAGTGTCTCCTCAAGTGGACATTTTCCTTAGCGATAACGTCATTGTTGCATATATGATCGCCTTGGTACTTTGTTACCTCCCAGCATGAAGAGATTTTTCCCTGGTTTTGCAAATACACCAGGGACATGTAGCCTCTCCTTCCCGACAATCGAGAATCAACAACCGGGTGCCAGACTCCTTTGTGAGATATTCAACATGGTGTGATAGTGAATATTTCTGGACTGCATATATTGCATCAGCTTTTCGACTGAATGTTGTTCCAACACCAATTGACCCAAACTTCCGATACCCAAATACTCATTGATTGGTTCATTAGCATCTCATGCCGAGACATCAGTGGAAGCTGAAATATCTCATATATGTTCAGGTTTAAGGATCATGAATACATCCTTGTTATCAAGTTGGTCTAGGAATTCCCTCTCATCTCGGTCAAACTCATCCAGTACAGGCATATCCAGTGTGTCCAGCGTCGACATAGCCATCGGGTCTGATTCGATGTTTTCCATCTCTGTTTAAATTTCCCTACACAATAACCATAAAACAATTCACTCTAATGAACCAAATTTTACATTTAAACCTCTAAAAATACTTCCATTTGAACCAAATCATCAAAAACTTAAATATTAGCATAAACATATCAATGTTTCAAACTACATCTTTTCTAATTGCACAATACACTCTAATGAACCAAGTTCACATTTAACTCAACGACTCTATAGTCATACCTAATGAACCAAAATTCATCAATTGTAATCAACCACAGTATTCATAACATAAACATGTATATTTTTTCAATTACATCAACTCACCTTATCAAATTACATATAAATCAACTAACATACTAACCATACCCCAATTACATCAAGTTTTCAACCAAAATTAACCATAACATACAAAATTTGATCCCTAGTTTATAAAATACATCCTCACCACTAAAATCAATTCCCTTGACAGTCAAAATTGCTCAAATGTTGAAAATCAGTATCAAAACCATATCCACGTTTTGCTTGGAGAGAAGAAGAATACGGTGGGAGAGGGGGAGAATAGGAAGGAGGACAACAAATTTATATCCGAATGAGACCGATCTCTTTAAAATTTGCTAACTGTGCTGGATATTCCACTTATTTGGTGACACGTGAGATGATTTGATCCACCTGGGTATTATTTTAAGAGATCGATCTTGTAAAGACGGTTCTCATTAGATTTCCCAAGAGACAATAGGGTATTTGATAAATGTTTTTTTTTTCTTTCAGATAGAGCATTTCAGAAACTCATTTTTTAAAACCAGAATTTCTAAATGTTTTTCTCATATTTGTCATAGGTTTTAAGAAATCGAAGTTAATTCCCAACATGACTTGATCTAGTAGCAAAAACTATATAAAAAAAAAAATCAAATTCAAATAGGGCAAAACTCTAATTCAAAAACATAGCAAATCTGTTTTGCTTTCTTCATATGAGAACATGTGATACTTATTTTTCGTTTTCAAAATTTGTTAAGATGAATTGTGTGTGTATTCATCGTATGCCAAACGACAAATATTTAGGGTTACAAACGCAATCAAAAATATACAAAAGATATGCATCAAATATACAAATTTCCTAACAGATAATAATGTGATCATAACAAATTATATGAATATCTCTAATACCCCCCTCCCCTCCGCCCCTCCTCAAACTCATGGTGGATCGACAACACTGAGTTTGGACAGAAAGAAGCTGTGATGTGCTCTGGTCTGGGTCTTCGTGAAGAAGTCTGCTAACTGGAGCTCGGAAGGAACGTATTGGAGAGCAATGATCTGCGCCTGGACCTGGGACCGTACATAGGATGCATCGACACCAATATGTTTGGTGAGCTCATGCTTCACAGGATCTCGAGCAATGCTAATAGCTCCTATACTGTCAGACTGAAGAGGTGTGGGAGCACTAACAGAGACATCAAAATCCTCAAGTAGCCAGCGGAACCACGTAACCTCAGCTATCAACAAAGCCATCACACTCAACTCAGCCTCAGCACTCGATCGGGAAACTGCAGTCTGCTTCTTAGTCTTCCAGGCAATGAGAGACACCCCCAAGAAAACACAATATGAAGAAAGAGACCGACGATCCGTGGGATCACTAGCCCAAGTCGCATCACAATAGGAATGAAGTTGAAGAGAGCTCGAACGAGGAAATACGAGACGAAGAGTGATAGAACCACGAAGATAATGCAGAACTCGAAGAAGATGACCATAATGAATCTATGTCGGAGCTGAGACAAACTGACTCAAGATATAAACGGGATAGAAAATGTCAGGAAGAGTGACATCTAGATAAATCAGACTACTAAATAAATGACAATAGTTAGTAGGATCCGAAATAGGCTCACTGTCAGTGGGATGAAGCTGAACATTCATTTCCAATGGAGTGTCGGCGATGCACTGATCAATGAGAGAAGTACGATCAAGAAGGCCACATATATACTTTTCTTGCGATAAATAAAACCCCACAGCATTAGAGGAAATCTCAACTTATATACTTTTTTTGCGTTTGGCAACGCCATTCTGAGCATGTGCACCCGAACAAGAAAATTGTCCCTTGATCGGCAAAGAAGCGACGAAGATGATGAGATAAGTACTCACCAGCTGAATTAGCACTAAGGGTACGAATAGGAGAATCAAATTGAGTGTGAACCATGCGCGAAAAATCTTTATTATTAGGGAGAACCTCACTACGAGATTTCATGAAAAAAAAATCCAAAAATAGCGAGAATAATCATCAATAAAGATGATATAATACCAATGACCACCTTTTGAAACAAAAGGAGCTAAACCCCATACATCAGAATGAATAAGGCCAAACGGACACTTCAAAACAGACTCACTACGACTATAAGGGAGTTGAAGCTGCTTACCAAGCTTGCAACCCTGGCAGTGTAAAGAGTCATCGCCAGACACGTGTCCTAAGACTCCACAACGGACTAACGAAGAGAGGCGAGAGCCGTAGAGATGGCCCAGAAGATGATGCCACTGAGCAAAAGACACAGCAGGGGTAACAACGAATGCGGACGCGTGGGGATTAGCAGAGGTAGCGGAAGGAAGTTGAAGCCAATCCAACTCCCAAAGACGCTGAGAATCATGGCGGCGTGGGTCAGTACCAACAAGGGTCCCTGTGCGACGATCCTCAACAGAACAAGAGTCATAATCAAGAATAATACGACATCCATGATCGGTAAGCTGACCAACAGAAATGAGCTGCATAGTCAATTTTGGAACAAGAGAGACGTTAGAAACATGAAAGGAAGAAGTTGAAAGAGAGCCTTGTCTTGTGACTGAGAGAGAGTTATCATCAGCAGTTTGAACTGATATAGGAGACAACAAAGGATAGACAGATCGAAGGGATGTACAATCAGAAGTTATATGAAAAGAAGCACCGGAATCTAAAATCCAAGGAAATGTACCTGAGGGAGAAGATGATGTAGGGGTAGATAACTCATTGCATGAAGTCTGAGTCCCAGAGCCTGCATAACCAGAAGATGCTGAAACAACCATACGGCGTAGCAATGTTAGCAGCTCTTCAGTGTCAAAGCCTTTAGATACATGAGGAGTGGTGTTGCTCTGATTAGAACCCCCAGCTTTCTTCAAAGACTGACTAGAACGTCGAGCTTCATCATCGCACGTTTTGTAGCAGGTCTCAACAAAATGATTATCTTTGTTGCAGTGTGTGCAGTGACGACGCCTTCATTTAGCTACAGCTGCTGAAGAGGGAGTAACCACAGGGGCGATGATTGGAGCAGCAACAGGAGCAGTGGATTCACGAGTCGCTAACACAAAAGAGGATTATAGAAAACCAGCACTTCGAATACGTATCTCCTCTGCGCGAACTGCAGAAAGTGCCTCCAATAAGGTCACGGAAGAAGCTCATCTCAAACTCAGGGAGAAGACGAGTCAAAAAATCATAAAGTCGAAGAAATTCTTAATGACAATGGATCTGCTGACAAGCCAAACAAGTAAGGCATGGATAATGACTCAGAGAGTCAAGCTGGCGCCAAAAAGCAGACATATGGACATAGAATTCGTCCATGGTGATATCTCCCTGACGAAGATCACATTCATGATTCTTAACTAACAAGATGAGCGAGTGGCCGGAAGGTGCATAACGGGTCTGAAGATGTGTCCACATCTCATGAGCATAAGTAAGGAAAATAATATCGCCAGTCAGATGAACCTCCATACTGGCCGTAAGGATTGTACAAGCACGTGCATCTTCATCAATCCATCTCTAATAGGTTAGTAAGGTGCTTTGATACTAAGCAATAAATCATCTTACGCTACAGATGCCTTCTATTTATCTTTGACAGAAGCTGTAGCTAGAAGTGCAGGCTCGGTAGGGGGAGTCGGAGAAAGAGGACAAGATTGATCCCCTACGAGAATATCTCAAAGACATTGTTCACACATATGTTGTACTCATTCTAGATAATTAAGCTCATTAAAGAGAACAGGACAACGTGAAACGACAACAGTGCCTGAAAGAGAAGACATAATAAAAAGAAAAAAATTAGAGAATTTTTTTTTTCAACTGGGCGGTGACCAGCTTGCTGGCTGGGAGCTGACCAGGCTGCTATTTGGTTGCTGACCAGACTGCTGACTGGGCGCTGAGGTGGCAGTTTGACCAAGTTGTTGTTGTTTTTTTAGCAATGCTTCTTGTCGACAGAAAACCCTAACCACGCCGCCTAGAAAAGAATTGCACACCGAGCGGCAGCCAAATACAGAAGCGCGCACCACACATGAGCAATTGATTCGAGACGAATGGATCTGAAATGGATCCGATCTGGGCGGATCATAAAAATCTTGAGTACGCCGCAGCAAATCGGGAACAGAGAAGAGCCGTGAAAAAACCAGTAGCGATGCGACTGGCAAATAAACCAATTTGGTCAAAAATGCCGGAATTTGACCGGAGTAGGGTGAACCAGTGGGTTACACCGACACGAACAAATATATAGGGTTACAGACGTAACCGGCTCTTGATACCATGTTAAGATGAATTATGTGTGTGTATTCATTATGCCAAACGACAAATATATAGGGTTACAGACGGAATCAACAATATACAAAAGATATGCATCAAATATACAAACTTTTTAACAAATAATAATGAGATCATAACAATATATATGAATATCTCTAACAAAATTTAGTTGGTAATCATAATGTATACAATGAATACTTCCCAAAAAGATTACCTTTTAACATTTTTGGAATGGTGACATATGATTCTATGTATTACATCATAGATTAAAATGTATCTATTATTTATATAATTGAAATCCGATGCTATGGGAGGTTTGTAATTGCTCGAAATGAGCAAAGGATATTTCAAGTAATTTATATTAGGATAAGACATTTTGATCCCATTTCGACATATGATTGTGAAATTCAGAAATGATTTAGCGGGGGATTTAGTCGACTGTCCAACAAGAAAGAAACTGTAACAATATTTATTCAGCTTATGGAGGAAGGAAGTGGAGAAGCTGGGAAGAAAAAAAAAGGGAAGAAGAAGATGAAGAACTATTTTAATAGAGACGGGCACTTTGATTCGTCTTCTTGTATAAAAAAAATATGTCTGTTGTTAGTATAAAAAAACATCCAATTCTCATTTTCCATCCGTCTTCAGTTTTTGGCTCTTCTTGTATTATTCTTAACAAGTCACCAGTGATTGAGAAGACTGAATATCTGGAGAAGAAATAGTGGTAGTGTCATTTACTAGAATCTCAAATAAAGGCAGGTTGCGATATTTTTGAAACATATCCTTGAAGTGCAGCGGAATGAGGATGTACCTAATTCAGCCGATAATTAAAGGCCTAAGAGACTGAAACTTGGGTTCCTCCTGAGGGTAAGATTAAATTGATATAATATTTGTTTTCTATGCTATTAGCTACTTTCTGGTCCATGTATCAACCCAAATCGATCAATTCATTGTCCAAATTGAGAGTTTTTCCAGAAAAGAAAAGTACTTGATCTACTTTATTAGAAAGAGTACGTAGTGGCCACAGCTCTTTGAAAACAAAAACAAGCCAGCACATTATTCTATCAATGAAGAGCAGAAATGGCTATACTCCAGTAATTAAGGTCTTCATTTGTTCATGCCGGTAGCGTCTTTGATGGCATCAGCGGCTCCTTGCGCTTTCGCTTTCATCTGCTGTCCAGCCTACAATGGCACACTCATTTTAGCTCAGTATGCGCCATGTTTCTATTTTATCTGTTACATGTATTTAACGCGCAGTAGCATGTAATTTCAAGAAATGTTAACTTTTTTTCAGAAAAGAGAGTAATAAAAGGGACCTCCTGGCAAGATTCCTTTGCAGAGTTGGCGGTATTGCTAGCCTTGTCCATCATCTGACTGCCCTTCTCCTGCAAAAGTATATATTTTCACAACCTGCAAAAGTATATTGGCAGTAATCAAGTTTGTAGACTAGAGATATGCACCTGAGCTTGGCCCTTGCACTCTCCGGCTTTGTAGCTCATGTTTTGGGAGTTGTCTGCCATCTTCTTGGAAGTACTTCTTCTGTATGAAT
Source organism: Umbilicus rupestris (assembly GCA_963678935.1). Taxonomy (NCBI): domain Eukaryota; kingdom Viridiplantae; phylum Streptophyta; class Magnoliopsida; order Saxifragales; family Crassulaceae; genus Umbilicus; species Umbilicus rupestris. The sequence continues at coordinate 10,746,863 of OY787618.1, forward strand.
TTCCTACTGGCAAGGTCCGGTCCCTTTATATAGTCGTTGTTGTTGTACTGCTGCCGATTATTTCTGACGCTTAATCTGTGATGTCCATGTATGGACCTGTTGAATAGGTGCACCAAGTTTGTAGCACAAGGCATCGCAGTCTTCCTTTTGAATATGTCCATTCCATTTTGGATTCAACCGAATTGAATTGGTTTACATCATGATAAGTCTGAGTATAACGTTTAATCCGAAACTCTCCAAGCTGTCTACAGAGAAATAGTTATTTAGATTTTTTTAAGGCACGATTTTGAATGAAGATTTAGATTTAAATGGATTTAGGGTTGTTTACAGTTCAAATTAATATATCATAACTAAAATAACTGCAAATACAGTGCTTAAAGTATATGCTTTGCTTCTTGCTAAAATACAGACTTTACAGTTGCATTAGCCATTAGTAGCTACCACTTATACGAGTTGAAGTTTTACTTAATTAATAGTGGTAGGTCACCTGTTACACGAGTGAAACGACAACCTCTTCAAGAGCGAGAGGCAGAATTTTAAAATACCGGATTAAATTTTCTATTTCTCCGAGGGTTGCTAATAAAGTTCAATAAACTATGTCAGTATATGTCTTGATATCCATACAATACTAGTCAATCATTGAACATGGCCTACAACACTCACCAAGATAAATTAAAAAACGCTAATACGATTATAAAATTTTTTATACATACAAGATCATTTTGGATAGCAACCCTATAATAATTACTACTCAAATATGTATAAAAAAAAAAGTACTCCAAGAAACTACCTAACATTGGTATATTGGTATGCCTAAAAGATCGATGAAAATACCTCCAAAAAATAAATTTAAAATCTTTGAAACTATAAAAAAAAGAGCAAGAGCAAGAGCAAGAACAAGATATAATCAGTTAAAATAATAGTTTATATTGTTAATTTGACTTTTACTTAACTTTCAAATTAACATCAAAAGTGTATTGATTGCATTAATAATATTTTATGTTGATTTTTGACATAAATCGGGTGTTTATCATGAAACTATAAAAACTACAAATAAATTATTCTATAAATATTAGAAAAAATAAAAAACATAAAAAAATTACTTAAAATTACTATTGACATTAATTAGCCTATGAGACTTCTCGCTATATATCAAATTTAGGATACTAATCAAACAAGTCCATAGAAAAAAGCAGAACACTCAAGTAATATAAACTGAACGGACTCCAAGAAACATGATTCTTAATTCTGTAATTATTCGCTTTATTCAATCAAAATTATCTATGCCTTGAAGCATCACTCCACTAATCCCCAAACAAAAACGAGAGTGCGAAAGGTTAATTTTGTTATATTTAGTGTTTGTTGTTTGGCTTTAAATTTTTGCGGCTCACTTTAATTTGGATCAGTTCATTTCTGCTAGGTTTGTTTATTTAATTTTACTTCTACTTCAATTAGTGTCAGTTTCAGTTCAAAAGAACGCAATTTTATAACTAAAACTATCGATAAAATCGTTAGAATATATTTACGGAAAAAATCATGTAAGTTACCACATTTCTTTTCAGATGTTACAGGCAATGCGTCTAATTGAAAATGGAATCCAGTATTATATGTGTTATGAATACATTTTGTTTCCTTAACCAGACTAGTTTCCATGCCTCCATAACAACAAGCCTCATTTGATATCTGGTAATCAGGTGACAAAAAAGAGAAACAAATAAGTCAATGGAGTAGCACCTCGCCTTCCTATCAAGTATAAACCATGCCTACATCACATGAATGTTATGATATACCAGCACTGTAGTAGTACGCAACTGATTAATGATTCTAGCATCTTCTAATAAACTCATCTGTGTTGGTAGCCGAAGACAGGAAGAGGCCGAGCAGATTCGTTACTTACACCAAGATTTTTACTTGGTGCGGATAGCAAGCTGTCCTACTCTAAGGAGCCTTTCGCACGAGGCTCAACCCAATCGATGCACTATAATTTTAAGAATTTGTACACTCCAACCAACACAGACGAGTTTATACGTCATTATATATTATGAATTTGTATTATGACATGATTTTTAATGTTTCCTGTAAATAAAATTACGGTTTTAATATCAAAATTACAACTTTTGATATTATTGTATTTGACTTGGTTGCACTGAATCTGAATCAACGGACTTATTTAATTATTCACAAAATACAAAATTTTTAAATATGGGATGTATGAGCTCTAACAAACAAATACAATATCTCTAAATTATTCAAAAAAAATCAAAAACCAAATCAACCTCTTCTGGCACGTCATTGTATTGTTGACACTGATCTTTCCAAGAGTCTCATTCCGAGATTTTTCCCTTATTTACTCTCCTCTCTTCTCTGCTTGTTTTCTCCACGCCTCTCAAAAAATGAAGCATCTCCGAGCAGCAAAAATTGTTGCATTACTAATCCCAATTATACTTTTCTTCACAATCATGCCTCATTTGGGACCTCCTCTACAACACAACCCTCTCAAGTTCCACTTGCACTTACGGCCATCCCCATCGATATCTTTCGCCTCTACAACGGAGGCACGGAGCATCGAGCTTGGGGAGAAATGTGATCTCTTTTCGGGCGAATGGGTGCGTAACATGAGGGCGCCTTACTACACCAATGTGACGTGTTGGGCAATACATGAGTACCAAAATTGCATGAAGTACGGCCGGCCCGATACGGACTATTTGAAATGGCGGTGGCAGCCGGATGGGTGTGACCTCCCCATCTTCAACCCTGCTCGGTTCTTGGAGCTGGTTAGAGATAAGTCCATGGCCTTTGTTGGGGACTCTGTTGCTAGAAACCATATGCAGTCATTGATGTGCCTCTTGTCCAAAGTAAGCACCTACCCTCTTCATGTCGGTCCCTTCTTTCAAACACGTACTTTACTTAACTTTAAACTTAATTGATTTGTTAATTTTTTAATGATAAATAACGGCTAACAGTTAACAATTCATAACTAATTTGAAAGAAAAACATGCGATTCTTTGTTAAATTTCATCACGGCTCGACCATTATCCTAGAACCCTGATATATATTATCTACTTTTCCTTTGGAAAATATCATTTCAATGTCCCCTACAAGGTTTGATTGAAATGTATATGATGAAGCACATGCTGATTCACAGAATCAAATTACAGATGCTGCTTGTTTTTTTTCTATTGAAATGCTAATTCAAACCCGATCTCAGCGTGACCTCCAAATGGTAAAATATGATCAAAATATAGAGAGTTGACAATAAAAGGCTAGCATAAATGATATGTAGTTAGTGTGCCAGCCTCAGTTTTTTTTTTTTTGATGCCCGCCCATCCAACCGTCGGGTATGAAATTTTTAAATATGATGTGCATCTGGATGTGAATTTGATGGTCGGGTGTAGTTGCAGGTTGCTTTCCGATCATAACTAGCTGGCTAGCTTTCTCTATTGTCATTATGTGACACGTACCAACTTAGCCACACAACTATTGATGTGCATAAATGCAAATACATATTGTCGAGTCCCGTGTCTCGACCCCTTTTTTGCAGCACTCATTAGGCATTCTGGCTACCCAAAGTTGTACTGATGTTGGATTTATTGCTGCATTTTCAGGTTGAGGATCCTGTGGATGAATCTTACACATCAGACGAGCAGTTCAAAAGATGGAAATACAAGACCTATAACTTTACTCTGGCCACATTTTGGACGCCCCATTTGGTCAGGGCCGAATATTTGGAGTCTACCAATCCAACTCTTCCCAAAATCCACCACATTTATCTCGATGAGCATGATGAGACATGGGCATCTAAGATCGAGGATTTCAGCTACGTGATAATCTCCGGAGGGCATTGGTTTTTCAGTCCGATGGTTTACCACGAGGGCGGACGAGTAGTTGGGTGTCATTACTGTCAAGACAAAAATGTGCCCGACCTGAAAATGTACTATGGGTACAGAAAGGCAATGCGGGCAGCACTAAAGGCGATCAATGGTCTTAAAAACTACAATGGCATAACATTTGTAAGGACATTTGCTCCGTCCCATTTTGAGAACGGGGCGTGGAACCAAGGTGGGGATTGCTTCAGGAAAAGGCCTTATAGAAGCAATGAGACGAGTTTGGAGGCATCAAATTTGGAGATGTACATGACACAAATAGAAGAGTTTAAAGTTGCGGAAAGGGAGGGAATGGGGAGAGGACTGAAGTTTAGACTGTTGGATGTAACTCAACCTATGCTTTTGAGGCCAGACGGGCATCCTAGTAAATACGGGCATTGGCCAAATGGGACGCAAGTGACGTTGCATAATGATTGCGTGCACTGGTGCTTGCCTGGACCCATTGATAACTGGAATGACTTCTTGTTAGAGATGCTGAAAATGGAAGGTAGGAGACATACAAGGAATTGAGCATGTCTACTTCAGATTTCAATTGGGACCTCCACATTGATGCTAAGCTGAAGAGTCAGTAATCAACATCTTAGGACCACATGAACAGAAACACACGGACGCCAAATCCTCCATTTCCAGTTCTCAGTGCAATGAACAGAAACACAACAGTTATATCAAGAAAAGGGTCTTCTGGGAGAGTTTTTATACTGAGCTTCTTCAGCTTCATGGCATGATACGGATGGTGGAAATGATTGTTGTTGCCTTAGACTTTACAACTGGGGAAATAAAATGTCTTGCCTGCTCATAGTTTCTTGATAGTTGCTTTCTGAATAAAATGAGGAAGAACAAATTGAGTTGCATCAACATTTGATAAATCTCTATTGATATTTAATTTAAGTAACTTTATGATGCAATCCGATCCATATGTTCTCACTTTACTGCCAAATACTGGAAATTTTTTTAGAAGTAGGGTGCTTTTCAAGTTGGTTTTCTATTTTATTGTCTATTTAAAAAACGTTCAGATTTATCGTATTTTTTGCTTGGATTTATCGTATTTCCAACAACCCTAATTCTTAATTCCTAACCCTAACAAATCTATATGAAACCCTAACGAAATCAACTAAACACCCTAATGAAATCCGGACCAAATCCAGATTATACCTAACCAAAATGAACGAAGTTGGCGGTAGGGATGATGCGTGCCGGGCGGAGACGTCGGAGCAGCTGCGGATCGCTCAGGTGGGAATCGGGTGGAAGCTTGGAGCAGCAGCACGGTCATCCCTAATTAACAAGACCCGCCATCCCCAATTAAATAAAAAACAAGAATAAACCCCCATGCCTTGAATATTTTCAATGTGGCCGGCTGCGGTAAAACCAGCCAGTTAGAAAATCCAGCTGGCTGGTCTTACCGCGACCGGCCACAGAATTTTTCAAAACTACGGCAAAAGCTAAAACCTAATAACAAACTGCTGTACTTCTAATTTTTTTTTTCAAAGACCGGTCTGTTCTTTACAACTTAAATGTTCAGTACTTAAGTTAAGTTCAATTAAGTTAATTTAATTTCAGTTAAGTTAAATTAAGTACCACCACTATTCATCACCACTAACATTATTCATCATCTATTTCATCCACACACACCATCCCAATCATAACACTACTGCATCACCACACCACCCCACACTACTACACCACCACAACACCGCCACCCAAACCATAACACTACTGCATCACCACACCACCTCCACATTACTACACCACCACAACACCGCCACCCAACTCATAACACTACTGCATTACCACACCACCTCCATACTACTACACCACCACAATGCCACCACCACCACACCACACTATCCCAATACCACAACATCACCACCCCAACCATAACACCACTACACCATCACCATACCACCATTCCAACCATAATACTACTACACCACCCCAACCTACATCACCACACTACTACACTACCATAACAACATCACTCCAACCATAACACTAATAAACTATCACAAAATTATAATATTTAAATTAAATTAAATATAAATTCAACTCTAAAAAATATAATATTTGATCGTCAATTCCCGGGGGCTAATAAAGATAATAAATATACTTGTTGAAATCACAATAAATCTTAAAACGAGTAGTCGTAATTAATAATAAATTTAAGTAGTGAATTGTGTACGCAAGAAGTTTCCTGGTCAGGCGCGGGCTTCTTCTCCGAATTTTCTTGTCGGTTTTTCAGTCGCAGGTGCCGCCATCCTCCAATGCGTACTCGAAATCAATCCAACCGCCACACAAGCAAGTCTCCCGGTGCGCCTTCTCACTTCCTTTTTCAGCCAGTCCATTAAGATATCATCTACTTCTCAATTCTCATAGGTGTTTTTACCTAAACCTAGCCGTTAAATTATGTAGGCATACTCGTATTCTTGATTCTAGTTTGTTTCTTGAATTCTAAATTTATGTGTACTGTTTAGATTAACTGTTCTTTTTTATAAAGGTGAAGGAGATCGAAATCATGAGGCGCCTGGTAGAAGGGCCTTGGAGTCCCATGGTAATGCAGGTTGTGTTTTGTTGGAGACTTAAGTTAGTTTCAGAAATCTTAAAGCTAGACAAGTTCTCATGTTGTGTAACTCTATCTTTTATATAGGTACGCTCAAAAGTATTTCAAAAGTGGGTGTTGATAAATTGTTAAAACGGGTTCAATCGCGGAGTGCTAGAGCAAAGAATGAAAAGGTCGCGTGGTCTGATGGAGAGGTGACCTTTTTTTGTTTTGTTTTCATTTGTATAGATTTAGTTTTGCAAGTGTGACAGTTATCAATGTTGCCGTTTTTTCGCTCTGTGTGCGTAATTTGAATGAAGAAGTGTAAGTGATGAGCAGAACAATGAATCTATCAATGCGACGGTTTCTCTTCATTTTTAGGATTTTTCTGATTGACTGAATCCTCTTGATTATAGTACTTTCTTGGTCCAGGATGGAAGGGGGTCAACAAGTGACAATATGGATGCAAAGAGTGTTGCAAATAGTTCTTTAAAAGCTCCCGATGGTGAAGTAAAGAATCATCAGGCAGTAGCTCTTGACAAGAATGATGATGAAGCTGACGACTCAATATGGGAGGACGGTTCTGTTCCTGATTCAGGCTTCAATCATAGTAATAGTAATCCAGATGATGCAAGTACTGGGCTGGCAGTGGATATTAGCTGGTCTGAAGAGTCTTGCAAAAAGAAACCAACACGGCGAGTATCCGTCGAAGAAAAGGTAAACAGATATAAGGAGTTGTATGTTTCATATGGCCATGGTTGAAAGACCTTAGTTAAGGTCATGCAGCAGCCGACTCATTAGGTCACACCACTTATACTTAACTGTTCAGGATTGTGAAATGTCAATTTGATCTCTTTGCCTATCCTTCCCTTTTCATCTTGATAGGTTATGCCAGCCATTGCCCATTAATTTAGAAGCTGAAATCGCTGCATCACGCACATCAAACATTTGTTCACACCTTAAGTTTGCTGGAAAAAAATTCGTAATATCACAAATCACTTCTGATTTTGGGACCAATATTAGACATTCCGCTATGAGGTTTTTGTTTATTCATTAGTGATTCATATTTATGCATGACATGGCAAAGGCGTTTCAAGTTATAACCTATAAAAAGTGAATATGTTTAATCTGCAAATATTTTAGTTGAATGTTTGATATAATATAAGTACCTACTACTAAAGTAATACTTACTGTATTTGTGAAAAAAATTATGGATTTGTTAGATAGTGGGTTTTGAAGTTGAATATTAAATCGAGTGGGATTAAAAACAAATCTTCATTTTCATGTAATTCTAAGTTTATCCTCAACAGTGTTTATAACAACATCGTTCAACTACAGGAAATTGCTGAAAATGTGCATAAGGTGAATTTACTTTGTTTACTTGCAAGAGGAAGGCTGGTTGATAAAGCCTGTGATGATAGCTTAATTCAGGTTGGTAATTTCACCATCACGTCGTACACTTCTATAGGTTTGTAGGATCACTATAGCAAGATGTAAAATCTATGCGCTGCTACATTCAGTAAGTTGAAGCCTGTTAAGTTATTCATTCTTATAAGTTTCAACTGTGTAATGTTAAGACTTGAGGCTATATGTCGCTACATGCACCGAGTATGAGCATTTTAAACACGAAAATGGAGGGTTTGACTTTGAGATAAAGCAATCCATACATTACTGATATAGATACATATTGTATCCCTTCAGTGACACTAAAAGGTAAGTAAAATATCTTGCTATCCCGTATCACAAAAGAAGACAATTTTTTCTCAGATACATGATAGTCGGATGCATTGCCAACATTGACCTTGTTATTGTCTTTCTGGTTCATCAATTGCTGCGGTATGCAACTTACAGTCTGTTAGCTATATGGGACTTCTAAAAAGGAAAGACCCAGAAACAGGAGATTATGTGGCATCTGTTATTGCTGAATTCCTTAAAGTTGATACCAGATGCATTGAATATTATATTAGCAGTGCACATTTTATGATCCCTTGGAAGCTAGATTATCAGGATTACTATTTTGGTTATAATAACTCAAATGACCGCATTTTGATTTATAAATTGTGCATTGTTTTTTGACTGACATGCAACTTAATTACTAATGTCTGCAGGCAGCACTACTTTCACTTTTACCAGAGACTTTTCATGAAATCTCTGAGCTGTCATGTGTTACCAACAATTGTTTGGCTTCGATTGTCATCTGGGTAAGATTTTTTATACACCTGTTGAGTTTTTTCAAATGGAATAAACTTATCTTGATGCGCTGCACTTGTATTTTACTTCATTATTTTAGTTCCAAAATCACTTCCGCATAAGCCCCCCAAGACAAGAGGAGAGATCATTTCCCGCTTCATTGACTTCTGCTCTTGCAGGCGGGCAAGGAACTCCAGAAGAGGTATCTATTTTCCATTCTATGTCTTTGAATTTGATGTAGCTCTTACTCATTTTTCTGGACGTTAGAAAATTAGATAGCTGAAAACCTTTATTGGGAAACATGTTACACATCGATAAGCTGTGTTTAAGCGATGTAGTCACATTATTCTTGTTGATGTGTAGATTAAACTTTTTCCCTGCCCTTTCAACGTTAGCTGACATTGTGCAGTCAGTTGCACCCTCTGAGTTTGTCACAAACGTGTGCCAAGAGTGTTGTCAATTCATAATACATTTCATCCAGCTTTCAGCTTGAGTTCAAATATTTATTTAGCTCAAACGCTCACGACAGTGCAGTTAATCATGCACGTTTTAATTTTATTGAGCTGATGTCTAGGAAAAGTCATAAAGCTAGTTTAAGAGTGCCTTTCTTCATTTTGACCCTTTTTGGAGTTCAGGTTGATAGAAGCTTATCTACTTAGCATTTGTAGTTAGTTCAGAAGAACGGGGATGCAATTTCAATTGCCGCATGCTAAATCTTATGATGATTAATGATGCTTTTGTACAGCTAGACATTAGAATTGTGTCGTGAACTTTTGGTTTATATGTAGTTTGATAAGATAGATTTTGTGCTAACAATTTTTCCGTTAACTTGTCATATGTTAAATTTTAATCTGAACTTTCTGCACAGATTGCTGCATTATCTGTTGTACTATTCAGAGCTTTAAATCTCACAACCAGGTATGCTTCTACAACTGAAATCAAAGTACATTCAACAACACATGTACTTTTTGCAGTTTGTCAGTGTCATTTTTGGTTCCTGTAATGCATACTATACAAAAGATTGTAGTTTGCGAATGCATATGTTGAAAATTAATACCGAGTAAACTGTAATAGCTACAAAGACTTATAAAGGGTTGTAAAGGTTATGGAACATGTATGAATAATTTTGGATGTACAAAGCCTTATAAAGGGTTGTAAGAGGCTATGGAACAGAAATGAATAATTCCTGATTGGCATTTACATTTATAAACACTAAATACACACAAAAAAAGTATTGTGTAAAGAATATTCCCAAAAAAAAACTGGCACTACTACGTGCAACGTGGGATATATTTGATTTTTTTTCATTTCACTTATTTTTGGAATTTGTTTTATTATAGTCCTGCCTTTAAGTATGGGCATAGTCTTGTGTGGTTTCAGTACTATCTACTCTATTTATTTATTGAGAATTTGTTGTTTACAAAAGAAGATTTTACTGTGATTAGAAGTGGAAAATACTAGTAACCTTATGAGTACTGTAACTGGCATAGTTAATGATTCATTAAGTTGTCTATTATATTCAGGTTTGTCTCTGTCCTAGATGTATCCTCCTTGAAACCTCAAGCTGGAAAGCCTCAAACTCAAAGTCAGAGTGACAACGTTATTTTCAAATCTTCTACACTGATGGTAGACAGAGCGACTGACATCCTCAACTCACCAGCCAAATCTTTCTCACGCCATGATAATAAGCAAGCTCATGAAACTTCATTGAATAGATCTGAAATTAGCAGTACAGTTGCAGACTCCCACCAATCTAAAGAATGCCCTCAAACTGATCATTCGACTGATGGCTTGTTGAATGATTTAGCTGGTTCATCCAGTATGGGTGCTAGCTCAAAGAGAAAGGGGGATCTTGAATTTGAGATGCAATTGCAAATGGCTTTGTCCGCCACAGCTGCTACACCAACTTCCACTGGGTCACAAATAAAGCACCCAACTCAGGAAACCCCTCCTGCTAGAAAATTAAGAAAAGTTGGGAATGAAGTAATTACCCATGGGATATCAACTGCATTTGGGTCAAGAAAAGTAGGTCCTCCTCTGTACTGGGCAGAGGTTTACTGCGCTGGAGAAAGCTCCACCGGAAGATGGGTGCATGTCGATGCAGTAAATAATATTATTGATGGAGAGCAGAAAGTAGAAGCAATTGCTGCTGCATGCAAAATATCCTTGCGATATGTTGTTGCTTTTGCTGGTTTTGGAGCAAAAGACGTCACACGCAGGTTCAATATAATATTTTACTCTGTTTTTTTATGTTATGTTTTACTTCATATCTGGAATAACATTCTCTCTGTTATACCTTTGGTGTATAATGAATTACAATGTCTCGTTTATTTGTCAAATGATCTGTTCTCAATTGATGCTTCAGTGTCATACCATATCGTAAGTTGCTACATGGGTTATATCACTTTTCTATTGCTCGATACTACCATTATGAAGGATTTCTCATTTATGTTGTCACTTTGTGCCTCTGTTTCCCCTCTCATTTCATGTTTTTCATCCCAGACCTTTTTCCACTCTTCCTCCATTCAGACAAATAAAGCAATTTCTCACAAGTTAGAAAACTACCCTGAAAGAATTGCTCAGTATGTTATAATTATGATATCTTGATAACCAATCTTGTCTTCGAGGCTTATATTGGTTTCATATATCATCATTGATTGGTAAAATTGCTTGACATATATAATTTAAACTTACATGTGTTGGATAATTGCTCTATTTCACAGGCGTGTTCTCCTGGTGGTCTTCTCACAATGTTTGTTACAACCTGTTTCCTAGGTATTGCCAGAAGTGGTATAAGATAGCATCTAAGCGCACAGATCCTATTTGGTGGGATAAAGTCTTAGCACCATTACAGAAATTGGAATTAAGAGCAACGGGAGGTTTTGTTGATCTGAAATTGCAAACCGTTGCATCATGTGACAGAAGAATGATAGAAGATGTAGAAGTGGATGATTCTCGGCCAAAAAGGCATGTTGTAAGTCATGCTGATACCTCTGGTGCACCAGGCTTAGTTAACCGTAGAGATCATGGAAATCTAGATTCAGAATCTGCAGTCACTAGGAATTCCCTCGAGGACATGGAGTTATTAACAAAAGCATTGACCGAACCTCTTCCAACAAATCAGCAGGTAGGCTCATATCTTTGTTGGTTAATATCTTTTATGCTACCTCTCGTTGTAGCTGCTTCAATCAGTTAGATTCACATAGTTGTATTTTGCAATTGAATCCTACTGTGTTCCTTCAGGCTTATAAAAATCATGCACTATATGCGATTGAGAGGTGGCTTTTGAAATTTCAAATACTTCATCCAAAAGGCCCGGTATTAGGTTTTGTTTCTGGTCATCCAGTGTACCCTCGTTCTTGTGTTCAAACCCTCAAAACTAAAGAAAAATGGCTACGTGAGGGGCTACAACTGAAACCCAAACAACTTCCAGCAAAGGTTGGGTTTCCCTTGAAGCTGTCTTCTCAATAGAAATTTATTTTGAGTTCTATAGCATATCTGTTCGTCTGCACTAAGTTTTACTTTTCTTCAGGTGCTCAAAAGTTCAAAGGCTCCAAACTCACATGCATCAGAGGATGATATTTCTGACAGCATGGATGTTGATGGATCGATCCAGCTTTATGGTGTGTGGCAAACAGAACCATTATGTTTGCCTCCTGCTGTGAATGGGATTGTGCCCAAGGTGACGAGCTTTCTTTTAGATTTAATATTAGATAATGGGAAAATTGGAATATAGGTGATATTTGTATTTGAAGCACTTTCATCTTAATTGTTGGGAGCAGTTTCAGAGACTTAAGTGGCTGTTATAGTACTTTGTTGTTGATGTTATATTGATGCTGTGTATGAAATATCTTCATATTTGATAAAAATTTAGATTCAAATGCCAGGAGAACTTTTTCCTGTGGAAGGAAACAACTTCTGTCTTAGATGATAAGTACACATGTATATCTAAATTACTTATCCATCATGTAGAATGAACGTGGGCAAGTGGATGTCTGGTCAGAGAAATGTCTCCCTCCAGGTACTGTGCATTTGAAGTTCCCAAGGATTTATCCTATAGTCAAGAGGCTTGGCATTGATTCTGCACCGGCAATGGTTGGCTTTGAATTCAAAAATGGCAGATCGTATCCTGTATTCAATGGCATCGTAGTATGTTTGGAGTTTAAAAACACAATAATGGAGGTACAATAATTGTAAGCTATAGTAATGCATTTTCTTTTCATGCACTTCCTTTAAAAAGTTCCATATGTTCTTTCTGTACCGTCAGTTGATTGAAACTGATTCACATTTGGAGAATTTAAACTTGTATTTCAGGCGTATAGAGAAGTAGAAGAGAGAAGAGAGGCTGAAGAGAGAAAAAGGAATGAGGCTCAAGCGATCTCACGGTGGTATCAACTTCTTTCATCAATCCTGACAAGGCAAAGATTGGACAACTGTTACACTACTGATGATTATTCATCACAAACACCTAATTATGTCCCTAAAAGATGCAGCATATCACAGTCACATCACAGCGTTGAGATGGGAGCTGAGAGCGACAAGGATGATAAACTTAAATGCGCAAAGAAATCCAGGGTTGAGATAACAACTAGCTTGATTGAAAAAGACCATCAGCATGTTTTTTTGAGAGAGGATGAAGTTTTTGATGAGGAGAGCTCAGTCCGAACAAAACGGTGCCGGTGTGGATTCTCTATCGAAGTAGAGGAGATGTAGCTCCACTCCGAGTTTGTGATTGTAGTTGATTGCTGTAGTAAAGTAGGTTTTTGTTGTACAGTAGCAATTGTGATATCTTTTGCTGTTACCACTTTTGCTTCAGTGGTTGTGTAGTGAGTATTAGCTGAATGTAAATTATCAGTAAACTGTCATGGGAAGTTTACAGTTGTAATGTTTCCTACACTGGAAATCCCATTAGAGTATTATATATGGCCTCTCCTGGTGGCCACGCCGTGTACTAATGAAATGATGGGCTGATTTTTTTTCTGAAATGTTTTGTTTTCATAAGTCTTTGGGAGATGTTGAGTGAAAATATGGGTTGCAGAACTTAATATGGGTTAAATATGCAGATGAAGCTGGACTACAGTTTCCTGGTGTCAGCCCTTGCTTTACCTGATGTGCTTATCATTTATGTCGTTATCAGTTAGTTGTATGTATGCTCACAATATGTCTCTCTATACCATAAATATCCTCGATCTTTCATTTCAAATTCACGGTAAATGATATTTTAGCTATATAATTTCGACAACATCATCTTCAATGATAAGCATACGTCAATATACAAAGAGAGTAATGTACGAACAGAAGGAGTGCACTTGATAAAAAAAGTTGAGTCATGTTAACTAGGATGAAAGCATAGAGAAAACACAAATGAAAACTAGTCAAACCAAGCTCGAGGAGCTTGTCTCAATCCATACAAAGCTTTCTTTAATCTGCAAACTTTCCTCGAACTATGAGGAACATCGGGAGAAGGAACCATGTAAACCTCCTCTTGACATCCATCTAAAAATGTATTTTTGGCATCCATCTAAGAAATAGGCCACTGCTTAACAGAAGCAATGGCAATTAAAGTGCTTATAGTCACATATTTAGCAACTGGAGAAAAAGTTTCCTCATAACTCATGCAATACTGTTGAGCAAATATCTCAGCAACTAAACGAGCTTTGTATCGTTCAGTAGTCCCATCAGACTTTGTTTTAATATTGTAAACCCAACGAGAACCAATAGGATGTTTCTTCGCTAGAAGAGCAATAATATCCCAAGTATGTATTTTATACATTGCAGAGAGTTCTTCATCCATTGCTTACTGCCAACCGAGGTTAAGAACAATCTCTTTATGGGAAGAAGACTCAGATAGCAAACAAAATATGTGTGTATACAAAATCCGATAAATGAGTAGACTTATGAGTGGTGAGGATGCCGAGGAGAAAGAGTGGGATCCATAACCACAAAAGCATCATCTTGGGAGGCAGTTGGAATTGGGGGAGCATCGGTATTGTGCATGAACATTTACAATGCTATGAGTATCAACAATAACAGAATCTAATGGATCAATACAAGTGACATCAGGTTTTTATAAATTGGGAGTGCCTGTTGGAATGGAGTAAAAAGGAATATGCTCAAGAAACACGACATGACGAGGGACATAAATTTTTTGACTAACATGATCATAACACAGATAACCTTTTTGACCTTCACCATAGCCAAGAAAGATACAAAAAGCGGAACAAGAGGTTAGTTTAGTGCATTCAACATGAGGTCGAAGGATAAAACAACTGGAATCAAAGATTCTCAAGCAAGAATAATTAGGAGCATGACCATATCAAATCTTAAATGACAGATGATGGATTCTATTAATATCATGGATAAAAGTAAGAACAACTTCTCTCCAAAACACACTAAGAACAGAAGCAGACAAGAGAAGTGAGCGTGTTATTTTAATGATATTTCTATATTTTCTCTCAGCAATAATATTTTGTTCAGGTGTGTCAGACAAGAGGTTTATTGAAGAGTACCATCATAAGTAAAAATGTCAGAAAAATGATTATATGCATATTCACCTCCCAAATCACAACGAAAAATAATCAACGATGACTTATGCTGAGTTTTGGTAAGAGCAGGAAATATCTGGTAAATGCCAAAAAATTCAATCATGTATGAATGATACATAATGTCGGGATGCACCTTTGAAGGAACATGTAAATTTTAGCTTTCACCTTTTGAAGGACATGTAAAGGGCCCCCACAGATCTGAATTAAATCAAATCAAAACGTGTAAGGAAAACATAAACTTTTATAAAATGACAAAGCAAAAAAATTTGCTAACTTACAGCCACAACAGTTTGAATATTATGACTCACCAGTTTTCCTAGTGCTCATACGGAGGCTAAACCTTTTAAACGAGAATCAGAAACATGTCAAAATCGAGAATGTCATAAATAGAAACTAAAAGAAGGACTCAAACAAAAATAAGATAAGTCGACACTATATGTAAAGTTCCCATGCCTACGGCCTTTCCCAGTCATCTTCTTGAAATGTGGATCATACAAAAATAATGAGTCCGGTCTTGCTAAGACGAAGAAAGGAAATTTTTTTTGACGAATCTAAATTTTAATTTTTTTTCGATTTAGCCGTGGTTGAAAATTTTGTTCTATGAAGAAGGCGGAGGAAGGAAATTTTTTTTTATAGAAACGCCCCATTTTCAAAACTGACTTTCTCAAATATCCCATCTCTAAAAAAAACTTTTCTCAAATGCCCTATTTTTTAAAAGATCGGTAGGTCTCTTAAGATATATAATAAGGCCGGTCTTATGAAAACCAATCTATTAAAAAATTATCCTATCAGCAAATTTTGATGAGACCCGTCTCATCAAAATTTTAACTACACTTGATCCCGCATTAACGCCGACCACGATTCCGGTGGTGCCGAGAACCTTTTGGAACGCATGCCACTCGATTTCTCTAACGTCTTCCAGAACGCCCTGAGCAGATCCTTAGCGCTCTTCTCCTTGTGCTCCTCCATCGCCTGCTTAATCTCCTTTCCTAGTTCCGATACCTCGAAGACCCTCGACTCAGCTGTGTTTTCCTCAATTAGTTCGATGAGTGAGGATGCTTCCGACGATTGGGTTTCCTTGCCGCCTTCCTCGATGGCTCTAGTAATGTAAAGCTTTGAATGGAGTGTCTGATTCCGACAGTGATTGGTTTGAACTGGCGAACGTGGTGCGTGGATTTGGATGGGACCTGGAAGTCGAGTGAATATTGGGGAATTTCAGAGGTAGAGGAACCGCCTTGGCGAGCTGTGACACACCATTATAGAGTTGCACGAGACCTATACCTTAGCAACAGGAGTGTCGTTAAAACTTTAATGAGACCGATCTTACCATCAAAATTTGCTAATTGTGTTGGAAAATCAATCTATTCGGTGATACACGGTTGTTGATTTGATTTACCTCGGGAAACTTTTAAGAGACTGGTTTTCACAATATCGGTCTCATTAGATTCTCTAAAAGACCGGTCTTGTAAACATCGGTCTCTTAAAAAAATTAGGTATTTGAAATTATTATTTTGGGAGATATGGGGCATTAAACAATCGAGTTTTGAAAATGGGACATTTCTATAAAAAAATTCCGAAGGAAGTGGTATAAAGGAGGCAGAGAAGGTTCATGGCAGCATAGAATGTGTACATTAAAATAAGTGAGTTTTAGTTTTTTTGGCGGAGTGGTGGAAGTGTGAAAGATATTTTGTTAATTATTACTGGTAAATAATAATTAAAATACTTATAGTAATAACAAATGCAATGATTTTTCTTAACTTATCCAATAATGGGTTGTCAATAGGCCGAGCGGATCCGTTTATATCCAAAGGCCTCCTTGACTTTTGATCAGGTCAGGTCGGGCCGGACCAGCTAAAATTCTTTGGTTTTAGGGTCGTCTACATGCCGAGCTTATTTCAGTGGGAATTCAAAATTTTTAATAATAAAAAATAATACGATTATTTTGTCAAACGAATAATACATCTTTTTAGGAAAAATTACATTTCTATAAAATAATTATTTATAAATAAAATTAAATTTAAGACTCGGTAAGTAAACATGTCTATCAAAAATCCAAGTTTTAGACAAAACTAGGAGCTGGCCATGTTGACTTAAATATTTTGTGCCAGACCTAGCTCTTTGAGCTTAGTACAGGCCGGGCCGGGCACGAAAAATATGAGTTTGAGATCGACCGGACTCTCTATCGTACTTGGCTCGAATCAGAGCCGGACTAAGACACCCCTCGAACTTTTTGGCCCTTAGGGCCATTTGATGACCCCTACATCTAGAGATAGCTTTTAAATACCAAAATAACTATGCTTTACGTAAAATAATTATACAAATTTATATTTTCGAATAAGATGTACTATGTCGAATTCAAGGTATAAAATGAATAAAGTAGATATGGGGAATGAAATGGTGGGATTAAGAGCTCGGAGATACATCAAAGTAGAAGTATCTTTGATGTATTTCTAAACGTTGAAATTTTTTTACCATATATTTGAATTTTACTTTTGTCTGTCATAAATTTTGAAAACATTTGTTAGCTTTTCCATAAACCATTACTGTCACTAATTTTTTCGATCAAACCACTACTAGCAATTTGTTAATTTATGTAATATCCGTTTTACTTACATGGCAACGTAATAAGATATATTACGTTGATTTCAAGGTATAAAATGAATAAAGTAGAGATGGGGAATGAAATGGTGGGATTAAGAGCTGGGAGATATGTTGGATTCCTAAGGTTTTGATGATAACAAACACTTACCTAATTAATCTAATTAGTGTGCAGGAAAGATTTTGACTTCATTGATAATAAATATCAGGAGGATATTTAAAAGAGATTTGGAAGATATTTGGAGATATGTGGAAGATAATTAATAACAACTTTATGGGAAGTTGTTATCTTCTCTAGCATTAGATTTGGATTGATCCTAAAGAATATCCTAAGAAGATCCAAAGATAATTGATGATAACCTTATAGGAAGTTATCATCAAGCTCAAATATATTATGGGATATATTTTGCGCTTAACGAATATATCCTCTAAATAATTAAGGAATCAAATCTAATTATATTAGATTAACCTTCCTTCTTTATTAGTTGTGATTAATATTCGAATAAGGGAGATATTAGATTGGGATTAGAGGATCCTAATCTAAGAAAACCCTAGTATACATGGTGTTACAATAGAGACAAACGTGGAGCTAGAGAAAGCGGCGAGCGTTCGGAAGAAAAGAAAGTGAGAGAACAAGTGCGTGCAACTTGGATCGGTGCTAGAAGTGAGCATCAGGAGCTTGAGCGCTTGTGGTCAAGAGTGAGTTAGATCGGGTCGAGGGTTGGATTGAGCTAGATGGATAAGGATAAGATTAGAGAGTGTACGGAGTGTACAAGTGAGAAACTTAGTCTTTTTTACTTACCAAGAATATTTTAAATACAGAACCGATCGATTCACAAACCCTTCCAGGGGATACTATAAGGTAGTGATTTTACTCATTTGCTTGATTAAGTACTGAGGTTTCCACTATAAATCACCGAGTAAGCGTATTTAATTTTCCAACATTTATTATTCCGCTGCTGTCTTACCTCTCAGGGAAGACACCGCTTCCTTACCTGAGAGGGAAAGCTAACCTAACGATCTAATAATTGGTATCAGAGCCAAGGCTCTAGATTTTTGTTAGCTTTTCGCAGGAAAATGGCCGTAAACACCTCTATACACGACTCCTTTTGGAAACCACCCATGCTGAACCCAGGTGACTGGTGGACCCAACAAATTAAAGCCTACATATGCTCATTAGATGGACAACTCTGAAGGGTAATCGAACAGGGACGGATACCTATCAAGGACAGCACCAATCCCACAAAGGAAAAGAAAAAGAAAGACTATATGGATGAAGACTACAAAGCACTAGAAAAGAATTACCGAGCCAAGAAAGTATTATATGCTGCACTCTCCCTCGGAGGCCTGAAAAAGGTCTTAAGGTACAAGACAGCTCAAGACATTTGGAATGGACTTTTGAGACTTTACGGAGGGAATGAAGACATTAAGAAAAATAGAATCCTCGCTGCTGCAAAAGACTACGAAAGTGCTCTCTAGGACAAGAACGAATCACTAGAAGACTTCCATACCCGCTTTCAAACTTATGTCGGACAGATGTAATTTCTAGGAGAAACACTCCCCGAATGGAAAGTAACCCATCATTTCCTACAAGCACTAAATGATAAGTGGGACGCGGTAACTCTGGCACTGCAGGCACAGAGCAACATCAAAAAGATGACGCTGGAAGAACTGGTTGCAAGTCTTCAATCGCCCTTAAGATCGAAAAGGCCTTCGACCTTGCTCAAACAGATGAACATAATGAGGAAGAAGACGAGACCACAACACAAATGACAAGAGCACTCAAGACGGCGAGAATTAATGGCGAACGAAACTTTGCCATGAAAAAGCCAGAACAGAGACGTACCTCTAAGGGAAACAAGGATATTTTGTGCTACCACTGTCAGCGCAAAGGGCACATGACAAAGAACTGTAACAAGAAAAGAAATGGTGAGCCGCTAGCTCAGAAGAGTGTACAAGCCATGCTTGTGACTTGGGGGGAATTTGAAGATGACAGCGGTGGTGATCAATCAACCAGGGAAGCATGCCTGATGGCTCACTCAAATACCTCTGAGGCAACATTTCCCTTCTCTTTCCCTCCTCACTCAATAACCCTGTTTATACTAACACTGAATTCATTGATGTAATAAAAGGCTTAGTGAAGGAGAACGACCGACTCAGCCAGATCATAGAAGAAAAGGATGATGAATGATTGAGAATAACACACTTTGGGCTAATAAAGCAATGCGGCTTGAGAAGGAAAAGGAGACAGGGAAAGATAAGTGTCACATCTACTCAAGGTCAAAGATCTCAAAACCAACGTGACAACACTAAAGATAGATACAGCAGAGCTGCTACACTCTTTGAAAGAAGCCAGAGAAAAAACTGAGAGAAAAGAACAGTGGACAAAAGAGCATGAGGTCACGCGAATGGAAAGAGAACCACAAATGGATCATTGCCACACCTGTGAGGAGCACCTGACCAACATCAAACATCTAGAGGACAGCCTGACACAACTAAAGACTGACAATAAAGAGCTGCTGCGCACTTTAAATAATATTAGAGAAGGTGAGGCCAAAACGAAAGAACAGTGGATAAAGGAAAAAGAGTACATAAGAGCCGAAGAACAGCGCACGGATTTCTCAAAACACTTTACCCGACCAGGAATCGGATTCGCGGAGGAGTCTGCCCTAACGAGTAAGACAAGATCAAAGGAAATATGCAACTGCTCCTGCCAGAATTCCCTACCAGGTAACAGATCCCCAAACAGATATCCGTCTGAGGACTCTGTTCCCTTCAATGCAAAGAAGGCGTATGCAATTTGGAACAAGCAAGCTATGAACAAAAAACCTTTCAGCATTGATCTTCAAGCCAGAAAGAACAACAAATCCGTCCCTGCCGAAAGGAGCAAATATGTAGGACTGAAGTGTTATCGCACTTGCTGGCATTGTGGAAAGGTCACTACAGGAGAGACTGTCACCAGTTAAGGAAAATCGAGGAAAAGAATTGGAATATCTACGGAATAGTTACCTACAGAAAACCCAGAACCTCTCCAAGAATCAAGATTGAACTTCACACTACTCAGACAAAATTCCAGCTCTTCTCTAAACCCAGTAAGCCCAAGCTTGTCTAGGTACGAAATAATTGACATTTCCCTTGCAGGTAAGAGTGAGGTCCCGTCCCTGGTACTTTGACAGTGCTGCTCGAAACACATGACCAGAAACCAAGGATGGTTCAACTCACTCCAACAACACTCCGAAGGGTACATATTCTTCGAAATAAGAGAATGGGAAAAGTTCCAGGTTTGGGAAAGGTAAGTATGTCTGAGAAATTTCATATTGAAAATATAATGACTGGTGAGTAGGTACAAGAGTCAGGTTCCTCACCCATAATGAGGAAACAGAAGAAGCATTTCTTCAGGGGGAAGAAACTGGAGCATTACCTCAGGGGGAAGAGGAAGAGGCTTCAGTACCTATCGAGGAACAGACTCAGGATGACACACAGCTTAAACAAAGAACCACTTCCAACGGGAGAACAAACACAAAACAGTAGCTGACTAGTAGTCAAATCATACAATCAGTAAGAAGAAATCGACTACGACGAGACCTTTAGCCCTGTCGCCAGGTTAGAAGCTATTCGTCTATTGATTGTTTATTCTACTTATCCTCGCTTCATCTTGCAGAAAATAGACGTCAAGACTGCCCTTCTAAATGGCAATATAAAAGAGGAGATATACAAGACTCTATTCCCCCTTAGGGAAGAAAAGCATACACTGGTGGTATAATGGTACAAGGTCAAGATGGGAGTCGGATCCTTCAACAAAAGTGTCTCGAGAAATGCTCAAGAAGTTCAGAATGGGCATCTCCTAGACGTACTACACTCCCATGTCCCCAAATGAGTCACAGGGAAAGAATGATAGCTCTCCCACCTTGAATTCAACTCTGCATAGAGGAATGATCGGATCAGTACTTAATCTAATGGATAGTAGACTTGACATTATGTTTAGTGTTTACTTATGTGCTTGTTCTTAGGTTGATCCAAGAGAGACACATGGGGAAGTGGTAAAGCGGATACTGCGTTACCCGAAAGGTAAAGATGCGCTCTGCTTATGGCATCCCAGAGGGGGAACCTGCGACTTCCAGGATTTACAACTATGCTAGAAGCAGAATAGATCGAAAATCCGCATCAGGAGTGACTCAAATACTAAGCCCCTACCTTACCTCATGGGGATCAAAGAAATAGAACTCCATTGCCATATCCACTGGTGAAGCCAAATGTGTAGTTGTCGCGTACTGACTCACAACTTCTGACAATAGCAAAGTGACCATAGTTTCGATATTTATCATTCTCTTATATTTTGTGATAATTCCATTGCCATAAATATCTTAAAGAACCCTGTGCAGTTCTCACGTGATGATGCAGAATGACAGGCTTTGACAAAACCAGCGCGAGTGAACAAGCAGCTGAACAAGCAGCTGTTATAACAGGAGTTGGTTTAGGAAGCTACAACATCTGTTCGTCAGCAGCAGCTCGGATCTTCTTCGAAGGTACTTGGCAGTGCATCCATTAGCATCATGGGAGTTCCTAAATTCTCAAAGAGAATATTCCAGTGGAAATTCTCAGTTGGCCGAAAAGATTTGTTTGTAGAAGATTATATTTGCAAATCAAATCTAATCTTTTACAAATTAGAAGATATTGTTGTTTGGAGGAAATTGCTAAAAGTGTGAATGGTGGAACTTGGTAATCCTATTTAAGAGAGGCTGCTCAGAGCGTTGAAGGTATCGAAGACTAAAGAGAAAACAAGAGAGCATACAAAGCATTCCGAGAGGACAGAATTCGAGTGCGAGGATCTTCGATGATCACCGAGAGCAGACCGTGAGCGTAGAGCTGAGGTGATTGAAGCAGAGTGTGGTCAAGACTTGCAGAGTTTGATCACAGCTTGATCAAGAAGCCAATTCAGAGCAGCAGTTGCTTGTTGGTTGATCAAGGGAGGCCGCATAGGTATTAACGAGTGGACGAACTCGGTCAAGTGACTGGGCGGAAAAACTCGCTAGTGGTTGGAGGTCACTGAGTGAGGGGGAGTGCTCCTGAGCGTGCAGTGCTCGTGGAGAGGTTCGATCGGCTCAGCAGAAGGCTTGGAGCACGCGGACAGATTAGGCATCATCTGTGTGCTACAGCAACCTGCAGGTGACTTTGAGTTAATTAGAATAGGCTGAGTCTGTGGGACTGAGTTGTAGCTATTCTAAATTATTTCAAGTCTGTAGGTGAGCTGTACACAAGTCAGAGCCTGTTCTGATTGTGTGACTAGTTTAGGTCAAATAGCATAGGTTGCGTTGAGTCGAACCGTGTTGTACTGTGGACCTGTGAAACTAGTGGATTAATGGTTGGAATTCTGCCCTTCCTAGACGTAGGAAGATTGGCCGAACTGGGTGAACAAATCGTTGTTCAGTGTTTTGTCTTGCTAAAAAAGAATCGTCGGTACAAGATTGTGCTGTAGCAACTGCTTGTTCACTATTTGCAACTCAGAGGTGCTGAGAATTTCAATTGGTATCAGAGCCAGAGCTCAACATACAGAGTCAAGATCCTGTGCACCCAGCTGAGAAGAGCAAACAATGAAGGAAGGACAAAGCACAAGCCGCCCTCCACTGCTAGAAGAAAGCAACTATGGCTATTGGAAAGTTAGGATGAAGGCGTTTCTCAAAGCTATTGATGAGAAAGTGTGGAAGGCTGTGGTGACAGAGTGGGCTCCTCCCAAAACCACTGATGATAAATGAGTCACTCAGAAGAAACCTGAAGAGCAGTGGACTACAGAAGAGGATGCTGCAGCAAATAACAATTCAAAAGCCCTGAAAGCAATCTTTGCTGCTGTGGATGCCAATAACTTCAGATTAATCTCCAATTGTGACATTGCTAAACAAGCTTGGGAGATCTTGGAAGTTGCTCATGAGGGGACTGATAAAGTGAAGATATCCAGAATGCAGATGATTATTTCACAGTTTGAAGGTCTGAAAATGCAGGAGGAGGAAACCATCACAGATTTCAATGCCAAGCTGTGTGACCTGTCAAATGAAGCCCATGCTCTTGGAGAAGCTAATGAGGAAGGTCCTCAGATCACTGCCATCCAGATTTGACATGAAGGTGACAGCCATTAAAGAAGCTCAGAATGTCCGGGACATGAGGTTGGAAGAATTAATTGGATCTCTCAAGCAGTTTGAGATGAAGCTAGTCAAAGAAGATGCTCCCCTTAAAAAGAAAAAAATGTTGGATTGAAAGATGAAACAGAAGAGAAGAAGCCCTCAGCTGATGATCAACTGAGTTTACTGGTGAAAAATCTTGTGAAGTTCTTGAAAAACATGGAAACAAGATCTCGTCAGACCTCAACCACTCGAAGGCAATCCAGAAGAGGCGGAGGAAATCAGAGAAGAGCCAAAGAACCAGCCCAAGAGGAAGAAGAAAGAAAGAAAAAAGGAAAGGCATCTAGTGCTCGAATTGTGAGGGATATGGTCATCGAAAGGCTGACTGTACCAGCAAACCACTGTCAAACTCAGATCAGAAAAACAACAACTCTACGTCAGCAAACTGGAGTGAAGAGGATACTGATCTCAGTGGAGATGAATGTCACATGGCCAGGTCCAGATGCACTCGAAAAGTGGTAAGAAAGAGGTACAAAAATGTGAACAAGGATCTGCTACAGCAACCTATGCATCATCTCCACACTACTGGAAGAAAAACCTTTTGCAGATGTTACAAATGTGGTCAGAGTGGACACATTAAGAGAAACTGTCCTTATATCTTGACTAATCAAAATCTCCCTAAGATCTCTCGTCAGCAGAAAAGATCCAAGATGATACACATTGCCCTGGTTAGCACAGCTAGAGCAACTCATAAAGAAAGCTGGTACTTTGACAGTGGATGCTCAGGGCACATGACTGGAGAAAGATCATACCTCACGAATTTTAAGCCTTGCTCAGAGCAACATGTTAAGTTCGGAAATGGGCTGAAAGGTAGAATTCTGGGAAAGGGGACCCTGGCTGTCACAGGACTACCTCCTCTGGAAAATGTCATGCTAGTGGAAGGATTAAACTCAAATCTCATAAGCATCAGCCAGCTCTGTGATGGGACTCATCAGGTAAAATTGTCTCAAAATTCCTGTCAAGTCTACAACAATCTAGGGGAGTGCATACTGCATGGATCAACTACTATCTTCTTAAAGTTGGTGAAGCTCAATCCTCATCAGCATGCTTGATGACCAGCACAGAAGAAATGAATCTGTGGCACAGGAGGATGGGTCACATCAACCTAAGAACCTTGAAGAAGATTGCAGCTGAAGCGTTGGTCAGGGGCGTTCCAGAAATCAAAGGTGAAGTCAGATCTATTTGTGGTGAGTGCCAAATAGGAAAGCAGAAAAAAGCCTCTCACCCCAAAACAACCATCATTAACATTGTGAGACCTCTGCAGCTGCTACACATGGACCTAATGGGACTAATGGAGGTAGAAAGTCTTGGAAGGAAGAGGTATGCTTTTGTGTGCGTGGATGATTATACGAGATTTACCTGGATTGATTTTATCAGGGAAAAATCAGACACAGGGGGAGCTATAGCAACTCTGATCTCTCGTCTTGAGCAACAAAAGAATCTCATAACCTCATCTATAAGGAGTGATCATGGAAGAGAATTCGAGAATGAATCTGTTGACAAATTCTGCAATGACCGGGGGATTACCCATCAATACTCCTCACCGATCACTCCTCAGCAAAATGGTGTTGTGGAGCATAAGAATCGAACCATTCAAGAAATGGCCCGAGTCATGATTCATACCAAGAAAATTCCTCTGCGTTTTTGGGCTGAAGCAATGAATACCGCGTGCTACATCATCAATCAAGTCACCATTCGAAAGGGGACAAATCAAACATGCTATGAGCTCTGGAATCAGAAGAAGCCTACGGTGAAATACTTACACATATTTGGCAGCGACTGCTACATCTTGAGAGATCGTGAATATCGAAGAAAGCTTGATCCCAAGAGTGACCGTGGAATATTCTTGGATTATTCAGTCAACAGCAGTGCCTATCGTGTTTACAATGAAAGAATTGGTACAGTGATGGAATCCATCAACGTTGTCATCAATGACATGGAAGGAGAAATCTCCACAAGTCCTAAAGATGAAGACTCTGACTCAGAAGGAGGCACAAGTAATCATGACAGAAGTATACAAGAGGTGGTACAAGAAAATGCTACAGCAGATACTGAAACAGAAAGTCCTGATCAGCAAACAGACAACTCAGTCACTGGGGAAGATGACTGAGAACTCCTCCCATCATCGAGATAACCTCCAAAGAAGATACAGAGAAATCATCCACTGGACAATGTAATTGGAAATCCTACAGAAGGGAGAAGAACCAGAAGCTCATCTCTCTTCAGCTCCTGTGACTCGATCTGCAGTTCTTGCTTTATTTCTCTTACAGAGCCAAGAAACATCAAAGAAGCAATGAGTGATGAATATTGGCTGCTGGCTATGCAGGAAGAGTTGGCAGAGTTCGAAAGACATGATGTGTGGAACCTTGTGCCCAACCTGAAGGGACAAACATCATAGGGACCAAGTGGATCTTCAAAAACAAGTCAGATGAAAAAGGAAACGTTACACGGAACAAGGCCAGACTTGTTGCACAAGGGTACACTCAGATTGAGGGAGTGGATTTTGAAGAAACATTCGCACCTATTGCTCGATTGGAAGCCATCAGACTTCTCCTGGCTTTATCGTGTCATCTTGGCTTCAAACTCTACCAAACAGATGTAAGAGTGCCTTCTTGAATGGGGATCTGTCGGAAGAAATATATGTGACTCAGCCAAAGGGATTTGAAGACCCTCATCATCCCCATCATGTTTACAAGCTGAAGAAAGCCTTGTACGGGCTCAAGCAAGCACCAAGAGCATGGTATGAGCGATTAACCATCTACCTGGAGAAACATGGATATGAACGAGGAGGAACTGACAAACTCTCTTTGTAAAAAGAACCAAGTTAGATCTCGTTGCTCAAATTTATGTGGATGACATTGTGTTTGCCTTCAGGTCACAGCGGTTGGTGAAGCAGCTTGTGGAGCAGATGAAACAAGAATTCAAAATGAGCATGGTGGGAGAGCTGTCTTATTTTCGGGGTCTAGAATTAGCTCAAAAAGATGAAGGAATATTCATATCACAGACCAAATATAGCAGGAATCTGGTGAAGAAGTTTCAACTTGATAAAGCCAGCCACAAAAGCACTCCTGCGGCAACTCACATCAAGGTTGGCAAAGACGTAGCTGGGGTTGAAGTAAATCAGTCCACCTACCTAAGTATGATTGGAAGTCTTTTGTACCTAATTGCTAGCCGCCCAGACATATCCTTCTCAGTTGGAGTGTGTGCTCGTTTCCAAGCCATCCCGAAGGAAAGCCACTTCCAACTAGTAAAGAGGGTCATTCGGTATGTAGCAGGAACTGTGAATTATGGTCTGTGGTACTCGAAGGATACACATGCAAATTTGGTAGGATACAGTGATGCAGACTGAGCTGGTTGTATTGAAGATCGTAAGAGCACTTCTAGAGGGTGCTTCTTCTTGGGAAATAA
The DNA here is from genome assembly GCA_963678935.1 of Umbilicus rupestris. NCBI lineage: Eukaryota > Viridiplantae > Streptophyta > Magnoliopsida > Saxifragales > Crassulaceae > Umbilicus > Umbilicus rupestris. The sequence goes on from OY787618.1 coordinate 10,774,194, forward strand.
TCTTGTATCCTGGTGCAGTAGAAAGCAGAATAGTATTTCCCTCTCCACAACTGAGGCAGAGTACATTGCTGCAGGGAGCTGCTGTGCTCAACTGCTCTAGATGAAGCAGATGCTCATTGAGTATGAGATGCCTCAAAATGAAATGGTCTTGTACTGTGACAATCTGAGTGCGATCAACATTTCCAAGAACCCAGTACAACATTCGAGGACCAAGCATATTGATATCAGACACCACTTCATTGGGGATCTGGTGGAGAAGAAAACAATTGCTCTACAACATATTGGTACAGAAAGTCAGCTTGCAGACATCTTCACCAAGCCCCTGGATACAGCCAGATTCGAAGCACTTAGATCCGCGTTGGGTCTCTGTGTCATGTCCTCCTGAGCTCTGATGTGTTTCCCCCTTGTCCATTTGTGTCAAAAAGGGGGAGAGTAAATGAAGGCCAGATAAAATCTCTAGATGTTTTTTAAAGTCCCGCGTGGCTGTGCTAAGACCGAGTGTGGCCACAACTTACTCTTACTTACTGTTATTAAGTAGTTTTATTTTTTCCGTGGAAGACTTCTTTTGTGGCCGAGGGTTTTGTCAAAATGCCAAGGGGGAGATTGATGATGCAGAATGGCAGGCTTTGACAAAACCAGAACGAGTGAACAAGCGGTTGAACAAGCTTCTGCTATAGCAGGAGCTGGTTCAGGAAGCTACAGCATCTGTTCGTCAGCAGCAGCTCGGATCTTCTTGGAAGGTGCTTGGCAGTGCGTCCATTAGCATCAAGGGAGTTCCTAAATTCTCAGAGAGAATATTCCAGTGGAGATTCTCAATTGGCCGAAAAGATTTGTTTGTAGGAGATATTGTTGTTTGGAGGAAATTGCTAAAAGTGTGAATGGTGGAACTTGGTAATCCTATTTAAGAAAGGCTGCTCAGAGCGTTGAAGGTATCAAAGGCTAGAGAGAAAACACGAGAGCATACACAGCATTCCGAGAGGACAGAATTTGAGTGTGAGGATCTTCGATCATCACCGAGAGCAGAGCGTGAGCGCAGAGCTGAGGTGATTGAAGCAGAGTGTGGTCAGGACTTTCAGTGTCTGATCACAGCTTGATCAGGAAGCCAATTCAGAGCAGCAGTTGCTTGTTGGTTGATCAAGGGAGGCCGCAGAGGTATTGACGAGTGGACGAACTCGGTCAAGTGACTAGGCGGCAAAACTCGCTAGTGGCTGGAGGTCACTGAGTGAGGGGGAGTGCTCCTGAGCGTGCAGTGCTCGTGGAGAGGTTCGATCGGCTCAGTAGAAGGCTTGAAGCGACTCGGACAGATTAGGCATCAGCTGTGTGCTACAGCAGGTGTTATAGCAACCTACAGGTGACTTTGAATTAATTAGAATAGACTAGTCTATGGGACTGAGTTGTAGCTATTCTAAATTATTTCAAGTCTGTAGGTGAGCTGTACACAAGTCAGAGCCTTTTCTGATTGTTGTACTAGTTTAGGTCAAGTAACATAGGTTGCGTTAAATCGAACCGTGTTGTACTGTGGACCTGTGAAACTAGTGAATTAAGGATTGGAATTCTGCCCTTCCCAGACGTAGGCAGATTGGACGAATTGGGTGAACAAATCGTTGTTTAGTGTTTTGTCTTGCTGCAAAAGAATCGTCGGTACAAGAGTGTGCTGTAGCAACTGCTTGCTCACTATTTGCAACTCAGAGGTGCTGCGAATTGCAATTGGTATCAGAGCTGGAGCTCAACATACAGAGTCAAGATTCTGTGCACCTAGCTGAGAAGAGCATGACAATGAAGGAAGGACAAAGCACAAACCGCCCTCCACTGCTAGAAGAAAGCAACTATGGTTATTGGAAGGCTAAGAGGAAGGCGTTTCTCAAAACTATTGATGAGAAAGTGTGGAAGGCTGTGGTGACAGAGTGGGCTCCTCCCAAAACCACTGATGATAAAGGAGTCACTCAGAAGAAACCTGAAGAGCAGTGGACTGCAGAAGAGGATGTTGCAGCAAATAGCAATTCAAAAGCCCTGAATGCAATCTTTGCTACTGTGGATGCCAACAACTTCAGATTATTTTCCAATTGTGACATTGCTAAACAAGCTTGGGAGATCTTGGAAGTTGCTCATGAGGGGACTGACAAAGTGAAGATATCCAGAATGCAAATGATTACTTCACAGTTTGAAGGTTTGAAAATGCAAGAGGAGGAAACCATCACAGAATTCAATGCCAAGCTGTGTGACCTATCAAACGAAGCCCATGCTCTTGGAGAACCTATCCATGAAGAAAACCTATCTCGGAGCTAGAGAAAGCAGCGAGCGTGCGGAAGAAAAGAAAGTGAGAGAACAAGTGCGTGCAACTTGGATCGGTGCTAGCAGTGAGCATCAGAAGCTTGAGCGCTTGCGGTCAAGAGTGTGTTAGATCGGGTCGAGGGTTAGATTGAGCTAGAGGGACAAAGATAAGATTAGAGAGTGTACGGAGTGTGCAAGTGAGAAGCTTAGTCTTTTGTACTTAGCAAGAATATCCTAAATACAGAACCGATCGATTCACAAACCCTTCCAAGGGATACTGGAAAGTAGTGGTTTTACTCAATTGCTTGATTAAGTACTGAGATTTCCACTATAAATCACCGAGTAAGCGTATTTAATTTTCCAACATTTATTATTCCGCTGCTGTCTTACCTCTCAGGGAAGACACCGCTTCCTTACCTGAGAAGGAAAGCTAACCTAACGATCCAACAAGATACATAACGGGTATTAAAGTAGAACTATAGAAGTATCTTTGATGTATTTCTAAAAGTTGAAATTTTTTTACTTTTGCCATATATTTGAATTTTAATTTTTTTTGTCATAAATTTTGAAAACATTTGTTATCTTTTTCACAAACCATTGCTGTCACTATTTTCGATCAATCCGCTACTAGCAATAACAATTTGTTACTTTATGTAATTTCCGTTCTACTTACATGGCATGCAACGTATAGAATTTGACAAACGACTATTAAAAATAAACAAAAAATTACTTAAATTAACAACCTGTTAATGCTAATAGCAGTTTGACCAAAAAACAGATCAAACCACTACTGACAATAGCAATTTGTGAAATATAGATGTGGGATTTTTTTAAAACTTATGACAAAAAATAAAACAAATTTCTCTAAAATGGCAAAAGTGAAAAATTATATAAGTGTAGTTTATGTCACTAGGCTTGAAATGTGATGCTGCCACCACCCCCATCATTTATTGATTCTGAAAGAATCTATTGCATTTGCGGATTCCATTTGACTAGAAAAGGTATAGAGAGATGGGGTCATCCTATATCAATTGGCAACATAAGCTTTTTTAATGGGTCAGGCCGAACCAATCCGGCCAAAAATATACTCAACCCTAACTCGGTCCACAGGCATGTTATTATTTTTCAAGTTGGGCCAATATAAAATAATAAGTCCGTGTGCCCGAATTTTGTAAGGCCGGGCCTAGTCCGAAAAATGAAGGATGCCAAAATTGACTTACAAAATGGAATTAGATTTTTTTCTTCTTCTGATGTTATTTAGATTCAGAACATTCTTTTATGGCCTTTACAGTCACTTAGACCCACTTTCTAATCTCATCTTAAAATTACTGACCCTGTATATTTTCTTACAAACTCCTATTCTATTATAACATCTGAACAAAATATTACAAAGCATGATGCAAAAAAATTAAGGCTAGACACCACATCACCGTAAATAACATTCAACTACGAAGCACCATTTATCCCCAGAACCTAATAAAAAAATAAATATTAAGTAAAAATTAAAATGAAACAACAACACTTGAGAACAAACATACTATTTACATAGCGACGCGTGGATAGAACGAGGCGGTGGGCAGAGCGAGCGGTGACAGAGCAACTCGTACGCGGTGGACAGAGGGAGAACAAAGAAGCGACGACGTCTGTTTTTTTTTTAGAAGATCGGGTCTTTAGGATTTGCTTATGCGGTTGTTTTTCGAAACATATGCAATTCTGATGAGGCCAAATTAGTTGAATGAACTTTGTTCGGGCCGGATCGCTAGATTGAATCAGGCTTCTAATTTTGGGCTTGAACCCGGCCTTTACTTCTCTGGCCAGGCTTCATGCGGACGGCCTCGAGCCCACGGGCTGTTTGGTGAGGGCTATGTCAACGAAACATTTTGAGGCTAAGTTTGAGTCGGTGGAAACCTTGACTTTCACAAGCAAAACTACTCAGAAATAATAATTGTTTACTAGTGCTTTTTCAAAATAAAGAAGCTTCACAAGTGTGATTTAATGACCATTTCACAATGAAAAATCATTGATAGAATGGCAAGGTATAGCGCGTGTCATCAAGGTTTATACCCTGTCATTTGTCATGGAGCAGTAGATGCCAGTTAGGTCACTTGCCTAAATAGTCTTGAAATTGATGCACACAAAAAAACTTAAATCTGTGATGGAGATTGACTAGCAGACTTCGCGTTCTTGCTATGCTACAATAATACAACAACATTCCGGTTCCACTTCCATCTAGTATCGCTTGTCAAAGCAAAACAGGGAAGCAGTAAAACAACTTCATGCAACCCAAGTGGACAATATGTGTGACCACTAACTGCTCTAACATTGATTGTACAGGTATGAATGAGACGAGCTTACTGACCCGCATGCTTGACAGGGAATTTAACCGCAATCCACTTGTCATCACAGTGTTGCACAGTCGCCCCCTCTGGAAAATCCATGTTGAGCATTCGAGGGTACACGCGTACTTCATTGTGGAGAGTTGAACTTGGTCCAGAAAAAATGTCGACATTCGAGTCAGAAACAGAACCGTGCAATACATCAGATGGAGCTTGTGGTGAAGAACCTTCAACTTGAGACAAAGGAATGTATGCCAAAGAGTCCCAGGGATCAGCATGCGTAGGAGGAGATAAAGTTGTAGTTATGTCCAAGTTCGAAGAGCCAAATGAACCCTTGCTGCCGATTCCGGTACATGATGGGATTTGTTTTGGCGCTTTTTGATCGCCACCTAGTACATTGTACAAGAAATGCAAATAAATCTTAGGATAAAATGCAAGTAATATAAGCCACCAATAATAAAATTGTGAATTTCAAGGTTGAGGGAACTGAAGGAAGCAAAGATATGAGCGGAAAAATCATTTCAAAAGAAATAGAGGGTAACTGAAACTAGCTGCTTTAATTAGCCATAATGCTAATTTAGAATGAACATGCAATCTAATAAGAAATTGCATACCGACTACATATGTTTTTAGAAAATAACAAATAGTTCTGACCACACAAATCTGTGCCAGTAGATTAGTCAAATGATTGGAGGCTGCAACAGATTTGTCTGTAAGAGACCAAGATGGATATTTCGTGGCAATGATGTGATAGCTCATAATTTTATCATCTATTCTGCCACTGTTACTAAGCATCAAATCCATATCTAAGCAATGCTTCGTATGGACCAACAGTTATAGCATAGAAGACCACTATTGAGAAAAATAACATTAAGGTTACAAAATTCTGTATAACTTTAGATATTCAGAGCAACTGCAACAAGCCGCCAATTTTATGAAAATATTGCAACCAAACGAAACTCACCTTTGGGAAGTCCAGTGACACTTTCACTCAATACCAACTTTGAGGATGCATCAAGTTTGTTGGTCTCTCCTAAATCAGAAGTGTCAATGGCCTTTAAATTTGACGCCAATACAGCTTGTGGTACACAGATGGGAGCACTACCACTAGGACCCAGATTTTCACCTACATAACACAACAAAAGTTACAAGTGCAAGAATGAAGGCCAGCCAATCATTCTGAAATTGCACAAAACACTGCACACCTGGATGTTTGTGTTTTCTAATTTGAGAACATACAGCTCTTTAAGCATGTTAAGGCATGTGACATTCTTGACAAAATCTGTAAAAGGTGATCTAGCGAGATGCTACAATATCTTGTGGAGACAGCATGTGGAGCATCGTGAGTTAAACGATATGGTTCCAAAAAGGGGTTTTGGAAAAAAGATTGTAACTATATCTCAACAAACTCCTAAGATTTTGGGATAGATCTTGGATTGCTAAAAGGAGTTTAGGAAACGGTCTAAATCCTAGTGGAACTAAAATTTCTATATTCTCCGAGAGCTGCTAGTATATATGAACAGCGTGTGACGCACAAGAAAGAGACGCACAACATATACACACACGAAGAAAGAGCGATAAGAGAGCCTGATCGACTCTCAGCAAGTTCAAGATCAAGTACATATGCCCGTTGAAGAAGCGTCGCCATGGAGCTGAACGCGAGGATCAAAGAGCAAAGCAAAGTTCCCCAAACCCTGAGTGGAGGCCACTGATCAAGGGGAGCTTTTCCGAAGTTGTGTGAACTCGCGAAAGTCAGATTGAAGCAGCTGAGAGAGCTCGGAGAATCTGAGGTAGATGCTAAGGAAGAGCAACTGGTGTCAGTAAGTTGCTATAGCATCCTATTAAAACACTTTGTCAAATAATAGGCTAAGTCTGTGTAATCAGAGCTATAGCATTCTAGTATTACATTGTGTTGAGTCGCTGATAGTGTACGCTAGAGTCCGTGTGATCAGACTAAGCGGATATTCTAGCTAGATTAGAAGTAGAGATTGTTTCAGCATAGGCTGAGAATGGGAGCCTTTGTACTTTAACCGGATATAGTGGAAACTTGGGGACCGGAGAATAGTCTCCCAGAGGTAGGCACTGGCCGAACTGGGTAACCAAAGTGTTTGTGTTTTTCAGATTCGGTCTTAGCAAGATTATTCCGCAGTTGTCGTAAGAGGATGCTATAGCATCCTGCTTGGTTCAAGACACCAGCAGCGCATTGAAATTTCAAAGCATAATCTCCAATCCATGTTGTTAGTTAATAAAAGCCCACTAGATACACACTAATCTACATCTTTTAGGAATAAGGTAACAACAGAAACAGAATAAGAAATGCTGCTAAACTTGATGTCCTTAATAACAAGCTGGCGGCACAAGATTGATTTTCCATTTTAATCAAAATGAAATAAAAGGAAAAATAATAATTCCTGTAGCTATAAAAAAAAAAAAAAAAGAGCCACTCAGGCCTCAGAAATATTTAATACACGCGTCTTTCAACATTTGCACATAGATAATGAAAATAATTTTTCATCCAATTTAATGATTTTTCCCAGGGTTATCTCATGATCTGGACATTGCCAAAGCAGTATTGTTCCTACGGAGTAAGCTTAAATTATGAAAAAAAAAAAACCAAGGGCCAACCAGTGGACACACTGGTATAAAATCAAGCTGACATATCGGACACTTGCAAATGTCAGACTCAGGGCTGGCACCAATCTGTATCCCCATCAGCTGCCAAGTGCCATATATGATTCATCAAAGACAACATTACACCTCAATATTTTTAGGAGAGTATGTTTCAAATAAAAAGGAAACAATATTGCCCACCAACAAATTAACTATGCCAATCCAAGATCTTATAGTAGAATACTGCTCCCAAACTACCATTACTATTTCAGTTCCAACAAGAACAACAGGGTCAGGCCCTCTTAATAACTCATCAATACTGGGTCTTGACTTACCAAAAAAATGATATGACCATCACTGTAATTATAACAAAGGGGTAACAAACACACCTATAATAGATTTGTCTACTCCAAATAAAACAGAAAAGTGACTGCCAGCATGGGTACGATATCACATTCAGGCGCAAATATTATACTTCTCAACACGCAACAACATTATGTTTAAGTTAAATAAAACTGATGATCTGTGAGCAAAAATATATTATGGCATGTTTAGTATGGAGACTGCAAATGTAGAGGGGTCTGCAGAAAAATGTAGTTAGCATACGAGATTACTTACACTGACTAAGACAAGTATAAGCGACCTTTGCTGCATTCATCTCTGCATGCTTCTTTGTTTTTGCTATTTCTCCAAAAAAGGTTTCACCGCCTACTACCACTTTCGACACAAAGGTCGGAATGTGATCTGCACCAGAGCCAGTTGTATCGTAAACTGGCAACTTCAATCTAGATTTCTGAGCCAACTCTTGCAGAAGATTTTTGAAAATTGATTTATCCTAACATACAGAGGAACAATCAACTTAAGGCATATCTGAGGAGTGAGTCGAAATTTGATAATCTGGATAAAGTCAGTCACTTACTAAGTCGTTGTCTTGAGATTCATGTGGCACTAACGACAACAAAGCAACTTTTGCAGCTGCATGTTCAGATTCCTTTAAGGTGCAAAAATAATCTGGACTCTCATAGGTTTGCCCATTAATAATGACCTTGGATTTAAAGCGACAGTTATGTGGAGGACCCTCGCTTTCAAAGGAATATATAGGTAGATTATACCCTTTCTTCAGGACAACGCTTTGGAGCTGGTTCTTAAACATGTGTAATTCTGTCAATAGTTATTGACAATTTGACATAAAACACGAGGTTTTAAAAACAGATACAAGTCTATTTCACAAGTTTACCGTCAAATTTCAACATCCAAACAACAAAAGGGAAGTTTAATTAGGAAACAACAATATTAAAGTAATAGATACTTTGAATTCTATAGTAGACACATTTAAATTCTATAGTAGGGAAAAATCCTAAAGCATAATTAATCTAACCTCCGGACAGTTTATTGCGCTTGGTATCTGGAGCCTTCTCAGAATTTGTAACTCGTTCTTCTGCAATGGGTGTCCTAATTTCATCAGTCAAAGGACGTTTGTTCAAATTAATGCTTATGCCAGAAGCAACTCCACTACCTGTGCCAAAAACACATTATGTAGTCAATATGCTATGCCCGTCACATAAAACATCATGTTAAAATAGGTCGGGGTTCCTCAAAAGCTGGAAGCATAAATGGGTATCATGGTCAGAACAATTAGATTATTCCTTCCCCTACTAGTAGGCACATTGTTTTCAGCGCGTAATGGGTCCAGTCAATAATAAAAGTAAATCAGTTGGCAACCTAATTTGTTTTTAATAGAAAATCCCTTACTATTCAAGACTTGCTTCCAAAATTACAACCTAACACACCTATCTATTTGGTCCAGGCAAACACAAGAAAATCATTCTGAAAAAAATAACTCTATGAACTAACTACTAGATGACTTGGAGAGGATCATTTAGATACAATACCTTGTACCTCTTCATCCATTTATAAATACAAAAAAACAATGATAACCAACACTCATTATCATTTTTCCGTCAAGTAAGACCAACAAGAAATAATCACTAATGTTAGCCCATCATCATTTATATATACAAAAAAACAATGACAACCATCATCAGCTCCAATCTGAAAACAAGCAAAAACAACAAGAAATAATCACTAATGCTAGCCCAATTCTTGAGTACATAAACAACCATCATCAGCTCCAATCTGAAAACAAGCAAAACTTCCTCACCAGCGCATATTTCCCCAGTCTGCGCCCCGATTTTAATCTCTTTAAAGATAAAAAAAATCGTCGTCATAAACAAATCCAACTCTGATAACAAAGAAAGCAAAATCGTAAAGATCACAAATTCACCTGGACCCGGAGAATTCCCCTCGACTGCAACTCCAGCCTCTGCAGGTGAAGTAAAGTGATTAAGAGCAATTTTCGCAGCCTCGATCTGCGCTTCCTTAGCGCGCTTGAAGAAATCGGAAGTTTCGAAAGCGATTCCGTTAACGACTACAGTGGCTTTGAAATAGGGACCGTGAGGAGGGCCTTCTTTGAGGTTTGTGTATAGCGGTAGCGGCCAAGATCTCCGCTGGCAGAACTCCTGGAGGTGCGATTTGTACATGCCGTCCTTCTTCTAGTTTCCCCGAATTGGAAGAACGAGTGAGTGTGCAAGCCGAGAGGATGCGGAGCGACATTATCCAGTTTCGGTTGAGCGAATGTGTTTGGTTACAAGGTTACCGAAATACGGGTTTGGGTGAATCTGATATGTATTTATTCCAAATCGGGTAGACCAAACTAGGTCTTCTCTCTACAAAAATCCCTAATTCCACTTCTCCTATCCAAATCCCCAAAATTTATCACTTTCCACTCCGCCGTCGTTCACTACAAACCCGACTAAAGTCTAACAAACCTCACTCCACCAACTGGTTCACTCTCCTCTTCGGCTGATCCAACACACGAGGCTATATCGAATCGGTTCCGAGGTCGACATTCATCCCTCGTGTGTTTCACGAATAAAAACGAAAAATGATGACGATCGAGAAGGCGCGTTTCATGATGTCATGTACCACTCAGCTATTGCGTTGAGGCTGGCTTTTGATTTCTTGATCAAGCTGGATTATTGAGATTCGAGGGTGACGGGTTTAACTTTTGAAGTGAGGTCGATTTTGAGTTTAATTTACTAGAGGCGTTGTTGAAGTTTATTCAATGATTTTTTTCCACATCCGCCTCTCATCAGCACATTCTTATGAATTCGAACTCGAGCAGAGTAGTCACGAGCTTAAAAAAATATATTTTTGAACTTAGACTTGTTTAATTTCTATGAATTCGGGTCAAAGTTCGAGCTTTAAACGACTAGTTTACTTCACTATAGTTGAAGTGTATTTTTCTAATAACAAATTTTAAAACGGAATAATGACTAAGAAACGAATCGTTTGAATAATTTATTTTCGGCATTATTTTCAATCTTTATCATCATAACAATAAAAATTAGGCTCCATTTCTTATGGAACAATGATTAGGAAACGATCGTCTAAATAACTAAGAAAATAAGTATTCTTCAACTTATTTAGGCTGATTGGTAGCGCCGGACATATAACAATAATTCAAAATATTATATAATTATAAAATAAAAATAAGTATATAACTTTAATCAAGTTTAAATGAGTAAATGAATGAGTATATAGATGAACTTTAATCGAGTTTATACGAACTTTAATCGAACAAATAAACGAGTTATTCGCGAATCTAAAAGCGAGCCGAGTAAGACTCTGTTCATGCTTGACTTGTTTAATAAACGAGCCTAAGTATCATGTTCGTACTTGGTTAGTTTAAAATCGACCTAGGCTTTGATCGAGTTTTGACCGAATTTATTCGCGAGCTGCTCACGAATGTATTGGCTCACTTGCAGCCCTACTCGCCGTTAGTCATAACAATTGCAGCGGGATCCCTAGAACACAATCCCAATTAAGATTATTAGGCAACATATAACGAAAGATACAACATCATACTTGAATCCATTGTGTACAGAGATCGAGAGGGTTGCATCCACTTTATCCGTATGAAATTTTTGCCAGAGAACTTTTGAGAGAGAAAGAGTCTAAGTTTCGAATACGGTAAATCGGGAACCCTACCCTCAATATATACTTGAACGAGCAGTCATATATGGATAATCACGGCTCCTCTCAAGGGGTACGTATTATCCAATCGGTATCTACACGTATAATCAATCCCATGATCCGTAAATATTTTAAGAAAACTTAAAAGTCAATAATACAAATTAGACCACTGTAGTTTGACTTAATATATATGATAGCTCATGCACATTTATTATTTACAATATGACCCTCATAATCAGATTAAATTAATTTAATCTAACAATCTCCCACTGGGTCATATATATATCCTTACAAATGTGTATCACCGAATGAGCGCTCAAGATTGCTATCATACACACATGTTAGTTCTAAAACCAATCTCATCCATTAACTTCATTAACAAAAGATCAAAGCGGCTTTTGTAACATCAATCGTTACTGAACCATCGATGGTCACATATATTAACAAAACTAATAAATGGGTTATTATGGACGTATAGCATGGAAATTTCATGAAATTGTGATCAAAACATGTCTATTTCCAATAGGTCCACCGGAGATCAAATTATAACAGCGTGTAATGTGTATTTCTTTATTTCTACGAAACATAACATAAATATGCGCAAGTACATAATAAAGAGCAACATATATCTTTAGTACAAACTCCCACTAAATCAAAATATCTTCAAATAAGACTATACCCATACAAGCAATGTGCTCATGAAAGACCTTGGGTGGTAATTCTTTTGTCAGCGAATTCGCTATTATAGAATTTATCCTAAAGTGCCTTATCGAATTGTGACCACTTTGTACCTTCTCTTTAACAACTAAGAACTTGATGTCAAAGTGTTTTGATTTTATACAGATCTTGTTGTTATTGGAATACAACACAACTGATTTATTGTCACAATATAGCTTCAATGGTCTTTCAACTCCCTTAATAATGCGCAGTCCTAGTGATAAAATTTCGCAGCCATATTCCCCGATCAGATGCCTCGTAACAAGCTACAAACTCTACTTCCATGGTAGATGATATAATGAGTGTCTGTTTAGCAGACCTCCATGAAACAGCACCACCAGCCAACAAATAAATGTACCCCGAAGTGGATCGTCTACTATCTTGGCATCCCGCAAAATCTGCATCAGTATACCCAACGATGTCAACTGATCTGATCTGATCTTCTATATGTGAGCATATAATCTTTTGTTTCTCTTCAAATATCTCAAAACTCACTTGAGTGCAACCCAATGATCCATTCCCGGATTGCGTATATATGTACCAAGCATGCCAACGATAAAGGCGCATTTGGTGTATTTGGATTCCTAACACAAAAAACGCATCACCAAGATCTTTCATTTTAAAATGTTTTGTTAGAAATTTCTTAGTGTCATGCAATATTCCCAAATCATTGGTAGCAAGTAATATGTCATCGACATATAAAACTAGAAAAATGAAGTTACTCCCACTAAATTTGCGATACACACATTCATCCATCACATTTCCCTCAAAACCATATGAGATAATCACTTGATGAAACTGGTAGTACCACTGACGAGAAGTTTACTTGAGACCATAAATAGATTTCTTTACTTTACAAACCAAATTCTTCGAATCACCATATTCGAAATTTTGTGGTTATACCATATAAATTGTCTCATCAACATCACCATTGAGAAACATTATCTTAACATCCATTTGTGTAATTCGAGATCAAAATGTGGCGTCAAAGCCATTATTATTCTGAAAGAATCCTTCCTAGAAACTAGAGAAAATGTTTCCTTGAAATCAATTCATTCATTTTGAGTAAATCCTTTGGCTACAAGACGTGCCTTATACCTTTCCATATATTACTAATAGAATTACTCTTGGTTCTAAATATCTATTTACAATCAATGGGCTTCGCACTTTCTGGTAATAGGACAAGTTCCCAAACTTTATTGTCTTGCATAGATTTAAACTCCTCATTCATGGCTTTTATCCATTTATGAGAGTTGGAATTTTCATGGCTTGCTGAAAATTGATAGGATCATCTTCCATCAAGCCATGTTCAGTCATGTTCCTGGAGATATACGACATGTTGAGTATAAGCACTTGTAAATTTGTCCTACATCGGCTAATAAGAAAGAGATGTTAGTATATCTTGAGTTACACCACCATAACTCACAAGCCAAGGCTTTTGAGTCATATATGGTGTAAATCGGAATATCTAGCCAATTTCAACATGGTATTAGAGCCACGACATGCGGTCCGGGCCAGTATGCGATTGGGGGACGCGCCTCGAAGCGCTAAGTGCATGACGAAACGCCCATTTGACGGCAGCGTGGGTTTACTCATAGGTGGGAGTCGCATGTTGCGCACCTACGCTGACCGATTGTGTAGGTAAAGACCCTTGTGAAGGGCAGTCGCGTTGAGCGCACCTATTAATTGCCGCTACGATGAGTTAGCGAGCTTTCGGAAAACATGTTCAACTTTCCAAGTGAGGGGGAGTGTTGAGTATACATCGACTGATAAATGGAAGACATGTTAGTATATCTTGGGTTACACCACCACGACTCACAAGCCAAGACTTTTGAGTCATATAGGGGTGTAAAGCGGAATATCTAGCCAATTTCAACAATAGTCATTTGAAATCGCATTTCTCCGCTCTCTAACAGATTTCCTCAATGACATATTTTCTTGAGGTGGTTGAATTTGTTCTTAAGTAATAATGGGGTTGTACGATATTATTTGTAGGATGAGGATCAAAATTTGCTTCTTGATTAATAATAGGTAAAGGAACCTGTATAGTATCAAAAGCAACAGTAGACCCCTCTTCCTCTTCAAAGATAATATTTGTAACTTTATCTCTCCCTCCAAACTCAACATCCTCAAAGAGTGTGGCAGTATCCCTCTCAAAATTGATCTAGTAGTGGGATCATAAAATTTAAAACTCCTTGATCGTTCAACATAACCAATAAATTAGCTGCTAATAGTTTGGAGTCTAATTTTTTTTCTGAGACCTATATGGTTTTGCCTCAGCCGGACATCCCCAAACATGTAAATGCTTCAGACTAGATTTTCGACCAGTCCAAATCTCAAAAGGTGTTTTAGCAGCTGCTTTAGTTGGCACTGTATTGAGAATATAAGCTGTTATCTTAAGTGTTTCACCCTAGAGTCTTTCTGGTAAAGAAGAATGACTAATCATACTTCTTACCATATTTTTAAGTGTTATTTTTCATCGTTCAGCTACACCATTCATGCTAGGTGATCCTGACATAGTGTACTGAGGAACGATACCACACTCCTCTAGGTATTTAGCAAATGGTTCTGGACGTTGTTCACTTGAACCGTCATATCTACCGTAGTATTCACCATCACGATCCGATCTGACACTCTTAATTTTCCGATTGAGTTGTAACTCAACTTCAGCTTTAAATGATTTGAACACGTCTAGAGACTGTGATTTCTCGTGAATAAGAAATAGATAGCCATATCTAAAATAATCGTATATGAATGTGATAAAATACTGCTGGCCATTCCATGGTGTAAGAAATGGTCCACAAATATCAGTATGAATCAATTCTAAAGACATTTGTAGTTCTCATGGCACCTAAGTTTTTAAATTTAGTCTGTTTACCCTTAATACACTCGACACAAACATCAAAATCTGGACTTGCTCCAAAATCCCTTCAGACACGAGTCACTCAATTCTTGACTTGGAGATGTGACCGAGCCGTTTGTGCCATAATGAAAATGAATTATTCTATTTAATTTACGCTTTATACCTCGTGATTCCACATGCAGGGATTCATAATATGATGGAATAATTTCTGACATATACAAACTATCATAAACATTAAGCAAACCGATCCCAACAATATTTGAATTCATACATAAAGTAAATTTCTGATTCCCAAATGAACATGAATAACTATATTTGTCCAATACAGAAATAGAAATTAAATTTCTTCTAAAAGACGGTACAACAAAAGTATCCAACAAATCCGCCACACGGAATAGATGTATCTTTCAGCATCACTTGGTCTTCAGCAACTCAGGCAATCCTGCATAGAAACACAAATGTGAGTAGTAGCACCGGAGTTTATCCACTACGTGTTTCTAGGTACTGAAGCTAAATTATTTTCAGAATAGACCAAAGCGCATAACGTACCCTTCTTACCCCGCCACCCGGAATACTTGGTACAATCCTTCTTCACATGTCCAGATTTGTCACAAAAGTAACATTTGTTCGTCGCTGCTTCTTTTTTTCTAGACCCTCAGATGTAGCAGTTTTATCATCTTGAATGACTCTTTTGCCTTTTTTCTTAGAGATGCGAGCCAAATGAGCACTCACGGTTCTTTCTTGCTTTAACCTCTCCTCCTCTTGCACACAAAACGAGATGAACTCATTAAGAGTCTACTTCTCCCTCTGACAGTTATAACTGATCTTAAATTGACTAAAGTATGCAGGATGAGAGATCAGAATCAAATGCACGAGTAAATCATCGGATAAGTCGAGACCCGAAACCTTGAGCTTGGAAGCAATGTTGGACACCTCTATAATGTACTCTCGAATATGAGCATACTTGTTTCGGCCTTCTCATTTTTCACAAAATGCTTTTACATCTCAGCAAGATAGTCATAGCATTGGTTATCTCATCTGAGACTGCACTCCTAAAAATATCTGGAATACTACGCCTTATGATCATCATATTTAGTCTATTAGAACGCTCCGACTTATCATAATAAACCAAATCCTCATGAGAGCTATCCTCAATGAGGTCTTCGGGGTTGGGCATTCTAAGAGCTGAGTCCAGATCTGCGCAGCTCAAGAAAATCATAATATTTTCTTGTCATTCCTTAAAATTGGTCCCGTTCAACAATGAGACATTGCTCAAATTTGCAGCAACTGAAGTAGCAGTAGACATGAAAGCTGAATCAAAATAAAAGTTAACCAGTGTTCATGCTCACATACTACGCAAATATAACGCATATCAAAATTTAAATCTAATTATGGCATATTAAGATACTTAACACAACACTAATAGCAAGTCTTTGGACAATATTATTAATTGTAAGTGGTACTCCTTGTCGCAATGTACAAATATTAATGAAAAGTGATGTCAAATAAAAGCCATTTTTAGATGTTCTTTTATTCACATTTAATTAACCAAAAAAAATCATCACATATATTTCACTACAAGTATGCATACAATCATAATAGATATTAATTTTCTTTTTGAGCCAATTACTATCAGTATAAATTGCACACATAAATTCACACGCCAAACATGGCAATCTACACAAAAAAAGAGGTCAATTTGGCGACAATTTTGCTTCTATTAACAAATTGGAGTGGGCCAAATTATTAATAATGGCATAACTAGCAGTTAAATTGTCCAAAATAAACTGAAGTGGAATTAATTCCAACATGCAATTAGTTCCCCGAAATTAATGAAATAACATCACATTTGTACAGTACAACAAGCATGCAGTGTATATCATAGTAATCATTTATTAACATGGATATAATTGGCACAGTCAATAAGAACATGCAATTAATGTATAACTGCAGTAAATTACCTTGAAAGTGCAAACAAACCATGATAATGTAATTGCCGAGCAAAATGATTAAATAAATCAAATTCAACTAAAACCACTAAACTTAAATGAGAAAATAGTTGAATGTTTCATGAAATCATGTATATTTAACATCCTGGACACTTAATGGGTTGAAATTAACCACCGAGGCCCAAAATTAGGTTTTCAAAACACAGATGCATACATAAATATAAACAGTTTTCAACCGATATTGGAAATTGCCAAGAAATTGAGAAGCAGCGAAGACGGAAACTTTTCAAAACATACAGAATGTAACATCTTTTATGCAAGCGACCGTCCAACGTACAACTGCCGAATTCGAATCATTCAGATATATGAAAGCATCAGCTTCAACAATCACAAAACCTAGTATTCATCCGAGAAGTTACAATCCCTACCCGGTTAGATCTCCACAATTCAATGTCAGAAAACTTTAGATTAATTTGAATATATCCAGAAACAGATATAAACAAATTTATGGATGCCCAGGAATCAACAATAAACATGCCCAAATAATCCAATACTGGGGGTGACTGATACCAATTGTTAGTCATAACCATTGCAGCAGAATCCCAAGAACACAATCTCAGTTGAGTTTATTAGGCAACATATGATGAAAAATACAACATCATACCTGAATCCATTGTGTACTGAGATCGAGAGGATTGTCTTCCAGTTTATCTGTATGAATTTTTTCGCCAGAGAACTTTTGAGAGAGAAAGAGTCTAAGTTTCGAATACGGTAAACCGGGGACCCTACCCTCAATATATACATGAACGAGCAGTCATGTATGGATAATCACGACTCTTCCTCTTAAAGGGTACGTATTATCCAACCGGTATCTGCACGTATAATTTATCAGTCCCATGATCCATAAATATATATAAAACAACCCTAAAGTCAATAATACAAATTAGATCACTTTAGTTTGACTTAATATATATGATAGCCTATGCACATTTGTTATTTACAACATGACCTCCATAATCAGATTTAACTAATTTAATCTAACAGTCGCATCATCATAAACAATGCTTACGTTATTAGCGCTTTGTAAAAAATGGTATAGGAGGAACATTTTCACGAAATGGGTCAAAAAGGACAACTTTTGAAAAGGGTAGATTTGAAAAAAAATTAGGTTTGAATCTTGAAGAATGAAATTCAGCTCTGGTGCAGCCATACCAAACATAATGATATCAAAACAATAAAAAAGAGTACTCTGTTTGAAAATTGTACATGAAGCAGTAATAGTCGACAATGAAGAAAAAACAAGAGATGTGCTTCCCCTGTCTTCGGTTGTAGAAGCGAGATGCATAGAAGAATCCATAATATTATCATAAATAGATGGATGTAGAGTGGATGATGATGCGCTAATGGTGGAAACAGGTGAGCTATAAGAGAACTGTATTTCAAAAAACACCACGTCTCGACTAACAAAAATTTCTTTAGACTCAACATCAAAGAGTGACCAACCATTTCGGCGTGTTGGGTAGCCAACGAATATGCACGTCCAACTTTGTTTAACAAACTTATCTTGGGGTATTTTAGAAGAAAAGCAAAGCCAATCGAATACCCAAAAATGAGTGTAGGGAGGAGGTATGCCATGTAAGATCTCAAAAGGAGTCCGTTTCAAAAGCACGGTAGATGTTGTCTAATTAACCAGATAACATGCAACAAGGACACGTTCACCCCAGAAGAAGAAAATGGGAAGATGTGCATGAAGTAAAAGTGTCCTGGCAACGTTGAGGATGTGCCTGTGCTTGCGTTCAAATTTTCCATTTTGTTGAGGAGTGTAGACACAAAAAGTATCATATAACATGCCTTGTTCTATAAAATAATGAGCGAAGGGGAGGAACTCAGTGCCATTATTTGTTCGAATACGACACGCTTATTGGTGAAACTGAGTCCAATTCATAGTACAAAAACATTGTAAAGATGACAAAATCTGTTGTTGGATCCTATTTTGATGATTACAAAACACTTAACTAATTAATTTATCTAGTATGCAATAAAGATCTTACTTCATTTATTGCAGAAGTCAAATAGGAAAGAAGATCTTAAGAAGACAAAATATCAAGAAGATATGCGGAAGATATTTGATGACAACTTATGAGAAGGTGTTATCAAATCAAGAAGACAAATCTCTAGCAGAATATTCGGGTTATTCAATGAAGATATCCTAAGAAGATCCGAAGATATTTGATGATAACTATATTGGAAGTTGTCATCAAGTCCAAATATATTATGGGGTATATTTTAGACTTAACGAATATATATCATTAATAAATATGGAAGCAAATCCAATTATATTAGATAAACCTTCCTATCTATTAAAAGAGAATTATATTCGGAATGGAGAAATATTTGATTTGGATTAAAGAATCCTAATCAAATAAACCTTGGCGTATCCTTGATGCTACAAAGAGCTTGACACAAGAGCTAGAGACGGCGCAGAAAATAGAGAAAGAAAACGGAGAGTGAGCAAAACGGATCAAGGCCCAGTGTAAGCATCAGAAGCTTAAACGATTGAGTTCGAGAGTGAAAGAGACTTGTTCGAGGGATGGGATGAGCTAGAGAAACAGAGATAAGTTACAACTTGTACTGAATGTACTAGTGATCAATTTAGTCTTTTGTACTTAGCAAGAATATCCTAAATACAGAAACTCGTCTCTTCACAAACCCTTCCAGTGGATACTGGAAGGTAGCGGTTTTACTCAGATATTTGATTGGAGTACTGAGGTTTTCACTATAAATCACTTAGTAAACAAATTTAATTTCTTTAAATTTAATATTCCGCTGCTGTCTTACCTGTTGGGTAACTCACTCTGCTGGAGCTATACCTAACTAACGATTCAATAATTGGTATCAGAGCTTTGGCTCTAGATTTTTGTTAGATTTTGTAGGAAAGGAAAATGACCACAAACAACTCAATACACGACTCGTTTTGGAAACCACCAGTGCTAAACCCAGGAGAGTATGATTGGTGGACTCAGCAGATTGAGGCCACATATGTTCCTTGGATGGACAATAATGGAGGGTAATTGAACAAGGTCCATTACCTATCAAGGACAACTCCGACCCTGCCAAAGATAAAAATAAAGAAGACTACAAGGATGAAGACTACAGAGCTCTTGAAAAGAATTTCCGGACGAAGAAAGTTCTATACGCAGCTCTCGCCCCCGGCGATCGGAAGATGGTCTTAAAATACAAAACTGCGCAGAACATCTGGAACGGACTCTTAAGGCTATACGAGGGAAATGAGGACATCAAGAGGAACAAGATACTCGCTGTCACCAAAGACTATAAAAATGTGATACATGGAAGGAATGAGTTATTAGAATACTTTCACAACCGTTTTCAAACATACGTTGGACAGATGGAATTTCTTGGGGAAACCCTCCTTGAATGGAAAGTGACACATCACTTCCTACAAGCCCTGAATGATAAATGTGATGCTGTCACATTGGCGCTGCAAGCTCAGAGCAACATCAAGAAAATTACTCTGGAAGAACTGAGCAAAGCAATGTCGGAATTACCGAAAGGAAAATTGCTAGACGTGAGCCGGAAAAAACTCACTCCATCGCCTTGAAAATCGAAAAAGCCTTCAATCTTGCACAGACTGGTGAGTACAATGAGGAAGAGGACAAAACAACTACTCTCATGACAAGAGCATTCAAGATGGCTAGGATCAACGGTCAGTAAAGTTTCACCAAGAGAAATCCAGAATAGAAGCGCACCATCAGGGAAACAAAGACATCCTATGCTATCACGGTCAACGCAAGGGGCATATGGTCAAGAACTGTATAAAGAAAAGAAATGGTGAACCGCCAGCTCAGAAGAGTGTACAAGCCATGCTTGCGACTTGGGGAGAATCTAAAGATGACAGTGATGGTGATCAATCAACCAGGAAGCATGCCTAATGGCGCACTCAAATACATATGAGGTAACCTCTCCCTCCTCACTCACTAACCCTGTTTATACTAATGCTGAATTCATTGATGTAATAAAAGCTTAGTGAAGGAGAACGACCGACTCAGTCAGATCATAGAAGAAAAGGATGATTTAATTGATGGAATGATTGAGAATAACACACTTTGAGCTAATAAAGCATGCAATGCGGCTTGAGAAGGAAAAGGAGAAAGGGAAAGATAAGTGTCATACCTGTGAGGTACATCTACTCAAGGTCCAAGATCTCGAAACCAACGTGACAGCACTAAAGATTTCCATTCCCTTTAATGCAAAAAAGGCATATGCAATCTGGAAGAAGCAAGCCATGAACAAAAAGCCATTTAGCATTGATCTTAAGGCTCGAAAGAACAACAAATCAGTTCCTGCCGGTAGAAGCAAATATGTAGGACTAAAGTGTCATCGCACGTGCTGGCATTGTGGTAAGAAAGTCCACTACATGAGAGATTGCTCCCTCCTAAGAAAACTCGAGGAAAGGAATCGAATATCCATAGAACACTTATCGATAGAAAACCCAGAACCTGTCCAAGAATCAAGATTGAACTAACCAATGCTTCCACTAAATTCAAGCTATCTTCTCAACCCAATAAGCTCAAGCTTGTCTAGGTACGTAAAAACTGATTGTTCTGGTACATTGATAGTGCGTGCTCGAAGCACATGACAGGAAATCAAGGATGGTTCAAATCACTCCAACAACATTCCGGAGGATACATACTCTTCGAAAATAAAAGTAAGGGAAGAGTCACAGGTGTGGGAGAGGTAAGAATTTCGGATAAAATCTATATTGACAATGTGAGTTTGGTTGATGATCTTCAATGCAACCTGTTTAGGTGTCACATCTATGCCAAGGAGGTAAAAATCAAGTCATATTTAGCACTGGTGATTGTTTAGTTAAGTGTTGCAGAATAGGCAAAACAATTTTAAGAGGGATTCGGGAAAATGAGATCTACATAATAAACCCAGAGTTCATTCCTGACAGGGAACTCTACATGTCCACTATTGTCGAAGACTCGCTGCTGTGGCACAAGAGGTTCGGGCATGCCTGTTTGAAACTTCTTTCCAAACTGCACCAAAGAAATCTTGTGGATGGACTAACCAAAATCGAAAGATCAATGAATCAAGTATGCAATGCATATGCTAGAGGAAAACAAGTAAGGTCGTCATTCAAGTCCAAAAAGGTGGTAAGTACATCTGCTCCCCTAGACATGATTCACATGGATCTGTGTGGTCCAGTGAATATGGAGCAGAGGAGGTAACAAATATATTTTGGTAATTATCGATGATTACTCTAGGTTTACCTGGACGATATTTCTAACCTCCAAAGATGAGACTTCTGCAGAATTTGAAGTGTGGCTAAAGCTTATTGAAAACAAGCTTGCTCGACATTTAATCTCCATCAGAACTGACATTGGAACAGAGTTCAGAAACTCACAGTTTCTCTCCTTATGCAGGAACAGAGGGACTAATCACAACTTCTCTGCTCCCAGGACACCTAAGCAAATCGAGGTAGTTTAGAGAAAGAATAGGACCCTGGAAGATATGTCCCGAACCATGCTGATAGCTAGTGAATTACCCAAGAACTACTAGGCTGAAGTAGTCAACGCAGCCTGTCACATCCTAAACCGTGCCTCGTTTCGTTCCCTCCCGGGGAAGACACCCTATGAGTTACTTCTGGGAAGAAGACCAAATATCACATCTAAAAGTGTTCGGATGCAAATGCTACATCCACAACAACGGGAAGGATAATCTCGAAAAATTCGACTCAAGAAGTGATGAAGGCACTTTTTTGGTTACTCCCGTCATAGTAAAGCCTACAAGGTATACAACAAGCGGCTGAGGAAAGTGGAGGAAAGCATCCATGTGACATTTGATGAAAACCTGATGGCCAATGCTCAGGTACACGACGAGTCGGGGTCCTCACCCCTACTAAGGGAGGAAGAACTGCAGATTACATCTCAGACTGAACATGAAATGGAGTATTGATCGCGCGTCGTTGTACGCATCAAATTAATCCTTCCTTCTCCACTTAGTATAGCGGCTAAGTCAGGGTCGATCCCACAAGGAGCAAGCAGACTCGTTCTAGCTAGTAACCTACAACTTACGAAAATTGGGGTATGAGTGATTGGTTTGCGCAGGTGCGCGAAAGAACAGTAGTGAAAGCAGAATTTGCACTAGACGTGCGCAGGCAGTAGAGATTAAGTACTATGACTATGAAAAATATCGGTGCAGACAATCCTCTATGAATGTATTCCTTATCATTGACTCTAAACGTCTATAGTTCGATTTACTGAAGTTAGTGTCCGATCAAGGCTTCCTAACATGTGCGCATGTTCCGATCAAAGTCCATGAGCTATTAATTCTTGAAACTAGTCTAAGCAGCTGCGAATCCTGTCACGGTAGCAGCTGATTATCCTAGCGCGTTACTCCTAGTTGTCACCGTCAAGCTGCCAACTAGTTTAACATATAACAAACAAGTAGTAAGAGTAAGATTGCGGTTCAAGGCTTCCCCTACTCATGCAACTAGCTGTCAACCGTGTGCACAGAATTAATACAAGCAAACAAACTATGCATTAAGCAAAGTCTCAAAGGAAATACTCATAGAATCATGCCCAACCGATACAAAGCGTTTAGCTAGACATGCTAGTAGTAAACATCATAGAAATAGTAAATAAAAGCTAAAGTGTCCAAGAAAACAGTAACAAGCAGGTGCGTGTAGGTTGCTGTGTCTCGGCTCGCGGAGTCGGCTAGCGTAGGTCCTCGCAGCAGCTCATCTGTTTTTCAGTTCTGGCTCTCTCTCCTTCATATCTCTCAAACCCTAGCCTTCCTCTCTTTATATACTGCTTATGAGGCCCAAGGACAGTCATGGCAACTTCCAAATCCTATGGTGTTCAAGATTTGGAAACACCACTATCCTGCGCATGGCTCACTGCGCACATTGGTTCGCGCAGTCAGTCTGCGCACCGCAGTCTGAATCTACCACTTCCTATCCTATTTGCGCTGCTAGCTCCGCAGGCTGTGTGTTGCGCTCCTTAAACGCGCCTATTAGCGCGTATCCGACTTAGGCCCTTGTTTTCTCCTGGAATACAAAAACACCGGAAACCAGTAATCTTGTACACAAAGTAATGCAAACAAGCACAGTGTTAAGATCTAAATAGTGCGTATAAATAGGCTCTATCAAACCCCCCACACTTGCCCTTGTTCGTCCCTAACAAGCACTCAAGCACGGATACAATCACCTCTCTGGAGTCTAGCGCACAATCTTGCACTCTGGCGCGATCTGCACGACTGTTTACCTTGCGTTGCTCTGTCACCTGCGCGCATCTGCCTTCAATAGTTTAATATAACAATTTCGAAATTCGTTACCTCTCAGCTGGGATGGAGATTATTTTGGATGGCTGGGAGATAGCTCTTCATAGGCTCCGGGTTGTCGGTCTTTACTTCGAGTACGGGTATATGGTTAATTGCGCAAGTTTCTTCCGGTGCGTGATTCTTTCGCGCACTTCCTGGGAACTCGAGCCTTCTTGATGATTTTCTTGTGAACTTGCGCACGCTGGTACGGAGTTGCGCATGCTGGTTTCTTTAGCGCATATCATCTGCTGGTGTTTTTCTTTTTGTACAGCTTTATCTACAGTTCCTATGTTCCCAGAACGGTTCCAGTCTCGGCCTCCGGATAGCAGCTATGGAACAACGCTCCGCTCTCCCTCCTTGATCTATTTGCGCAGGTCAGAGGACGCGTTTACACCCGCACCCGCCTTCCCTTGCTTGACTTTCAGAGGAAAGGTGGTCTGTTTTCCCACCTCGCCACGCTTTGGGTATTCGCCTTCGGCATCTGCGTGGCTGAGCGCGCTCTATTGTTCCGAAGGTCGCGAATCACCGGCCTCCACTAGCGCTCTCACCCATATACCTTACCTCCGAAGCAAAAACGACTAACCGCCTCTCTAGAGCTTTTCTGTCAACTCCACATCCCCTGTATATCCCAACTAAAAGGAGAAAAATCGAAAAAAAATACTTAAACTGTTGATAGCAGCGCATGCAAGATAAATAGGGCAATACAAGACGAAAAGTGTGCGCAACCCGCACACTAGCGCACCACTGCTACTATTTCCTTCAACTAAACTAAGCTACACTACAAAGCTCAAAAAACGTGAAATGTAAATGTAACGCTCCCCCCCCCCCACTTGAACAGAGACGTGTCCCCACGACTCATGCTCAAGCGCAAAGGAGAGCGCACACATGCATAGGACACATTATCTCAGAGGAGGGGATCAAGGTAGACAAAGCTAAGATAGACCTTATTTCTAATCTACCTTACGCCACAAACGTGCGCGATGTGAAGTCATTCTTAGGGCACGCCGGATTTTACAGGCGTTTTATAAAAGACTTCTCTAAAATCTGTATTCTCCTGTCTAACCTCTTGCAAAAGGATGTATGCTTCGATTTTACTGATGAGTGCAGGACCGCGTTCGATAAGCTGAAGGAGGCGCTGACCAGTGCGCCAGTGATGCGCGCACCAGACTGGAACCTGCCATTTGAACTGATGTGCGACGCAAGCGATTATGCAGTAGGTGCAGTCCTGGGGCAGCGAGTGGACAAGAAACCGCACGCTATCTATTATGCATCGCGCACACTGGACGTTGCGCAGAGGAACTACACCACCACGGAGAACGAGCTTCTGGCAATTGTGTTTGCGCTAGAGAAGTTCCGTGCATATGTTCTAGGCGCCAGGGTCATCATATACACAGACCACGCAGCCATCCGCTACCTAATGTCCAAGAAAGAAACTAAGCCGCGCCTGATGCGCTGGGTGCTCCTACTGCAGGAATTTGACCTGGAGATCAAGGATAAGAAGGGCACAGAGAACACAGTTGCGGATCACCTGAGCAGAATCGTGAAGGAGGAGGAACCAGGGCAGATCACTGAGACATTTCCTGACGAGCATCTGATGGCGCTGACAGGTAAGGTACCATGGTATGCGCACATTGCGAATTACCTGGTCACAGGTACGTTTCCTCCGCATTTCAATAAAACCCAGTGCATGAGATTGAAACATGAGTCCAAGCATTATATTTGGGATGATCCTTATATGCTTAGAATAGGACCAGATCAGATATTGAGGCGCTGCGTGCCTGACCATGAATTTAACTCTGTTTTGATGTTTTGTCATGCGCACGCATGTGGAGGACACTTTGGTCCCAAGCGCACCAGCAGGAAGGTCCTGGACTGCGGATTTTATTGGCCGCACCTGTTTAGAGACGCATATGACTATTGCAGGAATTGCGACAGGTGCCAGCGCACAGGAGGCATATCAGCGCGCAACGAGATGCCGCAGACGCCAATTCTAGTGGATGAAGTGTTTGACATATGGGGAATTGACTTCATGGGGCCATTTCCCCCGTCTGTAGGATACGAGTACATATTGGTCGCGGTGGACTATGTCTCCAAATGGGTCGAAGCTAAGGCCACACGGAAGGATGATGGTAAGACGGTCGCTGAATTTCTGAAAACTAACATCTTTTGCAGGTACGGGGTGCCTAAGGCAATCATCAGCGACCAGGGGACGCACTTTTGCAACAGGATCGTGGCGCAAGTTTTCAAGCATTATGGGGTGCACCACAAGACGTCCACTGCTTATCATCCTCAGACAAATGGACAGGCCGAGGTCTCTAACAGAGAAATCAAGCGCATCCTGGAGAAGACTGTGAGACCATCGCGCAAGGATTGGAGCCAGCGCCTGGACGATGCGCTGTGGGCATACCGCACTGCGCATAAGACACCAATCGGGACTTCACCGTTTCGGTTGGTCTACGGAAAAGCCTGCCACCTGCCAGTGGAGTTAGAGCACAAAGCATACTGGGCCTTACGCATTTGCAACCTAAACTTAGATGAGGCTGGAAAGGAGCACGCGTTTGAGCTGAGTGAATTAGAAGAGCTGCGCCTGGATGCCTATGAGAGACTGCGCGATTACAAGGAGCGGACAAAGGCGTTTCATGACAAGCATATCCTCAGACGCACTTTTGAGCCAGGAGAGCAGGTATTATTATTCTCATCACGCTTGAAGCTCATGGCTGGAAAGCTGCGCAGCAAATGGACTGGACCGTACACAGTCATCAAGGTTTTCCCCTATGGAACAATCGAGTTAGAAAACGAGCACCGGCATCGTTTTCAGGTCAATGGGCAGAGAGTCAAACGGTATCTAGGAGAACCTTGGGACGACACAGTGCGCGACATTGACTTGGCAGAACCTGAGATAGCAGATGCACCAGCTGCTGCGCCAGAGGCACCACCAGATGCACCAGAGGGAGAACTGGAAACTATTGCTCACATTTCTTCTTCCTCTTCATCTACCCTCGTTACTGCAGACTTCTCACATATTATCCATGTTGACTACCCTTCTCACCCTTTGCGCAGGACCACGCAGAAGACAGCACATGCACAAGCGCAGGGTTACTCAGGAGCAAGAGTGGGGGAGGTCGCTGGCAACCATTTGGGCACGTAACGAGGTACAGTCGAGCCAACGACGTTAAACAAAGGCACTTGTCGGGAGGTAACCCGACTCGTTTTACTTTTTTATGTCTTTCTTTTAGTCTTTCTAGTGTCTTTTAGTTAGTCTAGGTCTCGTAGTTTGTTTTAGTCGAGCAGCAGTGCGCAGGACCGCTGCGCCAGTCAGGGGGTATATAAGGGCAGGACTTAGAAAATTTCAGCACTTTTACACTCGACCGTTACCAGCAGCTCCCGCCTTCACACCTCCACCCGCTGTCCGGCGCCCAACCCAGCTTCAGTTTAGAGAGATTCAAGGATCACACGGCCGCACTACCCCCAGGTAACCTTTCCCCCAGATCTGAGCACGATTCCAGTAGGGTTTTGTTCGGAGGAGTGTTCTAGGGTTTTGAAATCGCACCAGGTTAGAGTGCGCCGATTGGAGTGGTGTTTAGAGGGTTTTGTAGGCGGGCAGTAGGCGCTCCTTTGGTGAAAGTTTCAGTGCATTCGGAGGAGTTTGGATTTTTGGAAGTGTTTGAGGAGAGTTGACCAGCGTTGACCCGAGCACCCCAGCCACAATGCAGCCTGCCGCGGACCAAGAGACCCCAGCTGTTTTCGCCAGCAAGTACACCGCATTTCTGAGGCAGGACATGTACGGGACTCCGTACATTAGCAGGGACTTCCTGCGCGAGGTCGGACTGGAGGACCTCGTTGTGGAGAGGCTGGCGTTAGCAGGCTGGGAGGCGCTGTTGGAACTCAACAGCGCATCAGACAAGGAGGACACGTGCGAATTTTTTGGTGTCGCTGGAGGCGGGCAACCAAGAGATCAGGTACCGACATAGGGGCGTCTGGTACATTGCCTCAGCTAAGAGGCTGAAGCGCACACTGAGGTGTGCTAAGGTGCGCGAGGAAGACATGGACACGCACACCAACCAGGAGGCTTGGCGCGAGATGGCGACCAGGCCAGTCTTTGCCGCGGGGCGCAGCAGGGGACGAGAGCTGCGTGACCCGTGGATGTTCTACTTGTGGCGCCTGGTCGCCTATGCAGTCATTGGGCGATTTAATGGTGCGCCCAAGATCAACCTCCTGGACTTGGACATCTTAAAGGGGCTGTATTACAGAAGGAAGGTGCTATTTGTTTCGAACATGGTGGTCCACTGGAGCCGTGTTAGCACAAGGGGACCGCTGACTTGCGGAGGTATTATTACGCACCTGCTGCGGGCGTTACATGGAGAGCCCGAGATGCCAGAGCACACTATGGTGCCGGCTGTCCCTCTGGACCGTGCCCACATGCTGCAGATCAGGGCGGTAGCTGTGAGGGAAGATGGCACATTGGAATGGTGCTACCGCCTGCAGCCGGCCAGAGTGCCAAGGCCAATGGCAGAGAGCAGTGCGCAAGCAGCAGAGGCCGCGCAGGAGATGGAGGAGGACGAGGCCCCAGAGCCAGTTGTGCCTCCAGTTAGGTGCGCAAGGATCCGCGCGCAGACTGGAGCGCATCGGAGGGCCCGCGCACCACAGGGGGAGCCAGTCACCATTTCCATCGAGGATTCTCCCCCTCGTGCGCGCGGAAAGCGCCCAAGGACCGAGGCTGAGGAGGTGCCTGAGGAAGCGTCCGCAGAGCAGCGCATGATGTTCAACGTCATGCGCGTGCTCGAATATTTAGCGCCAGAGGGGGCGGACTTAAGCATGAGCCCACCATCAGGGTGGAGATTTGGAGACACAATTCCCCCTCTCTTCAGCCTGCACCGACCACCTCCAGGGTCTCCCAGTGAGCCGCATCAGCCAGCCAGCCCTCTTACTCAGCCCCTAGTGCATCCAGCAGAACCCTTCCCAGCACCAGCAGCACCAGCACCAGCAGCGCCAGCAGAACCCACCCCCGAACCAGAACCAGTACCCGCACCTGCACCTTCCCCTGCCCAGCCGTCCATTCCAAGGTCCCCTATAGCCGAACCCATCATTAGCACCAGCTCAGACTCGCTATGGGAACCCGTTCCAGAGGATGACGACGAGGCGCAGCCTGTTACCCTATCAGTTGTACCGCCTTCCTCTAGCTCCGAATACATGACGGATTCTTCAGAGGAGGAGGCACATAGTTCAGCGGCTGCGTCCAGCTCAGATGACCTCTAGAGCTGCGGGGGGGAGGGGGGAGCGCATTATTTCTTTCGGGTGGTGTCTATTTTCCTTTATATGCTGAACTTTATTTGCTATTCTGTTACTATTTTGTGTGCTGAACTCTTGTGCTACATATTCTGTGCCCCTATGCTATATTTGCGCTACTTTGACTATATGTTCTTCATTTTTATATTCTTTGTTTTGCTTGCATGCATCAGTTCTGCATGTGCGCGTCCTCCGTGCACTTGAGCTTGAGTCGTGGGGACACGTCTCGGTTTAAGTGTGTGGGGGGGGGGGGGAGCGTTACACTTACATTTCACGTTTTTTTGAGCTTTTTAGTGTAGCTTAGTTTAATTAAAGGAAACAGTAGCAGTAGTGCGCTTGAGTGCGGGTTGCGTGTATTGTTCAGCTTGTTTGCGCTATCCATTTTGCGTCGTGCGCCATCAACTGTTTTTAGTATATTTTTTTTGTTTTTCTGCTCCTGTTAGTTGGGATATACAGGGGATGTGGAGTTGACAGAAACGCTCTAGAGAGGCGGTTAGTCGCTCGCGCTTCAGAGGAGAGGTATATGGTCGAGAGCGCGAGTGGAGGCCTGTGCTTCGCGACCTTCGGAACAAGAGAGCGCGCTCAGTCACGCAGATGCCGAAGGCGAGATACCCAAAAGCGTGGCGAGGTGGGAAAACAGACCACCTTCCCTCTGGAAGTTGAGCCAAGGAAGGCGGGCGCGGGTGTAAACGCGTGCGCCGACCTGCGCAGATAGACCAAGGAGGGAGAGCGGGGCGGTGTTCCATAGCTGTTATCCGGAGGCCGAGACTGGAACCGTTCTGGGAAACATAGGAACCGTAGACAAAGCTGTACAAAGAAAAAAATACCAGCAGATGATATGCGCTACAAAAGAATCAGCATGCGCACAAATAAGTACCAGCGTGCGCAAAATCCACAGAAAATCATCAAAAGGCTTAAGTTCCCAGGAAGTGCGCGGAAGAATCACGCGCGGGAAGAAGCTTGCGCTGTTAACCATATACCCATCCTCGGAGTAAGAGCTGACAACCTGGCGCCTATAAAGAGTTATCTCTCAGCCATCCGAAATGATCTTCATCCCAGCTGAGAGGTAATGAATGGCGAAATCCCTATACTTAAACTGTTGACAGCAGTTGTGCGCAGGTGGTAGAGCAGCGCAAGATGATCAGCAGTGCAGATCGCACCAGAGTGCAAGACTGTGCGCTAGAGTCCGAGAGGTAGTAGTATCCGTGCTTGAGTGCTTGTTCGAGGACGAACAAGGGCAAGTGTGGGGGGTTTGATAGAGCCTATTTATACGAATTATTTAGATCATAACCCTGTGCTTGTTTGCAATATTTTGTGTACAAGATTACTGGCTTCCAGTGTTTTTGTATTTCAGGGCAAAACGAGGGCCTAAGTCGGATACGCGCTAACAGGCAGCGTTTAGGACGCGCATCACACAGCCTGCGGAGCTAGCGGCGCAACCAGAAGAATTGGCAGAGTCGACCACGGTGCGCTAACCGATTGCGCTAAGCAGATGCCGTGCGCCAGGCGCAGATGTTGGTGTTTCCAAATCCTGACACGACCAGATTTGGAAGTTGCCAAGAGTGAGCCTCTGAGCAGTATATAAAGAAGAGAAGGAGGCTAGGGTTATGGGGACACACAGACGATTCTCAGGATTCACAATTCGTACACCCAGGAGGCACTGCGCAGCAGGACTGGAAAACACACGAGCTTGTTGAGAGGATTTGCGCCAGCCGACTGCGCCAGCCAAGACAGCAACCTGCACGCACTGTTTGCTATTGTTTTGGAAACTTTAGTTATTATTTACTATTTCTATGATGTTTATCACTAGCATGTCTAGCTAAACGCTTAGTATCGGTTGGACATGAATCTATGAGTATTTCTTTTTGAGACTTGCGCTTAATGCACAGCTTGCTTGCTTATATTAATTCTGTGCACATTACTGGCAGCTTGTTACATGAGTAGGGGAAGCCTTGAACCGCAATCTTACTCTTGTTGCTTGTTGTTGTCTGTTAAACTAGTTGAATAGCCTGACGGTGCCAACTAGGAGTAATGCGCTAGGTTAGGCAATTACTACCTTGATCGGATTCGTAGTTGTTTAGTCTAGTGTAAGAATTAATAGCACATGAACTTTGATCGGAACATGCGCACATGTTAGGAAGCCTTGATCGGACACTAACATTAGCAAATCAAGCTATAGACATTTAGAGTCGATGATAAGGAATACACTCATAGAGGATTGTCTGCGCCGATACTTCTCATAAGTCATAGTACTTAATCTCTATTGCCTGCGCACGTCTAGTGCAATTTCCTGCGTTACGATACCACAGTTACTTGCGCATCGCGCAAACCAATCACTCACCCCCCAATCTTCGTAAGTGTAGGTTACTGGCTAAAACTGAACTGCTTGCTCCCTGTGGAGATCGACCCTTACTTAACCGTTGTACTAGTGGAAGAGGAAGGAATTAATTTGACGCGCACAACGACGCGCGATCAGAAGCACATTTATAGATGTGCCTCAGTCAATCATGCAGTTGCTTACTGTGGTCTTACCTAAAGTGCATGGGATGGTGAACGTACCTGGATCCCGGCATTTAGGCGGTACCTTATGTTGCACGATTGCTGAGGCCTGCGCATTTAGCATTACCTGTGCGCACTCGCCTTTCCTCCTCTTGTTTGTGCACAGCTTCTTTAAAAACTTGGCGTACCTAGGGATCTGCCGAACTGCTTCAATAAGGGGAATGTTTATTTCCACCTTACTGAATAACTCGTAGAGCTCCTTATCAAGCGCTTCTTTCCTAGCCAATGGTGCCTGTACAGGAAAAGGTGCAGGTATGTTAGTACGATTCATGTCTTTGTCTTTCGATTTCGCTATACCTGGCGCCTCACCCTGCTGGCTTGTGGCTTGCGCTGCTGGTTGCGCATCCGGCTCTGCTGGCGCTGGAGCTTGCGCAACTGGTTGCGCGGGTGCCTTTGCGGTCTGCTCTGTTCCTACTCTGCGCCCAGTCCTCAGTGTCACTGTGTTGACTCCTCCCTTGGGATTTTGAATCACTTGCGAAGGCAGGTTGCCATCGCTCTTTTTTAGCTCACACCGTGGTAGCTATCTGTGACAGCTGCTTTTCATTGGACTCAAACCTCTTGTCATACTTCTCATCATTCTTGCGCACTGTGTCTGCTGGTTGTTTAGCGCTGGTGCGTCAGTGCGGCGATGCGTGGATTGTAGGGCGCAGCTTGTTGCGTCTGCTGTGGTGCGCGCTGGTCCACGGACTGCCTCTGGAAATTGTTATCCTCCTTCCATCTGAACCCATTTGCGGCTAGTCCAAAACACGGCTCATTCTGCCTCTGCGGCCCTCTATTGTCCCATCCTCTTAGAGCATTGACATCTCCTGATTCCTCGAAAAGTGTGGGACATGCATTGGTTTTGTGCTCAGTGGACGTACAGAACTCGCATGCCTTTGGCGCAGCTGGTTGCGCCCCTTGCGCATTCATCAACTTCTGCAGCATGGCCTTCATCTCCTTTATCTCAGCGCTTATTTCTACCTGATGCACAGAACGAGCACGACTATTCTCAAGTGTTAGCTGATGTCTTACCTGTCCAGCAGAGTCTTCTATCATCTGCCACGCGTCCTTTGAGTACATGTTGCAAATGTCGCCTCCTGCGCATGCATTCAATAATCTCAGCTCCATTGGTAGCAATACGTTCAGGAAATTCTCTATTAGCACATTCTGGGGCAGGCCGTGATTGTAGCAGTTAGCCTCCAGCTCCCTGAAACGCTCATAATACTCCGATAGTGATTCTCCTGCGTCCTGCCTAGGTGCGGCCAACTCCCTCCTGAGTAGCGCGATCTTGGCTGCGGGATAGAACTTGTCCAAGAACTTCTTCTGTAGCTGCTCCCATGTGTGAATAGATCCTGCTGGTAAGCTCATCAGCCAATGCCTGGCCGTGTCACACAATGAAAAAGGGAACGCCTTCATCTTCAGCGCTTCGTCGCTCTCCCCTTCGGCCTTCATGTTCTCGCAAATAACTAGGAATTCTCGCACATGCTTGACTGGGTTCTCGTTGTTCATCCCGTGAAACTTGGGCATCTAATGAATGAGCGAGCTCCTTAGCTCAAAATGACCGTCTGGTGGAAGCACTATGCACCATGGCTGGTTAACCGTGATTGGACCTGACATCTCAGGCACTGTTCTGCGTCGCGCGGCCTGTCGCGTGGGTGGCGCATTATACACTTCAGTGGCCATCCTTGCTTCAACTTCGCGCTGCACTTCTTCTCTGAATCGAACTGCGCGGTTGTCTGCTCTCGCATTCTTTGGGGTTCTGTCCCCTAAGTTATCTCCAATGACACTGTTATCCTCCATGACCTGTTCTAAATCTCAAAGAAAACGAAATTAAAAGACAACTAAGTTGTCGCGTCTATCAGTGCGCAACTATAACCTGCGCATCGCAACTGTTTCAAGATTGCGCAGACTGATGTTGATTGCGCGCTGTCAGAAACAACAACGAGGAAAATAAAGCAAACAGAAATAACTAACTACTGTAAAAGAAAACTTAAACTAGTTAAAACTTATCTGTGTTGCTCCCCGGCAACGGCGCCAAAATTTGATCGCGCGTCGTTGTACGCGTCAAATTAATCCTTCCTTCTCCACTTAGTATAGCGGCTAAGTCAGGGTCGATCCCACAAGGAGCAAGCAGACTCGTTATAGCTAGTAACCTACAACTTACAAAAATTGGGTTATGAGTGATTGGTTTGCGCAGGTGCGCCGAAAGAACAGTAGTGAAACCAGAATTTGCACTAGACGTGCGCAGGCAATAGAGATTAAGTACTATGACTATGAAAAGTATCGGTGCAGACAATCCTCTATGAATGTATTCCTTATCATTGACTCTAAATGTCTATAGTTCGATTTACTGAAGTTAGTGTCCGATCAAGGCTTCCTAACATGTGCGCATGTTCCGATCAAAGTCCATGAGCTATTAATTCTTAAAACTAGTCTAAGCAGCTGCGAATCCTGTCACGGTAGCAGCTGATTATCCTAGCGCGTTACTCCTAGTTGTCACCGTCAAGCTACCAACTAGTTTAACATATAACAAACAAGTAGTAAGAGTAAGATTGTGGTTCAAGGCTTCCCCTACTCATGCAACTAGCTGTCAACCGTGTGCACAGAATTAATACAAGCAAACAAACTATGCATTAAGCACAAGTCTCAAAGGAAATACTCATAGAATCATGCCCAACCGATACAAAGCGTTTAGTTAGACATGCTAGTAGTAAACATCATAGAAATAGTAAATAAAAGCTAAAGTGTCCAAGAAAACAGTAACAAGCAGGTGCGTGCAGGTTGCTGTGTCTCGGCTCGCGCAGTCGGCCAGCGCAGGTCCTCGCAGCAGCTCGTCTGTTTTTCAGTTCTGGCTCTCTCTCCTTCATATCTCTCAAACCCTAGCCTTCCTCTCTTTATATACTGCTTATGAGGCCCAAGGACAGTCATGGCAACTTCCAAATCCTATGGTGTTCAAGATTTGGAAACACCACTATCCTACGCATGGCTCACTGCGCACATTGGTTCGCGCAGTCGGTCTGCGCACCGTAGTCTGAATCTACCACTTCCTATCCTGTTTGCGCTGCTAGCTCCGCAGGCTGTGTGTTGCGCTCCTTAAACGCGCCTATTAGCGCGTATCCGACTTAGGCCCTTGTTTTGTCCTGGAATACAAAAATACCGAAAACCAATAATCTTGTACACAAAATAATGCAAACAAGCACAGTGTTAAGATCTAAATAGTGCGTATAAATAGGCTCTATCAAGTATCTTCCTACATCGCCAATAGAAATAAATCTTGAAAACTCACTTAATCAAGCAAGCACCACTCCGGAGCCCAACGAGGGAATTGAGGATGGATTACCTCAGGAGGAAGGATCAGTAGCATCAGTACCTAGTGAGGAATAGACTAAAAGCAATATGTCATAGGGCACACAACAACCTGAACCCAGAGTAACACACAGTGGAAGAACAGTCAAGCCCCCACTCAAGCTGAGAGACTATCAGTGCTACTCTTTCCAAGGACAAGGGGAAGACTCAGAATCATCTCTTACACATACATCTTCATATTGTGTTGTTGCTTCCTTTATTTCTCTTGCAGAACCCAAAACAGTAGCTGAAGCTCTCAAGGATCCAGATTGGGTGAATGTCATGCAAAAAGAACACCAGTTTGAAAGAAACAAGGTATGGAGACTGGTTCCCAAACCAGAAGGTCGGAACGTAATAGGGACAAAATGGGTGTTTAAAAATAAAATGGATGACAAAGGGACAGTTGTTCGAAACAAAGCACGGCTAGTGGTCAAAGGGTACAATCAGCAAGAGGGAATTGGCTATGACGAAACATTTGCTTCCGTAGCTAGGTTAGAAGCTATTTGTCTGTTAATTGCCTATTCTACTTATCATGGCTTCATCTTGCAGCAAATAGACGTCAAACCGCCTTTTTGAACGGCGCCTTATAAGAAGAGGTATATGTAAGTCAAACACCCGGCTTTGAAGATCACTCCCATCCAGACCACGTCTACATTCTCGACAAGGCCCTTTGACTCAAACAAGCTCCTCGAGCATGGTATGAAAGACTCTCCCAGTTCCTACTGTCCCATGGGTATGTGAGCGGTGAGGTAGACAAGACTCAATTCCTTCTGAGGGAAGGAACACATACCCTGGTGGTACAGGTATACGTAGATGATATTATCTTCGGATCCACTAATGATGCACTTTCCAGGAAATTCACCAAGCTCATGTCCAGTGAATTTGAAATGAGCATTGTGGGGGAAGATCAAGTTCTTCCTTGGGTTGGCACACGGATCCATCAACAAAAATATCTCAGGGAAATACTCACTAAATTCGGTATGGATAGCGCCAAAACCTATAGCACCCTCATGTCCCCAAATGAGTCCCTCGGGAAGGATGAGGCTTCCCCCACTGTCGATTCAACTATATATTGTGGAATGATTGGTTCATTATTATATCTAACAGCTAGCAGACCTAACATTATATTTATTGTCTGTTTGTGTGCTTGCTTTCAGGTTGATCCCAGAGAAACATATGTGAAAGCGGTAAAGAGGATACTGAGTTACCTGAAGGGTAAAAATGCTCTCTGCTTATGGTATCCCAAATGGGGAGACTTGCGGCTTGCAGAATTTACTAATGTCGACTACGCTGGAAGCAGAACTGATCAAAAATCCACTTCAAGAATGGCTCAATTCTTGGGCCCCCGCCTCATCTCATGGGGATAGAAGAAACAGAACTCTATAGCTATGTCCACTGCTGAAGCTGAATATGTGGCTGCCGCTGCTTGTTGCTCACAACTCTTGTGGTTTTAAGTGATTACGGTGTTAATATCGATCACTCTCTTATACTTTGTGATAACACCAGTGCCATAAACATATCTAGAATCCTGTGCAATTCTCACATACTAAACATATTGAGATATGATATCATTTTTTGCGTGATTATGTTGAGAAGGGTCTAGTAACAATGAGCTTTTGTCAGACGGAAGAACAAGTGGCAGACATCCTCACCAAAGCCCTTAATAGAGAACCCTTTGAAAAACTGCGTCTGGAGCTAGGTATGACTTCCCTCATCTGATATGTGTGTTCCTTATCATACTCCTTCAATGACTGGCTATGAAAAGCATACGTACGTACTTGCTCTAGATTGCATTTAATTCCGAAATGCCATTGTTTTTCACTTCCGGATAGCTGTTGCATTGTAGCACCTTAAGCATGTAGGTATAATATCTTTACATTGATTCTAGAAAGACGTGGTGAATTTCTATCTAGCCCAAATAAGTCTTTCAAAAAATTGCTCCCACCCTACAAACCACGGAAGATTTCAAAAGCCAGCCTCAGCTGGTCATGATCCGACGTCCCTATGAGCCCATTGCCATATTAAACACTGGGGCGATCAATCTCGAGGTACTCAGATATTGTTCACATACTTTCTCACTTAAAATTTCTTATTTGTATGATGCCTCTTTTGTACCACTTGGGCAACTCAACCGCATCATACCCCTCCTTGATTGAACCATAAGGCTCGAACCGAGTATCTGGGCTGAACAGAAAGTTTCGAGCGGGAGTTATCGAGCAGAAACAAATGGCGAGAAAACAAGGGAAAACATAAATCGAAAAAGGAAAAAATTGGGTAACAACTGTATGGACATACTTATCAAGTCTTCGGATATGTTTTTGGAAACTGGAGAGATTTGAGGGATTTGATTACCAAACCTTGATGTTTCAATGTTATAGTGGACGAGTTATAGTCTCGTAAACGTTTTCAGAAAAGGGAGTACCTACAAATCCCAAATGCAACTAGTTCTACATGAATGCATGAATTACACATTGCTCAAGCGTGTCCACTATGCGTCTTTTCAAACTCATGCTTGCATAGTTTATAGTTTAAAACACTGTCAGAAAAACTTTCGAGCCATAATGTCTAAATAGCAACTTTAAGCAATTCAATAGCCTCATCGTATATGTGCAGGTTCTGTAAAACATAAAGAGGTGCATACGTAGTGGATGACACATATTTTTGCTCGTGTAAATAGTACCTGTAGAGATCAGCCGCCACTGAATTGGGTTCAAAGTCCACAGGCTCCGAAAAGGCTATTGGCGGCGGCAGAGGAGTGTTGGGGCTGGTGAGGGAGCAGCAGATCGGGAGGCGCGGGTGGGGCGGCGGTCAGTTCGGTCAATCGTGCATGCCATGGCCGGGAGTGGGTGGTTGGGAATGGGGGTGAACTAGGCGAGGCAGGGACGGGGTTGCGCGTGGAGAAGGCTGCGATGATGCATTGCTGAGGTGAGGCGCTGCGGAGGTTGCAGGGTGATGCGGAAGGGTCAGGGCTGGCTGCGGGAGATCTGTGACGCTTGGCTACAGGCGTGGAAGGCAGAGGCTAGGGGAGTTGGGGGATGGAGGCCGGTTGATTTGGGGGGTTAGGGTGATGGGGGTCGGAGGGGTGAAGAGTCCAACGGTAGGAGAGGGGATTTGAGGGATTTGAGGGATTTGGTGGATCGAGCCAAATTAGAAGAGGATGCCCGCCCGGTATAGTCAAACCGCCGGTTCAACGGACCAAAATGCCGATTTACATCAGAACCGGGCCGGCTCAGAGGATATTGACTAAGGATTTACAACTAAGGATTTCCCGTCCTCGACAATGATTTCCACATGGCCATCAGGATAGGCACAGGCCACAGTAAATGGTCCACTCCATTTGGTCTTCAATTTCCCAGTAAATAATCTCATACGAGAGTTATAAAGAAGAACTCGCTCTCCCTCATCTAACTCTTTGCGCAATATCCTCTTGTCATGCCACTTCTTAGTTCTTTCTTTGTAGATGCAGGCATTCTCATAAGAATCAAGCCTGATTTCATCGAGCTCGTGCAGCTGCAACACTCTTTTCTCCCCTGCGGTTTTCATAGCGAAGTTCAAGGCTTTGACCGCCCACATTGCTTTGTGTTCGAGCTCTACTGGCAGCTGGCATGGCTTTTCATATACAAGTCTGAATGGACTCATGCCTATAGGAGTTTTGTAGGCAATTCGGTATGCCCATAGTTCGTTGTCGAGCTTGGACGCCCACTCTTTTCGAGAACTAGACACGGTCTTTTCCAGAATAATTTTTATCTCCCTATTGGAGACTTCAATTTGGCCACTAGTCAGTCTCAAAGTTTCGTTCCTTGAAGTGAGAGCCACCATCACTGATGACTGTTCTGGGAACTCCAAAACGAGAAATCACCACCTTGGCATCACATGTAGGGGTAGACACCGCTTCTACCCATTTGGACATATAGTCAACGGCCACGAGAATGTACTGATTCTCGCATGAGGGCGAAAACGGTCTCATGAAGTCAATCCCCCATACATCAAATAGTTCCACTGCGAGAATTCCCTGCTGAGGCATCTCTTGTTGTTTTGATATATTTCCGGTCCGATGGCACTTGTCGCAAGTTTTCACGAATTCATATGCGCCTCGGAATAGAGAGGGCCTGAAAAATCCAGATTGGAGTACCTTGGCAGCAGTTTTTGATCCAGCCCCGTGTCCGCAGTATCGAGATGAGTGGCAATGTTTCAGAATCCATCTTATCTGGTTCTCGTCAATACAAGTTCATCAGCACATAGACGGTACAGAAAAGGTCGTCCCAGAAATACCTCTTCAAGTTTGATAAGAACTTCTTCTTCTGATGGTATGATAAATCGGGGGGAAGAATGCCACACGCCAAATAGTTGACATAATTGGCCGCGTCGGGCTCTACAGCTACCAACTGTTCGCCGGCGAATGAGTCGGTGATTGGAATCTTATCATTTTCATGTAGGAGTTCTTCTAACTTAAGACTCGATAAGTGGTCTGTCACTGAATTTTCTGCACCAGATTTGTCCTTGATTTCGATGTCAAACTCTTATAGCAAAAGTACCCAGCGTATTAACCTTGGTTTTGAGTTCTTATTAGCCAGAAGATACTTGATGGCAGCATGATTAGTGTAAACTATGGTCTTTGAGCCAATCAAGTATTGCCTGAATTTTCAAATGCATACACAATGGCTAGCATCTCTTTTTCGATCGTAGTGTAGTTTGCTGGCTCACCTATAAGGACCTTACTCGCATAATGTATCACATGCAGCTTTTTGTCGACACTTTGTCCTAAAACTGCTCCCATTTCAAAATCACTAGCGTCACATATTAGTTCAAATGGCAGCTCCCAATCAGGGGGATGCAGAATAGGAGCTCAAATCAAAGCTTGCTTAAGAGTATGAAATGCATGAAAACAGGCTTCATCAAAATTGAACTTAACATTCTAACACAGGAGGTCAGTGAGTGATTTGGCAATCTTTGAGAAATCTTTGATGAAGCGTCTGTAGAAACCGGCATGTCCTAGGAAACTCCTGATGCATTTCTCGTCCCTCGGTGGTGGCAGCTTTTCAATCACCTCAACCTTGGCTCTATCTACTTCGATCCCCTTGTTCGATACGAGATGACCTAGGACGATTCCTTCCTACACCATAAAGTGACACCTTTCCCAATTCAAAACCAGTTAGTGTCAACACAACGTTGGAGAATATCAGCTAGGTTTTTCAAGTAACCATATACAGAAAAATCATCCATGAAGACCTCCATGGTTCGCTCAATAAAATCAAAAAAAAATAGCCATCATGCAACGCTAGAAAGTGGCAGGTGCATTGCATAAGCCGAAAGGCATACGTCTATAAGCAAATGTTCCAAATGGGCAAGTAAATGTAGTTTTTTCCTGATCCTGCAGGTGTATAGGTATTTAAAAGAAACCACTGTAACCATCAAGATAGCAAAATAAATTATGCGTCGCAAGGCGTTCTAACATCTGATCAATGAAGGGCAAGGGGAAGTGATCCTTGCGAGTTGCCTTATTTAACTTTCTATAATCAATGCACATGCGCCAACCAGTTACAATACGAGTAAGAATCAAATCATTTTTCACATTGCGCACTACAGTCAATCCGCCTTTCTTTGGTACAACATGAACGGGGCTAACCCATTCGCTATCAGCAATAGAGTAAATGATGCCAGCATCTAGTAATTTTAGTAATTCTTTCTTCACTACATCATTCAACTTAGGATTTAGGCGCCTCAATGCCTCCTTAGTGGGTTTCATATCGTCATCTAAATGAATCCTATGCATGCAAATGTCGGGGCTAATACCAGTCAAGTCGTCAATCGAATAGCCTAAAGCTTTTCGAAATTGTCTTAGCACATCAAGCAATTTCCTACTTTCTACATAAGTCAATGCCGCGTTTGTGATTACTGGAAAGGTAGAGTTGGCGACAAGAAATTCATACCTGAGACTTGCGGGTAGAGGTTTTAATTATACCTAGCAATATTCCTTACCTGACTCCCTTTTGATTCAGCATTTTCAGCCGTGTTCCCCTCAACATCGGTTGCGTATAGATCCATGGGGATGGGACAACCTGCTCTTATGCTATATGAACTAAGATCGGTTAGTGCAGTAGAAAATTTTGGCTCATATAAATCTAGAAAACTGCAATCAGAAGACAGGCTAGGGCCTTTACAAATATCGGGCATGTAAAACACTACACATTCACTGCCTAAGTTTAAAGCTAGGGACCCTCTCTTAACATCTATAACAACTCCAGCAGTGCGCAAGAAAGGCCTACCAAGAATAATAGGGATATCCTTGTCCTTAGCAATCTCTAGAACTATAAAATCAACAGGAACATAAATGTTTCCTACTTTGACTGGAACATCCATTAAGATTCCTCTCGGGAGTAAGAACGATCAACCAATCTAATAGTGATGCTAGTAGGATTAAGCTCGCCTAAATTCAGTTTAGCATATAAAGAATATGGCATGATAGACACACTATAACCCAAATCACATAAAGCACGCTGAATAGTAATGCCACCAATGTCACAAGGGATAGAAAAACTCCCTGGATCTTGAAGCTTGGGTGGCAGGGCTTGCTGGATGACAACGTGTATTCCTTGCTTAGTGCCAAAGTTTCCTCCTCGTCGATCCTCCTCTTCCCACTGAGTATGTCTTTCATGAATTTGGCGTAGGTGGAAATTTGGGTAAT
Organism: Umbilicus rupestris; assembly: GCA_963678935.1. Lineage (NCBI taxonomy): Eukaryota > Viridiplantae > Streptophyta > Magnoliopsida > Saxifragales > Crassulaceae > Umbilicus > Umbilicus rupestris. The sequence goes on from OY787618.1 coordinate 10,816,173, forward strand.
GGCATCGGTGAGCGGCAATGTGATGTAGAGAGTCCTAACTCAATTGACGAATTGTTTGAAGGCCTTGTCTGTCCTGGTAGCTTTCAGCCACCGAGGGAATGTAATAGGGGGTTTATATGGGGAATGGGTTGCTGATTTTTCAGAAATTTCAGCCTCTCGAGGTTCTTTTCCCTTTGCTTCAGTAGTCGGCGGTTGTGCATGAGTGTCCACTGATTTCTCAGGCTTTTCTGGTAGCATCTCTACGTGCTTTCCACCTCTGAGGGTTATAGCATGGACATATCTAGGGTTAGGATCTGGTTTTGATGGTAGCTTGTCAAGTTTCCCTTATGGCACTTCTAGCTTGTTGAGCAACATAATTTTCCAACATTCTGTTTTGAGTCGCTAGCTGGTCAACTGTCTTAGCTAAACCTTCAATTCTTGCGTTTGTTGCCTGAAACATTGAGGACGTCTCTTGATTATGTTTGGCTTGTTGGGCCAAGAATTCTGCTAGCATCGACTCTATGTTTGAATTCCTAGTGCTCTGCAATTGAAATTGTTGTTGCTGGTTCTGCCCCTGATATTGGTTCCTCGGTTGATGGGGGGGCGGGGGGGTGGTTATGTTGTTGCTTTTGCTGAAATCCAGGGGGAGTAGGGTTATTGTTTTTGTAGGAGAAATTTGGATGGAACCGGTTGTTCGGATTATATGCTGGATTTGAAGCCGAACCGGGTACGAAACTATTTCCATGATTTCTACCAACAAAGTTTGCATCCTCAACCATGCTGCTGCTTTCAGAGACCATCACTGGGCAAGCTTCAGAATTATGTGTTGCTGACCCGCAGATATCGTAGTAGGTAGATTGGCTGGGTGTGTGAGAAACATTAGCCACTGAAGGGCCAACTCCCATAGCTCCTAACTGAGTTGATATGCAATCTATCTTCTATGCCAATTTACTTATCACTTCAGAAGATTCCGCAGAGTAGAGATCATGAGGTCCCTTTTTATCCCGAGGGGCCGCTCATTCACTTGCCCATAGTGCGTGTTCTGAGCTATTTTTTCTATAAAATCATAGGCCTCATTAACATCCAATTCAACAAATGCACCTCCAACTGCTTGATCCAGCTGACTCCTGACAAATTGATCAACTCCGACATCGAATGTGTGGATAATTGTCATGATATCCAGTTATGATGAGGACACAAACTCATTAATTCCTTGAACCTTTCCCAAACTTCATATAAGCTTTCTCCATCCATGGATCTGAATGTCACGATCTTGTTCTTGTAATGAGCTGTCTTTGATGGTGGAAAATACTGGTTCAGGAAAGAATTGGCAAGCTCATCAAAAGAATGAAATTTTCCCTTAGGCTGACTGTCTAACCATCGGCGAGTTTTATCAGTCAAAGACAACAAAAACAACATTAAATAAAACGCATCTTGAGAGACTCCGTTCATCTTTGTAGTGTTGCAAAATTTGAAAAAGCGCTGCAAATGCTGGTGAGGGTCTTCCTTCATCCTCCCTGTGTAAGGATTTGCAGTCACTATCTGAATTAGCCTAGTTTTTATCTCAAAGGTGTTGGCTTCAACATTGGGGGCAATAATAACCGATTGATATCTTGCAGCAGTTGGCAGGATGTAATCCTTTAGTGTTCTTTGGGCTGATTGTTGAACATTGTTGTTGTTATTTTCGAGATGGTTTCAGTTACCATCCTGGTTGTTCCCTACAATCTGTCCGAGATCCATGAAATTTCCTGCAGTTTCAACCTCTGAACTACTCTATTTCTGAGCTGGTGAAGAGGCAAGTCTTCCTCGTCAGCACTAAAAACTGATTCTTGCTGCTTTTTCTTATTCTTCAGCGTTTTCCGTGGCATATACTAGGATGCTCCTGCAATACCCAAGAAAATAGATGCCGAGTACTAAAAACAATTTGCAGCAAAATAATGGAATAGTCCTAAACTATGTATGCTGAAAACTAATAACATACTTAGACGTTGTTCCCCGGCAACAACGCCATTTTGACAGGCGTATTTTTAACCCTTTATAGTTGTCAGATATAAGTTTCAGGGGTCAAATTAAAGTCAAAAATAATTTGTAGACCTTGGTAAGTCAAAGGTCGATTCTAGGAACAGGCGCGTGTATATACTAGCTAGCAATCTTAGGAGTAGCAATCATTATCGGCTACTCTTAATAGAAACTCTAGGTTTTGTTCTAATTGGCCTAATTAATATAACTAACGGTTGGTTTAATCAGGGAAGATAATTCCAAGATCGAACTTCACCCATGCTCACAACACAATTCATGCAATCAGTCACACCATATAGTCATGCAAAATATTTTTGGAAATAGCCTAATTGACATCAGGTGAGCCGCCCAATCACGGATCATCTCTTGAATTAGTCTACACTATTGAACGTCGCCCAATCACGGATCATCTCTTGAATTAGTCTACACTATTGAACGCCGCCCAATCACGGATTATCAACAGTTTCAATTTAGTAAGCCTATCGTTTCCAGACAAAAGATGTCAACTTTCCAATATAGTCATGTACTAACAATATAGCTACCATGTTTTGATATCAATTCTACTCAATCCGGTTAATTACCTCAGACCCAATCATCTTTTTGGTCCTTAACCTAATTTCATTCTAACATGCAGTCATATCAATCAACGATCAACAATGATAAAATGTTAGAATGAAGCATGTTACATGAAATCATGTTACAGGGATGGAATCCGTAGGATCCCAAAACTACTAGACTAATCGCTACTCATGGTGATTACAACCAACACAAGAATGAAGAGAATATAGAACAAAGAACCCGTGACGATGATCTTCACTTCCAGCTTGTCTCTTCTCTCTTGCTCTCGTACTCCAAATCATCCATCATTGGCCAATGAGTTCTCAATTTGTATCTATACTAAAAATTAATTGGACTGATTTTTAGAATTAGGTTCCGGGCCGGTTTAGTGTCAAACCGACGGTTCAATGTCCAAATTGCCTGTTCAAATAGTGAACCACCGGTTCTCCATTGAACTGGGCTCGCTAAGTGGATCACCAATTTTTGCATTGCTGGCTGGTTCAAAACCAAACCGGCTGTTCGATTGGTGAACCGGGCTGCTGTTCACTCAGACTTTGATTCTGACTTTGCTTGCATTTTTTATCATTCAAACCTTCGAATTACGTCTTAATGTAAACTACAATGTTGTAGCTCTTCGAGTTAGCTGTCCAGCAAGATATAGCATACCTCAATCGGATAAGAATTACATGCTCAAAAAGCCTTTGACGACGAACAGGTGAATCTGCACATTCCTTAGTCATATTCGTCTGAATCTTGTGATTTTCTTAATTTTGCTCTAACTGGGCTACAAAATTGTATTTTAATATGATATTACCTGAAACGAGAGTGAAGTGGTAAAAACACAAAGAAAAATTCAGGAGAGAAGCAAAATTCATCATCGAGTGGATCAATAATCGGTAAGTAAATCAACCGATCAAAGCTTGAGAGATTTGAGGTATTTGATTATCAAACCTTGGTTTTCGTAAAATCTGGGAGTTCATCTACTAAAGAGGGCACATATCAACATTACCCAGATCATGATGCATCACATGGCCCGTATTCACACCATGGGTAAGCATGGCATGACCTATCCCAGTGTGGTAAAGCTCATTCTCATTAATTGTAATATATACCGAGCAGAGGAGGAGATCCGTGCATGGAAAGGGATCACGGATGATAACTACAATAAAATGGCCTATACGCTCATGGGGTCAGTTGAGTAAAGGAGGCTCCAAAATGCAAAACTGTCAAGATGGTGTTCCCGGTGGAGGGAATGCAGAGTATTGCTCGTTCAGATGTCCCTCAGATGGATGTCAATCCTGTCATGGAGGGCATTCAGAGGCTGGAGGGTATAGTTACCTCCCTGATAGAGCGGGTGACCATAATGGAGGAGTCAATTGATCCCATCCTCGGGAATCATCACTTCGGGAAGCTGCTCGCATAACTGCAAGAAACTATCCGTGATGTCTGGTGATCGGTTTATGCTCTTATGGTTCATCTCCTCCTTGTTTCCCTGCATCATTATACCCGCTCCTTGCTATTTTTTTTGTTCCTCATCATGCGCTGCCTTTATCTATGTTAGTCGTTAATTATGTCTTCTATCTTGCGGTTGGTGCCACTTCGTATGGCATCCGGTTATGATTGATAAACGGGGTTTCTAAATTGATGCGGTCTTTAACTTGTTACTGACGATTTCTTTTTGATGATGCCAAAATGGAGAAGTAATACAGGGAATGCACAATATGAGGGGGAAGTGACATATCCAAATCTATACGAATGTTTTTCTGAGGAGGAACTAACTAGTGCTACACCTGATAGGGAACGAACAAACATACTATACCTAGGAGGAATTGATTAGGACATTTATGAAACACAACGCACTTCATGATTACATTTTTTGTGTTGTTTCCTGTTTATCGAGGAAGTATTTGTCAATATCAAAGAGGGGGAATTTGTTGGATTCCTAAGGTTTTGATGATAATAAATACTTAACTAATTAATCTAATTAGTGTGTAGGAAAGATCTTAATTTCATTAAATACAACAAGACGAATAGGAAAGAAGATATGCGAAAGATAATCAAATCAAGAAGACAGATTCTCTAGCGAATTATTCGGGTGGATCTTAAAGAATACCTTGAGAAGATCCGAAGATATTGATGGCAACTTTATGGTAAGTTGTCATCAAATCTAAAACATATTATGGGATATATTTTGGACAATGAATATATCTCTTTAATAAATATGGAAACAAATCTCTAGCGATTGGTGGAATATTTGGTTTGGATTGAAAGATCCTAATCAAATAAACTAGGCGTATCCATGGTGCTACAATAAGCTGGACGGATGAGTTAGAGCGAAGGTGTGCAAAACGGAGAAAAGCTTGTTGTGAGCATAAGAAGCTTGAACTGTCAAGTTCGAGAGTGAGATATATCTGTTCGAGGGTTGGGTTGAGCTAAAGTAATAGAGATAAGTTAGAACTTGTACTAAGTGTACTAGTGAGTAACTTAGTCTTTTGTACTTAGCAAGAATATCCCTAAATACAGAAACTAGTCTTTTCACAAACCCTTTCAAGGGATACTGAAAAATAGTGGTTTTACTAAGTTACTTGATTAAGTACTGAGGTTTCCACTATAAATCACTGAGTAAGTAACTTTAGTTTTTCTACATTTAATTTTCTGCTGTTACTATATCTGTCGGGTAACCCATCCCGCTGGTGCTATACCTGCCGGATATATGACAACTCTGTTACCCCACAGGGATAGCTAACTAACAATCCAACATCAACCACACAATGTGGCCGTGTGAGTCTCATTATCTCTATAAATATACGTCCTATGGAACGAGCTATTCCTGCATTGCTCACTAAATGAAAGCAATCATCATAGAGGTAGTCCCTAATGGGATTAACAAGAACACAAAAGCCTACGCCACCAGCAATCCGAGAACAGCTTATCTCTTCTTCTCATTCCTTCTATTCCTCACACTCATCCCTCTCTCTCTTCTCAGCGACTTGAGCTTACCATTTCCATCCACCAAAGTATTGCACTCAGACCGAAACCGATCGAGCAACGGGATAGAGAAGAAATCGTGTGACATGTCCGTAGGACGATGGGTTTATCAGAATGACTCTTCATTTGAGCCCTATTATACTAACTCAACGTGTCGTGAGATATACGACCAGCTGAACTGCATGAAGTTTGGTAGGCCGGATACGGATTTCTTGAGGTGGAGATGGAAGCCTGATGGATGTGCGTTGCCTAGGTTTGATGCTGGTTTGTTCTTGGAACTTATGAGAAACAAGTCCTTGGCTTTTGTTGGGGATTCCGTTGGCCGGAACCAAATGCAGTCCTTGGTATGCCTTTTGTCGGCGGTACGTGCCCGCATCTATATATCACAATTTTCATCTTCTCGTACCAATAACTAAAACTACATTGAATTAACTCACCGCTACAATGTACTTAAATATTTGATGTACTGAAAGATATTCATTAAAAATAAGAGAGATGTCAAAAAATATTGACTTTAATTGCATCATATCGTTCAGAATAAAGAATTCATGAAAATTATATTGCATTTTGAGGATAATGGTGTGTGTGGACATGTTGGTGCCACAAGGGAATATATGTTTCTTTGTTGGCTGTTTTGATATTGTCCAATGGCAAGAAGATAAGCAAAGGATAAACATAAACAAGCAAAGTATGTGATGCAAAATTGACGAGTACATGCACATGCATGGGGATCTCACACCCCATCAGGCCAGACTGGCCATTTTCTTGGCTCTACTTTATGCATGTCTCTTCAATAATAAGCTGCTTAATCATGCATATTACGGACGGTCAACTCTAATTAACAAGACCATATACATATACATAGTAGGCTGTCATTTCGAAGCAAAAAGTCCATCCTTAATTTTCTTTTTTATAAAGTTGTCCGTGAATGTCTGTTAGAATTGCAAAACTGATTGAGAATTCATATACACAGGTAACTTATCCAGAGGAGCATTCTCAAAACTATGTACGCATCTATACAGAGTATAATTTTACCCTAGCTATGTTATGGGCACCATATTTGGTCAAGGTTAGGGAAGACAGTCCCAATGGCAATGACCGCACCTACAGCAGCATTATGCGGCTTGACTTAGATCGGGCTAGCGAGTCATGGGCGACTCAAATTGAGGATTTTGACTATGTGATCATCTCAGCTGGACAGTGGTTCTTCCGGCCTCTCATTTTTCATTTCAACAACACTCCGGTGAGCTGCCACATTTGTCAAATAGAGAACATTACTACGGTGGATGCATTTCATGGTTACAAAACCGCTTTCGGAACGGCATTTAAGGCCATTTTGGGACTTGAGAAATACAAGGGAGTGACAATTTTGAGGACATTTTCGCCTGCCCATTTTGAAAATGGGGATTGGGACAAGGGAGGAAGCTGCCCGAGGAGCAAGCCTTACGTGGACGACGAGGCGAGGCTCGAAGGCTACATTTTGGAGATGTATGAGAGTCAGGTCAGGGAGTTTAAGGTTGCTCAAGAGATCGGGAAGGAGAAGGGATTGAATTTTAGGTTGTTGGATACAACTAGAGGTATGGTGATGAGACCTGATGGACACCCTAATCACTATGGACACTCCCCTACGGCAAATGCATCCATTGCTGACTGCGTACATTGGTGCTTGCCTGGACCCGTTGACACTTGGAATGAGTTGTTGCAGAAGATGATTGGGAAAGATCATTATGAGATGAGATGAAGCATGGTGTTAAATTCATGTTTTTCATGGATGTGTGTGACATGTTTTTGGCAAATGGAGTCTGTATCAGTCAAAAGTCTGTAATATATATCAGGGGCGTCGAAGCAGACCAACAAGGTTCACAAGACCAAGGAAGTTCAAGCTTGAATCAAAGGATGAGCCATAGTTAGCTTGAATAGAGCCGCGTGCAATCAAATTTTAGAAACAATCACTCAGCAGTGATTGTTTTGTTCGAGTTTCCTAAAATGGCATCAAGGAGATCTCGAGGCGGCTAGGATTTGGATGAGTATCTAAATCTAAGATACCGGGTATGCTATCCCAATATATTGAGATTTTATAAATCAGTTAGAAAAGTCTTAGGAAAGGTAGATTATCTATAATATAAAGATAATCATTTGTTGCCTAAAAAGGAGCAAATTGGTTGGATTAAGGAGCAACCAATCGATCCATATAAATAGATGCATCTCGTGGTATCTACATTTATCAAAAATTCCATAATCATAAGCAAAGATCAAATTCGTGGGGAAGAACACATCATGAGTGAGCTCAATCATCATTGGAGATCGGGCGGAAGTAGAGCTCACTTGAAGTTAACTGTAGGTTGTTTCATTGATGTACGAACAGTCTGTAAATCAACGCTCCGTGAAGTGCTGGTGTTCTCGGGAGGAGAACTTACGATCTATGGGAGATAGATCAAGGAGCGTTGGTGTTCTCGGGAGGATAATTTTCAATTTATGGGAGGCAGATCGAGGTGAACTAGAGAGGGATCTCTGTCTACTGGAGCCAGACGCATTCATTGTGGTGCAACAACATAACAGTAACAAAGGGAGTTTGATTACGTAAGATCTATTGTACTTGACCATTTAATAGTGAAGTGCTTTCCACTTGAGGTTCAGAGAAACCCACCCTGAGTAGGCTCATGGAGCTGAAGCGGGTGATCATATCATGTGTCTTTTACATTTCATCGTACTGTTTGTACTGTTACTAATAATTATCGAAACATTATTCTTTTGAGTATTGTGAAACATCTAATACAGAACAGTGGAACAGTCACAATGAGAACGAATTTCACATGAACAAAAATGATACATATTACAAATCTTTTGATGTCGTTTGTTTAGAAAAAATTGCAATAACTTAGAGGGAATAACATTAGACGGTTTGTATAGTATTAGACATAATATAATTAAAAAATTACATACTTATATTTCGATAGTACATAATTGAAGAGAAATTCAAACAAAATCAGAACATGGTATAAAGAGATAAAGCCTCAGATCCGGTGCAGCCAAGTCAACTACAGCGCTATCAAAATGGTATAGTTTTCACGTTAGAACCACGTATATTTACTTGAAAAAAACTCACGTTGTACTATAACCACAAAATAACATTAAATCAAATTGACTGTATTTTTAGGCACTGCACTAGATCTCATTCCGAAATATGAGTAGTATATATTATCAAATCGAAAGGAAGGTATCGAGGCTTGTTGGACGATCTCTTTAATTACTTTCCACACGATGTAGGGTCAAATGAACAATCACTTTCGTGGAAACAGTTTCTAAAAAAACGTGAAATTTACACCAAATTCAACTCTTGCGAACCAAATAGGATGTGTTCTTTAGCGGTTAAATTTGCAATACTTAAGTTAAGTTCAGTTAAGTTAAGTACATTTGTGAACATGCTTTAAAATGTTCTGCAAAACACATGAAAAGAAATAAACCTACAAATACCTAAGAAGAGCTCTTATAATTATGTAACATAATAATTTGTGAGCTTGCATTAGTTAATGATGAATATTGTAGTAACCACATCATCAAACTTAAAACTGTACACGCTGAGCTCTACTTATATGTACTACTCTAAATTTAATCTAAATTTTATATGAACAACATCCACCTAAGACTTAAATGTACTAATCTAAATTTAATCAATAATAGCATTAAACAGAAGCAACCACAAATCTGTCCAATTCTAACGGACACAATTCTAAGCAATTCAGCACACAATAACACAAACAATTCTAATAGCCACAATTCTAAGCAACCACAAATCTGTCCAAATCCTTAGAATGATGCACTATACCGGGTAGAAGTTTACAATCAAACCTACAAATTACAAGAAATCACCAAACTGCAATCCCTACAATGTGCTACTCAAGAAAGCTACCAACAACAAACTTGACTTGCGTAGATCGCTTGGCCAGATCCAGCCCTCACCGGGCCAACCTGCGTGATGCCCTAATTTTCAAGGGAGCAACACCACCGGACCAACCAGCCAGCCACTCGCAGCAAGAGTCTCTCTCTACTAGCAGCCTCCTCTGCAACCTTCAGTAGCCTCAGCTCTCAAGCCAAACTCTTCATGCACAAGGGATTCACTCCTTCTTTCTCTCGCCGAAAACCAATCTCAAGAACGCAGCTCTTTTTTGATTTTTTCTATTTTTTGCGTGCCCTAAAAAATATGCAGAACTCCTCTACTTATACAAAAGCTACCCAAAGTTGGATCTTCACTAATGCAGATCAACGGCTCACGTGACACCAACTGAAGGAAAGTGAAGATTGTTTTATGGTTTAATTGAAATGGAACGAATCAGACCAAGCTATTTCAATCAATTGAACCAAAATAAATGAAATCGGTCTGAACCAAAATACAATCCTTCTTCAATCAATGTCTAAATTCATTCTTGTATGTTTTGTGTTGCTAAATTCATTTATGTGAACACATACAAAATTATAGTATTTTTAACTTAAGCACTTGAAATAAATTAAATTAAGTTAAGTTAAATTCAGTTAATTAAGTATAAGTTTAGCTCTAAAGAACAGACCCTAAGTGCTAGAAGTTATCACCCAATTCAAACACAACTATTACCTTCAGAACTCAAAAGTTACAAATGACAAACTCGATTTTAGCCTCTTTTTATGTAAGTTCGGGGATAAATATAGTCAAATAAATTTATGTGATGGCCTGATGGGCAAGCCTAAGTCGAGTCCCAAGGAACCAATGGAGAGCTTGTGCTCTATATGAGATTGTGGTTCAATTTAGCTACTCCGGTCGATTTAAAATGAATAGTAAGACTTGACATCCTGGTTTTTAGAAGTATTCCACGGTCCTACGTTACTCATAAGCACACTCAATCAATTGCAACAAAGAATTTCCATTAAACTCCAAGGATGGATACCATTTAAATGATGATTTTCTTGACTAGATCAACAAGCATTGTATCTTGGCCAAGATAAATCGTATTATCAACTTTTGAACCTCACTCTTTGAAGTTATTGGTTCATTCAAATTCCTCTAACTTAACCGCTAACTTTCGTTACACATTTAAGCTAGTCTAATAGGCATTAAGCGCAAACGTAACTCCCAAACATATAAGCACGTTCATGAATACAATAGGCATTAGACTATTTAATCGGTTAGAGTTTCTATCGATTATCCATTCCATTCTTAATGAAATGTCTTCGATTCTGAAGCATTTGTCGACTTCTAAACCATTATTGTAAGCATTTCAGAAAAGATTCAGTTAAGTAAGGAAAAGCAAATGAACTTGACGCAAAATCAAGAAAAACATACATTAATCACTTGTGCAGATTTAGCGCGTGTTATCCCAACATGAAGCACGACATAATCCAACTCTCGGTCCATACCGAAACAATTCAAGTCGTGCCGAAAATAATAGGCATGACATTACCCAACTCTCGGTCCGTGTCGAGTCTAGCTGAAATCAATAGGCACGACATGACTTCTCTACAAGATTATGCCTAACTGGACCGTGCCGACCCAAAAAGTTTAACACGTCACGCTGAAGACCGTGCCAAGAAAATTTCAGATTGTGTCGTATAGGCCTCTCCAATGGGCCGGGTAGGGCTAACCCGACCCTGTAAATTTCGGGCTCGGGCCGGGTAGGGCTGATAAATACAAAGGCCTTACTGTATAAAAAGGGCCGGGTCGGGCTAAATTATTTGAATATTAACCAACCTTAGGGCTTAAACCGGGCTAGGCTTTCTCGGGTAGGGTCGGGCTTTTACAGCCCAACCCTTTAATCACGGGCCTTAAAGCCCCAAATAAAATTTTAGATAGAAATAATATTTTTTACATATGTTTGCTTTGGCAGTTTTCAATAGAGCAATTACACAAACTTACAAGTCTAATAATAAATTACAAATAGATATTGGATAACAACAAAGTAGATAGTTGTTGGTAGTGTTCGCAGTGCAATGCAATAAGTTGTTATGGATGATGCTATCGACTCCTTGTCTCCTTCCAATGCAAAGGGGTGTGAAATGAAGTCCCTGTATCATCACCAAAAATACTAGTTAACATATTGATATCATCACCAACAAGGCTACAAATGTAACACTACTACCACTAAGATTGCAGTACTATATAATATGTTTTTCTTCTAATAAATTCAATCTCATTTACATTTAAACAAAAACAATAATGAAATTGAAAAACATAAGTTTAGACATTTTTTTTTTGGATCATACCATCTACATCTAGTTCTGAAAGCTGCCAACCAAATCTGTTGATCAATATCCTTATCTATAGAAAAATACCAAATGGTATGTTAGACCCTGCGCTCAAAAGTCAAAAGTATACAAAATCAAATTGATAACTCAACAGTATAATAATTATTTACCTAGGTTTTAGAAGTAGAAGGTAGAATAGCAGATTCTTCATCATCTACCTCAGCCAAGTTTGCCACAGAATCAACACTCATTTTTTCATCACTACTTAACCATTCAGGTCTGCTCGTCTTCACATTCATCAGCTCCCCTGCTGCCGCTTCTTCGACTGCTGCTTCTTGAGCCCTTTTCTTTGCTAATGACCAATCTTTTAAACAAACAAGTGCCTCTATTGTGTTTGGGCTAAGAGACGCACGTTTTTCAGAAATAACCCTCCCTCCAGCAGAAAAAGCAGCCTCTGATGCCACAGTGGATGCAGGTATACTCAGAATATCTCTTGCCATCACAGCCAAAATAGGATACATGCAACTATTTGTTTTCCACCAGGTTAAGACATTAAATGAATTCGTTTCATCAACATCCACCGTATCATGATCCAAGTACATTTGAAGATCAGATGTCATTGAACTACTACTAACTCTTGCCTTTTTCAATCTGGCCATAGAACCAGAACCAACTACCGGGACATTCACATCAATGGTATTTTGTGCCAATATACCAGAAGATGAAGTAGGCACAGAATGAGCTGCAGGCAAAGAATTAGTAACAACAGCAGCATATGTTCTCTTGTACATCTCATACACTTGATTCAACACTGACTTCACACATTGATAACTTTCATCTCAATGTCAGATTTTGAGAGATCATAAACACTTAACCAAGACTCAATTGCCAATAATTTGAAGCGAGGATCCATTACAGTAGCTAGACAAAATATCATTGGAAACTCATTCCAATATTTGTCAAACTTCAACTTCATAGCATCCAAGGCAGTTTTGAATGAGTGAAGAGGCTGATAAGCTTTGAAAGTGTCATATATATCAACCAAACTGTTAATCACCTTGTTTGACGTTGGAGAATAGACTCCGCTGCATACCTTAGTTGTAGAACTAAAGATGGCCAGAAAATTCATGCACAGAGTTGCATTAAGCCAATCATTCTCACTAGGAACATCCAACAAACCTATTCTTGATTCATTGACTTTTAAAGAGTAACGATGAAGGACTGTTTTGTATTTAATAGCCACACTCAATAGGTCATAAGTACTATTCCATCTATGCGGCACATCAATGTCAATATTACGCTTAGAAAAGCCTAACTCAACACAACATTTAGTCCACATTTCATGCCTTTTAATAGAGGAATTCAATACCTAAAAATTCAATGCCTAAAAATTGATGTTATCTTAGATATACTAGGTGAAAGCACAGAGAGCCCATCCTGAACAATTAGATTTAATATGTGACAAGTACACCTAACATGGAGAAGACGTTTGCTAACAGATGCAAGCATAAGATGGTTACTAAGGTGTGCAACCAGAACATCGTTATTAGAAGCATTATCTAAAGTCAAGGTAAACACTTTATCATGCAAATGCCAAGCAATCAATTCATCATACATATGAGCAGCTAAACTCTCACCAGTATGTGGATATTCAACCATTTTAAGTGATAAAAATCTTTTTTGCATTATCCAGTCATCATTTATCCAATGCGCAGTTAGACTCATATAACCCATCTTCTGGCGAGATGACCACATATCATAAGTAAAATAAATCTTACCTTTAAAAGAGTCAAAATAGGCAATCATATCAGATTTACATTCACTGAAAATTTTCATCACATCTCGCTTACATGTTTGGTTTGAAAATTTTTTAAACTGAGGTGCAAAACCACGTTGAATCATGCCTTTAAAATCATGAGCATCAACAAATGAGAAAGGTAATTCAGCTCTAACAATAAAATCAATAATCTCAACTCTTACTCTATTATTATCAAACTGGTAAGTAGCAAGAATTCCACACTTATCTTTACCAAGCAGCATACTATTTCTTATATCAGATCCGTTTGATAAAGCATTTTTATGACACTGAGCATGCCTTGTAAGGTGAGAAGTTCCAGCAGTACCACAACAAACAAGTTTCTTACCGCATATGTTACATTGTGCTTTATAAGTCTTTTTTTTCATTAACAACCGCTTCTATTTTAACAAAATATTTCCACACATCAGAAGTAGTTTTATGAGTAGACTCTGTGTTACTTGCAATAGAACATGGAGTTGACTTACTAACATGTGGTGCGTCAACACAACCAAGGGACACAGGTTCCATGACAAAATCAATCAACCAAAGAAAAATAAACTACTGCAACGTATAAGGAAGCTCGCTTTACCTATTGTGTGGATGGGGCGGCGGCCGGAGAATGAACGGAGCCGAGACAGTGATCTTCAAATGAGAGATTAGAGAGAAAGTGAGGGTGTGAGTCTGAGCGGCTGACCGAGGGAAGTTGTGGATTAGGGTTCTGGAAAAATTATGATTGTACATGTTTGGGCTGGTCATTTGGGCTGGGTAGGGTGAAATCGGGCCGGGTTGTCGGGCCGGGTCGGGTTTCAAAATGTTGAGCCTAACCCTACCCTAATATTTTCGGGCTGGGCAGTTTTTCGGGTCAGTCTACGGGCCAAATCGGGCCTCGGACTATTGGGCTTACGGGCTTATTTCGGGCTAAATACACCCTAAGGCCATATGTCAACCCTCAGTGTCGTACGTGTGGAATACCAAAAGTCACAATTATGCTTATAAATGACATGTATGGAAAATAAAAAATACATTGAATTTTGTGTTGGGGAAGAATAATAGGAAATTTTCTTGTTTTCAAGGTGCATCTCGGGTGGAGAACATGAAAATCAAAAAGAAAAAGGAGTAGAAGAAGAACAAAATTCTAGGCTATTTTTTTTGAACTTTACTGCTTTTATTTTATTTGTTAACTTCTCTTCTACTTTTCTATTTGATGTATTTTATGAATTCAAACATGAATTGTGAGTAGTAATCTTTGTTTTGAGGTACTACGAACCTTGCTTGTAAAGAAACTCTAGATTTCTTTACTTTAAATTTGTTAAGTCTTGCATGATTATTGATGGATGTGATTCTATGATGTTCTTAATTATTTCCTCATATGTATATGAATGTTTGATGAAATATTTGTGTGCATATTGACATAATCTGAGGTTAACAAACCGAAAGGGTGATATTAAGGGTGGAAAGGTATAAGAATCACCCATACCGCATGGAATTCACGAAATGATTCACGTGATAAGAGAAAAGTTAATCAAAATCAGGTTAAAGAGAACCTACACTTATTTTCATTTCCTACTTCAACTACACAACGAAGTTGGAGTAAAATTGTGTGAGTTGAATTCTTACTCGATGGAGAAGAGTTCTCATTTTATATTTATATTCATGTAAGTAGTACACGACGGTTGGCTATCTTAATCATGTGTCCTCTTTTTCCATTCATCATGAGCATGCTTAACAATACATTCTTTGTATGAAATGAGTTAGCAAATAAGTAAATATTACCTTAGAACTTATATCTAGAAATTGATTTAAAACCATTTACATTTCATTTGTATACAATAACAACCATAATATTTTGAATTGAAATAGCTAAGTGGATACACAATCTTGCATAGTACACAGTTGCATTTGCTCCTTTGGGTTTGACTCGATCTTACCAAAAAATATAAATTATTTTGACTCCTCAATTGATCATCCAAATCTTGACGGGAAGAGGTGAAATTAAAGCTCATTAATGATGCATTAATACATAATAAATAAGTGGTGTCGTACACAATATTAAGCTTAAGATGAAATAACTAACAACCTTCGGTCCTATTATACTTAAGAAGCAACTTTTCTTCTTTGCATTTTATTTCTCTTTTTTTAGAAATAATTTTTTTGGAGACCTAGTGCGCCCTCTTTTGACTTTATTTTCGTCCTTTATTCTAGGGACTCCACACTTAAAGCATGAATAATACTAAAAAGTGGAAGTGGGTTTGTGTGAATAACAACATGCATGAAATATATGATAAGAGAACTAAAGTCATCGGGAATCACAAACAATGCTTAAGTTTTTAGAAGAAGATTTTGAGATTGGTGCCTATCAGTATCAAGTTCAAAACATACTTTTAAAAATGCATAGAACACATGACAGATAAAAGATAGTAATGATAATTACTTAAAAAAATACACACTCGTAAGGCTAGTTCAGGTTCTTAACACAAAATCAAATAGGATGAAAAGTGTTGAGGATATAACATCCTTGAAAAAACTGCTCAAGGGAATGCTGAAGCACTCTCTGAAGATCGATGGCTGGAGCACAATCTGAAGACTGACAAAACAACAAACAACAAAGATTCAGAGTCTGCTTCACTAATCCCTAAAGATCTGAAGCTGAGACATTACTTGAAGAATGGGCAAGAGACAGTTATGAAGAGACAAAGTCTGCTTCCGCACTCTGTGATATTCCAAAGCTAGAGTAGAATTCCGGCGTTGCACGGTGAGGCTCCAGCTTGATCCAGCTGGCATCGGGGAAGCTCATAGAGGTATGCAGACGTCATCAAGAGCTCAGCAATTGCCAGCATGTGGTCTAAGAAGATAAAGATCCAAGAGTCCAAATTTGGCAACGGAATCTTCAACAACTTGCTAGAATCTAGGAATAAAATTCTGATATTAATGCTTGGTGCTTTTGAGGGGTGTGGGTGCTTAAAGAGGAGTGCAGAGGGCAGCAGCACAACACACAATCAGAGAGGAAAAAACATAAAGCGCAAAAGAAGAACACACGGAGAGATTAACTCATGGTAGCAGGGTTTTTATACACTGAGTTAAAGACTTGTGTTGCGCAAAGGAATCAGAACTCGTGGAGTTTGATTCTAGACTGGTTCCGAGTTCAACTGGAGCACTGCTCGTTTGTGAAACAGTCAGGAGCTTGGTGATCAGCCGTGGACAGGCAAAGACGCGGGCTGAGGAGCGGTGATTGAGGCTACTCAATATTGGCAGAGTGTGTCATTGATTGATGGGGAGCCGAGCCTGAGTTTGAAGAACTCAGAGGGTCCGACTACTTAGCAGGAGAGCTTGGAGTGGCGTGGACTAAAGATACAGCAACTTTGGTGAAGAGTGTGCTTAAGCATTTCGTGAGTTATACACTGTAATAGAATAGGCTAAGTTTGAGATGTTGAACTATAGCTATTTATTACTGAAAGTGTGTAGGCTGTACGAAGAGAGTCTTTGTGATCAGACTGCTTGCTAGTCTAGGAGATTACACTGAGCTTTAGATTTCGGCTAGGTGACAAGTAGATGTGTGCGTCCTTGTACTTCGAACTGTGATAGTGAAATGTTGAGGATCGGAGCATCCTCCCCAGACGTAGGCAAGTTGCCGAACTGGGTGAACAAACGTACTGTGTCTTTCTTATTCTGCAGTAGAGTAGTTTAAGAGAAAGATACAGAGAGTGCTTGATAGAGCCTACTTATACGCATTATTTAGATCACAACCCTATGCTTGTTTGCGATATTTTATGTACAAGATTACTGGTTTCCAGTGTTTTTGTATTTCAGGTCAAAACGAGGGCCTAAGTCGGATACGCGCTAACAGGCAGCGTTTAGGACGCGCAGCACACAGCCTGCGGAGCTAGCAGTGCAAACAGAAGAAATGGCGAGAGACAGCAGAGTTGCGCCGACCAATGCGCTAAGCAGTATGCCGTGCGCCAGGCGCAGAGTCCAGTATTTCCTAATCCTGACATGACCAGATTTGGAAGTTGCCAAGGATGGACCTCTCGAGCAGTATATAAAGGGGAGGAGGTCTAGGGTTTAAGGGAGACACACAGAGAGGCAACACCCCACATCAGAGGGCCACGAGAGAGCGAGAGAGCGGCAATCTAGAAAACACACGGACTTGTTGAGAGGACTTGCGCCAGCCGACTGCGCCAGCCGAGAGACATACTGCACGCACTGTTTGCTACTTGTTTCTCAGATACATTAGACCTTATTTTACTATTCTATGATGTTTATCACTAGCATGTCTAGCTAAACGCTTAGTATCGGTTGGACATGAATCTATGAGTATTTCCTTTGAGACTTGCGCTTAATGCATAGCTTGCTTGCTTATATTAGTTCTGTGCACATTACTGGCAGCTTGTTGCATGAGTAGGGGAAGCCTTGAACCGCAATCTTACTCTTGTTGCTTGTTGTTGTTTGTTAAACTAGTTGAATAGCCTGACGGTGCCAACTAGGAGTAACGCGCTAGGTTAGGCAATTACTACCTTGATCGGATTCGTAGTTGTTAAGTCTAGTGTAAGAATTAATAGCACATGAACTTTGATCGGAACATGCGCACATGTTAGGAAGCCTTGACCGGACACTAACATTAGCAACTCGAGCTATAGACATTTAAAGTCAATGATAAGGAATACACTCATAGAGGATTGTCTGCGCCGATACTTCTCATAGTCATAGTACTTAATCTCTACTGCCTGCGCACGTCTAGTGCAATCCCTGCGTTTTACGACTGTTTACTCGCGCACTGCGCAACCCAATCACTCACCCCCCAATCTTCGTAAGTGTAGGTCACTGGCTAGAACTGAACTACTTGCTCCCTGTGGAGATCGACCCTTACTTAACCGCTGTACTAGTGGAAGAGGAAGGAATTATATTTGACGCGCACAACGACGCGCGATCAGTGCTTAAGCAGCAGCAATATCTCCGCATCAGCAACACAGTAGATATTTCAAAAAGGTAACTGACATAACTCATAAAGTATAAGAAAGTTAACAACAAATCATAGATAATTTTAACATGCCTAATCTATTATGCATGTGAATCCATCTAACATGCAATGTATGACAGTGAGGAAGTGACTTTGTGCGATCAAACACTCCACATCTAGGATCAAGCTTATTCCCTAATAGATAGCAACCACACCAAGCACTCCACACTTACTTTGAGAGCATATAAGTCATGCATCATGTCATGCAATGTAAAGAAACTAAGAAAATTAAAATGAACAATTAAGATTAAACTAAACTAACATTTAATCCTAAAAACTTACAGTTCGGGTTACTTTGTGAAAATACCTTGACGTCTTGGGAGTAATCAGCAAAATGCCCTATAGAAATCACTCGTAAGAATTCCTTTACTAGAATCCCTTCTTACGTGGCCTTTAATACTCGAAGGTGTCAATCCACCTTCAGTTCATACTTGAATTTACGTCCATCAAGTCTATTATGGACTTTCAGGTGAGAATCCAACCCCTTTATAAGTATGAGTCTCTTAAGAACCAATGGATTGTAGAAGCTTCTTCTCGATAGTTTCAAGAAATATGGAAGGAACCTTAGAAACTTATCAAGTGGTGGTGGAAGAGATATACATCTTCACTACATGCTCCATACCCAATTGGCATGTTTCTCGTGAGCTCTTCAAATAGTAACTTAGGTGTCAATATATCTTAAACTCTCTTCACCATCACATCCATATGCATGTGGGGATTATCTTTAGTCGAATTTAGATATGTGTCAACAAAGTCTTCATACTTTTTATCTTGTGGTGCATTTAAAAGATCTTTAAAATCGCTTATAGTGGAGGGGAAGGCATCTTCCTGTTCTAAGACTGCCACTTCTTCAGTACAGGAGTAATTATCCATGTGCTCATAATAAACTTAGACAACCATTCTCTTGAATTCCTCTAGAGCATCATCACGTTCGTACGCCACATCATTGGGAAATAAGGAAGGGTGGGCGCTTCACAAACTTGAACTTCTTGATGGTTGGCCAATTCCATCTCGACATCATCATCTATGAATTCCCTAGTCACACTTGGAATTATCGATGCAAATTTTTCAAGGTACTTGCCATGAAGTTCTAAACTCTTTTTCATCATATCTTCTGTGTAGTAGGTAGCTTATGTATGGCATATGTTTGGCAAAACTACTATATGTTGTTCAAGACCATCATCAAGTGAAACAAGATCAGTCCTGAACAAGATGCACTGGCAGACGTATAACCGACCTTCCATAAATGGCGTTGCATCTCCAGATCCGAGATATTCAGGAATACTGATCAGATATTAATGGAAGTACTCAAATCGGTTAATGGAGATCTTCTAAGGATTGAATGATAAAACAAGGAAGAGCAAATATTTGAAGAGATTGAATCAAATCTTGGTGGTGAGATTTGATTATCAAATATGGATAAGCAACCTAAGCTATAAATTGAGTGCCTAGGGTTTGCAGTCGAACATCATCCCATGTCAGTCTTCATCGTAGCAGAGTTGCGGTATCAGCTGAATTTGTTTACACACCACCATTGTTGCGGTAGTCACCACCGATCTTAAGCGTTGCATCAGCCGAAATTGTTTACACACCACCATTGTTGCAGCAGTCACTGGGAAGCTTTAAGGTGGAAAGCTCAGACTTCTGGAGGAAGATCTGTGGTGGTAGAGGAGATGCAATAGCAAACTCGGTTGTTAGTGTGCGCTCACTAGGGGTGTAAAAGTAAGATCGCTTGAGCTTGGGTATGTATCTATCAGAACTGCACTTTGTACACTGAACTCACATAGTGAATTGCTCTCTTAGACTTTGGACAAGTCTCCCAGACGTAGGCTGTTGTGCCGAATTGAGTAACATATAGTTTCTGTTTTTACATTCCGCACTAACTTTGTTCCAGTCGAAACTTGTCTTTTAAGTTAACCTTTTAGATTAACTGGAACAAGATTAATCACACATACACGATTACAATTGGTATCAGAGCAGGACACTCAACATACGGAGTGTGGTCAGAATGAGTATGAAGGAGGGACAAAATTTGAGCCGCCCACCATTGCTGGAAAGACAAAATTATGGATACTAGAAGACTCCAATGCAGGCATTCATCATATCCATAAATGAGAGAGCCTAGATTGTCGTGTTTAAGGGATGGACTCCCAACACTGTGACCAAGGAGGAGCAACCAAAAATAAGCCAGAAGAGAACTGATGCTGAAATCACCTTTGCCTCTTGTAACTCCAAAGCATTGAATGATATCTTCTCGGCATTGGATGAAAAGGTGTTCCGGTTGATTTCACATTATGATGTTACCAAGGATGCCTGGAATATCTTGCAGAAGGCATATAAGGTAACTGACAAGGTAAAGATGTCACGTTTACAAATGCTTACTACTAAGTTTTAAAATCTCAAATTGAGCGCATATGAGAAGATTGGAGATTTCAATGCTAGTGTCCTGGATTTGTTTAATGAGGATTTTGTACTTGGAGAGGCGATCCATGAAGAAAAACTTGTTCGAAAAGTGTTGAGGTCTCTTCCCCCAAAGTTTGCAATGAGAGTAACATCTATTGAGGAGGCGCATGATATTAAAGAGCATGAAGTTGGATGAACTGATGAGAACACTTGTTACCAGCGAATTGAGTATGGCAGAGGCTGACAAAGAGGTTGTTGGAAAAACTATCGGATTGAAGGTTGAGGCAGATGACAAAACAGAACAGATCAACGGCATTGCTAAACAACTTGCCATGCTCACAAAGTCTTTTGACAGTTTATCCAAAAAGCTGACCAGAAAAAGCAGAGACAAATAACAAGGGAGAGTTTCACCAAAGTTTGGAGAACTCGCGGAGGCCCAACTAAGCAGTTGGAAGAGCTTGGAGAATTGTAGACCTGTGCTACAGGAGAACAACTTGATTGAGTAAGTTGTTGTAGCCCCCTATTATACACCGTGTAGTGTGTAGACAGCATAGGCTAATATCTGTGATCAGATTAAGCTAGTCTGTGTGATCAGACTAAGCAAAGATTCTAGTTAGGTTAAAAGTAGAGGTTGTTCTAGCATAGGTTGAGAACTGATACCTTTGTACTTTAACCGGTCATAGTGGAATCTTAGGGACTTGAGAGAAGTCCCCCTAGAAGTACGCACTAGGCGAAGTGGGTGACCAATTGCGTGTGTCCCATACACTAGTGTCTTAGTTAACTTATTCCGCAAGTGTCGTAAGAGGTTGCTATAACAACCTGTCTGATCTAGACACCAGCAACACGTCAAATTTCAAACTCGATTAAAGTTATTTACCATTTTGTAGTAGAAGCTATCTTTTATTATGTTCCATTTCAAAGCTTCTACTTAAATAGTTTTTATTATTTTTTTTGTAATTGTATGGCTTTATAAAATACACATTTTAAGTAGCATAATGAGGCACTTTTTATTTTATTTTACATGGAAACGAGCTACCAAACAATTAGCTTGTTTATGGGCTTGATTATAGCTCAATCATGATAATTTTTTAGCCAAGCTCAAGCATGAGTTCAATATATTTCTAATCGAGTACGAGTTCATTATATTTTTAATCGAGCCGAGTTCAAGTTTTACATTGCTCAGCTCGACTTGGCTCTTTTGCAAATTCACAAAAAAAATTATATTTAATCACATGAAAAGAGTTGATATAATATGGAATCTATAAGATCCGGCAATAAGACGACCAATCACTACTCACGGTAATAAAAATAAAATAATTATATAAAAAGAGAATCAAGGGTAAAGAAAGCGAAGGTAGAGAAGAAGTCTTCTCTATGAAGCCGTGTTTGATTCTTAAACTTCTTGGAATCTTGAGTCGTCGTTCCTCTCTTCAAAAATTTCTTAAATTTTATTAAGGTTCGGAATGATAAACTATAGGTTTTAAAGTTTCTATTTATAGCAAAATCAATAAGGCCAATTTAGGAACCGCTATTCCGGGTTGGTTCTGAAGTAAACCGGCGGTTGACATGTCTCAACTACCGGTTCACTTGGTGAACCATCGGTTTTTGGGTTTAACTGGCCTAGCTCAGGTGAATCTTAAAAAATCATATTTTTGGCCGTTTTTGTTGAATCGGCGATTTCCTCGAAGCGTGTAAATGTTCACTCTATGCAATAATTCTGACTTTGCTGCTTATTTGACCTTTACACTTCAAAATTTTGTCCTGGTGTAAACTAAAAAGTTGTAGCCCTTTGAGTTAGTCTTTCAAAAAGCTATGGCGCGTCTCAATCGAACAATCCGTATGCGCTCAGAAAGCTACCAAAGTCGAGTAGGTTAGTGTGCCTAATATTAGCATGTTTTGCCTAAATCTTCGTGTATTCTCTTGTTTTTTTCAAGACATCTGTTTAATATGTTTTGACCTAAATGAGAGTAAAGTGATAAAACAACAACCAAAAACCCGGTAAACTAATATAAATCTATTATAAATGAAGCCTATGGAGTAGACGGTTTCAAGTACAATAGACAATTTGTGCTTGAAACAAAACCTTAAATTTCAATATCAACCAATTGAAATCAACCGAACCCTAGTAGCTGGGTGTCGGGGCCAGACGAAGTCGGCTGGAAAGCGGTGGCAGGGTCTTGGGCAGTTGTTGGACGAGACAAGAAGGAAGGGTCAATGGGGAGGAAAAGAGAAAATAAAATCTAAATTTTTTCAACTCCTCTTTGCTTTAGAGACAATCGGGGTTTATAAAAATAAAAAATAATCCAGTGTCATGCCAAGTAGCAAAGTCCAAAATTTTTCTGGGGTTGGCGGATAACATTAACCAGAGACTACTCTATCATATGTGCCAAAAATACCACGGGCCAGCCCACATTGTGTAACCGCAAAGAGCCAAAGTGCTTGCGTCCTATCTCACATCATCACTACAGGCTGGTCCATAAAAACCTGGCTCATATTCTTCCTCCTCACCGTATTTTTCTTGTAGCTGGTTCTGAGCTCTCATGGCCGCCATAGATGAGCATGTCCATGAGCAACTTCTTCACTTTGTACTAATCCCTTTCATGGCCCAAGGCCACACCATCCCAATGGTGGACATTGCCAAATTGCTAGCGCAGCATCCAGGCGTCAAGGTTACATTACTCTTAACCCCAATGAACCTTATGCGGCTGAAGCCGGTCTTAGCTCGAGCAACTGAGCTAGGAGTATCTATTCATATCAATCTGATTTATTTCCCAGCAGAGGAAGTTGGGCTGCCTCCGGGCTGTGAGAATTTTGATGCTCTTCCTTCCACTTCCCTTGCTCCCACCTTCTTTTCCGCGGTTGCGTTGCTTCAGCCTCAAGTCAAGTCATTGATCAACCAAATGCATCCCAAGCCATGTTGCCTACTTGCAGATATGTGTTTTGCTTTTGCTTCAGAGTTAGCTGCCCAGATGGGCATACCTAGAATTCTTTTCCATGGAATGTCTTGCTTTTCGCGTCTCTGCGTGCATCAAATAGCTTCCTCAAAGATTCTCGACGACATAGCTGACGAGTCCGCGTGCTTTGATGTTCCCGGCATGCCTGATAAAATCAGTTTCAGAGCGTCACAAGTACGAGGCATGATATCAGTTGATAATAAGGATTGGAAAGAGTTTCAGGACAAGTCGGCAGAAGCTGAGAAGTTAGTTTATGGGGTGGTTTTCAACACATTTGAGGATTTAGAGGCTAGATTTCTCAGTGAATATGCCAAGGTGAAAGAGAAAAAAGTTTGGAGCGTCGGTCCTGTATCTTTGTGTAACGTGGAATATGCGGACAAGGTTACTAGAGGTAACATTAGTACAGATGATATCCAAGAATGCTCGAAATGGCTAGACTTTCAGGAGCATGGTTCTGTAATCTATGCTTGTCTAGGAAGTATTTGTAATCTGACAGCAGCTCAAATGCTCCAACTGGGCCTAGGCTTGGAAGCGTCTCAGAGCCCTTTTATTTGGGTCATACGTAAAGGAGGAGGTACTAAACATCTGAAAGAAATGATGGCAGAGAATGGTTTTGAGGAAAGGCTGAAAAATTCAAAAGGCTTTATTATATGGGGCTGGGCACCTCAAGTTTTGATCCTAGCACACCCTGCCATTGGAGGGTTCTTGACGCATTGTGGGTGGAACTCGTCGCTGGAAGGTATCGCGGCAGGGCTGCCCATGCTGACTTGGCCGCTTTTCGCAGATCAGTTTTACAATGAGAAGATGGTGGTGGATGTTTTAGGAATCGGGGTGCGGATTGGAGCTGAAAAGATGGTGGAGTTTGGAAAGGAAGAAAAGATGGGTGTGCAGGTAAGTAAAGAAAGAGTTAAGGAGGGTGTGGAGGAATTGTTGGGTGAGAGTGAGGAGGGGCAAGAGAGGAGAAAAAGAGCCAAAGAGCTTGCTAAGAAGGCTAAGAAAGCTGTGAAGGGAGGAGGGTCTTCTCATGTCAACATTGGAAAGTTACTTGAAGATGTGAGGAACTTCAGAGCTTAAAGAAAGATTCACCCATCCACTTTTCCTACATAGAATTCAGTGTGAGAGTTGAGACCCTCACATAATCTCTCGACTATAAAATCTAAACTATTAAGTCTTAACTTAACTGGGGTGGTGATAATGTTGTTGTACAGTTGTTGTGATTTTAAGGCAGTGGGTGGTGGTGAAAGTAGTAGTGGAGTGTGGTGGTGGATTGTTCTTGTGCTGTGGTGGTGTGATGTTTTTGTGGTGCAGGTTGTTGTCATATTATGGTGGTGGTAGTATTTTTGTGGTGATGGTGGTGATATTGTGATTGTGATATTAAGATAGTGTTGTGGTGATAGTAATGTGATGATAAATAGTAATTTAAGAATTTAATTTAACTTAATTTAAATACTTAAAATTTAGACGCTAAAGAACAGGGACATGAAACTCTTCTTAAACAAAAATAACGAGTTGATAACTACTTGATCCGATGATTTAACTGAACAGTTTCTAGTTTGCTCATATGTCTCTTGCCATCAACCTCCTTAAAATGTGATCACAATGTAGGATCATCTCAAAAACCCTAATTTATTAATGATAGATAGTTGGTAGATTGAGTTTACATATCACAATTGGAAATGTCAGAGGTGAATGGTCCAAAACTTTACACAAGCATCAATATGTATCTGGACATTTTATGAGTCCAAGAAAAAGCTCACACGCATTATATAATCTTCTCAATTTCCTAGCTCTGATCTTGACATCTGTGGACAGCTGATCATCTAAAAGTGGACACACTGAATAGAGAGAGGCAAGCAGAGAAGAATTTCCACAAGTTTGGCAGCCATATTGACCATTAAACTCGATCATGGAGAGGAGTAAAGTAAACATCTCAAAGATGATGATCAAGTATTGGTGGGTCCAATTCCAACACACATGTTGGACTTGTTAGAAAGTCTATGGGGGGGGATGGACAAAGACAAGGAGAGCACAGGCATGAGAGAAATGTAAGCCATTTGCCCATGTAAGCTCTTACGTCAAAGGGTATGATGTTCTGCGAGTATGGGCATATAAGAGATGACAAGAATTCTCCGGATACCTATAGAAACTATGGGATCACACTGTGATAACCAAGCTCTTCATTTTGCCCTAGTACCCTTGATGGCCCCCGGTCATCTGATCCCCATGGCTGACATAGCCAAAGTCCTGTCGCAGCGGGGAGTCAGGGTAACTATTTTCACCACCCCAATCAATGCAAGTCTAATCAGATCGGGGACCAGTCGTGCAGCGCAATCTGGCCTACCCATTGAGATTATTGAGCTTGAGTTTCCATGTGTGGAGGCTGGATTACCATTAGGATGCGAGAGTTTGGATAAGTTAGTGTCCAGGGAGGCAGTGAAGAAATTCATGGTGGCAATAAGTTTACTGCAAAAGCCACTCGAGGAGAAGCTGGAAGCTTTGAGTCCTTCTCCAAGCTGCATTATTTCAGATAAATTTGTACCTTTTGTGTACAAAGTGGCAGCCAAGCTCGGCATTCCTAGGATCAGTTTTGATGGGATGAATTGCTTTGCAGCTGTGTGCATGCATTATATTCAGACATCCAATGTCCATGAAAGCGTGGGAGAGTTCGAGCCATTCGTGGTCCCTGGTCTGCCTGACAGAGTTGAGTTAACTAGAGCTCAACTACCAACTGCACTCAATCCAGGCACGATTGATGTCTCCAATATTCTCAAGGAGATAGAGGAGGGTGAGGCTGCAGCTTTTGGGTTTTTGATCAATTCTTTTGAAGAGTTGGAAGACAATTATGTGAAGGAATATCGGAAACTGAAAGATGGTAAAGTTTGGTGCTTTGGTCCCTTATCAAGTTACAACAAAGAGAATATAGATAAGGCAGAGAGAGGTAGTGAAGTGAGCAATTATAAAAGATGCATAGAATGGCTCAATCAGCAAGCGCCCAAATCAGTTGTCTACGCGTGCTTAGGGAGCCTTAGTCGCCTTACGGGGCCACAGCTAATGGAACTTGGTTTAGGCTTGGAAGGATCAGAAGCGCCCTTCCTATGGGCAATAAGAAAAGATGGAACAGAAGAACTGGAGAAGATGTTATCTGAAAATGGGTATGAAGAAAGGGTCAGAGGTAAAGGGCTTTTGATCCGTGGATGGGCTCCGCAAGTGCTGATATTATCACACCCGGCCATTGGAGCATTCCTGACTCACAACGGGTGGAACTCAACATTGGAAGGAATAAGTGCCGGTGTGCCGATGATAGGGTGCCCTTTGTTTGCAGAGCAGTTCTTTAACGAGAAGCTGATTGTAGATATTTTAGGGGTTGGCGTGGGAGTGGTGAGCAAAGGCGCGGTGCAGTTTGATGATGAGCACAAGTATGGGCTAGTGATGAGGAGGGAAGAGATAAAGGAAGCTGTTGAGAAAGTGTTGGATGGAGGGGAGGAGGGTAAGAGGATTAGAGAAAAGGCAAGAGAGCTTGGAATTGTGGCTAACCGGGCAGTCGAAGAGGGTGGCTCTTCTTACATTAATGTATCCTTATTTATTGAAAGCATTAGACATCATGAAGACAGTCAGTATTTCAGATTAGTTGGAGTTTGTCTCTAAATCTGAATCCTGCCGTATTCAGGGTATTTATGAACAACTCGGATTTCCCCGCCTCCTATATAACTGACTGAACTATTTTTACAAGTAAAATGCGTGACCAGAGTATTGGTGGATTTTGAGGACCTTACCTTAGCCAGAAAAACCTCGATCTCCAAAAGAAAGTTAGTTATGTACCTGTCAATTGGTAGACCTCATAAACCCATTGTCCTCTCTATTCAGGAAAGTGTCGCACCTTCTGACCTTTTCCTTTAAAAGAAATGAAGTCACTACAAATGTGTAGAGCGACAAAACAAAGAATTATTGTGGAAACTTTTATACAATTTTTTCTTGGACTAGGAGGCTCCATTTACGATCAGAGGGAGGCTCCATCCATTTTCAACAGGAAGCCAGCTGTGAATATGCAATATTTGTACCTTTGCTCCTAAAAGGAGTGACTTCGATCAAGTAAAGGCTTAAACCCACACCACTTCTCTAGTTGTATTAGGCAACGCCTTATACTCAGATTGAGTGATATATGGCTTGCTTACGCAAGTTCTACGAAATTGGATTTGACTTAGAGCATATGCATCGGTGCGGATCTCGTTCGGATTTTAGAAGATGTTCAGAGAAAAGGGCATACATCGACAACAATCCGAAGGAGCTGACGTGCTGGAGGAGATGCTCTCAAGGAGGAGCTGCGGCCAGAGAAGCTATTTGAGGAGGCGAGGGAGGACGAGCTCGGTAGGGTTTACTTATACGGCCCAACGAGCAAATTGCAGCCCAACAGATATATTAATAACAGACAATTAATCTGGTTCGTTAGATCTGATCCTACGGATCAGATTAATTTTCAACGGAAATTTTTAAATTTTTTTTTTTTAAAATCTGAAAAAATATTTATGAGCTCTTACATTTTTTTTTTATAAATGGGTCTTTCATTTCAGATCGAAAGTATATCAATCTTCATTTGTTCTCTCCTAATATATTGACAACATTTAGTTTCATTTTCATGTTATTTTTTGTTCAAAAAATGACTTCCGCTACCAATTGGTCTATGTCTGAAGATGTGCAATTATGTATATCTTATTGTCGTCAATCAATTGATCTCATATCCGGCAACAAACAAAAGATTGATAGGTTGTAGGAAAAAATTCATGCAGATTTTTGAGCAAATTGGGTGATGAGCGCTGATGAAATATTTCTAACGGAGACTAGGTCCCAA
The DNA here is from genome assembly GCA_963678935.1 of Umbilicus rupestris. NCBI lineage: Eukaryota > Viridiplantae > Streptophyta > Magnoliopsida > Saxifragales > Crassulaceae > Umbilicus > Umbilicus rupestris. The sequence continues at coordinate 10,844,945 of OY787618.1, forward strand.
ATTGCGATTTCTTCTCGGATTGAAAAGCTAAAGAAAAATTTGGTTTTGTGGGGGGCTAGTATTGTCTACGCAAGGAGGAATCCGGTATCAGATGCTAATATACAACATGAGGTATATAATTCTATTAAATTATTTAATATTATTTATTTTGATTTCTTCATTTGAAATTGATTTGTTTTAATTATTAATTTATAGTTACGCAAAGCTCAAACTATGTATGTTGCGCAAAGAAAAAAGACTTTCATACATTTTGAATGTTGTGAACAAGTCAAGACACATCAAACATTTGCACCTGTCCAACCCATTGTTCCACCGGCTAACACATACGACCATAGTCCCGCGAGTGAAGAAATGCATGCAAGTAACGTTCATATTAATTCCTCATTTGAAGATGCGGCATTTTGCACACCCAAAAGTTATCCGGGAGGTTCAGTCCGGTAAGACCTTCGGGAGTAAAGGCGGCAAAAGAAGCAAGGAGAAATTGTAAGAATGTAGTCACTTCATATAACATAGCCCAAGATGAAGCTTTACAATCGATTGCGGAAATTCAAAAAAATCAATTGGCTTTCCAAGAAAAGCAACTTGCATTTGCTAGGGAGCAAATGGAGCACAATCAATAAAATGTAAGAACACGTCATGAATATAAAAAAATTAGAGGAGGAAGCAAAGGTTATGCAAATGAATACCGACATAATGACACCAAAGTCTAAAAGGGACTTCTCAAAGAGGAAAGCTGCTATTTTGCGTCGATATGAGGAAGAGAAAGCTAATAATGATGGTGGGCACAATTCTAGTGACTATTCAGATTGTTACCGTCCATCTCACTACGATATGTAGTCTCTTTAATACATGTAATTTTATTTGTCGTTATTTAATCTTTATGTAATTTTAATTTTACGTGATTCATGTTGTTTAATTATTTCCTATATTATGTGTATTTAAATTGTTCATACTCTCGAATTTGATTTCAAATATAAAACTTAATTATTCTCATAAAATAAATTTCAACTAAAACAAAAATCATTGAAATAAAACTCGCAAGGGAATTACAACACACAACTTAAAATAATACATACAATCTAATATTCATAACTGTTCACCGGTTTCCATAAATCAATTATGGCTTACTAAATAATTATGAAGTTGCATATGAAGATACGCAGATTGAAGATTTGCAAGACGCTCACCAAACACCTGAGATTGCTGAGCCCTCTCAACCGAATCATGACGAAACCGACTATCATTGTGATCGATTGGTCCATCATACACCGTAAAGGCACTATGTGGGTTGTATGGATCTGCTTCTTCAATCTCTTCAAACTCATCGTCAATTCTTCTTCAACAATCATGTTATGCATTATGATGCAAGCCAACATGTTTTCAAGACACTTTTCTTATAACACATATCTGCATGACGTACAATTGCCTAACGAGATTGTAAGATCCCAAAACATACCTCAACATCTTTGCGATATGATTCCTGATTCTTCGCAAATAATCGTATTATGCAAATCTTGAGTATATATAAACTCAAGATTTCTCTCTATTCTCACTAATGTGTGAGAATGACATTTGAATCATTTCATTCCACCAATCCATTCTTTTCAAAAGTCTAATTTTACTTCAACTTTGAGCATCAATTTCTCATTTGATATCCGTCCAATTTTAGTATTTCAAGAATCGATTTCATACTTCTCATTACAAGGAATTTTTCATTGCACTTCATCAATTCAATTCGATATATCCTTCACATTCAAATTTTAGTCACAAAATTGGATGCATCCCATTTTTTTCACACATTTATCCCCATAATTCAAATAATTTGCATCCTTTCAGATCAGTGAGCATGATTCATATATGCAAACGATGGTGACAAATTGAAAATGATATTTGGAAAGTAAATAGGGTCAATTTGTGTTGCATTTCAGTCATAATTTGCGCCAACATTTGGGGTCGACAAAAATAGTGTTAAAATGTCATATAGCAGCAATGGTGATAACTTCTAACAAAATGGCCGAAACCATGCCTACTATAACTACCAACACTAAGTGGAAGGAACTAGGGAATAGCTGTGATGGTCCGCTGTTGGTTTCATCCAAGTAGTCCTCGCCACCTTCCCCGAATTCATCAAACATCCCTCCCCCGCTGGGGTTTCCTGTTGTCCACCTCCCTAGGTTGTTGTCCCTGCCAAAAGTAACCGAAGGCCGAGTTCTTTATCAGAATTACACAGTTGAATCATACACAGTGGAAAAGAAGTTTTAAGACAGAATTTCACAATTTGTATTCCACAGTTTGCTAGCTAGCTGATCAACAAGTCAGCGTCCAGGACTAGAAAACTGAAGAAGTATCCAAATGCTAGGCTGAGTTTCTAGGAGATGCTTATTTACAAGAAATGTGTAGCATGGATCGACTATCATAGGGAAGGATCCTAAAGACCGTGACTTGATATCATGACAATTTTTCTTGAGACGAGTCCATGTGTTCACACATACGAATATCCAAACTGGTAAAGAACGCCCGAAAAAGAAAATAAGGAATCAAATTAAAGGAGCATAGGAAAAAGCAAAAGTAAAAAGAGAAAACCTTCTTCCAAGAACACCAGCATTCATGGTGAGTTGCTCAATCAGCTCAGCAGATTTGGGCTCCACACTGTAAGCTTTCTCATATTTAACCTCCACGCCTTCTCCGGAAGCTATGAAGAATGCTCCGTTCAGCATTATGTCACCCTCCGATCTCCAATTCCATGATTTCCAATCCTGATCTTCTGATTCCACTCTTTTTGTCACCTTCACATACAAAAAAATGTCAACTAGTAACATCAGGCAATGACCCAAACAAAACAAAAAAACAATCTTTGTATCAGGGTCTTGTAGTGGCAATATATACCTGTTTTGCATTGCCATTAAACGGAGCTATGTACCGATTCCCCTGACTATTAATTGTAGGATTCCCACTACCCCCAATCGCGTACATTTCCCATTGCGTGAAGTCATTATTCACTACATGTATATACCCGAGTCTACACCTTGGCATTCTTTGCACAAGCTTCTCGCCAAAGTGATTGAACGCTATGGTAACTTGCATAGCCGAATCAGGTAGAAAATCATCGCTATGTCCTAATAGCATTACCTCATTGTGATGTGAAAAATAGTTGTTAGTAATTGATATCCCAGTTGATCCCACCACCACATCGATCAGGCCATCAGTGCAGCGAGACAGTGTGCAATGGTCAACCCAAATGTCCCTAGCTCCAAATACTGATATCCCATCACCGTCCGATTTGGTTCGATAGCCGAAGTGAGTAGGACTGGAGCGGACGTTGGTTTCACCTGCACTTGCACGTTACTAAAGTTAAACATAAATGCATAATAGACTCTCCCTCTCCCCATGACAATTTGCCTGAATTATTGGCAGCAAGAAAACACAGACTGATATTTCAAGCAGACAAGTCTTCAATTTTTGCAGTAAAGTAATGCCACCAACATTATACAAAACTTTGACTAAAGCCTTGCATCTTTTCTTTATGGCTAATCCGACTGAACTCAAATTCAATTCTTATAACTGAGACCATTTATCTAAAAGTGGTCAATTAGTAGTGAAAAAATGAAGTGAGGTACCTGACTGGACACAATGGTGGATATGAACATTGTGAATAATCACATTGCTGATGTACTGCAGGGTAATGCAACCACCGCCAGTAATATGCACATTAGCTCCGCGGCCATCGACAGTTTTGTAAGAGTTGAAAATCAGCTCTTGCTTCAATCTAATGAGCATATTGGCGGAGAATATAATCCAAAGTGGCTCGGTCTGGATAACCGCATAGCGCAAAGTGCCTGGCTTAGGATTGACAGCATCATGGTCTGAAGAGTCGGTAACTACATAGATCTGGCCACCTTTGCCGCCCAGAGCATACTGGCCGAACCCAATGCCGCAGTCGGCCAGGCGCTGGCGGTTCAGATGCCAGTTGGGGTCGCAGCTCCAGCAGTCGTCGATGGGGTTGCCGGTGGTGCAAGTGTGGTCCCTTTGGTTGAGCTCCACTAACTGTCTTCTCATGCTGAAAGACTCATTCACTCTCCTGAACAACATTATTAGGACAAAACATCGACGGACAGTAAAAAACCATGTTTAGAGGTGGTGATGTTGGTACCTTTGAACGTCTCTGGCGACCAGGTCAGGATTTGGGTGGTGGGGAGGGAGAGTGAGGTTCTGCATTGCAGTGCAAGACGGTGCAAGTGAGCTGAGGAAGACGAAGAGGACAATGCAGGCTGGTGTGGACATTGTTGAGCAACAACACATTTGGTGTTGTGGGTTTTCAACACATTAAGATTTTTGTTAGAAGAAGAGTAGCCAAATTGTGTCAGAGTGATTGTGAGTAGGATTTTTCAAGGAAATAAAGATTTGTTGGGGCATGGTGGGGCTCGATATTGATTAATGGGGTTGTGAAAGTTGGAGAGAGTGGATTAAATAGAGGAAATGAGCGATAAAAAAAGTGATACTTTAGTCCGGCTTTCTCTCCCAATTAGGACCAGGACTATTGGTCATTCATTTTTGGGTTGCGAGGCTGAATCATTTCAGCATGGACTGACTGGGTGAGAGATTCACCGGTTGAGAAGTTGGGGGTTGTAAAAGTAGCTACTGGTGTAACTTTTGAAGCATGGTGGCTCAGTATTCAAGTAGCTCTCTCTCTTCCTATCTGTGGATGGATATTGGTGGCATATTTTAATTGATCAAAGCCCTGGGCCCTATGGACCGGGTGCGGTTTACTTGAACTACTTTGTGTTCAAATAGGCTTGTCTTTGTTTGTTTTTTCTAATTTACATTCCGATTGCACTCTCGTCTAACTTCATATGAAAAGGGTGTAATTTCCATATTTAAATTAGATTCTTTTATCGTGAGAAATTTTTTAATAATTATATTATAAATTAAGAATATAAAATTACGTTACATTATAATTGATTATATTTTGAGGTATTGTCTATTTTGATGTGTTCTCTCAGAATGGAGCTATTTTGAGAGCTAGCAGTCATTTTTTATTGTCTAGCAGTAATAGAGAGGGAGGTTGAGAGGGTTGCTAAAAAACAGAGGATGTGTGGAAGAAGAAAATGTTTAAAATTGTTATAAGTATTACCTTTTGCTCTCATGGCTGAATAAAAAAAAGACGTGTTATTTTGACGCATTATTTTTCGCTCCGCTGTTTTTTGTATAGCACATTTATGTAGAAGATGCTATTATTGCACATTGTTCTTAGCGTTTTACTCTAGGAGATGCCCTAACTAAAAACAAAAGAGGAAGATGTTGTAGTTTTTATATACATTTAATTAAACGATATATTTTTATTTGTTTAAATTTAGTTTTTAAATTTTCATAATGTATTTGTGTCAAAAATAACATAATTAGTTATCAAAACTATTATCTTTTAAAATGGGTGAAACACTTAGTTTTAAATTGGACCGGGATGAATTCGTTTTAGTGGAGGGCCACTCATATAGCAAACCTCAGTAGGAAAATAATCATTAAGAAGCTTTCTTTATTAAGAAGCAAACTTCCTTGACATGAGTGTTTTCAGTTCTTATTTTATTTATTGTTTATTTCTAGCGTAAATAAGTTTATTTAACTTGTATAAATATGTACTCTTTATATACAAGTTGAAATTGATTCTTCTTCTTCCTCAATAATATCTACAGCAATGTTATTATTTCCACTTGTAGTTCCTGAAATTTATCAAATTGATTAAATTCTCCAAATATTCAATTCCTACATAAATTGTTTTAATTTACTTTCAATGTCAGATTTCTAAAACGAGTTCAGCATTTAAGAAGAGATTATGAAATTCTTGGCTGGCTTATAAGGTCTTTCTAAGTATAAATTATTTATTTAATCTAACTTAATTTAAATATTTAGTTTAACGTCTTCATCTATCTCACCGGACGCTGACTATCGGTGTTAAATCCATGTGTCCCATGGATGTGTGTGTGACATGGTTTTTGGCAAACGCTCTCTGTATGGAAAACAAAGTCTATCTCAGTCAAGAGCCTGTAGTCTGTATCAGGGGTGTTGAAGCACACTAATTTCAGAGGGTGAGCCTGAGTTAGCTTAAGCAGAGGCACAGTCAGATTGTCAACGAATATTGCGTTGCTGAAGATATATGTTGAAGATATATGCTGAAGATATTCACACATTGCGTTGCTAAAGTTAAGGGAAGAATATACTGAAGACATTCACAAGATCTCATGGCTACGGGATCCTAGTTTCCTAAAAAACACAAGGATCCAATCTATATAAATAGAGGAGATCGGGAAATAGAAAGCGGTGCACAAAATAGAGATTATCAATACTCAGAAAGGAGGAGCTATCAGAACTGCGATCAATATCAGAGTTGATAGAAAGATTAAGTGGGATGCTCTACAGGGTTCAATAGGAACAATCTGGTCATATGATAGCCAATTGTTCAATAGCATCAACCTGGACTTGATGTGCGAAGCCATCTATGTTCCATTAGATGCCCTAACATTAAATGTTAAGACTCATGGTTATAATTATAAACCAGGATCTGAGGTTATAGCTATATGATATAGGATTTATTATAAACCTCTGTATACTTTAAACCCCATGTGCAAAATGGTAGATAAACTATTAAATGAGACCATTATTATTGAGACTAACTTCAACAGAATCATAGAGCGGAATAATTATTCTAATCTCTACCTGAATGTTATAGGAGAACAACTGGTTTCCCTACATGAGAGAATTGAAAAGATACAAAATGTCTTAATACAGAGACAATCAAATATATCTGTTCCCTCTCTCCCTAATTTTGGAGCTAATAACTCCCAGCTTTCTGTTATAGCTAGTCCCAGTATGGTCATAGCCACACCTAGCATTCAGCCTTCTCTTGTAATAACAAGATTTAAGTTAAGACCAATGAAAGAGTTAGAAGATTTGCTAACTAAACATTTTAAGAATCTTAAGTTTAATACTTTAGATAATAAGTTAAAAAATGAACTTATTAAAAACCCTGATCATAGACATGTTTATAGTGACCAGATTAACTGTTGAAAAATTTGGTGAATGTGAAGAAAATGTGGTGTGACCATATTTATATTAAAAAAATATTTAATTGAATTAAAGTCCTACAAATGAAAGGACAAAATCAATTACTTACATGTCCAAATTGAAGCCAAAATGAATGAAATGAAATGCTCAAAGTTATGGAGAGCATTTAAATAGGTTAAGTGAAAAGCCTTAAAAGACTTAAAGACTTATCTTGATTATGATATTGCCATAATGTTTGTGGGCTGTTTGTTTTCCAATAGCATAAAAAACTTGAAGAGGTAGCCTTAATAATGGCTATGTGACATTCATATTTTTAACCCTTTATAGTTGTCAGATATAAGTTTCAGAAGTCAAATTGTAGTAAAAAATAATTTATAGACCTTGGTAAGCCAAGGGTCGATCCTAGGAACAGGCGCGTGTATATATTAGCTAGCACTCAATGTGTTCAGTTACTCTTAATAAAAATTATGGGTTTGTTCTAACTATCCTAATTTTCCTAATTAATATAACTAACGGTTGATTCGATCAGAGAAAGTAATTCCAAGATCGAACTTCACCCATGCTCGCAACACGATTCATGCAATCAGTCACACCATATAGTCATGCAAAATAGTTTTGGAAATAACGTAAACTGACATCAGATGAGCCGCCCATTCACGGATCATCACCTGAATTAATCTACACTATTGAATGCCGCCCAATCACGAATTATTAACAGTTTCTATTTATTAGACACAAAGATTTCCAGACAAAATATGTCAACTCTCCCATCGATTCATGTACTAACAATATAGCTACCATGTCTCGACATCAATCCTATTTGTTCCAGTTAACTACCTCAGACCCATTCATCTTTTTGGCATCTAACCTAGTTTCGTTCTAACATGTAGTCATCCCAATCAATGATCAACAATGGTAAAACGATAGAATGAAGCATAATAGAATTGAAAACATAAACTTGCATTAGACTAAAACTTATGTTTGTACAAATCACATGAAATCAGGTTACAGGCATGGGATCCGTAGGATCTCAGAACTAAATAAACTACTCACTATTCATCGGGATTACTACCAATACAAGAATGAAGAGAATAAAGAACGAAGAACCCGTGACGACGATCTTCACTCCAAGCTATCCTCTTCTCTCTTGCGTTCGTTCTCCAAAATCGTCCAACACCTGTGAATGAGCCCTCGATTCCTATTTATACTGAAAATCAATTGGACTGATTTTCGGAATTAATTTACGGCCCGGTTTGCTTCTAAACCGGCGGTTCCAATGTTTAAACCGCCGGTTCAGGCCACAAACCGCCGGTTTCGAATCGAATCGGCCAGTTTTAGAGAATCACGATATTTTGCCTTCGGGGCCGGTTCTGAGTCCAAACCGCCTGTTTGACCAATGAACCGGCGGTTTGACTAGTGAACCGGAGGTTCTTCCTTGAACCGGGATACTGTTCACTCAGCATTGTGATTCTGAATTTTCTTGCGTTTTTTACCATCTAAACCTTCGAAGTACGTTTTGTTGTAAACTACAATGTTGTAGCCCTTCGAGGAAGCTGTCCAACAAGATATAGCACGCCTCAATAGGATAAGAATCATGTTCTCGGCAAGCTTTTGATGACGGATAGGTTAATCTGCCCAGATTTGGTCTGTATTCGTTTGAATCTTTGTGTTTTGCCTTATGTTGCTCCAAACGAACTACAAATCCTCAATTTAATATAACTTGACCTGAAATGAGAGTAGAGTGGTGAAAACACAATGAAAAATTTGGGAGAGGAGCGAAATTCATCATCTAATGAAGCGAATAATCGGTAAGAAATCAACCGATCAAAAGACTCCACACTTAGAATTTGTTCGTCCCGAACAAATATAAAATGTACAATGAGTAGCAGAGAAACTCAGTGCAAGTACCAATCAAGTTCATGCGATCTACACTAATTAAACTAATATCCTAAGATATGCAAGTCCTAACTCACTTTCGTAGGAATCACGGATGCATTTAGCATATGCATCAAGCCTTTAAACCCCTAGGCTACCCTAGTGGACGAGTTTTAGTCTCTGATGACGCAGTATGACAGTGTTTGATAAAACCAGCACAAGTGAACAAGCAGCTGAACAAGATGCTGCTATAGCCAGAGTCCAGCATATGTGAACAAGATCAGTGAACAAGGAGCTGCTATAGCAGGAGCTTGTTCAGAAGAGCTGTAGCGTTTGTCAGAGCAGCAGCAACCTGGGTCTTTGGAAAGAGGGTGTGGCAGTCCTTCTAAGAGCATCAGAGGAGTTTCTGAGTTGCTACAGAGAATATTCCACTAGAGATTCCCAGCTGAAGAAGAAGATTTGATTATAGAAGATTAGATTTGCTAATCAAATCTAATCTCCTACAAATTAGGGGTGTTTGCTTTTGGATCTATAATCTGATAATGATGGAAGTGGGTGCTCCTATATAAAGAAGACCCTTCAGAGCAATGGGGATTGATTGAAGAAGAGTGCAGAAAAGCAAGAACACACACAGAATTCAGAGAGAGTATTTTTGGTGTGCGAAGAGAACTTCTATCTTCACCGAGAGCAGAGCGTGAGCGCAGAGCTGAGGTGACAGAAGCAGAAGGTGATCAAGACTTGCGTAGTCTGATCCAAGCTTGATCTGGAAGCCAATTCAGAGCAGAGAGTGCTTGTTGGTTGATCAAGGGCAGTCGCAGAAGAACTGACGGGTGATTGGCTCGGTCGAGTGTCTGGACGGCAGTGCTCGCTAGTGACAGGAGGTCACTGAATGAGGGGGAGTATTCCGGAGTGTGCAGCGCTCGTGGAATCGTTCGAACGGCTCGGCGGAAGGCTTCGGAGCGACACGAACAGTTTGTGCATCAGCTGTGTGCTACAGCAGATGCTATAGCAACCCTGCAGAATCTGAGTATTGTTTAGAATAGGCTGAGCTTTGAGGAGACAGTAGTTATTCTAGATAGATATCAGTAGGGGGTGTGCAGACACAAGTCAGAGCCTATTCTGATTGTGTTCGAGGATCCACCTAAGGTTGAGTAGCATAGTTTGCGTGGGTTGTAACCGTGTGTACTTGGAGACCTTTGAGATTAGTGGATTGAGGACTGAGAACAGTCCTCACCAGACGTAGGCAATTGGCCGAACTGGGTGAACAAACATTTGTCCCTGTTCATGCTTGCTGAAACAGTTTCCGAGTGAACAAGAGTGTGCTGCAGCAACTGCTTGTTCACGAATCTGTGTATGCTCAGTTCTACGCTCACGCTCTGCTCTTAGTGATGATCGAAGCACGACTCACACACAATCTCCCTCCGCAGTATTCTGTGTATGCTCTAAACTTCGATGCTTTGACGCTCTGTCCAGCCTCTTTTAAATAGGAACCCCAAGATCCATCAATGACAGCTTTTAGGAATTTCCCCAATCATTAATATCTCCTAATTTGTAGGAGATTTGATTTGATTTGAAAATCTAATCTTCCACAAACAAATCTTCACCCTAGGACGGAATCTTTACTAGGATATTCTCTACTGAATATTTAGAAGCTCCCCGTAAGCTCTGCTCTTCATGGTGAACCATCCGTTGAAAGCAATCTCCGAATGGGTGCTGATCTTCTGCTACAACTCTACGCTCTAGAATTTTCTACTACAGCAGCTTGTTCACATGAGCTGGTTTTGTCAATTGAATGACATACTGCATCATCAGTATATATTTAGGAAGAGGTTATGTAAAGGATGTAATAGCAATCAAATCCAAAAATATCAATAAAGATAATTCTTTCTTTTGTTTGCTTGAGTCTTCTAATTTATGGCATAAAAGATTAGGCCAAGTAACTTATGACACAACAAGGAAACTAATGAATTTGGAGTGTATACCCAAATCTCATATAGATTCGAAACACAAGTGTGAATCTTGTGTTGAAGCAAAATTAACGAAAACCTTATTTCACAGTGTTGAAAGAAAAACTGAACCCCTTGAATTAATCCATAGTGACCTATGCGACTTAAAATTCATGCCAACTAGAGGTGGTAACAATATTTCGTGACTTTCATTGATGATAGTACAAAATTTTATTATGTATATTTGTTTAAAAGCAAAGATGAGGCAATTGAAAAGTTTGCCATGTATAAATAGAAGTTGAGAACTAACTCAACAAAAAGATAAAGAGGTTGAGAAGTGACCGTGGAGGTGAATATGTAGAACCGTTTGGGGCCTTTTGTGCACAATATGAAATTATTCATGAAGTAACTGCACCATAATCACCTCAATCAAACGGCATTGCAAACGAAAGAATCGTACTCTAAAAGAGATGATGAATGTGATGTTGTTAAGCTCTGGGTTACCCCATGGAATGTGGGGGGATGCCATCTTATCAGCGAATTATCTTTTAAATAAGGTACAGCGCAAACAGGAGGAGAAGTCTCCGTATGAGCTATTTAAAGGAAGTAAGCCTTCCTATAAATACTTGCGAGAGTGGAGGGTGTCTTGCTAAGGTAATGGCCCCTGGTCCTAAATGAGGATAGAACCAAAAACTGTTGATTGTATATTCATTGGTTAATTGGATTTAATTGGTGTGATCATATTTACATGTCCTAAATGAAAAAAATATGGTGTGATCATATTAATATAAGAAAAGTATTTAATTAGATTTAAAGTCTTACAAATGAAAGGACAAAATCAATTATTTACATGTCCAAATTGAAGCCAAAATGAATGAAATGAGATGCTCAAAGTTATGGAGAGCATTTACATAGGTCAAGTGAAAAGCCATAGAAGACATAAAGACTTATCTTGATTATGACATTGTCATAATGTTTGTGGGCTGTTTGTTTTCCAATAGCATAAAAAACTTGAAGAGGTAGCCTTGATAATGGCTATGCACTAATGAGAGACCTTTCATCTTTTCAAGAGCATTGAAAACTGATTTGGGTCTTGTGAAATGAATGGACTTCATAGTGAGACCAAGAGTTCCTTTTAGAACATTCATTTTGGTGCCTGATGATGCAGTATGACAGTGTTTGACAAAACCAGCACACGTAAACAAGATGCTGCTATAGCAGGAGTCCAGCTTTCGTGAACAAGATTAGTGAAGAAGGAGCAGCTATAGCTAGAGGAAGCTATAGTAGGAGCTTGTTCAGAAGAGGTGTAGTGTCTGTCCGAGCAGCAGCAGCCTGGGTCTTTGGAAAGAGGGCTTGGCAGTCCTTCTAAGAGCATTAGAGGAGTTTCTAAGTTGCTCCAGAGAATATTCCAATGGAGATTCCTAGCTGAAGAAGGAGATTTGATTGTGGGAGATTTGAATCTCATATCAAATCTAATCTCCTAAAAAATTAGGAGATATTGATATTACTAGGGAAATTGCTAAATCCTGATAATGATGGAAGTGGGTGCTCCTATATAAAGAAGACCCTTCAGAGCAATGAAGTTGATCAAAGGAGAGAGCGTGAACGAGTACACACACACACAGAATTTTGAGAGAGTATTTTTGGTGTGCGAGGAAATCTTTGATCTTCACCGAGAGCAGAGTGTGAGCACAAAGCTGAGGTGACAGAAGTAGAGGGCGATCAGGACTTGCGGAGTTTGATCCAAGCTTGATCGGGAAGCCAATTCAGAGCAGTGGTGCTTGTTGTTTGATCAAGGAAGGCCGCAGAGTAATTGTCGAGTAAAGGGACTCGGGCAATCGGTAGAAGGGCAGCTCTCGCTAGTTGCAGGAGGTCACTAAGTGAGGGGGAGTATTCTAGAGTGTGCAGCGCTCGTGGAATCATTCGAACGGCTCAGCGGAAAGCTTCGGAGCGACGCGGACAGTTTGTGCATCAGCTGTGTGCTACAGCAACCCTGCAGAATCTGAGTATTGTTTAGAATAGGCTGAGTTTCGAGGAGGCAGTAACTATTTTAGATAGATATCAGTAGAGGTTGTAGACACAAGTCAGAGCATGTTCTGATTGTGTTCGTGGATCCACTTAAGGTTGAGTAGCGTAGGTTGCGTGGAATTGTAACCGTTTGTACTTCGAGACCTTTGAGATTAGTGGATTGAGGACTGAGAATAGTCCTCCCCAGACGTAGGCAATTGGCCGAACTGGGTGAACAAATATTTGTCCTTATTCATTCTTGCTGAAACAGTTTCCGGGTGAACAAGAGTGTGTTGTAGCAACTGCTTGTTCACGAATCAGTTTATCAGAGGCGCTGCGAATTTCAGTGCCTTTAAGAGGACTTTTGGCATTCACAATGTGCCTTTAAATTGATGTAACACTTGATTAGTATAACAATAATGATGCATGTCTTTCATCACTAAAAACATTTCATTAAATATAATATATTTACAAACTTTTATCTATATGTTCCATCATTTATAGAATTGAAACTTCATTCAATCCGCCAACATTAACAAGATTCATAAATGGGCAGATAAACCCATAACTTGTAAATATTATTATTCTAGACCAACACCTGTTGACATCCTATTAGAAGAACCAAATGCAATTATATCAAACAGTTATAGTGGAAGCCATATTTATGAATAGAACATAGATGGCTTGGCACATCAACAAATTCATAACACTATTCATAGGATGTTGATGTACTCTACTATATGTATATAACCGCCCTTGAACTTTTAAAAGTTATTAACGACCGATGATGAGATCTAAAATTATAAATTAGATTGATGATACTGCAGAGCTTGCTAGGCAGGAACAAGTTGATAAAATTCCTGAATTTATAAAACCTTCAGAACCGTATTTGATGTCTGAAGTTTAAAAAAACTTAGAGATAAAAGGATATTGAGAGTCCTACTACTAGTTATGACTTAACAGTTGAGATTGATAATCTTAAAAAAGAAATTCTTGCCCTCAAGATTGAAAATAAGAAACTTGACCAGAGAATTTCCAGAATGGAAAAAGGTAAAGAGATTATGACATTAGTCAAGAATTGGATAATATTGAATCTAGGGAGAATTTTCTGACTACCCTAGAAATGTTTATAATACAAAAGTGTCATATGAAAATTACACTTCTTATTGAGAACTATTTATCAAAGGAATTTATTGCTCTCATTGACAGTGAAGCAGATCTTAACGTAATACAAAAAGGTCGCATACCTGCTAGGTATTTCAATAAGACTACGCATATCCTTTCACATGCAGGGGGAGAAAAAGTGGATATTAGCTATAAGATCCCTAAAGCCAAAGTTTGTGTGGATAAAGTCTATATAGAGACAAACTTCTTATTAGCTAAGAATATTATCAAAAGTTATACTAAGAACCTCTTTTATTACAAAAATTTATCCGCTTCAGAAAGTTAACATTGAAGGGATTATTGGAACCTTTCAAGGAAAAAATGTTTTCCTTGAGTTTAAAATAGAACACCTTACTAAGGCGTTACATGAGATTTATGATTCAATTTCAGCCAAGGAGAATCAATTGAACTTCCTTAAGCAAGAACTTCATATTGCAGAAATCTGCAACAACCTCCCTAATGCTTTTTGGGAAAGAAAGAAACATATTGTTTCTCTTCCCTATGAAGAAAATTTCACTGAGAATAAAATTCCTACCAAAGCTAGACCATGCCAAATGAACAAGGAATATCTTGATCTTTGTAAAAAAGAAATTAGTGATCTAATTAACAAGAGATTAATAAGACCCTCGAAATCCCCATGGTCGTGTACTATTTTCTATGTTAATTAGCATAGAGAACAAGAAAGAGGTGCCCCGAGGTTAGTTATAAATTATAAGCCTCTTAATATTTCTTTAAAATGGATTAGGTATCCTATCCCTAATAAGAAGAATATTCTTGATAGACTGTTTGATGCAGTAATATTTTCTAAATTTAATTTAAAATCTGGTTATTGGCAAATTCAAATTGATAATAAGGAGTTTATAAAACAGCTTTTAATGTACCGACCGTTTGGTCAATATGAATGGAACGTAATGCTGTTTGGACTAAAAAATGCACCTTCTTAAATTCCAGAAGATTATGAATGATATTTTTATCTCTTATAGTGATTTTATGATTGTCTATATTGATGATATTCTGGTATTTTCCAAAACAATTGAGATGCATTTTAAGCACTTGAAGATTTTTAATCAGAAAGTTATAAAAAAAAATGGTTTAATAACCTATGATGTCACTATTCCAGACATCTGTTAGATTTTTAGGACATAATATTGACAAAGGAAAGATAATTCCAATATATCGTTGTATTGAGTTTGCAAGTAAATTTTATGATATGATTAATGATAAAAGCCAATCGCAAAAGAAATTCTTTCTCTTGTTAAATGTATTCAGGAATTTCAGGATGATCTTTATAACCAGAAGTTTATTGTTAAAACTGATTGCAGTGCCGCCAAATTTATATTTCAGAAAGATTTTAAGCATGATGTATCTAAGCAAATGTTTGCTAGATGACAAGCTTATCTAGCCCCATTTGATTTCGAAATTGTTTATAAAAAAGGAGAAGAAAACAGTCTTCCAGATTTTCTTACCAGAGCATTTATTCAAGACTGATATGAATTCTTTTGATCTTGCAGAAATGTCTTGGCAGACAGTTTCTTCCTCTTATAGACGAGGCAGATATCAATCCACTTATAGAGGAGGAAGAGCTCGTGGAAGGCAGCCAGATATTTTGGCCCGACATGGAAAGATGAGGCTTATAGCTTCTGATTTGTCATGACAAGGAATACCAAGAATTCTTGGCATTCAAGAAGCAGCAGCAGGAAGCGTCTTTTTCTTCGGGGCAAATTGCCCCTTCCTTTGCCTCTATAACAGGCAATGAAGAAAATGAATCAGTAATACTGGATTTATTATGGTTGCTAAGCAGAAAACAATTATCCTTCTCGATGAAGGAGACTTTAAGTGGCTTGATGAGCTCTGGAGACTTATGAACAAATATCTTGAGGAAGAATCCTTCCCAGCCAGGACTTATAAGTCTCGGAATTGTTATCAGAATATTTTGGTTAGCAATGGCTGTGATATACAATGCGTCTCTTCAAGCCAAAATGAAGTTTACAACTTCAGTAAGATTATTATTAAAAGAGTTATATGTCTGAGCGAATGGGGATTTTCTCCACTTAAGACCAAAGAATTTGCCTTTGGCCCAAGCGGGACTCCCGTTAAATATAATTATTGGGACTATGTTGATGCGTTTGATAATGCACTATTATATGAAAATCCGAAGCACAAGCATTCTTGGTTCATCAAGATTTCTACTAAGATTTTCAAGACAGAAATACCTGTCTGGTTCATTCAGTGGTGGTAATTTTTCGGCACCAATGAAGATATTTATCCCAAAGATTTCCGAGAGCAGTATACTGCATGGGAGAAGATTTCTCCTAAATTAAAGGAATTGGAGAAGAAGGCCGCTGGTCATTTTGTTCCCTCAAAATTATATTCCCTTTTATTTTTTATGGAATTTTCCATCCCATGGATTTGGAAATGGGAGCCATTATATGGCTATTCGCAAGATATCACCCTCCCTTGTCTCAAGAGAGTAGCTTATAGCAAAATTTGGGATAAGATGTCCAGAATTAATCCTGAGACTAAGAAGCCCTATGGCGACGACACCATGTGTGCAATCAAGAACCAGATAAAGGTTTATGAAGACTCGCAAAAGAGCATGCAAAAGAAAGCTTCTAAGGAGCTCAGTCTTGAGGTCAGCAGCAAGGCTAATAGCCTTTCCAAAGAAGAAATTCTTTATGCTTATTTAGAATCTCTGAAGAAAGATATTTTTAATCTCAAAGATTCCAAATCAACCAAGTCAGACGAGTCAATGAAGACAGTCAAGCTGAGAAATGACTCCCAAGGAGATAACGATGAATAAATCAATTCTTTCTTTGAAGATTATCCCTTTGATAAGATCTTTGACGAAGCAGGAAAAGCTGATGAAGTTGGCAAAAAATGATTTGTCCACCGATCTATCTCGGAGGGCCCACAATGTGGAAAAATCTTCCTACTTTGCGGCTATGTCTTGAAGGTTGTAGAAGCATCTACAACCAACAATGATATTGCCTAAAATAAGATAAGGTGTGTAGAAGCCTCAGCAATCATATTGCCTAGAATATAATAATGTGTGGGGCCAGTAGTAAGTCGGCCTAAGAGTCTATATATATAGTTAGTGTGTAAGAGAGAGAGGAGACAGAGTTGAGAGAGAAAGTTCCAAATAAGCCTTCGAGTCTTGAGCGTCTGTAAAATATTTGGAGTAATAATATTAAGCTTTCTATTTTGAAAATTTAACAGAGTACCTGTAAGTTTTATATTTTGTAGAATTCTATTACACAAATTGTATTGTTTTGTATGCATAGCCTTATAGGCTAATACTCCCGATATGTGAAAGCCATCGCTAACCATATAATTCTTGCTGTATGAGCACGATCCTGACAGAGCTTGGGATTGTCAGCTTATAATCCACATTTACTTAGCACCAACAATTACATAATATTTCAGAGAATTAATCCTGTAGCCAAGTTACAAGTTCTGGGTTACTGGTTCTAATAACAGCCTGATTGTATAGAAGGGCTAGAACCTGATTCTCCGTTGTTCCCCTGTGGCCCGTTTAAGCCGGAGCTGGCGTGTGAGGGCATTTTGGGGTCTTTTCTTGCGGGTTGGTCAGGAGCTAGTCCAGGCATGCAACTCAAAGACAGTTTCTAGAGCCACTGTAATTAAGGCATTATTGCCTTACTCCCACTAAAACTTCTTGTTTGCACTTACAAGATTAATTCAAATATTCTGTTTGTGTGTTGGCCTAAGTCGGAGCATAAATGAGGTCCCGAGTTACCCGTCGAGATGAGTTTAAAGGAATAGTTTCTTCCGACACAAACTTTGGCTTTAGGGATCTTATAGTTAATATCCAATTTTCTCCCCCTGCATGTGAAAGGGTATGCGTAGTCTTATAGAAATACCTAGTAGGTATGAGACCTTGTATTACGTTAAGATCTGCTCCACTGTCAATGAGAGCGATAAATTCCTTTAAGTGATAGTTCTCAATAAGAAGTGTAATTTTCAAATGCCCTTTTTGTGTTATAAACATTTCTAGGGTAGTCAGAAAATTTTTCCTATATTCAATATTATCCATTTCTTGACTATAAGTCATAATCTCTTTACCTTTTTCCATTCTAGAAATTCTCTGATCAAGTTTCTTATTTTCAATCTTAAAGGCAAGAATTTATTTTTTAAGATTATCAATCTCAACTGTTAAGTCATTACTAGTAGTAGGACTCTCAATAATACTTTTATCTCTAGTCTTTTATAAACTTCAGACATCAAATATGGTTATGAAGGTTTTATAAATTCAGGAATTTATCAACTTGTTCCTGCCTAGCAAGCTCTTCAGTATCATCAATCTAATTTATAATTTTAGATCTCATCATCGGTCGTTAATAACTTTTAAGAGTTCAAGGGCGGTTATACCGTCTAATACATTTATTCCAAAATCCTGGAACTATGATTGAATCCTATAGAGCTGCTCATCATCAGAATTCCTATCTGTATCTTTCTTGGGGGAAGGTTGTCCCAAGATACGAGGTTCACAGACAGTGTCTGATTCTGAGGAAATGTCCTCATTCTCCAATACTCTCAATTCTCTGCTTGCAAAGGATTCTTCTTCAGAGTAATTGTCATAACTATAGTATCACTCAGAACTATCCGAATTAAGTAAAACTTTAGCTAAATTGGATTTAATCTTTTCGTTTTTTCTAAATTATTAATTTTTTTCTTAACTCAACAAGTTCGGGCAAAATGGCCTAATTTGCCACATTTTTGACAAACAATATTTTTGTTCTTATTCCATTTTTTATTTTCCCTTGCATATTTGCGTTGTCTCTTATCTTCTAATTTTTCCTCAGAATATTTTCTTTTCTTTTTCCTATAATCTTGTTTATTCTTAGCCATATTTCGCTTCTTAGGATTCCTCTGCCTACTAGTAGCAGGTCTATCTATGGCCAACTGTTCACAGAATTGACCTAATTGTCGTCTCTCTATCAGATTTTGTCTCTTCATTTGCTGATTCAGCTTGATCTCATTGCAAATAGTAATTCCTTCATATGTACAGGCTGTTATTAGCTTACCATACGTGTAGGGGATATGATCCAAGCTCTGTGTGAGGGTTTTTTCTTATCCTTTAGGCGAATAAGCTAGGCAAACCATCAATAAATTTTGATTTCCAATGAGCAATGTTATACTCTGGGAGCTCCATGACTCTGCTTAAGAAGGTGTCCTTATACCACCTAAAATCAGTTAGTGTTCTACATCTTAAGTTTTGTAATAGTGTCTGAATGTTTTCACTGTTTTCGGTATATTTACCAGTAAAATGTTTAATAATGTTGACCACCAAAGTATAAACGGCGTCTTCCATAATCATCATTTTCTATGTTAGTAGTATTAAGAATAATTAATTTGTCTTTTTGGGTTAAATAATTATCCCACCAACCTTTGAGTTGTCCATTAAATCCAGATATTATCATATGAGCAATATTTTTATCGGTATTACCGTTGTTCCTACATATAGTAGAGTACATCAACATCCCATTAATACTGTTATGAATTTGTTTATGTGTGAAGCCATCTATGTTCCATTCATAAATATGGCTTCCACAATAACTGTTTGATATAATTTCATTTGATTCTTCTAATAGGACGTCAACAGGTGTTGGTCTGGGATAATAATATTTACCAGTTATGGGTTTATCTGCCCATTTATGAATCTTGTTAATCTGGTCACTATAAACCTGTTTATGATCAGGGTTTTTCATAAGTTCATCTCTTAACTTACTATCTAAAGTATTAAGCTTAAGATTCTTAAATATTCAGTTAGCAAATCTTCTAACTCTTTTTTGGTCTTAACTTAAATCCTGTTATTACAGGAGGAGGCTGAATGCTAGGTGTGGCTATAACCATACTTGGACTAGCTATAACATAAGGCTGGGCGTTATTAACTCCAAAATTAGGGACATAAGGAACATATATATTTGATTGTCTCTGTATTGAGACATTCTGTATCTTTTCAATTCTCTCCTGTAGGGAAACCAGTTGTTCTCCTATAACATTCAGGTAGAGGTTAGAATAATTATTCTGCTGTATGATTCTGTTGATTTGTTCACTAGTGCCATTTAAGGTTTCATCCTCTAAGAGGCTAGAAAAGACAAGAAATTTATGAATCCTATCGTTATTTTCAATTTGAAAAGACTGTTGAGGAGGTGAGACTTGCGTTACCATCCTTCCTGAAGATAGTTTATAATTTCTTTCAAGAATTGTGACATATTGTTCTACATAAGTTGTTATAAACCATTGGACAAAATACATAATTTCATTTTTATCAGCACAATCTTTATAGAATTCATTACTAATATCTTTTAATTCAGATTGAGTAAAGTTATTATATAGCCATTTTTAAATAGCTCCCATTGTTCTGATTCAAACTCCAGAGATATAATCTTTCTAATTGATGATCCTGGGCTAAAATCTAATTTGTAGCTCATCTAAATCGAAAAATCCATTTCCAACTCAGTTATTTCTGGTCCTATTCCTCTGGCAATATTATGTTGATCAATTATAATCTGATCTATTTTTCCTTGCTCTCTTATCTGAGAAGTTGATGCTCTAGATGGTTCAATAGGAACATCAAACGGTGATATATAGGATCTAACAGACTTAGGGTCTGTTCTTTAGACCAACTTATGCTTAACTTAACTTAACTTAATTTACCTTAATTTAACTTAACTTACCTTAACTTAACTTAACTTACCGTAACTGAACTTAACTTAACTTAACTTAACTTAAGTACTTTTACAAACATATTTTTATGGTGGTGGTGGTGTGGTTGGGATGGTGGGTTGGGGTTGTGGTGGTGTTGTGGTGGTGGTGGTGTGGTTGGGGTGGTGGGTTGAGGTGGTGTGGTTGGGGTGGTGGGTTGATGTTGATGTTGGTGGTGGTGGTGGTGGTGATGGTGGTATGGTGGGTTGGAGTGGTGGTGTTGTTGGGGTTGTGGTGGTGGTGGGTTGGGGTGGTCGGTTGGTGGTGGTGGTGATGATGGTGGAGTGGTTGGGGTGGTGGGTTAGGGTGGTGGTGATGGTGATGGTGGTGTGGTTAGGGTGGTGGGTTGGGATGATGGTGAAGGTGATGGTGTGGTTGGGGTGGAGGTGGTGGGTTGGGGTGGTGGTGGTGATGTGGTTAGGGTGGTGGTGGTGGTGGGTTGGGGCTGTTAGGGTGGTGGTGTGGTTGGGGTGGTGGTGATGTGGTTAGGGTGGTGGTGGTGGTGGTGGGTTGGGGTGATGGTGTGGTGGGTTGAGGTGGTGTGGTGGTGGGTTTACTTTTTCAGTACTTAACTTAACTTTACTTAACTTAGCTTAACTTAACTTAACATTTAATTTAACTGAACTGAACTTAACTGAACTTAACTTAACTTAACTTAACTTAAGTGCTGAAAATTTAATGTCTAAAGAACAGGACCTTAGTCTAGAATATCTAGGGCGGTAGCTAGCAGTATCCTCTTTGGTATTACTATCAAAACTTAAGGTTTATCATCTCATCTTTATCCTGGGTAACTTTCATTAAGGCCCTATTCTTTAGCCATTAAATTTTCAGCACTTAAGTTACGTTAAGCTAAGTTAAGTTAAGATAAGATAAGTTAAGTTAAGTTAAGATAAATTAAGTTAAGTACTACCCATCACCCCAACTCACCATCACACCCCACCACCACCACCACCACCACCACCACCCCCATCACCCCCACCACCAACACCCCCCACCACCACCACCAACCCACCACCACCAACCCAACCCAGCATCACCAACACCCCCACCACCACAACCCCAACCCACAACCCCACTTAAGTTAAGTTAAGTTAAGATAAGTTCAGTTAAGTTAAGTTAAATTCAATTAAGTTAAGGTAAGTTAAGTTAAGTTAAGTTAAGTTAAGTTAAGTTAAGTTAAGTTAAGTTAAGGTCTAAAGAATAGACCCTAAGTCATACCAAGGAATCTCCTCAGGTGAAACAGATTGTTCCAAAGTCCAATTTGGGGGAACTCTATTTCCTCCCACTTAATTTTTTTGCGGGTCGCTATGTTGGACCTGTTAAAGTTAGTCTCAATAATAATGATCTCATTTAACAATTTATCTACCGTTCTGTACATGAGTTTAAAGTATATAAAAGTTTATAATAAATCTTATAGCATATAGTCATAACTTCAGATCCTAATTTTTAATTATAATCTTGTGTCTTAACACTTTGGATTGAATAATAGTTATGTGCGAGTGCATTTAGAAATTCTGGTTTGAATAATTGATTGTTTATTTTATGGTCTGAATGTTGACTATGACGGGATGAACATCAACACACTTTGCGTGATGTTGCCACAAGGCACTGTGGCTGTCACTATCAGCTTCTTCATGAAGTATGTCGGAGAAAGACCAGAAAGAGTGTGAGTTTTCGTTTAATGTAATGATCTGTACTGGGCCATGTTGATCCTTACATTATGTCTGAAACGCAGAGCGATGGGAGATTTCGAGAACCAAGCCGGCAGAGGATTTGCTGAGCTGGGAGGACATTCAGAGGATGAAGTACTCGTGGAACGTGGCAAGCGAAGTGATGAGACTAACCCCGCCGCTCCTAGGGACATTCAGAGAAGCTCTGACAGACTTCAGCTACGCAGATCCCCAAGGGGTGGAATAGGTGCTGGACAGTTAGCAGCACGAGCCTTAATGCGGAGTAGTTTGAGAACCGGATGTGTTTGATATGGACAGAAGATAGCCCCGTATACATCCGTGCTGTTTGGCGGAAGGTCGGGGCTTTGTCCGTGGGAGGAGTACGCGCGGCGGTGATCATGACGGTCGTGCATAATATGGTGAAGAGGCTTAGACGGAAATCTGAACCACGGCAAATCCTCTGACGGTCGGTTTCAAGAACGGCAAAACTTTTAGCTTCAATTTGTGTGAGCGTCTGAGAGGTTGTAACTTATTATATAAGTTTGTAGTAGTTTAGCTAGTTAGAAGTTTCATGTCTCCATGCATCTCAAACAGTATATCATAGCATCGTCATGAGGATGATTAGTTGTGAAAAGGATGATTCTGTGTCTGTGAACTTTAAGTTCAGTTTCAGGTCAATTCCTTAAAGCAATGCAGTTAAAGATGATGTCAAGAATAAAATCAAGAAGCACACAGGAAGCACAAGAACTGCATGCAGTTCAGCCTAAGTTCTACATCTGTTGTCCGAGGAGATTCAACAAAGTATCTGAAATTGCTGAATGCAGGATGATGAGAACTTGACTAACTTGTTGTCCAGACTTCTTTCCTGAACAAGTTACGCAGCAGAATAAAAAGATAGAAAGTAAGCTACTACAAAGGACACAAGAATGGTGACCCAGTTCGGCTGTAACAAGTCTACGTCTGGGGGGCTTATTCTAAATCCGTGGGGACTGATTCACTAAGTTAAGCCTGAGTACAATGGACGTTATAAGATAGCAGACTCCCTCTCTATCCTAACCTCTACTCATCTATAAGAACCGCACTCAGGCTTTCCCTGAATATGAGACCTCCCGTCTTTTCCCACAGCAAGCGTCTAGATAGTAGTATATGCTTTCGATGCTCAGGAGCAGACCGCCGTGTATGCGTGGTTTTTCTTTTTTACTTGGTCAATGATACAACACCGCGCGTCAGCTCCTCATAAATAACCTAAGAGATGCATTCTTATCTCAGGTTGTTATGATATGAAGTTTGTTGAGTAAAAATCTTGTTACAATTTGTTTTGTTTTGATTATCTTGTTGCGAACCGGAGGATTGTTGTTGAAATTGATGATAAGGATATCTTCAATCTTTCTTCAACATCATTTTGACCAATCATCATTATCTCCAAGTGCTTATCTTCATCGCGGATCTCGCGCTCGTAATTGGCGGATCGTCACACTGGGATGTTCCAGAGAGTTGTTCAGCATTGGCGCCTGGACAACTTCTTGGACTGTTTTGTGCACACATGCCATATGCATCCACAAACTCCCCCTTGGCATTTGCATCAAAACTCCCTAATCGTGACCCCTTCCAAACCGAGAGAATCCATGACAACCAAACTTCATAACAGTGACGCCATCCAAACCAAAAAAATATAGTATCCATGGCAACCAAAACAAGCAACAAGACAACGAAAGTCTAGAGACAAGACATGTTCATGTGAACCAACAATGTAGCTAAGTAGTACCTTTCACCTTTCTTTCCCTCAGTAAGTTGCAACGACCAGTTTCTCCCCCGTTTTGTTGTAAATGCCAAGGCCTCTTAGTCTTCAGGCGGCCGAGTAAAGAACTTCATATCGCGGAGCAGATTGGTGATCTGAGCCCTCTGTAGGGTAAGCCGCTTGATCTCCGCCGTAAGAAAGGAGACATGTGACTCTAATTGCATAATTGCTCGAGCCCATAGAGCATTGTGTACTGGTGCCGCCTCTGCTGGGAAGTCGACAGGAATGTCCTCATAGGCATCACCGAGATCATTGAAGTGACGCCCCACAAACAACTTATGATCAGCATGATGATATAGGGCCGGTTGAGAGAGAAGGTGGTCTGGTGCCCGTAGATCAGGATGAACAGTAGTAAACATATGGTAGAGCAGGGACGGAAAGCCAATTGGATGTTGCTCACGAACAGAGGTGGCATGGCCCACCAAATTATTTAACACAATTTGTCCAAAGTTGACAGAGTGTCCCATCCCAAGAGCAAATAGAAATTTCCCTAACTCCTTGTTCACAGTCCCTCTGTGCTGAGTGGGAAACCAGTTATGATGACCCATATGATATATAAGAGAATGCTTGGTTGAAAGCTCAGTCGAGGGAATGGTAGCATCGGTCCACATCAGACCCCAGTTACCTCGCAGCGGATATTTTAAGAGACTTACCTCGAGCCGCAGAAGACCCTAGTTAGAGCTGGTCTGATCTCCTAATTCAGTAGGTAAATTTGCAATAATATCACGTACCAAGCCTTCATCATATCTGTTAGCCCTGGTTACAGTCTGTTAAGGTATATGGCATCATTGACAAACTTCTACAAGGAGCACAAGAGTCTGCTACAGCAAACGTACGGAGGGTTGCTGCCAGCATCGCAATAGGTTGGTAGAGTATCGTGAAGATTGAGAGCAAGATGATGCAGCTGCCCGTATGAAGACAGCAGCTTATGCAAATCCAGCCAGAGTGAACAAGCAGTTGCTACAGCAGAAGCTGTAGCAGAGAGCTGCAGCAGCTTGGCAGCAGTTTTTGACCGAAGAGGAATCTGCCCAGATATGACGAAGCAGTGCAAAGAGAGGCTTTCAAATATTCTCAGAATATCCAGTGAAGATTCCATGCCACAAGCTTGAAGATTTGATTGGAAAATCAAATCTCCTAAAAATTAAGAGATAGGATCTTGTTGAGATCTTTGAGGATCTTCCTAAATTTGATATTGATGGAGCATGGAGTTTTGGAAGGTTTTCTAATGAACTTAGGAAATGCCATTAGCAACAAACAACTCAGCAAGCTCATGGTAAAGATAAGTTTTCTAAAGTTGGCTTTAGGAAATCAAATCTCAACAAACTAGCATATATCTAGGAGAGCTTTTTAGAAGGCTTCCTAAAATTTGATATTAATGGAACTTGGAGTTCCTATTTAAAGGGGGCTGTTCAGAGCGTCAAGGGTATCGAAGACAAGAGAGAAAACACGAGAGCATACACAGCATACCGAGAGGACAGAATTCAAGTGCGAGGATTTTCGATCATCACCGAGAGCAGAGTGTGAGCGCAGAGCTGAAGTGATTGCAGTAGAGTGAGATCAGGACTTGTAGAGTCTGATCATAGCTAGATCAGAAAGCCAATTCAGAGCAGCAGTGCTTGTTGGTTGATCAAAGAAGGCCGCAGAGTAATTGTCGAGTAGGATGTACTCAGGCAATTGGCAGGAGGCCAGGTCTCGTTAGTGACAGGTGGTCACTGAGTGAGGGGGAGTGCTCCAGAGTATGCACCGCTCGTAGAGAGGTTCGACCGGCTCTGTAGAAGGCTTGGAGCGACGCAGACAGTTTAGGCACCAGCTGTGCTACAGCAGGTGCTACTATGTGTTAATTAGAATAGGCTGAGTCTGTGGGACTGAGTTGTTGCTATTATGAATTACTTCAAGTCTGTAGGTGTGCTATACACAAGTCAGAACCTGTTCTGATTGTGTGACTAGTTTAGGTCATGTAGCATAGGTTGCATTAAGTCGAACCGTGTTATATCGTGGACCTGAGAAACTAGTGGATTAAGAGTTGGAATTTAGCCTTTCCCAGACGTAGGCAGATTGGCCGAACTGGGTGAACAAACCTTTGTTCCTTGTTCTATCTTGCTACATCAGATTAGGGTGTTCAAGAATGCGTTGTAGTAACTGCTTGTTCACCATCTGCAACTCAGAGGCGCTGCGAGATTTCACAGTCCCATACATCCTGGTCTGATGGAGAAGGGCAACCACCCCTGGAGCAGCATACTTGGTTGGATTTAGATGCTTTTCAGGAATCACCTTCCTCTTAGTCACTGCTTGCCAACGCTGAGCACATCTGGAAGCTGCAAACCAGACACCATCAATCCAGCTACCAGATGAAGGAGCTTTGGACTTCTTATTTTCTTGGCTGGAACAGAAGTGCCCGGCGTCCTTGGAGACTTTCTCTTCGTAGCAATGGGAATCTTGGGGGAGGGAGCAGTAGGAATAGATGTGAGCACAGAGTCAGACCCCGAGGAGAGCTCTTCAGGAATGAACACGCCCCTTTTCTTCCGACTGTTTTCTTGCGAGGTGGCTTGGTCACTTCTCGAAGAACTTCCATGATCGTCAAACTTCCCAAAAACCGCAGCGCAACTAGCCACTTCTCGAAACATGGAGAAGACCAAGCTGAACTGCCGAAGAGATAAACAAAGACTGATTCTTTTAATCTCCAAAAACAAAACAGCGTAGTTTTGTGACATAGAAAATCGCATATTATATGTCACATATACCACATAATGACTTAGCAAAAATGCAAAACTAAGCTGTCATCTCGCACCCCGATTGGAGCTACATTCGTGTTCGTAACATGTGGGCACACAAGTTTCTTCACGTAAATCAGCTCGTGTTTTCCTCCCCCCTAGGTGCCCGCGTAGGTGTTGGAGAATGGCTTTCGTTAACGACTTATACTTGCCCAACATAAGTATATATAAGTAGTTGTACATTTTGCTTCATCCCACCAATGTGGGATATCAGCCATGTCTTAACATTCATTCGCAATGGACCAAATTTTGCATGTTTTCATTGCAACTTCAAATATCGATATCTCATTCGATACTTGATCATTTTGGGCGTTCGAATAGTCAATCTTTTATTACACCTTGCAAGGATTTTTATCAAGATTTTAACTATTCAATTTGATGTATATATGACACCGAAATTGGCTCTTGAAAACGAGACAAACTCATTTTCTTCACACTTGAAATTCAAAAAATTTCCAACAATCTCCCACATGAAGAAAATCGATAAGTGAAAACAAATCAAGACTCGACACTGGTGGTGATAGTTTCTGCGGCCAATAGCTGCAAAGGATAG
Organism: Umbilicus rupestris; assembly: GCA_963678935.1. Lineage (NCBI taxonomy): Eukaryota > Viridiplantae > Streptophyta > Magnoliopsida > Saxifragales > Crassulaceae > Umbilicus > Umbilicus rupestris. The sequence continues at coordinate 10,872,511 of OY787618.1, forward strand.
GTGGGCATAACCTTTGAACCTTCCCTTGAAAGATATGCATTCTTTACCGACTATTCAGTAGACGCGATGTCTTTGAACTGTTCGACTTATTGTGTAAATGAAGTACACAGCTTCCACAGATATTGTCCTGGCATACATCCGTTTTTCATGGGTGGGTTCGTTATGGCCCTGAAATCCCTGCATGGTTCTGCGAAAGTTGCTAAAGAATTAAGCCCACATAATTCTCCTTTGAAGCGGCCACACTTCTCTCTTGCATAGGTGATTCCTATTATGGTAATCCCGATTATCCTGTTTGGAATTTCCAATTCCTACTCCACAGAATCATTAAAAGTTTCAAGCTAAACCTCGTACGGGAATCACTGATTATTAAGGAACAGGTCTGGAGTTTACACCCCCCCCCCCCCCCCCCACAGTGACTTCACTTCGTCTCAGTAAAGAGGTTGTCCCATTGAACCAAGTTCTTGGGATCTCCAGTCATCATGGTTGAGTTTTTCCTTTTACCTTGACTTATTTCATTGGGCTTCAATCCCATCCTTTTAGCTGACTTCTCTATTAGGTCCCTATTTAACCCTTTGGTTAGCGGATCCCCAATATTCTCTTTGGACCTTACATAGTCAATATTAATGACTCCTGTAGAGAGTAGCTGTCTAATGGTATTATGTCGTCGACGAATATGTCTAGACTTACCATTATACATGACATTTTGTGCCCGTCCAATAGCTGACTGATTATCATAGTGTACGCAAATTGCCGACACAGGTTTCGTCCACTCTGGAATATCCTCCACAAAGTTTCTTAACCACTCAGCTTCTTCACCACATTTATCTAATGCGACAAACTCAGCTTCCATTGTCACCGTTTGCTTAGAGGATGTCCAAGATATAGCAGCACCTGCTAAGGTAAATACGTAACCACTCGTGGCTTTCGAATCTTTTATATCAGAAATCCAACTGGCATCACTGAATCCTTCAATGACTCTCGGATCTCGGGTATAGTATAAACCATATTCTCAAGTGAATCTTAGACACTTCAGTACTCTCACGATTGCTTCCAAGTGTTCTGCTCCTAGATTATTTGTATACCTTGCAAGTGTGCTTACTGAGTAGGCCAAGTCTGGTCTTGTACAATTCATTAAGTACATCAAAGTGCCTATCATTCTAGCATATTCAAATTGATTGAACTTTCTTTTCTATTCTTAGACAAGTGTCGTGAAATATCAATTGAAGTTCTAAACACATCGGAATTCTCTTTCCCAAACTTGTCTAGAATTTTATCAACGTAATGTGACTGACTCAACTTGAGGCCATCTGTTTGATTCCCAAGATCACAGCCAGTCTCAAATCTTTCATATCAATCTTGGAGTTTAATATTGCTTTCGTTGACTTCACCATGCCTTCATAGCTTCCCACAATAAGCATATCATCAACATATAAACACAAAATCACATATCCATGATTAGTGTTCTTAATATATACACATTTGTCACACTCGTTGATTTTAAAACCATTTGACAGCATTACACTGTGAAATTTCTCATGCCACTATTTTGGCGCTTGTTTTAGACCATAGAGAGATTTGACAAGTCTACAAGCTTTAATCTCTTGGCCTGGCATAACACAACCCTCAGGTTGTTCCATATAGATTTCTTCTTCCAATTCCCCATTGAGAAATGCAGTTTTCACATCCATTTGATGAATTTCCAAATTGTGCGATGCCGCAATGGCAATTATCATTCTAATGGAAGTGATTCTTGTAACTGGAGAAAATGTATCAAAGTAATCTAGACCTTATTTCTATCTATACCCTTTGACTACAAGTCTCGCTTTATACTTATCTATTGCGCCATCCACCTTCATCTTCCTAGTAAATACCCATATAGAACTAAGTGGTTTATTTCCAGGAGGAAGATCTACTAACTCCCATGTATGATTCTGCATAATGGAGTCAATTTCACTTCTTATGGCTTCTTTCCATAAGGGACCCTCAATAGAGCTCACAGCCTCCTTATATGTTCGAGGTTCTGCCTCAAGCATATATGTTAAGAAATCAGGACCACAAGACTTTTAAAGTCTCAATCGCTTACTGCGTCTTAGATCTTCTGAATCACTCTCCTTTTCTGGTCATCTTCCTGAATTTGAGATGATTCTCCAATTTCTTCAGGAGGTGATTCCTGGTTAGGAGGATCCAAATTACTTACCATACATTTGTATGGAAATTCACGTTCATAGAACCACACATTCTTTGATTCCAAAATATCATTCTTATAAATATTTAGATTATGTGATTTATAAATTAGGAATCGATATGCATTGTTGTTATGTGCATAACCAATGAAAACACAATCAATGGTTTTTGGTCCTATTCTCATTTTCTTAAGACCCGGTGCCAAAATCTTAGCTAGGCACCCCCACACTCGCAAGTGTTTATATGAGGGCTTACGTCCTAAAAACAGTTCATAAGGAAACTTGTCTTTTCGATTGCGAGATATTCTATTTAAGATATTCGATTGCTGATAAGATGGCTTCCCTCCCATTGGCTGGGGTAATCCAGAGCTTAACATCATTGCATTCATCATCATTTTCAGTGTTCTGTTCTTTTTCTCTCAGCAACACCATTAAACTGAGGTGAGTATGATGGGGTCACTTCATGAATAATACCGTATTGTGCGCAAAACACCCCGAACGGTTCAACATATTCACCACCACGATCACTTCTCACTCTTTTTATTTTTTTATCAAGTTGAGTCTCAACTTCTACCTTGTAGGTGACAAATCTTTCAACAGCTTCATCTTTGCTTTTGAGCAAATATATGTAGCAGTATTTTGTACTATGATCAATGAAAGTCACAAAAATTTATTTCCACCTTTACTTGGCAAGAATTTCAAATCACATAGAGCACTATGTATTAATTCGAGGGGCTCGGTATTTATTTCAACTCTATGAAAAGATGTCCTCGTTAATTTAGCTTCAACACATGTTTCACATTTATGTTCGAAGTTAATTTGAACTTTGGGTATACACTCCAAATTCATTAATTTTCTGATGGACTCATTATTCACACGTCCTAAACGTTCATGCCATAAATTAGAGGACTCAATCAAATAAGTAGAAGAATCAATTTTATTCATAGCTTTGATTTGACATCAGTTAAATCAGATTTGATATCAATAGCATTCAGCTTTCACAAACCTTCTTTCACATAGCCCCTACCAACACACATGTCATTCTTGACAAGTACTATCTTCTGAGACCGAAAGGTCATCTTGAATCCATGGCTATCCAGCACTGTCCCAGAGATCAGGTTCTTCCCAATGTCAGGTACGAATAGAACATCATTTAGCTGCAACTTCTTGCCAGTGGTGAACTTCAGGATCACCGTGCCCTTCCCTTTCACTTCAAAAGTGGCTGAGTTGCCGATGTGTACCTTATCTCTAGTTCCACTCTTATTCAAAGTGGAGAAGGCACTTTCAGTTGAGCATATGTGGCGGGTAGCACCAGTATCCAGCCACCAGTCTCTATCATTTGAGTCCACCAGGTTCAGCTCAGAAATGACAGCCACAAGGTAGACTTCATCAGCCTCAGCAACATGGACTTCCTTCTTCCTTCCTTTGGGCTTAGAGCACTTATCAGCTTTGTGACCAGTTTGGCCACAGTTGAAGCACTTCCCCTGGAACTTAGGCTGAAGCTTCCTCTAAAAGGATATACCCTTCAGAGCTAGCTTGTGAGAAGACTTCTTCTTTTTTGAGGCTTCACCGTGCTCCACCACATTGGCCCTCTCAGGTGTCATCTTCAACCTCTTGTCAGAGCCTCGGTTCTCCTCCTCAATCCGAAGCTTGACATAGATGTCCTCCAGATTCATCTCCTTGCTCTTATGTTTGGGAAGTTTTTAAACTCTCTCCAGCAAGGAGGCAGCTTCTCAATCACTGAAGTAACTTGAAATGACTAACTCAGTAATATTCCCTCAGCAGCAATTTCATGGAATATGAGTTGCAATTCCTGCATTTGACTCACAACAGTCTTAGAATCGGTCATCTTGAATTCAAGGAACAGGCCAATGTACTTCTTAGAGCCTGCATCCTCCCTTCGGTACTTGTGGTCCAACGATTCCCACAATTCGTTGGCCGTCTTATACACGTGTACGCATTGTACAGTCTGTCAGCCAGGCCATTTATGACATAATTTATGCACATATAGTCATAATCATTACACATCATGCATGCCATACGCTTCTGGGTATCTGTGTCATGTTCGCTGACAAAAGGAGGATCCTCAGTCAGAAAACGAGCCAGGCCCAGAGTGGTCAGGTGGAAGAGCATCTTCTGCTGCCACCTCTTGGAGTTCAACCCATTGAACCTCTCAGGATTTTCAGCCAGCATAACTGCAGGGGGCACTCGTGCCACAGTTCCGCTTGGAATAGGACCCGCAGGTCCATTCCCGACCGCAGCCAGAAATGGGTTAAAACCCTAGACTACCGCTGCTGGAGCAGTAGGGAACTGACTCGTAGGTGCAGGCCCAGTAGTTGCAACAGCAGGAGCTGCTGCACTCCACCTGTCCCGATTGGCTGTTGCACTCCGGCAGCCACAATATTCGGATCCATTCCAATTGCTACATCAGTGGGTTATGTTGCACTGCATCGATGGTTTGGTTCTCAGTAGTTATGTCTACACATAAACAAATTAGTAACTTCAAATCACAATTGCAGAACCTGTTTTGCAACCACGAAATTATATTTTAAGATTGTTATACAATAATCTCAAGAAAACACGAACGAAAATATAATAGTGCATATAACTTCGAAATCACTGATACAGGAAATTGACTGAAATACAAACCAGAATTGATGTTGAAGCTTGCTCGGCAATTTTTTTAAAGTGTAATTGCCCCCCTTCGTGTTGGGTGTGGTTTGACAACTGACTTCCTAGGATACGACAACAGGACTTCAGCTGAGTTGCACGAATCAGATGAAACGAAACTGGATGTGACGCCTTCTGACTACCACCGAAAATAGAGATTCTATGCTACTGAAGGAAGAGTGAAGGATTGCTGATTTTGATTTCGGATGCTTTCAAAGGAGGACACGACCCTCCTTTTATAACAATGCAGAACCAACGGCAGCGCAACTGCCGAACTGCCCACTTTTCGAAGAACTTCCATGATCGTCCAACTTCCCAAAAACTGCAGCGCAACTGGCCACTTCTCGAAACATGGAGAAGACCCAACTGAAATGCCGAAGAGATAAACAAAGACTGAGTCTTTTAATCTCCAAAAACAAAACTGGGAAATCGCATATTATATGGTTGATATCATGTCACATATACCATATAGTGACTTAGCAAAAATGCAAAACTAAGTTGTCATCTCGCACCCTGATTTGAGCTACATTCGTGTCCGTAACATGCGGGCGCACGCAAGTTTCTTCATGTTTTCTTCACAATTGAAATTCAAAAAATTTCCAACAAAACTAAAGAAGAAGATCAGGGAGCTGAATTACCCTTGATCAGCAGCTCAAGCAATGAAGGACGTCAGCTCAGTTCACTAGCTAGCTAGTAAGAGAGTTAGTCGACAGCTCGAGGAAAGTAACGAACTGAGCTGGGGAGCTTAGCTAACTACTATGGGGAACTGAAGGGGACATCATGGGAGTGTGTTGGACGAGCTTGAAGTCACCAGTGACAGCAACAAAGAAGAAGGCCAGTAGGAGCAGCTAAGCAGTTTTCTCCTAGATTGTGTGGTTATCCTTTAAGTAGTTTGTTGCCAACAAACCAAAACCTGAGGACATAAGAAAAATTTTCAGTTTTGCCATACTTATAAAATTTTGTACCTTTTCTGTCAGTCTTTCTAAAATCATTCCATATTTGTCATCTCTGGTACAATACGCTACTGCCATTAGCGATTCGATCTATTAGATCGATAAATAGACGAGTCAGATCCTACCTGACCCGAATAGACAAAATTAACAAGCCGCTTCTCTCAGTAACGGTTTGACCAAAAAATCAGGTCAAACTGCTACTTACAGTAACAATTTCACTGAAAAATTGAGCAAACCGCTACGTAGCGGTTTGTCAATAAATGATTGCTTCCTCAACCGAGATATGTCCTAACCCTAGCAAATGTGGATTTGAAGTAAAGGGGGGGCGTGGGGGGCGTGGGGGGGGGGGGTGTGTACATACCGTTACTCACAGTAGTGGTTTGCTTAATTTTCCAATGAAATTGCTATTGCGAGTTAGTGATTTGTTATTTTTGCATATTCCGGACCTAAACTAGAAGCCTAAACCAAACTGATACAGGCTTCACAATCTCAAAAAATACAAGTTTGAAAACTTTTAAAATTATACTGTCAAAATTGAAACCTAAAGTATCTGGATAGTACATATATTCATCAAATGAATAGCAATAAAAAATACATTAAAATTATTATATCGACCTGTGACGACTAGTGTAGACTTATGACCATTAGACTTTCGACTTCGTGATGATAACTTTGATATGAAATTCTACCTACAACTTCACTCAGATGGTTATTCATGCATCAGTAAGAATCTATTAACCAATAGCAGGGAAGTAGCAAGGAGTAATAAATCTGATTAAACAGTTCTATTTATGTATGCAGAAGTTGTAGGGTATATATATTACTTGGAAGGTCAAGATCAGAGAAGACGGAAATGATCCGTAGTACGCAGAACTAACGACTACCTGAGGAGGCAGACTTGGAAGTTTCACCTTCAGGCTGGAACCCATTTAGCACGGGCGAGGCTGAAACGCGCTGCGGTCAAAACGACCGGTATCAGCGCTTGCGTTCAGCTGTAGGAGGTAACTTCTCTGATGGACCGCAGGGAAGCTTCTGTCCAGTTTCACGCTCAATCTGACTTTTCAGCTGTCGAAGAATGCGAATTTGGCTAAGCTTTTCAGGGGAGAGTTTGTCCCAGTATATACCTGCAACGGGAAGCAGAAGAGTTTAAGTCCAAGTTAAACACACATCCATGTCAGTTTTCGTCCAGCGAATAATTAACGTAATAATTGGAAGGCCTTCTAACCCTGGGGTTTTGGAATTTGTGTGTTCGTAAAAATGACTCGAGTTGGGGTGCATATGATGTCAACGGGAACATCATGTATCAATAACTTCTCGACGGGGATATCATCCACCAGTTGTCGGTCATGTACTGCCATGAGAAAATAAAGCAGCAGTTAAATATAATGAACTACAAGAAATTGTATCAATTAAAGATGCAAGTGAAATACATCAATGAATACAAAAATGAACCTACCAGATGTGACGACAAGAACAGAGTCATCGATGGCTCTCATGTGTCGCAGCATACCATATTCAATTTCTGCAAACCCCTGTAGCATTGAAAAACAAATCAAGTTAAATGTCTTCATGCTAAATTGATTGAAAGAAAGTTAGAGTGAAACGGCAAATCTAGTCACAATATATTGATTTTTACCTCACCCTTCCCAAGCCGTGCACCTGTCCTTGGGTCTACAGCAACTGATCCGATGACAATCAAGTCAACCTTAAGTCTTTCGTCTAAACCAACAGGCTTACCATACTTTGCAACTCCTACAGATGTGCATGCCTCACTGATGGCATTTGGAGGAATTGTGTGCAGTTCCAGTACAGAGAAAAATCCTGTCCTCAAACGGGGCTGAGGAGTCAGAAGCTTCTTCTCACCTGCTTATTGTAAGAACTTAAGTCCTTACGTGACAAAAAGTATATGAATGACGGACTGAATTTGAGCACACATAGCTTTCAAAAGTCGTTCGTCGAATCTTTCCACAGCACAATGTGAATAAAACCAACTATTGGGACATTAAAACTTCAAGAACCAGAGATTGCAAGTATATCATAGTTGCTAAGCTCCATTTGTAACATTATTGACGGAACATGATAGGTTGAGTGGACATATCAACTCATAAATAGAATTGTCATTAACATATTCAGCCAATATAATGCCATGTATAGCTATATACTTCATATTTGAAATATAAAAGACTTGAGCTGTAAATGTTATATAGACAAACCTGTGAGAGTAAGGAATCTGACTTGCTTCTGGGGCGAATCCGGATTCACCTTCACACATTTCGCTTGATTAAAAACATCTAATTCAGCCATCTATCAAACCAAAATCGCAAAACGAAAATCAGATGTTCATACGGGAATCATAATACAAATAGAGAAGTCAAAAAATTTAAATTGCAAAGAACTAACTTTTTTTGCTGCAGCTTGAGCACCAACAAAATTAGGAATCCTGTGATGCACAGGGCGGGGATTTTGAGCAATGTTCATTGCCTCCATCAAATCCCATACTCTCTTACGTATCGTCCATTTCCAAGCTTTGGGATCCTCGCCCATACTCTCTTCAGCAGTCATCACATTTTTGAACGTCTCAGCCATAGCTTCTCGAGCTATGGCGTCCATTCCAAGCCTCTCGGCCTCAAAAGCTCCCTCATCAAAGACACCACTGCTCCCATTGTTGCTGCTGAATCTTTTCTCTAGGTTAAACACTGTTCTACAATCCTGCGGGAAAACAAACCAAACAATTTATAGATTCCCAAACCTACAAATAACATTAACAAGCATTGATTGATTATGGATTCGGAATTCGGATCCTTAGCACAACATAGCTAGCAGAAAAAACTGCAGTGTTGAAATACATTTAGTCTGAGGTTGATATACACAGGCTAAAATCTGGAAGCTCAACTCTTTGATTGATACATTACCACCACAGCTAGTCCTATTGCAACTCCCAGCAACGTTTCAATCTAGACATGTGCACCCCTAATTTCTTTCAAGCGTAAATCATACCTCTATGAATGACGAGAGAGAGAGAGGCGTACCGGAAAGTGCAATCTTGACGGAGAAATCGTCCGCGGGGTTCCTGCAACAAAACAACGACGTCAAATCAAGGAAACCAAGATCGGATAAAAGCGAAGAGGTTCAAGCAAGAAAGCGAAAAATCCGACCTTGAGAAGGACACGCACCGAAACGAAGCCGAAGAGCTCGACTTGGTGTTGATGCGGTTACAGCCATAAACGCGCACTTCACTCAAATCGACGGATAAACACTTCTCATTGTGCAGACACGGCGTCGTTTCAGTAGCAAAGGATTGAAATTTGAGAATGGAAGATCAGGTTGGGGAGGTGAGAAGCTAGCTAGCTCCTTTCTGTTGTAGGAACAGTGACACGCAATTTTTTCATGGCAAATCTTTCGGGTGTGGAGAGTAAAAATCATGAGACATAAGAAGTGTATCTATTTAGCTCTTATTATGATAAAAATTGAGGGGTATAAGCAATTACAATAAACTAAAAACGTTCAGCAACTACCCATAAATACATAAACGCATAAGAGGCCAACACTAGAGGATACTAGATGACAGAAATCATCCAGAAACTAAGCTCTGTCCAGCAGAGATAACTTTCTCACCAGAATTTCAAATCGCGCACAAAATCACTCAAATCGAAGCCCAAGATGTCCGCAACAAGCTTTCAAAATCTCAGCAAATACGGACAACGTTTGACTACCGAAACTAGCTCTACTGTCAAAAAAACCGATTTTACCTTAAACCCTTAACCAAATAGACCAAGCTCAAAATAAGAGATATGGGCTGGACCCCAACAATCTCTCCCTCCAGCCCATAGCGGGGAAGATACAAATACGAATATCATCACGTAAACTTCATACCAATAAGTTTGTTGCAAAGCTCAACCTTGCTGTTCGAAACCACCTTAGTCAACACATCAGTAGCATTGTTGTCGGTATGGACTTTCTTTAGCTTCATATCACCTTCCTCAATCACGTTTCGCAACCAATGATATCTAACATCAATATGCTTGGTGCGACAGTGATATAGCATTCTTGCTCAAGTCATTAGCACTCTGATTATCACAGAATACCACATGTTCATCTTGCTTCAAACCAAACTCTAGCAGAAATCTTTTAAGCCAAAGCATCTCTTTGCTTGCTTCAACAGCTGCAACATACTCTGCCTCAGTGGTTGACAAAGCTACACACGTTTGTAGTTTGGATTGCCATGAAAGGGCTCCCCCTGAAAATGTAGCCACATAACCTGAGATAGACTTTCTAGCATCAAGATCACCTGCCATATCTGCATCTGTATAGCATTCAAGAATAGGTTTGCCACTTCCATAAGGCAAACAAAGTTTGAAAGTACCCGCAAGTATCTGAAGAGCCACTTCACTGCTTCCCAGTGAACTTTACCTGAATTGGATAAGTACATGCTAACAGATCCCATAACATGAGCAATATCTGGCATAGTACACAGCATAGCATACATCAAAGAACCAACATCAAAGAATATGGAACAGTCGACATATAGTCTTTCTCTGTTGTAGCATAATATTTCTTACTCAACTTGAAATGAGTAGCTACTGGTGTTTTCATAGGCTTAGCATTCTTCATATTGAACCTTTCAAGCACCCGTTCAATATATTTCTCTTGTGAAAGCCATAATTTACCAGCCTTTCTGTCACGAGCAATCTTCATCCCTAAGACTTGCTTTTCTGAACCACGTCTTTCATGTCAAATGACTTGGACAGGTATTCCTTCAAACTCTGAATCATAGCAACATCATGTCAAACTATCAATATGTCATCTACATATAAAAGAAGAATGATAAAGTTACCGTCAGAAAACTTTCTGAAATACACACAAGGATCAGCTAAAGTCCGTGTTTATCCACTGCTTGTCATAAAAGAATCAAACTTTCGATACCACTACCTCGTTGCTTGTTTCAACCCATAAAGACTCTTCTTCAATTTGCAGACAAGCCGTTCCTTCCCCTTCTCAACAAACCCTTCAGCTTGTTCCATATAGACCTCTTCATTTAAGTCACCATGCAAGAAAGCAGTTTTAACATCAAGCTGCTCTAACGCAAGATTCAGAATAGCAGCTAAACCAAGCACGGTTCTGATAGAAGTCATCTTTACAACCGGAGAGAAGATCTCATCAAAATCGATGCCTTTTTTCTGATTGCATCCCTTGACCACCAATCTGGCTTTCCGCTTCACTATCTTCTTACCATCTTTCTTATTCTTGAAAACTCATGTGTTTTTCAAGACTTTCTTTTCCTTGGGCAGCTTCACTAGCTCATAAGTGTCATTCTTTTTTAATTAATCTCTTCCTTCATAGCATCTAGCCACAGCTTTTTCTCATCAAGCGACAACACTTCTTTATAATTCTCTGGCTCACCATCATTAGTAAGAAGAATGAACTGTGAGCTTGAATACTTTGTTGAAGGTACATGCTCTCTAGTTGACCTTCTAACATGTACATTCTCAACATTAGGAGCTAGAGGCTCCCCCTGCTCATGAATCTCTCCACCACGAGCATCTTCATCATGTATATCATCATCGGATGAGGGCTCAACATGACCATCATCAGGTACATCAACATCAGCTTGTACCTCACTACCAACATTAGGTGTCAAATCAAAATTCTTATTTCCTGTATGGCCATCAGATTAACTAGGAATATAGACATCAGTAGTATCAATAATTGAGTGTGGAGTAGAATTATACCTCGTAGTCAAAAGATCTGCTCCCATCTCGTGCTCAAAAAATACCACATCTCTGCTTCTCATTGTCTGCTTCTTCTCTGGATCATAGAGTCTAAAGACATACTCTCCATCCTCATAGCCAACAGAAAAATAAGCATGAGTCTTGGAATCAAGGTTAGACCTCTACTCTTTAGGCACATGCATAAATGCCTTGCAACCAAAGACTCTCAAATGTGAATACTTCGGATCACATTCCTTACATGCTCTCTCAGGAATGTCAAAATCAAGAGGTACAGCTGGAGCTCGGTTTATAAAATACACAACATAGTTCACTGCTTCACCCCAGAATGCCTTAGGAAGTTTAAACATTCTCATCATACACCTGACTCTCTCCATAATGGTTTTGTTCATTCTCTCTGAAACTCCATTATGTTGTGGTGTGCATGGCTCTGTTCTCTCGTGTCTAATGCCATGCCGCGAGCAATAATTCTTGAACTCTTTTGAAGTATATTCACCACCATTATCACTTCGTAGACACTTCAACTTTCTTCCGGTCTCCCTTTCTACCATAACATAAAAATTCTGAAAGACATCAAATACTTGGCTTTTGCCTTCAGCAAATAAACCCAAACCTTCCGAGTAGCATCATCAATAAAAGTGACAAAATATCTATTGCCACCAAGAGACTCCACCTCCATAGGCTTACAAACATCAGAGTGAATTAACTCTAATTTCCCTTGCCTTATAGTGGACTTCCCAGAAAAGAAAGCTATATGTTGCTTTCCTGCTAAACAATAATCACATGGGTCAAAAGAAACTGATTTATAGACAGGAATCAAACATTTAAGTAATAAAAGTTTCAACTCCCTCTCAGTCATATGTCCTAGCCTCTGATGCTACAAATTAGGAGAATTCTTATCTTCAATTGCATTCACCTCATTAAAGCATACAGACATGTGTGTCATGTATAAAGAGCAACACAAGTTGCCTCGAGCAATTGTCATGGAACCCTTTGATAGTTTCCACTTACTATCACCAACGTCTTAATGATATCCTTCTTTGTCAAAGACACTCGCAGACAACAGATATAAACGTAGATCAGGAACATGGCACACATTCTTCAAGATAATAGTGCACCCGACATCTGTCTTCCCTCGAATATCACCCAGCCCAGCAACAATTGCTGAACTCTGATTTCCCATCTTCACACTACCAAAATTGCCAATTCGGTAGTTTAAGAAATAATCTTTCACAGGAATGCAGTGATATGAGGCTCCTGAATATAGCGGCCACTCTGTATGTGAACTCTCAACATAGTTGCATTCAGATGCACATAAGATGACTTGACCATCCATTTCAAAGGCGGTCGATGTAGTATCTTTATCATCTCCATCTTTCTTTCAATCTTCCTTTTTGTTACCATGTTATTTTTTCCACCGGTAACAAAACTTTTTAATATGGCTAGACTTGTTGCAATAATGACACATCTTAGTCTCTCTGTCATCTCTAGACTTGGACCTCCCCTCTGAGTAATCATGCGCCTTGGGTCCCCTACTCTTGCCTCTACCTCTGTTCTCGGTAACAAGAGCTTGTGAATTATCAACTTCCATCTTCTTTCTTCTAATCTCTTCATTGAACATGATGTCTTTAATCAGATCCAATGATAGAACACCATTCGGAGCAGAATTACTAATGGTCAGAATTACTAAGGAGTCCACCTATTCAGCTCTTATTATGATAAAAGCTGAGGGTATAAGCAGCCACAATAGACTACAAACGGTCAGCAACTACTCACCTACACATATACACATAAGAGACCAACAATAGAAGATACTAAAGGGCAGAAATCACCCAGAAATTGAGGTCTGTTCAGCAGCGATAACTTTCTCACCAAAACTTCAAATCGCGCACAAGACCACTCAAATCGAAGCCCAAGATGTCCCCAACAAACTATCAAAATCTCAGCAAATGCGGACAACGTTTCTTTACCGTCAAGCACTGTTAGAAAAATTGATTTTACCCTAAATGTTTCTGTATTCATTTTCCATTTCCTAGTAAAGAAGCTTTTGAAGTTGGCTATGTGATTGTTGATTTTCACTTCTGAGTGTCTCACTGATAAAGTGTTTTAAGAAATTTGATTGCGTGACAGTACTGCAGAGAACCTGGAACTGGAACTTTTGAAGAGGAAGAAGTTTAGGCTTTACGCGCCGCGAATGTTTTGTCTGCTCTCTGAGAGATTTTAAGTCAAAGCGAAAGAGACATGGTTTGATTTCTTTATACCTGTTGTTGGGTTTTAGGTGAAAGTAGCCAATCGTATGATCGATAATATACATGATGTTCTACACTCAATTTCTCATGGATACTTCTTTCTTATCTAAGTCAATTAGCATTTTTATGGGATTTCGCTGTCCTATTATAAAGCTGAATTCATGTCTTAACATCTCTGCTCATGATGTTAGATGAAATGAAGCTAGAAATAAAACTATTACAGATAATTTTTATGTGTATTCCTAATCCCTTGGTTATATCTTCGGCATTGGATTTGTAAGGCAGCTTCTAGTGAGCACATATTGCGATAGGAGTTGTGGTATTGCTGATATTAATGTTCTTTCCCAATTATGCACTCTCCCTATTCAGAATCGCTACCGTATGGCTACCGTAAGTTGCAGCACCATAATACTCCTTCAGTACGATTATTAAAGGAGGTAAGGGTGATTTGGTAAAATCTACTTTCCATGATTATGAATATTCGTAACAAAATGCAGAATCTCTCATTCAGGTGACTTATTCCTGACATAATTAATATAGGGGCTTTACCGATAACTTTCGAAAGAAATTTGGATCGTGTCCTATCGTCATGAAAGTCGGGTTTCTCGAAGCAAAATGGCATTCCGGACAGGATTCCCGAGCAAAGCTCGTGAAGGATGGTGCTTTTCGAATATTCAGAGTCATTTCGGGGACTCTCAATTTTCCTATTCTCAGAAGATTTATCCGATTTGATAATAATTATTTTTTATTTTAGTCTCTTGCTACTTTTCCTTTTTTTATTTGTGTTCTCACTTTCCCGATTTGACATGCGTGCACGTCGAGTGTGATTTATGGGCGTTTCTCCCACACTTTAATGAGGTGTGTTGGTAGCCTATGTTGCTTCTATATTTTTGAAATCAATTTTATATATTAGTTATGTAAAAAGTACACTTTATTGTGATTTTGTATAATTATGTAAATAAAGCTCACCAATATACACATTTCTTTTTTTAACACGAAATATGTAAGACACTTTTATTCCAGCTTTGCAACACCTTTGATGAATCTGTATATACCACTTTCAGGTTCGAAAATCGACCCTAGTGTGTGAATTAACGACAAATACACTTTACTAGGATTTTATAAATCTTTTGTAAATTTTTGTTAAATATGTTTCTTTGAAGTGTATTGCACATTAATTAACAAAATTTGCGTACTAAAATGCATAAAATCTTCACTGTGGTCTTTGAGTGTTGGAAAAAAAAATATGTGATACACACTTTGATTGGTGAAACACACTTAATGGGGGACTGTTGTTGGAAAAAATAGGTAGTACGGGCTTTGTTGCAGCTATGGCGCGCCTTCCTTGACTCTCAGTTTTTCACTTTTAAAATTTGATCGAATGCAATTTGTTTGGAATATATTTTGTGTATAATTTTCTAATTCATATAAACGGAATATTTACGTTATAAATGAGATAGAAAAGTGTGAATAACAAAGTGCATGCGATGATGTAATTTTTTTTTACACAAAGTGATTGTTGCAATATATATGCTTCCTACTAATAATACCATCTCTATTTTTTGTCTTGGTATCCCGTATTGTTTGTAGAATTCAACAACCTCTGCCATAAAATTCAAAATTGAATCAAACAACCACATTTGATTCGTCATCCTCGCTGCAAAAATACAGTGCATATTCGTCAATTGTTGGTCCTGATCGGATAAATATTTTTCATCAATGAAAACATGCACTTATTTGTAAGTAATTTCACACAAATTTTGTTAACATACTGAAAAAATGTTTATGAAATGCAGTCTTCTGCTGATAACAACTAAAGTGCGTCAACATAGTATATAAAGTGTGTTCAGTATATTAGGTTTCCACCTTACCATAAATCTCCTATTTTCCCTGCTGCATATATGGTCAAATTGATGAGCGAGTATTCGAGTTTTTCACTTACCTTCGGTATCAATTGATTGTCTATCTTTGACGTCCACCTTGTTATGTGCCGGATCTGAACAAGAGACTTATTTCGTGATTGCGGAATTGACAATGTCGATTTGACGATTGAACAATTAGAGGACTAAGCTTGTTGCGAAAGCAGCAGAAGAAGGAGAAAGTGCATCAACTGAAAGCTTTGTGATTGCGAGAGTAACAACGAACGCACATATGTGACCACACTTCGCTGCTTATCAGAATCTGTTATTCGACGAGCTTATTCTTCATGGAAAAAAGTAGGCCAGGATCGAGTTGTGTCGCAAATGATGGGGATCACGATCAACCTTTTTTTTTTTTTTTGCTGCATTAGTTAAGCTCTACATCATCCTTTGAGCTTTTTTAGGGATTTGGTAGTCATTCTTTCGAATTGGAGAGATATTAAATTTAATATATGCTCTTAATACTCTTATTGATTAATATATTAACGTAAAAAATAATTAAATTGTAACTAATCGTGTCCCTTGATTCATTCCAATGGATATGGTAATGTCTTACGGTCTTAAAGATTTGAGCATGTCTCATTTGATTCGCCCTCTCTTTATATATATAATTTGGATTATTTTATAATATGACTCGTGTGTTTTATAATTTCAATGTTAAAAACGACATAACTTTTTTTCTTGCACTCGTAAAGCTTGATTATGGAGCTGATCAGATTTTCCCAATTTTTATTTAGAAAGATCATGTGAATTAGAGGTTAAACAAAAGTAATGGGATGAAGGGATAATCCAAAAAGCAAAGCATGATTGAGATAAATGACTACACATAGTTTATCTTATTATGTAGCTATAGCTAGGTAGACTTGAGATAGCATACATACAAAGTCATGTCTGACAAGAATCTCTAGGCAATATACAAACTGAAGTTGCCTTCCCATTCAAGTCTCATTTTCCAAGACCTTACTCACAGAGCACAGAGTGAACCAGACAAGTCTGAGTCCGAGAAGAGGATTAGAGATCAACAATCTTTGAATCCTTAAAACCACAAGCACTTGTTTGAGGAATTAAGGCAGCAGAAAAAGCAGCAGCTTAGAGAAATGGGAAGGGCTCCATGTTGTGACAAGGCAAATGTTAAGAAAGGGCCATGGTCACCTGAGGAAGATTTGAAGCTTCAAGAGTACATAGACAAGCATGGCACTGGTGGCAGTTGGATCTCACTTCCCCAAAAAGCCGGTACTCCTAAATATCTCTCTCAACCTGTTTCTTAAATATATGGAATGAACTGCAGCATACATGATCTCAGGGCTGAGGAGATGTGGAAAGAGTTGCAGACTGAGATGGCTCAACTATCTGAGACCCAACATCAAACATGGAGACTTCTCTGATCATGAAGATAGAATCATTTGCACCCTTTACGCTAATATTGGGAGCAGGTATATTAGTCTCTCCCAACCCTCTCCTTGTTTTTACATCTCTATCATTTTCATTGCTTACGTCACTACTCTCCCAAGATCTTTGTAACTGTTTTCATATGTGTCTTGCTGAATTTCTGCTATTTTTTCAATATGAATAAGTAACTAAACAGAGAGATACAGAAATTATGAAAAAAATATAATCCTCATTTTTTAAGTCTTGAAACGTGCTGCATGTTACTTCTAGTGACAGTGACTTTATACAGTTAATGTCCATGAATATTTGAATTATGAGTTGTGTGTTCCTGTCTCCTGAGTCAGCTTCCATTTATGATAATCTGATATGTGACTACTTTTGTCACGGATTTCAGATGGTCAATTATAGCAGCACAATTACCAGGAAGGACTGATAATGCTATTAAGAACCACTGGAACACAAAGCTTAAGAAGAAACTCATGGCAGCACTACCATTATCATCACTGTCTTCTTCCCCTAACACAAAGCCTCCTCATCTCCAGTATCAATCATCAGCCACCGGTACTTGTCATTTCAAAGATGGGTCGGTGGGATTGCTGATGCCGGCAGCAGCTGTCGGCTTTACTACTTCATCAGACAATAATGGATCTGAAGATGGAGGAGTGTTTCATCAAGCTGACAACTTTAATTTAGAAAACTACCCCCAACTGAGCCATAACAAAGATTATAACTCATCTGATGGAAGAAGCAATTCAAATATGAACAAAAGTAATATTCATATGATCAGTCATGAGCTTAATCAAATGGGGCTGCATGACTATTTGTTGAACAGTGGAGGATCATCAGCTGAGCCTGAGGGAAACAAGTTCATGGCTCAAGACGATACCAACTATATTCACCAGCCTTCATTAGGCTACTACTACGATAGCATTGAGGAGTTCAAGCAGCTCCCGCCACTACTTGTACAACCTCAAATCTGAGCAGTGACACCTGTTTGTTTATTCAAAGCAAAACGAGGCAGGAGTTGATGTACTTGTGATGCTGCTGACTATTGACATTGAAATTTGGAGTGGGCAAAAAAGCTTTTTGTACTGATAAATAAAGTTGTTGGTAGATCTCTCTCTTCTCTTTCTGTTACCATAAGATTGATGGAAATGTCATAGGTACCTTTTTAATATAGTACCTGGGGAAAGAAAGCTGATCATCTTGTATGATTACCTTTTATTTATTGTCTTGCTTTATGCCAACATATTTCAAACGTTCCACTTCAAAACTGATGGATTACCATTTTTTGAAATCACAAATCGAAATGATCAGTTATGATTTATGTTGGGTTCATCAACGATGCTCTCATTTTTCAGTTATGCTGGAAAAAAAGCTCAATATTCTCAGCCTCGGCAAAAGATGATGATTGATTGATTGATACAGTTTCAGAGCAAACTATGCGGTTATGTTCTGAAAGGCTTTTGAAGTGGGAAGCATTGACCTTCGCTTTGCAAACTTGTCTTCTTCTCCAAATCATAATCAGAATATATATGGACGGGATGGGATCTTCCAGCTAAAAAGGCAACCAAAATTTGGAAATCAACTACAGGTTTTCTGGAACTGTCTTTTCTGGTGGGGAGTGGATATAATCAAATGTGTGATATATATATATATATATATATATATATATATATATATATATATATATATAAACTCAAGAGACTTGTTGCGTTGTAAAAAATCCTTGTCTGACTTTATTGAATATGAGAAAGCAAAGTTGATCAAAGTGACTACTGTTAGGGAGATGGAGATTTGGACTTTTGCTGGAAAAAGTTTCCTCTCAATATTATTAGTGGGTGTATAAGCATAGAAAAGATAACCTTTTCTCCAAGGAAAAGTTCAGTCAATTAGATTAATTTTATTGATCTACTTTAATTTGGGATCACACATGTAAATAATTAAACTTGAATGTGCGGTCATTTTATTTAAGTCATAATAAAGTGATCAAATTTAGTTTTTTATTTTGGCTCAAGGGTATATAACTCGTTGGAAATTGATTGAAGTTTCAATTCTCACTTGAGGAGGTCGCGGAGTGAGTGCCTGTCGGGAATGGGGCTGGTGGAGTTAGTTCAGCACCTTCGTGAGCATGGTAGATGGTTGTGCGGACGGTGCAGTAAGACGTACAGGGTGGAGACTCGGTGTCGAGGCTGCGGTTGTGGGGCCACCTTCGTTGGTTATGAGGAGTTGCCGATTAGCATGCCGGCTGGATCGGCGGTGCCGGTTTTGAGGGAGGTGATAGATGTGCAGCAGGACCAGACAGTGCTTGGGGAGGTTCCCAGTGGTTTTGACCCCGTTGACGAAGATCCTGAGGTTCTCAAGAAATTGAGGTGTGTAGCGATTCCAACCCTGAACTTCATTCCAAGAGCTTGTAGGAGAGGGGTGGCTAAGTGCTATGTCGAAGCAGTTAGAGCAGTTAATGAGGTTCCTGGTGACCTTAACCGGTGGGGGATCATGCAGATTTTTATTGTATCAGTTCTTCGATCGGTTAAAAAAAGAAGAAAGGGATGGAGTCTCCTTGTTTGAGTTGGTGGCTCGTAGGTTAGAGGTATGGGGAGGGGGAGGGGACGGTCAGCATCGTCTTTGGCAGGAGGCTTTGGGGTTGGGCCGTCTGGGAGGCGGGTGCCAGTTTTTTCTAAGGAAGACCACAGGAAGATTAATGTGAAGCGCTGCGGGAAGTTGGCGGCGATGGGTCATCTCGGTGATGCGGCGGGTGCTTTAGTTAGTTGAGGGGTATTGCCGCGGTCTCAAGAGGTGATGAATGAGCTCGTCCGTAAACACCCGCATGCTCCACCTCCAGGGATTCCCACGGGGCTGGCTGTTGATTCGATTGTGCCTTCTTGGGAGGAGGTGTCGCAGGCTCTTCATTCTTTTTCGAGCGGTTCTGCCGGGGGGCGGGATGGGCTAAAGCCGCAGTTGTTATTGGATATAGTTCAGGAGGTCGCAGGCCGGGTGGAGGAGGTTATGTTGCAGAGAGTTTTGACAGCCCATGTCGCGCTTTTGCTCAGTGGGAGAGCGCCTTTTAGTTTGGCTCCCCTTCTTTTGAGTGTTCCAGTTATTCCTCTTGCTAAACCTGGAGGGGGGTTAGGCCGGTCGCTGTGGGAGAGGTTTGGCGGCGTCTTACGTCGAGGGTGGCTCTTAGTGCTATTAGAGCTTCGGCGACGACTTATTTATTGCCTTTTCAGTTAGGGGTGGGAGTGAGAGGGGCAGCAGAGGCTATTACACATTTTTTAACCCACTTGATGGGGAAGCATTCAGCCGATGAGGGGTTAGGCGTTTTGAAGGTGGATCTCACAAATGCTTTTAATCTGGTCAGTAGAGAGGTTTTCTTGGAAGGAGTGCGGCTGCATTTCCCTTTGCTGAGCGCTTGGGTTGAGTAGTGTTATGGGACTCAAGCTTTGCTCTTTTTTGGAGAGTCGATCATTTTTAGTTGTCGGGGGGTGCAGCAAGGCGATCCGTTGAGGCCTTTTCTTTTTGCCGTCTCTTTGCAGCCTTTGCTTCGTCGGATTAGAGAGTTATGTCCTCGTTTGATGCTTAACGCTTGGTACCCGGACGATGGTATATTGATGGGACATAGAGAGGATTTGTCGATGGCGTTTGGGGTCTTTCGGGATTCGGGGCCACGACTTGGGTTGGTGGTGAACCATACCAAATCCTTATGGTGGTAGCCAGGGGATGGCAGGAACCGGCCTCCTGAGGTGCCAGACAGGGTTGTTGTCTCGCACTCATCGGCTTTATCTGTTTTGGGTAATCCTATTTCAACGGACGGGAGAGGGGCCAATGGGGTGGTGGGGAAGAGAGTTCTAGGCATTCAGGCCATATTAACTGAGGTGTCTAAGTTGGATAATCCGCAGCTGGAGTTGTTGCTTTTGCGCGCCTGCGTAGGCATGCCGAAGATGATGTATAATTTGCGGAGTTCACCGCCCGATTGGATTGAGGGGTCGATTCGCTCTTTCGATACAGCGGTGCATCAGAGTTTGGTGTATATCTGGAACACGGGTTTCACGATGGAGCAAAGAAGATTGGTGGGGTTACCTCTTAAGTTTGGTGGGCTTGGAATTTCGGTGGGGAGCGATGTGGCTCTCTCAGCTGCAGTGGCCTCCTTGGTGCAGGTCGGGGGGTTTATGGGAGATGCTTACGAAGGATTCATTCTCTTCGTCTAGGTGCAGAGGCTTGTTGGAGAGGTGGAATTTAAAATTTCGTCCTACCTCCCTAGTTGGATTGGATGAGCTTATGTCGAAGGCTAAGCCACAACAGTGGCTTACCTGCCTGGCTGCGGAAGTCATCAGGGTAGAGATCAAGAGGCAAGGAGGGGTCCGGATGAGTACTCTGGTGGATGCTGTTTCTGCGTCGGGGAGTGGTGTTTGGACCACAGCGATACCTACGCTTTTCTCTGGGCTTCATATGAGCCCGGCCGGGTATCGCTTGGCCCTCAGGTACCGTACCAGACACAATGTGTTTGCAGTTTCTCGTGCTTGTACGGCCTGTAGGGGGTTTCCACGTCCGACGCGGCCGGGGATCACGATTCCCATTGTTCGGGGGGTGGGAGAAGGATTCGAAGGCATAACGCTGTGAGAGATGCGTTATACACCTTTTTTAGGGAGGTTAATATGGGGCCTAGGCTGGAAGTGGCTGGCCTTCTCGATGGGGGAGAGAAGCCAGCGGACATTTTAGTACCGGCTTGGGATGGAGGGAGGGATCTTTGTGTGGATGTATTGATAGAGCCTATTTATACGCATTATTTAGATCATAACCCTATGCTTGTTTGCATTATTTTGTGTACAAGATTACTGGTTTCCAGTGTTTTTGTATTTCAGGGCAAAACGAGGGCCTAAGCCGGATACGCGCTAACAGGCAGCGTTTAGGACGCACAGCACACAGCCTGCGGAGCTAGCGGCGCAAACAGAAGAAATGGCGAGACACAGCAGAGTTGCGCCGACCAATGCGCTAAGCAGTATGCTGTGCGCCAGGCGCAGAGTCCAGTATTTCCTAATCCTGACATGACCAGATTTGGAAGTTGCCAAGGATGGACCTCTCGAGCAGTATATAAAGGGAAGGAGGTCTAGGGTTTAAGAGAGACGAGACACACAGAGAGGCAACACCCCACATCAGAGGGCCACGAGAGAGCGAGAGAGCGGCAAACTGGAAAACACACGGACTTGTTGAGAGGACTTGCGCCAGCCGACTGCGCCAGCCGAGAGACATACTGCACGCACTATTTTACTATTCTCAGATACTAGCATGTCTAGCTAAACGCTTAATATCGGTTGGACATGAATCTATGAGTATTTCCTTTGAGACTTGCGCTTAATGCATAGCTTGCTTGCTTATATTAATTCTGTGCACATTACTGGCAGCTTGTTGCATGAGTAGGGGAAGCCTTGAACCGCAATCCTACTCTTGTCGCTTGTTGTTGTCTGTTAAACTAGTTGAATATCCTGACGGTGCCAACTAGGAGTAACGCGCTAGGATAGGCAATTACTACCTTGATCGGATCCGTAGTTGTTTAGGTCTAGTGCAAGAATTAATAGCACATGAACTTTGATCGGAACATGCGCACATGTTAGGAAGCCTTGACCGGACACTAACTTAAGTAAAATCAAGCTATAGACATTTAGAGTCGATGATAAGGAATGCACTCATAGAGGATTGTCTGCGCCGATACTTCTCATAGTCATAGTATCTAATCTCTATTGCCTGCGCACGTCTATTGCATTTCCCTGCGTTTTACAACTGTTTACTTGCGCACTGCGCAACCCAATCACTCACCCCCCAATCTTCGTAAGTGTAGGTCACTGGCTAAAACTGAATTGCTTGCTCCCTGTGGAGATCGACCCTTACTTAACCGCTGTACTAGTGAAAGAGGAAGGAATTAATTTGACGCGCACAACGACGCGCGATCAAATTTTGGCGCCGTTGCCGGGGAGCAACACAGCTAAGTTCTAGCTAGTTTACGTTTTCCTTTTAGTAACTAGTTATTTCAGTTTGTTTTGTTTTCGTTGTTGTTTCTGACAGCGCGCAATCACCATTAGCCTGCGCAACCTTGAAACAGTTGCGCTGCGCAGATTCTAGTTGCGCACTGACAGACGCAGCAGCATTAGTTATCTTTTAATTTCGTTTTTCTTTAAGATTCAGAACAGGTCATGGAGGATAACAGTGTCGTAGGAGACAACTTGGGGGACAGAACCCCAGAGGAAGCAAGAGCACATAACCGCGCAGCCCTGTTCAGAGAGGAAGTGCAGCCCGAGGTTTAAGCAAGGATGGCCGCTTAATTGTACAATGCGCCACCCGCGCGACAAGCTGCGCGACGCAGAATAGTGCGCGAGATGTCAGCCCCTATCACTGTTAACCAGCCATGGTGCATCGTGCTTCCACCAGACGGTCATTTCGAGCTAAGGAGCTCGCTCATCCATCACATGCCCAAGTTCCACGGGATGAACAATGAAAATCCAGTCAAGCATGTGCGAGAATTCCTAGTCATTTGCGAGAACATGAAGACCGAAGGAGAAAGCGATGAAGCGCTGAAAATGAAGGCATTCCCATTTTCACTGTGTGATACAGCCAGACATTGGTTGATGAACTTACCCGCAGGATCCATTCACACATAGGAACAGCTGCAGAAGAAATTCTTGGACAAATTCTATCCCGCAGCAAAGATCGCGCTACTCAGAAGAGAGCTGGCCGCGCCAAGGCAGAGCGCAGGGGAGTCACTGTCAGAATATTACGAGCGTTTCAGGGAGCTAGAGGCCAACTGCTACAATCATGGCCTGCCCCAGAATGTGCTGATAGAGAACTTCCTGAATGGGCTGCTGCCCATGGAGCTGAGGCTATTAAACGCATGCGCAGGAGGCGACATTTGCAACATGTATCCAGAAGACGCGTGGCAGCTGATAGAAGACTCTGCTGGGCAGGTAAGACATCAGCTAACACTTGAAAATAGTCGTACTCGTTCTGTGCATCAGGTAGAAACAAGCGCTGAGATCAAGGAAATGAAGGCCATGCTGCAGAAGTTGATGAGTGCGCAAAGCGCACCACCAGTTGCGCCAAAGGTATGTGAATTTTGCAGGTCCACCGAGCACAAGACTGATGAATGTCCCACACTATTTGAAGAAACTGGAGATGTCAATGCTCTTGGAGGATGGGATAACAGAGGACCACAGAGACAGAACCAGCCGCGCTTTGGACTGGCAGCAAATGGATTCAGATGGAAGGAGGAGAACAATTTCCAGAGGCAGCCCACAGATCAGCGCGCGCCACAACAGACACAACAAGCTGCGCCCTACAATCCACCGCATCGCCGCACTGACGCACCAGCACATAACAACCAACAACCGAGGCGATCTTTGGAAGATATCGTGGGGCAGCTAGCAGACACAGTACGCAAGAATGACGAGAAATATGACAAGAGGTTCGAGTCCATTGAAAAGCAGCTATCACAGATCGCAACCACGGTATATGAGCTGAAAAAGAGCGATGGCAACCTGCCTTCGCAAGTGATTCAGAACCCCAAGGGAGGAGTCAATGCAGTAACACTGAGGACTGGGCGCACAATAGGAGCAGAGCAGACCGCAAAGGCGCCCGCGCAACCAGTTGCGCAAGTCCCGGATCCAGCAGCACAGACTGCGCAACCAGAGCAAGAAGCGCAATCAGAAGTGCCAGCCACAAGCCAGCAGGGCGAGGCGCCAGGTATAACACAAATAAATGACAAGGGCACGAAACGTACTAATATTTCTGCACCTTTTCCTGTGCAGGCACCATCGGCTAGAAAGGAAGCGCTGGACAAGGAGCTATACGAGTTATTCAGCAAGGTGGAAATCAACATTCCCCTTATCGAAGCAGTTCGGCAGATTCCCAGGTACGCCAAGTTTTTAAAGGAGCTGTGCACAAACAAGAGAAGGAAAGGCGAATGCGCACAGGTAATGTTAAATGCGCAAGCCTCAGCGATCGTGCAACATAAGGTACCACCTAAGTGCCGAGACCCAGGTACATTCATTATCCCATGCACTCTAGGTAAAACCACGGTAAGCAACTGCATGATTGATTTAGGCGCATCCATCAATTTGTTACCTTATTCTCTATATGCGACATTGCGCCTTGGACCACTAAAGCCTGCAGGTCTCACCATTCAGCTAGCGGATCGATCGTGCAAACAACCTGCAGGCATGATAGAGGATGTTCTTGTGCCAGTAGGAGAGCTGGTGTTCCCAGCAGATTTTTATGTGCTAGAAATGGAGGGCGAATCGAGCACCAGCAGTGCGCAAATCCTACTAGGCAAACTTTTCCTTATGACCGCGCGCACGAAGATAGACTTGTGGAGGGGCACGCTCTCCATGGAAGTGGATGGCGAAGAAATCCATTTCAACATATTCAAAGGAATGCAGCACCCACATGATGACGCCACAGTGCACGCAATGGACAGCTTGGATGATTTAGTCACAGATGCGCAATGCGCAAGCGCAACAGTAGAACCAGAGCCACTGGCACAAGCAGAGTTGGAGGAGCAGGAAGACGAGCCGAGCAATGCTGAACCAGAGTCCACACAGGTACATGATATAATTCATATTTGCACCGCTACTAAAATCTTGCCCTCCATTGAACAGGCACCCAAGGTCGAGCTGAAGCAACTCCCAGAACACCTCAAATACATTTTCCTGGGAAATGAGGACACCCTGCCAGTGATCATCAAGAAAGGATTAGAAGAGGAGCAGGAAGTGCGCTTACAGCAGGTGCTGCGCAAGAACCCGCGTGCCATAGGATGGACACTTGCTGACCTGCGCGGAGTGAGCCCAGACGTATGCATGCATAGAATTCTATTGGAAGATGGTGCCAAACCATCCAGGGAGGCTCAGCGCAGATTAAATCCGAATATGATGGAGGTAGTGCAGAAGGAGATTTTAAAGTTGCTTGACGCAGGAGTCATCTACCCCATCTCGGACAGCAAATGGGTCAGTCCAGTGCACGTTGTGCCTAAGAAGGGAGGAATCACAGTGGAAGAGAATGCGCAGGGCGAGCTAGTTCCCAAGCGCATACAGACTGGATGGCGCATGTGCATCGACTACAGGAAGCTTAACGCAGTTACGCGCAAGGACCATTTCCCGCTACCCTTCATGGACCAGATGCTGGACAGATTAGCAGGTAAGCCCTATTTTTGTTTCTTGGACGGATATTCAGGGTATAATCAGATACCCATAGCTGCGGAGGATCAGGAGAAGACCACGTTCACTTGCCCGTTCGGTACGTTTGCGTTTCGGCGCATGTCATTTGGGCTGTGCAACGCGCCAGGTACGTTCCAACGTTTAGTCATGAGCATTTTCTCTGATATGATTGGTATATGCATAGAAGTGTTCATGGATGATTTTACTGTATATGGAGATACCTTTGATGCATGCTTGACTCATCTAGATAAAGTCCTAGCGCGCTGCATTTCTAAGAACCTAGTGCTAAATTATGAAAAATGTCATTTCATGGTAACGCATGGTGTAGTACTAGGACATATCATCTCAGAGGAGGGGATCAAAGTAGATAAAGCTAAGATAGACCTTATTTCTAATCTACCTTATGCCACTAACGTGCGCGATGTGAAGTCTTTCTTAGGACATGCCGGGTTTTACAGGCGTTTTATAAAAGACTTCTCTAAAATTTGCATACCCCTGTCTAACCTCTTGCAAAAGGATGTGTGCTTCGACTTTACTGATGAGTGCAGGGCCGCATTTGATAAGCTGAAGGAAGCGCTGACCAGTGCGCCAGTGATGCGCGCACCAGACTGGAACCTGCCATTTGAATTAATGTGCGACGCAAGTTATTATGCAGTAGGTGCAGTCTTGGGGCAGCGAGTGGACAAGAAGCCGCACGCCATTTACTATGCTTCGCGCACACTGGACGCTGCGCAAAGGAACTACACCACCACGGAGAAGGAGCTTCTGGCAATTGTGTTTGCGCTAGAGAAGTTCCGTGCATATGTTCTCGGCGCCAGGGTCATCGTATACACAGACCACGCAGCCATCCGCTATCTAATGTCCAAGAAGGAGGCTAAGCCGCGCCTGATGCGCTGGGTGCTCCTACTTCAGGAATTCGACTTGGAGATCAAAGACAAGAAGGGCACGGAGAATACAGTTGCTAACCACCTGAGCAGGATCGTGAAAGAAGAGGAGCCAGGGCAGATCACGGAGACATTCCCTGACGAGCATCTGATGGCGCTGACAGGTAAGGTACCATGGTATGCGCACATTGCGAATTACCTGGTCACAGGTACGTTTCCTCCGCATTTCAATAAAACCCAGTGCATGAGATTAAAACATGAGTCCAAACATTATATTTGGGATGATCCATATATGCTTAGAATAGGACCTGATCAGATATTGAGGCGCTGCGTGCCCGACCATGAAATTAACTCTGTCTTGCTGTTTTGTCATGCGCACGCATGTGGAGGACACTTTGGTCCCAAGCGCACAAGCAGAAAGGTCCTGGATTGCGGATTTTATTGGCCGCACCTGTTCCGATACGCATATGATCACTGCAGGAATTGTGATAGGTGCCAGCGAACAGGAGGCATATCAGCGCGCAATGAGATGCCGCAGACGCCGATTCTAGTGGATGAAGTATTTGATGTATGGGGCATTGACTTCATGGGGCCATTTCCTCCATCTGCCGGATACGAGTACATATTAGTGGCAGTGGACTATGTCTCCAAATGGGTCGAAGCTAAGGCCACGCGGAAGGATGATGGTAAGACGGTTGCTGAGTTTCTGAAAACTAATATCTTTTGTAGGTACGGGGTGCCTAAGGCAGTCATCAGCGACCAGGGAACGCACTTTTGCAACAGGATTGTGGCGCAAGTTTTCAAGCATTATGGAGTGCGCCACAAGACGTCCACTGCCTATCATCCTCAGACAAATGGACAGGCCGGGGTTTCCAACAGAGAGATCAAGCGCATCCTAGAAAAGACTGTCAGACCTTCGCGCAAAGATTGGAGCCAGCGCCTGGACGATGCGCTGTGGGCATACCGCACCGCGCATAAGACACCCATCGGGACTTCACCATTCCGGTTGGTCTACGGAAAAGCATGCCACCTGCCAGTGGAGCTAGAGCACAAAGCATATTGGGCCTTACGCATTTGCAACCTGAACCTAGACGAGGCCGGAAAGGAGCACGCATATGAGCTCAGCGAATTAGAAGAGCTGCGCCTGGATGCCTATGAGGGACTGCGTGATTACAAGGAGCGGACAAAGGCGTTTCATGACAAGCATATCCTCAGACGCTCTTTCACGCCAGGAGACCAGGTATTATTGTTCTCATCACGCCTGAAGCTCATGCCTGGAAAGCTGCGCAGCAAATGGACAGGACCGTACACAATCACCAAGGTTTTCCCCTACGGAACAATCGAGTTAGAAAACGAGCACCGGCATCGTTTTTAGGTAAATGGGCAGAGAGTCAAACGGTATCTCGGAGAACCTTGGGATGGTGCAACGCGCGACATTGAGTTGGCAGAACCAGAAATAACAGATGCGCCAGCTGACGCGCCAGAGGCACCACCGGATGCACCAGAGGGAGAACTGGGGACTATTGCTCACATTTCTTCTTCCTCTTCATCCACCCTCGTTACTGCAGATTTCTCACATATTATCCATGCTGACTTCCCTTTTTATTCTTTGCACAGGACCAAGGAGAACACAGCGCCTGCACAAGCGCAGGATCACTCAGGAGCAAGGGTGGGGGGGGGGGGGGGTCGCTGACACACATTTTGGCGCGTAACGAGGTACAGTCGAGCCAACGACGTTAAACAAAGGCACTTGTCAGAGAGCCACGAGAGAGCGGCAAATTGGAAAACACACGGACTTGTTGAGAGGACTTGCGCGCACTGTTTGCTACTTGTTTCTCAGATACATTAGACCTTATTTTACTATTCTATGATGTTTATCGCTAGCATGTCTAGCTAAACGCTTAGTATCGGTTGGACATGAATCTATGCGTATTTCCTTTGAGACTTGCGCTTAATGCATAGCTTGCTTGCTTATATTAATTCTGTGCACATTACTGGCAGCTTGTTGCATGAGTAGGGGAAGCCTTGAACCGCAATCTTACTCTGGTCGCTTGTTGTTGTCTGTTAAACTAGTTGAATATCCTGACGGTGCCAACTAGAAGTAACGCGCTAGGATAGGCAATTACTACCTTGATCGGATCCGTAGTTGTTTAGGTCTAGTGCAAGAATTAATAGCACATGAACTTTGATCGGAACATGCGCACATGTTAGGAAGCCTTGACCGGACACTAACTTAAGTAAAATCAAGCTATAGACATTTAGAGTCGATGATAAGGAATGCACTCATAGAGGATTGTCTGCGCCGATACTTCTCATAGTCATAGTATCTAATCTCTATTGCCTGCGCACGTCTGTTGCATTTCCCTGCGTTTTACAACTGTTTACTTGCGCACTGCGCAACCCAATCACTCACCCCCCAATCTTCGTAAGTGTAGGTCACTGGCTAAAACTGAACTGCTTGCTCCCTGTGGAGATCGACCCTTACTTAACCGCTGTACTAGTGGAAGAGGAAGGAATTAATTTGACGCGCACAACGACGCGCGATCATGTATCCATTGTCTCTCCTTTTGTGGGAGGGGCAGGGCTGGGGTCAGGGGAGGCTGCTAGGAGATCAGAGGAGAGGAAGATCTCTAAGCATGGGGCTTTTTGTTCAACCAATGGTCTTATGTTCGAGCCTTTTATCATGGAACCTGTAGGAGGTTTCGGAGCAAGGGCGGATCAGCTAATCAGGATAGTGGCGGCGAGGTGGGCGGAGGCTAAGGGTATGGAGCCGCCGGCAGCGCTCTCCGTTTTGAGGCAGAAGTTGTCTTTTGTTTCGCAGAAGGCATTGGCAGACGGATTTTTATTAAGAAAGGACTACGATTAGTTCCGTCTTTCTCTCTTTGCTTTGATCTCTCATTTGTAAGTGTCTCTTTTTGAGTTATAAGAATGAATATATTCTATGAATGATGGAACATGTAGATAAAATTTTGTAAGTTGAATTATAATATATTTAATGAATCGTTTCTAATGAAGGAAAACTTAAACGAGTATCATGATTGTTATATTAAAAAATGTTATGTTACATCAATTCAACATAAAATAAATGAAGTAACTAAATCAAATATCTAATCTATTTAATACATCAATTTAATTTGATATTTTAACAGCATTTGGGAAGAATTTGATATTCCTAAAAACCTTGACGAACTTAATAAGTGGACTATTTCAAAAGTTGAACTAAGTCTAATTTATAAATTAGGGACTTTTAAAAAATCGGGCTAAAACAAATAGTTAAGACAACAGAGGAAACAGTTCTTCTCAACTCGGATGAACTTACAGTTAAACTGTTAGATGAAACAGATATTTTAACCTACAAAAATACTCACAAATTATCCATATTGGACTTGTCCAGATTGCTTTCAAACCTTAGAAGGATTAACATAGAGCTTTATAGCGGCTCTCAGAGATGGAAGAAATTTAAGCTGGAAACAATCCCTTATGGGGATCATTCAAACTAGTTTGGCTCATGGCTCGGTATATTTTGATGTATACCCCAACCTACAACTTTCTTTAACAGATATTAACATTCTGGTATAATATTGTCCAAACTCCAGAAGGAACCATTGACATTCAATTTGATAACTTAAATATGAAAAGTTCTTCTATTCCCTCTGCCAGTAGACACATAAGGTCTAGTTCAATGCACTCTTATGTCTCTTCTCTTAATTATAAAGTCGAACAACCTTTAGATCCCTCTAGAGCATCTACCTCTCAAATAAGAGAACTATGAAAAATTGATCGGTTAATAATTGACCAAAATAATATTGTCAGAGGATTGGACAGTAATAAGGGTAACACTTTAGGGCCGGAATTAACCGAGTCAGATATGGATTTTTCTATTTAATTTATGTCTAGTCCAACCATCAACTTCAGTCCTGGATCTTAGGCTAGAAAAATTATTATGCTAGAATTTGAAACAAAACAATGAAACCATTTAGAACCTGGTTATATGATAGTTTTACTCAAACTAAGCTTAGGGAAATCAACACCGAATTTTATAAGAATTGTGCTCAAAACAACAAAATAATGTTGTTCGTTCCCCTAGTTTGTTACCACATAGGTGAAACAACATGTGTCTATTTTAGAAAGAAATTATAACATTTTTACAGGAAGAATCATCTTCCAGGTCTTCCATCCTCAACAACCTTTCCAGATTGAGAAAAATGATAAGATTTTTAATTTCCTTGCTTTCTCAAGACTTCTTGAAACGAGACATTGAGTGTCACCTGCGAACAAATTAATAAGCTCATTGAACAAAATAATTATTCCAACCTGTATTTGAATATTATTGGAGAACAAATTTTGTCATTACAAAATAGAATTTGAAATTTGACTGCGCAGCTAATCTCGAGTTACAGCTTCTGGAGTTAAAGCTTTTGATGTAGCACTCTCTCTATCTTCCTCTACTTCTCACCTAGTCAAAATCATTTGCTGAGTCTAACCCCCTAGAATAGCTACCAGTCTGATCACATAGACTCTCTTCGTGTTACCTACACACTTCCAGTAAAGAATAGCTACAGACGTGACACTCAGACTTAGCCTACCCTATTACAATGTGCAGTACACAGAATGCTTCAACACACTCTATCTTTGAGTAGCTGTAACTTCTATAGACGACTTCTCCAGCACACTCTGCCACCATCTCTCTCTGACTTCCTCCAACTCTGAATCTCCTCCCTTTGATCAATGCCCACCTGACAATATCAAGAAGAGACGCTCGGGTCTTCAACAGCCTGCGACTGGTTTGTCCGCAGCTGTTCTCTGAAGCTTTTGCTTGATCCTTCAATGAGCTACGCTCCAGTTGAATTTTGTGGATCAAATCTTGATCGAACTCAGCGAGTTCTGATCTCTTCTGCGCACCTCACAACGTTGTCAAGTTGTGCTGAAGTTGGTTGTCATTGTTGCTCAGGGTTTGGTAAACTAATTTAAGGAGAAGAGCTCTAGGGTTTCGTAGAGTTGTGTAATGTAGTTTAACAAATATCTCCTCTTAAATAGCCACCGGTAAATATATGCTTAGTTTGGGATTCTTTTATGATAAATCTTCAAATTTGGTCCAAATTTCTAATACCCAAAAAAACGCACCGTGTGGTATTAATTGCCCCCCGTGTAAGGACATTGAACCATCATTGCTTGCACAGTTACTAGCCTTCCATTTACAAGCACGTCATATATTTTGTGTAGCTTTACTTTCCCGCGCCATACTCTCGCCTTTCCCATCGCCCTTTTATATTTTCCTGTAGTTTCAACAACTGGTATGATGCGGTGAGTGTACCCGAGTGGTACAAAAAGATATCATACCCAACAAATACTGTAACATAGAAATACTAGATGTTTACATCATGGAGAACGATATCTAGTAAGTGAAAGATATCAAGGGGGTCATAGGATTGTCCAATTATGAGTCGACTTGGGATAGTCATAAATACCTTCCATCATTTGGGCTAGTGTGAGATCAAGACATCAAAAAGGTTCTTTTGGGCCAAAAAACATAAACCTCTTCATAGTGTTGTAAAATCAAGACGCCAATCAATAGCATCTGTTCAAACCAACCAGATAAGATCCAAGATAATCTGAACGAGAATATACGTCTACATACTTTATATAATCATGTTACTACTACTCAAGCCAGCAGATTTCATCCAAGTTTCAGAGGATTTATTAAGCAACACAAAATTAGTTGAAGAAAATCATACATAGTTCCATTCATAGCTTCTACAAGGGTTCTCTGTCCAATTCTACATTCAAGAAGATGTTTAATCTCAACATGTCTTGTTCTAGAGTGCTGCATAAGATTCTCAGAGATATTTGTAGCACTAGTAAAATCACATAAAATGGGAACATAATCAAATGAGATACCATAGTCACTTAGCTGTTATCTGAGCCATAGAAGCTCAGCGCAGCATGCATCGTCCGCTAGGTATACTGCCTCTACTGAAGAGAGAGGCACCAAAATTCTTATTTCTTTGGTCCTCATGAGACGAGACAAGACCCAAAAAACTAGGCCATCCCAGATGTGAACTTTCGATCTACTTTGTTCCATGTGAAGTCAACATCCGTGTATCCGACAAGTCGAAGACCACCATTTCTAAGATACAACATGCACAAGTATTCTACTCCTTTTAGATACCTCAAGATGTGCTTTACAACCTTGATGTGTGTCTCACGAGGGTCAGCCTGAATCTGACACACAAACACGCAACATACATAACATCAGGTCTACTAGCAGTAAGAAAGAGAAGTGAACCTATCATCCCTCTGTAGAGCGTTGGATCTATTCTAGTGAGCTCTCATCTTTTCCCAGGGATTCATTGTGAGAGATTTGAGTGGTATATGCTTTAGGTCCTCCATTCCAAATTTCTTGATCATCTCTCTGAAGTATTTCTCTTGATGTTTCCTTATGCCATCATTTTCTTGAACAACTTGAAGTCCTAAGAAGAACTTAAGGTCACCCACCACGCTCATCTCAAATTCGCTTTCCATGAGTTTTGTGAATCTTGTAACCAGAGACTCATTGGTGGAACCAAATATGATATTCTCGACGTATACTTGTACCACTAGAGAGTGATAGCCATCCGTCAGGAGAAACAGAGTCTTGTCTACCTCTCCATGTACATAACCATGAGATAATATGAACTTAGATAGTTTTTTATACCATGCTCGAGGGGCCTGTTTCAGACCATACAGGGCCTTATCAAAGATATACAGACGATCAGGATGTGTGGAATCTTCAAGGCCAGGGGGTTGTGCCACATATACTTCCTCTTTAAGTATTCCATTCAGCAACGTCGTCTTTACATCCATCTGTTATAACTTGAACCTAGAGTATGCAGAATAGGCAATTAGTAATCAAATGGCTTCTAACCTTACAACCAGGACGAATGTCTCATCGTAATTGATTTCCTCTTGTTGGTTGTACCCTTTGATGTCCAGCCTTGCTTTGTTCCTGATCACTTGTTCTTTGTCATCCAATTTGTTCTTTGATACCTACTTGGTTCCAATTATTGTTCTATTCTCATGGGAACCAATCTCCACAATTTGTTCCTCTCAAATTGATGGAGCATTTCATGCATAGCTTTCACCCAATTGGGGTCTTTCAAGGCTTCTTTTATATTCCTAGGTTCAACGAGAGACATAAAAGAAGTGAAGGCATGAGTATTAATTAAGGAGTACTGAGTTTGGATAACCTGATTCTCATCTTCTGATATGGTCGATGTGTAACTGGAATAGTCTCGTAATCGTACAGATGGGGTACGATTCCTTTCACCATGCCTAGTGCTTGTTGTCATTGGGTTCTGCTCATATTCTAGTGACTGATCTATCTGAGGTAACTCATGTCTTTGATCCTCTAGAGTGACATTTCTGATATGATCTGATTCATCATCTGGCTTTAAATCTCTTGTTCCCTCTGAATCAGGTATATGAGGATCTTGGCTCTCTTAAGCTATCAGCGGGAGTTGATGTTCTCTTCGACTCTCTGTTGCAAGCAAGTTAAAATCATTCTCACACGGGATTGGAGGGGCATCATTATCTTGGATCAATCCTCCTACCATCATGTCTTTATCAAAGACCACATGGATGCTCTCTTCTACTTTCTTAGCCTTTTAGTATATATCTTGTATGCCTTGATGTGAATTGAGTATCTGACGAATGTCCCTTCATCACCTCGAGGATCAAACTTACCCAAATTGTTCTTTTCATTGTTGTATATGTAGCACATGCATCCAACTACTTTGAGATGGAATACATTTGGTTTCCTTCCCTTCAGTAGCTCGTACGGAGTTTTACTAAGAAGAGGTTTGAGGTATGCATGATTTATGATGTAGCAAGACACATTCAGAATTCTCCCCGTAAATTTCTTGGAAGACCACTAGTAGCAGGGTTCTTGTCAAGTCTTCCAGAGTTCTATTCTTTCATTCCACAACTCCATTATGTTGTTGTGTTCTGGATGCAGAGAAGTTCTTGTTGATACCTCTATTTCTGCACAAGGAGAGAAACTATAAGTTTTTAAATTTAGTTTCATGGTCAGTACAGATACTCGTTATGGAAAAATCCAGCTGTCTTTCCACATGTTTCATCCATGTCACAAATTCTGCAAAAACTTCATCCTTGGATGTTAAAAATATAGTCGAGGTCTATCTTGAGTAATCATCAACAATTACAAGTACATACCTATTTCCTCCGCGACTCCTTGTTTGCATAGGACCACAAAAGTCTATATGGATGAGTTCCAAGGGTCGAGAAGTGCTTACGTGATTTTTTGATTTGAATGATGATCTTATATTTTCCCTCTTGCACATGCACTACAAATATTGTCCATACTCTTCCCCGCCTTGGGGAGTTCATTTACTAACTTCTGGTGGTGTAGTTTGGAGAGAAGTTGAATATTAGCATGTCCAAAGCGCCTATGCCATAGAGCAGAGTCGTTTGTCTTTGTAGCGAGACAAAGTTCCTCCTCGGGAACAAAAGCCGGATCCATCTTGTAGACTCTGTTTTCACATTTTCCATTCAAGAGTACTTACCTTGTGCTTATGTTCTCAACATGACAGTCGTTTGATGTAAAGATAACTATGTTCTTCCCATTTTGGCATAGTTGCGATAAGGAGATCAAATTTTAAACTGTCTACAAAGTTTAAATCGTGAATATGAAGATTGTTATTACTTTACCCAATCCGAAGACTTCATCCTTACTCTTATTTTCGAAGGTGATTGATCCCCCAGAGTGTTGACCGAGTGAGACTAACCATTCTTTGTTCCATGTCATGTGACCTGACTAGACGCTATCTATAAGCGAGGAACATTTCCTCCCTCTATCCTGCGTAAAAAGAGGTTAACTTTTACGAACCCAAATAAGGTTGGGCTTACTAGGTTTACGTGTAACATGAGCAATTCCTGGTCTGTTCATATTACTAGTCTAGTTGGCTTCAGTCTTCATTTCTAATTTCTTACTGAGTGAGTTCCGTGGTCAGAGGGCATAATGAGATTGTGTCTTTTTCAAAAGTTTCCTTCGGAGGGAACATTCCCTTTTGTAGTGGCTGCCTAACCGCAGTGGCAACACACTCTATGATATTTGAGGTCCATATATTTGCTCTATCCTGGTCAGATGGGTTTGTTTGGTATTCTGGAGGGAAAATCTGTGTGAGATGGTTTCTTGTTATTTGCCTTCTTAAGCCACTTATCATATGCTTTTCTCCCGTTTATGGTATTGTATCTTTGTCAGTTTGATTGTCCATCTTCCTCTAGGTAATGATACATACACATCTAGGGTGATCCTTTTCACGGTTTGTGTGCTTCAAGTCGAAAGAGTTCTTTGTGGGTAGATCCTCACTCTTCGGAATTTAACCAACTCTTGGTCGTGATACGAAGCGTTTCGAGAAATTCTCCTTCTCATTATCAATCTCGGAGTCGATGTGTTCCTTCATTCTTTTCTTCCTCACTTACTTGAGATTATTATATGTTGTTGCCAGTTCTGCATTATCTGATTCCAAAGAGTTAATCTTTCCTTTTAAGGAGCGAATCTTTTTCATCAGTTTGGCATATTCGTCACCCTGATTGGAGGACAACAACTTCTCCTCCTCAACTTTCATGGCTTTGGCAGACCAGAGTTTGTTGTTCTCTGTTATAACTGAGATCATCTCTTTCTATTCTTCTAAAGTTGTGCTAATATCAACATTTTCTTTTGTGTTAGATTCTTAACGATTGACATCTTTACCAAACAGATATGAAAGAGGATTAAGATTACTTACCTAATCTTTGAGAGGTTCATTTGATGTTATTAAGGGCCTGTTCTTTTGCATTTAAATTTTAAATAAATAAATTAAGTACATTAATTATTATTATTTTATTGGTGGTATGTTGTTATTGTACTGGTGGGTTATTATGGTTTTGGAAGTGTTGTGGTAATGGTGGTTGTAGTGGTAGTGTTTTTGTGGTGGTGGTGTTGATGTGTTGTTGTGGGGTGGTGGTGGTGGTGATAATGTGGTTGTGTGGTGGTTGTGATGTTAAGGTAGTGGTGGTGGTGGTGGTAGTAGTGGTAGTGGAGTGGTGGTGTTGTGGTGGTGGTGGGTTGTTGTTGTGTTGTGGTGGTGTGGTGTTTTTCTGGTGGTGGGTTGTTGTTGTGTTGTGGTGGTGGTGGCGGTGGTGATATTGTGATTGTGATGTTAAGGTAGTGGGGTGGTGGTGGTGGTGGATTGTTGTTGTGTTGTGGTGGTGGTAGTGTTTTTATGGTGGTGGGTTGTTGTAGTGGTGGTGGTAATATTGTGATTGTGATGTTAAGGTAGTGGGGTGGTGGTGGTAGTGGAGTGGTGGTGCTGTTGTTGGTGGTGGGTGAATGTGTTATGGTGGTGGTGGTGGTGTGGTGTTGTGGTGATGAATAGTAATTCAAGTATTTAAGTTAAGTAATTAAGTAAATAACTTAAGGTCAAAAGAGCAGGCCTTTAAAGGTCTGTTCTGTAGAACTGAACTTATACTTATAATTAACTTAACTTAACTTAAGTACTTAAGTTAAAAATACTGTAATCTTGTGGGTGTTCACATCATGTTACTCCAGGCATCCAACGGTCGAAATGTTTAGATGGGATGATCGCAGCCGCACGCTAATCAAAGTAGGGGAGGGACAACTAAACACAAATCCGAATGATCTAGGGGCATTTCCTAGTGCTCTCTCTCAATCTATCTCTTTTTATCTGGGGAAAGTGTTAAGACCTCATAGAGTGGAAGAGCCAACACCTACTATTTAAAAATGTCAGCTCTGGCCTGGCATAGCTTCTCGGAGTTGGAGTCTCAAGGGTAACTTCTTTAATATCTTTTTGAGCTTAAAGGGTTAGAGTCACCGCATCCTACTTAGAATTTAAAGCTTGGAGAAAGTGATGGATAACTTTCCACTCGAGGATCTATTCTTCTAGGGACTCCATCTGTCCAATATAACCCTGAAATCATGAGTGAAAATCTTTAAGAGATTCATTCTTACCTTGAACGACATTGTCATAGTCTTTCATGACAACTAGGATACGATTCTTTTTACATCCCCATTCTCGAGTACAGCCGTTTGAGTGCATCCTAGATTTCCTTAGTTTTTTTGTAGCGAAGAATTTTCTTCAAGTCTCCTGAACTGAGCGCCATGGGGAGTACCTTCTTGGCTTTGCTGTTCTTCTCGAGTATTTTGTAGTCATCATTATTGTAGTTTGCTCTATCCTTTTCTTTGGTCGGATCCGTTTTGTCTATAAAATTTGTATTGATCCATTTTATATGACTCTCCATAGTTATTTGTCTAGGGAGCATGTATGTGCCTCGACTTGTTCCTCTTACCAATCATATTCACTAAGTTTGAGTATCGGCGGTTTCAAGAATGAATCATTGATCTCAGTAGACGTTTTTTTTTTTTTTTGTAAAGCTAACTTAAAATAATCTAGAGACCAGACTTTGATACCGATTATTGGATCATAGTTAAGGTTCCGTAGCGAGTAACAAATGTTTTGTTCCTCGCTCGGTAAGAAAGCAACGGAAATAAATATGCCGAAAATCATGTATGCTTACTCAAAATTTTATGGTGGAAACTTCGGCCTAAATCAATACGTGAGAGAAAAATCACTATCTTCTAGAACGCTAGAAGGATTTGGAATAACTCTTGTATTATAGTGTTCCTAGGTTACAATAGGTTAATATATTTCTAGCAGCAAGACATTCCAATTCACTGTCTTCTAGGTACACTTCTGAAATCAGCAGCACATCAAGTATTATTTTCTTTCTAACACAGATCACACCACCGTCCTGTGTTTCTCCGGGAGTAGCACGCTACTCCGGTCTAATATTTATGATAGCGCAATCTTCCGGGCCTCGGCTCCTAAGCTTCGGGTGTCAATGATCTCCAGACAAAAGCAAGCGATAAAGATAGGCATGCCTATCTCGTTCTCCCAACAAGAAACCTCATATTTGCTCAACCAAAAATCCTAAATTTTCTTTCCTAGTCGTAACAGAAATTTTTTATAATTGATAAACATCATCTCATACTGATCTTGTCAATTTTT
The DNA here is from genome assembly GCA_963678935.1 of Umbilicus rupestris. Classification (NCBI taxonomy): domain Eukaryota; kingdom Viridiplantae; phylum Streptophyta; class Magnoliopsida; order Saxifragales; family Crassulaceae; genus Umbilicus; species Umbilicus rupestris. The sequence continues at coordinate 10,911,746 of OY787618.1, forward strand.
CAACAAAGATTATCCCATACTAATCATTCGATCAGATCTTGATATCCTTCTTATGATTTTTCCTAAAAGCTTGTTGGACATTGATATCTTTCATATCTTGTTTTCTAAATTGTTGGTAGTAGATCCTCAACTTGTTTATTCTAGATCTTCCTGTTTTGAATATCTCTTTTGGTATGAGAATATCTCATCCACCTCCAATGTAGTAACACCTGTGACATGTAATGTTACCTGCATACTCAATAAATGTATATGATGATGCGGTATAGCAGTATTTGACAAAACCAGTACAAGTGAACAAGCAGCTGAACAGGATGCTGCTACAGCCGAAGTTCAGTGTTTGTGAACCAGGAGCACCTGTAGCAGTAACAGGAGAAAGCTATAGCAGGAGCTTGTTCAGAAGGGCTGTAGCGTCTGTCCGAGTAGCAGCTTTCTGGATCTTTGGATAGAGGGCGTGGCAGTCCTTCTAAGAGCATCAGGAATGTTTCTAAGTTGCTGAAGAGAATATTCCAGTGGAGTTTCCTAGCTGAAGTAGGAGATTTGATTGTGGGAGTTTTGAATCTCAAATCAAATCTAATCTCCTAAAAATTAGAAGCTATTGATCTTGCTAGGGGAATTGCTAAATCCTGATTATGATGGCAGTGGACGCGCCTATATAATGGAGACCCTTCAGAGCTATGAAGGTTGATCGAAGCATAGAGTGAATACACAGAGCATACGCAGAAGATCAAGTGAGAGATTCAAGTGCGTACGAAGATTCGATCATCACTGATCGCGCGTCGTTGTGCGCGTCAAATTAATTCCTTCCTCTTCCACTAGTACAGCGGTTAAGTAAGGTTCGATCTCCACAGGGAGCAAGCAGTTCAGTTTTAGCCAGTGACCTACACTTACGAAGATTGGGGGGTGAGTGATTGGGTTGCGCAGTGCGCAAGTAAACAGTTGTAAAACGCAGGGAAATGCAACAGACGTGCGCAGGCAATAGAGATTAGATACTATGACTATGAGAAGTATCGGCGCAGACAATCCTCTATGAGTGCATTCCTTATCATCGACTCTAAATGTCTATAGCTTGATTTTACTTAAGTTAGTGTCCGGTCAAGGCTTCCTAACATGTGCGCATGTTCCGATCAAAGTTCATGTGCTATTAATTCTTACACTAGACCTAAACAACTACGGATCCGATCAAGGTAGTAATTGCCTATCCTAGCGCGTTACTCCTAGTTGGCACCGTCAGGATATTCAACTAGTTTAACAGACAACAACAAGCGACAAGAGTAAGATTGCGGTTCAAGGCTTCCCCTACTCATGCAACAAGCTGCCAGTAATGTGCACAGAATTAATATAAGCAAGCAAGCTATGCATTAAGCGCAAGGAAATACTCATAGATTCATGTCCAACCGATACTAAGCGTTTAGCTAGACATGCTAGTGATAAACATCATAGAATAGTAAAATAAGGTCTAATGTATCTGAGAAACAGGTAGCAAACAGTGCGTGCAGTATGTCTCTCGGCTGGCGCAGTCGGCTGGCGCAAGTCCTCTCAACAAGTCCGTGTGTTTTCCAGTTTGCCGCTCTCTCGCTCTCTCGTGGCCCTCTGATGTGGGGTGTTGCCTCTCTGTGTGTCTCGTCTCTCTTAAACCCTAGACCTCCTCCCCTTTATATACTGCTCGAGAGGTCCATCCTTGGCAACTTCCAAATCTGGTCATGTCAGGATTAGGAAATACTGGACTCTGCGCCTGGCGCACAGCATACTGCTTAGCGCATTGGTCGGCGCAACTCTGCTGTGTCTCGCCATTTCTTCTGTTTGCGCCGCTAGCTCCGCAGGCTGTGTGCTGTGCGTCCTAAACGCTGCCTGTTAGCGCTTATCCGGCTTAGGCCCTCGTTTTGCCCTGAAATACAAAAATACTGGAAACCAGTAATCTTGTACACAAAATAATGCAAACAAGCATAGGGTTATGATCTAAATAATGCGTATAAATAGGCTCTATCAAACCCCCCACACTTGCCTCTTGTTCGTCCTCGAACAAGCACTCAAGCACGGATACCATTACCTCTCTGGAGTCTAGCGCACAGTCTTGCACTCTGGTGCGGCCTGCGCTACTGAACTCCTTGCGCTGCTCTACCACCTGCGCACATCTGCTCTCAACAGTTTCAAGTATAATAATTTTGAAATTCATTACCTCTCAGCTGGGATGAAAAAAATCATTTCGGATGGCTGGGAGATAGCTCTTCATAGGCTCCAGGTTGTCAGCTCTTGCTCCGTGGATGGGTATATAGTTAACAGCGCAAGTTTCTTCCGATGCGTGATTCTTCCGCGCACTTCCTGGGAACTCAAGCCTTTTTGATGATGATTTTTTCCTTTTGTGAACTTGCGCACGCTGGTGCTTATCAGTGCGCATGCTGATTCTTTTGTGGCGCGTATCATCTGCTGGTATTTTTCTTTCGTACAGCTTTGTCTATGGTTCCTATCTTCCCAGAACGGTTCCAGTCTCGGCCTCCGGATAACAGCTATGGAACACCGCTCCGCTCTCCCTCCTTGGTCTATCTGCGCAGGTCGGCGCACGCGATTACACCCGCGCCCGCCTTCCTTAGCTCGACTTCCAGAGGGAAGGTGGTCTGTTTTCCCACCTCGCCACGCTTTGGGTATCTCGCCTTTGGCATCTGCGTGACCGAGCGCACTTACTTGTTCCGAAGGTCGCGAAGCACTGGCCTCCACTCGCGCTCTCGACCATATACCTCTCCTCTGAAGCGCGAGCGACTAACCGCCTCTCTGGAGCGTTTCTGTCAACTCCACATCCCCTGTATATCCCAACTAACAGGAGCAGAAAAAATGAAAAAAAATATACTAAAAACAGTTGATCGCGCACGGCGCAATATGGATAGCGCAAACAAGCTGATCAGTGCGCGCAACCCGCACACAGCGCACTACTGCTACTGTTTCCTTCAATAAAACTAAGCTACACTAAAAAGCTCAAAAAAAACGTGAAATGTAAGTGTAACGCTCCCCCCCCCCACACTTAAACAGAGACGTGTCCCCACGACTCAAGCTCAAGCGCACGGAGGATGCGCACACGCATGCAAGCAAAAATAAAGAACATAAAACTCCTAAAAAGCATAATAGTCAAAGCAGCGCAAATATAGCATAGGGGCACAAAAATATGTAGCACACGAGTTCAACACAAATATAGCAACATAATAGCAAATAAAGTTCAGCACATAAAGAAAAATAGACACCACCCGAAAGAAATAAGCGCTCCCCTTCGCAGCTCTAGAGGTCATCTGAGCTGGACGCAGCCGCTGAACTATGCGCCTCCTCCTCTGAAGAATCCGTCGTATATTCGGAGCTGGAGGAAGGCAGTACAACTGATAGGGCGACAGGCTGCGCCTCGCCGTCATCCTCTGAAACGCGGTCCCATAGCGATTCTGAGCTGGTGCTAATGATGGGTTCGGCTATAGGGGACCTTGGAATGGACGGCTGGGCAGGGGAAGTTGCGGGTACTTGGTCTGGGTCGGGGGTGGGTTCTGCTGGTGCTGGTGCTGCTGGTGCTGGGGCTGATGGTGGTACTGGTACTGGAGAGGGTGCTGCTGGATATACTGGGGGCTGAGTAGGAGGGCTAGCTGGCTGATGTGGCTCACTGGGGGAACCTGGAGGTGGTCGGTGTAGGCTGAGGAGAGGGGGAATCGCGTCTCCAAATCTCCACCCGAATGGTGGACTCATACTCAAATCCGCCCCCTCTGGCACTAAGTATTCGAGCACACGCATGACGTTGAACATCATGCGCTGCTCGGCTGATGCTTCCTCGGGCTCCTCCTCAGCCTCAGTCCTTGGGCGCTTTCCGAGTGCACGAGGGGGAGAATCCTCGATCGAAATTGTAACTGGCTCCCCCTGCGGTGCACGAGCCCTCCTTTGCGCTCCAGTCTGCGCACGGGTCCTTGCGCGCCTGACCAGAGGCACAACTGGTTCTGGGGCTTCGTCTTCTTCCATCTCCTGTGCGGCTGCTGCGCCCTGCGCACTGCTTTCTGCTCTGGGCCGCGGTGCTCTGGCCGGCTGCAGGCGGTAGCACCATTCCAATGTGCCATCTTCCTTCACAGCTACCGCCCGTATCTGTAGCATGTGGGCGCGGTCAAGAGGGACAGCCGGCACCATAGTGTGCTCCGGCACCTCAGGCTCTCCATGTAGCGCCCGTAGCAGGTGCGTAATAATTCCACCGCACGTCAGCGGTCCCCTTTTGCTAACCCGGCCCCAATGGACTACCATGTTTGAAACAAATAGCACCCTCCTTCCATAGTACAGCCCCTTCAAAATGTCCAAGTCCAGGAGGTTGACCTTCGGCGCGCCATTAAATCGGCCAATGACTGCATAGGCGACCAAGCGCCTCAAGTAGAACATCCACGGGTCACGCAGCTCGCGTCCTCTGCGGCGCCCCGCGGCAAAAGCTGTCCCGGTCGCCATCTCGCGCCAGGCCTCTTGGTTGGAGTGCGTGTCTGTGTCCCCCTCGCGCACCTTACCGCATCCGAGTGCGCGCTTCATCCTTCCAGCTGAGGCGATGAACCATACGCCCCGATGCCTATACCTGATCTCCTGGTCGCCCGTCTCCAGCGACGCCAGGAACTCGCATGTGTCCTCTCTGTCTGATGCGCTGTTGAGTTCCAACAGCGCCTCCCAGCCTGCTAGCTCCAGGCGCTCTACAACGAGGTCCTCCAGTCCGACCTCGCGCAGGAATTCTCGGCTAATGTACGGGGTCCCGTACATTTCCAAGCTCATAAACGCCGCATACTTGTAGGCGAAATCGGTAGGGGTCTCTTGGTCCTCGGCGGGCCTCATACTGCGCTCGGTTCTCTGGTCAACGCTGGTCAACACTTCTCAAAACCCAGAAAAATCCAAACTGCTCCGAATGCGCTGAAACTCTCACCAACTGAGCGCCTACTGCTCGCCTACACAACCCACTAAACAGCAATTCAGTCGGTGCACTCTAGCTTGGTGCGATTTCAAAACCCTAATGCACTCCTCCACCGTACAAACCCTAATAAAATCCGCTCAGATCGGGGGGAGAGGTTACCTGAGGGTATTGCGACTGAGTGCTCTGCAAATCTCTCTAACTGGAAGCTCTGAACGGCTGGTGGAAACGGGAGGCGGGAGCAGCTGGCAACGGTCGAATGAGAGAAGTGCTGAAAAAATTCTAAGTCCTGCCCTTATATACCCCTCTGGCTGGCGCAGAGGTCCTGCGCACTGCTGCTCGACTAAAAATGACAAGTCCTAAACTAACTAAAAAAAACACTAGAAAAACTAAAAGAAAAACATGTAAAGGTAAAACGAGTCGGGTTACCTCCCGACAAGTGCCTTTGTTTAACGTCGTTGGCTCGACTGTACCTCGTTACGCGCCAAAATGTGTGTCAGCGACCCCCCCTCCCCACCCTTGCTCCTGAGTGATCCTGCGCTTGTGCAGGCGCTGTGTTCTCCTTGGTCCTGCGCAAAGAATAAAAAGGGAAGTCAGCATGGATAATATGTGAGAAATCTGCAGTAACGAGGGTGGATGAAGAGGAAGAAGAAATGTGAGCAGTTCTCCCTCTGGTGCATCCGGTGGTGCCTCTGGCGCGTCAGCTGGCGCATCTGTTATTTCTGGTTCTGCCAACTCAATGTCGCGCGTTGCACCATCCCAAGGTTCTCCGAGATACCGTTTGACTCTCTGCCCATTTACCTGAAAACGATGCCGGTGCTCGTTTTCTAACTCGATTGTTCCGTAGGGGAAAACCTTGGTGACTGTGTACGGTCCTGTCCATTTGCTGCGCAGCTTTCCAGGCATGAGCTTCAGGCGTGATGAGAACAATAATACCTGGTCTCCTGGCGTGAAAGAGCGTCTGAGGATATGCTTGTCATGAAACGCCTTTGTCCGCTCCTTGTAATCACGCAGTCCCTCATAGGCATCCAGGCGCAGCTCTTCTAATTCGCTGAGCTCATATGCGCGCTCCTTTCCGGCCTCGTCTAGGTTCAGGTTGCAAATGCGTAAGGCCCAATATGCTTTGTGCTCTAGCTCCACTGGCAAGTGGCATGCTTTTCCGTAGACCAACCGGAATGGTGAAGTCCCGATGGGTGTCTTATGCGCGGTGCGGTATGCCCACAGCGCATCGTCCAGGCGCTGGCTCCAATCTTTGCGCGAAGGTCTGACAGTCTTTTCTAGGATGCGCTTGATCTCTCTGTTGGAAACCCCGGCCTGTCCATTTGTCTGAGGATGATAGGCAGTGGACGTCTTGTGGCGCACTCCATAATGCTTGAAAACTTGCGCCACAATCCTGTTGCAAAAGTGCGTTCCCTGGTCGCTGATGACTGCCTTAGGCACCCCGTACCTGCAAAAGATATTAGTTTTCAGAAACTCAGCAACCGTCTTACCATCATCCTTCCGCGTGGCCTTAGCTTCGACCCATTTGGAGACATAGTCCACTGCCACTAATATGTACTCGTATCCGGCAGATGGAGGAAATGGCCCCATGAAGTCAATGCCCCATACATCAAATACTTCATCCACTAGAATCGGCGTCTGCGGCATCTCATTGCGCGCTGATATGCCTCCTGTGCGCTGGCACCTATCACAATTCCTGCAGTGATCATATGCGTCTCGGAACAGGTGCGGCCAATAAAATCCGCAATCCAGGACCTTTCTGCTTGTGCGCTTGGGACCAAAGTGTCCTCCACATGCGTGCGCATGACAAAACAGCAAGACAGAGTTAATTTCATGGTCGGGCACGCAGCGCCTCAATATCTGATCAGGTCCTATTCTAAGCATATATGGATCATCCCAAATATAATGTTTGGACTCATGTTTTAATCTCATGCACTGGGTTTTATTGAAATGCAGAGGAAACGTACCTGTGACCAGGTAATTCGCAATGTGCGCATACCATGGTACCTTACCTGTCAGCGCCATCAGATGCTCGTCAGGGAATGTCTCAGTGATCTGCCCTGGCTCCTCCTCTTTCACGATCCTGCTCAGGTGGTCAGCAACTGTATTCTCCGTGCCCTTCTTGTCTTTGATCTCCAAGTCGAATTCCTGAAGTAGGAGCACCCAGCGCATCAGGCGCGGCTTAGTCTCCTTCTTGGACATTAGATAGCGGATGGCTGCGTGGTCTGTGTATACGATGACCCTGGCGCCGAGAACATATGCACGGAACTTCTCTAGCGCAAACACAATTGCCAGAAGCTCCTTCTCCGTGGTGGTGTAGTTCCTTTGCGCAGCGTCCAGTGTGCGCGAAGCATAGTAAATGGCGTGCGGCTTCTTGTCCACTCGCTGCCCCAAGACTGCACCTACTGCATAATCACTTGCGTCGCACATTAATTCAAATGGCAGGTTCCAGTCTGGTGCGCGCATCACTGGCGCACTGGTCAGCGCTTCCTTCAGCTTATCAAATGCGGCCCTGCACTCATCAGTAAAGTCGAAGCACACATCCTTTTACAAGAGGTTAGACAGGGGTATGCAAATTTTAGAGAAGTCTTTTATAAAACGCCTGTAAAACCCGGCATGTCCTAAGAAAGACTTCACATCGCGCACGTTAGTGGCATAAGGTAGATTAGAAATAAGGTCTATCTTAGCTTTATCTACTTTGATCCCCTCCTCTGAGATGATATGTCCTAGTACTACACCATGCGTTACCATGAAATGACATTTTTCATAATTTAGCACTAGGTTCTTAGAAATGCAGCGCGCTAGGACTTTATCTAGATGAGTCAAGCATGCATCAAAGGTATCTCCATATACAGTAAAATCATCCATGAACACTTCTATGCATATACCAATCATATCAGAGAAAATGCTCATGACTAAACGTTGGAACGTACCTGGCGCGTTGCACAGCCCAAATGACATGCGCCGAAACGCAAACGTACCGAACGGGCAAGTGAACGTGGTCTTCTCCTGATCCTCCGCAGCTATGGGTATCTGATTATACCCTGAATATCCGTCCAAGAAACAAAAATAGGGCTTACCTGCTAATCTGTCCGGCATCTGGTCCATGAAGGGTAGCGGGAAATGGTCCTTGCGCGTAACTGCGTTAAGCTTCCTGTAGTCGATGCACATGCGCCATCCAGTCTGTATGCGCTTGGGAACTAGCTCGCCCTGCGCATTCTCTTCCACTGTGATTCCTCCCTTCTTAGGCACAACGTGCACTGGACTGACCCATTTGCTGTCCGAGATGGGGTAGATGACTCCTGCGTCAAGCAACTTTAAAATCTCCTTCTGCACTACCTCCATCATATACGGATTTAATCTGCGCTGAGCCTCCCTGGATGGTTTGGCACCATCTTCCAACAGAATTCTATGCATGCATACGTCTGGGCTCACTCCGCGCAGGTCAGCAAGTGTCCATCCTATGGCACGCTGGTTCTTGCGCAGCACCTACTGTAAGCGCACTTCCTGCTCCTCTTCTAATCCTTTCTTGATGATCACTGGCAGGGTGTCCTCATTTCCCAGGAAAATTTATTTGAGGTGTTCTGGGAGTTGCTTCAGCTCGACCTTGGGTGCCTGTTCAATGGAGGGCAAGATTTTAGTAGCGGTGCAAATATGAACTATATCATGTACCTGTGTGGACTCTGGTTCAGCACTGCTCGGCTCGTCTTCCTGCTCCTCCAACTCTGCTTGTGCCAGTGGCTCTGGTCCTACTGTTGCGCTTGCGCATTGCGCATCTGTGACTAAATCATCCAAGCTGTCCATTGCGTGCACTGTGGCGTCATCATGTGGGTGCTGCATTCCTTTGAATATGTTGAAATGGATTTCTTCGCCATCCACTTCCATGGAGAGCGTGCCCCTCCACAAGTCTATCTTCGTGCGCGCGGTCATAAGGAAAGGTCTGCCTAGTAGGATTTGCGCACTGCTGGTGCTCGATTCGCCCTCCATTTCTAGCACATAAAAATCTGCTGGGAACACCAGCTCTCCTACTCGCACAAGAACATCCTCTATCATGCCTGCAGGTTGTTTGCACGATCGATCCGCTAGCTGAATGGTGAGACCTGCAGGCTTTAGTGGTCCAAGGCGCAATGTCGCATATAGAGAATAAGGTAACAAATTGATGGATGCGCCTAAATCAATCATGCAGTTGCTTACCGTGGTTTTATCTAGAGTGCATGGGATAGTGAATGTACCTGGGTCTCGGCACTTAGGTGGTACCTTATGTTGCACGATCGCTGAGGCTTGCGCATTTAACATTACATGTGCGCATTCGCCTTTCCTTCTCTTGTTTGTGCACAGCTCCTTTAAAAACTTGGCGTACCTGGGAATCTGCCGAACTGCTTCGATAAGGGGAATGTTGATTTCCACCTTGCTGAATAACTCGTATAGCTCCTTGTCCAGCGCTTCCTTTCTAGCCGATGGTGCCTGCACAGGAAAAGGTGCAGAAATATTAGTACGTTTCGTGCCCTTGTCATTTATTTGTGTTATACCTGGCGCTTCGCCCTGCTGGCTTGTGGCTGGCACTTCTGATTGCGCTTCTTGCTCTGGTTGCGCAGTCTGTGCTGCTGGATCCGGGACTTGCGCAACTGGTTGCGCGGGCGCCTTTGCGGTCTGCTCTGCTCCTATTGTGCGCCCAGTCCTCAGTGTTACTGCATTGACTCCTCCCTTGGGTTCTGAATCACTTGCGAAGGCAGGTTGCCATCGCTCTTTTTCAGCTCATATACCGTGCTTGCGATCTGTGATAGCTGCTTTTCAATGGACTCGAACCTCTTGTCATATTTCTCGTCATTCTTGCGTACTGTGTCTGCTAGCTGCCCCACGATATCTTCCAAAGATCGCCTCGGTTGCTGGTTGTTATGTGCTGGTGCGTCAGTGCGGCGATGCGGTGGATTGTAGGGCGCAGCTTGTTGTGTCTGCTGTGGCGCGCGCTGATCTGTGGGCTGCCTCTGGAAATTGTTCTCCTCCTTCCATCTGAATCCATTTGCTGCCAGTCCAAAGCGCGGCTGGTTCTGTCTTTGTGGTCCTCTGTTATCCCATCCTCCAAGAGCATTGACATCTCCAGTTTCTTCAAATAGTGTGGACATTCATCAGTCTTGTGCTCGGTGGACCTGCAAAATTCACATACCTTTGGCGCAACTGGTGGTGCGCTTTGCGCACTCATCAACTTCTGCAGCATGGCCTTCATTTCCTTGATCTCAGCGCTTGTTTCTACCTGATGCACAGAACGAGTACGACTATTTTCAAGTGTTAGCTGATGTCTTACCTGCCCAGCAGAGTCTTCTATCAGCTGTCACGCGTCTTCTGGATACATGTTGCAAATGTCGCCTCCTGCGCATGCGTTTAATAGCCTCAGCTCCATGGGCAGCAGCCCATTCAGGAAGTTCTCTATCAGCACATTCTGGGGCAGGCCATGATTGTAGCAGTTGGCCTCTAGCTCCCTGAAACGCTCGTAATATTCTGACAGTGACTCCCCTGCGCTCTGCCTTGGCGCGGCCAGCTCTCTTCTGAGTAGCGCGATCTTTGCTGCGGGATAGAATTTGTCCAGGAATTTCTTCTGCAGCTGCTCCCATGTGTGAATGGATCCTGCGGGTAAGTTCATCAACCAATGTCTGGCTGTATCACACAGTGAAAATGGGAATGCCTTCATTTTCAGCGCTTCATCGCTTTCTCCTTCGGTCTTCATGTTCTCGCAAATGACTAGGAATTCTCGCACATGCTTGACTGGATTTTCATTGTTCATCTCGTGGAACTTGGGCATGTGATGGATGAGCGCGCTCCTTAGCTCGAAATGACCGTCTGGTGGAAGCACGATGCACCATGGCTGGTTAACAGTGATAGGGGCTGACATCTCGCGCACTGTTCTGCGTCGCGCAGCTTGTCGCGCGGGTGGCGCATTGTACAATTCAGCGGCCATCCTTGCTTCAACCTCGCGCTGCACTTCCTCTCTGAACAGGGCTGCGCGGTTATGTGCTCTTGCTTCCTCTGGGGTTCTGTCCCCCAAGTTGTCTCCAACGACACTGTTATCCTCCATGACCTGTTCTGAATCTTAAAGAAAAACGAAATTAAAAGATAACTAATGCTGCTGCGTCTGTCAGTGCGCAACTAGAATCTGCGCAGCGCAACTGTTTCAAGGTTGCGCAGGCTAATGGTGATTGCGCGCTGTCAGAAACAACAACGAAAACAAAACAAACTGAAATAACTAGTTACTAAAAGGAAAACGTAAACTAGCTAGAACTTAGCTGTGTTGCTCCCCGGCAACGGCGCCAAAATTTGATCGCGCGTCGTTGTGCGCGTCAAATTAATTCCTTCCTCTTCCACTAGTACAGCGGTTAAGTAAGGGTCGATCTCCACAGGAAGCAAGCAGTTCAGGTTTAGCCAGTGACCTACACTTACGAAGATTGGGGGGTGAGTGATTGGGTTGCGCAGTGCGCAAGTAAACAGTTGTAAAACACAGGGAAATACAACAGACGTGCGCAGGCAATAGAGATTAGATACTATGACTATGAGAAGTATCGGCGCAGACAATCCTCTATGAGTGCATTCCTTATCATCGACTCTAAATGTCTATAGCTTGATTTTACTTAAGTTAGTATCCGGTCAAGGCTTCCTAACATGTGCGCATGTTCCGATCAAAGTTCATGTGCTATTAATTCTTGCACTAGACCTAAACAACTACGGATCCGATCAAGGTAGTAATTGCCTATCCTAGCGCGTTACTCCTAGTTGGCACCGTCAGGATATTCAACTAGTTTAACAGACAACAACAAGCGACAAGAGTAAGATTGCGGTTCAAGGCTTCCCCTACTCATGCAACAAGCTGCCAGTAATGTGCACAGAATTAATATAAGCAAGCAAGCTATGCATTAAGCGCAAGTCTCAAAGGAAATACTCATAGATTCATGTCCAACCGATACTAAGCGTTCAGCTAGACATGCTAGTGATAAACATCATAGAATAGTAAAATAAGGTCTAATGTATCTGAGAAACAAGTAGCAAATAGTGCATGCAGTATGTCTCTCGGCTGGCGCAGTCGGCTGGCGCAAGTCCTCTCAACAAGTCCGTGTGTTTTTCAGTTTGCCGCTCTCTCGCTCTCTCGTGGCCCTCTGATGTGGGGTGTTGCCTCTCTGTGTGTCTCGTCTCTCTTAAACCCTAGACCTCCTCCCCTTTATATACTGCTCGAGAGGTCCATCCTTGGCAACTTCCAAATGTAGTCATGTCAGGATTAGGAAATACTGGACTCTGCGCCTGGCGCACAGCATACTGCTTAGCGCATTGGTCGGCGCAACTCTGCTGTGTCTCGCCATTTCATCTGTTTGCGCCGCTAGCTCCGCAGGCTGTGTGCTGTGCGTCCTAAACGCTGCCTGTTAGCGCGTATCCGGCTTAGGCCCTCGTTTTGCCCTGAAATACAAAAACACTGGAAACCAGTAATCTTGTACACAAAATAATGCAAACAAGCATAGGGTTATGATCTAAATAATGCGTATAAATAGGCTCTATCAATCACCAAGACCAGAGCATGAGCGCAGAGTTGAGGTGATTGAGACAGTGGCTGATCAGGACTTGCAGAGTCTGATCACAGCTTGATCTAGAGGCCAATTCAGAGCAGTGGTGCTTGTTGGTTGATCAAGGGCAGCCGCGAAAGAACTGACGGGTGAGTGACTCGGTCGAGTGTCTGGACGGCAGTGCTCGCTAGTAACAGGAGGTCACTGAGTGAGGGGGAGTATTCCAGAGTGTGCATCGCTCGTGGAATCGTTCGAACGGCTCAGCGGAAGGCTTCGGAGCGAAGCGGACAGTTTGTGCATCAGCTATGTGCTACAGCAGATGCTATAGCAACCCTGCAGAATCTGAGTATTGTTTAAAATAGGCTGAGTTTCGAGGAGACAGTAGCTATTCTAGATAGATATCAGTAGAGGGTGTGCAGACACAAGTCAGAGCCTGTTATGATTGTGTGCGTGGATCCACTTGTGGGTGAGTAGCATAGGTTGCGTGGGTTGTAACCGTGTGTACTTGGATACCTTGAGATTAGCGGATTGAGGACTGGGAAGAGTCCTCCCCAGACGTAGGCAATTTGGCTGAACTGGGTGAACAAACCCTTGTCCTTGTTCTTTCCTGCTAAAACAGTTTTCGGTTGAACAAGAGTGTGTTGTAGCAACTACTTGTTCACAAATCTGTTTATCAGAGGCGCCGCGAATTTCAATTGGTATCAGAGCCGGAGCTCAACATACAGAGTAAAAGATCTTACATCGCCTCTGAAGAAGTCAAGGAATAATGAAAGAAGGACAGAGCACGAGCAGACCTCCATTGTTGGAAGAAAGCAACTATGGATATTGGAAGGCTAGGATGAAGGCCTTTCTCAAAGCCATTGATGAGAAGACCTGGAGAGCTATCGTGGTCCAGTGGTCTCCTTCGATCACCATGGATGAACAGGGAGTTACACGGATAAAACCTGAAGAACAATGGACTGCTGAAGAGGGAGCTACAGCAAATGGTAATTCAAAGGCTCTGAATCTATCTTTGTTACGGTTGATGCTAACAATTTTAGGTTGATATCAAACTGTGATATGGCCAAGCAAGCTTGGGAAATCCTGCAAACTGCCCATAAAGGAACTGATAAAGTAAAGCTGTCAAGATCACAGATTATTGCTACGCAGTTTGAAAATTTGAAAATGCTAGAAGAGGAGACGATCACTGAGTTCAATGCGACACTGTGTGATCTGGAAAATGAAGCCCATGCTCTTGGAGAACCTATTCCTGAAGAGAAGCTGATCAGGAAGGTACCCAGATCGTTGCCCACAAGATTTGACATGAAAATGATCGCCATTGAAGAAGCTCAAAATGTCAGACACATGAGGCTAGAAGAATTAAATGGATCGCTCAAGCAGTTTGAGATGAATTTAGTCAAAGTGGATACTCCTCTCAAAAACACTGATGTTTGATTGAAGGCTGAAACAGATGAAAAGAAGCCAGCTCCAGATGATCAGCTGAGTATGCTAGTAAAGAACCTTGGGAAACTCCTGAAGAACATGAACTCAAGAACTGGGCAAAGCTCATCCACACGAAAACAATTCAGAAGAGGTGTAGGAAATCAAAGGAGAGGGAAGGAATCTGCTCAAAATGATGATGAAAAGAGAGATAGAAGAAAGGGCATGAAGTGTTGGAACTGTGAAGGATATGGTCATCGACAAGCCGACTGTACTAGCAAACCAATGAAGAAGGCCGAGCAAAAAAGAGCTTTTTCTGCCAGCGGAAGTGAAGACGAGACAGAACTGAGTGAAGATGAATGCAACATGGTCAAATACAGATCAGTCAGGAAAGGCAGAAAAATACAAGGTAGAGTGAATCAGCTCCTGCTACAGCAATCCATGTATCACCATGTCAAGACACTATTAAAGTATAAAAGATGCTACAGCTGCGGGCTCAAAGGTCACATTAAGAGGAACTGTCCATCAGCGTATCGCAGAAAGGGGTCAGCCAGAAAAACAACCGAGCACAAATATGGGAGAACTCAGCACCTTGCTCTTGTCAGCACAGCAAGTTCCACGAACAAGGCTAGCTGGTATTTTGACAGTGGCTGCTCGGGGCATATGACAGGAGAAAGATCCTTCTTGAAGAATATAACTCCGGTGCTTAGAACAACAGGTGAAGTTTGGAAATGGCCTGAGAGGAAGAGTTCTACGAAAGGGAACACTGTCAGTTGTAGGATGCCCGAACTGAGCAATGTCATGCTGGTGGAAGGACTGAAGGCAAACCTCATAAGCATTAGCCAGTTGTGTGATGGGACTCAACAGGTGAAGTTTACAAAAGATTCGTGCAAAGTCTTCAACAAGAATGGAGAATGTATAATGGAGGGAGACAGATCAAGAAGCAACTACTACCTTCTCAAGGTAGACACAAACTCATCTTTACCCAGATGCATGCTAACTAATGCAGAAAAAAATGAATCTCTGGCACAGAAGGATGGGTCATGTCAATCTGAGTACTCTGAAGAAAATTGCAACAGAAGGGTTAGTCAGAGGAATACCGCTGATTAAAGGCGAGACAAGTTCCATCTGCGGAGATTGTCAGATTGGGAAACACAAAAAGGCTACACATCCAAAAGTTAAAGATACAAACACAATCAGACCTCTTCAGGTGATACACATGGACCTGATGGGTCCTATGAAAGTAGAGAGTGTGGGCAAGAAAAGATACGCCTTCGTCTGCGTTGATGACTATACCCGGTTCACTAGGATTGATTTTATCAGAGAGAAATCAGACACTGTAAAAGTCATAGTCTCGTTGGTGTCCTGACTGGAGCAACAGAAAAATCTCAGAATCACCAACATCCACAGTGATCATGGCAGAGAGTTTGAAAACAAAGCAGTGGATGAGTTCTGTCGCCAAAAGGGTATCTCACATCAGTTTTCCTCTCCCATCGCTCCTCATCAGAATGGTGTAGTGGAACGAAAGAATCGGACAATTCAAGAAATGGCCAGAGTCATGATTCATGCCAAGAGGATCCTCCTGAAATTCTGGGTTGAGGCAATGAACACCGCATGCTACATCATCAACAGAGTCACCATACGGAAAGGAACCAACCAGACTTGCTATTAGCTCTGGAATCAGAAGAAGCCCACAGTTAAATACTTTCACATCTTTAGAAGTGACTGCTACATTCTGAGAGATCGGGAGTACAGGAAGAAGCTTGACCCAAAGAGCGATGCTGGTTTCTTCCTGGGATATTCAACGAACAGTAGGGCATATCGAGTGTACAACTAGAGGACAAGAACAGTGATGGAATCCATAAATGTAGTAGTCAAAGATATTGAAGAAGGTTCCTCCACTGTCCTTGACGACGAAGACACTGACATTGAAGATGCTCCTGCCAATCAGAGCAGAAGTGAACAGACTTCGGCTCCAGGTGATGCTATAGCAAGTGCTGAAGCAGAAAATACAGACGAACTCCAAGAGAGCCTGCATGAAGAACAGAATGATGAGACTCATGATCCACCGTCAAGGCAGCCTCCAAAGAAGATTCAGAAGAACCATCCACTGACCAATGTGATTGGAGATCCGACAGAAAGAAGGAGAACCAGAAGCAATGCTTACCTCAATACCTGCTTCCTATCCAGTATAGAACCGAAGACATTCAAGGAAGCTTTAAATGACGAATTCTGGATGATAGCTATGCAGGAAGAACTAGCAGAATTCGAAAGACACGATGTTTGGGACTTGGTGGACAGACCTAAAGGAGTAAACATTATAGGTACCAAATAGATCTTCAAAAACAAAACTGATGAAAAGGGGAACATCACAAGAAATAAAGCCAGGCTTGTTGCTCAAGGATACACTCAAATTGAGGGGCTAGACTTCGAAGACACTTTTGCTCCAGTCGCTCGTCTGGAGGCCATCAGACTGCTTCTAGCTATGTCCTGTTTTCTGGTTTTAAACTATATCAAATGGATGTCAAAAGTGCGTTTCTAAACGGAGACCTTGCTGAAGAAGTGTATGTTGCCCAGCCAAAAGGTTTTGAAGATCCTCATCATTCGGAGCACGTGTACAAACTGAAGAAAGCTCTGTAAGGGCTTAAACAAGCTCCTCGTGCATGGTACGAGCGGCTGACAGTTTTTCTTGAAAACCATGGCTACAAAAGAGGGGGAGCTGACAAAACTTTATTGGTAAAACACACAAAATCGGATGTGATCATTGCGCAGATATATGTGGATGACATTGTTTTTGGATCGAAGTCTCAGCATCTGGTGAAGCAGTTTGCGGATCACATGCAGAAGGAATTCAAAATGAGCATGGTCAGAGAATTATCATATTTTCTTGGTCTGGAGATCACCCAAAAAGCAGATGGCATCTTTATTGCACAAAGCAAATACAGCAAGAATCTTGTGCAGAAATTTCAGCTTGATAAAGCCAGTCATAAACGAACGCCCGCTGCCACTCATGTCAAAGCCATCAAAGATGAACATGGAATGGAAGTGAGTCAGACTACCTACAGAAGTATGATTGGGAGCTTATTGTACCTGACTGCCAGTCGTCCTGACATCTCCTTTGCAGTAGGAGTTTGCGCTAGATTTCAAGCCTGCCCCAAAGACAGTCACTTGCAGCTGGTCAAGCGAATCCTTAGGTATATTGGTGGTACGGTGCACTATGGCTTATGGTATACTAAGGATACAAATGCAAACCTAGTAGGATATAGTGATGCAGACTGGGCAGGTTGTGCTGAGGATAGGAAGAGCACTTCTGGAGGTTGCTTCTTCCTGGGTAACAACCTGGTGTCTTGGTTCAATAGGAAACAAAACAGCATTTCGCTATCTAAAGCTGAGGCAGAATACATAGCTGCTGGGAGCTGCTGTGCATAGATGATGTGGATGAAACAAATTTTGGGCGAGTATGGACTCAATCAAGGTGAAATGACTCTCTACTGTGACAACATGAGTGCTATCAGCATCTCCAAGAACCTTGTTCAGCACAGCCGAACCAAACACATTGACATTCGATATCACTTCATCCGAGATCTGGTGGAAAAGAAAATCATTGCTCTTCAGCATGTTGTGTCGGCCAAACAGCTTGCTGACATCTTCACAAAACCTTTGGACGCAGTACGGTTCGAAGACCTGAGATCCTCTCTGGGGCTCTGTGTCTCGCCCTCTTAAGACAGCAAGGAGCTTCCCCTTGTCAATTGTGCCAAAAAGGGGGAGAAAAAGGGGAGGGAGTTAGTTACTGGAGGATTCGCAAAGGGGTTTTTGTCAAAATGCCAAAAGGGAGATTGATGATGCGGTATGCCAGTGTTTGACAAAACCAGCACAAGTGAACAAGCAGCTGAACAGGATGCTGCTACAGCCGAAGTTCAGCGTTTGTGAACAAGACCAGTGAACCAGGAGCAGCTGTAATAGTAGCAGGAGAAAGCTATAGTAGGAGCTTGTTCAGAAGGGCTGTAGCATCTGTCCGAGTAGCAGCTTTCTGGATCTTTGGATAGAGGGCGTGGCAGTCCTTCTAAGAGCATCAGGAGAGTTTCTAAGTTGCTGAAGAGAATATTCCAGTGGAGTTTTCTAGCTAAAGTAGGAGATTTGATTGTGGGAGTTTTGAATCTCAAATCAAATCTAATCTCCCAAAAATTAGGAGATATTGATCTTGCTAGGAGAATTGTTAAATCCTAACTATGATGGCAGTGGACGCGCCTATATAATGGAGACCCTTCAGAGCTATGAAGGTTGATTGATGCATAGAGTGAATACACAGAGCACATGCAGAAGATCAAGTGAGAGATTCAAGTGCGTACGAAGATTCGATCATCACCAAGAGCAGAGCGTGAGCGCAGAGCTGAGGTGATTGAGACAGTGGGTGATCAGGACTTGCAGAGTCTGATCACAGCTTGATCTGGAAGCCAATTCAGAGTAGTGGTGCATGTTGGTTGATCAAGGGCAGCCGCGGAAGAACTGACGGGTGAGTGACTCGGTCGAGTGTCTGGACGGCAGTGCTCGCTAGTGACAGGAGGTCATTGAGTGAGGGGAGTATTCCAGAGTGTGCAGCGCTCGTGGAATCGTTCGAACGGCTCAGCGGAAGGCTTCGGAGCGACGCGGACAGTTTGTGCATCAGCTGTGTGCTACAGCAGATGCAATAGCAACCCTGCAGAATCTGAGTATTGTTTAGAATAGGCTGAGTTTCAAAGAGACAGTAGCTATTCTAGATAGATATCAGTAGTGGGTGTGAAGACACAAGTCAAAGCCTGTTCTGATTGTGTGCGTGGATCCACTTGTGGGTGAGTAGCATAGGTTGCATGGGTTGTAACCGTGTGTACTTGGAAACCTTGAGATTAGTGGATAGGACTGAGAAGAGTCCTCCCCAGACGTAGGCAATTTGGCTGAACTGGGTGAACAAACCCTTGTCCTTATTCTTTCCTGCTGAAACAGTTTTCGGGTGAACAAGAGTGTGCAACTAGGTATTTCAGTATAAGCTAGGTATTTGTTTCATCAAAATCCAAGGAGTTTAGCAACTCCAACAGTATGATATCCACGCCGCATTCCGTTGACAAAGGTCAGTCGATTTAGAATAAACTAAGCCAACGGATCAAGTTAACTCAGTCAATTTCACTAAGTAGACTCAATTCGGTTCAACTAGGATTGTTTGGTTCATTTGGGTTTCTAGGTTAATTAACTCAATTCGGTTTAATCATGGGCAAATTATATTGATTAATGGTTCAAAAAAGGTTTAGTTAAAATTTTTGTTAATTAATAAATAATTGCAATTAATACTCTTAGTAATTAATTTCAGTAATATGATTTGGATGAATTAATTGCACTAAAGTTAAAATTTCAATTAAATCAAATAAAGCTTATTTTGAGATTTAATTGTAAATTAGACTGATTTTTTAATTGAACACACAAAATGTAGATTAATTGAGACAATATCGTCACAAAAGTGACCTCTTTTTTGCAGATTATGATATTAGGGGTGTTGGATAGGCATATGTGTGTATTTCATAAAGATATTAGTTGGCCCCAAGGAAAATTAAAATTTATTATGTTTGCATACATACATGTGGTAGTAAATAGTACCGCTACAGTTAATAGTACTGTCCAAAGACTTTATATTAATGTTATGTCAGATATCTTGATATGTCAGAATTACTTTTAAATTTGACATGCATTCATTTGCATATTTATGTGAGCATGAAAATTTATATAATTTCACTTTTATTCTCTCTTCATCTTACATGTCTACTACTTCACTGTCAACATGAACAATGTCCCCATGCTGAATGGGATAAGTTTTAAGGATCGGAAAGCGAACATCATGATTCTTTTAGACTGCATGAGTCTAGATTTAGCCCTTAGAATGTCCAAATCCGATGACTTCACAGAGGATAGCACACATGAGGAGTAGATTTATTGGGATAAGTTGGAGCGTTATTGGGTTCCTTGTGTTTTGAAGTTTGACAAATACTCAGCTGACTTTGTAAATGAGTGTGCAGGAAAACACAAGAAGCTGACATTTCAGAGGATTGATCCTCCGTAGGGAGCACGACAAATACGGAATATTCAGCTGACAATCCAATCCAGATCAGCACAGATTTCCATATCTAAAAGATTTGGGTAGGAGAATATTTGGTAATATTCACTATATATATTTTGGATACACTATCTAAAATATATTTGGTGAATATAGGATATTCATTGTTATGGGATAGTGAATATCCTAGTTTAGATGATTGATATGGGTCAACATTCTAAATCGGATCTTGAGACTTCCTTTTGGAAATCATCAAGATCATGCAGATCAAGAAATCTGCATGTGGATCTCCAAGCTTAAAAAGAAGTGCGCCGACGCCAAGAAAGCATGCGCTGAATAGAGAGAAAAATTGGAGATCAAGAGGAATTAAGCTCACTACGTGTGCAAGAAATAATCGGGCAGTTAGTGAATGGGGTTACACAAAAGTTAAAGAAGTGCGTCTTCGTTGGTTACACGAAAGTAATAATTCGGGTATTCAGCTTACGTGCATATATCCTGTGAAGATCGATCAAAGCATTTTCCAAAGTCGAAGAAGTGCGTCTTCGTTGGTTACAAGAAACGTTTGAAGAGGTTTAAGCTATGTGATCCGGTTGCAAAGAAAATGGTGATCAGTAGAGACATTGTATTTGATGAGCAGTCAATGTTGAAGCAGGCGGTTGAGGAGATGTGCCAAAAGGGACTTTCGATAGGAAAGCGGTTTACGTTGACTTTGAGTCACCACTAGTGCACAATGTGGAGGACGTCCCTGAACAATATATAGAAGAAGACTCTGATACAAGACCTGAAGATTCAGGTGGAGTGCAAGGTGATGCGCAAGACTATTACAGAAAATGACGTCGGATCAGACCACCAAAGAGATATGGGTACGATGACTTGACAGCTTATGCACTTCTTACCAGCTCTGGGGACCCGCCTACCTTTCGAGAGGCTATGGCTAGCCAAGAAAAGGATAAGTGGATGGGTGCTACAGTGGAGGAAATGGAGTTCTTGAAGAAGTATCAAACTTGGGAGCTTGTTCATCTTCCTAAAAGAAAAAGGGTTACCGGTTATCGCAGCTGAGATTCTCTGCATTCTTTGTCAAAAATATGTCATTCATGAACTACCTGGTTCTAACATTCTCCCCTTTGGCATTTTTTGACAAAACTTGCTCTTCATAGGTTGCGAATATGATGTATCTACTGAGTCGCAATAGTGCTCCCTTTTTTGCAATAAAAAATGACAGGGATGGATAACAGAGCATAAATGTCAGAAAGAGTCAAAATAACGAGACAATATCCCAAATATAAAAAACAAAGTAGCAGTTTTTCATGACCACTGTTCTACTCCTAAGATTCATCTGTCGTGACAGGTTCTGCTTCAGATTCTTCTTCTTCCAGCAGATATTTGAGATCCCTCAGAACCAGTTTCACCTCTCTCTTTGTTGTTGATATCTGAGAAGACATATTTTCCAGTACAAGTAGATATTTTTCAAGACGAGCAATTACCTTTGAATTGGGGTCAGGCTGTCCATATTTCTTGAACACTATTCTGCTAGCTGTGCCACAAGGTGGTTCCTTTAGTCTGAGCAGTGCATGCTAAACTAATTCTGGGACAGTGACATCAACTTGATGTTCCCCGGTGAAGAGCTTGTAGTCTGTGCTAAATGGCGCCGGAGGAGGAGACAATTTTATCGAATCATCACAGATATTAGGGCATTGATCAACCATCATCTCAAACAGCATCGAGGGGCAACCAATTGGAACATTAGGCGGATCAAAAATAGCATGCTGACATAGATGGTTAAAAATAATTATCCCTAGATTTACCTTCTTTCCTCGAGCCACTTGGAATATGAATGTTGTGATGGGCTTGCTGACAGTGGTCCTATGCAAAGTAGGCATCCAATTCTTGATACACATCCCATGTAAAATAACATATTTGGTTGTCAGGTGGCCTAATTCCAGCGAGCTCCTCTTCCATGATGCTACCCGCCCATTTGTCATCTCCGAAGCCATCTCTCCCCATTCTGGTAACTATGCAACAACTTCATCTGGACAAATCCCAAAGTACTCATTGATTGATTTTGGAGTAATTGCCACTCGTCGACCCCTTATTTGCACCACACCATACTCTGTGTTGGATAAAGTCCTGAATTATTGGGACAGGTTCGCCACAAGCTCCCTCACAAGCTATTCAGCAAACTGTTGAGGCAATTTGATAGTCTTTAACAGACCAGCCTCCTCAATCGCATGCACCACTTCCGGTACTTCAAATTTTTTCTCCACAAAAATTCGTTCCTGGACAATCTTTCGTCCCACAATAATCTGCCACTTCTTGGCATTTTCAATATCACAAAACCATACCCCAGATTTCGTGACCCCTCCTATCACGGGCTCTCCACCAAGCTTCTGTGAGTCTGTTTTCTTAACGGACTTCTTGGCAACACGTTTCCCTTTCGCAACTGCTTCCCCTGTTTGATTTACCTCCTTTTCTGAATCTCTGCTGGGCTCAGCGTTTTTCCCCCTCTTTCGCTTGGACAACCGCTCTGCCACTAAAGACACTTTTACTACCTCTTCCATATCATCATCTATATGGACTGTCTCACATGGATCTAGGATGTCATCTACAACGATTGGCTCGGTTTCAGATGGTTTGACAGGGTCTATCTCAGCTTCCGACGTCTGTTGAGAAGCCTCAGCCTGAGGTTTGTATACCACCATTATCCGGGCCTCTGGATCTGTTTCAGTTAGCTGACCAGTGTCAGCTGCAACCACTAGGATTTCTTCATGGTCTTTCTCCCCTACGATATCTTCTAAGATAATTTCCTCATGAGACACATCAGTCACTGGGACTTCACTGATTTTGGGAACCGCATCCACTAAACTAGATTCAGCCGTAACTTCTGACTCCTCGACTCTCTTCCTCACTTTGTGCGCAAACAACTTGGCTAACCGTGTAGCCTTGCTTTTCTTAGAACCTCCAATACCCTTTGATTGAGACAGGCCAGCGCCCAACCGGTCAGCTAGAGACCTCTAGACTAACCCAGCCTTCTATCGCTCGGTCGCCTCAGTCCTCTCAGCCAACCCCTCTTCCTAAACAATTGAACTTGCAGCAATATTGACATCCCTAGACATGTTCTCAACAATTTCTTCTATAACCACATCTAAACTCTTATCACTTTCGACCACCTCTGTAACCATACGTAAATCTACCTTAGGGCTTACCTCAGTGACGGACACATGTTCTGAAACTACCGACGTAGGGATCAGGGGCTTGTCTGCTCCCTTCTTCCTTCCTCCTCCCTTCTTCGCTGCTGGGATTTGGACAGGAATTTATGAGTCCGCAGCAGACTTCCCTTTTATCCGAGAAGCAGTGGCCCGCTTCTATCTGACTTGAGCCGGTGAGGTTGAGGAGTCGGTGGCAGCACTGACGGAGATTTTCTTAGAGGCAACCATGATTTCTCTTGTCAGAGTTCCTTCGTGGGTCTCGGGATTTCACTCTCTTCTCAAGAATAGTCAGCTGAAAACAAATCAGCGAAAAATCAAGCAGAAATTTTAAATGATTTCAAAATTCAAATTTAGAAACTCTAACTGTCAAATCTGGAATATTTTAAATTATTTGCTGATTTCCTTTCCAAAACACAATTTCCTTTAAATACCCAAGCTTCACTATACTTTGTCTGGCTCAGACTTTGTACCACTTAATATACTCGATAATCATCAGAATTTTTCCCCCTGAATTTTAACCAGTTCAACAAATTTTTGCACGGAGATTAGGAACTGGTCCAGCCTTTCTGAGACTGACTTAAGTGTTGACAACACATAGAACCAAAGCAAGTATAAGTGTTTCAAACTAAGCATTATTCAATGCTTTAGTGAAGATATCAACCAGTTGCTTATCGGAAGATACGTGTTTCAGTGTGATGATCTTCTGTTCAACTAACTCACGGATGAAGTGATGCTTGATGTCGATATGCTTTGTTCTGGAGTGTTGAACAGGATTTCTGGAGATACTAATTGTGCTCATGTTGTCACAGAATAGTATCATCTCCTCCTATTTCAACCATACTGTTCCAGCATCTGTTTCATCCAGATTATTTGGGTGCAACAGCTTCCTGCAGCTATGTATTCGGCCTCTGCGGTTGACAGCGATATACTGCTTTGCTTCTTACTGAACCATGAAACTAAGCTGTATCCTATAAAAAAGCATTCACCGGAGGTGCTTTTTCGATTTCCTACACTGCCCGCCCAATCGGCAACCCCATATCCAACTAGATGAGAACTGCTGTCCTTCGTGTACCAGAGTCCGTAGTTTATTGTTCCACTTATGTATCTGATTATGCGTTTGACACTAGCAAGGTGACTCTCTTTCAGGTTTGCTTGATACCTGGCATAGACACCCACAGCATAGCAGATGTCAGGTCGACTGGCAGTAACGTAGAGTATGCTTCCAATCATACTCATGTACGGGGTCTGTTCCACACTGATTCCCGATCCATCTTTTGTGATCTTTATGTGTATTGTTGCGGGAGTGTGCTTATAGCTGGCATTCTCCAATCTGAACTTCTTCACCAAGTTTCTAGCATATTTGCTCTGTGTTATAAATATACCATCGGATTTCTAATGAACCTGTAGAGCATTTCCCCCACCATACTCATTTGAAATTCACTTTTCATTTGTTCAACAAACTGATCCACTAAGCGTTGTGATCGAGACCCGAATACGATGTCGTCCACATATATTTGGGCAATGATGAATTCATGCTTGATGTGCATCGCAAACAAGGTCATGTCCGCTCCCCCTCGCACATAGCCATGTTGAACAAGGAATATCGTGATCCGTTCATACCATGCTCTGGGTGCCTGTTTCAGTCCTACAGGGCCTTGTTCAAGCGATAAACATGATCAGGATGGAACGGGCAAACCCTTTAGGTTGAGCAGCGTGTACTTCCTCATTGAGCCAACCATTGAGAAATGCACTTCTTACGTCCATCTGAAACAGCTTGAAGTTGAAATGGCATGCAAGAGCGAGCAAGAGTCTTATAGCTTTAAGTCTGGCAACTGGGGCAAATGTTTCATCGAAATCTATGCCTTCAATCTGAGCATACCCTTGTGCCACCAGTCGCGCTTTATTCCGGGTGATGTTTCCCTTCTCATCAGTCTTGTTTTTGAAGATCCACTTGTACCAATAATGTTGGCTTCAACTGGTCTCGGTACAAGTGTCCAAACGTAATTTCTAGAAAATTCTAAGAGTTCATCTTGCATAGCACTGACCCAATGTTCGTCTAGAATTGCCTCCTTGATGTTCTTAGGTTCAATGGATGATAGAAAGCATGAACCACTTAGCATCTCTGCAAAATCAATAATCTTGCCACGGGTTCTTCTAGGTGCTTGAGGATCTCCAATAATATCTGTCATTGGGTGATTTGTCTGAATAAGTTGTGGAGGGCGAATAGCTAGAACTTGTTCTGGTACTGTATCAGTTACTTGTTCATCATCCAGAGATTCAAGTACAGGATCTGTCACACGCATCTGGTCTTCTTGACTCTTGCTAGTTTCTGTATTAGGACTGGCAGCATCATCTTCATCTTTGTTGATTGAATAATCTGAGTCTTGAATTGCCACATTGACTGACTCCACAACAGTTTTAGATTTCTTGATGTGAACACGGTACGCTCGACTATTTGTGGTATATCCCAAGAATATTCCTTCACTGTTGCGGGGATTGATAAGCGGACAAATAACCTTACATTTGTCCATATTTTTCCCCTTACTTCTTGTTTGTTCCGTTGTTTTATAAATTCATTTGATATTTTCTTTGTCCAATTCAGGTTGAAAATGCGTACTACATGATACGAAGTGGCCCGAAGAAAATCTGGATGAAATCCGGTCGATCGAGATCAAAAATAGCAAAATTAGGCAAGACTGCAAAAGTGATTCGGCCGAATCACAATGTGATTCGCCCACCAGCATGGCCGAATCACCTCAGCTGCACGAATCAAATTGACTCGGGGAGAACTTGAGTGGTTTGACCGAATCAAATGGAGTTTGACCAATCAGAAAGTGATTCGACCAAGGGAAATTGATTAGCCCAAGCATAAACCACACTGAGTATATGATACGGCCGAATCAGAAAGTGATTCGCCCAGGTGCCCGAATCAGTTTAGCTCTACAAGGATCTTGACTGAATCAAATAAGGGTTGACCGAATCAAAAAGTGATTCGGCCAAGACAAAGTGATTCGCCCAGCTCAAAACAACACTGAGTAAATGATTCAGACACCCTGTCCGAATCAGTTTCTTTAAGCTTTGCCCAAATCAAGTGATTCGGGCACTGCGGGTAAAATTTAGAAATTTTCAAAGGGTATAAATAGAATGTAATGTAAAATTAGAATCTCTCTTCCAGAATTCGAAACCCTAGGTGATTGGCACTTGGAGAAGTTGAAGAATTGTCAAAGATTGGAGGAAGAGACACGCAATTGGAGATCCTACATGAACCCTATACTCATCCACTACTCTTTTGCATCCAATTGGTGAACAATTTCAATTTGAATATCATGTTTTGTTTCAAACTCACCATG
The DNA here is from genome assembly GCA_963678935.1 of Umbilicus rupestris. NCBI lineage: Eukaryota > Viridiplantae > Streptophyta > Magnoliopsida > Saxifragales > Crassulaceae > Umbilicus > Umbilicus rupestris. Next base: position 10,938,235 of record OY787618.1, read on the forward strand.
AGTGAGTAGTCCCATTGTAGTTGGGATCCTTATGGATCCCTTAGGTTTGATTGTAATGCAAGACTTGTCTTTTTATCTATATGAGTGAAGTTTGGTTGAAAATTCTTATGCTTGTACTTCATATCAATTTTATGCACACCAAGTGTTTGACGAAATACCTAAGTGAGTGTGAATTGATAAAACACCTAGGGATGGAATGAGAGTTGAACTAAGATTGTTTAGAAGATCAAGCATGATTATTTTACGTTGCGTGTGTGCGCGAGAGTGACATACGCATTCCACTAGGCTAAGTATTGAGCGACTTTAGCTAACTATCAATAGACCGAGAGGTTGAGATTAGAAGACTTTAGTTTTACGCGGTTCAATAGAGCGAGAGTTTGAGAACTGTACTATTTAGGTATTATTCCCATTCTAGAGAAGGAGCGAGAGTTGAATTTAGAATGTGTGATACTTTAGCCTAAAACCATCACTCGAATTTACTCATGAGTTAGACAAGTTTTGTATTGCTAATCACACGACCTAGGGTTGAAATAGGATTCCGACTACGCCTTCTCTATTACTTTACTTCTTAGACCATATTTCATCTTGTCTTTAGTATTCACTAGAGATACCTCATTTAGAGGAAAAAACCTCATTTTTATTTAGTAGACTTACATTAGGCATTACTAGCTAGCTTTAGACTAATCTAGGCTTTTCTCTTGGATTCGACTCGAGGTCACTCGGATTATAAATATTGTTTGAACACCGTGATTGGACTAGTATTTATACTACCGCAATTTCAACAACGTTCAAAATGGCGCCGTTGCCGGGGACTAGCCATTAGACTATTTTGCTATTTAGTATTGCTTTAGTTAGTCTACTTTATTTTTTTTCCTTTACTTTGTTGATCGTGATTGCGTGTTTGCGTGCTATTCTTGCCTACTTTAATTTAAGTTCACACTTACTAACGCTTTCTTCGATCGCTTGGTAGGTGTTTGAATGCAAACTCAATCGCGCACGAAAAAGGCACAAGAACAAGCTTCCACGTCAACACCAAATTTTGATACTCCCTTCCTCAAATTCAAGTTGATCAACAAATAATGGAGAATATGGACCAACCACCAGCAAGAATTACGGATCAACCGAATCCGAGGAGGCTAGGGAATGCCGCTCGTTCGCAAGAGGACGATGAGAGACCGGTTGGGGAATACATTGCCCCAACCATTGGACACTATGGATCACCCATTTATTTGGAAGAGGGTGACGAAAAGGAATTCGAAATTAAGTCGGTGCTTCTCCACATGGTAGCCGCGAATCAATTTGTAGGGTATGGAAACCCTAATGCGCATTTAGCACAATTCACAGAATTATGTCGCACTTACAAAGTGCAGGGGATCAGACCGGAGGCCAAATATATGAAGGTATTTCCATTCTCGCTAAGCGGAAAAGCCAAGGATTGGCTATGAGTCACGAGCAGAATACCTTCCACACATGGGAACAACTTGCTCAAGCCTTCCTAATTCAATTCTTCTCGTCGGCAAAGACTAAGAAAATCCGGAATAGAATATGTCGATTCACACAATAAGATGACGAAAATTTTCATGAGGCATATGAGCGCTTCAAAGAGCTACAAAGAGATTGTCCGCATCACGGATTCAGCAAATGGCAGCTCATGCAAAGTTTTTATGATGGGATGGATCAAGACGCGAGAAACCATATGGACCAAGCTAGCAGAGGAGCAATGATGGACTTGAGAGCCTCCGATGGATTCAAGATTATTGACAAAATCGCGCAGAATTCACATCAATGGGGGTGGAGAAAGGAACCACCTAAAAAAGAAAGGGAATGAGCATACCTCCAAAGCCGTGACGAAAGAAGATTTTAATTCCTTAGCAAAGACGGTGAATTCCTTGGTAGTTTCAATTAGAAATTTAAACTTCAACAAAAAGAGAGAAAACCAGTAAGTTTGCGGTATTTGTTCTAGCCCGGCACATAATGATGACTCGTGCACCGCAAAGCACGCGGACGAGTATGAGGATATTAATTACTTGGTCCGAAATCAAGGGAGAGAATATGCGCCACCTCAAGCTAACGGTTATCAGCCAAGGAACCCTCCAGCCCATGTGAGATTCCATGAAGATCCGAATTTTCCAAGAAGACCGTCGCTGAATATAGAGCCCAAACCAGCGCCGCTAGGATTTGTTCCAAGAAATCAGAATCAAGGAGCTCCCTCCAACACATATCAGCCGAGGAATAATTATCAAAGCGGAAATTATCAAAGACCAAACAATTTCAGCCATCAAAATCAGGGAACGCACCAAAGGCACGAAGAGAAACAAAGCAACAAGGAGCCGTTCCTGATTTCTATTGTTGCCCAGTTAGCCGCAACTCAAGACCAGCAGCAAAAAGACAACCAGCTTATTCTTCAGAGGCTAATCAATTGCAAGGGCACAATAAAATGCTCGAAACGCAGATTGCGCAACAAGTTGGCTCGTCTTCGAAATATCAAGGGAAGCTGCCCTCGCAACCCGATGTGAACTCCTCCGAGACGATCAATGCAATTACACTCAAGAGTGGGAGAGTTCTAGAGGAGCCGCAGCCAAAGGCCAAAGTGGGAAAGGCAGCAGATGAAGCTATCGAAGAAGAGTCTTTGCCGCAGAATTCAAGTGATAAACGGGAGAAGGAAAAGCCACAAGATCCAGCACCTTATGTGCCGCCAATTCCTTTCCCTCAAAGGCTGAAAAAGAAAAAGGAGGATGCGCATTTTAAGCGCTTTGCGGAGATGCTGAAAACGCTGCAAGTGACTTTGCCATTTACGGAGGTACTCACTCAAATGCCTACCTATGCTAAATTTTTGAAAGATATTATGTCTCATAGAAGGGAAATGCATGATTTAGACCACGTGGCTTTAGACAAATTGTAGTGCTATAATTCTATTGGAGAAATTAGCATAGCTAGTGCATTGTGTGATCATGGGTCATTTTCTATTCCTATTTCTATTGGAGTGCTATAATTCAGCATGCCATGCCTAGAAAGCTTGGCGATCATGGGTCATTTTCTATTCCTATTTCTATTGGAGAAATTAGCATAGCTAGTGCATTGTGTGATTTAGGTGCTAGCATATCTTTAATGCCTTATTCACTTGTTAATAAGCTAGATATGGGGGAATTGACTCCAACCACGGTTAATTGGAGATTAGCGGATCGTTCTTCTCGGGCACCTAAGGGTATCCTAGAAGACGTTCCCATTAAGGTTGGATAATTTTATGTTCCGGTTGATTTTTACGTGTTAGACATGGATGAAGATAAGGAAATCCCCATAATTCTAGGTAGACCATTTTTGAACACGGTTAAGGCTATTATAGATTGCGGGAAAGGTACAATCGAATTAAATTTTGATAGTGAAAAGATCAAATTCGATTTGAAAAGCACGCTTAGGACACCTAGTAATTCTATGGATTGTCACTTGATTGAATCATATGATGCGTATAATGTTTTTGACTCTCTTGGGGAACTAACGAGCCTTGAGTATGAGTTGCTTGCACAAGAGGAAAATAGCTCGTCGTTCACATCTATAATGGATATTGATGAGGATCCCGCTGATTTTAATGATGGTGTGAAAGGAATAAATGAGGTGCCAAAAGGTAAGGAATTCGGTGAGGGGTTGAAACCTCTTCCACCGAATCTAAGGTATGAATTCTTGAGACCAAACGAATCTTTACCTGTTATCGTAGAAGCTTCTTTGAATGATGTTGAAACTTCTAAATTGATGAATGTGTGCATGAATATAAAGGTGCCATTGGGCACTCCATTGATGATTTGAAGGGGATTAACCCCGATGTTTGCATGCATAGAATTCGTTTAGAGGATAATGTGAAGCCTAGTCGTGAGTTCCTTAGGCGTTTAAATCCTAAGCTAAGAGAAGTTGTATTGAAGGAAGTCATGAAATTGCGAAATGCAGGGATTATTTATTTTGTCTTACATTCTGAATGGGTGAGCCCAATTCATGTGGTGCCTAAAAAGGGCGGGCTCACCGTGGTTAGAAATGAGAAGAATGAGTTGATACCTACGCGTACGGTCACAGGGTGGAGAATGTGCGAAGACTATAGGAAGTTAAATTCAGCCACTAAGAAAGATCACTTTCCCATTCCCTTTATAGATTAAATGTTAGAACGTCTGGCGGGAAATGAATATTTCTATTTTCTTGATGGGTATGGTGGCTTCTTTCAAATTCCTATCCACCCCGATGACCAAGAAAAGACCACATTTACTTGCCCCTACGGCATATTTGCATATAGGAGGATGCCCTTTGGTCTTTGTAATGCACCGGGAACTTTTTAACGTTGTATGATGTACATTTTTGCTGAGTTTTTAGAGACTTCTATGGAAGTATTTATGGACGATTTTTCTGTGCATGGCTACTCATTTGATGATTGTCTCGCAAATTTGTCTCGTGTGTTGGCTAGGTGTATTGAGATGGACCTAGTACTAAATTGGAAGAAATGCCATTTTATGGTCAAAGAAGGCATTGTGTTGGGACACCTTGTATCAAAAAGAGGAATTGAGGTCGATAGGGCCAAAATAGATGTAATTGAGAAGCTGCCACTGCCGAAAGATGCGAAAGGAATAAAGAGTTTCCTCGGGCACTCTGGATTTTATAGGAGGTTCATCAAAGACTTCTCAAAAATTGCTAAACCTCTTACAAATCTGCTATGTAATGAGGTAGAATTTAATATCGATGAACCGTGCCATCAAGCGTTTCAAACGCTAAAGACAGCTTTGGTGTCCGCCCCGATAATTCAACCATCGAATTGGGAAATTCCATTTGAATTAATGTGTGACGCTAGCAATAGCGCTATTGGAGCGGTATTGGGTCAAAGGGTCGACAAGCGCTTGCACGTGATGTATTATGTGAGTAAAGCCCTTGACTCTACACAAGAAAATTATTCGACCACAGAAAAAGAGATGCTTGCTATCGTTTATGCCTTCGAGTAATTCAGGCAATACTTGATAGGGTCCAAAACAATTGTCTACACGGACCATGCAGCTATCGTTTGTTAACGGTTGTTAACGGTTAAAGGTTTCAAAAAGCTTTAGCAGATTTCGTTTCGGTGACAGTTAGTTCGAGGCAGAAACAGTATGCAGAACAGTAAACGACACAGCATATGTTTACCCTGTTCGGTTCACCAAGCCTACTCAGAGGGGGTTGCTCTTGAACTCCAAGTGAGAATCACTTCACAACTATAAGACCAATTACAATAGTTCTTTAAGTAACTAATCCCTGACCGTTACCACTATACAATTGACTTGATGTGTGTGCGTCCCTTAGACTGAGATCCACCTCTTCTCACCTCGATTCGCCTCCCGCAAATCGGTAATTCTCTTTCCGAGAATATCAGACCTGAAACATTGTCTGTTCAACTCTGTTCTGCAGCACACGGCGATTGCTCTTTTGCTTTATCGATTTCAGGCTAACTTCTGGTAGTGATCGCCGGAATTCTTTTTCTGATGTGCTCTATTCTTTTTCTACAGAATTCATAAAGTCAACACGCTTGCTGCCTCTCATAAATAGATAAAACAAATGATCTTCTAGGTGCAAAATATGGTGAGGATGATCAAATGATCTTCTAGGCATAAAATCTGGTGAAGATGATCTAATCTCTTAATTGCACATAATCTGAGATTCTAGGCGCAGATTGTGGAGGCGAATATCTTCGTAGTAACTGCAGTATATTCTTCATCTGTAGATCTTGATCTACGTAATAAGATCTTGATTGATATATGTTCGAACAGATGCTGTCTCACCTCCTGTCTCAGCCAAGAACATTGTCTTGTTTTTGTCAAAGAATATGCCATTCATGATCCATGAGCTATCTGGATCTAACACATTGTATGGACTTGTTACATGTTTCCCACTGTTGAGCAAGAGGTGTTCCCCAGTTGACGAGATGTGAGCAACGTACATTAAATTTTCATGGGGCTGGTTATTCGTCAAGGTGGAGTTTGTTGAGAATGGCTCATATACGTAACTAGAGTATGTGGTATTATCTGTATTAATAATACTACAGTACGTACTACTTTTCAGTTTTGGAAGTCAAGTATGGATGTACTACCCGTACTACTTGTACTACGCCCAAATATGAAAACTATTAATAAGCATCTTGTACTTTTTAAATCACAACTCACACAAAATTAGTACAAAAGAACTACAGCTGCTCTGTAGTCACACACGTAGGTATATTTGGCCAAATTGCATAAACAAATTATTAGTGACAATGTCTAGTTTTGTTCTTTTTTCTACTTCATTCTTTTATTTTCTGATTGCTACTACAATAATAGCAGACACATTGATTATACTAGATTGCATGCTCGCTTTAAGCTGTGGCAGCTTGGCCTCCAGACATGAGGCCCTGCAGAACTGGTCTTGGCCATTGTTCCGTGTTCCACCCATTGGGCATTACTTCATCCAAGGTGGAATAAACTCAACTTCAAAGTGTTGGTGTCAGATTGTCTCTAAGCCCAACCTTCTTCAGCAGCAGTTGTTAAACACCCTCATTTTTGAAACATTGATATATATTTAAAATTCTGAATCCTCCCAAAAATGAACTTGGTAGTTTCCTTGCCTTTGAAATAGCACAAGCCATACCATTTTATCTCCGCCGAGAGTCTTTCAAGCAATCTACTCGAAGTACAGTATATACCAAATCAAGGGGCAAAAGTATAGACAATTAAGTGGCACTTTGGATTAAACAACTAGATTTTATTTACCAAACTTTGCACTGAACCTAGGCACTCAACTACACCGACAAATTATGTGACAAAAAGTCCCATTGCCAACACATATTTTCAAGGTGAAGACTATCTGAGGCCGGATGCACTGCCCATAGAAAAAGCAACACTGTAATTGTTAACCACTTATCTTGCAGTTCATGTGGAGGAGGTTCATTTGTAACGGGATTTTATAGTTCATATCGTGCATTTGCTCAGTTAGAGAGCGCCTCTTAGTTTGGCTCCACTTTTTATTAGTGCTCCTATCATTCCTCTTGCTAAATTCGAAGGAAGAGTGGGGGAAGTTTGGCGTCATCTTAAGTCGAGAGTGGGGAGCTTCATCATTAGCTCATTTCCTACCTTTCAGTTGGGTGTGGGAGTGAGGGGGCAGTAGAAGCTGTTACACATTCGTTAAACCACTTGGTGGCGAAACATTCAGACGATGAGGGATTAGGGGTTTTGAAGGTGGATCTTACGAATGCTTTTAATCTGGTCAGCATAGAGGTTTTCATAGAAGGAGTGCGATGTCATTTTCCATCTCTTAGTGCTTGGGTTGAGTTGGTTATGGTTCACAGACATTGCTCTTTGTTGGAGAGTCAACCATTAGTAGTTATCGCGGGGGCCTTGCTATTTCCCATTGCTTTGCAGCCTTTGTTATTTCGGATTAAAGAGTTATGTTCTCGCTTGCTGCTCAATGCTTGGTAACTTGATGAAGGCATTTTGATGGGTCAAAGAGAAGCGTTTGGAGTCATTCGGGCCCGCGGCTAGGGTTAGTGGTGAACCATAGAAAGTTCTTGTGGTAGTGGCCGCGTGGAGACTGGGGGCAGCCCCTTGAGGTGCCAGACAGGTTTGTTTTTCTGGTTCTTTGGAATTATCTGTCTTGGTTAACCCTATTACAGCGTATGGGAGAGGGGTCGACGATGTAGTAGGGCAAAGAGTTCTTGGTATTCAAGTCATCCTAGGTGAGGTGTCTAAGTTAGATAACCCGCAGTTGGAGTTACTACTTTTATGGGCATGTGTAGGCATACTGAAGATGATGTACAAATTGAGGAGTTCATCACATGGTTGGATTGAGGGGTCGATTAATGCAGCGGTACATCAGAGTTTGGTGCATATCTAGAACGCAGGTTTCATATCAAAGTTTGGTAGGGTTTCCCCTAAAGTTTGGTGTGCTAGGTATTTCGGTGGGAAATATGCGGCCCTCTCAGTTGCTATAACTTCCTTGGTGCAGGTAGAGGGTTTATGGGAGATGCTTACGAGGGATTCATTCTCTTTGTCAAGGTGCAGAGTCTTGCTTGAAGAGTGTAATTTGAGGTGTCATCCTAGCTCCCTAGTTGGCATGAGGAGTTGAGGTCGAAGGTTATGCCACTGTAGTGGCCCGAGTGAAGATCCTCATGAATGCAGTTTCTGAGTCGGGGAGCATTGTTTGAACCACAACAATACCTACGCCTTTCTCTAGGTTTCGTATGAAACTGATGGCGTATCATTTGGCCCTCAAATACCGTATCGGTCATGACGTTTCTCGACCTTGTACAGCTTGTAGTTGGTTGCACATTTCTTATGCGGCCTGTGATCATGAATTCTATTATCTTGGAAGAGAGGAGGATTCAGAGGCATAATGCGGTAAGAGAGCATTGTTCACTTTTTTAGGAAGGCGAATCTGGGCTAGGCTGGAGGTGGCTGGTCTTCTCGCTGGGGGAAGAGAAGCCAGTAAACATTATAGTACATGCGTGGGATGAAGGTAGAGATCTTTGTGTGGATATGTTCGTTGTCTCCCCTTTTGTGGGATGAGGGGAAAGGTAGGGATCAGGGGAAGCAGCTAGGAGGATAGAGAAGACGAATATCTTTAAGTACGGAGTTGGTTGTTCATCCAATGGTCTTATGTTCGTGCCTTTCATCATGGAATCTTTAGGAGGTATTAGAGTGGAAGCAAATCAGCTGGTCAGGACCGAGGTGGCAAGGTGGGCTAAGGCCAAGGGTATGGTGCCACCGGCAACACTCTTTATCTTGAGGCATAAGTTGTCTTTATTCACTCAAAAGGGTTTGGCAGATGGATTCTTATTAAGGAATGACTATAATTATCCCATGCTGCAGAGTTGAGATGTACCGGCTAGTTTGTTAGTTCTTTTTTTTTTGTGATCCCCATTTGTAATTGAGTTATAAGAATTAATATTAGGTTAGATTCATCCTTAGTTCAGTCTTGGATATATCAATCAAACAAGCAGCAAAAACTGAAAAGAAAGTACAAGATACAAGAATTTTTTAAATGTTGTTCGAAGGAGTTGATGCAAGGTCAACTTCATCTGCTCTCGGGTAAGATTCGGGCAAAGATCAATAGTGAGACGAGAGAGATTGAGAGTATAAATTATTAGACTAATGTCGTTTAGTCGAGATTTAATCACTTTAAGGCATGTCCATTTAGCCTAATCTTGGGTGAAAGTATAATGGATTTAACCATGCATAAACTTCTTTAGACAATATTTACTGAAATTAACTACATTTTACTGGTGAAGAGTTACAGCGGTTGTTGTAGCACTCTCTAGGTCACTTTGCAGAATTTGTTTCTCTGGCCGAATCTGAAAGACACCAATCAATTTGTTCACCCCAGTTCGGCAACTGCCTACATCTGGGGAGGATAACTTCTGGTCTTCAAGGTTTCACTATATGAGTTAGAGTATAATGGATTCCAAAACTCAGCCAACACTAGTTTAACCACTACTTCTAACCTAGTCAAACCTTAGCTCAATCTAATCACACAGATTAGCTCGCAGTCTAATCCTACAAACTCGCTTCGTACTACCTACACACTTCCAGTAACAAGTAGCTACAGACTTGACTCACGGACTTAGCCTATTCTATTACAATGTGCAGTTGACGGAATGTTATAGCAATCTCTGTACCAGAACTGCTGTAACTTTTGTAGACGACTTCTCTAGCACTCTCTAACAAACAGTCGGACTCCCACTGTGTTCTTCAAACCCAAACCTTGCTCCCTCTCGATCAGTAACCTCCTGTCATTATCAAGTAGAAGCGTTCAGCTCTCCAACAGCCTGCAACAGCACCTGTCTGCAATTGTTCTCCAAAGCAACCGATTGATCCTTCAACGAGCCACGCTCCAGTTGAGTTCTGTGGATCAATACTTAATTAAACTCAGCGAGTTCTAATCTCCTCTGCGCTTAACACAACTTAGCAAAACTACCTCGCGCTCATGGGTTTATCTCTCGTTGTGTTTTCTCTATTCTTCGATTTATATCAATTGCTCTGCCTCTGCATTGCTCTTATAGCTTCATCAACGATCAGCTTCGAAAACCCTAGATGCCTTAGGATTCGTAGTGTAGCACAACATCTTTTGAATCTTCTCCTAGATTCTTGCGGAGTTGTTGAGATTTGGTTCCCTAAATTGGAATTTAGAAACTTTATCTTTCTGGATCACTTCCAGTCGCGTGATGACGTCTGCTGATCACTTGATGACGTTTGGAAAGCTCCTTGATCTTTCGCGACACCTGCAGCACCTTTCCGGACTCTCTCCGTGCAGCTTCAAGATTATCGCCCACTCTGCTCTAGCTTCAAATCATCACGAGTTGGTATAGCAGTTTCTGACGTTGTCTTGTACCCAGCTTGCCTACCTTTTGTGGTCCACGGAGTGCTATAACACTTTCTTGTGCTTTGTTGTTGTTTTGTCAATCTTCAGTTTGTGCTCTAGCTTCGATCTTCAAGGAGTGCTGTAGCATCTTTTTGTGTTGTTTTATCAAGGATGTCATACCTCAAATTTACGAAATTATTAAATTTGTTTGAAAATTTATACTCTTAACAAAAATTTTAAAAGTTCTTCTAGTGGCGGACTACATTTCATATAAACAATATATAGAGGGAGTAAATGTATATCGACTACTTAAGCACCGACCGCATAGGAAGCTATTTTATATAATATGAATATCTACAATTGAAGCACGGATCACATATGACATTTCTATCATGACATTTATGCAAGAACAACTTAACATGTCCACATAAGGATAATCCACGAAGCTATAACAACAAACAACCAAGAGGGAAGCGGTTGACTAATGATCAAAACATCAAAGGGAGACTAATAACGCTTTAAGGAGATCGTCTAACGAGTATCGACTCTTTACTCTAATTTTATAACATATTATTAATTTTTAATAATTATTTATTCCATAAACCGCACACATATTATTGCATTTCCACAAAAGAGCACTAACATTAGGATTATTAGAGATCCAAATTATGTTTTTTTTCCTAATTTGAATATTCTTCTAGATATATAGAGGATTGTAATGAACTCTAGGACTACTTTTGAATACGTGCTTGTATAAGACAACAAATAAATGAAGCATCCTCAAGCTTTCATTAAATCAAAATATCATGGTATTGTATCTGTCGGATTGGGTTTTCAGCAAATTAGAAAAAGTTTTAAATTTTCTTACTGTCAAATACAATGAAAACTTTTCTTAAAAATTATGTTCAGTCCATATTCATTAGTCCAAATGAGACGATTGATCTAGATAAATTTTAAATGAAAAACAATGTTGCATGCATCTCATCCTTTGATGACATTATTTATCATTAGACCAAAAGTTGGACAAAAACTTTGGATTCTACTTTTGTGGGTCCATTTCCACATCATCTCCACGTGTGGAGTTTTTGTTGTTAGTGGTAGGCGACCACGGCCACCAATGGTGTCTGCAATTCTACATACTATTTCTTAAAATAATTTCACAGATAATCAAAATAATTCAAGTTTTACTTCCCAATTTGTCATATTTTTAATCTGTTAAGTGCTTTTTTCTTCTTCAAGAAACGCTTATTAAGAATACTTTGACCTAAGAATGTTGTTGTTAATAATATTTCTGTCTCAGTTAAAGCTTACTTGACGCTAATGTGACACATACTTTATAATTAAGTTATTCAAAGGAAGCATTATTGACAACAACATTCTACCACATTCAACCCCAAATTAATGCTCACCGAAACAGAAGCGATGTTAACAGCATCTGCATTTTTTTATTAAAAAAAGGAGCATTTCGGTAGTTAATTTTAAAGCTGAAACAAATAAGGAACATATTTCGAAAATATGACAACTTTGAAAATGTTTTGTCATTTCTACAGGTTGTCACAGAATTTTTAGACCTTATTAATATATTGTCTGAATTTTTAATAACTAATAATGCTCGACGGCCATGAAATTTATTTAGTTGGTTTTGCCGACTGCATGATCTTTAACTGTGAGAAATGTGTATCAACAATCCACCACAAAATTATTTAGGGTTTTGAATATTTGACGCCTGCGCATGGAAGTGTCATAAATTCTTTGATAAGATCCCTTGTGGTGAATGATGGATGAGCTAAGCGAATCACTATTTTTATTTGGTTTTGGTTGCGTTTTCAAGTATGAACAATCAAGATATGGAGTTAGTAAAGTGGACGAATGTGACTTGATTTATTTGTTTAAGAGTAAGAAAATATATACGCTAGCATAAATAATTAAGATGCATGCGTAGTGAATATTGTTGAAAATGTCTCATTTGAACAATTTGCATGAAAACGAGCATTGTGTGTGTATGTATAGAAAAATTGGCTTGATTTGCCTACTTGTATTTGTCAAGTGGTTACTTGATTCTCAATATTAGAAACCTGGAAAAGACGGGTTAGCCTTAGACGGCCTTTGGAATTTCAAAGTTATGTTGGCTCATGGATACTAAAGTTTTGCCATTTCAAGCTACTCAAAAGAAGTTGAGAATCTTCCAGACTGCAAGTATCTTTCAGGTGACATAAATTTGAAAAACAAGATGCGCCAAGTAAATAATTAAGTATTTTGATAATAGTCATTGCGTCACATTTTGAAAATCCTACATCAAGGTTGTTGGAACCTGAGGGTCATGTACCCCATGTGGTTTTGATGATGACAACACCCGGCTAACACCTTGAATTGAGTGTATAGGATTCTGTACCAGGATGGTCAGAGAGACTCCAAGTCAGAGAGTCACACGAGGAACAAGAACCTGAGAGTGTCACGCGAGGGACATGAACCTGGGTTGGCAGCTGGAAGGGCACTTCGGAGGAAGTCAAAGCTTCATGGATTCAACACTTATTACGTGGAGTGATGAGACCAGTTGAAGCACAAAAGATTTCTGAATGCATTTAGTAAACAAGAGTAAATGAGATCTTTGAGTGCTTGGCATTCAGTGCTTGCTTTTAAGTAAGGGAAGAGACACAAGTGCAAGAGAGTCGATCTCAAATGGTAGATCTGAGATTGTTCCGAAAAGGAGGAGCAGAAGGAGCCTGGGTATCACGTCAGAGAGTCGAGAGCTGCTGTTCTGCGTGTGGAGGCCAGTGAACGATTCGGAGGATCGTTGGAGGAACTTGTTCCTGAGAGTCACGATTGATGATTTGGAATCATCAGGTGTAAGTGACTGAGTTTTGTAGTAGTAGTTGATACTATTGCTTGTATACAAATAGTGTAAGTATTTGTATAGTCTATTGATTAATAAAACTAATCATTAGACGAATTCCGCTGTGCATTGAAACTCTGAGGTACAAGTACCTGTAAACTGTGTTTAGGTCCCTAACAGTTCATTTACTTAGTTTTTGAGCTAATCACGATTCTGTCAAAGGTTTTTATAAGGCCTACAAGTTGTAAGATGAGGAAGGCAAGTTAGAAGCTTGGGTCAGTAAGAAAATACATGTGTGACATGAGTTAAATATTGAAGAGATAATATTATACGTTTATGTAGTTCAACTATAATACACTAATAGCAAGCATCCTTGCTAATCAATCTTCCTTTATCCAAACTCTCATTATCTCTTGCACCTAAGTTTAAAATCACACCGATCGATAACAAAAAATAATATATTTCATATTGTCTTTCATTGCCGAAATGATGAAATTGGACTTTAAAACCATATTTATTTATTGGCATCAAATCAAATAAAATGATCTTAACCTTCTCTCCGGTCCACCTACAAAGTAAAGTTCTCGTTGGCGATGAATTCAAGCTTTTTAATTCCGAGCTTACTGCCCTTATGTAGAGGCACCATTGATTCATAGATAGGCCACAGTTACAACTATGTCTTGTAAACTGGAGAAACACATTCATGCATGATGCACACCTTCTTGTTAGGATGCTTTTTAGTATGTTGCTTATTCAACACTCGTATTTAGGATGAACCAAAATGTTTCAAACCTCGTGCCTCCTTTCTTAATCAACACAATACACATCCAACCAATTCCTTCTATCAACTCTTTTCCTCATCCTAAAATTGTTCGAGTATATCCAACTCTCTTACTTTCTTGGTAAAAGAAACTCGCATACTGAAAACATCAAAATCAAGACATTTCAATCCGAGCCAAATTGCGTAGATAAAAATTCAGTAGAGTACTAATAAAAGTTAACTATATATGCAATCAAAGTTAGAAAAAAATAGTTAAGTAAAGTGAAACCAAAATAGGAATTGTGGAGACACGCATTTTGTTTAAGCATAATTGTCAATCTTAACCATTCATGCATTTTGAGGTGTGGAGTTTACTCGTTCTCAATTTCACGTTGTTTTTTCAACAAGGTTGAATCAGGAGCGCTGAATATAGTTTGACCAAAAGCACAATCCTTTGACCGTTGAAATATTGGCGGCGGCGGGGACGGAGCTACACCTTCCTAGAACCACTGGCTTGAGGGCAAAGACACGCACTATTACTCTTCCAAACATATTTTTAATGAGGACTTTACCCTTCCTCCAAGTCACTTATACGCTAACAACAAAAATCTATCTTTCTAGAACACTCTCGAGCTATTTATAAATGCATTTTCCATGGGGGACGCAGAATATCAATAATAATAAATATTCGATTAATATATTTTTTTTTCATCATTGTAAATCTTGTCTACCTATTAAATAAGACAACTGCACAAAATATATATATATATATATATATTATATTTTGTTCCTAATTTAGCGACAAACTTTGAGATCAATTTTTTTACTGGATTATCGAAATAATTAACCTGATTTTAGATGGTTTATAACAGCTGTTGTGCATCCACAGTACTAAAAAATTTCGAGTTTTTGCACTTCATTTTTAATAATTAATTTTTACATCACTAATAAAATTTAATGGCATTTGTATATAAAATAATGCTAACCAAATGTAAAATGTGATACATTTAAATAACATACTTTCAAAAAATAAACAGAAAGGGTAGTGGATCAACTGACTGAACTTTTGACCTAACAACCAAGAAGGAAACAATTCAATGGTATGGAATTATTCTTCATCCCTTCGATAGACATGTTGTTCTCGACTATATGCGAGTGTGTCATGTCATCTTTATGTGGGCTAATAAAAGTCTGTCTTGTGTGTACGTGTTGATTGTCGTTTCTATGCGAGTTTTGATAAGATATCTTGCGTGATTTGTGCTTGAAATGTGTTATATGTACCTTGATTATGATATATATAATTCAATGATTCTAATTAATTCAAAAGGATTAAAAATATTGATACAAAATTTAGGCAATCAGAATTTTGAATTAAATTTTAAGCTTATTGTGGGTAAAATACTTTAAACCCACAAAAATGGGAAACTTTCTGTGGCAATAGAATTACAAAATTTTGCATTAGACTCTATAGAAATTTCGATATTCAAATTTTTATACATAATGTGTGAAGATTATAATATAATGTCGTATCATTTACAAACAAACCAATGAGGCATAAGTTTCTCAATCGAACCAACTACAGTCTGCAGTACGGTTCAATTCTCTAAACCTGAATCCTTGAATGGTCTTAACCTCTAAGAGTCAATAGTCAATGGCGTACGTAGGCTGATCATCGGGGAATCACATGACGGAGCATGCATTAGGATTCTCATCACTGAACATCTGCGGCGCATGGGCATTATTATAAGCATAAGGCGGCGGCTGAGCATAGTACTGCTCCATTGCATGTCCCACATTCTGACCTTGAACCGGCGTTGGGGAAGGAAGAGCCGCCGCAGCATGGCCGTAGTATCCACCGCTGCTCATCCAATAGTTATGATCATACATTTGTCCATCCCCGAACCAGTAAGATGGCGATGGCCCGACCGGGTATCCGAAGTTTTGCATTTTGTTCATCTCCATTTTTGGAGCTTCTACGACCGGACCGCTCTTCCCATCTTCCTTTTTCTCCTCTTTCTTCTCTTCCTTTTTCTCTTCTTTCTTCTCTTCCTTTTTCTCTTCTTTTTTGGCCGGAACAACTTCCACATCGCGGCGGAGCTTCTCCTGCAGATAAGGCTGCAGCGTTTTCACATCCATTGTGCCCTTCACTGTCACAAGATCCTTGGATCCATCTATGGACACTTCTTGCACGCCTGTAACAACATTATTAAATTCGCCATTAGCAACGCAAACCCATACCCTTGTTGATCAAAACCATTACAATATTCAACCACACTAATAAACAATGAAAGAGCTGATCTCACACCTTTATAGTTTTTCACGATCTTGCGAATCTTGTGAACACATCCCTCGCAGTGCAATCTCGTCTTGAACACCAAAGTAACCGCCGCCGCAGGCTGAACAAAACAGCAACTCATATCAGTTATCTGATCCTGAAACATTTTTTAAGGTTGACAAGAGCAAGAAAGCGGCTGGGCCGTTCTATGTTGCGTTTTGCTTTTACCTCTTTAGCTTTCTTGTCCTCTTTGGCCGGAGCTTCTTTTGGCTTCTCAGCGTCTTTTTTGGGTTTCTCGGCGTCTGTTTTGGGCTTCTCAGCAGCCTTGTCTTCTGATTTCTTGGCAGGGGCGTCATCCTTTTTGGGGAGTGGAGTTAAGAGCTCGACTTTCTTGTTGGTCTTCTCGGCGAGGCTGTCTCGAAGCTTCGCAGGGTCAACCTTCCCAGTCACCGTTAGCTTGCCGGAATCGCAATCTGTCTTGATACGTTCCACGCCTGCAAATCGATGAATATCCACTGTCATTCATTTGATTCCCGAATTGATTCCATTCCATAATTGAAAATTTCAGATATAAATCATTTGAGATCGGACCGTTTTTTTTTTACAAGAAAAAAGAACTGCTCGGTTCGTGATCCGTCAAGATCGGATCTGAAAAAAAACCTCCCGAACTTCCAAAAACAGAGCAACTCGATTCATCATCGTACCTGGAAAACGCTTGACGAATTTCTTCAACTTCTTAGCGCAGCCTTCGCAATGCAAGTCGAGCTTGAAAACGAAGCTCGAGCCGTCTTCCTTCTTTCCAGCCTCGACCTTCTGCTTCTCGCCCTGGTTTTTCCCAGCGTCGACCTGTTTCTGCAAAACCAAAACCCATTTCAGTCAAAACCCAGATCACCAACAAGAGATCAGATAACAGAGTAGGCAGCTCACTGACTGACCTCTCCCATCTCAAAATTCCACACAGCAAGAGCGAACAACGAACGCGGACAGAGAGTAGTTTAACTGAGAATGAGTGATGGGGTTGGAAGTGATGAAACGAGGACGCAGACTGGGTGGAATTTATAGGGCGGGTTTTGTGACGCCATTATTTAAATAATTTAATATTATCGTATTTAATTCATCCATGATGACAAAATCAATTTTTACTATGATGGTATGAAACTGGTTGCCGCCTGATGAGACCAACCAACCAACCTTTCGTTGTTGGTAAATATTGGATTTGGTCGTGGCTTTTGTTCTTTGGTCAAACTTTGACTCTTTTCCGGCTTACTCCTTTGACTTTTCTCATTGGCTCAGTAAATTATGGTGGCTGCTATGCTTCTGCATTTAATTTATTTTTTCACTTCTACTAAACTTTTTCCTTTTAGTTACAAGTTAAGATGAACAGGTAATGTTCTTACATTTAAACTCAACTTTTGAGTTGATGTAAATATACAAGTTGAACACTTCTTTAAGTAATAGTGAGTGATCAAGCCATAGTTTTAAATAATGGAGATAATAACAAAAAACTATACGGTAGATTGGATTTATAAATATAATTATATATTTTACGATTAAAATTATAAGATAAGCACAGGAGAGATACTGAAATTTAACCATAGAGGGAGTGGAGGAAGGCGATGAGAAAGTAGCGACATAGTGTGATAATCATTGGCCAGTGAATAAGAACAACATTTCAACGTCAAAGGTTGTGCCCAAATTGGCTGCGATGGACCCAAAACGTCACTAGTGACCCGGCAGAAGAAGAACTCGATGACTTACTTTATCATCCAATCCAGCTCAATACATTTAAACCCATTTTCACATAACTCACGACTATTTCCTTCATTTATGTTCTGCAATAAACAGAGGATTTGAATCTCGGTCCCTGTAGCTTCAAATATTCCAAGCAAAAAGAGCTGCTTGCTTATATTGCATTATAAAAATTGAAAGGTAATGCAATACAAGCTTTCATAAACCAAGGCAAAGGTGTCACGTTTGGCCCGTGCAAAGGATCAAGAAACAGAGAAAGAATATTTGCACCATTGATTGGCATCGTCATATCCACGAGGCTTGACAACTTCATAGTCCTCTCAGAACATCCTAATAGACTCTTCTTCTTTTTTACTTACCTTACACCATCTCCAAGGGTGTTATATAAAATATATTATTATATTAGTTATATATAATTTAGATGATGAAAAATAGTTTGTGCTCCAATGAGATTATGCTTAATGATTATGTATATTTAGAAATCAAATTTCAATGGGTGTAATTGAAAATGAGTTGACTTCCAATATTATGGAGTTCATACAAGTACATCATCAAATTCGGGACAAGCATGGTCATATTCAGCTGCAAAATGATCTCATCGAGCATATTTGACAAAGATATGGTGACTACCAAGACTGATGCGGCGTCCTTCCATTTGAACTTTTTTTATATTATGCAGTGTGAACTTTTGTATGCGGTGCCTACCTATATTATGTGTTTGTTAAGATAACATTATATGTTTTGCAGTGTGAACTTTTTTATGTTCAATGATCTTTTACTATGAACGCAATCAAAACTAAACATGTACAAACAAAATTTATATTTAGGCGTTTGATTCAATAATCATCTATACCAAAAAAATTCCAAATCACCACAACAAAAAGATTTTTCTCGCTTCTCCTTTGTTTCATTGATTGTTACTTGCTTTCTTTTTAGTACAAGATGTTCCTCTTCTATCTTTACCATGATCTCATATTCCTCTCGTCTCTTATTAGCAGAAGTAGACATATGGTCTCTCGTTTCTCTAAAAAAGCATTTGATGCTTCATTACGTGGCTCAACATCGATTCTTTTCATTTTTTTTGGTAGCCTTTCTTCCCATTGGGCGTTCCAATCCTTCTTCATCCTCTTGCTCACAATTGACACTCATAGGACTTTGTGGGATCCGATATTATGTAGCCTCTCATTTGAGGGTGCTCTCACTTTTTTCTTGGTCATATTTGAGACGAATTTCGCAACTCTGTCCAACAGTCTGAGAATGGGAATGCACTGCCTTGTAGACTTTGATACATCTTCATAGCTTGACGCACCTGACAAAAAATAAGTGCAATTATATATAGTGCAATGCTTTGGACAAAGTCAATGCCGAAAAAGACACAAAAAGGTTCAAATTTCATACCTTGTCTTCTTCACCTATTCCGCTTTGATTTCTTCTCTCTATTTGATTATAGAATCCTTAAAACTTGCTTACACTTTTTTGTATACTGGACCATCGATTAGTCAAAGCTGTTGGAGTTCTTTCACTTAAGAATGATTTGTGCTCGTCAAAATAGTTTGTGATTCTATTCCAATAGCTGGTTTGCGTTTGATTGTTGCCTTTTATTAGGTCCAAACTAACATTTTCCCATGCAGATATGAGTAACATGTCTTCTTGTATAGAGAAATTCTTTGAACGTCCTTTTTTCTGTGATAAATACGGTTGAGAGGCCATATCTTCACTGTCTTCGAATCGGCATTCATTAAGAAATTGTGTGAATGATGTATCCATTTCATACAACTACAAACACCAATTCAACAACTCAGTGACAATTGATGAAACCTGAAGCATTGAAGCAATGAAAGCAGCCGAAGCGACCACTTATACTTTCTGTATAACCCAAAAAAGGAGAGGAGAATGAGAAGTTTGCTAATCGGAACAACAACGTTAATTAATATATATATATATATAAAAGCAGCAGCATTCATGACTAAGCTTCTCCAAAACAACAATTCTAGATACCAATCCAAAGCACTTAACACTTGCACAATGTCACACGTCATCATTTGGCAGTTAAAAAATACTAGTACTAGTTAGTCAAAAATGAAACAAAATCATTTGTCAAATGCAATTGCCTCTGGATGACCCCCAAAATATATGAGTTGTAGTATATCGGTATTCTTTGCAAAATCCTCCCCAAGATTACTACATTTATCACACACGAATAGGAGGATACATAAGACACTTAAACCCAATATTTAAAAGTTGTCTACTTCATGCAATCACTATTGAACTATTTTGTAGCCATCAAAAAATACAATCATTTCCGTATCCACTTCACCCATTATGTACATAGAGAACATGAGACTCTTAACCCTAGCACAATGTCATAAATCATCATATACCTGTTGGCAAAATACTGTTACTTATTAATGAAAAAGAAAAGAAAAATGTTACTTATTAGATGTAACATCTGTCGATACAACTCCCTCGGAAGATGATTAGAATCTATAAGCCGGTGTATGTCTGTGTTCCTGTGAAAGTTAATTCAAGCATCACTACATTTAGCAGACACAAACAAAAGATGACACTTAAAGAAACTAAAAACATAAACAACCTCTCTAGTTCAGGGAGAAATGAGAGCGCGCTACCATCCAGACATCCAAACAACTCGAACAAGTCTTTAATAACAGTACAAAAATCAATCTGAACCCTCAAATTCAAAAACATAAAACTAATGATAAAACAACAAGTAGCACACCATATTATTTATAAATATTCAGCATTGGTTTCACTCATCTCTTGGTAAGTCAGATTGAGACTGCAGACCAACACGACTCTCCTGGTGAGAGTAAGCTCAGATGCTGCTTGCGAAGCTCAAACTTGCTTCCCTGCAATGAACAGTGTATTAGAAGCACAGCTCCAATGAATAGTCTTTTATGTATGGAAATCAGCTTTGTTTCATTTACAAAAAAAAAAAAAGGACATAGTACAATTTTCAGGGTCAATTGGCTCATTGATCTCAAAGTATGTTGCAAAGATTTCGATGAAGACTTGCCTCGCATCAGCAAACCTTATTAGAAAAATACCCACACAACATGGGTCTCACAATTACCCACCAAAGCTTCAACAACCTCTAGTATCCAAACTTTACATTATCAACCATGGCAGAAATCAGCATATGCTGTCTTTCAAAACACCTAAACAATACATAATCACACGCGACAAGCCCAGAACCCCAAATTAAAGATACAATATCATAACATTAAAAAGAATACAACTTTTTTTAAGGATGGGGATTACCTTGGGAAAGATCTGGTCGGAGAAGAACCCAAGTCGATGAAGGACGAGATAGATTTGATAGGGTTGGAAGGTGTGAGTACTAGTTTCTATCGGGTTCCGACAACAATGCGACCAGAAGATGATAACAGATTTCGGGACCTAGTTTCTTTCTTTCTTGCCCTCTCGCAAATCCTCGCCTCCACCAACAAGAAAAAAGAATAGCGATCGAAAGACGATAGCAGATTTGGCGGCCGGGAGATTACTTCTCTAAAATTATACAGAACAACCTATGTGCGTTGGAGAAGGGAAAATCTATATAGATGGACTATTATAGCTAATGAGCTTCTTTACATGAGGCCCTTGATGATGCTCTTACAGAACACACTGGCCAGTTCAAAATTCTTAGAACATGGCTTTCTTTAGATGATGATGATAGATCAAGATGGTTTTTAAATAAAACTATGTCATTTTAACATCAAAATTATACCGTTTCGAAAGGAAGCTAGTAATCCCACATCTCAACTTCTTTCATCACCATATATATATATACACTTACTGCAGCTGCATAAGCAAGCAGAGCCTCAGGCGCATGTGGGCAAGGTAAAATTGCTGCTTATTGCATTATGATCGTAGTATGATATCTGAAACAGTGAAACAAACCACATGACCCTACCCAAAAGGCTAAAACCCTTGACCACTTCATCAGTCTCGTGCTGATGAAGCAATCCTGAATCAATTTCATCAATGTGATCCTATTCTTAAGTTCCACCCTATTCCATCGCCATCCCCTCTTCACTCTCTCCTTGATCTCCCATCTCAAGAATTTGTATCCTTTTTCTTTCTCAGTCTTTTATTCCACCCATTGTTGTTGCCACCCTCTTTACTTTCTCCATCATCTAGTGAATCTATGTCATGATTTTCTGGAGTGGAGATCTCTGATTCTGCTGTCAACCTCTTCCCAAATGTTCAAGGAAAGTTGGCTTCAACATCTTCATTCCATTTCATTGATAGATTCAAGGCAAAGGTGGATCCGCAGCAATGACTGCTGAGAAGCATTATCACCAACACCATCATTCCATTGGAATCCTTTCCCAGAAGTCTCTCTTCTGTTTGTTTTCTGTTACATCAATCCTCTTCATTCTTTCCTGGTCCTTCGTTCTCCGATCTGCTGGCCGTCCCCTCGATCAAACTACGCTCCTCCCTTCTTCTAAGCTCTTCTTCAACTTCATTAATGGAAATTATGACAATGCTCACAAAAATGCAATTCCCCGGCACCAACAGGGAAAGGGAAAACAACAGGAACAACAGAATCCTGTTCTTTCCACCAACCAGAAGCAGATAGAAGATGAAGAACAAGAAGAAATAACCGCAACCACCGAGACTCCAACAACAGCTGCAAGAGAGGAGATGTCAGAGGATGGTGCAAATGCGGTGGTTTCGGCCAAGGAGGTGGATTGTGACTGCAGGGAACAATCAGATTCTGAAGATATTCATGTATGATTTACCATCAGAATTCCACTTCCAGCTTCTTGGATGGACTCCTGAAAGCGGAGCCGACTCTGTCTGGCCAGATTTAAAGTCCACACAAATCCACTACCCCGGTGGACTCAATTTACAACACAGCATTGAGTACTGGCTCACTCTAGACCTCTTAGCTTCCCATTTAGACGATTCATCCACATTCAGTAGTGCAAAAAGAGTCCTCAACTCATCTGAGGCGGATGTGATCTTTGTCCCATTCTTTTCCTCCCTGAGTTACAACCGGTTCTCCAAGGTGGGCAAGCATGAGAAGAAGGGTAAGGACAGGATTCTGCAGGAGAGATTGGTCAAGTATCTAATGTCACAGACAGAGTGGAAGAGGTCTGGTGGGAGGGATCACATTGTGCTGGTTCATCATCCAAATAGTCTTTTGTATGCTAGGATGAAGCTCTGGCCTGCAATGTTCATACTTTCAGATTTCGGAAGATATCCTCCCAGTATAGCTAATGTTGAGAAGGATATCATAGCTCCATACAAGCATGTGATCAAGAATTACAATAATGATTCCTCGAGCTTCGAAACTCGCAAGACTTTGCTATATTTCCAAGGAGCTATTCACAGGAAAGATGTAATTTCCTCACCTTCCTGTTTAAATCAAATTTTGTTTTCTTTGTTCCATACCTGTGATTACGACAAAGGTGCTTCACAGGGGGGAATCATGAGGCAGGAGCTTTTTTACCTTCTGAAAGATGAAAAAGACGTGCATTTCTCATTTGGGAGCGTGCAGAAAGATGGCATAAAAGCAGCCACAACTGGAATGCACAACTCAAAGTTCTGCCTCAACATTGCCGGAGACACTCCCTCATCCAACCGTCTCTTCGATGCCATAGCTAGCCATTGTGTTCCAGTGATCATCAGTGACGAGATAGAACTTCCATACGAGGATGTCCTCGACTACACAGGGTTTTGCATATTTGTAAAGACGTCGGATGCTATCAAAAAGCATTTTCTTATTAACCTTGTCAGGGGAATTGCCAAGGAAGAATGGACTATAATGCAGAACAGGCTTCAGGAGGTAGAGATCTTTTACGAGTACAACTATCCGTCGGTGGAAAATGATGCAGTACAGATGATATGGCAGGCTGCCTCACGCAAAGTTCCGAATATTAAGTTGAAGTTGCACAGGTCTAGACGATACCATCACACCGGCGAGGGCAAGGAGAAAGGACTGAGATCTGCCCTGCTGCCTAAATTTTTTGGTTGAGAGGTAGATTTGATTGATAGATATTCTTTCTGATTGAAGCTTTTCTCCTCTGAATTTGTTGGAGAGGGCAACTGCAATTCCTACATGTAGATCTGAAAGTACAGTAAAAGAATTAATTGTAAAATGCCAGCATTAAAAGTAGTGGCATTGAAAAGTGGAAAGAAGTAGGAACTCAGCTTTGATTAGAAACCCCCCTTTATTTTAAGCTTGCTACATACACAGATGTAAAAGGGATATGTACAAACTACATTTTCTCCATGGACGTAATTTAGGTCTGAGCCTAGAATTACATAGATGAACTGAAATGACCTAAACGACACTGGCACTAAGAGCAATTTATTATCAAGACCTACACTAAATAATAAGGAAATCTCTACATTTGACATGAAAGCTTACATGATCAGTATGATATAACAACCACTACAAAACACGTCTCTCTGCAATATAGCCTCTCATATCATTTTAGAAAGTACACATACAGCAGCCTAAAAATCGAGGAACTTTGGCGAAGATGGATTATTTGAGTTGAAAGTAACAGCATTCAAAAGACATTTTGGTGACACCTAAACTGCAACAAGATAGAAGAAACATGCAGAGAAAAACAATTTCAAATAAAAAAGGAAAGAAGCACAAGGTTGTATCAGATTCAGAAAATTACCATCAGGAACCTAAAAAAAACATGACAAACGCATTTTGATGCAATCCAATCAACTAGGAAAAAAAAGGTTGGGAAATCACAACATATTTATAGGTTTATCTTAGTCTCCTCACCAATATGGTCGAAAGATGCTGCATTTACTAAGAAAAGGAAGCTACTAGTAGTTACACACTAACACTTATCACATCCCAACTAATGAGCTAAACCAATCAAGATCACCCAGTGAAGATGAAGAGTTCTCTTTTTTGCCATCTGCAAAAATTGACTGAATGTTAGAATGCTTCAAGAGTAAGCACAAATGAAAAGTGATTGATTAAAGATAAGTGATTATAGCTCCATAATAAATTTTACAGGAACATATTCCAACAGCAAATGGAAGAAGGTAATTACAGCCTACCAAATATCAGACTGTACTGAAGTCATTGGTCAAATAATAGGGCAAACCAGACGATATGAAACCAAAAACAAAAACTTTTTTACAGATGAAGAAAAATATTAAATACATACATTAAATAAGTATGAAAGTAATGGCATTACCACTAATTTTTTGTTTTGAGCCTTTTCCTTTTGGTCTTAAATCCGGTCGCAACATCACTTTTTTCTGTAGAGTTATAATCTTTGATGGGGTGATACTTCATTGAGGCAAGCTGTTGCTTCATCATTTGAAGCCTTTCCTTAGCACTTTTCTGTCAAAGCAAGATATGCAAGCATCATAACAGCTCAACCAGACTACCCCAGGCCCAACCGATAAATTTGATGGTACAAGTCATCTGTCATCTATATTTATTAACATGAATAAGAGAGCAACACTCACATGTGCCTTATCGTAAACTGAAATCTGTTGCTTGCATAACTTAACTTCCATTTCAAGTGCACTGCATCGACACTCAATAGAAACAGCACATTGCTCTACCGTCTGTTTCTGCCATCGTCGAACCATCTCCGGTTGCCAAACATTCAGTGCCACTGAAGCTTGACTGAAATTTTTTTTTAAGAAAAGCAAAACTCAAGAATACGCTTCTTAATATGCAAATCGTGATCTTTTTCGTCAAAAACTAAACTTGCAATTCATATCAAAGACTTGAAAAAAGAAAAAAAATTAATGTATTTTTACCCAACTTTTCTCAAGTTTGACAGCTCAAAAGATGCTGATTTCATCTTCTCAACTTCATTCTCAATTTTGAACTCTAACTCCTTAATCTTCCTCTCTGAATCCCAAACCAAACTTTCAATTCTCAGCACCGCTCTCCTATGCGCGGCCATCTTCCTCTCTTTATCCCTCTCAAACCTAACCGAATTTAACACATAAATTTATCAGAAAATAACCACAAAAATATCCAATCGCATCCGAAAAACAATCACTACCTGACTCTATACAAAGCTTTCGATGTCAGCAAAGAACTAGCAGAAGAGGTTTGCGGAAAATCCTGAGACACCAACACCGACCAAAACTCATTCTCTTCGGATAACCTACTGAAACTTCTACATGAAATTCCGATGCAGCACAAATCCTTATAAGTGAAACTGCAAGCACGGACTCCGATCCCTAAAATTTGCCTCCAGAGCTCGTCCGGTAGAGACGACATCTTGATACCTATTTGTTAAACTTAAATCCTTTTTTAAATTGTTTTGGAAGATTGATCTTATGTTCGGAAGCCAAAAGCCTTCTTTTTTGGAGATTATGTTTACTATAAGATAATCATTAGAAAACGTGGTGCTGCAGCCGCGCTTTGTTTTAGGTCGGTTCTTTTGGGTTTATATTCTGTATTTAAATTTATTATGAACTTCGGCACTACAGGTAGATCCATAATCAAAGTTAGCATGATTAATATGGGATGTAGGGTCCTGTATCTATGCTAAATTAACCAAACGAATACGATTTTTAATTATTCACATCTAGATAATCACAGCCAGATGATCTAAAGGATTAGAGTCTATTGACTCTGATTATAGACAAATCAAATAGTGCAGGGTTTCAATATGGTTTATCATATTTCGGATATATGCCTCTAAACGCCTTCACACGGCTAAACGGCTCAACGGGCAACCCTTTATATTAATCATATCTGAATATGACCGTTCTGGTTTTATCAAACCTTTATCATACTGCTATGTTTCACCCAAATACATATAATCTTTCATCAACTAGCTAGGTTAAACATGAACTGTCTGTAGTATGTTCGTACAGGAACCGATACATGAGTGAGATATGTATAATAATGTCAACACAGATTCATCACGCAGAGAAGTTCAGTCTATAAGACTGCTTGCCATATAAAGACAGAGAAGAATGATAAAAGGGGTAGAAGATGCAATATGTAAGAAGGAAATAAGTAAACAGAAAACTTACAAGTTGTATCCAAGTAGAGAAGACTTTCTTATTACTTCAAGCTTTTGTACAAAAGAGAGGAGAGTTACAAGAGAGAGAGAAAGAGGGAGAGGTTTCCCGAAGTGTCTCTTCTCCTTACAAACACAACTACTTAAATAGGAAAAGAAAGGAAACATATGAAATCTAAAAAGTAAAAGAGGTCCCATACTTTATAAAAGTAGGAGACTAAATTACAAACTTTATAAAAGCAAAGGGTCTCATATCCCTTGACATCTTTGACAAATATGGCTGATTTTTTGAAAACCCCGGGCTATCTTCTTATCTTGTTACTTGGATGATGATGACTCGCCTTTGTCTCTGAACATCTTAAGGAGAGTCTCCTTAATAGCATCGAAGACGTCTTCAGTCATGACGTCGTCTTCAGGATTCTGAGCAAATTGTGATGCCATAGAAACATCAGATTTTCGAGACATTGTCTCATCATCATTACTGAATAAGTCCTTTTTTAATTCTTGCAAATAAGTGGCTATGAGCTCCTCTTTGGAGAGACTTTGAGTCTGCCCTTTAATTTTGTCAGCTATAAACTGAGAAGAAGCTTTCTTCTTTCCTTTGAATTGTTCTTCATATATAATGATCTTATTATTAATAAGATTCAAGGTATCATAACCATCTATCAATTTGACCTCTGGGTCTGTTTTCAACATTTTATCTCAGAATTTGGAGAACGCCATTCTTTTAAGGCAGCGAATGAGTTCTTCGGTATAATCGAAATTTGGAATCCATGCCCAAATCCATAGAATAGAAAATTCCACAAAGAAGAAGAGGAAAGATACTCCATCCAGAAAGCATTCTTTCTTGTCATTATCAATGACTCTTGGTGAAATATTCACCCACTTAGAATGTTTCTTCTTCCATTCATCTGGAAGGATATTCTCAGATGTGCCAAAATATTGCCACCA
The DNA here is from genome assembly GCA_963678935.1 of Umbilicus rupestris. NCBI lineage: Eukaryota > Viridiplantae > Streptophyta > Magnoliopsida > Saxifragales > Crassulaceae > Umbilicus > Umbilicus rupestris. The sequence goes on from OY787618.1 coordinate 10,966,128, forward strand.
TCTGATGAACCACAATTAGGTTTCGAAGTTATAAACTTCTGAGCAAATTTTTATAAACCACGAATGCTTTTTCTTTGTATTCTCATATAAGAGAACTTTGTTGAAAGCATCCATGTAATCCCAGAAATTATATTTAATGGGATTGGAATTTTGTGGATAACAAAACTCCTTTGTAGTGAGGGGCGAAATTCCCCAATCTTCAATGGATATAATCCTTTTGATCACAATTTTGCTGAAATTATAAATTTCAGGCTGTCCTCCAGTAGAGAAATGCTGAATATCACAGCCATTTTGTGAAAGTATTTTCTCGTAATATTGTCGGACTTTATAAGCCCTAGCTGGAAACCATTCATTCCCCAGATATCTGGTCATTAAATGTTCTGGATCATCTTTCCATTTGGAATCTTTCTCTTCTGGTTGAAGTATAACTTCTTGTTTATTATTGAGAGTATAATCCTGATGAATGTAATCATCATCCTCATTTCCTATGACGAGGCATAAGATGGGCTAGGAGGATTATTACCTAGGGAGGTATTAGGAGGATTATTACCTACGAAGGTTACCTTCCCTTGTCCTTCTAAATGCCAGATATTCTTGGTATTCTCTGTCATTTGACAGGTTTGCGGCTATAAGCCTTCTGCCTCTTTGTTGGGCCAGAATATTTTTTGTGCCTCTGCCTCTTCCTCTATAAGAGAAAGAACCTCTGCCTCTTCCCCTATAAGAGAAAGAACCTCTGCCTCTTCCCCTATAAGAGGAAGATCTTTCGCCTGTAGAATGCATACCTACAAAATTAGCGAATGTATTCTCGGGTTAGGAAATCGGGAAGACTATTTTCTTCTCCTTTCTTATATAATATATCAAAATCAAAAGGGGCAAGATGTGTCTGCCATCTAGCAAACATTTATTTTGAAACACCGTGTTTAAAATCTTTTTGAAACATAAATTTGACGGCTTGGCAATCTGTTTTTATTATGAATTTTTGATTATATAAATCATCTTGGAATTTTAAGACACATTTAACAATAGCAAGAAATTCTTTTGCCACAGTTGTATAATTTTTCTGGGTATTATTCCATTTTTCAGAATGAAATCTTACAAGATATTCTTGTTTACTATCTGGATTAATTTGTTTAAGAATTCCACCGTATCCTAATTCGGATGCATCTGTTTTTACCGATTTTATCCCAATTTGGGTTTCTCAGCATTAAGCAAGGTAAAACCTTTACTGTATTTTTAATTTTTCTTACAGCCTTAGTATGCTGTTCTGTCCACGGTTTTGGCGTCTTTTTTAACCTATCATATAAGACAGATGTATCTTGAGCAAGATTCTCATAATATGCTTAGACTCCCTAAAAATGTTTTTTAACCTATCATATAAGATAGATATATCTTGAGCAAGATTCTCATAATATGCTGAGACTCCCTAAAAATATTTGGAGTTGGGTTATATCCGTAATAATGTCAGGAAATTTATCTGCAAATTCAATGCTTCTATTTATAGGAAGTATATTTCCTTTTTCAATGTTATGACCTAAGAATCTAACATTTGTCTGAAACAAAGCCATTTTTGGTTTAGATATTACCAAGCCATTTTTTAAAACAATGGTTTTGAACGTATTTAAATGCTTGAAATGTGTTTCAATATCTTTAGAATATATTAGAATATCATCTATGTAAACAATTATGAATTCACTATAAGGGTTGAATATATCATTCATAATCTTCTGAAATTCCGAAGGAGCATTTTTCAATCCAAATGGCATAACATTCCATTCATATTGCCCTATCGGTACATTAAATGCAGTTTTATATATATCAGACTTATTAATCTGAATTTGCCAATACCCTGATTTTAAATCAAACTTTGAAAATATGATAGAATCATACAATCTATCTAATAGGTCTTTCTTATTAGGAATAGGATACCTGATCCATTTTAAAACCTTATTAAGGGGTTTATAATTTATAACTAATCTCGGAACACCTCGTTCTTTTTCTGTATTTTTATTAACATAAAAAGCAGTACATGACCATGCAGATTGTGAAGGACTTATAAGTCTTTTTTATAATAAGGAATCAATTTCTTTTTTACATAACTGGAGATATTCAGTGTTCATTTGACACGGGCTTGCTTTAGTAGGAATCTGATTTTCAGTGAAATTATCCTCATAAGGGAGTGAAACAATATGTTTCTTTCTATCCCAAAAAGCATTTGGATGGTCACTACATATATCTAGCGAGAATTGGTTGATTAACATTTTAACCTTATTTTGTAATTTAGGGTTTTTAAGCCTTTCTTCAATACTTAATAGACTAAGTTCATGTTTAAGAAAATATAATTGGTTTTTCTTTAAGGATAGATTATCATAGATATTATGCAAAACCTTAGTGAAGGGTTCAGAAATGAATTCTAAGGATATATCATTTCCTTCAAAAGTTCCTATAATACCTTTGTTATCAACTTGTTTTAAAGGATAACTTGGTTGGTTATATTTTTGGCAAGTAAAAAAGTTGTCTGAATGCATTTATTATTTATGCATATTTTTGCTTTTGGCAATTTGAAATTAATTTTTAAATAATCACCACCTGCATGAGACAATATATTAGTTGTCTTATGAAAATATCTTGTCGGAATCAATCCTTCATGTATGACATTAAGATCTGCTCCACTATCAACAAGAGCTATAAAATCTTGAGAATAATAGTTGTCAATGAGGAGTTTAATTCTAACGTGCCATTTTTGGCTAATAACCATTTCTAAGGTAGCTAGAAATTGTTGATGGTTTATATTACCCTCTTCATTATCAGAATGACTAACAATATTATCTGAAGGAGGTTTACCTTCTTCAAATATGTTTTCTTCAATTTTTGAAATTCTATAATCTAATTTTCTATTCTCATATTTTTTAAATCTTGAATTTCATCTTTTAAATGTTTGACTTCAATTATCAGATCATTTGTAGAAGTAGGATTCTCTTCTATCTTCTTTTGTCTGATTCTTTTATAAACTTCAGACATCATATAAGGTTCAGAATTTCTTTGACTTCTTAATTCCTGACTATTAGAAGTACTAGGAGTGTTCTCAATTTGATCAATTATTTTAGACCTCAATTCGGGATCCTTAATAATCTTTAAGACTTCTAAAACATCATTATGTTTTAAAACATTTATCTTTAGATCCTGAAATTGGGAGAGAAGCGAATATAATTCTTTTTCTCCTGAACTATGAGTTTTATCTTTTAGGCAAGGTTGACCTAATGTGCAAGACTCGCATTCTGATTCTGAACTAGATATTACTGATTCATTATCAAGAATGTTTAATTCTTCATTTATATCAGATGAGGATTTACTAGAATCTGAACTTGATTCTTTATCTGAATCTAGCATAATTTTAGAAAGAATATCTTTCATTTTATCATCCGTTTCTAGATTATTAATCTTTTTTCTTACCCAGCAAGTTTCCTGACTATGGCTATATCTGCCACATTTACTACAGGTTAATGATCTATCATTATTGCGGTTTTTCTTATAATAGTGTTTATAATTCCTATGTTGTTTCCTATCTAGAACTTTCTTTTTAGAAAATCGTTTTTTTTTTCTTTTCATAATGAAGACTATCATCTTTGGATGGTTTTGTATGCTTTCTAGCATTACTAGTTTAAGGTTTGTCCATAGCAAACTGATCACAGAATTGACCTAATTGGTGTTTCTCAGCCAAATTTTGACGCTTCAATTGTTTATCCAATTTAATCCGACTACAGAGAGCTAGTCCTTCCTGAGTACAAATACCAATTAGTTTCTCATAAGTATAATTCTCATAGGGAATTTGATTATAATTCTGTCTTAGAACATTTCTAACTCTATCAGCGAATAAGCTAGGAAGACCATCTATAAATTTAGACTTCCAGTGAGTACTATTACACTCGGATAGTTCCATAACTCTACTAAGAAAAGTGTCTTTATACCACCTAAAATCTGTAAGTGTCTTACACCTAAGATTTTGTGACAGTGTCCTAGTATTTTCACTATTTTCGGTATATCTACTCGTGAAATTTTCAATGATGTTAATAGCTAGTGTATAAACTGCGTCTTCTTTAATTTCATTATTTTCTTGTTTAACAGTATTAAGAATATTTAATTTTTCTTCTAGGGTTAAATAATTATCTCACCAGCCTTTTAACTGGCCTGTAAATCCTGATGTTATTAGCATAGCAATAGTTTTATCTGTATTACCATTAGTCTTACAGATACTTGAATACATAAGCATCCTGTGAATGTTGTTATGAATTTGATTGTATGCAAATCCATCGATATTCCAATCGTAGATATGACTACCACTATAACTATTAGATATAACTTCATTAGTTTCTTCAATCATAACATCAACAGGTGTTGGTCTGGGATAATAATATTTTCCCGAAATGAGTTTATCTGTCCATTTAGTGATCTTATTAATCTGATCTTTATAAACTTATTTATAGTCAATGTTCTCTATTAACTCTTCTCTAAGCTTTTTATCTAGAGTACCTAGAGTATTAATTTTCAAGGTTTTAAATTTTTCATCCAGAAAGATTTCTAATTCTTTCAATGGGTTTAATTTAAACCCTGTTATTTCAGGAGGTGGTTGAATACTGGGAATAGCAATTTCAGCTTCCTTTTCCTTATTTTTCTTAATTCCATTTATAGGTTGGATTTTTTCAATGGTATTAATAATTTGTTCTACTCTATTATAAGGAGCAGTAATCTGTTCTCCTAAAATATTAAGATACAGATTTGTATAATTACATTGTTCATACACATGATTAATATGTTTACAAGTTACTGCAAGAGTATCATTTTTCAGTAACTTATTAAAAGCTGTAAAATTATGAATTCTACCATTCTTTTCAATTTGAAAAGCATTATGAGGAGGATAAGTTTTAATATAGTTTCATTATTGAGTTTATAACTCCTCTCAAGAATAGTAACATATTGTTCTAGATACGTGGAAATAAACCAAGGAACAAAAAACGTTATTTTGTTGGTTTTAATACAGAATTTATAAAACTCTTCTTGAAATTCTGTTTGCTCTTTTTTATTAAAGTTCTTAAAAACCATATTCTAAATGGTTCCCATTCAGATGAATTAAATTCAGTATTAATGATTTTTCTTTCCTGGGATCCAGGATTGAAATCATAAATATATGTATTCATTTAAATAGAAAAGTTCATTTTAGACTCAGTTATTTCTGGGTCTCTATTTTGGAAAGAACTACTATTTAATCCTTTGAGAATATTATTTTTGTCAATAATCAATCTTTTAATTTTTTCGTAATCCGTATCTCTTATCTGAGATGTAGATGCTCTAAACGGGTTATAAAGCTGTTCGTCTAAAGGAGATATGAAAGATTGCATTGAACAAGACCTATTATGTCTTAAAGATGATGATGTATGATCATTTGCAAACTGAAGAGTGACAGATCCTTCAGGTGTCTGTATAACGTTAACTAATTCTTTCTGGACAGTAGATTGAGAAGGCATAGCCTGTTCTAAAGTCCAGTTTTCAGGATAATTATTTCTTCCCATTTAATTTTACGTCTAGTCGTAATATTAGATTTACTGAAATTACTTTCTATGAGAATAGTTTCATTAAGTGATTTGTCCATTATTCTACAATGAGGATTCAGAGTGAATAATGGCTTATAATAAATTCTATAACAGATAGACATGACTTCTGTGCCTGGTTTATAATTATAACCATGTATTTAAACACTTAATGTCAATGAGTCCAAGATATTATTGTCCGTTAATGATAATTGAAGGTTCGGATAAACATCAAAATAAACTGGTCCATGGGCCAAACTAGTCTATATAAGTCTAATTAATGATTTATTCCAGGTCAGGTTCCGTCCATCTCTCAGAGCAGCTATAAAGCTCTCTGGTAATCCTTCCAAAGTCAATGGTTTGAAGGCAATTTGCACCAGTCCAATATGAATAAATTTATAATTTGTCTGATATTCCAGCAAATCACTGTTATCTAGTAATTTAATTGTCATTTCATCTGAATATAGAGGGATTGTCTCTTATATAGTTTTAACTACCTGTTTTTAACCGAGTTTCTCAAACATACCCATTTTATATATAATTTTAGGTTCAGTTTTAGGAACTATCCACTTATTAAGTAGTTCCAAGTTTCTTGGTAATCATATTCTTCTTTTAGACTGTTTTTAACAGTATGATGATTTCGCAAAATATGATGCATGCCTAAAACAAGCAAACGAGAATCTTGTGTGATAATTTATTATTTTATTTATATTTATATTTATTTATTTATATGTATTTTACTTATATGTACTTATATGTAATGAAAATTCTTTTACCCAATATATACGGTGAAGAACATAACTTTGATTACTTGAGTACGGAATTCAACTTATATTAATTAAACTATACACATCTTCACTTATGTGAACTCAAGTACTGAACTTAAATATTGAACCCATATACTTTTTTAAATGAATATTATCACTGTGCTTTTGTTTTGCAAGTAGGGCAGTGTCCATTATTGCTTTTGTATTGCAAGTAGGACAGTATCCATTATTGCTTATGTATTGAATGCTTTTGTTTTGCAAGTAGGGCAATGTCCATTATTGCTTTTGTATTGCAAGTAGGGCAGTGTCCGTTTCTCTCCATTATTGCTCCACCCACAATTGAAGAAAATTGCCGACATCGCCTTTAACCTTCTCTCCTCTCCTCCTTGCTCGATCTGCATATCATCTCAATCGGGCTTGTTGGTGGATCTGCATCCACAATCCGCGGGGACGCCTCCGGCCACATCATGCTCTGCAGCCAGAAGCGTCGGCGAAGCCCCGATCTGCAGTGACAATCTGCTAAAGCCAACTTTCATCTGGGAGGTTGTTGCTCGGTCTGCAGCCACAATCATCCGCGAAGCCGCTGCCCGCATCCCGATCTGCAGCGAGAATTGTCGGCGACGCCTCCATCTGCACCGACAATCTGCTACAGCCAGCTTTCATCTGGGAGCTTCTTCGTCGATCTGCAGCCACAACCATCCACGAAGTCGCTGTCCACATCACCACACATCACACGACTCCCAATGTTGGTGGACATATCTCGTACAGCCTCTGCCGACATCTGCTTCGATTTTATCTCAATTGCTAGTGTCCAGATCCTTTTGGACAAGTAATTCTCATATGCAGCCATTCTTATCTCTTCCCCTCAATCGGTTGGTTTTTGGGCATGGTTTTGCGGCTACCATTGAATAGAAGTTTATACATTTCGTGCTTCTATGATAGTGAATTATCGAAAATTATACCCAACCATCAGCCCTACACCTTTCTTTGCAGCCCTGCACCTCACACAAAAGTTTCAAGAAGTAAATTGACAAAGAGCCCCTGCATCAGACGTCATAATTTGCAGGTTTTCCCGATAATTTTCTTACCTTGTTTTCGAATTGCATATATGCTTGTTTGATGCTATGTGTCTGCCATTTATAAATTTTGAGCTGTGAAGTTTGTTTGATGGTTTATGGGTGTGGATTGTGGTGAGTTGTGAAAATTGGTGGGGTATGTTCAACTGATTGATTATTTTGATTTTCTTTCATGTTCTGATTTTTTGAAACGTGGCTTTATGGTGTATGTATATGGTAGTTATGTGGACTCCTGAAGATTATAGAAAGCTTATGCAAATTATTCGTGAGCTGAGGAATGGCGGAAATACAACTAGTATTCCTTGGAAACTCGTAGTACGTAGGTATAATTCGCAATCCAACAATAAGAAAAGAATGAAGCAAATGCATAACCATTATAATGCGTGTAAGCATAAGTTCGCTGCTTGGAATGAAATGAACCAAATGACCGATATTGTGTTCGATGCGTATGGGTTGCCAACAAGTGAGAAGCTCCAAAATGAACGGATGCAACAATTCCTACAGGTACAATTTATATGTTGCCATATTACTATGTGAAATTGCTGTGTGCAGGATGATGAGAACTTGTCCAACTTGTTGTTCGGACTTGTTCCTTGAACAAGTTACGCAGCGGAATAAAATGACAGAAATAAAAGCTACTGCTAAGGACACAAAGATGGTGACCCAGTTCGGCTAAACCAGCCTACGTCTGGGGGGCTTATCCCAAGCCCGTGGGAACCGATTCACTAGTTTACGATCAAGTACAAGGACGTTACAGAACAACGGACTCCCTCCCTATTCTAACCTCTACTCATCTACTAGTGATCGACACTCAGGCTCCCCCTGAATGTGAGACCTCCCGTCACTTCCCACTATGCATCAGGCTGTATTTTTCTCCAGATGATTGATAATCACAGCTGCATGAGTTCCTCTTATTTAACATAGGAGACGCACAAATCTCTCAAGTTGTTATGATCTCTAAGTTTGTTGAGGACGATCTCTTCGTGGTTGTTTGTTTTGATTTTGTTGTTATCCGATTGTTTGTTGAGATCCTGGAGATAAGAGTATCTTCAATGTCATCCTTATCATGATCTTTAACTCCTTATCTTTATCGCGAATTTTGTGCACCAGAAAACAACCGGATCGTTTAGGATGAGTTTGTTCAACTTCGACGCCTGGACAACTTCTTGTACAGTTTTGTGCAAGCATGCCATATGCACTGAGCAGTTATTTTATCAAGATATTTATAATTTTTTCTGGCTTGCAGAAACACTCTACGAATGGAGCTGGTTCTTATGTTTGCAAAAATGTGCTTCTTGATTTGGATCTGTGGGGACCTATATTTTCAGGAAGATATGCAACTGGTGTCAACAGTGTCTCCCCAGCATTAGCAAAGGCACGATCCAAATTTGGAAAAGGCAAAAGAAAGGTCGTTGAAGAACTGGAATCCGAAGAAGGTTCCAGAGGTAGTGACAAAATCGAAGTTATTCCACATATGCAGTCATTCTCGGTTGAGGTAGAAGAAAGTCGTTCTCCTACAAAAACTATAAGCTCCAAAAAAAGGAAACTGTATGGCTCAAGTTCAAAGAAGAAACCCAACAATGTAATTGACAAAGCACTGCGACTTTTAGATTTGAGCAACTCTCAAACTCATGAGGAGAAGCTGTATGAATGTGTCACAAACATGGAGGAAGCTAAGTTGAGGGGTAATAACTTCATAACCATGTCAATCAAATATCTGATTGACAACAAACTGGATCGTATGTCAAATTGGGAAATGATGAGCAAAGGTGGGCATGGCTATGCGGCATGGTTTGAGCAGTTGAAGGAATCAGTGAACTTTAGTATGCATTATATGTGATGGTGGTGTTTCGAATAATCTGTGAACTTCCAAACTAATTTGTTATCTCATTAGAATAATGTGAACTTGTAGTATGTAATGTGTAAAATGATGATATTCATTTTCCCTTAACATGCATTATTTGTGCCCCATATGTATGTGATTTTTTTGTGAAAAATGTGTGATTTGCATAGAAACAATTCTTTTTGGCAAAATTGTGTAGGATGGATGAAGAAATTGCAGAGGCTTGCAGGAGGATCGCGTTTGAGACAATGAGAGAGACTGAGGCAAATACAAATCGAAGGGTGCTACGTTCTGGAGGTGAAACTGGTGCTGAATATATGCACAGATTGGTCTACACACATCCAACTTTATGTCAGGAACAATTAAGATTGACAAACCAAATGGTGACGTACTTGGTCCACATAATGAGTATCTAGAGAACTGTTGCGCGACAGCAAAGGATTATCAGTTCTCGAACAACTGGGAATGACCTTATTTATTATGGCCAAAGGAGGTTCATATAGAGACGTGGCTGATACTTTTAAACATTTCCCATCCACGGTTCATAAGTATTTTAAGCTGGTATTAGCAGCTTTGAGGGAATTATCGTTCGATATCATAAGACCGTATACATCCCTTGAGCTAGTGCCGGAGAAGGTTGCCCAGAGCACATTATACACTTCGTATTTTGATGTAAGATGTCACCGACATTCTTATTCCTATATAGACATTGTACCATATTTCCCACATTTGATTTCTTTAGTGAAAAATAACTAATTCCTATTTTTGTAGGACTGCGTGGGAGCTCTAGATGGGACTCATATCGAAGCTGTATTGGGAGACGCTCAGGGAGTGCAATACCAAGGCCGTAAAGGGACAAAGACGTGGAATGTATTCGCCTGTTGTTCGTTCGATATGATGTTCACTTACGTACACATTGGATGGGAAGGGAGTGTGCACGACCAAACTGTTTGGAGAGACTCGTTAACGCAATCGAAGTATTGTTTTCCACACCCACCCCCAGGTATGAAATAAATTTTACACATTGCGCGACTATGTGTCACTTATGTTTACTAATATGGTAATTTTTTTTACATTTTCATAGGAAAATATTATTTGGTTGACTCTGGTTATCCAAATACACTAGGATATTTGGTTCCTTACCAAAATAAGAATGTTTGTTAACATATGCCAGCATTTAGAAATGGTCAACCACCAACTGGAGTATATGAAATGTTCAACTATCATCATTCATCTTAACGCACAACCATCGAAAGAGCATTTGGTGTTTTGAAAAAAACTTGGAAGATACTTCGTGTCATGCCTAAGGTGTCAGATGTTTGACAAGTAGACATAATTCTTGCTACGTTTACTTTGCACAACTATATTCGCATGCATCAACTACAAATTCCTGTCATATTGCACGAATTGCTGCAGGGTACAACTGATTGTAACCTATTCGACGCAAGTCGAAAAGAGTAGATGAATCATGTGCGTAACACGATAGCATCTCAAATTATGCAAGCACATTCTGAAAATGAAGTCGAAGATATGGCGGAAGATGAAGACAGTTAGAATATGTACTTATATATGTATTGAAAATGAATCTTTACTGTCACTGCGGTTGGATTTAAGTGAAGTTTAAAATATGTACTTATATTTATTGTGTTTCCAAATAATTTCCTATTCATTTTACTTTGTTATGTTACTTAAATGTATATAATACATACTGATATGTACTTCTATTATTGAAAAAATGTGTACTTATATTTACTGAACTTTACTTATATTTATTTATATTTACTTATATGTACTTAAATAAGTACTTTATAAGTACAAAAGAACATAGCCTAATCTCTCCATTTTTATTTTTGTTATCTCTAGTTCTCTTTGTAAGTATTGATTGAGAATATATACTAATTTGTTCTTCTTCCATTTTATTAATTTTGGGCAGAGAAGGTTTTTCGATTTTGCTTTTTATATGGTATCAGGGCTCCAAGGTTGATAAATTATGTATCAATTCCTTGACGAAGAAGATCAATCAATGTTGTGATAAAGATGGAGTCATAAGTCGGAGTTTTGGCCTTGGCCTAGAGCTTCTCAATCAATCAAACTACAAGATGTAGAAATCTTGTATGTAATCATATTTGGTTGGTGAAGAATTATGGGAAGTGGTGGGTGGAGCCAATGTAAGGAGGCCAGAGGATGGTGTTGTTGATGCTGAAGAGTTACGAAAATGGATAAAAACTAATGCAAAGGCAGAGTTTGTATTAAGAAATCTATCTCTTCGACTTTGTTTGAGCATATCCTTCGATGCAATTCCGCAAACGATATATGGGAAACCTTGAATAGGTCATTCAATAAGAAAGATGTTGGACGGCTACAAGCGTTAGAAAACGAGTTGGAAAATACTACTCAAGGTGATCTATCGATTTGTCAATTTTTCTTGAAAGTAAAAAACTTGTGTTCGGAAATTTGTTTATTAGATCCTGACGAGCCAATCTCAGAAGCGAGAGTAAGGGTCTGTTCTTTAGAGCTAAACTTATACTTAACTTAACTTAATTTAACTAAATTTAACTTAACTTAAATTAATTCAAGTTAAATACTGTAATTTTGTGGTAGTCTAGTAGTGGTATGGTTGGGGTGGTGGTGGTGTGGTGGTGGTGTTTTGAGTGGTGGTGTTGTGGTGGTGTTATGGTGTAGTGGTGTAGTAGTGCTAAGGTTGGGGTGGTGGTGTTGTGGTGGTGTAGTAGTAAGGTGGTGATGTAATAGTGTTATGGTTGGGGTGGTGTAGTAGTGTTATGGTTGGGGTGGTGGTGTAGTAGTGTGGTGTGGTGGTGTCGTAGTGTTATTGTTGGTGTGGTGGTGTAGTAGTGTGGTGGTGGTGTGGTGATGCATTAGTGTTATGGTTGGGGTCGAGGTGTTGTGGTGGTGGTGGTGGTGTAGTAGTGTGTATGGTTGGGATAGTATTGTGGTGTGGTGGTGTAGTAGTGTCATGGTTGGGGTGGTGGTGTAGTAGTGTGGTGGTGGTGTGGTGATGCATTAGTGTTATGGTTGGGGTGGTGTAGTAGTGTTATGGTTGGGGTGGTGGTGTTGTGGTGGTGTAGTGATGTAGTAGGGTTATGGTTGGGATGGTGGTGTTGTGGTGGTGTAGTAGTGTGGTGGTGGTGTGGTGATGCAGTAGTGTTATGGTTGGGGTCTAGGTGGTGTGGTGGTGTAGTAGTTTTATGGTTGGGGTGGTGGTGTAGTAGTGTGGTGTGGTGGTGTGGTAGTGTTATGGTTGGGGTGGTGGTGTTGTGGTGGCGTAGTAGTGTGGTGGTAGTGTGGTGATGCAGTAGTGTTATGATTGGGGTGGTGTAGTAGTGTTATGGTTAGGGTGGTGGTGTAGTAGTGTTATGGTTGGGGTGGTGGTGGTGTAGTAGTGTTATGGTTGGTGTTGTGGTGGTGTAGTAGTGTGGTGGTGGTGTGGTGATGCAGTAGTGTTATGGTTGGGGTCGAGGTGTTGTGGTGGTGGTGTGTGGATGAAAGAGATGATGAATATTATTGGTGGTGTTGTTATGATAGTGATGAATAATGGTGGTATTTAACTTCACTTAATTTATCTGAAGTACTGAAAATTTAAGTTGTAAAGAACAGATACTAAGGAAACATATTATTCGTTGATTGAAAAAGGAATACACTCCTTTTATTACCTCAATCCAAGTATGGGATCGTCAACCTTCTTTAGAAGAATTTGAAAATCTTTTATCCTCTCAAGAATCATTAGCACTAGAAATTGTTGGGATGTCAATATCTAATAACTCTAGTAATACTGGGGAGACATTTTTTGCACATGGAAAGAAAACTTTCAGATTTGAGAAAGAGATCAAAAAGCATGATGATAAATCTGATGAGTCTTCTCAACATAAGAAAAAGTTCAAGTGTCATAGATGTGGAAAGCTTGGCCACATCAAGAGGTTTTGCACAGCAAAACTCAATGCTGGAAATTTTGCAAAGAAAAATGAAGAGAAATATAATCATCACGGTGATGATGAAGAAAATTGTAGAAACTGTTTCATTAGTGGAATCAACAAGTCTTAATGTGGTGACCTCTGTTAACCTTAAGGATGATCACTTGACAGGTGATGAGTCTAAATTTTTGAAGCTGCAGCCACATGTTAGAAATAAAGCTATGGTTACAGTAGAAAATAGTGTGCACAAAGTTGAGAATGAAGGCACTGTGATCATCAATGATGGAGGTAACACTGCCATCACCTTGGCTAATGCTTTTCATGTTCCAAGCATGAAGAAAAAATTATTTTCAGTCTCAAATTCTGTGGATGCCGATTATCATGTTCTTTTCGGACCACGTGATGTTTCGAAATGTAGAATGTATTAAGGCGGATATTGTACATACCGGAAGGAGAGTAAAAGACACATTTGCTTTATCTGCCACTACATCTTACATTGATAAGGTGAGCAATAATGAAAATTTATCTTTGTGGCATGCAAGATTGGGACATGTGAACTTTGATAAGTTGAAGGTTATGGTCCAACAAAAAATTAGTGAATGGTTTGCCAAACCTCACAAATTTTCAGATTAAAGAGGTGTGTGAAGGATGTCAATTTGGAAAGCTCGTCGTCTACCTTTTGAAATATCACAATCTCGAACAAAGGCACCTTCAGAATGTATCCACGGAGATTTATTTGGTCCTACTAAAACTCCTTCTTTCTTAGGTTTTCATTATGTGATGATTCTTGTGGATGGTTATTCAAGATACACATGGGTTTATTGCATTAAGCACAAGTCAGATGCATTCTCTACCTTTCAAGTCTTTAAGGAAGATGTGGAAGGAGTTCTTGGCTTAAAAATAAAAAGATTTCGCACTGATAACGGGGGAGAATTTACATCTCATGAATCTTCTTAGCTTTTGTCGATGGTCTGGTATAAGAAGAGAATTATCATGTGCATATACCCCCGCAACAAAACGGTATCGCCGGAACGACAATTTAACTTCTCAATAAAACATGTAGAAGTTGGTTGCACACCAAGAATTTACTTGAATCATTTTGGGCAGAAGGTATGGTGTGTGTAGCTTATGTGATTAATCGGTTACCTTTGAGGCCAAACGACATGAAGACACCATATGAGCTAATATTTGGAGGAAAGCCGAGTGTAAAACATTTACGAGTATTTGGTTCGATATGGAAGTTAAATGCAAAGGCAACTAAATGCATTTTATTGGCTATGATGAAAGGAAAAAAGGTTGGAAATGTATGGACCTAGAAAATCACACATTTATAGTTTCAAGTGATGTCGTATTTGATGAAAAATCTTCACATTACATGACACATAATGCAAAGGAGCCAGACTTACAAAAATCTGACTTTGTCATGCTTCTAGTATCTTCAAATGGTCTCGACTTATCATCATCTGATATCTTAGAGCAAGGTGAAAGGGGGAGTTTTGATTCTGGAAATCAAGCTAGAGAAGAAAATGTTCTAAAGATGACAGTAGCAATATTGTATTTAGTAAGAGACCAAAAAAAACGACAAACAAGCCGATGCGATACCGAATGAGAATTTTACAAGTACATATGCTATTTTTTACTAGACCTATTGATGATCAAGAACCATCCTGTTTTGAAGAGGTTGTTGATGTTAAAGAGTGGAGGCTAGCCATGGATAATGAAATGAATGCTCTCATCAAGAATGAGACATGGAATCTTATTCCGAAACCAGATCATGTCAAACCCATTACATGTAAATGGGTGTACAAGTTGAAAAGGGATGCAACTGAAAAAGTGGACGAATTAAAGCGAGATAGGTGGCTTATGGTTTTTCTCAAAGCTATGGAGATGATTATGAAGAAACTTTCAGCCTTGTGACAAAAATGATGTCGGTTCGTGTTTTACTTTCATTGGCAGTGTTTCAAAATTGAAAATTATGGCAGCTTGATGTTAAGAATTTGTTTTTGCATGGAGATTTTGACAAAGACACTCATATGTAGCAGCCACTAGGGTATGCATCGAAGCTTTTTCCTCAACACGTTTGCAAACTCAAAAAGGCTTTATATGGATTAAAACAAGCTACACGAGCTTGGTTTGAAAGAATAGCCGATTTTTTGCAAATTTGTGATTATTACTCTTCTGATGCAGATTTAAATATGTTTGTTAAACGGGATGGAGACATACTGATGGTTCTTTTACATGTAGATGATATGATCGTAACCGGGAGTAATGAAGATGAGATCGCGAGACTAAGAATAGAACTTTCCATACGATTTGATATGAAAAACTTGGGTGAGCTTAGTCATTTTTTTGGCTTGGAGATTCAGAGATATAATGATGGTGTACTGCTATCACAAGAAGGCTATGCTAAAAGTTAATTGAAAGGTACAACCTGAACCTTAGCAAGAAGCGATTCACACCTCTTGACGCGAGTGAAAGGCTAAGGAGAAATGAAGGTTCAAGTTTATCAGAATTTAAGGCTTATCCTTCTATGGTCGGTGAACTTCTTTATTTGACGATTACTAGACAGATAGTGCATTTTCAATCGGACTTGTAAGTCGATACTTGCAAGAGCCAGAAAAACCTCATTTGGAAGCAGCAAAGAAGATTCTGAATTATGTCAATTCTACTATAGATTTTGGTCTCTTTTATAAAAGGGAACATGTCTTTCACTTGCAAGGCTATACAAATGCTGATTTTGGTGGAGATTTGGATGAAAGAAAATCGACTTAAAGTTATGTATTTATGTGTTGTGATACAAGTGTCTCTTGGAGTATCAGAAGGCAAAATACTATAGCTTTATCCACAACCAAAGCTGAGTACAAGGCTGCTACACTTGCTGCATAAGAGTGTGTTTGGCTACGGAGACTAATCGAGGATTTATATCATCCACTGCACGAAGCAAATGATTTATTTGGTGACAATCAAAGTGCGCTCAAGCTTGCTCATAATCCGTTGTTTCATGCTAGAACCAAACACATTGAAATAGAGCATCATTTCATTCGAGAAAAGGTGCTACATGGACCAATTAACACCATAGAAGTGAGAAGTAATTTCAATATTACAGACTTTTTCACCAAGATTCTCTCTAAAGGTCGGTTCGAGTCTCTCCGTGCAAAGTTGAGATTGCTTTCCAAAAATAACTTTAAGGGAGAGTGTTAAACTTAAAGCTACTTTTGTTAAATTGTTTTGGAAGATGGATAGCTTATCTTTGGAAGCCACAAAGTCTTTTTTGAAGTTTATGCTTATTGTAAAAACAATCATTATAAAACCTGCAGTTATAGTTTTTTTAGTGATCTCTCCATTTTTATTTTTGTTATCTCTCATTCTCTTTGTGATTGTTGATTGAGAGTATGTACTGAGTTATTCTTCTTCTATTTTATTGATCTTGGACAGAGAAGGTTTATCGACTTTGTTTTTTACACTATCAACTTTCAAAAACAAATCGTGTCTCGAATTCTTCGTCGTAGGAGCACGGAGCCGCACGGACAAGAGAGCAGTGCACGCTGTAGGAGAGAGCTGGAGATTCTCGCCTCACTCGGTTGGAATCAAACACATATGTATTTGTTGACCATGCAACGACGTCGTTGAATACATTTTACTTCATAACGCATCGTTTTATCAGCATAAGCAAAACTAGGGTCGGCAGTCCTCGAAATGTTTTTAGAAATGCCCTATTTTTGAAATCAAACTTCTCAAATGCCCTACTTTTAAAAAAGGTTTCTGAAATGCCCTACTTTTAAATGAATCCGGGCTTACTAAATCCGGATTTATGAAAAATGGCTAATTTCGACAATACTAAAGCCGGATTGTTCAAAAAACATTGCAGTCTGGTCTTTGAAAAACCTGATTAGTTGCAAAACAAACGAAATCAAACGATTATCCTACGTGGAGGTCCGGTCACAAGCCCACTCAGCATTTTTAATGAGTTTGATTTTACAAAAACCGGATTTAATTATTTTCTCAAGGTTTGAAGAGCATCGGGAATCTAAGAAAATAGATTCCCAATGCTTTGCATGGGGGGAGGTCGGTAGAATAAATGAATCCGGTTTTATAAAAACCGAATTTATTAAAAATGTTGAGTGGGTTTGTGACTAGACCTTCAAGTTTTTGTATGTTTTGTGACCGGTTCGATTTTTAAAAAAACGGACGAATTACAATCCGATTTTAATAATGCCAGAATTAATCATTTTTTGTGAATCAGATTTTAGCAGGATTCATTTAGAAGTAAAACATTTCAAAAACGCTTTTAAAAGTGGGCATTGGAAAAATTTGATTTCCAAAATAGGACATTTCTAAATTTTTTTCCGACTCCCCTGGTGCAAATGGACTCCTCTCGACCACACCAGATTCGTTTATCAATATCAGGTTTGTGGTTTCGGTTCGCGTAGGGTTTCATGTTACGTCATCTCTCCCTTCCGCCGCAAATGGGTGGCACCGCCAGATTCCTGATGCTGCTCACCTCGCCGTATCCATTCCTCACCCCACGCCCCTCCATCTTCCTCCGCCTAGCTCGCAATTCACGACTGCTCACTCCCCGCCTCCCACTCTCCAACCCCAATTACTCCACTCGCCCATCTATCTCCTTCGCCCCACTCCGTGCCACCCAGCCGGAAAGCATCCATTCACAGTCCAGCGCCTTCAAAGATGATAGCTTTGCTGACCAATTTGTCGGTGGCAGCGGCTCAGCTTCCGCCCCTAATTGGTACCATCCGTGGCCCGAGTGGTCTAGGTTTATCGACGAGGTGAGGCAAGCTGGCTACTTCGAACGTGTGGATTACAGCGCTGTGGATGGGGAAGCATGGGGGTTTGTTTCTCCTGACAATTTCTCTTCCCACGAGTATTTCAGGGCGGCCAAGGCTTGCCTGCAGTTCGCTCGTGAACGGGATAACCTACTAGGGTTTGTACTTGGACCCACTAATGCTCACATCTAACCATTTCACATAATATAATTTGCACTCTGTGTTTTGATTTGGAATTGGGTATGAACAGGTACTTGTCCAGGAGTGATATTAGAGTTATTGTAGAAAATGGATCAGCTTATTTATTCAGAGATGCTGAGACGTTGAAGGGTAGGATGAAGTCTTTCCTGGGGATTCCGGACATTGGTGTAAGTGAGTTATATTTCAAATATGACTGTGGGTCTGTTTTTTTAAAAGTTTACTCAAACTTAACTTTTACTTAATTAAGTGTTTAAATTACAATTCATTATCTCTTTGCTATCACCCCAACACCACCACCACACGACCATTACCACAACACCACCACCACAACACATCCACACCACTACCACCATCACTACAAAATCATAATATCGCCACCACCACAATACCACCCCAACCCAACCACCACACCACCACAATATCTCCAACACCACAATACTACCACCACCAGAAAAACACCACACCACCACCACAAAATCATAATACCACCACCACCACCATAACCAAACACCCCAATCCAACCACCACAACACCACTACCACCATCACCACAAAATCATAATATCACCACCACCACAATACCACCCCAACCACCACACCACCACAATATCACCAACACCACAATACTACCACCACCACAACGACCCACTACCAGAAAAACACCACACCACCACCACAAAATCATAATACCACCACACCACCACCACCACCATAACCAAACACCCCAATCCAACCACCACAACACGACTACCTTAACATCACAACCACACAATATCACCACCATCACCACAACAATCCACCACCACAAAAACACTACGCCACCACCACAAAATCATAATACAAACACCACCACCACAAATAGCTCCATAACCAAACCATAACCCTAAACTAAATCATAACCAAACACCACCACAAAACCACAATACCACCACCGCAAAAATACCACCCCACCAATAAAAATAATAATTAATGTATTTAACTTAAATATACTTAACTTATTTATTGAAAATTTAAGTGCAAAAGAATAGGGCCTAATTAATACTTTTAACTTTATGGGTCTGATTTTATGTTTCATTCTAAATTTAATATCAGTTAAGGAACGATCTTCCTTTTATTTTAAGTGATTCAGCGACACGAAATATAGCAAGTAGGTATGTCCTGGTTCTCTTACTGGCTATTGTTGCATGTTCATTAGTCTTTCATTCAGGAAAGTAGAATTTCAAGCCTTTGTTGTAGGGTGTTCCATATATGATATGTTCAGCCTGTCAGAAGTATAATTTGAATAACATAAATGCAAATGTAGAGTTACTAATAGTTCAGTTTACAGTTCTTTCACCAATTTCTTAACATGCTGATATATAGGACTGATTTTATCTGGGATCGCAAATCACAAGTCTGTCTATGAAAAAAAGCTTTAGAATTGACTGAACAGGCAGATACAAGACGAATTCAAACAGCATGACCTACCTCATAAAAGAAAAACTGATTAAGCGTTCACAAGCCATGAAACACAAATTTTAAAACATAAGTGTTAAGGTAATGTCAGATCAACGTTTCCCCTACTGGAGTGAAAGTTTCCTGCACCATGCTTCTGTAAAATTATTGTCTCAACAGTTTCCTTATTCCTAATAATGCACACCGTTCAATTATGGAAGTTATCGTGTTCTCAACGTTCCTTTTATCAAACACATTATCTTTCTGGATTGCAGGTTATTGATCTTGATAAAGCTACCTTGGTTGATCTCATGAAATTTTTACTCAGTTATGCTAATATTCGTCCAGTTTCATCAGCTGATGATTATCACAACAATGAGCAAATTGTTGGATCATCTGTCCGGAATTTGTTGAGTGAGTTGGCCAACTTGAGTTCTGGTTCACGAGAGTCAGATTCCCCTGGTTTGATGCAGAGTCATTATTCAGATATGTGTGGACAGACACCTAGGGCTCGAGGGCAGCAGATTGAAATGAAAAGGGGTGACTGGATCTGTCCCAAGTAAGATATGTCAACATATAATATATATTTTAGTGTATCTGATTGTGCTAATAGGATTAATTTATAAATCATTTTCGATTTGTTTCACTAATCATTTTTGTTTACTCAGATGTACATTTATGAACTTCGCAAGAAATACCAATTGTCTTGAATGTGAGGAAGCTCGGCCTAGGAGGCAGCTCACTAATGGGGAGTGGGAATGTCCTCAGTAAGTAGTACCCCCCTACAGAACCATCTGTTAGCTCAATCTCATCAAAGTACATCGATTTTGCTGGCTATTTTAACAGTTACGCATTCTTCTTCTTCTTCTTTTGTCAATTCAGATGTGATTTTTTCAATTATGGGAGGAACATTGTATGCCTAAGGTGTGACTGTAAGAGGCCAGGTGAAGTAACATTATCTCCTGCTCATCTCCAGTCAAGCAATTGGAATATGAGTGACACGGGCATTAAGCTAGCTGCAAATGAGAAGGCGCAGTGGTCTGGTAAGGTTTCTCAGCTAAATAACTCCTCAAACTCGAATCCAAGAGTTGATGATGAAGAATTCCCTGAAATTATGCCCCTGAGGAAAGGAGTTAATAGATTTGTTGTTAGTACAAGAAAGACGCCCTTGGAGAGGAGGCTGGCCAATGCCCAAGCTCAAAGAGATTTGGGTAACGATGATGTTTCTAGGGGTATAAACAAGTCCAACAATTATGGTCATGTTCCATTTGTGCCTTTGCCACCAGATATGTTTTCCACAAAGCCTCGAGAGGATGTAATGGAGATGGCGAGTAACCATGACTCTCATACTTCACAAGGCAGCATATCACAGGATTCTACATTCTTTACCAATGAGCCTGATAGACCCAGTGAAAAATTACAACTTTCTGAGAGACCTATAAGTTTAACAGAGGGCAGGGACAACAGTGAGCAAGCTGAAAAATCAGAAAGATGGTTCAAAAGAGTAGCAGAGCTGCACGATGTTACTGATTTGGCTAGTGCTATTCCAGATGAGGACTTTCCTGAATTCATGCCAATGCGTAAAGGAGAAAATCGCTTTGTAGTTAGCAAAAAGAAAGACCGCTCTTTAACAACTCCAATGAATAAGAGAAGATCAGCAATGGAGCAGCCTAGCGAAACTAAGTTTGTCCCCTTCGTTCCTTTCCCACCTGATTACTTTTCTAAGAAGGATCAATCGCAAAGTGATGTGCGGGACTCATCTCAAAAGGGGGCTGAAGAAACCCATAACTCTTACAATTATTCCGTAAATGTGACTGATAAGAGTTCTTATGGTGACACTAAAACCTATGCAAATTCTAGTAACAGATCGGCTGCCCTGGAAAATTCAGCTCAGGGTGTTGGGACTGCCAACAAACTAAACAATGAGAACACTTGGAGCTCCATTAAAGCATCAGGTGATGGCACGAATTTTTTAAATAGTGGATATAGTGGGAGATCCACAAATACCCAAATTGACAGTACTACAAACTCAGGTCAAGATAGTCAGAGAGGAAGCACAACAGAAAAAAATAGTTGGAGTGGGAAAAGCTTAGAGGGATCTGCAGTGAAAGAAATAGACCCACTTGACATGTCAGAGGAAGCCAAGGCTGAGAGATGGTTTCGCCGTGCTGCCCAGATCAAAGACATCTCCGAACTGAGCCAAATACCGGATGAAGACTTTCCATCAATAATGCCGATGCGCAAGGGGGTTAACAGATTTGTGGTAAGCAAGAGGAAGACACCTCTGGAACGGAGGCTAACATCCCCCCAGTACAGGAGGAATCTTCCAATTGTTGATTCCAATCCTCCAAAAACGCAAAATGAAAGCAACTGATAAACATTAGAGGTTATTCAGTTTTGACACTAGTTATATCATACAAGTGCTTATAAATGACAACCAAATTATTTTGTGGGCAAGTGCTGTTTACTTATAAGATTTTCGTTTATATTCGTCTTTTGCAGATTTCCTCAGTGGTCTATCTGAGCTGTTAACATGTTCTTGCTGATGCAAGGCCTTGATGAAGCTCGCCCAGGTGAGCCAAATATCAAGCTCTTGTCACATCCCATTTTGGCTTCAGTATGAACAGAGGGGATCATCAGTTGGTCTTTGGGCACATGTTGAAAGAGCTGAGGAAACCCTCCCAGAATCTAAAGTAAATGATAACTGCAGCGACAATGGCGGCTTGCTCGGTCGCTATCATTCCCTATCGAACCATCTTCCTTTGGAAAATCCCAACTTTCTCAATGCGATGGATGTCTCTCAACCCAGATCAAATCTAGTTTAAATATTCAGAAAGCCACCAACTTCAGAATTTTGGAAAGCAAACAAGTCAGCTGATGGTTGACATGATAAAAAAGTAATCTGGGTTTTACGCTCGTCAGGTTCAATAGGAAAAGGAATGAGTTATTCAATTAGGTTACTTTGTTGATTCCAGCATTTGAATCTCAGTTTCCTCAACATGCCTTCATTCTGTTGCTGTTGATCGAAGTCATAGTTCTGACTATCCAGAAGCAATAGGCATGTTGGGTAAGCGGGTTGTGAAGATTTTCACAGTAGTAAGGCCAACTGTATGTCCCTTAAAATGTTTCCCAAGGCCATTTCCAATTGCACTTTTGGAAGATTGAGCCATTGGGATATGTCATATTGTTCCTATGCCTACTGGTTTTGTTTTACTTTTACTGGGCGACAGTGATTCAAATTACTTCTCCACTGAGCTATAGCTGGTGTTATGATGCTTTCACTGGGTAATGGGACATCAAATCTAGCCTCGTTTCCTTTTTCGGGCCTGGGACAGTCAATTCAGTTTTTGGAGGTGTCTCAGTTGTTTCTTCTGTTATAGTATAGTTCTCTCCATTACTCTAGATTCAAAAGGGGTTGCTATTCACAAGAATGACCCGTTTATGTTAGATTTTTTATAAAAAAAAATTTATTGGAATTTAACGTGTAAGTTAAGTAATTGTATATCTATCATTGTCACAGTTAAATAATATGATCTAATTTTTTTGATTGTTTATCAATTATAATTTTAATCGTGGATAGAAACTGATAAAATAATTATGCTATTATTTGAGACACGAAATTCATAATTATGTTGATTATAATCGGAAGCACTAACTTTCTATTGTAGGTTTCTTTCAGTTTAATATTAGGAATAAATTCATGTATGTTTTATTTACAATAAAAAATACGCATAATTATACCGATGTGAATTAATGATCCTATTAAATTCTTCCACTCCATGACAATTTATAGTTACATTGTTGTGCTTGATTTGCTGGTTGTCACATTGGTCATTGGCAAGGTGTGAGTGTGCCAATTCTACCAAGTTTATACAGTATAGGCCGACATGTCGTGGGTGTGCTGGATGGTATCAGCAGCAAAACAGTTTATTCTATTTTCTGTTCACCAAGTTCATTAGAAATGCCACTTTCCATGCCTAGAAGATTAACTATTTCAGGTCAGTTTTGCAACCTTGGACAGACAGTGTCCTAGCCTGGGGCATTTCCATTTGACCATAGCATTGAACGATGGGCCAGGGGGAGCTCAAATCTCTCTCTCTCTCTCTGGGTGTTATGCAGGGCCAATATTTAACATTCAAGCAGGCCTGTGCTCGTCTCTTGTTGGCAAATCTCCGCCGTGTGATTATCCATCTGCAGCTGTCTTATGTCGTAGAAACACTTAAAGGATTGTTGGCAGCTGGATTGATCTGAGCCCTTGATGCTGCCAATGAGAGACATGAAGCTGGATAAAGTATTGTTAATTATATGTAACGACTCGATTCGAGCCGTAAAATCTAGTCTCACCCAACTGTCATTCTCGTCACCATCACATTCTAGATCATCACAACCTAGAATCCACACAAAAGATCATAGCATGTTGATGACTTGATAGTTCGATGCTAACTAGACACGCACAATTTGACTTGTTACAATGTACACAGGGTTCTATTCGATTCAGATGAGACTAGGAACGTGCAGCAATAAATTTTTCACACCTCAACTTATATCACAAATTTTGAGTAATGATCATGTTGTTTCATTCAATCCTTCTTCTCTTTTTCTTTGTGAAGGACCACTTATGAGCGAAAGGATTACGAGGAAAAAGAAGGAAAGATAAAAGGCACCCACCATCTATAATGGTAAGATTTTCAAGTGGGGCTTGATTGAGATAGGGATCATTAGGTTGCAAAGTTCAATTTGAAAGCGAGAAATTATTGAGTTGCATTTAGTCGGGAGAGCGAGCAGCCACATAAAAAGGATTAGTGCGGGGAGGGCTAGCAGCAAGTGATGACAAACTAGTTTTTAGGTGTTGTTTTCAAAAATTCATACACGTTTCTGAATTCTTCCTTATATCATGTTACATTTACATCATTGCAGGAAATTCCAAAAGGACACTAGTGCGATCGATGAGTCAATTTTATGGCGAGCTTAGCAGTGATAAATATTCTGACGGGGACGGGTAGGATTCGAGTGAGGAGGAGATGTTAGGATCGTTCTAACAATTACGAAATAAGAAAATAAAAATAATGATGAGAAAATTAACACAAAATTTATAGTGGTTCCTTAGGAAGTACGTCCACTGGTCGTTTGCAGGCTCGATTCACTATAATCAACCAATCGGAAGACAGAATAACCTCATACACTCTCTCTGGTTTTCTCATTCTATCAATTGAATATGAAAACTAAGGTTTTGTGCCGACTCAATAAGACCACCACGACCCATACGGTCAATTGGACCACTACGTGCAATACGATCTCAGTGGGTTCGAGGAATCCCGTCCTGATCGTATTGCCCGTATCGATATAAGCCATACGACCAGAACGACCGTCACTACCGCCTCAACAAATATGCGAATTTTCACAGGGGCGTTGTCCCCTCCCTTTCCCGGGAAGGAGTTTACCACCCCTACACCCCCGTCGATCTGTGTACAGATCGATCGATTTACTATTCTACTAGAATATCAGTAGCGCTTGTGTGCAGACTTTATATTCAATAGGAGATTTGAGGAAGCTGATAGTTTCGTTTAATCCTATCCGTGAGGCTAAGCTTGATTGAACTCTTCAAGCTACGTGATTCATGTGTAACATTCGCTAGATATTATCTTTACTTTATGTGGTCTGCAGGCAAGTGTCAGGACTTTCTCAAGTGTCCCAATAAATGAGGTGAACTTCATGGGACGCTGAAAAGGAAACACCAACTCCCATTCATGTGACGAGATTAAAATAATTCGAGCGGAGTTGGATATCCCTTGGAATAATATTGCTTGCAGGTGTCGAAATTTTCTATGCCCATCCTTTGTCAGATGTAACCTGTACCGAATGTTTTTAGGCGTTATCTGGCTGTGGTTGGCCTCATATCCGTCTGCGCCAGTTTGGTCGTCTAACATGTTTTTATTTGTTAACAGTCACTTAGTGATGATGTGTTACATAGGAATAGGAATAGGAATAGGAATAGGAATAGGAATAGGAATAGGAATAGGATGCTGCAATTAAACTATGGTTTATATTATATTATATTACCTTGATATGTACAAGTTGTCTAAATTGACTATGGTTTCACATTAGGTGTTGAAAATGGAGGAATGATTGAAGTCCAACCAACCAAGAGCTCTGGCCAGCCTTAATGACAGGAAACACGAGTAGATGGCCAACAGACCACCACCCAAGAACCAGTCCAACCGCATATTTTTGCGCGGCAGGATGACAAGTGACCACAGCAAACCGCTGATGAGGAATCCCAACGTCTCGTAAAGAGATGAGTCCCCTGGGATCAGATAAGCTGAAGGGTACGCGGACCACGCTGCGGACACGATTGACATACCAAGCCCTACAAGCGTGCTGAACATGGGTCCTGCATAGCAACCTGATATTGCAATTTGGACTCCATCAGACCCGCCATCCTTTGCCATAGTCACATTGGCTATCAAGTCCGCGACAGAGTTACCCCAAGCAAGGACTGTCAGTCCTAAAACTGAAGGGCTGGTGCCTAGTATTGTTCCCAGCGAAAGGAGTAATGAAACCAGCTCCTCGGCTGTGATGTATGTCCAGGTGACGCTCATAACGAACCCTCCGGCGAGCCAGGGGAACATAAACCTCTTGGGCGGCTCTGAAGCTTTGGTGGTTACAAATGCTATGTTGCCGAAAACAAGTCCTACAAGGCCAGCAGCCATGTAAATGGTTTCTGCTGATTTTGACCCGCTTTGGAAGTTGTAAATTGTTGCTAACAGAAGTGGAGCCAGGATGACTGAAATAATGGCACATGGCTTAGACCACGTCTCTTCGCATATTAGCGGTATGGTGAGCCTTCTGGGCAAGTAAATCGGCAGTTCTACCACATACAGTAACAATTTGCAGCAATAGATTGCTGTGGGATTGGTAATACCCAGGAAGCTTGGAACATCTTCCAAGCCTGGTTTTCCAGTATCCTTGTCGTCATTAACGTTGTACAATAATGGCACAGTAATGTCCCCCAGATGGACATGGCAAGGGACGCAGCCTGTTGACGTAGGCAATAGGTGCACCACTCTCGGCTTCTTCAGCCGGATATAATGAGCCGTAGAGACTGCAGAGACGTAGATGACGTAAATGGACACAAAGCATATGGCACCCCAGAGATAAATTTTTCCGACCACAATGATCACCAACAGTGCGCAGAGGGAGAAGATCAAGAACAGAACATCTCGGATGAAGCTGTGTTTGTCAAGCACGATCTGATGCGAACTTACTATGAGACTAATGATCCCAACAACCGCGCTGGACACAAAAAAGGCTCCACCCAAGATGCCGCTAAGTCCAACGTTGGCATCGCCGGAGCCACTAAAGGACACAAGACTGGCAAAGACATCTGCAGCACCATTTCCAAGAGAAAGGAGAGTGACGCCGGCAATGGTTGGAGAAAGATTCAGGACTTGGGATAGGCCTTCTAGCGATGGACAGAAGTAATTGGAGACCGTGTTGCCCGATAAATAGAACAGAAGAAAGAGCCATAGCAGAAGCACAGTATATCCCAAGAAAGGATATTGCCCACAGATGCAGTAGAAGATGTTGAGATAGTTTATGTAACCTCTGGGACGACAACCTGGCTGTGACCTGACAAACAAACACTTGGACACAGTGTCCTGCAGTTTATGTAACCCTCCGCATCCATCAGCCTCTGTATCCTCATAAAGAGGTGGAGAAGGATGAAATGGGTTTGTGGTGCTTGGCCTGGCTACATGAGTTAAAAAAGTATGTGAATCTGAATCCTTGAGATGGGTTTTGATGTAGAATGCGAGGAGGAAAAGGAAGGATAAGTTGAGAAAGAAAGAGAGGTTGGGAGAGTTGGAGATGGGTTTGAAAGTTGCCATTGCGCGAATGAAATAGGATGGAAGTGAATGAATATATTTGGAGGAAATTCATGGTTAGTATTGAGTTAGAGTAATTAGGACGGATTGAACTAATGGTGCATAATGATGAATGTGTTGATGAGCACATTTGTTAATACGAGAATGGACAGAGAGGTTACCATAGAAGGGAAGAGGACAAACAATAATGGAGAAAGGGATGGGTCGATGGAAGGATGTGCTAGTTCATTGATAATCATTTGGAAGACAAATGCTAGACAGTAGCCAGTCCCGAGACGCATCTTGCTGATGGGGAGGCGTATGTTAGACAGGTTTAAATGCTGCCTTTTATTACTCACAATTTTTTGTCAAAAGAAGAAGGCTACTATTAGTCTAGTCTGTATGAGTCCAAGTTGATAGTGTGGTATTGGGGAGGGAGGACTATCAGAAAGAAAATCTGAGGGGACAAAGTATGAAGAAGCACTCGGGTAAAATAATAAAGGAAAGGTAATTCTATCCGAAAGCTTGCTTTTTATCTTCTTTGTTGGTGTAATTATCTGTCAACAAACCAGGCAGGAATAAGCAAAGTTGATACCATTTGGTGTGGGTCCATCATGTCCAACTGGACACCATTTTGCCAACTTGTTGAGGTCAATAGCACTAATACTGGTACTTAAATCACTAACTAACTTTGTGCATTTCCTTATCTGTGTTTTAGTTTGCTGCAAGAGCTTAATGCGCATAGTTTCTATTCCTGCAGTCAATCTTTACTGGGAAGCTTATATCTGGTGATGATTACGGACTTGGGAAACTTCCTGTCCTGGTGAATTTGGGTGGTCAAAATGGACGAAGAATGTGCATGGACTTGTAAACTAGCGCGAGGCTTCTCGTGTTTCTATTGTCAGTTTCCTGTGACAAAGAAGACAGGTATGTGTATGTTCTGTACTTGTAATTTGTTTTGGGGTAGGAAAGTCGTGTGAGCTTCTTGGATACATCTAAAAGACATGTTGAAGTTTAAGATAAACCCACACGGGAAGCTTTATTTGGGAGAGACTGAGACAGTTTAATGCCTAGTTGAGTTTCTGTGATGAGAAATGATTAGCTAAGGATGTCTGCTGCCTGATCCATTTGACTCGTCTAAGAAAATGCTGTGCCTGGAACACCAAAACTGGCTTCTTCTATACAGATCAAGTTAAAACTGCAAACGGAGCGACCCGCCCGAGTGGGACCCGTTTTTCTTCATAGTTCACAACGATGACAAATAAAGGAATTTTTTGTTTTGAAATGTTCTACTTTCATATTTAAGTTTAAGAAAGGTTCTATTTGAGTTTTAGAAATGTCTTATTTTTAAGAGACCGATCAATCGATTTTTTTATTTCTTATGACACCGGTTTTTCAAAAATCGGTCTCTCTACTCTTATGCATAAATGAAAAGTATTGTCCCTAACTATGCCAATAAGAACTTGTGATGCTGAAAGACAGAGCTGTCTAAAAGCCAAGATATCGATTTTTTAAAAATTGATATGTTAAAGATCGATCTCTTAAAAATAGCGCCATTCAAACCTAAAACTCTAAGTATGGCATTTCTGGACATTTATTAAAAAAAATTCCAAATAAAGTAGGTTGTTATGGTCACTTGTCATCTGCCACAAGTAGGTCACTTATTTTCCAAGAGAGACGGACCCCTCCCTTATTTTTTTTTAAAATTTTCTTAATTAATTAAATATTATATTTTTTATTTTTTAGTCATTTTCTCTCAGGAGTTCGAAATCGAAAGTAAGTCTTATGGTTCTGCTCCGTCTCTTCCTCTCTCTGATTGCCACATTAGCTTGATCATTCTAGTCGAATTGTATTTCAGATAATAATCCTTCATTATTGATTTCAGTTTTTTGATCGACGGCCGATTCCGGTTTTTTTCTAGATGGCGTGAAGATAGGACCATCACTTGTGATTGTTTTGTTGGGTATGAAAGCTTCTGGGTAGATAGATTATGAATAACTGAGAGTCGCTAAGTGATATGTGACTATTTTTCGGCTTAATGTGAGGGTGAGTTTAAGTTGAAGTAGGCAAACTGTTTGATGTAATTACTTACTTAAAGTTGGTTATTCTTTAAGTCTTCTAACTTCATCTATACAAGTTTATGGATGTGTTTTGATATCTACAATGATATAACACTCATAGGATAGCTTGGGCTCAAGATATTTGGTACTTCTACTTGTTGCAACTGACAAATAAAATATGTAGTTTTACAGTATTTGGAGTTGTAATTTCATCTAAAAGAGCTCGAGCAGAGAACGAATGTGAGAAAAAATTTGAAATTGTCACTGATCCGGCATTGAGGAAACCGATCAATGACTATGAGTCTATAGTTAGAGATAATGTTAGGAAGGCATATTTGGTTAAAGGTCATTGTTAACCACATTCACATCATTTTCCAAAATTTAATATGAGAAAGAAGTTGTGGTGCTTTCAAGTTGAGTGGTTCAAGAAATGAGAATGGTTGGAATATAATGTATCTAAAGATGAAGCATTTTGTTATTGGTGTTATCTTTTCAAAAGGGATATTGGAAATGATGCATTTGTGAAAAAAGAATTTCAAAATTGGAAGAAATATTTAGAGACCATGTTAGAGTAACTGGTAGTACACACAATAATGATAAGGTATTATTGTTTGCTTTCAAAGATCAAAGATAAAGTTTGGCAAGAAGAGCAGTTTTTGGAAATTGAGCTTTGGGGGCTATTTACCGCACTCGTTTGACTGCAATCGTCGATGCTGTTAGATTGCTACTTCAACAAGGGTTATGCGGTATTTTCAGAGCATGAAGACTCGCAAATAAGGTTTACCTCCTATACCACGACCAGAAATAGAGTGACCCAATGATTCTTAGTTCTAGTAATGACTTCTTTTGTGGCTAAACAGATTGATTCAGTGGCTTTTTTTTTGTCGCCAGATATAATGAGTTAGTGACATCTTTTTATATAAAATGAAATAAATTGAAAGCATTTTTTTTTCATTTGGTGACCTCGTCTCATGAATCTCTGAATCGGCAGACATGCTTTTGGACACATGAAGATTCATATTCAGCAGCATTATCAGATAACATCTAGTTAGGTACGGAATGATGAAGATAATCAAGACTTGGAAGGGGCTCCGAGGATGTCGCTGAAGACTAAACATGCCTTAGTTAGTTATCATGCATGATAGATGCATGCTGGAGGATAAGTCCATGTAGTTATAAATAATGGACAACGTGTGTAAGTAAGTAGGCTTAGTGGAGTCATGTTGCGGTTGTAAAATTACTGACAACTATAAATGAAAGGGGTGAGAAAACGCTGAGCACATCGCCAGCACAATACCTTGTACTCTGCTCTTTCATACACTCATCCATAATCATCTTGCGATCCGTCAATTGGCCTCAGAGCTTGGTTTGAGGATGAGTGAAACTCCGCAAGTTCCACGTGCACCACCTAGTCCGAGTGCACATGAAGATGATGCCGGGACGAGCAATGTTGGCCATGATCATGTACTAGTTATTCAAAAGGTTGTCAAGGAAGCTGCATCCACAGTGAAGTATCCCATGCTCACACGCACCAACTATGGTGATTGGGCGTTGATTATGAGGGTAAACCTTCAAGCTCAAGGATTATGGGAAGCCATTGAGCCTGGAAGAGCAGAATACAGAGAAGATCGGATGGCATTAGCTGCCATCTTGCAAGCAGTTCCCTCGGAGATGCTTGCATCTTTGGCCATGAAGAATTCAGCCAAAGAGGCTTGGGAAGCCGTAAAAACAATGCGAATGGGAGTCGAAAGAGTCCGAGAAGCCAAGGCGCAGACTCTTCGAGGAGAATTTGAAGCCATGAAGTTCAAACAAGGTGAATGCATTGATGACTTCACTTTAAGACTCAATGGCCTTGTAAGCAACCTCAGGTTACTTGGAGGGACTATTGAGGATGAGATTGTGGTGAAAAAGCTGCTGAGATCAGTTCCTTCTCGCTACTCACAAGTAGCCATCTCTATAGAGACTCTCATGGACCTCAAATCTCTCACCATAGAAGAGTTGACGGGAAGATTGAAAGCCGTTGAAGAGCGCTTTGAGCATGAAGATGGTGCCAGCGAGCGCCTCCTCTTTACAAAAGAGGAGTGGATGACTAAAATGAAGGGAAAGCGATATGGTGAGAACTCTCCACGTGAAAGCAAGAGCTTTGGTTCGGTTGGTGAAAGTCGAGGACGTCGGGGAAGAGGCCGCGGACGTGGACGCAGTTGGTTCAACCGGGGTGAAAGAGACACATTTGAAGCTCGACCTGGACGTGAACATGACAAAGTTAAGTGTTACAATTGTGACAAACTTGGTCATTTAGCAAAGGACTGCAGAAAGCCGCGCCAGAACCGCGAGGAAGCTAACCTGACTTGCAAGGATGACCATGAACCTGCCCTCTTAATGGCTGAGACATGTGGCCTTGCTCAAGCATCATCTGAGATGCCTAAGTTAGCTTTCATCAACCAAGAAAGCAGAGAGTCTTCGACAACACCAAAGCACGAAAAGTGGTACTTGGACACTGGAGCTAGCAATCACATGACTGGCAGCAAATCAATGTTTGCTTATCTTGATGAAACAATTCAAGGTAACGTGAGGTTTGGAGATGACTCAACTGTTGCAATCAAAGGAAAAGGTACAGTGATGCTCCAATGCAAAAATGATGAACATAAGGTACTCACAGAAGTATTTTATATACCTAGTTTGCACAACAACATTATTAGTGTTGGACAACTTGATGAGAGTGGTTGCAGGGTGCAAATTGAAAATGGCAAGTTATGCATTTTCGACCGAGATGAGACACTGCTGGCAAGAGTGCGCAGGTCTGAGAATCGCCTTTATACATTGCATTTAAATCTCACACAACCTGTATGCTTGCTCGCTACAATAGGGGATTCTTCATGGTTATGGCATGCCCGGCTTGGACATGTAAACTTCCGATCATTACGCGAAATGAGTATGAATCGAATGGTGGATGGTTTGCCGAATATACAACATGTTGATCAATTGTGTGAGGGCTGCATTCTTGGAAAACATCATAGAACACCATTTTCAGAAGCCACCTCTTTTCGAGCTAAAGACAAACTAGAGCTTATACATGGCGACCTGTGTGGTCCTATTACGCTTTCCACTCCAGGAGGTAAAAAATACTTTTTGCTTCTGGTCGATGATTTCAGCAGATACATGTGGATTGAACCTCTTAACAGCAAAGATGAGGTGTTTGTAACCCTCAAAAGAATTCTCTTGATAGCTGAGAATGAGTCGGGGCATAAACTCAAAGCGTTGAGAACCGATCGTGGAGGGGAGTTCAATTCAAATGAGTTTCATAAATTCTGTGATGACAAAGGCATTAAGAGACATACCACAACACCTTATTCTCCGCAACAGAATGGCGTAGTGGAGAGGAGAAATCAAACGGTACTTGAAATGGCTCGGTGTATGCTTAAAGCAAAGAAGGTTCCGACAGAGTTCTGGGGAGAAGCTGTGAAGACAGCTGTGCACATTCTCAATCGAGTAAGGTCTAGAAGCTTGACTGGAATGACGCCGTATGAAGCTTGGTGTGGAAAAAGACCCAACGTTCGTTATTTTCGTACTTTTGGTTGTGTTGCACATATGAAGAAGCTGGGACATGGCACTACAAAATTGTCAGATAAATCAATCAAAACAGTGCTGCTAGGTTATGAAGATGGCTCTAAAGCATATAGAGTAATTGATCCAGTGACAAGGAAGATGTATGTGACACGAGATGTGAAGTTTGACGAAGAACAACAATGGCACTGGGATCATAATGTACATGATGATGAATTAGTCTCTGAATCTTTTGTGCAGCATTCTACAAAATACTTGACACAACATGTGGCGAAACCAAGAGATGGGAAAGTGAACGAGCATTGTCCAGCAACCCCTTCAATGGAGAGAGAGTCTTTAGGGACCCACTTTGTATCTCCACCAAGCAATGCTTCATCAACAGAAGAAGGAGAAGCACCTAAAAGGTATCGGCTTTTATCAGATATTTATGATGAAACATCTCAACTTGATAATTTCCAGTTTAGTGGCTTGTGCATGCTTACCGCAGAAGAACCATCTGATTACAAACATGCTCTTACTGAACCTTGCTGGAAGAAGGCCATGGATGAAGAGATCAAGGCCATTCAAGACAACTCAACTTGGGAGCTCACTGATCTCCCATGTAGACATAAACCCATTGGATTAAAATGGATTTATAAAGTGAAGAAAGATCCCGCTGGAGTTGTGATGAAGCACAAAGCTCGACTCGTAGCCAAAGGCTACGCACAAAGATCGGGAATCGATTTTGATGAAGTATATGCGCCGGTTGCTCGACTTGAAACGATTCGACTCTTGTTGGCCCTAGCTGCTTATAGTGGATGGAAAGTCCATCACATGGATGTTAAATCAGCTTTCTTGAATGGTACTTTGGTCGAGGAAGTTTATGTCGACCAGCCGCCCGGATATGTGAGCAAAGATAGACCTTATTCAGTGTTGAGGCTACATAAAGCCTTGTACGGTCTTCGACAAGCGCCGCATGCATGGAATATGAAGTTGGATCGATCGCTTATTGAACTTGGTTTTCTACGTTGCCCCCTCGAACATGCTGTCTACAAGAGAATGAAAGGAGATCACATTTTACTTATCGGAGTATATGTCGATGATTTGATAATCACAGGCTCAAGTTTGGAGTTCATAGCTGAGTTCAAGAATGAAATGATGAAGACATTTAGCATGACTGATCTCGGAGCACTGAGTTATTACTTGGGCATGTTGGTGAAGCAAACAAGTGACTTCATTACAATGAGTCAGAGTAGCTATGCTAAGAAGATATTGGACCTTGCTGGATTGTCAGAGTGTAATTCTTGCACAACACCTTTGGAAACTAGGATCAAGCTGATGAAGAATGATGGTGGCACACCTGTGGATGCCACTGAGTATAGGCGCATAGTCGGCTGCCTACGGTATTTGGTTAATACTAGGCCGGATATAGCTTACTCTGTTGGTTTGATTAGTCGGTTTATGCAATCCCCAAGCAACCTACATATGGCTGCAGCAAAGCACATCTTGAGGTATGTGAAAGGGACGATCAATTTTGGTTGTTGTTATAAACGTGGAGCTACAAATAAGCCAGAACTTGTAGGCTACAGTGACGGTGATTATGCCGGGGATATGGATGAAAGAAAGAGCACCTCTGGGTGTGTATTTTATCTAGGAGGAAATGTAATTACATGGTCCTCGCATAAGCAAAAGGTGGTGACATTGTCAAGCTGTGAAGCCGAA
This sequence comes from Umbilicus rupestris, assembly GCA_963678935.1. Classification (NCBI taxonomy): domain Eukaryota; kingdom Viridiplantae; phylum Streptophyta; class Magnoliopsida; order Saxifragales; family Crassulaceae; genus Umbilicus; species Umbilicus rupestris. The sequence goes on from OY787618.1 coordinate 11,000,927, forward strand.
TATATTGCCGCATCTTCAGCGGCATGTCAAGCAACTTGGCTTAGTAGACTCTTACATGACATCACAGGATGGGAGGTTGGCAAGACAAGACTTCTCTTGGACAACAAATCAGCCATAGCATTGAGCAAGAACCCAGTGTTCCATGAAAGAAGCAAACACATCGAAACTAGATACCATTTTGTGCGCGAATGTGTCGAGGCTGGCAAGATTCAAGTAGACTATGTGAGGACAGATGAACAAGTCGCAGACATTCTCACCAAATCACTTGGAAAACTTAAGTTTCAAGAACTCAGAGATAGACTGGGTGTCACCAAAGCTGAAGACAAGGCAAGTTTAGAGGGGAGATTGAAGACTAAACATGCCTTAGTTAGTTATCATGCATGATAGATGCATGCCGGAGGATAAGTCCATGTAGTTATAAATAATGGACAACGTGTGTAAGTAAGTAGGCTTAGTGGAGTCATGTTGCGGTTGTAAAATTACTGACAACTATAAATGAAAGGGGTGAGAAAACGCTGAACACATCGCCAGCATAATACCTTGTACTCTGCTCTTTCATACACTCATCCATAATCATCTTGCGATCCCTCAGTCGCAGCATGCACTTGAAGAGGTTGCTTGACCAAGCGTGTTGCACGGAACTGCCGGTTTTCAGATCGTGTGCATGATCGTGGGATAATTGGTGAGTTTATTTGTTCTAACTGTTCTCTGTTTAGTATATATATAGTTAGCAAGTTGTAACAAAATAATAGAATGAAATGCGAAGAAAACTGCTCCATCTTTCGTACATTTTCTCTTGTGTTTTCTCATGTGCGATCCAAGGGCATAAACAACACGGATAATTAGAGCAGCTCGCACAGAGAGAATGTTGAACGAAGAGATAGAGGCAGCGTTAGCACCGGTGTACCGGGCATCACTACCAAATTTAGAGAGAATTGGGGCCAGGGAGGGTTTTGTCTCACTCCAATGTCTAATGCTCACAAGGAATAACTACACAGAATGGGCAGATGAAGGTCTACATTGAGGCACAAGGTGTCTGGGATGTAACCCCTTGATTGTGTTTTGGGGAAAAATAATTTATAATATTGGGAAGTTCAATGGTCGATCCAAAGAGCAAATCGTGTATATACTATGCAATATAATGCATTTGTTTAGTTATTCTAATCTAGAAAAGGATTGTAAATATTTAACTACGTGATTCTGGCGCAAGAACATGATTATGCAAATAAAATTAATATTCAAGAATCAAACTTCAACTGTGCGCATCACTCAATTCATGAAACAAAACATATAATTATTCAAATCATAAGAGAGAATAAACCATGTGTTATGAATAATCCAGAGTATCATGAATCATTACTTTTTCCAACACATCTTGTACTTCGAGACCCTCCAGCAAGGCATACTATCACGACCCAAATCCTAGGTAGAGACCGGCGTTTGACCATTGACAAGCAAGCCTCAATATCGACAATTTATATTAGTATATAAATTAGCGAAATCAATTTAGAGAGTGAACTCAACAATTTAAATTATCACAATCCTATTCAAGTACAGCGGAGCAACAATCTAACTGAATAAAAGAAATCACTAAAAAGAGTTCATTAAAATGACTAACTGGATGTCACCATACATGAACAACAATAGATGACGGCTCCTAATCTAACAGTTCATTGATATGTAATTAGTTAGAAAATAACGGGGTGAGTCAAAATGACTCAACGAGTAAATAACATACTTTAATAACGTGATTATGCTTAATTAGCATAATCTTTTACATGTATTCTTATATGGGTGGTCACATTAATATATTGTATGTGACATTATAAATAACATATATATGAATGCGTGTATGCATGTTGATGCTTATGTTGATGAATGCTAATGATGTTTGTGGATAGTCATCACTGCCGGTCTGAACCATCATATCATAATGCGGGCTGAGCCACGCCATATCACTACAAAGTGCGGCACACGCCTCGTCCTTTCTCATATCATATCGATGTCTATGTTGCAATGATGCGTAAATGTTATCGAAATCGTTACCATAATTTAATTCATACGTAGTAATACCATTTAGGTCGGTGCACATTTTACTTTAGCGTCTTTATAAAGACAAGGGATCGATTTTAACGGTCACGTTATTATCCAAATCCATAGTAAAGTATAATCATATTATTTACTCATAAATCCAAAGCCAATCCAACACTCGGATGTAGTAATATGATCAATTAGACCAATACACCATACAATTCGAGTCACCTAAAATAATGTGTAAGATTTAACTCAAATTTCTTTAACCGATTACTCTTAACAATCACTTATATCTTCATATACTACTCATGTGCTAAATATTTTACTAATGAGACTAGATGAGCACCAACATGCAGACAACATATTATCACAAAAACGTCATCTTAATATGCTATACTAATTGTTTCTTTTGTTAAAGTTAGAAGAGCAGCCCAATAAATTTGAAATTGGCACTATTTAATGCTTGTTTAATTTGGCAGTAACTAACATAATCATTAAGTGAATTTACACTATCCTTTAAACTCCATGGAATAGTCTATTATTGCCAGAATATTTTCCAACGTTTAATTCAATCACACGTACCCAACACACTATGCAGTCTCAATATACATATACAGAACTAATTCATCTACCAGCTGCTTACCAATTAAACAAAATTAATCAGTCAAATACAGCGCATCATCTCACCCTTCCATTGCCAATTTTTCACTAGCCTGCTTAATTTTTCCTCCATTATGATTACTTCTTATATATGATCATCTGTACACACTCATTCTTATCTGCCATCATTTCACTAAATCTTGAAAAGTAATACTAATCAGAATACAAAATAATAATAATTTACTTACCTTTTCAAATTCGCAGCGCCTTCAAGTTGCAGATTGTGTACAAGCAGTTGTTATAGCACACTCTTGTACCCACGGATCTTTTGCAGCAAGATAAAAATATGAACAACGATTTGTTCACCTAGTTCGGCCAAGTACCTACCTCTGGGAAAGACTGAACGTCAGTCTTTCAATTCACTAGTCTCAAGGTCTGTTGTACAACACGGTTCGACTCCACGCAACCTATGCTACTCAACCTTAGCTAGTCAATCACACACAATCAGAACACGCTCTGACTTGTGTTTCACACACACCTACTTACTTGAACCAATTCAGAATAGCTCTACCTCTGATCCCACAAAATCAGCCTATTCTAATTAGTACAACGTGACCGTAGGTTTGATATAGCACCCGCTGTAGCAACTAGCTGGTGCAGGTTCTGTCCGCGTCGCTCCAAAGCTTTTCGCCGAGCCGATCGAACTCTTCCACGAGCACTGCACACTCTGGAATGCTCCCCCTGACTCAGTGACCTTCTGTCACTAGCGGGACATGACCTTTTGTAGATTGTCCGACCTCCTCCACTCGACAATCCCCCTACGGCGTGTGTTGATCAACCAACAAGCCCGTCCTGCTCTGAATTGGTTTCTATGATCAAGCTCTGATCAGACTCTGCGATCAGCCTCTACTTCAACCACTCAGCTCTGCGCTCACACTCTACTCTCGGTGGTGATCCAATCTCTCCGCTCTAGCACTCTGAGTATATCTCTCGGTATATTGCTCTGCTCTTCGTGCTTGGATTCTGTCTTGGATGGATGCTTTGCTGCTCTCCCCAGCCTCCTTTAAATAGGAACTCCATGCTCCATCAATATCAAATTTAGGAAGCCTTCCAAAAAGCTCTCCTAGATTCTTGCAAGTTTGTTGAGATTTGATTTCCGAAAATCAATTTTAGAAATCTTATCTTTACCTTGAGCTTGATGAGTTGTTTGTTGCTGCTGGAATTTCCTAAGTCCATTAGGAAACCTTCCAAAACTTATCTCCTACTTTGTAGGATATCCACCTTTCAAAAGATCCATATCTTCAAGCTAACTTGTAGGCCGCAATCTCCACTGAGAATATTCTGACAGATGCTTTGGAATCTTTCCGTTGCTCAGCTCTTAATATTTGGTCAGATTGTTCTTCGCGCCAATATTGCTACTACAGCTCCTGCTGTAGCAACTGCTTGTTCACTGAGCTTGTTCACTATGGCTGGTTTTGCACCAGCCGCTATCTTCACACAAGCAACTGTATCATTTTGCTTTCAATTCACGATACTCTACCGACCTGTTGCGATGCTGGCAGCAACCCTCTGTATGTTTTTGGGCTGGTCCAAGTTGATCGGCATGCTATTGACTCTGGGAATCTTCTAAATTACATTTAGAAAGCTTCCGTTGCTCTTTTCTTCAATTCTGGGCAGCTTGTTCTTCACACGGAAATCTGCTATTTAGAATGCTACAGCTCTCTGCTACACAGGTTGCTGTAGCAACCCCTTGTGCACTCTGCTTGTTCAATCTGGAACGCTCTACACCAGCTGATGTCTTCACATGCTTGTTATAGCAGACTCTTGTGCACCTTATAGGAGTTTGTCAATGATGCCACATGCCTTAACACCCTTGACTCTATGTGTAAAGATGCACCTATTTCTTTACCGCTTCTACTCTCCATGGCAATACAAATAACTTGCAACGTCTCTGTTATTCATTTAAGCTAATTTTTTGTTGTCAACATATCTAACATTTCACATCACCTTCCACTTTATTTTAATTAATTTGACCACCCACTATCTGCTGTAAACTGCCCCATCATTGAGTCCTGAACCGTCAAGTCTTCCACATAATCATTGATTTTATTGATATAATATTTAGAATTAAATTACTATATAACATTGTACCCCCTTTAAAAAAAATTCTGTCCCTGAATTTCAAATGATCCTATCTTGGGGTCCGAGAAGATGAGGATATGTGTCTCGTATGTCCTCAGATTCCCATCTAGCTTCAGTGTTAGTATGTTTCTTCCATAGAACTTTGACGAAACCTACATCTTTTTCACGCAACCTTCTTATTTGATGATCCACAACATCAATAGGCTGCTTGTCATAGAACAATGTATCATCAATATGAAGTCATTCATGTACTAATACGTGATTCGGGTCTTAAATGTACCTCCACAACATTGAGACGTGAAAAATTGGATGGACATTAGCTAATGTCGGAGGTATAGCCAATCTGTGTGCCACATTGCAATCCACTCTAAGATTTTGATGGACTGATGAAACGAGGACTAAGCTTGTCCTTCTTGCCAAACCTCATAACACCTTTCATTGGTGATACTCGCAAAATGACATGATCACCAGTATGAAAAACTAACTCTCTCCGTTTAGGATATACATACAACTTTTGTCGGCTCTAAGCTGCTAAAAACTTATCTTTGACCAATTTGACCTTCTTATTAGTGAATGTTGTCAAAATTGTTGTAGTAAAAATACTAGTCCAATCACGGTACGCAAACAATATTTATAATCCGAGTGACATCGGGTCGAACCCAAGAGAAAAGCCTAGATTAGTCAAAAGCTAGCTAGTAATGCTTAATGCAAGTTTATTAAATAAAAGTTGGGGTTTCGTCCTCTATGCGAGGTCTCTCTAGTAAATACAAAAGACAAGTTCGAAATTGGATTGAAGTAAAGTAATAAAGAAAATGTAGTCGGAATCCTACTTCACCCCTATGCCATACAATTAACAACACAAAACAGAAATATATTCATGAGTTAATTTGAATGATAATTCTAGGCTAAAGTATCACGCATTCTAAATTCAACTCTCGCTCCTTCTCTAGAATGAGAATGATACCTAAGTGACACAATTCTCAAACTCTCCCTCTATTGAACCGTGTAGAACAAAAGTCTCATAATCTCAGCCTCTCGGTTTATTGATAGTTAACTCAAGTCCGCTCTATGCTTAGCCTAATAGAATGCGAATGTCACTCTCGCGCACAAACGCTATCTAAAATAATCATGCTTGATCTTCTAAACAACCTAAGTTAAATTCTCATTCCATCCCTAGTGTCTTATCAATTCATGCTCATTCATGCGTTTCGTCAAACACTTGGTGTTCATAAAATGGACATGAAGATAAAGCACGAGAATGTTCAATCAAAAACCTCATTCATAATAAAATTGCATGTTTCGAGTTACAATCTAACCTAAGAGATCCATAAGGATCCCAACTACTATGGGACTACTCACTCATGGTGTGTTCAATACAAAACATAATGAAATTGTTCAACAAAAAAAAATATAGTAGAGTAGTAGAGAAGTAGGAATGAATAAAGGGATGTTGTGGAATCTTCAATTGTTGATGTCTTCTCTGAATTCTTGACAATTCTCCAAGTTTTTGATTTAGGGTTTTGTCCCAAGAGAGGAACCCTAGGCGTCGGAGGCACCCCTAGGCACACTCTAATTTTTCCCATCTTTTTTCTATTTATAATTACTCATCGTGCCCGAATCAAAAGTGATTCGGGTAGCCTTATTGAGTTGATTCGTGCAAAGTGTCCGAATCAAAGTCTCAGTGTGTTTGATGGCGGAGCGAATCACTTTTTCTTGGGCGGATCACTTTTGATTTGCCCAGGCCTGAATTTCTCTTGGGCGAATCAACTTTGCAGTGCTTGAATGACTATTTAAACCTTTGAATTAAGTTTTGATGTAAACTATGAAAGTTGTAGCTCTTTGATTTATCTTTCCAACAAGCTATAGCATGCCTAAATCAAATAAGAATCATGCGCTCGGCAAGCCTTCGATGATGAACAGGTAAATCTGCCCAGATTTGGCCTCGGGCGAATTTTCCTCCAGTCATTTCTGATCCGGGCAGCATGGAGGTTGATTTGACCAAGGGTGGCTGAATCACATGTGATTCCTGCACCCCCTGATTGAATCAACTCTACCTTGGCGAATCACTTTTGCCTTTTGCTTAATTTTGCTCGTTTTGGCTCTCGATCGACCGGAATTCATTCAGATCTTCTCCGGGCCACTTCATATCATGTAACACACATTTTTAACCTGAAATGGACAAAGAAAGCATCAAACGACTTTATAAAATAACGGAACAAACAATAAGTGAAGGGAAAATACGGACAAATATAAGGTCATTTGTCCGCTCCTCAATTAGCATATCGAATCAAATAAGGGCCAATCAAACTTGCTTTCACCCATTTCAAACCATCCTATAGGCGATCACCTCCTGCCATACATAGCCTCAAAAGGAGCCATCTGAATGTTAGAATGATAGCTATTATTATAGTCAAACTCCATCATTGGTATATATGTAGCCCAACTTCCCTTAAAATCAATAATACAAGCCCTCAACATGTCTTCCAATGGTTGAATTGTCCTCTCCGATTGTCCGGCTGTCTGGGGTGAAATGCAGTGCTCAAACGTAACTTTGTCCCAACGCTTAATGTAGTGATCTCCAAAATCTAGATGGAATTGCGAGCCACGATATAAAATAATTGATATCGGTATACCGTGAAGACGCATAATCTCTCTGATGTACACATGTGCATACTTCTCTAACGAATAACTAGTCTTAACTGGAATGAAGTGTGCAGTCTTAGTGAATCTATCCACAATCACCCAAATTGAATCATGATACTTACCAGTGCGTGGAAGTCCAGTAGGAGGTTTGAAAAGTAGTAGTAGTCACAATACATAGTAATAAGAATTCACTTAGCCTTGCCTCTCTGTGTGAAGATGCACCTATTTCTTTACCACTTCTACTCTCCAAACATGGTAGTACAAATAACTTGCATCGTCTCTGTTTTCATTTAAGCTAATTTTTTCTGTCAATATATTTGACACACATCACCCTCCTTTTTAAATTTAACCACCCACTATTCGCTTTAAAATGCCCCATCATTCAGTTCTGAACCGTCAATTCTTCCACATAATCATTGATTTAGTTGATATAATATTTAAGATTAAATTGTGATATAACACATACAATCGATTGTTCGTAACCATTAATATCCAATCAACATTGATAATTACTAATTATGTTAGGAATACATTAAAAACATATTTTCAAACAGGTTGTTATGGATTATGACATCCAGTGACAAAACGCCTACAAGTTGATCTAGCGGGATGCTACAACAACCTGTGAATACACCAGCTGGAGCATCGTAAAGACTGCTAACCGCATACCTTCGGCCAATTACCAAAAGTAGAGAATCAGCGTCCGAGGATTATTTCCTAATAGTTTTAGGAATCCCCGCAACAAAATATTACCCAAATCAACTCTCAAAGCATAAGCTAGAGATATGGTTCCAAAAAGAGTTTTTGGAAAGAAGATTGTTACAACCATATCTCAAACAAACTCCTAAAATCTTGGAGAAGATCGGAACAGTCAAAAGAGTTTAGAAAGAGTTCTAAAATTGAAGGCAGTGGCGCGTCACCTACAAGTATAAAAGGGAGTATCGCCCGCAAGAAGAATACACAACTCACACGCATAAACAAGAGCAAGAGCTAGAGGCTAGAGCTCAGAGTCAGAGAGTTGTGAGTGCGTGAGCAGAGAGTGATCACAACTAGCAGAGTCTGATCTACGCTTGATCGTCAGAATTCAACTGGAGCGAAGCCTCATTGAAAGATCAAGTACAAGCCTTTGAAACATCTCGAGGGAGAACTTGTCATGGACGATTGGAGAGCAAAGCAGAGTTCCTTACAGTTGACCGGAGGTCATCGATCAAGGAAGAGCACTACCAGAGTCAAGAGAACTCGTAGAGATTCGACTGCTCAGCCGGGACAGCTTGGAGAGTCGGACATTAGTTAATGGATCAACTTGACATTGTAAGTTGTTATAGTATCCTGTCGTAACACATTGTTTGAGAATAGGCTGAGTCTGTGTGATCAGAGCTGTAGCTTTCTATTACTGGATTGTGTTGATAGTGTAAGCTAGTTTGTGTAATCAGACTGAGCAAAGATTCAAGCTAGGTTAGAAGTAAAGGTTGGACTAGCGTAGGCTGAGTCTTCCAGGTTCGGCAGTTGCAAGTTACTTCCGCAAGTGACCCAGAAGGTTGCTATAGCAACCAGTTGGTTCAAGTCTCTAACAGCGCTTCAAATTTCAATTGATATCAGAGTGGGTTGCTCGACGCACATAGTGAGATGCAAACTCATTGCTGATAACTAAGGCAAACATGAAGGAAGGACAAAGCATCAGCAGACTACCATTGCTTATAGGAGGAAACTATGGGTACTGAAAAGCTCGGATGAAAACCTTCCTGAAAGCAATGATGAAAAGGCTTGGAGAGCAGTGATTTCAAATTGGATACATCTCCTGGTGATACACAACGCTGGAATAGGTCAGAAGAAGCCTGAAGACAGAGACGAAGAAGTTATAGCATCCGACAACTCCAAAGCTCTCACATTAATATTTGCTACTGTTGATGGAAACAATTTTAGACATATCAAATTATTATGTAGCCAAACATGCTTGGGACATCTTAAAGACAGCCCATGAGGGGATAGACAAGTGAAGACTTGGAGAATCCAGATGATCATCTCAAAGTTTGAGAGCCTGAGAATGTTTGAAAGAGAGACCATAATTGAGTTCAATGCGAAGCTGTCTGAAAAAAGTATAGAAGTTCATGCACTTGGAGAACCGATGCAGGAAGAAAAGCTCATCAGAAAGGTACTCAGATCACTGCCCTCAAGATTCAACATGAAAGTGACAGCCATAGAAGAAGCTCAAGACATCAAGAATATGACACTAGAAGCATTGATCGGTTCACTAAAACAATTTAAGATGAAGCTGATAAAAGATGATCCACCACCCCGCGGGAAGAACATTGGACTGAAGGCTGAAATAGATGAGAAGGAAGCAACACCCGACGAGATAATGCAGCAGCTTGCCCTACTGGTTAAGAACTTCAATAAGATAGTGAAAAAGCTGGATAACAAACGAGCGTATGCAGGTCAGCGATCAGGTGCAAGAAATTAGTCCAGGAGAGCAAGAAATTACCAAAGAAGGAACATGAATGCCGATCAAGGTAGTGAAAAGAGGAAGGACAAGCAGAAGGGGATTCGTTGCCGGAAATGTGAAAGGCTTTGACCACAGACAATCTGTGTGCCATAGCAATCAAAAGAAGAACAACAAGTCCCTGACTGCAAACTGGAGCGATGAAGATTCTGATGACAGCGAGGATGAAACTGAACAAAAGAGCAACGTAACCCTGATCTCTGTAACAAAACTGGACAGTGAAAATTCAATAAAGCAAGACATTGATTATGGTGTTGTAGAGTCAGACAACAGTGATGATGAAGAACTCATTGAGTGTCTTGTGAAAAACTTTGCCCTTATGCAAAAAAAGTGGCTGGAAGTAATTGAGATTAATAAAGAATTAAATACCAAAATATCATGCCAAAGGTATGGAGGAGGCAACACGGGTCTTGGCTACCTAAGAGAAGGCGGATCTAGAAAAACTCTTTTTGTCAAAGCCAAAGAACCAAAACTATCTGAAAATGCAGTGCAAGTTTTGGTGAAGCAAGCCAAAACTTAAAAACCAACTCAGAAGAAATAGCAAGAGGATGCTACAATCTATAACTTAATCGTGCAAGAAGTCCCAGACAAACCATCACAGTTGTTATTTCTGCAACCAAGTAGGACACATCCAAAGAATGTGTCCCTTTCTCACCAGGTATTGGAAACCATAAAGATCATCCACGGCCAGATACAACGGAGATAAGCCAGGAGTCAGACATTACACCTATGTATCTTTCAGCTCGTCAAACTCAATGAAGAAAGGAAGCTGGTACTTTGACAACGGATGCTCAGGACACATGACAAGAAGATCGAACCTACTTAACAAACATCCAGCCATGCAAAGAATTACACATGACATTTGGCAACGGACTGAAAGGGAAAGTACTTCGAAAAGGAACCCTAGACGTGCAAGGTTTGCCTAAGCTGAAGAATCTTATGCTCTTGGATGAACTGAAGGCAAATTTCATCAGCATCAGCCAACTATGTGACAGTACACACTTCGTCAACTTCAATCAAGAGTTCTGCCAAAAGTTTGACAAAGATAGAAGCTGCATAACGAAGAGAACAAGGTAGGCGAACAATTTCTACTTACTAAAGGATGGTGTAGCAACCTCTGTATCAACTTGCCTGCTGACCAAGATAGAAGATATGAATATGTGGCATAGGCGAATGGGTCATTTCAATCTGAGGACTCTAGGAAGATTACTGCTGAACAACTAGTTCGAGGAATAATTGAGATCAAGAGTAAGCTGAATGCAGTTTGTGGAGAGTGCCAAGTTGGAAAACAAAGAAAGCGTCTCATCCAAAGACTACTAAGATCAATACATCCAGACCTCTTCAATTATTGCATATGGACCTAATGGGACCAATGGAGGTGGAAAGCTGTGGAAGAACAAGGTTTGCATTCGTATGTGTTGATGACTACTCTCGGTTCTCATGGATTGATTTATAAGGGAGAAGCAAGAAACTGTGAAGGTAGTGGCTGCTTTAGCAACCGGGCTAGAAAAAGAAAAGAGCCTTAGAGTAGCAGCCATACGAAGTGATCATGGAAAGGAGTTTGAGAATGAAGCTATGGATGAATTCTGCAACAGTCGAGGGATCACACATCAATTCTCTTCTTCTATCACCCTACAGCAGAATGGCGTGGTTGAACGCAAAAACCAGAGTATACAGAAGATGGCTCTTGTTATGATACATGCAAAGAAGGTCTCGCTCCGATTTTGGCCTGAAGCCATGAACACAGACTGCTACATCATTAACCGAGTGTCCATCAGAAAATGAACAGACAAGACATCGTACGAGCTTTGGAGACAAAAAAGCCGACTTTGAAATACTTACATGTTTTTGGAAGTGAATGTTACATTCTGAAAGACCGCAAGTACCGGAAGAAACTTGATCCAAAGAGCGATAGTGGGATATTTCTTGGGTACTCTACCAACAGCCTGGCATATCAAGTCTACAACAAACAGACAGAAACCATGATCGAGTCCATCAACGTAACTGTCAAAGATACAGAAGAGGAACCACCAAATATCGATGATGATGAAGACCCTGGATTCGGAGAACGCAATTAGCATTGTCTTCAAGAACTAAATAATGTTAATAGAGAAGAAGTGCCAGAGGATGCTACAACAGACTTCCTTGATCAAACTGCCGAAGAAGATGATCCATAATAGAATGCGGAAGTTCCCTCCGAAAAACCCATAGTCACACCGGGTCCAGCAAAGAAAATTCAAAGGAATCATCCCCTAACCATTGTCATTGGATATCTCACCGAAGAGAAACAAACTCAAGATACCTCTCACATTAACGTATGTGATATGATTAGAAAAACCTACTTTGTGTCTAGCATTGAGCCTTAGAACATCAAGGAAGCTCTGGAAGATGAGTATTGGAAAGCTGCAATGCAAGAGGAGCTTGGTGAGTTTGAAAAGAAAAGAAGTTTGCTTCACACCAATTTTATAAAAACTATACATTAAAAATGCCCATTTTAGCAAAAAAAACAAAAGTTACCCAATAAAGGTCCATTTTAGCAAAACAAGGTACATAAATTAGGTAAAAAAAATTCAAAAATATGTATCAAAAGGTCCATTTTTTAGTATTTCTTTAGGCCTTCGTTATCCTTGAGCCGCCCTGCTGCTAGATTATCTACATCTGATTCGTGCGATGCTGGAATCTACTTGTCCATTCCTTGTTGCCACTTGCCAGTACACTTGACACTATTGCAGCTCTGGGACCTGGGGTAGTTGAGTCAAAATTGTGGATCTTCTGCAACTGCATATGCAACAATGAGCTGAAACACATGCCTGTGGCCACTATCATGGCTACTAACTCTGCAATTAAGTAATGAAATAGTAAGTGAGAGACTATTTGTTTGCTCTTATGACAATGATTAAAGTGATTGATTTTGATTCTTACATATAGGTAGGAAGCCGTAGACTATAATCTTAGTGGCATCATCTTTCTGAACCACTTGTGGCCTGGACCCAGGCCCGGCCCTGGGGATGGGCCACCAGGGCACCAACCCAGGGCCCAAGGAAAGAGGGGGACCATCCGAGACTTAAAAATATTTTTATATAGTAAAATGAACCCGTCACTCGCTTAAAGCCTCAGCCCTCAATCGTCCCTCTTCATCTAATCATCTCCGATTCTCCATCTCCATATCCAGTTCTCCACTGTCGTCTACTCACCTCGTCATCGCTCGACCGTCGCCTGCACTGTGCACTCTATCTCAGTCTCCATCGTCGCCCAAGGTACTTTTGCTGTCTCGATTTTCCATCTCCATCTTCATCTCGATTTCTCATCAGGTCTGGTTTGGGGATTGGGTTAGGCCGTTGGTAGATTGTGATTTGTGAATCAGCAATATGTAGTTGTTGTTTGTTTTGATTTGGCCATTTGGGGTTAGGGCGTTGGTTAATTTAAAAGCAACAGCACTATGTGATTTGTGTTTGTTTTGTTTTGATTTGGTCATTTGGGTCAGGGGCTTAGGACATTTGGTCAATTTAAAAGCAGCCGCCAGTAGCAGTATGTGATTTGTGTTTGTCTTGTTTTGATTTGGCCATTTGGGGAATAAGGATTGGGAATTGGGAATGTGATTTGAAATTCAAAAGCTTTCATTCTTTTGCTAGGAAATTAGTGGAATACATGTATTGCCAATTGTTTCTTCTCAACTTTACATTGTTTACAATTGCAATTCATATTCTCAGGTGCAATTGTTCCTTACCTAGTTGATCTATATTTTAATATAAGATGTTACCTAAAAAATATTTGTCGGGAAATGAGAAAAGCAAAAAACAAAAACAAGATGAACAATTTATGGAATCTCAAAGAGGTGCGTTTGATAAATTTGTGAAGAAAGTAAGGTCTTTTAGCAATTTAGAAGAAGTTAATAAGTGCAAGAGAATGACAGATGATTTTAATGATGAAAATATATTAATTCAAGATGTTACTAATTTAAATGAACATGATAATGTTAATAATTTAGGGTCTGTTCTTTTGAGCTTAAGTCAGTTACTTAAATACTTAACTTAACTTATTTTACTTAAGTGTACTTAACTTAACTTAACTTAACTTAAGTACTTAAATTACTATTCATCACCACAACCAACCACCACAAAAACACACTACCACCACCACCACCACATTAATCGACCACCACCACCATCATCACCACACCCACCGCCACAACCCATCACCACGACCACAACCCATCACCACCACCACAACCCATCACCACCACCACATAACCCACAACCAAATAACCTACAATCGCCACCGCCACAACCCACCACCACCCACCGCAACCCACCAAAACCCATCACCACCACCACCACAACCCATCACCACCACCACCACCACAACCCACCACAACCCAACACCACCATCACAACAACAACCCACCACCACCCACCGCAACCCACCACAACCCATCATCACCACCACCACAACCCATCACCACCACCACCATCACAACCCACTACAACAACTCACCACCACCACCACAACTCATCATCACCACCACAACCCAACACCACCACCACCACCACATTAATCGACCACCACCATTATCACCACACCCACCACCACAACCCATCACCACTACCACCATCACAACCCACCACCACCACCACCACAACCCACCACCACCATCACAACCCACCACCATCACAACCCACCACCATCACAACCCACCACCACCATCACAACCCACTACAACCACTCACCACCACCACCACAACTCATCATCACCACCACAACCCAACACCACCGCCATCACAACAACTCACCACCACCACCACCATCACAACAACAACCCACCGCAACCCACCACAACCCATCCCACCACCACCACAACCCACCACCACCACCACCACAAGTCATCATCACCACCACAACCCAACACCACCGCCATCACCACAACTCACCACCACCACCACAACCCAACACCACCACCACCACCATCACAACAACAACCCACCACCACCCACCACAACCCATCACCACCACCACCATGAATAGTGGTGGTTATGAATAGTGGTGGTGATGGTGAATAGTGAATAGTGACTATGATGAATAGTGGCGGTGATGAATAGTGACGGTTGGTGATGAATACTGGTGGTGGTGGTGAATAGTAGTGATGATGAATAGTGGTGGTTGTGATGAATAGTGGCGGTGATGAATAGTGATGTGGTGGTGATGATGGTGATGAATAGTGGTTGTGGTGGTAATGAAAGACATGCAGAAATGTACTTAACTTAACTTAAGTGTACTTAACTTAACTTAAGTACTATAAATTATAGCTCAAAAGAACAGGCCCTTAATAGATGATGATGAAACAAACACTTTTGTAGATATATATGACCCTAGGAATTGGCATAATCTTGATAGACGAACTATACAAATAATAGTTGAAAAGAGACCAATTAGAGAATTGAATCTTGTGTTTCCTTTAGATGATTATTCTAGACATTTTGCATATAATTATTATTCTAGGGCCATGAAAAATGATGACAAAGTTGATAGAAATTGGTTGATTTAGTCAAAGTGTGTAGATAAAGTATATTATTTTTGTTGCAAGTTGTTGAAATCAAGCGGCAATAATAGTTTTTTAACAAATAGTGGATTTAATGATTGGAAGTACCTTGGAATAAGACTTAAAGAACATGAAAGCAGTGTTGAACATTTCACTAATATGGATAAATAGAAAGAATTTAAATCAAGATTAGATAATAATCAAACACTTGAGATAGACTTTCAAAATGAAATTAATAAGGAAAAAGAGCGTTGGAGACAAGTTTTAATGAGGAATGTTTCTATTGTCAAATGTCTTGTTAAAAATAATTTGGTTTTTAGAGGGTCTAATGAGAAACTTTATCAAGATAGTAATGGTAACTTTTTAGGATTGGTTGAAATGATTGCCGATTTTGATGTCATAATGCAAGATCATGTTTGGCGGATTCAAAATCATGAAATTCATCATCACTATCTTGGTCATAAAATTCAAAATGAATTGTTTTCCTTGCTTGCCAACAATGTTCGAAACTCCATTATAAACGTCATTAAGAAGGCAAAATATTTCTATATAATTTGGATTGTACCCCTGATGTTAGTCATCAAGGACAAATGACTTTATTAGTACTATGTGTAAATATTTTAGTGAGCAAATCAAAATGGAAGAGTTTTTTTTTTGTGGAATTTTTAAAGGTACATGATACATCCGGATTAGGACTTTTCATAGAATTACTTAATGCTTTGAAATCTCATGATCTTGTCAAGGATATGATAATGAGTCTAACATGAAAGGAAAACACCAAGGAGTTCAAAAATGCATTCTCAAAATAAATTCGAGAGGTTTATATATGTCATGTGCTTGTCATAGTCTTAATCTAACTCTTTGTGTTTTGGCTCATTCTTGTGTTAAAGCGGTCTCATTTTTTTGGTATGATACAAAGAATATATGTATTTTTTTCTAGTTCTCCTAAAAGATGGAATGTTTTACTCTCTAATGTGTCGGGCTTGTGTGTGAAATCTTTATCTAATACACGATGGGAGAGTCGCATCAAAAGTGTTAAAGCTATTAGATTTCAAGCTTCTCAAATCAGATTGGCTTTGTTAAAATTAGACAATGGTTGTGATGATGCCAAATCGAAGAGTGAAGCGGAAAGTTTTAGTTAATGCACTTGAGAGTTTTGAGCTTTTACTTAGTATGATTATTTGGCATAATATTTTGTTTGCTATAAACATGGTGAGTAAGAAGTTGGAGTTAAGATAAATAAACATTTATACAACTATACAACAGTTAGAAGACATGATGTCTTTTTTTAAAAAATCACAGAAATAAAGGATTTATTTCAAGTTTGAATATTGCAAAAAATATTGCATGTGATATGGACATAAAACATGAGTTTTCAAAAAAACGACATAGAGAAAGAAAAAACAATTTGATGGAAATGATCATGTAGAAATAATACAGTCTACTGAAGAATCTTTTTAGAGTTAATTTCTTCTTAGTGATTGTGGATATGACTATTTCATCATTGAAAAGTAGGCTTAAACAATTGAAAGTATTTTTGGATTTTTATTTCACTTACAAAAATTGAAGTCATTTGATGAAAATGAATTAAAAGAATGTTATAAGAAATTTCATGCTACTTTTTCTAGTGACGAAGAGTCAGATGTCGATTTGGATGATTTTATTTGTGAATTGAAATGACTTTACCTCATGATGTGTTTATGTCTCCAATTGAAGTTCTTGAGTTCATAAAAATGGTTTGTTGTTATCCAAATGTTTCTATTGCATATCAAATTCTATTAACTATTCTCGTAACTGTTGCATCCGCAGAAAGAAGTTTCTCTAAGTTAAAATTATTAAAAAATTATTTGAGATCATCTATGTCACTAGAGAGTTTGAATGATTTGGCTCTCTTATGTATTGAGAGAGATATGTTAGAAAAAGTTGATATTGAGAATTTTGCATCTAGAAATGTTCGACGAAGAGTTCTAACTTAACTTTTGTGTGTTTTCATATGTTTTGTAGGTGATACATACTTACTTTCTTGGTTTGGCTCTCATGTGTTTAATTTTATTACTTAACTTTTTTTTATTTTACAAGTCTTTTTGTATCTTAATGGACGATAACTTTTGTAAGCCACGAAGCGAGTTTTTCGCTTTGATTAGTATTGATAATGCGAATGACATTTAATTGACAAAACCTGCAAGAGTGTACAAGTTCAGTGAACAAGCAGTTGCTACAGCAGGAGCTGTAGCAGGGACTAGAGCAGCAGTTTAGGCTCATAAAGAAATCTATTCAGATACGCTTCCAAATATTATCAGAATATCCCAGTGAAGATACCGTGTCAGAGCTTGAAGATTTGATTGGGAAATCAAATCTTCTACAAAGTATGATATATGATCTTGTTGAGATCTTTTAGGAACTTCCTAAAATTGATGGATCATGGAGTTTCTATTTTGAAAAAGAAGGCTGGGCAGAGCAGGAATTCATCTAATACAGAATCCAAGCATCAAGATATCGAGTACACACTGAGAGAGATTCACAGTGCCGAGCGGAGATATTGGATCACACCGAGAGCAGAGCGCGAGCGCTGAGCTGAGTGGTTACAGCAGAGGCTGATCGAAGATTTGTAGAGTCTGATCAAAACTTGATTGGAGAAGGACAATTCAGAGCAGGACTTGCTTGTTTGCTGATCAAGGTAGGCGACAGGAGAGTTGTCGAGTGGAGGAACCCAGACAATTTGTAGAAGGCCTGTTCTCGCTAGTGACAAGCAGACACTGAGTGAGGGGAGCATCTCGGATTGAGGATCACTCACAGAGTTCGAAACAGCTCAGCGGAAGGCTTTGGAGCGACGCGGACAGAACCTACACAAGCTAGTTGCAGAAGGATGTGCTATAGCAAACCTACTGAGACATTGTGTTAATTAGAATAGGCTGAGTCTGTAAGATCATAGGGATAGCTATTCTGAATTAATTCGAGTGTGTAGCTGTGTGAAACACAAATCATCAGAGGATGTTCTGATTGTGTGTGAACTTCTAGTTGAGGTCAGGTACCATAGATAGTCGCGAAGTCGAGTCTGTGTTGTACGAAGCACCTTGGAGACTATTGGATTGAGTACTTCAGTATAGTTCTCCCCAGCCATAGGCAGTTGACCGAATTAGGTGAACAAATCACTTTTCATTATTTTTCTGTGTTGTACAAGATTCATTTGTACAAGAGGTTGCTATAGCAACTGCATGTACATAACCTGTAACTCAGAGGCGCTGCAAATTTCAAGTATCAATAAAGTTTAAATTTTACTCATAAAGAGGGCCCAAATTTTTTTTCATCCAGAACCTACAAATGAATAGGATCGGGATGCATGCACCTTCCCCACCATTGTTGAAATGAAACTCCATCCACCCCAAAGAAGAAACAAAAAAGAACTCATGATGTTCGAGTCAATCAATGTCTCCATTACTGCTACCTGTTAGGGATTTTAGGATTGATTAGCCTGAGATAAAATCTTGGTATAATTTAACATTAGATATGTTATATGGGAAGTACATGAATGATGTTTACGAGCAAAATGCGTACTCGCAAACAGAAAGTACGGCGCCCCAAGGCAACATTAAGAAGCGCGCCCCAAGACAACATTAAGTGCGTAATGTCTTCTTCTGAAGCAGTGCTAATGTATTCTTGGGGAGCGCCAGTTGCTGCGGGTCAAGGAAACATTAACTAGCGCGCCCCAAGGCAACATTAAGTTCTTAATGTCTTCTTGTGGCGCGGTAATAATGTCTTCTTTTGGAACGTAACTTGCTGAATAAGACACATCTCTTTGGCTCAAGACACGTCTTTTGGTCATGCCATTTCATTCCCTATAAAAGGAGGACGAATTCCTCACTTTTAAAAATTAAGAAAAGATTCAAAAACAATCCAATAACACTCAAATTACTTGTGTTATTGCTCTCTCTACTTACTCTTACTTTGCTACTTGATTACTGGCCATAACAAGTAATGCATCAGTAATATTATCTCACTTCAGATTTCAGGACACCCTTGGCTCTCATATAAGGGTTGAAGTACTGATTTCGAAAAGTGAATACAAGATATTACTTGAATCCAAGTTCATCTTATAACTTTACCGAAGTTGCCAAACAAGGTAACCTCAAAGGCCAATCCATCATCTCTCGAAGCCAAGGAGTGCAAGCATCATTCAAACCGACTTCCCCCAACATTCGAAATCAGTATTTCCAAAGATGGCTTTGCTTCGAGACATGACAAGCAACTTTCAGAAGTTAGACAAGTTTGAAAGCACCGACTTTCGGCGTTGGCGAAAGAAGATGCACTTTTTTCTAACTAACCTCAAGGTGGCCTATGTACTCTCTACCCCCATTCTAGAAGTCGATGATGAAGAACCCGTGGAGACTTTCCGGCAGAGAAACAAGTAGGAAAATGATGACTACATAGCTCGAGGACACATCCTCAACGGTATGTCCGATTCTCTCTTTGATATTTATCAAAATGTGGAATCTGCTAAAGAGTTATGGGATTTACTTGAATCCAAGTTCATCTTATAACTTTACCGAAATTGCCAAACAAAGTAACCTCAAAGGCGAATCCATCATCTCTCGAAGCCAAAGAGTGCAAGCACCATTCAAAGCGACTTCCCCCAACACTACCTTCCAGTTTGGACAAATCCTCGCCACTGGTGAGTTGAATGTGCTGGATTCGTGACAAGGCCGCCGGCAGGACATTTTTGATCACATGCATCGTCCAGATCGCGTTCAGAAAAGTATGGCTAGATGATCATTGTATCCCGTAAGCCATCTCCACTCGCAGTGGCTCATCGAATGCCAGCAAAGAAAAAAAAAATTCACAAAGCTTCCAAAAATGGAAGTACACAAGCTGAGTAGTTCCAGTTCCAGCAGAAGTGATTGCAACAGACACTGCCGCCACCATTATGAGATTCAAATTAACGTTTTCTTTTCCTTTTATTTTATTTCTGAAATTATGAGATTCATCTTATGCTTATTAGTTATAGTGTGTTAAGTCTTTTATTCTTAATGAATAAAAAAAATGAGATTGGTTACTTCAATTTTTAACAAATAGCATCATATATTTGCAAGATTGTAAAAAAAAACAACACGAATATATATCACTTCGCTCTATGGATTGCGACCAACCAACAACAACAACAAGATGGAGAATGGAGAGTTTGAGAAGCTGCATGACCTGGATCATTTCAGCACTGGGATGGAGAGTTGGACGAGTGATGAGCCTCCGGCGAAGCCCTTAGTTCTTGCGTCGATCAAAAAACTCCCCCCGACGGCGTAGAAATGGCGACACTTGAAAAGATAGCAACTGCTCGGGAGAGGAGAGGATTGGAGCTCAGGGAAATCAATGGAGGACGAGGGAGACAGAGAGGAGAAGTTAGGACATCCTCACCCGTTGAGGAAGTTCTATCTCGTTGAGGAATATCTCGAGAAGCAATTCCTGTTACTATTCGTCAACAGTAATAGCAATCTACATATTTTGTGCATCCATAACTATCTTGAGGAGATATTTCTATTACTATTCACATTTTTTTAATAATTTTAAATTTTGATAAATTAATTTTTTTACAATTATTGATGAATTATTGCTCGGATTTCCGATAAGATTTTCTACGAATCATAAGAGGAGACGTATATTTAAGGATAAACTTCAAACTTGTATAAAATGAGGTTCATGCATCATTGTATATTCACACATTCATTCATCTTCTCCTCATCTAGACTTTTGTGGTGTTCTACAATCTCGTATTTGGGTAATGGATCCTTTCAATTTTAATGAGAGCTTTCACTTGTTCAACCAAAGAATGAACGAAATGAGTGAGATGGGAAACTCATTTGTTATGGATGCCGTTGCGATTACAACAATGGCTGCTCAAGAGGAGGAAGAGGCGCGGCCTCGTCGACAACCAAATCGACAGAGACATAGGCGATCGAGGGGGGAAAATCTTTTACAAGACTACTTCATTGAGCGTCCAATTTTTCTTGAAACAGACTTTCGCCGAAGGTATCGTACGAGTAGCTGTCTTTTTAATCGTATAAAGACTATGCTTTGTAACAATGATACGTATTGGCACCAACAAAGTGATGCCGCTGGAGTGCTAGGCCTCCTTCCCGAACAGAAGATGACCGGTGCTATAAGGATGCTAGCATACGGGTTATGCGCAGATCAGTGTGCCGAGATCACACGCATGGGCGAATCTACGACCCTCAAATGTTTGAAGAAGTTCTGCGCTCAAGTAGTTGCGCATTATAAAGATCATTATCTACGATCTCCAAATGAAGCAGACTTAACTCGCCTACTAAGAAGGGCAGAGCAACGAGGATTTCCAGGTATGATCGGAAGCATAGATTGTATGCACTGGGAATGGAAAAACAGTCCAACGGCGTGGCAAGGGTCGTCCAACTATTATTTTAGAGGCTGTCGCGTCGTACGATACCTGGATATGGCATAGTTTCATTTGCGTGCCTGGAGCACAAAATGATGTTAATGTTTTGTATCATTCAGATATATTTGATTCATATCTCGAAGGAGTCACCCCTCAAGTGACGTTCAAAGTGAATGGGAGCACATATGAGCAAAGCTACTATTTGGCTGACAGAATTTATCCAAGGTACTCCTCATTTGTCAAAACAATTCGTAACCCGCAAGGTGATGCAGAAAAACTATTTACGAAAAAACAAGAATCATATCGCAAAGATGTGGAACGGGCATTTGGGATCTTACAATCCCGATGGTCAATAGTGCGTCATGCAGGTATGTATCACAAAAAAAGTGTTTTGACCACTATTATGCTAGCATGCATCATAATGCATAATATGATTGTTGAGGAAGAATTTGACGAGAAAGGAATTTAGTGAAGTCGAAGAAGAAGATCCCCTCATGAATCATAATCCAATTAGTGCCTTTAATGTGTACGATGGACCAAGTGATCAAAATGGTATCGAATCCCTCATGAACCAGTGCAAAGAACTCAACAATCTCAAGCATTTGGTGAACGTCTTATGAACCTTCAATCTGCATATCTTCACACACAACTTCAAAGTGATTTGGTAAAGCACAATTGATTCATCGAAACTGGCGAACGAATATGAATTCGCATTATGTGTTTCAATTTTATTTTCAAGTGTTGCAATTTTATTTTTCATTTTTAATTATCGTTTGTTGGTTATTTTATGTATTTGAGTGTGTTGTATTTTAATTATATTTTAATCAAATATGTTTCTTATGTTTTTTATATATTTTTTTCTTATTTTTCTCTCTATTTCGTTCTTATCTTCTCCGGATCGATCGTTCTCTTCAGCGACTTCGGTGAGATCGTGCGGAAGATCGTTCTATCTTCTCCGGATCTTTCTCTCCCTCGGTGCGCGTGAAAGTGAAGAGATCGTTCTCAAATTCAGATAGAACGTTCTCAATTTGAAAACCGGTGCAGATGCCCTTATAGCCAAGAGGAAGTGAAGGTCTTCTCCTTTCAATTGATTGAAGCTTCGAGATGACTACACTATCAATTTTATTTAAAAACTAAAAACAAGCACAAGCCTAATTATCTACTTGGGCTTAAAACCCATCTAAAAGTTAAAACTCTCCAAAAAAAAAAAAAAATGTAGCGTGACTACAACAAAAATAACTAATACTAAAAGCCCACGTCAACTCAACGTGACAACAAAAATGGATGCTATCTTCACACACACTCTTTCATCTTTGAAAATTATAGAGGACGTGCCTTCTTTTAAAAGACATTTTTCACGTAAAAATAATGTTTTTGTATCAATCAATTCTTATTGTGGGCGAGAACATTTTTTAAGAAAAATTAAACACTCAGCGTTCTAATACATTAGTGTCAAATAAACGCTGACCGAGATAGAATCACAATTGTATGGCTATGTTTATACAACAAAATGTTCTAAAAGACCATTTCCCTCTATTAATTTTAAAAGTGGAACAAAGTACGAAGCAAAATTTGAATTCAAGGCATTTATGAGAAAAAAATTGGAATGAATTGGGAAATATGAGTAGCAAGCCTAATTTGAGGTCTTGTTTTTCTAAACAATGAGCACTAGATGAATTGAATTAGTAAGACTTATCCGAGGCCAAAAATGGTTTCGAAGAAGTATTTTTTTGATATGGGGCGATTGTCAATGAGAGAAATCTTCTCTTGAGAGCTTGATTGAGAGTGCTAAAAATGTCACTTGAATGCTACATACTTTATTTTATGTCATGCTAGTTAATGTTGAGGGTTGAGAAACTGAGTCATCATTTATTGTTGGGATTTAAATAGACTTCAAAAGTAAATTCACTTGCTTTTAAAAGAATTATCAAATCCGGTAATAAGCATATTAATATAGTCAATTCCTTATTTCATCATTTTAACATAAAAAAATATATTATTTTTAAATTATTATATTTGACTCGACAACATCTGGACTAAGTAATTATTTGTTTCAAGTGAAATTCTTCTCGAGTGTTTGTTAAGGAAAATATTAATGTATATATAATTATTTGTTACAGAAATATACCATGTAGCTTTTCAAGATAAAAATCTTAATTTTACGTGTTGTGAGGATTATATTTGAAAAGTGTTGAGTTAGAATTCCATCTTAAATTTTAAATATAATCAATACAATGGAGTTGAATTTATTACAATATTGATATGTTTTATTATCCTGTCTCACTAACAAAATTTTAAAAAACAACCACCAATCACATGATGTCACGTCACACCAAGTCGGCACTAAACAAATGTCTTCTCCTGGAAACGAAGACGGTTCGCTCAGCTACCAAACTTTGCTCCACAAACTTAAAAAATGGCGAACAGAGCAAATCTGATCTCCTCCGTATTCTCCTGAAATTCTTCATCACTCACTCATTCACTCTCAGCAAGATCGAAAAAAGAAAGCAAATGAATCTCAAGCTGAAGCTTCTCCTCTTCCTCTCAATCCTCCTTCTCCTCACTCTCCTCCTTATCGTCACCCAGCTCACCATCATCACACCCACAACACTCACCCACCCAAACCCCATCACCACCACCCAAACATTTCCTGTCTCCTTTGCCTACCTCATCTCCGCCTCCTCCGGCGACCTTCCCAAGCTCAAACGCCTCGTCCTCGCCCTCTACCACCCCGCCAACCACTACCTCATACATTTGGATCACGCTGCTCCGCCTCAAGAGCATCACGACCTCGCTGAGTTTATGGTCAGGGAGCCTGTGTTTGGTAGATTTGGGAATGTCTGGGTTGTGGGTAGCCCTAACTTGGTTACTTACAGAGGGCCTACTATGTTGGGTACCACGCTGCACGCCATGGCTGCGCTGCTGAGGACCTGTCACTGGGATTGGTTTATCAATCTCAGCGCTTCTGATTATCCGCTTGTCACTCAAGATGGTATGGTGAGTGTCTCTTCTCGGTTTCTGCTAAAGATCTAATTTTGGTGTTGGAGTTGTGCTGATTTGTGCTTCGGCATTTTTTGGTTTCAGATCTGATTACAGCATTCTCAGATTTGCCTAAAGATCTCAACTTTATTCAACACAGCAGCAATCTGGGATGGAAAATGTATGATGGTTTTTTTGTTCTATACCTTGCTACAACTGTTCATGTTTGTACCTTGCTCTGGTTTGATGGATAGTGTTATGATCTGGTTGTTGATTCAGGAATAAGAGAGCAAAGCCTATAATTATTGATCCGGCGCTGTACAGCAAGAACAAATCTGAAATATGGTGGGTTATTAAGCAGAGGAGTCTCCCAACTGCCTTCAAACTGTATACAGGTCAGACCGATTTCTGATTCATTTGGATTATTTCCATGTACATGATGCGAAGAACGACTTTAATGGTAGATTGAGGGTTTTCCGAAATGGGTCCTATGCCGTACCTTTTCCAGCCAGCTGGTTTACTTGGCAAATTCGCTGATTGTTTCAATCTTAAGCAAATGAAGAATCCGTCAGATTAGCTAATTGTAGAGCTCGGGAATTCATTGATTTTGATTTCCGCTGTAAGGGTTGCCTAGGTCTGTGTCTAGTAGTTGTACAATGTTGGTGGTTATATAATTATATTAAGTATTACTATTAACATCTTGCTACGCTCGAGATTCTTGGAGATTATATCCTTATTGTTTACTACTATTAAAATGTATATAAGCAAAGTATGATCATTGGGGATGTACAGTGGAACTAATCTTAATGAAGCATCGATGAATTATTTGCGGTTGGAGGTCAAATATGCTATTTTATCCAAATGCTAACAGGAGCTCCTGGTCATTTGGACTGCAACCTTTTACAGGAAATATATATGTAACCTATTATATGGTCAGGTTGTCACTTTCATTTCTCTGTATATTTTTTTCTGTCAGGCAGCTGAAATTACTGGATTGATAGGAGTTTTCTAGTCTGGCAGAATTAGGTCACAATTTAGTATAGACAATGAAAAGGAATGTGATTGCCCATGAGCCGAAAAAATGTCATTTATAGTTTTTATTCAACTTAAAGTCCTTCCTCAATAGGTGTATTTATGAAAACATAGTAGCACCTGTTATCTAAACAAGTTTTGGATAATAATACTTCCTTGAGAATAATAATAGTCAAAGATGCCAGCAAACTGGTTCAATGCGTATATGTATTTGTTTCATCACCGGGGGTTTGATGCCAATGATGATGATCTTGAACATACTTTGCTCATTTTATACACTAATAATATACTAACCTTTCATCATGTTACCATTTGAGAGATAAATTGTAGAGGATTGATGGCTATGCTCAATTATATTGAGTATAAGTTTTTTGTTTAAGCAACTGCGTGCTCTTGTGACATGAATGTCCAATTTTCAATTGGGACTGTATGAAGAGTTAAGATCGGTGACTTCACCGTAACGTTTAGATTGTAAAATTTGCGAGAAAGTAAGGACCCAAAGCATAGTATTCTAGATATCACGATTAGTTGTTTTTTTAGTTGTCAGTCATGTCGATATATGTAAAAGCTAGGGACAAAATTAAACTTACACAGGTCACGATTATGTTATTGTGAAGGTGGTTAAGTATTCATCTGACAACCCTAGATCTGTTTCCTTGATCATCTGTGCAGGGTCAGCTTGGATGATACTGTCTCGATCATTTTCAGAATATTGCATAGTTGGCTGGGACAACTTGCCGAGAACCCTCCTTCTCTACTACTCAAACTTTGTTTCCTCTCCTGAACACTACTTCCAAACATTAATCTGCAACACCCCGGAATACAGAAACACAACAGTCAATCACGATCTCCACCAGATAACTTGGGACACTCCCCCAAAGCAGCACCCGAGGATACTTGCCCTGAAAGATTATAACAACCTTGTCCTAAGTAATCGCCCATTTGCTAGGAAATTCAAAGCCAACACCCTTGTTCTCAACAAGATTGATAGGGAGCTTCTGAGGAGGCCTCATGGGCAGTTCAGTTATGGTGGCTGGTGTCTAAAGAAACATGGTAGCTGCTCGCATCGGGTGAACGATGACTACGGTGTTTTGAAGCCGGGGCCAGGTTTTGAGAGGTTGAAGGGTCTGCTGACCAGACTACTTTCCTCTGATTTCTTTGACAACCGGCAGTGTAAATAAACTACACTTTGTCGTTGCCCGTCCTTTATAACTACGATGCATTTGTGGCCAGTGTCAGAATCATACTACCAATACCTTGACCACCAGTTTAGTCGGTCAAGCAGGATATTATTATAAAAAGTATAATCTGCAGCCCTTGGCCTCTAAACGACATCATTTCAATATCAAAACATCATCGTCTCACCAGTTGTTGCATTCGAAATATTTTTTGAATGCTATTTGTTAACAAAACAGTTTATAAAAAAACAATTTATTCATATTTCTATCCAGTAAGTGATCCAATGACATTTATGTATAATTTCGGAATAAGTCGTTTTTGGAAAAGGCCACTTGTTTTCAAATTAAATTGCGTTTACGATTCTTCCTCTCTTTCCATGAATATTTCACTCTACTTACTCCGGCTAATCTTTGATATCTCGGATTCAAATAGGCGAACATGGCTTTATTTTTATGATATAAAGCAACTGACTCACAGTTGATGGCGGAGATAGTGTCAATGGAATGGATGCTGAATGGTGGGCTCAGTCTTATAAGCGAAATTCGACTGATTCATAATCCTCATTAGCTCAAACAGTTAACGGGCCCTTATCCATGTCATGGTTTTTTTAATTAAAATTACATGTTGCTGAAAACATCTCTTATTTTCCGTGCAGCGTTGCCGACCTATGCCTATGGAAGCATCTCAAATGCGAGAACAGGGAAGAGAATCTGAGATGTGAGAATGGGGGAGAAGAATCGCAAATGCGATTTAATTTCATAACAAGCTATTATTAGAAAAAGCGATTTGTATAACAAGTCGCGTTTTCCAAAAGTGACTTATTTAAAATGTCATATAAACACCACTAGATCATCAACCGGAAAGAAATA
Source organism: Umbilicus rupestris (assembly GCA_963678935.1). Lineage (NCBI taxonomy): Eukaryota > Viridiplantae > Streptophyta > Magnoliopsida > Saxifragales > Crassulaceae > Umbilicus > Umbilicus rupestris. Next base: position 11,028,841 of record OY787618.1, read on the forward strand.
TGAAAAAATCGCTTTTTTCAAAATCGATTTGCTAAAAAAGTGGCAAATCGTAAGAAAAAAATGCGAGGGTTGCATTGTAGAAAAAGAAAAACTGCATAGTGAAATTCAGAAGAAGAAAAAAATCGTGCAACTGATAGCGGAAGGATATACGTCCAAATGCTGCCAACCTAACAATTTTATCCGACACAAAACATCATTTGTATTCTTTACGGGGTACATTACAAGGGCATTTGTCTTTGTGTAGGTTGGTTTTCATCCAAACCTACACCTTTCTGTGGTTCTTTTACGCCCAACGAAAAGCCGACAGACCATGCACGCCCATACCAGACATGTTTTAAACTCTTTTATGGAATTGAATTCGGCGCAATGATAGAGTCTCCCTTATAACCTAATAATACATCTCTCATTTTTGGCTGTGTTGGCCAACTACACCAATCATCCCTAGTTCCTTGCTTTGGGGCCGCTTTGGTCATCTGTCCCAAGGTCATAAAATCACATCAAATTATAAAAATAAATCGTCTTTGTCAGCTAGGCGGTCAATTTCTTAAACACTTATGTATAATAAAAATTATTGATGCGTTCAATCTAAAAAGTTATTCAGGCTTCAACTCACATTTTTTTAAGTCATATCACTCATTCTTCCATGAACAAGATCATGCAAATGAAGGACCTTCACCCACAACCCTACAAAATAAACATTATGATAATTGTGTAACCTCCCTTTATTACCTGTAAGAGCAGGGTAGGAGTTTCTAACTTTCTTTGATGAAGTTTGACATTTATTCGATGTAAACTACTAATTCATTTTCTTAGAAATGTTCGGCAAGTGACTGTTAGCTCAACATAGATCACCTGAGGATTTAGAACACGACCCCTCGGACACTAAATTGTTACTTCTCTGGCAGGATGCCTCATCAACTCCTTTTAGTAGGTCCATTCAGGGATTCCTCTTCTCCACTTGGAGTTTAGACCCATGATTCTCATCAAAATGCGACTTACTTTGGTACAAGTAGTCTCTTATACTTTAGTGAATCATTCAACCGTTTTATAATTTTTTTTTCTTGATCTAGGATGTCTCAATTCGTGCTCTTAATATTCATCATGATAGTATCTCTCATACTCTGTTCAAATCACACTATTAACATTGACATCATGTCAATAAGATTTCATAGTCACAGATTTATTGTTTAATATAAAAATTCATTCTCCTCTTACACGGATAATCTTTAAGAAAAATATTCAATCCAAATATTTGATTGTATAAATTTATTTAACATCTTATTGTCAAATATTAGATTATGGAAAAAATGTATTCTTCCCTCAACTTATTATTTAAGTATACGTTTTTATTCATATATTAAACAATTACAAGCTTTGAAATTTGTAATCCTCATCTTCTCAAGCATGCATAACAAACGTGTAGTCTTGGTTTTTGTCCCAATATTTTTGACTGGGTCCTCCACTATTCTTAGCTACCCAATTTTGAAATCAGATTCTCAAAATTTGGAGTATTTGTTATGAGAGAGAAGCGATCTATTAATGATAAAAGTTTCCAGAATCTGATTAATAATCCCTCTTTTGGACTTGAATGACAATAACATGCATCTGCTGACCGATTTGACTAGTAACATAATCAGTCATATAAGTGATAATGCTTGTTACCAAAACTCAGTATGAGGGCTGTGCTCATCCGTATCTTAGGTCTCTAAATATTTTTGCAGCACATCATATATCGACTACTTACCATTTTTACTTTTTCATTTGATTTTCGAAACTGATACTTACTATTTTTGTTTGCATTGGAATATTTCCTTTTTGATGTGTCGAGAGCCAATTATCATTTTTATTTATTTTACCTTATTTTTCATCTCACATAGTCAATACTTTTTATTAATTTTTCTTTACAATTAGGCATGCTCTAATTTTTGGCATGATTCATGATTTGAAGTCTTGCTCCTTAAAAGTCAAAACCATGAAGAATTATAGCTTAAGATGAGTTTATTTTACCCAGTTATTTTTCTTTAATTTAAAACTTTGAAACAATGCCAGAAATAATATATCTCAAGAATTATAGCTTAAGATGAGTTTATATATGAAGGATATCAAATACTCTAGAATCATTTTCTTATGTGTGCACTTATCTAGAATGATATTTATATATGCAGAGATTATATGAGTAATTTTCCTGAACATGATCTTGCCAAGTAAAAATATTTCAAATAAAACAAAGTACAGCCCCTAACAATTCATTAAACAAATGATATCCACAAGTTAATTTTCTTTTTCAGTTTTCGTAATTTTACTACATTTGTCTACTTCAGTAAAGTCTATATGCTAAAATAAAAATAGAACACGACACATATTGTTTTATTCCGTAGCTTGAAAATTATATTTGTTTTGTATGTGTCTATGCGGTCAAAATAACAATTTCATGAAATAGGCGTGGAATGATGTATGTCTCTAAGCATTCAACATAACAATTTCCCAAGTACACTACCACCATTCCAAATGTAGTCAAAATTAATCCTCGTTGTCATGAGCACACCAAACATTTATTCTCATAGAAATAAAATAGTACATTACAAGTGTTAGTAATTATTTCCATTGATGATGGACACATAAGAGCAAACCCTTGGATTGAGGACGACTCCCTTGAATTAAGTAAGAGGTGAAGAGTGAAACAGAATCCAAGTGGTAACCAAATTTAGGGTTGTAGTACGTATCCCGTATTGAGAAGCTAGGACTATTAAAATATCCCTAAATTTTGTGGCTACCCTACAAAACAATGAATGTGGCAAGTGACGCAGCAGAGGAAAACCCGCGTAGAGGACGTGAGTTGGATTCACTCCATCTCTCTCTCTGACCACCTGAATCAATCTGTTCCTTCTTGAAGCCCTCCTCTCATTTGGTTTTCACTAATATTTTATTTGCTTTACTCTTGCTACTGCTCTGTCACAAACCCTAATATTTTATTATGACCTTATTTCAATGAGTCCCACTTCATAACTAATGGCATATTTTAATAAATGGGTTATTATAAAAATAGGGTATGACAGTGACCCAGCTTTCCATATACATTCACATGCCTTTGCTAGCCGGAAAACCCACTTTTATCTTCTTTCCATTGTCTCTCTTTCACACCATCCCTCTAAAATGACCAGTTTGATCCTCGATGCCCAACCAAATTTGCACTTAGCTCTCTCTCACTCTCTATATTTATAAACCCAAGTAGTGTTTAATTAAGAGCAAGACATGTTAGATAGCGAAAGATTTACCTATTTGATTTGATTGTTCCAATGTTTTGAAAACTAGACCTTGTGGTATGACTCAACGACCAATAGCACATTTGAAACATCATTTTGTGTGTACATTGTTTTCATGTCTAGTCTAGTGCACACATTTTTGCACCTGTACTAACCTAATCTGACTTGATTAGTTCACTAATAAACTAAAGCCTTACTTTCACTGATGATTAGGAGAACCCTAACCCTAATTATCAGATTAACCTATAGTATCATTTATGAAGAGTATAGTATAGTCAGACCTCGGGGCATTATGGGGACTTCATTATGTTTCAATCCTTTAAATACGGGAGGGACTTCACAAGCTTTCTTTAGATTCACCTCTGGGCTCCTCATTCATCGATTTTTCTACTCTGACAAACTTCATAGGCTTTTGTAAATTTTCTCCTTCTTCTTAAAATAATCCACTTTTACATATTCTTTACTGTATCCTCCCTCCAGTGTAACAGGTGAATCAAGGAGAAATGAGCGATCAAGGGAACCAAGAACCAGACACAAGTCCAAGCCAGCAGCAAACCGGCCAAGTTGCTCAAAGCCCGGAGAGGAATGAGCAAGTGAGGTCAAGATGGACTCCGAAACCTGAGCAAATACTCATACTTGAATCAATTTTCAACAGTGGGATGGTGAACCCACCCAAGGATGAAACCATAAAGATAAGGAGGCTTCTGGAAAGGTTTGGTCCAGTGGGTGACGCAAATGTCTTCTACTGGTTCCAAAACAGGCGATCAAGATCTCGCCGCCGCCAACGCCAGATACAAGCTAGTTACATGGAATCTAATGCTCAAATCACTAATCACTACCATCCGACCTCAAATTTGAACCACAGCCCTAGTATCCCAATTGCATCAGGTTTTGTCGGTAATGCTCCAGTACAGCCTTTCTTGATTCCATCTTCGTCAGAAACTCTCAGTGGCTCAGCATCTTCCTCCACCTTGGGCGGAGGAGGTTTTGATGCCAATGGTGTTGAAGGGTTTTTCTCCGAAATGGGATTTGAGGAGAACGGAGCGCAGGCTATTGCGTCGTCTCTTCTTTGCGCATCTGAGGTTGCTTTGGATATGCAGTACCAGGGACCAGGTAAAACTGCATGTCCGACATAAACTATATATATGAAAACCCTAAGTGTTTAAGTTACTGAGAAATGAAGTTTAAGTTGAATTTTTGTAGGTATAGAGTCAGTCAGTCTGTATGCCTGCTAATAGTTGAAGAATTTGATGTTGTGTTTTTGTAGGAGGAGGTGAGGGAGGAGGGTTTGTGACAGTGTTCATAAATGGAGTCCAAACAGAGGTACCAAGGGGTCCGCTAGACATGAAGGCAATGTGCGGTCAGGATTTGTTGTTGGTCCATTCCTCTGGACATCCAGTTCCAATCAATGAGTATGGATTTTCTGCTCACAGCTTGCAACATGGTGAAAGCTATTTTCTGGTAATTACACAGACTCAATATCACACTCCTAGGTCACAAATTTCTTAAGAAAATTCATCATATTAGCCCATTTGGGAACCATGGTTAGAAGTAGGTACATTTTCAGTTCAAAGTGGGAATTAATTTGGTAACTTACCATTGTCATGTTAGTTTAGGTGTTTCTTTGGGGTAGAGCATATGGGAGCAAAATGGTGCAAAGATTTCCCACTTTTCCATGTACTTAGGAAATCGAAAAACACTAATTTATAAACTAGGAATGTCGGATATGCTTACATTCGATTATCTTTCGTTTTAGAACATGATAAAGAAATGTGAGAATCAATGTCAATCAAGGCGTGCCATTCTAGTGATACAATTGCAGTGCCTGATTTTGTTTTTTCTTTACAGGTTGGTAAATCGATTTAGAGAACAAGAGGAGACGATATATACAAAAATATTTTAGTTATTGGCTAGCTAATCTCCATCATCATTGAGAAAATGATATTGTAATTCGCAGTAATGTATGCTGGTGCTGTCTCATCTATAAATGAACCCTTGCTTTCTCGATCATTATGGACATTACTACTACTAGGTTATTGATCCATCCATGTACAACACTCTTCTAGCACATATATGTGGCCACCTAAATACACCAGATTTGTATCTGTATGATACACGCAGCGTGACATTTTATGTACCCGCGGTTTCAATTCTCAAAGCTTTGCATATGCAAGAGAGTGGACATTTAAAGGATGGGAAGACTGCATAACTTTGTCTATTTGAATGATGAGGAGAAGGAGAAGGAGATTACACAAATAATCTTTCTCCATTTACTTCATCACTGAACATGTCTGCCAAGTGCATTAATCGTGAAATAAACATAACACCAAAAACAACAAGTCCTTAAGGCATTTTATTGAATTTAAAATTTTAGTAAATAAATTAAGTTCAGCTAAGTTAAATAAATTTAAGTTACTGTCTCATAATAGAATACCGGTGAGAATGAACGTTAAATTAATTATTAAAGTTAAGTATTTAATACCTTTAGCTCAAAGGCACTATTACAATTATAACGCAAAAGATTCAGGTTGTATCCAAAAGGACAGACTCGGAGATTCCTCTCCATTTCTTCAAGTTCTTGAGACTTTCAATCTTCATAATTCTTTCTTTCACTGTAATTGTAATGCGCTCCCTCATTCACAAATGGGCTATAGAAACCTCTCTACGTTACACGTTGCCTGAGTTTTTGAATCCTTTGTATATTTATGCACCCTGCTGGTGACGGGTTACAACAGGTTGCTATAGCAACCTCTGGATCACTTTGCGGAATTTCTTTGCTTCGGCGGAACCGGATGAACACACAAGCTTTGATTACCCAGTTCGGTAACAACTTATGTCTGGGGAGGACTTCACTCGGTCCTCAAGATTTTACTATCTCGGTTCAAGTACAAAGGACTTCAAAACTCAGTCAACGTTAGTTTAACCTCTACTTCTAACCTAGTCGAAATCTTTGCTCAATCTGATCACACAGATTTTAGCTGCACAGTCTGATCCTACAGACTTTCTTCGTGATAGCTCCTCTCCGCGGCTGTGCTCCAAATCAAGTACTTGATCTTTCAACGAGACTACGCTCCAGTTGAAGTTCTTAGATCAAGCTTAGATCAGATTTCTCTAGGCAAGATCTTCTCTCAGCTCATGCTCCCACAACTCTGCGCTCTAGCCTTCGGCTCCCGCTCTTTGCTTATGTGTCTCTTTATGTGGTTGTTTAGTATGCCTGTGTGTGCTGGACTGCCATATATAGCCGCAACATTGAACAACCATAGGAATCCTAATTCCCTTAGGATTCGTAGATCTTTCCAACCAACTTTGCACACTGGATCTTCTCCCAGATTCTTGCAAGCTATTGAGAATTGATTTCAAAAAATTTGGAACCGTATCTTCTTCAATCGATTCCGATCGCTTGATGAAGACTTCCGATCAACGATGATTTATTGGGAGACTGCCTAACTTGTTGCGATGCCTTCAGCAACCCTTCGGATGCTCCGTGCTGCTCCATGTTGAGCGGCTACTTTTCTCCAGCTCTGAGTCTCCTTGGTATGTTATAATAACTTCTAGCGGTCTGTTGACAGCTTCCGATACTTGCTCTAGCTTCTGTTGCAACTGGTTGCTATAACATCTTCTTATGGTCGGTTTTGTCAACTTCAGAAACTTATTCCAGCTTTTGTTTTCATGGGATGGTGTAGCAACTTCTTGCGGTTGTATTATTTTATCAAGGGTGCCATTACCTTAACAATCCCCCCTTGGCATTTTTGACAAAACTTCAGCAAGGGCTCTCTTTCGAAGCATATTTGGTGACTTCGCGACTTCCCACTCTGCTGCTGCCTGTGAACTATGTACACTATGGCTAGCTACTGATAATGGCAACAAGTATAAACTCGCCATACTAGATGTACTAGCATCTACCAAAAGAGTACAGTGTTTGAAACGCGTATTTTTAACCCTTTATTGTTGTCAAGTGTATGTTTTAGGGGTCAAGTTGCAGTTTTATAAACCTTGGTAAGCCAATGGTCGATCCAAGGAGCAAATACGTGTGTGTATTATGCAAGATAGTGCCTTCGTTTAGCTATTCTAATAATGAAAAAGTTTTATTTACCTAACTAAGTGATTCTGACGCAAGAACAAGATTATGCAAATAAAATCAATATTCCAGAATCAAACTTCACCCATGTCTAACTCACAAATCATTCAATAATTCTAACAATCCAATTATAGTATGGAGTAGTAGAAATAACCTAATAACATCAGGCAGCCGCCCAATCACGGATCATCGTCTTGATTAATCTAATTTATTGAACGCCACTCAATCACGGATTGTCAACAGTTTCAATTTATTAAGCCTAGGATTTTCAGACAAATAATGTCAACTTGCCTATCGATTCATGTACTAATAGTATAGCTACCATGCTTCGATATTAATTCTACTTAATCCGATTAAGTATCTCAGACCCCGTCATCTCTTTGGTTCTTAACTTACGTTCTAACAAGAAAGCATCCCAATCAATGTCAGCCGTGCAAAAACGGTAAATTTAGAGCAATAGAATTAAAGAACTCAATTAACATAATCAAAAGGTTTTATCATGATCGCATGAATTATTTGAGTATAAGCATGGGATCCGTAGGATCCCGGAACGAGACGACTACTCACTAATAATGGTGATAAAATTCGAATACATGTATACAAGGGAATTAAAGAAGAAGAAACAGGAAGTAAAGAAGAATCCTTCACTACGAAACCAAGTCTTCGATCTTTAATCTTCTTGGAGTCTCGAGCCGTCTTTTCTCTCTTCAAGAATTAGATTAAATTTTTCTCAGGTCCAAAATCCTTTTTTTTCTTGGTCCTAGATCTTTATTTATACCAAAATCAATTACGCTAATTTTAGAAATCAATTTACGGGCTGACTTGTCTTGCCCGAATCAAAGTTGATTCGTGCTGCTCAGAAGATTCGACCATCCCCTTGGTCGAATCAAAGTATTAGTACTGGACGAAGGATTATGTGCTCGTTGAATCAATTCTGCTTAGTCAAATCATTTTTGATTAATTCGCCCTGGCCTTCATTTTGATTCGGTCAACGCTGGTCAATGGACGAAATCTCCTCGAGTTAAGTTGATCCGGACAGCCTGAGTTGATTCGACCAGGGTAGGTCAAATCCCTTTTGATTCGTGCACTTTCTTGGGAATCAACTTTGCATTTTGCTCGATTCTCGGTTGTTTTTTCCCTTTAAACCTTCAAATCTGGTCTTGATGTAAACTAAGAAGTTGTAGCCCTTCGAGTTAGCTTTCAAAAAGATATGGCACGCCTCAATCGGATAATAATTATGTGCTCGGTGAGCCTTTGATGACGAATAAGTCAATCTGCCCAGATTTGATCTGTATTCGTCTCAATCTTTGTGTTTTGCCTTATTTTACTCTAAACGGACTACAAAGCCTCAATTTAATATAATTTCACCTGAAATTAGAGTAGAGTGGTAAAAACATTATGAAAAGTTTGGGAGAGGAGCAAAATTCATCATCGAATGAAGCGAATAGTCGGTAAGAAATTAATCGATAAGTGTCCATAGAAGAAGTTTCTACCTATTACACATGGGGGGCATCATACCTGGGTCTCATCTGCAGATGTTAGATACTCCAAGTCCCTAAGCAGACTTGAGATCTGGTTACGCCTCATAGCATTCTTCTTTGCCTCGGCGGTCAAGTGCTCAAGCTCCGACTTCAGGTGTCCCACTATTCTTGCCCGCAAAGCTCCATGAAGGGCTGATGATGGTGTGTTACTTCAGCATCTTCATTTACTTGACCAGCCGCCTCCAAGATAGGTTCTCTTTCAAACGCATCAACAATGTGTCTTCCCTTGAACAGTTTGTGATCCATCAAGAACATTTGCGGAGCCTTAGAAAGTCCTTCTGTAAGCCTTATGAGCTCGTGGTGAGGCTTGGTGTGATTTCATATGTGAAGGAAGGGAAGACAATGCTTAACCTTGATCTAGTTGAGCCGGCATGGGCAGCAATCTGTAAAAGATTACCAGCCCCAAGTCTACCTTCTGCTTTCGACCAATGCCGTAGAGCAACTGAGCCATTTCCTTGCTCACTTTACCTTTATGGGAGTTAGGAGTCCAGTTTTTCATATCAATGTTGTACAATAATGCATACTTGGTAGTGAGATCAGCGGCAGCGAGATTGTGAGTGACCCATTCCGTGCATAATCCTCCGGTGAGTGACTGCCAATTCATTCGGGCTCACTAATCTCTAAGACCTCATTGATCACCGCAGGAGTGATCATTACATGCTTCCCTCTTACTAAACATCTACCAAAATCAACCTTCCCTATTTCTTCAAAGTACTCAGGTAGATTCACCAACATTTCTCCAACTAACTGTCCACAAAACTTTTTGGACATAGTAACTGATTTCAACAAGTTTACCTCTGCGATCAACTTCCAACAGCTTTTCGTGGATAATTGTTCGCTAGCCACCACCTCCCATGAGCCTGACTAGTCCTTGTTGCGAAACCAGATTCCTTTGTGCTGGAATCCGAACTCATTGACGGGAGGCACTTGAAGTAGCTGTGCTCCTCCCTTGAATGACTCTCCTGTAGGCTTTGGAGAAGGCGGTGAGATGGAGGCAACCCTGAAATCATCAGGTTCTGACTCGGACTTCTCACTGGAGGAGTCAACAGTGATGGACACCTTCCCTTTTTTGTCTGCAACTGGAGAGGCCTCGCCGCTAGCAGAATCTTCAGACATAGATCTTCACATACATCTTCTTCTGAGGCATCGTCTACAGTGGAGGAGACTGGTGCCTTTGTTCCTTTCTTGATTTTTCGATCAGCGGGTTGCTTCACGAACCTCCATGTTAGAGTCACATTTATCTTCACTCCATGTTAGAGTCACATTTATCTTCACTCCTTATTTCTTCTTCTTTGGCTTCAGCAGACAAGTAGACAGTCCTTCAGTTTGACAAGTAGGCTTCCAAGTTAACAGAGCCACATGCATTAGTTCTGCGACTTGTATTAAGGTGGACTGCTGCGCAGCTGGTTCCGGGGACTGATTCCTGGCACTTGTGAAGCTCTTTCGTTTCTTCGAACTTTCACTGGTGCTCATCTTGGACCTCTTGTCTCTCCTAGTTCGAACCATAACTTTCTTCTTAGATGGATTTGAGGGTATCAGAGGATCGACGGAGACGGTGTTGGAACAAGCCCTAGAGAATTTTGCGTTAAATCAATTTCCTTTTCGAAATACAAGGACACGTATCCCCCCGTTGGATCCCGAAATTTTGGCGCTAAAAATATTTTCACTATTATCAGCCTTGTGCTCCTAGAGGTTGTTATAGCAACCTAGTCTATTATCATACATAATCCCAATGCCGTTTTAAAATCATCAACCCTGATTTCATCCAATGACTCTGTGAATGTGCCTGCTAGCTGCTTCTCAATACCATTTTGATTCATCACAACGATTTTCTTCTCCACTGGATCTCGACAGTTATTGTTCAAAAATCTTATGAGAAATCTAAACCAATAATACATATGCGAATTGACAGATTTGTAGATTTTTTACTTTCTTTAAATATTTATACACGTGTCACGCACTAACCAATAATTAAAATCTTAATTATTTTTAAACTAATAATTTTATAATATAAAAAATAAATATTTTTATTTAGTGAAAGTGCATAAACACTGCAATTTTATAAGTACCTAAAAACATATATATAGGTATGTTTGAGGCAGCAGGAGGGCCAAGTCCAAGGAAATCAAAATACTCACGCTGCACGCTCGTGTCCTGACAACATTATTATTCTGATTCTCTGCTAATTCATTTCCTCCATCACACATCACTCTGCAGCCTCTGACACTTCCACTTGTTGCAGCAGCTGAAATCTCTGAGTTCGTATATGATGTTGTTGTTGCTATCACAGAAAGAATAACATAAAATTAGAAACAAGAAAAAAAAAACCTACGACGAACCATTCTGGTCGTAGCTATCAATCTGCAAGATTCTTAACAATAAATAAATAGAAATGTATCTATCTGTAGCAAGCTAATTAGGAAAGTAAAAAAGAATGTTCTATGTACGTTATGGTAAGTTTTCTGTACTCAAATATAATATAGAATCTATCTCAGTTATGTGTTTAGAAACTCAGTAGCAGCTGCATGATGCTATTTATACAGACTTTAACAATAGCATCAGGAAAACAACCGAACAATAATACCCAGTAGCAACAGTGTTTTTGAGATGGGAGCCTCAAGCAAGATATTTAGAGTGTTGTTTTGTCTTGTAGTTTTTCTTGAGGTACACATGCAGCATGTGAAAAGCTCGCCTCACCCCATGGTGACTGTATTGATAGTCAACGACCGTCTCTCGAATGTCATCCTTCATTGCAAATCCTTGGAAGATGATCTCGGGAAGCAGTTCTTAAAGTCGAATGACCGCTACAGGATTAAATTCCATCCAAACATATTCATGACAACCTGGTTTGAATGCGACGTTACCTTTGAAGAGGAGCCCGGCTTTAAACGTACTTTTGACGCTTATTATTATCAGAGAGATCATGACTGTGGTCCGGCACGTGTCTGTGATTTGAGTATTGGTCCGATTGATGTCTGCAAAAAAGGTGGCTGGTGCACCCGTTGGTAGTAAGTACCTTACATGGTAGTATAATGGATAGGTTCGCTAATTCCCATAATCTTATCTTATGTATCAATGATAAAGAAATATTAAGCTCTTTTTTTCAATCAGCTTTTTTATGAAAAAAGATGTTAAGTAGAAGATTGTGACCTGATTGATCCAAGAAGCTTATCGCGCGGTCAAGAGCCACAAAACAACATCCTAAATCTCTAATAACAAAACAGGACACCCATTTAAAGAGCAATGCCTTGTTTTATCATGAAGAACCAAACATGAACCCCTATTCTCGTACAATATTATTTCCCAAGTTGTAGGCGATAGAACAGAATAGGTTGATAGAACATCAATCCTGCTAAGAAGTTATCTTCTCACGGACCGGCTCCTCTGCTGCTGTGCAATTTGATGAAACTTATTATTGCCAAAACCCCATGTTATACTTGACGCTGCTGAAGTTGGACTGAGGGACAGATCAACTGAAGCTGCTGATATATTGTTGTTGTGATCATCAACGATAGTTGATCTTGAAACATCTTCACTGCAAGCCAAACCACCACCAGAAACACTGATGGTAAGTTGATGAATTTTGGTGTCGAAAGAGGGGTGGTAATGTCTCTGTGCCTTGGACGTTGCTCCAGGACTCTTCTCCGGAAGACATGCAACTTTGAGAAACAATGAAAGAGAGAGGGGAGGGGAGGAGGGAGTAGCATGGTATCGTGCGCAGCGCTGAACTCCTCCTCTAAGGACAACAAGAAGAGCGAGCAACAATGATCAAACTTTCCCGACGGGTCGGTGATGAGAGCGACGCGAGTTGGGGAGGTTATGTTATGCAGACAGAGAGACAGGTACTGGGGAGGTTATGTGGTTCTGGACACCCACGTGAGCATAAACAAAACTTATTTATCCATGTAGAATGTATGTTATGATTATGAGGGAGGATTAAATGAGATATGATCAAATTTTTGGGGATCTTTTATTCGTTGGATACAATTATTGATGATATATTAATCAAACAAGAGAATTCTCCACATCTAGTTATTACCTAACTTACCAAATCAAATAAACTCAGATCTCCATTAAACTTAAACCCGTTGTTTATATTGATTATTTCCGATGCATGCTATAACTTCCTCCCCAAACACTTGGATCTCCGAATCGCTACAATCCACACACCTCGCAACACTCTAGGCACGCAATCCTTGTGATTCACACAACCAATTCCACATTGGCACGAATCTAGATCTCTTCTTGTCTAGTGCAACTCAAGCTGAGAAGAATCGAAGGAGAGTTACGGATTGATGTGATTTGCATGAAAATTGGGATCTTGGTATGACGATGATGGCGAAACACACAATGAGTATGGAGAGGGAAAAATTTGTGTCATGCATGAAGTTTGGTATTTTGTGACAAACTGTTGCGTGACTTTATGATCATTTCTGAGTGTATACATCATTGAAGTGATTATCACACGTTGGTCGGGTTCCATTTGTGTGTTATTTTTATTAATGCTTTCTAAGATTTGATCTTTTGGATGATGAGTGTTGTTAATGTTGTTGGCTTGTGTGTGTTTTTTGGGATTTGAATTAGATTTGTTGGCTTGATAATTTGAGCCTGAGATTTGTCTCATATGTGGAGTTAATCTTAGCGATATTTCATAGAGAGGTTGAGGTATTGTTGCGCTCTTTTTTAGCAATTCATATAAATTCTTCTAATCACACATGATGATGGTAACTACTATGTGGAGTTAGTTTTAATTCTTCTTAAGAATTAAGAAGCATATAAGTTCTCCTCATGCCTCGTAACAAAAGTAAAAATGACACGATGGTAAATTTTGCCATTTTCAGGTTACTACAACAAAGTGCATCTCGTGTACCATGGTGTGTAACCAATTAAGACGAGATACATATCAAATTATGTCATAAATTCTTAGTGAACAACATATGCAACCAATAGTTTTTTACATCACATCACATGCCTCAAGGTTCTAACAAAGTTTTCGCCTTATAACAACTCAAAGTATATTACAAAGTTTGGCACAAGCCTATGCAATAACGGATGAATTAAAAATCAGAACACATACTACAATGTGCTAAAGAAATTACAATGACCCACAAACAAATCTGAAATCTTCTCAGCGTCTCTGAGATGCAGATTTGTGTACAAGCAATTGCTGTAGCACACTCTTGTACAGGCAGATCTTGTGCAGCAAGACGAAACAATGAACAGTAATTTGATCACCCAGTTCGGCCAAGTGCCTACCTCTGGGAAAGACTGAAACTTCTTTTAATCCACTAAGCTCAAGATCTGTTGTATACACGGTTCATCTCCACGCAACCTATGCTACTCAACCTTAGCTAGTACCTCGATCACAATCAGAACAAGCTCTGACTTGTGTCTCAACCACCTATACTTGTATCAATTCAGAATAGCTACTGACCCGACTAACTCAGCCTATTCTAATTAACACAGAGTCTCCGTAAGGTTGTTCTAGCTAGCACCCGTTCTAGCACATAGCTTGTGCAGGTATTGTCAGAGTAGTTCCAAAGCCTTCCACCGAGGAGTGACAATTCTTCCACGTGCGCTGCACACTCTGGGATGCTCCCCCTCACTTAGTGACCTCCTGTCACTAGAGAGACCAGGCTGCTAGCCAATTGCTCGAGTTTCTCCACTCGTCAATTCCTCCGCGGCCTACCTTGATCAGCCAACAAGCAATCGCTGCCCTGAATTGACTTCCCTGATCAAGCACTGATCAGACTCTACAAGTCTCGATCACACTCAGCTTCAATCACCTCAGCTCTGCGTTCACGCTCTGCTCTCGGTGATGATCGAAGCTCTGCTCGCACACAATCTCCCTCAGTTGATATTCTGTGTATGCTCTATGTGTTTGCTCTCTCTGCTTCGATGCCCTTGAACCTCTACCCAGCTTCCTTTAAATAGGAACTACCAGTTCCATCAATATCAGTTTTAGGAAATTCTTTTAAGCAACAATATCTCCTAATTTGTAGGAGATTAGATTTGATTTGAAAATCAAATCTTCCACAATCAAATCTTCATCCTGGGAACGGGATCTTCACTGGAATATTCTTTCTAAATATTTGGAAGCTCTCCGATGCTCTTCGTTGAACTGTCAAGCTCTTTCTCCGAAGAGCCGAACTTCTGCCGCAGAACAGTTGTTATAGCTTCCAGAGACAGTTCTCGTTATAGCAGCAGCTTGTTCACTGAGCTTGTTCATGAGTGCTGGTTTTATCAAATGAATGCCATTCTGCATTATTAATCTCCCACTTGGCATTTTGACAAAACCCCTTTCATAGATGATTCGATGTTTCGATTGATCCTCCTCCGGTCCTCGGCTCCCCCTACTCCCCCTCCCATTTTCGTCCTCCCCTTTTTGTAACATATGCCAAGGGGAAGAGGTCTGGGACTGGCTTACGGTGCAAAAACGCTGAGACCTAGAGAGGATCTCAGGGCTTCGAATCTGGCTGCATCCAGAGGTTTGGTGAAGATGTCTGCAAGTTGTTTGTCGGTCACAATGTGCTGAAGAGCGATGATCTTCTTCTCTACCAGATCTTCGATGAAGTCATGCCGAATATCAATGTGTTTGGTTCTGCTATGCTGAACTGGGTTCTTGGAGATGCTGATAGCACTCATGTTGTCACATTAGAGGACCATTTCACCTTGATTGAGTCCATACTCAGCCAGCATCTGCTTCATCCTAACCATCTGAGCACAGCAGCTTCCTGCTGCAATGTACTTTGCCTCAGTCTTGGACAGGGAGATGCTGTTTTGTTTTCTACTAAACCAGGATACCGGGTTGTTTCCTAGGAAGAAGCAACCTCCAGAGGTACTCTTCCTATCCTCAGCACAACCCACAGAGTCTGCATCACTGTATCCTACTAGATTTGCATTTGTATCCTTAGTATACCACAAGCCATAGTCTACAGTACCTCCAACATACCAGATGATCCTCTTAACCAGCTGCATGTGACTCTCTTTTGGACAAACTTGAAATCTTGCACATACTCCTACTGCAAAGGAGATGTCGGGACGACTAGTAGTCAGATACAGTAGGCTACCAATCATACTTCTGTAGATAGCCTGATTTACTTCCACCCCGGTTTCATCTTTGACGGCTTTGATATGAGTGGCAGCTGGGGTTCGTTTGTGACTGGCGTTATCTAGCTGGAATTTCTTCACCAGGTTCTTACTACATTTGCTTTGTGCTACAAAGATTCCATCCTCTTTCTGAGAGATTTTCAGTCCGAGGAAATAAGTCAGCTCTCCTACCATGCTCATTTTGAATTCATTATGCATGTGATCCACAAACTGCTTCACCAGCTGCTGGGACTTCGATCAGAAGACAATGTCATCCACATAAATATGGGCAATGATCACATTTGACTTGGTTCTTTTCACGAAGAGAGTTTTGTCAGCTCCTCTCCTTTCATATCCATGATTTTCAAGAAAGATAGTCAGTCTCTCATACCATGCTCTAGGAGCCTGTTTAAGCCCATACAAAGCTTTCTTCAGTTGTACACATGCTCCGGGTGATGAGGGTCTTCAAACCCTTTAGGCTGAGCTATATATACTTCTTCTGAGAGATCACCATTTAGAAATGCACTCTTGACATCCATTTGATACACCTTAAATCCGAGGAAGCATGACATGGCCAGGAGCAGTCTGATGGCTTCCAATCGAGCAACTGGTGCAAAGGTTTCATCGAAGTCCAGGCCTTCAATTTGGGTGTGCAACCAGTCTGGCTTTATTCTTTGTGATGTTTCCCTTCTCATCAGTCTTGTTCTTGAAGATCCACTTGGTGCCTATGATGTTTATTCCTTTTGGTCTGGCAACTAAGTCCCACACATCGTGTCTCTCGAACTCAGCAAATTCTTCCTGCGTTGCTATCATCTAGTATTCGTCGCCCATGGCTTCCTTGAAGTTCTTTGGTTCTGTACAGGACAGAAAGCAGGTGTTACATATAGACAGGCAGGTGCTGAGATGTGAGACACTTCTAGTTCTTCTCCCTTCTGTCAGATCTCCAATCACGTTAGTCAAGGGATGGTTCCTCTGAATCTTCTTTGGGGGTCGCCTTGATGTTGTAAGAGGGACTTCACTATCCTGTTCTACATCAGGGCTATCCACATGTTCATCTGGGCTTTCTGCATCAGCGTTTGCTGTAGCATCCTCTAGTGCAGGGTCTTGTTCACTCCTGTTCTGTCTAACGGGTGCAGCTTCAGTGCCCTAGTCTTCGTCATCTAAGCAAGTGGGAGTTGCTTCTTCAACATCATTGACGACTAAATTAATGGATTTCATCACTGTCTTCGTCCTTTCATTGTAAACTCGATATGTCTGACTGTTTACTGAGTAGCCCAAGAACATCCCAACATCGCTCTTGCGGTCAAGCTTCTTTCTGTATTCCCGATCCCTGAGAATGTAGCAGTCACTCCCAAAATGTGGAAGTATTTAACCGTGGGCTTCTTCTGGTTCTAGAGCTCATAGCAAGTCTGATTCGTTCCTTTCCGTATGGAAACTCTGTTGATGATGTAGCAGGCTGTGTTCATTGCCTCAGCAAAATCTCAGGGACCTTCTTCGCATGAATCATGACCCTGGCCATTTCTGGGATTGTTCGATTCTTTCGTTCCACGACACCATTTTGCTGAGGAGTGATTGGAGACGAGAACTGATGAGCGATTCCCCTTTTTCTACAGAACTTGTCTACTGCTTCATTCTCAAATTCCCTTCCATGATCACTTCGGACGATGGAGATTCTGAGATTCTTTTCTTGCTCTAGTCGGGACATCAGAGAGACAATTACTCCTACAGTGTCTGATTTCTCCCTGACAAAGTCAATCCACGTGTATCTGGTATAATCATCAACACAGACAAATGCGTACCTCTTCCTTCCAATGCTCTCGACCTCCATAGGTCCCATCAAGTCCATGTGTAGCAATTGAAGAGGTCTGATTGTATTAATATTTTTAACCTTTTTGTGTGATGCCTTCTCCTGTTTGCCTATCTGGTATTCTCCACAGATGGTGCTCGGTTCACCTTTGATTAATAGAACTCCTCTGACTAACCCTTCAAGGTTCTCAGGTCGATGTGGCCCATCCTTCTATGCCAGAGATTCATTTCTTCCGTATTGGTCTGCATCCATGTTGGTGAAGGTGTTGTTGTACCAACTTTGAGAAGGTAACAGTTGTTCTTTGATCTGGTCCCTTGCATTATGCACTCTCCTGATTTGCTGAAGACTTGACACGAATCTTGGGTGAACTTTACTTGCAGCGTTCCATTGCACAACTGACTAATGCTTATGAGATTTGCCTTTAACCCTTCTACCAGCATTACATTCTTCAGCTTGGGCATCTCTTTGACTGTCAATGTTCCTTTTCCCAGAACTCTTCCTTTCAAACCATTTCCAAATTTTACCAGCTGTTTTGAGCATGGAGTTACGTTCGTCAGGAATGCTCTTTCTCTAATCATATGCCCTGAGCATCCACTATCAAAGTAGCAGCTTACTTTGCTTGAAGAACTTGCTGTGCTGACAAGTTCGACATGTAGGGTTTTCTCATGTATTGGCTGTGTGGGATCTTTGGTTGGAGTCTGCCTGGTGAGTATCGACGGGCAGTGCCTCTTAATGCGTCCCTTGTGTCCACAGGTATAGCATCTTCTGCATTTGTACTTTAGACACTCCTTGGTACTAGAACGATGATACAGGGGTTGCTGCAATAGAACCTTATTCATCTTTTCTTATGCCCTTCTCAATTTCCTGATTGATCTGTATCTGACTATGTTGCATTCATCTTCACTGTGATCGGTATCATCTTCACTCCAGCTAGTTGAGAGAGAACTGTCACTTCTTTGCTCAGATTTCTTCATTGGTTTGCTGGTACAATCGACTTGTCGGTGACCATATCCATCACAGTTCAAGCACTGAATGCCCTTTCTTTTTTCTTTCTTCTCGTCTTCATCCGGGGCAAGTTCCTTTCTTCTTCTCTGATTTTTTCCGTCCCTTCTGGCTAGCCTTCGAGAGGATGAGCCTTGCCCAGATTTTGTTTCCATGTTCTTCAAGAGTTTCTCAAGGTTCTTCACTAGCAGACTCAGTTAATCATCAGATGCAGACTTCTTTTCTTTTGTTTCTGCTTTTAGTCCTACACTCTTGCCTTTGGGAGAGGCCTCTTCTTTGACCAGCTTCATTTCAAACTGTTTGAGGGATCCAATCAACTCCTCTATCTCATATGTCTGACATTCTGAGCTTCTTCAATGACTGTCACTTTCATGTCAAATCTGGTGGGTAGAGATCTAAGTACTTTCCTCCAGAAAGGGTTCTCCAAGACCATGAGCCTCATTTGACAGATCGCACAACCTGGCATTGACTCAGTGATGGAGTCCTCTTCTTGCATCTTTAGACTCTCAAACTGTGAAGCAATGATATGTAACCTGGACATCTTTACTTTGTCAGTTCCTTCATGGGCTACTTGCAAGATTTCTGAAGCTTGTTTTGCAACGTCGCAGTTGGAGATCAACCTGAAATTGTTAGCATCTACAGCAGCAAAAATAGCATTCAATGCCTTTGGATTACCGTTTGCTGCAGCTTCCTCTTCGGTAGTCCATTGTACTTCAGGTTTCACTCGAGTACCTCCCCCTTCATCCATGGTTATGGGAGGTGACCATTCAGCCAAAACCGCTCTCCAGGTTCTTTCATCAATAGCTTTGAGGAATGCCTTCATTCTCGCCTTCCAATAGCCATAGTTACTTTCTTCCAGCAACGGTGGGCGGCTTGTACTCTGACCTTCCTTCATTGTTTATTGCTTCCTTCAGCAGACGCTCAGGATCTTTACTCTGTATGTTGAGTTCCGCTATGATACCAATTGAAATCTTCGCAGCGTCTATGAGATGCAGATTTGTGTACAAGCGGTTGCTGTAGCACACTCTTGTACAGGCAGATCTTGTGCAGCAAGATAAAACAATGAACAATAATTTGATCACCTGGTTCGGCCAAGTACCTACCTCTGGGAAAGACTGAAACTCAGTCTTTTAATCCACTAAGCTCAAGATCTGTTGTATACAGGGTTCGTCTCCACGCAACCTGTGCTACTCAACCTTAGCTAGTACCTTGATCACAATCAGAACAAGCTCTGACTTGTGTCTCAACCACCTGCACTTGTATCAATTCAGAATAGCTAATGACTCGACTAACTCAGCCTATTCTAATTAACACAGAGTCTCCGTAGGTTTGCTATAGCACCCGCTGTAGCACACAACTGGTGCAGGCATTGTCAGAGTAGCTCCAAAGCCTTTCACCAACCAGTGACAATTCTTCCACGTGCGCTGCACACTCTGGGATGCTCCTCCTCACTTAGTGACCTCCTGTCACTAGAGAGACCAGGCTGCTTGCCAATTGCTCGAGTTCCTCCACTCGTCAATTCCACCGCGGCCTGCCTTGATCAGCCAACAAGCAATCGCTGCTCTAAATTGGCTTCCTTGATCAAGCATTGATCAAACTCTGCAAGTCTCAATCACACTCAGCTTCAATCACCTCAGCTCTGCACTCACGCTCTGCTCTCGCTGATGATCGAAGCTCTGCTCGCACACAATCTCCCTTAGTTGATATTCTGTGTATGCTCTATGTTTTGCTCTCTCTGCTTCGATGCCCTTGAACCTCTGCCCAGCTTCCTTTAAATAGGAACTACCAGTTCCATTAATATCAGTTTTAGGAAATTCCTCCAAGCAACAATATCTCTTAATTTGTAGAAGATTAGATTTGATTTGAAAATCAAATCTTCCATAATCAAATCTTTACCCTGGGAACGGGATCTTCACTGGAATATTCTTTCTAAATATTTGGAAGCTCCCCTATGATCTTCGTTAAACTGTCAAGCTCTTTCTTCGAAGAGCCGAACTTCTGCCGCAGAACAGTTGCTACAGCTTCCTGAGACAGCTCCCGCTATAGCAGTAGCTTGTTCACTGGGCTTGTTCACGAGTGCTAGTTTTGTCAAATGAATGTCATTTTGAATTATCAAAATCAACACAGTGCGACTTGTTAAATCCTAGATAAAAATCACACACAACAACAATATATATGTTCCAAACTATTTACATAATTAATGCACTTAAACTTGTAATCAAGTGAGGATACAAATAAAAGTGTGTCACAAATTGTTCTTGAATAACAAATGTGTCCAAAAACTTTTTGTTGGATCGTTAGTTAGCTGTCTTTGTGTGGTAACATAGTTGTCCTATACCCTGCAGGTATAGCACTAGCGGGATGTGTTACCCAGCAGGTATAGCAGCAGCAGAATATTAAATGTAGAAAACTTAAAAGCGCTTACTCAGTAATTTATAGTGGAAACTTCAGTACTTAATCAAGTAACTAAGTAAAACCACTACCTTCCAGTATCTGTTGGAAGGGTTTGTGAAAAGATTAGTTTCTGTATTTATGATATTCTTGCTACGTACAAAAGACTAAGTTACTCACTAGTACATTTCTAAGTTATCTCTGTTACTCTAGCTCAACCCAACCCTCGAACCAATCTATCTCACTCTTGAACTTGACCATTCAAGCTTCTGATGCTCATAACAAGCTTTTCTCCGTTTCACATGCTTTTCTTCTTTTTCCCTTTTTCCGCACCCTTTATCCAACGCAATAGCAAATATTTGATTAGGACTTTTGAATCTGAAATTCGCAGAGCCCCTGAGTTACTGATAGTGTACAAGCAGTTGCTATAGCAACTCCTTGTTCAGCCGGATCTGGTACAACAAGAAACAAAACAATGAACATCGATTTGTTCACCCAGTTCGGCCAATCTGCCTACGTCTGGGGAGGACTATACGCCAATCCTCAATCCACTAGTCTCCAAGGTATTTCATACAATACAGACTCGACTCCTCGACAATCTATGCTACCCGACCTCAACTAGCAACTTGCACAAAATCAAAACACCCTCTGATTTGTGTCTCACTCACCTACACACTAGAGTTAATTCAAAATAGCCACTCCTCTGATCACACAGACTCAGCCTATTTTAATTAACACAATGTCTCAGTAGGTTTGCTATAGCACACGCTTGTGCAACTAGCTTGTACAAATTCTGACGCTTTGCTCCAAAGCCTTCCGCTGAGCTGCTCGAACTCTGTCATGAGTACTCCTCACACTGGGATGCTCCCCCTCACTTAGTGACCGCCTGTCACTAGCGAGAATAGGCCTTCTGCAGATTGTCCGAGTTCACCACTCGACAATTCTCCTGTTGCCTTACTTGATCAACCAACAAGCACACCCTGCTCTGAATTTGTTCTCCTGATCAAGCACTGACTAGACACTGCTAGTCTGCAATCAGTCGATACAGAAACCACTCTGATCTGTGCTCACGCTCTGCTCACGGTGGTGATCCGATCCTCCGCACAACTCCATTGATCTTTGCTTTGGAATCTCAGGTTCTCGGATTCCCTCTCTGTGTTTCTCTCTCCATTCGGATCATCTACTTTGCTCTGCCCAGCCTCCTTCTAAAGGAACTCTTCCGCCATCAAAATTAGGAAGTCCTCAAAGATCTCAACAAGATCTTATCTCCTAATTTTTAGGAGATTTGATTTCCTAATCAAATCTTCAAGCTTGTGGCACAGAAAACTTTACTGGGATATTCTACGAATATTTGGAAGCCTCCCGTTGCACTGCTACTTCATATCTGGATAGATTTCTCATCGAGCCAAAACTGATGCTCTGCTGCTCCAACTCCCTGCTACAGCTCCTGCCGTAGAATTGCTTGTTCACTGAGCTTGTACATTCTGGCAGGTTTTGTCAATTGAATGCCATTTGCATTATTAGAATAAAAAAAAAATTCCATTTCCCAAAATTATCTTCTTTATTTTAATAGGAAAGTATTATCTAATAAATTAGATTTGTTTCCGTATTTATTAGGGAGATATATTCATTATGAAAATATATCTCATAATATATTTTGGATTTGATGACAACTTCTCATAAAGTTGCCATCAATATCTTCAGATCTTCTCAAAATATTCTTTAAAATCTACCGAAATCTTGCTAGAGAATCTGTGTCCAAACTATATCCCATAATATATTTTACATTTGATAATAACTTCCCATAAAGTTGCCATCAAATATATTCGAATCTTCTCAAGATATTCTTTAAGATCCATCTTGCTAGAGAATCTTTCTTCTTGATTTGATAACATCTTTTAATTATCTTCCACGTAATATCTTTCTTATTCGCCTTGTTGCATTTAATGAAGTGAAGATCTTTTCTGCTCACTAATTAGATTAATTAGTTAAGTGTTTGTTGACGTGTAATATTTTTGTACTCCAAATTCAGTGAATATGAAGTTCCAATGCAGGTCAAAAATAATTTATAAACCGAAGTATTTCGGGTCGTCCAAGGAGTAAACTAAGCTTATACACTATGTAAAATCTAGTTCTGTTTAGCTAACTCGATTTGTTAATTGATTTTCTGTAATGATTTAGACTAAGACAACCAAGCTAAGGTTAAATTGACAAATTTCGAGAAGATTCCCAGGTAAATTTCACTTGTCTAGTGTTTTCTAATAAAGTGACAAAGATGAATGGATGATTGAAGACTATAGAGGTTATGAATAGATCAATCTTCTAAACTAGCTTTCGCTCAATTTCGAATATCAATCTATTACGGAAGTCGAATCTCAATCTCTCAATATGTTGATTCGCTCTAATATCCTCCACTAATCACAAATCGTCGTTATGATGATTAGTAAAAGAGTTCGGATTAAACTTACCTAACCTCTAATTTATCTCTTTACGCTACTTTCGTATGTCAATAAGATCAAAGCCGGTTTTACTCTCGTCTTTCCTAAGTATGTATCTCTCAATAACGTACTTAAGTTAAAACGGATTTCATACTGGCATTCTTTCAAACATCTAGCATGCATAACTTAACATACTTGAGTAAACCGTAATTCATCAATCATCCATCATTTAGAACATCATCACAATACTTTGAACACACTAGACAAGATTCATCAAACCTTGGAATTAGGTAGATTACTCACAATACATGGAAAATGTTTTCATTGCTTTCATAGATAAAGATCGAGTTACGAATCCAATTCTCTAACGAAAATAATAGATTACAACCATGCACTCGAGTAACAAACGATAGAAACACTTCTTCTCTTCCTTCTCTGGTTCGTGCGCTTTCGTCCCAGCTCGTCTCCCTTCGTCCCATCCAATCTGCTTCTTTTTCTCCCTTTCAACAATTAAAATTTTGTGTAAAATTGCTGCGCTGTCCGTATCGGTCGTACCGATACAGTCGATACGACCTCAGCTGAAAATCAAAGATTCGACACGGTCGTATCGATCATTCCGAACGTATGGATACGGTCAGTCCAGGCAATACGGTCAGTACGGGCTTGGGGCAATTTGACATATTCCTCGGCTCTTTTGCATGCAGTTGCCTCTAACTTTACTCTCCATGGCGCCTGAGATGATTGGCCCTGAAACAAGAAGGAAAGAGTGCATAATGGTCATAATACTCCAAAAATGAATGAAAACGATCAATAAACGCACGCGTTTATCGGTCGGGAATCCAACCGATCAAACACTCCACACTTATAATTTGATCGTCCCGAGCAAACAATCAGAACATGCTGTGATATATTCAAGACTCTCTATCCCAACTTAAGCTTTGAATAATAGAGCGATGACCACCAAAGCGCGGGCTTCACAAACTCTAGCCCCACACCTCACACTAACACTTCAAACAAATTGCAATCAAAGAGTTTTCAAGCCGCGTAAGAATACATGAGGACACACACTTAAGGAAATCAGTACTAGAGCCAACCAAAACCAAATCTCTCAATCTATTCATTTTCAAGGCAAAGCATTCGAAACAAGGGTTTATACACAACATGCCGACCGATTGCCTATGCTAGCTAGGGCTAGTCCATGGGCTAGCAATGCAGAACTCATATCCAAGCCTTGGACTTTGCATCACGATTCATAAGGAAAGAGGAGTTCGGCAAAAATTTATTTTCAAAAATAGTCAAAAACCAATTGATGCTTACGTGCTAACACAAGGGTCATTCTCTAGTATAACATGCTAGCATACAAGCAAATTGTAGACTTGCACAAGAATGATATGGTGGATGGGCATACAGTCAAGCTCTTACCATTTCTTTTCTCTCTCTCTTTTTTTCTTTTTTTTTTCTAGCTTTCGAGGAGGAACTTTTCTTCCTAACCTCGGCCCCTTTTTTTTTCTCTTTTTCTTTTCATTGAGTGCAAATACTTTCGAGGGGGAACTTTTCTTCCTAACCCTCGGCATTGCAGCCAGATTCACACACTAAGAACTTGACAATAAGCCCAAAGAGAGGTTGAGGATGGCAAGAACAATTAAAAGCGAGGAGCTAAGCATGCAAACAAGAGTCACCTAAAAGCAATCACAAGGTTTATGCATTATGTAAATGATTTTAAAAAAAGTGCAAGCTACACCAAGGTCCAAAGCAAGCAATGAAAAAAAATCCTAGAACGCGAGATAGGCAACGGATAACAACAATAATGACTCACAAGAAGGCGCGATCATGAGAACTTACTCGGCGCTAGGCTCTAAATCAGCAAAATGAGAGAGGCTAGATGCGATATGTGAAATTCAAGCACGTTGATCCCAAGCTTCAAAGAAGTGAAACACTCTTATAACAATATGCATAGTATGGAATCAATGAAAATTTTGCACCAGCCACTCCACACTTAAAATAAAGCTTAGTCCCTAAGCGTAAAAATTAAAAATGAGAAGAGTGCATAGGAACTCCCCTATTGAGCGTGGCCCTTTCGTGCTAGAGTTAACAGATTTCTGCCACCGTGATGACCTGAAATTGGGAAGAGAGGTGGACAAATACAGCACAATCAAGTTCATCAAATTCATCGCCAAAATGAGCTATGAAACATATATATCTAGGACAATGAAACAACCCTCACGATGAGATTTAAGCAGTTCAGAATTCCATAAGGACACAAAACAACAACAAGTAAATGTCCAAGTGCAAACAACATAGCCAAAAATAACTACCAAGAGCAGTCAAGTCAATATAGCAAGGACATCAACTAATATATCAAAAAAAAAAAAACAAGTAGTATCCCAAAGGTAGTCACTCAGCGCCGCGCTGGGAAGGTCCGGCATCATCATCAGCCGGGCCGGTATATGGCATAGGATCCTGCGGCTCAAAAATCTCGGATCCGGGAGCAGCAAGAGGCGGTGGAAAATTTAGAATTCCTCCGGTTTGAAGCAAAGCTGTGGTAGCCCTGGTCGTCCACTCCTGAGAGCGCATAAGATAATCTAGTTGGGGACTGTAGTCCGGAGCTTGATGTGTGGGCTGGGCATCCTCTTAAGCCGCTGATGGTGGTGGCGCAGTCTCGTGTCGGCGCTTCGAAGCACGACCAGTCGCTGCAAAAGGGTCATCTGTCCTATGATACCATGTACCATTAGGTAATAACATCTGCATTTGCCTAAGAGCAGCAAGGTCCAAAATTGGGAACATGCCATGGGCTGCCAGTGGAAGGTCATAGCGAAAAGCTTCGACGAGCATGGTAATGAAGCCGCCACCACCAAGAACGTATCTCTGATCATTGTTTTGGAACTCTTCAAAGTGGAAGGTCAAGTAGGATATAACGTCAAACTCCACGCCCTTGTCAAGAGCGATGAGGAGGTCCAAATCCTGCTGAGACACTTTCGTCCCACCTTCAACACGCGGATTAATTGATGTCACAATGATACGATGCATACTTCCATTCCGCGTCTCTAATGCACTTGGAGGGTGGGCTAGGGGTGAAGACCGCGTCTTGCCCGGATAACTTTCGCCAGAATTCTCTCTGCTCAATGTCACTAACCACAGGAATAGTGCCCTCCAAAGGAAATTCCAGGGTGTCATGGAGGTCCTCCCTGGTTAGGCAGCGCTCTTCAGTCCCCAATTGAAATTTTCAGGCAGTCACTCTCTGCCCTTCGACCACAGCTTCAAAGGAAGCAATAAACTCGTGGACCATGTTTTTATGAGTTGGCCATTTAGCCCCCACAAGCATCCCAAGACCGAACTGCTGCAGCCGGCTGTTAACTGAGTCAAAGATGGAGAACCTGTGCATTGTCCTTAAGTCGGGCACAGAGGTGGGTACAATTTCCTTCTTTCCATCGAGGATGCGCAGAAGCCGCTCCGCGGATCTTGGATTGATGAACTTGTATGTCTTAGGGAATGGAGGGGACAGACCGGGGTGGTGGACAATGTTCTTCTTCCTGCCGGTTGTTGGCTTTTTCGTAGGTGGCATTTTTTTGATTGAGCGGCTGAGAAACGAGCTGGGATCGAGCGAGCAAGGCAGGTGCGGCTCTAGGGTCGGCCGCGAAGATGAAGCTGCTGCCGAATTGCGAAGCTGGAGAACTCGCTGGGGTTAGTTGGGGCGGAGCAGTTGTTGCTTTGCGGAGCTTAGGTTGAAGAGGGCTGAGTGCGGCGCTAGGGTTAGAGCAATGCGTTCGAGTGATGGGCGAGTGCGGATCAATTGGTGTCGCGAAGATCTGGGCTGCTGCTGGTCGAGCGTGGCTGGATGCGGCGAACGAGCTCGGCGCGGAGAAGGTCGCTGGGGTTATGGTCGGAGGCTGGTGCGTCGGCTGAGGGAAGGGGTGAAGGTCGCTGCTCTGAAAATTTTAGGTGAAAACAACGATTTCAAATCTGAAATAGCGATTTAGGTCAACATACAGCCGATTGACCGTATCGATACGGTCGGTACGACCGGCTTGACCGATACGATTTTATTCAATCCGCACGGTCGATACGACCTCAGCGAAAAATGCCAATCCCGTATCGACCGTATAGGTACGACCGATACGGTTAATACGGGCAAAACGAGCACTACGACCCGAAACCAAAATGAAACTATTTACCGCAAAAGAAACGACCTCTTACGCAACTAAAAGGAGAAGAAAAACAAAAAACAAAAAAAAGAAACAAGAGGAACTCACAGAATGGGTTACTTCCCGAAAAGGCCTAGTTTGAAGTCTTGGCAAGACGTAACTAAACGCTCACCGGATCAAACCAAGTGGTAGCTCAATAGCCTACCTCCTTTTCCAGTCCATGATACAATTTAATTCGATGCCCATTAACCTTAAACAATTCCCCTTCAGAATTTATAAGCTTCACACGCCCATCATCAAATACTTTCTGAACGTGAAAAGGTCCCGACCACCTAGTCCTCAACTTACCGGGAAAGAGTCTCAATCTTGAATAGAACAAAAGGACTTGGTCTCCTTGTTTGAAGCTCTTCCTCACCAGCTTTCTATCATGCCATCTCTTCGTTCTTTCCTTGTAGAGGAGCGCGTTGTCATAAGCATCCAAGCGACTCTCGTCTAATTCATCTATTTGTAACAACCGCTTCTCCCCTGCAGCACGCAAATCAAAATTGAATCGTGTAATTGCCCAAAAAGTCTTATGTTGCAACTCTACCGGAAGATGGCATGCTTTCCCATAAATCAAACGATATGGAGACATTCCAATCAGGGTTTTAAACGCAGTACGGTATGCCTAAAATGCATCATCTAGCTTAGAAGCCCAATCTTTTCTAGGCAGACTGACTGTTTTCTCAAGAATGACCTTGATTTCCCTATTCAAAACTTTCACTTGCCCGCTGGTCTGTGAGTGATAAGGGGTGGCAATCTTATGGTAAACATCATACTTCTTTAACAAAGCCTCAAAATTCTTCTCCTTAAAATGAGACTCTCCATCACTAATAATGGTACGTGGTATGCCAAATCTAGGGAAAATAATCTTCCTAAATAGCTTCGTAACAACTTTAGCATCACAAGTAGGAGAGGCTACAGCTTCTACCCACTTAGACACATAGTCTACAGCTGCCAGGATATATGAGTTTCCAAAGGAAGTGGGAAAGGGACCCATAAAATCTATCCCACAAACATCAAAAATCTCTACCTCTTGAATAGGATGTTGGGGCATCTCATTGCGCTTAGAAATATTACCACTCCTTTGGCAACTATCACATCTCTTGGCGTACTCGTAGGAATCTTTGAAAAGCGAGGGCCAATAGAATCTACATTGGAGAACTCGCGATGCAGTCTTGTTTCCACTACCATGCCCACTATAGGGAGAATCATGACATTAAGCAAGAATGCTCATCATGTCCTCCTCAGCCACACAAGTCCACTAAATTCCATCTGCACAAAGCTTGTAAAGGTAAGGCTCATCCCAGTAATACTTTTTCACGTCATGTAGAAACCTCTTTTTCCTGTGATGATTAAGATCAGTAGGAAGTAGACCACAAACCAAATAATTCACATAATCTGCATACCAAGGAGCTGCCTGCAGCTCCACTCCCATTAAGCTCTCTCCTATGAATGAATCATCTATGGGAGTTGCAGCAACCCTAGCCCGGGGATCTTCCTCTAACCTAGAGAGATGATCAGCTACCAAGTTCTCTACCCCTTTCTTATCTTAATGAGAATGTCGAACTCTTGGAGTAGGAGCACCCACCTAATCAATCTAGGCTTAGAATCTTTTTTAGCTATGAGGTACTTAATGGCAACATGATCAGTATAGACTATGGTATGTGATCCTACAAGGTACTGTCTGAATTTTTCAAAGGCAAACACGATGGCGAGCATCTCTTTTTCTGTGGTGGTGTAGTTGGCCTGGGTTTGGTCAAGGACTTTACTAGCATGGTAAATAGCATGTAGCTTCTTATCAACTCGTCGACCTAGCACGGCACCTACTGCATATTCACTTGCATCACACATAAGTTCAAATGGGAGTTCCCAATTGGGAGGCTGAATAATAGGGGCAGAGATCAAGGCATCTTTAAGCCTAGTGTAGGCTTCAAAACAAGCATCATCAAAATGGAAATCAACATCATGGCATAGGAGATTAGTGAGGGGTCTAGCTATCTTTGAAAAGTTCTTAATGAAACGCCTATAAAACCCAGCATGACCCAGAAAACTCCTAATCCCCTTAACATCCCTAGGAGGCGGAAGTTTGGCTATGACCTCTATCTTAGCTGGATCTACTTCTATCCCTCGGTTGGATACTAGACGTCCCAAGACTATACCCTCTTGCACCATAAAATTATATTTTTCCCAGTTAAGCACTAAATCAGTCTCAATACATCTCTCAAGAACATGGGAAAGGTTAAGAAGGCAATGATCAAAAGAGGACCCGTATACTGAGAAGTCATCCATAAAGATTTCCATCTCCGTTTCTATAAGATCAGAAAAGATTGCCATCATGCATCTTTGAAAAGTTGCAGGGGCGTTACAAAGTCCAAATGGCATTCGCCTATAAGCGAAAGTCCCATAAGGACAAGTAAACGTCGTCTTCTCCTGATCTTGTGGGTGAATGGGTATCTGGAAAAACCCACTGTATCCATCAAGATAACAGAAGAAGCTATGATTGGCTAATCTCTTTAGCATTTGATCAATAAATGGAAGAGGGAAGTGATCTTTCTTTGTGGCCTAATTCAACTTACGGTAATCGATACACATACGCCAACCAGTAACGGTTCGTGTAGATATCAATTCATTCCATTCATTAGCCACAACAATAAATCCTCCCTTCTTCGGGACAACATGGATTGGGCTAACCCAGTTTGAAACAGGAATAGAAAAGATAATGCCAACATCCAACAATTTCATAATCTTCTTCTTCACTACCTCACTCATGTTGGGATTCAACCTACGTTGATGTTCTTTAGATGATTTCGCATCATCTTCTAACTAAATCCTATGCATGCAAATACTAGGACTAATACCGGTAAGATCATCAATTGAATACCCTAAAGCTTTCTTATACTTCCTAAGAACAGGCAACAACTTAGAAGTGTCATCCTCATTTAAAGCAGAATTCACAATCACCGGATACGCTGAATTTTCGTTAAGGAATTCATACCTTAGGCTTGCCGGTAGAGCCTTGAGCTCTACCTTGCAAAACTCCTTACCTTCGTGGGCATTCCACTACAAGAAAAACTGCTAAAATCCACAAAGCAGAACCAACGGATTGTATTTTTCTTCGAGATTTTTCTTCCCTTATCTTCATCCGTGCTGCCTTCTTCCAAATCGATAGCCCTCATGTTATACTCATTAGTATCTTCAAAACTCAAAGGGTTAGATGAAGATAAAACGCAATGATCTATCAAATCATATGAGCTAATATGATTGCAATCAAATGCGGTTGTATCATCCTCTTCCTCATTGTGCTCATCAGTTTGTGCTAGATCAAAGGCCTTTTCAATTTTCAGGGCAATGGAGTGAGTGTTGTCCGGCTCACGTCTAGCAATCTTTCTTTCTATGATTTCGGCATTGCTTTGGAGACTTGCAACCAAGTCTTCCAGAGTGATTTTCTTGATATTGCTTTGAGCTTGCAGCGCCAATGTAACAACATCCCATTTGTCATTCAGTGCTTGTAGGAAATGATGTGTCACTTTCCACTCAGGGAGGGTTTCCCCAAGGAACTCCATCTGATCGATATATGTTTGGAATCGAGTGTGGAAGTCTTCTAATGACTCATTCTTCCTTGTATGCATTTTCATAGTCTTTGAAGGCAGTGAGTATCATGTTCCTTTTGATGTCCTCATTTCCGCTGTATAACCTTAAGAGTCCATTCCAGATGTCTTGCGTCATTTTGTATTTTAAAACATTTTTCAGATCGCTGGAGGTGAGAGCTGCGTACAACACTTTTTTTGCTCGGTAATTCTTTTCAAGAGCTCTGTAATCTTCATCTTTGTAACTTCTTTCTTTTTGTCTTTGGTGGGATCTGTGCTGTCCCTGATGGGTATTGGTTTTTGTTCAATTACCCTCCAGAGTTGACCATCCAAGGAACAGACGTGGGCTTCAATCTGCTGAGTCCACCAGTCATACTCTCATGGGTTTAGCACTGGTGGTTTTGAGAATAAGTCATGTATCGAGTTGTTTGCGGCCATTTTCCTACAAAAGCTAACACAAATCTAGAGCCAAGCCTCTGATACCAATTGTTGGATCGTTAGTTAGCTGTCCCGTAGAGTAACAGAGTTGTCCTATAACCGGCAGGTATAGCACCAGCAGGATGTCTTATCCAGCATGTATAGCAGCGGCAAAATATTAAATGTAGGAAAATTAAAAGCGTTTACTCAGTGATTTATAGTGGAAACCTCAGTACTTAATCAAGTAACTAAGTAAAACCACTACCTTTCAGTAGTACCTGGAAGAGTTTGTGAAAAGACCAATTTCTGTATTTAGAATATTCTTGCTAATTACAAAAGACTAAGTTACTCACTAGTACATTCGGTGCAAGTTCTAACTTATCTCTGTTACTCTAGCTCAACCCAACCTTCGAACCGATTTATCTCACTCTTAAACTTGACCGTTCAAGCTTTTGATGCTCACAACAAGCTTTTCTCCATTTCGCACAGTTTTCTTCTTTTTCTTTTTTTTTCGCACCCTTGATCCAACGCTCTAGCTCGTCTATTTATAGATCCTTGTTGCATCATGGATATCCTGCCTAGAAATATTTGATTAGGATTTTTCAATCAAAAACAAATATTCTCACTGCCGAATATTATCTCCTTTATTTAAATAAGAAAGTATTATCTAATAAATTAGATTTGTTTCCATATTTATTAGAGAGATATATTCGTTATGTCCAAAATATCTCACATAAAGTTGTCATCAATATCTTCGGATCTTCTCAAAATATTCTTTAAGATCTACCCGAAATCTTGCTAGAGAATGTGTGTCCAAAATATATTCCATAATATATTTTGGATTTGATGACAACTTCTCATAAAGTTGCCATCAAATATCTTCGAATCTTCTCAAGATATTCTTTAAGATCCATTTTGCTAGAGAATCTTTCTTCTTGATTTGATAATATTTTTTAATTATCTTCCACATAATATCTTTCTTATTCGCCTTGTTGCATTTGATGAAGTGAAGATCTTTCATGCACACTAATTAGATTAATTAGTTAAGTGTTTGTTATCATCAAAACCTTAAGAATCCAACACTTTTGTTCATCACACCAAATGCTACAAGGTGCTACCAAAGTTTCTGTGCCTGAAGAAACGCAAGAAATGCAGGATCGTCGGAGTTGCAATCGGAAATTTTGGAAGAAAGTTGATTGAATTGATCTGAACGCAAATTGCGTTTTGTTTTGCTAGTTACACTCTGTTATGGACTTTTGGTATTTATATCACCAGTCCTTCCAGTTTTTCATTTTACATATTCTACTGTCTAAATCTTAATTTTAAATGGCTGATACCGCCATTTCGTCGGAGCTGGGTTTGATGGTGGCTCAGCGCAAAAGGTTGCAAACGTTGAGCTTGGCGCTCAATGTGGCGAGTAGATCTGAAGAGCGGGCTTTCATGAAGAAGTCCGCCGGCTGGTCAAATGATTCTACAAACCGAGGTAATAGAAGTCCACTGCTTAGGTGTTGGCAAATTAAATGGCAGTCAATCTCAATGTGCTTTGTTCTTTTGTGAAATACAGGATTTTGGCCAAGTGGATAGTTGAGTTGTTGTCGCAGTAAACTGTGATGGGGTCTGAAACTGGAACGAGGAGGTCACCAAGTGACTGAGTCAACCAGACTATTTCACAAGAGGTTTGCGTCATTGCTCTGTATTCTGCCTCAGCAGAAGATCTTGACACCAATGTTTGTTTCTTTGTTTTCCAGGATATCAAGGAAGATCTCAGCTGTATGCAATACTCAGTGACTGACCTTCGAGTAAGAGGACAATATGCCCGATTTGCGTCACAGTAGGCAGTCAACCTGAGAGCTTGATTGCTTGAATAGAAGAGGCCTTGACCTGGTGCACCTTTCAGGTAACGTAGAACTTTAGTAACTACTGCCATATGGTCTTGTGTGGGATTAGCCATGAATTGTCTTAGGATATGAACTGAAAATGCAAGATCAGGTCCAGTAACAGTTCTGTAGATCAACTTACCAACTAGCCTTCTGTATGAACTAGGGTCAGATAAGTGAATTGCCTTGAAAAGTGCTAGGTTTGAAATCAAGTAGTCCAGTCTCTTAAAGTAGATCCAACGCATATTTTCTTCGATTCAGTACCAGCCCTTTCTTTGAACGTGCCACTTCAATTCCTAGGAAATAGTGGAGACGACCCAGATCCTTAATTTTGAACTGAGAGGGTATAAATTCCTTTACCTTATTAACTCATTTGATGTCCCAGTAATAATGGCATCATCAACAAAAACCATCGGGGCTATGAAATCACCTGAGATTTTATATGTGAATAGAAAATAGTTTTTCATACTAGGAATAAGTTCAAATTCAATTAGAGCATCACTGAACCTACTAAACCATTTTCGTGAGGTCTGCTTTAGACCATATAGACTTTCAGTAATCTGCACACCATATAGACCATAAAATAAAGGAAAGTTTAATTAACCAACACGCATAGGCAGTGGAGCTTAGGATACTACAAAAGTATTATTTCTAAGCACAAGATTCACAATAACCAGACAACTTTGTTGGGGGTGGATAGAGTCGCATTCTTGTTTTTTCAATAAGAAATGTTACAAAAATTAAATTCTACACTTATTTGTGAAGATGATTTTCCTCCGATCAACTTTCGTGCACCTCTAGTAAATTCATCATATGTGCTCAAAACAAAGTTTTCATCAAGTTCGCTTGGATGAATGACAACATCTCTCACCAATTGAGTCAACAACATCATGCACACAACTTTACTATAGCCATTTCAGTAATGATTTGGTAAGGTGTAAGACAAATTCATTCAATATTTCACTTTTACTTGATGTGAAGCACTCTTAAATTTTGATCACAAAATAAAGTTTCAATACTGATAGATAAATTCGTTATGCAATCGGAAACTCTGATGATGCAGAATGACATTTATCTGACAAAACTAGCTCTCATGATCAAGCCATGGCTGCTGCTATAGCGGGAACTGTCTCAAGAAGTTGTAGCAACTGTTCTGCAGTAGAAGTTTGGTTCTTCGGAGAAAGCGATTGACAGTTCAACAAGGAGAATCGGGGTGCTACTAAATATTTAGCAGAGAATATACAGTGAAGATTCCGTCCCAGGGTGAAGATTTGATTATGGAAGATTAGATTTTCAAATCAAATCT
This sequence comes from Umbilicus rupestris, assembly GCA_963678935.1. Classification (NCBI taxonomy): domain Eukaryota; kingdom Viridiplantae; phylum Streptophyta; class Magnoliopsida; order Saxifragales; family Crassulaceae; genus Umbilicus; species Umbilicus rupestris. Next base: position 11,063,821 of record OY787618.1, read on the forward strand.
AATCTCCTACAAACTAGGAGATATTATTGCTTTGAGAAATTTCCTAAAACTGATATTGATGGAACTGGTTGTTCCTATTTAGAGGAAGTCGTGCAGAGGTTCAAGGGCATCAAAGCTGAAGGAGAAAACACAGAGAGCATACACAGAATATCAACTAAGTGAGATAATGTGTGAGCAGAGCTTCGATCATCACCGAGAGCATAGCGGGCGCGTAGAGCTGAGGTGATTAAAGCTGAGTGTGATCGAGACTTGCAGAATCTGATCAGTGTTTGATCGGGGAAGCCAATTCAGAGCAGCGATTGCCTGTTGGTTGGTCAAGGCAGGCCGTGGAGCAAATTGACGGGTTGAGGTACTCGTGCAATTGGCAGAAGGTCAGGTCTCGCTAGTGACAGGCGGTCACTGAGTGAGGGGGAGCATTCCAGAGTGTGCAGCACTCGTGGAAGAATTGTCACTGCTCGGCGGAAGGCTTTGGAGCTACTCTGACAATACCCGCACCAGCTGTGTGCTACAGCAGGTGCTATAGCAACCATACGGAGACTTTGTGTTAATTAGAATAGGCTGAGTTAGTTGGGTCAGTAGCTATTCTGAATTAATACAAGTGTCGGTGGTTGAGACACAAGTCAAAATCTGTTCTGATTGTGATCGAGGTACCAGCTAAGGTTGAGTAGCATAGGTTGTGTGAGTCGAACAGTGTTGTACAACAGACCTTGAGACTAGTGAATTAAAAGACTGAGGTTCAGTCTTTCCCAGAGGTAGGCACTTGGCGGCCGAACTGGGTGAACAAATTGTTGTTCATTGTGCTTTTTTGCTACATAAGATTTTGCCGGTACAAGAGTGTGCTATAGCAACTGCTTGTACACAATCTGCAACTCAGAGGCGCTGCAAATTTCAAACTCAATCAATCAAAATTAATAGTAGTACTAATATGCTGATTAAACAGTGCATTTTTCGTTCTTAATAATACTATGTTGTATTTAGTCGCACTTGGGTAGTCTTGTTGTTTTCTTCATTAGAACTTGTATTTATTCAATATCCTCAATTTTATTTTATGTAAATGAAAAAACTTGTTAATCGTTCAAACGAATTTAAGTACCATCAAAGATATATTTAAATGATTTTGGAAAGAACATTTCCAAGAAATCCAATAAGTGGTATTCCTTAGCACAAGAGCTTTGTAGAACATGGTACAAAGCTTACTTTAGTTTGATCTACACGTCATCTGGTTCATACTAGTACTTAATCCATTTCGGTGTGATAACAATCCTGAATAAAATAATAAAATGCATCGATCATGAGTCTAAGAGTTACTTGGATTTAAGCTCGATCTAAGTTCAATGTTCCAATCCTTAGTTCTAGGCCTGTGTAGTCCTTAAATCCAATTAAGTAGAAGGTCGTACTCTACACTTGATCAAATCAAAGCAACCAACTCAGGGCACAACAATTGTTTGAGCAGTTTCGGTAGACAACCAACCTCCGTGGGGAGTCTCAGCCCAAGCTCCACTATAAACTAGATCAATACAAAGTTCAAGAACAACATGAATCCTATCCAAGAAATTTCAATCCCTCGCACAATTCAGACTATCAAGATACAAAGTTCAAGAACAGCATGAATCCTATCCAAGAAACTTCAATCCCTCGCACAATTCAGACTATCAAGTTCACCGAAAACCAGCACCTAAGGGCCTCGCGACTAAACTCTTGTTAGTCCTTCTGAAACCTTCACACATCAGCTGGTCTGAGCCACTCTAAGCAGACTCTCTTCAGTTCGTGATTTTCGCGGCGGGAGACTTGTAGGGCTTGTCCGCAACACTCACTTCAGATTGCTCCAAAAATCTCAACTTGAGACATCACAGAGGATTGATTGATCTGAGCTTGTGACCTTTGTAACCTAAATCTCCAAACTCCGGATGCCTTATATCTCTTCAAAACGTAGTTTTCTTTTAAGTCCAAAAAGGTTTTAGTTGTGCTACAAAAAAGGCATTGTTTTGGTCTTTCCTTCTAGAAACTTCGCGCCTGCTCTAGAATGACGACGTTTCACCGTTGCTTTTAAACACTTCATCGTGCGCCTTTGCAATTCGATGCCATTTTGATTAGCTTGATTAAAACATCACCATCTTGTTTCTTCTTTAGCCATAAATACCTGCAGCTTTAAAATCATTTCTAAAGATCCTAAACTAGGTTCATGGATCCCAACAAGAGCACCCAATTTTAGATTATATGCTACAAAATGCCCTCCTAATCCTAAATTGTGCTAATAAGAATTAAATATTGGCTTGGTTTATATAGGGCTTAGGTCACCCGCCCTTATCCATCGATCATTGGTCAATTTGAAGAGTGGTGAAGCTACATCTGCTGAGCACTAAAAATAGAACGTGTGACATTGATCACTGATAAAGAGCATTCACTCCGCCGACCATGAACCTAGCAAACAGAGCCATTAAAAGTCCTTTCCACAGACCACTCAAATTCATTTTCTATTTTTGTTTCACACATGTATTTTTAGTTCCACCCATTTTTAAACTTTCATTTGCTACATAAGCAGACGTGTAACACATTGGTGAGGACAGAAATTCAATATTTGTTTTCCATCTACAACATTCAGTTTTGTTCTTCTAGCTCCGGTTGGAAGAATTATTATCTTCGACCCTCATTCCTCTGCTTCCGCTACATCAATTGGTATCAGAAGTCTTTCTCCTGGACCATGGCAGCAGATAATACTCTTCAGGAGGTCCGTGATATGCTTCAGAGTATTTGCCAATGGCTGGATCGCCTTGAAGAACAACATACGCAGCAACAGCAACTCAATGCACGCTTTGAACAAATGACAGTAGGTGAACAAACTACTGATGGCCTTAACAGAGCAAGGGCACCACCTCCACCCCAAATACATAATTTGGCTTTACGAGACCGACAACATCAACTTCACGCTCCTGCTGCAGATGAGTCATCTGATGATGATTCAGAACTAGTGCACAATGACATACCAGATCGTGCACAACAACCAAAGATACGTGTTGACTTACCGACCTTCCATGGGAATTTGAACATCGAAGATTTCCTAGATTGGATTTCTGAGGTAGAGAAGTTCCTTACTTGAAATTCCAGAGCACACTCAAGTCAAATATGTGGCTTATAAGCTGAAAGCCGGCGCCTCTGCGTGGTGGGATCAACACCAACATGTTCGTCAACGTCAAGGTAAACAACTTGTTCGATCATGGCGTAAAATGAAACAATTACTATTTGCTCGTTTTCTTCCTCCAGACTATGAACAAATATTATATCAGAGATACCATAACTGTCGTCAAGGTTCAAAGTCAGTGCAAGAATATAGCGAGGAATTTCATCGACTATCTTCGCGTGTTATCTTACATGAAACTGAAGAGCAAGTAGTAGCTCGCTATCTTAACGGACTACGCCTTACCATACAAGATCACATCTTACAAACCATTTGGAAGTTGGAAGAAGCGATTCAAATGGCATTGAAAGTCGAAGCTCAACTAGCACGTGCAACAGCTACAAGATTTGTTCCTCAAAACATGTCTCGGTCACAACCTAAGCTCAATGAGCCAAATACCTCAGATCACCATCATGGTGACACAAATGACATTCAAAATCAGGAAGTTTCACCTCGTCCACATCACAACTTGCCAAAGGTATCTCCACCTGCTCATAATCCATATGCTCGCACCTTTGGTGGAAAATGTAACCGGTGCGGAAAACAAGGACATATATCAAATACTTGTCCTACATGGAGAATGGCCAACATAGCCGAACATGTTGAAGAAGCTGAGAATGAACTTCAAGAGGTGTTTATTAGCCCCGATGATGTGGTTGAGGGTGAACCTGTTCCAGAAAATGACACACATTTCAATGGTGTCATTCAACGCTTAATGTTAACAACCCCGGTTCCAACAATCACAGCTCAGCGTCACAATATATTTCGTACGAAATGCAGGATTTCTCAAAAAGTTTTTGATGTCATCATTGACAGTGGCAGCTGCGAAAATATTATTTCACAAGCAATTGTCCAGCAGCTTCAACTTCCCGTTCAAAAGCACACGACACCGTGCAAACTTGGCTGGATTAATTCCAGAGGCGAAATAAAGGTAAACGAACAATGTTTAGTTTCTTTTTCCATTGGCAAATATAATGATAACGTCCTTTGTGATGTTGCCGATATGAGTGCATGTCATCTTTTACTGGGTCGTCCTTGGCAATTTGATCGTGATGCGATACACAAGGGTCGTGATAATGTCTATACTTTTATTAAAGATGGTTTGCGAATTGTTCTTTGCCCATTGACGCAAACTTGCAGCTCGAAGACTCAAAAGCCACAAAATGAGCTGCTTATTTCAACCAAACATGTTTTTTATGCTGAGATTAAAGATGCTCCCATTTTGTGTGCCTTGGTAGTTTATCCTACGGATAATATGTCTTCATCTGTTCCTGAAGCCTTGACCACTCTGCTGCAAGACTTTCAAAATATTATGCCTGCAGAACTCTCGTCGGGTCTTCCACCTATGCGTGAAATTCAACATAATATCGACCTTTTTCCCGGTGCAAGTTTACCTAATCTACCGCATTACAGAATGAGCCCTGCCGAGCACGAGATTTTACAAAGTCAGGTAGATGACGTACTGCAGAGGGGGTTGATTAGGGAAAGTCTTAGCCCCTGTGCAGTCCGGGCTTTACTAGTTCCGAAGAAGGACGGCACTTGGCGTATGTGCATCGACAGTCGAGCAATTAATAAAATAACAGCGAAGTATCGTTTTCCTATCCCAAGACTTGATGATATGCTTGACATACTCAAGGGAGCTTCTATATTTTCAAAGTTAGACCTTCGCAGTGGGTATCACCAAATACGAATCCGGCCCGGCGACGAATGAAAACATCTTTCAAAACTAAAGACGGGTTATATGAATGGCTTGTCATGCCTTTCGGGTTATCAAATGCACCAAGCACATTCATGCGACTCATGACTCAGGTATTAAAACCTTTTATTGGTCGATATGTGGTCGTTTACTTCGATGATATCCTTATTTTCAGCCATTCAAAAGAAGAGCACTTAGCACACTTGCGCTCGATATTGGAGGTACTGCAAGAAAACAGGTTATTAGTAAACCTCAAGAAATGTTGTTTTCTCACAAACCAGTTGTCATTTTTGGGATATATCGTGAGCGATGTTGGTCTACAAGTGGATGACTCCAAGGTGCGAGCAATTCGTGATTGGCCGAGACCTAGAACAGTTCATGAGGTGCGTAGTTTCCATGGATTAGCAACTTTTTATCGCCGTTTTATTCGGAACTTCAGCACAATCATGGCCCCAATCACTGAATGTTTGAAAAAGGGAAAATTCAATTGGAGCAAGGAAGCGGACTCTGCCTTCAATATCATCAAAGACAAACTTACCAAAGCTCCAATTCTTGTTTTACCAGATTTCACAAAAGTGTTCCAATTGGAAACAGATGCATCTATAATTGGTGTCGGTGCCGTTCTATCCCAAGAAGGTCGCCCTATAGCTTTTCACAGTGAAAAATTGTCAGAAGCCAGACAAAAATGGACTACTTACGAACTGGAGTTATATGCTGTTGTTCGGGCCGTCAAGCATTGGGAGCAATATCTTTTTCATGCTGAATTCATCTTGCTAACTGATCATCAAGCGCTAAAGTATATTAACAATCAAAAGGACTTGAATCGCACACACGCTAGATGGATATCATACTTGCAACAATTTACATTCGTCATTAAACACTAGTCAGGGCACCAAAACAAAGTAGCAGATGCCTTAAGCCGTCGAGTCTCTTTGCTGACAACAATGCGCTCCCATGTGATTGGTTTTGACTTGATGAAGGAGCAATACCCCAATGATGATGACTTCGGTGAGATATGGAGAAGACTAAAGGCTGGGGTAACATCTGAACCATTTTTCATTCATGATAACTATCTTTTTTATCACTCTCGGTTGTACATTTCGGACGAGATAAAACCGTAGCACTCGTCGAACACCGTTATTTTTTGCCTCACTTACGTCGGGACGTAAGAAAGTTTGTAAACAAATGCATGGTTTGCCAAACAAACAAGGGACAATCACAAAATACGGGACTCTACATGCCGCTGCCGATACCTAATGCTCCATGGGAAGACATATCTATGGATTTTGTTCTCGGTCTACCCCGAACACAACGAGGAGTGGATTCGGTATTTGTTGTTGTCGATAGATTTTCCAAAATGAGCCATTTCATTGCGTGTAAGAAGACGTCAGATGCATCCCATGTTGCTGGATTATATTTCAGAGAGGTTGCTCGGTTGCATGGTATTCCTAAAACTATTACTTCGGATAGAGACGTGAAATTTTTGAGTCATTTTTGGCGCACTTTATGGCGTTTATTTCGCACTGACTTGAAGTATAGTAGCTCTTTCCACCCCCAAACGGATGAACAAACTGAGGTGGTCAATCGGACGCTTGGAAACCTCATTCGATGCTTGTGTAGTGATAAACCGAAGCAGTGGGATCATGTCTTAGCACCTGCTGAATTTGCTTACAATAGCATGACTAACCGCTCTACCGGACGTGCTCCTTTTGACGTTGTTTATCAGCACCCACCACGACATACTCTTGATTTGGTACCACTGCCAAATGTCCCAGGGTATAGTTCTGCTGCCGAGGATGTGGCAAACCGTATTGCGAAAATACAAACTGAGGTGAAGCAGATGCTTGAAACCTCAAATGCTACTTACAAGCATGCATCAGAGACACATAGGAGACACAAAGTGTTTAATGAAGGGGATATGGTGATGGTTTTTCTTCGCAAGGAAAGATTTCCTATGGGAACATATCACAAGCTTAAAGAAAAGAAAATCGGTCCCCGCAAAGTGTTGAAAACAATTAACGATAACGCGTATGTCGTCGACCTTCCTAAGGAGTATAACATCTCGTCGACCTTTAACGTGTCAGATTTATATGCTTATCATGATCCGGATGAACCTCTTTATCTAAACATCGACTTGGGGACAAGTTTTCTTAAAGAGAGGGCAAATGGTGAAGCTACATCTGCTGGAGCACTAAAAATAGAACCTGAGACATTGATCACTGATAAAGAGCATTCACTCCGCCGACCATGAACCTAGCAAACAGAGCCATTAAAAGTCCTTTCCACAGACCACTCAAATTCATTTTCTATTTTTGTTTCACACATGTATTTTTAGTTCCATCCATTTTTAGACTTTCATTTGCTACATAAGCAGACGTGTAACACATTAGTGAGGACAGAAATTCAATATTTGTTTTCCATCTACAACATTCAGTTTTGTTCTTCTAGCTCCGGTTGGAAGAATTATTATCTTCGACCCTCATTCCTCTGCTTCCGCTACATCAAAGAGTCATCCTCCAAATGATAAATTTGTCAGTGGGTACAATTTTAGTCAAAACCAGCACTGCCTCTCTTGACAACAACAGACGAGTTCGATTTTATCTAAAAGAAAGTAAAATTTACCATCAACATGTTTGATTTTCTCATGAATCATTGGATCACTACACAAATACAAAGCACCCTGACTATCTTTGTTCAAAATAAGCACTAAGCTCTCCACTGACTTCTAGCATAATGCCTTGCAATCAAATACCCTCTTTCAAAGTTTTTGTTGTAGCAATGTATTCTGCTTCAGTGGAAGACAATGCGACAACGGATGTAAAGAAAAAGGCAGTAGTAGAATTTTTACTGTCCTTGTCATTGGCATAATCAGAATTCACCAAACCATCTATTTCATATTTTAAATCACAGTCAACATACACTAAGCCTAGTTTTCTATAGCAGATAAATATCTAAGCAAGTATTTCATAGCAATCTAATGTTTATGTAATACCTAGTAATTCATTTAAAATTCATTTTTATATTAAATGTATTGTCATAAATATTGTTAGGGAAAATATATTTGGATCAAATAAATAGGAAGAATATGTAATGAATGGAAAAGAATAAATAACATTAAAAGAGACAATAAATACAATTTATAGATATGTATATAAATATAACCCATTAGATTAGGGTTAGGAAAAAAAAAGTTAGAGAATGGAAGTGGAGCCGGCGAGGAGAGGCTGAGGAGTCCGAGCAAATCGTAAGAAATTGATAGTGTGCTGGGGAGGGACTCGTTATAATTAAGTACTAAGAGCGGACACCTCGCATTATTTATCGAAAACGGTAAGTGTGAATTATGTTTTATCTTTTGGAAATGATGACGAGGTTGATTTGATACTTATGTTACGTTATGGGAAAATATGTGAGTGATTTTAAGGCTGCATTTTGATGAATGTGAAGAGTGGCTGGCTGCTACGTTTAGTGAAAGTTGTGTAATCGTTATTCAAAATTTTCATAGTTGCTTCATTATTTGAGAAAACAGGGAGTATAAAAGTCTACTACATGCTCATGAAGGGGTTTATGAGATTAGAGTTATTTAGCTATGCAGCTTGAATTGTTAGTTCATATTTGATAAACAAAATATGGATGCAGATCCTTGATTGAGTAAAATGTCAATTTATTTCCTTTAAATCATGTGGTTTATCTTTCGAAGTTATATAGTCAGACGACTGAGTGGATATTTGGAACCTAATCGTCTAGTTATTTCATGGGTTAATTTGGATTAGGATTAAGGGAATTTACATTATGATTAGTTTAAGCAATAATGAAGATTTAGAAGAATAGATGAGACCCTGGTAGTATACCAAAAATTTTGTGGAAGTTATACGTAATGAATTAGTGTTTGCATGGTTTATGATAGGTTCTCAAGGTGGTAGGTGAAACATTATGAGTTAAATATTGATGACGGGTTTACGTTGGTTTGAATAAAAAGGTGAGTAAATAATATACTTGTTCTGAATTATATAATATCGTGTTATCGTATTATTTCTTTATGTTATTAAATTATAATTGGATAATAACAGAATTCGTTTAATAATCGAATCCCCTCGTATTAACAAAAATGTTAAGATTTTGACCGTATATCAACATAGAAACAATATCCATACATATTATAATTATTGTAAAATATGATATGATACATTAGATGCATCATCACATTCACGACATACATGACCACCCGCATGGGTTGTGATATAGCGAGGCATGGCCCGCTCTTTGATATGATACCGCGAGGCTCAGCCCGCACATTGATATGATGGTCCGGACCGGCAGTGACGACTGCCCATCGAATTACGATCGATCAACATGGACACTATCATGCATTCACGCATTCATTCACGCATCAATTGAGTATATGATAATTGAGTTGTATTATTGGAAGTTAATAAGGAAATTAATGTTCATACGATATTTTATTTATTCACCGAGTCATTGTGACTCACCCCGTTATTATCCAATATTTTCAGATAAGTGAGCCGTAAATTCGGAAGCTACACCTCATCGCTACAGGAGAATACTCGTTTTAAGTACGGTGTCATCCAACCAGTTATTCTATCAGAACATTTTATTTGATATGTCATTTTCTTCGAGTATTTGCTCCATTATACTTTGGCAGGATTCTGAACAATTTATTTTTCTAATCTAATTCGGCTATTTAATATATCAATATGCATCGCACTTTAGAGGCTTGCTTGACAGTTGATCAGGCACAAGTCTCGACCAAGAATTGGGTCGTGATAGTTTCTCACCAGGATTGGACATATATCTGCTCAATGAACTCAATGCACCCACAGCAAAAGCAAAATCAGACCTAGTGCACAACATATCATACATGACAGAACCAACATCAACATCATATGGAACATCTTCAAAAAAAATTTCTCAACCTCACTAGCTGGGCAATATTGCTTAGGAATTTCTAAATGCCCTTCTAAGGGTATATGGACAGGTTTGGCATTTTTCATAGAGAATTTATCTAGAACTTTGCTTAAGTATTCATGTTGAAACAAATAAATGGTTCTAAACCTCCTATCTCTTATTATCTATACCCCTAGAATATTAAGAGCATTGTCTAAATTTTTCATATGAAAATGCAATCTCAGATCATGCTTGACAGAATCAATAAGTGAGATTTCAATGCATATTAAATGAATATCATCAACATAGAGCAAAACATATTGTTTCTAGTGAAATCTAAAGAGATCATACAAGATTTAAATTTCTTGTTCCACTGTGGTGACTGTTTCAATCTTTAGATGGATTTTCTGAGGAAACAGACATAGTCAGGGTGAATTATATCCTTCAAACCCTTTTGTTGATTCTTGTAAATAGTTTCTTCAAAATCAACATGTAAAAAGAAATCTTAACATCCATTTGTTCGATCTCATAGTCAAACACAACATTCATTGCAATCAAAAGTCTCAGAGTTTTGTACTTAATAATAAAAGCAAAACTATCATTGTAATCAAAACAATCTTTTTGTTTAAGGCCTTTAGCAAGAAGTCTAGATTTAAATCTAAGTGGATCACTGGGATTACTGCCTTCTTTGATTTTATATCCATTTACATTCTACTAACCTAAGATTTTTAGGTCTAGGGACCACTTTCCATGTTCCATTTTCTCTCATAGACTAAATTCTTCATGCATTGATTTTAGCCAAATAAATTATGCTGCCTTTTAATTGCTTGCTCAAATGTTTCAGATTGTAACATATTTAATCATCTCACTTGTCATAAGAGCAAATTCAATAGTAATATAAGTGATTTCAAACAAATTCACATCACCAAGTTTCCTATTAGGGGTTTTAACTCTAGGTGTTCTATCCCTGGCAAGTTGATAGCTGATGAATCTGTAACGTGCTCATTAACAACAGTATTTTCATCAGTCACAATATTATTAGTTGGCAAAACATCAATTGAGTCAATAACAATTAATTGTGACGGTATCTAATTGTGAATTTAATATGTTTGAAACACTTACTTGTCCCCCACCTAATTGGTGAGGTAGCTCATCACATGAATCTTCTTCATTTTGGTCATTTGTTACCAGATTTGGAGAATCACTTGGCTCTTCCTCAAATAATTGGTCAGCATCAACTTTTTCTTCTTGATCATTTGATTTTGTAAAATACTCTACAAGTACAAAACTGGTTCACACTAGTAGGTGTGCTTGATAATTCAGTATAAGAGGTTATATGCTCAGTCTCATTAAATACAACAGATCTTGAGACAATGACTCCACCAGGTTGAATAACAAGCAGTTATAACCTTTGACGCCATTAGGGTATCCAAGCATCACACATTTTAGGGCCCTGGGTTGCAATTTTCCTTGGGAAACCTGTGTATAAGCAGTGAAATCAAGGGGTTTTAAATGGCTTAAGTTGGGAATTCTACCTATCAACAGTTCTTGTGGAGTTTTGAAGCCAAAAAATAGAAGATGGGCTTCTGTTAATCAAGTACGCAGCTGTGACAACAACATCTTCCCACATACACCTTGCTTTTTCAAGCAAGGTCTTGTTCGTTCTCTCATGGTCTCAGTTTGCTGATGAGTTTTATGTACAGTTAAGTGCGTTTTATACGAAAAATAACACAAAATTCATCAAATACTTTATCACATAATTCCAATTCATTATGAATTCTCAAACATTTCAGTTCCACCATGCTCTTCCAAGATTTACAATATTCAAATGCTTCATCCTTGGACTTCAACCGATGAACCCACACTTTCCTAGTGTAATGTTCTATTAGAAAAAGAAAATAATTCTTTCCTCCCACTGTTGAAATTTGTGAGGGTCCCCATAAATCGGAATGCGCATACTCAAGAGGTCTATTAAAAGAACTTTTGTGAAAAAATTGTGAGGTTTTCTTACCAAATACATAGTTTTCATAAAACTTCAAGTCAACAGATTAAATATTGATAATTCTAGATTTAGTCAAGTGATGTAGGTCATTATTACCTATGTGTCCCAATCTAGCATGCCAAAGTTTAATTTGATCAACAAATTATTTTGAGTGACATTAATTTACGGTGAGGAAATTACATGGTAAGTCCTCCCCTGTTGACACTTTTTATTAAAACAATTTCATTTCTCAAAAATTCTCTAATTCCTTTGTGAGTAATTATATGTCATCCCAAATCATCCAACACAGATTAAGATGATAAAAATCTCCTCAAGTTAGGCACCCATTTTACATTTTGTAAGCCCTAACCACATTATCATGCATTTTCAAAGATAGATTACCAATACCTTTTGAAGTGAGGTATGATCACCTAACGATATTTCTCCTCCATTATAGAAAGAGAGTTGAAATGTTTTTTATTAGGTGAAGCATGCATACCACCAGAATCCAATAGCCAAGAATCATTATCAGTAATGTGTGCAATGACTAGAAGTTCATTAGTATATTGAGGACCTTTGTAACAAATATTGGAAAAAGTAGACTATTTTTTTATTTGCGCTCGTAGTTTTCTAATCCATTTGTTTCTTATGACAATTATTAGCATATAATGTCCCAATTTTTCACAATAAAAACATCTAAAGTGGAGGAGTTCTTTTCGTGGGGTTGTTCAGAATTTACATTCTTATCAATCTTCATGAATTTTTTGTTTAATTTATATTTGTCTTACCATCATAAGTTCAGTCTTAAAAAAAAAAAAAAAATTAGACTTAAAGACCTTGGGTGAATCATTTTTTTGACCCTTAATAACTTTTTGCATGGTAAGATCATCCTCTCATATTGTATGACATCTTTGAGAGTGTCAAACTATGATGGGAGAGCATTTAATTGGATCACTACTTAATGAGTTTGCTGAATCTCATCATCACATCTTTTAAGTTCTTGAGTCATCTTCAAGAAGAAAGTAAGATTTTCTTAAAGGCTCATTGAGTGATCCATTTTAAAATTAAACATTCTACATAACAATGAAAATTTATTTGGCACTAAATTAGCAATAAAAATTTCCTCTAATATTTCCCAAAAAAAATTTGGGTTAGTATAACTTACAACCTGTCTGACAACATCATCAGACAATCTTATCATTATCATTGAATAAGTGAGGTCCTGCATTTTTAGTTTTTCTACAGCAATCATCTCAGCAGGACACTCTTGAACAACAAATTTGTAGCACTTTTATTTTATCAAAATAGCCTTCATCTTGACTTTCCACATGGAGAAATCTGAGGTGTCATCTAAATGCTTCAAACTCACAGCATCAGCCATTAATAAACCTCACAAGAAACAATAACAAAGTAGTCAATAGTTTCAGAGAATTAAACATATCCATTCAAGGATCATGCATTAAGAAACTTTTCTAGTTTTCTATAACATTGAAAAAATAATCAAAGAAATCAGCTAACAGGCGTCGTTAGCTCTGATACCAATTTATAATTGAGATTTCAATTCAAGAACAATGTTCCAAAGCTTAGTTTTAAGTCTAGTGTAGTTCTTAATTCAATTAAATTAAACATTGTACTTTACACTTGATCAAATCAAAGCAAGCAATTCAGAACACACAACAATTGTTTATGCAATTCACGGCAAGGACCATACATCTATAGAACCTCTGGCGGGAGGCTTAGCCCAAGCTCCACTATAAACCAGATCAATATAAAGTTCAAGAACAACACAATCCTATCCAAGAAACTTCATTCCCTCGCATAGTTCCAAACTAACAAGCTAGCCATTTAATACTGGACAAAACAATGTAAAATTTCCTAAAGGCGTAGCACAAGAAACCACCACCTTAGGAGTTCGCGACTAAATTTTTGTATATTCTTGTGAAACCCCTCATACACCAGTTGGTCTGAGCCACTCTAATCGGACTCTCTCTTCAGTTCGTGATTGTCATCGAGGGAGATTCGCAGGACTTGGCAACAACTCTCACACCAGATTGCTCCAAGAATATCAACTTCAGACATCACAGAGGAGCAATTGATCTAAGCTTGTGACCGTGTAACCTAAATCCGCAAATTCTAGATGTATTATATCTCTTCAAAACACAACGTTCTATTCAAGTCCAAAAAGGTTTTAGCCGTGCTACCAAAAACACGGAGTTTTATTCTTTCCTTTTAGAAACTTTGTGCGTGCTCCAGAATGACGGTATTTCACTGTTGCTTTAAAAACTTCCTCGCTCACCTTTGCAATATGCTGCCGTTTGGATCAGTCTGATCAAAACAACACCATCTTGTTTCTTCTTTAGCCAGAAAACAATTTAGATTATATGCATTAACAACTCAAGGGTGGTTTGAGTTGGTTGCTATGCGAGGTTAATATGCTTTTAGGTCAAAATAGTAATGCACAAACAGAGATAAACAAAAGGGTACAAGAGACCGGACAAAGTCAATTAAGCTCTCTGCATCAAGTGTCGATTCTAATTAATGATTTGCGCGTCAGCGCATTTGGTACGTTTTGGTACTTGGGCGTGTCTATGTTCTATATCAACTTACTGGTTTAAAGTGGTGAATAACAGTGCAAGGCATTTTATTGACTTTTCCCAAACACGGGGCAACATCTTGAAGCCAAATACTATCCGACAAGAGAAAGAGAGAGAAACGAGGCAAACATGACATGGACGACAAAATATCAAGCAGGAAACATTCCTCTCGTCTTTTTTGCCATGGAAACGAGGAACTAGTAGCCAGCAGATAACTCTTTTTACTTGGCACTGGCAAGCTGTTTTCGGAGGAGCTTGCAAGCTTCTACCATGTTACTTAATGCTGGCTTTACCTCAGTGTACTTGCGGGTCTTCAGACCACAATCCGGGTTTACCCACAAGATGTTGGTCTCCAGAACAGCCAGCATTTTGTTTATCCTGTCTGCAATTTCCTCAGCGGATGGTATTCTTGGGGAGTGGATGTCGTACACACCAGGCCCAATTCCAGCACCATACTTCACACCCTCTCGGAACACTGAGAGGAGTTTCTCATCTGAACGGGAGTTCTCAATGGTGATGACATCTGCATCCATGTCAATGATCGAATGAATAATATCGTTGAAGTTGGAGTAGCACATGTGTGTGTGGATCTGCATGAATTCAGAAGAGCCATTAAATATATTTGAAATAAAAAAACAATCTTCAGTTCTGTCTGAATCACTAAAAATTGGATTTAACCTGCGAGTAGCTCAGGTTTATATAGATAAAACCATACAAAAAAGTGATACACTTCCAGGTGATCTGATTACGGCACCTTAAGGTTCTCTTTACTGGTTATCATAGTGATAATCAAAAGAGAATATAGATTAACCGGTACAGTGAACATGTACATACCTGAGTAGTGTCTTTGACCCCACAGTTGGTTATCCTGAAGGAGTGAACAGCCCAGTCCAAATAGAATGCTTCCTCTGATTTCCTAAGGGGCAAACCCTCTCTAAGCGCAGCCTCGTCAATTTGAATAACAGTGATGCCAGCTTTCTCAAGGTCCTCTACTTCATCCTTGATGGCCAAAGCAATTTGATAGCAGGTTTCAAATCTGGAGAAAACATACCATGCCAGATTTATGATTGAAAGGAAAAATGTTGGTATATCGAAAATGAGTTTCACTTCCGCATTCACAAGTTTCATACCTGGGCTGATCATTACGAACAAATGACCAGTTAAGGATGGTAACAGGGCCAGTAAGCATGCCCTTCATCGGGCGAGAAGTCATGCTCTGAGCCATGGTGGACCAGAACACAGTCATGGCCTTGGGGCGGCTCACATCTCCATAAATAATTGGTGGCTTGACACATCGAGATCCATAAGATTGAACCCACCCATTAACGGAGAAAGCGAAGCCAGATAGCTGCTCTCCAAAGTACTCCACCATATCGTTCCTCTGCACATTGAGATGATAAGACCATTAACAAGAATAAAAAAATGCATCCACAATGCTGAATATTTTGTGGTCGAACCAATTCTGCCCACCTCAGGTTCCCCATGAACTAAAACATCAATATCAAGCTCTTCTTGAAGCTTGACAACTTTATTAATTTCCTCCTTAATGGCATTAACATAATCATCCTCTGAGATTCTGCATAGGAATAGCGACCACGGAATCAGATAAATTATACATGCATTTATGCTTTCACAAGTTAATACAAGTGCTATATTCACTCACTTCTTAGCTTTGTACTCGCGACGAACACGTCTGAGCTCAACAGTCTGAGGGAAGGACCCAATTGTGGTTGTTGGGAGTATGGGAAGGTTCAGTTTCTTCTGTTGGGCATCTAGCCGAGCACTAACGTTAGTTGCACGTCGGTGGTCAGAACCTCTCAGAGCAGCAGCCTAAAGAGGAGGAACAATGACTCAGTTTCAACACCACAAAATACTTTGACCTGCATATATAAATGAGAGTCACAGCGGCACTCAAGTACTTACAGCTTTCTGAACAGCTTCATTTGTCACTCTAGGAGAGGATTTTCTCGATGAAAGAGCAGCAGCATTCGCAGAAAAGAAATCCTACAAGAGTCAATGGTAATCACATTTAGTTATATAAGTGCTGAATACACACTTAGAGATACTTGCATCGAGAAAGTGTGATGGAACCTCATCTTTCTGGCCAGCCAATGCCTTGGCTAGAGCATTGACTTCAGTGATTTTCTGAGCAGCAAATGCAAGCCACGATTTCAATTCACTGTCTAGCTTGGTCTCATTTACAAGGTCAACAGCAGTGTGCTGAAGTGAGCAGGAGGTGGAGACAACAAGTTTGTCTGCATTAACAAATGGTATTGTTTAGTATGTACGTATTTATCTGATCCAGGCCACAAGTAATAAGATGCTAATAAGGCCATTACCTTTCCCAACAATGCCTTCAAGCTCACTTAGAGTAGCAACAGATGCAGCAAGATCATTAGCCCAGATGTTTCTTCCATCAACAACTCCAGCAAAGAGATACTTGTCAGCTGGGAACCCACCCTTGATCAAATCTAGAGATTTTGCACCACGAATTAAATCGAATCCTATAGCACTGATGCCCTTCAAGCCAGTCACCGTTTTGAATGCCTCAACTGGGACATCGGCGAAGTAGGTCTCAACTATAGCATTAAGGCCAGAAAGTGATGATTCTAGTTCACCATAAGCTTGAGTGAATGCTTGTAACTGATGAGCATCAAGACCCTTCACAAGTGTTGGCTCATCAAGTTGAATCCATGAGGCTCCAGCTGCCTTTAGTTCACCAATAACTTCCCTGCAGAGGTAATCAAATAAATCAACAGGGTCAGAGAAGATCAAACTAGAACCACGGGTATGAGTCTGCAATGCAAGGTTACTTACTTGTAGATAGGGAGAATCTTGTCAAGGAGGGAGAGAAGTGGAAAGTTCTTCTCAACGCCCTTAGCAGGCTTAGATAGCAATAGATAGGAGACGGGGCCAACAAGAACTGGAACAGTGTCCACTCCGAGCTGAACTTTGAAGAAGGCCCCAGGGAAATTATTAGCCAAACACAAAAGAAACACAAGATGAAAATCTAGAGAAAGTGATGAGCAACCTATGACTAAAATGTTGTATGTGACGGATTGATATATAAACCATTTGTGAACATCAAGCTTGCATACTGAACAATCATGTAGCCTAGGCAAATTCATTTATCCATACGAATATATAAAGCTGATACAGGAACTTTGTTTTGTAATAATTCACCTAAAAAAGCCTTCAGATGCATCCATTAGTGAAACACAAGAATTAGTGTTGCCAGTATAGCAAAAAATTACTATTTTTTACTAACTGTCCACTTTCAAGTTACTATTTTGTTTGTTAAGGGTTTCTAACTGCCTAAAAGTACAATGTTAGTGGCGATAAATTTCACCTATTTCACTCATATATATTTGTATGCAAGGAAAACTGAAGAAAATTCAGCGTACCGCCTTGGCTTCATTGTATTCATTGACTGCCTTGTGAGAAGCATAAGAAAACTTGACATCAGGGCCCAATTCAGGGACGATGTAATGGCTGCACTTTCATCATAGAACCATATTAGAATATATGGATCAATACACCCAGACTAAAAGATTAGGTAAAGATGGGACAACAAAATTACTTACTAGTTGGTGTCGAACCACTTGGTCATCTCCATAGCAGGTACAGAGGCATTTCCTCTTGCCATGGAGAAATAAGTGTCAAATCCGATCTCACCACCGGTCCAGTTGTACCTGGATGGAACAGCCCCGAGCATGGCTGTAGTGTCAAGCACCTGGTCATAGTAAGAGAAGGTGTTGCTGGGAATATACTTGATCCCAGTGCTGGACATCTGCTTCCAGATGGATGACCTCAAATCGGCCGCCACCTTTTGCAAATCTTCGGCACTGCTTTTCCCATCCCAGAATGACTCCAATGCAAACTTGAGCTCCCTCTTGGGCCCCATACGGGGATATCCAACAATGTGCGAGGCCATTTTTCTGTTTCAAGAAGATCGGCGAGAGGGAAATCAGTCCACACAAAAAAACCAGAAGAACAACACTATACTAAATGAGAAAATTACAGCTACATTCTGTTTGTATAGAAGAAGAGCTGCTCATATGTCCAGATCTAGCATCCACTACTACTCAACAATATATCAAAACAAGATCATACCGACAAACATTCGGAAGCACAGCAGATCCGGACTACAAATTCGACAAATTTAACCAAACCAAATGCAGATCTGATCAATCAAACTCATTCAAAATGCTCGCTCGAGGGAGGGCACACACCAACCAACTAGCATATTAACATTCAAATCCAACTTCATTTCCAGAAAACCATATCTGGATCTGATTCCACAACTCTCCAAATCACTAGATCTAAACACTCAATCAAACATCAGTACTATAACAATTAACCAAAACCAAACTGGAATCCGCATTCAGAAACAGATACCAATGAGAACTAGTCCGGATCAGACGTAGCGGAAACTGAAAGCAGGTTTTCTGGAAGACGAAGAGAGTTGGTTTATGAAGTAGGAGGAGGACGAAGAAGCGTAGCCAATGAGGCATTAATGGGGAGAAGAAGTGAGCGAGCATACCTTGCGGAGGTGAGAGTTTTGACTGCTCTGCTGCTCTGGATGAACGGAAAGGAGAGAGCGGCGCGAATCTGGAGGTCGAGAAGCGGTTGTTTATTTATAGGTGGTGAGATGGTTGTAGTTGGAGTGACGTGGCCACGGCACTGATCGTAGTTGGTGGTGTGTGTTGATTCTTTTTTTCACTTTAATTTTTATCGCTAAGAGAAGTGGAGATCACGCGCCCTAAAAAGGTTGGTGAGCAACCTGTTTGGATGAAGTTTTATTTAATTCAGTTATATGCGGATCGATCATTTTTGCTACGTTTTCTTTTAAATGAAACTCGTTTAAATCGAATTGAAATAAAATATGATAGTGCTACCTATAAAGCTTTGTTATTTATTCAAATAGAGCTGTTCTCTCGTAAGTAAACAATATTTTTTCTTTGAACAATACAATATATTTTTTAAACGTTGTCTAAAGACAATATTTAAGATATCGTTTAATAAATATGATTCTATAATACCAGTATAAGACATTTATGTGTAGATCGTACGGTGCAAAAATGAGTCTTTTATTGATTTCCAAACTTCAAAGAAAATTAAGTCTATATAATTTTGGATCCTAACTCCGTCCCTGCAAATGACTCTCACTGATTCAATCACTCCATTTGCACTTTAACGAATTCTTTGATCTGCTTCGACTTAAAATGCCTCGACAGCTTATTATAGGTTAGACTAGCGCCACTCCAGTTACAATTTAAGTTCAGATTTAAAGCTTTTATTAAGAAGTTGGAAACATTAGAGAAATGCGAAAAGAAGAATTTTAATGGCAATGGGAGTTGGTGGATTTGGCAGAGATGGAGCGTGTTTCCACGCGGTAGGTCTTAGAAAACAGAAATATAATTTTTTAATGTAAAATAAACAAAAACAAGCGCAGTTGGTGAGTTGAGGCAAAGCAATGGAGATTAAGAATGATAGTATCTAGTTGGGTGTTGTTGGGGATTGGTGGATGGCCACTTCATCTCACGTATGCTCCCTTAATTCAACATCTATCATATGAAACAACGAATCACATGGAGTGCATCATCATACCAATCCCCCCTACTCAAATTTCATGTTTTAAGGCATGTAATGTATTATTTCGATTCGATTCGATCCGATTAAATTTTGAACAATTCTGATAGCTCTATTAGTATCGACTCCACTGAATTTTATTGATTAAAACACTTGCATTCATAAGCCTTGTTATTGATATTAATAAAAGTTTCTTATATTTTTGTACAATTTCAAATAAATGTGTTTTTATGAGTGAGTTTAGGTATTGACATGATTGAGGATAAGGAAGTAGAACCTCAACATCCCTACCTTCCAAGTTCTATTTGTTAATCATATCATGTTCTGACAATACAAGGAACATGAATACAACGGAAGTTCTTAAATATAGAGATCGATTATACCTCCAGCCATTGCTTTCCTTTCGTTCTTCTAGTTGAAATCGGATTTCCAAACCTTTCTCTATCTCACAATAGATGATGTATTTCTGAATATGAGTAGCAGGTCTGGTGAACCTCAATCACATCTTTTTATATTCATACGTCAGTTTTTCCATCAAAAACTACATCCTAAATATTAGGGTGGTTACATGCATAGTGGGAAAAATAAGTAGAACACTTATTTGACCAGGTAATTACATAAGTGGGTCAATTAAATTATATGGACAACTAATATTCTAATTAAATAATTAGAATATTCCAACATTCTCCCATTTGGTCCATTTTACAAGAGACATAATATACAGATCATAGCGTCAAATTCACTTATATTGTGAACCAGTCATCCATGTATCATAATATATCAAGTCTCTTCCACCACACAACTTTTAACTTAATGAGAAAACCTTATGTTCACTCTAGGTTCACACATAATGACATTTCTCTAAATGATGTCTTTAATGCGCATAAATAAATAGAAAAAATATCAAACTGAATGAAGTTTCAAGAAAAACATTAATGATGTTCTACGTAGTGGAATCAAGTCTCATTCTAGCTACATGATCTCTGAAATTCTTGATTGACATGCCTTTAGTCAAGGGATAGCTATCATCAATTCAGTGCTGATGTGTTCTATGATCACTTTCTTTTCCTGAACACGGTCTTTTACAACCAAAAACTTTATGTCGATATGTTGACTACGACTTCCACTTTTATTGCACTTGGCCATAAATACCGCAGCTGAATTATCACAGTACATCCTTATCGGCCGACAAATAGAGTCAATAACTCTTAGCCCCGATATGAAACTTTTCAACCATACATCTTGTGAGGTCGCCTCAAAACACGAGACCAATTCTGCTTGCATCTTTGAGTGGCTGTCAATGTCTGCTTCGCAGTCCTCTAGGATACGGCTCCATTAGCTAGCATGAACACATATCCTGATGTGGATTTTCATGAATCAATGCAGCCACCGTAATCGGAGTCCAAATAGCCCACTACTTCAAGATTATTAGTCTGTCTGTACATAAACATATAGTCTTTGGTACCCTGAAGATACCTCAACACTTTCATTGCAGTTTTCCAGTGATCAATGCCTGGATTACTCTGATATCTTCCTAATACTCCAACATCATATGCAGTGTCAGGTCTAGTGCAGATCTGAGCATACATAATGCTTCCAACAGCTGAAGCATAGGGAACATTTTTCATTCGTTCCCTTTCAATGTCATTCCTGGGGCACTGGTCCAAACTGAACTTGTCACCTTTCACAATGGGTGCTGCACTCAGTGAACAATTTTTCATACCGAATCTTTCGAGAACTTTGTTGATATAGGCCTCTTGACACAAACCCAAAATGCCTCGAGATCTATCTCTATGAATCTTAACGCCAATGACATAAGATGCCTCTCTCATATCCTTCATGTCAAAGTTCTTTGAAAGAAATTGTTTCACTTCAAATAGCAAGCCCAAATCATTGGTTGCTAAAATATATCATCCACGTACAAAATAAGGAAACAAAGCTTACTCCCACTGACCTTAAGGTATATGCACTGATCCATTGGATTTTCTTCAAAACCAAATGAAGTAATCACATTATGGAATTTCATATAAAATTATCGGGAAGCTTGTTTCAAACCGTATATGATTTCTTAAGCTTGCAAACCAATTGCTCACCGTCTTTAGAGGAAAATCCTTCAGATTGTTTCATATAAACCTCTTCCTCTAAGACACCATTGAGAAATGTTGTTTTCACATCCATCTGATGTAGCTCATAATCAAGGTGAGCTACTAATGCCATGATAATTCGAAGAGAATCTTTCTTTGATACAGGAGAAAAAGTCTATGTGTAGTCGGTTCCTTCTCTTTGAGTAAACCCTTTGGCAACAAGTCTGGCTTTATTCCTCTCGATGTTGCCTTTGAGTCTTTCTTTATTTTAAAGACCCACTTACATCTGATGGGTTTTACCCCATCTCAACTTGACGAGATCCCAAACTTGATTAGACGACAATGAGTTCAACTGACATTTGGCCATAAGCTTGATTCCGAAGAGCTCATAACTTGTGAAAATGATAAGAGATCATTTTCGGATCCAATATTATGATCCAAATCTTACAAATACACTAGATAATCATCAGGAACAGCTGATCGTCTATTCTAGTAGATCTTCTTAATGGATTTTGCTCATCCTCATGAGGAATATTTTGTTCCTCATGCCCATCATGATCTACTTGAATGTCATCAACTTGTGGATTCGGTAAAGATGTTTGTCTTGCACCCGTTTGAACTTGAGGAGTGTGAATGACAATCAACCTATAATTAGAATCAGCGAGTGGAACCATATGGTGATCGTTTTCAGTAACAATG
This sequence comes from Umbilicus rupestris, assembly GCA_963678935.1. NCBI lineage: Eukaryota > Viridiplantae > Streptophyta > Magnoliopsida > Saxifragales > Crassulaceae > Umbilicus > Umbilicus rupestris. The sequence goes on from OY787618.1 coordinate 11,086,544, forward strand.
CCCTGAATATGATCACTCACACTAATCAAGTCATTCTCAAGAAATTTAGCATTTCTTGATTCCACAATCCTGGTACTAATAGAATCTATAACCCTTAGACTTTTCGGCATATCCAATGAAATACCCACTAATAGTACTTGGATCTAGCTTCTTCTCTTGTGGGTTGTACACTCTCACTTCAGACGAGCATCCTCAAATGAGTATATGACGTAAACTAGGTTTCCATCCTTTAAATAACTCAAAATGTGTTTTCGAGACAGCCTTTGATGGAACCCGGTTTAGTATATATGATGTCGTCTCGAGTGCATCAATTCATAAAAATGCAGGAAGTTTCGCATTACTGCGCATACTTCTCACCATGTCCATTAATGTTCGATTTCTTCTTTCAGCTACACCATTCTGGTCTGGAGAACCAGGCATAGTGCATTGGGCAACAATCCCATGCTCTTAAAGAAATTTTGCAAATGGGCCATGTGCTTGTCCATGCTCAGTGTATCTACCATAGTAATCTCCACCTCTATCTGATCTCACAATCTTAATGTGCTTACCACATTCATTGTCTACTTCAGCTTTAAATAATTTAAAGGCATCTAAAGCTTCGTCTTTAGAATGAAGTAAGTAGAGATACATGTATCGTGAATAATCATCAATGAAGGTGATAAAGTAGTTTGGATCACTTGCATTCATATCCGGACATATCCGTGTGTATGATCTCCAATAGACTAGAACTCCTCTTTGCACCAGTTTTATACTTGTTAGTTTGCTTTCCCTTAATGCAACTAACACAAGTATCAAAATCAGTAAGTCTAAAGTACTTAGTACTCCATCTTTTACTAATCTTTTAACTCGTTCATTGGACATATGTCCCAATCTCCGGTGCCATAACATAGAGGATTCTTCATTCATAATACATCGCTTTTGCCCAGTAATAACATGCATAGAGTTATGAGTGATATCATTTTGCAAGTGAAGATGATATAAACCATCAGACAGAGCACCATAACTAATAACTTCAGAAATTCTGGAAATATTGAAACCAGAATTTGAGAAATTAAAGGAAAATCCCAAAGGTACAAGTCTTGAAACTGAAATCAAATTTCAAGCGAAATTTGGTACATAAAACGTCTTTACTAAATCCAAAGTAAAACCACTACTTAAAATTAAGCTGCATGTCACAACGGCTTCCACACGTGAACTCATCTTGCTGCCTGAATAGATGTGATGTTCACTGCCCATCGGTTTCCTTAGGTTTTGCATACCCTGCAAGGTATTCGAAACATGAATTGTAGTACCAGAATCAATCCACCATGTATTATGATTAACACTAACCATATTGGATTCATAGCAAACAAATGCAAGAAAATTACCTTTCTTATCAAGCCAAGTCTTGAACTTAATGCAGTCTTTCTTCATGTGTGCCTTCTTTTTACAGAAGTAACACTTTGACTCCTTGATGACGTGATAAACATAAATCTTTCCCTTAGCCTTTTCTTTAATGTGATTTTTACTCTTCCTCGAAGTAGCAAGGTTCAACTTTTCACTCTCCTCCAACGACAACCTACCCTCCTCTTGAACACACATGGTCATAAGCTCATCAATTGACCATTTTTCCTTATGTTTGTTATAAGATATCTTAAATGGGGTATATTGCTGAGGAAGAGTGCATAAAATGAAATGGACAAGGAAAGACTCAGACATGGTAACTTCAAAAAGCTTAAGTTGGGCCGCAATGTCCCTCATGCGCATGATATAATCACGCACTCCTTTAATCTCAGTGAGCCTCATGGATGAAAATTGCATAATCAAGGTGTTAGCAAGGGCCTTATCAGAAATTGCAAATTGCTCATCGATGGCTTTAAGGAGATTTTTTACCTTGGTATGTTGATCGACATAATCCCGAATGCTGGCATAAATTTTGGTCTTTATGAACATAACTGAGAGATGATTGGATCGCTCCCACTTTTCATAAAGATCAACTGCATCTGGACTACTAGTCCCAGTTATGCCAGCTGGTTCGTCTTTCGGAATAGCATAATCGATATCCATCCATCCCAAATGCAAAAGCACCTTTTTCTTCCACATCTTATAGTTATCACCCCGTAACTCAGGAATGTCACATTTGACATCAGAAATATTTTCAGGTAAAATTACTACAAATTCACAAACATACATGCTTATAAATCATAAAATTGAGACATAAAGTGAATCATGTTTTACCAATATAAATTATGCTCAACATATGAATCTAAGGATATAAAACTTGCATGTAGGCTAAAGTCATACTCAAACAAGATTCATAAACATATGGTGAACAAATTATGTACATTTCTTAATCCCTCTAGGCAAATTAAGAAACATAATTCCCTAATTAATCATACAATCACAATGAAATATTCTGTGCGTATATTTCATCATATTACATACAATTAATTATAACCAATGTCTAGTTTCCACATGTGATTTCAAAATTAAATTTTAAATAATTAGAGATGTTGCGGCTACTCCCTAACTAATTAAAATTTTAAATCACTCGACATTACTCTAATTTAAACAGAATGTCATGCAACATAAAAACACTAAGGGTCTGTTCTTTTGAGCTTAAGTCAGTTACTTAAATACTTAACTTAATTTAATTTTATTTAAGCGTACTTAATTTAACTTAAGTGTACTTAACTTAATTTAACTTAACTTAAGTACTTAAATTACTATTCATCACCACAACCAACCACCACAAAAACACACCACCACCACCACCACATTAATCGACCACCACCACCACAACCCATCACCACCACCACAACCCATCACCACCACCACCACCACTACAATCCACCACCACATAACCCACAACCAAATAACCTACCATCGCCATCGCCACCGCCACAACCCACCACCACCCACCAAAACCCATCAACACCACCACCACAACCCATCACCACCACCACCACCACAACCCAACACCACCACCACCACCATCACAACAACAACCCACCACAACCCATCACCACCACCACCATCACAACCCACCACCACAACTCATCATCACCACCACAACTCATCATCACCACCACAACCCAACACCACCACCACCACACCACCACCACCATCACAACCCACCACCACCACCACCACAACCCACCACCACATAACACACAACCAAATAACCTACCATCGCCAGCGCCACAACCCACCACCACCACCACAACTCATCATCACCACCACAACCCAACACCACCGCCATCACCACAACTCACCACCACCACCACCACCACAACCCAACACCACCACCACCACCATCACAACAACAACCCACCACCACCCACCGCAATCCACCACAACCCATCACCACCACCACCATGAATAGTGGTGGTTATGAATAGTGGTGGTGATGGTGAATAGTGAATAGTGACTATGATGAATAGTGGCGGTGATGAATAGTGACGGCGGTGATGAATAGTGACGGTTGGTGATGAATACAGGTGGTGGTGGTGAATAGTGTGATGATGCATAGTGGCGGTGATGAATAGTGGTGATGGTGGTGATGATGGTGATGAATAGTGGTGGTGGTGGTGATGAATAGTGGTGGTGGTGGTAATGAAAGACATGCAGAAATGTACGTAACTTAACTTTACTTTACTTAAGTATACTTAATTTTACTTAACTTAACTTAAGTACTATAAATTATAGCTCAAAAGAACAGGCCCTAAATTTAATTGCATGCTCATGTATCTTAAACATTAAAATACATATAACCAAAATATACATACTCATGTAAAATCAAACATGTAACTAAACAAAATTTGATTTATAACTAAATATGATTTGTAACTAAATCATAATTTGACACACTGTCAAATCGTCTAATACACTGTCAAATCAGAAATAAATAATCTGACATCAATCACTCGCACTGTCAAATCATAATTATTTTCTCTAATCGCACAATCAAATCGTACAGTCAAATCGCACTCCAAATCAGATTTAAATACTCTATAACTAAAAGTTATAATTACACATTCAACTCAGAGTACATACTTTTCTAAAAGATCATATTAATATAATCCAAGCAAGGCAGAGGAATAAACACACTCTGATACCAAATGTTAATCATATCATGTTCTGATAATACAAGGAACATGAATACAACGGAAGTTATAAAATATAGAGATCGATTTTACCTCCAACCATTGCTTTCCCTTCGTTCTTCTAGTAGAAATCGGATTTCCAAACCCTTTTCTATCTCACAATAGATGGTGTATTTCTGAATATGAGAAGCAGGCCTGGTGAACCTCAATCACATCTTTTTATATTCATACGTCAGTTTTTCCATCAAAAACCGCATCCTAAATATTGGGGTGGTTACATGCATAGTGGAAAAAATAAGTGGAACACTTATTTGACAAGATAATTACATAAGTGGGTCAATGAAATTAAATGAACCACTAATATTCTAATTAAATAATTAGAATATTCCAACACTACTACAAGGTGGACTAGGCGTCTGACTCATATGATTTGAGATATGAGTTTGTAGAAGTGGGTTGGAGGTACAAGTCTTTTCTTAGAGTTTAGTTGATAATTTCTCAGTAATTTTTACCGTCTTTGTTTCACGCCAATTATTTTTTACACAAGCAACCAATTTTTCGGTGAAAGTTTTGTTTGAATTCGAATTGCCAATGACATTAGTCAACAGCTCTAAGAAGCTACCCAAGAAGTATTTGAGTATTGGCGATGAAAAAAATGTTTACCTACTTGAAAATGCTGATAACAACATTGATCTAAAATTAAGAGGTGTATGGCTTGACTGTCGCAGCTCGGAGCTTCTCAGCGTGTCTCCTTCAGGAGCTTTCTGAAGGAGGCTAAATACCTCCTCTACTTCTTTCTTTCTGTTCTTAGTTTTCTTGTAGTCCTAGTCTTCTGTTATATGTAGGCATTGAATAGTTCTCTTTTGTTTGTTTATGTGCTGCTTGTAATTGAACACTAGTAATAGTGCAAGTTTGGGTTGAGCCTCCCCGTACACGAGGCTCCAAGGATGTAGCCAAGTTTTCTTGGTGAACCTTGTAAAAATTCTTTATGTCTTGCATTTCATTGATTCTTCGAGTGTTTAGTAGATTGTTCGTGGTTGATTAGGCTTCTGCAGTTTGATAGAATATCATTAGAAATTGGTATCAGAGCCTTATTGCTCGAATTCTGTTAAATTCCAGAGGACTTTAGTTTTTTCTCGTCATTGAAAGGTTCGGTGTCCTTGCCGCTCCATCTTGTGTAGACGTTGAGCATGAGGACATCTGAACATAAGATGATAGATTGTGTGCTATACTATATATCATGCGTTTAAATTGTCAATTCTACCTGAATCCTTGAGTACTTAGATAAGATAGCCAAGACATTGCATAGGGACCCTTGTCGCTCTATTGTAGACGTTGAGCATCCAACACATTCTTTCTTAGAGTGTGCTTGTTCCTTGAATTTTGTATACTCATGAAATATTGCATTATTGTGATTACATTATTCCCTGTCGTACCTGATATTGGTATCTCTTAAATCTGACAGGTATGTCTGACATTAGACTTGGGCCTTTTGATGGCAACATGGACTTTTCCATGTGGAAAATGAAGATGAGAGCTGTCTTGATAAAAGAAAAATGCTTGAGGGCAATTGATGAAGAATGACTAGTTCCTACTTCAAAACCAGCTGGGAAAGAAATGAGAGATATTATACACTTAAGCAGACTCACCGATGATGTCGCCAGACAAGTAGTACACACAAGGACCCCTAAAGAACTTTGGGAAACCCTGGAAAAGATCTACCAATCAAAATCCCTTCCCAATAGGATTTTCCTATTATATGTGTTGTTTACCTTTAAGATTTCACAGAATCTGCAAGAGAACCTTGATGTATCCTAAGGCTTACTCAGGACTTGAAAAGATGCGGGGATGAGCTCAAGATAGATCACCTAGCAGTCATACTTCTGAATTCCCTATCAAATTGACACCCTGAAGGATGTGATTCAGTTCGGAAGGGATGATCTGACTCTGAAAAAGGTGACAGAAGCCATAGTTCAGAAGAATGAGATTTTAAGGATATTCGAGGTAAAAGTAATAGCGCCTAGACCAGAATCTAAAAGTGAGGTGATGTATTTCAAGGGAAAGAATGAGAATAAGTCCCAACAGAGGAAGTCGAACAAGCCAACTGAATGGGACATTTCGCAAATGAGTGCAATAAGAAAAAAAGGGATGAGAAGTTAAAAGGAAAAAATGCCAAGGAGAAGGCAGACTACTCGAATGTATGTGAGTCAAGTGAGGATAATGATCATGAGCTTCTAGTAGCAACTGCATCAGACGGAACTAATGCTTGGATCCTTGACTCAGGCTTCACAATGCAGGCCACCCCACACAAATATCTCTTCAAGGCTCTGAAATTACACAATGGAGGAGAAGTCAAGTTGGGAGACCACGCCACTCTACAGATCAGAGGTGTGGGTACGGTCTCTTAGGATGTTTGATGAAAAAATCAGAGTTCTCCGACAAGTGAGATGGGTACCCAACCTCAGGAGGAACCTGCTCTCTGAATCAGCCTTAGAGGACCTAGGCTGCAGCATTACCTCCAGCAATGGTAGAAGGGAAGTTACTAGAGGAGGAGCGATGCTAATTAGAAGTGAAAAAAGGGGTGGCCTGTATTTTGTGACAATAATGCCTGAGCTAAACATTGGTGTTGCAGAAGATAAGAACCTAGAGCTCAGTAAATTACGGCACGCAAGGCTGGTTATGTGGGGAACAAGGGCCTTCACCAATTGTTCACGAATGGATTACTGGATAAAAAACCATCAGAGATCCCATTCTAGGAAAGCTGCATTTTGGGGAAGAAGGCTGCTCATCCCTTCAAGAGTTTCAAGTACACAACCGATAAGCCACTGGAATATATTCACATTGACTTATGGGGCTCTGCTCAGGTCCCAACAATGAGTGAAAGGATCTACTCATGTCCCAAGTGGATCATCATACCAGGAAAGGTATGGGTGTACCTGCTAAAGGCTAAATCAGACACTTTTCAATATTTTCTAAAATTTGACTGCGTTACTGATCTCGAGTTACAGTTTCTGCTGTAGCACTCTCTGTATCTTCCTACGGCAATTATTCTTTTGACGAATAAGAAAGATACTAATAATTTGTTCACCCAGTTTGGCAACTTGCCTACGTCTGGGCAGGATCACTCTCTGATCCTCAAGACTCCACTATCAATGTTCAATATGCAAATTTTGTTGAATGCCTGAATCTGCTTGAATTTGCACCCATTGTGTCTAAACATGTGAAATATGTTACACCTAGAAATTATGATGATGCCATTAAAAGCAAAGAGTCTAATAAACGGAAATTGGCTACGTGTGAGGAGCTTGAGTCAATGCGCAGTAATGGAACGTGGGAACTGGTTCCTACGCCTGCCAAGGTGAAACCTGTAAGGTGCAAATGAGGTTTTTAAGGTAAAGGAGGGTAATACTCATGATCAGCCTAGGTTCAAGGCCAGACTTGTGGCCAAGAGTTTTGATCAAAAAAAGGGATTAAATTATACAGAAATTTTTGCCCTGGTTGTTAAATTGAAAATCCTAAGACTCTTGCTTGCTACCACCACTGTTAATAATTGGGAGCTTCACTAAATGGATATTAAAACTGCCTTTTTGCATAATAATCTGAATGTGATTATTTACATGTTACAACCACCTGATTTTATTGATGAAAATTCCCTAACCATGTATAACTGTTAAAGAAGTCCATTTATGGACTGAAATAGTCATTTAGATAATGGAACATTAAGTTTAATGCTAGCATGTTGTCTCTAGGCTTTCGTAGAAGTAAATTTGACACTTGCTTGTATATGAAAAAACTTAAACCTGACATCAGTGTGTTCTTGTTGCTGTATGTTGATGATATTTTAATTGTTAGTAACTATAGTGTTGAGGTCGCTAAAATTGAAAGGGAATTGAATACACATTTTGATATGAAGGATTTACGCGTTGCTAAGAAAATTTTGGGTATAAGTATAATTAGGGACATAAATAAGAAGTGGATGTTTCTGTCCCAACTTGACTATGTTTACAAAGTGTTAAAGAAATTTATCATGAAACTGTCTAAGTCTATGGTAATACCCTTGGGAGGGCACTTGAATTTGTCAAAAGAGGACTATCCTAAAATTGAATTAGAAATCACAACAATGGCTAAGGTCTCTTATGGTGTGGCTGTCGGCTCCGTCATGTACTGCATGTTATGTACGCGTCCAGTCCTAGCGTTTGCCATTAGTGCACTTAGTAGATACATGTCTAATCCCGAGGAATCTCACCGGCATGCTATGAAATATTTGTTAAGATTCATTGCTGGTACAAAATGCTTAGGGTTGGTATATTCAGCTTATGATAATTCTGGTCTAGTAGGAAATTGACTACCGCTATGTCTAGTGTACTTAATGAATTATACCATACCTTATATTGCATGTACTTTGAGTAGACTTGCAAGATATATGAGTAATTTAGGATAAAAAAACGTTAATATTGATTATGTGAAGTCCAAGAATAATATTACGGATCCGTTAATTAAATGATTAAATAGAGACCAAGTTGAGAATATGTCTAAAAGAATGTCACTAAAGTCCTTGGATAAATAAGGTCAAGGAAAAGGAAAATCATACCATGTTGATTGGAGAGCGCAAGACCTTGGTTCAAAGGAATAGCCTAATTGCTGAGACTAGGTATGGTCACTGTGGGGGTTAACTCTCTATCACATTCCTTGTTTAAACGGTGACTTCTGCATGAGGATAAGCATGAAGCTTTTAATGATTTCAAGAAATTGGATGTTAAGATTCCGACAAATAATGCGGTTTACTTGAAACAAAGAACCACCTATGTGAGAAAGAAGGGAGGCCACTTCTACGATGAATTAAAAAGGCATGATTCTTTTAAAATTCTCGCAGAACTAGGCAGGGGGTTTCATGGTAAAAAATAAACCCAACCATGAGAACCGTGGGAGATATGTGTTTCGTCTATATTATAAGATGAATAGTCAAGGACTTCGCGTCTACTGTATAGTCAGTAAAGAAGACATGTCTTCATAAGGAAAGTTTCAAAGGTTATGTCCACATATCCTATGGATATATAAATCTTAGAAACTATCATCACTTAGTGTGGAGTTTGGATTTCCCACCCATCCGAGGTTGATGGGGTAGAAATTGGGCAGATCCAGCCAGCTCTTGGTGCAATTTGTGGGTCATGATGGGTAGGCTTGAGGCATCAAAGGCCCGCTAAGAAGAAGCTAAGAATTTTGGTCAATGCTGGACTCCCTCTAGTTGCAACCCTAGGATGAAATGTAGTCCACCAGCACTAAATACACATATTAAATTGGGATTGCTACTCAAGGGAGATCCAGGGTTTAATGCCTTCAAGGACCTCCTTAAAGTGGGTCATTAAGAGTGATTGCTACTCAAGGCAAAATGATGGACAATCTATTATATAAAGGGGACCTGGGAAACATTGTTGGGGATCAAGAATTCATCCAAAAAAGAGTCTATCTTTGTCAGTAGTGTACTGGGGCTTGATAATCCTTCAGTACAAGGGGTTATTAGGCATTATCTAGCCATTGTACCATTTTTTCTTCACTCTTTCCACACACTTACGCTTCCACCTTGATATTCTATCAAATAAACATATTTGAATTTTTTGGATCTCTATCAACACCTCAATCTTCAATAAAACTATTATTTCTTTCTTTGATTGTATTATTTAAAGAATAATTTCGATATTTGCACGCAACATCAACAACAAAAATTTAAGATCTTTTACAATATGATAGCTACTTGTGGGTAGCTTGGCTACACCATTTCCGATATTGTCCCAAAACCTATGGGATGGAGTTCACTATACTGAAACTGCAAATCACACATTGCATCAGGAATTCTTTAAGCTTGTTATTCATTTTCATCAATCAAACTTTATGAACACGTTACTAAAATAAAAGAAATGAAGCCATCTGATTTTGCACAGATGAACAACTCGAGCATTATTATTGGACTGGATGATATTATTATATTGCAAAATATTGTCGTTGATGCTTTGGACTGTTTGGTTTGTTTATATGTTTAATCTTTGAGCTGAATTGGAGCTGGGACGAGAGTTGGGCTTTTAACTTTGGTTTGTTTATTTTTACAGATCTTTAGACTAGAATATTGGGAATGTTGGTTGATAAGAAGTTGAATATAATTTATTATCTCTTTTCGGCCTCAAATGGATGTATCTAGAATTCATTAAAAAGCATATAGCTATCAATTCTAGGCTCGTTAAGTTCTTTACAATCAAAAACATAGTTAACATGTGTTGTAACTCTTTAATGCAACCCGTCTAACCTAAAGATTATATGAAAACTTATGACTCTCATGTGATCATGAATTCATCCTTTGCTACCATGCCCAGTCTATGACAATCCAATAAAGCCATCTCATTTCAGACTCATACTCTATCAATTCATCCATCTAGATCTTCTCCTTATCGCGCAACAGATATTCAATTAGCAATAGTCAATTATGTAAAGCATTCATAGATTGAAATAACAAAATTCTAGAATTTGACTTCAAATAAACAACGTTTTTAGAGTCTACCGTTACATCGAGGTATTCACTTCAATCCTAAAATTACAAAATTAGCTAAACATGGTAGAAGAAACGATGGAAGATAATGTTTTGAACATACAAATTATTCAAATAAGGGTTTAAGGATGAAATACTTTATCCCGAATTGGATGATCACCTCTGTTCTTGGATTCTTCAATTTATCTTCGTCGGTCCTAGGTCTCGAGGCGTCACGCCCTCTCAAATCTCGTCTTCTCTAGCGTATTTTCTAGCTTTTTCTCTCTGGTCTCCCGCCGAGCTCGTCCCCTACGTTTCCATGTTTTATCTCATTTTCACGTTTTGTCACCCTAAGAGCCAAATTAGCAGCTTCCGAGCGGTGGCAATCTTCTCTTTCCACGTTGTGCTCATTGAGTTTGAGCGAAAATTCATTCATCCCATTCCGCTCCAAAACACTTGAAAAATAGAGGGAGCTTGCGTAGTCATCCGCACTCGAGATATTTATGAAACCAGACATAATCATGATATATTAATCAGGAAAATACCTAAACTATACATGTCCTAAACATCTACAAAATAAGCGTTATCAATGTTGAGCTGAAGTCCCTTCTGCTGACGGGTCTCGCTTTGACCATCCTCAAGGGAAATACAGAAATAAATGATGAGACTCCATGAAATGCATTTTTGGACTGTCCTACAAATACAATCATTCATTCAAAAATTCATCTCAAAATGTCTAAATAAGAGTATCCCAGTCAAGTACGCCTCTCAAAACATTGACAAATTCCCATAATGACCAGACGAGGACACTCAATAACTGATTATTCTTATTTCCAATTTTATCCTTCCTTTATTAGTACAATAATTACAAATTAAACTCATTTTATATCATACATCATTCATCAGTATCCAACTATAAACTTGCATTATTACTAAAAAAACGCACTTCAATACTAAGATATGGCTGAGTTGGATATAATCACAAATTAATTAATTTGAAATCATAGGCACAGTGCAGCGCAGCAAAATACAATTGATTATGATACGACGATCTTTTGTATTATGATTTTACAATACATCATACTTTTAAAATTCTTTCAGTAAAATACACGTTTTGATTTTATTGTATTTTAGTCGGTCACACTAGATTTATATTGTTTAATTTAGTTGTGAATAGCAGTTTGTATCAAGTATAAATGTGAATATTTTTTTGTTTCTACACTCACTTGCACTCAAATGTTAATGTGAGACTTGAAGTGTGGGGATGCGAAAGATATCAATCACCAATGTGATGCACATGATAAGGACGTTTGTTAAAAATCATAATTCAAAGAATGATAAAACAAAAATATCAAATCCTTAAATCGGAACCATAGGACAAAAATGCATTATGGGGGATATAATTGGTAATATAACTTTTGAGGGAGGGCATTTTGGGCAATGTGGGTTAATTATTAAATGCATTTCTTTGTTCATAATCAAATTGTTGGCTTTCGCTCTCTCTAGGCTCCAAGTGGTCTCCCTGCAGTCTGTCTGAGCTGTCAATCTTTCTCTGCAAACGAAGCAAAGCTTCCCAGCTAGATCGAGAAGCACCGGCGGACCGAAGCCTAAGGAAGCCTCTCTCGCACCGCTAGTTAGCAATGCAGCAGGTAGATCCAGTTGCGTTCATCGATTCTCGAGGTTGATTTTTCAATTCATTTCGTTTATCGGCGACGATTGTTTTTGATGTTGTTAGCCGCGGACGAGAACGGTGCAAGTTACTCATTTGTCGGATCTAGCTACTGAGAGAGAGATTCACGAGTTCTTCTCGTTTTCTGGCGACATCGAGCTTGTGGAGATCGACAGGTTTGAATTCTGGTTTACAGCTCTCTTGTTCCTATTGAGTGTTGTTTAATGATAAGTTATCCTAGGGGTTAAGGACATCAATTTCTGCTAGAGATTTGTTTTGCTGATTCAGTTTCTTTCAACTAACTGATAATATAAAAATAATAATCAGAACACTGTTAATATTGGTTCTGAGTCATTGGTGGTGTGTTTCTGGTTCTTTTCATGTATACAGTCAGGTAGGCAAATCCAGGACAGCCTTTGTCACATTCAAAGAACCCAAAGCACTGGAAATTGCTTTGCTCTTATCAGTATGTTATTCCATACCCTTTGTTTAATGCCACTTGTTCTAGTTGCTTAATTGTTTGCATTCTTCAGTCAGACTCAGTAATATATACTTTCATTTAAAAGTAGTGGCTTATTATTGCTTTGTTCTGCAGTAGTTGATGTGCCAAAATTTGTCGATGTTTGTAAATGTGATTTGTGAACACTGAGATACTATGTTTCTTGGAAAGAGACATAGTGAAGTAACACAAGTTATAATTCTATTTTGGTTTTGAAGTTGTACTTTATAACTGGAACTTAATTGAATTTCTCTATGGCACATTGTGATTCATTGGTTCCTTCTTTGAAATGACACCCTTTGCAATTAGTTGCAATTAAGACTTTTATCATTGTATGTTTATAACTATGTTTGTTATATGAAGTGAGATAGTCATTGAGTGATTAAACACGTGAAAAATGAAACTATGCAGTTCAGACAGAACTCTGTGAGCACACTGATTTATTAAATTAGTGTGGTGTAGTTATGAAATAACAAACACCAGATGCAATCAGGACATAGGCGGATTGATATGCTCATTAAATTTTCTGCTTTTGAGTTCCTGTAAGATTACAAAATACTTTGGTGCTGCTTATATTTGTATCACGGATATGGTGTCATTTTCTTTCCCTATATGTAAGTATCGAATGATACCCATATGCTCAGATAATTGGGCAACACAATAATCTTTGATCTTAGAATGCTTCTTTTGACATGCTCATTTTGCATTTTCCTTGGCTTCCGGGGTTGAATTATTTTGAGGGTATCATTTGAATGGCTAAAAAGACATAACAGGGATTAACGTATCAGGATAAATGACAATCTGGCAGGTATTTGTTTGTTGCATCCAGTGTAGGGTATCACAATGAACCAAAGAATGACAATCTTACGATTTTAGGCACGTGGGTAAAAATCTAGTGTATGACTTTTCATTGTCATGTGTAGTGTAATATAAGTGTCAGCTTGTTAATCAATAATTTCATTGAAGGAAAATGCTCGTTCTGAGTGCAAATCCCACCAATGTAACTCCTCATCCCAACTGTGTAAATGTTACAAGAGATGTAAGCAACGATGATTTTATTAACTTTTAGCCTCATAAGTAACAATTGGAAAAAAAATAGTGACTACCAGTTATGATTAGCAGAAGGCCCTGATCATTAAATATATTTAAGGATGAGCACAGGCAGAGCTCTAGAAATTTTAATAGGGTCTATGCTCAAGAATCACATTTATTGGGGTCATATTGATTTTTCCTCATTGAAGGGGTTAACTTTTAGGACTAAATTAACTACGTAAAACATGCAAAATCTTCTTTAAGTGGGGTCACTTGACCCCACACCTCTACACGTGGCTCCGTGTTGGAATGGTCAGCATTTTATTTGTAATTTCAGCATTAGAAGTCTTTCTGATCATCTGGTATTGTTTGTGAACTCATACAGCAACAATCCCTTTCACATAATTGAATTGTTCGGGTTATATGTTTTGCAGGGAGCGACCATAATAGATCAAATAGTGGGTATAACTCCTGTTGATAACTATGTCCCAAAATCTGAAAGGGTAATTTCATTCGTTTCCTTAATAAATCATTCTACAGTTACTTTTGTTAAAAGAGCGGTTCTTGAATGGTTATCTTTGAGCAGGAAGTAAGCATTGAGATACTTGATGGCAGTTCACAATATACTGATGATTCAGAGAATGTTGAGGTGACAAAGCACGATAAAATTTAAAATCATTGTCTGTGAATTATGCATACATATTATAATTGGCCAAGTTTTGTCTACCTTTGATTACAGGCCGCACAGGCATCTCCTACTAGTGGACGAGTTTATGTCAAGGCACAAGATGTTGTGTCAAATATGATTGCAAAAGGTTCAGCTATCAAACAGGAAGCTGTAAATAAAGCCAAAGCATTTGATGAGAAACATCGGCTAACTGCAAGTGCTTCCGAGAAGGTCAGCGCGTTTGATAAGAGAGTTGGGCTTACAGAGAAATTGACAGTTGGCATCTCGGCTGTTAATGAAAAAGTGAAATCTGTTGATCAAAGACTCCAGGTTTCTGATAAAACAATGGCAGCAATATTCGCAGCAGAAAGAAAATTGACCGACACAGGATCAGCTGTCAAAACTAGCAGGTTGAAAATTTCTCTCCTTGTCTATACTTTTTCTGTTATTGGTTCTCCATATTGGCTTAGTCCATAACTTTGGTAATATTACTTCAAAAAAGAACTTTGGTAATATTACTTCAAAAGAACTTTGGTAATTCCACTGTATGTGATTTGATTATGTACTGAAGCTTGCTATTTTAACTGAATGAGTAAAACTTTATTGAAACATTACCATCCTTTCTTATTTAATGGCCTAGCTCACCTTAACCTAAAGATGAAGTTTTCATTTTAGTGAAATGATCAATGACTCTTGTTATGTTCAGGTATGTGACAGCTGGAACATCTTGGCTTAATGGTGCATTCACTAGGGTCGCTAAGGTTGGGCAAGTTGCTGGCTCTAAAACGAGAGAAAAGTTTAATATGGCTGTGTCAAACTTGACGTCAAAGGTATTTGATTCTCTCTTCAAGCTTCTCTTCCAGGTCAATGTTTGTTAAAATATTCTTAAGAAACCTTGATCATGTTGGATGTATTTGAAGGAGTAATCTCCTAAATGTGTTGCCAAATTCTGTTGAAAATCTTTGAATGTGTAAAAGCGCTAAGAATTGTGATTGTTAATGTCCATTTTCAATAGTAGGTTGATTTCTTGTTTACTTCAATTGATCCATGTCCAGTAAACCTTTGACTCACAATCCATCATCACTTTCAAATGCAGGATCCTCCAATCGCGGTATAACAAACATCTGTGCGATATATGTTTGTTTACGACCTTTATGCCAATTAGTTGTGCGAGTTAAAATTACTATCATCATGTGCTACAAATAGTGGTGTTGCCATTGTCCGGTATCTTTTAATTTCCTATCATCATGTGCTTTTATTCTTTTATCAGTTTCAGGTGTTTTGGTTTCCTTGTCGGCAACATCATTCCTTCATGTGGCTTCCTGTGTGCGGTTTTCTTTGTAATGGCAACCGACTTGTATAAAATATAAGCAAAAAAAAAAAAAAAACTCCACTATGATTTTCATATTTGTACTAGCGAGCATCATTTAGGCAACATCACCTTTTCATGGTGTTCCATGAAACAGGACAAAATGTATAAAAGAATTTGTGATCTTTTTCAGAATTTGAATTCTAGATTGATATATGTGAAGATCATGTCTTCAAAATGTTTCTTACAGCTCAAGTTCTTTATAAACAATTATTTTTATTTATGCCTTCTATTAGTTTAGGTTTTCTTGCAAAATTTAGGGATTTATATAACGAATAAATCAAAGCTGTTAGAAATTTAATTTATCGAGTCTGTACAAGTTGCAAAGCAAGATTAGAACAAATCTTGAAAGCAAAGAGTTAGCACTGGAGTTGTAGAAGTTGGATGGTTGATCTGGCCGGAAATTGGGAAAGTGTAGAGCTCCGGTACAGTGTGCTAGTTGTCATTGCTGGATGTAGGTCGAACTTGATCGGATCAGGGTAATTCTTTTTGTATCGCCAGAGTTAGGGTTCTTGAGCACGCAATTGGGGTTTTCCGATATCAGGCTTGTCTTGAAAAATTGAGTGATACACGACGGTTGTAGGGTTCACGCAAGAAGTTTACAATTGGTATGATCGGGTTGATGGCAAAGTAGATTTTGATTTGTGGAGACAAAAAAACTGAAAGCAACATTGGTTCAGCTAAAGGTCGCGAAGGCTCTCAAGGGTGAAAAGGATCTGCTACAGATCATGTCCGAAGGTGAGAAAGAGGATCTTCTTGAACGTGCATATACTACCATTATTTTGCATCTAGAAATAAGGTATAGAGAAGTTTTTAAAGAAAAGTCTGCTGCTGGGCTTTGAACAAAGTTAGAACAGTTGTATATGACTAAAACTCTCACCAACAGGGTGTATTTGAAGGGTAAGTTGTTTGGATTCACTATGGGGGCTGATAAACCTGTAGAGGATTATTTGGGTGCGTTTGCCAAAATTATCAGATCTAGAAAATATTGGGGCGTAGGTTGAAGATCAGGACATAATGATTTTGAATTTTCTACCTGCATCCTACTCAAATTATGTTGAAACACTGAAAAATGCAAGAGAGTCTTTTGGTCTTGAGGATGTGCTAGTTGTTCAAAAGTCAAAACAGATTGATGCCGAAACCTCTACTGAAATTTCAGATAGTTTATTGGTAAGGGGAAGGTCAGGTAAAAAAGGACTTTCAGAAGAATAAAAGAAAGTGTAGACCAAAATCAAAAAGTCTTGGTCCCTCATAGCAAAGCTCATATACAAAGAAATTTGAGTGCTTCTTTTGTCATAAAGAAGGACACTTCAGAAGAAATTGTCCAGAAAGGAAGAAGAAGGAGAATCCCAAACAAACAGTTCAAGCTGAAGCAGCCATGGTTGAAGATGGTTATGAGAGTGCAGAAATCTTAAATATTACTGAGAAGGATGCTAGTTCAGTATGGATTATGGATAGCGGATGCAGTTATCATTTAACACCAAATAGATCATGGTTTGAACAATTCAGGGCAAATCTGACTAGAAATGTGCTGCTGGGGAATAATAAACCATGTAAGGTTCTTGGAATTGGTTCTGTCTGGTCGAAGATGTTTAATGGCCAGGAATGGGTGCTATCTCAGGTCAGGTATGAGGTATGTACCAGCACTTAAAAGAAATCTTACTTCACTGGGAATGTTTGACAAATTGGGTTATTCTTTTAAAGGAGAAAATGGTGATAAAGGGTCTCTAAAGGAGATCTTGTTGTCATGAAAGGTAAATTGCTAAATGGTTTAAATGAATGTACTGCTAGCACTATTGTTTGCCCTTCTGCCAATGTGATTGAGCTAAATAAAATTTTTAGCTACATTTGGTACCTCAGACTAAGTAATGTTAGTGAAACTGGTTTGAAAAAATTGCATGACCTTTGTGTCTTTGGAAAAGACCACATTTGTAAACTAGACTTTTGTGAAAATTGTATTTTGGGCAAATCTAAGGTCTGTTTTGGCAAAGGAGTACACAGAACTGAAGGCGCAATTGATTATATACATTCAGATCTTGAGCGTCCTTCTAGGACCAACTCACATGGTGGTAGAAGGTAGTGCAGGACACTTATTGATGATTTTTCTAGAAGGGTGTGATCATCCACAAAATTATGGCAGGTTAAGAGTATTTGGTTGTGCAGCCTATGTTCATCTTAAACAGGATAAATTGGAACCAAGAGCTTTGAAGTGCATTTATATTGGATACCCTGAAGGTGTGAAAGCTTACAAATTATGGTGTCTGGAACAAGGACATAAGAGGTCTATCATCAATAGAGATGTCACATTTAAGGAGTCACTATTTCCTTATAAAGTGTCAACAAAGTCGTCAAGAATGAGGTTCCTAGTGGAGAAAATGATAAAAACGAAAGTAGCTCCCAGGTAGAGGTGGAGCTAGACAGGAGGTCAAAATGATTCTTGGGAAGAAGAGAACCCCTGGCACAGGTGAAGAACATGAGGAATCATTAGGGTCCATGAGTACCAACAGATTAACTAGAGATAGGGAAAGAAGAATTATTAAGCCACCTTCTAGATATGCTCAAGAAGGAAATTGTGGCTTTTGCTTTTAATGTTGCTAATGAGGTTTAAGAACAGGAACCAAGGAATTTTGATGAGGCTGTCAGCTCAAAAAGATTCAGAAAAATGGTAAGTGCTTTGGAAGATGAAATAAAATCTTTGCATAAATCAGACATGGATTCTGGAGGACAGACCTGAAAACAAGAAGTTGGTTGGTTCAAGATGGATTTTCAAAAGAAAGGAAGGCATATCTGGAGTTAAGAAGCCCAGTTTCAAAGCCAGACTTGTGGCTAGAGGCTTTACTCAAGAGGAAGGTGTTGACTTCAATGAGCTTTATTCACCTATTGTGAAACACAGATCCATTAGGATCGTTTTGTCAATTGTTGGTCAGTTGGATATGGAACTAGAACAGTTAGACATTAAGACGACATTTATCCATGATGAATTAGATGAGGAAATCTATATGAAACAGCCAGATATTTTTTTGGTTAAAGGGAAAGAAGACAAGGTCTGTTTTTTTTTAAAAAAATCACTTTATGGGCTCAAGCAATCTCCAAGGCAGTGATACATGAAGTTTGATGATTTCTTGATGAAGAGCAATTTCAAAAGATCAAATTAGTGGTGCATCTACAGTAAGGGGTTTAAAAATATATCTACTCCTCTATGTAGATGACATTCTTATAACTTGTCAAGATAAGGAGGCTGTAGAAGATTTGAAGGTTAAACTCAATTCTCTTGAAACGAAGGATCGTGGGAAAGCTCAGAGAATTCTTGGAATGGAGATTGTAAGAAACAGAAGTCAGAAGACCTTATTTCTGAATCAGAGGGATTATTTAAAGAAGTTAATTGATATGTTTGGCTTCATTAATTCAAAACCTGTGCAAGTACCCATACATTCTCATTTCAAGCTTAGTTCTGAATTAAAACCAAAGGATGAAGGTGAAATCAGGTTTATGAAATATGTGCCATATTCAAATGTTATGGGATGCCTCAGGTATGCAATGGTTTGTATCAGGCCAGATTTAGTGATTGCAGTAAGCTTAATAAGCATATATATGGGAAATCTTGGTAAAGGGTACTAGCAGGCTGTTAAGTGGATTTTGAGGTATGTTCTAGGGTCACTAAATATGGGCCTTATGTATGGAGGAGCAAGGGACATTCAGCTGTGACAGCAGGATATGTGGACTCAGATTTTGCTGGAAGCAGTGATACAAGAAAGTCACAACCATGCTTTGTGTTTACTGTTTTTGGAACTGCAGTAAGCTGGAAAGCCAGCTTGCAAGCTGTTTTAGCCTTGTCAACTACTGAAGTTGAATTTGTAGCAATAACAGAAGTAGTGAAAGAAGCCCTGTGGTTTAAGGGAGTGATGTCATCAGAGCTTGGTTTTCCTCAAGAATGCATAAGGGTATTCTGCGGCAGCCAAGGAGCAATTCACATATCAAAGCATCAAGTGTTTCATGAACATTCTAAGCATATAGACGTCAAAATGCACTTTGTCAGGGTGGTCATAAGTACAAGAGCAGTTCTAGCGATGAAGATTTTGACAGCTGACAATCCAGCAGACATGTTAACAAAGACTGTTCCAGTCAAGAAGTTTCAGTTCTGCTTGGACCAGATCAGGGTTCAAGAGTCATAGGATGTTGGGTACAGTTCACTATTTGAGTTGGAGTTTGAAGTCGAGTTAGAGATTGTGAAGATCATGTCTTCAAAATGTTTCTTACAGCTCAAGTTCTTTAAAACAATTATTTTTATTTATCTTTTCTATTAGCTTAAGTTTTCCAACGGCTAGTTGTTGGAAAATTTAGGGACTTATATTTAAGGCATAGATCAAAGCTGTTAGAAATATAATTTATCGAGTTTGTAGAAGTTGTAGAGTAAGATTAGAACAAAGATTGAAAGCAAAGAGTTAAGACGGGGAATTGCAGAAGTTTGATGGTTGATCTGGCCGGAAACTGGGAAAGTGTGGGGCTCCGGTAGACTGTGGTAGTTGTCATTGTGTGTTCTAGTTTGGTAGATTGTACTTGTAATCTTATCCTCATTAATGTTATACTATAAACATACCCAATTGCACAATGATCTTCTTTTTCCATTTTAAAACTTACCAAATTTATTTTGCAAAGACCTGAACATCACATTTTTAGTAGCATTTAATTCATTAACAATGACAACAACAAAAATCAATCAAATTAAGGTGGCATCTTCCATTAAGTTTATCTAAGAAATGACATGACTGGGTAAATCTTTTTCCATGCGTGTCTTTCAATAATTGGTTGCTTTATCAAATAATAATAATAATAATTAGATGGAAAAACTTTCACTTTCCACATCAAGATTTGAAAACATTCTAATTTATCACATATTTTAAACAAATCACTGCATTTTAACATTTTTTATTTAATTATTTTTTCAAAATTGAATCAACGCCTGTATGACATCTTACATGACCAATTTTGATAAACTTTTAACAGTTGACTATGAAAAAACTTCTATTGACAATCGCTTTTGGATGTTTTTAGTGTGAAAAATACTACAATAATTTAAATGTAACTCTGTCATTTAAACAAAAATCCTAATAAATGGAATCAAAATCCTAATGACAAATTAGAAATTTAAATAGTTATTTCTATGATTTAAATATAAAATATTCACATTAATTACAATTTACATTTGTGGTCGCCATTTTTTGAAATTAAGAATGAATTTGAATTTATCAAAATTGAATGTAATTTCGAAGTGATATAAAACATATTCAGTAACGGTTTTTTCATTGAATAATTTAGGTTTAAATTATAGAATTATTTTATCTACAACCCGCTACTTGCCACTAGAGATTCAAAAAAAAAACAGATGAAACTTTGACGTTAATTTTTTTGTGATAACTGTTGTTGCTACTGGTTGTTAAAAATAATGGGATGAGTTTACCCTTATGGGAAAAAAGAAGCAGACTTGGAAATGGTATCAAAAGTGAAAATCGTCCTTAATTTTCTCCAACTTCCCAGCTGAGGCAGTGTAGTTTCAATCTCTTTAAATTCCATCTCCATCTCCATCTCTTCTTCAACTGTTATCACCACTTTGAAAATCTGTTTTACCTAAAATCCCAAGGTAAACTTTTTTCATACTCAACCTGCTCCTCTCTTCATCAATTTATACCTCTTCTTCTCCTTGCTTTCTTCATAACAGTCTCTCTTCTTCTGCAAAAAAATAAAATAAAAAATAATTACTGTTTGATTCATCTCTCTGCAGCTTGTTGAAAACATTTGATTGAAGTTTTTGGCAGCATGTATTTGCACTTTTCATTTGTCACTGTTTGATCTCCAGCTTCGTATAAACTCACATCCATCCAGTCTGGATTGTGAAACATGGGCGGGTTTGCAACACAAGTTATTTTCATGGTGATGGCCCTGTGTGGGTTGGCAGCCATGGCAGAGACTGAATACTTGAAGTACATGGATCCGAAGCAGCCGTTAAACGCTAGAATCAGAGACCTGATGGCCCGGATGACGCTGGAGGAAAAGATAGGCCAAATGGTTCAGATTGACCGCACCGTTGCATCTCGCGAAGTTGTCCAGAATTACTACATTGGTACAAACAACACTCTTCTGTTTTATTTGTTCGCTGTCAGATGTTTCATACTTTGTTGTGTAGGGAGTGTCCTGAGTGGCGGTGGAAGCGCGCCATTGCCCCAAGCCTCAGCTGAAGATTGGGTTAATATGGTGAATGACTTCCAAAATGGCTCCTTGTCAACCCGCCTTCGGATCCCTCTCATTTACGGGATTGATGCCATTCATGGCCATAACAATGTCTATGGCGCCACTATTTTTCCTCACAACATCGCCCTCGGTGCCACAAGGCAAGCTCATCATCAGAAAACTGAGAATAGCAAAATAGAATTTTTGATAAAAGATTTATGATCAATGCTGCAGGGATCCAGATCTTGTTAAGAGGATTGGAGCTGCAACAGCGCTTGAAATCAGAGCTACTGGAATTCCATACACCTTTGCACCTTGCATAGCAGTGAGAATCATAGAATAATTCATCAAAATTTTAAGCTATTAAAAGTAGTTAAATTGTTGATTTTGGGCTTGTGCAGGTCTGCAGAGATCCAAGGTGGGGAAGGTGCTACGAAAGCTACAGCGAAGACCATAAGATTGTCCAGGCCATGACAGAGATTATACCAGGATTGCAAGGAGACATCCCTCCCGATGCGCGTAAAGGCGTTCCATATGTCGCAGGGAAGTAAGTTCACTCTACATTTTCTGCCAACTGATCATCAGATGGAAAGAGGCTTGAATTTGTTGGGAATGTCTGCAGAGAAAAGGTCGCGGCTTGTGCAAAACACTATGTGGGCGATGGTGGGACAACGCGCGGGATTAATGAGAACAACACTGTGATAGACTTTAATGGATTGCTCAGGATTCACATGCCGGCTTACTATAACTCCATCATCAAGGGAGTGTCAACAATAATGGTGTCTTACTCGAGCTGGAACGGGGAGAAAATGCACGCTAACCGATATCTTATAACTGATTATCTCAAGAACAAACTCAAATTCAGGGTCAATTTTTTTCATTTCTGACTGACTGATTCCATAATTTCTTCTCTTTGTTTTTCATGCTCAAGTTTTCATCTTCCTCAGGGATTTGTCATATCAGATTGGCAGGGTATTGACCGGATCACGTCTCCACCGCACGCTAATTACACATATTCAGTGTTGGCCGGGGTGAATGCAGGCATAGACATGGTTAGGCATCTCATTTTGTACGAAAATTCTAACATAAGAAGGCATCATAGAATTTGTCCAAATAGCTTCTTTTTCCTGATCAATGCAGATCATGGTTCCACTGAAGTACACAGAGTTCATCGACCAGCTCACCCTCCTGATCAAATCCAACGCTGTTCCAATGAGCCGCATAGACGATGCAGTGAAGCGGATTCTTAGAGTGAAGTTCACAATGGGTCTGTTTGAAAATCCAATGGCTGATTACAGTCTAACCAACCAACTCGGAAGTCAGGTGCTTGTTAAACTTTGAACCCAAATTTTTCCGCTCTTCACTGCAGAATCCTTGGAGACTTTTTCCTTTCTGAAAACTTGTATAGGAACACAGAGATTTGGCTAGAGAAGCTGTCAGGAAATCCTTAGTGCTACTCAAGAATGGCAATGCTGCTGATGGCCCACTCCTGCCCTTACCTAAGACAGCTCGGAAAATACTCGTGGCAGGAACCCATGCTGACAACCTTGGGTATCAGTGTGGCGGATGGACCATAGCTTGGCAGGGACTCAGCGGCAACACCATCACAAAAGGTAAGAATTCAGCACCTCTCAATACGCCAGTGTGGAACTTGGACATACATACAACTTGCTTTTTTGGATGAGCAGGAACCACAATCCTTTCGGCCATCAAGAAAACAGTAGACCCAGGATCTGAGGTAGTCTACGAAGAGGTCCCAGATACGGAATACCTGAGATCAAACAACTTTTCCTACGGCATTGTTGTAATCGGAGAGTTCCCATATGCAGAGACAGCTGGTGACAGTTTGAACTTGACAATCCTTGAACCTGGCTTGAACGCTGTGCAAAACGTGTGTGGAAGTATGAAGTGTGTTGTGGTGCTGATCTCAGGAAGACCAGTTGTGATTGAGCCTTATATAAATCATATGAATGCTCTTGTCGCGGGGTGGCTACCTGGGACGGAGGGGCAAGGCGTGGCTGATGCGTTATTTGGGGATTATAAGTTCACTGGGAAGCTTCCGATTACATGGTTCAAGAATGTTGATCAACTCCCTATGAATGCGGGTGATCCCAACTACGACCCTCTTTTCCCTCTCGGCTATGGTCTCGGTTCCTAGACCTAGTGTGCCTAGCTCATCTTCAACTCCCAAACTACACTACACATTTCTGCTACTCATCGCAGTTGATCCACATTTACTTAGAATTTAAAGTTTCGTTTCAGTTCAGCAATAATAATGCCTACTTCATTTACATGGTTTCAATTTCAGTTTCAGAGTTTGACTAATACCAACTACTGTTCCAAAAACGGATGATAAAGTTAAGTAAAAGTTGGCTTGTAGCCGGGTAAATCTAGTGATATCTAAACGTATAGTTTTGTTTCTGACAAAAAAAATTAAAGTATAAAAAATTACGATATATTATAAACTCCCACCACAAAAGGACGTCACGACTGTATTTTCTTCGGTCTGATTCCGGGAAAGTTGATGCTACCACTAATCTTTGTGCACGGCCAATTAACGAATCAAACCCCATATAATCAAATAAATAATACTCCGACCAATACCAACCAAACTGGTTCAGATATTCAGCTGAATCCACAGAGGAGTTGGAAGTGAGATTTTAGTGAAAACGATTTCAGGGCTTAAGATTTTGATAGATCAAGTAGAATTTTATATCAGTAGTTGGGTAGGAAAACGATGATCAGATGTGAATCAGAATTTATCAAGGGCACAAATTGTTTTTTGTTTTTGTTTTTATTGCAGTGATAGTTTGTGGCAGGTCGAATGCTGAATCCTGCAACCCTGATATTTCATGATTTAATAGCATATTACTCCAGTTGTGAAATGCTTACTTTTGTATCTTTGTGAGTTAGAATACTCCTCTTGTAAGTATCTTTGTGTCTTATTTAGATGTTGAATTTGAATGCATGTGGACATGAACTAATTCCATAACCGGTCTGAAACCCAATGTTAGGGGACTTGCATTTCCCTCCATCCAATGCCTCCAAAGTCATATGGATGATAGGTTTGAGTGTGTAAATTTCTCCATGTTTTATAGTTTGTGATTAAATGTTCAGAGGCCTCGAGCGTTGCTCGGTGCTTGAAAGACATCTACTCCGGTTGCGTCAATACTTTAAAGATGATCAACAAATTATGGTGCATAGCTCTTCAAAGGCGACTGTTGTTTAAAAGTATACAATTTAATCAAGGTCACTGGGTTTTTCTAGGACCGCATATTTCCTCTTCCTTTGTAGGTACATAGAAACACAACTTCAAAGCTAAGATGTACTAACTATTTACTATCCATATTGATGTTGCTGTATGACAGTGTTTGATAAAACCAGCACAAGTGAACAAGGAGCAGCTACAGCAGGGGATGCTATACCAGGAGCTTGTTCAAATGGCTGCATCATCTGTCCGAGAAGCAGCAGTGACCTGGGCTTGGCTAGAAGGCCTGGCAGCTCTGCGGAGAACATCAGAAGAATTTCTAAGTTGCTGCCAAGAATATTCCAGTGGAGTTTCCTAGCAAGACAAGGAGATTTGTGTTGGAGATCAAAAACAAATCTAATCTCCTAAAAATTAGGAGATAATTGTTCTTTTTGGGACATTGCTAAATTCTGGTCTTGCTTAAAGCTGGTGCTGCTATTTAAGAGAGAGGAGTTCAGAGCTGAGAGGTTGATCGAAGCTGAGGGATACACGAGTGCATACACAGAATTCAGAGAGAGGAATTTTTGGGTGTGCTACGGACGAGTTCTTCGATCATCACCCGAGAGCAGAGCGTGAGCGCAGAGCTGTGGTGACAGAAGCAGAAGGTGATCAGAACTTGCATAGTTTGATCCAAGCTTGATCTGGAAGCCAATTCAGAGCAGTGGTGCTTGTTGGTTGATCAAGGGCAGCCGCGGAAGAACTGACGGGTGTGTGGCTCGGTCGAGTGTCTAAGCGGCAGTTCTCGCTAGTGGCAGGAGGTCACTGAGTGAGGGGAAGTATTCCAGAGTGTGCAGCGCTCGTGGAATCGTTCGAACGGCTCGGCAGAAGGCTTTGGAGCGGCGCGGACAATTGTGCTTCAGCTGTGTGTTACAGCAGTTGCTACAGCAACCCTGCTGAGTGAGTGTAGTTTAGAATAGGCTAAGTCTTGAGAAGTCTGTAGCTATTCTAGATTGACATTTGTAGAGGGTGTGCAGACACAAGTCAGAGCCTGTTCTGATTGTGTTGAGTGATCCACACAAGGTTGAGTAGCATAGGTTGCGTGGAGTTGTAACCGAGCGTACTTGGAAACCTTTGTGTTTAGTGGATTGAGGACTGGAGAATAGTCCTCCCCAGACGTAGGCAGTTGGCCGAACTGGGTGAACAAACTTCTGTCTTGTTCATTGTTTGCTGAGACAATTTCCAAGTGAACAAGAGTGTGCTGCAGCAACTGCTTGTTCACAAATCTGTCTAACTGAGACGATGCGAATTTCAATTGGTATCAGAGCGGGAGCTCAACACACAGAGTAAAAGATCCTACAGTGTCTCTGAAGAAGCCACGACAATGAAGGAAGGACAAAGCACAAGCAGACCTCCGTTGTTGGAAGAAAGCAACTATGGATATTGAAAGGCTAGGATGAAAGCCTTTCTCAAGGCCATCGATGAGAAGACCTGGAGAGCTATCGTGGTCCAGTGGTCTCCCCCAATCACCATGGATGAACAGGGAGTCACACGGATAAAGCCTGAAGAACAATGGACTGCTGAAGAGAGAGCTGCAGCAACTGGTAATTCAAAGGCTCTGAATGCGATTTTTGCTGCAGTTGATGCTAACAATTTCAGGTTGATATCAAATTGTGACATGGCCAAACAAGCGTGGGAAATTCTGCAAACTGCACATGAAGGAACTGATAGAGTAAAGCTGTCAAGACTCCAGATCATTGCCACACAGTTTGAGAATCTGAGAATGCTGGAAGAGGAGACTGTCACTGAGTTTAATGCTAAACTTTGTGATCTGGCAAATGAAGCCCATGCTCTTGGTGAACCTATCCCTGAAGAGAAGCTGATCAGGAAGGTCCTTAGATCGTTGCCCACAAGATTTGATATGAAAGTGACGGCCATTGAAGAAGCTCAAAATGTCAGATTCATAAGGCTGGAAGAGTTGATGGGATCCCTAAAACAATTTGAGATGAAACTAGTTAAAGAAGATCTCACTTCTAAGGACAAGAATATTGGTCTGAAGGCTGAAACAAAAGCTAAGAAGCCAGTTCCAGATGATCAGCTGAGTATGCTAGTCAAGAACCTTGGAAAGCTCCTAAAGAACATGGCCTCAAGAACTGGGCAAAGCTCATCCTCACGAAAATAGTTCAGAAGAGGTGGGGAAAATAAAAGAAGAGGGAAGGAACCTGCTCAGAATGAAGATGAGAAGAAAAAAAATAAAAAGGGGTGTCCAATGCTGGAACTGTGCAGGTTACGGTCATCGACAAATCAACTGCACCAGCAAACCGATGAAAAAGAGGGCTGATAGAGCCTATTTATACGCATTATTTATATCATAACCCTATGCTTGTTCGCATTATTTTTGTGTACAAGATTACTGGTTTCCAGTGTTTTTGTATTTCAGGGTAAAACAAGGGCCTAAGTCGGATACGCGCTAACAGGCAGCGTTTAGGACGCGCATCACACAGCCTGCGGAGCTAGCGGCGCAAACAGAAGAAATTGGCAGAGTCGACCACGGTGCGCCAACCGATTGCGCTACGCACATACCGTGCGCCAGGCGCAGATGATGATGTTTCCAAATCCTGACACACCAGATTTGGAAGTTGCCAAGAGCGAGCCTCAGAGCAGTATATAAAGAAGAGAAGGAGGCTAGGGTTAAGAGGATCATTATTCAGAGATCAATCAGGAGACACACAGAGAGGCAACACCCCACATCAGAGGGCCACGAGAGAGCGGCAATCTGGAAAACACACGGACTTGTTGAGAGGACTTGCGCCAGCCGACTGCGCCAGCCGAGAGACATACTGCACGCACTGTTTGCTACTTGTTTCTCAGATACATTAGACCTTATTTTACTATTCTATGATGTTTATCACTAGCATGTCTAGCTAAACGCTTAGTATCGGTTGGACATGAATCTATGAGTATTTCCTTTGAGACTTGCGCTTAATGCATAGCTTGCTTGCTTATATTAATTCTGTGCACATTGCTGGCAGCTTGTTGCATGAGTAGGGGAAGCCTTGAACCGCAATCTTACTCTTGTTGCTTGTTGTTGTCTGTTAAACTAGTTGAATATCCTGACGGTGCCAACTAGGAGTAACGCGCTAGGATAGGCAATTACTACCTTGATCGGATTCGTAGTTGTTTAGGTCTAGTGCAAGAATTAATAGCACATGAACTTTGATTGGAACATGCGCACATGTTAGGAAGCCTTGACCGGACACTAACTTAAGTAAAATCAAGCTATAGACATTTAGAGTCGATGATAAGGAATGCACTCATAGAGGATTGTCTGCGCCGATACTTCTCATAGTCATAGTATCTAATCTCTATTGCCTGCGCACGTTTAGTGCAATTCCCTGCGTTACGATACCACTGTTTACTCGCGCACTGCGCAACCCACTCACTCACCCCCCCAATCTTCGTAAGTGTAGGTCACTGGCTAGAACTGAACTACTTGCTCCCTGTGGAGATCGACCCTTACTTAACCGCTGTACTAGTGGAAGAGGAAGGAATTAATTTGACGCGCACAACGACGCGCGATCAAATTTTGGCGCCGTTGCCGGGGAACAACACAGCTAAGTTCTAGTTAGTTTACGTTTTTCCCTTTTAGTAACTAGTTATTTCTGTTTGTTTTGTTTTTGTTGTTGTTTCTGACAGCGCGCAATCACCATTAGCCTGCGCAACCTTGAAACAGTTGCGCTGCGCAGATTCTAGTTGCGCACTGACAGACGCAGCAGCATTAGTTATCTTTTAATTTCGTTTTCTTTGAGATATAGAACAGGTTATGGAGCATAACAGTGTCGTAGGAGACAACCTAGGGGACAGAACCCCGGAAGAAGCAAGGGCACATAACCGCGCAGCCCTATTCAGAGAAGAAGTGCAGCGCGAGGTTGAAGCAAGGATGGCCGCTGAATTGTACAATGCGCCACCCGCGCGACAAGCTGCGCGACGCAGAACAGTGCGCGAGATGTCAGCCCCTATAACTGATAACCAGCCATGGTGCATCGTGCTTCCACCAGACGGTCATTTTGAGCTAAGGAGCTCGCTCATTCATCACATGCCCAAGTACCACGGGATGAACAATGAAAATCCAGTCAAGCATGTGCGAGAGTTCCTAGTCATATGCGAGAACATGAAGACCGAAGGGGAAAGCGATGAGGCGCTGAAGATGAAGGCATTCCCATTTTTACTGTGTGACACAGCCAGACATTGGTTGATGAACTTACCAGCCGGATCAATTCACACATGGGAGCAGCTGCAGAAGAAGTTCCTGGACAAATTCTATCCCGCAGCAAAGATCGCGCTACTCAGAAGAGAGCTGGCCGCGCCAAGGCAGAGCGCAGGGGAGTCACTGTCAGAATATTACGAGCGTTTCAGGGAGCTAGAGGCCAACTGCTACAATCATGGCCTGCCCCAGAATGTGCTGATAGAGAACTTCCTGAATGGGCTGCTGCCCATGGAGCTGAGATTATTGAACGCATGCGCAGGAGGCGACATTTGCAACATGTACCCAGAAGACGCGTGGCAACTGATAGAAGACTCTGCTGGGCAGGTGAGACATCAGCTAACACTTGAAAATAGTCGTACTCGTTCTGTGCATCAGGTAGAAACAAGCGCTGAGATCAAGGAAATGAAGGCCATGCTGCAGAAGTTGATGAGTGCGCAAAGCGCACCACCAGTTGCGCCAAAGGTATGTGAATTTTGCAGGTCCACCGAGCACAAGACTAATGAATGTCCCACACTATTTGAAGAAACTGGAGATGTCAATGCTCTTGGAGGATGGGATAACAGAGGACCAACGAGACAGAACCAGCCGCGCTTTGGACTAGCCGCAAATGGATTCAGATGGAAGGAGGAGAACAATTTCCAGAGGCAGTCCACAGATCAGCGCGCACCACAGCAGACGCAACAAGCTGCGCCTTACAATCCACCGCATCGCCGCACTGACGCACCAGCACATAACAACCAGCAACCGAGGCGATCGCTGGAAGATATCGTGGGGCAGCTAGCAGACACAGTGCGCAAAAATGACGAGAAATATGACAAGAGGTTCGAGTCCATTGAAAAGCAGCTATCACAGATCGCAACCACGGTATATGAGCTGAAAAAGAGCGATGGCAACCTGCCTTCGCAAGTGATTCAGAACCCTAAAGGAGGAGTCAATGCAGTGACACTGAGGACTGGGCGCACAATAGGAGCAGAACAGACCACGAAGGCGCCCGCGCAACCAGTTGCGCAAGTCCCGGATCCAGCAGAACAGAATGCGCAACCAGAGCAAGAAGCGCAACCATAAATGCTAGCCACAAACCAGCAGGGCGAAGCGCCAGGTATAACACAAATAAACGACAAGGGCACGAATCGTACTAATATACCTGCACCTTTCCCTGTGCAGGCACCCTTGGCTAGGAAGGAAGCGCAGGACAAAGAGCTATACGAGTTATTCAGCAAGGTGGAAATCAACATTCCCCTTATCGAAGCAGTCCGGCAGATTCCCAGGTACGCCAAGTTTTTGAAGGAGCTGTGCACAAACAAGCGACGAAAAGGCGAGTGCGAACAAGTAATGTTAAATGCGCAGGCCTCAGCGATCGTGCAACATAAGGTACCACCTAAGTGCCGAGACCCAGGTACATTCACTATCCCATGCACTCTAGGTAAAACCACGGTAAGCAACTGCATGATTGATTTAGGCGCATCCATCAATTTGTTACCTTATTCTCTATATGCGACATTGCGCCTTGGACCACTAAAGCCTGCAGGTCTCACCATTCAGCTAGCGGATCGATCGTGCAAACAACCTGCAAGCATGATAGAGGATGTTCTTGTGCGAGTAGGAGAGCTGGTGTTCCCAGCAGATTTTTATGTGCTGGAAATGGAGGGTGAATCAAGCACCAGCAGTGCGCAAATCCTACTGGGCAGACCTTTCCTTATGACCGCGCGCACGAAGATAGACGTGTGGAGAGGCACGCTCTCCATGGAAGTAGATGGCGAAGAGATCCATTTCAATATATTCAAGGGGATGCAGCACCCACACGAGGACGCCACAGTGCACGCAATGGACAACTTAGACGATTTAGTCACAGATGCGCAATGCGCAAGCGCAACAATAGGACCAGAGCCACTGGCACAGGCAGAGTTGGAGGAGCAGGAGGAAGAACTGAGCAGTGCTGAACCAGCACTCGATCAGGTACACGATATAGTTCATGTTTGCACTGCTAATAAAATCTTGCCCTCTATTGAACAGGCACCCAAGGTTGAGCTGAAACAACTCCTGGAACACCTCAAATACATTTTCCTGGGAAATGAGGACACCCTGCCAGTGATCATCAAGAAAGGATTAGAAGAAGAGCAGGAAGTGCGCTTACAGCAGGTGCTGCGCAGGAACCTGCGCGCTATAGGATGGACACTGGCAGATCTGCGTGGAGTGAGCCCAGACGTGTGCATGCACAGAATACTATTGGAAGATGGTGCCAAACCATCCAGGGAGGCTCAGCGCAGATTGAACCCAAATATGATGGAGGTAGTGCAGAAGGAGATCTTAAAGTTGCTTGACGCAGGAGTCATTTACCCCATCTCGGACAGCAAATGGGTCAGTCCAGTGCACGTTGTGCCTAAGAAGGGAGGAATCACAGTGGAGGAAAATGCGCAGGGCGAGCTAGTTCCCAAGCGCATTCAGACTGGATGGCGCATGTGCATCGACTACAGGAAGCTTAACGCAGTCACGCGCAAAGACCATTTCCCGCTACCGTTCATAGATCAGATGCTGGACAGATTAGCAGGTAAGCCTTATTTTTGTTTCTTGGACGGATATTCAGGGTACAATCAGATACCCATAGCTGCGGAGGATCAGGAGAAGACCACATTCACATGCCCGTTCGGTACATTTGCGTTTCGGCGCATGTCATTTGGGCTGTGCAACGCGCCAGGTACGTTCCAACGCCTTGTCATGAGCATTTTCTCTGATATGATTGGTATATGCATAGAAGTGTTCATGGATGACTTTACTGTATATGGAGGTACCTTTGATGCGTGTTTAACTCATCTAGATAAGGTCTTGGCGCGCTGCATTTCTAAGAACCTAGTGCTTAATTATGAAAAATGCCATTTCATGGTAACGCATGGTGTAGTGCTAGGACACATCATCTCAGAGGAGGGGATCAAGGTAGACAAAGCTAAGATAGACCTTATTTCTAATCTACCTTATGCCACTAGCGTACGTGATGTGAAGTCATTCTTAGGACACGCTGGGTTTTACAGGCGTTTTATCAAAGACTTCTCTAAAATCTGTATTCCCCTGTCTAACCTCTTGCAAAAAGATGTGTGCTTCGATTTTACTGATGAGTGCAGGACCGCATTTGATAAGCTGAAGGATGCGCTGACCAGTGCGCCAGTAATGCGCGCGCCAGACTGGAACCTGCCATTTGAATTAATGTGCGACGCAAGTGATTATGCAGTAGGTGCAGTCTTGGGGCAGCGAGTGGACAAGAAGACGCACGCCATTTACTATGCTTCGCGCACACTGGACGCTGCGCAAAGGAACTACACCACCACGGAGAAGGAGCTTCTGGCAATTGTGTTTGCGCTAGAGAAGTTCCGTGCATATGTTCTAGGCGCCAGGGTCATTGTATACACAGACCACGCAGCCATCCGTTACCTGATGTCCAAGAAGGAAACTAAGCCGCGCCTGATGCGTTGGGTGCTCCTACTTCAGGAATTCGACCTGGAGATCAAGGACAAGAAGGGGACGGAGAACACAGTTTCTGACCACCTGAGCAGGATCGTGAGAGAGGAGGAGCCAGGACAGATCACGGAGACATTCCTTGACGAGCATTTGATGGCGCTGACAGGTAAGGTACCATGGTATGCGCACATTGCGAATTACCTGGTCACAGGTACGTTTCCTCCGCATTTCAATAAAACCCAGTGCATGAGATTAAAACATGAGTCCAAACATTATATTTGGGATGATCCATATATGCTTAGAATAGGACCAGATCAGATATTGAGGCGCTGCGTGCCTGACCATGAATTTAACTCTGTTTTGATGTTTTGTCATGCGCACGCATGTGGGGGACACTTTGGTCCCAAGCGCACCAGCAGGAAGGTCCTGGACTGCGGATTTTATTGGCCGCACCTGTTTAGAGACGCATATGACTATTGCAGGAATTGTGACAGGTGCCAGCGCACAGGAGGCATATCAGCGCGCAACGAGATGCCGCAGACGCCAATTCTAGTGGATGAAGTGTTTGATATATGGGGAATTGACTTCATGGGGCCATTTCCTCCGTCTGCAGGATACGAGTACATATTGGTCGCGGTGGATTACGTCTCCAAATGGGTCGAACCTAAGGCCACACGGAAGGATGATGGTAAGACGGTCGCTGAGTTTCTGATAACTAACATCTTTTGCAGGCACGGGGTGCCTAAGGCAATCATCAGCGACCAGGGGACGCACTTTTGCAACAGGATCGTGGTGCAAGTTTTCAAGCATTATGGGGTGCGCCACAAGACGTCCACTGCCTATCATCCTCAGACAAATGGACAGGCCGATGTTTCCAACAGAGAGATCAAGCGCATCCTGGAAAAGCCTGTTAGACCTTCGCGCAAAGATTGGAGCCAGCGCCTGGACGATGCGCTGTGGGCATACCGCACCGCGCATAAGACACCCATCGGGACTTCACCATTCCGGTTGGTCTACGGAAAAGCGTGCCACCTGCCAGTAGAGCTAGAGCACAAAGCATATTGGGCCTTACGCATTTGCAACCTCAACCTAGACGAGGCCGGAAAGGAGCGTGCGTTTGAACTGAGTGAATTAGAAGAGCTGCGCCTGGATGCCTATGAGGGACTGCGCGATTACAAGGAGCGGACAAAGGCGTTTCATGACAAGCATATCCTCAGACGCACTTTTGCGCCAGGAGACCAGGTACTATTATTCTCATCGCGCCTGAAGCTCATGCCTGGAAAGCTGCGCAGCAAATGGACTGGACCGTACACAGTCACCAAGGTCTTCCCCTATGGAACAATCGAATTAGAAAACGAGCACCGGCATCGTTTTCAGGTGAATGAGCAGAGAGTCAAACGGTATCTCGGGGAACCTTGGGATGGTACAACGCGCGACATTGAGTTGGCAGAACCAGAAATAACAGATGCGCCAGCTGACGCGCCAGAGGCACCACCAGATGCACCAGAGGGAGAACTGGAGACTATTGCTCACATTTCTTCTTCCTCTTCATCTACCCTCGTTACTGCAGACTTCTCACATATTATCCATGCTGACTATCCTTCTCACCCTTTGCGCAGGGCCAAGAAGAACACAACACATGCACAAGCGCAGGGTCACTCAGGAGCAAGAGTGGGGGAGGTCACCGGCACGCATTTTGGCACGTAACGAGGTACCGTCGAGCCAACGACGTTAAACAAAGGCACTTGTCGGGAGGTAACCCGACTCGTTTTTACATGTTTTTCTTTTTTTTAGTATCTGTCAGCTAGTTTAGGACTTGTCGTTTTTTTTAGTCGAGCAGCAGTCCGCAGGTCCGTGCGCACTTCAGTGCGCAGGACAGCTGCGCC
Source organism: Umbilicus rupestris (assembly GCA_963678935.1). Classification (NCBI taxonomy): domain Eukaryota; kingdom Viridiplantae; phylum Streptophyta; class Magnoliopsida; order Saxifragales; family Crassulaceae; genus Umbilicus; species Umbilicus rupestris. The sequence goes on from OY787618.1 coordinate 11,121,394, forward strand.
AGTCAGAGGGGTATATAAGGGCAGGACTTAGACTTTATTGTGCCCCTATGCTATATTTGCGCTGCTTTGACTTTTTGTTCTTAGGCTTTTATGTTCTTTATTTTTGCTTGCATGCGTGTGCGCATCCTCCGTGCGCTTGAGCTTGAGTCGTGGGGACACATCTCTGTTTAAGTGTGGGGGGGGGAGCGTTACACTTACATTTCACGTTTTTTTGAGCTTTTTAGTGTAGCTTAGTTTTATTGAAGGAAACAGTAGCAGTAGTGCGCTGTGTGCGGGATGCGCGCACTGTTCAGCTTTTTGCGCTATCCATATTGCGCCGTGCGCTATCAACTGTTTTTAGTATATTTTTTTCGTTTTTTCTACTCCTGTTAGTTGGGATATACAGGGGATGTGGAGTTGACAGAAACGCTCCAGAGAGGCGGTTAGTCGCTCGCGCTTCAGAGGAGAGGTATATGGTCGAGAGCGCGAGTTGAGGCCTGTGCTTCGTGACCTTCGGAACAAGAGAGCGCGCTCAGTCATGCAGATGCCAAAGGCGAGATACTCAAAGCGTGGCGAGGTGGGAAAACAGGCCACCTTCCCTCTGGAAGTCGAGCTAAGGAAGGGGGGCGCGGGTGTAAACGCGTGCGCCGACCTGCGCAGATAGACCAAGGAGGGAGAGCGGGGCGGTGTTCCATAGCTGTTATCCGGAGGCCGAGACTGGAACCGTTCTGGGAAGATAGGAACCATAGACAAAGCTGTACAAAAGAAAAAATACCAGCAGATGATACGCGCCACAAAAGAATCATCATGCGCACTGATAACCAGCGTGCGCACAGACCGTAAAGAAAAAAAATCATCAAAAGGCTTGAGTTCCCAGGAAGTGCGCGGAAGAATCACGCATCGGAAGAAGCTTGCGCTGTTAACCATATACCCATCCTCGGAGCAAGAGCTGACAACCTGGAGCCTAGGAAGAGCTATCTCCCAGTCATCCAAAATGATTTTTCATCCCAGCTGAGAGGTAATGAATTTCGAAATTATTATACTTGAAACTGTTGAGAAGCAGATGTGCGCAGGTGGTAGAGCAGCGCAAGGTGTTCAGCAGCGCAGACCGTGCCAGAATGCAAGGCTGTGCGCTAGACTCCAGAAAGGTAATGGTATCCGTGCTTGAGTGCTTGTTCGAGGACGAACAAGGTGCAAGTGTGGGGGTTTGATAGAGCCTATTTATACGCATTATTTATATCATAACCCTATGCTTGTTCGCATTATTTTTGTGTACAAGATTACTGGTTTCCAGTGTTTTTGTATTTCAGGGCAAAACAAGGGCCTAAGTCGGATACGCGCTAACAGGCAGCGTTTAGGACGCGCATCACACAGCCTGCGGAGCTAGCGGCGCAAACGGAAGAAATTGGCAGAGTCGACCACGGTGCGCCAACCGATTGCGCTACGCACATACCGTGCGCCAGGCGCAGATGATGATGTTTCCAAATCCTGACACGACCAGATTTGGAAGTTGCCAAGAGCGAGCCTCAGAGCAGTATATAAAGAAGAGAAGGAGGCTAGGGTTAAGAGGATCATTATTCAGAGATCAATCAGGAGACACACAGAGAGGTAACACCCCACATCAGAGGGCCACGAGAGAGCGAGAGAGCGGCAATCTGGAAAACACACGGACTTGTTGAGAGGACTTGCGCCAGCCGACTGCGCCAGCCGAGAGACATACTGCACGCACTGTTTGCTACTTGTTTCTCAGATACATTAGACCTTATTTTACTATTCTATGATGTTTATCACTAGCATGTCTAGCTAAACGCTTAGTATCGGTTGGACATGAATCTATGAGTATTTCCTTTGAGACTTGCGCTTAATGCATAGCTTGCTTGCTTAAATTAATTCTGTGCACATTGCTGGCAGCTTGTTGCATGAGTAGGGGAAGCCTTGAACCGCAATCTTACTCTTGTTGCTTGTTGTTGTCTGTTAAACTAGTTGAATATCCTGACGGTGCCAACTAGGAGTAACGCGCTAGGATAGGCAATTACTACCTTGATCGGATTCGTAGTTGTTTAGGTCTAGTGCAAGAATTAATAGCACATGAACTTTGATCGGAACATGCGCACATGTTAGGAAGCCTTGACCGGACACTAACTTAAGTAAAATCAAGCTATAGACATTTAGAGTCGATGATAAGGAATGCACTCATAGAGGATTGTCTGCGCCGATACTTCTCATAGTCATAGTATCTAATCTCTATTGCCTGCGCACGTTTAGTGCAATTCCCTGCGTTACGATACCACTGTTTACTCGCGCACTGCGCAACCCACTCACTCACCCCCCAATCTTCGTAAGTGTAGGTCACTGGCTAGAACTGAACTACTTGCTCCCTGTGGAGATCGACCCTTACTTAACCGCTGTACTAGTGGAAGAGGAAGGAATTAATTTGACGCGCACAACGACGCGCGATCAAGGGTTCTCTCTGCCAGTGGAAGTGAAGACGAGAAAGATCTGAGTGAGGATGAATGCAACTTGGCCAGATACAGTTCAGTCAGAAGAGGCAGAAAAACACAAGGAAGAGTGAAGCAGCACCTGCTACAGCAACCTCTGTATCACCGTGACAAGAGAGTCTCAAAGTATAAAAGATGTTATAGCTGCGGGCACAAAGGTCACATAAAAGGAAACTGTTCTTCAGCTCATGCCGGAATAGCTTCAGCCAGGAAACCTATCAAGCAGAATCATGCGCGGACTCAGCTTCTCGCGCTTGTCAGCACAGCAAGCACCTCGAACAAGATAAGCTGGTATTTTGACAGTGGTTGTTCAGGGCACATGACAGGAGAAAGATCCTTCTTGAAAAACATAACACCCTGTCTGGAACAACGGGTGAAGTTTGGAAACGGCCTAAAAGGAAGATTTCTGGGAAAGGGAACTTTGGCAGTTGAAGGAATGCCGAGCCTGAACAATGTCTTACTAGTGGAAGGACTAAAGGCAAATCTCATAAGCATTAGTCAGCTGTGTGATGGGACTAAACAGGTGAAATTTACGAAAGACTCGTGCAAAGTTTTCGACAAATCTGGAAAATGTTTAATGGAAGGAGCCAGATCAAAAAGTAACTGTTATCTTCTCAACGTGAGTTCAAACTCACCGGTTCCGAAATGTATGCTGACAAAGGCCGAGGAAATGATTCTATGGCACAGAAGGATGGGGCATGTTAACCTGAGAACTTTGAAGAGAATTGCAACAGAACGGCTAGTCAGAGGAATACCGCTGATAAAAGGGGAGACAAACTCTATCTGTGGAGATTGTCAGATTGGGAAACAAAAGAAGGCTTCACACCCAAGAGTCAAAGATGTAGGTACTACCAGACCTCTACAGTTGATTCACATGGACCTAATGGGACCGATGGAAGTTGAGAGTCTGGGCAGAAAGAGGTATGCTTTTGTCAGTGTTGATGACTACTCCAGATTCACCTGGATTGATTTTATCAGAGAAAAATCAGATACTGTGAAAGTTATAGTGTCACTGGTGTCTCGTCTAGAGCAAGAGAAAAATCTCAGAATCAGCAACATTCGCAGTGATCATGGTAGGGAATTTGAAAACGAAGCTATGGATGATTTCTGTCGTCAAAGGGGTATCTCACATCAGTATTCTTCTCCCATCACCCCTCAGCAGAATGGTGTAGTGGAACGAAAGAATCGAACAATTCAAGAAATGGCCAGAGTCATGATTCATGCTAAGAGGGTTCCCCTGAGATTTTGGGCAGAGGCCATGAACACCGCATGTTACATCATCAATAGAGCCACCTTACTGTCACGGACTTAGATGTTGACTACTAAGTCGTGCGGCGCTTAGCTAGGACTTTCACCCAAACTAGCTAAGAAAGCCTTTCCCGAAAGTCGTTAAGTGCACAAAGCCGACTTAGGACTTAGAACACTAGAGCGCAAGAGAACTTTGTGAGAGAGATGATTTGTATTGCAAAGGATGGGTTGGAGCAAATGACTCTTCCCCTATTTATACAACTCTCCTCCTTAAATGCAGGGCTAGGATCGTTTTGATCCAACGGCTATAAATTCTACTCTAGAATATTCCTACACTATCTACAATGTAAAAGATAGTTCCACAAGCTTCCGTGATCTTCCATAAGCTTCCACACTCTTCCGGAGCTTGGGTTGATGCTTCCTCCTTTTTGGGCTAATAATCGGGCTAAGTGGTGGACTAGGTCACTTAGTCCAAATGCTTGTCATGGCCCGGTCTTAACCTCCCTTTGTGCAGTCCAAAATAAAAGGGCCGTGACATTACGGAGAGGAACCAACCAGACCTGCTATGACCTCTGGAATCAGAAGAAGCCCACAGTTAAATATTTCTACATCTTTGGAAGTGACTGTTTCATTCTGAGAGATCGGGAGTATAGGAAGAAACTTGACCCAAAGAGTGATCCTGGAGTGTTCTTGGGTTATTCGATAAACAGCAGGGCTTATCGAGTCTATAACCAGTGGACAAATACAGTAATGGAATCCATAAATGTAGTAGTCAATGATGCTGAAGAAGTCCCTGCCACTGATACTGCCACTGATGATGAAGACTCTGACCTTGAAGAGGTGCCTGTCAGTCAGAACAGAAGTGAACAAGCTGTAGCTCCAGAAGATGCTACAGCAAGTGCTGAAGCAAAAAATCCAGATGTACAATTAGAAAGCCTGTCTGAAGATCTGAACACTGAGGCTCCTAGTCCACCTTCAAGGCAGCCTCCGAAGAAGATTCAGAAGAATCATCCCCTGACAAATGTGATTGGATATCCGGCAGAAAGAAGAAGAACCAGAAGCCATGCTTACCTCAATACATGTTTTATGTCCAGCATTGAACCTAAGAACTTTAAGGAAGCCATGAGTGATGAATTCTGGATGATGGCGATGCAGGAAGAACTGGCAGAGTTCGAAAGACACGATGTTTGGGACTTGGTGGTCAGACCCAATGGAGTGAATATTATAGGCACTAAGTGGATCTTCAAAAACAAAACTGATGAAAAGGGAAACATCACAAGAAATAAAGCCAGACTGGTTGCTCAGGGATACTCTCAGATTGAGGGCCTAGATTTTGAAGAAACGTTTGCTCCAGTTGCTGCCTGGAGGCCATCAGACTCCTTCTAGCCATGTCCTGTTTCCTAGGGTTTAAGCTATATCAAATGGATGTCAAAAGTGCGTTCCTGAACGGAGACCTCTCTGAAGAAGTATATGTTTCTCAGCCAAAAGGATTTGAAGATCTTCATCACCCAGAGCATGTATATAAGTTGAAGAAAGCCTTATACGGACTGAAACAGGCTCCTCGGGCATGGTATGAGAGGTTGACAGTGTTCCTAGAAAAACATGGCTACAAACAAGGGGGAGCTGACAAAACTCTATTTGTCAAAAGAACCAAGTCAGATGTGATCATTGCACAAATCTATGTGGATGATATTGTCTTTGGATCAAAGTCTCAGCACCTGGTGAAGCAGTTTGTGAATCACATGCAGCAGGAATTTCAAATGAGCATGGTCGGAGAACTGTCATATTTTCTTGGTCTGGAGATTACCCAGAAAGAAGTTGGCATCTTTATTGCTCAAAGCAAATATAGCAAGAATCTTGTGCAGAAATTCCAGCTAGATAAGGCCAGTCACAAACGAACCCCTGCTGCCACTCATGTCAAAGCCATCAAAGATGAACATGGAGTGGAAGTGAGTCAGACAATCTACAGAAGCATGATTGGGAGCTTACTGTACCTGACTGCCAGCCGCCCCGACATTTCCTTTGCAGTAGGAGTCTGTGCCAGATTTCAAGCCTGTCCCAAAGATAGTCACTTGCAGTTGGTCAAGCGAATCATTCGGTATGTTGGAGGAACTGTGAACTATGGCTTATGGTATACTAAGGACACAAATGCTAATCTGGTAGGATACAGTGATGCGGACTGGGCAGGATGCTCAGAGGACAAGAAGAGCACTTCGGGAGGATGCTTCTTCCTAGGAAATAACCTGGTGTCCTGGTTCAGCAGGAAGCAAAACAGCATTTCATTATCCACTGCCGAGGCTGAATACATAGCTGCTGGGAGCTGCTGTGCACAAATGCTGTGGATGAAGCAAATGCTGAGTGAGTAATGTCTTGATCAAGATGAAATGACTCTCTACTATGACAACATGAGTGCCATCAACATATCTAAGAATCCGGTTCAGCATAGCAGAACCAAGCACATTGACATTCGTCATCACTTCATCTGTGATCTAGTAGAAAAGAATATCATTGCGCTACAGCATGTGGTGTCTGCCAAACCACTTGCTGATATCTTCACAAAAGCTCTGGATGCAGTCCGGTTCGAAGATCTGAGAGCCTCTCTGGGGCTCTGTGTACTGCCTCCCTAGGGCAGCCAGGAGCACCCCCTTGTCATTTATTCCAAAAAGGGGGAGGAGAAGAGAAGGAGAAGAAGGGGAGGTTAAGAAAAACTACAAACAAATCTCTGTATGGTTTTGTCAAAATGCCAAGGGGGAGATTGATGTTGCTGTATGGCAGTGTTTGACAAAACCAGCACAAGTGAACAAGGAGCAGCTACAGCAGGGGATGCTATAGCAGGAGCTTGTTCAAATGGCTGCATCATCTGTTCGAGAAGCAGCAGCGACCTGGGCTTGGCTAGAAGGGCTGACAGCTCTGCGGAGAACATCAGAAGAATTTCTAAGGTGCTGCCAAGAATATTCCAGTGGGGTTTCCTAGCAAGACAAGGAGATTTGTGTTGGAGATCAAAAACAAATCTAATCTCCTAAAAATTAGGAGATAATTGTTCTTTTTGGGACATTGCTAAATTTTGGTCTTGCTTAAAGCTGGTGCTGCTATTTAAGAGAGAGGAGTTCAGAGCTAAGAGGTTGATCGAAGCTGAGGGATACACGAGTGCTTACACAGAATTCAGAGAGAGGAATTTTTGGGTGTGCTACGGACGAGTTCTTCGATCATCACGCGAGAGCAGAGCGTGAGTGCAGAGCTGTGGTGACAGAAGCAGAAGGTGATCAGGACTTGCATAGTCTGATCCAAGCTTGATCTAGAAGCCAATTCAGAGCAGTGGTGCTTGTTGGTTGATCAAGGGTAGCCGCGGAAGAATTGACGGGTGTGTGGCTCGGTCGAGTGTCTAAGCGGCAGTTCTCGCTAGTGGCAGGAGGTCACTGAGTGAGGGGGAGTATTCCAGAGTGTGCAGCGCTCGTGGAATCGTTCGATCGGCTCGGCAGAAGGCCTTGGAGCGACGCGGACAATTGTGCATCAGCTGTGTGTTACAGCAGTTGCTACAGCAACCCTGCAGAGTGAGTGTAGTTTAGAATAGTGTGAGTTTCGGGAAGACAGTAGCTATTCTAGATTGACATTTGTAGAGGGTGTGCAGACACAAGTCAGAGCCTGTTCTGATTGTGTTGAGTGATCCACACAAGGTTGAGTAGCATAGGTTGCGTGGAGTTGTAACCGAGTGTACTTGGAAACCTTTGTGTTTAGTGGATTGAGGACTGGAGAATAGTCCTCCCCAGACGTAGGCAGTTGGCCGAACTGGGTGAACAAACTTCTGTCTTGTTCATTGTTTGCTGAGACAATTTCCAAGTGAACAAGAGTGTGCTGCAGCAACTGCTTGTTCACAAATCTGTCTAACTGAGACGCTGCGAATTTCACATATTGCAGTCATGTCTCATGCTATATACGGTGATACATCTAATGATTCACATTTTGATGACATGTCATCAATTACACATCCAAATATGTTAGACACTTCACTATTGACATTGCAGCCTAAACATCGATCCACCGTAATATGGGATGGACAAGTAATATTTTGTATCATTTAATTTTGAGAATACAAAAGATGATGTTTTAGATGTACGTTGCGCCAACATGTGTCATTTGGACTGCTGGATAGCCCCTTACTTTGTAAGAGCTAGCTTCATCCCATGGAAATTGGTTCATAACATGAAGGTAGATCACGGCTTATTGACAGCCTTGATAGAGAGATGGCGTTCCGAGACACACACCTTCCATAAGAGCTAGGGAAGTGACGTTGAAAATTAACTGCGCGTTGCTGGTGATGAGTTACAGCGTCTGCTGTAGCCCTCTCTGTATCACTCTGTGGAATTAGCTTTATCTGGTCGAGTCTGAAAGACATTCAACCATTACTAACCCAGTTCGGCAACTTGCCTACGTCTTGGGAGGATACTCCGATCCTCAAGGTTTCATTATATCTGTTAGGGTACAATGGATTCCAAAACTAAGTCACACTCTAGTTTAACCACTACTTCTAACCTAGCTCCACCTCAGCTTAATCTGATCCCACAAATTAGCTCGCAGTCTGATCCCACAGACTCGCATCGTACTGTCTACACACTTTCTGTAAAGAACAGCTACAGACCTGACGCTCAAACTTAGCCTATCTTATTAAAATGTGTAGTATACGGAATGCTATAGCACATTCTGTACCTGAGGTGCTGTAACTCTAGTCAATAACTATTCTAACACACTCTGCCAGACAGTCTGACTCAACCTGAGTTCTTCAAACTCAGACCTTGGTCCCCCTCGATCAATGATAGTTTGTTAATATCGGATTGCTTGGATTCAACAGCCTGCACCACTACCGGTTTGCAACCTATCTCCGAAGAAACTGATTGATCCTTCAACGAGCCGCGCTTCTATTGAGTTCTGTGGATCAATGCTAGATCAAACTCTACAAGTTCTGATCTCCTCTGCGCTCAACAACACTTTGCTCTTTGCCCGTGGGTTTGTCTTGTTGTGTATTCTCTAAGCTTCGATCGATGCCTGATAGATCTGCCTCTGCACTCCTTTTATAGAGTCATCAATCAGCTTTTGGAAAATCCGAGTTGCCTTGGAATTCCTCGAGCAGCTGGAATCTTCTCCTGGATTCTTGCGAAGTTGTTGGAGTTTGTTAAGATTCCATTTCCTAAATCGAAATTTAGAAACCTTATCTGTTTTTGAATCTCTCCGACCTCGTGATGACGCTGCTGTTCACTTGATGACATTTGCACACCTTCCTGAGCTCTCGCGACACCGGCATCACCTCTCTTGACATTCTCTGTGCATTAAGAAAATTGGTCGTTTTGCTTGTCTTCAAATCAACATGGGTTTCTATCGCAGATTCTGTCATTATTCTGTTGCCCAGACTGCCTCAGCTTTTATGGTCCACATAGTGTTATAGCAGATTCATGTGCTTGGTTGTCGTATCTTGTTACCGTTTTGTTAGTCTTCAGTTTGTGCTCTAGCTGCAAATCCTTAGCGAGTGCTATAACAGTTTCTTGTGCAGTTTTGTCAAGGATGTCATTCTTCAATAATCTCCCCTTGACATTTTGACAAAACTACAACAACACTATCAAGACTATTAATAACTACCTATCTATGCTAGGTAGTTGTATCTGCTTCTAATCATTACAATTGAGTTTAGAGTTCCTCAACAAGGCTAAACATCAACCGTAAGCAGTTCTAGGAGCAAATAAGTAACAATTTCAAATTAGTGTTCAACAATCTTCTCCCCCTTTTGGCCCAAATGCCGAGGGGCTATTGCAAAAACTGGAGATCATTCAGGAACCACGCACAATCCCAGGGAGATACTGTTTTGCTTTTTGCTGAACCAGGACACCTGGTTGTTTCTAAGAAAGAAACATTCTCTAGATGTACTCTTCCTATCTTTTGCACAACCTGCCCAGTCAGCATCATAAATAGCCTACCAGTTCTGCACTTGTGTCCATCGTGTACCACAGTCCATAGTTGATTCTGCCCTCAACATATATGATAATTCTCTTCACAAGCTGCAGATGGCTTTCTTTTGGATAGGATTGATATCTGGTGCACACATCTACTGCGAAGAATATATCCGGTTGACTGGCAGTAAGATAAAGAAGGCTTCCAATCATGCTTTTGTATAAAGTCTGATCGACTGCAATTCCAGCTTCATCCTTGATTGCTTTCGTATAAGTTATTGTAGGGGTACGTTTGTGACTGGCCTTGTTCATGTCAAACTTCTTTACTAGGTCTTTTCCATACTTACTTTGAGAAATGAAGATTCTATCTTTCTTTTGTGAAATTTGCAGACCGAGAAAGTAAGTTAATTCTCCCACCATACTCAGTTGGAACTCCAATTTCATGTGCTCTACAAACTGCTTCACCATTCTCTATGAACTGAAGCCAAAAATAATATCATCCGCATATATACGTGCTATAATAAAGTCTGACCTAGATCTGTATACGAAAAGTTGATCGGTTTATTTCTTACCGATTATTCGCTTCATTAGATGATGAATGTCGCTCCTCTCTCGAACTTTTCATTGTGTTTTCACCACTCTACTCTCATTTCAGGTTAAATTATATTAAACTGAAGCTTTATAGTCCGTTTGGAGTAATATACCGCAAAATACAAAGATTTAGACGAACAAAGACCAAATCTGGGCAGATTGACCTATTCAGCATCAAAGGCTTGCCGAGCACATGATACTTATCCGATTGTAGATCACATGAAAATGGAGTTCCAATGGAGTATCATATCTTGTTATAAAGCTAACTTAAAGGGCTACAACTCTTTAGTTTATACCAAGACCAAATTCAAAGGTTTAGAAGGTCAAAAACGCGAGCAAAGTTAGAACCACAGTGCTAAGTGAACAGTAGACCGTTTCAAAGAAGAACCGCCGGTTCACTAGTCAAACCGCCGGTATATGGTCAATCTGAGGTTTGGTTTTGAACCGACCCCAAAGGCAAAAATTCATGATCCACTGAGTTAGCCCTGTTCAATAGAGAGGTTAAGCACCAACAAGATGATTGGGTCTGTGGTAATTAATCGGATTGAGTAGAGTTGATATCGAAACATGGTAGCTATATTATTAGTACATGAATTGATAGGAAAGTTGACATTTTTTTTCTGGAAACCTTAGGCTTACTGGATTGAAATTGTTGATAATCCATAATTGGTCGGTGTTCAATAGTGTAGATTAATTCAGGCAATGATCCGTGACTGGGCGGCTTGCCTGATGTTATTAGGTTATTTTCATAACTCCATAGTATAATTGAATTGTTAGAATTATTGCATGATTTGTGAGTTAGGCATGGGTGAAGTTTGATTATGGAATATTGATTTTATTTTCGTAATCTTGTTCTTGCGTCAGAATCACTTAGTTAGGTCATTAAAACTTTTTCATTATTAGAATAGCTAAACGAAGGCAATGTGTTGCATAGTTGACGTGTAATATTTTTTTGTACTCCAAATTCAGTGAATATGAAGTTCCAATGCAGGTCAAAAATAATTTGTAAACCGAAGTATTTCGGGTCGTCCAAGAAGCAAACTAAGCTTATGCACTATGTAAAATCTAGTTTCTATTTAGCTATCTCGATTGGTGTATTGATTTTCTATAATGATTTGAACTAAGACAAGCAAGCTAAGATTCAATTGCCAAATTTCGAGAAGATTCCAAGGTTGATTTCACTTGCCTAATGTTTTCTAATAAAGTGACAAAGATGAATGGATAATTGAAGACTATAGAGGTTAGAATAGATTGATTTCTAAACTAGCTTTCGCTCAATTTTGAATATCAAACTACTACGGAAGTCGAATCTCAATCTTTCAATATATTGATTCGCTCTAACATCCTTATGATGATTAGTAAAAGAGTTTGGATTAAGCTTACCTAACCTCTAACTTATCTCTTTACGCTACTTTCATATATCAATAAGATCAAAGCCGGTTTTACTCTCGTCTTTCCTAAGTATGTATCTCTCAATAACGTACTTAAGTTAAAACGGATTTCATGGTGACATTCTTTCAAACATTTAGCATGCATAACTTAACATACTTGAGTAAAGCATAATCCATCAATCATCCACCTAAACTTTCATTTAGAACATCATCACAATACTTTTGAACACACTAGACAAGATTCATCAAACCTTGAACGAAGTAGATTACTCACGATACATGGAAAATGTTTTCATTGCTTTCATAAATAGAAATCGAGTTATGAGTCAAATTCTCTAACAAAAACAAACGATTACAACCATGCACTATAGTAATGTAAGGATTGAAACACCTCTTTTCTTCCTTCTTCTCCTCTCTCCTTCGTCCTCCTCCCAGTCTTGTTCGTCCTTTTTTTTTCTCCTTTCGTTTCTTCCTCCCTTTCAACGATTAAAATTCTGTATAAAATTGCTGCGCTGTCCGTATCGGTTGTACCAATACGGTCGATACGACCGATACGATCTTATTCACTCCGCACTGTCGATACGACCTCAGCTGAAAATTGAAGATTCGGCACGGTCGATACGACCGTGCCGAACGTACCTCCCGTTTGGATACGGGCAGTACGGGTAATGCAGGCTAGGGATGATTTGAGATCTTTCTCGGTGCTTTTGCACACAATTGCTTCTAACTTTGCTTTCCATGGCACCTGAGCTGATTTGTCCTGAAATAAGAAAGAAAGTGTATAAAGGCTAATAATACTCACAAAACGAACGAAAACAACCAATAAACGCAAGCGAGAATCGGTCGAGAATCCAACCGATCAAACTCTCCACACTTAAAATTTGAACGTCTCGAGCAAACAATCAGAACATGTTGTATTATATTCAAGACTCTCTATCCCAACTTAAGCTTTGAATAATAGAGCGATGACCACCAAAGCACGAGCTTCACAAACTTTAATTACACACCTCACACTAACACTTCAAACAAATTGCAATTTAAGAGTTTTCGAGCCGCGTAAGAATACATGAGGGTGCACACTCAAGGAAATCAATAGTAGAGCCAACCAAAGCCAAGTCTCGCAATCTATTCATTTTCAAGGCAAGGCATTCGAAACTTGGGTTTACATAAGACATGCCAACCGATCGCCTATGCTAGCTAGGGCTAGTCAACGGGCTAGCGATGCAGAGCTCATATCCAAGTTTTGGACTTTATATCACAATTCATAAGGAAAGAGGAGCTCGGCAAAAATTAATTTTCAAAAACAGTCATAAACCAATTGATGCTTACGTGCTAACACAAGGGTCATTCTTTAGTATAGCATGCTAGTATACAAGTAAATTGTAGACTTGCACAAGAATGATATGGCGGATGGGCATAAAGTCAAGCTCTTACTATTTCTTTTCTCTTTTTTTTTTCAAGCTTTCGAGGAGGAACTTTTCTTTCTAACCTCGGCCTTTTTTTTTTTTCATTGGGTGCAAATACTTTCGAGGGGGAACTTTTCTTCCTAACCCTCGACATTGCAGTCAGATTCACACACTAAGAACTTGACAATAAGCCCAAAGAGAGGTTGAGGATGTGCAAGAAACAATTACAAGCGAGGAGCTAAGCATGCAAACAAGAGTCACCTAAAAGCAATCGCAAGGTTTATGCATTATGGAACTGATTTTAAAACGTGCAAGCTATACCAAGGTCTAAAGCAAGCAATGAAAGATCCTAGAACACGAGATAGGCAACAGATAGCAACAATAATGACTCACAAGAAGGCGCGATCATGAGAACTTACTCGGCCCTAGGCTTTAAATCAGCAAAATGAAAGAGGCTAGATGCGATATGTGAAACTCAAGCACGTTGTTCCCAAGCTTTAAAAAAGTAAAACTCTTATAACAATATGCATAGTATGGATGAAATCAATGAATATTTTGCACCAGCCACTCAATTAATATGCACCAGCCACTCCACACTTAAAATAAAGCTTAGTCCCTAAGCGTAAAAATTAAAAATGAGAAGAGTGCAAAGGAACTCCCCTAGTGAGCGTGGTCCTTTCGTGCTAGAGTCAACAGATTTCTGCCACCGTGATGACCTGAAAATGGGAAGAGAGGTGGACAAATACAGCACAATCAAGTTCATCAAGTTCATTGCCAAAATGAGATAGGAAACATATATATCTATGACAATGAAACAACCCTCATGATGCGATTTAAGCAGTTCAGAATTCCATAAGGACACAAAACAGCAACAAGTAAATGTCCAAGTGCAACCAACATAGCCAAAAATAACTACCAAGAGCAGTCAAGTCAATATAGCTAGGACATCGACTAATATATAAAAAAAAAACACAAGTAGCATCCCAAAGGTAGTCACTCAATGCCGCGCTGGGAAGGTCCGGCATCATCATCACCCTGGCCGGTCCATGGCATAGGATCCTGCGGCTCAAAAGTCTCGGATCCGGAAAGCACCAGGAGGTGGTGGAAAATCATGAATTCCTCTGGCTTGAAGCAAAGCGGTGATAGCCTTGGTCGTCCACTCCTGAGAGCGCATAAGATAATCTACCTGGGGACTATAGTCCGGAGCTTGATGTGCGGGCTGGGCATCCTCTTGCGCCGCTGATGGTGGTGGCGCAGTCTCGTGTCGGCGCTTCGAAGCACGACCAGCTGCTTCAGAAGGGCCATCTGTCCTATGATACCATGTACCATTAGGTAATAACATCCGAATTTGCCTAAGAGCGGCGAGGTTCAAAATTGGGTACATGCCCGGGGCGGCCGGTGGAAGGTCATAGCCGAAAGCTTCGGCGATCGCAGTGATGAAGCCGCCACCACCAATAACGTATCTCTGATCATTGTTTTGGAACTCTTCAAAGCGGAAGGTCAAGCAGGATGTAACGTCAAACTCCACGCCCTTGTCAGGAGTGATGAGGAGATCCAAATCCTGCTGAGACACTTTCATCCCACCTTAAATGCGCGGATTGATTGATGTCGCAATGATACAATGCATATACTTCCATTCCGCGTCTCTAATGCGCGTCGAGGGTGGGCTAGGGGTGAAGACTGCGTCTTGTCCGGATAACTTTCGCTAGAATTCTGTCCGCTCAATATCACTAACTACATGAATAGTGCCCTCCAATGGAAATTGAAAGATGTCATTGAGGTCCTCCCTGGTTAGGCAGCACTCTTCATTCCCCAATTGGAATTTCCAGGCAGTCACTCTATGCCCTTCGACAATAGCTTCAAATGAAGCAATAAACTAGTGCACCATATTTTTGTGAGTCGGTCATTTCGCTCCCACAATCATCCCAAGACCGAATCGCTGCAGCCAGCGGTTAACTGAGTCAAAGATGGAGAACCTGTGCATTGTCATTAAGTCGGGCATGGAGGTGAGCACAATTTCCTTCTTTTTGTCGAGGATGCGCTAAAGCCGCGCCACTGACCTTGGATTGATGAGCTGGTATGTCTTGGGGAATGGAGGGGACAAATCGGCGCGGCGGACAATGTTCTTCTTTCTGCCAGTCGTGGGCTTCTTTGTGGGCGGCATTTTGGTTGTTCGTGGCTGGTCCAAGGATCACAAAAAGATGAAGGTCGAGGTGCATTTGGTGTTGGAGTGACCACGGCTAAGTTGTTGCGGGGAAGGTGCGGCTAAGTGGATTGAGCAGTTGGGTCGGAGCTTGGGTTGGGGCGCGGGTCGCGTGCGGAGCTGTTGCTTTGTGGAGCCTCGGCTGAGTGCGGATCTGCTGGTGGCGCCGCGGAGCTCTAGGCCGCTGCTGGTTGAGCGACAGGTTGAGGCGACCGAGCTTGGTGTGGTGAGGGTCGGAGGAGTGTGGGTCGAGTGCGGATTGGAGGCGAGGGTTGCGACTGAGGTCTGAGAAGAGTTGGGGATTTTTGGGGAAATTGCGATTTCAAAATCTGAAATCGTGATTTAGGTCAAAATACAGTCGATTGACCGTATTGATACGGTCGGTCGATACGATTTTATCCAATCCGCACGGTCGATACGGCACCAGCGGAAAATGCCAATCCCGTATCGACCGTATCGGTACGATCGATACGGTTAATACGGGCAAAACGAGAACTACGACCTAACGAAACCAAAATGAAACTATTTGCAGCAAAACAAACGACCTCTTAAGCAACTAAAAGGAGAAGAAAAACTAAACAAGAAAAACTCACAGAGCCGGTTACTTCCCGAAAAGACCTAGTTTAAAGTCTTGGCGAGACGTAATTGATGGTTCGCAGGGTCAAACTAAATGGTAGCTCACATAGCCTACCTCCTTTTTCAGCCCATGATACAATTTAATTCGATGCCCATTAACCTTAAACAATTCCCCTTCAGAATTTATAAGCTCCACATGTCCATCATCAAATACTTTCTGAACATGAAAAGGTCCCGACCACCTAGTCCTTAACTTACCGAGAAAGAGTCTCAATCTTGAATTGAACAAAAGGACTTGGTCACCTTGTTTGAAGCTCTTCCTCACCAGCTTTCAATCATGCCATCTCTTCGTTCTTTTGTTGTAGAGTAGCGCGTTGTCATAAGCATCCAAGCGACTCTCGTCTAATTGGTTTAATTGTAACAACCGCTTCTCTCCTGCAGCACGCAAATCAAAATTAAATCGTGTAATTGCCCAAAAAGTCTTATGCTACAACTCAACAGGAAGATGACATGCTTTCCCATAAATCAGTCGATATGGAGACATTCCAATGGGGGTTTCAAACGCAGTCCAGTATGCCCAAAGTGCATCATCTAGCTTAGAAGCCCAATCTTTTCTAAACCGACTGACTGTTTTCTCAAGAATGACCTTGATTTACCTATTCGAAACTTCCACTTGCCCGCTGGTCTGTGGGTGATAAGGGGTGGCAATCTTATGGTAAACACCATAATTCATTAAGCCTCAAAATTCTTCTCCTTAAAATGAGGCCCTCCATCACTAATAACAGTACGTGGTACGCCAAATCTAGGGAAAATAATCTTCCTAAATAGCTTCGTAACAACTTTAGCATCACAAGTAGAAGAGGCTACCGCTTCTACCCACTTAGACACATAGTCTACAGCTACTAGGATATATGAATTTCCAAAGGAGGTGGGAAAGGGACCCATAAAATCTATCCCCCAAACATCAAAAATCTCTACCTCTTGAATAGGATGCTGAGGCATCTCATTGCGCTTTGAAATATTACCACTCCTTTGGCAACTATCACATCTCTTGGCGTACTCGTAGAAATCCTTGAAAAGCCACATTGGAGAACTCGCGATGCAGTCGTGTTTCCACTACCATGCCCACCATAGGGAGAATCATGACATTGAGCAAGAATGCTCATCATGTCCTCCTCAGTCACACAAGTCCGATAAATTCCATCTGCACAAAGCTTGTAAAGGTAAGGCTCATCCCAGTAATACTTTTTCATATCATGCAGAAACCTCTTTTTCCTGTGATGACTAAGATCAGTAGGAAGTAGACCACAAACCAAATAATTCACATAATTTGCATACCAAGGAGCTGCTTGCAGCTCCACTCCCATTAAGCTCTCTCCCATGAACGAATCATCTATGGGAGTTGCAGTAACCCTAGCCTGGGGATCTTCTTCTAACCTAGAGAGATGATCGGCTACTAGGTTCTCTACCCCTTTCTTATCCTTAATGAGAATGTCAAATTCTTGGAGTAGGAGTACCCACCTAATCAATCGAGGCTTAGAATCTTTCTTAGCTATGAGGTACTTAATGGCAGCATGATCGGTATAGACTATGTTATGCGATCCTACAAGGTATTGTCTGAATTTTTCAAAGGCAAACACGATGGCAAACATTTCTTTTTCCGTGGTGGTGTAGTTGGCCTGGGTTTGGTCAAGGACTTTACTAGCATAGTAAATAGCATGTAGCTTCTTATCAACTCATTGACCTAACACGGCACCTACTGCATATTCACTTGCATCACACATGAGTTCAAATGGGAGTTCCCAGTTGGAGGCTGAATAATAGGGGCAGAGGTCAAGGCATCCTTAAGCCTAGTGTAGGCTTCAAAACAAGCATCATCAAAATGGAAATCAACATCATGGCATAGGAGATTAGTGAGGGGCTAGCTATCTTTGAAAAGTCCTTAATGAAACGCCTATATAACCCAGCATGACCCAGAAAGCTCCTAATCCCCTTAACATCCCTAGGAGGCTGAAGTTTGGCTTTGACCTCTATTTTAGCTGGATTTACTTCTATCCCTCGATTGGAAAACATATGTCCCAAGACTATACCCTCTTGCACAATAAAATGACACTTTTCCCAATTAAGCACTAAATCAGTCTCAATACATCTCTCAAGAACATGGGAAAGGTTAAGAAGGCAATGATCAAAAGAGGACCCGTATACCGAGAAGTCGTTCATAAAAACTTCCATCTATGTTTCTATAAGATCAGAGAAGGTTTCCATCATGCATCTTTGAAAAGTTGCAGGGGCATTATAAAGTTCAAATGGCATTCGCCGATAAGCGAAGGTCCCATAAGGACAAGTAAACGTCGTTTTCTTCTGATCTTGTGGGTGAATGGGTATCTGGAAAAACCCACTGTATACATCAAGATAACAGAAGAAGCTATGATTAGCTAATCTCTCTAGCATTTGATCAATAAACGGAAGAGGAAAATGATCTTTCCTTGTGGCCTTATTCAACTTACGGTAATCGAGACAGATGTGCCAACCAGTAACGGTTCTTGTAGGTATCAATTCATTCCGTTCATTAGCCACGACAGTAAATCCTCCCTTCTTTGGGACAACATGAATTGGGCTAACCCAATTTGAATCAGGGATAGAAAAGATAATGCCAGCATCCAACAATTTCATAATCTCCTTTTTTACTACCTCACTCAAATTGGGATTCAACCTACGTTGGTGTTCTTTAGATGATTTCGCATCATCTTATAACTGAATCCTATGCATGCAAATACTAGGACTAATACCGGTAAGATCATCAATTGAATACCCTAAAGCTTTTTTATACTTCCTAAGAACATGTAACAACCTAGAAGTCTCATCCCCATTCAAAGCAGAATTCACAATCACCGGACATGCTGAATTTTCATCAAGGAACTCATACCTTAGGCTTGCCGGTAGAGCTTTGAGCTCTACCTTGCAAAACTCCTTACCTTCATAGACCATCTTCGAGATCTTTCTCCCCTTATCCTCATCCGTGCTGCCTTCTCCCAAATCAATATCCCTCATGCTATGCTCATTAGTATCTTCAAAACTCAAAGGGTTAGTTGAAGATAAAACACAATGATCTATCAAATCACATGAGCTAATGCAATTGCAATCAAATGACGAGCATGGTGTCTTGCATGACTTTTCTAAACTAAATGCAATCTCTTCATCACCAATATGCAGCACAAGTGAGCCATGTCTAACATCAATCACGGCTCCAGCGGTAGCTAGAAATGGTCTACCTAAAATGATCGGTACTTCCTTATCCTCCTCCATCTCTAAAACAATAAAATCAACGGGAATATAGAAATTCCCTACAATAATGGGAACGTCTTCAAGAACTCCTTTAGGAAATCTTGAAGAGCGATCCGCCAATCTCAAACAAATAGATGTAGGAGTAAGTTCACCAAGATCTAGCTTTTTGCAAAGTGAATAAGGCATAAGAGAAATGCTAGCTCCTAAATCACACAATGCACGCTCGATGATAACATTACCAATATTGATAGGGATGGCAAAACTACCCGGATCTCCCAACTTCTTAGGTAATGCATTTTGAACTACTGCACTACATGTCTCATTCAATGCAACGGTTTCATGCTCATCAATCCTACCCTTTTGAGAATTGATATCTTTTAAAAACTTTGCGTAAGTAGGGACTTGAGAGATTACCTCCGTGAAGGGCAGCGTTACTTGAAGCTTTGTTAGCATATCCGAGAACCTCTTGAAGTGAGCTTCCTTGTTGCTCTTAGCTAGCCTCTGTGGAAATGGCACTTTAGGCTTATATAACGGTACCTCGACAGCTACACCTCTCTCAACCGGTGTGGGTTCAACCTCTTCTACATCAGGTTCAACAGCTGTATCCTTCTCCTTCTCCGATTTTTCATCCAAGACCACCCTTGACTTGGAGGCACGCGTTCTAACGTTAGCGGGGTCTATCAATATACCACTTCTTGTAGTGATGGCGCTACAAGATTCATTATTACCCATGTCAGGCTTTGAAGGGAGCTTACCATGTGATCTTGACGAAGAAGCTGCCTGTTGTCCAATCTGTGTTTCCAAGTGTTTGTTGTGAATGGCAAGTTTATCGATTATTGCATTCAACTTCTCTTGACCCGCTACAAGTTGAGCAATGATGGCCTCCATGGTGGGATTAGAGTTACTCGAAGAAGCCTGAGGCGGTGCTTGTGCTTGGTGCCCTTGAGAAGGTTGGTTTTGATAGTTGTTCGAGTATTGCACCGGTCCTTGGCTTCTATTATAGTTCCCTTTCCCCTGCTGATTGTTCCAAGCAAAATTTTTATTTCCTTGGTTTGTTTGAAATCTTTGGTTGCTTTGATACTGTCTAGGTTGAAATCCAGGAGGGGTAGGTTCTTGGGTTTTATAGGAGAAGTTCGGATGGTTTCGATTGCTAGGATGATAAGCGGGATTCGCGCTTGATCCATAAGCACCTACATTTTGTCTACCCATGAAGTTAACATCTTCGTTGTTGATTCCATCCTCTAGAGGCATTGTGAGTGGACAATAGGTTGAATCATGGTCTAATGATGCGCAAATCTCACACCCTCTTGCTACGAAGAACGACCGACCTGATTTGCATTAAAGTTTCCAATGGTACTGATCAAGGTATCAAACTTCTTAGACAATGCTCCAATAGCGTCGTTTGCGTCCACAGCAAAGGTTGACCGAGTGTTGGAATGCTTTCGTGGGTTGGATCTCTCACTTGTCCATCTATGAGCATTGCTGGACATCTTCTCAATAATTCTTTCACCATCCTCTGGTGTGTGATCCATAAGAGATCCTCCAGCTCCTTGATCAATAGTAGCTCGCACATCATAGTCCAACCCATTATAAAATGATTGAACGACAAGCCACTTGGGCAAACCATGATGTGGGCATGCCCTCAATAAGCCCTTGAAGCGTTCCCAAGCTTCATACAAGGTCTCACCTTGCTTTTGCCCAAAGTTGCTGGTGTTGGTTCTGTATTGAGCTGTTTTCCCAGGTGGAAAATACTGAGTCAAGAACGCCTGTGCCAAGTCATCCCAAGTACTGAAAGTTCCGGGATTATGGCTCCACAACCATTCCTTTGCTTTTCCCGCTAGTGAGAACGGGAAAATTTTGAGAAAAACCGCATCTCTTGAAACTCCATTGATCCTGAATGTATTCAGTAGCTGAAGAAATGAATTCAGGTGGGCTCTTGGGTTTTCATTCGGAAGTCCTGAGAAAGGCGAGTTGGAAGCCAAGGTCAGCAGCGCCGGTTTGATGTCTAATTGTTGGTAGTCACTGTTGGGTATGTAATTGGTGATTGTAACGTGGTCATGGTTGGGAATGTGTAATCCCTCATAGCTCTTGGCTCTCCCTGTACCTCTCGCCGCTGATATTGACCTTGATCAGGCAAGTCCGGCATCCTTGGAATAAGTTCTTTTCGAGGAGGATCATTCGCATTATTCCTTTGTTGTTCCATTTCTGGTGTCTTATTCTCCCTAGGTGTGATAGTTTTCTTTGACTTACTCCTGCTACTGGTTGCTACAGGAGGAGTTGAGTGACTCAAATTTGGATTCTTTTTCTTGTTGATTCTGCTCTTTGACCGGGTTTGCATCCAAACAATAGAGAATCCTGAAATGTATCACAAACAAAAACAACCGTGAAAGCACAAGTGGGATAAGGAAAATAAAAGTACTGAAATATGAAATGAGTAGTCTAAATGATTTGCTAGATTTAATCAATGATAAGCTAACTCGTTACTCCCCGGCAACGGTGCCATTTTGATGTGTAATATTTTTTTGTACTCCAAATTCAGTGAATATGAAGTTCCAATGCAAGTCAAAAATAAGTTGTAAACCGAAGTATTTCGGGTCGTCCAAGGAGCAAACTAAGCTTATGCACTATGTAAAATCTAGTTTCTGTTTAGCTATCTCGATTCGTGTATTGATTTTCTATAATGATTTGAACTAAGACAAGCAAGCTAAGATTCAATTGCCAAATTTCGAGAGGATTACAAGGTTGATTTCACTTGTCTAGTGTTTTCTAATAAAGTGACAAAGATGAATGGATGATTGAAGACTATAGAGGATATGAATAGATCAATTTTCTAAACTAGCTTTCGCTCAATTTTGAATATCAAACTACTACGGAAGTCGAATCTCAATCTTTTAATATGTTGATTCGCTCTAACATCCTCCACTGATCACAAACCGTCGTTATGATGATTAGTAAAAGAATTCAGATTAAGCTTACCTAACCTCTAACTTATCTCTTTACGCTACTTTCGTATGTCAATAAGATCAAAGCCGGTTTTACTCTCGTCTTTCCTAAGTATGTATCTCTCAATAACGTACTTGAGTTAAAACGGATTTCATGCTGACATTCTTTCAAACATCTAGCATGCATAACTTAATATACTTGAGTAAACCGTAATCCATCAATCATCCACCTAAACTTTCATTTAGAACATCATCACAATACTTTTGAACACACTAGACAAGATTCATCAAACATTGGAACGAAGTAGATTACTCACGGTACATGGAAAATGTTTTCATTGCTTTCATAGATAGAAATCGAGTTGCGAGTCAAATTCTCTAATGAAAACAAACGATTACAACCACGCACTAGAGTAACGTAAGGATTGAAACACCTCTTTTCTTCCTTCTTCTCTTCTCTCCTTCGTCCTCCTCCCAGTCCTGTTCGTCCTTTTTTTTCTTCTTTCTTTTCTTCCTCCCTTTCAGCGATTAAAATTCTGTGTAAAATTACTGCGCTGTCCGTAACGGTCATACCAATACGGTCGATACGACCGATACGATCTTATCCACTCCGCACGATCGATACGACTTCAGCTGAAAATGGAAGATTCGACATTGTCGTATCGACCGTGCCGAACGTACCTCCCATATGGATATGGGCAGTACGGGTGATACGGGGTGGGGATGATTTGAGATCTTCCTCGGCGCTTTTGCACACAATTGCTTCTAACCTTGCTTTCCATGGCGCATGATTTGTCTTGAAATAAGAAAGAAAGTGTATAAAGGCCAATAATACTCACAAAACAAACGAAAACAACCAATAAACGCAAGCGAGAATCGGTCGGGAATCCAAACTGTATCACACGCCAGGGTGAGGAGTAGTCTGATAGCTTCTATGCGAGCAACTAGAGTAAAGGTTTCATCAAAATCTACTCCCTCAATTTGTGTATACCCTTGAGCTACTAATCTGACTTTATTCCTTGTTATATTCCCCTTTTCATCAGACTTATTTTTGTATATCCATTTGGTGCAAATGAGGTTCACATTGTCTGGACGAGTGACCAAGTCCCACACCTCGTTTCTTTCGAACTCACCAAGTTCTTCTTGCATTGCAGCCATCCAGAATTCATCTCCCAGAGCCTCTTTAATGTTTTTTGGCTCAGTATTGGACAGGAAATACAAGTTATTGATCATTTCACATAGGTTAATATTGGAGGTACCTCGAGCCCGTCTTCCTTTGGTCAAGCTATCAATAATGTTGGTTGTCGGATGATCATTCTGAATTTTTCTTGGGGGAGTCTAGTTGTGTCTGGCGTGTTGGGGCGTTCTCAGCAGGCACTACAAAATCTGGTTCAGACTCCTCGTCTGAATTTTGGTGATCATCAGGTTCTATTGAAGCATTCTCAGGTACTTCCTGTTGGTCAACTTCATTACTGGTTTGAGGTAAAGGCTGATTTTGATTTTCTGTATTAGAGTCTTCTTCATTATCAGAGTGTTGACACTTCTCTTCTGGGTTATTCACGATTACGTTGATGGACTTGATCACAGTCCTTATTCTGTTGTTGAACACACGGTATGCTCGGCTATTTGTTGAGTATCCCAGAAATATCCCTGGATCACTCTTTGGGTCAAGTTTTGTTATGTACTCTTGTGTGTTTTCTCGGAAAAAGTGGTCTAGAAAGTGGCAAAAGATGATGTAAAGTGGGAAAATGTGGTACAAGTCGATTTATGCCCTCGACACCCCCTTTCTAACACAAGGTGCTGATGCCCTAAGGCTAAGCCCGTCGAATACAAATGACCTAGTCTAAAAGACTGATTCTAAGAGAGTTCTTTGTGATCCTTTTTGATGATGAGAGATGAAGGACATGCCCTCTATTTATAGCGAAATAGGAGAGGCATGGTCCTTGGGCTGGTGGGCAAGTGGGCAGGCACTTTAAAGGGCTTGTCGCGGCAGGGATTGGGGGCTGTGGCTGGAGCAGGCTCAGGACATAACATTCACTTCCAAAGATGTGGAAGTATTTATCAGTGGGTTTCTTATCCTTCCAGAGCTCATATCATGTCTTATCTGTCCCTCTTCTGATTGACACACGATTTTGTGATGTAGCATGAGGTATTTATAGATTCGGCCCAGAACTTTAGTGGAACTTTTCTTGCATGGATCATGACTCGAGCCATTTCTTGTATTGTTCTGTTTTTCCACTTAACTATTCCATTTTGCTGTGAAGTAATGGGTGATGAGTAATTCCACGGTTAGTGCAGAACTCATTCATGGCTTCGTTCTCGAACTCTTTCCCATGATCACTTCTTATAGCGGCTACTCTCACTCCTTTCTCTTGCTCTAACCGAGTAAATAATGCCACCACCACCTTCATTGTGTCTGACTTTTCACGCATAAAATCGATCCATGAGTAGTGAGTGTAATCATCCACACAAACAAAAGCATACCTTTTCTTCCACAACTCTTCACCTCCATTGGTCCCATCAGATCCATATGCAGTAGTTGGAGTGGTCTAGTGGTGCTCATCTCAGTGACCTTTGGGTAAGGTACCCTTGTCTGTTTTTTGATTTAGCATTCCCCACTCACTATGTTCATCTCTCCCTTGATCTCAGGAATACCCTGGACTAATTGATCAGAAGCAAATCTTCTTAACGTCCTCATGTTGAGATGTCCCAACTTTTTATACCACAGATTCATTTCTTGTGTCTTCGTCAACAGACATGTTGATACGTAGGTTGCTGCAGCATTCCAGACCTCGTACCCTTCATTATGCATCTTCCCTCTACATCAAACCCTTCAATAGCAGTTGTTGGCAGACCTCGTCACACAACTGGCTGATGCTGATGATATTTGCAGTTCGGCCTTCCACAAGCATCACATTCTTTAACATGGGTAATATGTGGACTTTTAATGTTCCCTTTTCGAGGACTTTCCATTTCAACCGATTTTCAATGTTACGTCTTGTTCTTTGCAGGGTTGAATTTCTGTAAGGTAGGATTTGTTCCCAATCATGTGTCCAGAGCATCCACTGTAGAAATACCAATTTTCTTTCTTCACAGATTTTGCTGAGTTGAAGCACACATGAGCATGATTATCCATTCTTGATCTGAGCCTCAGACAAGTGTTTGGGATTGCTTTTGTGGTCTCTAGTACTTGTTGAGTATCGGGCAGAACCTTTGGATTTGACCAACTTGATTGCAGAAGTAGCAACCTCGTTTCTTTTGTGGTCTCTTGTGCTGCAGAGGTTGTTTACACCTTTGACAAACTTGGTCTCTCCAGTGTCCCTCTCTCCTGTGTATCCGAGTCTAGCATTTCCTCCTCCATATCTTTGAAATACCAGCAAGGTATCCAAGCTGTTCGACCCTCTGTTGAGCATATTTGTTGTCTTCATGGAGAACTTCTTCCATTACTTCATCGTATTTCTTCTCTTGTTGATCAGCCTTCTCTGCCATAGATGAGATCACTCTTAAGAGCTCCTCCTTTTCGTTGTTCAGTCTGGACACTTTTGCGATCAAGCCCTCATTCAATTTCACCACTTCCAGACATGTGCCAATCATTTGTGTGTATTGTCTGACTAGGTACTCCTCTGTGACTTCAATTTCGTCACTGTTGTCATATTCACAGTCTTGACCTTTTTCCAAGAGTGGTGACTTATTTGAATTCTGCCCATTCAGCAAGTTAGCCATGGAAGTCAGTAACGCTTTTCCGGATCTCACTCTGTGTGTCGAGTGATCGGCTCTGATACCAATTAAAAAATCATTGCATATTGCTGGTAATGAGTTACAGTGTCTGTTGTAGTGATCGGTTAATTTCTTACCGATTATTCGCTTCATTCGATGATAAATTTCGCTCCTCTCCCGAACTTTTCATTGTGTTGTTACCACTCTACTCTCATTTCAGGTCAAAATGAGAGTCCGTTTGGAGCAAAATAAGGCAAAACACAAAGATTAAGACAAATACAGATCAAATATGGGGGCGTTTAATTCAGTTGATGATCCGTGATTGGACAGCTCACATGATGTCAATTGGGTTATTTCTAAAACTATTATGCATGACTATATGTTGTGACTGATTGCATGATTTGTGTTGCGAGCATGGGTGAAGTTTGATCTTGGAATTATCTTCTCTAATCGAATCAACCGTTAGAATTTAGAATAATTAGGATAATTAGAACAAAACCTAGAACTTCTATAGGAGTAGCTGAACACATTGATTGCTAGCTAGTATATACACGCGCAGATTCTTAGGATCGATCATTGGCTTACCAAGGTCTATAAATCATTTTTGACTACAATTTGACCCCTAAAACTTATATCTGATAACTATAAAGGTTTAAAAATACGCAATGTCAAAATGGCGTCGTTGCCGGAGAACAACGTCTAAGTGTGTTATTAGTTTTTAGCATACATAGCTTAGGACTATTCCATTGCTGCAATTCTTTTTTTTTAGAAATCAGCATCTATTTTCTTGGGTATTGCAGGAGCATCCTAGTACATGGTACGGAAAATGCTAAAGAACAAGAAAAAGCAGCAAGAACCAGTTGTTAGTGCTGACGAGAAAGACTTGCCTCTTCATCAACTCAGAAACAGAGTAGTTCAGAGGTTGAGACTGCAGGAAGCCTCAATGGATCCTGCACAGATGGTAGGGAACAACCAAAATGGTAATCAAAACCCTCCCGGAAATAACAACAACAATGTTCAACAACAAGCCCGGAGAACACTAAAGGATTACATCGTGCCAACTGATGCAGAATATCAATCGGCTATTACTGCTCCCAATGTTGAAGTCACCACCTTTGAGATAAAAACTGGGATAATTCAGATGGTGACTGCAAATCCTTACACGGGGAGGATGAGTGAAGACCCTCACTAGCACTTGTAGAGCTTTATAAAAATTTGCAACACTACAAAGATGAATGGAGTTTCTCGAGATGCCTTTTACTTAAGGTTGTTCCCGTTCTCTTTGACTGATAAAGCTCACCTATGGTTAGACGGTCAACCTAAGGGGAAATTCCGTTCTTTTGACGAGCTTGCCAATGCTTTCCTGAATCAGTATTTTCCACCATTCAAGACAGCTCATTACATGAACAAGATCGTAAAATTCAGGTCCATGGATGGAGAGAGCTTATATGAAGCTTGGGAAGGGTTCAAGGAATTAATGCGTTTGTGTCTTCACCATAATCTGGATATCATGACAATTGTCCACACATTCTATGTTAGAGTTGATCAATCCGTCAGGAGTCAGCTGGATCAAGCAGCTGGGGGTGCATTCATTGAACTGGATGTTAATGAGGCCTATGATTTGATAGAGAAAACATCTCAGAATGCGCACTTGTGGGCAAGTGAGTGTGCTGCCCCTTAGGATAGAAAGGGAGCTAATGATCTCTACTCCACGGAGTCTTCTGAAGTGATAAGTAAATTGGTGCAGAAGATAGATGGCATATTAGCTCAGTTAGGAGCTAGGGGAGTCGGCACTTCAGTGGCTAATGTTTAGCACACACCCAGCCAATCTGTCTACTACGAAATTTGCGAGTCACCAGCACATAATTCTGAAGCCTGTCCAGTGTTTGCCTCTGAAAGCAGCAGCATGGTTGAAGATGCAAATTTTGTTGGTAGAAATCAGGGAAATAGTTTCGTACCCGGTTCAGCTTCGAACCCCGCATATAATCCGAACAACCGGTTCCAACCAAATTTCTCCTACAATAACCCTGCTCCCCCTAGTTTTTAGCAAACAACAAAACCCCCTTATCAACTAAGGAATCAATATCAGGCACAGAACCAGCAGCAGCAATTTCAGTCGTACGGCACTGGGAATTTAGGTGTGTCTATCATGCCATACTCTTTGTATGCTAAATTGAATTTAGGTGATCTTAATCCTACTAGCATCACTATTAGATTGGTTGATCGTTCATCCAGACTCCCGAGAAGAATCTTGATGGATGTTTCATTCAAAGTAGGAAACATTTATGTTCATGTTGATTTTATAGTTCTAGAGATTGCTGAGGATAAAGATATACCTATTATACTTGGTAGACCATTTTTGCGCACTGCTGGGTAGTAATTGATGGTAAAAAGGGATCTTTGACATTGGATGTGGGTAGTGAAAGAGTAACCTTATATTTGTATGATATATGTAGGGTCCAAGTGCATCATCTAACTACACCTTTTCTTGATGGTTCTGAATCTAAATTTTCTACTACACTAACCGATCTTAGCCCATATGGTTTAGTTGCAGGCTGCCCAAGTCCCATGGACTTATACGTCGTCGAGAGCGAGGAGGCAGAAGCTGAAACGAGTGGAGACAAATCAACAACCACTAAGGAGAATGGTAAGGAATCTTGCAAGGTAGAGCTGAAACCTCTACCTACAAGTCTCAGGTATGAATTTCTTGGTCCCGACTCTACAGATCCAGTTATCGTCAATGCTGCATTGACTAATTTTGAGAAAGAGAAATTGCTTGATATCTTGAGACAGTATCGAAAAGCTCTAGGCTATTTGATTTATGACCTCACAGGGATCAGCCCCGATATTTGCATGCATAGAATCCATCTAGATGGGGATTGACAATTCACGACGATCTACTTCTCAGGAAGGGATCCCAGCAAGGGACTTCCCGAGAATACTTCTGATTTTTTGCGCCTCAGCCCCATCTTAACCAAGACGTTAAATTAGGCTTGTGAGTAGTTAAGCTTTTGTTTTTACTTATTTGTAGTATAGAATCGTTGTGGAATTTGTGTTGCGCCGTGCGCCAAATGTTTGATTAGTGGTTATGCGCATATGGTTACCTTCACACGATAGAAGTTCCTTCAAAATTTTCTCTTTAATTCTTTTACTTTATATAGGACTAGACAAAATTTTTAAGTGCCCCGGTTTGCACTTGTGCTTTTATTTTCCTAACAAAATGATTCTATGTTACATGTTTATTTTGCACGCATTATATTCGCATGATTATTTTCGTCCTAGCTTTAAGTATTAATCACACGAAGTAACGTTTGCTAAGCGATTAATAGTATCATTTAAAAATATTCTTGGAATGAGTTGTGCTTTGAATTCATGAATCGTATCATTAAGTTGATTGACATTCTTTGTGATGATTTTATTCACATGATTTGGTGTTTTGACTAGCTTAGTTTGATTTATCTTTAAGCTCTTTCCGTGCATGAAAAATGAAGTTAAGTTTAGCGAGCAAAAAAATAAAATATAAAGACCTCGTACTTGTGTCTGTTTGTTTTTAGGTGACTTTAGCATTCCTATTTGGCCGTTGGAATTGTTTAGCTCACATTTCATGCTCCATTATGTCTCACTTATGCACATTTTGAAAAATTAAGTGTGGGGTCAAATAAAGTATTTGCGCAAAGAAAAAAATATTTTTAAGTTTTTATAAATGCCAAGGGTTAGGAATGTAAGTTTTCCATTAAAAGCATTTGTATAAACACAAAATATTTTTAGACAAACAAAAGTTTTATAAATACCGAGGGTTAGAAAGGTAATTTCTGGCTTGAAAGCATTAGTATAAACACAAAAACGAGAATAAACCCACTTAATTTTTGGCTTTATGCCTCTTCCGCAAGTTCTTTCGCATGTTTGAGAGTAAGGCATTTGCATTTCGCTTTTAGGAAACGTTTAAGGTATGACCCTCGTAATTTATTACTTAAGCATCAAGATTTTTACGAGTGGATTTTAAAATTTTCAATGTCGAAACTCATTTTCTCTTAGGGATTATGACGTATAGTCTAAAACTTGAGAATGAGTTTGTTGTCATGAGTTTATGGACTTGCCCTTAGCATGCATATGTGATTGACTTGACAAAATTTTTCTGTAAGCGACGCTTTCTTTATGCTACTTGTATAGGAAATTGAGCGGTAATTTGAATTTGATGAATGCTAGTTTTGATATCGATTCTGTGAATATTTGTTATCGCAATGAATTGAATGATTCTTAAATTTTGTGTGAAGTGAATGATTTGCACAACTTTATTATTATGTGGTTGATAAAGATCTAATTGCATAGCAAACTATATTTGGATTTTGAACTCTTTTTGATGATTGCGAGTGAGATTTGTGAGTATTCCTATTCTGAAAACTCTCACGAGACTATAACTCATCCACTAGGATAATCTAGGGGTTTAAAGACTTCATGCATACGCTAAATGCATTCGTGATTCCTACGAAAGTGAGTTAGGATTTGCATATCTTAGGACATTAGTTAGTTAGCGTATATCGCATGAACTTGATCGGTACTTGCATGAAGTTGCTCTGCTACTCATTGTGGATTTTATATTTGTTCGGGACGAACAAATTCTAAGTGTGGGGTGTTTTGATCGATTAATTTCTTACTGATTGTTCGCTTCATTCGATGATGAATTTCGCTCTTCTCCCAAACTTTTCA
This sequence comes from Umbilicus rupestris, assembly GCA_963678935.1. NCBI lineage: Eukaryota > Viridiplantae > Streptophyta > Magnoliopsida > Saxifragales > Crassulaceae > Umbilicus > Umbilicus rupestris. The sequence goes on from OY787618.1 coordinate 11,151,873, forward strand.
TTGTTTGTTACCACTCTACTCTTCTTTCAGGTCAAATTATATTAAATTTGAAGCTTTGTGGTCCATTTGGAGCAAAATAACGCAAAACATAAAGATTCAGACGAATACAGACCAATCTGGGCGGTGTTTAACAATTTAGATTAATTCAAGTGAAGATCCGTGATTGGGTGGCTCACCTAATGTTAATTAGGTTATTTCCAAAACTATTTTGCTTGCCTATATGGTGTGACTGATTGCATGAATTGGGTTCCGAGCATGGGTGAAGTTCGATCTTGGAATTATCTTCTTTGATCGAATCAACCGTTAGAATTTAGGATAGTTAGGATAATTAGAACAAAACCCAAAACTTCTGTCAGGAGTAGCTGAACACATTGACTGCTAGCTATATATACACGCGCCTGTTCCTAGGAACGACCCTTGGCTTACCAAGGTCTATAAATTATTTTTGATATAATTTGACCCCTAAAACTTGTATCTGACATCTATAAATAGTTAAAAGTATGCAGCGTCATATAGCACTTTTTGTATCACTCTGCGGAGTTAACTTTATATGACCGAACATGAAAGATACTCAACAATTGTTAACCCAGTTAGGCAACTTGCCTACGTCTGGGGAGGATACTCCGATCCTCAAGGTTTCACTATATCTATTAGAGTACAGTGGATTCCAAAACTAAGCCACACTCTAGTGAACCACTACTTCTAACCTAGCTCCACCTCAGATCAATCTGATCCCACAGATTAGCTCGCAGTCTGATCTCACAGACTCGCTTCGCACTACCTACATATTTCCAGTAAAGAACAGCTACAGACCTGATGCTCAAACTTAGCCTATCCTATTACAATGTGTAGTAGACGAAATGCTATAGCACACTCTGGACCAGAGTTTTTGTAACTCTAGTCAACAATTATTCTAGCTCACTCTGTCAAATAGTCAGACTCAACCTGAGTTCTTCAAACTCAGACCTTTCTCCCCCTCGATCAATGACTGTCTGTCGATATAGGGTAGCTGGGATCAGCTCTTCTACAGCCTGCACCACAACCGGTTCGCAGCCGATCTCCGAAGCAACTGATTGATCCTTCAACGAGCCGCGCTCCGATTGAGTTCTGTGCATCAATGGTAGATCAAACTCTGCGAGTTCTGATCTCCTCTGCGCACAACACAACTTTGCTTCTTGCCTGTGGGTTTGTCTTGTTGTGTATTTTCTAAGCTTCGATCGATGCCTGGTTGATCGGCCTCTGCACTCCTTTTATAGAGTCATCAAGCAGCTTTTTGGAAATCCATGTTGCCTTGGAATTCCTCGGGCAGCTTGAATCTTCTCCTGGATTCTTGCGAAGTTGTTGGGATTTGTTAGGATTCCATTTTATAAATCGGAATTTAGAAACCTTATCTTTTTTTGAATCTCTCCGACCTCGTGATGGCGCTGATGTTCACTTGATGACATTTGCACAGCTTCCGGAGCTCTCGCGACACCGGAAACACCTCTAGACATTCTCCGCGCATATTCAAGACAATCGATCGTTCTGCTCTGGCTTCGAATCAACATGGGTTACTATAGTAGATTATGTCATTTTTTTGTTGCCTAGTCTGCCTCAGCTTTTGTGGTCACAGAGTGCTATAGCAGATTCTTGTGCTTGATCGTTGTATCTTGTTGTCATTTTGTCAGTCTTCAAATTGTGCTCTAGCTGCAAATCTTCATGGAGTGCTTTATTCTTGTGCATTTTTTTCAAAGATGTTATTCCTCAACAGACGATAATCCTACAGAACGTAGGATTATTATAGAATTGGAACAGCAGTGATTGGAACAGAGGACATACCAAATTGGGATGAGATGTGCATAACTACACTAGGAGTCATTCCTCTGCCATGACAAGACGCGTACGTCGGTTCACCGTACCTGGTTCAAGAATCATAGGAGGGTTATTCGAGTCTCGGCAGAAATCTTTGCCAAGGCGGTTGATCAAAATACAAAATAATTAGCTTTTGAGTTATTCCATGATTCTCGGAATGACTTGGTCAATATTGTTAAGGAGAGTGCCTTGGGAGTTAACCCGATCTTTGTCCAGTTTTCAACTGGTATGTTCAAAAATAACTAGACTAAATTAAAGTTTAAATTTTTTTCATCACTCCTATAGTTTTACAAGTAATGATGATGACACTCCTACAGAAGATCATAAGGATTTGTTCAACCTGACGAAGACATTCAAGAACCATCTCAGGTCACGCAGATGAACACTACAAATGTAACAACACCTAGAAGGAGCACTCGAGCTTGAAAAGCGGTTCTATTATACATATGACCTCAATAGTTTATGTGTTGAACCACGTCGCTAGTATGGATCGTAACTTTCTACTTTCGAATACTTTGAGATGAACTTGATCTTCAAATCTATTCTATCAAAGTGCTTTGAGATGAACTTGATCTTCAAAACTATACTATCAAATTAAAAGCGCTTAAATTTTGGAGAGAAGAGCTCGACTGCAATTTTACTTCCAGAAAAAAAACCTCTACTTTTGCTTATATTTTATGTCAAGCCGCTATCAGTAAGGGTTTGATATGTTAAAAAAACTCAGTTCTTTCTGATGTTTTGCTAGCACAATCCGCTACTGCGAATAAGGGCTTGTTATTTTTGCCTATTCTGATGTCAGGTGGGATCTGATTCGTCCATTTATCAGTAAGGGTTTGACCAAAAAATAGGTCAAACCTGAACTGGCGGTAGCACTTTGTTCAAAAGATGGCAAATGTGGAATGTTTTCGGGAAAAATGACTGAAAAGGTAATAAGTTTTAGATGTGTGGCAAAAGTGAAAAAATTTCAAGCAAATTAAAAAACTTCATGTCAATTGAAATAGTTTTCGAGACATTATTTTCATTCTACCAAGAGTTTTGAAAATGCTCTCCATATGTCATTCTTTTATCAAACCACCACTTTCAGTAATGTTTTGAGCTCATTTTATTAGCGTAGTACTTATCTGTCATCCAAGGGAGGATTCAAGTTAAATCGCCTATTGAAGTAACGGTTTGATAAAAGAATGGCATATAATAAACATTTTCAAAACGTATAACATAAAGCAACAAAATTCTCAAAGTTTGGCAAACTAGGAAATTTATAATCAAAATATCCTCATATAACATGTGAACTCTAAGCTGTCTAATCCACAAAATTAACATCATTTAAATGCAAAACGCATAGATATATATATATATACAATGCAATGCAATGTATCAGAGATGTTTTGAAATCAAAAGATTAGGTGCCTGCCTACATATATATATGTTAGTGAATGTTTTTGTCATTTTGTTCACAGCGAGCATATATTATATGTGTAATACTGTTAACTTTGTTATTCTAATTACCACGCGTGTTATCTATATTCATTCGTAACACATTTTTATAGAGTAGACCTCGTCAGCTAATTTGGTGACTCGTCTGTTCTTATCAACAATTGGTTGCTCGCGTGTCTAACTTTTAAGTGCATGTTTGTCTTCACGTCTTATTTACGTTTTCTGTCAACGTGTTTAATTTTTGCCTTATATGGATAACTGCTCATGATTTGCCTTATACATGCATCATATCTATTTCTAAATTGAATGTTTGGCGCCATACTCTCGAGTGTTGAGAACTTTGATAGATCACAAACTTTTTTAGGACAACGAAGTGATCGATAATTTAGATGGATTTGGATTTGGATTTTGCGTATATAATAATCATTGTCCCAAAAGTAGTTCATTTTGACACTTGAATCCAAGCTGGACACTGTTGCTATTCTTGGCAGATTCTTTGGTGGGAGTCACCATCTAAAATCATTTACTGCTAACTTTTTAGCAGATCTTAATGCATCATCCAAGATCATCACATTGACTTTCTCAATCAAATCTTCATACGTGATTTAATTAGCATTCATCTTTAACGTGTTCACACATGTCTATTATTTGTTGTATTAGGTTTTGGCGATTGGCCTTGCCATTAGGACACCACCCATTTGCACCACGCAGCCTACACCTCGCCCGAGTTGATCTACAATCAACCCTTTTTAGTCATCGTAGGTGGGGTGGAGGTGATGAGAGACAGGATCCAGGATTACGAAACGAGACTAAAAGAGCTCGGAAAGGAAGTCGAGTTCAACATGGCTTTTTCACAAACGAGCCATTCAGTGGAACCTCGGGCAAGGTCTTGCAAGTCATTAAGCACTTTTCGATGAAGAATTCCAACTAGTGAGTAATGTTGAAGTGCTGCCTTTTGGACTGTGGTCTTTAGCAGGTGTCTATTTATTCAGCATGCGTGTTTTATTGTCGTATCATCTGGTCTTGGATGCCATCTCGTCTCCCTTAATTTGGCTTGTGCTTTTGATTTTGAGTTCTTATTCTGGCATTCATTAAGAAGATTAGGATGGTGTCATCTTAAAGCTGACCAACTACTTCATAAATTGGAATTTTCTCTCTGACGTGGCCGTTTCCCAAATTATCACTGTACCCTTCATGATGGCCACTATATAAACACTACAATCCTCAAAACAAACTACACCAAAAATGGGCTCAATCCCACACCTCGTCGACGAGATTCACGGCATTCTCCGGCTCTACAGCGATGGCTCCGTTCATCGTCCTCCGATAGACTTTACTAAGCTCGATCCCGTGACCGACGCTAAATCCACCACCGTCGTCACCTTCAAAGACGTAATTTACCAAAATTCCCTCAACCTGACTCTCCGCCTCTACAAACCTCATCAAACCGATGAAACAGATATCATAAATAAACTCAATTTTCCAGTTTTCTTCTTCTTCCATGGCGGCGGCTTCTGCGTCGGGTCATGCACCTGGACCGCATTCCATAACTGCTGCCTCAAGCTGGCTGCCGAGTTACAAGCCATCATCATCTCGCCTGACTACCGTTTAGCTCCTGAACACCGCCTTCCGGCCGCTCTAGACGATGCTGTCAGCAGTTTAGATTGGCTGAGGGGCCAGGCGGAGCTCGATCAAGCAGAGCGTGAGGAGTTTTTGCGTGGTGGAGTGGACTTTGACAATGTATTTGTGGTCGGGGACTCGTCGGGCGGGACCATGGCGCACCATTTGGCGGTCAGGGTTGGGTCTGGATTGGTGGATAGGGGTCGGGTTAGGATTAGGGGGGTCGTGCTGATGGGTCCGTTTTTTGGAGGCGTTGTTAGGACGAGGTCTGAAGCTGAAGGACCTTACGAAAAGTTGCTCAACCTGGAAATTCTAGACAAGTACGTACGCATAAATTTCTGTTCTATTCATTTTTATTTTGTAAAAAGTCGCTCATAAATTCAAAAATCTCAACAACAAGCATACTTGACAAATCATAAAAAGTTGAAAAGCTAACTAAAAATATATATTACTGCAACATAAATAAATAGGAAAATTTCCGAGCAAATTATCGTCGGATAACATGTGAATTCTAAGATGTATTAGCAACAAAATTAAGCACCATTTTAATGAAAAATGTATTGATATGCACAATGTATTTAAATATAATATGATGTTGATGCATCAATATCAAGAGATGATTTGAATCAAAGATTAGGGGCATGCATACGTAAATGTTTTTTTTGGCATTTTCTTGACAGCAAGCATACATTATATGATAGCTGAATGAGACTGGAACTTTAATTTCCCCACGTTTGGATTACAAAAAAGAAGTATTTCAAGAGCAAACCAATCTCATAAAATGAGATAATATGATTTTATTTATTTATCCAAATTAATCATAATTTTTTTATATTCTAATTACTATGTGCATTATATATCTTTATTTTTCGAAGACATTTTGATAGAGTACACCTCGTCATCCAATTTGTGATCTGTCTGGTCTTATCCATAATTAGGTGCTCGCGTCTCTAGTAAAAATGCCTAACTTATAAATGCATCATGCCATTTTTTTACCAAGATATTATCATATAATCAATCAATGAATATGTAGCTCATATCTTATTGTCAAAATTTTATATACCCAATTTTTTGTTGTTAGTGATTGAATGTTTGGCACCATACTCTGGAATGTGGCAGTTGAACAAAATGATAGATCACAAACTTTTTTATGTCAACGAAATGAGACGGAGTGACATATAATTTAGATAATATGGCTTTTTGGATTTTGTCTGTACAATAATCATTGTCCCGAAAGTGGTTGATTTTGACACTTGAATCCAAGCTGCGCACTGTTGCTGTTTTTTGGCAGATTCTTTGGTGGGAGTCACCATCAGATTGACTTTCTCAATCAAATCTTCATTACTTTAAGGAACATTCATCTGTTGACACATGCCTATAACTTTTTGTATTAGGTTTTGGCGATTGGCCTTGCCATTAGGTGCGACTAGAGACCACCCATTTGCGAACCCATTTGGACCACGCAGCCTAGACCTCGCCCAAGTTGATCTGCCACCCTTTTTGATCGTGGTAGGAGGGGCGGAGGTGATGAGAGACAGGATCCACGACTACGCAACCAGACTAAAAGAGTTCGGAAAGGAAGTCGAGTTGGTCGAGTTTGAAGGAAGGCAACATGGCTTTTTCACAAACGAGCCATTCAGTGGAACCTCGGGCAAGGTCTTGCAAGTCATTAAGCATTTTTCGATGAAGAATTCCAACTAGTGAGTAATGTTCATGTGCTGCCTGTTGGACTGTGGTCTTTAGCATGCGTATTTTATTGTCGTATCATCGGACTGTAAAGGCCGTGGTGTTTTCGAAGGAAATAATGAAATCATTTGTGTGTTTTATTATTGTTGTCATATGATGGATGGAGCATTTATCCTTTGTCACTCAAAAATAATTCCCAAATTGTCATTTCAGTTAAAAAAAAAAAAATTAAGTTCCTTTACATCGTCACTCTTTAAACTATTTATGAACTGTTCTTTTATTCAAACCATGTCGTGTTCATTAAGAAGATGATGGTGGCATCTTAAAGTTGACCACAAACATCGAGCTTGAGGATTTTCCTTCCACTGATGTTGAGAAATTGAAAAGGAAATAGGGTCTGCACGGAGGTTGTAAGATAAAAAGAGGAGAAGGAGAAAAATACGAAAGTTTTGTTAATTGATTGATTGTTTCTCTTTCCTTTGCGTTCTTACATTTATATTCATATTACGATTCGTTTCAATTGATATTTATGGCCTAACTTATTTACTGAAGTATTTAACTTCACTTAGTTTATTTCAATTTAACCGAATTTAACTTAAATTACTATTCATCATGTCTTTCACACTCTCGCAACTCACACTTAACCCCATACTACAAATTCTAAATTATTATGCTGCGGTCAACTTCTAAGCTTTGGTCAATCGTCGAATAAGTAAGGAAATAGACAGTTTTTGATCGCTTATGCAAGGGAAAAATATCGTCGTATAAAGAATCGTCGAATAAATTATACGAAGAAACTACGTCGTTGTTACGAAGGAAAAAATAACGTAGTAACCGCGCCGTGACCGCATCGAATAATTCTCGGATATCCGCGGGTAAGTATGCGATGATTATACGACGGCTATCCGTTGAGAAGAAGCAATGTTTTCTGACAGTAATAAGGCAAATTTGAGTTATTTTTATATCGTACCGTTGCAACAATCGTCATGGTCAACAGCACGCCAATTAAAATCCAAAACATTTAGAATATAACCAAATTAAAAATTAAAAATATCATTACAAAACGAAATCAACCGTCATGGTCCTCGCCTAGATCATGATCTGGCGTGGTCTAGGACGTCGTCATAATCCTTCCACCAGATGGCGGATGCTTAGGAACACCGCCCCAATACCGTGCAAAGCATCCTGAATCTGTTACTTCACCACCTCTACCGGGTTTGTTGTGATTTTTTTTGAACATCGTACAATCTTTGCTTTAATTGATTGCTCGATCTCTATAGCAACAGGTGGGAATGTGACACTAGGTTTGTTAGCGTCTCCCTAGAATTGACTCCTCCACGGAGCAACGATGACTCCGGGCAGCTTGAGGCTCTGGAAGAGTCCCACTTCAGCAGTAAACATGTCCAAGTCTTCTCCCCACAAAAAATTGTTCAACTCTTTTGAAAAAAAAAACAAGGAGAAAAAGAAAAAGAAAGAAAAAAAATGATGAATCGTTTAGTTAAAAAGTAAGCTCTACACTAAACACCACACTTAAGACTTGTCCCACCTACACTCTTGAGTGAATTGTATGTGTTGTTCCTGTTTGAGTGACTTGTAAATGACCACTGCATTAAGGGTCTGTTCTTTAGAAATGAACTTATACTTAACTGAATTTAACTTAACTTAACTGAACTTAACTAAACTTAATTTAACTTAATTTAATTTAACTTAATTTAAGTTAAATACTGTAATTTTGTAATAGTCTACTAGTGGTATGGTTGGGGTGGTGGTGTAGGGGTGCAGTAGTGGTGGTGGTTTGAGTGGTAGTGGTGGGGTGGTAGTGTGGTAGTGTTATGGTAGGGCTGGTGGTGTTGTGGTGGTGTAGTAGTATGGTGATGTAATAGTGTTATGGTTGGGGTGGTGTAGTAGTGTTATGGTTGGGGTGGTGTAGTAGTGTGGTGGTGGTGTGGTGATGCAGTAGTGTTATGATTAGGGTGGTGGTGGTATGTTGATGAAAGAGATGATGAATAATATTGTGATGGTGGTGGTGTGTGGATGAAAGAGATGATGAATAGTGCTGTGGTGGTGGTGGTGTGTGGATGAAAGAGATGATGAATAGTGGTGGTACTTAACTTAACTTAACTTAACTTAAATGCTAAAAATTTAAGGTCTAAAGAACATGACCTAAGTCTATTAATTACAACTGTCTCATCTTGTACTTGGTTCAAGATTCCTCTTTCCTTACGATCACAAGCTTTGGATTTGTGAACTTAGAAATGCATTCACTGTTAGCATAGGGTGAATAAATATAAGTGTGTTGAATTTCTATCTATCTGAATGCATGTCTACAAACTGTTAGGATTAATCTATGTGGGGAATCGATGATTTTATGTCTGAGCATATTTGGAAATTTTATGAGGATGTTTGGAAACTTTTATGCCTTAGTGATTGAAATCTATTGAATCCATGCTTCCATATGTGGTTAGAGAATACTTATCGTATGTATTGATTTTGTGATCACTGCATTGCATGTATCATATAGTTTGGATTGCATTATTAGATTTGTGGGTATCAGCTTCCTCATAACACTCATGAGACACCACTCATCCATAAGGGCAACCTAGGAGTTTAACGGCTTGTTGCATATGCTAAATGCAACCGTGAGTTTTACGACAGTGAGTTAGGATTTACCTATTTTATGTTTCTCCTTTATAATATGCATGTTTATATGATGTGTGGACACTTGCTTGTTATTCAATCGGGTCGAACGAATCTTAAGTGTGAAGTTGGGGTCGAACGAATCTTAAGTGTGGAGTTGTGATGAGTGAGTTTTGTCACACATTTAGACTTCATTCCTTAGTAATTTTGGCTCATTTCCTAGCGACTTATATTGGTTTGATGTTTTTTTGCTCGGCTTTCAGATCATTTAAACTTAAAGGAGGATCCAGATGATGAAATACCCAAACAGAGCAATAATAGTCAAAAAAAGAGCTAGAAATGAGCCTCCAGAAGTTCAGGCGTCGTCTCACCATTCTTCACGCGAAGCCTAGTCCAATTGCGGACATTTCGGGCGTCACCTTGCTCACCTAGGCGACGCCTCACTATTTTAGAAAGCATCAAGCGACACTTTTGCAAAATCTAGGTGACGCCTAGCAAAACTAGAAATATCCAGGCGAAGCCTCACAAATACTAGAAGATGCCTCATTTGGTTAAGACATTGTCGGGCGATGCCTAAATGATTTAGGAAACCTCCAGTCGACGCCTGGCACACATCAGTCGATACCTCGGATGAGGTGACGCCTCATTTTCGGTATATAAAGGCAGCCCATTACCAGCATTTTTCATTCAAGATTTGCACCTCAAATAATATTCTTGGAGTGTGGAGAAGAGATAGAGAGAAGGAGCTTCAATCAAGGAGTCCCTCGGAGCACACGAAGCAACGATCGAGCTAGTAAGGAAGATTCAGCGTAAGTGGATGAGACTCTCTACCTTACTATCATTATATCTCTTTGAATTCGCCATCATATTTCTTGTAGAACTTAAACCCACATTATGTATTGAGTTTGATTTCCCTTTCTATATATTTTGTGCTCGACTTGCATGATAGGTTGTGTGCATACTAGACTTGCTTTAAGTTAAACCTTTCTTTATTGATTTCTCCTAACTCTAAATAGTATTGTTATAACCAGGATCTTATCCGTTTATGATAGATTAGCAAATACCATGTCATAAAGAGTATTTTTTTTTTCTAGATCAGTTTATGTCTTAAGCGCATATAAAATACGAAATTTTTTTAAAAATGCCTCAGTTTGGAAACCAAATTTCCCAAATGCTCTATTTTTCAAAAACGTTTCTCAAATGCTCTAATTTTTAAAGAATCCGGGTTTGGAAAGCTCGGATTTATGAAAAATTTGCTATTTTCGGTTTTAAGAACACTGGAGTCGTCACAAAAACATGCAGTCCGGTTTTTGAAGAACCAGACTTGTCATAAAATCAACCAGTTTGAATGAAACTCGTCCAATTAGCCTATGAGGCGATCCAATCAGAAGCCCAGTCATCATTTTAATGTATTCGACTTTCTAAAAACCAGATTCATTATAGAATTTGGTTTTTAGAAAGTCGGATTCGAGCAAAATAACTCTTCTCTAATCTTCCGAACTACTCGCCTCCATTCTTCTCTTCCGACTATTATAAACATTGGCAGTGGCGTATCCAGAGCTTCGACTGAGGGGGGTCACAAAAAATATATATCTTATTTATTAATATTTAATTAGTATTTAATAAAAATTTATCAAAAATTTATCAAAATTTAAATAAAAATATTTTTTTATCAAATTTTAGGGGGGGGGGGCCGGGACCCCCTGGATCCGCTCCTGGACATTGGAAAGGATTATAGTTGTACATAAAATATCATTGAACGATTACGCCTACAAATCCTAATAGCTAGGTAATAAATATATTTTGGGAAGACCAACAAACTAACAAAGTAAGGCAGCTGCGGCTGTCAATCAATCGAGAATAGACAGATTTAATTTAGGATGAATGATTACGCCTACAATACCCTAATAGCTAGGTAATAAATATATTTTGAAAAGACCAACAAAAGTAAGGCAGCTGCAGCTGTCAGTCAATCGAGAATATACAGATTTTAATTTAGGGTTTAGATTTACACATTCTTATATTTTTCTTTTGAAACCGGTTCTGACATGATAATTGAATCAGGTTTTTAGAAAGCCGGATACATTAAAATGATGACTGGGCTTCTAACTCGACGCCACATAGGCTAATCGGACGAGTTTCGTTCGAACTGGTTGATTTTATGACTAATCCGATTTTTCAAAAACCGGACTGCATGTTTTTGTGTGACTCCGGTGTTCTTAAAGCCGAAATTAGCAGTTTTTCATCAGTCCGAGCTTCTCAAATCCAGATTCGTTAAAAAGTAGGGTATTTGAGAAACATTTTTCAAAAATAGAATATTTGAGAAATTTGATTCCAAACTTAGGCATTTCTATTTTTTTTTTCATAAAATACCAACCTCCTTTGTAGTTGACAATGCAAAATTTTAGTCGGATACAAATTGACAGCCATGTAAAAACAAGAACCAGGTAATTCATATGGAAATAAATGCCTTTCCAGCCCATTAGAAATACTCTTTCAACTAGCCGTCAGCAATTGGCCCGGATGGCCCATTGGCCCGATTTTAGCCCATCGGCCCGTGGGTTTGAGGCCCTTCTCAGCCCGTACGGAAGCCCGTCTGTAGGCTAGCCCGTGTAGAAAGGGCCAGGCTCAGGCTCAATAAATCAAGCTCGATATGGCCCGGAGGCCCGACCCGACCTAAGCCCGCTCCTGACCCGATAAAACATGTGCATTCTGAAACCTAATCTTAGCAAGAAACAAATCATGTTGGCATCCAAAGAAAATCTGCTGCTGCTCCCTCTTCTGCGCCCGGTCTTCCCTTTGTCCGCTCGATTCAACTCAACCACTCTTCACTGACGGCTTGCTCTGTTCTACTGTCCGCTCTGTTCACCGATTGTCCCTCCGCTCTGTTCACTTTTGTCCCTCCGTCCCTCTTCACTGACTGTCCGCTCTGTTCGACTCTCTGTGTTCGACTGTCTACTTGATTCCCCTTCGTCCCTCTTCACCGACAACTCGATTCTGTTAAGGTAACAGTTTATAGGCAGTTTATAGTTTGGATGTTTTTACTGCATGTTTGTGTTCAGAGTAAGTTTTGCTGTGCATATTACTGAAAATCCCAGTTATACAGCTTAAAATGAGTTTTTGATTTGAGGGTGTGTTTGCAGGTAAGTGTTCCGTGGAAAAGTATGCTCAACATAATGACAGTTTGATGTGGACATTGTGCAAATTTGCTGTCTGTAAACTTGGGATCTCTTGTCCAGCCATCCCCTGTGCAAATCTTCCTTAGGTAATGAATTAATATATGGCAGTTCCAAACATTGCTTACCAAATAATTTGATACTGCTGCTGCTAGAATTTTGCAGGCATTGACAGTCCTAAATATTGCTTACAAAAATCTCTCAGCTTCATGATTGTAAAATTCTAGCAGAAGCAGCATCAAATTATTTGTCTACATTATTTTAGATATGTCCAGCTATGTGAATCACTCATTTACCCTCATGACACACTAATTGTACATTAGAACCTTTAATATGAAATTTCGAGCTTATTTTTAAACAATCTCTAATTGTTTGTTATACTTTTGTAGGTGTAATGTTGTTATGTGAGCTGTAATGAGATGAGGTGCTTGGTATCAAGGTATTTAATGGTAATGTGCATTGCACTTAACTGGTAAGTTATTGAGGTAATGTTTATTGCTGTTAACTTGCATTTAAATGTGTGTGTTTAAGGCTGCCTGGATTTATATCAATGTTTTACTATTTTCCCTCTTAATGTTATGTTGTTGGCTGCTTGGAGTTTGAATGTTCATCAAATGATGTTTGTTGTTTGGTAAATGCTTGATATTATTTCATGTTAAGTATGGAAACATTTTGTTCGAGTAATGATGATAGACCTGAGACCAGTAATGTTACACCCACCTCAATTACAAGTAAAACAACTTCTAATGTTTGGAACTATTTTGTTAAACTTGATGAGGAATTATTAAATGGGAAAAAAATTCAGAAGGCAAAATGCAGTATTTGTAATGTGAAGCTTGTGTGCTCCGGTAATTCTGGTACTTCTCATTTGTCTAGGCATGTTAAGACACATTTATCTGCTGCTGCATTTGGGACTAATGTTAGAAATCAGATGTTGCTTGCAAAAGATAAGGGTGAGACTGTATCTAATTTTCAATTTGATAATGATAGGGCCAGGTCTGAAATAGTGGAGTTTATTATTAGAGCAGAATTGCCTTTCACATTTGTTGATACGCATGATTTTGTGGGTATGGTTCAGAGAGGGTTAGCACCTCAGTTTAAGAAGTTTTCCAGTTATACATGTAAACGAGATGTTATGAAAATGTTTAATGCATGCAAATCAGATCTGATTGCCTACTTTAAATCATTTAAGGGTAATATATGCTTCACATCTGATATCTGGACATCTAGGCAAAAAATGGGATATATGAGTCTAACTGCACATTGGATAGATGATGATTGGAACATGCAAAAAAGAATTTTGTCATTCAAAATGGTTGAATATCCTCATACGGGTGATAACTTGGCTAGGCATATGTATGATGAATTGATAGCTTGACAATTGCATGATAAAGTGTTTACTTTAACTTTAGATAATGCATCTAGTAATGATGTTCTTGTTGCACAACTTGCTGGTCATCTCATGTTTACAAATATTTCAAAAAAACTTCTTCATGTTAGATGCACATGTCATATATTAAATCTGATTGTTCAAGATGGACTTGCTATATTGTCACCTAGCATAGAGAAGATTACTGTAATTGTTAGATCAATGAATTCACTATTAAAAGGCATGAGTTATGGATTAAATCTTGTTCTGAGTTGGGCTTAAGTAGGCGTAACATTGATAATGATGTGTCACATAGGTGGAATAGTACTTATGATCTTTTGAAAGTTGCTATTAAATATAAAACTGTCATGCATAGATATTGTCAAAAGATTAATGAGTCTAGAAATTGTTCTGTTACTATTCCAACTGAGCATGATTGGCTGCTTGCTTCTTTGTGCATGAATTTTTTGTCAATTTTTAGTTCAACTACTAAAGTTTGCAGCGGTGTTTATTCTCCCACTTCTAATAAAGTGATAAATAGCTAAGTTGATATTTATGCCACCTTTAAAGCTTATGAACTTCTTGATGTTTTCAAATCTGTTTTAGATGCCATGAAATTGAAATTTAATAAATATTGGGCTGAATTTCCTATCATTTTTTGTTTGGCAACTATTATGGATCCTCATTTAAGGTTTTAGCAATTGAGACTTGGCTGAGTTTGTATGATTTGGATCCATTGGACATAGAAATGAAAGTTGCATATGTTAAGTCAATTTTACATGAACTATATGATGTTTTTAAGCTGAAATTACTTGCTGCTTCCTCTTCTATGAGTGCTGACCATCCTGTTCTTATTCCCTCTACTGCTGTTGAATCTCAACTTATTGATGTCAATATTCCTATTGTTGCTTCAGCTTCTATGGCTAAGTTAAAAAGAGCTAGAGTAAGTAGTAGTGGTGCATCTACTGACTTGCAAATTTATTTAGAACTGGAGACCTTAGATGTTGATGAAAATAGTAATTTTAATATTTTGGCTTGGTAGAATGCAAATAGCAGTATGTATCCCGTGTTATCTGTCATGGCTAGAGCTTTATTAAGTGTTCCTGCCTCCACAGTAGCTTCAGAGGCTGCTTTCTCTGCTGGAGGCAGGGTTGTGTCTGAGAAAAGGGCTTCACTTAGTCTTGCCACTATTGAATCATTAATTTGTTTGAAGGATTGGTCCTTGTCTAAGTCTAGAAAACAAGATGCAGCAGCTGAGGAAGCTGCTGCTGAAGAGTTGATGAATGTTAGGGCTAGTATGCCAGATTGGTTATTAGAAGATGATGATGTGCATGATAATTCTGATGTTAATATTACTGAAACAGATTTTGTGCAACCTGTGAGTGCAACTTTTTTGTAATATCCTTGACCATCTCCACTTTTGAATTGATATTAGCAAGTGATACTTTTGTGGTCCAAGCTAATAACATGAATTTTTTGGTGCCTGTCTATGAAATGATTTGAGCTAATTAGCTGCTGAAACAGGCTGTTATCAGTGGTACTAGTTACTGATTTACATTTAACTGTGTAACTAGCTACATTGTTGGTGTAACAATTTAAACTAGCTATTGATGGGCACATTTTGATACTAGTTATATTCATTGTGCAACATGTTGAATTGCATAGCTTATGATTTGCAGCTTTTGTGGTTCTAGCTACTGTATTGCACATTTTGTTATGATTTTGTGGCTACTAGCTGCCTATTCTGACTATTGTTTTTGATATGATAATCATCACTTTTGTGGTTCTATTTGTAGAACTTGTGATATTCCAATGTAAATATGTAATAGGTTAGCTTTTGTGGTTCTGTTTGTAGAGCCAATGATATTACGATGTAATAGGTTAGCTTTTTGTGGTTCTACTCATAGAACCTTATGTAATTTAGTTAAAATATTAGTGTACTTTTGATGTTGTTTGTGATGACAGGACCCTAAATGCCAACAGACTTTGCAGAGATAGATCCACTTCGCCTCAGTCCTTTCTACTTAATTCTTCACCAAAAATAGCATTCTTGTGCCGCCATGCTCAATGCCAATGCTCAGCAGATAGTTAGCTTTTTTTGTTATTTTGTGTCATAATCGTAATATGTTTGTAATGGGCTAATTTACAGAGTCTGTAATATTGGTATGAGGTTTGAAAGTGGGTCTAAATGATAAAAGTCTGTATAAACTAGTCTGAAATAATATCAAAATTGAAAAAAAAAATTAATTTTTATTATTTAAGAAAATTTTATAATGGGCCGGGTTGGACCCGGCCCGGTCCTATGTAAATCAGGCCGAAGGCAGCCCGCGGGCCAAATATTTTTTTATAGTGGTCCGGCCCGGCCCGATATATACATCGGGCCATTTTTTTATAGTCCAAGGGCTACTTAAAACACCAATAAAATCTTTAATTTCTGAACTGGGACCCCAAGTAAATTATTACAAATGCAGATCTCTAGCTTCTGCTTCACATGACAAGCTAAAGATGACATGTTGATTTCTAGAACTGGGAATGAATAAGATGATATGACAAGCTTCACATAACAGGCTTCGCATTCATTCTAATCAGCGTCAATTCATTATCAAATAAAAAATTATACACAAACTGCTACAGTATTGATTTATCTAAAAAATGACATGTTGGATAACAATTTAAAAAACGTTCCATTTTAACAATAAAGTTTTCAAAGAGCGACTGATGGAAGAAAAAAAAATTCAATTCCGAACTTCCCTCCTTTTGATTTCGTATTTCCTCTATCTTGCTTGGTCAACACGTTGACCAAAAAGATAGGAAGGGCAATAATAAAACACACCCGAATATATTGGAGGGAATATCCTCAAATCAAAATCCTCTAGGGTTTGAAATCTCTCCCCAAATCCCCTAGGTATATCTCCTTCCTTCCCTTCAGTTTCCATGGATGACGAGACGAGCCTCTTCGTCACCGATTCCTTGGCGCTGCCGGCTTCTGATCTGCCTGCTTATTTCACCTGACGACCAGCGAAGAGGAACCAAATGAATTTCGCTAGTCATTGTCCCAGCTCTTCTCGCGTTCTTCGTCATTAGGTAACATCACAACCACGTCGCGCCGGATGGTCGCGATTGTCTTTTGTTGTTTTATATGCATTCGCATTTGAAAGTTTCTGAGAAGTTATTTTGATTTTTCTGATGTTATGGTTTTATTGAACACTCGGCTTTGTTTTTCTTTTCTTTTTTTTGTGTAGGGATGGATTGAGGGATTTAATTGTGTTACAGTGGGGAACCTTTTATATACTGGAGATATATATTTTGTTATCTAAAAGCATTCAAGGGAGGAGAAAGAGGCCCATAGGATTTGGTTGTTGCGAATGTTGAGGAGCTATTATCTGTAGATGCCTGAGTTAATTTTATAGTTAGTTAATGTTTTGGATGCGATGGGGTCTATGGAAAAGACATGTATTCCAGATCAAGAATTGGCAAAATGTTGCGACTGCGGGTGCTGTTATTGCTCTGCTGATGTTGGGAATTCTCAATATTGGAACCGAGCTGTGAAACGGAAAGTAGATGGGTTTGAGGATGAGAACGGTCTTGTTGTTCCCGGACTATGTTTCCCTGCTCCCCCTATTGCACGAGTTCAGATTGAGAATGAATGTGATGCATTGCGTGGAATTGTTAATAACCAGCAGCAGTCAATACAGCACTTATATGTGGAACTGGAAGCAGAAAGGAACTCTTCATCGACGGCTGCTAATGAGGCTATGTCTATGATACTGAGATTGCAAAGGGATAAGTCTGAAATTCAAATGGAGGCTCGCCAATTTAAGCAGTATGCTGAGGAGAAGATGGCGCATGATCAGCAAGAAATTTCAGCATTGGAAGATATACTCTACAAAAGGGAGCAAGTCATTCAGTCACTTACTTGTGAAGCTCAGGCTTACAGGCATAGGATGATGAGTTATGGACTTACAGAGTCGGAGAGTGAGGGAGAGATTGGTGATGATAGTATATCCCAAGAGGGGCAATTGCAATTTCCCATAGTTGAATATCCACCTATAAAATGTTTTTCAAATGAGATAAACAGTGTTTCAGACAGTAAAAATAATATCGATGATCTTGAGAAATATTCATTTGACGGAACTCCTCGTTCTGTACAACATTTGAAGAACTTAGAACTCAGGATCTCACAAATGGAGAGAAGTCCAAGTTTCAGCGAGGTTGATATGGAATCACCTGCTGCAAAGAGAGTCATAGAAAAAGTAGTAGTTGGTCAGTCGCGTATGATGCATTCAAGGAAGTTCTCTGTTGAGAGCTCTGATTCGTTGTTGGGTTATGGTAATGAATCTCTGTCAAGTTTCCCTAGAGAATCTCCGAGATTCGGAAGTAGTTTTAAGAAGATGGATTACGTGGTGCACAGAAATGATTCAAATGCAAGGATAATGGATAATCTGTCAGAAGTTGGAGATTTCATGAAAGACAGGGTTTATTCAATTGATCCTGTCTACGATGAAGTACCTTGTGCAACTCCTAGGGAGTCTGCTAACCATAATGAAGTTGAGGATCCTGAAATCAAGAAGTTGTACGTGAGACTTCAAGCCCTTGAGGCGGAAAGGGAATCGATGAGGCAGACGCTCATCTCTATGAGTACTGATAAAGCTCAATTAGTGTTGCTGAAAGAAATAGCCCAACAATTATGTAAGGACATGTCACCTGAAAGACGTATGCCCACGAAAAAACCGTTGGTTTTCCGTGTCTTCCCAGTCGTGACGTTGTTTAAGGTGATCTAATTTATATTTCAGACAATTAATATTACAGAAAAATTTTCTTTTGAAGCAGTGAATTTTCAGAGTTCATCTTACAATGATGATTTTGAGTGTGTAAGAAGCATTAAGTGTATAGGTAGATAATATCCTTTTTTTAAAAGAAAGTAACTTGCATAACAAAAAAATAATTTACTGCAAGTTGCCCTTTCGTCCGACACCTGAGTTGGCATCTAATATTTACATTCATCATGACTTGTTTCAGTGGGTTGCGTCAAATTTTTTCTGGAGAAAAAGCCTACGTCAAAGCAAGTAAGTAAATCTGCATTACATGCGATAATTGTTCAAGTCACACCTAGAAGTTACAACTATCAGAATTTCTCTATGGTTTGTATTTAACAGTCGAGAACAATTTGTTATGATAGTCTCACTCCATGCATGCATATTCAATATCCACTGTTCATATTGAGTTGTTTCTGCTCATAGCTACTGCTCTTATGTACGTGATTTATCTGTCCAAGGAATTGAGTAGCTGTTCTAGTATGATTGGGCTTCGTTGAGCAGACGAAAGTAATGGAGATTCTGATAGAAAACTAAAGATATTAGATGAAGAACAAGTAGTACTATAAATAGCAAAATAAGCTATAGTTGCAGTATACTTCTTTTGTAGATGCATTTTTTTTCAATTTATTTAAGTTAGCGAAACTAGTAAAACTAAATGATAGCATCCTTTCCTGTTCAATTAGATGGATAATTGATAATAATTGCTCTAGGTTACTAATTAAATATTAATCTCGCAGAAGGAATAATTTGGCTTACCCACTCATTTGTATATCTTCTCAGGTACATGTTTGGATTAACTGCAAACATGGGGTTTTTAACGCTCTTGGATAAAGGACCTCATGCTAAGCCATGGAGATGTCTTACACGACCTCTGGTGTAAATCCAGTTAGTGAACTTCTGTATCTGCATCAGTTTCCACGTCTCTCTTTGATATACGAACAGCAGTAGCTGCTATTTTTCATTCATTAAACAAGCGTGTTTAATTTTACTTTCATTCAGACTTTTCAAACCATTAAAAGAGTAAAAGTATGCCTACAAACTTTTGATGATTGCCCTTCCTTTCTTAAGGAGGCCCTTGTTGCAGGATAGGCATTGTTGGAACAGGGTGGAATGTTGGCCTATTACTGCCTCTTACCAGGTCTACAAGGATAAGTATTGTAGGGGCACATGTGTGTCGGCAAATCTTACTAGCTATAGTATTTCCTTTAAAATTCATTTTTTCCTTTTTCTTTTTTGCATGAAAATGGTGTATTATGTGATCAGTCCACATGTGTATAAGCATACATGTAGCTTGGTGGGATTTACGTATTAGTCTTTGCTAATAATCCGACATCTAGTACTTCTTTATTGAATGTATCATCCTCTTCATATAAGAGGTGATGCAGCGTGCGTGGTTAATCCGATAGAATGATAGATCAATTTTCGTTGATTTCGCAGAATATCGAGAATTGACAATGATGGAAAGAAAACCCTCGGTTCTTAAATTGGCAAAATGAAAAAAAAAAAAAAAAAAAAACCTTAAAACATAAACATTCGAAATAAATTAGGAAACAATGTCAGATAGCCCAAAAAGTTCTTACATCACAAGCGCAGCTGACGAAATAAGGTATTATAATGGCACATCTGACACCGAATGCACAAAAACCATTAACTTGCACCACCAGCGTGTACCTTATTTGGATGATCCAAGTTTTTCAAGTAAGATAACGTCCTCAAATCTGAAGCTGTAGCATTAGAAGAGGAGTCACCAGCAAAAGCAACGAAGTGTTTCACATTAAACACATCGGAGGTATGATTATGGCTTGGCAAGCGAAGGCCATAGGCATAGGATCAATCTTCTCCACACAACAAGACCAACCTTCTTGGCAGCAAACTTACTATACTCATGAGTAAGGAAATGATCCTTCATCAAAATTGTCCACACAAACTGACCAACTTTGAATTCGATGCGGCGCTTCAGAACAGAATATGCCTTATATTTACAGTACTAGCAGTAAGCTGAGAGTGGATCTGCTGATGGACACGAGTTAACTGATCAATAAAATCTTTGGCAGTGGCATGGGGCTGCACTTTGCAGGCAACGAGAGCGAGTCAAGTGGATCCCGCGGGGGTAACCCATACACCACGTGAAAAGGGCTAAACCCCATGTTGCGGTTAATAGCGTGATTATGGGCAAACTCAGATCTCATGACTTCAGATGATCCCCAACCAAACTGCATAACAGATTCCCGAGAGATCGATTGACAACCTCAGTTTGACCGTCTGTCTGGGGATGGTAAACACTGCTAAAATTTAATTGAGTATTTATCATGCGGCATAAACTCCTCTAAAAGTGACTCACAAAACAGGTATCACGGTCATACATAATCGATGCAGGGAGACCGTGAAGACGTATACCACACGAAAATAGAGCTGAGCCATATGAATAGCATCAACTATCCGCTTGGAAAGGATAAAATGAGCCATCTTGGAAAATCGATTCACCGCCACGTAAATAGAATTGATGTGGTTGCGGGGAGGCCCAATGACAAAATTCATAAAATTTTTAGATCACGGTTGTGTATGGATGGGAAGGGGCATATATAAGTCGGCATTAGTCGAAGCACCCTTCGCTAAGTGACAAACGCGACATCGAGCCACGAATCTACCAACCTCCTTGCGCATAGAATGCCAATAATACGACTCAACAAGCAATTGAAAAGTGCGATTCCTCCCAACAAGACCCTCATTATGCAGTTCCTGAATGAGCCTCAGATGCAGGCTGCAGTCAGGGATACACAACTGAAACCCAAAAAAAAAAAAAAAACCATCCTCTAAGAAAATTTTGTAGGTTCACCCAGCTGAATGTGCACAATAATGTATGAAAAGAAAAGATTATCCACGTACAATTCCATGACCGAATCAAATCCAGGCACATGAACATGCAACTCTGTGAGTAAGGTATGCCGGCGACTCAGCGCGTCAGCTACACGATTAGAAACACTAGCCTTATGTTTTATAACAAAGGTGAATTGCTGCAAAAATGAAAGCCAAAACGCATGGCAATGAGAGACTTTATCCTGACTGCCAAGATGCTTAAGGGAGTCGTGATCAGTGTTGAAAACAAACTCGCATTTAAACAAATAATGACGCCAATGCTTCACAACTTGAACAAGTGCGTAAAACTCCATATCATACATGCTGAAACGAAGCTTAGCACCAGAAAGCTTCTCACTGAAATAAGCAACATGGCGTCCAGACTGACTCAGAATAGCACCAATACCAGTTTTTGAAGCATCACAATGCTCAAACGGTTGGGAAAAATCAGGAAGCACCATGATGGGGGCAGAAATCAGCCAACGCTTAACCTTACGAAAAGCATCTTCGGCCTCATCCGTCCAGTAAAATTTAGTGTCTTTCATGCAATCGGTAATTGGCGCCATAATGTCACTAAAGTGAAGGATAAGACACGGATAGAAGGATGCCAAACTCAAAAAAGCTACACTCAATTCCATTTGAAGTCATCATCATCATGCTTCATTACCATAGCAACCCTGGTAATATTCATGCAACCATCGGCCTTGGCCGCGTCCTCCACCCTCAGCAAATCCAAAATAGTCATTAAGACATCCTGTAACAAAACTACTTATCCCAAGGTGTGCTACACTTCTCTTTCTCCTTATGCTCACATGGTTGGAACAAAACTCAAGAAGTTTGCACAGGTCTCCCTCAGCGTGACATTAAGGACTGCTCAGAACACATCTTCAGCCATCTCCAAGATATTGAAGCAGAAGGGATTGAAGAAGGCGGAATCGGCCATTATCCAAGATTGAAGGATAGTATCTATGAGGTGAATTTGTGTTTAAAGAGGTTTGGAGAGTTTGAATGGGAATAAGAGTGCCGATGAGTACACCATGAATAGCATCAAGCGTGGATAAGCGCAACCATTCACCATCAGCAACAAAGAAGTCCTAGAAATCCACGCAATGAAGTCAGGCAATTTGCACTTAATAATCCATAAGCACAGGAAGCGCCATTTTGATCATATGTCAAAGTAAATCACATGTCGAAGCAGGACAGTTGGTTTCTCGTATATTAAGAGTAATTTTTCAGGCTTTAATCTTGAAGCTTTAAAGAAGCTAATTCAAAGATACTTGAAACATTTTAGCATAAATATGAAATTTCTTCTAGCAACACCAATGCTCAACAGGTATTAATATGAGCGCCATTCAGTATCAATACATTTAACATTGCATTTACTAGAGGGAGTGAGAGCTGATACAATGTTTGGAATCCCATCTGGATGCTATGTAAGACTATCCCTGTTAAACTTTGAGCACTATAAGAAGATATCATGAATTTTAAAAAACAAGCGAAGTCCTTAAAACAGGAACTAAAATGGTACAACAGTCAGAATCGCATATGAATCATTAGTCATACATTGTGTAAATCGTTATCTTTTATAACATATTTGGATTTTTGAATGATTATAAAAAATACATCCTTCCATCTGGATCCAACACTCAAAAAAATGCAGCCATATATACTTTTCAATCCTGACTCTGTCTCTGGATGCAATATTTTAAATATGACTCTATGTATGCTTCCAGTTGATATAATTTATGTATACCAATTATTGGATCCTGAGGATCATGTACCCCGTGTGATTTTGATGATGACAACACTCGACTAACACTTTAAGTTGAGTGTGTAGGAACCTGTACCAGGATGGGATCATCGGATGGACAGAAGGACTCTAAGGCAGAGAGTTGAGCGAGGGACAAGAACCTGTGTTGGACACAGAGGGACTTGAAGGAAAAAAAGTCAGAACCGAGTCAACCGATCAGTTGAGAGAATCACTGGCAACGTGATAAGAGAATCTCGGAGAGATTCTTGGAGGATCAAAAATCTCTAAGTCACAGAGATTGTTGGAGAGATTTAAGGAAGTAGATCCGAAAATCTCGGAGGTCGTGATCCTGATGTATACTTTGGTTGCATATTAGAAGGAGATGAATGAAGCAACCAAAACAGACACACACACGGACAAATCAAGGGAAGGATAGCAGAAGCTTGAGTAAGCCATCCGTGCATCAAGAGCTAGCCTTTGGAGTGTGGGAGACGAGTGGACGATTCGGGGAATCGTTGGAGGGACTTGTCTCTGGAAGTCGCGATTGGTGATCCGGGATCATCAGGCTTAGGTGACTTGATTTTGTGATAGTTAGCGATACTATTACTTGTGTACGAATAGTGTAAGTATTTGTACAGTCTATAGATTAATAAAATAATCTTTAGACGAATTCCGTTGTGCATTGATACTCTGAGGTACAAATACCTGCCAACTAAGTTTAGGTTCCTAACAGTTCCTATACCTAGGGTGTTATTACTAATCACGATCCTATCAATTGGTATCAGAGCCTCTGGTTCTAGATTTTGATTAGCATTGCAGGTATGTCAGGTGATTCGTTTGCAACCCCTCCAAAATTGAAGGCAGGCGAATATGACTCATGGGCTATCAGATTTGAGGAACATGTCCTCTCACTGGATGGCAAGGTCTGGCAGATAATTGAGCAAGGTAGACAACTCATCATGGATGATGAAGACAAAACCAAGGAGAAAGCACGAGCGCTTTACACTACCGCGGACTTTAAGAAGCTTCAAAAGAATGCTCAAGCCATGAAGGTACTTCATTCAGCACTGGAACCAGGAGATCTTGCCAAGGTCCTGATCTACACAGACCCGTCAGAGGTCTGGGATGCTCTCAGAAGGATCTACGATGGTTCTGCAGACGTTAGGAGGAACAGGATCCTCACTGCTCAGGTGAAGTACAACAGCCTTCGTCAAGCTAAGGGCGAATCTATACATGGCTACCATTCAAGGTTTCAAGGGTGTCTGTCAACCCTTTCAAGACTGGGAAAGGAGTATGAGCAATGGGAAGTTACTCATCATTTCCTACAAGGACTTGATCCAGAATGGGATGACATTTCAAGGACTCTGGCTGCCCTTGCTGAGACAAAGAGAATCACATTGGAAGAGTTGGTCTCCAAACTGGAAAGCAACATGCTCATTGAAAAATGCAAGCTCGAGGGACGTGAACCTCAGAAAGGAGCCAAGCAGATTGCACTGGTTACTGAGAAAGAGAAGTCCCGGAAGTCCAAAGGGAAAGAAATTGAGTCGGAAGGAAAAACAGGAGACCAATCTGAGTTCGTACTCCTGACTAAGGCATTGAAGGACGCGAACCTGAGATTCAATCCGAAGGGTTCATCTTCAAAGCGCACTGCAAAGAAGACTGATGAGTGCTTTTATTGTTGTAAAAAGGGTCATTTTGCCAAAGACTGCTGGAATAAACAGAAGGATAAGTCCAACAAGGAGAAATCCAATGATGAGAAATCAAAGGATAAGAGAGCAATGATCGCAACATGGGGAGATTTGGAAGAGGACAGTGACTCGGGGAGTCAGTGCGGGAACAAGTCCTTAGGAAGGAATTTGTGTCTTATGGCCAAGGGAAGGTCATCAACATCAGAGGTAAATCTTTCCTCTAATCCTTCTGAATTTAAATCACGTGCTGATTTGTTACTCATTATTAAAAGTCTTTGTGATAAAAATGATGAGTTGACTAACATTCTTGCTGAGCAAGAAGCTGAGATTGGTGAGAAGTCTGCCAAGATTCGGCAACTTCAGAGGGAACTCGTTGGGAAACAAAGGGTTGTTTCCAGATTGCAGGTACATGAACCTGACGTTAAGGTGAAGGCGAGTGTTCAGGGAACAAAGAAGTCTAAACCAGGTTTGGGTTATGGAGATGTTACCATTGCAAAGAGAGTTCAGAAAGCTGGAGAGCCCAAGAGTACTCCACGGGTAAAGGTGGATCTCCAAGACGAGGCTAAGACGTATGGTAAGGGTTACCATATCTGGGCAAAGAACGCTCAGGGTCAGAAACCAGTTGGCATTAACTTCAGCAAACAAAAGAAGAAGGTTGCTGATTTTAGGAACTTCAGAGGGAAGAAGATATGTTTCCACTGTGGAAAGGAGGGACACTTTTGGGCAAAGTGTACTAGGGAAGCCTCCAAAGACAAGGATCAGAAACCAGGTGGTTCCAAGCGAGGAACGCGTACCCGGCATGATCAGAGTGTCAAAACTGATACTAATTTGAATTCTTCCAAACCTGTTACTTGTGTTGATTTTAGTTCTGATAAACCCAAAAAGGCAAAGCTAATTTGGGTTCGTAAGAACTGATTGTTTGTGTGCAGGTGGAGAGATGAACAGGTCCCTGGTATGTAGACAGCGGGTGCTCAAGTCACATGACTGGAAAGATGGACCATTTCTCTTCTCTGCAGCAGCATTCTGGAGGTTCCATTACTTTTGGCAATAGAAGTAAAGGTGAGATCTTCGGAATAGGTATGGTTTGTTTGAATAAGAAGGTTAGTATTGATGGTGTGAATTTAGTTCACAATTTAAAGTTTGATTTACTTAATGTATTTCAACTTTGTCATGGTGGGAACAACAAAGTTGTTTTCACCGCTGATGTTTGCTATGTGAAGTCTCTGAGTACAGGGAATCCTGCAGAGGCTCAGGAACCTGTGGAGATTCAGGTCAGATAGGAACCTGCAGAGGAAATCTTTGTGTTAGCACGGCCAGATGCAGATAACACAGAAGGTGTTTCAACACAAAGAGGTGTTGATGTTCCAGCACAAGAGGGTGCTGATGGGGATCAGGAGGAAGCTGATCAGGATCCAGGTGTTGCTGATGAAGATCCAGCCGATGTACAAGTACCGGATGAACAGCATGAGGATCAAAGTCAAGTACTTGAACCAGATCAAGTATCTGAGGGTGATAACAATGATGTGGAAGCCATAGGAGATGTGATTCCTCTGAGAAGAAGTAATCGGGTTAGTCAACCTAATACTAGACTTCAAGATTTTCATTGTTATTCTGCGTTTCAGGGGGAACGAGTTCAGACTGCGTTCGTGTCCCTGACGGAACCCAAGATAGTCCAGGATGCACTCAAGGATCCCGATGGGTTCAGGCGATGCATGAGGAGTTGCATCAGTTCGAGAGGAATAAGGTGTGGAGAATTGTACCTAGACCGGACAAGCGGAAGGTGATAGGTACTCGTTGGGTCTTCAGGAATAAGCGAGATGAGAAGGGAGCTATTGTTCGGAACAAGGCTCGGTTGGTAGTACAGGGGTACAATCAACAGGAAGGCATCGATTATGATGAGACCTTCGCACCGGTAGCAAGATTGGAGGCTATCAGATTGCTCATTGCTTATTCTGTCCAGCATGGATTCAAGCTCCATCAGATGGACGTGAAGACGGCGTTCCTGAACGGAAACCTCAAGGAGGAGGTGTACGTGAAGCAGACTCCAGGGTTCGAAGACCCAGAGCATCCAGACCAGGTATATGTCCTTGACAAGGCGCTTTATGGATTAAAGCAGGCACCTAGAGCGCAGTATGAGAGGTTATCAGACTTTCTCATAGCTTATGGATATGAGCGGGGAGCCGTGGATAAGACGTTGTTTCTTCTAAGGACGAAGAAGCATCTCTTGGTGGTGCAGGTCTATGTAGACGACATAGTCTTCGGGTCAACCAGCGATGAGTTGGTTAAGAAATTCACTGAGCTTATGGAGAGTGAATTTGAAATGAGTATGGTTGGAGAACTTACTTATTTCTTGGGGCTTCAGATCTAGCAGGAGTCAAATGGGACTCGGATACATCAGGAGAGGTATCTGTCCGAGGTAGTCAAGAAGTATGGACTTGATCAGTCAAAGCCCTCGACTACTCCGAGTTCTACCAATATCTCTGTGTCCAGGGACGAGAACTCACCAAGGACAGATCCAACACTTTACAGGGGGATGATAGGTTCACTTCTTTACCTAACTGCAAGTCGTCCCGATATAATGTTTAGTGTCTGTGTTTGTGCCAGGTACCAAGCAGATCCAAAGGAATCACACGTGAAGGCTGTGAAGAGGATTCTGAGGTACTTGAAGGGAACCAAGAAACTGGTTCTGTGGTATCCGAGGTACAAGTCCCTGACTCTGGAAGGATACACCGACGCGGACTACGCCGGTGATCGAGCTGACAGGAAGTCCACATCTGGCATGGCTCAGTACTTTGGATCATGTCTTGTCTCGTGGGGATCCAAGAAACAAAACTCAGTAGCTTTGTCCACAATGGAGGCCGAGTATGTTGCCGCAGGTTCATGTTGTGCGCAACTCCTCTGGTTGAGGAACCAGCTAAGTGATTTTAATCTTTTCTTTGATCAAATTCCTATTTATTGTGATAATACTAGTGCTATCTGTGTTGCTAAGAATCCAGTACATCATAGTAAGATGAAGCACGTAGAAATTAAACATCACTTTATTAGGGATTGTGTAGAAAACGGACTTGTTTCAATGGAGACCTGCAGGACTGAGGAACAAGTGGCGGACATTTTCACCAAGGCTCTAATCAGGGAGTCTTTTGAGAAGTTCAGGATGGCGCTTGGCATGATATCTACTCAGTGAGGTACCTCTAACTTAACCTTCAATGATTGGTTAGAGTAGGGGTAGAGTAGTTATGCATGTTAGCCTGAGGTATGTGATCCTGTCAAATGTGTGATAAGTTGATTGCATGTCTCACTTCTCGATTAAATGTGAAATTGTCATGTTTGTGCTGGAATTTCTTTCATTCCTAGCCTATGTACCTTTCGGATCTTGAACCTCACAAACCGCATAAAGGAAGTGTACTAAGCCACCTTAGCCATATACCCATTTGAGACTCGAAAAACACTCGAGGTACATCTTGTATGATTTAAATGAATGATTTCAGTTGTGATGTTGTTACATTATATAACCTTTTCGGTTAAGCCGATCCATCACAACGCCCCTTGAGGAGTCTATGAAAAGGTATGGGTATGGCATTCACTTGTTCAGGTCAGAGATCAGATCCAGGTACTTGAGTGAACACTGAGGTATGTGTACCAGTCAGATACCTGTCCAGATGCAATGGGGACGCAAAGGATATTGCGGACCGGCCGACGGTCAAGGGACTGACCGTCGAAGGCACCCAGGATGCGGAGATGCCAATGGTTGCAGGAGGTTCAGGAACGAACCAGGAGGTTGATGTTGCTGAGGTGTTCAGCAGTCCGCCCGATGAGGTGGAGGTTGAGAACCTGGATGGTTCGGAGAAGGAACCTAATCCTGAAGGAAGCACCAAGGGAGTGGATGCTTCAGATGCCCTCTTTCAAAGAGCTCTGGAGGAGCTAGAAGAGATGAGGACTAAGGCAACACCTCAGACCATGATGGGAGAATCCGAGAAGGATGTCGCCTCGGAGGACAGTGAGGAGGTCAAGATCCTCGAGACAACTGTTCAGTCAAAGAGGAGGGCGGCGAAAGCCAAGCCCACTGCAAAACGAGTCCAGCCTTTAAAAAGATGGGTTCGGGACCCTGTAAAGTTAGATGGTGGACTGTTCAAATGAGGGAAATGAAGCTGAGGTTCAGGAACCTCATGATGAAGAAAAGGTTTGTGTGGAGCAAAGACTTCAGAAGATCGAGAATGGGATCTTGGAATTGAAGGAAGGAATGGCACGGCTAAACTCAGAGTTTGGTGCTGTGAAAAAAGCAGTCGTTAAGGCGGTGACAGAGATTGTCAGGGTTGGGAACCTAGTATCCGGGT
Organism: Umbilicus rupestris; assembly: GCA_963678935.1. Classification (NCBI taxonomy): domain Eukaryota; kingdom Viridiplantae; phylum Streptophyta; class Magnoliopsida; order Saxifragales; family Crassulaceae; genus Umbilicus; species Umbilicus rupestris. Next base: position 11,181,091 of record OY787618.1, read on the forward strand.
CAGGTTCAAGAACCTGAATCAGAGAATGCTAATACCCTTTGCCATCATAGACTCACCCATTCCTTGCTCCCCACCGCATTAATCTTTTCGTTTTTCCCTGAACTTTGCACTCTTGACATTTTGCTTTTAATTTTGAAGTTTGCATGATTTCAATTTTATTGCATGTTTTGACTAACTCTATTGATGGCTAATGTGTTTTACCTGTCTAACCCTTATTTGATGATGCCAAAAGGGGGAAGAGTTAGTGGGATATCTATCCAGGGGGAATCATGTCAGGTATCTGTCCTTGATACTACTTGCAAGTCCTTGCTTGGGCTTAGGGGGAATTGTTCCCATTTATGATTCAGTGGGTAGATGACTAGTAGATGACTAGTATTGCTTGTCGGTTGATTATCTTGTCTTGGCTCTGAGTGTTTGTCATCATCAAAAAGGGGGAAATTGTTGGATCCTGAGGATCATGTACCCCGTGTGATTTTGATGATGACAACACTCGACTAACACTTTAAGTTGAGTGTGTAGGAACCTGTACCAGGATGGGATCATCGGATGGACAGAAGGACTCTAAGGCAGAGAGTTGAGCGAGGGACAAGAACCTGTGTTGGACACAGAGGGACTTGAAGGAAAAGAAGTCAGAACCGAGTCAACCGATCAGTTGAGAGAATCACGGGCAACGTGATAAGAGAATCTCGAAGAGATTCTTGGAGGATCAAAAATCTCTAAGTCACAGAGATTGTTGGAGAGATTTAAGGAAGTAGATCCGAAAATCTCGGAGGTCGTGATCCTGATGTATACTTTGGTTGCATATTAGAAGGAGATGAATGAAGCAACCAAAACAGACACACACACACGGACAAATCAAGGGAAGGATAGCAGAAGCTTGAGTAAGCCATCCGTGCATCAAGAGCTAGCCTTTGGAGTGTGGGAGACGAGTGGACGATTCGGGGAATCGTTGGAGGGACTTGTCTCTGGAAGTCGCGATTGGTGATCCGGGATCATCAGGCTTAGGTGACTTGATTTTGTGATAGTTAGCGATACTATTACTTGTGTACGAATAGTGTAAGTATTTGTACAGTCTATAGATTAATAAAATAATCTTTAGACGAATTCCGCTGTGCATTGATACTCTGAGGTACAAGTACCTGCCAACTAAGTTTAGGTTCCTAACAGTTCCTATACCTAGGGTGTTATTACTAATCACGATCCTATCACCAATGTTCAATGGGAGTGAGAAAAAATTTTCTTACATAATGGAACTTGTGGTAGACACGTCGATAATGGAGGCATGTATTATCTGTCTCATTTAGTGTGTATGCATCCGGAAGTTGCATATTTATTTTGCATGTTGTGCAGGTATTTAAAGAATTCATTGAATTCAAAGTTTGAGAACATATAAGATAACATGCTCAAATGTTGGATGTGAGGTCTGTTTGAGATCATTTATGTTACTAACCCCAGCATGATGCCTAACAAGATTGTGATAAATCTATTTGGACTATGTCAGTATTGACTAGAGTATTATAAGACATCAGTTAAGAAATATGGATAATGCATATTGTCATTGTGATACTTTCGATTCATGTTATGAAAGATCAATTTAGTATTTCGTGTGACATTGGTTATAACGACTAGAAATAGTCTTTTTCGCAACGTACATAGTTTGAAATTTCCTTATCTATACATTAAATTCAAGTAAATAAACGATTGCAATAGATAAAGTATATAAGTTAAATTTAGTGGGAATATCAAAATACTTGCTTCATCTTACAAATTACTTCACGATTCCCTATTTCTTCTTGCATAGGAAAGACAAGAACCCCAATATGAAGTTCGATTTTAGCAAAATGAGAAATCAGTGTATCTAAAGGTCTAGTAACCGTCCTAAATTCATTCTCACACATAATTCAATTTTATTAAAAATCGGAATGAACTTTTTCCCACAATTTATCAACCTTCTATTTGTTGCCGGAAATAAAATCAATAGATTGGCGATAGTAAAATACACACAACGGTATATCTTCCAACATAAATTGGACATTTTGAAAAGAAAAAACTGTGGAGATGAAAAAATTATATGGGTTATGCGAGATGAATGGACTTGAGTTGTGTTAAAATGAATAAATATATATATTATAGGTAAAGCTTAGATTTTTTTTAAAAAAAAAAGTTTAGACTTGGGAAAATTTTTGATCAGTTGCAAAAATCGGATTTTTATTTTTCTGAGTTTTAGACCGTTGAGGATATTTTGGACCGTAGAGTTAAAAAAATCAGATTTTTTTATTTTCTCAAAAAATCTGATTTTTTAAAAATTTGGATTAGTCTTATTTTTTTAGATTTTAAAAAAATTTAATTTAATTTATTTTGCTGAAATCTGAATGGTGCGCGATCACACACGCCAGAATTAAGCAAAAAACCATAATTCTGGCGCACATGTTATGCACACCTCCTCTAATTCTTCGAAAACGTTCTCCCTTGCTTCGACGACTGCTCACTGAAACATCCGATTAACGAAAACGTCCTCCAATTCGAAGGTTTGCTGCATATGCCCTGCCATTTTGGTACTCTTTTATTCAATGTCATCATCGCCAAATTACTAAAATGGGGTTATAAATAAAGGCTTCACACATTACCTATAGTCTACTTTAGAGTCGTAGGATTGCATATGAAATATGCCAAAACAATGATTTATGAAAGTCTGATGCCTCTTTTCATGGCTTATGAATCGTCAAGACCATGCAAATTAGTCTTAGCAAATATTATTACTATTCTGGATGTTATTCTACTGTATCACTACTGGAGTTCTAAACTCACGTAATTAACTATTCTAACGAACAATTAAGAACAAGCAAGAAACTGAAGCAGTAAAAGACACAGAGAATTTTTACATGGTTCACCAAGTAAACTTGGCTACATCCATGGAACCTCAGGGAGGAGGCTCGACTCAATCTCCACTAATCAAAGCCAAAGGCCAGTTCTTTACAACAGTACAAGAACTCTAAAATAGCCAAGTTGCCTTGCGGCTACAACAGCAATAAGCAACACACCAAGAACAGAGTAGGAGAAGAGAGAAGACCAAGAAGACTTCCCTGACTGCGCCAAATCTCGACGACCCGGATTGAGGAGAAGAAGACCGTGAGCGACCGTGGAGTGCTGAGAAGCAGCACCGCACACTTGAGGCTCGCTACACCGAAGACTCACCAATGTCGAAGTCTCGACCTCCAACCGAACCGCAATAGGCGACCCGACCTCGGAGCCTCGCACTTTATCGTTGAGCCTCTTCTTCCCGCTCTCTGACTTCTCTTCTCCAATTTCACTCGTGCTTCTTCTCAGTGTGCCCTAAAGCCCCAAAAACAGCCCTTTTATATGTGTCCAAAACGCTGCCGTTTTCTCTCAAAAATAAAAGACTCATGCCAACGGCTAAGTCCTCTCATTTCTTTTCCCCAGAACATACCCTGCAACCTGTCAAACAATAATGTCCCAAAGACACAACACCAAACACCAGACCAAACTTGCAGGACAATTCCAGCAAACATTGATGACTATAAAATGATTGAACCAACTCAAAGGAGCCTGAACACCAGGCCTGACTCCTAGGTCCTAGCTGACAATGTTAGACACTTAAAGAGCCATATTTGGATCAAGATTATTAACAAATGCCCTCCTGATTCAAGTATGGCTAAACTGATGGTAAGAGCACTAAACAACAAGCTGAAAACTAACAAGACTTGTACTGATACTTACAGACTGAAGATTGAGCCAACACCTCACTGAACACCATCACAGGTTCAAGTCTCAGACTTACCTTATCTTATCAATGTGAAGAACCCTCCTGCAAAACAGAAACTTATTTGCTGGCACAATTTTTGTGCCAAAGTCAGCAGGGTTAAACTCTCCAGCAATTTTCCTAACTTCTACAGACCTTTCCTCTATTTTATCTCTTATGAAATGATACCTAACATCAATATGTTTGGTTCTCTCATGGTAAACTGGATCCTTGCACAAATAAAGAGCACTTTGGCTGTCTATATTCAATACAGGAATGCTGGACAGTTTCTGTATTTCTCCTAAAATCCCTTGAAGCCAAATGGCTTCCTTAACTGCCTCTACAGCAGCAATGTATTCAGCTTCTGTAGAGGACAACGCAACAATTGTTTGCTGCTGGGATTTCCAGCTTATGCAGTTTCCAGCCCAGGTAAAATAGAGGGCAGTAGTGGATTTCCTATTGTCTTTATTACTAGCATAATCCGAGTCAACATAGCCTAGCAATTCATTTTTATTATCATGTTTTGCATAGACTAGACCTATGTCTTTTGTCCCAGCTATGTACCTCAGCAAGTATTTCATTGCTTGCCAGTGAGTGTTCCCTGGATTAGACATGTATCTGCTTAAAACACTCACAGCAAAGGCCAAATCTGGCCTGGTACACAGCATTGCGTACATCACTGAACCCACAGCGACATCATAAGGGACTTCACTCATTTCTGCCTTTTCAGAATCAGTGGAAGGGCAATCTTGTTTTGACAAAATTAGATGCCCTCCTAAGGGGATAGGAGTTGGTTTTGAGTTCATCATCAGAAATTTATTAAGAACCTTTTCTATGTAATCTGTTTGTGACAAATACATAGTTCCTAATTTTCTGTTTCTAATGATCTTGATTCCCAAAATCTTTTGGGCAGCCCCTAAGTCTTTCATATCAAAATGAGAATTCAATTTATCTTTAATGACAGCTATGACAGACTTAGAGCTAGAAATTAATAAAATGTCATCCACATATAACAAGACAAAAATGGCAGACTCAGTATTCACAGATTTAAAATAAAGACATGTATCATACTTGCTTCTCAAAAAACCAAGAGACAACATACAAGCATCAAATTTCTTGTTCCATTGTCTAGGTGACTGTTTAAGGCCATAAATTGATTTATTCAGCAAGCATACATGGTCAGATTTATTTATCTCAGTGAATCCTTTTGGTTGCTTCATATATATTGTCTCATTTAAGTCTCCATGTAAAAATGCAGTTTTAACATCCATTTGTTCAAGCTCAAAATCATAAACAGTAGTCATAGCTAACAACAATCTCATTGTTTTATATTTAACAACAGGGGCAAATATCTCATTATAATCAACTCCCTCTTTTTGGTTAAATCCCTTAGCTACAAGCCTAGCCTTGTACCTAAGGGGTTCACCTTCCCCATTTCCCTCTTTTATTTTATAAATCCACTTACAATCAATCACCCTAGCATTTTCAGGTTTTTTGATTAAGGTCCAAGTTTTGTTAGCATGCATGGATTGAATTTCCTCACTCATGGCAATTTTCCACTCATTTGCATGCTTATCTGTCACAGCTTGTTCATACGTTTCAGGAGTAACATGCTTAACAATCTCAGAAACATTTAGAGCAAACTCAACAACATTCAGTGAATTCTCAAGCAAACTGGCATTATACCTCTTATTTGGAATAATCCTCCTACGCATTTTATCCCTAACCAGTTGATAATCATGCAAGTTTTGTTGCTCATTTTCAGATGAGTTTTCAGTAGGAACAACCACATCATCAACAGCAGTAGGCATTGCATTATCATTTAAAGCCTGAAGATCACTTACTTGAGAATTACTCACCTCATCCCCACCTGATTGGTGAGTTTGATCATCTGCTGGCTCAGTTTGATGAGGTTCTGTAGTGTTTAAATCCAGTGACTGGTCTCCCAGAGTGTCTCCTCCCTCTTCTGATTCATCCTCAGCCTGTGATAGACAAAAATCTGGGGGAACAAAGCTGGTCACACCCTCAGGTGTGCCTGCTGTCTCACTCATAGAGCTTAGTTTAGATTTAAAATAAAACTCATCCTCATTAAAAACAACAGACCTAGCAGTGATCACTTTATACCCTCCTTGTTGTACTAACAACAACTTATACCCTTTAACCCCTTCCGGGTAACCTAGCATCACCCCCTTTTGAGCCCTTGGTTGCAATTTGGATTGGGAAATGTGGGCATATGCAGTGCAACCAAAAGGCCTTAAATGAGTTAAGTTTGGAGCTCTGCCAGTCCACAATTCTTGTGGTGTTTTAAAATCAATGGCAGAGCAGGGGGACCTATTTATTAGGTAAGAAGCTGTAACAACAGCTTCTCCCCACATTGAGGGCTTAAAGCCAGCACTAATCAGCAGGCATCTGGTTTTTTCCAATAACGTTCTGTTCATTCTTTCAGCCAAACCGTTCTGTTGTGGGGTATAGGGGACCGTTAAGTGTCTTTTAATTCCATGGGCTGCACAAAACTCATTAAAAGCTTTATTACAGAATTCTAAACCATTATCTGTTCGAAGGCATTTTAATTTAAAGGAAGTTTGATTCTCAACCATGGACTTCCATGTTTTAAAATTTTCAAAAGCCTCATCTTTGGTTTTTAAAAGATAAACCCACACTTTCCTAGAAAAGTGATCAATTAAAGACAAGAAATAGCTTCTGCCCCCAACAGTGGAGACTTGTGCAGGCCCCCAAAGATCCGAATGAACATAATCAAGGGGCTTCTCCACTTTAAAGGCAGAAGTTTTAAATCTCAGATTATTATTCTTGCCTAAAATGCAATCTTCACAAAAATTCAGATTCACAGGTTTGTCTTTTATTAAACCATCTTGAAATAATTTGTTTAGACCCATGTTCCCAATGTGACCAAGCCTAGCATGCCATATCATAGTCATTTTAGCCGATTTATCAGTGTTTTGGATGACATTTATATTTTCAGAAGCAAGTAATACATAGTAGAGTCCTCCTATGTTTTTGCTTTTAATTAAAATTTTTCCATCCCTAGACACTTGTCTCAGCCCTTTATGAGTTACAATATGGCACCCTAACTGGTCAAACATTGACTCAGATAGGAGGTTCCTCCTCAAATTAGGAACCCAGGCCACATTTTGAATGATTCTCACAATTCCATCATGTAACTTTAAAGGCACACTGCCCATCCCTTTAATTTTAAGTGATGTATGATCACCTAACATAACATCACCCCCATCAAACAGCTTTAAAGAACTGAACAGATTTTTATTTGAGGTTGCATGAATAGTGCAACCTGAGTCTAAAATCCAAGAATCCTTGTTAACATCACCAGCTAAAACAAGTAATTCATTTGGATATTGCGCATTAGACTCACACACATTAGAAAAACCTTGACTGCTGCCTTTTGCCTTATCCTTTTCCTTTTCTTTCTCATCCCTTTTTCTTTTATAGCAGTCCTTATTAAAATGACCCATCTTGTTGCAGTAAAAACATTTAACATTGCTTTTATCAACAGGTTTGTCATTAAGGGAATTCTTATTAAATTTCTTTTGGCTGCCCTTACCCTTACCCTTTCCCTTGCCCTTAAACATCAAAACTTCAGATTTAGGCTCATCAGATAAACTGTTTTTATTTTTAAAAACTTTCAAGGATTTGTTTTCCTGAATAAGCATCTCTTTAATCTTTTCAATGGACAGTTCAACACCTGTGTATTTCAAAACAGCTCTAATGGTGCTGAACTGTGATGGTAGGGCATTTAAAAGCACAATAGCATGATGTGTAGGTTTGATATGCTCATCACATCTTGATACTTCTTGAGTCAGCTTTAAGAATGTATCAAAATTGTCTTGCAGGGACATATTTACATCTAACTTATAATTAAAAAACCTCCCTATTACTTCAATAGTATTAGGAATATTTTTAACTAAGTAGATTGAGTCAAGTTTGTCCCATACCTTTTTAGGATCAGTAAGATCCATTACCTGCCTGGCCACTTCATCAGTGAGCCTCATCATGATCTCTGTGAGGGCTGCCTTTTGTGTCTGGATCTTGTCTTCTTGTTTAATCCCATCTGGCCAGGCTCCAGAGACAGCAGCTTCACACCTTTCTTTGATAAGGATAAGCATCATTCTGTATTTCCACATGGGGAAATCAGCCACACCATCAAAAGGTTTGAGTTTTACAATGTCAGCCATTTTGGTGGCTCCTTTTCACCCTGTCACTGATTTTATAACAAGAATCAATTTTCTAACCAAAAATCAACTAATTGCAATAATGCAGTAACCAAACAACACAAAGCAATAGTTGGAACTTCCTTTGATTAAGAAAACAATCCCAGGTACTCAGAACTCAATAAGAGGCTGAATACGCGGGCTCTGATACCACTGTGTTATTCTACTGTATCACTACTGGAGTTCTAAACTCACGTAATTAACTATTCTAACGAACAATTAAGAACAAGCAAGAAACTGAAGCAGTAAAAGACACAGAGAATTTTTACATGGTTCACCAAGTAAACTTGGCTACATCCATGGAACCTCAGGGAGGAGGCTCGACTCAATCTCCACTAATCAAAGCCAAAGGCCAGTTCTTTACAACAGTACAAGAACTCTAAAATAGCCAAGTTGCCTTGCGGCTACAACAGCAATAAGCAACACACCAAGAACAGAGTAGGAGAAGAGAGAAGACCAAGAAGACTTCCCTGACTGCGCCAAATCTCGACGACCCGGATTGAGGAGAAGAAGACCGTGAGCGACCGTGGAGTGCTGAGAAGCAGCACCGCACACTTGAGGCTCGCTACACCGAAGACTCACCAATGTCGAAGTCTCGACCTCCAACCGAACCGCAATAGGCGACCCGACCTCGGAGCCTCGCACTTTATCGTTGAGCCTCTTCTTCCCGCTCTCTGACTTCTCTTCTCCAATTTCACTCGTGCTTCTTCTCAGTGTGCCCTAAAGCCCCAAAAACAGCCCTTTTATATGTGTCCAAAACGCTGCCGTTTTCTCTCAAAAATAAAAGACTCATGCCAACGGCTAAGTCCTCTCATTTCTTTTCCCCAGAACATACCCTGCAACCTGTCAAACAATAATGTCCCAAAGACACAACACCAAACACCAGACCAAACTTGCAGGACAATTCCAGCAAACATTGATGACTATAAAATGATTGAACCAACTCAAAGGAGCCTGAACACCAGGCCTGACTCCTAGGTCCTAGCTGACAATGTTAGACACTTAAAGAGCCATATTTGGATCAAGATTATTAACACTGGAAAAGTTAAGGATGTAAAATTCATTTTCTTTACAGAAAATTTCCAAATTTCAAACAGAATATTAGAAGTATGAAAACGATGGAATAAATTTTAAAATTCTATGTAAATTGTTTAAATCATATTTTACATATGCGAGTAAGAAATAATACTCGATTATAATTCCAAAACTTATTAATCCAAAAAATTAAATCGAATCGAAAATAAAATACAAATGAGTTATGGTTATTCAACATGGAGACCCCTCAATTTCACATCACAACTATAACCTTGGGAATAAATCAATTGATGCAAACAAATGTCAAGTTGTCTTTGGAAATTTTGATTTGTGCCTTAATTTCTTCATGTGGAAACCACATCTCAAGTGAATGGGACTCAAATCCATATGCATTAAATTAGATTGAGATTCAGTGCAGCCTATAAAAATATCAAAATAAACTTGTTTCATTAGATTGAGATTGTGCAGCCCATAAAAATATAATAGTTACAATAGGACGTCACTTTATGTTTTAAATTTACAATACAATAAATTTTTTTATTTAAAAATAAAATTACACAATTTGATATCAGTTTAACCATTCTATCATCTTAAATATCATCTTTTTGTAAAATTGTTGTTGCCATTCACCAATTTCCAAAAAAAATTAAATTAAATTTATTATTGGTGAGCGCCTAACAGACTAGCCGTGGAGTTATAAAAAATCTCTACATTTCCCCTTGTCTTTCTCTCTCTGCTCCATCCCGAAACAGATCACCTTCTTCCTCCCCCGGTACTCTAACTCCATAATTAGCACCCACCCAGATCATTTTTAACATCATTACTCGCTATCCCATCTTCAAGTTGTCATCTTTGATCGAACCATCCATGGAGGTCGACGACGCCGGCCGTATCCATCTCCTCTAGCCCCGCCTCTCGCTCTTCGTTCATTTCCTGGCACTTTGACGAGGAAGGCCGGAAGAGCAGAGATCCACGGCTTTCCATTCAATCTGGGTCTGTAACCGTTGCCGAGTTCCCAGGCACCAGTTTCGGAGAGGAGTTATTTCATCCATTCGTCGAGGTCGAGATTGAATTTGGGAAATCGAGAATGAGTGGGCAGATGGGTCTCCATCCGCAACCGCTTCTTACGAAGCAGTCGACGTTGTCGTCAAGGAGTGCGAAGTTTGCGGAAGTGGCAGGAGGCACAGCAGCCGAATGCGCTGTAATCTGCTGCTGCTGTCCGTGCGGGATTCTGAACCTAGCGGTGACGGCCTTGTACAAGCTGCCTGCGGGAATCTGTCGTAGGATGTTGCGGAAGAAGCAGCGACAGCGGCAGAGGTTGCTGAAGAAGGGGCTGATTCCTCGGAGGAGATCATGCGAGTGCGGGTCTGAAAGCATTCAGGTGGATCATCAGGTGTATCCGATTGGCCTGGTGGCGACTTTGAATGAGCTGGAGAATTTGAACGAGGAGGAGAAGGAAGTGATGAGATTGGAGAAGGAGATGTGGGACACTTTTTACAGCACTGGGTTTTGGAGAAGTCCTTCTCAGAGAGAAACTTGAATTTTCTTTCGATGTGAAATTGTTATATATTGGTTTGGTTTGGTTTGATCATCATTTGACCTTCATCTTCACATAAAATCAGTATCTAAAAGAATTACATTTATGGTAGGATTTGGTTTTGTTTGAATGGGTCTCAACCCTCGACAATGCAGCTGGATTCAAGTGTTTCAATGAAGGTTTTTCCTCTAAACCCTAAACCTTCCCACATTCCCAGTTTATAACATTGTTGTGTGACAGTTCTTCAATGGATATTGCTAGTTTTCTAATGGAACTTCATCCATCATAGTCCATGTTATGACCAGCAAGTATTTCAGTTCAAATGAGGGGCAGGTCGGGCCAGCCAATTGTGCAATTCATGGACCAAATAAAAGTGGGATTGAAGAATCAATGACCCTCAAAAGCATAGAGAATCATCTTGACCAACATAGGATTTCTTCAAGCTGCTGCCCTAGGATGAAATGCAGTCCACCAGCACTGAATACATATATAAAGATGGAGTTGTTACTCAAAGGGAGTCAAGGGGCCAAAGCCTTCAAGGTCCCCCTTAAGTAAGGTAATTAAAGAGCGACTGTTACTCAAGGCAAAGGGGCTGGACACTTACTATATAAAGGGGACCTGGGCAGCATTGTTAGATATCAAGAATTCATCTCAAAAGAGTCTATCTTGGTTTTAGTAGTTTAGTAGTTGGCATTTTCCTTAGGGCCTCAATAATTCTATGGTACAAGGAGGTTATTAAGCATTATCTAGCCATTGTACCACCACTTTCTTTACTTTTTCACACACTTACGCTTCCGCTTACATTTTTCATCTAATAACCTTCTTTGAGTTTATTGGGTTCCTATCATTTGCCTAAGGGCAGTTCGATTCTGGTTTTAGAATGGTGACAACAAGAACCAAAGCATAAGAGGAACGCATGACAGCCTTTGAGGGTAGAGTTGGGAACATCGAGAGCGACTGAAGGAGATGAAGGCTTCCATTGAAACTATGGCAGTCAGCTTAGCCAACCTGACTCAGATGGTGACCAAACTCATGGAGAAATCCGACAACCCAAGCTCGAGCGAGCCAGCCAAAACAGTGAATGAAGAAGAGGTAAAGCCAACAGATTCCTCCCTTGCCCAAATTCTTAATCGAGGCAAAGGTATCATGGGGGACGAATCAGGGGTTCACGGGGTCACTTCTGACCCCATATCAACCTTCACACACTTGAAACAACTTGGATACGAGGGGAAAAATCAATTCAGCACGGCCTTGCCACGAGAGCACAGCCATTGGAGCGGGAAAAGCCAAGGGTATCCAAGGAAGGATACAATGCTTGGAGGGCCATCATATGTTGACCCCTATCCGGGTGAGCACATGGAGTTTGACGGGTAACTCACGATACAACGCAAGCTATAAACTAAGACTCCATGATCCGGGAGGGGGATTTCAAACCTACCTCCCCGAGAAGCCCATGAAGGCTGAAATGAGAGCTTTTCATCTGAGGATTCATAAGTTGAAGATACCCATCTTTACGGAGACAATATCTGAGGTTGGGTGCACCGAGAAGAGCTCTACTTCATGATGAATGCGCTAACTAAACTCGAGAAGCTAAGTGCCGCCATAATGTGTTTGGACGAAAAAGCTTTGCTATTGTTTGATGGCGCGAATTTTAGCGGCCCTTCTACTGTTGGGCTGAGCTCCGTTGGCGAGGACCAAACAATTCAGAGAGGCTTCGAGGGACTCGCTGCCCAAATCCTCACAATCTGCCCAAGATGACTTGAAAAGTTGCTGGCTTACATTTATGTCCATGAAAGAATCTCTCGTGACATTTATAACATTGGCCCTTGTCCCTTCTTTCTGCAATTTCAGCCACGGTCACGTATTGGAAACCCGACACTTTTTCTTCTCTTGGGCAGGTTCTTTTGGTCTAGTGTGCGCCTCACCGTAAGCTATTGTTCGAAGGCGACCTTGGAGGGAGAGCACACGAGTAGTTCTTCGTCCTCACCCAAGAGGCTACGGTGGCTGCCTACGGTGACCGTTTTGAACCATTATCCGGGGGACTTAGAGGAATGACCGATGACGCGCTTATGGGCAATTTCATGAAGGATCTATAGCTGGTGATCCGAGATGGAGTTAGAGTTCTTCGACCCAGGGGACTAGAGGATGCAATGCAACTAGCCCACGTAAAAAATGAGAAGGCGGCTGAGAAAGCCAGCAGGAGTGCCCTGCTGCCGCAAAGGGAACTATTTGGGGGACAAGAAAAGTCTTCTCTCATTTCTGGTGAGGCGCGCATTAGACCAAAGGAACCTGCCCAAGAGAAGAAAGAGTGTCGGGTTTCCAATACGTGACCGTGGCTGAAATTGCAGAAAGAAGGGACAAGGGCCAATGTTATAAATGTCACGAGAGATTCTTTCATGGACATAGATGTAAGTTAGCAAATTTTCAAGTCATCTTGGCAGATTGTGAGGATTTGGGCAGCGAGTCCCTCGAAGCCTCTTTGAATTTTTTGGTCCTCGCCAACGGACAAGAAGAGGAGGACCAGACCTGAAAGGCTTGACCATAGCGGCCCACCCCATCCAATCCGCCGTTGAACCATGCTGGTCATATGAGGAGCGGCACAAGGAGCTGCAATGAGCAGCCATCTCCTTCCTCACGAACTGAGGGGGGGGGGGGGGGGGGGGGGGGGCCAATGAGGGACGTGATTGCACAAGGCAATACGATGTACACCCTAGTTAGATCTCGTTTAATGTACAAGAGATTGTACATTAAATGAGATGTGCCTCCTGGACAAGAGATTGTACATTAAACGAGATTGTACACCCTAACTGGATCTAGTTTAATGTACTACGACAAACTCAAGCAACTTTGGAAGGGGCTGACCAAATATGTGCCTCCTCTTACATGTTCATGTAGAAATTGTACTTGTGAGATCGCTTTCTACTCAATAAGGATGTCGCTCAAGAACATCTTCATCAATTTATGATGGGCCTTGATTATGATATTTTTTGGACCATGCGTTCCAGTATCATGGCATAGGAGCCTTTACCTCCTATCAGCCGGGTAACGCAGTAGGAAACTAGATGAAAACAATTAATTCTGCTAAAGCTCTCCTACAAAAAAAATAACTCCTCTATTTATAAGGAGTATTAGAATATTCTAGACTACTTATTTATTAAAAATAAAATTAATGCGAGCAAACTGTTATTTCTAAAATTTTCTAATTTGAACGGCTTCTCAAAACTTCTATTTTCCCGCATCATCGGGTTTATGCTCTTGTCATTCAGAAGAACATGAACTTTGATAGTGAAACATCAAGAAGCATCTTCTGAGTTGTTTGCTCTTACCGCTCGATCATCTGATAATCGTGCATCTACCAAGTCAATGTGCACAAACTATGGTAAACTTGGTCATGATGTTTCCAAATGATATCATGCACGATTATCCTAAAGGTTGGATTTTCGTAATCAGATTCACGAGGCGCCTTTGAACAACCTGCCTATCGCACCCAGCAGTGGTTGCTCTCCACCCACCACCAGCCGTAGCCAAGGCCGTGGGGTTATTGGTTCAGTCAATGCAGTTTGCTTAGGCTCTACTCCGAGTGGTGGTTTCATCACCTGATCGTGCAGCTATAGGTCACACTCTTTCTCCTAAGCAATGGAACAATGTTCTGACCATGTTTAAATCCATGAACTCCAAGCCATAGACTTCAGAAAACCTTTCTGGTAAGCCTTCTTCTTGGATTTTGGACAATGAAGCTTCATTTCGTATGACAGGAAATAGAGCTCTCATTCGTCATAGTAGGCCCGCTAAATGTTCTCTATCAAGTTACTAGACAATTGTCTTGCTTTTGCAATCGAGGAGGGCAATCTAAATCTTTATGTCTCTATCACACTGCATAATGTGTTATTTATTCCTTAATTAGACTTCAATTTGATCTCTTTTTGCTCAGTTATTGTCTGATCTGAATTGTCTGGTTATTATTACTGCGGGATTATGTGTGATTCAGGAAAGTAGTTCGAGAACAATGATTGGAGGGAGTGAGCAACAAGGGTGGTCACACTGTGAAGCCATCTGCACTTGCCTGCCATTCAACATCATCAGCTGCAGACTCTTAATTTTTTTGGCATAAACAGATGGGACATCCCTCTCTTTAGTGTTATCTCTTATTCATACAGTTAGACATTTTGCTAATCGGAATAATGAAGTTAATCCTTGTGATGTTCAGTTTAAGGCTAAACAAGTGTGTAATAATTTTTCCTTGAGTTCTCGTAAAGCTCATGACATATTCGATTTGTTTCATTTAGACGTTTGGGCCCTTACAATGGTGCGTCTACTACTGTGTGCATTATTTGGTAACTATTATTGATGATCATTCTAGAGCTACGTGAATCTATCTTATGGCTCATAAGTCATAGGTTGCTGATTTAGTACAAAATAATTATGTAATGGTTAATACTCAATCGGAAGATTTTTTCACTAAATATTCACTCATTTACAAGAGATTTATGTTAATTTTCCTAATCTTTTGTTGTTATTTTACTATGTTACTCTTGTTTCAAGTCAATTTATATTAAATTGATGCTTTGTAATCCATTTGAAGCAAAATAAGGTAAAACATAAGGATTCAGACGAAAACATACCAAATATGAGCTGATTAACATATTAGTCTTCAAAGGCTTGCCGAACGCATATTAACGACCTCATTAAGGCGTGTCATATCTTGTTGAAAAGCTACATCAATGGGCTACAACTTTTTAGTTTACCTCAAGACGCAATTTGAAGCTTTAAATGGCCTAAAAAGTGATTGAAGTCAGAATCATGGTGCACAGTGAACAGCAGCTTGTACCCATATAAGTATGACTGTTACGCCCGTACCAATGGACAGTACGGTCGTACCAAGGGCCGAATACGGGCTGGAATCCCTTGAATGTGTTTACGCCACTATCACCCGTATCATTCAGGAGCAAAACAACCATACCAAGCATATTGGTACGGACTTGAAGACACATAGTTGAGTTTCGCCCATACCCCAAATTAAGCCTGTATCGCTTCCAGAGTAGTACAACCGTACTGGCATATGGTACAGTCGTGCTGGGTCGATACAGGCGCGAGACTCTGAAGCCCGGATCTGCTTCTATAAATAGCAACCCAAAGACCTAAAATCATCATTCTGAACTTGGGCAAAATTATATCTAATTCTTGAAGTAAGGAAACAGCTCAAGACTATAAGAGATTGAAGATCGATTTCGTAGTGAAGGATTCTTCTATATTTTCCATTTCTTCTCTTTAATTCTCTTTTGTACATGTAATTTGGTTTTATCACCATGATTAGTGAGTAGTCTTCTTACTTCGGGATCTTATGGATCCCGTGTCGTATCAACTCTTTTCATGCGAAGTGAATATAGACATTACTTACTGAATCACACGTATGTATTTGATTCTACATCGCTTCATGTCATGTTCTACGTGAATTTATCGTAATGATAATTAGGTTAAGAACCAATATCACCATAGTTGAGGTAATTAACCGGAATTATGTAGAATTGATATCTAATCATAGTAGCTATGTTGGAAGTATATGATTTGGTAGGGGAGTTAACATTACTTGTTTGAAAAATAAGTTCTTAATGTGTTCCTAACGTAATTAGTAGTTACAATGCTAATTGTATATTAATGGTTTGCAATAATCAAGTGTATGCCTCGTTGGAAGGACTCGAAGTACAAGATGTGTCACGAAAAGTAATGATCTAGGAGTGTCTGGCTTACTTATAACACACATGATTTATTCCCATTCGTCGTATGATATGAGTAACTATATGTTTTTTTTTCAAGATTATTTGCATAATCTTGTTCTTACATCAGAATCACTTAGTTACGTATTATAACATTTTCTTTATTAGAATAGCTAAACAAAGGCACTATCTAACATAGTTTACACACGCATTTGCTCTTTGGATCTACCCTTGGACTTACCAAAGTTATAATTGTGTTTGACTGCAATTTGACCCCTAAAACATAAATTGACAACATAAAGGATTAAAAATAGTAATACTCAATTTCAAAAATGTTTGAAGTGTTTGCTTTCGGACAATGGCACATACTTTCTTTATCTAAAATCGTTCCTGGTTGCTCAAGGTATTTTATTTGAGACGGGCCAGACGGCATGTTCTTAAGGCCTGTTCTTTTGCCCTTAAATTTTAAGTAAATAAGTTAAGTAAAGTTAAGTACATTAATTATTATTATTTATTGGTGGTGTATTATTTTTGTGGTGGTGGGTTGTTGGTATTTTGGAAGTGTTGTGGTAATGGTGGTGGTAGTGTGGTAATGGTGGTGGTAGTGGTGTTATGGTGGTGGTAGTGGTGTTATGGTGGTGGCGGGTTGTTGTTGTGTTGTGGTGGTGTGGTGTTTTTGTGGTGGTGGGTTATTGTGGTGGTGGTGATATTGTGGTTATGATGTTAAGGTAGTGAGGTGGTTGACGTTGTCGAAATTATGCAGTAAAGTTACTAGTTCAATAATGCTACGTAAACAATATTTATAAGCCGAGTGACTTCGGGTCAAACCCGAGAGAAAAGCCTAGATTAGTCTAAAGCTAGTTAGTAATGCTTAATGCGAGTCTACTAAAGAAAAACTGGGGGTTTTGTTCTCTAGGCGAGGTATCTCTCGTAAGTACTAAAGACAAGTTTGAATTGTTTCGAAGTAAAGCAATTAAAAAAATGTAGTCGGAATCCTATTTCACCCCTAGGTCATGCGATTAGCAACAAAAAACATCAATACATGCATAAGGTAATTTGATTGATAGTTCTAGGCTAAAGTATCACGCACTCTATATTCAACTCTCGCTTCTTTTCTAGAGTGGGAATAATACTTAAAGAACACGCCTCTCAAACTCTCGCTCTATTGAACCGCGCAGAACATAAGTCTCCTAATCTCACCATGTCGGTCTATCGATCGATAACTCAAGTTCGCTCTATATTAAGCCTAATAAAATGCGAGTGTCACTCTAGTGCACAAACGTTATCTAAAATAAACATGTTCAATCTTTTAAACATCCTAAGTTCAATTCTCATTCCATCCTTAGTGTTTTATCAATTCATACACTCATGTGTTTCGTCAAATACTTGGTGCGCATAAAATTACATGAAGATAAAGCATGAGAATTTTCAGTCAAAACTTCATTCATAAAGATAACATGCATGTTTTGCGTTATAATCTAACCTAAGGGATCCATAAAGATCCCTACTACTAAACGACTACTCACTCATGGTGAGTGTGATACAAGACATAATTTTTAAAGGAAATTGTTTGCCAATTGAAAGCAAAGTAGTAGAGATTGAGTAAAGCGATGTAATGGAATCTCCAATTGTTGATGCCTTCTCTGAATCCTCGACAATTCTTCAAGGTCTCTAAGAGACATCGACTAGAGTTTTGTTTTCAGGAGAGCCACAAGAGGCTCGATACTCACTCTGAATTTTTTTCCATATCTTTCTATTTTTACCCTTCAAAAATAACTGGTTGACCCGTCATGCCCGAATCACTTTTGATTTGGGGTATCTTAGTAAGTTGATTCGACTAGGGTTGGTCGAATCAAAGTCTTAGTGTGTGTCGGGGCTGGGCGAATCACTTCTTCATGGGCGAATCACTTTTGATTCGCCATAGCCTGAATTCCACTTGGGCGAATCAACTTTGCAGTCTCGTTTGACCCTTTTAAACCTTTGAATTGATGTAAACTAAGAAGTTGTAGCACTTTGAGTTAACTTTCCAACAAGATGTGGCACGTCTCAATCGGATAAGAATCATGTGCTCGGCAAGCCTTCGATGACGAACAGGTCAATTTGCCCAGATTTGGTCTACGGGCTAATTCACCACGAGTCAAGTTAATCCGGGCAGCTGAGAGGTTGATTCGACCAGGGTTGGTCGAATCATATTTGATTCGTGCACCCACCTGGGCGAATCAAAATTGCTTGAGCGAATCAAAATTGCCTTTTGCTTAATTTTGCTCGTTTTGCTCTCGATCGACCGGAATTCATTTGAATTTTCTTCGGGCTATTCATATCATGTAATACACGTTTTTAGCCTGAAATGGATAAAGAAAGCTTCAAACGATTTTATAAAATAACTTAACAAACAAGAAGTAAAGGGAAAATGAAGATAAATATATGGTTATTTGTCCATACATCAGTGGTGGTGGTGATGGTGGTGGCAGTGGAGTGGTGGTGTTGTTGGTGGTGGTGGTGCGAATGTGTTGTGGTTGTGATGTTAAGGTAGTGGGGTGGTGGTGGTGGTGGTGGTGATGGTGGTGGTAGTGGAGTGGTGGTGTGAATGTGTTATGGTGGTGTGGTGATGGTGGTGGTGTGGTAATGGAGTGGTAGTGATGTGGTGGTAGTGTTGTGGTGTGGATGTGTTGTTATGGGGGTGATGGTATGGTGTTTGGTGGTGGTGGCTTGTTGTGGTGATGGTAGTTTTTTCTAGTGGTGTGGTGGTGGTAGTCTTTTTGTGGTGGTGATGTGAATGTATTCTTGCGGGGGTAGTGATAGTGTTTTTGTAGTGGTGGTGATAATGTATTTGTGTAGTGGTTGTGATGTGAAGGTAGTGGGGTGGTGGTGGTAGTGGAGTGGTGGTGGTGTGGTGTGTTATGGCAATAGTGTTGTTGTAGTGATGATTGACGAATAGTAATTTAAGTAGTTAAGTAAAGTTAAATTAAATATTTAAGTAAATAATTTAAGGTCAAAAGAACAGGTCCTTAGACACCATAACAAAATGGTAAGGTAGAGCGAAAGCATCTTCACATGCTTAACACGTCTCGTGCTTGTGTTTCTAGGGAGCCTTTCCTATACAATTTTGGGGCAATGTGTTCTCACAACTTGTCATCTTGCCCACGCGTCTGCTTGACTACAAGACATCTTTTGAGCTCCTTCATACGCATGCTCCAAGTTACTCACACATCTATGTGTTTGGATGTTTGTGTTTTGATTCCAAGCATCAACATAAGAATGACTCCTCGCCATCGTAAGTGTATTTTCTTGGATATCCCTTAGGTCAACGCGGGTTGAAGCTCTATGATCTTGAGAATGATCAGATATTTATATCTCAAGATGGACGGTTTTTTGATACGGAGAACCTCCAGCGTTATCATCACTGCAGGCCACCATGTTCCTCCTGACTGGCTATGATGATGGCCCACCTATTTTGCCTCCATCCAGTTTAATGGACCCGACAAGTTTGGTACCCCCGCTGATATTGCCTTTGACTACGACACCAGACTCTGCATCGTTGTCTCTTATACCACAATCTAATTCTTTGCTTATTAACGATAGGGGGAGTTTAATTCAAGATGCTACTGCTACTCTGATGCTCTACTCGTCCGCGTTAAGCATTTGTTTTGCTTAAAGACTAAGTTTGCAATACTGTATACAACTCTTCTACTCCAGCCCCACCTCATCTGCTCCCACTTCAACAACATCTTCATGTATTCTCTACCATATTGCTGCTTTTATGTCTAGTGCTTATTTTCTCCTTCTCATGCTCATTTTGAGCAGCTATTACTGCTACTACCAAGCCTAAAAGGTTCTTTGAGGCCGTCAAGCATGCTCCGTTGCAGATCGATAAGCGTAGTGAGAAAGAGCGGAACGACACTTGGGTCTTTTCGGACTTGCCTGCTGGCAAGAAAGCTGTTGGCAGTAAATTGGTATATAAGATTAATTATAAGGTCAATGGAGAGGTTGAACGCTACAAGACTCGACTTGCGGTATTAGGGAAGACGGGTAGAGGAACTTAATTATAATGAGATGTTTGCTCCTGCGGGGAAGATGGTCACAATTCTCATATTTTTATCTATTGCTGCTATTTGAGGCTGGGATTTGCCTTATATGGATGTCAATAATGTATTTCTCCAAGGTGATTTGGATGAGTAAGTGTATATGACTCCTCCCAGTTATGTTGATTTGTCTGCCGAGAAGGTTTGTAAGCTGCAAAAGTCTATTTATGGTTTGAAACAAGCTCCCACAAATTGGTTCTTGAAGCTTGCTGCTCTTCGTGCTTTTGGTTTAATACAGAGGAGCGCAAATTACTCTTTATTCTCCTTAAGTCGTGATGACCCAGTTCATCATGTCCGCTTCTATGTTGATGACCTTATTATTGCTGGTAATAGTTCTGGTGATATTATGGCGTTCAAATCATATCTCAAATGTTGTTTTTGTTTGAAAGATTTGAGACCTCTTAAATACTTTCTTGAGATTGCTCATAACTCCTTTGTTTATTTTTGTCTCACATCGCAAATCGCATTAGAGATATTAGCTGAGTCAGCCCCCCTTGGTTTCAAGGCTTGTGACTTCCCTATGGACTCACATCATCATCTAGCTACTGCCTCGGGGTTGATTATAGATGATCATGAGTGATACGAACGTTTAGTTGGAGATATCATTTATTTAACTATTACTAGACCTAATCTTTGGTACTCTATACATGCATCCCAGTTTATGCAGAACCCACTTGAACACCATTAGCAAGTAGCTCAATGTGTAAGCTATTCGAAAAGCCTTAACAATAGGGTCTCCATCTATATGCTTCTATTTCTCTTCGTTTGTCTGCTTATTGTCACTCACATTGGACAGCTTGCTTGTTGACACGTCGTTCTATCACTGCTTAATTTATTATACTTGGTTAATCTTCTGTCTCATGGGAAATAAAGTAGCATGTTTTTCTTGATCTCCCGCTGAAGCTGAGTATCGAGCCATGATCACTATTTACAGTGTAATACCTGGCTGAAGTCTTTATTATTGTCTTTTGGAGTTCGCCACATGGTTCATGTGCGATTTTATTGTGACAGTCAGGCAACGGTTTATATTGTTGCTAATCTTGTGCGTCGTGAGCGCACGAAACACATAAAAATTAATTTTCACTATGTTCGTGATCTGGTTCTTGCTGGAAAGATCGTATTTCACATGTTCCTACTACTCAACAACCTGCAGAATTTTTCACTAAGGTTCTTGAAAATCAAGAGTTTCAATTATTATCTGGCAAATTGGTATTGTCGATCCACATGCTCCAACTTGGGTTGGGGGTGGTGGGAGATTGAGTAAATAGATATACTTATTTTATATTGAGTTAAATAGATATACTTATTTCTATATATCCTTCAGACGTACTATATATATGTTGCTCTACAAGATAAATAAAAACAAATTCTTCAAATTGAATCGTTTCAATTATGGATGAGTTTAGGGGGGGTGTGTGGAATAATTGTTGATTTATGAATAAGAAAGAAAATATTGGATAAATCTTCATGTAAAACGTGTAAACATGTTTTACAATTTTGTGTGGAAAAATTGATTTTCTAGAAGTGGTATGGTAACAAATAATAATGTTGTTGGATTGAGCAATGATAATATAGTTTTATCTCACTTAATAATTTATGCTTGATTATAAAATTATGATTTACAAATTTGAGCTTTTGAATCTGAATAAGATTATAATAGAGTTGGCCTAGCAAAATTTAACTTTGATATCAGACTCTATGGTGCGATCTGAGCTAAATATGTGAGATGTGGGATACATGTTAAAGCACCAAGTGCACGATTAGAGACACACCTAATCAATGATAGTTGTAAGGCAAGACTCGCAAACATGCGAGTAGGCTGACTGAACCAGTAAAATTTCTAAAATAACAAAATTTTTTAGATTGAATCCTAATGAAGAGGGATGTCGCAAAAGGCATATCCATACGAGAGGTTGCTACAAGTAATAGTAAATTATTGATTAAAAGACACCCCTAATCCATGACAAGTTGTACAGCAACCAAAAGGACTCCCTGACATACGAATAAGCCAGTTGGACCAATGGAAGTTCTAAGGCAATGAACATTTGTGGTTGAACCCTAATGATAAGGGGAGTCGCAAAAGGTGCTTACAAGAGGTTTCTACAGTTAGTAATAAGTTGTGCTAAATAGAGTGTATGCAAAATTTCTCCAAGGGAATGAGATATTGTTGGGTTAAGCACTTTCTGAAATTATCCAACGATTAATGAAGGGTGAATGAACTAATTTATATTGGATTATAGAATTATGATTCGAACTAATGTGTCGAAATAAACCTATTCTGCCCCAAACCCTCTTCCACCAAATACCATGTTGTAGGTTCCATCAGGAACTGAACTCTAATCGATCAGATATTTGACGCCTTTTTTTGATTATGTGGTTGCACATTTGCATGTTAAACAAAACTATACAATCCGGATGTTCAAGGTGTTGTACAAAGCAACCAATGTTGTACAACCTCGAAGGGGGACTCCGTCAAAACACGTGCGCAAAATCAGCAGATATGAGTTAAAGATAACGCCAACTAAATACTTGATAAACAACAATCGCAACAAACCATTCAAAGGATATTCAAAGGAGTCAACAAACAATCTCAAAGGATAAATCTCAACAAACTATTCAAAGGATGAATCTCAACAAACTATTCAAAGGATATTCTAAAGAATAAATCTAAACAAGCTATGTGGATTCGTGGGGTGCAACTCAGTATATATACGAGCAACGCACAGCCTATGAAGGCATGTTTTGAGGAGAGAACCGTGAGCTGATCTTGAGAGATTACACAAGCATTATATACAATCTTGAAAACATCCGATCTTGAGCTATCAACAACACCAGACTGAAGAAAGTCTATTCGGGAGAATGACTCTAACAGAGTGGAAAGAGACAGGAGGTCTCACATTCAGGGAAGCCTCAGTGCTGATCACTTTGGGTGAGTACATTGAAGATCAAATAGAGAGTGAGTCTGCTATTCTGTAATGTCTTTGTACTCGATCTTAAAATAGTGAATTGTTTCCCACGGGCTTGGGATAAGCCCCCCAGACGTAGACTAGTTTACAGCCGAACTGGGTAATCTTTCTTGTGTACTTAGTACGTAGATGTGATTACTATATGTCATCTCATACTGCGTAGCTTGTTCAAGAAGTTGTTCTACCAACGTGTTGGACAAATTCTATCATCTAGCATTCAGCAATTTCAATTTGTATCAGAGCAGCGTACTCAACAAACAGAGTAAAAGATCTTGGCAAAAAGGCTGAAGGAAGATGAGTATGTGAGAAGGGCAGAGTATAGTGACAAACGTATTTTTAACCCTTTATAGTTGTCAATTTATGTTTTAGGGGTCCAATTGCAGACAAACACAATTTATAAACCTTGGTAAGCCAAGGGTCGATCCAAGGAATAATACGTGTGTATATTATGCAAGATAGTGCATTCGTTTAACTATTCCAATAATGAAAATTTATAATTACATAACTAAGTGATTCTGACACAAGAACAAGATTATGAAAATAAAATTAATATTCTAGAATCAAACTTCACCCATGCCTAACAAACAAATCATGCAATAATTAAAATAGTTCAATTATTTTATGGAACTATGGAAATAATCTAATAACATCAGGCAAGCCGCCCAGTCACGGATCATTGCCTGAATTAATCTACATTGTTGAACGCCACCCAATCACGGATTATCAATAGTTTCGATTTAGTAAGCCTAGGGTTTACAGACAAAAGATGTCAACTTTCCTATCAATTCATGTACTAACAATATAGCTACCATGTTTTGATATCAACTCTACTCAATCCGGTTAATTACTTAAGACCCAATCATCTTTTGGTCCTTAACCTAATTTCATTCTAACAAGAAAGCATCCAGTCGATGTCAGACATGCAAGAACGATAAATTAAGAACAATAGAATTAAAGAACTCCATTAACATAATCGAAAGGTTTTATTAACTTCGCATGAATTGTTTGACTACAAGCATGAGATACGAGACGACTAATCACGAATCATGGTGATAAAATCAGAATACATGTATAAAAGAAAATTAAAGAAAAAGAAACGGAAAGAAAGAAGAATCCTTCACTACGAAGCCGAGTCTTCGATCTTTAATCTTCTTGGAGTCTTGAGCCGTCTTTCCTCTCTACAAGAATTAGATAAAATTTTGCTCAAGTTCAGAATCCTTTCTCCTGTGTTCTAGGTCTTTATTTATACCAAAATCAATTGTACCGATTTTAGAAATCAATTTCGGACAGGTTCAGAGTCAAATCGGGTCGGTTCAATGTCAAACTGCCAATTAAATTGGTGAACTATCGATTCTCAAATGAAACCGGGCTGCTTGCACTTTGGACCGGTTCAAAACCAAATCAGCGGTTCAACATGTGAACCGGCGATTCTGCCTTAAACTGGCAGTTCAAATAGAAACCGGGCTATTGTTTACTCACCACTTTGGTTCTGACTTTGCTTGCGTTTTTTACCATTTATTAAACCTTCTAATTACGTCTTGATGTAAACTACAATGTTATAGCTCTTTAAGTTAGTTTTCCAACAAGATATAGCAAGCCTCAATCGGATAAAAATCATGTGCTCGGCAAGCCTTTGATGACAAATAGTTCAATCTATCCAAATTTGGTTTGTATTCGTCTGAATCTTTATGTTTTTCCTTATTTTTCTCCAAACATACTACAAAGCCTCAATTTAATATAACTTTATCTAAAATAAGAGTAGAGTGGTAAAAACACAATTAAAAGTTCGGAAGAGGAGCGAAATTCATCATCGAATGAAGCGAATAATCGGTAAGAAATCAACCAATCATAAATCACGACCTCTTTTGTTAGACGAAGACAACTATGGCTACTGGAAAGTCAGAATGAAACCGTACATCCAAACCATCGACGACCGAGCATGGAGAGTCATCCTAAAACCATGGAGTGCTCTAAAGGTAAAGGACACAGGAGGAGAAGAGATTGACAAACCTGAAAAACAATGGACAAAAGATAAAGAATGGGCTCGAACCAGCAATGCAAAAGCTTTGAATGCAATTTTGTCGGAGTAGATGAGAAGATGTTGAAACTTATCTCAAAGTG
The DNA here is from genome assembly GCA_963678935.1 of Umbilicus rupestris. Lineage (NCBI taxonomy): Eukaryota > Viridiplantae > Streptophyta > Magnoliopsida > Saxifragales > Crassulaceae > Umbilicus > Umbilicus rupestris. Next base: position 11,206,550 of record OY787618.1, read on the forward strand.
CAAGATAGCCAAAGAAGCGTGGGACATACTGACGACTCACCATGAAGGTACTGACAAAGTGAAGTTGTCCCGCATGCAGATGATCAACACTCAGTTTGAAGAATTAAAGATGAGCGAATGCGCGACCATAAGAGAATTTTTTTGCAAATTTGGGGGACTTGTCTAATCAAGCATTCAACCTAGGAGAACCAATGCTTGAAGAGAAGCTGGTCTGAAAGGCATTATCTCTACCGGCGAGGTTCGAAATGAAAGTCACCGCCATCGAGGAAGTTCAGGACGTGAAAAAGATGTGACTTGATGATCTGATGGGATCACTCACCACCTATAAAATGAGGATAGCCGGCAACCAGTCTGCACTCAAAGAAAGAACCATCGAACTCAAAGATGAAACTCAAGTATATGACAATGGAGAGGATATGACAGAAGAGATGACCCTCCTAAGCAAGCAGTTCGGAAGGTTCATGAACAAGAAAGCAGTACAGATCCAGATGGAACTCTCAAACCAGAGGCAGACAGTTCGACTCAAAGGAACAAAGTAGACCAAGTCGTCCCAAGGGAATTCAATGCAGAGAGTGCGATGGATACGGTCACATACAAGCAGAGTGCTCAAACACGCTCAAACGAAACAAAAAATCGTTGAATGTAACATGGAGTGATGGAAAATCCGAGGAAGAACCATCTGAGGAAAACCCAAATAAGATAGTGACATTAACCTCTATTGTCTCAGTGGCAGGTTCAGACACCGAAGATAGAGAACCAACTGACGAATGCATCATCGAAAAATTCCCTCTCCTGCACACAAAATGGACTGAAGTAGTTAGCATGAACATTAAACTCAACATCACCATCAGCAATTTAAAAGAGAAGAACACTCATCTACCACACTATAACAACATTCTGGACAAAGAAAAAGCTGAGCAATGTGGAATCCTCAATTGGCTGCAACAAGAACTTGCAGAAGTCACAGAAGAACTAAGCTCCCTCAAGAAGTTTCAGAGAATGTTCAATACCAGAACGAGGAAGCTAGACTCCATTCTATCCATGCAGAGACCAACTAATGACACGAGAGGTATTGGATTCACTAGACCTAAGACAACATACGAAATGGTGTTTTTTAGGGGAGCTGAGAAGATCTCCCCAATCACATCTAGACTTGCAGAAAACCAACAACATGGAATGAGAAAAGAAGATGCTACTATTGCCACAGATCAGGACATATTAGAAGAAACTGCTACATCCGAAAAATGGAATCAAGCACGAGGAGCAACAGAAAGTGGATTTAGAGAGCACAGGAGAAAAGAGATATTTGCCTCGTTGCCTACACCATGACCACACACACTGAGAAAGAATCTCAGAAGCCAGTAGAGGAAGAGACTCAGAATGTACAAGAATCTGTCTGGACAGATGATCCCGTACAGATGACCGAAGAGACTCATAATGTATAAGAAACTGTTCGGACAGACGATCCAGTAAAGATGGAAGAAATGACCGAAGAGGAAGAAATGAGAAGGCAACCCAGAGCCAATCATCAAGTAGATTTTGTCGAGACCTTTGCTTCTGTGGCTAGACTGAAAGCAATCAGATTGTTAGTAGCTTTGTCATGTCACTTGAAGGTCAACTGCACCAAATGGATGTAAAGAGCGCCTTCCTGAACGGAGTCCTATCAAAAGAAGTGTACGTTGCTCATCCCAAAGGATTCGAAGACCCAGCATATCCAGACCATGTGTACCGGCTCAAGAATGCTCTATATGGGCTGAAACAAGCTCCAAGGGCGTGGTATGAGAGGCTAATAAAATTCCTGATCCATCACGGATATTCCAGAGGAGGAGTAGACAAGACCCTGTTCATTGGACGCACCAGGATTTATTATCGCTCAAATCTATGTGGACGACATTGTCTTTGGATCAACCTCACAAGAGTTGGCGGAACAATTTTTGGGACAGATGAAGAGCGAATTCTTGATGAGCATGGTTGGGAAATGACTTGCTTTCTAAGGCTTCAGGTGGTTCAAAAGGCATAGGCAACCTTCATATCACAAAGCAAGTATGCCAAGAGTCTAATTAAGAAGTTTGATCTCAAAAAAGCCAGTCACAAGAGTTCCAGCAGCTGCAATACCAGAACAAGAGGCTACAATTCTTGATGAGCATGGTTGGGAAATGACTTGCTTTCTAAGGCTTCAGGTGGTTCAAAAGGCATAGGGAACCTTCATATCACAAAGCAAGTATGCCAAGAATCTAATTAAGAAGTTTGATCTCAAAAAAGCCAGTCACAAGAGTTCCAGCAGCTGCAATACCAGAACAAGAGGCTACAACGAAGACTACAGCTGGAGACTACAACCAACTTTCTTACCAAAAAGGGGGGAGAAAGGTAAAAAGATATCTTCTTTTGTTGTTGCATTGATAATGGTGTGTCCAAGACAAAGCAAGTAGCCACATGGAAACAGGTAAGTTTTGCTGCAAATGTCAAGGGGGGGATTGTGGTTGCACATTGGCATGTTGAACATTGTACAACCCGGATGTTCAAAGTGTTGTAGAAAGCGATCAATGTTGTACAACCTCGAAGGGAGACTTCGTCAAAACACGTGCGCAAAATCAGTAGATATGAGTTAAAGATAATGCCAACTAAATACTTGATAAATAACAATCGCAACAAACCATTCAAAGGATATTCAAAGGAGTCAACAAACAATCTTAAATGATAAATCTCAACAAACTATTCAAATGATAAATCTCAACAAACTATTCAAATGATAAATCTCAACAAACTATTCAAAGGATATTCTAAGGAATAAATCTAAACAAACTATGTGGATTCGTGGGGTGCAACTCAATATATATACGAGCAACGCACAGTGACAATCGTATTTTTAACCCTTTAAAGATGTCAGATATAGGTTTCAGGGGTCAAGTTGTAGTCAAAAACAATTTATAGACCTTGGTAAGCCAAGGGTCGATCCTAGGAACAGGCGCGTGTATATACTAGCTAGCAAACAATATGTTCAGCTACTCCTAATAGAAATTCCGGATTTATTCTAATTATCCTAATGGTCCTAATTAATGTAACCAACGGTTGATTCGATCAGAGAAAGTAATTCCAAGATCAAACTTCACCCTTGCTCGCAACATGATTCATGCAATCAGTCATACCATATAGTCATGCAAAATAGCTTTGGAAATAACCTAAACTGACATCAGATGAGCCGCCCATTCACGGATCATCATCTGAATTAATCTGCACTATTGAACGCTTCCAATCATGGATTATCAACAGTTTCGATTTATTAGACACAAAGGGTTCCAGACAAAATATGTCAACTCTCCTATCGATTCATGAACTAACAATATAATTATCATGTCTCGACATCAATCCTATTTGTTCCAGTTAACTGCCTCAGACTCATTCATCTTTTTGGCATCTAACCTAGTTTCATTCTAACATGCAGTCATCCCAATCAATGATCAACAATGGTAAAACGATAGAATGAAGCATAATAGAATTGAAAACATAAACTTGTATTAGACTAAAACTGATGTTTGTACAAATCACATGAAATCAGGTTACAGGCATGGGATCCGTAGGATCCCGGAACTAAATAAACTACTCGCTACTCATCGGGATTACTATCAATACAAGAATGAAGAGAATAAAGAACGAAGAACCCGTGACGACGATCTTCACTCCCAGCTATCCTCTTCTGTCTTGCGTTCGTTCTCCAAAATCGTCCAACCCTTGTGAACGAGCCCTCGATTCCTATTTATAATGAAAGTCAATTGGGCTGATTTTCGGAATTAATTTGCGGCCCGGTTTGCTTCCAAACCGGTGGTTCCAATGTTTAAACTGCCGGTTCAGTCCACAAACCGCCGGTTTCGAATCGAACCGGCCAGTTCCAGAGAATCACGATATTTTGCCTTCGGGGCCGGTTCTGAGACCAAACCGCCGGTTTGACCAATGAACCGCCGATTTGACTAGTGAACCGGAGGTTCTTCCTTGAACCGGGATACTGTTCACTCAGCACTGTGATTCTGACTTTTCTTGCCTTTTTGACCATCTAAACCTTCGAATTATGTCTTTCTGTAAACTAAAGAGTTGTAGCCCTTCGAGTTAGCTTTCCAACAAGATATAGAACGTCTCAATTGGATAAGAATCATGTTCTCGGCAAGTCTTTGATTACGAATAGGTCAATCTGCCCAGATTTGCTCTGTATTCGTTTGAATCTGTATGTTTTACCTTATTTTGCTTCAAATGAACTAAAAAGCCTCGATATAATATAACTTGACCTGAAATGAGATTAGAGTGGTAAAAAGACAATGAAAAGCTCGGGAGAGAAGCGAAATTCATCATCGAATGAAGCGAGTAATCGGTAAGAAATCAACCGATCACACAGCCTATGAAGGCATGCTTTGAGGAGAGAACCATGAGCTGATCTTGAAAGATTACACATGCATTATATACAATCTGGAAAGCATCCGATCTTGAGCTATCAACAACATCAGGCGGAAGAGAGTCTATTTGGGAGAAGGACTCTAACAGTGGGAAAAGACGGGAGGTCTCACATTCAGGGAAGCCTGAGTGCTAATCACTTTGGGTGAGTACATTTAAGGTAGAATAGAGAGGGAGTCTCCTATTCTGTAATGTCCTTGTACTCGATCTGAAAATAGTGAATTTTTTGTTCCCACGGGCTTGGGATAAGCTCCCAAACGAAGGCTAATTTACAGCCGAACTGGATAATCTTTCTTGTAGTACGTAGATTTGATTACTATCTGTCATCTCATCATATTGCGTAGCTTGTTCAAGAAATTATTCTACCAACGTGTTGGACAAGTTGGTAGAACAACTTCCTATCATCCAGCATTCAGCAATTTCAGATTAGACTACGCCATGATGGTATTATTTATGTCATGTATGTGTTAAAACGGTATAATTTGAAAATGTTTCTTAATGATTTAAGTTTTATCTTGGGAATTGTTTTCGTTGATAGTAATTAAGTTTGACATTGTGCAGTTTGACTTTCTATGTTTTTAATCGGTTGACTTTGGATCTTTATATTTCAGAAAATCCTTAATTTTATTTGAGGCAACGACTTCATTTGGGATATTATTAGTTATTTCATATGGTTAAGATATAATTTAAAACAAGAAACATATATAATGATTTGACTCACACCGTTGTCATTAATTTATGCTTCAATTTGATTGTTGAGTTCTCACATTAATTTCTAACACAATTTGAATCGATACAAACATATCACTCGATTTGAGGCTATCAAGTTAACGCGTTTTTTTATGTATCGAAATCATTTAAATGTCACCAAGTATATTTTCAATAGTTGCAAACATCAATGGTAACCATGAAACCGGTTGAAATTGGCTAGATATTCCAGTTTACACCACTATATGACTCAAAAGCTTTGACTTGTGAGTCATGGTGGTGTAACCCAAGATATACTAACATCTCTTCCATTTATCAGCCGATGTAGGACAAATTCCCAAGTGCTTATACTCAACACTCCCCCTCACTTGGGAAGTTGGACGTATTTCCCGACAGCTCGTTAACTCATTGTAGCGACAATTAGTAGGTGTGTTCAACGCGACTGCCCTTCACACGAATCTTTACCTTCACAACCGGTCAGGTAAATGCACGGCTCGATTTTAAACGAGCCAAGTACGAACATGATACTTATACTCGTTTATTAAACGAGCCATACTTGAACAAAGTGGTACTCGGCTCGTTTAGACTCGTGAACAACTCGTTTATTTGTTCAATTAAAGCCCGATTATAAACTCGATTAAAGCTCGTATGTATACGTTTATTTATTCATTTAAACTTGATTAGTCATCCAATTAAGTTCTAAGTTGAAGAATGTCTACTTTTTTAGTCATCCAAACGATTCATCTCCTAGTCATTATTCCATGGGAAGTGAGACCTAATTTTTGTTAATATGATGATGAAGGTTGAAGATGATGCCAAAAACGAGTCATCCAAACGATTCATCCCCTAGTCATTGTTCCGTTTTAAAGTTCGTTACTAGAAAAATACACTTCAACTATAATGAAGTAAACTGCTCGTTTAAAGCTCGAGCTCGGCGCGAACTCATGGAAATTAAACGGTCAAGCTCAAACATATGTTTTTAAGCTCGTGACTATTCGGCTCGAGCTAGAATTCATAAAAAAATTAACATGCCGAGCTTGAACACTGTGATACTCTGCTCGACTCCTCTCTTTTGCAGCCCTATGGGTAAACCCACGCTGCCGTCAAATGGGCGTCTCGTCGTGCACTTGATGCTCAGAGGCGTGTCCCATAATGGCATTTATCAACCGATGTGGGACAAATTCTCAAGTGCTTAGACTCAAAACTCCTTCTCACTTGGGAAGTTGGACGTGTTTGCCGAAAGCTCGCTAACTCATTGTAACGGCAATTAGTAGGTGTGTTCAATATGACTGCCCTTCACATGAGTCTTTACCTTCACAACTGGTCAGCGTAAGTGTGCAAAACGCGACTCCCACCTATGGGTGAACCCACGCTGCCGTCAAATGAGTGTCTCGTCATGCACTTAGCTCTCAGAGGCGCATCCCATAATTGCATACTGGCCCGGACCGCATGTCGTGGCTCTGATATCATGTTGAAATTAGTTAGATATTCTGGTTTACACCATTATATGACTCAAAAACCTTAGCTTGTGACTCATGATGGTGTAATCCTAGATATACTAACATCTCTTTTATTTATCAGCTGATGTGTGACAAATTATTAAATGCTTATATTCAATAATACCCTATTTGAAATTAGGATTGCATAATTATCGGTTTGATAGTTGATGCCAATGGACAAAACAAATAATCAGACAAAGATTGAGATTCTCTACCTACCACTACCATACTCACCTTGTGAAATCAAACCAAGAAAAAAACATGTCTAATAGTAACCATGCCAATTTCCAAGACCAGAAAGGAGAAATTTACCGACAGTGGATGGTGGATGATTGATTGTGAACATGCCAAGCAAAGCAAGTTGCCAGTATTCTGCAAGAAAGACGAGTCGCGCAAGTTAATGCGTCCCCTTCCATCTGTTGAAACGTCGCCGTTTGACGCTGCTTTTTGATAGCTACCCGCCAGCCCATGAACAGGTACCTATGTGATTTGTCTTGGCGTAGAATTCAAGGGCTTTTTGGTCATCCTTCGACACCGACACTTTACCTTTTATCATTATTTTAAAACCTCGTAGCTCAAGCTTCTTGTAGCTTGCCATGACCGCCACGTTGCCTAAACCCAAAATCTCAGCTGCTAATTAAAAAGAAGAAATGCCTGTTTTGGTAATCTAGACCACAATAGTATAAAAGAGTTATTACTCAATATATACTAATTTTTATAATTTAATATTAAATAATTATAAATAAAAAAAACTGACAAATTAATTTACGATTGAAAAGTCGGTCTAAAACGAATCAGTTCGACTCGCCTATGCTCATATGAAATTCTTCCTAGTACCACGGTTGGACATTGAGATTTATACTACAAGCACCGACGATCCGTGCTCATCGATGATTTTGTTTTCATTCATATTTAAAAAAGGAAGGGTATTTTGGTCAAATTGCTATTAGAAAAGTAGACTATTTAGGTGCTTGTTAGCATTTTCCATTTATGTAAATCTGTGTACGTCACATGGTGTAACATTTTGTGGGAAATTATGCTTTCCTCATCCGTCTGTGAGCTGGAAGTTGACACGTGGCAACTGGCTTTCCTCATCTGTGTGGCAGTGCAGTAAATAAGTCTTGGGTATCAACCAAGGACACGACAAGTCCTCCTGTTAGGAGAATCCCGTGAAATTAATTTCCAGCTTTTTCAATATTTTATAAATAAATAAAAAGTAAACATTTACAGAAAAAAAGAGACACAAGTACAACCAGAAAGCACCAACACAAACAACACGCAAACTCCGAAGCAGTTCCGATCTCTCTCTCTCAATGGCGGCAGCGTCATCGTCTTCAGGGTTCAGAGTTTTGTGCATTTTCATTACAGGGTGGTTGGTGATCGTGTCCGGAGGGATTGCCGGAGATGTAGCTGGCAAGAATCCAGCAGCAGCAGCTTCGGTCAGCTCAAGCTCTGTTCTTGTTGCATTGCTCGACTCGCATTACACTGAGCTAGCCGAGTTGGTTGAGAAGGCGCTACTCCTCCAGACGCTGGAACAGTGTGTCGGTGTTGGGAATATCACCATCTTTGCTCCACGAAACGAAGCGCTGGAGCGTGATTTGGATCCTGACTTTAAGCGGTTTCTACTCGAGCCTGGGAATCTCATCTCGCTCCAGAAGCTGATTATGTTCCATGTGATTCCTCGGAGAATCGGTTTCGCGGACTGGCCCGGGGAGGAGGGAGAGGAGCACCGGACGCTGTCGAGAGATCTGGTGGAGCTGAGGAGGAAGGGGGAGGAGAAGGCCGTTGACATTGCGAAGGTGATTCGCCCCGATGATGTGGTGAGGCATGACGGTGTGATTCACGGGATTGAGAGGCTGCTCGTCCCGAGATCGGTTCAGGAGGAGTTTAATCGCCGGAGGAGTCTCCGATCTATTTCGGCGGTCATTCCGGAAGGTTCGCCGGAGGTCGATCCCCGGACGAATCGGTTGAAGAAGAAGGCATCTCCGGTTCCAGCTGGCGCGCCGCCTGTGGTTCCGATTTATGACGCCATGGCGCCTGGTCCGTCTCTGGCTCCGGCGCCGGCCCCTGGACCTGGTGGAGCGCATCGACACTTCGACGGTGAGAGTCAGGTTAAGGACTTTATACAGACTTTGGTGCATTACGGTGGATATAATGAAATGGCCGACATTTTGGTTAACCTAACTTCGCTGGCCACTGAGATGGGGAAGCTCATTTCTGAAGGGTATGTGCTGACAGTGCTGGCTCCCAATGATGAGGCTATGGCCAAGCTGACCACTGATCAACTGAGCGAGCCCGGCGCGCCCGAGCAGATTATGTATTATCATATAATTCCCGAGTATCAAACTGAGGAGAGTATGTACAATGCTGTGCGGAGGTTTGGGAAGATCAGGTATGATACTCTGAGATTACCGCATAGAGTCGTGGCTGAGGAGGCTGATGGGTCTGTGAAATTCGGCGATGGGGATGGATCTGCTTATCTGTTTGATCCCGACATTTACATTGATGGAAGGATTTCGGTGCAGGGGATTGATGGGGTTCTATTCCCGCCTGAGGAGAAGACAAAAGTTGCCGCTGAGAAATCCAGTCCAAGTTCAGTCAAGGTTGTCTCCAAGCAACAGAGAAGAGGTAAAATTCTCTACTCCTTGATTAGTTTGATTGCTATTCGACAGTTTTTCATTACATCTGACGGTGTTACGGTACTTACGTTGAGTACTTAAGTAAATAAGTTCAGCTCAAAAAAAACAGATTGTAAGATTGGATGTCGGCGGGACATAGTTGGTTAGTGAGCATTATATGAATTTAGGACAAACTGAGCTAGACTTAATTTTGTCTCTAAGCATCATGTCGGTGGCTATATGTGTTTAAGGACATGTTTCAACTTGTCCCTGATATACACGTTTGTCTCCAGATCTATATGCGAATATATTCTTAGGTTGTCCAGCGAGTACTAGGATTAAAATCAACTTAGAAGTTGACAAATTACACAGAGCCCAGGAACTACGTCTGTATCCGATGAAAGTGGGTTCCAGTCAGGCTTGTCAGACACTCCTATTATGGAGCTGATACAATCATGCAAGGGACTGCCCATGTTATCAAAACACAAGAACAAGTTGATGTACTTGTCTCTTCATTGGTCTTTTTCCTGTCCCATTTGTTGCTTCCGTTTTAGCAGCCTAATATTGATTCCCTTTCGCCAGCCTAATATTCTGCTTCCATGATTTTTTTTTGTGAGCAATCACATTGGTTAACCGTACTAGCGTGATCAACGTGATTTATTCCATGTATCATATGCATAAACTGATCGACTGTGACTGCCGTACTAGTTTTGGATCTGAATAAATTACTCATTTCCTAACCTTCTTCGCGCTGAGAAGTTGCTTTCTTGATTTGTTAATTGCAGGGAAGTTAATGGAAGTATCATGTAGCGTGTTGGGCGCTTTCGATCTGGACTCACATGTATCAGGTTGTCAATAAAGAAACATGAGCTCACCTGGCCCTGAAGATACATAATGAAAGAGTGCTTGTAGAGAAAAGACACAGACCCGTCTAGAGCTTCTGGTGACTGGGCATGCATATAGATTTTGGTGGTGGCAATAATGCAGGATAATCCCAGCAAGCAAGAAAAGAATCACTATTGTTTTATTAATCCAATATTGTAAGTAGCTATACTTTTCATACCAAAATCCAGATTGAACTAAGTTTCACACAATATAAATTGCATTTAATGGTTGGTTGCTTATTGCTCTTGGCAGGCCTCTTCTTGTTTTCATCTGTCAAATGTTAACTCTGTATTGTCCTAGAAAATGCTTAGACTTTGCAACTAACCAGTTCTTAGCTAGTTGATAGAAAAGAAGAGGCTTTGGTGGAAAGGTTGATCCAATTGTAAAAGTATAGAAAGTTTACAGGAAAAGTTGTTGAGTCAAGATGTCACTTTTTCTTGACTAATAATCTTACAGAATGCTTAAAAGGGCACAACCCATCTTAAGAAACTCCCACAAGGAAAAAGGAAAACCTGGCAATTTACCTGTGTCCAGGATTACATGGCCAGCAAAAGATGGTATTGGGATTTTTGGGTCTGCCAACTTTGACATTCTCTACACTGCATTCATGGACTCCAAGACCAACTGAGGCTATATCATTTGCAATGCTTTTGGCATGGACTGCCACTGTAGCAATCTCACTGGTAGATGAGTGTAAGCTAACCTGGTGCAGCTCATTAGAAATTTGCTTGAACATTCTGCTTTTGACTTCCCCAGCAGTGAGGCCTGATTTCTTATCCCTGGATGAAAGTGTGGGGAGAAGTACCATTGTTAGCCACAGCTTTTAATTTCATACTACTTTTCTTCTCGAGTCTTGTCTATGGTCATAATTTTTGATTACCTTAGTGCGGGTTCATGCGAGTCGCTCTTCAGAGGCTTCTGCAGCATTTCCAAATGCCTTCTGCTGGCATTTGAAGAGATGTCCTCGTTGATATGGAGCTCCCTAACTGCTTCAATTACTCTGTCCAATGTACTCAGGGCTTGTTCCACCTCCGGCCTGGGACAGATTTTCTTCCCATTCATTCCATTGTAGCTATTGGCAACTTTGAAGGATGGAAGCTTGGACTCTTCTTCTTCAGTCTCAGATACAACATTTAGATCAACATCTGATGATACGTCATCGAGTGATTTCGGAGGTGGATATGTCGGGGAGGTAGCAATTTCACTGTCTAAGACACCATGATCTATGACATTTCCATCAAATTGCATTGATTTGGTCAATCTTTCATCTTCCAACATGCTTTTTTCCTCTTCAGTTTTGATGACTTCTTGTTGCAGAACCTTTCTGATGTCTGGCAAATGAATTGCTTGGCGAATCCGATTGTACATAGGACTTTCCAAGGCCTTGCTGAAATCCTTGTTGCCCTCAGAAATAGATGTCACTGCCTACGGAATATTCATTAAATACGTCATCAAGTAAGACGATGTTATGAAACAGTTAGCCTTATCATAAAAGAAAGGACAATATAGAATAGCAGCAGAACCTTCTGACATAGCTTGAAACCGTTGCCAATAAGCTGCCTCGCAATGAAGTTAATTAGCGAGGGAGAGACAAAATCTAGTTTCATATCCAGACTAGCAATCAACCTTCAATATTTTTTTTTAGATGGTCAGAAATTTTGTAACAGTGCATTCAGTAACTGCAAGGTCAGGAAAAAAGCATTTAGAAAGAAAAACATTTCAACCTGAACCCACCTGAAATAGCATCTTTCATTGTTCACCTTCTGGATTGCAAGACCTCCGACGACTCCTAATCTCACTGCATTATTTGATTCTGGTATCATGCCATTGGTGATTCCGTACAAACTTCCATCACTTTCTACATCATCGATCTAAGCAAATCCATTATCCAAATGCATCGTTACATTAGGCTAAGAAACAAGAAGGGAAAACACTCATCAAAAAATTAAGGTCTAAAGTAAACAACCAAATAGATTACCGTTTTTATAACAACCACTATCAGATCTTCTTGGAAGAATTCAAACTCATAATAGTGCAGTAAAGCCTCTCTGGCTGATAGCGGCCATGGAACCTTCACCCTTTCTTACAGAGACATGACGTTAATCGGCATGTGAGGCTGCATTTGTCAGTTCTTCAAATATTTTGACCAGCAGTAGCTTATAGTGTAGTGTAGGCAAACCTCACTGTACATATTTGTTCATGAGTTCCGATTTGATGGACACATCGGCTGGATGTGATCTTGAAAGCTGGGTAATTAAACTGAGGCCACCTGGAAGATACAATGCGTGTCAATCTAAATCGCTACATTGTACATAGGAAGTTAGGAACCCAAAGTATTGGATACTAAAAAAATGCAAGTACTGAAATATGAGATGAATAACCAAAACAAAATGTAGACTTTGACATACGCGAACAATTACCAGTTCTTGTAAAGAGTCGTCTCCCATGCGACACACAAACCTGAAACATGATACTAGTCTGCTGAAGCTTCTTTTACATTCTAAGTAGGAAAAAATGCAGTGAATGAATAATTATGTAGTCCATTATACTGTCTAGCTTACCTGCATCAACAGGCCCATCCAAATAACCTTCAACAAGTAGCACATGGAACGGAGTGCCTGGAGGTCCTTCTCGATACATAACACGACACTCTTCAGTGTCTTGTTTCACCTGCCAGAAGCAATCTTATATTTCAGTATGTGTTCTTCCAGGACCTTTGAATTAAATGCTTCTCAAATTGCTGAAATTTCTCTAAGCAGAAAGATCAGAAATCGTAATTTTGGATCTACTATTTCAAGAAGCATGTCTCTCTATATTAGTACTCATACTTTCCACTCGGCATTGGACGCTCCTGAGGCGATAGTATTTCTGTCATCGTTCAGGGAAGCACTTCTCAACATAACAAGAAAATCCAGAAGCTCATTGGTTCTTTTCTCCAATAAATTAGCAATATCTCCTGCAATCGGCATTTATGTTATACAGTAATATTTACAGGCAACAGAAAATAATCAGCAGTGTCCTGTAATGTACCGAGAAGGGTCTAACCTTCAGTTCCATATTCTGTCGATTGCAGCAGTCGAGATTTTACTTTTGTTCTTATTGATGTTTCATCGGTCAGATCACTACAAGCTAGTGTTTTGTCCAACCTCTCTCGGTACTGGTTGATCTTAGTTTTGGCATCCATTTTCACTTCGCCAGCAGGCCGGCACCAAAATGAATTCAGCCTTTTTCTAATCAGTATATTCAATCAAGTTATTACATAAGCCAAATCTGAAATTCCTTCCTAGACCACACTGCTCATTTCTGTTTGTGATTAAACTGCGCATTAAAGAAAAAGTTTGTATTGTCTTCTTTTATTTTAATTTTCCATGACAACCCAAAATCTTAAAATTCCGTCAAAAAAAATTCCACTCTAAAATTTCCCAAGAACCAGGCTGAACTGGCAAGACAAATCAGACTACTTTTTTCATAAGTATATGATGGACAAGTCACACCCCCAGGACCCTACAGTCCTGGTTATATGCCCAAAATTCTAATGATGTTAATGAAAACCCTAAAACCCAAATCAAGAAGCAACAACCCCAGTTGATCAGAGTGGACACAACACAAGAATATAAGTTAGAACCAAAAGCTGGAGATGAGAACCTGAAGGGAAGGCACAGACAGCTGCAGGGGAGCTTCAAAAACCTAAAAAGAAAGTAACAGAAGCTGAAGAAGAAGAGGTCAAACGTAACGTCGATTCTAAAACTGAAGGAAATGCAGATGGCATGAGAAGGAACAAAGTGACAGCCCACTTTGGCAGTGGCACTCAGAATCAGAATCCAAGCAAAACCCAAAACCCTCCACTCAATCTACATTTTATTTTATTGATAAATTTAATAGAAAATATTGCAGTCGGATGGGAATAAGTGAGGAGCTTGCTGGCAGTGGCAACGGCGGGGACCCACGGAAGTTGCCGGAGTGACAGGCGGAGAAGAGCGAGTCGGGGTTGGATTAAAGGCGAATTGTGGGGCGTGGTACAGCGGCAAAACGATCGAAATTTGGGATAGAATAAAAAAATAAAGACGAATTGAAACTAAAGAAATATGCGTTAAATTTAAATAATTGAAAGTAACTAAACCAATCGTTATTTGTTTATCGAGTCCGTGACAGAAATGGTGCGGGTAGGTTGATAGGGATGATCTGGTATATTCCGCACTACTCCCACACTAAGGGGCTCATTGAAACTAATGGGTGATACAGTTTTTTTCAAAAATAAATATATATATAATAAAATTATTTGAAACGTACTAATCTATCTTCAACAAAATAATCATCTCTTTCCTTCCTCCTCACGCTTGGCATCCCATTATTCCTCCCTCTCCCCCGTCCAAGTTATCTTCATCTCTCTCTTTTTTTAATTCATGAGATATCCTAATGAATGTGGAGCTTCTTTCTTTTCTTTCTTTTGAGTTTATTTTTTGGAATTAGGGTTTCTGGTGTTTAAACTTTGAGTGGTATAGATTGCGTGAATTATAATTTATTAGTTGGTGTTTTTTTTACGTTGAAATATGCAAGAGTCGATTACATCAAATAATTAAATTAGATTACTTTGTAAGTGTATAAACTATTCCCGTTCAAATTAAGATGGATTGAAGTTTTGTGTTGATAAGTTTGTATTTGAGCTAATTACATTATTGTTCTAATCTTTGGGATTTCTTATTTTTAAGATGAAAACCCCAAATATTGATTCATTATTCAAAAGAAAAACTACCGAAATTTCAGAAAAAGATAATCATGTAAGGAACATCATGCTCCAAAATTACAAAGGCTTAAAATTAACGATGATTTTATATCAACAAATTAGAACGTGTCCGTCAGTGCATGGTTTATAGTGGCTAAAAAGACATCAAACATTTCATCAACTAGAGTTCGATTTCTGATGCGCCCAGAGCAGGAATCAGGTCTGTGATCACAAATATCAAAGTGCCCCATTAGTAAGCGTGACCTGGTTTGAAGAGCTTGTATTAGTTCTGATGTGATTTAACATATACTCGACAAGTAGATGCTATATTTTGTCTACCATATATTTTTTTTTTTTAAAAAGAGATGGTCCTTCGGAATACAAAGCATTTAATGTTGATGGATTTCCAATATGGAATAAAATGAGAGGCAAAAAGCGTTCACTTGTGGCCTTTGTAATGCTTTACAGTCAATCTCAAAATATTTTGAATGCTATGTCACTTGTTTCGTCTTCAAAGTCTCTTCTTCAAAAGCTTAGAAACGATGGATGTAGTTTAGTTAAAAAGGTGAGAAGTTTTTTTTTTTGAAAAAAATGAATATAGAAGTGCCTATTTTTACCGCTCATTATGATACGAAGAGGAGCTTCTCATCCAACAAAATCGAATCGCAATGGAGCATTATTATAAAGTTGATATTTTGACACTATGATAGCTCAATTGCTAGAACTAATCAACAGATTCAATGATGACACTGTAGAATTCATCATTCTCTATTCAGCTTTAGATCCTAAGGAGTTGCGTAGATCACTCAAAGTCGATGATATATGCAAATAGGTAGAGAAATTTAACCCAGTGGACTTTAATGAAAACGAAAGGACTTCGTTGCGCATTGAACTCCAACATTTTGAGCAGGCCTGATAACTTCCATTCAATTTGATTGAGAATTTTGAACTATGTAATGGTTGGAGGCTCGATAACTTCCATATTTTAACACTTTGACCGAGAATTTTGAACTATGTCAATGATCGGCGATGTTAAGAAAATCAAACATGTTTCCTTACATGTACAACACGATATCTTTTATTATGGCTCTTCCAGTTTTCATTGGTACTACCAAACACTCTTTTTCATGAATGAATATAGAGAAGAGTGCACTTGGCAACAACATGGAAGATGATTATTTATCTTGCTTGGTTGTCAACATTGAGAAAGAAATATTTAAAATGTTTAGCTCGAATTCAATAATTATGATTTTCATAATATGTGAACAAGGCGTTTATTATATAAATGCAATAGAACTTTTTTAAATGTTGTAGTCTATTTTTGTTTGTCAACTTCTAGATCCGTCCCTACTCAATACACTCCTGACCTAACACGATTAAAAATCTTCTACCTTCAAATGCCCTTTAGGGTTTCTTCAATTGAGCCCTTTTTATTCCAGCACTTCCCATATACTTGGACGTGTTTGGTTCATGAAAAATAAGCGAGAAAGAAAAAAATTTGTGATGAACATTTAAATTAGTTAGGAAAGTGAATGGCTAAGAAAATGGGTTGGAAAATTCAATTAATTTTCCACATAACGAAAAACCATATGCTTGATTCAATCATCATTTCCGAGCATTTTCAATGACATTTCCTACATTCAACCGAACACAAAATCGACGAAATCTGATTTCCTTTTCCTTTTCTTATATACTTTCTTTCCCCTTATTTTTGCACGAACCAAGCAAAGAGTCAATTAGCTTTCATGGAATCCCAGAATAGTGTTAACGCATATAGACATAATTCTTTGATATGAAATCTTTGAACTTAACGCCTTCTGGTGCGCGGGTTAAAGGTACAACAGTCCTAGCCTACCTACTTTTGTCTCGCCATAAATAAACACCAAACAGCTACTGCCGACTCCTATACGCATTACTCCAACAAAGTGGATTGCATGAATGATTTCATCATCTAGCAAATGCCATATTTTGGAGTATTATGGAATTGTTCAAAGAAGCAAGTTAATTACAAGGAACAATAAAGCCTGCGACTGGCATGGCAGCAGAAGAAGCATAGTATATATACCTTATTTCATCTAACACATACTTCTGCATGTAACCATGTGACCATGTCTTCTGCTGCTTAATGAAGCTTCCTCAAACTACAAAACAAGTCTATTTATCAAAACCCTTTTCATTTATTTTAATAATTAATATAGATTTATGGAATATGTGTTGAATTTCATTAGTCCAACTGTAATACAGTCTCATTTCCAATGTATAAGTCCGAACTAGTTCATTCCAGCTTCACGGAGAATAATTTCACCCTAGCGCTCATCCCAACACTATGTAAATTATTCGACTCATTATCAACAAAAAAAAAATGTTGAGCTCTCCAAGGAATTTGAAGAGCAAATTACTGGGTCAACAGAATGCTACAAGTCCAAGAATGGGTAGTGGACTTAAGTTTGGTGTTCCTTCCTTGAAACCCTTGTTACCTATCTCTGAATTTCATGTAGAGAAACACTTGTTATGATGGAGATGAGTTCAATTTTAGTAAGGAAGGAACATAGCAATTGTTTTTGGCTACCTACATGTTAAATATATTCTTATTAAAATGTTTTTGCCCCTCAAAATAACATGTATTCGTATTTGTAATAATAGGGGACCAAAATGTAAATAATAATTTTAATCCACTTCCATATCAAGTAAATATTATTCATCCTAGTAAAGATATACAATAGGGATGGTGTAAGAAATTCACAAAGTTACAAAAATTAATTATATTCCACTGCAATCTCCAATTAAATTCAAGTTTTGTAAACTCACATTTCAATATCAACACACTATAAAAATCAATACAACATTTAAAACGTCACACTTATATTGGTTAAGTTGACAAAGGCACATAACAATTCAGAACATAAAATGATTACATAGTTCTTCAAATAACAAGTTATTCCTAATAATTTTAGAAAATATCAATTATTCATTTAGTTTATGACAAAATGTAGTTTTTACGAAGGATGATGTCATACATATATTTTCTTATATTTAAAGTGTAGATGCATCCGCATGTTTGAAGAAAAAGAAGGGACAATGAGCATGATAGTAAAGTAAGGTAATTTGTGAGAAAAGTCAAATTCAAAATTAACATCATTTTGTATTTAAAAGAATAAATTATCGGCCTGTTTTTGTGTTTCAGATTAGGGTGGGTGGGCGGTGTTCACATCTATTCTGAGAATTTGACAACCCTAATAATAACCACACCACAGAAGCTAAGGCTAGGATTCAATAAATATTCTTTAAAGCACATGCACCTCCATTTCAACCGTGCATTTAATTGAAATTAAATATTTCATTTACTTGGAAACTTACCATAAACGTGGCGCACTCTCAATAAACATATATTATAGTCAACGTCGCATAACGACGCCGTTACTTCTTGGCCGCGTCCTACGTAAATGTTGCACACCCAACCCTAGTTCATATATTTAACCAGACTCGACAAAATCCTTTGCCGTAACGCTGAAACGGAGTCGTTTATGTGGACTAGGGTTAAGAAGATCGGTCAAAGGAAGAATTGACCGAAACGGATATAGTTGGGATTGTTTTAAAGCCCTCGCGTCTTCTTCTCTCTCTCTCTCTATCTGTCTTCTTCTTCTCTGATTCTCTCTCTAGCATTACTCACTTCGAAATTGTAACAGCAAATTCGTCGCGACCCATCATCTGCGCAGGCATTTTCGGGGGAATCTCGGACCCTTCCGCATTCCAATTTTTAATTTTCTTTTCGAAATTCCGTTGTTCGGCTCCTTAGTGATTTTCGGAGATCCGGATTGTTCTACGTCGGGAGGCCTTATTTGAATGCGCGGCTTAATTTTCGGCGCTTGTTAATGGATGCAGAGTGAATCGGTTTTACTGTTTCTTAGGAGTGCTGGTAGAGAATGGTAGTGAAGATGATGAAGTGGAGACCATGGCCGCCAGTGGTCACGAGGAAGTACGAGGTTAGGGTGAACGTGCGGCGACTGGAGGGCGCTGATCGGGGTTGGAGAGGGGTTGTTGGGGAGACTGAGGGTATGAAGTTGGCTGTGGAGATCAGGTGGAAGCGGCATAGGGTTGGGTTGAGTTCTCTGAGGCGGTCTGTGAGTAGAAGCTTCACCAGAGAAGTCGGGTTAGGGGAAAACGGTGCCGTTTGCTGGGATGAAGAGTTTCAGAGCGTTTGCAGTTTGTCTGGTTACAAGGATAATGTGTTTCATCCTTGGGAGATTTGCTTCAATCTGTTGAATGTGAGTTGTTTGATTTTTTGCTTCTTTGCAAACCTGATGTGCTACTCCAATTTGATTGTCTTTTGATTTTATTGTCTAATATAGGCTGCTTAGATCTCACCAATGTTTGATGCCTTTGTTGGTTATTAATCTTGTATTGTTATTTACCGAATAGTTAGAGTAATCTGTACATAAAAGCTAGCTTGATAGTGTCAAACGAGGAATTTGAGAATCTTTGAGAGGTTGTATTTGGTTGCCTGATTCCTCAGCTGTTTTGATATTGAAGGGTTGGCACATGTTGCTTTGAACTTAGGTTGGTCAACTTTGCTTGTAATCGCATATGTGCCTAACATCTCAATTAAGATACTATTTAGAATTTAGGGTATGAGAAAACTGATTCTGGATTCTTGTTTTGAATATTTGAATAACTTGGGGAAAGGGCATGTACCATAATCTAAGTCTTGTTAATTTCTGAGGGTTAAAGGATCCTGAATAATGGTCTATACTTTCTCATGGTGCTAGTTGACTTAGGGATTAGTTTTGAGGTATGATCAACATGTTTTGCATATGGTGATTGGTTTTGCAGACTGGTGTCTGGCTGTTTCTATTATTTATTGATTTCGGTAAACTGTTAGGGAGAAAAAACTAGGAGATTTGTTCGTTAATCTGCTATGCCTTGGTTAGTTCTTGGAGCCTTTATGAAAGTCGTTATCTTTTTTGCAATTGAAAATGTTACTCTCATTACGTAGTACGTGTAGGATGGGTGTGAGATTGATTTAGTTCAATCCCCCACGCGATGTACAGTCATTTCATTCATTTTTGTTTACGTTTGGTGGGACTTAAAAACATTGATTCTTTTTGTTTTCGGGAAACTCATATTTTGTTACATTGAAACTCAGGGCACAAATCCAAGGCCAAAAGGCAGGTCTTCTGTGTTAGGAACTGGGTCGTTGAACCTCGCAGAATACACTGATATGGCTGGGCACAACAATTTTGACTTGAATGTTCCTATTAAACTCATCCATGGTGGTGCTGAGACTTGCCCATCCCTTTCTGTATGTTCCCTGAATTTTGTTATCTAGCTCACAGATATAGAATTAAAAATTTCTGTATTGCATGGATACTTGGTTTTTTAATTGATCTATGTAACTTAGACCCTAGTGGAATTTTTCTTTGTTTCTAATTCAGAATTATTTGTACAATAGATATCGATGACGTTGCTGGAGTTAAGAATAACCCAGGAGTCGACTGAATCTGTGCAGAAATCTGTCGTTCCTCTTTCACCACCACCACAATTGGTACAGACTCCCTTGGTGGAGAAAGATGAACTCTCTGCCCTAAAAGCTGGTCTTAGGAAAGTAAGAATCCTCACAAGATATGTGTCATCTGTGCGAACGAAAAAGGCATGCCATGAGGAAGATAGTAGTGAAGGCAGGTGCACTACCAGGAGCGAGGACGCTGAGTATATGTACCCATTTGACTCTGACTCGTGCGATGATCTTGAAGAAGGTGAATATGACGAGGCTAAGGAGAAAAACAGTGTAAGAAATTCATTCAGTTATGGTACTCTTGCATATGCCAATTGTATTGGCAGCTCTTATTATTCTACAAGAAAGGCGAGCGAAGAAGATGAGGATTGGGTTTACTTTAGCCATCGCAAGTCAGATGTCGGCTGCTCGATCAAGGAGGATTCTCTTGCAGAACTGTGTGAATCATATGTCCCATCGAGAAAACGTAGCTTTCTCCCTTGGAAAAGGAGGAAGCTGAACCTTAAATCTCCCAAAGCCAAAGGGGAACCCTTACTAAAGGAGGCACATAGAGAAGAAGGGGGAGATGATATAGATTTTGACAGGCGGCAACTCAGTTCCGACGAATCTTTATATTTAGGGGTAAGTTCGTATCTGCTTTTATATGGATTTGTGCATCCCCTTGATATAGTGCCACCATGATGCATAAGGTACTATCGTAAGTCTCTAATGCATTTTCTAGTCATAATTTGGATCATTCTTGATGGCTTTCATAAATGACCAGCAGTTATATTTGATAACAAGATAGTGTGACCAATTCATATTATCCTCTCAGCTTGGTACAGTGATCTTACTAACATTGGTTTCTCTTGTTAAACCAGTGGTATAAGTCTGATGAGGATTCCATCACCAATGGCTTGGCCGTTTCACAGTTTGGGGATGATTACTTTGCCGTTGGAAGCTGGGAGCAGAAAGATATAATAAGTCGCGATGGACTAATGAAACTTCAGACGCAAGTCTTCTTTGCTTCAATTGACCAGAGGAGCGAACAAGCAGCTGGGGAGAGTGCATGCACTGCCCTTGTTGCTGTTATTGCTGATTGGTTCCAGACAAATAGAGAAAACTTTCCTATCAAGTCTCAATTCGACGCTCTGATTCGAGAAGGTTCATTAGAGTGGAGAAGGCTATGCGAAAATGAAGTTTATCGAGAACTCTTTCCGGACAAGCATTTTGATCTCGACACAATTGTTCAGGCCAAAATCTGTCCACTAAATGTTGTTCCGGGAAAATCCTTTGTTGGGTTCTTTCACCCAGAGGGCATGGACGAGGCAAGATGCAGCTTCTTACAGGGTGCAATGTCATTTGATGAGATATGGGATGAGATAAAAAGGGCTGGAGCTGAAATGCCTGATGGTGCTGCCCCTCTCACTTACATCGTCTCCTGGAACGATCATTTCTTTGTTCTGAAAGTCGAGCCTGAAGTGTATTACATAATTGACACATTAGGAGAAAGGCTATATGAAGGCTGTAATCAGGCCTACATCTTGAAATTTGACAGAAACACAGTCATCCACAAGCTGCCTTTGACCACAGAGTCTTCAGATGATAAAAAGGAGCCGGTAACTGTGGAGGCCAAGGGTCCCCCGACAGAGAAGAATAAGCCAACAGAGGATCAAATGACGGACCAAGCAGTGGTGCAAGCCGACGAGTCAATTGAATCAGAGGTAGAAGAAACAGAAATAGTATGCCATGGAAAGGAGTCATGCAAAGAGTACATAAAGAGGATCCTGACTGCAATACCAATTAGGGAATTACTGGTAGATATTAAGAAAGGTCTAACGGCTTCGGTTCTTCTCCATCAGCGACTGCAGATTGAGTTCCATTATACAGAGTATCTACACCCAGTAGCAGAACTTTCACTAACAACATTAACGGAGGCTTCTGAGGCAGGAAAGATTGAATCAGAGGTTGCAATTTCTTCAACTCGGTAAGCCCTTACTCCTGTAAATTGTAGAAAATGAGTAACAGCTTTGCATAGTCTACTTTCAATTTTACGGTAACTGCAATTAGGTTAACCAGTGAAACATAAGATCCTGACAAGGTCCCATGTTTTAGGACTATGGATACGAATACTGCCAGATACAATTCACACCCCAAAAAAAATCATGTACTTCCCCCTTTTTTACATATTATGATATGGGTTGATTTGTTCATTGTAAATTATGAATATTCGTTAAAATGTTTTCTAGTTTGATAAATTTTTTTTTTAAAAAAAAACTAAAAATGTCCAAGTGAAACAAAATTGAAAAAAAAAATGCCTAGTTTTGAGTTTTGTCACTACCGTGTTTGAGTTTGAGTTTTGGTTGGTGCCATATTTTTGAGGTGCCGGCATGAGCAAAATCGGTTTCTTGAAATTTTATGAGAGATGGATTTTACCAAGACTAATTACTTGGAAAAATAGTTGAGTCCATCTGTTGTTCTGTTTGAGTTGTTGTGTTCGAGCTATTGTTCACAAGATATCGATATTATTAAAATCGGTCTTCTAAAGATTTGAAATTGAATTGATGTCTGGAGTTGTGGTCAATACGATTATGTGCAATATTTTTTTTGAAAGAGATCGATGTCTGGCGGATCCAGAGCTTAGACAGATGGGGTAAAAAAAAAAAGTCATGATATAATTTAAATATTAATAAATATTTAAATTAAAAAAATAATTTTTTTTTGTAAAATTTAGGGGGTCATGGGGATATTAAATAATATTTAAATAAAAAATATTTCTTTTGTAAAATTTCGTGGTCCCGGTACCCGTGAATCTCCCCAGACCCATGTTAGTGATGCATATATCCTTACATATAGAACAGCAACAAAAACGCAAAACTAAAACATTTTTAAAATTCATTATCAACCAAATCTGGAGAACCCAAATGGCAACCTTTCTAACACAAAACAATGTTCTTAAATTATAAAATCCAACCATCTTTCAATATATAATAAGCAATGTAGCACGCCAAACCATCCAGACCAATGTCACAAAACAGTTATAGCATTTCGAACATTTTCTGCACCAATATAATATTCAGGAGATGTTTCTATTACTATTCATCAATTAAAAAAATATTATTTGTGTAAAGAGAATATTTTTTTCGAATATATTTATGGCATATCGCTATGGATTTTGTGTAGATTTCGCATAGATTTTTATCCAATCATAACATGACACGTGCATATGAGGATAGACATAAAACCCCTATAAAAGAAGGTTCATATGTTTTCTATACTCACACCATCAAATCTTCTTTCTTCTATGGATCCTTTCAATTTTCCTCAATCATTTTCTTCTCATATGGATCCTTGTAATTTTGATGAGAGTTTTCAAATATTCCAACAAACTATGAATCAGATGAATGATATGGCCAGTTCATTTGTTATGCATGCGGTAATGCTAGCGTCCATGGACGATGAAGACGATGTGCCTTCTTGTCGTCAACCTAATCAAGCCAGAAATAGAGGACCGAGGGCAGAATTTTTAGAGGACTACTTTTTTAAGCATCCAATTTTTCCGGAATGAGATTTTCGTCATAGGTACCGTATGAGTAGTAATCTTTTTAATCGTATAAAGACCAAATTTTGTAACAATGATGTGTATTGACACCAATAACAAGAAGCCGTTGGCTTGCTTGGCCTTCTTCCTGAGAAAAAGATGACCGGTGCTATACGAATGTTGGCAGACGGTTCATGTGCAGATTAGTGTGTCTCACATGGATGGGTGAATTAACATCCCTTAAATGCTTGTAGAAGTAGTGCGCTCAAGTAGTTGAACACTATAAGGATCGCTATTTACGATCTTCGAATGCAGAAGATCTAACCCGATTACTAAGAAGGACAGAACAACGAGGATTTCCAGGTATGATTGAGAGTATAGACTGTATGCACTGGGAATGGAAAAACTGTCCAACAGCGTGGCAGGGGTCATACTCAGGTCGTAAGGGTCGTCCAACCATTATATTACGCATCATACGACATATGGATATGACACAGTTTCATTGGTACGCCTGGATCACAAAATGATATCAACGTATTGTACCAATCAGACATATTTGATGGCCGCCTCGAAGGAATCTCTCCTTAAGTGACATATAAAGTGAGTGGGAGCACGTATGCAGACACTTA
Organism: Umbilicus rupestris; assembly: GCA_963678935.1. NCBI lineage: Eukaryota > Viridiplantae > Streptophyta > Magnoliopsida > Saxifragales > Crassulaceae > Umbilicus > Umbilicus rupestris. The sequence continues at coordinate 11,231,084 of OY787618.1, forward strand.
CTATTTGGCTGATGAGATTTATCCAAGGTATTCTTCATTTGTGAAAATAATTCGTAATCCATAAACTGATGCTGAGAATTTATTTTGAAGAAGCAGGAATCATATCGCAAAGATGTTGAGAGGTGCTTTGGGATCTTACAATCACGTTGGGCAATTGTACGTCATGCATGTATGTGTCATAAGAAAAGTGTATTGAAAACGATTATATTGGCTTGCATCATAATGCGTAACATGATTGTTGAAAAAGAATTTATTGACCACATAGTGCCTTTACGGTATATGATGGACCAATCGATCACATTGGCAATCGGTATCGTCATGATCCGGTTGAGAGTGCTCAACAATCTCAAGCGTTTGGTGAGCGTCTTGCAAATCTTCAGTCTGCGTATCTTCGTATGCTACTTCAGAATGATTTAGTAACCCATAATTGGTTTATGGAAATCGGTGAATAGTTATGAATATTAGATTTGTATGTTTTATTTAAGTTGTTTGTTGTAATTCTCTTGCGAATTTTATTTTAAATTATATGTTGTATTTCAATTACATGACTCATCGTAGTCAAATAATTGAACAACATGAATCACATAAAATTAAAATTACATAAAGGTTAAATAACGACAAATAAAATTACATGGACTAAAGAGACTATTCATCGTAGTGAGATGGACGGTAACAATCTGAATAGTAGCTAGAATTGTTCCCACCATCATTATTACCTTCTTCTTTCTTATATCGACGCAAAATAGCAGCTTTCGTCTTTGAGAAGTACCTCTTAGACTTTGGTGTCATTATGTTGGTATTCATTTACATAACATTTGCTTCCTCCTTTAATTTCTTTACATTCATGACGTGTTCTTGTATTTTATGATTGTGCTCCATTTGCTCTCTAGCAAGTGCGAGTTGCTTCTCTTGGAAAGTCAATTTTTTTTTTTCCGCAATCATTTGTAAAGCTCCATCTCGGACTATGTTATTTGAAGTCACTACATTCTTACCCTTTCTCCTTGCTTCTTTTGCCGCCTTTACTTTCGGAGGACTTACCGGAGTAGATGAACTTTTCGGATTACTTTCTGGTGTGCAAAACGCCGCATCTTCAAAGGAAGAATTAATAGAGACGTTACTTGCATGCACTTCTTCGCTCGCGGGACTATGGACGTATGTGTTAGCCGGTGGAACAATGGGTTGGACCGGTGCAAATGTTTGATGTGTCTTCACTTGTTCCCAACATTCAAAATGTATAAAAATCTTTTTTGTGCTTTGCGCAACATACATAGTTTGTGCTTTGCGCATCTGTAAATTAATAATTAAAATAAATCAATTTCAAACGAAGAAATATAAAGAAACAATATTAATTATTTAATAGAATTATATACCTCATTTTGTATATTAGCATCCGATTCCGGATTCCTCATTGCATACGCAATACAAACATCGTAAAACCAAATTTTTCTTTAGCTTTTACAAACTGAGAAGAAAGCGCAATTTGGGACCTAGCCTCCGTTAGAATTATTTCATCGGCGTTCATCACCCAATTTGCTCAAAAATCGGCATGAATTTTTTCCCACAACTTATCAATATTTTGTTTATTGCCGGATATGAGATTAACTGATTGATGACAATAAGATATACATAATTGTACATCTTCGGACATGGACCAATTGGTAGCGAAAGTCATTTCTTGAACAAAAAATGATATAGAAATGAAACTTAATGTTGTTAATATATTAGGAGAGAGAAAGGAAAATTGATATACTTTCCATCTGAAATGAAAGACCCATTTATAAGGAAAAAAATGTAGGAGTTCATAAATATTTTTTCAAATTATAAAAATTTGAAAAAAAAAATTCCTTTGGAAATTAATCAGGTTCGTAAGATCAGATCGAGATCTGATCTAACGAATTTGATAAGTTATCCGTTATTAATATATCCGTTGGGCGTACAAGCAAATCCTACCAAGCTCGTCCTCCCTCGCCTCGTCGAACAACTTCTCTGACCGCAGCTCCTCGTTCAGGCCATCTCGTCCAGCATGCCAGCCCCTTTGAATTGTGGCCGATGCACGCAGCAGCTTCTAATCCGGACGAGATCCGCATTGCATATGCTCTGATAACCACAGAACCGTTCGCGCCTAGATTCAAACCTTGTACGGAGGAACTTACAAACATACCCCAACTCACTCATTTATTATGCCCAAAAATAAGAACTATGAAAACGCGTAAACATAAAAAGAATTAAAAATCAATAGGCCCAGAAAATTGCAATATATGCCATCCAAGGAGAAGATGTGTTGACCGACCACTATCGCCGCGGGCCGCAGAGACTAAGGCGTCGCAGGCACCGACCACCACCACTGCTGCCATTGTTCTGCGACGGCCTGACTGTAAACAGAACCACAAACAGCACAATGACGAGCAAGATGATGATCGCGTAGCAAGTCCACTTTCTGGTATTCTTCCGCAACTTTCTAGCCGTCTGGAGATGCTCTGTCCCATCGCGCACGAACGAGCTAGCTCTCAGGAATTGAGTCTCAATGTCGTCCAGCTGCTCGCCCTGAGACATAACCAGCACGGCCATGTCGAGAAACACCTGATACAGCTCCTGCAGATTCTTCTCCATTTCCTTGACACCGTCATGCCGCTCCTGGATCTCGACAATGGTGTCCATCACCCTCCCCCTCCCCTGCTCCTGGATCGCCTTCTGCAAAAACGTCTCGCTCTCCCCAGTGTCTATCAGCACGTCCAGCGTCTTCTCGTCGGGGTTCTCGCCCGTCACGGTGAAGTACCGACGCTGGACTCTCTCCCTGTACTCGGCGGATATCTGCTGGCGGATGGCGAGGAAGCTGTTCATCGACTCCTGAAGCTTCTTCCTGAGGCCGCTGACCACGGAGGTCCGAGTCCGATCGGATGAGGATCCGGGTCCGCAGTTGGGGAGGCTGCGGTTGGCAGCGTTGGAGCGGTCGAGAGCTTCCAAGCGGACCTTGATGAGCTTGGCCTTCTTGAGGGCGACGGTGACGTCAGCGTCCATTGTGGATCGGAGGTCCTTGATGGATTTGGAGTTGTAGAGGGTCTTGCTGTTGTCTTGGGAGTCTAGGAGGCGGCGGTGGATGTTGTCGAGCTTCTTGAGCTCGTCCTTGACGGACTCGACGTCCTGGAAGAACTTGTCGAGGTTGACGCCGGCGGTGGAGATCGTCTGTACGGAGGTTGGGGAGCTGTCGGGTCCGCTGCGGAAGCGGGAGAAGGAGCCGGAGAAGAGGTCGTTCATGGCGAAGAAGAACAAGTGAAAATGTAAGCAAATGATTCTGACAACCAAGGTAAAACTGAAAGGGATTGGGCTCCAAATGTAACCCTTTTGATATAAATACGAATTGCAGACTGCTCCGAGCAACTGGTTTTACGGCATGTTATATTGCAGGGAGGAGGACGCTTGGTAGTAAGTTGCTAAGCAGCGGGTAAGAATGAAGATGGGTCATCAAGCCCAATTCTCTCGCGCCAAAAACATGTCAAACATAACGGGTTCTTGGATATATATGTTCTTAGAGTTGCAAAAGTATAGAAAAAGATGTATAAAGAATATATCTGATATAATATAAATAATAAACTGAAAAAAACTAAATTTCTCTTATACAATATAAAATTATTATGATCTAGTTGCACCCACCCACCTCAGTTTCAAAATTCAATTCAATTAAATTTGCAAAACAGGGATGTCTTATCTAGCTTGGTTACCCAACCCAGAAGCCAAGTTTCTTGTTGAAGAAATTCTCCAATAAGTTCTTTCCAAAGTACATATTCGCTGGCTGGCTCACTGACTTTAGAAACTAGGGAAACTGTATATTCTTATTTGAAGAGGCTCTTAACAACAATGTATATTTTTTTAATGAAACCCTTATTCTCTATTTTCAATCCGGTGAAGTGAAGATGCTGCTGGATTGCAATTCCAGTTGAAATGGCTATGATTTAAGACCACTCTGCCCTACCGAGTGAATGACAATAAATGACAGAAAAGTAAGCATTGCCTTTACCCAAAATAAATAGCAACCACCTACTAGTAGTATTATTATGAAAGAGGAAAAAGGAAGCGTTGGCCGCGAGCGGTGGCAGTGTCCGTTCTTGTGTGGAGGCATTTGTGGTTCAAACATTTTGTAACTTGGCTGTTTTTCTTATGACCATGAGTAATCTAATCTAGTATATCATCAATGCCACTGGCCCCAAAACAGACTTGTCCACCACAATCTACACTAAAGTCACATTTTGATTTGACGAATCTTGATGATCAACCTGGCCTGCCCTGTATTTATAGCACGGCCCGTCAACCATGCATCATAATCATCACCGACTTCAATCATTCATTCATCCAGCAATGTGTTAGGGATTTTAGGGTTAATTAGCGTGGGATAAAATTTTGGTATCATGTAACATTAGATATGTTATATGGGAAGAACATGAATGATGTTTATGAGCAAAATGTGTATTCGCAAACAGAGAGTATGACGCCCCAAGGCAACATTAAGTATGGCGCCCCAAGACAACATTAAGTGCATAATGTCTTCTTCCGGAGCGCCAGTTACCGTGGCTCAAGGCAACATTAACTAGCGCGCTCCAAGACAACATTAAGTCCTTAATGTCTTCTTGATGCGCGGTAATAATGTCTTCTTCCGGAGCGGTACTTGCTGAATGAGCCACACCTCTTTGGCTTAAGACACATCATTTGGTAATGACATTTCTTTCCCTATAAAAGGAGAACAAATTCCTCACTTTTGAATGATCAAAAAGGATACAAACACAATTCAATAACACTCAAATACTTGTGTTATTGCTCTCTCTGCTTACTCTAACTTTGCTACTTGTTTACAAGCCATAACAAAGTGCATCGGTAATATTATCCCACTTCAGATTTCAGGACACCCTTGACTTTCATATAAGGGCTGAAATACTGATTTCGAAAAGTGAATACACGATATTACTTGAATCCAAGTTCATCTTATTACTTTACCGAAGTTGCCAAACAAGGTAACCTCAAAGGCGAATCCATCATCTCTCGAAGCCAAGGAGTGCAAGAACTATTCAAACCGACTCACCCCAGCATTCGAAATCAGTATTGCCAAAGATGGCTTCGCTACGAGACATGACAAGCAACTTCCAAAAGTTAGACAAGTTTGAAGGCACCGACTTTCGGCGTTGGCAAAAGAAGATGCATTTTTTGCTTACTAACCTCAACGTGGCCTATGTACTCTCTACCCCCATTCCAGAAGTATGTGATGATGGACCCGTGGAGACTTTCCGGCGCAGAAACAAGTGGGAAAATGATGACTACATCGCCCGAGGACACATCCTCAACGGTATGTCCGATTCTCTATTTGATGTTTATCAAAATGTGGAATCTGCTAAAGAGTTATGGGATTCACTTGAATCCAAGTATATGGCCGAGGACGCTTCTAGCGTGAAGTTCCTTGTGAGTAATTTCAATAATTACAAAATGGTTGATACTCGGCCGGTAATGGAACAATTCTCAACACAAGTTGAAGATGGATGAGTCCATCGCTGTGTCTAGCATAATAGACAAGTTACCACCAAGTTGGAAGGACTTTAAGCGCACACATATGCACAAGAAAGAAGAGATCTCTCTTGTGGGGCTTGCTAGTGAACTTCGGATTGAAGAAGAGCTCCGAACACAAGAAGGTGTCAAAAAGGAGGAGGTTCACAAGATGAATGTGATGAAGACTAGCAATCCAAGAGTGAACAAGAACAAGGGTAAGAAAAGGCTATACCCACAAGCAAGCAATGGTCCCAACAAGAAGCATCCTTCTAAGGGGAATGTTTGTTGGATTTGCAAGAAAGCGGGACACTTTAAGAAAGATTGCTGTGTGGGAAAAGAGAAGAGCGTGAAGGCTCAAAGGCAAGATCTTGGTGCTAAAAATCAAGACCCGAAGTCTCATCAAGGTCAGAAAAGTTTAGTTTCAAGTTTATAAACTGTTAATACTACATCTAGTATGTATTATAATTCTAATTTTTCTGAGATATGTGTGATGCAGGATGATGAGACATCGTGGTGGGTCGACTCAGGTGCTACGGCGCATGTGTGTAGAGATAAAGGAATGTTCAAGTCCTTTACCGCTACAAGTAGAGGAAAGTACTTCACATGGGAGACGAGTCGACTGCCCCAATATTGGGAGAAGGCCTACTAGAGTTAGAATTTTCTTCGGAAAAAATTATAGTTCTTGTTAATGTTTTGTATGTACCAAGTGTGAGAAAAAACATTGTGTCCGGTACTGTTTTAAATAAATTAGGATATCGACAAGTGTATGAAGCCGATAAGTTTATATTATCCAAAGGTGGTGTGTATTTTGGACAAGGATACTTGTGTAATGGAATGTTCAAGTTAAGTATTAATAAAGTTGTTACATCTTTGTTTATGACTTGTACAAATGTCTCTTCTTCAAATACATCAAATGATCTATCTAGTTTATGGCATGCTCGCTTAGGACACGTACATTATAAAAGATTACATGATATGTCCAAGCATGATTTAATTCCTACATTTGACATGAACATTGATAAATGTAGAACTTGCATGTTAACTAAGATCAGTAGGCAACCATTTCATGAAGCTAAAAGGGAAAGTAATCTACTTGAATTAATACATAGCGATTTATGTGATTTTCATGCATCACCTTCTTTAGGAAATAAGAAGTATATTGTTACATATATAGATGATTGCTCTAGATTTTGTTATGTATATTTGTTACATTTGAAAGATGAAGCTCTTGATAAATTCAAGATTTACAAGAGTGAATGTGAACTTCAAAAGGAAACCTTAATTAAAAGTTTGCGCACCGATCGAGGTGGGGAATACTATGATCCCAGTTACTTTCAGACCGTTGGGATTATTCATGAGACAACGGCTCCTTATACACCACAATAAAATGGTGTGGCGGAGAGAAAGAATAGAACATTAAAAGAAATGGTTAATTCCATGTTATCATATTCTGTCCTAAATGATGGATTTTGGGGAGAAGCCATGTTACCGGCTTGCTATTTATTAAATAGAGTTCCTAACAAAAGGAGCAATCTTACTCCATATGAGATTTGGTTCAAAAGAAAACCAAATCTGAATTTTGTTCGAGTTTGGGGTTGTAGAGCGATAGTGAGACTACCTAACCCTAAACACAAAACTTTGGGTGAAAGGGGAGTTGAATGCATATTCATAGGATATGCCGAACACTCAAAGGCTTATAGGTTTTATGTCATAGAACCTAATAAGCAGGTTTCGATTCATACAGTAATTGAATCGAGCCGTATTTGATGAAAAGAGATTTTCGTCAATAGGCATGGCTAAGGACCCGACTCTTATGCCTAGTACAAATCAAGAGTCAAATGTCACCCCTAGTGAACAAATTCCAAAAATTAGGAGTAAGAGGTTAAGAAAGAAGAAATCATTTGGTGATGATTTCCATGTCTACCTAGTGGAAGGGACTAGAAATGAGTTTGGCACTCAATATATGTATTTTCAAGGGGTTGAAAATGACCCTAAGAATTTTGATGAGGCCATGAAATCCCAAGATGTATCATTTTGGAAAGAGACCATTAATGATGAGATGGATTCTATCATGGGTAACAACACTTGGATGTTAGTGGATTTACCACCAGGTTGTAAGCCTTTGGGTAATAAATGGATCTTCAAAAAGAAGATGAAAGTAGATGGAACGGTTGATAAGTTCAAAGCAAGGTTGGTGGTCCAAGGCTTTAGACAAAAGTATGGGACCGATTACTGTGACACTTATGCACCGGTTGCAAGAATCACTACTATTAGATTGTTGATTAGTCTAGCATCTATTCATAAGTTGCTAGTACATCAAATGGATGTGAAACGACATTCCTAAATGGAGAGTTGGAAGAAGAGGTTTACATGAAACAACCAGAAGGATTTGTTAGGCCAGGACAAGAGCACAAGGTGTGCAAACTTGTTAAATCCTTGTATGAGCTTAAACAAGCACCTAAATAATGGCATCAAAAGTTTGATGACGTTGTGTTATCCAATGGATTTATTTTAAATCAATCGGATAAGTGCGTGTATAGCAAATTTGATAACTTTGGAAATAGAGTAATCATTCATTTATCTATATGTAGATGACATGCTGATTTTTGGCACTAACATGGAGTGCATAAATCAAACAAAAGAATTCTTGTCATCCAAATTCTCTATGAAGGATATGGAGGAGGCCGAGGTAATTCTTGAGATAAGAATTAAAAAGGTCGACGGAGGCTTAGCTTTGACACAATCTCACTACATTGAGAAAGTGTTAAGGAGGTTTAATTATTTGGAATGCCATCCGGCAAGTACTCCATTTGATCACTCGATTCGGCTTATGCCCATCATGGGCAAACCTGTGTCTCAACTAGAGTATTCTAGGGTCATTGGCAGTTTAATGTATGCTATGACTAGCACAAGGCCAGACATTGCATTCGCAGTGGGTAAGCTAAGCCGTTATACTAGTAATCCTAGTGTGCAACATTGGCAAGCGGTTTCTAGAGTACTACGTTACCTCAAAGGGACTATGAACCTAGGTCTTGTATATTCTGATTTTCCCTCAGTTATTGAAGGATATTCGGATGCAAGTTGGATCTCAAATTAGGAGGATCATTCGTCCACAAGTGGATGGGCATTCTTACTCGGAGGAGGTGCAATCTCTTGGGCTTCCAAGAAACAAACTTGCATCACGAGTTCAACAATAGAATCTGAATTTGTGGCACTAGCTGCTGCGGCAAAGGAAGCCGAATGGCTTAGAAACATGATATATGAGATTCCATTGTGGGAAAAGGCAATATCACCATTGATGATACATTGTGATTGCGCTGCAGCTTTGGCTAAAGCATATAGCCATGTATACAATGGTAAGTCTCAGGTGAGGCATAGTGCAATTCGAGAGCTCATATTGCATGGGGTGATTTCAATTGATTTTGTAAGGTCACAACAAAATTTAGCCGATTACTTGACGAAGGGATTAGCTAGGGACTTGGTCTCTAAGTCTGTAATGGGGATGGGACTAAGACCCATATAATTTTCTAGTGGTGGGACACCCAATTCCTATCTAACTAGCGTTGGGTACTAATTCAATGTGGAAAGCCCACACCTAGAAGATTGATGAGCACATTTAATTATCCCCAAGCAAGTGCTCATGACCTACAAGCGAGAGGTTGAGGATGAACTCCTCTTAATAGATTCTTTGACAAAGTGCTAATTGTAGAAGCACAATCTAGTGAGACTACTCACTAAAGGAATCTACCTATGCGAACATGAAGTTTATGGTCGCTTCAATGAAATTGTGGGTCAATTTCTATATGTTCATGAATGGATAGGGACTCAAGGGCCATTAAGAGTCAATGTTAAGCTAAGAGTTTGGTAGTGACTCATGTGTGTGTTATCTTCAGGTACCCAAATGGATTGATTGGTTCAATCCTTAGCGACACCAAAATTTCCGGGTATTTGGAATGTGTAACTACATTATGCGGAAATTCAATCCTAGTGACATTTTCGCTTATGCGTGAGTTGCTTAAACTTGAGATGTGCGGTGACACAAGGACACCCTAAAATCGGGGGAGGATTGTTAGGGATTTTAGGGTTAATTAGCCTGGGATAAAATTTTGGTATCATGTAACATTAGATATGTTATATGGGAAGTACATGAATGATGTTTATGAGCAAAATGTGTATTCGCAAACAGAGAGTATGGCGCCCCAAGGCAACATTAAGTATGGCGCCCCAAGCAACATTAAGTGCATAATGTCTTCTTCCGAAGCGGTTCTAATGTCTTCTTCCGGAGCGCCAGTTGCCGTGGCTCAAGGCAACATTAACTAAAGCGCTCCAAGACAACATTAAGTCCTTAATTTCTTCTTGAGGCGCGGTAATAATGTCTTCTTCCGGAGCGGTACTTGTTGAATGAGACACACCTCTTTGGCTTAAGACACATCATTTGGTCATGCCATTTCTTTCCCTATAAAAGGAGGACGAATTCCTCACTTTTGAATGATCAAAAAGGATACAAACACAATTCAATAACACTCAAATACTTGTGTTATTGATCTCTCTACTTACTCTAACTTTGCTACTTGTTTACAAGCCATAACAAAGTGCATCGGTAATATTATCCCACTTCGGATTTCAGGACACCCTTGGCTTTCATATAAGACTATGTACAATGGGGTTGTTGAATTGAGGATTAAGTAGTTGAATAGGTTTAATGAGGTAGTTGAATAGGGTGTTGAATATGAGGATTATTTGGTATTAAATTGAGATTATTTACAATTGGGTAGTTGAATATGAGATTAAGCAGTTGAATAGGTTTAATGAGGTTGTTGAATATGGTGTTGAATATGATTTGGATTATTCGGTGTTGAATTAATTAAACATGTTGAATGAAGATGTGGTGGGGACCATGTATGACATACCAATATACGTCTTGTTTATTGGTTGACTGATTTTTTTAGATTTTAATTTTTATACCAAAATTCATATTTTTTTATGCTCTATAAATACATACTCGCTTCATTTGATTTGGACACCGAAAAAAAAAACCTCTTTCTTCTCCATTTTAAACCCTTCTTTTTAGCCAAATGGATCTCAACAATAATTCTCGACCGAAGTGCTACCGGCATTCGCAAATCATGTGCGTGCTAGATCCGAGATGCATGATTCAAGCGCACATCACGCATTGCAAGCAGATCTGGTCAAACACATATGGGCAAAATTTGGAATGTTTCGTGGTTAAATATATTTATAAGTCGTTGTGTGTATTTGTTTTAATAATGTCTATCGATCCGAGATGCATGATTCAAGCGCACATCACGCATTGCAAGCAGATCTGGTCAAACACATATGGGCAAAATTCGGAATGTTTCGTGGTTAAATATATTTATAAGTCGTTGTGTGTATTTGTTTTAATAATGTCTATCTATATTTCTCGTCTTTATTTCTTGCAAGATGCAATGATATAAAATTTAAAATTGATGAAAAATAAAAATATTAAAAAAATAATATATATAATTTATTTTACTATTAATTTTTTTTAATGCAAAATGATAAATTTATTGAATTGTAATTACAAAAATTAAATTATGAAGAAAATAAAAGAAGATAAATAAAAGTTATGGGATATGGTGTTGAATTTTATTAAACAAGCTCATTGTAGAAGGTATAAGTTGAATGTGTGTTGAATGATTAGGTGGAAGAAAGAGAAGATGACGTGGAGTGTTAAAAAGTGATAAAGTAGGGTGTTGAATTTTTTTTGCATTGTAGATAGTCTAAGGGCTGAAATACTGATTTCGGAAAGTGAATACACGATATTACTTGAATCCAAGTTCCTCTTATTACTTTACCGAAGTTGCCAAACAAGATAACCTCAAAGGCGAATCCATCATCTCTCGAAGCCAATGAGTGCAAGAGCTATTCAAACCGACTCACCCCAACACAATGGACATCAAAAACGAAACCCTAGAAGAAGATAAATAGCAGCACTTCAACAGATCTTATGTATATCAATCAATATATAGAGGATACATATACCTATACCCCCGCCCAATAACGACCCGTCTCCAAAACTTACATAATAACACCCATCATCATCATCATCATCCTTGAGTTCATAAACCATAATGGAGCTGCATGACGACATGCATCATATCTACTGCAAATCTATAATCATCCTTTACACTTCCATATCAATCTTCTTGTCTCCTTTCCTATATAGGAAACAGCTAAACAGTATTCGATGCTTTTCAGCTTTACCTTCCTTCTTCTGCATTATATGTTGCGTGCGTGCATGCATGTCCATGTCCTCCTAATATTTATGTTCCCTGAACTTTGTTATCAATCTCACAGATATAGAATTAAAAATTTATGTATTGCATGGATACTTGGTTTTTTAATTGATCTATGTAACTTAGACCCTAGTAGAATTTTCTTTGTTTCTAATTCAGAATTATTTGTAAAATAGATATCGATGACGTTGCTGGAGTTAAGAATAACCCAGGAGTCGACTGAATCTGTGCAGAAATCTACCGTTCCTCTTCCATCACCACCACAATCGGTACAGACTCCCTTGGTGGAGAAAGATGAACTCTCTGCCCTAAAAGCTGGTCTTAGGAAAGTAATTGTTGGAGTATGTCCACTCCATGTTTTTGATGAGACAAACACCCAACTAATAATGCTACTTGAGTGTGCAGGGAACGATCCCTGGAACGGACATCGCAACACGAAAGCAGGAGGCTGATAGAATCTTTGAGATTACGATCTCTATCTAGATTTTCGGAGCAAAATAAGGATCAAAATTGAGAAAATTCGGTCAAATAATGTCAAGATTATTATGGGATAATCCTTGACAATCTAAGAGATTCATCTCCAAATTTTTGGAAGGTGAATCTCAGATTTGTTGCCAAACAAATCTGGAATTTGCGGTTGAGCAAATCTAGGGGGCTTTTTCAAGGAGATCAATATAAAAGAGAAGGCAGAGCTTTCGACTAAAGCAGCGAATTGGAAAAGGTCCTTGACACCCATCAGCGTAATAGGTAAGGCTCGGAAGACTACAACGCCAAGAAGTTGAGAAAGGAGAAGTTCGCTACTCCGGAGGGAATTGAAGACGGTGTTGTAGTCTGTGTCAAAAGGCAGTACTACTTGTGATGCGGCTAACCTGTGGAGGATATCCTAGCAGACAGTGAACTGGAATGTCTAGATGCTAGAGGTATAATTTCAAGTGTAACCGATAAACACACCTAAATACAAGAGTATTTCTAAATCCTTCTATCTTGCTAGAAGAAAGTGATTTTTCTCTCAGGTACTAAAAAACATGTATTCCCCCTTTTTTACATAGTATGATATGGATTGATTTGTTCATTGTAAATTATGAATATTCGTTAGCTATGTTTTCTAGTTTGATAATTTAAAAAAAAAACCTAAAAATGTCCAAGTGAAACAAAATTGAAAAAAAATGCCTAGTTTTGAGTTTTGTCACTACTGTGTTTGAGTTTGAGTTTTGGTTGGTGCCATATTTTTGATGGAGCAAAAATCGGTTTCTTGAAATTTTCTTAGAGACCGATTTTAGTTCTGAGTTGCGGTCAATACAATTGTGTGCAATATTTTTTTCATAGAGACCGATGTTAGTTATGCATACCTCCTTGCATATAGAATAGCAACGAAAACTCAAATACCATATTGACCAAACTCAAAACTATTAAAATTCATTATCAGCAAAATCTGGAGAACTCAAATGGCAATCTTTCTGATAAAAACAAACTATTAAAATTCATTATCAACAAAATCTGGAGAACCCAAATGGCAATCTTTCTGATAAAAAACAAACTATTAAAATTCATTATCAACAAAATCTGGAGAACCCAAATGGCAATTGAACGGATCGTGATTAGAACAAAACTAAGTACAGTAATTGTTAGGGAACTGATACTAGTTCGCAGGGTAATGATTAAACAAAGTTTAGCATAGCGGAATATTTCGTCTAATGATTCTTTTATTGATCAATTAGACTGTACAAATGTACCTAGTAATAGTGTTCTGACTATTACAAATGAATTGCTTACAACGAGGGTAATGACCTCTTGAGGGTAATGAACCCGATACTGCAATTCACTGACTCGCTCTCCAACAGTTTCTCCTGAACTGTTTGCAATGCTTCCAAGTTTGCTCCTTGACGCCACAAGAACGCACGAACTCTGGAATGAGTGATTTGCCGATGGTACGCGCAATGTTTCACTCGAATGTCTAGGAAAGCGAACCTTTGCAAGGTTTTGGGTCTTGCCTTTTATACGCAAGCCTCATTGACGGTTGCTGGGAATGGAACTGCCACGCACGCACGTTCTCCACTTTGCTCAACCGTCCTCCGAGATTCTCGCCATGACGCTCGAATCTCTCGCCGTGCTTCCCACGAAGCTCCTGGTCGTGGCTGCACTCCATGAAGCCATTATTTACGCGTCCTTCAACTCCTGGGTTGGCTAACTGCTTGGTTGAATAACTGACTCGTTCAGTTCCCTCTGTGTTGCACACAGGTAAGTGTCCTCCTCCTGAGACTCATGTCATCAAGTCCCTCTGATGGTCATCCGGGTAATTGACTTCTTCAATTCCCTTGTACCTACGTAAAGGTAAGTGACCCTGCACACTTAACTTAAAGTGTTAGTAGGGTGGTGTCATCATCAAAACCCTACAGGGGTAAGTGATCCTTAGGATCTAACAATTTCCCCCTTTTTGATGATGACAAACACCCACAAGGACATAATAAGGAATCAACCTAATGCACGCAGTTTATTTACTTGTTATCTACCAATAAGGAATCAACCTAATGCACGCAGTTTATTTACTTGTTATCTACCAATACCGAATCACAGATGGCAAACAGTTCCCCCTCAGTCCAAGCAAGGGCCTTTCAATATGATTCAGGGACAGAAACCTGATATCAATTCCCCCTGGACAGAAACATACTAACTCTCCCCCCTTTTGGCATCATCAAACAAGGTTAAGTAATTAACACAAGTTAGCCTAAAATAGAGTTAGTCAAATATGCAAATAAAATTGAAAGTAGTAACACTTCAAAATTAAAAGCAACATACCACCCGTGCATTTATTATTGATAGAGAAAACAAAAAGATAACAAGGGAAGGGAACAAGGAATTGAGAGTCTAATGGTGGGGGTAGGGCACTGATATTCTCAAAATCAGGTACTGGGGCCTGATGCAGACACCCTAATCATTTCCTTCACCGTTCCAACCTCCGAGCGGATTAACTCTCCAAGCTGACTGATATCAGCTTTCAGTTCCTTCACTTCCCTCCTGAGGGAACTAATATCATCATTCATAAATTTGAGCCTTAGCTCAACATCAACTCCTTCATCATTTGAAGGGATGGGATCATCATACACTTCCTTTGGTTCAGCAGCAGCAGCCTTTGACTCATCTTTTACCCAGCCGAGGACCTCATCGAACATTAACCCCATTTTCTTAAACACCCCGACATCAAACTTCTTCACTATGGGAACCTCGTCCTCGGGCTTCTTATAGACCTCATGATGCTCTAAAATCTTCTTGATCACCCGAGCAAACCCGACCTGCTTGTGGGTACTGATGTAAAATTAGTTTCGGCAGGTTTATCGGTTCCCTCCATATGAGCTTGTCTATAAGCAAGACGTCCTCCAACTGAACGAATGTGGTCTTTGATCCACGCTGCAGCAAGTTGGTCACAAGAATCTTGTGGAGGATCTTTGTTTGGGCTGGGATGTGTTTGGTTGAGATCTTTCCATGGTCAGCAGTCCCACAAACACGCTGCTGAACCACAAATCGGTCCTCCGCTTCTGCTGGCCAAGTTCCCTTCGAGAACTGGTCATATCCCTTGTGAGGGATTTCGAGGATGCCGCTCAGCTCCAAGCTCGAGATCCTCAGTTCCTGGCCTCGGTAAGTGAAGTCCAGGTAGACGTTGCTGCCCTTAACCTCCGTCTTGAGGTCAGTGTAGAACTCAGATACTGCGCTGCTGCTTACCACTTCTTCAAACTCAAACAGTTTGTCCCACCTCTAGAATTTTAACTTCTCCAGGATTTCATCCAACTTCTGCTCAGCCAAGCACTGAGGTGAGCACTCAATTTCTTCCAACATCTCCTTCTTTGATGTTTTCTGCCTCTTACTTGCTGAGGGTACTGAAGCTGAAGCTGAGGTTTGCTTCCCCAACAGCATTAATTTTGGGACACGTGTTTACTATCTTTAGACTGGGTTCTGACACTCCACTTTCTCAGCTGGTTCTCGAACATCATTACTGATCACTGGTAACTGATCTGATCACTTCCCTGACTGAGAGAATATCATACCCGTCCCATACCAGAGACTTACCAAATGGCATTGTGATGGATCGGCTTAACCAAAAGGGTTATAATATGTAAAAAGCATCACAACTGAAAACACTCATCATTTACCTCAATATGAGTTCATGTCTCTCAGATGGTAAGTGGCTTAGGTGGCTATGTACACTTCCTTCATGGGGTTAATGGGTAACAAAAATCCGGAAGGTACTGGGCTTGAACAAAAACAAGCACGAACATGGCATATTCACTTTTAACAGAGAAGTAAAACATGCAATCATTTTATCACACAATGACAGCATCACATACCTCAGGCTAACATGTATAATCACTACCCTATTCTAACCAATCATCGAAGGAAGGATTAGAAATACCTCACTAGGGAGAGATCATACCAAGCGTCATCTTGAACTTCTCGAAAGGTTCCCTGCCTAGGGCTTTGGTGAATATGTCCGCCACCTGGTCCTCGGTCCTACATGTCTCCATGGTCACTAACCCCTTTTCAACACAATCACGAATAAAGTGATGACGAATTTCAATATGTTTCATTCTACTATGATGAACAGGATTTTTAGCAACAATAATAGCGCTAGTGTTATCACAGTAAATAGGGATATGATCAAAAGACAAGTTAAAATCACTTAGCTGATTTCTCAGCCAAAGGAATTGAGCGCAACACCACCCTGCAGCTACGTATTCGGCCTCTGTTGTGGAAAGAGCCACCGAATTCTGCTTCTTGGATCCCCATGACACTAGACACGATCCAAAGAATTGCGCCATACCTGACGTAGACTTCATGTCTGCTCTATCACCGGCATAGTCAGCGCCAGTGTACCCTTCCAAGGTCAGTGTCTTGAACCTTGGATATCAGAGAACCAAGTTCTTGGTTCCCTTCAAATACCTTATGATCCGCTTCACTGCCTTCACATGTGATTCTCTGGGATCTGACTGGTACCTGGCACAGACACAAACATTAAACATAATATCAGGTCTACTTGCTGTGAGATAAAGCAAAGAACCTATCATTCCCCTGTAGAGGGTAATGTCTGTTCTCGGTGAGTTCTCATCCCTGGTCTGAGGTACTGATGGAACTCGGTGTAGTCGAAGGCTTTGAGCTCTCAAGGCCGTACTTCTTGACTACCTCACTCAGGTACTTCTCCTGATGTATCTGGGTTCCCCTCTCTCCTTGAGTAATCTGAAGACCCAGAAAGTAAGTGAGTTCCCCGACCATGCTCATCTCGAACTCACTTTCCATCAACTTCGTGAAATCCTTTACTAGATCCTCACAAGTCGATCCGAATACTATGTCGTCGACATAGACTTGCACCACCAACAAGTGCTTCTTCGTCCTTAGAAGAAACAGGGTCTTGTCTACAGCTCCTCGCTCATACCCATGAGCTATGAGAAAGTCTGACAACCTCTCATACCAAGCTCTCGGTGCCTGCTTTAGCCCGTACAATGCTTTGTCGAGCACATATACCTGATCAGGGAATTGAGGGTCTTCGAACCCCGGTGTCTGTTTGACATTCACTTCCTCCTTCAGGTAACCATTCAGAAACGCCGTCTTCACATCCATCTGGTGAAGCTTAAACCCGTACTAAACTGAATAGGCAATGAGTAACCTGATAGCTTCTAACCTTGCTACCGGTGCGAAGGTTTCATCGTAGTCGATGCCCTCCTGTTGATTATATCCCTGTACAACCAACCGAGCTTTGTTTCTCACAACAGCTCCCTTCTCATCCCTCTTGTTTCTGAAAACCCAACGAGTCCCTATCACTTTCCGATTGACTAGTCTGGGTACAAGTCTCCATACCTTGTTTCTCTGGAATTGATGCAGCTCTTCGTGCATCGCCTGAACCCAATCTGGGTTCTTGAGTGTGTCTTGGACTGTCTTCGGCTCCATCAGGGACACGAATGCATTTTGTGTTCGTTCCCCCTCAAACGTTGCGTAACAGTGGAAGTCTTGAAGTCTGGTGTTAGGTCTACTAGCCCGAGCACTTCTTCTCAACGGAATCACTTCCCCCATGGTTACACCTTCAATATCACTTCCCTGGAATACTTGATCTGGGTCAAGTACCTCCTGCTGATCCGAATGCATCTGTTCTTGCACCTCTGGTTCATCAAAGACCGGATCCCCATCAATACCCTCTGGTACTGGGTCACTGTCGGCACCCTCTTGCACCTCATCAACACTCTCTTGTGCTGGATTCCCATCAACACCTTCTGTGTTCCCTGCAACTGATCTTGCTAACACAAAGATGCCCTCTGCTGGTTCTTGATCAACATGAACCTCACTGGGTTCATGACTCTCAGCAGACTTCCTTGGCATGACACTCTCGTCAAACACCACATGTATACTTTCTTCGACTGTTCTAGTCCGTCGGATGTACACTTTGTAGGCTTTGCTGTGTGTATAGTACCCTACAAAGATACCTTCATCACTTCTAGCATCAAACTTCCCTAGTTGATGCTTCCCGTTGTCATGAACGAAGCATCTGCATCCAAATATCCTTAGGTGGGATATGTTGGGTCTTCGTCCTCTCAATAACTCATACGGGGTCTTGTTGATAAGCGGCCTCAGATAGGCCCTGTTCACCACGTAACACGCCGTGTTCATGGCTTCTGCCCAAAATCTCTTGGGTAATCTGCTTTCCAGCAACAGTGTCCTGGTCATGTCTTCCAGGGTCTCTGTTCTTCCGTTCAATGACTCCGTTCTGCTGTGGAGTCCTCGGTGCTGAAAAATTATGATGTACTCCCCGACTAGCACACCATTCGATGAACTGAGCATTATCAAACTCTGTTCCGTGATCTGATTTTATGCTTCTGAGCTTCTGAACAAACGAAGTCTCCACTGCCCTGACCCAGGCACTAAACTCATCAAATACCTCCGTTTTTTAGGAGAGGTAGATGGTCCACGTATACCTTGAGTAGTCATCCACCAGGACATATACATACTTGTTCCCTCCAATAGACTGAGTCCTCATAGGTCCACACAGATCCATATGAACCAACTCCAGCGGTCTACTGGTGCTCACTTCCTTCTTTGGCTTGAAGGAGGTCCTTGTCTGTTTACCCCTCGTACAGGGAACACATACCTCGTCAGGTACATTTCCCACATCAGGTAACCCACGAACAAGACCCAAACTGTGAAGTTTCTTCATCAGCTTCACATTCACATGGCCCAAACGCCTATGCCAAAGACTTGAATCATCCTTCCTTGATGATAAGCAGAGGTATTCATCCGGATCCCTGTCTGGATCGGTCTTATATACCCCGTTCTCAACAGTTCCCTTGAGAAGTATTCTACCTGAACTCAAACACTTCACAAAACAACCACTAGCTGTGAAAACAACCTTGTTGTTTCCTCCTTGACAAAGTTGATAAACGCTGAGTAAATCAAACTTTAAATTACGAACTAAATTCACATTTTCAACACTAACCTTTTTATTCAAATAAACCTTACCTTTTCCGAAGATTTCACCTTTACTCTTGTTTCCAAAGGTGATTGACCCTTCGGAATCCTGCTGCAGTGAAGAGAAGTAGTCCTTCCTCCCGGTCATATGACTTGAACACCCACTGTCCATATACTAGGGACCTGTCCCTCTCCTCACCTGCACAAACAAAATCAGTTCTTACGAACCCAAATTGGCTTAGCCTTTTTGGGTTTCTTGTTAGACGCAGAACCAACATAAGTAGTAGGTTTCAAAGGTTTAGTAGCAGATTTAACAGTAGGTTCCTTCTGGGTACATTTCCCTCGCTTGGGACTACCAGGGTACTGATCCTTCTTTTCCTTAGAAAGGACTTGAACCTTCTTCTCCTTTGAAAACTTCCGACACTTCTCCTTCAAGTGTCCTTCCTTCCCACAGTGGAAGCAAATCTTCTTCCGTTTGAAGTTTTCCTTCTTGAACTCAGCAACTTTCTTCTTATGCTTGCTGAAGTTTATCCCTGCTGACTTAGGGACCTGAGCATTCTTTGCCCACATATGGTACCCTTTACCATATGTCTTCGCCTCGTCATTGAGTTCCACCTTTACCAGTGGAGTACTCCTCGGCTTTCCTGTCATGTGAACTCTCTTCGGTATGTTCACCTTGTCATAACTCCTCGGCTTGCCGGTCATATGAACTCTTTTTGGTATGACCACCTTGTCATATCCCAACCCGGGTCTTGAAGTCTTAGTTCCCAGAACTTCCTTCTGCACCCTTACAACTGGTTCATGAACCCGCATGACAGAAACTGATTTCTGTCTCTCAGCAAGCTCCCTCTGAAGCTGTCTTATCCTAACATTCTTTTCAGCAAGTTGAGCATCTTGCTCAGCAACAATGTTAGTCAATTCATCATATTTATCATATAATCCACGAATGATAAATATCAATTCAGAACGTGTAAAAACAGAAGAGTGAGAAGAGTGATTTACCTCCGAAGATGAGGACTCTCCCCTAGCCATCAGACACATGTCCCTCTTATGGGACTTGATCTCACATTTGCTGTCCAGGTCACTGTCTTCCTCAGATTCTCCCCATGCAGCAATCATCGCCTTCTTCTCTCTAGGCTTTTGATCCTGAGGCTTCTTTTTGTAGGACTGATCAAATTTCTTTCTCCTACAATTCTTCGACCAATGGCCTTTTCTGCCACAGTAGTAGCATTCATCAGTTCTCTCCATCGGTTTCTTCTGCGCTGAATTCCTTGAGTTCTCTTTCAGGTTCGCTACCCTGAAAGCTTTTGTCAGAATCTTCACATCTGACTTTTCCTCTGTGTTCTCAGCAGGGCTGAATCATTTCCCTCTGAAGTTCCTGTTGAACTTTCCTTCATCAGAGATCAAAGCCACTTGCTTCCCTGACCTCTGAGGTTCACGTTTCTCCATTTTTATCTTCTCGATAAGCATGTCGCTTTCGAGTTTTGACACCAAGTCTTCAAGAGTCATCCTCTTAGTGTCTGGTAGGGCAGCCAAAGTCCTTGAAATGTCATCCCACTCTGGTGACAATCCCTGAAGGAAGTGATGAGTGACTTCCCATGACTCGTATTCCTTCCCAAGTCTTGACAATGTCGCAAGACATCCTTGAAATTTAGAATGATACTCATGTATCGATTCTCCTTTAGCCTGACGAAGTCCAGTATACTTCATTTGTGCCGAGAGGATTCGGTTCTTCCTCACATCTCCAGTGCCATCATAAGTCCTCCTTAATGCATCCCAGACCTCCATGGGGTCTTTGTAGATCATTACCTTCTCGAGGTCACCCGGTTCTAACGCAGAGTGTAGAACCTTCATCGCCTGGGCGTTTTTCTGGAGTTTCTTGAAATCCTCCGTTGTGTAGAAAGCTCTGGCTTTCTCTTTGGTCTTATCCTCATTGTCCATGATGAGTTGGCGACCCTGTTCGATTATATGCCACACTTCCCCATCCAAGGCAAGAACGTGTTCCTCGAACCTCACTGCCCAGGAGTGATACTCTCCTGACTTCAACTTCGGTGGAGTTGCAAATGAATCTCCTAACATCCTTAACCTGCAATCTAATCAAAAATCTAGAGACGCCGCTCTGATACCAAATGAACGGATCGTGATTAGAACAAAACTAAGTACAGTAACTGTTAGGGAACTGATACTAGTTCGCAGGGTAATGATTAAACAAAGTTTAGCACAGCGGAACATTTCGTCTACTGATTCTTTTATTGATCAATTAGACTGTACAAATGTACCTAGTAATAGTGTTCTGACTATTACAAATGAATTGCTTACAACGAGGGTAATGACCTCTTGAGGGTAATGAACCCGATACTGCAATTCACTGACTCGCTCTCCAACAGTTTCCCCTGAACTGTTTGCAATGCTTCCAAGTTTGCTCCTTGACGCCACAAGAACGCACGAACTCTGGAATGAGTGATTTGCCGATGGTACGCGCAATGTTTCACTCGAATGTCTAGGAAAGCGAACCTTTGCAAGGTTCTGGGTCTTGCCTTTTATACGCAAGCCTCACTGACGGTTGCTGGGAATGGAACTGCCACGCACGCACGTTCTCCACTTTGCTCAATCGTCCTCCGAGATTCCCGCCATGACGCTCGAATCTCTCGCCGTGCTTCCCACGAAGCTCCTGGTCGTGGCTACACTCCATGACGCCATTATTTTCAGTTCCCTCTGTGTTGCACACAGGTAAGTGTCCTCCTCCTGAGACTCATGTCATCAAGTCCCTCTGATGGTCATCCGGGTAATTGACTTCTTCAATTCCCTTGTACCTACATAAAGGTAAGTGACCCTGCACACTTAACTTAAAGTGTTAGTAGGGTGGTGTCATCATCAAAACCCTACAGGGGTAAGTGATCCTTAGGATCCAACAGCAATCTTTCTGATAAAAAATAGTGTTCTTAAATTATGAAACCCAATCCAATCCAAACCAAACCAAAGCATCTCTCATTTTATATAACAAGCAATGTAGCATACCCTAAGTTCTAATAACCACAGAACAGTTCACTTCAAACCTTGTATGGAAGAATTTACAAACATACCCCCATAGCATCATCATTTACGTACACGACTCTCATTCATTTATTATACCCAAAAATAAGAACTATGAAAACGCGTAAACATAAAAAGAATTAAAAATCAATAGGCCCAGAAAATTCAATAAAATTGCATCCAAGGAGAAGATGTGTTGATCGACTGTTGTCGAACTGAATGAAGTTTCAATTCTATAAATGATGGAACTTGTAGATAAAGGTTTGTGAATATATTATATTTAATGAAGTATTTCTAGTGATGAAAGACATGCATCATTGTCGTTATATTAAATTAAGTGTTACATCAATTTAATATAACATAAATGAAGTAACTCTATCAATTATCTAATCGATTTAGTACCTTAATTCAATTTAATCAATTCAGTTTGATTCAATATAAAACAAATTAAATTGACGATGATAACTAGAATGATTAAATTGATATCCAAATAAACAAATTACTCAAAGTAGAACGGAATAAAGATACAAGCAAACCAGAATGAGTTGAGGGTCGTTAGACGATTTTCTTAAAGCTTTTATTGCCGTCCCACCGAGTGCTTGGAAATGGCAAGAGCCTCCCAGGATACAACATCTTGTGAGTATTCCTCTTTGCACCACAAGGTAATACTCCGGCAAACCAAAATTGTGCAAGCAATTATCACCAAGGAACTACTCAAAAGAGTATGAAGAACTCAAAGGAAAAATCAGCCGGCTATCAAGGGAGGAGATGTTGGAAATGAGAGATGTTGTTGTGTGAGTTGTGTTCTTTCAAGCCCGCATTTGCACCTCCTTTTATAGGGGAGGATAGGGCAGCCCTTATAATGGCATTGTGAATGTCAAAAGTCCTCTTAAAGGCACCAAAATGAATGTTCCAAAAGGAACTCTTGGTCTCACTATGAAGTCCCTTCATTTCACAAGACCAAAATTAATTTTCAATGCTCTTGAAAAGATGAAAGGTCTTTCATTAGTGCATAGCCGTTATCAAGGCTACATCTTCAAGTTTTCTATGCTATTGGAAAACAAATAGTCCACAAACATTATGACAATGTCATAATCAAGATAAGTTTTTATGTCTTCAAAGGCTTTTCGCTTGACCTATGTAAATGCTCTCCATAAGTTTGAACATTTCATTTCATTTATTTTGGCTTCAATTTGGACATAAAAATAATTAATTTTGTCCTTTCATTTGTAGGACTTTAAATCCAATTAAATACTTTTCTTATATGAATATGGTCACACCACATTTTCTTTACATTTAATTTATCAAATTTTCCAACAATCCCCCACATGAAGAAAATCATGGGGTGATAATAAAATCAAGACTCGACTCGATATGGTGATAGTTTCTTCGGTCAATAATTGTGTAGGATAGGTGGGCAAAGCCTTTAAACCTTCCCTCGGAAGACATATCTTCTTTACTGACTATTCAGTTGACGCGATGTCCTTGAACTATTCGTCGAATAATGTAAACGAAACATATATCTTCCACAATTATATTCCTAACACAAGTTCAATTCTCATGGTTGGTTTTTTTTTCTGACCCTGAAACCCTTGCCTAGTTCTGTGAGAGTTTTTAAAGAATTGAGCCCCATTAATTCTTCTTAGAAGCGGCCACACTTCTTTCTCACATAGATGATTCTTTATATCAAGTAATCCCGCATTACTTGTCGGAATCTCAACATCCGAACTCTAAAAATCATTAAAAGCTTCGAGCTTAACCTCGTGTGGGAGTCACCAATTTAAAAAAAGAATGGGAACGGGGGTTAACCCCCTCAGCGACCACACATAGTCTCAGCAGTTAGGTTGTCCCTTTGAACCAAGATCTTGGAATCTCCAGTCAGCATGGTTGGGTTTCCTTTGCCTTGACTTTATTTATCCAAGGGCTTGAGTCCCATTTCTCTAGACGTCTTCTCTACTTGATCAATATTTAACCCTTTGGTTAATAGATCCGCAATATTATCTTTGGACCTTACATAGTCAATACTAATGACTCATGAAGAGAGAAGTTGTCTAATGGTATTATGTCGTCGACGTATATGTCGTGACTTACCATTATACATTACACTTTGTGCCCTTCCAATTGCAGATTGGTTGTCACAATATAAACATATTGTTGGCACAAGTGTTGTACATTTTGGAATATCCTCTACAAAGTTTCTTAGCCACTCAGCTTCTTTGCCACATTTATCTAATGCAACGAATTCAGCTTCCATAGTGGATCTAGTTATCACTGTCTATTTAGAAGACTTCCAAGATACTGCAGCACCTCCCAGAGTGAATACATATCCACTTGTTGCTTTTGAATCTTGTATATCAGATATCCAACTTGCATCAGTGAAACCTTCAATGACTTCTGGATATCTGGTATAATGTAGACCGTAATCACGAGTAAATCGTAAGTACTTCAGTACTCTCACAATTTCTTTCCAGTGTTCTGATCCTGGATTACTCGTATATCTAGCAAGTCTACTTACAGTGTAGGCAATGTCAGGTCTAGTACAATTCATTAAGTACATTAGACTACCTATGACTCTCGCGTATTCCACTTGGGAGATACTCTCTCCTTTGTTTTTAGACAAGTGTTGACTGATGTCTATTGGAGTAACTATCCTTTCCAAACTTATCTAATATCTTCTCGACGTAATGTGACTGACTTAAAGCAAGTCCATCATTAGTCTGTGTAATCTTGATACCAATAATTACATCAGACAGTCCCAAATCTTTCATATCAAACCTAGAGTTTAATATAGCCTTTGTGGACTTAATCAGGTCATCATTGCTTCCCACAATGAGCATGTCGTCTACGTATAAACATAGAATCTCATAGCCATGTTCCGTGTTTTTAATATAGACACATTTATCACACTCGTTGATTTTAAACCCATTTGACATCATCACGGAGTCAAATTTCGCATGCCACTGCTTTCGGGCTTATTTTAGGCCATAAAGAGATTTTACAAGTCTACAAACTTTTCTCTCTTGACCAAGCTCTATACAACTCTCGGTTTGTTCCATATAGATTTCTTCCTCAAGACCGCCATTGAGGAAAGCTATTTTCACATCAATTTTGATGTATTTCTAAATTATACAAAGCCACAATTGCTATTATCATCCTTATGGAAGTGATTCTAGTCACAAGAGAAATATGTATCAAAATAGTCAAGACCTTTCTTTTGTCTATAACCTTTGATTACAAGTCTTGCCTTGTATTTGTCGATAGTGCCGTCCACTTTCATCCTCTTGGTGAAGACCCACTTAGAACCTAGTGTTTTACTTCCAGGAGGAAGATCAACCAATTCCCACGTATGATTTTGCAAGATAGACCTAGAGCTTAATAACATTGCATTCATCATCTCTTTTAGAGTACGATTCTTTCGTTCTGCAATGCCATTTGATTGAGGTGAGTATGGTGAAGTTACTTCATGAATAATTCCATATTGTGCACAAAAGGCCCCAAACGGTTCCACATATTCACCTTCACGGTCACTTCTCAACCTCTTTATCTTTTTGTTGAGTTTGTTCTCAACTTCTAATTTGTACATGGCAAACTTTTCAATTGCCTCATCTTTACTTTTAAGCAAATATACATAACAAAAATTTGGACTATCATCAATAAAAGTCACAAAATATTTGTTATCACCTCTAGTTGGCATGAATTTTAAGTCGCATAGGTCTGTATGGATTAATTCAAGGGGTTCAGTTTTTTCTTTCAACACTGTAAAATGAGGTTCTCGTTAATTTTGCTTCAACACAAGATTCACACTTGTGTTTGGAATCTATATGAGATTTTGATATACACTCCAAATTTATTAGTTTCCTTATTGTGTCATAATTTACGTGGCCTAATCTTTTATGTCAATTAGAGGACTCAAGCAAATAAACGGAAGAATTAACTTTATTGATATTTTTGGGTTTGATGGCTATTACATACATCTTCCACATGCCATCCTTTACATAACCTCTTCCCAAATACATACCGTTCTTTGTGAGAACAATTTTCTGGGACTCAAATACCATCTTAAATCCATGATTATCCAGCAGTGTCCTAGAGATCAAATTCTTTCTTACATCGGGCACATACGGAACCTCTGTAAGCTTCAGCTCCTTGCCTGATGTCAGCTTCAGGACTACTATACCCTTCCCCTTGATCTCAGAGGTGGCGGAATTGCCCATGTACAATTTCTCTTCAGCCTCACTCAACTCTAGTGTGGAGAATGCATTCTTATCCGAGCAAATGTGGCGGGTTGCTCCTGTGTCCAGCACCACTCCTTGGGATTAGAATCCACCAAGTTCAGCTCAGAGATAATAGCTACCAGAAAGTCTT
This sequence comes from Umbilicus rupestris, assembly GCA_963678935.1. NCBI lineage: Eukaryota > Viridiplantae > Streptophyta > Magnoliopsida > Saxifragales > Crassulaceae > Umbilicus > Umbilicus rupestris. Next base: position 11,257,732 of record OY787618.1, read on the forward strand.
CTTCAGCTTTGGCTGAGTTGACGTCCTTCTTTTTCTTCCTTAGAGGCTTCTTACAGTCAGCTGCTCGGTGACCCTCTTTGTCACAGTTGAAGCATTTTCCCGGAAACTAGGGTGGTTGCCTTTAATTGAACACTACGCCCTTAGTTGCAAGTTTGTTAGAGGGTTTCTTCCTCTTTGAGCTCTCACTATGCTCAACTAGGTTGGCCCTCTCCGATGGTGTTTTGAACCTCTTGTCGGAGCCACGATTGTCTTCCTCAATTCAAAGACGAACCACAAGGTCTTAAAAGCTCATCTCCTTTCGCTTGTGCTTGAGACAGTTTTTGAAGTCCTTCCACTCCGAAGATAACTTCTCGATGACTGAGGCAACTTGGAAAGATTCACTTATGTGCATCCCCGCAGCATGAATGTCATGGATTATCAGTTGCAGCTCTTGCACTTGACTCACCACCGTTTTGGAATCTACCATCATGAACTCAAGGAATTGGCCTACAACGTATTTCTTAGAACCGGCATCCTCAGTTCGGTATTTCTTTTCCAATGACTCCCAGAGCTCCTTGGCTGAGCGTTTGGTACTGTACACATTGTACATTGCGTCATTTAAGTTGTTCATGACATAGTTCCGACACAGATAGTCGGAATCTTTCCAAGCACTATATGCCATGAAAACTTGTGAGTCGGTTTCATCCTCCTTGTAATGGATCTTCGGTTAGGAACCGAGCCAACCCAATGGTGGTCAGGTAGAAGTGCATCTTCTGTTGCCATCTCTTAAAGTTCAGTCCTGTGAACTTCTCAGGCCTTTCGGCCGGCATCACTGCGACGGGCACTCGTGCCACTGGCCCGCTTGGAATTGAACCCGCAGGTCCATTCCCGTCCATGACCGTCATCATTGGGGTGTTACTAGGCACAACACTAGGTGAGGGCAACACTGTTGGAAACACAGTTGGCAACACTGCAAGAGCAACCAGGATGTTGGCATCAATGTCCATACTTTGATTAGTGTTTTGGTTTTCCATGTCTACAAAAGACCAACTTGTTAGTAATCAAGAAATATAAATTGTATTCATAATTTTATCTACCCTAAAAGCTTTAAGATTGTTGGCGAATTGAATGAAGTTTCAATTCCATAAATGATGGAACTTGTCGATAAAGGTTTGTGAAAATGAAGTGTTTCTAGTGATGAAAGACATGCATCATTATCGTTATATTAAATCAAATGTTACATCAATTTAATATAACATAAATGAAGTAACTTTATCAATTATCTAATCGATTTAGTACCTTAATTCAATTTAATCAATTCAATTTGATTCAATATAATCAAATGAATATAAAACAAATTAAATTGACGATGATAACTCGAATGATTAAATTGATACCCAAATAAACAAATTACTTAAAGTAGAACGAAATAAAGATACAAGCAAACCAGAATGAGTTGAGGCTCATTAGATGATTTCTTTAAAGCTTTTATTGTCCTCTCACCGGGTGCTTGGAAATGGCAAGAGCTTCCCAGGATACAACAATTTGTGAGTATTCCTCTTTGCACCGCAAGGTAATACTCCGGCGAACCAAACTTGTGCAAGGAACTATCACCAAGGAACTACTCAAAAGAGTATGAAGAATTCAAAGGAAAAATCAGTCGGCTATCAAAGGAGGAGATGTTGGAAATGAGAGATGTTTTTGTGTGAGTTGTGTTCTTTCAAGCCCTCATTTGCACCTCTTTTTATAGGGTAGATGGGGCAGCCCATCATAATGGCATTGTGAATGCCAAAAGTCCTCTTAAAGGCACCAAAATGAATGTTCCAAAAGGAACTCTTGGTCTCACTATGAAGTCTCTTCATTTCACAAGACCAAAATCAATTTTCAATGCTCTTGAAAAAATGAAAAGTCTCTCATTAGTGCATAGCCATTATCAATGCTACCTCTTCAAATTTTCCATACTATTGGAAAACAAATAACCCACAAACATTATGACAATGTCATAATCAAGATAAGTCTTTATGTCTTCAAAGGCTTTTCACTTGACATATGTAAATGCTTTCCATAAGTTTGAGCATTTTATTTTATTCATTTTGACTTCAATTTGGACATGTAAATAATTAATTTTATCCTTTTATTTATAGGACTTTAAATATAATTAATTATTTTTCTTATATAAATATGATCGTACCACATTTACTTCATATTAATTCACCAAATTTTTCAACACCGACCATTATGGCGGCGTCGCAGAAACCGCTGGAGTCGGGCCACCACCGCGGCTGCCATTGTTCTGCCACGGCCTGACTGTAAACAGAACCACAAACAGCACAATGACGAGCAAGATGATGATCGCGTAGCAAGTCCACTTTCTGGTATTCTTCTGCAACTTTCTAGCCGTGTGGAGATGCTCTGTCCCACCGCGCACGAACGAGCTAGCTCTCAGGACTTGACTCTCAATGTCGTCCAGCTGCTCGCCCTGAGACTGAACCAGCACGGCCATGTCGAGAAACACCTGATGCAGCTCCTGCAGATTCTTCTCCATTTCCTTTACACCGTCATGCCGCTCCTGGATCTCGACAATGGTGTCCATCACCCTCCCCCTCCCCTGCTCCTGGATCGCCTTCTGTAAAAATGTCTCGCTCTCCCCAGTGTCGATCAGCACGTCCAGCGTCTTCTCGTCGGGGTTCTCGCCCGTCACGGTGAAGTACCGACGCCCGACTGTCTCCCTGTACTCGGCGGATATCTGCTGGCGGAGGGCGAGGAAGCTGTTCATCGACTCCTGAAGCTTCTTCCTGAGGCCGTTGACCACGGAGGTCCGAGTCCGATCGGATGAGGATCCGGGTCCGCAGTTGGGGAGGCTGCGGTTGGCAGCGTTGGAGCGGTCGAGAGCTTCCAAGCGGATCTTGATGAGCTTGGCTTTCTTGAGGGCGAGGGTGACGTCAGCGTCCATTGTGGATCGGAGGTCCTTGATGGATTTGGAGTTGTGGAGGGTCTTGCTTTGGTCGTGGGAGTCGAGGAGGCGGCGGTGGATGTTGTCGAGCTCCTTGAGCTCGTCCTTGACGGACTCGACGTCCTGGAAGAACTTGTCGAGGTTGGCGCCGGCGGTGGAGGTCATCTGTACGGAGGTTGGGGAGTTGTCGGGTTCGCTGCGGAAGCGGGAGAAGGAGCCGGAGAAGAGGTCGTTCATGGCGAAGAAGAACAAGTGAAAATTTAAGCAAATGATTCTGACAACCAAGGTAATAGTGATATAAATGTGGATTGTACGAATGCTCAACTATTTTTGCTTTCTGGTTGCAGCAACTGGTTTTAGGGCATGTTATATTCCAGGGAGGAGGAAGCTTGGTAAGAAGTTGCTGAGCAGCAGGTAAGAATGAAGATGGGTCATCAAGCCCTCTTCTCGCGCCAAAAACAGTTATTTTTGTGGTTGGATTTGCAAAAAGTATAAATGTTGATAGGATTTTATAGATGCATAAAAAATATATCTGATATAATATAAAAATAAATAATAAATTAAAAGACTATAATATCGAAATATTATGATGTATTACGTTTCTACTCTAATCGGCACCTACCTCAGTTTCAAAATTCAATTCGATTAAATTTGCAAAACAGGGATGTTTAGCTAGGTTACCCAACCCAGAAGCCAAGTTTCTTGTTACCAAAAACAAAATGAAGAAATTCTCAAATAAGTTCTTTCCAAAGTACATCTTGGCTGGCTGGCTAATGTGGAAACTGTAGGTACTTATTTGAAGACACTCTTAACAAAAATGTGTGAAACCCTAATTCTCTGTGTTTCAATTAGGTGAAGTGAAGATGCTGCTGGATTGCAATTCCAGTTGAAGATGGCTTTGGTCCAATTTTAGACCACTCTGCCCTACCGCGTGAATGACAATAAATGAGTAAATGACAGAAAAGTAAGCATTGCCTTTACCCAAAATAAATAGCAACCACCTACTAGTAGTATTATTATGAAAGAGGAGAAGGAAGCGTTGGCCGCGAGCGGAGGCGGTCGTGGTGGCACTGTCTATTCTTGTGTCCTAGTAGGGTGTGTTTTTAGTGGAGGCATTTGTGATTCAAGCATTTTGTAACTTGGATCTTGTTATTAGGCTAAGCCTGTTTTACTTAGGACCATGAGTAATCTACTAATCTTAGTATCATCAATGCCGCTGGCCCCAAAACATACTTGTCCACCACAATCTACACTAAAGCAATTAAAGTCACTTTTTATATTGGACGAACCTCCATGATCAGCCTGCCTGCCGTGTATTTATAGTGTTCCAGGTGACTCAAAAGTTAGATAAAGAGGCGATTACTTTCGAAGCAGAACAATCTTCTGTGCGGTTCGGTATGACATTTAGTCATGTCGGTTTAGAGTTATATATATATATATATATATAGTTGTATATGGTTTGTGATTTCTTGTAACACACATACATTGAATAAGAAAACCCTAGAGACTTCGACTCTAATTATTCGTCTTCATTCACAACAAATGGTATCAGAGTCGCAGGTTCAGATGGCGAATTCTCTGAAGTTCGAGATTCCGCGATTCAATGGATCTAGAAACTTCGCTCTCTGGCAGCAGCGAGTGAAGGACATGCTGACGCAGCAGGGGATGCAGAAGGCGTTGTTAAATGCGAAGCCAGAGTCGATTAAACAGGATGATTGGTATGAGATGCAGGAGAAGACAACATCGACTATTCGTCTTTGCCTTGAAGACGAAATTATATATCAGGTAATTAATCTCAAAACTTGTAAGGAAATTTAGGATAAATTAGAGCAGATGTTTATGTCAAAGTCGTTGTCTTACTGGCAGTTTCTCAAAAAGGTTGTACGGGTTGAAGATGTCTGAAGGGCAGATCTTTTACAACATGTCAACACCTTCAATCAGATAATTGGCGATCTAGGGCGTGTGGGTGTGAAGGTTGAAGATGAGGATCAAGCCATGATTTTGCTGTGTTCATTAACCCCGGCCTATGAGACTTTTATAACTACACTTACGTGTGGGAAAGAGACGATAAGTCTGGAGACTGTTAGTTCTGCGCTGCTCTCTCATCATGAGCGACGGCAGCATACCGGTGGTGATAGATCTCAAGGTGATGGGTTGGGTTGTGTCCTAATAACAACCAGGAGAGGGAAAGATCGAAGGAAAAGCAATCAGATGGTAAGAAACAGAGATCTAAGTCGAAGGCTAAGAAGAAAGTAATCTGTTATAACTTCAAATGGGAATGTCCCAACAGAAAACAGAAGGGTGACAGGAACTCGCAGGGCTCTTCAAAGTTAGCAAACGTGGTTCAGAATGATAGTTCAGATGGTGGGGACGTAGATATGCTCTCAGTAACTTCAGATACTCATGCTGATTCGTGGATTTTGGATTCAGGATGTTCGTTCCATATGACACTACACAGGGAATGGTTCGAAACATATGAATCTGGAAACTTGGGCTTTGTTCAATTGGGAGACGATAAGACATGTGACATCGTGGGTATTGGACAGATCAAGGTGCGTATGCATGACGGAATCATCAGAACTTTAACTGAGGTACGGCATATTCCAGCTCTGGAAAAGAATTTGATCTCGTTAGGCACTTTACATGTGAATGGATTCATGTATAAGTTAGACACAGGTTGTGTGAAAGTAAGCAAGGGAGTTATAACAGTGATGAAAGGTCAGATTACAGCAGGGAGAGTCTGTCGACTAATAGAGAGTACTGTTGTAGGTGGAGCTGCAGTTGCAGTATCAGAATCTGATAGCACAGCTTTATGGCATCTACGCTTGGGTCACATTGGAGAGGATGGCTTGTCTAAATTGCACAAAAGAAGTCTCTTGGCAGGCTTGAAGAGCTGTAAGATGGGTTTCTGTAAGTTCTGCGTGATGGGGAAGCAGTCCAAAGTATCTTTCAAGACAGGTCAACACACCACAAAGGGTCTTTTAGACTATGTGCATTCTGACGTGTGGGGGGCAACCAGGGAGCAGTCATTGGGAGGAGCAAGATACTATGTCATTTTTATTTATGACTATTTCAGAAAAGTTTGGGTTTACTTCATGAAGCATAAATCTGAAGTCTTTGCAAAGTTCAAACTTTGGAAGGTCGAAGTAGAGAATCAAATGGGAAGGAAGGTGAAGTATCTGCGATCAGATAATGGCACAGAGTATACTGATTCAGAATTCCAGAAGTTCTGCGAGGAGCATGGTATTCAGAGGCACTTTACAGTGAGAAAGACAGCACAACAAAACGATGTTAGTGAAAGAATGAATCGTTCTATTGCTGAGAAGGCAAGATGTTTAAGGTTGAATGCAGGGCTTCCAAAGCAGTTCTGGACTGAAGCAGTAAACATGGCGGTCCATCTCATCAATATATCACAAAGGAGCTCTCTTGAAGGAAAGGTAGCTGAAGAGGCATGGACTAGGATAGATATTGATCTATCAAATTTGAAGATTTTCGGTTGTCCTGCTTATGTTCTGATTCCCAATGACCAGAGGTCCAAGTTGGATTCGAAACCCAAGAGATGCATTTTCTAGGATTTGAGAAAGGTGTGAAAGGTTTCAAGTTATGGGATCCTGTGGCTAAGAAGAGGGTGATCAGTCGAGATGTTATTTTCGATGAGAAGACCATGCTGCAACAGACGATGTCAGAGCAAGAGCATGTAGTTGTTGAGGCTGATACCGGTTCAGGAAGAGCACAAGGGGAATCTAGTGAGATTAGTACTAGAGCAGTAAGTCCAGATGAGCAGTCAAATAAGACTGTTGAGGCAGATGATGGACAACAGGCAGAGAATATTGCTTCCAACAGACAGATCGTGCTATCAAGCCACCAGTCAGATTCAGATATGAAGACATGGTCAATTACGGTCGTGTAGTTGGCACAGATGATCCGTCCAGTTTTCAAGAGGCTATTACTAGTCAGGAGAAAGAAGAATGAATGGGTGCCATGATGCAGGAGAAAGAGAGTCTAAGTAAGAATCAGACTTTGGAACTTGTCCCTCTTCCAAAGGGGAAGAAGGCTGTTGAATGCAAGTGGGTTTTCAAGAAGAAACCAGGACACTCTGAAATGGAGTCAGTGAAGTTCAAAGCTAGACTAGTAGCAAACGGTTACTCATAAAAGAAGGGGGTTGATTATGATGAGATCTTCTCTTCTGTGGTATGTCACACTTCTATCAGAATTGTGTTGGCATTGGTAGCTAGCTGGAACTTGCATCTTGAGCAGATGGATGTAAAAACAGCTTTCCTTCATGGAAATTTGAAGGAGGAAATTTACGTGGAGCCCGGAGAGGTTTGTGAAGCCAGAGGAGGAGAAATTTGTATGCAGATTGAAGAAGTCCTTATATGGATTAAAGCAAGCTCCCAGGCAGTGGTACAAGCGGTTTGACTCGTATATGTTAAAGATTGGCTACCAAAGATGTGAGTATGATTGTTGTGTGTATGTCAAGCATGTGGATAATCATTCCCTTATATTCATACTGTTATATGTTGATGATATGCTCATCGTTGGTAGCAACATGGATGATATTGTGGAGCTGAAAGGCTTTTTGGAAAGAGAGTTTGATATAAAGGATCTGGGTGCAGCTAAGAAGATCCTTGGAATGGAGATTCGCAGTGATAGAAGCTCTAGGAGATTATGGTTATCTCAAAAGAGCTACATAGAGAAGGTCATAGACAGGTTTGACATGAATATGTCAAAATCGGTGTCTACACCTTTGGCAAATCACTTCAAGCTCTCATCAGTTCAGTGTCCTAACACAAATGAAGAAATATCAGATATGACACAAGTTCCTTACGCAAGTGTAGTTGGATGTCTGATGTATGCCATGGTCTGCACAAGACCTGACCTAGCACAAGCTGTCAGCAAGTACATGTCTAATCCTGGAAGGGCTCACTGGAATGCAGTGAAGTGGATTCTCAGGTATTTGAAGGGTACAGCTGATCGTGGTCTCATGTTTGGTGGTCAGATGGATGGTACTTCAGTGGTCGGATATGTTGATTCAGACTATGTTGAAGATCTCGACAATAGGAAGTCTACTACAAGGTATGCCTTTACCCTTGCAGGAGGACTTATATGTTGGAGATCTGTGCTTCAGTCGGTTGTTGCATTATCTACCACTGAAGCTGAGTATATGGCAATGGGAGAGGCAGCCAAGGAGGCATTGTGGATTAAGAGACAGTGGAAGAATTGCATGTTCAGCAAGGTGGAGTTCAGCTAAACTGTGATAGTCAGAGTGCTCTGTTCCTGGCCAAGAATCAAGTATACCATGCTAGGACAAAGCGTATTGAGGTCAAGTTTCACAAGATTGGAGAACTTGCAGCTATTGGTAAGATCCTGCTGGAGAAGGTGCACACTTCGGAGAACCCCGCTGATATGTTAACAAAGCCGGTCACAGTTGATAAATTCAAGCATTGCTTGTACTTGATCCAAGTCTTTTCTTGTTAGAGGAGGAGGAGTACCCCGGACAGCGAAAGAGACATTGACGTCGCATGGGATTTTGTGTCAAGATGGAGATTGTTCCACGTGACTCAAAAGGTAGATAAAGGGGTGATTACTCTCGAAGCAAAGCAACCCTCTGCGCGGTTCGGTATGAGATTTATGTCATGTCTATTTAGAGTTGTATATATATAGTTGTGTAGGATTTATGATTTCTTTGTAACACACATATATCGAATAAGAAAACCTTTCCACTCTAATTATTCTCTTCATTCACAACATATAGCACCCGTCAAACATGCATCATCATCTCTTCCAACTTCAATCATTCATTCAGCCAACAAAAACGAAACCCTAGAAGAAGATAAATAGCACTTCACCAGATCTTATGTATATCAATCAATATATAGAGTATACCTATACCTATACCCCCGCCCAATAATGACTCGTCTCCAAAACTTACGTAAAAACACCCATCATCATCATCATCATCCTTGAGTTCATAAACCCTAATGGAGCCGCATGACGACATGCATCATATCTACTGCAACTATAATCATCCTTTACACTGCCATATCATCTTCTCGTCTCCTTTCCTATATAGGAAACAGCTAAACAGTATTCGATGCTTTTCAGCTTTACCTTCCTTCTTCTGCTATACCTCCTATTCCTCCAACCTCTGAATGTTGGTTCTTAGATGCTTCCTCAGGTCCTGCGGCCTGGAATGGGATCGGTGTTCATGGCACCGAATTCAATTGCCTCGCCAATGTCCATTCTGCGGATGTTTGGCCGGGGAGGAAGGACTGAGGGGTGTCGGTGAGGCCCAGGGTGAGGGACACTCCATTGCCTGAAAACCTTGGTTGATACTGATTGCCCTCAAAACGCCCGATTTCTTCCATCGGGTAGGACCCAAATCCTCCAATGAAGTTGGCAGGTCCTGCTGCCATTAACGAATAGTCATCTCTACCTTGACGCTCAATTCCAAACTTCACCAGTACATGCTCATTCCTCGCGTCGCCACAATTCATTTCCATGGTTGATTGGAAGCTGCCGGTAGGATGATGATGATTATGATGCTGCAACTGATCATTTATTCTCCGTCTTTTGGGACTCATCTGCATCACCCCTTCCAGACTAAAATCTGTTGTTTGGTTCTTGAGCCTGCCCGGAGGAGAGACCGAGTCTAGTTTCGCATTTTGGTACGTCTCTTTGAAACTTGAGTTATGATTTTCTTCAGCGACCACTTTGGAAACAGAGGCTTCGCCATTGTTGACAGTTTTGTCCGCAGAGCCTTGATTTTCTTGCCCTTTGATCTCCTCATTGTACATTTCTTCCACCATTGGCTTCCACAGCCTCACCCTCGCGTTGATGAACCAATTCGACACCTGCATCACAAAGTTCTTATAACTCAAAACTTTCGTAAGAATCGCACAACCTTATTTTCTCGTGTGAACCAAAACTGGTGAGTCAGTACCTGGCTCCTAGTAAGCCCAGTCTGCTTGGCCAACATGTGCTTGTCCGAGTCCTTTGGGTATCTGCAAAGCATCCAAACTCCATCAAACCAACAATTACCAAAGGAAGCAGAGCATGTTATGAGAATTCGGGGTCCTTACGGATGGAGGAAGTGCTCAAAGAGCCAAGCCCGGAGCACAGACACAGATCTTTCAGGTAATCCTCTCTGGGGTCTCCATGCATTGTGCTGGATCATCCCCAGCTGCTGAAGCGCGCGCTGCTGCCTTAAATGATGATCCACAAATTTGAGCCTCGACCCTCCCGCAATATCTTCCTCGCCCAAGGACTTATTCACTCTCCTTATCTGACACATAATTGTATCTTTCAAGCACCGGAACTGCCTAGAGATGGTTCGAAGTGCGAGAGCAGTGTACGTCCTGGCTGATCCTTGCCCGGCCGCTTGCTCGAATGAAGCTATCACAATCTGCATCTGGTGGTGGTACTGCCTGTATCTCTGCTCCACCTGCCGCAATCCGCGTCGCAGAATTTGAGCTTAAAGTGATTAAATTATGAATCAAGATTGGGAAGTGAGTTGCGGTACCTCATCGAGTATGCATATAAGCTTTCCCTTCTTCATTTGAATCTCTTGTTTTTCAGCTGTGGAAAGCTCTGCTGAATTCTTGCCACCATTTTCTCCATCTCCGGCCGCGGCTTCCGGAGAAGCTTCAGCAGCCTTGCTACTGGTCGCGGTGTCCTTCTTCTTGGCAGAATCAGCTGTGGGAGTGGCGCTTCCAACGTTGACGACCTCTTCGAGAAGTTGCTGTGTTGCTTTTAAGTACTTGGAACTCGTGAGAACACATCTCATGCCAGAAACTGGGCCGTTGGAGATCACCGACGCCGGTGACGGAGTTCCAGCGTCATCCTTGCTTCCGGAAGGCGATATGGCGGATGATGGAGGGTGAAGTGGCTGGAGAGAGCCAGCAAAGCCCATTTGATGCTGCTGCTGCTGCGAATTGGACAAGCTCAAAGAGAGGCCTTGCTGAGCGCGTGGAGTCTCACGCGCTGCAGTGGAGGGATCAGTCGGAGTCCAGAGATTGTACTGTGGGCGCGGAATCAGACCGTGCAAGGCTGAGATCGCTTCATGGTGATGATTCTGCTGGAGCGGGATGCCGACCAGCTGCTGGGTCTGTTCCGTAACCGGAATCTGGGAATGAGTTGCCGGAGACATGGATGTGTTTCCGGCGCCGGCGGAGTTGACGAAGGCGAAGTTGTTTGGATTGTGATGGTGTTGCTGGCTGTTGGAGAAGTTAACGTAAGATGGGTTCATTAAAATCAAAGTCTGGAGACCGTCAGCTGCTTGTATTTCTGAATTTCCTCCATTAAAGTAGGCCGCCATTAACAAGCTCAACCGATCACCAACCCCAGTTCATCTCAGACTCCACATGTTCCATCATCATCATCACTGCAAACTCAAATCAATCAAGCTGAATTCCACCACCAACAGTAACCCCAAAATCAAAACCCAGAATAGAATCAATCATCGTCACGCCGCTTCTCTCAATCTCTCCTCTCCCCGACGAGAGAAAAAAAAAACAGAGCAGTAAGAAGAAAGTCGATGTCTATGATTTTGGATCTAACACAGAGCTGCTTTCTGGTGATTTGTCAATAACATGTTTCTAATCTTGACCGAGAAACAGACATACCTTTCAATGATGATTCTCCACAGAGCAGAGCTCTCTCTATTTAGGGTCTCTGCTTTGAGAAGTCCAACCTGCGAACAGATGAAAACAGACTCACAGTTGTTGTTGTTGTTACTCTGATTTGATACCGACGTCCCTTGTTTCTTTTCAAATCAGAAGAAGCAGCAAAAACACAACACTTCAGAAAGACAGAGAGAGAGAGAGAAAGATGTCACAGATACTCACTTGCAGAGCAGTAGTATGAAAGAAGAAATTGGAAGAGGATGTGTGTGTCAGAGGATGATGATGATAGATAGAAACACAGATGAAAAACGAGGTAACGTCCCCTTCCACCAAGCTCCTTTTGGCTAGGGTTTATAAAATTATTATGTATAATTTATACCAGTGCAGAGAAGAGAAAGCTGAGGAGAAGAAGAAGATGCGGTGATGGCGAAGGTGATGAATAGTGATTGGGTGGTCCTACAAAATTGAATAGAGTGGCAGTAGGAGGAAGAAGGAAGGTGCTTGTGCTTGCTCATTCCAGAGACTAATAAATATCTATTTGTCCTTATTAGGGTAATTTTTCAATTGCATGGGATTCTTCTTTTTCATTATTTTGTGTGGTGGGATTTGGATTTAGATGAGTTTTGAGATAATGAAGAAGATGATTAATGTAACCACACCCCAACCACCTCTCACACCTACTTTGCTTCATCATCCTATTACAATCAAGAGGGAAGCAGTTCGATCGACCGAAAATGGTATCTCGGGAGGAAGAGATGGCGACTGATATCTTCGTGTACAAAGTTAAGCCGCATTTTCAAAATATGTATGACATGAGAAAGTTGGCGAAAACGAAACACAAATGATCCCTATCATCAAAGCTAGATGAGATTCAACTAGAGGGTGGGTAATGGACCTGCTTGTTGCACCAGACTTGTTCAATGTCCAGTAGTGATTACAAGTGGACCAATCGACATTTAATTCGGGCCATGCGTATGAATCTCACAACTTTTGACCTAGCTAGCTCAAATAATCATCTGCCTCGACATAAATGTGGTACGGTAATATTTCTCAAATTCATCTATAACAATTTATTTAAAGTAGAAATTAGGGTCGACCTGATTAGTTCAATGCATGCATAGCTCCAAAATGAAAATCGTGCAAGGCTGGCACAAATTGTGGCCTCCAGTTTGGCACAGCCGGCAAAGTGTGCACGCAAAACGTTTCAAATAGATACCAAAGAGGAAAATCCGACAAGAGATTTGAGATGAGAACGGAAGTTAAGGTTGATCCGCGCGCATGTCGCCGTCAATAAATTTAAAATGGAGTCATGTCAATGCCGCAAAGGATGGCTTTGGGATAAGGCCAGCTGCAACAAACAAGTGTGTTTCGCTCGGTTGATCGATAATGTATATCGTCCATGCACTCTCGATGTATCTACGATTCGTTTTTACGTGGTCAACCATTAATCAAGTTTGTATGACTTTTATGGGGACAACATTCAAATAAGCTTTAGTGTGTGGTTAAGGGTAATTAACATTGTAAAAGCAAAGCAATAGACCCCACAACAACAACCGATCACTGTACACGCGTCAACCAACAAGCAGCAGCCTGCAGCCTACGAGTGGGTCCCACATTCCTTAACCTAACTTTCCTGTAAAACGTGGACGTCGTCGATTGGTAGGGACCCACACGTGTCACCACCGAGTCAACATACCAGCCAATCACAAGAGAGCTCAGTTTATCGGGAACTCTAATTTAATTTTTTAAAAATGTTTTTTTTTCACCTTTTGAAGGACTTGTTACTGTCTGAGTGGAAGATGAGATTGCACGTGGCGAGATCTGGTGGCGTCGGAGCTGATAGGGTCCCACTTTGTTACGTGGTGCCACGTATGATGTTTCTGTCGTTTTGCGGAAAATGCTATGCATTGGATACGTGTACGTATTTATTGTTCTAACGTTAATCAGTGACAAACAACTGAACAAGTATTCACAAGTTTGATGTTGAATGCTGGAATTTCAACATGACAAAAATGTTAGAATTGAAGAAGAAATTTACTCGATAGCAAACTTTCTGCATAAATAAAACAGCTTATATATATAGATTAGATACCTACAACTACTTGGCTATAAATCAGGGCCACGACGTACAAGTAGTATCACCATTAACGGATCATGCATAAGACCAAGTCAAATGATGATAGCCCCAGCAATCCACTTAACAAGTTCCCAACATGACAAAAAGTGGACGATTGATACTAACATCGATATCCAAATTCGATTTGAATAACTGCATCCAACATGACTCGTGTCCTTAGCTAAGGATGTAGCACCCTAAATTTATACGTGTCTTATTCAATATCAGCTGTCAATTTTGTTTGTGCAAAATTGATAAACCAGTTCACTCATTATCGTATCACTAACATTATTGTTGGATCCTGAGGATCATGTACCTCATGTGATTTTGATGATGACAACACCTGGTTTACACTTTGACTGAGTGTGCAGGATCATGTACCTAAGAGAGTCGCGCAAGGGACATGAACCTGGGTTGGCAGCTGAACGGGCACTTTGGAGGAAGCCGAAGTTCCATGGTTTCAACACTTATTACATGGAGTAATTGGAAGAGTTGAAGCACAAAAGATTGTTGAACGCATTTAGTAAACGGAGTCAATGCAATCTTTGAGTTCTTGGCATTAAGTGCTTGTCTTTAAGATCGGGAAGAGGCACAAGTGCTAGGTAGTCGATCTCAAACGGTGCATCTGAGATTGTTCAGAGAAGGAGGAGCAGCAGGAGCTTGAGAATCACGTCAGTGCGTCAAGAGCTGTTCTTCGGTGAGAGGAGACGAGTGAACGATTCAGGGAATCGTTGGAGGGACTTGTCTCTGGGAGAGTCACGATTGGTGATTTAGAATCATCAGGTGTAAGTGACTGGTTTTGTAGTAGTAATCTATACTATTACGTGTATACAAATAGTGTAAGTATTTGTATAGTCTATAGATTAATAAAACTACTCTTTAGACGAATTCCGCTGCGCACTAAACTCTGAGGTCCACGTACCTGCAAACTACGTTCAGGTCCCTAATAGTTCCTTTACTTAGTTTTGAGCTAATCACGATCCTGTCAATTGGTATCAGAGCCGCTGGTTCTAGATTTTGATTAGTATTGTAGGAATGTCAGGAGACTCATTCGCAACCCCGCCAAAGTTGAAGGCAGGCGAATATGACTCATGGGCGATCAGATTTGAGGAACATGTCCTCTCGCTGGATGGTGAAGTCTGGCAGATCATTGAACAGGGTAAACAACTCATTATGGATGATACAGACAAAACCAAGGAGAAAGCACGAGCTCGGTACACTACCGCGGACTTCAAAAAGCTTCAAAAGAATGCTCAAGCCATGAAGGTTCTTCACTCGACACTGGAACCAGGTGACCTTGCCAAGGTCCTGATCTACACAGACCCGTCAGAGGTCTGGAATGCTCTCAGGAGGATCTATGATGGTTCTGTAGACGTTAGGAGGAACAGGATCCTCACTGCCCAGATGAAGTACAACAGCCTTCGTCAAGCTGAGGACGAGTCTATACATGGCTACCATTCAAGGTTTCAAGGATGTCTATCAATTCTATCAAGACTGGGACAGGAGTATGAGAATTGGGAAGTTACTCATCATTTCCTACAAGGACTTGATCCAGAATGGGATGACATTTCAAGGACTTTGGCTGCTCTTCCTGATACAAAGAGAATCACTCTAGAAGATTTGGTCTCTAAGCTCGAAAGCAACATGCTTATTGAGAAATGCAAGCTGGAGGGACGTGAACCTCAGAGAGGAGCAGGACAGATTGCGTTGGTCAGTGAGAAAGGAAAGTCCAAGAAGTCCAAAGGGAAAGAGATTGAGTCTGAAGCAAAAACAAAAGACAAATCTGATTTGGTGCTCCTGTCCCAGGCATTGAGGGTCGCGAACCAGAAACTCAGTTCGAAGACCTCTTCTTCAAAGCGCACGGCAAAGAAGGATGACGAATGCTTCTATTGTGGTAAAAAGGGTCATTTTGCCAAAGACTGCTGGAAGAAAAAGGAGGATAAGTCCAACAAGGAGAAATCCAATGATGAGAAATCAAAGGACAAGAGGGCAATGATCGCAGCATGGGGAGATTCAGAAGAGGACAGTGACTCGGGGAGTCAGTGCGGGAACAAGTCCTCAGGGAGGAACTTGTGTCTTATGGCTAAGGGAGGGTCATCAAAATCAGAGGTAAATCTTTCTTCTAATCCTTCTGAATTTAAATCTCGTGCCGATTTTTTACTCATTATTAAAAGTCTTTGTGATAAAAATGATGAGTTGACTAACATTCTTGCTGAGAAAGATGTTCAAATTGATGAGAAGTCTGCCAAGATTCGGCAACTTCAGAGGGAACTTGCTGGGAAACAAAGGGGTGTTTCCAGATTGCAGGTACTTGCTGGGAAGTCAACTTCGGGTATGGCTCAGTACTTTGGGTCCTGTCTAGTCTCCTGGGGGTCAAAGAAACAAAACTCAGTAGCCTTGTCCACGACGGAGGCTGAGTATGTTGCGGCTGGTTCATGTTGCGCACAACTCCTCTGGTTGAGGAACCAGCTAAGTGACTTCAACCTGTTCTTTGATCAAATTCCTATCTATTGTGATAATACAAGTGCTATTTGTGTCGCTAAAAATCCGGTACATCACAGTAGAATGAAACACATAGAAATTAGACATCATTTCATTAGGGATTGTGTGGAAAAGGGACTTGTTACTATGGAGACCTGCAGGACTGAAGAACAAGTGGCGGATATTTTCACTAAGCCTCTGAGCAGGGAACCTTTTGAGAAGTTCAGGATGGCACTCGGCATGATTTCTACTCAGTGAGGTACCTCTAACTTGAACTTCAATGACTGGTTAGAATAGGGGTTGAGTAGTTATGCACATTAGCCTGAAGTATGAGTACCTGCTAATATGTGATAAATTGATTGCATATCTTACTTCTTGAATAAAAGTAAAAGTGTCATGTTGGTGTTCGAAAATATCTTGTTTTCAGCCTATGTACCTTCCGGATCTTGAACCTCACAATCCGCATGAAGGAAGTGTACCATGCTACCCTAGCCACATACCTATTTGAGCCTCGGACAATTCACTTGAGGTACAAATCTTGTGTGTTTTTAAATTGAGTGAATTCAGTTGTGATGTTCTTATATCTTATAACCCTTACGGTTGAGCCAAACCATCACAACGTCCCTTGAGGAGTCTTTGAAAGGTAGAGGTACAACATTCACTGGTTCAGGGCCGAGAACAGACTCAGGTACTTGAGTGAACACTGAGGTTTATGTACCAGCGAAGTTAATGGGCATGTCCGTTGGCGGTTCAGATTCAAAGAAACTTAAAAATCTGAGCGAAAAATCAGGGTTTGCAAATTAAGGAGGACCCGTTACCAAAAGTGCCATAAAAGAGAAATTAGGGCTTTGAAATCAAGGCACGCTTTCACAAAGCCTTTCGAGCAAAATCTTCTCTCAAGCTTTCTCCCTAATCTCTCAGCAAAATCGATGGAGTCTACGAATGTTAACAAGGGTACGAGCGGTTCTTCTTCAGAAGGTCTGAAGAACCTGCCACAAGTATTGGCGCTGGAGGCCCAAGTTTCACCGGTTGATGTACCCGTGGCAGTGGAAGCGACGGCGGTAGCTGAAGGTAAGGCTTCCGAATCTGAACATGTTGATTCTGTTGTTGATGTTGTTGCAGTGGAGGTCCCAGGAGGGGACATTGATTTGAATACTGCCCTAGAGGTCCCAGAAGGGGATGTAGACTCGAGTGTGGCTGAGAAGGTCCCAGAGGGGGACAAATCTGTTGATGTTGGTTCGGTGATCTCAGAAGGGGATGAGTCAAATGTTGAGAAGATGATCACGGAGTGTTCAGAGGAGAACACAATAAGTGATGAAGTAAATGAGGGAGCTAATGCGTCGAGGGAGACGATTAGAAGTCCACTCGCTGAAGTGGGGGACGATTCAGAGGACCTCCTGTCAAAGACTTTGAAGGAGATCCAGGCCATGGGGAAGGTTGCCACCCCTAGTTCTATGAAAGGAAAGGAGGTGAGGGAGCCTTCTCCGAAGACCAGCGATGACGTCCAATTCGTGAAGTCCTCAGCCTCTTCAAAAAGATCAGCCGTAAGAAAGAGCCAGAGACACATCAAAACCCAGCTGCCCCCTCCTAAGGTTCCAATGGAGAAAAAGAGACGAAGTGTTGTAGAGGAGGTTCAGGAACCTGTCTCGACTCCAGCCAAGAGGGTGAAATTTGCAAAACAAGAGACTCTGGAAGAGTTGGAGTGTACAACGGAGTGGTTCAAGGCTCAACATCTTGAGGGGATTTATGAGATGATTAAGGCCCAGGGGTGGCAGAACTTGTTTGAAGTAGAGGAGGAAGTGAGTCAGTTTTGAATTTCAGTTTTGAAGGAGAAGACCTGAGGATCTCCAGCTTGGATCTCTCACACATCCTGGGCATTCCTCATGCCGGCTACGACCATTTCACAAAAGGAGTATGGCCAGCCGAGGCTGAAGAGAGGTATGTGATTCAGGAACGAATCTGTGGGACATCTGAACCCGGGAAAGTGACAACCAGATTTATGTCAACGGAGGTCAAGATCCTCCACAAGCTGTTTGTGACTAATTTTATGCAGCGAGGAACGAAGACCAGTTTTGTCCAGCTTGAGGACATTCTGTTGTTGGACAAGTTGCTCAAAAAGGAGCATATTAATCTGCCAAAGCTGATCCTTCATCAGATGGAATATCTGAGCTCATTTAAAATGGTTGGTTTTGCCCGGTTCATAAAGAAAATTCTCCAGTTTCACGAAGTCTACGGGAACCCAGTGGATGAGGTCCCTGTTGTGAAAAAGTTTGAGCCGGTGATTTTCAAAAAGATGGGGCTAACTTTTGATGAAGAGTGAGGATGGGTTCGAGATGTCGCCAAGCAGACGGGTGAACCAGCTGGGGAGGACGTGCAGGAGGAACACGTTCCTCAAAATGGATTGAAAGATGCTGTTGAGAAGAGGCTACACCAGATAGAGATCGGTGTTGGGAAGCTACAGAAAGAAATGGCTGCAGTACGCTCAGAGGTTGGAGCGATAAAGGAAATGGTCGGCAAAATCATGAGCTTAGTGTCCGGGTCAGGTTCACGAACCTGAAACAATGAATGCCAGTACCTCTTGCCTTCACAGACTTGCCCATTTTTTTATCTCAGCCATGTTAATCCCTTTGTTTTTCTTCTCCGTACGTTTGATGAACATCCATGACTCTTAGCTTTAAAATTGAAGTTTGAATTTCTTTCAATTTTTAATTGCTTTTGGTGGATATCTCTACTTATGGCTAAACTGTATTAACTGCCTAACCCTTGTTTGATGATGCCAAAAGGGGGAAGAGGTAGTGGAGTACCTATCCAGGGGGAATCATGTCAGGTATCTGTTCTTGATACTGCTTATAAGTCCCTGATTGGGCTTAGGGGGAATTGTTCCCATTTTGATTCAGTGGATAGTTGAGACTAGTTAGATAACTAGGACTGAGGTTTGCCATGATTGATTATTCTGTTTTCCTCTCATGTGGGTTTGTCATCATCAAAAAGGGGGAAAATGTTGGATCCTGAGGATCATGTACCTCATGTGAGGAAAACAGAATAATCAATCATGGCAAACCTCAATCCTAGTTATCTAACTAGTCTCAACTATCCACTGAATCAAAATGAGAACAATTCCCCCTAAGCCCAAGCAGGGACTTATAAGCAGTATCAAGAACAGATACCTGACATGATTCTCCCTGGATAGGTACTCCACTACCTCTTCTCCCTTTTGGCATCATCAAACAAGGGTTAGGCAGTTAATACAGTTTAGCCATAAGTAGAGATATCCACCAAAAGCAATTAAAAATTGAAAGAAATTCAAACTTCAATTTTAAAAGCTAAGAGTCATGGATGTTCATCAAACGTACGGAGAAGAAAAACAAAGGGATTAACATGGCTGGGATAAAAAAATGGGCAAGTCTGTGAAGGCAAGAGGTACTGGCATTCATTGTTTCAGGTTCGTGAACCTGACCCGGACACTAAGCTCATGATTTTGCCGACCATTTCCTTTATCGCCCCAACCTCTGAGCGTACTGCAGCCATTTCTTTCTGTAGCTTCCCAACACCGATCTCTATCTGGTGTAGCCTCTTCTCAACAGCATCTTTCAATCCATTTTGAGGAACGTGTTCCTCCTGCACGTCCTCCCCAGCTGGTTCACCCGTCTGCTTGGCGACATCTCGAACCCATCCTCGCTCTTCATCAAAAGTTAGCCCCATCTTTTTGAAAATCATCGGCTCAAACTTTTTCACAACAGGGACCTCATCCACTGGGTTCCCGTAGACTTCGTGAAACTGGAGAATTTTCTTTATGAACCGGGCAAAACCAACCATTTTAAATGAGCTCAGATATTCCATCTGATGAAGGATCAGCTTTGGCAGATTAATATGCTCCTTTTTGAGCAACTTGTCCAACAACAGAATGTCCTCAAGCTGGACAAAACTGGTCTTCGTTCCTCGCTGCATAAAATTAGTCACAAACAGCTTGTGGAGGATCTTGACCTCCGCTGACATAAATCTGGTTGTCACTTTCCCGGGTTCAGATGTCCCACAGATTCGTTCCTGAATCACATACCTCTCTTCAGCCTCGGCTGGCCATACTCCTTTTGTGAAATGGTCGTAGCCGGCATGAGGAATGCCCAGGATGTGTGAGAGATCCAAGCTGGAGATCCTCAGGTCTTCTCCTTCAAAACTGAAATCCAAATAAACTATATTTCCCTTCACTTCTTTAGTCAGGTTCTTGTAGAACTCCACTACTTTTTCCTGACTCACTTCCTCCTCTACTTCAAACAAGTTCTGCCACCACTGGGCCTTAATCATCTCATAAATCCCCTTAAGATGTTGAGCCTTGAACCACTCCGTTGTACACTCCAACTCTTCCAGAGTCTCTTGTTTTGCAAATTTCACCCTCTTGGCTGGAGTCGAGACACGTTCCTGAACCTCCTCTACAACACTTCGTCTCTTTTTCTCCATTGGAACCTTAGGAGGGGGCAGCTGGGTTTTGATGTGTCTCTGGCTCTTTCTTACGGCTGATCTTTTTGAAGAGGCTGAGGACTTCACGAATTGGACGTCATCGCTGGTCTCCGGAGAAGGCTCCCTCACCTCCTTTCCTTTCATAGAACTAGGGGTGGCAACCTTCCCCATGGCCTGGATCTCCTTCAAAGTCTTTGACAGGAGGTCCTCTGAATCGTCCCCCACTTCAGCGAGTGGACTTCTAATCGTCTCCCTCGACGCATTAGCTCCCTCATTTACTTCATCACTTATTGTGTTCTCCTCTGAACACTCCGTGATCATCTTCTCAACATTTGACTCATCCTCTTCTGGGATCACCGAACCAACATCAACAGATTTGTCCCCCTCTGGGACCTTCTCAGCCACACTCGAGTCTACATCCCCTTCTGGGACCTCTAGGGCAGTATTCAAATCAATGTCCCCTCCTGGGACCTCCACCGCAACAACATCAACAACAGAATCAACATGTTCAGATTCGGAAGCCTTACCTTCAGCTACCGCCGTCGCTTCCACTGCCACGGGTACATCAACCGGTGAAACTTGGGCCTCCAGCGCCAATACTTGTGGCAGGTTCTTCAGACCTTCTGAAGAAGAACCGCTCGTACCCTTGTTAACATTCGTAGACTCCATCGATTTTGCTGAGAGATTAGGGAGAAAGCTTGAGAGAAGATTTTGCTCGAAAGGCTTTGTGAAAGCGTGCCTTGATTTCAAAGCCCTAATTTCTCTTTTATGGCACTTTTGGTAACGGGTCCTCCTTAATTTGCAAACCCTGATTTTTCGCTCAGATTTTTAAGTTTCTTTGAATCTGAACCGCCAACGGACATGCCCATTAACTTCGCTGGTACATAAACCTCAGTGTTCACTCAAGTACCTGAGTCTGTTCTCGGCCCTGAACCAGTGAATGCTGTACCTCTACCTTTCAAAGACTCCTCAAGGGACGTTGTGATGGTTTGGCTCAACCGTAAGGGTTATAAGATATAAGAACATCACAACTGAATTCACTCAATTTAAAAACACACAAGATTTATACCTCAAGTGAATTGTCTGAGGCTCAAATAGGTATGTGGCTAGGGTAGCATGGTACACTTCCTTCATGCAGATTGTGAGGTTCAAGATTCGGAAGGTACATAGGCTAAAAACAAGATATTTTCGAACACCAACATGACACTTTTACTTTTATTCAAGAAGTAAGATATGCAATCAATTTATCACATATTAGCAGGTACTCATACTTCAGGCTAATGTGCAGAACTACTCAACCCCTATTCTAACCAGTCATTGAAGTTCAAGTTAGCGGTACCTCACTGAGTAGAAATCATGCCGAGTGCCATCCTGAACTTCTCAAAAGGTTCCCTGCTCAGAGGCTTAGTGAAAATATCCGCCACTTGTTCTTCAGTCCTGCATGTCTCCATAGTAACAAGTCCCTTTTCCACACAATCCCTAATGAAATGATGTCTAATTTCTATGTGTTTCATTCTACTGTGATGTACCGGATTTTTAGCGACACAAATAGCACTTGTATTATCACAATAGATAGGAATTTGATCAAAGAACAGGTTGAAGTCACTTAGCTGGTTACTCAACCAGAGGAGTTGTGCGCAACATGAACCAGCCGCAACATACTCAGCCTCCGTCGTGGACAAGGCTACTAAGTTTTGTTTCTTTGACCCCCAAGAGACTAGACAGGACCCAAAGTACTGAGCCATACCCGAAGTTGACTTCCTATCAGCTCGATCGCCAGCGTAATCCGCATCAGTGTACCCTTCAAGAGTCAGGGACTTGTACCTCGGATACCACAGAACCAGTTTCTTGGTTCCTTTCTAGTACCTCAGAATCCTCTTCACAGCCTTCACGTGTGATTCCCTTGGATCTGCTTGGTACCTGACTCTGATCCTCATGTTGTTCATCCGGTACCTGTACCTCGGCTGGATCTTCATCAGCAACACCTGGATCCTGATCAGCTTCCTCCTGATCCCCATCAGCACCCTCTTGTGCTGGAACATCAACACCTTCTTGTGTTAAAACTCCTTCTGTGTTATCTGCATCTGGCCGTGCTAACACAAGGATTTCCTCTGCAGGTTCCTGTCTGATACGAACCTCCACAGGTTCTTGAACCTCTGCAAGATTCCCTGTACTCAGAGACTTCACATAGCAACCATCAGTGGTAAAAATAACTTTGTTATTCCCACCTTGACAAAGTTGAAATACACTAAGTAAATCAAACTTTAAATTGCGAACAAAGTTCACACCATCAATACTAACTTTCTTATTTAAACTAACCATACCTGTTCCGAAGATCTCACCTTTACTTCTATTTCCAAAAGTAATGGAACCTCCGGAAAGTTGCTGCAGAGAAGAGAATTTGTCCATCTTTCCAGTCATGTGACGTGAGCACCCGCTGTCTACATACCAGGGACCTGATCCTCTCTCCACCTGCATACAAACAATCAGTTCTTACGAACCCAAATTAGCTTCGCCTCTTTGGGTTTCTTGTCCGAACTAGAATCAACACAGGTAATGAGTTTTGAAGAGTTAATATTGGATTTGACAGTTGGATTCTCCCTAAACCCTAAACCCTAAACCCTTCCGGGTAATGAGTTGGTAATGACAGTTGGATAGTTGAGACTAGTTAGATAACTAGGACTGAGGTTTGCCATGATTGATTATTCTGTTTTCCTCTCATGTGGGTTTGTCATCATCAAAAAGGGGGAAAATGTTGGATCCTGAGGATCTTGTACCTCATGTGATTTTGATGATGACAACACCTGGTTTACACTTTGACTGAGTGTGCAGGATCATGTACCTAAGAGAGTCGCGCAAGGGACATGAACCTGGGTTGGCAGCTGAACGGGCACTTTGGAGGAAGCCGAAGTTCCATGGTTTCAACACTTATTACATGGAGTAATTGGAAGAGTTGAAGCACAAAAGATTGTTGAACGCATTTAGTAAACGGAGTCAATGCAATCTTTGAGTTCTTGGCATTAAGTGCTTGTCTTTAAGATCGGGAAGAGGCACAAGCGCTAGGTAGTCGATCTCAAACGGTGCATCTGAGATTGTTCAGAGAAGGAGGAGCAGCAGGAGCTTGAGAATCACGTCAGTGCATCAAGAGCTGTTCTTCGGTGAGAGGAGACGAGTGAACGATTCAGGGAATCGTTGGAGGGACTTGTCTCTGGGAGAGTCACGATTGGTGATTTAGAATCATCAGGTGTAAGTGACTGGTTTTGTAGTAGTAATCTATACTATTATGTGTATACAAATAGTGTAAGTATTTGTATAGTCTATAGATTAATAAAACTAATCTTTAGACGAATTCCGCTGCGCACTAAACTCTGAGGTACACGTACCTGCAAACTACGTTCAGGTCCCTAATAGTTCCTTTACTTAGTTTTGAGCTAATCACGATCCTGTCAATTATGATATTTTCTGTGGACTATAGGATGTGGTGACGTAGAAGATGATGGTTGCGAAAGACATTTGTGACAAACTAACTTATAACGGCTCGAGTTGGGTCTTCCGGTAGGGTCGTTACACAATGTAACACTCTGAATATGTGTTACTTATCCCACATCGGCTGTGCATTGTATTTGTATCAAGCTTGATAAGATAGTCTACTAGCTAGGGCTGCAAGTGAGTCAAATACACTCATGAAACAACTCGCGAACAAGCTCGGTCTAAACTCGGCAATTTTAAACAAGCCAAGTATGAACATGATACTTATTCATTTATTAAACAAGTCAAGCATGAATAAAGTGGTACTCGGCTCGTTTAGATTCGCGAACAATCGTTTATTTGTTCGATTAAACATTGTTTATAAATTCGATTAAAGCTCGTATGTATACTGGTTCATTTACTCATTAAACTTGATTAAAGTTATTTACTTATTTTATATTTTTGGGCTATTGTTATATTTAATGAGAGCCGATCACTCGACACAGAGAGTGAGATCCGGCCAAGCGTTGCTGACGTCTATGGCTTGAACAAGAAACGGAATACAAATTGTAAATGTGAAGGGGGAAGACCCAGTCATGGAAGATGCTGCAGCAACTGCTGGGACACTTCTGTCAACACTTCAGGCAGCATCCGGCGCAAGGATTGCCGGACACCTGAAGGCTGAGTTTGCTCAATTAAGTGCTGAATCAAAGAAGAATGCAACCCGTCGTGCCTAGATTGTCAGATTGCTGCGAGATGTGGAGTACCCCGTCGATGAGATTTTAACCTCCAATGGATGGAGAAGTGGCGTAGGTCTATTCACGGAGTTTGCTTAAGGACCCTTGTCTTTTGTTGACAAAGAAGGGGAGAAGAGTCATTGGATGTTGTCAAAAATGACAAGGGGGAGATTGTTAAAGTATTTGGCATTCTTGACAAAATATGTAAAAGATGATCTAGCTAGATGCTATAACATCCTGTGGAGACAGCAGCTAGAGCATTGTGAAGACCAGCTTTCGCAGACTTTCGGGCACCTTCCAGAATCAAAGGATCAACATATGAGATTGTTTCCTAATTGTTTTAGGAAATTCCAGCAGCAAGAGATTGCTCAAATAACTCAACAAGCTTGAGTTAAAGATATAATTCTAAAAAATGTTTTTGGAAAGAAGATTGTTACAACCATATCTCAACAAACTTCTAAGATCTAAGACTGTAAGGAGTTTGGAAAGCACTTAAATCCTAGTGGAACTAGGACTAGGATTTCTATACTCCTCGAGGGCTGCCAATATATAAGGAGAGCTTCGGGACGATCACAAACACACATAAAGAGTGATAAGCAAATAGCGAAGAGCTAGAGTGCACTGTCACGGCTAAGGCGGAGAGAGATCAGGACTGAATGAGTCTAATCGACGCTTGATTAACAAGTTCAACTAGAGGGGAGACTCGTTAAAGATCAAGCACATCAGCCGTTGAAGAATGATCACGAGTGAGGCAGTCACGGACAATCAAAGTGTAGAGCAATGTCCCCGTACGCTGAGTGGAGGTCAATGATCAAGAGGGAGCGTCACTGGAGTTGTGAGAACTCGCGAAAGGTAGTTGAAACGACTAGGAGAGCTCGTAGAATCTGAGGCAGAGCAACTTGGTTCAGAAGTTGATATAGCATCATGTTACACATTGTTTTAGAATAGGCCGAGTCTGTGTGACTAAAGCTTTAACATTCTATTACTGGATTATGCTGACAGTGTACGTACGCTAGTCTGTGTGATCAGATTGAGCGAAGATTTCGACTAGGTTAGAAGTAGAGGTTAAACTAGCGTCGGCTGAGTTTTGCAAGCCTTTGTACTTTTAATAGAGATAGTGAAATCTTGAGGACCGAGTGTAGTTCTCCACAGACGTAGGTTGTTCCCGAACTGGCTGAACAAAGTGCTTGTGTTCTTCAGGTTTGGTCGAAGTACAGAATTTTTGTAAAGTGACCCAGAGGTTGCTATAGCAACCTGTTAATATAATCGATGTAATTTCAGAACGTGTTTAAAACTAACAAATCAGGGACCACTACACAATATCAAAGACATCTGAAGACTTTTACCAGAAGTTCTATTACTATATCTGGACAGCCGCAATTAAATATGGTAAGAGGTACTCCTAGATCTAGTAATATAAGCAATCTTAGCCATGGAAGTATGATCATTCTCGAATTAGGGAACTCATATCACATATGGTAATTAATCATGAACTACCTTTTACATTTGCTGAGTATGAGTTATTTAATTTATTGATGAAGAAAGTTTCCCCTGAATTTAGAAAAATATCTCGTACTACTTTGAAAGCTGATTGTATTACTAGTTACAACAATGAGAAAAAATAGTTAAGTTCTTTGAAAAGGGTATCCATTACAACTAATATTTGGCGATCTGGTCAAAAGATTGAGTATATGGTTGTTACTTCAAGTCAAATTTTAATGTTATTTTTTCCTTTACATCCAATTTTACTCCAAGTCACTATATGAATCTGATTCGCAAGCTACGGAATATATTTCTACTGTTTGAGACACTATATGAATTTTATAAGAAGTATGTGGAAATTTGGACGCATGGGAGTTTTGGAAACATTGAAGATTCTAGACGAGATGATAACAAGGATCATTCTAATATTAACAACATGATTAGTAAAGGAATAACTAGAGGGAGACGAAAGTTTGATGAATATATAAGAGGTTCTGATGCTTCTGAAAATTCAAAATCTGAAGTTTACATATATTTATGAGATGGAACAATTCGTGTTGGGGACACAAATGATAATTTTTTGATCCATTGGATTGGTGGAAGGGCAACGGCTTGAAGTTTCAGATTTTATCGAAACTAGCTTGTGATATCCTAGCAATTCCAATAACTTCTGTGGCTTCAGAATCTACTTTTAGTGCAAGAAGTCGTGTTATTGATTCGTACAAGGCTTCTCTTGGAGTTGACACGGTACAAATGTTATTATGTGGCGATGATTGGGTGAGAAATTTTTACAATATTAAAAAGAAAAAAAAAAGGTACTTAAACTATTTCATATTACGTTGAGATCAAATTATTTCTTTATGAACTGTATATATATCATTCACTAACGATATTTATTATTTATTTCAGAGTAATGAACAAGAAAGGAAGTAAATTATGTTTTGAGGGGATGCGGTTGGCTACCTATAGGTAACCTTTCGTATTATCAATTACCTCAACCTATCATAGTATGAAGCGTAACTTATTATCCAATCTATCATAATATTTCATTTATACTCATCATATTTTATCTATTTTTATATTAGGGTCACAAGTCTTAAGAGGCTCTTTTATGATTTTTTTTGTTGTGTCAATTTTTTCTCTTATCCTCTGTTTGGTGTTTTTCCAAACAGCCAAGCCACCATCGCGTCGCATTTTGACAACTCCACTTCCAGCCACAATTGCGCGAAGAGGGTTCGACTAGCCTCTTCAATCCGCCGAGCTACCTGTGGCCAAGTGCCGATCAACTGAGCCAAACCTGCCACGCCAACCTATCTAAGGCCAGATGTTCCATCCACCTTCACCGCACCCATCTACGCAAACTTGTTTGAAACCCAAATCTCGTTTTGTGAGCGACTCACTTTTACTGCGAGTTGACTTGTGGTTTAACAAGTCACCCGAAGTCAGTAATCTTCGTCCCCCGGTCAACTCAGTCCTTGAAAAAAAAAGCAAAAAAAACTATTTTTTATATCATGTTTGCTTCTTCTTTTTTTCTCTAGATAACGTATCCATTCCTTGCGGCCGTGTTATATTTAATGGTCTCAATTATCGGGATTGGATTTAACACATGCGTTTTCGTGCGTGGTCAGTTTGTGATATTCTTTAAGTGACCTGCCTTATCCGCCTCGTCTTACTCCACCTGCTAAACTCGCACTTCCAGCCGATGCCTCTGCTACCATCCAGAAGAAGGCGTACAACGATTATGATGATGCTTTGGATTGATAAGGATGCTCGTGCCTCTGCCATATTAGTTGCCAGTATGAAGGTCTATCTCACAGATGACATTGTTGCTTTATCCTCTGCCCAACACATGTGGATGCATCTTTGCGATTGTTACGATTTTATGTATCTGATTGTTGTACTTCTGGAGCAGTCTCTATAGCAGGGCGATTCCTCTATCGGTGACTTTTATGCTCAACTATCTACAGCATGGCGTCGAATTGACTCCTTGGAACCAACCGTGTGTCGCACCTGTCACCGTTGTTAGCATCAACGCTCTCATCTAAAATTTCATTGCATCTATAACTTCCTGACTCGTCTTCACATTGAGTTTGAGCAAATTGGAGTCTAACCACTTGCCCACCATCCTCGTGTGTCCTTGTTGGAGGTCCTTGCCTCAGTTCCAATGAAGACACTCGTCTTAGTGGTGCGGGACGATTGCCAAATCTCTATATTTTGACTGCATGCTCCCGCTTCCTCCCCACCGACGAATCCTACCAGACTTGTCTTTGATAGTGAGTGCCCCCGATGCACATTTTGTCATAGAATAAGACATCTAGAACAAGGTTGTGGCAAAAAGAGATCTACATGCGTGACTCCTTCCAGAGTTGCGTGAGGAGATCTACATGCGTCCTCCACATGGGTATTCTATTCCAGAGGGCACGGTATGTCGTCTTCACAGCTCACTCAATGACCTTAAACAAGCCCCTCGTGCATGGTTTGGGCGTTCTCTTCGGTTATTATTGTGGCTGGTTTTGTTGCTAGTGATCATGATCTCATCCACTTTGTTCACATCATCACGAGATCGGACGATTCTTCTTCTTCATGTTGATGATATAATCATTACTGACGATGACTCTCAGCATATAGCATTTATGAAGGAGAAAAGCTTAGTAACCAACTTCTTATGCATGGTCTGGGTCCTCTCCGCTACTTTCTTGAAATTGAGGTTTCTTCTATATTTGAGGGCTTCTTCATGTCTCGAGAAAAGTATATTCGTGATCTTCTTGATTGTGCATCTCTTACAAAAGTATATTCGTGATCTTCCTGATTGTGCATCTCTTACAAAACAACGTACTGTTGACACCCCAATGGAACTTAATGTTCAGTTTCATGCTACTGATTGTGAGCCTCTTCATGATTCTGCTCGTTATTTCATCTTGTCGATAATCTTGTATATCTACGAGTCACTCGGTCTGACATTCATACCTTATTCATATCTTGGTCATTTGGTCTCCGCTCCTACTCAACTTCATTAAACCCATCTCCTATGTGTTCTATGTTATCTTCGTGGGTCGATTTGTGTATTCTTTCCTCACTCTAGCTCTTTTCAGTTCACTTCTTATTCTAATGTAACATGGGCCAGTAATCCAACTAATCGTCGATCTCTCTCAGTTCATTGTGTTTTCTGCGTGGTTCTCTCATTCTTGGAAGACTAAACTGGCAGATTTTTTTCACGAATGCACAAACCATGGTACATCATGTCTTCCATCTCTCCAGACTCAGTGTTGTTGATCCACCATGAGTTTGAGTGGGAGGGGTTGTTAGAGATATATTAGGATATAGTGTTATCTCGTATATTTGATGTATATCTTTTCTGATTCGTACATATCTTGTTGTATTTGTACACTATATAAGACTGGTTAGCTCATATCAATACATGCACAATATTCATCATAACAATCTTTGCCCATGTAAGTTAATATCTTTTGAATCTCAAAATGAAGTAAAAGAAGCTCACCTCAACCCTCATTCAACTCGAACTAATATGGTTTTTAGTTGTAATCTAATATGAACGACAAAGAGGACTTTATGTCCTTTGTTTTACTGATCACCTTGAGATCCAAGTGATTGTGACAACCCTTCCCTACTCATCCAAGTTTGAGCAAAGATTGTGGATCTCAATTCAACACAATTAATTCAAAGTTAGTGCATCTCTCTCACTTGCATCAGTTACAGTAGATGTCAATTCAGTCCTAGGATGGTATCAGGCCTGATGCAAATGTATCAGAAACTTATGATAGACTAGAATCTTAAACCAACACTAGCTAGGCTGGAGCTTGTATCTCATGATCATGATCTATAAGAAGCTGTGTGTCTGAGTTGTGTGTCCTAAAGTATGGCGTTTGGCCATTTGAGATCTCAATTGAAACACATTAACCGATCAACCTGTGTGTCTGATGAAAACTCATCACAGCACTAGCCTACCGCCTTTCTATGGTGAGGTTCAAAGAGTATAACAGGCCTTACTTTTTTTGGGTATAAACGTAATTTACAAGAGAAGGGCAAGACATAAGTACGGCCAAACTGAGATGTCCTGAAGGAAGCATCGAAAGTGAAAGTAACAACTCAAAAAAGCAGGTATATCAATAAATTTCTGAGCAGTTATTTGCACTCACCGGTTCCTTTAAGCAACTAGAAATTGCACTGACTGCAGCTTCAATGGCTGTATCTTCACCCTATTGCAGACACCAAAAAGTTATAACGTCTCAGATTGACCCCTAGCTTGTAAAATGTTACGAGGTATAAAAAAGAGAATTCACCTGTTCTTTCCAGTAGAACATGTTGCCGTACTTTCCAGCAAGACGGCTCCAGAAACTTCGCGGTATGTCCAAATCGACACTAGCTCCGACGTTGAAATTCAAGATATTGCCTGGCAAAGAAAGATATATTAGTTACTCGTATAAAGGTCATGTTCTTTTGTACTTATAAAGTACTTATTTCAGTACATATAAATAAATATAAGTTTAAGTACAAAATATAAGTACAAAAAAACACACAAGGCCATCTTCTTTTGTACTTATAAAGTACTTATTTCAGTACATATAAATAAATATAAATAAATATAAGTAAATATA
Organism: Umbilicus rupestris; assembly: GCA_963678935.1. Classification (NCBI taxonomy): domain Eukaryota; kingdom Viridiplantae; phylum Streptophyta; class Magnoliopsida; order Saxifragales; family Crassulaceae; genus Umbilicus; species Umbilicus rupestris. Next base: position 11,288,643 of record OY787618.1, read on the forward strand.
AGTACATACAAGTATAAATAAATATAATTAAAGTAATAAGTTTAAGTACAAAATATAAGTACAAAAGAACACACCCAAAGTGCGGGTTGATTTTTGATTGAAAAATCAGATTAAGGTAAGATAGTAGTTCGGGTAAGTTACTCACCAAAAGTGGGGTCAGCAACGAAGACAATTGTCCTATCATCCACTTGCCAGTAATCTTTAATTGCTAGACCTGAAAAACACGATGCATTATTTTTTTTTTCTGATATGTAATGGCACATAGCAGTATGAAATGAATATAATGGTCGGCCGCTTACCTGGTGTGTCAGGATAATTCTGAGCCAAGACTCTCAACTTGAAACCAGTATACCTCTCAATGTTGGCAATCTCTTCCGCGAGTCTTTTTTCCTTAAGCAGGGATATATACATATTAAACAGAATCTCAGACGCTTCAAACACCGCTCTCCATACAAAAGAAAGAGAAGACGATGATTGATTTTTCTTTTCACAAAATCAATCATGAAGTTACAAAAATGGCACTGAAGCACAGATCGTCGTGTAACATTTTGCAACAGTTTGTTTTTTTACATTCTGTGTCCATGCATCAGATTTATGCATTTTAAAGCTGTAAAACTTGTGGACATATTTTCACAAAAATGTTTAGGACATCTCTTTAACTCTAGGAATCATATCACCTTTGCACTTGGGTAATGACGCAACTAGTGAGGTTCTAACCAAAGCGCGTCATTTGCTGGTTGAAAAATCTAGGAATTATATGCGTGAAGCACATTTTATGCTTTAGCTGAGTTAGAGGCTGATGATAAGCTTTAAAGTTGTTAAATAATATTACATAATCCTCCAAAGAGAAAGAATAACGCCTTCCAACAGAGAATATGTCCAGGTTTATCATTCAGTGACTTCATTTGTGCACTGGAGTTGATGAAAAAAAACATAGCGAGAATCTATTTCCAGTACTGTACATTCCCTCATTTCATAGAACCTGATGTGAAGTAATTCATTTACTTACTGTAGTACACGAAAAATCTGATTTGACATTCCTTCCCAACGCATAAACACTTTGCATTGTTGGGTTTTCAGATTTTGACGATGAAATGTCAGACGAGCAAAGACATCAGAAGAACTGTATTTCTTGGCTCTAGCCTACCTAAAGAATGAAGTCCTTAAAAGACTGACTAATTCCCATAACATAGAAGGAAATAAGTACGCAGTATTACAATAGAAATCAAAATAATCACGCGGAATTGAGTAAAACCTGGCCACTAGAGAGGAAACCGGCAACATCTATAACTGGAGTGAACTCTGTAGGAAGCAATTCAGGCTTGTTGACCCCGACTTTTGCCTCCGAAATGGCAGGACCTATACCAACAACAAATGTGGTTAACTGGGCGCATCTGTTTTCATAGGTCAACACAGCATGGACTTATCTTCTGCTAGATGATGACACTTCATTTTTACTAACACAATTTCAGTTCTGAAATGACAAAATCAGGAGTAGAGTTGTTGGTATCTGAGCATTTGGGCGAGAGAATGACAATAATTCTAATAAATATCATATCACTAACCGTTGAAGAAGAAGCCGAGTGCGAGAGCGCCGGTGAATGCAAACTTGAGGGATTTGGATCGGAAGTCGGATATCCAGTGGTGGGAAGCATGCGCTGAGGAAGGGGAAGGCAGCAGCTGCGAGGCTTTGCTGATTGGTCTTAGGGACGATGATAAAGAGGAGGCCAGCGGAAGATGAAATGCCATCGCCATTTTGTGCTCGTCTTCTCACAAGCTCCAGAAATGTACAAGCTCGAATGGCTGAGATTGTTTGCTATTTGGTTTCAACGGCTGATATTTAAACTACGTGGATTTGTGCAAGAGCTCAGGATCAAAAAAGAATAGAGCTTAGTTATTCAAAGAGAACAAGCTCCGCTTAGCACATAATAAACTACACAGAGAGACTATACAGTACAGTACAGAGACTGAAATGGAGAAGGCACTACTACCAGCCATAAACAGGATTCTCCACTTGGGGAGGCAACAAATTCAAGTCTTTGCTGTGCTGCTTGCTGTAATCCCTTGTTCCAGGAATAGCACCAGTGCACAATCTCAGCACTTCACTCCCCGTCAAGCAATAATGAGCAAAGGCCAATCCACCATCAACCATTTCCGACATGCATGGCATTGAAGCTGATTTCCTCATCCCTCTCCCGTTACCTCTGCCCGCTTCATCGTTGTTTAAGATCTTTTCAAGTTCAGAATACTCCATAAACCGCTGAGTTGCAGCCTCCCATGATAGGTTATATCTTTGTTCTGGCGTGAGAGGCTGAGGGTCCCTTAACAAAGCTTCTTTTACTTTTGATACAAAGTCCTCTGATGTCTTGTATGTCAGACAATTGGGGAATGCAGTAAAGAACTCATTGGATGGGTGGTCCGCACATATTACAAACTTCCCCATGGCAAGCGCCTCTGCTGTAGCTGTGCAGAGAACATCACTTACACTAGGATTGATGAAGACCTTGTAACTGGAAGAAAAACACTCCCATGTCAGTCAAATAGACCAATTAAATGGAATGGGGCCAAATATATACGAAAATCAGATTCAGGTTCCTCACAATAAGAAAGTGGCTACTCTTTTCGCATTCAGCGGGCCGTAACTATAAATCAGTCTTACATTTTGTGTTAAATTACCCAACTGGACTTTTGTGTTGACTTTACTCATAAGATGGAGATAATTATATTTCATACTCTAATTAAAACCAAAAATATTATTTCATTTCCTTATTCTCAATACTGCTGAATCCCAGTTACCTGCTCAACAATTTAATCATTCCACTTATCCTTAGCACCCTAAGACTTTTTAAATTCTTAGAAACCTCTTCACCGCTAACTGCTAAGTACTCTCGAGCAATTTCAAATCTCATGTTTACTGCCGCACGTTTTTTTTCTAGCTAGAAACCTTATCTTAAGCACCCCTTCCATATTTCCCAGTCGCAAAGTCTATTAACTGCAATGGGGCGGTTATTTAATACAATCATGTTTTATTGCTATTTTAGATCGATAGACGATTGTTCAAAAACAGAAAAGAGTAGTATCCATATTCTATTTAATTTAGGGAACATGGAGCAACCGCCGTGACTGATATTTGACATAATTTTACACATGACAGTGGTTATCTTTCACTGCTATGACATAATGCACCAGCCAGTCAAAAGGCATTGATTGACAAAATAAGGGAAAAAGTAAAGAATTGTTTACCTGTGAAGAGAATCATCTGCATGGTCTCTCCCTTTCATGAAATTGAGATTCAAATCAAACTTTTTAGCAGTGTTCTTAACTTCATTGGCATCCTCTCCATTCCCATACACATCCAAGTTGAATCCATCAAGGTCCTTTTTATGTTTTTCCAGCAAATCTATCAATTCTCTGTAACCCTTTGCCCAGACCATTTTACCCAAGAAGTATGCTCCTTTTGAGAAGGTCTGCTGCCCAAGTTCTATTTCTGCAGCCACTTTCTCTCCGATTTTTAGAAACTTTGGATTCACACCATGCACATTGCAAATTATAGATTTCGGTAGATCCTGTGTGGCAGCAGATAGTCGCAAAACCTGCATGATGACAAAACAAAAGCAAGTAAATATGCTTCTCTATAGTATCTTTGCATGAAAATATTATCTATCTAAAACTGAAATCAAAGTGAACCAAACAAAAAATGAAAACGAGTCATGTTCAGACTTGTCAAATTGTATCCGACAGCTAACACTAACCTTGTCGCAATAAGCCCTAGTGACCCAGTTGTTAATGTGTTTTACAAGGAATGATTGCACAGCCCCATTCTTCTCCCTCTTAATATACTCCAGGTAGTTTGTGTGGACAACACCGACTACGTGGTTAAATTTATCAGTCCAACGTCTACCATGATGATACCAGTTAAGATGTTCCGGTTCTTCTAGAATAGCAATATCTGCCTCTTTTGATGAGATAAACTGAGTAGTGTCTCCTGCAGGAATGATGCTCCGCCTTTCTCTTGAGAACTAAAACATAATTCAATCACACCATAAGAAACAAACCTACATGTTGACATTTATTCATTTAATGAAATACAAAAATCACAAAAAGACACCTTTCCAGGATAAAACGAGATTTTGAAATCAGCCTTAAATCCGACTCTTTCCTCAAGCCAGTTGCGTATGTACGTCTCCTGCTCTTCTGGAGAACCAAAAGTGAGATTGTTTGGGTAAACTAGTTCCTGGTCAGATTTACACAGCCAGGGAACCAACAAAGTAACATTCTGCTTCGCTGAGTTGGCCAAATATGCAGCACGAAACAGTGGATTTACAGCAGTTCCGGTCAACCATGGAAGACTGGCAGTGGTGACAATGGCAACATGCCTTTTTCCATCTGATTGCTTATGCTTATCAGGGTCGGTCCAAAGACCACCATCATAGCAATGCCCAGTGCTCTGGAGGACGCTAGCTATCCTTAAATCCAACTCATCAACATCATCTCCAGAAGATAAGGAATTAAGCATAAGTTGATTTTTCCTCTTACTGCAAAGGCTTTCAACTATTTTCTCACACACATCTGCACATAACGGGTACAAACGATAATTTAGGTGCAGAAAATTATACAAATATGTTAGTCAATACTCAGTAATATTCCCACAAGAAAAAGAAAAGACATGACTTGATTACAGTCTCAAATATGCGACATGATTCATCTGCAAATGTATAGATTGTATAAAATGCGCCCAATGCATAATTTCAATTAAATAAAAAATAGTTAATAAGTCAAACCTTTTTTTACACCAAGATGATCCAAAAATGGTTCAGATTGCCTAACCCAATACGCCAAGAGCTCAGGCACATCAAGTGGGAGCACTTCCTGAATAAAATAGCACTTCAAATAACACATTTCAGGCCTAAAAACTTGTCTAGTGATTCAATATAAATGTACACACCTAGCGCCTGCGATTACATGCTGTTCAAAAGTAAAACATACAGACACAACGTAACTGTAACTAGGATATATGAAAGGTCATGGACAGTATACATCTGAAACACTAACGAGAACACTATTTTCATGACATGCGTACAAGAAAGTAGAAGTTATTACGTCATACAACAATAACACACCTTTGAATCCTCTGGTACTTTGTATAATGCTCTCTGCAAAATCGGAAAGGAACATGTTAATTTTAACAGCAAAATTTCTGAGATGGAATGATCACATAAGTAGAAAACTGTTAGCATGGCACATTCATACACTACCAAATAAGTAAACTACAAAGGCATGGTAGGAAGATGCAGAAATTAGCATGCAGAAGTATAATGGACTATTCAACTTAAACCCTCCAACGCCAAGCTCTAAAGGCAGAAAACTAAATCGTTTAGGAAGTAATGTGCAAGGAATACTGTCCTCTTAAACGAACTAATAAACCGCCAATATTAGTCATTTATGCTAGCCTAACATTCCTTTTGTACAGTAACTGATTGATGATTACGATATGGATCAAGCCTGAATGCACACGTATTGTACTACATTTGGTTCGAAAAAAAGGTTTAATATACAGTACGACAGCCTCCTTAGACTTCATTTGATATAATAACCATGAAAAAAACTTGTCAGGAAAAAGCTTGAGACCATGATTTAACATTCATCTAACATCTTCTTGTTATGGATGATTCTGCAAATACTTTAGGAATGACATGTATGGATGATTTCTTCTTCACTTTTTACATCCAGAATTCAGATCAGATCACAATACCCGAATAGTTAATGGACAACTCTGTATACCAGAAACAGAAAACACAAGCTTTAATTCCACTCTATCAACTAGACTCTACTAGAGTAAAATAAAAAGTGAAGTGAACACATACCAGACTAGACTTCATCTTCTCCACGAACTCACTGTTCTTAAGAACTTGAAAAACCTCTCCGGGGGAGGATGGGGATAGAGTCTTCCTCTCCAATTCCCTAAGTCTCAACTTCAAAGCCCGAATTGGTTCCCAATCCTTATTCCCACTCTCCTCCCCCTCCCTTTTCCACTCCCCTAAAAACTCATTAAACTTCAACCTCGTCCCGCCTCTCCAACTCCCATACCCATCCTCCTCCGCCTCCGCCACAATCGCATTCCTAATCGACGTCAAATCAATCCTAATACTCGCCCTGGGGCTCCACTTCTCCAACACCTTCTTACTAAAATCCGGCGACGAGTAGGCCCTCCTAATCTCCGACAGCTTCGGCCTCAACTTCTTCACGAATTCAATCTCCGCCGGCTGTGACGTCGACGAGTACTTAATCGTCGGGACCGCGAAAGTGGAGGCTGAATTGATGAAATTCTCAATCTCCCTATCAAACGAGGTGGCCAAATTCTTAAACGAATCGGCCCTGTTCTTCATCAGCTTGAAGTCCAGCTCGGCCGAGTCGCGCACCTCCCTCCAGCCCTTGGAAATTAGCGAGAAGGCGCTGTTGGCGGAGGACGACATGGAATGGAGCTGGTGCGCGGACGAAGAGGAGGAGGATGAAGGTGGTTCGATTTTGATATTGAGCATCGCCGGAGAGGAAGGGCTCGTCGGATTTTACCGTTCGGTTTTGATAACCGAAAAAAGTGAGCGAGAGAAAAGTGCAGAAAGCTTTTTATGGTGGAGATTGGATTGAAGAAGAAAATACTAGAGAGAAAAGAAGCCTCCACGAAACGACAGATTCACTGCACCGTTTTCATTCATTTATAATTTTTCAATCAAAATTATAAGCATCGCCTTCCCATTCAAATATCATACAGTAAAATAATATCAAATATTTAAATCATAATCACATTTTATATCATTATATTCCGCTAGAAGGACGGACGGCTAAGATTTCATCCCTAGGGAAGGGAAGATTAAATTCCATCCTCGTAATCTAAACTGTATATTTTGGTGGTTACGTGTGGATAGCGGATTGGTTGGGAACGAGATTCCCTGTTCTTGAGGAATATCCGGCAATACCATTTTTTTTTTAATTGAGACTTTAGGGACGAAAAAAAAAAAAAGGCTGACCCGGGCAATTACAAAGGAAAACCCGAGCCTAGCGCAAGAAAGGCGATCTTATGGAGCCTCACGGACAAGACCCGAGCAAGCTTCTCACAGCACCCCTAAAACCGGAGGCCGACACAGACCTATAGCCTGCCTCAACTAAAAACAACACATGGACTTGTCAAGCATCACCGGAGCTCGCCCTTCAGAAATATGACATCCTTTAATTTTTAACTTTTTCTTATATCAAGTTTGAAGATCAATATAGTCAAAGAATTTATATATATTGAGCAAGTTCAAGTCGAATCACAAAGAAGCAAGATAAATATGTATACTAAGTAAGACGATGTTTTGATTTAATTCTAACTCGAATAATAAAGTGTGTAATCTAAAAATTAATGTGATCCGAAATTTTATATTATTTTCTTACCAAAATTCAAGATAATATTCAGAGGTCACAACTTCACCTACATGTACTACTCAAGTAGATAATGAATGAAATATAGATGCAATGTCTAATAAGAGATGGCAATAGACCGTGTATTTACCAACTGTTGTTGCGCCTCTCCCGTTCAAACATACACCTTAAATAGAAGTCCCCTTTATCAATGCGTATGCTTGATTATTTCTAGCTCGTTTAATCACTAACTATCGTTGCGTGATAACCGAGATAGAGATTACAAATTCTTAGTCATCCAAGCTAAAATGCCAACTTTTCCAATAAGATTATATGTCACCGTTGTGGTCACTACTACTTAAGGTTGATTCAATTGTTAGTCGAGTTTTCTACCTCATCATGTCGGTTTACTGGTACTAAACATATGTGTTCATGCTTTGAGACGTTTCATCCAACATTTTGTATGCATAAACGAAGACATGTAATTATTCAAATCTTCAAATTGACATCATATATGTATATTCATAGCATAATCATGAATTGAGTACAAGTAGGAAGACCCTAAAACAAGGGTCTCTACTCACACATCAAGTTATTGGACATATCATACATCATAGAAGATAAATCTGGAAAATACAAAACAATAGATGAATGATAAAACTTCTCTATGTGTGTTGAATCTTCACTTCTTTTGATGTTGCCTTACTTTTATCTATTTTGAACTTGTGTGAGCTCCCTCATTTCTCTCAAACTAGGTCAAGAAATCTAATTTTCGAGCCCTTTCTCAAACATACCCCTTTTTTTTATTTCTATTCTCGGTTTTTTACCGGATTCTAATCAATAGTATCGGTCGTACTTGTTGTATCGCTTAGTCGATACGACCAATACGGGTAATAAGAGCTGCTGGTCACTCTATACAATGATTCTGACTTTGGTCGCTTTTTGGTCATTTAAATCTTTGAATTGGGTGTTGGTGTAAGCTCGAAAGTCGTAGCTCTTTGAGTCATATTTCTAACAAGTTGTGACACCCTTCAAACAGATAATGATCATGTGCTCGATAAGCCTCTGAAGCTAAACAAGTTAATCTGTCCAGATTTGGTCTGTTTTTGTCCGAATTTTTGTATTTTGTCTTAATTTACTCCAAACGAACGACAAAATTTTAACTTAATAGAAAGTAATTTAAAATAAGAATAACATAATAAAATGATAATAAAAACATGAGAGAAATAAATAAAATTATAATATAAATAAAATGAATAATCGATCCATAATTTCGCGGATCAAAATATAGGCCACGTGAAGAGAGCACAAAGCAAGCTCATGCAATAGAATATGCTTATATGCTGGAGGATGAAAAGGACAAAAAAGAGCGTCACCGTTGTTTGGGCTGGGAGATCCAGTTTGTGTAGCTCTGTCGACGCTTAATGGGACCCGTGTGGGAGAAACTTGGTCATCCATTTCTCTGCCGTCCCCGCAGCTTCCAAACACACAGTATCAGCCCACGGACAATGTGTCAATTTCGTGTTTCGTAGTGGGTGTTGGTGGGCGAATTTTTATTAAGAAATAATTATAATTAATTTCGTATTTCTTTCATTGATTTGAGATTCTCATTTATAAAAATAAATATATAAAAAGAATTTCATATTCGACTTTTCCCCTAATGTTGCAAGGTCACGGCGCTTGTTTTCAACTCTTTCACACGTCATCGTCGTCTTTTGTGTACCCGGCACGTGATAGGATTGCGTTTGTCGGTATCATTTCTAAAATCTTGTAGCTTCTCTCCTTAGTGATCAAGCCATGTGGAGTAACGAGCTTCCGTTGCCTCAGGCGAGGACGGATTAGACTATTGGGTACTGAATATGCCCGTATGTGAATTGACATATGCCTTCCACATTTAAATTTTGGTGGCATTTGCCCCGTGTTCGGTTCATAAAAGACAACGGTAAGGAAAGTTTGTAGATATGATATAATTATAAATAAGAAACCATACATAATTAATATATTTTAATTCCGACGTTGAAGTTAAATGTAATAATTATTTAATAAAAATACTAATGAGAAAATAGGTTGAAAATTAAATTAGAAGGTTAGGTGACGAGGGAAGTGAATGGAAAACAAAATTAATGGGAAAATACGTTGAAAATTCCATCTATTTTTATAAAAAGATTTCCTCACAAAAATTAATGGAAAATCACAATCAGCTACTACCTCCATCTTCATCTTCTCCAAACATTTTTCATTTATTTTCGACATTCAACCAAATACTAAATAAATAAGAAAATTATTTTCCGAGAAAAATTCCGTTCCATTTTCTTCAATAATTTCTCTCCCCCTATTTTCCATGAACCAAATAATGCATTAGGTTTATTTTCTGAACTCTAATCAGATGCTTGAATACTTAACTTGATTTAAATATATAACTTAAAACGACTTTCGTCGAAACATAGAGTAGACAATAACAACACATAAACTAACTAATTATGTGATCAGGAGCACGCCGGATGCTCGCGGTATGCAATGAGTGACCAACTACAATCAATTTGCTCAAATTGTCGATAAAGAATGAACAGTATGACTCTAACACCAGTTTGAAAGTTCTAGTTCGACACCTTTAATTCAATTCCACAGTTATCGTTCAATTAAATACTAAAGAAAAAGAAGAACAAAAACGCCAAAAACATTCTACGTGGTTCAACTTCAAATGAAGTATACATCCATGGAACCTTATGTTAGGGAGGTTCAATCCAAAATATCAATCGTTCGGATACAACTCAGCATAAATGAACCAAGAAAAGCCAAAGCGACTAGTCTAAACAACACTCGGATGTAACCGAGCAACAAGAAGTAAAATCAAAAGAAGTAACTAAGGGATATGCCCCTGAAATCCGATGACGCAATCCTTTCTTTCAGATCTCCAGTTCTCGAGGCTTCGCTGTCCTTCGTGTCTGCCACTTCTCTCAGAGCTGTCTTCTTCCTCGTTGTCCCTCGGCTCTTGTCGCTCGCGACTCCAACCTCGAAGTCTTCTCTAGCGCCTTCGATCTCGATCTCCCTTCTTGCTCGCTCGTGGCTTTATCTTTCTTCTCTCTCGTATTTTTTCTACAAAATCAATTGTGCCCTAATTCTAAAATGATTTCCTTCCTTTATTTTACTTTGCTCATATTCCTGCTTCCACGATTGTTTGACCAGAAACTAAACTTAACCAAATACAAGTCAACCTGTCCTAAGCTTCATTCGAGAATAAAATGAAAAAAATTTAAAAATGACTCCATTTGGAAACCAAATTTCTCAAATATTTCGGATTTAAGAACATCAGAATCGTCACAAAACTATGCAGTCCGGTTATTAGAAAATCGGGCTGATCACAAAATCAACAAGTCCGACGAAATTCGACCGATTATCCTACGTGGCGGTCAAGTCATAAGTCTAGTCATCATTTTAATGAATCCGGTCTTTAAAAAATCGGTTTCATTATAGAATTCGATTTTAAGAAAGCCGGACTCGAGCAGAGTTTTTATTCTGCTCGAGTCTCTTCTCTTCTCTCTCAAATTGCTCGCCTCTATTGTTTTCTCTCCCATACTTGCTCGCTGCCGCACACCAGGAGAGCCACTACGCCGAAGCCGGACGGTATGGAAGGAAGGATTGAAGGCGAATTCGAGGTGAGTTGTTAATTATATTGTTAGTTTTGTTGTTGTATAAGTGTGATTTGAGGTTAGGGTTTAGATTATTGAATATTCGAATTAGGATTTCTGATTTAAGGTTATATGTTGTTGTTGTGATTTTGGGTGATATGTTATTTTTGAATTAGTGTTATATTCGTTTGTTGTGTGATTTAATGTTTTGGATTGAATATCCGAATTTGGGTTTTTGATTTAGGGTGATATGTTGATGTTGTAATTTAGGGTGATGTGTTATTTTTGAATTAGTGTTATTTTACTTTGTTATGTTATTTAGGTTTTTGGATTGATTCTTCAAGTTGGGGTTTTTGATTTTGGGTTATGGATTGAATATGTTGTGTGATTTAGGGGTATGGATTGAATATGTTGTTGTTAATATGTTGTGTGATTTAGGACTTTGGATTGCTTATGTTGTGTGATAAGTTGTGTTGTAATATGGTGTGTTGTATTTTGTATTCTTTTGGATTGCTTTGTTGATATGTTGAGCTTAATTGATTTAGGGTTTAGGACTTATGATTTAGGAAAAATGTTATCCGAATTATGAATTTAATATTGTTTGATGCTTTAATATAGTGGCTGAAAAGATGTATTATATGTTGTTGTGTAACATTGTGCTTTAATACATATTATACATTGTCTTGCCGTTAACAGCTTATTTAATGATACAAATGGATCTGGATGACATCGTGACGCCTCAACCGATTGTCGGGTCGATCTTGACTCAAAAGCGTACTCACCGTTCGGAAAAAGTATGGGTAGATCCGGTTAGATGATCATTACTTTATCCTTAGCTAATGTTATACACTACTTTTTGAACTCAGAATATCTTAATATGTATCAATTTTATTTTGTCTTGCAGGCTGGAAAAACTATAAAGATGGTGCATCGTAGGATGTGAGATATGGATCCCAGGATTGTTCCCTATATAGTAAGAGCCGGTTTTTACACTTGGACGCAACTGCAAAATGTGGAAGCCTATTGGGCACTGCTCACTGCATTGGTAGAACGGTGAAGGTAAGAGACGCACACGTTCCACATGAGGATGGGAGAGGGCACAATCACTCTTCAAGACGTTGGTTTACTTACCGGCTTGCCGACTGAGGGAGAAGTTGTTTCCGGTCAAGAGGACCATGATTGGGAAGCCGTATGCATACAATTGCTTGAGGCATATCCGGACTGTCTACGGTCACCAACTCTGGCTCGCCGTAAGTGGTTCCTGAACAATATGAGAGCAGTACCGGATGACGCTACAGATGAAGTCGTACAATGTCATGCTAGGGCATACATACTTTGCATGTTGGGATCGTCGTTGATGCCCAATTTGTGCGGAGATAGGGTACCGCTCCATTACCTACCATTGCTGGCGAACTTGGATGGGGTGAGTTCGTATTCTTGGGGAAGCGCAATTCTTGCCTACCTGTACAGGCAGATGTGTAATGCGGTCCGGGAGGGGCACAAGCAGATGAGTGAATGTATTATTCTGCTTCAACTCTGGAGCTGGGAACGAATGACGATAGGGCGATCGAAAGGATTTGCTAGGATTCAGAAGCCAGCCGAAGCCCACATTGAGCCTCAAATGAGAGGGGGATGGTCATACACGTAAGTTATTTTCATATTCCTTATGTATCATTTATTGTATGTGGTGTTTGCTAACGAAACCTGTTTGTTGCGCAGGAAATGGTACGCACCAAAATCTTACACAGAAACACCGCACGGTTCATTAATTTTCTACCGAGATCAGCTTAACCAAATGGGTCATTCTGATTTTGTCTGGGTGCCATACGATCAAGATGAATTTCAACTGTTGAACACATTATGTTTGGCAGGACAAATGACATGGTTAGCTGAGGTGTCACTTATATGCTTCAACATTGTAGAATGGTGTCAATTTTCGATGAGAACGGTGAAGCACTGTTGAGATACATATCACTCATTTTGCAGAAATAAGTGTTGTACTGTTGGAAGGTAAATTGCACAAGAGCACATACAGATAAGTCTTTACCCCACCTTCAAGATGTTATTGAAACACTCACTAGCATTTGTCGTCATCGATCCCTATCTCCTGCCACCCTCATCATATGACAGCGTTTTTTCCCACGACATTCTTTGCAACCAATTAACCACCGTTGGTCTTCCACGCAGCAAGTCAATCAACTCTTTATATTCTCGTTCAAATTTAATACACTATCTTTGATGCGCTACGTGACCCATCTTCTTTTCCAGACTCAAATCCTTCACCTTCACATTAAAGTTGCTCTGCAAATGTCGGATACATACACGATGGTGTGCACATGGTTCTTGACAGTCCGGTTCTTACATTGCACGAAGAATGCCTATCGAAGATAATGCATAGGCCAACCCAATCAGTCACACCCTCCCGATGCACCGCATAAACCAACTCCAGCTTGTGTTGTTCTCGCTTTCAACCAATGCAAATGCAATAGAAAGTGTGTGGTTGTTGCCGTCGAGTGCAATGATGACAAATAACTTCTCATCGTACTTGACATACAGATGTGTACCATCGATGCACATAACGGGGCGACAGTGCCGAAATGCTTCAATACATGGTCCAAATGACCAAAATACACGATTAATTATCATGCACATATTTCTTCATCCCTGGTGCGATTTCATCTAATAATTGTGTCAGGGTTGGACTCCTCCAACACTTGCATATACCTAGGTAGTTTTCCAAATGAATCGTCCCAATCTCCAAAAACATTAATCAATGCTTATTGCTTGGCCTGCCATGCCTTCATGTATCGAATTCCATATTCGTAATTCTTGAATATCCTCGCCCATATTTCAGACCGGGATAATCTTAATTTCTCGCTTATTACGTCCCAATGTCCATTACAATAAAATGTCTCGTCAAATGGACATTTTCTTTGGCTATGAAATCGTTGTTGCAAGTATGGTCGCCTCTGGACTTTCTCGCCTACCAGTACGATGCATTCTTCTTCTTGATAATTTTGATACTCCATGGGTGAGTTCTCCACTTCCCGATAATAGAGAATCAAAAGTCATGGGTCTGACTTCTTTGTGTGATAATCAACACGATGCAACAGTGAATACTTTTGTACCACGTATATTGCATCTGCTTTCCGACTAAATGTCGATCCTATACCAATAGACCCAAACTGACCGAAGTTTCTGCCAGAAACTCATCAGCTAGTTCATTTGCATCCCATGCGGAAACATCACTAAATGCTGGAATATCCCATACATTTTCATGTTCGGGCACTGAATGCTGGAATGAACCCTCATTATCAAATTCGTCGAGATATTCCATCTCATCCTGATCGTACTCATCCATCACTATCATATTAAGCATGTCTAGCGTCGACATAACCATCGGGTCTGAATCAATATTTTTCATCTCTGTTTATATTTGATACACAAAAAATTGTAAAAACTTCCACACACACATCAATCTAATTAAACGATTACAAATACAACCATTAAGAAGACCAAACTTGAATGAGTTGCTTTTGAATTCTAGGCTTGTTTAGAGAGGAGCGTTTTTTGAAATAAGCTGAGGGGAACAATTTTTCGCGGAATGTTGGAGACAAGCCAGGGGAAGACGGGCATTTATAATCACCATGAATCCCGTCTTGTTAAAACTGGATTTATTAGAAATTTTTTGAATCCGATTTTACTTATACCGGATTCAATTATTTTTTTCCCGAATCCGGTCGTGAAATGAACCGGACTCAGACAAAAATAAGTGAATCTGGTTTTGGCAAAACTGGACTCACTTATTCTTTGAGTCTGGTTCATGTCAGGCCCGGATACAGAAGAAAATAATTGACTCCGATTTTAAGAAAGCCGAATTCACTTATTTTTCTCCGAGTTCAGTTCATATCAGGAGCGGATTCAGAAGAAAATAATTGAGTCCGGCTCTCTTAAAACCGGATTCTATAATGAATCCGGTTTTTTAAAACCCGCATTCATTAAAATGATGACTGGGCTTGTGACTAGACCGTCAAGTAGGATAATCAGATGAGTTTCATTCGTACTTGTAGATTTTGTGACCAGTCCGATTTTCGAATAACTGGACTGCATGATTTTGTGACGAATCCGGTGTTCTTAATCCAGGATTAGCAATTTTTCAGTATCCGGATTTGGTAAGTCCGAATCATTTAAAAATAGAGCATTTGAGAAACGTTTCTCCAAAGTAAGACATTTGAGAAATTTAATTTTCAAACTGACACATTTCTAAATTTTTTCGAATAAAATGCACCAAAGAAATTATTGACCTTACAGTAATGACGGTAGAGACATGCCATTTGTTGCAGTGATTCTTCTTGATTTCAAAATTCAGTTTTCAAATCTCTGGCCGGTACAGACGGCAAGCACGCGTCTCCCACTCGGTTCCTTAATGACGAAGTTTTTACATCGAGAGGGCAAAGCCGTAATTATACATCATGATATGATCTATTCCCGTTACCGAATCCATTCATCTTTTTCTTCCTTTTCTTCTCCATTCAAAATAATTCCTTCCATTTTCTCAGGGGAAAAATCAGAGAAGGAATCTACGAGAAGATATGGGGTTGCTCTCCAACAGGTTCGTGTATACATGTTTCCATTTCTGCAGATTTTATGATCTATGTGGCTCAGTGTTGTCTGTCATTAAAGATGATGGAAATGGAATTTGATTTAGTATTCTAGGGTTACCTGATATACATCTGCTGATCTGCGATTAATTAAAGCATTTTTGTCTTTGTTCATCATGAATTGATTGTTCCATTGGGTGTCATTTTGCTGCTTGATTTACGGATGAGCTTTCAAATGCAACAGGGTTGGTAAGGAGAGTCTGAAGTCAGGCGATCACATCTATTCCTGGAGGACTGCTTATATCTATGCCCACCATGGTAATCTCTCGCCATCTATTATTGACTTATAAAGAGTTATTTCATCGAATGATTGTGACTGGGATCAAGACGTCATTTCCTACGAAAATGTGTTCGATTGTTGTTGGTTAATGGGAAAATGAAGTTTGTTTTACAGAGAGTTGTTTGTTACTTACAGAGTGTTTATCTAGTAGTGGTCTGGTAATATTTTGTTTAATAATTCAGGCATCTATGTTGGGGATGACAAAGTTGTCCATTTCACGAGGCGTGGGCAGGAAGTAGGTACCGGCACAGTGTTGGATCTGCTGTTGGTGAGTTCCGGTCCTACTCGAACTCAAGTGCCATGCGAGGTGTGCAGTCATCAACAAGATGGCCATGGTGTGTTCTCATCTTGCCTGGACTGCTTCCTAGCAGGTGGCATCTTGTATCGTTTTGAATACTCGGTTAGCCCTGCGCTCTTCCTTGCCAAAGCACGTGGCGGTACTTGTACTCTAGCTGTCTCTGACCCTGCTGATGTTGTGATCCATCGTGCTAAATTCTTGCTCGGCAATGGTTTCGGTTGCTACAGTGTGTTTAAAAACAACTGTGAAGATTTTACCATCTATTGTAAAACTGGACTTCTTGTAGCTGACAATAGAACGATTGGGCAAAGTGGTCAAGCTATATCAATTATTGGAGGACCACTTGCAGCTGTTCTTTCAACACCATTGAGGCTTGTGACAAGTAATATTTATGGCATGGCAGCAACTGCAGTAACCGCTTATTGTGCTAGTCGATATGCCGCAGATATTGGTATGAGGCGAGATGTGGTGAAAGTCTCTGTGGAGGATCTTACCACGCGTCTGGCTATTGGCTCCATGCAGGTTATTGAACCAGCCATGGCTGCTTTGGCATCACCCGCCCGTTAGTTTCTTAAATTTGCTGATCAACTACCTTTTAAAATGTCAGGAAGAGAGCTGTGTTGTATTTCTTATCTAATGTAACAGGACTGAGCTTGTTGTTACATAACCCAAAATGGGTGCCTCCACAAAGTCTCCATTTCACATGATAATAATGAAAAGTTTCTGATTTCTTTTGCTCTGCAGGTCATTCTGAGTTATCTCTGTACCTTTGAATTTGATCTTAGACGAAAATAATCCTCTCTTAAAAATAAATTATGATCGAGTTTGTTGGAGGACATGAGATGATACCTTAAAGCCCTCAAAAACGGGTAAAAAAACTCTTAAAGGTTTATGAGAGTGACTGCCATTTTGTTCTGAATGGAACTAATTATTCTGGTAATTGCAATCCATGTAGACAAGGGAACGCCAGACACAATAAAACTAATAAGAGAACTTTACCAGTTTTGTTTAGTACAAATCAACACCAAGCAGTTATACGCCGCCCAACAATTGCCTTGGTAATTTGTGATTTAGGGAATCCCTTTGATGATCTAATTTATGTTGTTATGAGGCATTTTTTACTGGCTTACATGTCAAATCAGTGTTTTTGGAGGTTCTTCCTCAGTTCAAAATGTCAAAAAGGTCTCATTTACCAATGCCATGCATTTCAAGAAAGTATCTTGTTTTCATCCCAGTCGGCAAGGTCCACATTTGCAATGAGATCTTGGAAAATCTCAGTTGCCCAGCTGCCACCGGATGAGTTTGCTTGGTTGAGAAATGCGTATGAGTCTCTTTCACAAAAATCCCATCATAACACCAGCCATGAACAATTTGGTTCTAACCTTGCCGTTGAGGAACTTCTTACCACAAATCCTAATGCTCACTCCAAGAGGAATGTTACATCAACCAAAACCGGCTCCCACAATTTAAATGCTCACAAATGCCGTATGTTAAGGTGTGCAACATCCTTGATAAAATCTGTGAAAAATGATCAAGCAAGATGCTACAACATTTCTTGGAGACAGCAGCTGGAGCATCGTGAAGAAAGTCAAGATTTGACGTCCGGAAAAAGTTCTTAATCGTGTTAGGAATTTCCCACAGGAACAGATTGCCCAATTTTGTTCTCAAAGATTGAGTTAAATATATGGTTCCAAAAAGGATTTTTGGAAAGAAGGTTGTTACAAATCATATCTCAACAAACTTGCTAAGATATAGAAAAAGATCGGGATTGTTAAAAGAGATTAGAAAGTGTTCTAAATCATAGGGAGGCTAGGATTTCTATTTTCCTGAGGGCTACCAGTATATAAAGGCAGCTTGGGACGCACAAGAAGACATACATGCACAAAAAGAGCGATAAGCAAATCACAAAGAGCTAGAGTGTGCTGTCACGGCTAAAGCGGAGAGAGATTAGGACTAGATGAGTCTGATCGACGCTTGATCAACAAGTTCAACTAGCGGGGAGACTTGTTGAAGATCAAATACATAAACCGTTGAAGAATTGTCACGAATGAGGTACTCACGGACGATCGGAGTGCAGAGCAACGTCCCCATACGCTGAGTGGAGGTCACTGATCAAGGGGGTGCGTCACCGGAGTTGTGTGAACTCGCGGAAGTCAGATTGAAGCAATTGGAAGAGCTCGGAGAATCTGAGATAGAGCAACTTGATATAGTAGTTTGCTATATCATCTTGTCATAACACCTTGTAATAGAATATGCTAAGTCTGTGTGATCAGAGCTGTAGCATTCTGGTATTACATTGTGTTAAGTGTACGCTAGTCTGTGTGATAAGAGTGAGCGAAAATTCTAGTTAGGTTACTTGATATATCATCCTATCATAACACTTTTGTAATAGAATATGCTAAGTTTGTCTGATCAAAGCTGTAGTATTCTGGTATTACATTGTGTTGGATAGTTGAAAGTGTACGCTACTCTGCGTGATCAAATTGAGCGGAACTTCTAGCTAGGTTAGAAGTAGAGGTTGTTTTAGCATATGTCAAGAATCTGCCTTAGCAAGATAATTCTGCAAAGAATACAGAGATTACTATAGCAACCTGTTGAATACAAGTCACTAACAGTGCGTCATAATTTCAGCGCATTATTTCATTAATCCCTTACAAAACTATACATATGATTTGCAAGCTGATCATGGGATGTTCAGAAATGAGAAACAAAAAAGTTCATGAAACAACTAATTTTGAACTCTATGCGTCCATGCGTTGTTTTTAATCAATGGATTGTGTTGGAGAGGTGTCTCAAACTGATGGATCCGTTTTTTCTGGTTAAACTTGATATCACATGCTCTCTCTCAATTCCAGTGACAACTACAAGCATCCATTCACCTTTGCCACAAACCCAATCAGTTATCTAATCTTGAATTTTAATTTCATCAAACCCCACTTGACCTTACAAGTGGGTAAGTAATGGGATGAAACAAGAACTCCATCACCTCTTTTTTCCCACTTCAACATTACCTTCAATCTTGGCAATACAATATTTGCATTTCTGTATCTACTTTCCTCGCCTTTGACTGTTCAGTACTTTGCTGTTTTGGAATTTTCTATGATTTTGTGGGTTTGTTTTATTACTCACCCAATCGTAAGCAGCAAGTTCATAATCTTCACATTCTAAAGTAGGGACAACTGTGGCAGCCGGAGAGGATGCTACCACCACTGCTCTTTCTGAATCATTATTCTCCACACAATACGCTGCATCAACTGTAGATTGGAAGACAAATGAGCAACACCCTTTGAGTTCTTGCTGTCAAATGAAGCTCCTTTGATTTGGGTTCTCGATTCTGAATCCAAGATCTCCTTCCATGGAGGAACCTGTGTACAGAAATCTTGTCTCATTTGCTGTTTTCTATGCTCTCTTTACTGTGGGTTTCTCTGAAACCGACCCTACTGATGTTGAGGTACTGAATCAGCTGAGGAAAGGGTTGGAGAATCCTGAGCTGTTGCAATGGCCTTCAAGCGGAGGAGATCCCTGTGGAACTCCAAGATGGGACCATTTAGTGTGTGTTGGGACTAGGGCTACTCAGATTCAAGTTCAGGGTTTGGGTTTGAAAGGGGTCTTGCCTCAGAGCTTGAACAAGCTTTCTAGGCTTACAAGTTTGGGTCTTCAGAGGAATCAGTTCACTGGTGCTTTGCCATCTTTGAGTGGGTTATCAGAATTAAGATATGCTTACTTTGATTACAATGAATTTGATTCTATTCCAATGGATTTCTTTGAGGGTCTCACTAGTTTGGAAGTAATGGCATTGGATTCTCTTAATTTAAATGCCACTGCTGGATGGTCATTCCCAGCTGATCTACAAGATTCAGCTCAGTTGGTAAATCTCACTTGCAACAGATGCAACTTGGTTGGTCCCTTACCTGAATTTTTAGGTAGCTTGCGAGATTTGAGTGTTTTAATGTTGTCTGGGAATAGGATTTCTGGTGTCATTCCTAGTAGCTTTAATAGCTCAAATCTGCAGTTGCTTTGGTTGAATGATCAGACCGGGGAAGGGATGACTGGCCCTATCGATGTGGTTGCAACTATGGTTTCCCTTAAGTCCCTTTGGCTCCATGGAAATCAGTTTACTGGGGCCATTCCTGAACACATTGGTGATGTTGCCGGTTTGAGGGATTTGAACCTCAATGGTAACAATCTTGTTGGCGTTGTTCCTGATAGTTTAGCAGCTTTGAAACTTGACACGCTGGATCTGAACAACAATCATTTGATGGGTCCAATTCCTAAATTTGCAGCCAAGAAGGTTACCTATGCTTCAAATTCGTTTTGTCAGTCTGATCCAGGAGTTCCCTGCGATCCGCAGGTAATGGCACTGTTACAGTTTCTAGGAGACTTAAATTACCCGCGGAGAGTTGTTTCTTCATGGTCTGGAAACGAGCCTTGTGGAGCGAACTGGGTTGGAGTAGACTGTAATCCAGACCATCAGGTTTCGAGTATCAGTCTGCCTAATTTTCATCTCAACGGCACATTAAGTCCATCAGTTGGGAAGCTAAGTTCACTGCTGCAAGTTAGGCTCGAGTCAAACAATATTACAGGTCTTATTCCTGCAAACTGGACTACCTTACCGTCCCTCGCTGTGTTGGATTTGAGTGGCAACAATATCATCCCTCCATTGCCTGTTTTCAAACAAACGGTGAAGCTCCTGGTAACCGGGAATCCAATGTTGAACGATAAAAAAACTAACACTTCTTCCTCGCAAATGAATAGCTCAGCGCCTACAAATTCAGTCTCATCGGGTGAAGTGCCCACTATCGCTGGTTCTACCATCAGCGGCCCATCTAAGGATTCAACAGCTCGCAATACTTTCCACACATCTACGGTACTCGCAATTGTTCTCCCTGTCGCTACCGCCATTGTCCTTTTATGTCTTTTTGTCCCTATGTCTGTTTTCTGTTATAAGAAGAGGAGAGCTGCACCCCTTCCCGCCACTTCCCTTGTTGTTCATCCAAGTGACCCGTTAGATCCAGATAACTCGGTTAAGATTGCTGTAGCTAATGGACATTTCTCGGCAGGATCAGCTGGCGGTTCTGGAAGCATGAACAATAGCAGGGGTGGGTTGCATGTAATTGAAGCTGGAAATTTGGTGATATCAGTTCAAGTGCTTCGGAATGTGACAAAGAATTTTGCTCCGGAAAAGGAACTTGGTCGAGGTGGTTTTGGGGTTGTGTATAAGGGTGAGCTAGATGATGGAACCCAAATAGCTGTGAAAAGAATGGAGTCAGGTGTAATTAGTAACAAAGCTTTGGATGAGTTTCACTCTGAAATCGCGGTCCTCTCCAAAGTGCGTCACCGTCATCTGGTTTCTCTTTTGGGATACTCCGTTGAGGGCAACGAAAGGATCTTGGTTTATGAATTTATGCCGCAAGGAGCTTTAAGTAGATACCTTTTCCACTGGAAAAGCATGAAGTTGGAACCTTTGTCTTGGAAAAGAAGGTTAAATATTGGCTTAGATGTCGCCAGAGGCTTGGAGTATTTGCATACCTTGGCTCACCAGAGCTTCATCCACCGCGACCTTAAGTCTTCAAACATTTTACTCGGTGATGACTTCAGAGCAAAAATTTCAGACTTTGGGCTGGTGAAACTTTCCCCCGGCGAGGAGAAATCAGTTGTCACTAGACTCGCAGGGACTTTCGGGTACTTGGCTCCTGAGTATGCCGGTAAGCAAATTAACATACATATACATATATGCGTTATGCATGCATATGTTTTGTGTTATACAAAATTTCAAAGCAATGAGGCCGCTTTTTTTAACATGTAATTGAACCAACAAATTGCATCTCGAAGGAGTTTAGGATTTCCCAAATCTTTATGGATGTTGACTAGTTATATCTGGTGTGGATCCAGTGACAGGAAAAATAACAACCAAAGTAGACGTCTTCAGCTTTGGAGTTGTGTTGATGGAGCTATTAACCGGAATGATGGCACTGGACGAGGACAGGCCTGAAGAAAGCCAGTACCTAGCGGCCTGGTTCTGGCAGATCATGTCAGATAAGGAGAAGTTGAAGGCTGCTATCGACCCATCCCTACAGGTAGTAGAAGATATGTTCCCAAGCCTCTACGCCATTGCTGAATTGGCTGGACATTGCACGGCAAGAGATCCTAATCAACGACCTGACGTGGGCCATGCTGTTAATGTTCTAGCACCGCTAGTCGAGAAATGGAAACCCTTTGTAGGGGAGACTGAAGAATACTCCGGCATTAATTACAGCCTACCTCTTAACCAAATGGTGAAGGGCTGGCAAGAATCTGAAGGTGCAGATTTCAGCTATGTTGATCTTGACGATAGCAAAAGTAGCATCCCGGCAAGGCCAAATGGATTTGCAGATTCTTTCACTTCTGCAGATGGAAGATAATATCGGTATCTTTTATACACTCTCTTCTCAGTCCATATAAATAGCTTGCGATTTTCGTTTTATTTTTCCTTCTCCATCAAAAAAAAAAAAAAAAAAACCTTTTGCTGCTGTCTGGTTTATTAAGTTCTAGACTGCTGACACTCTGCGATACAGGCGGTAGAGTTTCCTATTTCCGTTTCAGGAATAAATGACCTGTGTATAATTAGTTCCCCTTGTGTTCGTAAATCTTCATGGAACATTCCACATTATGTAAAGCTGATGCTGATGCATATGTTTTTTTGTTGTTGTAGCGAGCGTGCGTCTCCTTGTTTCTGGGACATTGTTTCAGGTATGGTTGGTTGACGCTCAGGGAGTTATGGCCATGTCATTTTCCGTTCTAGTCGGTTTTACAGAAGGGAGCGCTTTAAGTACTGGCATGGCTATTGGGCAGCGGGGAAAGGAAAAAGAGAAGGTATATGATTATGAGTTGCGGATAAAAAGATGATGTTTCATGGTTGGTCGGCAGAATCATACCGACACCAATCGGAGTTGTTCTGTTTCTTGTCCAGCAGAAACTTTCCTGCATTTTCGCCATCACACAAATCATATGTATGTCTTTGCAGCTTGTTTTTGTATATGATCCAAATATAATGCATATTCAAATATAATGAGTGATGAATGATCTTGTTTTGTATTTTTATTTTTATTAATACCTAGTAAGTTTGCGGTGTGAAATTTTCCTTCAGGTAAAACGACGTCGTTTTAAGGCTTAAGGGGACCTAAAATAGAAAACAAACGTCAAATTTTATTTTTTTAATTTTGTACTTTTGGTCCCATAATTTCTGCATAATGTGATCACGCCACAAAAGCTTCAATAAGAAGCTTCAGAGGAGGAAACAGAGAAGAAGATCGGAGCTACCTCGGGCGACGGCGATGGAAAATATAAGCGAGAAGGCCGCATTCATACGAGACTCATTGCTCAAGAGCCAAACAATCACGGATAGCATGGTAGCCATTCTCGGCTCTTTCGATCACCGTCTCTCTGCCTTGGAAACCGCCATGCGTCCCACTCAGGTACTACCTGCAATATACGAAAATCCGTTTTTCACGATAGCCACTCGATTTATGAATTTATGTGGAAATCAGCTCGGCCTTCAATTTTTATTTTGTTTCTTGTGGTGGTGGTGGTGGCTAGATCAAGACGCATTCGATTAGGAGGGCGCACGAGAATATCGATAAGACATTGAAGGCTGCGGAGGTGATTTTAGGGCAATTTGATCTCGTTCGCAAGGTTGATTTACACATCCTTTTCATTAATTGAATGTTTAGCTCAGTTTTGTCCTGAGTGTCTTGGAAACGGTGAATGAAAATCGATGATCTGAATAGGATAATATGCATAAATTTGCTTACCTTTTTTTCAACTCAAAATGTGATTAGAATATTAGAAATTGCGGAAGGAGTTAATCAATGCTCAAAAATGCAAAAATACAAAAATTTCAGTACTGATATTGATGTGTATGTGCGCTTTGGAGTAGGTGTAGAATTGCTCTACTTTTTTGTTTATGGAAATTCAAATAAATATGTTGCAACTATAAGAGGAAAGCAATATAAAATGTGGTTTGTTCAGATACTTTGGAATTTATATTTTGATTTCTAATGTGATGAAAGAGATCTGATATTTTATAACAACAAGCTCAGTTACATAGTTTTACCTTGCAGTTATTTCCTGTATGTGTATGTTTCAAGTCCAATAATGATATGTTTGAAGTAATATTATATGTTCGATGTTATTTTGAATGATGGAGTCCCCATTAGTTTTTAAATCCATTAATTTGCTTTCGACCAATCTTTGACCTAAACATCGGTTCTCCGCCCCTGAACAACCAGGCTGAGGCAAAAATCCTGAGAGGGCCACATGAGGACCTCGAAAGTTACCTTGAGGCAATCGATCAACTGAAAGGCAATGTCAAGTTTTTTAGCAGCAATAAAAGCTTTAAGAGTAGTGATGGGGTGCTTAGTCATGCAAACAACTTACTTGCGAAGGCAATCTCTAAGTTAGAAGATGAATTTCGAAATATTCTAACTTCTTACAGGTTCGTCTTCTGTTTGCATTGTTTTTTTTCCCAAGAGGAGACAGAAATTTGAAAACTTAACTTTTATTTATTTATTAATAGTATGAATGAGTAATTCAGATTCCCTTATCAGAGTTGAAATTCAATTATACAGGTTTTGTAGGCATGGGTTCTCGTTGTTTCATCCTACAACATTCTTCGCGAAATATGTTGTGATAATGCTTCAAACCATATACAAACCATGTATATTTGAGCTATTATTTTTTGTTTCAGCAAACCTGTGGAACCAGATCGTCTTATTGATTGCCTCCCGAATTCCTTACGTCCAACTCAAGGATCACCTGGGCAACTAGGTGATACTCCTAACAGAGGTCCTGAACGCCCAAACAGAAGCTTAGAACATGCCGTTTACACAGCTCCAACTCTTATTCCACCTAGGGTTTTGCCTTTGCTGCACGATTTAGCCCAACAGATGGTTCAAGCTGGTCATCAGCAACAAATTTTTCGAACTTATAGGTAATTTTGAGCTACGATTCGTTGTTTGTAACTCATAGTATCTGACACCATGTTTTGTTTCTATACTTTTATTTGCTTGTGCCTCAACAATATTGTGAGATTTACATGGAAACTTGTAGGACGGATTGGTTAAACCTTCAATACTTTATATGCTGAGGTGGCAATAAGGAAATATACTTTTCGTTAGTTTAAAAGAGTTGGGGCTGTATGAATTGTTTTCCCTCTTTCATACATCATTTCAATTACTCAGAAGAAGGATACGATTATGAAAAAAGAGAGAGGAGATATTAACTCATTTATGAAATAAGATATGCGAGCTCGAATTCTAATATATATATTTGGTATTGTGCTTGCTATTCTTATTCTTGAGAAGCCTTAATTATTCCAGGACACTCACATCTGGTTTAATATCAGAGCCACGACACAATTACTTATGAGCCAAACTACCACAATTTGCCTCGGCCTTAATCGATCTTGATGTACTGACGTGTCCACCGTGTGCACTTCCTAACATGCGATGGCTGTCATTTTTTGGGTAAAATGCTGTATGTGATCTCGCGTGCGCATGCTGTCATTTATGGGCAGTGAGACATTTTGTATTCACTGGTGACGGATTCAGCATCATATACTACATAATTGTTTTATGGGCACTGCCAAAACAAAAATGTTTAATGGTTGGTTGCACTTTTCTTTTCTTTATTTTATTAGAGGGGAATTTAACCTCTCACAATGTTTACATAACATCAGGGATATCAGATCTTCAGTTTTGGAGCAGAGTCTACGGAAACTTGGTGTTGAAAGATTAAATAAAGAAGATGTACAGAAAATGCAGTGGGAAGCTTTAGAGGCTAAGATTGGGAACTGGATTCATTTTATGCGGATAGCTGTAAGAGATTGCAATGATTATTATACAAGTATTAGTTATTTTTTTAGATACACCGTTATATGGCTCTTATTATATACCATGTTTGTCGCAGGTGAAATTGCTATTCGCTGGAGAAAAGAAAGTGTGTGACCAGATCTTAGACAGTGCTGGACCTCTAAAAGATCAATGTTTCGCTGAAGTGACTGCAAACAGTATGTCTGTTCTCCTTAGTTTTGGAGAGGCAATTGCCAAAAGCAAAAGATCACCGGAAAAGCTATTTGTTCTTCTAGACATGTATGAGATCATGAAAGAACTTGACTCGGAGGTATGATTTGTTATTCCTGTTATAAGTTCGATATGTTCTATAGTTGTAGTTATTTGAAGACACGTCTTTCTATTCATTCGTTCGTTGATTTCTGAAGCTTCAATGTTCTGTAGAACACAATGAATGCCAAATTCTTGCTCTGGGCAACACATTAAAAGATTAGCAGAATGAAAAACAGCATACAGTAGTTTATGTCTGCAAACTACCAGCATGAACTATGTGACCAACAACTTCAGGGTGTCACGATAATCCAATTGACTGCCTGTATGTGAACTGGACTTTTATTTCTCTTGTGCAACTTTTACCTCAAACATTAGAAAACTTTCAGTCATCAGTAGAACTCTTACCCTGTCCATGAAGATATTTTTTATAGTCAGATCAATGAAGCAGATTAGTGTGTTTTGCCTTGAATGAGTTTGTAATCCTTATTTTCTTAGCTTCATTTTTTTACGGTTGACTATTATGTCAAGCTCATTGATACCTTCTTTTCCCTATGTTTCATGGATGTGTATCCGGGGCTGGACTGAGCAGATCCATACAGTTTTTGCAGCTAAAGCTTGCATTGAAATGCGAGAGGCTGCTAAGAGTTTGACAAAACGGCTAGCACAGACAGCACAAGAGACGTTTGCTGATTTTGAAGAGGCAGTTGAAAAGGATGCCACAAAAACAGCAGTTCTTGACGGAACTGTTCATCCTCTTACCAGCTACGTGATCAACTATGTAAAGTTTTTATTTGAGTAAGTTTTCGTTCATTTTACTTACACGTTCATTTAAACTTGACTGGGTGTATGCATGTGGTGATGTGGGTGTCTGTGCCGTTATCTCTAAATTTTATGCTCTAAATGCTGTGACGGTTGTGGATATGTGCAGTTATCAGTCTACTCTGAAACAACTCTTTCAAGAGTTTGATGGAGGTGATCCAGATTCTCAGCTAGCAACTGTGACAACAAGGATAATGCAAGCACTGCAGGCTAACCTTGATGGGAAATCTAAACAATATAAAGATCCCTCGTTGACTCAATTATTCATGATGAACAATATTCATTATGTTGTTAGATCTGTTCGAAAGTATGTTTCGTATGAGCTTCATTAGATGACTTGCAGAAAATAAAGTCATGCCACAAGGGTTAATTTCTAATTCTTTCTACGGTTTAGGTCTGAAGCTAAGGATCTTTTAGGTGATGACTGGGTGCAAATTCACAGAAGGATTGTGCAGCAGCATGCAAATCAGTACAAGAGAATTTCCTGGTCAAAGGTCCATTTTTAGCACTTATCTTCTTTTTCTAATCTTCCTCGAAACATTTCCAAGTCATATGTTGTGGTTGTTTGGATCATTCAATTGTTACAAGCACACAACTGTGAACAAGATAATTAAGATTTGGTTCGGAAAACTGAGAATATGCTTGAAAAATCAGACTTCAAGGTAAAATTAGTGATTCTAGTGTTTTTTTTTTCTGCAGATTTTGCAATGTCTAACCGTTCAAGGGGGCGGTTCATCGGGTAGTGGTAGTTCAGTGGGAGGTGACCCAACCAGTGGAGTTTCACGGGCCATGGTGAAAGATAGGTACAAGACTTTCAACATTCAGTTTGAGGAACTTCACCAAAGGCAGTCACAATGGACAGTTCCTGATAGCGAGTTACGTGAATCTTTGAGGCTTGCAGTTGCTGAGGTCCTCTTGCCTGCATATCGATCGTTCATCAGACGATTTGGGTACATATTTGATTGAGAAGATTTCATGACATCTCTTTATATATACATGGTTTAATTTATAAATACTGTTATGTGTCAGGCCCTTAATTGAGAATGGAAAAAATCCTCAAAAGTACATCAGATACTCTCCTGAAGACCTTGAACGCATGTTGAATGAGTTATTTGAGGGGAAAACCTGGACAGAACCTAAGCGATAGATGCAGGAGGGATCCCTTTTTTGGACCGTTGGAGTATATTAGCATGAGTTGAATAATGACCTCATAAAATAAGGTAATCCTTGTTGATCCATGTTAAATTTCGTTATTTCTTCATTAGCAGTACAAGTAGAAGAAGATGATGAATGTATCGGCAGCCTGTTTTTTTTTTTTAACCTCTGAAACAATAACAGCATGCAGAATATGTCACGCCCCGAAATCCCAAGAGCTGAGTAATAAACTTTATATATAATTTTTTTTCCTTTTACTACTATGACAAATTTACATATTTACAATCATTTATCCTTGACCTCGCCATTTTTTCTACACAAAAAGAGATTACATAAGAAATTACTAACAACTGAAGTCATACATCACTATATTTCATACAAAAAGTGTTAACCCCAAAAGCATTCCACGTCTCTTTGGAACTTCAATTCAGTTCTTGAAATTCCCTGTAAAATATTTAGGAATGAGTTTTTACAACTCAGTAGGTAGACTTAATTCCAACAGTTAGTTTCATATGTTTTGTATTCATCCAAAAATGCATATGCAATGATCGTGATAAATGCACATATATGATACTGTATGCAACCCAATTATTAACTACTGATAGACTTTTCGCTCGGAAAGCTACCGATCACGTGTCCCACCGGCCTGGCCCCAACCATCATCCCTTCCGCGGGATCTTCCTGCAGAGTTTAGGGATTTAATCCAAGGATAACTCGTATCCTGATTCACATCCTTTCTTTCCTAATACCGTTCTTGTAATTTCGTAAATATCATATATGAGTGTTTATGTCATATGATATTATGCACGTGTATGGCAATAGAGCATGAATTATGAAATAAGCAATATAAATAATGCACAAACTTTATACAAAATATTATCAAGGTTAACATCATAGTATGAATGATAAAGCAAATCATTAACGTGAGGTTCATGATAAGAAGCAATATCATTTGACTAGAAAGGCTTCTCCACCTACATTTTCTAACTAAATAAATCATCTAAGATTAATCTCTTCTTATATACATTGATCCATCCTTAGACCTTAGAAAACATAATTTTGGTAACATACTCTCTAAAATAGTACACATGAAGAATTTCATATTTAATGTCACATACAGCAACAACTAACAAAATTCAGATTTTTCCTAATGAATTTCTAACTTGTCTTTCCATTCTATGTATTATCTATGGGAATATAGTACATGCATGTCCACAATATATGTATTTTTAGCTATCTTATTATGGTAATGAGACATGCACGTCTATATAACAATACTCCAACTCTGTCCATGACATTTCCAGGCATAAAAATCATGCTTTCAACAATCTAGAGTTTTATAAGCTTAATTCCAACACCTGCACCGCACATAAACCATTGAATATAGCTCTAAAAGAAGTCTTTAACTATTCAAATTCTAAGCAACCAATGCATCATACACAACATACATGCACATAAAACATAAGAACTAAAAGAAGAAATTAAGAATCCTACTTGTTTTTCTTTTAGTCAAAGCTGTTGTTCAGATTTCTTTTGAAGCTTTTAGTCCCTCTCTCTCCTTTCTTGAAAACAAAATGACTTCTGTCAAAGTCTTTGGACTAAAGTCATTAATTTGCAATGGTTAGGTTATGAGTTTGGGTGACTTCTATCAAACACTTTGGACTAAAGTCATTAATTTGAAATGCTTAGGTGGTGAGTCTGTGTGACTTCTATCACAGTTTTTTGGACTAAAGTCGTTTATTAGCATGCATGAGTGGTAAGTTTGATGTCTTCTTCAAGTAAATTGTGTTATTATTATTATTATTCTTATTTAGTTTAGTATAACTTTAATTCTATTTTTGTTTTACAAAATCAGCAAGCATAATATGAATATACAATAAAACTTCATGTTCTTACAGAATAGGATTTTTTAGCTGGTGAGTTCGGATGCAGCAACTATCATCTTGGAGCTGCCATGTTAATATACAGTAGGAAGTTTTCTTATATAACCCTTGAAACAACCTCGCTTAGTTTAGGACTAGCCATTAGCCAGCCAGTTGATGTTGATTGGTTAAGTTGTTTGAGCCTTTGAGGGATATGTACTTGTATGTATGCACATGGGCTCTCTGTCAACCCCTCCCTCATCCAAATGGATGTGTCCTTACTATTAGACAGTTACGTGTTCCTTTATTGCCTTCTCCATTTCTAATATGACAATGAACCAACCACTCACTGCTTCTTAATTTGTCAATCATGTTTGTCTTGTCTTCTTTTAGGGTCCGAAGGACTCCCCTCCCTACATTTGAAATATTTGTCTATCATTCCTACTTTCATTCTCGGAAATTGATCATCATTAATCTACCATGTAATATAAATTCAAAAGTCACATTCTAATCGAATGTATTTTTCATTCCTTTTTCAGCCTAAACTCCTTCACTTTCAGTAACTCCCTACTCACCATATTCCTTTCAATATTCCTCTAAACTTGTAATGCACTTCTCACCCCATTCCAAACAAAAAGATGCACAAACCAAACCAAACCAAACCCTTTATTATTCAATCCACACAAAGACTCCTCTCCTCTCAGTCCCACGTTCTCTCTTTCAACTCATCAACTAACCGACACTAAATTCCAAACTCAGAATAGAATCCACACGGAGGATGAACAGATCATTGACTAGGGTTCGATTGCTGATGAAGCAGAACAAGGAGTCCGTATGTTTAGAATAGAATAGGAAAAAAAAAAAAAACAGAACCCACCAGCTTTACTCTCCTGATCACCCACCAACTTCAAACACACATTCTCTCAAACCTCCCTCTACTCCAACCCCCAACCTGAAAATGGCCCACGACTGCGGCAAGCATGGCCACAAACCTAAAAAGCTTCTCAAGCGCATCTTCTCGGGACTCCTCATCTTCCTTCTCGCCGTCCTCATCATCCTCCTCCTCATCTGGGCCATCCTCCGCCCAACCAAGCCAGACTTCACCATGCAAGACGCCACAGTCTACGCCTTCAACGTCTCCACCAACCCCAGCCTCGTCACCTCCACCATCCAGCTCACCATCACCTCCCGCAACCCTAACGACAAAATAGGCCTCTACTACGACCGCCTCGACGTCTACGCCACCTACTGCAACCAGCAGATCACTCTACCCACCCGCTTACCGTCCGACTACCAAGGCCATAATGAGCTCAACGTCTGGTCACCGTTCATCTTCGGTAACCTAGTCCCTATAGCTCCCTATAACGCGCTAGCGCTCGCTCAGGACCAGAAGTTGCAGATGGTGGAACTGGTGATCAAAATGGACGGTCGGGTTAGGTTTAAGGTGGGTTCGTTCGTATCTGGGTGGTATCATCTGGACGTCAGGTGTCCGGCGCGGATCACGTTTGGTAGCGGGAGCACAGGCGTGGTGGCGGGCGACGTCGTTAAGTATCGCCTCGTGGAGAGATGCAGCGTCAGCGTCTGATGATGTAACGGCGTTAGGTCATTACGTGGGTCGTCAAATTGGATAATATTATTAAAATTAGGACAGTATTTATGACATCACCTCCTTGCTCGGGCATAATTACGGCAACAAAATGTATATTAAACTTATCAATAAATATGTACTACAAGTGAAGTGAGTTCCACTAGTAGTTGTCTATGAGAAGAGAATGAATGCACATGTGCCAAATTGGAATTTAATTTTTAGAGAAAAGTATAATTTGAGATTCTTAATTAAATGATACATACTTTCATGTTGCATTTATTTCCATGATGGATGGAATTATTATTCATCTCTTTTGTGGATGTGTTTCTTCTCGTTAATGTACGATTGTGTCGTGTCGCTACTATACTAGCTAATAAAGGTACATCGTTGTGTGAACATGTGCGAATTGATAAGGTGTCCTGCATGACTTGTGCTTGAAATGTAAAAAGATGTGCATTAAATTAAATAGCTCATCTCATTCATGAAAAAAAGTAAACATGTGTAATTCCTTCATGCTCCATATAAAAATAACTTATCAATTTGTCTTTTGTACTGGCTTCATGGTTAAAGTTTTTAGTAGTTTGACGGTAGTTTTTTTGAATTGAATTTATTTATTTAAAATAGAATTTAATTTAATTTAATTTAACTTGAATAGTAACATTTTTTGTACTTTTCTCTTTATTTAAATAGTAACATTTTTTGCACAATTTTGGGAGGGAGTTCTCAAACAAAATGAAATTTTATGTTTGGTTATCGTGCAAATTTTAAATAAAAAATGCAAATGTCCCAATAAACTTTATATTTTTTGTGTAATTTATTTAATTCTTTTTACAAAATTTTATGATATCCAACTGACACATTATTTTATTGTAAAAAATGAGGTCAGAATTAAAGTTGCCTTGGGAAAAGTTGTTGAACATTAAAAATTGGGAAGCATTTTAAGAAAGGTTGGAACAAAATAATGAAGGAATTGAGAGTAGAGAGGTGTAGGCCTATTTTTAATAATACATTGGAAACCTTGTGTGTATATATTGCCTTTAAGAGTAGATGCTTTGCTTTTTCTCAAAAGTGATACTAATTTAGTTAATGATATTTTAAAACACTAACCATCATTTGGATGCTAACGATCATCTTTGGGACATTAATCAACCGGATTTCTATGCTTTAGTTTAGTGGCAAAAAGAAGGTTTGTGGCTGATTAACCAGCACTTTTTTATCAGCTTCTGCTTGCCTTGTCCACGACCAGACGGCATCTGGTCTCGGATCAACTGGTTTTGCAGGCTAGAACGAATGTGATATGATCACAGGAGCATGGGATTCCAAGATAAATGAAGCTCTATTAACATTGTCAATGGCATGGCATGATGATGCTGATCAAGAAAATGTATGATATAAGGAAGGTGGAATCTTCTTCTTCTTTTTCTCTCACTGATATTTTCAACTTTGTTATTGGAAAGATCAGATACATGTCAAAATCATCCACTTGCTTTATTCTTTGATATTTTGGTTTCTTTCTTTCCAAGGCAATATGAAAGTAGCATATATATTTGATATTTTACCTGCTGAGGCTGTGGATTCAAATTCAATAATTATATATTAACGGACTGGTCCACAAGAGACGAGAGCACCCGCTCTTCTTGAAAGACAAAAAACAAAAAAAATAAAGTCCTCGCCCGATTACGAATAGTCATAGTGGCACGCGGTATACTTTGAAGAGATAGGTTAAATCTTAATTAAGCAACTCTTTGTCAACTTCTCGAACCCTAAACAGATAAATGATGAGACTTTATCATCCATAAAAAAAAAAACAACATTTCATGGCCCACTGAAAGCAAAACTAATCTATCATACCAGAAAGTCTTTTCAAACATGAACAAATAAAACCCTAATTATATCTTCATAGAAGAAGACCACCTGCGCAATCAACCGTGTTGAAATGTCGCCTATAAAACACCGCGTTCTTTTCTTGTCTGGCGGCTCCATTCACCTATATATATATTCTCACACTCATATCATCATCATCAAATCTTGATTACGGACATTATGACAGACAACAAGCAAGGTCAGCTCAACGGAGCCTTCTATGGCCCATCCATCCCGCCACCCACCAACACCTACAACCGCCCCAGCCGTCGCTCCTCGAGCCGCAACTGTCTCTGCAGCCTCTTCTGCCTCCTCTTCAAGATCATCCTCGCTCTGGTAGTGATCATCGGTCTAGCCATTCTAATCTTCTGGCTCATCTTCCGCCCCACCAACCTCAACTTCCACGTCACCGACGCTGCCCTAACCGACTTCACCCTCTCTAACAACACTCTCAAATACAACCTCGCCGTCAACCTCACTGCCCGCAACCCCAACAGGCGCGTCGGCGTGTACTACGAGAAGATCGAGGCTCGGGCCTACTACGGGGATCAGAGGTTCAGCGCTGTGACCTTGAACGGGTTCTATCAGGGACATAAGAACAGCAGCGTGTTGGGGCCGGTGTTCCAGGGTCAGAACCTGGTCTTGCTGAGCGGCTCTGATTTGAATAACTTCAATGCTGAGACGACCACTGGGGTTTACAGCATCGATCTGAGGGTGCATCTGAGGTTGAAGCTGAGGTTTGGGAAGCTGAAGACGATGACCCTGACGCCTAAGATCGAGTGCGATTTGAGGGTTCCTTTGAGCCGCGACGGGGGCTCTGGTTCGGTCTTGTTCCAGACGACCAAGTGCGATTTAGAAATGTGATCTGATGTCATGGTTTATTATCTCCATCTTCATCTGATGGCTGCCTACTTTGTATTTTTTCACATTCATTTCTTTCATTATATATATTTATTTATTTATTCTGTTGCTCGATCCAAAAATGGAGGCAAGGAATGAAAATAAACGTCCTGAAAAAATACAACAAAATCGTGTGTACTTCAAGGTATCAAATCATGACAAATGGTGTATTTAAAAAGAAGGAAGCAACTGAGGAGATTTCTTCCGAATAACTCGCAGCTGAGTTTTCACTTGACTTTTCAATCCGCCTAGTACATCCGTGAAGTCTAACCTTAAACACTAGTAAACGAACAAGTCGACGTCCAATCCACATCAAACTTATTCTTGTGTTCTTCTAACAATAATGAAAAAAATGGAGGTCGAAAGTAATTTAGGACACAAGAAACAGGAGATATCAAATTATAAGAGGTATCCATCCAGAACAGTCACTCGTGAGTATCACAAATACTAAATATCATATGTCATCAAATTTATAATCTACTCCAGAAAGATAGTACATTCATTAATATATCCTCACAAATGTGATATATTCTACTTCTTCTAGACAAAGATGATAAATAATCTAGTCGTTACTATTTATTTAAAAATTTTCAACAAGTATTAACGAAAGAAAATAAATATATGTCACTCACATATGCACTAAATCCAATAATTTAAGACCATAATAATGAGCATAGAGAATTAGTAAAAGAAAAGATAACATATGCATTTTAAAATCAAGCCTCAAAACTTGTTGCTACATGTTCATCCGCTGAATTGAAATAAGAAATTTTGCTAGACATAAACATAACCAAACAACAATAGTAAAAGGAAATAAGATTGTTGTAGGGGAACTCCAAGACTTCGTCGATTCGCTCCTTATCTATACCCTCAACTCTCTTGTGTGAGAGTTCTATTCTCATTCTTGTGTTTATTTGTACAGCTGCAGGGCACTCTATGTATAGCTTCAAGGCTTGACAAAACACCTAAGGAAAGTAGGATTTCTTCCCCAAATATTCTCTAACTATTTTGGAATTATCCTTTTCTTAAAAATATCTTGGGGATTTGAATCTTGATTTATTGGAAACCTGGGAATATTATTAACTTGAACTGCCAAAGATAATAATTTTTTGAATCTGCTGACTTCATCATTCTTGGTTGCTACTAATTCTCTATGCTCACAAGCCAATTTAAGAGCTTGCGCGGGGTCGTAATATGTTCTTAGCATGTGCTGCCTACAGAGTTTGTTTCTCGACTGTCATATCTTCTGTTATTGTTTTGCCTCTCCCAACATCAGAATCGTCTTTCGGTGTCAACTAGAGAGTTGTAAAGTGTCGAGATAGGTTCACAAGGGTGTGTATTTCATCTTCTTCAGATCATCCATGAATACGCAATGAGCTCCCGAAGCACCAGAGGTCGCTCTGCATTGTAGTGAAATATTACCAATAAACTGCCATTTTAGCTTGTATCCTCTCCTAGCATCCAGAATATACATAAGACACAAAAATACACGTATTAAGATAACTAAATGAAAGTATAAATACGGCTCATCAGTTTCTTTCTTGTGACATTTGTTGCGCCCTACGTGAAGGTCTTCATAAGAGATCGAAGGCCGAAAAGGGTTGGTTGACTCAACAAAAATTGGCGAAGGCTCTTGTTGAAGAAGCTCATGTGAAGATCGAGATTTAGGCTCTGTTTTTTAGAGTTTAAATTTTCAGGACTCAAGTTAAGTTAAGTTAAATTCAGTTAAGTTCAGTTCAGTTCATTTAAATTAAATTAAATTAAGTACTGAAAATGAACATGTTTTTAAACCCACCACCAACACTAACCCAACCCACCACCACCACCACACTCCACCACCACCACCCCAACCCATCACCACACCACCCCAACCCACCACCACCACCCAACCACACCACCACCACCACCACCACCACACCACCTCAACCCACCACCACCATCACCACAACCCCAACCCACCACCACCAACCCAACCACAACACATCACCACCACCACCCCAACCACACTACCACCACACCACCACCACCACCACCACCCCGACCCACCACTTAAAGTTAAAAATATGTTTGTAAAAGTACTTAAGTTAAGTTAAATATAAGTTAAGTGCTGAAAATTTAAGTTCTAAAGAACAGAGGCTTAGTCGCTAGTTACTTAGTTTGTCGCTACTCGAGCGACTGGTTTCTGAAGGGAGTAAATCTCTTCCTCGTCTTCTTACTACTATTGCTCGTTTCTCACTATAGTTTAGGACACTGTAATAGGTTTCTTTGTGGTTCTCTTTAGAACGATTACAATGTAACCTCGTTGCCTAATTATTCTAATGGAATGTTAGGATCGGATCTCTTCATCTGAGATCCTTCGGAGTAGGATAGGTTTACCTATTTGAACCAAGTAAAAATTTCTTGTTCTTGTACTTGCTTTTCAGTTCTTGCTGCTTGTTTGATTGGTATATGCAGAACTGAACTAAGGTGAATTTGACCTAATTAATTAGTTAAAATAGTGAGTCAACAAGATGATGAACATATGTTTATTTGATGGGACGAGTCTTCTTTGGCATTGGAATTGAGCCGAGAAGATGAAATAAAAGAGAGAAAATGTTTCAGAATGAACCGACATATCATGATAAAGTCGATCAGCTATACTTTTACGATTGAACCATTTCATGTTGGTTTATTGAGGGGTTGTACCTAGAATTGCTCCTTCGTAGGAAGAACAAGTTCTTTAGAATTCGTAGTCTCCAACTCAAGGATGTGGTCTGGGACCGCCATGTTTGATAGTTTCATGCTGTATATATATTCAAAGTCCTTGGATAATACTTAATAATGTGAATGTGTACAACTAGGATAAATATTATGAATGCTTCAATCACGATGTGTTGGGTACAAACAAGTTAAGTGTCGACGATGATGAGAGTTTACTTATAATATGTTTGATGTTCCTTTTGTCACTAGATCACCTCTTGACCAGCGATCGTTTCATATTACTAAGAAGTATTGGGTACAAATAAGTTGTGTCGACGATGATGAGAGTTTATTTATAATATGTTTGACGTTCCTTTTGTTACTAGATCACGTCCTGACCGGCGATCGTTTCACATTACTAAGAAATAGACAATGAAGAATGTTTATAATGAATTTTATTATAGGAACTTACCATTATAGTTTTTGGGCCAAAGTGTTCTTAACTAATAAACCTCATTATTATATTTATACTCAAAGTGTGACTAGGACAACCCTATTTTGTTAAGAAATCATGTTGTCTTATTTTATAACATTCTGAAGTCTTACTTTTGGTCGAC
Organism: Umbilicus rupestris; assembly: GCA_963678935.1. Taxonomy (NCBI): domain Eukaryota; kingdom Viridiplantae; phylum Streptophyta; class Magnoliopsida; order Saxifragales; family Crassulaceae; genus Umbilicus; species Umbilicus rupestris. Next base: position 11,326,492 of record OY787618.1, read on the forward strand.
AACCTTGACAAAGTCCAGAAAACGACCGTGTCACGGGCTGCTTCATCCATTCTTTACATCTCAATATCCGGCATCGCCTCCGACCCTCCGACCATCCGGCCATCTCTCTAACTATATAAACACATGCAAACTGTTTAATACCTACAGCCCTAAACCCTAATATCATCTGCAATTCTGCATGCATTTACAACACAATGACGGACAACAAGCAAGCTCATCATCTCAACGGCGCTTTTTACGGTCCATCGATCCCACCACCCACCATCGCCTACCACCACCGCCACGCCCGAGGCCGCTCCTGCCTCTGCAGCCTCCTCTGCTTCCTCTTCAAGATCACTCTCGCCCTGGTCCTCCTCATCGGTCTGGCCATTCTAATCTTCTGGTTCATCTTCCGTCCCACCCCCCTCAAGTTCCACGTCACCGACGCAGCCCTAACCGATTTCACCCTCTCCGACAACACCCTTCATTACAACCTCTCCCTGAGCGTCACCGCCCGCAACCCTAACGCACGAGTCGGAGTGTACTACGAAAACATGGATGCCCGGGCTTACTACGAGGACCAGCGGTTCAGCTCTGTGACACTGGACGCATTAGATCAGGGGCATAGGAACGCGAGTGTATGGAGACTGGTGTTTCAGGGGCAGAGCTTTGTGGTGTTAGATGGGTCTGAGTTGAGCGAGTTCGATGATGAGAAGATGGCCGGAGTTTATCCCATTGATTTGAGGGTTTATCTGAAGCTGAAATTGAGGTTTGGGAAGCTCACGACGAAGACCATGAGGTCGAAGATTGCTTGTGATTTGGAGGTCCCATTGAATGGCAATGGCTTCCAGACGACCAAGTGCGAGATCAAAATGTGATCGTTGGAGACTTCTTCTGCTAGCTAGTGCGGCCTTTGATGAGCCCTAAAAAATAGTGAATGATGTACGTTTGTTTAGCAAAACGACACACATGCATAATTAAATTTATTAATTTATTCTGTAAATTTGGATGCATTACTTGTGGGCCCGATCTTCAATTTTCGCATTACTTCAACGTGGATTTTGGAAATTTTAGTGGAAAGAAAATGAACCGAAAAACATATTAGAAAATGACTATCCCATGAAAAGTTATACGAAAAATTTATGTCATGAGTTCTTTTATTCTCTTTCAATTTTTCATAACAAATCAAACACGAAAAAATTCATTTTTTTAAAATTTTCTTTTCTTCCTTAATTTTTTCAAAAATCAAACGAAGCCATAAAATATTAAGAAAATAAAATATTTAATTTAATTTAATTTAACTGAACTTATTATTAAAATTTTAAGATACAGAAGTGAAACAAACCTTTAAAAAAACATGTTTTGGTCTTTTTGGTTTCTTGTTTGCTTTTTCACATTTCTATCTTCTTAATTTTTTAACCAAACTTATCCCTGAGTGTGTCTTTTGATTTAATTTTAATTTAGCTGAACTGAAACAACTGTTTGTGATTCATGTCTGACAGAATCGTGATTAGCTCGAAACTTAGTAAAGGAACTGTTAGGGACCTAAACACAGTTTGCAGGTACTTGTACCTCAGAGTTTCAATGCACAGCGGAATTCGTCTAATGATTAGTTTTATTAATCAATAGACTATACAAATACTTACACTATTTGTATACAAGCAATAGTATCACCTACTACTACAAAACTTAGTCACTTACACCTGATGATTCCAAATCATCAATCGTGACTCTCAGGGACAAGTTCCTCCAACGATCCTCCAAATCGTTCACTCGCCTCCACTCTCGGAACAGCAGCTCTTGACTCACTGACGTGATTCCCAGGCTCCTTCTGCTCCTTCTTCTCAACACAAAACTCAGCTCAACCGTTTGTGAGAGATGGATCAAGAACGACTCATGCACTTGTGTCTCTTCCCGATCTTAAAGACAAGCACTTAATGCCAAGAACTCAAAGATTGCATTTACTCCGTTTACTAAATGCATTCAAAATCTTTTGTGCTTCAACTCTTCCAATTACTCCATGTAATAAGTGTTGAAACCATGGAACTTCGGCTTCCTCCAAAGTGCCCGTCCAGCTGCCAACACAGGTTCGTGTCCCTCGCGTGACTCTCTGAGGTTCTTGTTCCTCGCCTGACTCTCTGACTTAGAGTCCTTCTATCCATCCGATGATCACATCCTGGTACAGGTTCCTACACACTCAACTTAAAGTGTTAGTCGAGTGTTGTCATCATCAAAACCACATGGGGTACATGACCCTCAAGTTCCAACAATGTCAATATAGGGTAAAACACATTCAAAATATACATTGTCACACGTTCTGTTTGGTTCTTTGGAAAGTTTGAGCGAGAAAATTAGAAATAATGGTTTTTTTGTGTGTTGGTTTATCATGCAAATTAAAATAAAATAAAATAACTCATTACAAACTTCTCCATGTGAACGTAATTTTCCAGTTTGTTTTTCATTTCATTTCTTTCCACTAAATTTTCAATATCTAAAAAAAAAACATTCAAAAATCTGTGAATTCACATATTTCCCTATGGAATCTATAGATTGATAGCTTGAATTGTACTCGAGTCACAAAGCAAAAGGAATTTATTCAAAATCGAATTCGAACCGGCTCATGGCCAAAGTATACTCTCCCTTTCCCATCAAAAAGTGGAAAAAATAAAGGACCAACCCATTCGAATAATTCGACAATGCAATCTCTATCTATTACATTTTTAAGTAAGACAAACAATTTGACATTATTGATGTTCCATACTCTTTGTTCATCCCTCATGTGCAAGTTTGCTTTTTAAAACCGAACCTCTCCTTCTCCAAATCATACTCCACATAATAATTTTGCTGTTGATAGTTACCTAATATTATCGCCGGTCCGACCGAGCTACTCGGATCAATAAAATCACTCGTCACAATCGTCATACAAACCACTCCGGGCCGGTCCAGGATAGAAAAGTAATTCGCCAGCGGCAACCCCATCTTCGCTCCTCCCTTGAACGCGAAAAACAGCTCCGGAAACGACACCGTTTTTTCATTTGACACGTCGAAGCACGGCCGTAGATTCGTCTCCTTCTCCACATCAACGGCTCTCGTCAAGTTCCCCATCTGCACTTCAAACTCACGCGCCACAACTTCGAACACGCGCTTGTCCATGAACGTGAGCGTTGACCCGGAGTCAACGATCGTCCCGCCGTTGCCGTCGGATCCCGGGACGAGGAAAGTGTAAGGAATCTTCAGCCGCTTCTGACCGACGATAATGCGGCGGAGGGTGACGTAGTAGTAGTCTAGAAACGCGGTGTTGGCGCCGATGGGGTTTTTGCGGAACGGAGTGTAGCTGACGCCGGAGACCTTTTCGTTGCCGGAATCTAAAACGAGATCGCTGCTCTTCGGCGCGTCGTCGAACTTGTGCGAGAGTAAACAGTAAGAGAATTTCTTCAAACCCATTTGGACAGGCAATGAGGTCGAACCGCGCCCGAACCCGGCAATCCCTTCGGGCTGTCGGTTAGAGAATATGGAGCATCCGATTAGAAAATCCGGAACAATTCTCTCCGGAAAATCAAGATTTTCGAGGAGGAAAAGACCCGATGTCGCGCCCGACCCGTATTGGATTACGTACGCAGGGCAGGCTTGGGAGCAGGTGGTGGAATTCGGGTCGCAATCGGCGCAGCGGGTATCGACATCCGGGTCGTAAAGCAAGCCGCATTTGGGGTTTCTGCAACCGAGGATCTTGACCGAGGAGGATAGTCTGGGGATGAAGGTGTGGATGTTGTTGGGATCGATGTTGGGGAAGGTGCAATTGGAACAGACGTAGCGGTGGGTGCAGGGGAACCAGACGAGGCTGCTGCCGGTATCCATTACGAAATTGAGACTCTGCGGCGGAGTGCCGAAGGTGAGAGGGATGGAGTAGCCGCCGTAGCTGCGTGGGAAAGATTTGATTTTGATTAGATGGGTGGTGCTGTTTAGGCGTTTTAGGAGGTGGGCTCTTGCGATTGAGGCGGATGCTAGATTGCTGAGTTCCCTCCATGGATTTGGGGAGTCAGAGGTGGAGAGGGTTTTGTAACTGGTGGAGGAGGATTTGGAGAGTGGGATCTTGATGGAGGTGGCTGAGGAGGTTTGGAGGAGATGAAGAAAGATGAAACTGAAGATGGAGAAGAGAGAAGCCATAGTTGGCTAGATTCGTGTTTATTTCTGTGCCAGTCTGGGAGTGAGTGCGCTTATGAGATGCAGCTTGCAGCTCATCTTCTTGGTTTGTTTTACATTATCATCAATTTTGTTGCCCTTAAGCTCTAACGGTAGCCTTTGTGAAAATATTGTGGTTTACGAAAATACCCTTCCTTAATTGGGAGGGTTAGGCCAACCTGTAAAAGAAAAATAAAGAGGATATTGACAAAGCATCAAGGAAAGAGCAGTTGTTGGGTGGAAAGAAGAAACGAGTGTGATGGATGGGTTTATCATTATTGTTGGGATGAGTTATGTGTGGGATACTTTTAGCCTGTGTATTTATTTAATGTAGATTTTAGGATCCTCTTTTCAACACCTCGAGAAACATGTCCGGTTTTGTTTCAAGGGTTTATGGGCATGTCTTCTTCTGTGTTCTTGTAAGTGAAGCTGACCAGTAAAATTCAACACCAGCATCATAACACATGGTGCTTGAGATGGTTTGATTTGGTGCCATTAAATTGCCATCCTCACCCCACACCTCACTGCTTAGGTTTTTTTTTTTTGGTTTTAACATCATCTTGTGTCTGCATATTATTGTTGAGGACTCGTCCATACAGCATATGGCAGCTTCCTAACCTGCGCACATCGGCACATGCATGTTGTCTTCATTTTGTTCTACACGGTTCCACCTCCACTGCTCTTTGTTGTTTTTATCTACCCTTTTTATTTATTTAGTACAACTCTTTTTATTTGCATCCTCCTTGCGCCTTTCAGTTACATTGAAGTTCCCATCCAAGACATAAAAGCATAAAAGTTTCTCACAGTTAAATATAGATGAGTGATGACATGTGTAACAATCCTATCCAATGATTGATTCGTTAAATCTAGTGGCAAAAGGGACGTCAAACATCTAAGCGATTAGAATTCGATTCTTGATGGGACCAGAGCAGGGGTTCTGGTGGAGTTTTTTGGGTAGAATAGGAAAAATAAAAAAATAATAATAAAATAATATCTTTTAAATCATTACCATCTAAAATCGATTAAACAGTTAGTAAACTATATTATCAAATTTGTACGTAATTTCAATCTATCTTTTTATACTCTCTTTCAAGGTCAGATACAATAAAATCTATAAGCTTTAGAAACTAAATTGTAAGACCCGCGAATACCATTCGATTCATCATTTGCGTGTCCATAGCGGTCTCGGGATTTGATCATTGTTGCCGTTTTGAGCCATTAAATTATGGTTCATTAAACAACATGGTACTTTATTCATCATAAAGTTATATATATCATTGTAGAATTTCGGTTCAATTACAGTTCCCATCAGCTTGTCCCGTGAAATTAGAGCTTGGTTCACTAAATAAGTAATTCAACTATTATATATTTTCATCTAATTACCCTCATTCGTTAGAAACATTCTTAAACTAGCTATAATTTCATCTAATTAATAGTAATGTGAGTCCACTCATTCGTTAAAAATATTCATAAATTTTTTTTGAAATATATTCAAGGCCAATTTTTAGATCTAAAGTGAATAGATAGCATCATTCAGTTGTTAAATATGTTGGCATTCATTTAAAATGGCTTGAATTTAACTTTTATTTGGTCCAAACCAAATATCAATTTTATTATATGGACTAATATAGTAAATTTTCATCAATAATCTTTCTGCACGAATTATTTTTTTTGGTGTAAAAATATTTGAAAACATCTTTGTATAAAAGAAAAAGTTATCGAAATATGTCTCTTAGGGTTTATAAACGGTCAATAGTGGTTTATAAACTTTTTTCATCTTCAAACTGAATTAACGTCTATGTGTCATCCTACCTATTATGAAGTTAACAAATCACTATTCATAGTTATAGTTTGTTAGAGCCTTCTAAGTTTTATTTTTGACAAAATGATACTGCCAAGAGTATTTATGAAAATTTTGGCAAAAATGAAATATTTTCAAAATAAATAGCAAAAGAGATGCATTTATCGAAAGATGGCAAATTGAAAGAGATACATTTTTGTAATGCTAAACATATGCAGATCAAGGCCCAATTTGAAGCAGATCCATGGAAGAGGGTTATACTGCTTAACTATATAGAATAAGTGTTGGAGCCCAATAATTAGTGTGGTCAAAGGTCTAAAGATGAAACCTCTTAGAATTTTTGTGGACGCCTAGATATTTTTTTTAGATTATTCTAAAGGGTTAATTCCAATCGTATGATTAGAATGAGTTATACAGTTTATTAAGGAAGTGTTTGTGTATATATAAGGGGAGACCTATCCCACCAAAGATGCAAAGAAAAACAAGTTGTAAAAAATTCAAACTGTTAGATCGTTAGTTAGATATTTATGCGAGGTAACACAGTTGTTTTATACCCGACAGATATATTACCAGCTGAGCGAGTTACCCAACAAGTAAGGCAGGAGCAGAATATTAAATTAAAGAAAATTAAATTTATTTACTCAGTGATTTATAGTGGAAACCTCAGTACTTAATTAAGCACCTGAGTAAAATCACTATCTTCCAATATCCCCTGGAAGGGTTTATGATCGATCAGTTTCTGTATTTTAGGATATTCTTGCTAAGTACAAAGGACTAAGTTTCTCACTAATACACTCAGGACAAATTCTAATTTATCTTTTGTTACTCTAGCTCAACTCAACCCTCGAACCGATCAAACCCACTCTCGAACTAAATTGTTCAAGCTTCTGATGCTCACAATAGGCTTTGATCCGAGTAGCACACTCTTCTCTTTCTTTCTCTCCTTTCTTCTGCACACTCTCGCAGCCGCTATAGGTCGGCCGTCTCTCCTCTTGTAGCATCATGGATACTCTTAGAGTTTCTTTTATTAAGATTATTTAATCCAAATCAAATATTCCCCTAATCCGAATATAATTATCTTTTAATAAATATGAAGGTTTATCAAATATAATTAGATTTTCTTCCAAATATATTAAGAAGATATATTCGATAAGTCCAAAATATACCTCATAATATATTTGGACTTGATGACAACTTCCCATAGAGTTGTCATCAAATATCTTCGGATCTTCTTATGATATCTTCATTAAATGAGCCGAATATTCTGCTAAATATTTGTCTTCTTGATTTGATAACAACTTCCCATAAAGTTGTTATCAAATATCTTATACATATCTTCTTTCTTATTCGCCTTATTGCATTTAATTAAGTCAAGATCTTTCCTGCACACTAATTAGATTAATTAGTTAAGTGTTTGTTATCATCAAAACCTTAGGAATCCAACACAAACACTAGTAAACATTCTTCAAGATCAATTCAAATTATCTTATTAAGAGTCTTTGTTTTTTTTTTCTTCTATGTTCTCTAATTAGCTGATTTATCTGTATACTAACTTAGCATGAAGCGTTAATACCGCATGTTCATTACGAATACAAGAATTAAGCGTGTGACATGAAACCTTATTCTTTATGATATGAAAGTAAACTATGTCTTTTAAATTAACCAACATTTCAATTATACTCTATCTAGCTCGGTTCAATTTTATTCACCAATTTAATCGGAAAAATCCGGTTAAGTTTCGTTTTCGTATGCATTTTGCTCCCTCCACATCAATATCTGAACTAAAACCGTAGATGAATAATGACTTGTATAATAATGAGATTCAATGATATCCTAGTAGATTCAATTTCCAAATGACTTAGAGACAAATCAATATAGTAATTCCCTCCCTCCACATCAATATTCGAACTAAAACCGTAGATGAGTAAATAATGAGATTCAATTTCCAAAACAAATCAAGATAGTAATTTCCTAGGCTAATTAATGATTGGAAGTTCAAAACCGGTAAAACTAACTAAGAACATTGGATAAATCATGTTTTATTAAACCTGACATCTCTTCATCATAAAGCTGGCCATTTCAAATTTTTATATATCATTATCGAATTTTGGTTAAATTACGGTCACATTAGCCTATGGCCATTGCGTTAGAGTTTTAATTTTTTTTTAGTGATTCAATTATTATATAATTTCATGTAATTAATGGTAATTAGATTCCAGCATAAGTATTATTCAATTGATAAATACTTTGTCATTCATTTAATTTTTATCAAGTCCAAATGAAACACCAAATTTGTTATATATATTGATTGATGTAGATGATTCTGTCAAAATGCAATAATTTTTTTTATACACTATCGTTTTCGAAAATATTCATCTTTTTATGATTTCTGTGAAATGTTTTTTATTAAATTATACAATATTATGGAAAGATTTCATTTAGTATTTTGTTTCATTTTGAAAATATTTCAGCAATGCTATCTATTTCACAAACCTCTTTATAAAGTTTTTCATGTCCAAACCGTCATACTATATGACGAAATTAATAAATCACTATTGACATTTTCCTTAGCCATCTTAATCAAAAATTGCTATTTCTAATAGGATTGGTAAGAAAATATATATCTTCTAAATTAGCAACAACCTTCATTAATTCTAATTATACATCGGTCTCGGTTCATTTCAATTCAACGGTTCGACCAAAACAAATTCGGTCAGTTTCGTTTCTCTATTGGTTTTGTTCCCTCCACATCAATATCCGAACTAAATTTCCTCTTTCCCTCGTTTTCTGCTGTCTCGTCTCCACCTTCTTCCAGATCTCATCCTCTCGGCTCGCCCCACAAAACCCTACTCTGCATCGTCACCTTTTCGACTTCTCTCTGACGCCGCCCAATCACTGTATGCCGCCGATCCGCCTCCCAATTCTCCCTTCACTCTCCCATCTCAAACCCTAAACCTCGTTTTACCTAACCCCACTACTCCACCCAGTTGATTCCGCCGACAGGTGTAACTCCTCTGCCTAATGTCTGGGCCTCGAGCTACCAACAGGTCGACGCCGGCGCCCCCGCAGCCGCGGATTGCGCAGTCGACTAAGAGGCACTTACCCTTCGCGACGATTAAACCGCCGTTTCCTGCGCCTGCTGCTGCCGATTACCACAGATTCGATGGACCGAAGTTTGGGGATCAGGAGGCGGATGCTATTTTTGTTCGATCTCCTGTGAGTGTTGGTTTCCGGTCGCTTTGGTTTTATGTTTGCGTTTGGCGCTGGTTGGGTTTAGATTAGATGTGAATTGGGGGTTTGGTGGGTAGTGTGTTTTAGTGATTCTAAGCTCGCTAGTTGCTGTGGTTAATAAACTGGACTCTGGAGGTGTTGGTGGATGGGCAGGTGAAGTACTTGTTTTATAAGCGAGTGATAGTTAGACAGCTAAGTTGAGGAGATCTTTACTTTGGGGTTTGGAGGGACTCAGTTAGACTTCCAAAGGACTCGAGAACTAACCCTTTATGAGCTGCAGTCTCCATACATGTCACTCTTTGAAATAGTTCTAAGGTCAAGGTGCATTGTGTGATCGATAGTTGCATAATCACGTTAACTAAGGTTTGTGAGTGGATGTTTCGTTCTAATTTCTTAAGTCTCAAGTGTAGTCCTAGTTATGTAGCCTGAAAATATATAGTTGGTCGATGTATCGGCTGTAGAAGCTCCAGATGGATTTTCCTAAGTCTCAAGTGGTTAGGCATTAGTCTATCACATATCAGCCTGAGAATGTGTAATGGGTTGATGTGTCAGCTGCAGAAGCCATACATTTATATCCCTAAGTTTCAAGAAATTAGGAGTCCTATTCTAGCATTCTGAAAATGTATGATGTAATGTATCAACTGTAGAAGCTATGCATGGATTTTCCTCATCTCTAGTGATTGCTTTTGATGGAGCAGACTGAAATGTATAATGGGTGGATTTTCCTAAGTCTCAAGAGGTTGGTCCTTGTCCAGCAGCCTAAAAATGTGTAATCAGGATACCGGTGATTGATCAGTTATAGAACGTTTACTTGTAGGTGTAAAATTTACTCTGTAAGGCAGGCAATGGGCGTTCACGGTATTTTCATTTTTGTTACTGGAAACAAGAAGAATAACGATACTTGAGATTTCAACTGGTGCTCAGTTTTTTTTCCTTCAAGAAAGTGAGTGTAGTTATAGTCATGGGCATTTTAGCTCCACTTTCAGTTTATATAGAGCTTATATTGGCTTTCATGCACAATCAAGCACATGCATTAGTATACTGATGGTGATAGCATGAAAGTGATTGCCTTCATTTGCCTTATTAGTATAAAATTTAGTGTGTATTGCTGTTATTATCAGTTTGAAGTTAACTTTATTTTGCATAAACTCTTATTTGCAACCTTTTGTTTGAAGTAACACGTAATGAGGATGCTAGATGATAAAATACAACTTGAATTTGGATTTTGGTTCCACCAAAGAAATTCATAGCTGTAGCCTGACTTGTGTTTTGAAATATAATTGGCCCAGCTGAGGATCCATGTCTGTGAAGTGTTCCGGGTGAATTGTTCTTAATGCCTGAAGATTTATGTCCATTTATCGTAAATTAGAAAGCAACTAAATTTTTCAACGTCGTGAGTGATGGTAATTTTATTGTATTGATCTATTCTGATTTGATGATTCACGTTCAGCAGTTGAAGAGGAAGAGTATGTCAAATGATAATGAAGTAGCATCTAGCAATCAGACTAACAGTTCATTATACGCTGAAGTAGAAAAGACACCGGTGTCTGCAAAAGGAGGAAGGGTGTACAACAAGTCTAAAGGGTATAAAGGAAATAAAGCTGCTGCTCAAACTCCTATTTCAGCAGCTGGTAAATAAACAGTCAATCAATTTGAGGAGTCTATGATGAGTTTGCAAACTTAATTTTCATGTATATCTCTCCATAAATTTCAGAAACTGATAAAGATTGGAACCTGTTTCTTACAGGCTCTCCATCTGCACCGACTCCCGCTGGCAATTGTAGATATGACAGTTCCTTAGGTAATCCTCTGTTACTCCATTGAGAATGGGCATTAGCATACAACTAATACTTTCCATCACACTCAAAAGCTGCTGTATGCACTAACGTTTACTGCACCATGGAAATTTTTTAGGCCTGTTGACCAAGAAGTTCATCAATCTTATAAAGCATGCTGAAGATGGAATTCTTGATCTCAATAAAGCAGCAGAGACGCTAGAGGTAATGATCCATCTGGTAAAATCAGTTTCAGTTTAGTATCACACAATATTCTAATTGATTGTGTGCTGTTACAGGTACAGAAGAGGCGTATATATGATATCACTAATGTCTTGGAAGGGATTGGTCTCATTGAAAAGAAGCTCAAAAATAGAATTCGTTGGAAGTAAGCTATCTTGTTAGCTGTTTGCTGCAAGTTTTGTTGAGTTACATTGTGCTTGTTAATATCTTATTATTTTAATAAAATTGATGTTTGTGGCATATAGGGGACTTGATGTCTCGCGGCCTGGTGGTGTTGAAACAGATGTATTGAGTTTGCAGGTACGTGGAGCAGGATCTAACTTGTTTCCTTGTTTATCGAACATTCAGACTTTTATGTTTGGCTGTATTTGCAATGTATAACAACACGACGTCTTACGTGTCAAAACTGATCAGTACAATGTGTTCCTTTTGACAGAATGATGTTGAAAATCTTAACATGGAAGAACATAATTTGGATGATCAAATAAGGTTTCTTATTAGTGAATGCATCATTTGATATTTCTGTTTATTTAAGTAGCCCCTTTGATAATGCTGATTACTCTAAACTATTGCAGGGGAATGCAAGAAAGCTTAAGAGATTTAAGCGAAGATGAAAACAACCAGAGGTAATTGTTTGTAATCACTTTTTGCCACTGCAGAGATATACATGTTGTTTTTGTGCATTCGAATTATTTCAATGAGAAGTAAAAGCACATTTGTTTACTTCCCAAATGAATTTAGGTGGTTGTTTGTGACTGAAGATGACATCAAAAGTCTGCCATGCTTTCAGGTGCGGCTTTCTAAATGATTCATCTCATATTTTACTAACAAAGGTGAGAACTCAAGTGCCTAAAGCTTCTCTGATTTTTTCCCAGAATGAGACATTGATTGCCATCAAAGCGCCACATGGAACCACTCTGGAAGTCCCAGATCCTGATGAGGTATCCGGGCAGACATACCACGATATGAATAGTGTATCATACTCTTATACGAAATTCTTAGTCATGATAATGAATAACTAGCAACCAATACCCAAATAAAAATGTTTACAGGCTATCCATATGGTAACAAGTTATCTGTCACGTGTTTGTGTTTCAGGCTGCTGACTTTTCCCAAAGAAGGTACAGAATAGTCCTTAGGAGCACAATGGGTCCTATTGACGTATATCTTGTCAGGTAATTTTCATTTTATTTTAGTGGATTTTTATCGTACAAATCTACCTACTAGTGTGACATTACGTTCAAGGCTATTATGTTTATATTATTCTCTTTGGACCTGTAAATTTAATATGCGGGTGTCAAGCCTTTTGTTTCCATTTTCGTATTCATGATGCTTCTAGGTTTTTGTAACTTATTTTCTCTCAATAGTCAATTTGAGGAGAAATTTGAAGACATGAATGGTGCGGAGCAGTCTGTAAACTGTCAGGTCGCTTCAACAATGAGGTCTGATGAGAATCCAGAAACACGTATGGTCAGTATGGAAAGCACAAGGAATGAATTGACAGCTCAGGCACAAGATGCCCACAGAATGACAAGTGATCCTCAGATGAATGACAATGCTTCAGATGATTTTGTAGGGGGCATCATGAAGATTGTTCCTGATGTTAATGTAAGTACTAGTCATATGTACTTGTTAGATTATCTATGGTAATATCCTATATATGTCACATCATTTAGCGACCTATTAATAGGCCAGGTATAAGAAAAGGGGGGAAATTACAGTTGGGGTCCCGTTGTTAGACATGGTCTGAATTTTTAAATTTCTTCTTAGGGTGAAAATTATAAAAAAATATCTTGATGATTTGTTTGACAAATTCTGATAGAGTTAAGATAAGGTGGACTCCACAATCAAACAACCTCAGTACAAATAAAAATCTGTAGTTATTTGTTTTGCTATGGAATTAAGGCTTTTTTTTGCCCATATGATTGAGATTTGTTTAATTTATAGTTCATTGAGTGATAAACGAAGTTTACCTTTCCGATATTGTCAATAAAATCATCAACTTTTTTTTTTTTTTTATAATTTGCATCTTAAATTAAAATTTTAAAGTTTAGACCGTAAATTGAAAAGAAGGTGATAGTTCGGGGACCTAAACTATACTTTCTCTAAAAATATTATATGATTTACAACATGAGCTGAATAGCCTTACAATCTGTCTTTTGGATCATCAGTTAAAGTTTAATGTTTGTCACTATTAGTTGATTGCTGACTTTGATGTTACAAACTAATTTTAGCTGAAACATTTAGATTTATTTGTCGATTTCCATTACCTTTCTCAAACCATTAGAAATTAACAATTGAGTTTTTACCAGTCTGCATAAAATTGGGCACCACATCTTGTAGGGTCTGGTGACAGCTTGAAAATATGATCTACATGTTTTTATTTCTTTGCAGACTGATTCAGATTACTGGTTTCTGTCTGATGCTGATCTTAGTGTTACAGAGTTGTGGCATCCGGAATGTATCCTTCATTTCATAGTCATCTATCTCCTTTGCTTTATTACCTACACTTTTCATTGTAATCCTACTAAGCATTATATGTATATGCAATTCTTAACTCTTGTTTTAGCGGGCATTGGAAATAATCTGGATGGTATTCACCACGCAAACTACGAGATAGAGGACTCCATTATTCCCCAGCCACAAACACCACCATCTGGTTTAACTGATATCCCATCATCTTCTGTGAACTCAACTCCAAGGTAAGTTTGTTCACCGCAGATGATTGAGCGAGATGCATTCAAGTGAGAGCAGGTCAATGCTAGCTGGCCAACCAATTGAGGTGCAACAGCGGGTCAAACCATGGAGTGACCCCAGGAGATGTTGGTTTTTGCAACTAAAAAAGTTCATTGATGTACAGAGAGTGAGATGTTTAATCCTAATGATTCAGACCTGATAATAATTGTTGGAAATGAACGTGTAGAGCATTATGCCCCAGCCAATAGAAGCTCAAATGTTGTATTTCATAATATCTAATGAGAAAGACCATTTTGAATCTACTTGGGAATCAATATGTCGTTTTAATAACAAAACTGTGTTGTTTTAAAAATTGAATTGAATGTTCAGGAAAACTGTCTGCAAGTTCTCCTATGCATTTTTACAATTTTGTACAGATATTCTTTGGCGGGATGCGATGAGTCCAAGTCCAGCCGACTGCAAGTTCTTTAGTAAATAGTTATGCCCTCAGGCCACGTCTTTGCAGTGGACTGTTGTCGCCGGTGGGATTTGCTGAAAAACGTGGCGAATGTGTTTGGTGGTGGAATGTGTTTGGGGCTCTGCTTGCTTGGTTCAGCTTGTATCTACAATGCACCATTGAGAATTGTAAGTGCAGGAAGCACGCATGTTTAAAAGTTAAATTAGGCAAGCTCCTTGGCGATTTATCAATGAAATTACCCTATGAAGAGCTGATGGTAGGGTGTTTTGAGGGCTGTGAAAACAAATGCTCAAGAACTTCAAAGAGTTTACTTTGTCCCACTTCTGTGCAGTTCTGCCAGTAAAAGATTGCCAAATCCCAAACTCTCGCCCGCAAGTTATGCAGCTTCTGATCTATGTCAGTCTCATGCTCGGAAAAAAAAGGCCGCAACAAAGTCTGGTACACGTAGCTCGTCCCCTGTGAAAGGTACAAAAAAAATATTACAAAACCAACAGCCATTGATGAACTCCAGAAGTGAAAACCTAGGAAGGCTGTTCACCTTGGTTTTCGGATACCACAAGTAAATCACAAATGCCAGCTTGGCTTCAGAATACATTGGCAACCTGGACGCCGATCAGCAGGATATTTATAAAAGTCCGAGGTTGCAGAAACAGCCATGAAATTCAGTATAAAAAAAAAGTGAATGAGAAAGCATCATGAGCTTCTGTATTTGAGTACCATGAAATGAAAAGGTCTCCAAATCTTTCAAGAACAGTTAGCGTCGCAATGATGATCCTGCAAACATTTCACAAAAGACATGCTCATGACTTCACCCAAAAAATAGCATGTTGTCTACATTGGGTTGAAGAGCAATCAGTATGCAGGCAGGCCTAAGTCTCACACACTTTCCAAATCATCAACACTAAATAAAGCTTATCAATTGCAGCTAGTTAATTGAGATGTTGGATACCAATATTCACACCAGAAGCGAAGCTGGGCGTTATCAACTTTGTTCCTTCTCTCGATGGTTTTGTAGCACTGCAAGGCAGGATAAGCATAGCCCAGAGTCATCCTGCACCATCATCAAGCATTACAGGAGATTCAGAGGTTGGAGAAGAGGAATCTGGGTTGACTGAATTGGAATGAAGACATACAGAAGGATTCTGGCGATGAACTCTCCCAGCATTTCTCAGTACAAGTTGATGAAGCCAGAATTCAAACTCACAAGAACTCCTCTTGCTTGTAGCTGAAGCAAAATAAAGACAGAAAGCAAACTGCAGATCTGTCGAATGGGATGAGCAAGGTATGAGATCAGAGGAAGTGGGGCAGTGGGCAGCCTGCAATGGAAGATTAAGAAACCCAAAAGTCGAGAAATGAGATCATCAACCGTCAACTTGAAGGATATGAATATTAAAACTTGAAACATTTACATATGAAGAGATTAAAGAAAAGAATGGAACCCAACAAGGAAGCAGAATATGTAAAAACTGCAGGCGGAGGAGGAGGGAAGGTTCTGAATCTGAAGCAGCAAAACAGAGAAGAAGCATGAAACACTGGATGGTCGAGTTTTCCAACTGCACCATTTTTAATAGGTTTTTTTAATAAATAATAAATAAATTGAAAAATAGAGAGAGGGAAAGGGGTTTCATTTCTTGAGGTAGGCGCCTCTGCATTTTTACACGCACTTGTGAGTTGCAACTCTCTTTTTAGCGGTTGGTTCGTGACTACATTAACCAACCGACGAACCGGTTCGGTTAAATTCGTTTTGATCTGATCAGATCAGTGAGACTGAAGTTGGTTGGACCTAATTAAAGCTACAAAAGTCAAGGAGAGTCGGCACATTTAGAACAAACATGACCTAACTACTATATATAACAACTAAGAACTTACAATGTAAATTTTTTTTAAAAAAGTTTTGGTGGATGAAGGAATTCATGAGAAATTCAAAATATACATTATATTATATTATGTACTCAACGGTTAGCCTCTTTTCCCAATCACTAATTATTAGACTATCTACAATGCAGAAAAAATTCAACACCCTACTTTATCACTTTTTAACACGCCACGTTATCTTCTCTATCTTCCACCTAATCATTCAACACACATTCAACTTATACCCTCTACAATGAGTTTGTTTAATAAAATTCAACACCCTATCCCATAACTTTTATTTATCTTCTTTTATTTTCTTCATAATTTAATTTTTGTAATTACAATTCAATAAATTTATCATTTTGCATTCAAAAAAAAATTAATAGTAAAAAAAATTATATATATTATTTTTTTAATATTTTTATTTTTCATCAATTTTAAATTTTATATCATTGCATCTTGCAAGAAATAAAGACGAGAAATATAGATAGACATTATTAAAACAAATACAAACAACGACTTATAAATATATTTAACCACGAAACATTCCGAATTTTGCCCATATGTGTTTGACCAGATCTGCTTGCAATGCGTGATGTGCGCTTGAATCATGCATCTCGGATCTAGCACGCACATGATTTGCGAATGCCGGTAGCACTTCGGTCGAGAATTGTTGTTGTGTATTAGACCCACTCGCCTCAGATTGATCATAATCGGTCCAGTGTTGAGCATATGTATCTCGTTCATCCTCAACAATCATATTATGCAATATGATACACGACCTCATGATGATAGCCAAATCGGCTATGTCCCACATGCGAGCTGGTTCGCGAATGATTTTAAATCGAGCCTGCAACACTTCAAATGCACGTTCAATGTCCTTCCGATATCCCTCCTGATATTTTACAAATAACTTATCTGGTTCACTTTGAGGAAGTCTTATTGATTTGACGAAAGTCGGGTAAGAAGGATAAATTCCGTCAGCCAGATAGTATGCCATGTCATATGGACGTTGATTCACGAAGAAATTCACTCTTGGAGTATTGCCCTGTTCAACATCATCGAATACTGGTGAACGGTCTAGAACGTTTATATCGTTCAGTGTTCCTGGACATCCAAAAAAGGCATGCCATATCCATAGATCATGAGAGGCAACTGCTTCAAGAATAACAGTGGTTCCCTTATCTCCTCGAGTAAATTGACCTTCCCATGCAGTAGGACAATTTTTCCATTCCCAATGCATGCAATCAATACTTCCAATCATCCCTGGAAACCCCCGCATTTCACTAACGTGCAATATTTTTTGCAGGTCATCTTGAGTTGGGGCTCTTAAATATTCTTGCTCATACAATCTTATGATCCCTTTACAGAACCTACGCAAGCACTCCAATGCTGTAGTACCTCCTATTTTGATGTACTCATCGACTGCATCAGCCGCCACACCATATGCTAACATTCGTATGGCTGTGGTACATTTTCCTAATGGAGATATACCTTCTTTATTCGTTGCATCTACTCTTTGGGTGAAGTAGTTGTCACTGTCTGATAGGTCTTTAACGATCCGAAGGAAAACATGTTTTCGCATCCGATATCGCCGTCGAAACATTGCATCATCATATGTAGGTTGATCATCAAAGTAGTCGTCAATCAGTCTTTTGTTCGCAGCAGAATGATCTCTTTTGTAATGTTTTCTCTTGCCTTGGCGCGCATAGTCTTCCTCTATTTTGTTTCGACGCTCTCTAAACCGGTTGAGGATATACCTCTCTTCGATTTCAGACTTTCTTTTGTAAGCTTCGATATCAAAAGGAAATTCGGATGGATCCATTGTTATTTTTTTGTAAGATGAGATTTATGGCAATGGTACATCAATCGGAGAATGAGTACCCATTTATAAGAAGGGTAATCAAAAGCATTGGATTCTCTCATTAGAAATCAAAATAAAAAGAGTCACGGACTACTGACAACCTCTCATTATTAAAGTAGACAATGACAACACAACATTAATAAAAAGCATTGGATTCTCTTGCTCATGCAATAGTCACGGACTATTAAAGTAGACAACCTCTCATTATTAAAGTAGACATCGACAACACAACATTAATGAAAAGCATTGGATTCTCTTGCTCATGCAATCCTTGCTCTTTAGTCACGGACTACTGACAACCTCTCATTATTAAAGTAGACATCGACAACACCAACTTAAAGAAGACAGTGACAACACAGCATTAATAAAAAGCATTGGATTCTCTCATTAGAAATCGAAAGTTAAGGATTGCATTAATAAAAAGCATTGGATTCTCTCATTAGAAATCGAAAGTCAAGGATTGCATTAATAAAAAGCATTGGATTCTTTCATTAGAAATCGAAAGTCAAGGATTGCATTAATAAAAAGGGTCACGGACTACTGACAACCTCCCATTATTAAAGTAGACAATGACAACACAAACTTAAAGAAGACATCGACAACACAAACTTAAAGAAGACAGTGACAACACAACAAGAAAGAAGACATCGACAACACAAACTTAAAGTTCACACTAACAGCACAACATTACTTTCCAAATAGATTGTTGCTCAACTTCTCCAATAGCTCTTTGCTCTGGTCATCGAGATGTTCCTTTGAACTTAGCTTCATAAACATCTTCATCTTCTTTGCTTCAGTTCGTTCTTTCATCAATTGGTTTGCCTCCTCTTGCCTTATGGCTATTTTTTCCAATCGTTCCAACTCTTGCTCCTTAAATTGTTTAAATTCATTCCACTCTTCATTGACCACTTCCAAGGCTGCGCCCTTGCCTTTCTTTTTACTCTTTTTTTTTGTTGCATCCCTCCCCATTGGACGAGCAGAAGACCCTACAGAGTTGGAGTCACCTGCATCACTGTCATGGGCTCTCTTAGACCCACTGCTTTTAGAACCAGTATTTCCTCCTACCTGACTACCATAACGTGGCTGATCACGGACAGCGAGCCATTCTGACATTAAATTGAAATGTCCACTCTTACCACTTGAATATAGTTCATTTGCTTTGGCTAATACATCAGTCTCTGACCACCCACTTTACTGCATACGCTTAGCGTTATCATAAGCACCAATCCATTTGCCCAGTATTTTGTTTATGTAGTTGTAATGATTTCTGCACGAAACTCCATCACGTGGAGGATCAAACGAGCAATGCTCGTTACAAAATTCGGCAATTTTACCCCAATACGACTCACTTTTTTGGTTTCTGCCAACAACACTGTCGGTTCCATATTTAATCCACCCACTAAGTAGCACCAAATTCTGATCGGTGGTCCATTTAGGGCTTTTCCGACGAGAATGAGTTGAATCTCCTGCAATTGGAGTGGCTTCATTAGCACTGCTCATACCTCCAAGCACCATTTGTGTAGAAAATTCGGAAAATTCAGTTGCTCCAACATTTGAAACTGGTACATTTCCTATTGGAGTAGATGAATAATAAGGTGATGCTTGAGATGAATATGACATCATTGATCCATAATATGGACTATAATTTGGAAAAGATGAAGGCATGATGAAATTTGGTGCAAACCCATAGTTTGAAGTGTTTTGAGTATTTTGTTGGCTGGATTGTTGATTTTGAAACTGATAATTGTGGAGATTTGGGTAGACAAAGGAATTATTGTTGGGATCCATTTGGCTAAAAAGAAGGGTTTAAAATGGAGAAGAAAGAGGTTTTTTTTTTCGGTGTCCAAATCAAATGAAGCGAGTATGTATTTATAGAGCATAAAAAATATGAATTTTGGTATAAAAATTAAAACCTAAAAAAATCAGTCGACCAATAAACAAGACGTATATTGGTATGTCACACATGATCCCCACCACATCTTCATTCAACATGTTTAATTAATTCAACACCGAACAATCCAAATCATATTCAACACCATATTCAACTACCTCATTAAACCTATTCAACTACTTAATCCCATATTCAACTACCCTATTGTAAATAATTTCAATGTAATACCAAATAATTCTCATATTCAATACCCTATTCAACTACCTCATTAAACCTATTCAACTTCTTAATACCTAATTCAACACCCCCATTATACATAGTTTACCAGTCTTGCATTGTTCTCCTTTTTCTTTTCATCTTCATTTCATTGTGATTTATCTCCTCAACATTTGCACTTGCTGGCACCACCTTTTTACTTACGTGGCTCTGTCTGTCTCTGTTTCTATTCAAATTATTACGAAACAAACAAAAAGAGAAATATTACCATAATCCGTTTTTAACCGGGGCGGATCTTTTACCGGAGGGACATAAAAAGCATCGGGTCGGGTGAAAAATGATTAAGCTTTTCTTTCCAAGGGTTTTTCGGCCGCCACTCCGCCAATGTTTTTCCAGGTAATCAACATCACCATTTTCGACTTTTTTCAATTAAGGGCGATCATTTTACGAGTCAGAGCATTTGATTTCAGGTAATCAATTTTGGGGATTCTAGTAGAGCTGAACTGATCATCTAGTTGTAGTAAATCATTAAATCTACTGTGTTTTAGGATCCGGCATAGTTACGGTCTCAGGTGCAGCAGGGGAGAAATGGGTAGCAGGGATTTCAACTCACTGCAGAAAAAGTCGGCATCTTTTCGCCTGTGCAATGTGTCGGGGTATGGAAATGTAATTTTTTGCCAATATATTGATGATGCATGAGCTCTTAACTTCACTCAAATTGCTTACTTTTTTCGATCTTTATCAGTCACACCACTGAATTGCTCGAGATTGTTGTTCCAAATCCTGCATTGCATGTGTTATTTATACCTGGAAACCCGGGTATGTACCTTGATCTTTTCTGGTCCGCTTGTGTTATTCTAGCTGTTGATGTCCGAGGATTTGGTTTTAATTTGTAGGAGTTGTGATGTTCTACAAAGACTTGGTGGAGTCACTATATGATATGTTTGACGGGCGAGCATCCATAACAGGCACGATGGTTGTTGATAGTTATGTGCAACTTTATTTGTATCTTTTCACTTCTGATTTTTTTTTTTTTTTAATGCTGGCAGCTGTTGGGCACATATCTCACACCAAAAAGGTAATTTTTTGAGTAGTTATGTAACAGCCGCTTCCTGTCACTTGAATGAATCAGTATTCAGGCTACCTAGCTTGCAAAACCAGAGCTCTAATCATTATTATGTGAAGGATAGATGGGGTTCGGTTATGTAGTGTAAATATTTTTGCATCGTCGTTACACAGGGGATTGTTAGATTCAAAATTTGATGATTGTGGTTTATAAATTTAGCGTTTTCTTCATTTAAGTAGTTTTATCACGAACTGATGATTAGTTACAAATTTAATAGATTTTAGAGCCTAATTTATTATTGATTTGCCTAGAAAAATTGTTGCACCAACAATTAGTAAACATAAGAATATAGTAGAGAAAAGAGAATGAAACAAGACAATGACACCGTTCGTTTGTTCACGCAGTCGGCTAAGTATGCCTTCGTCTGTGATCACAGAGCAACTGTAGTTCTTTTGTATTGATTCTTTGTGTGTTAAAAATTTACAGAGTACAAGATGCCTATTTATAGTTTAAGATTTGGGCATAGTACAAGTAGTACGTGTAATACATTCATACTTCACTTTCCTAAACCAGTACAAGTAGTACGGCCAGTACCAGCTACTCTGGTACGGCCTTACACCCCAGTTACACATATGAGCCATTTTTAACAATCTCTATCTTGGCGAATATTCAACTCCGTGAAAAATCAATATACCATGCTCACATTCTTGTCAACTGGAGGACGCCTCCTGCTCAACAGTGGAAAATACGTAACAAGTCCAAGCAGTGAAATGTCACTGGTGTCTGGTTTCAACATATTGCCCGCATTCTTTAAAGTATGAACATTCTCCAGTAATATCTGTTCAAAAGTAAGTAGCTCATCGATCTTGTGATACCTTACATCAATATGCTTCGGCCTGGCGTGATACACTTGGTTCTTGGATGAGTAAATGGCACTCTGGCTATCACAATACAGCCGAATGCCACCTTGCTCAACACCCAACTCCTTCATAACCCCAAGACCGGCTCAACCCATTTGGAGGTCTAAAGTCATATTAAAATATTTAGATAGTAAACTTTTATATTTTTTATATGAGGCGTTTTATATATTCTTTATTTTATGTCAATTTGCAGCATGTGGGAATCAAAACGCTTGTACACTACCTCGGTCATTGCTTTAAGCCATATAATGACCTATTCAGCTTACAAACTAGCCTGTCGTATCACTAAAATACTTTGGTTGCTCTATGTAAATTTGCTCCTCCAAATTTTCGTGAAGAAAAGTTGTATTCACATCCATCTACTCTAGGTGCATGCCCTAGCTAGTTACCAAGGCCAACATTGCCCTGATTGAAGTATGTCTGTCCATCGAAGAGAAAATCTTATCGTGTTGTATCCTCTTTTATTACTGTCGGCTTTCTCTTATAGACCCACTTATAATCGATAATCATTTTTCCTTTAGGAAGCTGAACAAGCTCCTAAGTCCGATTTGTCTTCAAGGACTACATCTCCTCCACCATAACACTCATCAAATTATCTTTCTCCTAGCTAGCCATAACCTCTCAAAAAGTAGATGGGTCCTCAAAGCTGGTAGATACGCTCTCAAGTTTTCATAACCATATCGTTCGTGTGGCCCGATCTGACTGCATTGGCTGTCACGTACTAGAGAATAATCTTCGTTTCACCTAGCGCTCCACCTGAATTTTTAGGTCATATACCTCCATATTGTGCACTAGTGGTCACTCAACATCAACCTGAACCACTTCACTGCTGAAGACGCCCCTTCAGAAGTTGACACATCTCCTCCAACCGGCTGGTTTAGACTGTTTATCAAATACAATGTTTCTACCGATCATCTCTTCTTTGCAAAAAGATCCCATAACTTAAATCAATTTACACTTTTTGTGTAACCAACGAAGACACACTAATTCGACTTCCGAGAAGCTTGGATCGATCTTCACTGGATATATACACGTAAGCTAGACATTCAAAAATTCTTAGGATGGCGAGATTAATAGGCTGACATGTCCCCACTTCTTCTGCAATTTCCATCCAAAGAAATGCTTGGTGATATGTTAATAAGATAGCATCCCATGTAAATGGCCTCAGCCCAGAAGTTATAAGGTAATCCAGCATTTAATCGAAGACATCTCGCCCTTTCAGCTAGACTTTTGTTCGTCATTTCTGCTATAGCATTCTGATGCTGTGTTTTCTGAAATGTAAAGTGCCTCTGAATACCATGTTCTGCACATAAATTTTGGAAGTTCGAATTCGTGTACTACATTCCATTAACTGACGCAAGTATTTGATATTTCTCCTCGTTTAGTTCTCCACCTCAGCTTTCCATAGATTAAAGTTGGCGAAGATTTCAGATATCTTCTTCAAGTAATACACTTAAATCTTACGAGAAAAACCATCGATAAACAAAATACATGAAGCCTCCCATAGATGTCTGTCTCGTAGGTTCCCATGCATTGAAATGTATTTAATCAAGAACTCCTCTTGTTTTGTGCTTCTCGGTCTGAAAACGCACCCTACATTGTTTGCCAAGTATCAAATACTTGCACAAATTCATCATGTAGCTCCACACATCCTTCAATAAATTTCTCTTATGAGTTCCATCATCCCACACTCACTGAGATGGTCAACGCATAAATGTATCAATCCTGCGGCTTTCTTGTTCATCTCCGTCCAATCGGTATCCTCCATGTACCCCGATTTCGTATCCCACAACATCTTCTGTATAGTGAACCAACAAATCCTTAACTCTCCTTTACCACAATTCAAAATTATCCGTCGTATCGAACCTTATAACTTCAAATTTTGCACTAGAATTAATTGTCATCTGATATCAATTATTGTATCAGCAATTAGTAGACAAAAGAATTTAGTAGAGATAAAAAACGAAATAGGACAATGACACCGATTGTTTGTTCAAGTAGTTCGATCAAGTATGCATACATATGCAACTATAGAACAATTGTAGTTCATTTGTATAGATTCTTCGTGGGTGGAGGTTTACAAAGTAGAGGATGCCTATTATAGTTTTAATATTTGGACGTTGTACTAGTAGTACATGTACTACATCCGTACTTCACTTTTCAAATTCAATACAAGTAGTATGTACCGCAATACAAGTAGTACAGGCAATACATTGTACTACTTTTCAAGACAAGTAGTAGGTACGTGAAATACATGCAGTACCAGCTACTCTGGTACGGCCTCACACCCACTTACGCATACGAGCCATTCTCAACAAAAATGGATTTCTTACCTGGTTCCTAGTTGCTATCTATATGAACAATGTATGAAAACAATATAGATTAAGTGAAGCAGTTTGACTGCCATTATGCAAAGGATCTTTTTTGTTTGCCTAGTCTCCTTTTGTTTAAACAACAAAGGGGCTCTTCATGCATAAATGCCTTCATATTTCAATTAGAAGCATTGCTTGTGTTCCAAATATTGTTATATTTTTGTTGTATTTTCTTATCTCAGGACTGGGAAAATGGCCAGTTGTTCTCAATAGAGGAGCAAATAGAGCATAAGGTAGTGAAATTCTTTGACATGTATTTTTGAAGTCATTTTTTATTTTTATATTCTTGACGTTTTTCGTATTCACTCTTTTGCAGGTGGACTTCTTGAAGCATGAATTAGCTAATAGTGAAGCTACTGTAGTCTTGGTAAGAATTCCTTGTGCAAATGATTTTTAGATATAAGCTGTGGGTAGAAAGATGCTAAACTAGCTCTCAGATGGTATGATAAATATTGGATGTTCTTGCAGTAATAGACATTGTATCTAATGTTCAACCTAAGTGTGACAAATTGACAATGAGCTGGATGCTAAAGTGGTGAAACATTCACTACCCACATATTAAGCTGTTGCATTTTTAATTTTAAAGGCGGGGCATTCGATTGGAGCATATGTATCACTCGAAGTTTTTAAGAGGGAACCTGAACTGGTAATAATATTACAGATGCCGCTTATTTGTACTTGGTACTGTTACATAGCATGTTATCCAACATCATATTACTTGGTGCATTCATCTATTATCTGGTTTTAGGTTGCGTACTGCATAGGGCTTTATCCGTTCTTGGCGTTGAACATGAAATCTTCTAAGCAGTCGATGATTGGGAGGCTGTCAGCGTAAATATTATCTTGATTTATAAATCTGAATTTTCTTTGTTCCTTGATTCTACCAGTCTAATTTATATGTGAAATTCAATAAATACTTAGTAGTTATTACACCTGTAAGGTAAAATCAGCCTGCTCAAGTACATAAATAATGCCTCAAAGTGGTGTGTGCTGCCTAATGCTCGTTTTGGTCAGTGCATGTAGTATAGTCTCTGCACATTAAATTGCTTTCTTAGCCATACTGACTTGTTAGCTCTATCTGAAGCATTTAGAACTGAATCACTCACCAGTGTAGGCGTATGTTTTCTCCATATAAGTGATACAATCTCGAATCTAAATGTGGTATCATCAGAATCATGGTGTCATTTGCAATGTTAGTTTACGTTTCTGTTCTTTGCTTTTTTACCAACCAGCAGTAAGGTTCTATAATTCCTTATGAAATTCAGTTCCCCAATCCTATGCACTGGACTTAGTTTGTTGGCCGGAATACTGGGGTCACTGCCAAACTGGGCTTCTAAATGTATAGTGAAGAATTCAGTTGGAAGGTCATGGTCTGCAACAGTTACTGAAGCCACTTGCACACACTTACTGCAGGTTTGTCACTACCGTACTGCTAAAGGGTTTGTTCAAAGGTGCATGTGTCGCCTGATACTAATTTCGGTCTGCTATTTCTCATTTTGAATTCTTCGAAATTATATGCATATTTGTTGGGGAAACATTGGATTAGTAAAATAATAAGCCTCGTACAGTGTTTTCAATGATAGTATTGGTGTCACTGTAGAAATTAAGATTTTTTTTTGTTTTGATATCATCACTGAATATTTTGATGGATCAGAATGACTTCATTTCAGTTGATCTCTGGATCTAGGTGGCTGCCATTGAATATAATTTGTACATGGGAGTATTTTAGTTAATATCTTGGTTCTTTATGACATATGCGGACTAAATACTATGCATCTGCAGTACCATACATTGCGGAACGTGTTGTTTATGGCGATGACAGAGTTCAAAGAGGTGAGCTTTTTCTTTTTGTTTAATAATATGACTCAGAAAGTAAACTGAAGTTTCGTTGACAGCCCTTCCCTCTGAGGAATTCACATTGATTAAAATTCCACATTGACTCAAGTTTATATTTCATCTTATCGAGTAGCAAATTCAAAACTCAATGTCTGTTGCCACCAAAATGTTTTATTAAAACAATTTATACAAATATACCTCTGAATCAGTGGCTCATAACAGTACCTTATTGTGACTTATTGCCTTCGTATGAGGTATACTCTTGTCAGTTTGTTCGATAACCTTTGCCCTCCCTCATGAATGATAAAGAAAAGTTCATTTTCTCCTTCCTTACCTTGTGTAATATATTTTTCGTTGGTTTGTGATCCCCGAACCTAAGACTTGCATACTTCATTGAGGAAATAGTTTCAGAAGTTTATATAGTTAATTGTCATCGGCAAAATTATTTACAGACCCTGGGTGAGGATGCTTCCTAACAATATCACTTTGCTTCATACCTTATATCTGAGCTGGTTTGGCTAATGCAGCAACTCATGTCACCTTATCAACTACACAATTTTGTACAATATTTAAGTTCACAAGATCACTATAAAAGAATCGGAGTGACCCTGCTTCCACTATTTACATTACTCGTCATCGCTACGCAGCAGCTTCTTTGACTTGGCTGTTTTGTTTTGCTGATAATCTACTTCTTCAGCCTGTTTTACGAAGCAAACAAAAGTTGCATGGTTTACTCAGGACTAGTGTGTTTTTTAGTTTCACTGCACTGCAGAGATTACAGAATCTGTAACATACAAAAGAAGATCGTTTATATTCTTACATTAAACCTGGATTAAAATTTTAGTTTTCAGAGGAACCTGACTGGACAATTATGAGAGATAAGCCCAGGCAGGTCGCATTTCTGTTTGGCATTGATGATCACTGGGGTCCATTGTCGCTGTATGAAGAGGTAAGTTACTGGTTTTTTTTCTTCTTCTTTTGTTTCCACAGTGTGATTTTGATCAGAGGCCTTTAGTTACTTATCCCCCTTGGAAACTAAAAATGTTACCCAACTTCTTAATAAGTCGTGAATATATCAAATATTCATACACCTCATACCGGTTAACGAAAAAATAGAATAAATCGAAAAGGAAAGAGAACAGATGAGAACAAGAAAAAGGAATTGACAAAAGAATTGTAGTAGTTCCTTTTGTCTTGAGCTTAGAAAAAACGCGGAATGCCATTTCCATGTCCAATAAACTAATAGCAGGACTATACAGTTCGACTTTAATCTTTAACGTGCCTTAGTCTTATCAGCTAGTTTCCTTCAACTCTGATTATGTAGTTGTAATATTTGTACAGGTGTCAAGGAGGGTCCCAGATATTGATCTATCTATTGAAAGAGAAGGGCATACCCATTCTTTCTGCTGCACCGAGGCTGGTTCGCTGTGGGTTGCTCAGTATATAGCAACTTTGATTGAAAAGCGATTTGGAAAACAAAGCTAATGAGGTTAGATGATGCTTCTTAAACCATGCTTAAATAACTCAGATCCTGGCTGAACATGTTTTACTTAAGAAGCTTCTTTACTTCAGTCCTGAACTGTTTAACATTTTGTTGGTTAGTCAGAAGCTAATTCATTATGGTAAATATTGCACAAGCTCTTGGGACACCAGGTTTTGAACAACTTTTTTGTTGTTGAAAGTTACGCTTAGATTTTTAAAGATCTCTGCTCCTCGACTTCATGTCCACTGGTGTGTCCCAAATTTCATAAGAAAGGAGAGATGGTTGGCATCTCCCCTGATAAGATCAAGAATGAGCTTATTTGCAGTACTGTTTAGTTTCTTATGTCACTAGTCAGAATACCAACATTGTCTTTTTTGGTTTAAGAAAAATGATGAGGAAAGGAAAATGAGAATGAAGCAACAGGCGGGTTTGCTATACAGTTCTCTCCTGGTTCATTAATAAGTTTCTGTACACAAATTCTTGATATAATCTAAGACCCGATTCATAGATGCATTGGTTGGTTGTCTATACAAGTTGGTTAAACATCTCTTCCAACTTTAATTTAATTTCTCAAGCATGTTTTGTAACAAATTGCGGCGAGAGTAATAAACGTAAGACTATAAGTTCCTTAGTTTGATGTTCTTGTTATCCATAACTAAGGTGGCTACATGTGTGTGCAGGTTTCGCATGAGTGGTACACAGGATTGATTAGGAGTCAGCTGCGAGTGAATTTAATGGTAGAACAGCCCCTCCTTATTTAATTCACAATGTGCTTGGACCAACTCCCTTAAATTTAATGGAAATGGAGATGGGATCATTTAATGGTGCTGGTATTTCTCATCATCAGTTACCACAGACTTCATTGTTTAAATTTAAAAATCATTTCATAAGAATGATAGATGGGAAAAGTGACAAATTGGAAACTTAAATTTGTATAGAGTCAAATCAAAAATGATATATTTATGGATGATGAGAACATATGAGATGATGAGGATTTCTGACTATTTTTGGATGAAATACATTTGAATTGGTTTTTGAAGAAAGATTGAACAAATGGATTCCTTCCTTCACAAAGGCCGCCGCGTGCTTATTTGCTTCATCTTCATTTCATCAACTGCTTATGCCGTACAAGCCCAACTAACTTCCTCAACCTCTGATAAAAGTTCGCTGCCGCGGGAGCTGCTAAGCTCCGCCTCGGAACCCCAGTTCGTGGATTGGCTGAAATCGATCAGGAGGAGAATCCATGAGAACCCAGAACTTTCTTTCGAGGAATACGAGACTAGTCAGATCATTAGATCTGAGCTGGGTAAGTTAGGGATTGAGTATCAGTGGCCGGTGGCCAGGACTGGGATTGTGGCTTCAATTGGCTCTGGCTCTCAGCCCATTTTCGCCCTCAGAGCTGACATGGATGCTCTTCCTATCCAGGTCTATTATAAGATTTAGCTGCTGAAGATAAACTATGTTTTTGTGCACAGAAACTGTTTGATGAATTTCTTCTGTGTTTCTGATTCTGTATTAATTTTGTGCCTTGAAAGGAACTGGTGGAGTGGGAGCACAAGAGTAAAGTTGATGGAAAAATGCATGCTTGTGGCCACGATGCTCATGTAACGATGCTGCTTGGCGCAGCCAAGTTGCTCAACCGCGTAAAGGATGAACTCAAGGTGAAATTCATGTTCGTGAGTAATTTTGTATCCAGTAATTTTTTTTATTTTCCCATTACTAAATTTTGGTGTTTGAATCTTGATATTGAAAAAGGGTACTGTGAAGCTTGTATTTCAACCGGGAGAGGAGGGTCGCGCAGGTGCGTTCCATATGCTAAAGGAAGGTGTCCTTGACGATGCGCAAGGCATTTTTGGATTACACATAGCACCAGAGTTGGCCATCGGATCTATTGGGTCAAGACCTGGTCCAATACTAGCCAGCTCCGGTAGATTTGTAGCAGTTATTCAAGGAAAAGGAGGCCATGCTGCAATGCCTCATTTGAATACAGATCCAATTCTCGCTGCATCATTTGCCATCATTTCCCTTCAACAGCTCGTTTCGCGAGAAACAGATCCTCTTGAGGCCAGGGTTATTTTTCTTCTAATATTTTTGAAGCACACTTCTGTCGTGAATTTTCTTATAGGCCATGAACTTTTTCTGTTTTTTGGGTATACATAGTAAGGCCTGAATAGATGAGTGACTCAATTTGATTCTTTCTTGTTGACAACGGCTAGGTAGTCACTGTTGGGATGGTGGAAGGCGGCCAAGCATTGAATGTGATCCCTGACAGTGTGCGTTTTGGTGGCACGTTCAGGAGCATGACAACAGAAGGCCTTGCCTACCTTGAGCAAAGAATAAGAGAGGTAAATGAGGCAACAACCATGCAAATGCAAATACATTTTCAAGATTGATAATATTGAAAACTAACTTTGTGAAGATTTACTTTTTTACATAGGCGTCACTTTCTGAAATTAGTCAATCAATAGATATATGGAAGTATGTACTATAGATGCGTTAAAGACCGGCTCCTAGACCCAAGTTATAATTGGTGCCGATATTTTTGTTGTTGGACAGGTCATAGAAAACCAAGCCGTGGTGCATCGTTGCAGTGCTACGTTGGACTTTTTGAAAGTTACACACCCGCCATATCCTGCAACTGTCAATGATGGTGAAATGTACGAACATGTGAAAAGGGTCGGAGAAGCATTACTCGGGGAACCGTACGTGAAGTACGTTCCAATGGCAATGGCAGCAGAGGATTTCGGGTTCTATTCTCAGAAAATCCCAGCTGCATTTTTCGCTATTGGAACGAACAATGAATCTCAAAGAACAAGCTACCCGTTACATTCCCCTTATTCTGCTATTGATGAGGATGTTCTTCCTATAGGGGCAGCCCTACACGCAGCAGTTGCTATGTCCTACTTGGACAGAGGCTTCTCTTCAACCATATGAAACTCTATTTGGGGACATGAAGTTAATAAAAGCCTGCGCGCTTTTACGTATGGGCAGTTGATGGAATGATATGGTGTCACATTTATTGGAAAAAAAATTTAAAATTGTCCCATTTTTAAACTATAGTATCTGAAATACCCCAATGTGTGAAAAACGTTTATTGAATGTCGTACTTTTTTATGATGCCGGTCTTGTAAAGCCCGGATTGACAAAAATTGTACTATGACGATTTCGTGAAAACCAGAATGTTGGAAATACAAACGAAATCGGTCTTGTAAGGACCGTTCTCGTAGTAAAATTATCCCGGTAGATCGGAATCAGCCCACGTGTGGTCTAATCACCAATTTTAATGAATCCGGTGTTAGCAAAAACGGACTCGTTCAGAATAAAATCCAGCCGATTCCTTTCTTCTCTCCCTACTCGATTTCGGACTCTTGAAGCTTTGAAACCCTAAATCTCTTCTCCAATTCATCCTCAATCTGCTAGATCGAGGTTGTTACGTGATGGGAGGAAGATTCCAAGTCGATTTTGATATAATTGGTTGAAAGAATATTTTGATTTGAAGTTATAATGGTGTGCTTAGTGGCGGATCCAGAATTTTTCTATATTGGGGGCAATATAAAAATATTTAAGAAAAAAATGTTATTATAATTTCTCTCTACGAGTCTTCATTTTCATAAAACTTCCTATTACATCTTCATTGGTTATTGTTATTCCTTTGTAAAGATTCTAATGTTGTTCGTTCCCGATGACATAAAATGTACAGGCCCATATCGTGAAGTATGCCTCCAACGTATAGTGGTGATCTACAAATTGGGAGTAAGGGATACTCTCACTTTTGCATACCGACAAAACATGACTGCACGGGTGGTTGAATGCAGTCCATTTATCGCATGTACACGTACCTTCTTGTAGTTTGATGGCATGAATATAATGCTTGCGGACAGTCCTGACTTGGTAAACCCCTCTTGCAGCATCAAATAGCTAGGCACTGTGATATTATGCTCTCTCCCTCAGCTTGAGATCTATCTTTGGTGCGAACATTGAAACACTAATGTGGTATGAATCACGTCGCTTGCAGAAATATGCATGCACTATTGGAAAGTGAATTTCACAAGAGCACATATTGGTAGATCTCAGTCACCATTTAAAATGTAGTTGAAACATTCACTAGCATTGGTTGTCATAGATCCCCATCTCCTACCACCCTCGTCGTAGGGCAATGACCACTTTTTCTACGGAACTGCATCCAACCAATTAATGACTTGCGGTTTATCGTGTAGCAAGTCAATCAACTCCTTGTACTCTCTGTCAAATTTTTATGCACTGTCTTTGATGCGCCACGTGACCCATTTTCTTTTCAAGAACTTAATCCTTAACTTTGACATTAAAGTTACTTTGCAGATGTCAGTACATACACGGTGGTGCGCATTTGGAGCCGTTCATTCCGGTTCCTACATTACATGTAGAATGCCGTTATCCCTATCTGAGATAATGCATAGGTCATCTCGATCGGTTATACCCTCACGGATGCACCTCATGAACCATTTCCAACTATAATTGTTCTCATTCTCAACCAAGACAAATGCAATGGGCAGTATGTGGTTGTTGGCATCGAGAGCAACTGTAGTAAGTAACTTCCCATCGTACTTTCCATATATATGCATACCATCGATGCATAAGACGGGGCGACATTGCCCGAATCCCAAATGACCAAAATATCCGGTTAATGACCATACAAACATTTTCTTCGTCCCTACTGTGATGTCATCTAAGAATAGTTCCGGGATTAAACATCATCCAACGCCTGCATATAATGTGGTAGTTTTCTGAATGATTCGTCCCAATCTCCAAATACATTTATCAACGCTTGTTGCCAGGCCTTAAGGTATCAAATTTCATATCCTTATTTTAAAAGGGGATAATCTCAAATCTCTCGTTTATTACGTCTCCAATGTCCATTGCAATGAAGTCTCTCGTCAGTGGTTATTTTCCTTGGCGATGAAGTCATTGTTACATTTATGGTCGCCTCGATATTTTGTCACCTCCAAGTACGAAGAATTTTTTCTTTCTTGGTTATGCAAATACGTCATGGACATGTAACCTCTCCTTTTCAACAATGGAGAACCAACAACCGAGTCTCAGACTCCTTTGTGAGATATTCAACACGGTGCAATAGTGAATATTTCTGCACTGCATATATTGCATCAGCTTTCCGACTGAATGTTGAATTAACACCAATTGACCCAAACTGTCCGAAGTTTCTACCCAAATACTCATCGGTTGGATCATTATCATCCCCATGCCGAGAAATCACTGAAAGCTGAAATATCCCATAGATGTTACGGTTTAGGGACCATGAACACATCTTCATTATCAAGTTGGTCTAGAAATTCCATCTCATCCGGGTCGAACTCATCCATTACGGACATATCAAATGTGTCCAGCGTCGACATAACCATCGGGTCTGTTTAAATTTCCCTACACAATAAACATTACACATTTCACTCTAATGAACCAATTTTTTCATTAAACCCATTACAAATACTTCCATTAAACCAAATCATCAAAAATTATAATATCAACATAAACTAACTTGTTCAATTGAAACTTCAACAATTGTAATCAAGCACATTATTCATAACATAAAACGTATAGCCTTATAATCAACAAACCAAATTTCATCTCTAACTTGTAAATCAACAAACGTATAAATCTATTCCCTTTACCAACAAACGTAAATAAATCAACAATTGTAATCAACAAACGTATAATTCAACTAACATACTAGATGCAAATTAATAAACCAAAATAAACAATAACATACCAAATTTGATCTCTAGCTTATATCATACATCCTTACCACTAAAATATATTCCCCTTACATTCAACAATTGACCCAATGCCGGAATCCACTCTAAAAAAAAGATCCAAGTTTTCTGGAGAGAAGAAGACGAGGGTGGGAGAGAAGGAAGAACCGGCATCATTATTTTTGCTGATTATGTCACTCGTGGCATCCACCTGTGCAATTTTATCGAGATCAGTCTTGTGAAGATCGATCTCGTTGTAGTTTCAACATGGAGTCTTCACAAAATCGGCATGATACTATTTTCGACAATCCGGGCTACAAGACCGGCGTCATAAAAAAGTAGGACATTTCAGAAACGCTTTTCAAATATGTAGTATTTCAGATACTGGAGTTTAAAATGGGGAAATTCTAAATTTTTTTCATTTACTGTCCCCACTGTCTTGTGGCGCGGACAAATTATGGATGATGTA
The DNA here is from genome assembly GCA_963678935.1 of Umbilicus rupestris. Lineage (NCBI taxonomy): Eukaryota > Viridiplantae > Streptophyta > Magnoliopsida > Saxifragales > Crassulaceae > Umbilicus > Umbilicus rupestris. The sequence goes on from OY787618.1 coordinate 11,360,569, forward strand.
AGAACCATCCAATTTAGTGCTGGTATTTAGATTTGGGAGGTATTGAATGAGTTTATAAGAAAATGATAGAGCCTTTGGTTTCATAGATAAGCTGTCAACCGTAAGAGACCCCCAACCCCCCAAAGATGGCCCTGTCAGAGCCTTAAATCTAAAAAAAAAATAGGCTTGCCACAAACTCAAATCCATCTTTCTCAAATGCCTATCTGTTGAAAAACTTTCTCAAATGCTATGTTTTTAAAGATACCAGTCTTAACGAGACTGTTGAGTGTGAAATCTAATCTGCACAGAAGCGCTACTGAGACCTTAACAGAGCTGCACATAAGCTTATTCGCATATTTGTTGTGGCGGTAGCGACGGTCGTACGGGTCGTATGGCTCGTATTGATATGGACAATACGACCAGTACAGGATTCCTCGAACTCTATGAGGTCGTATTGATTGGGAATAACCGTGTGGGTCGTATTGACCGTATGGGTCATATTGCGTCGGCCCAAAAACCCTAGTTTTCTTTATACGGTGTGTAGGCCGTCAAATTGATGTAATCAGAAAATTAGAGAGGTGCGTGAGGCGATTCTGTGAGGGTGTAACGATCTTCCGACTGGTGATTATAGTGGATTGAGCCTGCAAGCGGTGAGTGAACGTACCTAATACATTGAGAGGGAACCACTATAAATCTCTTGTCTCAATTTTTCATCGTTATTTTTTCGTGTTCTTGTTTCATAATTGGTAGTGCGATCCTAACAAAGACCGATCTCTCTATTTCTCTAAGGTCTCTTATGATTTCTAAGAGGTCTCCTAAAAAAAATTAAGAGATCGATCTGTTGGTTGGGAGTGTAAAAAATTATATATAACTTACGTGACATCTTATTTCAAGATACGTGTTAGTGTGCGACGTCAAATTGAGACTAGATTTCAAAACTCAATAATGTAGGAGTCGAAAAGCTCGTAAATCCTAATTGAATTCAAAAAATATAAAACATCACGAATGAGAAATATCGTAACTCAACTCGTTAATTTAATAAGAAAAATTCAGTTACAAACATATGCAAAACGAATTGCTAAACGAAAATGAATTCAATTTTGAAATTTCTCTTACCTTCTTGTATCTAAAAAAGATGGCAACGGCAGCAACAAGGTTTATCTACGGCACCATTGTACCAATTTATATTTATATAGAAAATTTTAAGAATTACACATAAACCATCTTAAATAAAAAAAATTCATTGGGGGCCCGGGCCCCACCCCCAATGAATGTGCATCTGTCCCTGTGAGAGAAAATTTCCACCGGGCACTTTCTACTACTATTCATCAAACAGTAACAATATTTTGTACATTTTGCGCAGCGCAGCTTTCTGTAAGAAAACTTTCTATTATCATTCACTCATGAAATGCTATATAGATACCAAGAGGGGTTTCAACTTGGATAAACGAACTTGAAGCGCGGATAGAGTTCCTCTCAGTGTCAATGATCATAATTTTATGCTCATCTCTAAACCAATTTCATTGACAGTCGGCATGAATTTTTTCTCATAATTTGTTCACTTTTTGTTTGCTCTCGAAAATTGGATCAACGGAGTGGCGGCAATAGGATATGCACAATTGTACATCTCAGAAGTAGACAAATTGATATTGGAAGTCATTTGGTTGTGGAAGAGATAAATGTTTGAAAATATATGCTAGAGTGAAATTAGAGTGAATTGAGAGTAAATAAATTGTGTATTTATAGACAAAAATATTAGAACAACTGAAATTAATTTTCCCCTTATTTATTTATTTTTTGAATTCATTTAATTAATTGCAATGGTTTACTAATTCGAACCGTTAGATTTAAATTTAATGGTTCAGATCAAAGAACCGTTAAAATATATCCGTTGGCTTAAAATGCTTGTTGGATCAAATGACTGTTGCACGCACCAACTAAACCCTAAATCTGACGCACCTTGCACTTTCTCTCTGACTTGCTATCATCCAATGCCAAACAGAAAATCCTCATCCTACTCTCCACTGCTCCACTCCACGTTCCACACTCATATGAAATTCTTCATTCCACTACCAAAACATGGAAGCTAACAATCATGTTTTTCACCTTTAGCATTTTATCTTCTGCAAGATAATATTGTTAAATTATCTGATATTATCATGCCGGACTTTTTAGATAAGATTTTTAAAAAATTATAGTCATGTGAGGGAGGGAGGTGAGCTTTGGTGATGGAGGAGATGGATGTGCAGCATTTGAATGGGGAGGGGTAGTTTGGTAAATTAATTGTGGGCATTGTTGGGCGACAACGGGAGGAGGTATGAGGAGTTTTTAGAGAGGAAGAGGGAAAACAAGGAGAGGGAGACGAGGAGGGAACAAAGGTTGGATTTGCTTTGTGTGGCATTTGAGAGTGACTGATTTAGATGGACGCATCCAAATTAAATACATGTGTGTATCCAAATTAATTAAAACGGTATCAAAATGTTGTTATTTTGATATTAGAGTGATACAGTTTTTGTTGGGAAAAACGAGCATATTGATGAGTAGTTAATATTCACAAATATTGTGAATAAAGCTCAAAACTAATTGGATAAAATAATATTATTTGAAATATAATGTGAAAAAAATAAGAACACCAAACTTTAATATCTCCAAAAGAAAAGAAAAATAAAGGACATTTTTTGGATGACTGCTAAAGTGAAGGATTGAGCTTTATTTATACCTTTAAAAAAACTAAATCGTCACTATAATTTTAACCAATGTCCAATATTTAACAAACTGAGATGCCAATACTTATTAGTTTTATATGAAGAAAAAATTTAATAATAAAGAATTATATATATGTAATAAAAAATGATATCATATTATAATTAATAGTATTTTGGTGCCATTGTCCTAAATTTCCTTCCTTGATTTTATTCGAAATTTTTTTAGATTTGCCCCTTTCATAAAACAAAATATCTCAAATATATTTCTTTTCAAAATCGTTTCTGAATTGCCCTGTTTCGTTTTGAATTTGGTTTTAGTAAGCCCGAACTCTCAAAAAAGGTTTGATTTCAATCTTAATAAGAACGAAATCATTGCAATTCTATGAATTCGGCCTTAATAAGACCGAGTTCATTGAAATTCTATGAATTCGGTCTTACAAAGACCGAAATGAAGTCAGAACCGAACTCAAATAATTTGAATGAGTTCGGTCTTTGTAAGACCGAATTCATAAAATATCAATGAATTCGGTCTTAGAATTTCAATGATTTCTGTCTTAATAAGACCGAAATCAAGTATTTTTTTAGAGTTCGGACTTACTAAAATCGAATTCAAAACGAAACGGAGCATTTCAGAAACGATTTTGAAAAGGAATGTATTTGAGAAAACTAAAATTAAGAACGGAGCAAATTTATTATTATTGGTGGATAGTTTAGGGTTTAGATGTATTGTTAGTTGTTTGATACTTAATAAACCTATGCCGAATATTATATGGGACATCTCAGTATCAGTAAGTTAAATGTGAATGTTCAACACCTAATTGAATTCTAGCACGTATAATTTTCAGTCAACCGAATGAATTCGAGATAAATATTCACATATTATTCTTTTTCAATGTAATACATTTTCCTTAATACCTGACAAACACAAGTAGTGCATTTAATATAACTCTGTTGAGCAGTAAATTTTGATATATACATCAAGCCCAACCAATCAGAAACTTACAATACCTTAAAACACAAGCAACAAGCTGTACAGGCACACCAAACACACATGAACATGCACATGACGATAATGAAGAAACAAAGCAGCTGCAAACACTAATGTTGTCTTAGCGCGATCGCAGACATGGTGATGAGTGCCATGAAGAGAACCACAGAAATGAAGCAAGCTACTGTTGAGCCGCTGACTTGCCGGCAGAAATCGCCGTATTTAGAACATATTTCAGTCCAGTTTGTGGTTGGGTTTCCGTTATGGGCCAAATAGACCATGTCCGCTGCAGCACTTGCTGCCGCTGTTGTGAATGTCAGCATCATCTGTTATACCAAACATTCAGCTAAATATACAATACAAATCACTTCTGAAAACATTTTATATTTATCATTCTTTTAATAAAAAACATCATCAATCCGATGATTTAAACTAAACGATACAGGATCAAACCTTCTTTTTTTTTTAGCATCACAAATATGAAATGTTTTAAAGAAATATTTTCAAACCTGCCACATTTACACAACTTATTAGTTCAAAAAATGTCACGATTTTGATCTTAGTTTCCAAAATGCAACGTTTTTAACAAATCGCTACTCCCAGTAACGGTTTGTGTATTTTAAAGTTTAGATGACTGACTGAGTGATGATTTGACGTTGAAGTGTACAAAATAAAATAAACCGCTATTGGGAATAGTGGTTTGATGTGTGTTTCAAACCCAATCTATTCAGAATAGCGATTTGTTAAAAAAATGACATTTTAGGAACTAAGTTCAAATCATGGCATTTTTAGAATAAAGATAGCAGGTTTAAAAAATTTTCTTTTTAAAAAGGAATGAGAGAAGAATAAGGATGGAAATTTAGGATTTTTGGTGGAGCTGTCAGGTTCCTAAGATGCATGGATTGAGCAGGTAAAAGTTGGTAATTAGAGGGGAAATATATACCATGTCCAGTATCAGTAGGAGTAGTCGGACACCCTCTGCACGAGGGCGGATGATGGCGATGATGGAGAATGGCAGGGAGAGAAGAAGATAGCTACAAACTATGGCGTTGGCTACGACAAAAAACCTGCATGAAACAAGCGAGTAAAAATATTTACAAGATGACGTACTGAAAGTGATCAAAAGTGTTTGATACTTACGAGAATGTTGTGAAATCATCATAACTAGCTTGAAACTGCAGGAACTGGGAGAAGAATGGAAGATCCTGTTGCGTCGTGGCCATGGAAGCTGCAGCAGCCACCGATGTCACCAAGGCGCATAGCCTCACTATGAAGTCGAATATTGACCAGCCCTTTTTTAGTCCTGTGCTGGCACTTGTTGCAGCAACTACTGCGAGCTTTCCACCGGTTTCCCTGACATCGATCGCGGTCGTATCGCCCGTCTTGGTCATTTTTCTTGGAGGTCAGAAGGCGAAGATGGTAGTTAAGTGGAAGAGAAAAAAGATGATGTTTTGCTCTTGTATGGGAGTCTTTGGGTGATGATGATAAATGGATGAAGGAATGATGGATATAAATAGGGTTTCTTTGTGTGTTGAGGATGGAGCAGGC